>OY728148.1:450982463-455782463 GCA_963277665.1 Viscum album | reverse complement strand
GAATATGGTAATGATTACCAATAAAGCACCATCACATTTAACAGTTTCATTATTCTTGTAAACCAACCCATTTTTTTTGATTTATTCTCAAATTTTTTTCTCATGAATGATATTGTATTTCATGATGTGAGAATCATGGGAAATTCATATTGTTTTAATGAAAAATTAATTGTGATGTTTGGATCATTGGATAATGAAGTTGGCATCATCTAATTTAAATTATTTATAAAATTTGAATATGGAAACTGAGAATTTTATTTAGCAATAAAATATCAAAAAAATTAAATTATAAATATCGAATGCGGCTTGAAAATTTCTTATGAATAGTATCAAATATATTATGCCACTTATGAATTCATACACGGGAAATCAAATATTTTATGTCACTTCTCAACATCATATGTGATCCATGAAAAATCGTACAAAAAAAATGTCGTATACCATAATGCCTTTTTCAAATTTTAGAAAACTGAAATATCTTATGCTCATTCTCAAAGTCATATGGGTTTAACTGTAAAGTTATACACACTAAAAAAATAACATACATGACTTCATAAATATCATATGCTAACATAAAATTATATGAGATCCCCTAAAGACTCATGTAGGACAACAAAAAGTCTTATTCCCAAGAATTATCCATATTTATTATTTTCACAAAAAATTCTAGATTGTTAAAAATAGGATTAAAATTACTTAAAACCGCTTCAACATCCTCTCAAACACTTTGAATGACCACAAAAAAACTTTAAGCGCTTTTCTGAAAAAACAAAAAAAAAACAAAAGTCATCAACAATTCCCTAAATCCATAGGGTTCTCAATATTCCATTCAAACTAGATTTAACCTTTGTTAATAACACCTCATAATATGTACATAATAGATACCACCTTAAACATTTTCTAAACTTTAATATAAAGTAATGGAATACTTCCACCATCTCTTTTTATTGTTAAACATGATGATCAAATTAAATAATCATCAAATATTTTAATTACTACTTGTCTTAAATCTATCCAAGTGAGATATCTAAGCTACAACCTCAAACTCCTTTACCATTTAACTTGGTATCACCTTCATCATTTCTCAAAAGTCTTTTAACTCCAAGGAAAACTTTCTTATTGACAATAAATACAACTCATTCAATGGAAATCACACCATCTTATCACCCCTCATGGTTTTCACCCAAGGTAATCACACCCTCTTACAATGGGAAAATGCCTCACATAAGGGAGGAATTAACACCCTTATTATTAGTAATCCATAAACCTCCCATTCCATAATGTGAGTATTACATCTTTCTAAGAGGTTCACACCAATAGGAATCTAGTTACAGTCCTATCATGAATACCTACCTAAGTGGGTCTAACAATATCCCCCTTAGTGTTACCTAAAGGGTGTTCGAACCTTCCACCGACTACTCAGTGAAATTTATGCATCCATACACCAATGATCACTTGGATATCATGATATTTTATACTTTGTATAATCCTATCCCTCATGGTTTTCTCACAAGGTCACCACACCCACTTTCCACAAGAAAATGACTCATGATAGAGAGAAAGTCGCTTACTTATTATTAAGAATTCTTGAACCACTCCATGCCCCAATGTGGTGTTGGATGTTCACTAAAAATTTACATGTAAGGGATAAATGTATACATTTATATTATTCATGAGATACATAAATATATAATATATGATATTATATATATAGTGTACATTTAATATTTTCATATGATGCATGTATTTTTCATTCATAAGATGCATAAATGTATAATATATATATGTGTGTGATATATATATATATAATTCATTTTCTAACGAATGGTTTCATCAGTTATAATCCATTTATGAACGGTTTAAAGGCTTTGTATTAATTCATTAAAATTGTTCAATGAATTACACCCCAATTGGTAGAAACACATACGATGAATTATGTATTTGGGATGTGTTGGGATTCATATATATATGAGGATGAGTTAATTTTCTATTGTAGTGAGTGATATGCATGATAATTATAAGCTTACCAGACCTCTCTACCGCCTGATACCTTGTTTATCTCATTTGAGAAGGCCTTTTCACGCCTTTGGAACTCGGGTATCATCACAAATAATTCATGGATCCATTGGTTGATGTATCACCTTAGAGGCATGGTTCTTTTTTTCACTACTTCATGATCTTCCTCAAGGATTATATATTCGAATAGAATAATGAGAATTCTATAGTTTTCATTTTCTAAGTACTCCTATTTTTTGTTTTATTTACACGTTAATTTCTTGAAGATAGATATCCTATGTTTTGGGTTGACTTCTACTGAAAATGGTCATTAGATGATCATATGAAACCATAAGTGATATTATATAAAGTTTATTCAAGTTTTTAATGTGTTTTAATCATTGGTTTTTGAATAAAAACGAAGAATAGTGTTTTTGTAAAAACATATGAAGGTTACAAACCCTTATGTGAACTGCGTAAGGGTAAAATTTGATTTATCCTTTACATAGGTCGGATACGTAAATGAAGTAACCTTACATAGATGGTCCAAATAAGGGTAACCTCTGTATTACCATTACAAAAAAATGTATTTTGTAAAGGTAATACCATTAAGCAAGGGGTTTTTCATAAAGGTTTTCAACATTTTACCCATACATGTAAAGGTATATGAGATGCTTTGTAAGGGTTGCTGATTTTTACCTTTATAAAACATAAGTAATTTTAAAAGTACCCTTATGAGAATGAGTTATGTAAAGGTAATACCTTTACATGAAGGATATGAGTAAAGTTATTCTTCATATTAACTTTCTAAAATGGTTTTAAATCGATACCCACCCTTATGTGAAGCATTCACGTAAGGGTAATATCCACTGTACCCTTACACAACATGTTAAATATAAGTTTCCTAAAGGTAAAGAGTTACATACCTTTAAAAAAAGGATTCCATATGTATTTTATAAGGGTAAATGGTGGATACCCTTATGTAGAATAAGGATGTTGCATAAGGGTAAACAAACAATTGTTAAAAACTTATTTTTAACATATTTAATGTTTTTAATGGTTTATAAATTGTTTATAAATCACATTAAAAGGTATTTTGGGGATATTTAATTTATAAGGATTTTATAAATTAATTAATTAATTATAAAATGTTTATAATTAATTAAATAAATGTTTATGAAACATTTTCCCCAAATATTAAAGGTTAATATTTTAAATTACCTTTTGACAAATTAAATTCCATGCTTTATGATCTATAAATAGAAGGTTTATCTAAAAATCAAAATAGGAGATTTATAAAGTGTTTATAAAATAAAAAATTAATGATATATATATTATATAAAATGTTTATATAATAAATATTGAATTATAAAATTTTTATAATTCATGAAATATCATATTAATGCCATTTTATATAAAATATGAATGGGTTTATATTGGAATGATTATAAAATATTTATATTTTTTCTAAACTATAAAATGTTTATAATTATTATTTATTTATGAAAACTTCATAAATATTTATATCATGTTTAAATATTTGAATTGTTTTTTTATTTAAAAGGTTATTCCCTGCCATATTCATGTTTAGTAAATTGTGTAAGAAATTTGAATATTTTTTATTCTTTAGTTTAATTATTAAACTACTACTAGGATAGAGCCATGAGTTACATGCTAGAAATGATTCTGTAATGAATTTATTTTTTCATTTACCTTGAATATGGTTTGTGACTGAAGTTATTATATTTAATTTAGTTGTTAAATATAGTTTGTACATATAAGGTGTTAGAGTTATGATGAATTCGATTCTATCTTGAGTAAAGTATCCTCAGGTAGAGGGACTTGGGGTTGGACTACCTACCTACCTAGAGGTTTATACCTTGTCTAGGTTGGTGAATGGGGTTGGTTATCCATCACTCCGAGCTTACTCATGTGGATTTTGTCAATATCATATAACTATATGAATTTATATGAAGTGTTATTATACCTTATTCATATGATGCATTTGGATATGTATGAATATGTATGACTTTTATTTTTGAGTGAGTAACACAAACCCATGGGTTTTGTAAAGAGTTACACATTAATATGGTTTGAACATATTGATTAGGTGGAGGAAGTAGGTTCCAAAATAAAATCACTAAAATCATGTATATATAAAAGGAAATAACATGAGATAAAATGGTGAGATAAAATCCCCTCAAATACTAAGTGTGAGATTCCATCCAAAGCATCACTTGTTAAGAACATTATCATCAAACCGGGTAGGTCATTTCAAAGCTGGGTTCCCATAGATTATCTTGTGCAAGGAAAGAAAGGATAGGTGACATTGGAACATCCTTGGGTAGGTAATTTCAAAGTTAGACGTCCCTTGATTATCCTTTGTTAGCTTTTTCTTAGTGCTTGTTTTGGGTTATACTAGCCCGGAGACCCTAATAGGATTAGGTTACTAGAGGAATATAGTTGAGTATATCCATAATATGGATTTGGATGAAGGGTTATCCACTCAACTATCCAAGAGTCATAACTGTTGTGATTGGGATGATTCCCTACCTAAATAACTAAGTGGTGAGAGAAATGATAAATCAGACTCATTTCTTAGTGAAATATGGATTTTGGATCACTAAATGGAGTTGTTGCACTACTACAAAATGCACCTTTAATAATGCTTGAATTTATCAACACTAGAAAAATGCGCTGAAAAAGTCCATATTTATCAGCGCTAAAATAAGTGTTGATAATGTGGGACCTTTATCAGTGCTAAATAAAAGTGATGATAAAGGGAACCCTTCATCAATGCTTTTTATTTAGTACTGGTAAAATTCACCTTTATCAGCGCTTTATTTTAATGATGATAAAGATTACCCTTTATCAGCGCTTTATTTTCAGCCATCATAAAAAGTACCCTTTATACATGCTAAAAATAACGCGTTGATAAATGGTAACCTTTATCAGCACTGATAAAGGTCCACAATAAAATGAAATAATTAAACAAATAAAATTAAAAAATAATTAACAATTTCATTAATTAAATAATTATTGTTAAAAATGTATAAATTGAATATACATATATATAAATTTTAAAAATTAATAAATAGTATATATTAAATATAAAGATATGTAAAATGAATAAAATAAAATAATTAAACAAATAAAAATTTAAAATGAGTAAATTAATAAAAATATTAAATATTTTATTAATTAAATAATTATTGATAAAAATGAATAAATTTAATATAAATATATGTAGTTTATAAATATTGATAAATAGTATATATTAAATGTAGATATATAAATGAATATATAATTAAAAAAAATTAAGAATGAATAAATTAAAAAATTATTTAAAAATTAATTAATGAAACAATTTTAAGTAAAAAATGAATAAGTATAATATATATATATAAATATTAATTTCAAATAGTAATAAATAATATATATTAAATATAAATATATATAAAATGAGTAAAATGTTAATTAAAAGTATATTAATGTCTTATTTATTTTTAATATTGTTTGATTTTTCAATTTAACATATATCAAATGTCATGTGTTACATTGTTTTCAAGTATATATATATATGTAATTAATGTAGTTTTATATACAAATGAACAAAAAAATATATTTACACAATATATAGAAATACATACACCTAATATTTATGTAATTTATTCAAATTTCAGTATATTTTAGAATTTTATTATAACTTGATACATTTAATATATTATGTTTTCAATCAGTCAATTTTTATTAATAAACTTATCCATTTTTAAATATTTTTAAAGTGTACTCATTTTGAATTATTTAATTTCAATCATTTTTAAAATGCATGTATTTAATATTATATATCCACTAATAATGTTAAAAATATATTTATAAATGTATATTTACTATATTTATAAATTTATATATTTATAATTATTATGAATAAATAATAATTATTTTTTAAATAAGTATTTATATAATTATAAATAAATAATTATATATATCTCATAATTATAAAATTATAATAAAATTATTTAAATAAATCCTTTATCAGTGCTAAAAAATAACCATTAAAAAGAATCTTTATCAGTGCTAAAATATTAATGCTGATATAGATGTTTTTTATCAGTGCTTTTTTAGCACTGATAAATATCCCTTTTATCAACACTCATCAATTTAACACTGATAAAAGGTATATTTATCAATGATTTTATAAAAGCACTATTAAAAGTGTTCCTGATCTATTTAAAAGAACCCTAATCAGTACTCAATCAGTCATGATTCTCAAGCTCTCACATAACTCCTCTGCTGCCGGCGCGACTCCTCTATGTTCCCTCTGGAGAATCAAGGCTAGATTCCAATGTATGTTATTTATTAATTTTCTTTTATTATTGTTTGATCTTTTGGGTTTTGCATTTTTCTTTTTTGTGTTTTGCACTGTTCTTAACCATGACAAACCCTACATCTCATTTCCTCACCACTGCCAATGCAAATCCTCTACATTCCCTCTAATGAATCAAGCATAGAATCCAATGTATGTTATTTTCTACTTTTCCTCTATCATTGTTTGATCTTTTGGGTTTTGTGTTTTCCATTTTTCATTTTTTGCTGTTCTTAACCATGAAAAACCCTACATCTCATCTCCTCGCCACTACCGGTGCAACTCCTATAGGTTCATGTAAGGATCATAAAGATGTACCATGATATTATTCACTAATTTTTGTGTCCTATAATGATGAAATGAATCCTAGTATTCCTTGATAAATTGTTTACCTATAATCCGGGGAATAAAAAATACAAAAAACCAATAAGTACTCTTTCAATACTTTCTTTTTCTATTAGGAAATGGGATGAAATCATGATGGATTTCTTGATTAGTTTTCCAAGATCAAATGAATAGAAAGATGTAGCATGGGTTATAGTGGATCAAATAACTAATATGAACAACTTATTACATATTTAACAGGCTTCCTCATTTGATGAACTCGATTAATTGTATGTCAAAGAGATAATAACGTTTCTAGGTGTCTCATCTAGTGCTGTATCTGATAAGGATATGATGTTTTTATCTTGGTTATAGCAAGGAAATTAATTTTCAATGAGGTTATGGGTGAAATTTTGTACTTTCATTATTCCATAGACTAATGATCATTCTAATAAGACTATCTTGATATTAGAGGATATTCTTTGAGCCTTAATTATTGACTTCAGCGGCTCCTAGAAGGATTAAATTTCTTTGGTGGAATTCTCTTATAAAAACAATTATCAATCACTTATCCAGATGGACCCATATGAAGAATTATATTAAATACATTTTCAATATCCTTTATATTGGATAAATATAGAATAATATCCTATGAATAACGCTAGTCTTGTCCAAGAAATAATAGACCAAATTATGTTAATTCAAAAACATTTTGAAACTACTCAAAGTAAACCAATGTCCTACAATAACCATTAGAGGTGACCCTTATAATTTAATATTAATGATCATGTGTTTATTTATTCTTCCTTGAGGATGGTTTACTAATGGATTATATAGAAGATAAAATTAACCTAAAAATACATCAAACCTTTTAAAATTCTTTGAAAAGTCTAGGAAATTTCTTAACAGCTAGCCTTACACATATGAAAACCCAATGGTTGAATCTATTCCCTCAAAAATTTGTTTGAATCTTATTGAGTATGAAATGCTTGAGGCTATAGAGGTTTTAAATTCTCCAAATGATCTAAACATGTAATACCTTTTAATGTTAGTATCTTAGTCTCATTTTGGGTATATTTTGTGTTGAATGGGGGTTAAAAGAGGGGTTAGAGGATTTGATAGGAGAGAGTGATGAAAAGATAGAGGCAACCTTGTGCGATAGGAATTGAGTACCTGATGGAATTGAACTGGGTCCTGTTGATAGGCTAGTGTAATTAGGGTCACTGTTAACACAACCAAGAACCCAATGGACTAGTATTATGTATATTATGTCACTTTTTTGATTTGATTAGTGTTGGTATTTTTTGATATTTTTAATCATAGTAAACTCGTATACTAAGTAAAATATGGCCCACTACCATGTCACCGGGTTAATCATGACTACTGGTTCCTCATTCTAGTGGTTTAGTATGAATTATGTCTTGTTTTAGTCTTAGTTATTGTGAGTAATATTTTAAAATGAGAATGATTTTTAAAATCAAAATGATTTCTTTCAAATGGTCTCGGATTAGAAAAAAAATGAGTTTTAAAGGAAAATGTTTTGGATTGAAAATTTGGTAAATTATTGGTTTCGGTGATAAAGTGGTAAGTGTGGACCTAAGTATTATTTATGAACGTTTTCATATGTGTGGGTATGTGATGAATTGATTCTAAACCGAATTTTATGATTTTTGTGTTATTCAGAATATGCTGCCCAGAAAGATCCCCAAAGTTTCTAGTGGGTATCACCGAATTTATAGTTCTCCTCAATTTCTACCCATATTATATGGAAATCAAGGTTCTTTAAAGGCAGTTAAGTGGATTGAAGAAGTTGATAATGTCTTCAAAGTGTTGGGAACTCCCAAATCTATTAAATTTCATGTTGTTCTAGGTGTGCTTAGGGTTCCAGATTTAGAAGAATGTGAGCTATTTTACCCGACAACAATGAAAGTTGGGATGATGTAGGAATTTTATAAGTCCATATTTGTCTGATGGTTTATACTTGATTAGGTGAAGATGAAGAAAAGGGAAGAGATCATGAGTATCCAATAAGGTCAGCGGACGGTGAAGGATTATGTTGAACACTTCAAAGAGCTATTTTCCTTTTCTATAGATCTGGTGTCACAGGATCTATTGAAAGATTCTATTTTCATTGGGGGTCTTCATCTAGGGATCAATGAGTGTGTCCCCTTCTCTAAGGATCTCCATTTTGAGAATTTAGTAGAGGAAGTGTTTTTGGATGTGTTGTTTTGAAAGAAGCATACAACACATTGGATCAGTTTTTGTCTCTTGTCTTGGGGTGAAGATGTTCAGAGTTTCCTCATTTTTGTTTTTTGGATGTTGTAAGCTCATCTTTCATTATAAAATTTTGATTAAATCATCCTTTCATAGTTCAAATGGTTTTGTTTTTCTGAATGTGAACCTTTAAATGGTTATAATTTCTTGAATTAGTTCCCCTCTTTCTATTGTGCCTATTTGGAGATGTATTTTTTTTGGAAATAAATCTTTGTGACTTGTGTGTGGGTTCGTTGTTTGGTTTGAGATATTTTGTTTGTTTATTAAGAAAATTATAGGGTTTTATATGATTGAATAAATAGGTCGATGGAGGCATGTACTTCGTTCACACTTAGGTAAACAATCCATAAGTCATTTGAGATGTGTAGAAATAAACTACACCTTAATTCAACACACGGTGTGACCACTATGACTCAATGTGTCATGCCTTTGCAAGAATCAGCCGCACCTCAAAACCAAAAAAACACATTTAGATTGCTTTGATACTTTAGTTCAAAAAGTTCCACTCAATGAAAACCAATCAAATGAACTTGGATTTTATTGATAATTTAAAACAATGATTCATAAGTCATTTGTGACATATAAGAATCTGTTTCACATAAAACCAATAAACAATGTGATCAAAATGAGTCAAAAGTTCATTTTTCCAGTTTAAAATGACATTTTAGTAAAAAATACGACTGACATACTCAAAACAAAGAAAACACATTCATATTGTTTTGATACTTTAGGAAAATTATCCACAAGTCATTTGAGACGTATTGGAATCATCTATACCTCAATCCGATGCACGGTGTGACCAGTATGACTCCAAGTGTGCCTTTTTATTTAAAATTGACATCAATTTTAGTAAAATTAACACTTTATATTAATTTATTTCTATATATTATTACTAATATAAGAATTGTTTTCTTATAAAAGTGTGTTCTTTTTCTTGATCGGGGGTGGTTTGTTCAGAAATAGAATGAGTCAGGTTAGGATTAAAAGATAAAGCAACATTGATATTTTTGAATGTATGTAATTATTTTTATTTATTTAATTGTATAAACCAATGTTTGAAATGTCTATAATATAGTGTTTTTTTCTTGTATTTGTGTTGTAAATTTCATTTCATTTAAATCTTGTATTAGGATTTTTTTTGATATCTGGTGTGTTTTTGGTACTGCGGTGTGCTGTTACAGTGCATTACAGTGGTGCTGTTACAGCACACTACAGTGGTTATGTGGTGTGTTGTTACAACACACTATATAATGGACCATTATTAGAACTTTTATAAGTGTTGATAAATGGTTTCTTTAGTGGTGCTAAATTAAAGCGCTTATAAATGATTCCTTTATCAACACTTATAAAAGAACTGATAAAAGTTCTATTTATTAGTGCTTTTTTTAGCACCGATAAATGACACATTTATTAGCGCTTTTTCAGTGATGATAAAAGTACATGGATTTTAACCTTGATTATGTATACAATACTTTTATAGTGCTAATAAAATCCATTTCTATCACTATTAAAGGCCTATTTTGTAGTAGTGATGTATGGGTCATCATTTTTAGTGGGATCAATTTCATTAAAATTAATTTATGAATAGATAAAATTCACGATATTTATTTTATAATTTTTTTTGTTATAGATAAATTCCTCATCATCACGAAACTAAAATTTATATTAATCCTTTAAATGAAAATGTTAAAGTAAGAAACTCTGAAGACTTCCCTCTTAAGAAAATTTCTTGAGAAAAAGATAAATATTCAATGTGTTAGAATAGTTTCTTCCTGATTAACCAAGTATTTAAGTTATTCAGTAAGTGAATCTATATGCTTATGGAAGCATAGTGTGATTCATTTAAAGTTTAAAAGGAATTAGATGCATAATGACCAAAGGAATATTAGTCTCCACTCATGTACTCAATATGATTGGGAACATTAATATTAGTATCATATATTTAATATTATTGGGTATTTCAAATAATATTTAATTTTATTGAATATATTAATGACCTGGTGAGACTAAAATTTTCATTAAAGATTTATTGGTTTTGGAAATAAATTTTATTATTATGAATGATATATGATAACAAATGTATGATTTTTAAACTATTGTAAATATATAGAAGGATAGAAGTTGATAAATAATTAGGGCTTGAAGGTTACTTTCAAGTATAGAGCAAATAAGTTTCTACATTGATAACTTGGATGCTTCAGGATTAGATGATCTTGTCATAATATTTTTTTATTTCATTTTTCTCTTGAGACAAGCATGTAAAAAATAGTTGTTTAAATAAAATTATATGGGTGCTTTAATACACATAATTTATAATCTTTTTAAATCTATAACATAATTCAAGAGGATACTGAAACATATTATTCTGGTTAGGGAGTTTATCTTATTGTAATATATGGAAATGTTTCTAAAATATGATTGAATTAAAAGAAAATTTACCTAATATTCTAAAAGTGTTTGGAATAAAGATGAGTTGGGAATTTGATGTCTAGATTCTGGTATTGTATAAAAAATACTAGTGGGTAATAGTTTAAAGAAAAAGATGAAAATTTAGTTGAAAATTTCAACAATTTTTCTTCAAAAATACAATCAAGGTCATTGAAACCTAGAGTTTTTAGAAAGGAAGATTAATAATTCAATATGATTGGATAATCCAAGATGTACCCAAAGGAGTTTGTTAAACTCCATGGAATTTCCATGTTAGGTATGAATGTTATAGAAATATATTCTTCTATTTTGAAGGGTACATGATACCAAATGTATACTTTACACATGTTATAAATATATAGGAGGTCAAAATCAAAGGAAAAATTGTTTGAGATTTTAGTTTAAATTATTGTAGCAAAGAGTTTCTACATCTAAATATAAAGGATTTTTATCAATATAGGATGAATCTATGTAAAGGAAGTATATATTCATCTCAATTATCTTATATAATAAGAGAAGTTGTTTGATTACAAAGAGTTATTGTGAAAAATTATGAGATGATTAATTGTATACACATGTTTTATAATTCATCAATTTCTATAAAATATTTAGAGAAGAAGATATAGATAAAATAGTTTTATCTAGGATAAATTTTTATCCAAGTATTTGTTAAAATTTGTGGAAATGTGTTCCAACCACCCATCGGTGAGATATTTTAATAAATTATTCTTTCTAAAATGGAATGGTTCCAAAAAAACATAATACCATATATGATATGGAAATAATTATTTATTTTTTAAATATTCATACTAAAAGGTAATTACAGTTTTTTCTTAAAACACAAAGTAGTTTGTGTTGAGTCTTAGAAAGATATTTTGAAGAGAATATAGTGTTTAAGAGGCTAGTGAGAGTATTTTTGAACTTATATAATTTAAAAGTTAACAAATAAAATGTTGTACCATATTTACCTTCAATGGCTATTTACTTTATATCCTAAAGACTTAGAATATTTGATAGTGAAGAAAAATGTAAATAATTACATTTAGTTACTGTGAGAAAGTAATTATCACTTTTAACTAAATAGATTATACCAATCTAATATCATAGTGATTCTTAAATTAATATCCTAAAGAAGTTTAGGATATGTTATAGTAAATAAAAATGTAAAGAGTTACATTTAATTACCATAACTAGTGAAAATCACCATTCCCTAAAGGTTTATACCAGCCAATACACAAAGTGTATCACTTGGTATACTAAAAGAGTTTAGGGTGTGGTGGTAAATAGAAATGTAAATAGTTTCATTAGTTACCATAATGAAGTAAATATCACTTTATCCTAAAAGAGTTTAGGATATGCTGGTAAAGTGATAATGTAAATAGTTACATTATTTACAGAATATTTCAAGGAAAAGGTTTAATGGAAAAGGTTTCAATTATGATGATGATTTAATTAGAAAGAATTATGAGCATACAATATAATATAACATTATAACATTGGATGTTATGAATTCAAGGAGTTTGAATATTTTTAAAGAGTTGAATGTTAGGAATATGATTCCTAAGTCTCACAATTATTCAAACTTTCTTTATTTGTAAATGTTACTCACTAAGAGGTTAGTGGGAGTATTTTATCTAATGGTTACATAGGGATGTGATAGGAATAACATATAAATGTAATGTTCAAAAATAATTAATGTATCAATAATATGAGATTCATGTAAAATATTTGGACATTATATACTTAAGATATTAGTTTTAATGGTTGTAAACATATCATGTATTTATAATAAAGACAATCTCTATTTATCATTCATTCATGTATGCTACAAATTTACTTTATATGAACAGTAAAATGATAAATATCCCCCCAAAGTTATAAAATTTGATTTGTTCCCAACCTATGATTATCATAAAGTATAATGGTTTGTGATGATATTTAAAGGTTATCTTGAATAGATTCTTATATCCATTTCAAAGGGTTATATATGAGATATTAAAACATATTCTTGAGGTAATAATTATAGACTTATTACTTGTATTGATCCACTAAAATATATCTCATGGAATGTCATATGGTCATAGATATACTTAGGTGTGTATTATTAATATCAATCCTTCTTACCTAAGGTTGGAGAGATACATAGCATGAAAACCTTCATACTTTTATACCCTAATTACGCAATTCAACATATAAACTTAGCTAATCAGGGGGTGGTTTGGTATGTTTCTTATCATATAGTCGGTTGGAGTGAAACTAATATGGTATTTTTCCACTTTTATGAAATGAAAATACATTTGGACCTTAATTTAATTAGAATTAATAAATGCATGGCCATGCTTAGTTGTTTCACATATGATGTGTTCAACTACTTGAAAAAATGGCATGTGATGTTCTTATTATATAAATGAATTACATGTGATGTATTCATCCACTTGGTCAATATTTTTCATATGATCAAGAAATTATGAGATGAAAATACTAGATTAACATGTTCCATGTCTATTGGTCACTAAATGTCATTGATAAAGGGATTATATTGGATACATAAGATGTATATGATACATCTTGTGGTGGACATGTTCATATAAAGATATGATTATGTTTTATAGAGATCACACTAGACCGCTTAGTACCTTGAGTAAAACTTATGTTTTTCTAAAGTATGCTCTTTTCTTTCATATATGAAATTGAGATTTTATAGTTATTGTCAATGATGATAAGGTTTGTAGGGTCATACAGTTAGACCCTTGGATAGGATAAAATTTTGTACAAAATATTTTTAAAAATATAGATATTTTGATGAAAAACCATATCCAAAAGTGTTCAGATGGGTTCATAAAGAGTTGTAAAGTTTTTCATAAAATACTTATGGGGTTTTAGTGCATGTGGGTGATTGTTGGATGTGCACTAAAAATTTAAATGCAAGGGATTCATGTACACATACATATGATTCATGATATATATATATATAATATGATATTATATATATAATGTATATTTACTATTTTCATATGATGCTTGTATTTTTCATGCATGAGATGCATGAATTATATATATATATATTATGCATTTTATCCAGAATGGTTTCATCACTTACAATCCGTTTATGAATGTATTAAAGTCTTTGAATTAATTAATTGCATTTTTTCAATGAATTACACCCCAACTAGAAGAAACACATATGATGAGTTATGTATTTGAGATGCCTCTGGCTTCAACTATATATGAGGATGAGTTCTTCTCCTATTATAGTGAGTGATATACATGATACTTATAATCCTAACAAACCATTCTACCCCCTAATACCCCATTTATCTCATTTGATATGGCACTAACACTCCTTAAAAATTAATGTATCCTAACAAAGAGTTCATATATCCATTGGTCGATCTATCACCTCAGAGTTAAGGTGATTTTTTCTCACTACTTAATGATCTTCCTCAAGAATTATCCATCTAAAGAGAAGAAGAATATTGTTGCAGTTCATGTTTTCCAGGTACTTTATTTTTATTTTTATTTACATGTTAATTTCTTGAAGATAGATCTCTTGTGTTTTGGGTTGTCTTCTGCTGAAAATGGTTATTATATGATCATACAAAACCCATAATGTGGGAATCACATCTTTCTAATAGGAACATAATATCAGGAGGACCTTTATATCCCTGTCTCGAACACTTGAGGGGAGTACTAGAAAACCCTGGGTCTAACAACACTCACTAAACAAAATCCAAACTTTTGAAAGGATGTGATAACCTTTTACAAACACTATCAATTGTGAAGCTAGAGGCACAAAAAAAACAACCTTGAATTTTATATGAGAGTCGCTACAAAAAAATTCAACATTTTATAATTTAAGTACAACTAAAAACACATAACTTTTTTTGAAAGGGAAAAGAATAATCCAATGAAAAAATAAAGCCTAAAAGATGAAAAATGATACATCTTTGAAACTAGAAAATAAATAAATAAAAACAAATAAAAAATTTAAAAGTCAATGCACCTCATGTTAATGATATTTTTCACTTTTAAGTTCCTTGAAAATGATCACATTAGTGGAAAAAAATCATATTAGTAGACTTTAATCACTTTTATATATCGTATCTATCAATTTTTAAATTAGATTAATTCTATTGAAAATTATAGAAAAATTCACCAACAGTTAACTTATTATCTCTATGATCTTTATCTTGTGGGAGTTTCCAAATTTTGATCTATATATTGTAGGTTTAAATTTGTAACATCCCATTAACCACTTTTAGGTATTTATATTTTCTATTTTTGTTTCCCTCTTTATTTTGGTGTGTTTTGGGACTCCCAAGTATGGAGAGAATTTTCCAAGGAAAGTGGCCTAATATTTGGAGATGTATGTTTGTTTGAATTAATGGAGTCCACTTATAAATGTGTTTAAGAATTTGTGGGGTTCTCCCTAAGTTTAGAGAACACTAATGTTGGTTTAGTATTTTGAGTAGAATCTGGGTTGTTTTCTATCTGTTGAATGATTTTACATCATGAAATATTTACACACCATGAAAATTTATCACACCGTGTATTAATTTCAAGGAATATTTAATGAAATGGTACAAGGTGTGAAAGGTTTTAGGGAACTTAATGGGTGATTTATTATTCATTCAATCACAAGATATTATCTATTGACCTAGGATCTATCCCAAGAAATTTTGAAGACCTCCAATCCTTCTAGATTGCTTCATTCGGTGATTGATCATTGGGGTTGTTGTATTGTGTCTCTCTAGGTAAGTGATATGCCTGTTTCTTCATTACCCTTGATCGCAGTAGTGTCGTTTCACTATGTTTTTAGATATATTTATTGGTGGTAGTGTTCCTTCTGGATCTATTGTGTGATCTTCCTTCGATGGCCGATCCTTTATTGGTTACAGTGCAGAGGGTTTTTGTTCTTTGAGTTTTGTCATGATATACCATTTTCTCCATCTGATTTTTTTGTGGGATGCGATTCTAAGACATGAGAGTAAATCTTAGGGCATATTTTTTTTACCTTGTGTTCCTTTCTAGTTGGTGGATTCCATTGAAAGCGTGTGCGACCCGAGTTTGAAGTAGGCAGTTCCATATATTGACTATGTTGTATTAACTGTATTAATCTAGTTTTGATAAATTGTTTTATAAATGAACCGTCATAATTGATTGATTGATTTGTGTGCATGGAAATGGGTTTTAGAGAAAATATGGTTTTCCCCTTATTTTGGTAAAAGAAAAGGTATTTTTAAAGAATTGTGAAATAGATTTATGAAATGATTTTCAAAGAATGATTTTGATTAAATATTTTGAACAATATAGTATATGGGAAGCCTTGGGTACTTAGGTGGAACATGTAGTAATGGGACTTATCCATTTTTGGGGGCTCAATCATGGGGTGTTGCTCTGCTCTCTAGGCCTGTTGATCTATGAACTTGATAGACCTGTTGGGGGGTTCACTTTTTGGGGTTATCTTATATTCTCTATATTTGATGAATATATCTATAAACTTGATGCACACAATTTTCTATGTTTAGGTATGAGTTTCCTCACTAGCTTAACATGCAGTGATCCTTGGGGTGATGCTACCTATGATTTGGATTGTACTATTTTAGCTTGTACTGTCATGGATCTAATATGATATGTGATGCATGCTTTGATTTTATTTGACTACTTTGATGTATATGAATTCTTTGAAACTATTTTACATGGGTTATTTTGGAACTGTAGAAAAAGTGGAAATTAAATGGTTTACCATGATTTTGATATAAAAAATATTTAACTATTATTCACGCCTTGTTTTTATTTAAAGCTGAGCATGTTAAAATTTTTGTACAGATAATTTTTATAGAACACCTGGGTGAGATCCTACTGAGCATGTTTAGTTCACACCATGCACACCCCTTTGGTAGTGCATAGACCATTGTATTACTTTCTATGTAGGAAAATTCAAGGTACCACATTGAGGTGGTGAGGTTTATGTCATCCGAGTCTGGGTATATTGTGGGGAGATGGTGGGAGTTTCCCATGATATCACATAGAGTAGCTATTTTGGTTTTGTTTGTCCTTTGTTGTTTAAATTTTCCCTTAGAGATTTTTTAGATAATTTTGATATGCATCGCTTTTATTATTTCACTTTTTATATGACATATATTTATTGTTTACTTTTCTGCTCTTTATTAATATCATGTGTATGTATATATATATATCATGTTGTCTGATTCAGATTGGGAGAAATTGTTCCCTCTAGTTTTTGTTGATACTCGAGTGATAGTTTCCAACCCATGGTGATCGGGAATTCCCTTAGAGTATGTGGAAATTTGGTTTGGGTAACGGGTTGAGAGTATCTGGGTTAGGTTCATCACAGTTTGGTATTAGAGGAGGTTTTTCCTCAATATTTCTTGTCTTGGGATGTTTGATAGACTATAGATAGGATTTTTGGGACTTGAGAGGTAGGTTACGATGAGTTGCTAGACAACTCTTTTTGTGAAGCAACTCAACTTACCATGGGATGTTAGGATGTAAGTCTCCTATTTGAGTTCTTAACCTTAATCTTAGTTATTTTTTATGTTTTTCTAGTTTTAATTAAGATTATCTTATTGTTTGATCATTTATTATATTTTGGTGTATAGTATTATGCCTCTGAGGCGTCTTCCATGGGTTCCTTAGGAGGGTGTAGTAGATGTTTTTCAAGGGAATCCACCTCTATATCATAATATTATCAAGGCTATTGTGCGGGAAGTTCGTGCCATAGAAAAAAATGTAACATAATTCCAAAATGCAGTAGTTGAGGTATAACTAGGAGATGTAGGAGACAAGGATCGATCACATGAGTTCTTATATGAGAAGAAAACATCTTTTAAGGGTATAAATTAACCTCAAGAGGTGGAGAGCTATGTGGAAAAAATCAATCAAATCTTTGACTTCCTGGATACACCTGAGAGTATCAAGGTAAAGTGTGTAGAGTTGATACTTGGGAGTCATAGTAACCAATGGTGGGATTCCATGGCATAGGTGGATAGGCATGTGTAATTAGTCTAGAACAGTTTCTAGACTCTCTTATTCCAATAGTTTTTTCTAGATTCATTGATGATGGATAATTCTCTAGAGTTCTTCTCCTTACAGTAGGGAGATAATTCGGTGTCGTTGTACACCAATAAATTTGTGGACATGGGTTTTTACTCCAAAGGTAGTAAATAATGACCATATAAAGGCTCAAAAGTACCTATAGGTTTTGTGAATGGGTATCAAATCATAGATATTTATGCTGAATCTTTCAACCTACATAGAGATGGTAGACATGGAAATGATGGAAGAGATGAATATGGAAGGAAAGGTTAGTTATTATGCCACTTATATTCCACCTAGTGGAAACGTCAATGGCACACAGTGGAAAAAGAGGAAGTTACAAGATCATCATAGGAGTGGTGGAGGTGGTTCTTAGTGGTAGGCCTACCATTCACCCTCAGTTACAGCTATTAGTGTGCCTCTGACTTGTTATCAGTGTGGCAAGGTTGGGTACACTTGACATTCTTTTTCCACACATGTGAATATATGAAAAATTTATAGACATTATGGACATATATAATATTTATGTTAGGCTATGCCTATGACTCATTATGGTCAAGGATCATCAGCTCCAAAGGCTACCACGATGCAGTCAGATGGTTCAAAGACTACAGAGCTCTAGCCACAAGCATCAGGACTGAAGCACCTTCATGAAGTAGATAAGTTTCTAGTGGAGGTTGACATAGGTCTAGTTAGAGTGAGAGGTACCATAATTATTTCATATTTGGTAGTGAATACTTTATTTGATACCAGTGCTTACCACTCATTATTTTTAGGCCACCTTTTGGATATGATTAAGCTTCCAATGGATCTCATGTCCATTGTTATGGAGTTAACGACACCTCTTGGGAATAGTAAAGAGTAGGGGTTTCAGTGTCCTTGTTTTCTATCGATATTTGATGAAAATTTAGTCATGTATTTCATTATTCTTGATCTAGATATATTTGATTTCATCATTAGGTTGGATTGGGTTGTTTCTCATCCTACTGAGGTTTATTTTTATCATCAGCATGTCTCATTTCTTACGTATGATAAGAGATATTAGGTGTTTTAGGGAGAGTGGGATCTGAGGTCAAACCATGCAAGAACTTCCCACCCATAGCTCAAGATTTTGTTGTCTACTATAATAGTTAAGACTGATGAAATTTATTATATTGTGTATCTCCTCACTATTGTTCACAGCTTCCTTGATCTTTTATTAGAAAAGTTATCTAAGCTTCCTCCAAAGAGGGAGGTAGAGTTTAAAATTGTCCTAGTTCCAGGTATGCAACCAATTTTGATACCCTCTTATCATATGGAACCATGGGATCTAAAAGAGATCAAGATTTAGTTGGATGATTTGATGGAGTAATGTTTTTTTCTTGGTAGTGTTTCACCTTGGGAAACCCCCTGTTCTCTTTTCCAAGAAACTTGATAGTTCTCTCCAATTATGCATGGACCATCAAAAGTTGAACCGGGTAACAGTTAAGAAAAAGAATCCTTTTCTTCATGAGGATAATTTTTTTATTAGTTAATGGGGGTAAATTACTTTTTAAGATCAATCTTCAGTCGAGTTATCATCAACTCAGAGTTCAAGAATCTAATATATTGAAGTTGGAATTTGGGAGCAGGTATGACCATTATGAATATATTTTGATATCAATTGGTTTGAATTATGCTCCTGTAGTTTTTATGGATTTGATTAATCATATATTCCATGAGTATCTTGAGACTTTTTTGGTAGTGTTTATGGATTATATTTTGGTTTATTCAAGATCCAAGTACAAGCACAAGCACTATTTGGGTTTGGTTTTGTAAATCCTGAGGAATAAAAATTTTTATGGAAAGATTTAAAAATGATTTTTTTGGATCTAGGAAGTGAAGTTCTTGGGACACGTTATTTCTGGTCATGTATTACCAGTTGATCATGAGAAGGTGAAGGTTGTTTTTTCTTTTTCTTGGGAAGATCCATGCAACGTCGTTGAAATTCGAAGCTCCCTGGGTCTTGCTAAATACTACCAATAGTTAATAAATTATTTATAAAAGTTATTATCATATTTTACTGATATTATGAGGAAAGGGGTGAAATTCATATTGGATGTGAAGTTTCAGAATTTTTTTGACAAGCTAAAATGAATTCTATCCTTGGATTCTATTCTGATATTACCTGAACACGGTAAAGGTTATGTGGATTTTTGTGATGATTTTAGTGCTAGTTTGGGTTTATTACTTATATAGGATGATAATGTAGTTTCTTATAGCTCTCATTTGATTTGACCGCATGAGAAGAATTACCCACCCATGATTTAGTGCTTGTTACAGCTATTTATGCACTTAAGTGTTGGTGGAAATATCTTTTTAGAGATAGGTTCATGGTATTTTCTAACCATAAGAGTCTAAGCTATATCTTTTCTCATAAATAATTGAATATCATATTCAAATGGATGATTAGAAGGATGTTTTAGGTATGGTTTTGACCAGTTTTCAATTATCACCATCTCTCCTTGAGTCTATTCTGTAGAGTCAATAACAGGATAATGAGTTTGGAGGAATACAAGAAACCCTATATGGTGGGGAGACTGTTTCTAGTTGGTCACTCTTTTTAGATTTTATTCTCTATTTTGGGGATTATTTTTTCATCCCAACATCAGTGAGGATCTCATTTTTTTTTGAATATCATATTTTTTCATTTTCCATTAATATGGTCACTAAAAAGATGTATTATTCCATGAGATGGTGATTCTAGTGGCTGGATATGAAGTGTGGCATTGCATATGTAGTGTCCCATTGTTACACCTACCAATAGATAAGAGAAATTGAATCCTTATGGTTTTCTTAATCCTCTCCCGATGTTGGTTTGGAAATAGAATGTGGTGTACTTGTATTTTTTTATTGAATTACCATAGAATCCCCAAGGGAGAATATTATATGGGTGGTGATTAATTGGTTGATAAAGTCAGTTCATTTCATTTTGATCAGGTACACCACAAAATTTTAAGATCTAGGTAAGCTTTATATGTAGAAGATCATGAGTTTACATGGGTTTCCTTATAACATTGTTTCATATAGGGATTCTAGGTTTACTTTAAGGTTCTGGAGGACTCTCTAATAGGTGATGGGGACTAAAGTTAGGTTGAGTAAAACTTACCATCCATAGATAGAAAGAAAGATGAAGTGTGCTATTTAGATCCTAAAGGATATTCTCCATGCCTACATCTTGGATTTTGGTGGATCATGGGATATCCATATAGGACTAGTTGAGTTTTCTTATAACAATAGTTATCATTCATCAATCATAATGACTCCCTTCAAGGATTTGTATGGTTGCTCATGTAGATCACCTCTTTGTTGGGTAGAGGTGGCCGACACCTCTTTGGTGGGACCAAGTATCATTCAAGAGACGTTAGTGAGGATTCAATATATACATAGGTGTATGGTTACAACTCAGAGTAAATAGAAATCATATGTAGATCGTTGGATTCATCCTTTGGAGTTTTATGTTGGTGACCAGGTTTTCTTAAAAGTTTCTCCTCATTTGGGTCATCATCAGCTTGGAAAATAGGGAAAGTTGGCTCCAAGATATTTTGGACTATTTGAGGTTATTGAGAATATTATATATGTTTCTTATTAATTATAATTTCTAGTTTAGTTGATAGTTATTCATTATGTTTTGCACATATTGTAGCTCAAGAAATACCATCTTGACCCCTCTCACATTTTGACTTGGGAAGAGATCAAGTTGGAACCACAAATTTCTATTGTAACACCCCAAAATTTTATGAAAAATATTCTTTTTAATTTCATTAATATCTTGTGTTGTACGCTACACCAAAAGGATCTTGCACAACACACATCCTTGAATTTCCTTGCATTATACGCAATCACGACCTTCCTCGATAGCGTGTGTAGTACGCAATAATGAGTTTTACTAAACAACAATATGCTATTAAAATATTATTAAAACTAGCCGTTATGAATAGTAATAACCACTTTTTGAAATTTTGTTAATTTTATTTTTCAAAATGGACTTCATTTTTGGATTCGGAATATCGAAATTAGCTTAGGGTGAAATTTTGGTACTTTTCGGATAACTTTCATTTTCTGATGAATAGTGAAAATTACTAAATTTTAATTAAAAACAACTTTTTTTAATCGAAATAATTAATAGTGATAAATTATTAATTTGAGTGGTTTTAAAGTATATTTAGAATATATTTTTACAATTTAATACAATGTTGGTCATTGGATGTAATTTCACATTTAAACCAGTTATAAACAAGTGCCAATCTTTTGATAATTATTATCTCTTAAAAACACGCTATTTGTTTTAACATAGGGAATTGATTTTTAAATTAGTTAATGTAGCTGATATGTTTTGAATTTTATAAAATAGACATCATTTTTTAATTCATAATATCAAATATAGCTTAGGTCTAATTTTTGGTATTTTTCTGGAAACTTTCATTTTTTGATGAATAGTGAAACCACTAAGTGGTAGTTAAAAAACTGAATTTTTCATAAAACTTAATTTTACCACTTCTGTGAGTGGAATTTCAAAAATCCGAGAGAAACGGTTGATGACAGTAAGTAAAATTTGGTTCAATGAGATGAAAATAATTTTTGGTGAATAGTAACTTTTTACTTTTTTTTTACCACGGTTAAAAGTAAATAGGGTAATTAAGGGTAAAAATGATATTATTATTACCCTGAAACATGTCCTAATTCTATTGGATAAGTGTAATTCGACAAAAAACAACCTTAGGAATAAAATATGACCATTTAGGCCCACTTGGATTAGATTAGGACATTTATTATTAATTTATTTAAAGAAGGGTTAAAATAGTTAAAATAAAAGTTTAATAAGTAAATAATTTTTAATATGGGGTTATGCATAAGATAAATTCGACTATAAATATTCATTAGAAATCTAAAAAGATTTCCTACATAATAGTATTTTATTTGTAATTTTTAGACATTAAATAATTTAATTTATTTATGACACAACGATGATACAATAATTATCTTATTAATGAAATATTGAAATAATTGATGTTATAAATACCCAAATAAATATAATTTGAGACTTTTTATGAACTAAACTAATTTTATAGGTTAATATGACATGTTAGTATTGATTTAATTAACTTTGGTTGAAGTAATCATTCTGTTATGAGTTTCAAAAAAATCAACTAGTGAATAGTGTCAAAATTGACATAAAATAGTTTTTAAAACAAATATTATATTATTAATGGTTATTTTATTCCTAAAAATCTAAGGTTCGGCCAAATTACTTAGATAAGGTTATATATATTAATAAAACACAACTTGTGGGTCTCTTGTATGTATATGGTAAGTTTATTAACTATATAATATAAAAATACAAAGTGACATGGTAAATGTCTATCTAATTAACTAAGAGTTAAAACTAAAAGATAAGGTTAGTATAATGACCTAAACTTGTATAAATTCTAATGTATGAGATTATTTCGACCCATACCCACATTAGCTTCTAAATAAATCAATTTGGATCTATTTAAAACCGAATTTGGCTTTATAATAAAATAATATTTTTATTTATTACAAAGGTGCCCCTCTCCTCCCTTATAAAAGGGCACCTCCTCCCCCTCTTCCTCACACCACTTTGAGCCTTCAATCTTGGAAAAACCTTGACAATTTCTTTTCTCCACTTTCCTAGAAACAACCTAGAGGTCCTGGTCTTCTTCAAAGACCAATTGTAGTGCCCTAAGAGGAGATCTCAAAGAGGCGCTTTAAAGAAGAGGTAATGCCCGTTACCGATTCTTTCATCTTTATTTGTTCTTACACTTCTTCTTCTTTAGTTGTTTCATTATGAAGTAATAAAATCAGTATCACTCATATACTGATATTTTATTATAATTATGAAACAACCCTATTTTACCATCTATCCATCCTACGGAAAACGAAATCACCGCGCGTGCGTACATACGGAATACCGTCTCCACGCCGTGGTGTAATCTGTTTTTCGAATACCACCTTACTTGGATGGGTAAAATGGTGTAAAGAATAACTATAAATAGTTATTATAAAATCATACTAATTCTGATATATTGTCTCATCCACTCCAATTCAATTCAATAATTATGGAAACGATATCATCGCTCGTGCGTATGTACGGACTACCGTCTCCACGACGCGATGAGATTCATTTTCCATGTTAACCATTAAAGAATGATTATAAAGTATATATAAGCTATAATAATGAAATATATGACATTATAAAGCTACTGTATTTATCTATATATATATATATGTATGTCATCTACTTAATTCTATTATACTCAATAAGGAAATGAAAACAGCGTTCATGCGTACGTACAGCCTACCATCTCCATGAACGGTGTATTTCTTTCCATTTATTGATCTATTATATATATGTATATTCTGAATATATATTATATATAAATCATGTTTTATATTCTGGAATTAAGTAATCATGATTTAAGTAATCATATTAATAATTACAAGTCAAAACACGGATGACAAAAGAAACGATTTTACCCAAAAATGATCTTTAACATGGAATTTACAAAAGAATGGGTAATATAAAGTCATAAGTGAACCATATATGATATAATAACAATGAATATGATTCTTTAATAAGTCAATGACATTATTTAAATCATTATACAGGAGTTTCGGATACGTACGAAGCATATCGGACCTAAGGTAAGGGAAAATATCACAATCTCATTTTTATCCGAGATTGTTTATACTTTAGTATTTATTGGGGTGTATTTTATCATCCACATCCATGTTTCCTCAATATTTAATATTCATATCCTTCTACAATATTTTATATCCAATTTTACCCTTCGATGAGTTTTTAGTAAAAGATATGAAAGGAATCTTTTGTATTTTTTCATACGAGGTACTTTTTGACTTTTCCGACAAAAGTACGAAGATTTTTTTTAACTTATACGGCATGAATGGATTTTTAAAACATTATTTACAAGAAGCTTAATTTACAAGTTTTCAAGTTTATTTTTAATCAACTTCTTTTAGTTTATAATTGTACGACATGTTAAGAAAGGAAAAGTGTTTTTGAAGCAGAAAGGATATTTTCCTCAAGAATGGAGTTCAAGTGTTTTATCAAAATTATTTTCCATCTAAGATAATATAGGGCTCTATTTCTACCCCTATTATTAAATTGATTTGATTATGTTGTGATGGAATTATTTTTATGAATTCCTTTATCTTATATGAATTGTTTTATGATGTCATGATGTTTAAGAATCCCATTTTTATTACATGGGTTATGCAATGATGTATGATTTATGATTTCGTGGCACACATAAGAATGGTATCATTATGAGATGGGTGGGACCTATATCTCCCTCCAATGCATTGGGTAAAGATTTTATATCTCATGAGATAGACATGGCTGGAATGGTAGGTTATACCGGTTTAGTGAAACAGGACTGAAATGAGGGTGACTCGGTTCAGAAATGGACTTTGTCCACTAAGGTAGTCTTAGAAATGAGTCTTGACTAATAAGAAATGATTCTCTATGATTATGTGTGTATGCCACAAAGTTTCATGTTTTAAGTTATGATTATTGGGATTTCATTTCACTACTATGATTTATCCCATGTTATGAAATTATGCTCTCTTTTGCAGGTTAAGATTTCCAAAATGTTATGTTCTTATGAATATGATGTGATTGATATTTATTTTGTTTACCCTTACTGAGCATTTGAGCTCACCCTTTTATGTTTTCTTTTCCCCAGGATATAAAGAAAGGTTTTAGGTAAAAAAGAAGAATATCTTTATGGGAGATGTTGAAGATCTTTCACCACTATTAGAAGATTATATTCCGAGTTTCCAAAGACACTAAACTATTACTATCCTTGTGTGTGTGTTTTTGTTATGTACTAAGTATTCCAAAAAAGTAATGTAATGTCCATGTACGTTAAGCTTAGGGTCTCTACATATATTGTGGAGCATCCATTGGAGATCATTGACTCTCAAGTGAAAGTATTATGTGGGAAGTGGATTTCATTGGTCAGAGTGTTATGGATACACAAATTATATTCTCATAAAACTTGGGAGCATGAGTCATTGATAGGGGAGAAATTGCCTCAACTCTTTCTGGACATCATTCTTCCACATGACTTCCCAAGGGTGTAAAGTCTTATGGTGGGGAGTTTATAACATCTCGTTACCCACTTTCAGATGTTTCTCTTCTCTATTTTCATTTCTATCTTTATTTGGGTTTATTTTTGGACTCCCGGGGATAGAGAGATTTTTTTGGGGAAAATGACTTAAAGTTCAGGGATGTATGTTTGTTTTAATTAATTGAGTTTGAGTATAAAATTGTTTAAGTATTTGTGGGGTTCTCCCCAAGTTTAGAGAACAATGGTGTTGGTTTTGGATTTTGAGCAGAATATGGGTTGTTTTCTATCTATTGGGTGATTACATGTCATGAAATGATTACACATCGTGAAATATTTAAACATCACAAAAAGTGTTCAAATCGTGTATTAGTTTCTGGGTAAATTCCATGAACCGATACATGGCATGAAAGGTTTATATTCCATGAATCAAGTTCTCATCATGCATTATTTGAATCCAAGATTTGTAATCTGAGGTGACACATTTTTTGGTGGGACTTTTAATTGGGAATTTACACAACGTGAAGGGTTTACACGCCATGTAATTCTCACGATCTGTGATTTTTAGGGTGATGCATGGGTGATTGATTATTAATTCAACCGCAGACACTTCTCTCTTGATATAAGAGCCATCCAAAATGATTTTGGGGAACTCCTCTCATTCCGGATCACTTCATTCGGTGATTGGTCATCAGGGTTGCTGAACCAAGTCTCTCCAGGAAAACGATCTTCTTGTTTCTTCATTTCCCTTGATCGCAGCAATGTCGCTGCCCAATTTTTTCATATCCATTTACAATTTTGTTTTTTTCCTTCTATATATACTATGTGATCTTCCTCTGGGAGATGATCCTTTGTTTTTGTGGTGCAATGAGTTCATGTTCTTTGAGTTTTTTCATGGTCTACTCTTTTCTCCATCTTCTTTGTTTATATGATGTGATTCTAATACACGTGAATCAATCTCAAGTCCTCCATTGTTGACCATGTGTTCCTTTATGGTTAGTGGATTTTGTTGTAGGTGTGTATTAACTAAGTTTTAAGTTGGTGGTTCCATCTCTAGACTATGCTCGATGAACTGTATTTCTCTATTTTTGATAAATTATTATATAAATGAACTAGCATGATTGATTTATTGATTTGTGTTTGGAAATAGTTTTTTAAGAAAATTTTGTTTTCACCTTTTTTTGGTAAAATAAAAGGTATTTTAAAATAATTATAAAATGGATTTATAAAATGGGTTTCAATTCATGGTTTTTATAAAATGGTTTGGAAAATAGTGCACAAGGGAAGCCTTAGGTATTTAGGTGGAAGATATAGTAATAGGTCTCATCCATTTGTTGGGGGATTAACTCATGGGGTGATCCTATTCTCCATAGGCCCATTAATCTATGGAATTGATTAAACTATTGGGGGGGGGGTTCACTTTCTGAGGCGTTCCTCTACTCTCTAGATTTTATGTATATATCTAGATACTTGATGCATGTAATTGTATATGTTTAAGTATGAGTGTCCAAGCTGACCTAACCTGTAGTGATACTTAGCATGATGTTACCTATTATTTGAATTATACTATTTTATCTTATACTACCATGGATTTTATATAATATGTGATGAATTCTTTGATTTGATTTTACTTCTTTGATGTATATGAAATTATTTGAAACTTTTTTACTTGGGTTATTTTGGAAATGTAAAAAAAGGGGGAATTAAATGTTTTACCATGATTTTGATATTAAAACTGTTTAACTGTTATTCATGCCTTATTTTTATTTAAAGTCAAGAATGTTCATATTTCTATACAAAGACTTGTAATGGAACACCTTGGTGGGATCCTATTGACCCTGTTTAGCTCACACCCTACACGCCCCTTCAGCGGTGTGTAGAAATTTTTATATATTTCGATGTAGTGAAAGGAAAGGCACTACAATGAGGTAGTGAGGTTTCTGTCATCTAATTCAAGGTAGCTGGTGGCGATATGGTGGGTGTTTCCCACACTATCACATAGAGTAGATATTTTGGTTTTTATTTTCCTTTACTATTGGACTTGTCACTTGGATATTGTTTAATTAATTTTGAGATATATCACTTATGTTGTCTCCCTTTTGATATGTGTCATAACCTGACCCAATAGGGATTTATTCATGACCACCCCAAGCTCACCACTAATAGGCTAGGGGTTGGCATCTAGCACAAAGTAGGCATACCACACAAATGGGAGGCCTTAGCCTATGGTACCTGTATGCATGCACCCACAAACATCTATATGAAACTATGCAGAGATAATATAAGATGAAAATAAATGCATGCATACATATATACCACAACCAGAGTACAAAAAAGTACTGAAATCATAAAAGGGAAAAATATATTCCTCCCCAAAATTTTAAAAGTGTCCAAACTACTCAAAATGAGGGGATCACTATCAAATGAAACTCTCAGAAAGATCCTTGTCCAAGCTATAGTAAACAACTCGGTCAGTCTTGTCCACTAAGATTTTCCTACTCTAGGTCCTCCTAGGACTCCATCGAAGAGAATATCATCTACACAGGACACAACATGTGTGGGAAAGGCCCGTGCAAGGATGAGTATAACAATACTCAGTAGGCACCCCTATACCCAAAAGAAAAGGAAGAAACTAAAAGGCAATAGTCTACTCAAACCATCTATAGGGAACCCAAATGAGAGAGAAAATCAACCTCAAACCCATCCTCAACTATACATGACTAGTAAGCTCATTCCACAAGGTGTGTCAACCAAGACATGTGACAACATTGTAAGGAATTCCAGAATCACCCAGATATACCAGTCTCATAATCCAAGTCTCATGAGGTTCAGAACTCATATCCAGCTACAAAATTTCTACCAAATACTCGAAGATAACACATGACCGAGAGAACAAACTCCATGAGCTCATCCACCCTAGATAAAACTCATATGAGAGATAAAATTTATTAGAAAAAACACTACCATCCATGATGGTACGTCTCAGTGAACAAACTCCACCAGGAACAAATCACTAGATCCCACTCTAGTTCCTAGTACCATAGGTCATATTGTTATTATCTTGCACCCTGTTCAAGCTCATAGGAACCCAAGTGGAGAGGCCCACCCCTCACCATTTCATATAGTTGAGGGAGCACTTCTCCAGACCATGCACCATGTGCAACCTCTCTAAAGAGAGAGAGAGTAGAGGGATCTTCACCTCATCGTGGCCCAGTAGACGAGGGAGTATTGTATCCTAACCATCCCATGAAACTATTAAAGTACCTGTAGGGAGAGGCCCACACCTCACTACATCTAGGGATCACTAACTCTTAACCAGGTATTTCATATAACAAGTGGAGGTCCCCTCTCATCATAATTTCTCTCCACAGCTGAGAGAGCTTCGACTCTAGTGGAGGACTCACTCCTTGACACGAAAAGAGAGTAAAAGTATATAATTAGATGACCCAAACCCTAGTATGACAAGGGAGTACCACTATGTGGCCAGAGGACCTATACCCTGGTATAACAGGGGAGTACCACTCTGTGGTAAGAGGACCCGCACCCTCGTACGATAGGGGAGTACCACTCTACCATCATGATCACTATGGGGGGACCCACACCCTGACATGATAGGGGAGTACCAACCCCACACTAGAGAAACCACTCCTTGGTATGATAAGGGGGTAGAAACTCTGTTGGAATAATGCGTATGGAGGATTTTCACCTCAAAATGGTAGGGGAGTTATGACTCCAAGGATAGAGGACCCGCACCCTAGCATAATAGGGGAGTACCCTCTCTATCTAACATCTCATATGGAGGAACCATGCCCTGAAAATGTAGGGGATTAAAAAATATACTGATAGAGGACCCACACCCTAGTATGGAAGGGGAGTACCTACTCTATCTAGAAAATGAATATGGAGGTCCCACACCCTGGCACAACAAGGGAGCTATGTCTTTAACTATATGAATGATATGGTGGATCCATACCCTGGCCCAATAGGGGGATTTATGACCCCAGAAGAACTAATCTATGGGTAAATGACCTATGCCTACTACAGAGGAATTCCATCTCTACCAATTAGATAGGTAAGGGAAAATCATGCTATGATATGATAGGGGAGTACCCATCCATGTGTCTCTCTCTAAGAACCAGACTAATATCTAACCTTGGACAAGTACCACTAAAAGGAGCATCACACTCATCATTCCTCATGTCGTCATACTACTATGGGTAGGTGAACCACACCCTGATACAGTAGGGTACCACCACTATAATGACCTAAAGAGTCTAGGGACCCACATCTTGAGATGTTAGGGAAGGGTACTGACCCCTACATAAACACAGCGATCCACCCTAATCACTTCCCAAGGTCCAAGACCGCTACTATATCGTTGCACTTGAATCACACCACATCATATATCATAAACCACTAAGGAGGTAACCTTGAATTATATATAGAAAAAAACTCATGATAGGCTACTTTGAATCTTGAATATGATCCCCAAAGAAAGAGACATGCTAGGAAGAAGAATATCCAAAAAGGAGTACATGATGTGTATGGGGGTCCACTTAGAATTTGATTGGGCTTGAACACCTAGTTATGTCCTTTTTTTCACATCTTAGCTGGAAATGTGAGTATACATGGTGTTTATAGGTTGTACATAGTGTGTCTTGCCTTACCCAGCCCCCCCAACCGTGTTCTTCTTCACATGGATCAGCCAGTCATGTCTCACACATAGCATATGCCCCTGGTACACAACATGTCCTGGATACCCATCTACATGGACATGTATCTTGTTTTTTCCCATGTATGACACCCCATATCTATGTACTTTGGACATGTACTTACACACAGTCATGTACCATCACATGGCTACCCTGGCCATGTCCCTTGGCCACAAAACCTTGGGTTACTAAATAGTGTGTAACCCTAGTACACATCGTGTAGTCCCCAAAAATAATCTTCCACAAATGGGAAGAACACATGGAGTGTGACCCTTCACTACATGCTGTGTGATTATGAATTCTAAATGGGAATTCCCCATGACCATCTCAAATCACCCCAGTTTCTCCCTAAACCTACAGATTGACCTACAAGGGATCTCTAGCAGTCGTAATAGGGATCTAAAACCATAAAAAAACACATAAAAAATGGGACCATGACTTAAAAATAAAATTTGACTACCTAATTATGAAATGCATAAGCTTCAGGTGTAGATCTATGCTTTGAAGCCACTGTAATACGATTTGGGAGAGATCACTGTCAAGATCAGAGATTGGTGATGCATCTTTTAATTGGATTCATCTTGGTTTTTATATCAATATAAAGGGGGATATGGGTTGTACCTCCTCTAATTTGTGAACACCAAATGGGGAGGGGAAGGATATTTGTTTTAATTTTTATTAAAACAATATCCTTTATTTAACACCTCACCAACTCACCTCCGACCAGACACCCAGCACTAAAAAATTTTATGTCATGTCTAGGGTAAACATGATGTTATGAACTCAACAAAGGCCTTATATTTCTGATATGAGACTCTGTATGAGATTTATTCCATGCTTCCAAATAAAATACAAATACATGATATAATATATTTAAATTTTTTTAATATCACCGCACCGAGATACTCCGAGCCCCGAAATCCTTCGTCAACTTAGGACCTGGCTTCAGAAAAATTCTTGGAAATATTCCAAAGTCTTACAAGTGAAAAATTGAGTCACTAAATCCTCCCCACCTCAAGTATTTTTGTCCCCAAAAATCCAAATCTCAAAAAGGAGAAAAAGTGATCTCTCCACTGGGACTACCACGTTAACGAGATGATAAAGGGTTATTATGCTATCTACCCGCACACACTTAGGGGAACCAAAAAGGTCAAACCACACCTACATCTAGATTTAAACAGGAACATGTATCCATAGGTGCAATAGGTGAAAAACACCAAGCACCACAGTACATATGCAGTCATAAGATCTAGAGGTACACTACCTTGCCAACCTGACACATATTAAAGGAACCCAACTATTCTCATCCACCCATGGATAAACTGCTTCGCATCCTCCTTATCTATCTCACATAAAATGCTAATGCTGATCACATGAGGGTACCAAATAACAAAACAAGGTTTCCAAATCATAAACACTGGGTCTTACTAGGCCATCCTTCTATGAACCTCCAATTACCAAACCCACTAGTGGAAAACCAGTAGAGAATAGATGGTAGGCAATCAATCCACATTGAGGGAACATAATAGGGTCTAACTCTGCCAATACAGAATGGTTCTAAGAAATGATATCCCTTAACTAGTTCCACTAAGCATAAAAGTCGAGTGAAAGGATCCACTGGTAATGCTAGGGCCTACTTCGACACTCTAGCACACAACCACACCCCTAACACACAAGTTAAATAACTAGTCCAACACACCTTGACAATGTATGCTTTGGGAGACACTGACTCACCCATATGGTTTTACTTGCATTATAAGAATGCATCTCAATGGGGGAAGAATCCTCTTTCTTGTGGGTATGATGCTATTTTAAACAACCCCAACACAGGGTTCTATCAATGCCCCATGTCACCCTAGTTGAACCTCGAGCAATAAGTGGTAAGAAAAGAGTACCTCACAATAGTGTTTAATTATACTACTATAGAAAGTAGAAATGACATAGTGCATACCTATATTTATACTTGGTTCCTCTAGGTCAAAGGCCTCTATGACCTACAACTATCCTTGCCCCCATCCTCCAGCTCCCTGAGCCTAGCATGGAACACTTGGGGGTGGTGGTGGAAACACCTCAAACCATATTTCACCTTCTACTTCTCTAACCAATCCTCCTACATGTTCACCATTATGAGGAATTCATTTCTCTAAATGATGCCTCTATTAGGGCGGTCCATCGATCAAATCCATCTTAGTTGCTCGACGGGTTAGAAAATATCTAGCAAGATGTCCCTAACCATCGTAAGCATAACACCACCTATCCTACGGTTGACCAGATCCTTGACGCAACTCTTGCACTACAGAACCACATGTCTGGGTTTGGGCATTGGTACGACACCTACGTTGTGATCCTTTTGACTACTATCTACCATCTACTGTAGATGTCTTAGCCTTGTAACCACCATTACTAGTCACATCCACCCACCCTCTTCCAGAAATCTCTCTACTACCATATCTCACTCTAGTACATCCTCATAAGAGGGAAGGAGAATGGAGACCACACCTTCTTAGACGTCTCTATGGATTCCCTACTCAAAGGTCCAAGCTCTGAAGAATGAGTCTTGAATCATAAACATGGAGTATCATGACAGGTCAGCGAGCCTCACTGAGTTCTCTTCCATGGATATGCTACCCTACCAAAGATACAGAAGCTCCTGAATACCCACTGATCTCAATGTGGTTGGATAAAAATATTCCATGAAGAGCCACTCAAACTCCACACAAGTAAATATCAACTTTTCATGGTTCTGCATAAACATACTTCACCATCATTCGAGTGATCCCTGTAAAAGACTCACTGTTAGTAAAACAATCTAACCAAGACATGTCCTTAAAAGGCATAAAACATGTGTGACTACCTAAAGCTAGTCATCAGCTACCTGGGGGTCTGGATCACCCCGATACCTAATATGTCACTACCTATGGAACTTGTGAAGTGCACTCATCCTATATGCATCCTCATACTACATTTTTGGAACAACTTGTTTCTCGATGGGTAGTGGCTCAACTTGTGGACCACCCTGAGGTACAAAATCAAAACCAGTTCCCTACACTGAAGCCTTATCTTGGGGTGGATCATCATCACAATCCCACCATGAAACCCTATATGGTTGTTTCTATGGTAGAATCCTAAAATAAAATCAAGACGCATGATGGTCAAAGACTATATTTTGGGAGTTGACTCAAGAAGGACATGAAAAACCACAACCCAGCCCTATATGATGCATATACCAAAATTTTCCTATGACTAATTCCCTAATGTATTGAGTTGACAAGCAGGTTATCAGAGTCTTAGTGAATGGATACATCAGCCTCCGCACCATCACTAGAGTCCCTAGCCTGAAAGATGAACTTGAAACACCCTAACACTATCTCTATGTAACCCAAACAAAGATCAGGATACTATAGTCCCAAAGTGGAACCCGTTATGATACCAATCTTTCACGAATTGACCCAGCAAGTCTTGATCCATGACCACCCCAAGCCCACATACAATAGGATAGGGGCTAGAATTTAGCACCAAGTAGGAATACCACACAAATGGGAGGCCTTACCCTATGGTACCTGTATGTACAAATCAACAAACATCTCCATGAAATAGTTCATAGATAATATAAATTGAAAGGAAATGCATGCATACATCTATCCCACAACCAGAGTACAAATAAAGTATCTAAAACATAAAAGGAAAAAATATAATACCTCTAAAAACTATAAAATAATCCAACTTACTTAGAGGGAGGGGATCAATATCAAATGAAACTATCGAAAATATCCTTAACAAATCTCTGGTAAACACCTTGATCGGTCTAGTCTACTAAGCTCTGCTTGCTCTGGGTCCTCCTAGGACTCTATCGAAAGGAATTCCATCTACAGAAGACATAAAATGTGTAGTAAAATCCCATGTAGGGGAAATTATAACAATACTCAGTAGGCAACCCAAAACCCAAAAGAAAAGGGAGAAACTGAAAGGCAATAGTTCACTCAACCTAGCCAGAGGTAACCCAAATGAGAGAGAAACTCCATCTCAAAGCCATCCTTGGCTATAAATGACTATTCAAATTATTCCACATGGGGTGTCAACTAAGACATGTGACAATATAGCAAGGACTCATAGAATCATCCATATATACTCATCTCAGACTCCAAGTATCATGAGGTTCCGACCTCATAGCCATCTACATAATTTATACTCAAGTCTCAAAGGTAACACATGATTAGGAGAACACACTCCATGAGATAAACCATCCTAGATGAAACTCATCTGAGAGATACACTCCATTGGGAATAAATCTACCATCCCTGATGGTATGTTTGAAAGAATGAGCACCATTAGGAACAACTTGCTAGGTCACACTCTAGTGCCTAGCACTAGAGGTCCCGTCATCGCTATCTTGAGACATATTCAAGATCATAGGAACCCAAGTAGAGATACCTACCCCTCACCACTTCATATAGTTGAGGGAGAACTAAATCAGACCATGAACCACATGAAACCTCTCTAAAGAGAGTGAGTGGAGGGACTCACACCTTGCCATGACTCCGTAGATAAGAGAGTAATAACTCCTAACCATCCCAAAATTACCCATAGGGATAGGCCTACACATCACTACATCAAGGGAGAACTAACTCCAAACTAGGTATCACAAATAACAAGTAGTGGGTCTGCTCCTTGTGATTGTACTCCATAACCAAGAGAGCTCCGACTCTAGTGGAGGACCCGCTCCCTGACATGGAAGGGGAGTACAACTCCATAAATAGAGGACCCACCCCTTGGTATGATAAGGGAGTACCACTCTACTAGAATGATCACTATATAGGGATCTACACCCTGACACAATAGGGGAGTACTGACCCCAGGCTAGAGGACCCACTCCCTGGTATGACGTGAAGGGGGTACAAACTTTTCCATAACAATGAATATGGAGGACCTTCACCCTAAATTGACAAGGGAGTTCTTAATCCAATGATAGTAGGACTACACCTTATAAAAACAGGGGAGTACCCACTCTATCCAATGTCTCATATGGAGGACCCATTCCCTGACACTACAAGGGAGTAATAACTCTAAGGATAAAGGAACCATGCCCTAGTACGATAAAGGAGTAGCTACTTTATCTAGCCAATAAGTATTGAGGGACCACACCTTGGAATGATATGGGATCTTTGTCTCCAACTGAATAAATGATATGGGGGATCCAATACCTGGCCCAATAGGGGGAGTTCTGACCCTAGAAGAACTACTCCGTGGGTAAAGGACCCGTGCCCGCTGTAGGGGAGTTCCGTCTCTACCAATTAGAGAGGTAAATGAAACTCTCACCCTAATATAATAGGGGAGTACCTATCCTTGCGTCTCTTGTTAAGAACCACATCGATCTATAATATTAGAGAATCACTATTGAAATAAGCGTCACACTCATCATACCTCACATCACCTTACTACCATGGGTAGGGGACCCACACCCTAATACAGTAGGGTAACACTTCTCTACCAGCCTAAAGAGTACAGGGGACCCACATCTAGAGATGTTAGGGAAGGGTACTATCCCCGATGTCAACACAATGGTCAACCCTAATCACTTCCCAAGGTATAGAACCATTACTATAGTGTCGAGATCAAATCATGCCACATTGTATCTTGGAGGATACTACAGAGTCCACCATCGATTTTTACATGGAAAAATTATCAAGATATGTTACTCACAAGATTGAATTTGATCCTCGAAGAAGGAGATACACTAGGTGGATAAATCTCCAAAAAGGAGTACACAATGTGTATGGTGGTCCACAAGGTGCATTACCCCACTTGAACACCTAGATGTGTCCTCTAATACATGTCTTATCTATCCATGTGAGTGTACATGAAGTGTCTCACCACACCCGAGCTCCCTAGCCATGTTCTTCCCCACATGGCTTGTCTTGCTGTGTCTCACACATGACATGTACCCCCTGGTGTATGGTGTGTCCCAGATACCTATCCAATTCGTTATTTCTCTTGCTTATGCCCATGTTTGACACCCCATATTCATGAACTTTGGTCATGTACTTCCACACAGCCATGTACCATCACACGACTACCCTAGCCATTTCCCTTGGACACATGACCTAGGGTCACTATATGGCGTGTAACCCTAATACATGGTGTGTAGTCCCAAAAATTCATCTTCACTGAACGAGAAGAACACACAATGTGTGACCCTACACTACACATCGTGTGATCAGGAATTCTGAGTGGGAATTCACTATGAGTAGCCCAAATCACCATATTTTCCCCTAAAACCTACAGATCTGAATTTCCAAGGATCGAATAACAACTGAGAAGGGGGGGGGGGGGGGGTTGAATCAGTTTTTTAACTTTTATAAGTTTCAAAACTTTAAGAAACTCAACCCTTGCAACCTGTTAAGATTTATTTCCTTATCAATCTTTAGCAAGAAACTCAAACATGCAAGAAAGGTAAATCAAGAAAGGAACACAAGATTTACAAGGTTATGCCTCAAAAAGAGAACCTACATCCTTTCCATAGCCTCTCCCGTGGGCCTATGGAAATCCACTATGATGAAGAAGTGAATAAAACTTGTGTCAACTCCCATTAGACACCTTCTATCTCCCGATAGGAAAGATTATACTGACTTCCGTTAGTTTACAATGTTTCCTTAAATAAAAAATGACCCAAACACAAGAATAAGAACTTTGATAAGCTGCTCCATAAATGCTCACTCCGAATGATCACTCCGAATCTTCAATCCGATTTCTTGGATCCGATTTTCTAGTTTCGAACTTCTCAGCAAGGAAGATAATGATTCCGCAGAAATGCCCACTCTGAATAATCAATCCAGATTTCTTGAATCTGATTTTATGAACCCGGTCTTCTCATCAAGATAATAATGATTCCGAAGAAATACCCACTCCGAATATTCAATCCAGATTTCTTGGATCTGATTTTCTGAAATCGGTCTTCTAAGCAAGATAATAATGATTCCGAAGAAATTCCCACTCCGAATATTCAATTCGGATTTCTTGAATCTGAAATTCTGAATCCAAACTTCTCAGTAAGTAAATAATGGCTCTAATTCTCTTCTTCTCCAACACTCAAGAAAAATTCTTCAAGATGGTAGATGCTTTTCACTTTGAATTCTCCAGTGATATTCCTTTTCCGTGTGTGTAAAAAGTTTCAAATGGGCGAATGATCTGAGCACATATTTATAGGCAACTTAGAAAACAAAAGCGAGAATCTTGAAAAACTTTCCCGCTTCTTCAAATTTCAAAAAACTCCGCAAATATCTCACATTTAATCTTCAATATTTGACTTCTTCAAATCTCCTTACATTTCTCCAAGATTTAAGCACAGTTGAAATTTTGGTTTTCTTGAACTCATAATTGTCATTCCGAATTTCTCAGCATGTTGCTCAGGATTGTAATTCTGAATTTCTCAGCATGTTGCTCAGATTTTTCATTCCGAATTTTTCAGTATGTTTCTCAGGATTTTCATTCTGAATTTTTGGTTCAGGAAGTACACTCTGAATTTCTGGTTCAGGAAGTACACTCCGAATTTCTGGTTCAGGAAGTACACTCTGAATTTCTGGCTCAGGAAGTACACCCATAATTTCTGGTTCAGGAAGTACACTCTGATTTTCTTGTTCAGGAAGTACACTCCAAATTTCTGGTTCAGGAAGTACACTCTGAATTTCTGTCTCAGGAAGTACACTCCAAATTTATGGCTCATGAGGTACACTCCAAATTTTTGGTTCAGGAAGTACACTCCGAATTTCTGGTTCAGGAAGCACACTACGAATTTATGGCTCATGAAGTACACTCCGAATTTCTGGATCAGGAAGTAGACTCTTAATTTCAGGCTTAGCAAGTAGACTCTGAACTTCATGCTTAGCAAGTAGACTATGAATTTCTGGCTTAGGAGGTAGACTCCGAACTTCAGGCTCAGCAAGTAGACTCCAAATCTTCCGGCTCAGCAAGTAGACTCTGAACTTCAGGTTTAGCAAGTAGACTCCAAACTTCAGGATCAACAAGTAGACTTTGAATATTCAAGTTTAGCAATTAGACTCCAAAATTCAGGCTCAACAAGTAGAATCCAAAATTTACGTTTAGGAAGTAGACTCCGAACTTCAAGCTCATCAATTAGACTCCGAATCTTTAGGTTTAGCAAGTAGAATCTGAATTTTCTCAGAATTTTTCTTAGTGAAAAACATCAATCCTCTTCACCATTTCTTCAACATCTTTTATCATGAATCTTTTCATGATTTTTGAGAACTTTAAGATCAGTAAAGCATCATCTGATTTTGTTAAGTAAGTTTGAGATACTTTCTTAACTTTTGAATTCTTATTCTTCAACATAATCTTCTTTAAGGAAATCTTTAATAACCAACAACTTCAACTTTATGTAACTCAAAAACATTCTTCAACAAAAATATTAGTTGTCAACAAATAAAAAACTTTTTTAAACAAAACACCACAAAGGTTATTCAAGATCAACCTACATGGGATATCTAGTAGTCGTAATAGGGCTCAAAAACCTTATAAAAATGCATAAAAAAGTGGATTGGGACTTAAAACTCAAATCCACCTACCTCATGGTGAAACAATGAAGCTTTGGTTATAGATCCATGCTTTGAAGTCACTGCACCATGATCTAGAAGTGATCACCATCAAGATCGGAGATCAATAATGCCTCTCTCCTTGGATCAGTCTTAGTTCATCCGTCACTCCAAAGGGGGGAGTGAGTTTTCACCTCCTTTGGAATGAATTCACCAAAGGGTGAGGGGAGTTATATTTGTTTTAATTTTTATCGAAATAATATCCACCATTTAACACCACAAAAACTTGCCTCTTACCCAACACTGGGAACTGACAAAATTTGTGTCATGCCTAAGGTAAACACGTAATTATGAACTCAATTGTGGACTCAGATTTCCAATCTGAGACTCCACATGAGAGTTATTACACATTTCTAAAATCTATGTGTGCATGATATAATATATTTAATATTTTTTAATATCACCACACTGATGCTCTCTGGGCCCCAGAACCCAACAACGACTCAGCGCTTGGATTCAGAAATATTCTTGGAAATATTCTAAAGTCTTATGGGAGAAAACCCGAGTCACTATAATATGAAATATATTTCTTTTTTTACTCTTACACTATTTGTTCCTTTCATATATATATATATATGTCATATTGTCTTCTTCAGGTTGGTCTAAATCATCCCCACTAGTTTTTGTTGATGCACAGGTGATAGTCGTCAGACCGTGGGGATTGAGAATGCCCTTAGGTTATGTGGAAATTTAGGTTGGGTACTGGGTTGAGAGGGTATCTAGGTTAGGTTCATCAAAAAATAAGTTTTGACATTTCATATCAACTTGCACGGGAAAACTAAAACCAGGAAAGAAACATATATAATAATAAAGTTCACTTAAAACAACAACATGCGAGTGATTTTATAATCTATGTATGAGTGATAAAACTATATCTTCATATATGTCACCATATGAGTGAAATCCACATATGATTGAATCCACATATGAGTCATTTTTTTTCATATGTGTTATTTGAAACATAGTATTGCAGGATGTGTTGATAGGCAGTTCACATTCAATAACCAAAGGGCTTATTGATTTTAGAGATGGTTCAATAAAACACTAGAAATTCAAAATGATTTGTGAAGAACTATTATTTAAAATGATTTTAAACAATGGAAGTAGCTTGAACAAGGATAAGATTCAAGAATTCATTCCATAAAAAAACTTGTATTAAAAATCTGGAAATACAAACTACATGCAGTAGCAATTCTCAAAATGAAACTAAGAAAGTAGGAAAGAAAAGATGTAAATGAACACATCAATTTACATGATTCGGTCAAATTGACCTTTGTGCATGGGGAAGGGAGATGTGATTTTTACTATGAAAAAAAACTAGAGGCAGATTACAAGGAATATTCAATAAGAACAAAATCCAAGCGGACAACCCCAACCAATCTAAACCAGATAATAAAGGAAATAAAATAACAAAATTACAACACTAAGTTATTTTACCAAGAACTTGGATCCAAGTCTCCACAAGGACTGGTATCTGATGCCGATGTACACTAATGTATAGGTTTGCAACCCAAAATACAAACTAGATCTACTCAGTGTGCCTTCAACGCACAACTATCATGCTTGCATGAACCAGCACCACACCACCTTGAATTTCTGAACCAACAACCTTTGATTGACTTCCCTTTCTCATTGGAAGAACACCAAACCAACCCCTTTTCTCTTGTTGTAATTATTGTATGCCTCGTCCAAAATGAATTGCACCCACCACAAGATGCGGAGTCACAAGGGGTTAAAAGGGGGATTCATATGTGGTTGCAATAAAACCTAAAAATCTAGGAACACATGGGCAGTTAGAAGAGCAACACACAATCAAACCCATAGGCCAAGTAGAGGAGAGAAAAAAAATCCGTCGGGGGGGGGGGGGGTGAAGTTGTACCCAAAAAATATTTTTTTTATAAAAAATGAATTAAAAAATTCAAAAATCTCCACCTTTTAAAATAAAATCATAAAAACATACACCCGACATCCCTACACCACCCAACCTATCAATTGAATCAGACAATCACACTAAACAACATAAGAAAAAAAAACGAAATCAAGCAGTTCTAGTAAAACTATAAATTACTTATGTCTAAAAAATGTGATATATACTTTCTCTCATCAATTACATATAAGATACTAGTAAAAAATGATTAGAATTGATACTTCTAAATATAACTGCATAAAATGAATGTGCCTTCACACACCTGAGTTTCCCGCATTACATACCTCAACTTCTTGCTGGTCACATGCCAATCAGAGGTTCCCAGGATAGTTCTAGTGCATACATAACACCGATAAAACAAGAAATACCCATCCTCAAAGAAAAAAAAACAGTACAAGGTATGAACATAAACTCAAAATGAAATAATTTATCTAAAAATAGTAGAATCAATGAAAAAATAGCCCATGAAAAATAAAAACAATCAAGGCTCAGAGCAGGTAATCCACTCACTCCACCTAAATCTAAAATAGACCCAGAAAACTCTCCACTTAATGAGAAGACACTAACTAGAACCATGAAATAGGGTAAGCCACATCCTAACATAGACCGCTGTAAAACCCATACAACCCTAGTCCTAAATCTCAACTCATAACCATGAGAGAACAAAACTAGCAAGAAATGGAAGACCACTACCAACCTAAGAAAAAACTCGTTAAATCCAGATAACCAACTACATCAAGCACCTAATTCCCAAGTACCCATTCAATACCATCAAATAGATACTGAAAACACCATCCTAAAGTTTGGGGATTAGCCAAACATCTATCCATGAACATGGTTCTCTAACCACTACCCAAGACCTCACTATCCTCACACCAGGCTTTACCACCTAAGAAGACCAACCCTCCTTGGACACAAATAAGGAAACAAAACCCAGAGTTGAACCCACAACTCTTCCCCCTGTAGCACACTAGACAAACTATAGAACATCAGAATCATCAAATCCAGGCTCAACTACATTAGATCAAGCCCATTACTAGCCCCGTCACCCATTGGACCATTTTCTCCGGACAATATTTCTTAAAGTGACCTAGTTTACCACATTAATAACACTTCAAAGTCTTAAACTAACTCATACATTTCCTTTTATCCTTGCTACTATTTTCCCTTGACCCCTATAATATGTTCTACCCCTAACATTGAACCCCTATACCTTTGATATTAACCCATTCTTAGTCTGTAATTCTTTTGAAAGAAGAGATAACTTAACCTCTTGTAATGTCAAATAATCCTTGCCATAAATCATGGCATTACACTGATTCTGATAATAACTATCAAGTTAAGTCAAAAGGATAATGTATTGATCCTCACCTGCAACCTTAACATATATGTTCCTGAAAAGTAATTTTTATTCAAAATAAAAAACAGAGAGCATACAACCAAAGTCATCAAGGAGGGTGAAAATAATGGATACCAAGAGCATTGTTTATGACAGTGAATTTGCAATCATTGGGCAGAGATACCAATCTAGTGTAGGTAATCAGTCTCTCTCCTAATGTTCCCTTACTAGCTAACAAGTCATCCACATAATTCCCTTCATTCCAAGTGTGATTAACATATATGTTGGCTAGGTCTAGAAAAACTTTATTAAATTCAGTAATGTGAACCCAGATAAAAGTCCCATATTGCATCTTAAAAGTAAAAAGTCCCACTTTTTTATAAAGCCTACCAACAAGAGGTTTTTTCATATAAAGGTTTTCAAGATTAAGACATATAACAGTGACAATGGTCTCATATGATACCTCTCACAACGCATTATCACCCAAAAATAACAAAATAAAACTATGGGATTTAACTAACACATCAGAGGGAATGTCTACATAAGTAACCAATGGATTTCCATCGGCAAACAGTGTGACCACCTTTTTCATTGGACCACATAGGGCATTAAGTAAACCATATTGAACTAAAAAAGAATGTATTTTAATTTTCTATAAGCTAAAATCATTTTCAACATCAAATTTATCAACTACAAAATTTTTCAATGCCATCACTAATATCAATTAGGATCTGATACTAATTTTTGCAGGCTGTGTTGAGAGACATTCAATATTCAATAGAAAAAGGGATTATTTATTTTAGATATGGTTAAATAAAACACTCAAAATTTGAAATGGTTTTTGCAGAATTATTATTTAAAATTATTTTCAACAATGGAAGCGGCTTGAACAAGAAGCAGATTCAAGAATTCATTCCATAAAAAATCCTGTATTACAAATATATAAATACAAACTACATGCAGAATCAATTCTCAAAATGACACCAAGAAAGAAGGAAAGAAAATTAGTAAATGAACAAGGTGATTTACATGCTTCGGTCAAATTGACCTACATGCATGGGTCAGGGAGATGGAGTTTTCACTAAGAAAAAAACTAGAGGTAGATTACAAGGTGGATTTAAGAAGAACAAGATCCAAGAGGATAACCCCAACCAATCTGTAAGAACACAGTTCTTATTCTCGAGGTACGGGTTTCTTCTTTTTCTTTTCCTTAAGTGTTTTTTGATAAAATAAGGAAAATTTGGGAAAAATCAAAAAATTTAGGGGTACACACCATGTAATTTTGTATACACGCCGTATACTTTGGCCGTGTGGGATGAGAATACATGGAATGTAGGATTTTTGGTGATTAAGGGTGTAAAAACTAACTACACTCTATGTACTAAGTAATACATTCCATGTAATCAGTCGGTAGATGAATAGGGTGGCGGTGAAAAGAAGCCACCAGGGGAACGATTAAAAAGGAAAGTACACGCCGTGTACTTGAAAGTACATGTTGTGTAGTCATGTTTTTTCATTAAAAATAGGAATTAACCTCCTCATTCAACAAAGGAGGCAAAAATCTCATTTGGAGCTCGGGAGAGGAGGCCGAGGCTTGGAGGAGCTCCCGATCACAGGTCAGAACTCCGATTCTTCTGCCGACGATCTAGTTTGAACTGCGCGGGTAAGGTCTTCCGTCTCCTTGAGTCTTTCCTTCCAATTCTTCCCCTAAGGGAAGTTATTTATGTTTGAGATGGGAATTGTTTATACCAGATCTATGACATTCTTGGTCGTTTCTGGAAGCGCCTTCCGTGTATATCAATAAGAGGAGATCGAGGAAGGTGGTCTTGTGTTTATTTTTAACTGTCGAGTTGATTTTGTGTACCGTTGTGCTACGTGCCCATGTTCGGGGTGTCATATGGCTGAGGCCTTGACTGTTAATATGACTAGAATTGCATAGGTAATCTAATGAATAATTATAAACTGGTGTTTGAGATCGTTGCTTTGATCTAGGGCCACCCCGTGGGTGGGTTCCCTTGTTTAGTCGTTTGGCCAGGATACCCGTGGGTATGCCGTGATTATAGCATGTTTTGAGTTTTATTGAGAGGAAGAATATATAAATTTCTTGTTTATTCTTTAGGCTCAACCCAGTTACTTGCTTGTGTTCTGTTTAGCCTGAGGGAAAGGTTCTGTTTGGCCTGAGGGCAAGGTTCTGTTTAGCCCGAGGGCAATGTTCTGTTTCGCCAGAGGGCAATGCATCTTATGCCTGAGGGCAGTATCATCTGAGCCTGAGGGAAATATCTCATATTCCTGAGGGAAATCTTCATTATGCCTGAGGGCACTCACATGAGGGTTTCGTTTCTATTCACCTGAGGGTAAGGATTTGTATGTCTGAGGACACTGTTTACTTTGAATATTCACTGTCATGATTTTTTGGTTGTACATGCCAAGTTAACGCATGGTCATGGAATTGATAAATAATCATAAAATGGAAAATGTAACTGGTAGTGATAGTTACTTTCGAGTACTTCCTAGTTTACTGCATTTTATTATTGCACACTGTTGTTGTAAATTTTCATTGATAGTTGGGCACGGGCCTTTGGTGGTTACATACTGGGATTTATTTCTCACACCATATTTGGGTCATGCATTCAGCCCAAATAGATTATATTGCTTTAGGTGTCGATAGGGGAAATGGTCCCTACACATGTACATGATTGTTGTATAGGAGTAAGAGAACATGGGATCGAGCTTAGGCTTGCGATGCTGCTACATTCTGTTTTTACTATTTTGGTTTTGGTTTCTGTACTTGTACCTTGTGCTGTATTGTATCTAATTGCAGTGTATCCTGTTTTGGATACTTTTTTAGAATTAGTGACATGTTTCATCATTATATATATGACTGATAGTTATCTTTCAATTCAGTTCTATTTATATTGTTTACTGCTTCTGCTTTTGTGTTTTTATATTTATTCCACTGTGCTACACTTTGACAAATGAGGGCATAGTTTCCCCACTATTAGTCCTAGGATCTCACTGCTAGTAGGAAGCCTCTGGAATTTGGGTAAATGCACTTGATGTCATGTGACCAACCGGGTTCGGGGAACCCGTTGTGTGGTACCCGGATCTGGGATGTTACAAAGTGGTATTAGAGGAGTTTCTTTTCTTTGACTTACTGTTTAGAGCCTATAGTCAGGGATAGGATGGAATTGGTCTTTGGTAATAAGCTGTGCCCGGGAGTAGTTAACCCGTGTATAGGGAAAATCCAATCTACCTCGTTTAATTGCAATTTATCTGATTTTGTAATTTTACAGTTGATTTGATTTTCACCGTTGGGTGACTCACTTGTGGTGTGCTGTTTACATTTTATACTTGGGTTCTATTTAGTTGCAACCCGATGAGATGAGAGTATTCAATCACATGCATCATTTAGGCACATGTTATAATCACATGTCATGGATAGTTTCCATGCCATGTAGGTGCATTAGAAATTTTATGTTGTTGTGATAGATGTTGTGGTAGAAAATGCATGTTGTTGTGCTAGATGCCTTGATAAAATACTTGCTATTTTATAGGGTATTGTTATGTAAGGTTTTGTGAATGAATGCAAAACTTTGGTTCTTGAGGAGTATGGTCCCTCATCAACCGGAATTTGGTGGATCATCGACTTGTTTACCTTGTTATAACATGTATAAAGATGCCAAGCTTTGGTTCACGGGGAGTATGGGCCCTCACGGATCAGAATTTGGCACTTGGGTGTGCGTTTCAGTGTTTTTCTGAACTCCAGAGTAGTTTCAAAGCCTTACTGTCTAGAGAAACCCAGAATACATGTCGTGTAGTTTTGACTACACGCCATGTGTTATTCTGTTCGGGAAGAAACCATTTTTCTTAAGTACATTCCGTGTACCTTATGTACACACCGTGTAGTCTCTAACTGTGTCATAGGCCATGTGGGAAGAGACACGAGATAAGGAAGTTCTTGGGGAAACACACCGTGTATCGGTTGTACACGCCGTGTAGTGTTGACCCTGTGTCCACCCATGTAACTAACAACACGGATGGGTAAACCTTAAGCTATACACGCTGTGTCAGGATTGAAAACGCTGTGTAGTCTGACCCAGGTAGCCGGCTATGTAGCCAATGAAACAGGTCAGTTGGGGATTCTTAGTATATGCCGTGTTCATCTGGAACACGCCGTGTAGTGTAACCTGGGTACACAGGCCGTGTCACTAACAAAACGGGCTGGTAAATATTGTCTAGTACACACCGTGTTGACCTTGAACATGCCATGTAGTCTTGTCTTAGGAGAGACGTGTGTCTTAATCGTGTAGAAGGACTCAGGTAGGGAAAGAAGATTCAAGTACACATCGTGTGTTAAGACAACACGCTGTGTGTTTGGGGTGCTACACAACTAGTTCTATCTCAAGTACATGCCCATGTGAATGGATTATAGGAACATGCCATGTAGTCATGTTTTGTAAAATTTGAGTGCTTTTCTTCTCCTGTTCCCTTCTTGGTCGCCTAGTTTTCAGTCCTTGATAATCTGGATCTAAGTTGTGCGTTTGACCTTGTAGAGGCATGCCGTCAAGACGACCAAAATTTTTTCTCCAAGAGAGTGGCGACTAGTATACTCTAGAGATGGTAGGCCATGGGCTTCCAATGGATCCTCCAGCAGTTCCAGATGAGGTTCCATCCGTTATTCCAGACATAGGCATGGATGCGCAGTTCTGTGAAGGCTTCATGCTGTTCATGCAGACCTTTCATGGAAAACCGAAGGTTGCCACATCTATGGAAAAGCTAACGTGTATATTCTAGCAGCAACATCTGCCTACATTTTCAGGGGATGGAAGACCACAGAATGTGGAGTCATGGATAGATTCTATACAGACGATCTTTGAGCATTGGAGATTCCTCCTGGGAGGAGGGTCAAGATCGCTACTTACATGCTACATGATTACTCCAAGAGATGGTGGGATGTTACCACCTAGACTGACCATCATCGAGACATGGCGTGAGAAGATTTTCAGGAAGTCTTCTATAAATTTTTATTTCTGGAGACGCTAAGGGCAGATCGAGCTCGAGAGTTCATGAATCTGTAGCAGGGCGCCATGTCAGTGATGGACTATTCTTCCTGCTTCACCGAGCTACAACGTTTTGCACCTGTTCTGGTGGGTGATGAGACGTTGAGGGCTAGACGCTTTGAGGATGGTCTTAGATATGACATCCGATCATTGGTGAATGTTTTCAGGTTGCCTACAGTGCATGCTATTATGAACCAGGCATTGATTACTGAGCGGAACCTGCGGGAAGCTAGTGGTGTGGACTAGGGCGGTTCCACACCGGTCTCTAGTATTATTTCTACCAGCAAGAGGAATAAGCAGATAGATTTCTATCACGGGGGTAGTACCAGTTAGAAGAATTCTTTAGGTGGCCTGATAATGTGCTACCAGTGTGGTAAAGAGGGAAAAAATATACCTCAGTGTCCACGTGACCCAGTGGAGTGCTGATCTTGCAGCAATATGGGTCATCTTTAGATTTTTTGCAGGGTGTTTCGACCAGTGACTAGTAAGAAGGGTTTTGTGCAGACTCCATGTGTAGGAGTAGGACCAGCAGCTTCTTACTAGTCAGGGATTTGGAATATGTGAGCACGTTCAGGAATAGGTGGTGTTCGTGTCCGTGGTATCTAGACACCGGGATCTCAGAGACAACAGGGCAGGTTAGCTCAGGGAAGCCAGGCTGTGTCATAGGGCCATGGCACTGGGAAGACATATATAGTGCAACAGACCCAACATGATCAGGATCCCAGACCTTCCACTGTCAGAGGTACTATTCTAGTTTCTTCTGTTTTATCTTCTGCACTTTTAGATACTGGTGCTATAGATAGATTTATATCTATGCCCATTGTGGAGAGCCTTGGGCTCTATGTTTATTCTTCTTTAGATATCATGACACTAGACACTCCGTTGAGAATTAGAATGGAAGGTCTGCGTCAGTGCCAGGAGTGCCCCTAGAGGTTGGTGGGTGTCACTTTCTATGGGACCTCTATGTTTTAGAGACGACAACCTATGATTTCATTCTTGGGATGGACTGTTTGGCACCCTTCCAAGCCTTTGTATATTGCTATCATCTTAGGGTGAGTTTCACATCACCAGAGGGTAGAGAGTTTCTATAAAAGGGTGAATGGGATGTCCAGGCGAGCCAAGCTGCACCCGAGCATCATGGGCAAGGAGTGACAACCCAGATTGTGAGTTTATATCTGGACGACTGAGAAACTTGTCAGAAGGATTTCCCTCCAGTGGTTAATCATTTTAGGGATATCTTTTTGGGCGAATTTTCAGGTCTACCTTTGGAGAGAGAAGTGTATTTCTCTATTGAGCTTGTTCCAGGAGCGACACTAGGGTCCATTCCTCCTTATAGGATGACTACACCAGAGTTACAAGAGCTCAAGAGGTAGTTGGAGGAGTTGCCGGCAAAGGGTTTCATCCGACCCAGTACTTCTCATTGGGGTTTTCCTGTCTTGTTTGCGAATAAGGTAGAAGGTACCCTCAGAATTTGTGTGTATTATCGGAAGTTAAACCAGTTGATGGTCAAGAACCGATATCCTTTACCAAGGATTGATGATCTTTTTGATCAACTTCGAGGATCACAAGTGTTCTCTAAGATTGACTTGAGATCCATATATCATCAGTTACGTGTTAGACCACCATACATACCGCTTACAGCCTTTCGGAACAGATATGGTCTATATGAGTACTTGCTCATGACGTTCGAACTCACAAACGTGCCAAAAGTTTTCATGGCTCTGATGAATCGTGTGTTCCACCCATATCTAGATTTTTTGTGGTAGTCTTTGTGGAAGATATCTTGGTGTACTCTCACACTCGACACGACCATGCCACCCATCTTGAGATCGTACTGAGTACACTGAGGGAGCATCAGTTATATGCTAAGCTCTCAAAGTGCCACTTTTGGATGGACCAGATACACTTCCTGGTTCATATTATCTCAGAGGTAGGAGTTACGGTAGACCTAGAGAAAGTGAGAGCAGTAGTTTCCTGGGATCAGTCTAAGAACCTGTTTGAAATACAGAGTTTCTTGGGCTTGGCTGGTTACTATAGGCATTTTATACAGGACTTATCCTTCTTAGCAGTGCCGTTGATGGGTTTGACTAAGAAGGGTACAATGTTTGTTTGGTCAGAGGCTTGCAAGACATCCTTTAGGAGCTGAAGGGAAGGTTGACATCAGCACCAGTTCTAATACTTCTAGATTAAGGGAAGATCTATATAGTTTACTGTGATGCATCAGGTATTGGGATGAGAGAAGAGTTGATGCAGGTTGACCAAGTTATTGTGTATGGGTCTCGGCAGTTAAGGCGACATGAGAGGAATTACCCGACTCATGATCTCGAGTTGGCTATAGTTGTTCATTCATTACAATATTGGAGACATTATCTCTTGGGAGAACATTTTTTAGTGTTTACGGACCAAAAAAGTCTTAAATACATCTTTACCCAGCGTGGCATGAATTTGAGATAGTGAAGGTGGGTTGAATAGCTTCAGTCCTTCGACTTTGAGCTTGCCTATACACCTGATGAAGGTAATGCAGTAGCTGATGCACTGAGTAGGAGAACTCAGATACATACAATGCAGGAGGCCAGTGGTAAGTGACAGCTTATGGCCCTGTTCTATGAGATGCATTTGGAGGTGCATGATAGTTAGGCACAAACCTATCTTTCATCATTAGCTGTGACTTCTACCCTCCTAGATAAAGTGAGGATAAGACAACTATCAGATTCAGAAGGGCTAGTTTTACGGGAGTTGGTGGCAAGTGAGGACCCTCCTCCTAGTTGGATGATAGGCGATGATGAGATTCTATGTGTCCATGGACAAGTGTGGGTTCCAGGGGATATACGCAAGTAGTTGATGTAGGAATTTCACACTTCAGCTTGGGCAGGGAATTTCGGGGTTACCAAAATGTATCGTGACTTGAGACGTCAGTATTGGTGGCCGAGTATTAAAAAGAGGTAGCTAGTTTTGTTATGAGATGTTCCACCTATCAGTAGGTGAAGCCGGAGAATCAGAGGCCAGCCGGACTATTACAACAGTTACCCATTCTGTAATGGAAATGGGATGATGTCACAATGGACTTCGTGACCGGGTTTCTGAGGTCACCTCGAGGCAATGATGCTGTATGGGTTGTTTTGGACAGACTTACGAAGGTAGATCACTTTTTTCCAATCAAGGAGACCTTCAGTGTTAACGATCTTGAGAATTTGTATATCCGAGAGGTAGTAAGTCTTCATGGGGTCCCTCATTCTATCATTTCAGATAGGGATGCCCATTTTACGTCTTGTTTCTGGCAGAATTTTCAGAGGGAACTGGGTACACAGGTTCTTCTGAGCACAACTTACCACCCTCAGACTGATGGCCAGTCAGAGCGTACGATACAGGTGCTGGAGGACATGTTGCGTACATGTGTCCTGGACTTTGGGGGCTCTTGGAAGAAGCACATACCCCTGGTCAAGTTTTCCTACAATAATAGTTTTCAGGCAACTATTGAGATGACACCTTATGAGGATTTATATGGTAGGCCATACCGATCACCCTTGTGCTAGTTGGAGGTAGGTGAGGAAGCTTTACTAGGACCATGTCTCATGTAGGAGACTTCAGAGTAGGTCCAATTGATTCAGAAGCTGATGGCTACTGCACATTCTCGTCAGAAATTTTATTCTAATCGCCACAGATGACCCTTATAGTTCATGGTTGGGGATCTGGTTTTCTTGCGTGTTTCACTGAGGTTAGTACACAAACAGATCAGGATACAAGGTAAACTTTCACCAAGGTATGTAGGGCCATTTGAGATTCTAAAGAGAGTCAGGCCAGTTGCCTATCAGTTGTAGTTACCATAGAGGTACTGGGATATTCACAACGTCTTCCACGTATCTCAGCTGCGCCGTTATCACTCAGACCCATCTCACGTTTTTCAGCCTGAGGAGGTTGAACTTCAGATCGATGCATCCTTTGAGGAGAATCTGATTCATATTGTTGATAGAAGCACAAAGGTTCTCCGAGGCTGGTCAGTTCCTTTCATATGGGTGATATGACAGCATGGCCGAGTGCAGGACAAAACCTGGGAGTGGGAGATCGACGTACATGCTCAGTGGACAGAATTGTTCCCATCTTTATCTTCACCACCCTTAGAAGGGAAATTCGGGGATGAATTGCTTTAAGGGGAGAAGTTTGTAAGAACCTGGTTCTTATTATTGAGGTATGGGTTTCTTCTTTTTCTTTTCCTTATGTGTTTTTGAGAAAACAAGGGAAATGTGGGAAAAATCCTAAAATTTAGGGGTACACACTGTGTACTTTTTTATACACGCCATGTACTTTGGCCATGTGGGATGAGAATACATGACATGTAGGCGATTAAGGGTGTAAAAACTAACTATACTCCATGTAATAAGCAATACACACCGTGTAATCAGTCGGCAGATGAACAGGGTGGCGGTGAAAAGCAGCCACTAGGGGAATAGTTAAAAAGGAAAGTATACGCCATGCAATCATGTTTTTTTCTTTAAAAATAGGTAGTAGCCTCCTCATTTGATAGAGGAGGAAAAATGCTCATTTGGAGCTCATGAGAGGAGGCTGAGGCTTGAAGAATCTCCCGATCGCAAGCCAGAACTCCGATTATTCCACCGACGATCTCGTTTGAACCACACAGGTAAGGCCTTATGTCTACTTGAGTCTTTCCTTCTAATTATTTCCCTAAGGGAAGTTATTTATTTTTGAGCGGGGAATTGTTTATACCAGATCTATAAGGTTCTTGGTTGTTTCTGGAGTTGCCTTCAGTGTATATTGATCAGAGGAGATCGATGTAGGTGTTCTTGTGTTTATTTCCATCTATCAAGTCGATTTTGTGTACCATTATGCTACGTGACCATGTTCGGGGTGTCATATGGCTGAGGCCTTGACTGTTAAGATTCCTATAATTTCATAGGTAATCTAATGAATAATTATAAACTGCTATTTGAGATCGTTTCTTTGATCTAGGGCCACCCCATGGGTGCATTCCCTTGTTTATCCGTTTGGCCAGGATACCCATGGGTATGCCATGATTATAGAATGTTTTGAGTTTTCTTGAGAGGAAGAATATATAAATTTCTTGTTTATGCTTTGGTCTCGACCCTATTACATTCTTGTGTTCTGTTTAGCCTGAGGGAAAGGTTCTGTTTGGCCTGAGGGAAAGGTTCTGTTTAGCCCGAGGGCAATGTTCTATTTCACTTGAGGGAAACGCTTCTTATGACTGAGGGTAGTAGCATCTAAGCCTGAGGGAAATATCTCGTATGCCTGAGGGAAATCTTCATTATGCTCGAGGGGAGTCACATGAGTGTTTCGTTTCTGTTCACCTAAGGGTAAGGATTTGCATGTCTGAGGACGGTGTTTACTTTGAATATTCACTGTGATGATTTATTTGGTTGTACATGCCAAGATAACGCACAGGCTTGGCATTGATAAATAATCATAAAATGGAAATGTAACTGGTAGTGATAGTTACTTTTGAGTACTTCCTAGTTTATTTCATTTTATTATTGCACACTGCTATTGTACATTTTCACTAACAGTTGGGCACGAGCCTTTGGTGGTTGCCTGCTGGGATTTATTTCTCACACCCTGTTTGGGTCATGTCTTCAGCCCAAAAAGATTATATTACTGCAGGTATTGATAGGGAAAACGGTCCCTACACAGGTACATGATTGTTGCAGAGGAGTATGAGAGCATGGGACCGAGCTTAGGCTTGCGATGCTGCTGCATTCTATTTTAATTATTTTGGTTTTGTTTACTGTACTTGTACCTTATGCTGTATTGTATCTGATTGAAGTGTATCCTTTTTTTGCTGCTTTTTTAAAATTAGTGATGTGTTTCATCATTATATATATTAATGCTAGTTATCTTTTACTTCAGTTATGTTATCCATTTCAGTTTATATTGTTTACTGCTTCCGCTTTTGTGTTTTTATATTTATTCCATTGTTCTACACTTTGAAAAATGAGGGCATAATTTCCCCACTATTATTCCTAGGACATCGCTGCTAGTCGGCAGGCTCTGGTATTTGGGGAAATGCATTTGAGGTTATGTGACCAACCTGGTTCGGGGCACCTATTCTATGGCACCCAGATCCGGGACGTTACAAAGTGGTATCAGAGGAGTTTCTTTTCTTTGACTTACTATTTGGAGCCTATAGTAAAGAATAAGAAGGAATTGGTATTTGTTAATAATTTGTTCCTAAGAGTTGCTAACCCATGTATAGGGAAAATTAAATCTACCTCGTTTAATTGCAATTTATCTGGTTTTTCAATTTTACAGTTGATTTGATTTTCATCGTTGGGTGACACACTTGTGGCGTGATGTCTACATTTTATACTTGGGTTCTATTTAGTTGCAACCCGATGAGATTAGGGTATTCCATCACATGCATCATTTAGGCACATGTTAGAAACACATGTCATGCATATTTTCTATGCCATGTAGGTGCATTAAAAATTTCATGTTGTTGTGATAGATGTTGTGGTTGAAAATGCATGCTGTTGTGATAGATTCATTGATAAAATACCTGCTATTTGATAGGGTATTGTTATGTAAGGTTTTGTGAATGAATGTCAAACTTTGGTTCTTAAGGAGTATGGCCCCTGATCAACCGGAATTTGGTAAATCATTGATTTGTTTACCTTGTTATAACATGTATAAAGATGCCAAGCTTTGGTTCTAAGGGAGTATGGGCCCTCACAGATCAGAATTTGGCACTTGGGTGTGCGTTTCAGTGTTTTTCTGGACTCCGAATTAGTTTCATAGGCTTACTGTCCCGAAAAACCCAGAATACATGCCATGTAGTTTTGACTACACTCCACGTGTTCTTCTATTCGGGAAGAAACTATTTTTCTTAAGTACATGGCATGTACCTTATATACACGTCATGTAGTCTCTAACCATGTCATAGGCCATGTGGGTAGAGACACGGGATAGGGAAGTTCTTGGGGAAACATGCCATGTACCGGTTGTACACGCCGTGTAGTGTCGACCCTGTGTCCACCTGTGTAACTAACAACATGGACGGGTAAACCTTAATATATACACGTCGTGTCAGGATTGAACACGTTGTGTAGTCTGACCCAGGTAGTCGGTCATGTAGCCAATGAAACGGGTCAGTTGGGGCTTCTTAGTATACACCGTGTTCATCTGGAACACGCCGTGTAGTGTAACCTGGGTACACAGTCCGTGTCATTAACAACACAGGATGGTAAAGCTTGTCTAGTACGCACCGTGTCTACCTTGAACACGCCGTGTAGTCTTGTATTAGGAGAGCTATGTGGCTTAACCATGTAGAAGGACTCGGGCAGGGAAAGAAGATTCAAGTACACACCATGTGTTAAGACAACACACCATGTGTTTGGGGTGATACACAACCAGTTCTAGCTGAAATACATGCCCATGTGAATGGATTATGGGAACACACCTTATAGGAATTATACACGCCATGTAGTCATGTTTTGTAAAACTTGAGTGCTTTTCTTCTCCTGTTTCCTTCTTGGTCTCTTAGTTTTTAGTTCTTGATAATCTGGATCTAAGGTGTGCATTTGACCTTGTAGAGTCATGCCGCCAAGATGACCATGAGTTATTACCCAAGAGAGTGGTGACGAGTATACTCTAGAGATGATAGGCCATGGGCAACCGATGGATCCTCCAGCAGTTCCAGATGCGACGCCAGCCGTTATACCGGACACAGGCATGGATGGGAAGTTCCATGAAGGCTTCATGCGGTTCATACAGACCTTTCAGGGAACATCGCAGGTTTCCACATCTATGGCAGAGCTGACACATATATTCCAGTAGAGCATCCACCTACGTTTTTAGGGGATGGAAGACCATAGACTACAGAGTCATGGATGGATTCTATGCAGACGATCTTCGAGAATTTGGAGACACCTCCTGGGAGGAGGGTCGGGCTCCCTACTTACATGCTGTGTGATTCCACCAAGAGATGGTGGAATGTTACCACCCAGACTGAGCATCACCGATACATGGAATGGGAAGATTTTCAAGTAGTCTTTTATGAATTTTTCTTTCCAGAGATGCTAAAGGCAGATCGAGCTCGAGAGTTCATGAATCTGCAGCAGGGATCCATGTAAGTGATGGAATATTCTGCCCGCTTCACTGAGCTACAACATTTTAAACCTGTTCTGGTGAGTGATGAGATGTTTAGGGCTAGATGCTTTGAGGATGGTCTTCGATATGACATCCGAGCACTGGTGAATGTTTTCAGGTTGTCTACAGTGCATGCTATTGTGAACCAGACATTGATTACTGAGTGAAACCTGTGGGAAGCTAGTGGTGCGGACCAGGGAGGTTCGACACCAGTCTTGGGTACTATTTCTACCATCAAGAGGAAGAGGCAGATGGATTTCTCTCACATGGGTGGTACTAGTTAGAATAATTCTTCAGGTGGCCCGATAATGTGCTACTAGTGTGGTAAAGAGGGGCACAAGAGACCTCAGTGTCCATGTGACCCAGTGGAGTGCCGAGCATACGGAAAGATGGGTCATCTTCAGTGTTTTTTGTAGGGTGTTTCTCCCAGTGACTAGTGAGAGGTGTTTTGTGCATACTCCGCGTGCATGAGCAGGACCAACATCTTCTTACCAGTCAGGGAATTGGAATACGTTAGGATGTTCAGGCCGAGGTGGTGGTCGTGGCCGTGGTATCCAGACACCGGGATCTCAGAGACAGTAGGGCGGGTCAGCTCAGGGTAGCCAGGCTCTGTCATAGGGCTATGACACTGGGAAGACATATGAAGTGCAATAGACCCAACATGAGCAGGATCCGAGAGCTTCCATTGTTAGCGATACTATTCAAGTTGCTTCTGTTTTATCTTCTGCACTTTTCAATACTGGTGCTACACATAGATTTATTTCTGTGCCCGTTGTGGAGAGCCTTGGACTCTATGTTTCTTATTCTTCAGATATCATGATGCTAGATACTCCGTTGGGAATTAGAACGGAAGGTGTGCATCAGTTCCAGGAGTGCCCCCTAGAGGTTGGTGGGTGTCACTTTCTATGGGACCTCTATGTCTTAGAGATGACAACCTATGATGTCATTCTCGGGATGGACTGGTTGGTACCTTTCCAAGCCTTTTTGGATTTCTATCATCACAGGGTGAGTTTCACGTCACCAAAGGGTAGAGAGTTTCTATACAAGGGCTAATGGGATGTCCAGGCGAGCCGATCTGAACCCGAGCATCGTGGGAGAGGAGTGACATCCCAGATTGCGAGTTTATATCTAGACGACCGGGAAACTTGTCAGAAGGATTTCCCTCCAGTGGTTAATCATTTCAGGGATGTCTTTCCGGGAGACTTTTCAGGTATACCTCTAGAGCGAGAGGTGGATTTTTCTATTGAGCTTGTTCTAGGAGTGGAACAGGTGTCCATTCCTCCTTATAGGATGGCTACACCAGAGTTATAGGAGCTCAAGAGGTAGTTGGAGGAGTTGCAGACAAAGGGTTTCATCTGACCCAGTACCTCTCCTTGGGGTTCGCCTATCTTGTTTGCGAAGAAGGCAGAAGGTACCCTCAGACTTTGTGTGGATTATCAGAAGTTGAACTAGTTGACTGTCAAGAACCGATATCCTTTACCAAGGATTGATGATATTTTTGATCAACTACAAGGAGCATGAGTGTTCTCAAAGATTGACTTGATATTCGGATATCATCAGTTGCATGTTAGACCATCAGACATACTACTTATAGCCTTTCAGAGCAGATATGATCTATATGAGTACTTGGTCATGTCGTTCAGACTCACAAACGTGCCAACAGTTTTCATGGCTCTGATGAATCATGTGTTCCACCCATATCTGGATTCTTTTGTGGTAGTCTTCATGGAAGATATCTTGGTGTACTCTCACACTCAACACAACCATGCAACCCATATTGATATCGTACTGAGTACACTGAGGGAGCATCGGTTATATGCTAAGCTCTCAAAGTGCCACTTTTGGATGGACCAGATTCACTTATTGGGTCATATTATCTCAAAGGCAGGAGTTGTGGTAGACCCAGAGAAAGTGAGAGCAGTAGTTTCCTAGGAGAAGCCTAAGAACGTGTTTGAAATATAAAGTTTATTGGGGCTGTTTGGTTAATACATTCATTTTATACAAGACTTCTCCCACTTAGCAGCACTATAGACGGGTTTGACTAAGAAGGGTATGAAGTTCGTTTGGTCAGAAGCTTGCGAGACAGCCTTCCAGAAGCTAAAGGGAAGGTTTACATCAACACCAGTCTTGATAATTCTAGATCAAGAGAAGAGATATACAGTTTAATGTGATGCATCAAGTATTGGGTTGGGAGTAGTGTTGATGTAGGGAAACTGAGTTGTTGCATATGAGTCTCGACAGTTGAGGCCACATGATAGGAATTACCTGACGCATGATCTCGATTTAGATGCAGTTATTCATGCGTTACGTTGTTGGAGACATTATCTCTTGGGAGAACATTTTTTGGTGTTTACATACCACAAAAGTCTTAAATACATCTTACCCAGTGTGATTTGAATTTGAGATAGTGAAGTTGGGTTGAATACCTTCAGTCATTCGACTTCGAGTTTACCTATACACTTGATAAAGGTAATGGAGTAGCTAATGCACTGAGTAGGAGGACTCAAATACAGGCAGTGCATGAGGTCAGTGGTGAGTGGCAACTTATGGCCATGTTCTCTGAGATGAATTTTGGAGGTTCATGATAGTCAGGGGAGAACCTATCTTTCATCCTTATCTGTGACTTATACCCTTCTATATAAAGTGAGGATGAGACAACTATCAGATTCAGAAGACCTAGTTCTATGGGGGTCGATGGAAAGTGAGGACCCTCCTCCTGGTTGGATGATAGGTGATGATGAGGTACTGTGTATCCATGGATGAGTGTGGGTTCTAGGGGATATACGCAAGGATTTGATGCGGGAATTTCATACTTCATCTTGGGCAGTGCATCCTGGGGTTACCAAAATGTACCGTGACTTGAGACGTCAGTATTAGTGGACAGGTATGAAAAGAGAGGTAGCTGGTTTTGTTACGAGATGTTCCACCTGTCAGTAAGTGAAGGTAGAGCATCAGAGGCCATCCAGACTATTACAACAGTTACCCATTTCAGAATGGAAATGGGATGATGTCGCGATGGACTTCGTGACTAAGTTTTTGAGGTCACCTCGAGGCAATGATGTCGTATGGGTTGTTGTGGATATACTTACGAAGGTAGATCACTTTTTGCTGATCAAGGAGACCTTCAGTGTTGAGGAGCTTGGGAAGTTGTATATCCAAGAGGTATTACATCTTCATGGGGTCCCTCATTCTATCGTTTCAGATAGGGATTCCCATTTTATGTCTCGTTTCTGGAAGAGTTTTCAAAGGGCACTAAGTACACAGGTGCTTCTGAGCAGAGCTTACCACCCTCAGACCGATGGCCAATCAGAGCGTATGATACAGGTGCTGGAGGACATGCTGCGTTCATACGTCCTGGAATTTGGGGGATCTTGGGAGAAGCACATACCCCTGGTCGAGTTTTCCTATAATAATAGTTTTCAGGAAACTATTGAGATGAAACTTTACAAGGATTTATATGGTAGGCCATGCCGATCACCCTTGTGCTAGTAGGAGGCAGGTGACGTAGCTTTAGTAGGACCACATCTCATGCAGGAGACCTCAGAGCAGGTCCAGTTTATTTAGAAGTAGATGGATACTGCACAGTCTCATCAGAAATCTTATGCTGATCGCCGTAGATGACCCTTTGAGTTCATGTTCGGAGATCAAGTTTTCTTGCACGTTTCACTGAGGTTGGGACACAGATGGATCATGAGACAAGGTAAACTTTCACCAAGGTATGTAGGACCATTTGAGATTCTAGAGAGAGTCAGGTTGGTTGACTATCGGTTTCAGTTACCACAGAGGTACCGAGCCATGCACGACGTCTTCCACATATCTCAACTGCGCCGTTATCACTCAGACATGTCTCACATTTTTTAGCCCGAGGAGGTTGAACTTCAGATCAATGCATACTTTGGGGAGAATCTGATTCATATTGTTTATAGGAACATGAAGGTTCTTCGAGGCCAGTCAGTTACTCTCGTACGGGTGCTATAGCAGCATGGCCGAGTGCAGGACGAAACCTGGGAGAGGGTGACCGATGTACATGCTCGGTGGCCAAAATTTTTCCCAGATTTATCTTCACCACCCTTGGAAGGTCAATTCAAGGACTAATTTCTTTAAGGGGGGAAGTTTTTAAGAACCCGGTTCTTATTCTTGAGGTATGGGTTTCTTATTTTTCTTTTCCTTAAGTGTTTTTGAGAAAATAAGGAAAATGTGGGAAAAATCCCAAAATTTAGGGGTACACGCCATGTACTTTTGTATACACGCCGTGTACTTTGGCTGTATGGGATGAGAATACATGGTGTGTAGGCTTGTCAGCGATTAAGGGTGTAAAAACTAACTACAAACTATGTATTAAGTAATACATGCCGTGTAATCAGTCGGCAGATGAACAAGGTGGCGGTGAAAAGCAGTCTCTAGGGGAACAATTAAAAAAGAAAGTACACGCCGTGTACTTGAAATTACACACCGTGTAGTCATGTTTTTTTCGTTAAAAATAGGCAGTAGCCACCTCATTCTATAGAGGAGGCAGAACGCTCATTTGGAGCTTGGGAGAGGAGGCCGAGGCTTGGAGGAGCTCCCGATCACATGACAGAACTCCGATTCTTCGACCGACGATCTTGTTTGAACCGCGCGGGTTAGGCCTTCCATCTCATTGAGTATTTACTTCCAATTATTCCTATAAGGCCCCAGCCTTAAACCTTACTTAATCTTGATTTATTACAAGATTTCACATTGAGGATCTTTTCGGGTTTAGAGTTTTAGAGAATTAGATCATAAAACTTGCATTACATTCCACATATAAACAAAGTGGTTACATAAAGATAGTATTATTATTTCCCATCAATGGAAACATATTTAAAATAAAACATGGATTCTTTCTTGACACTTCCTTGACACTATCATCATATCATGTACCTTTCCCTTGACCTGTGAAAAACATTTCAAAAAAACTTGGGATGAGCATAAAAAGCTCAGTAAGGGATATAAAAATATGGAAAGGAAACATGGGTACATATATACATAATAATGAAATCATACTTTACCCATAAAACATAAGCACTTTAACACATCTCATAAAATCATGAATAAATCATAGAAATCACAAGACATAAAGGTAACTTGAGGCATTCATAACATTCTTACGTAGGGAGTAACCCTCTTGGTTACGTTTGGAATACCCATCACAGTATATTCCCTAAATCTCTTCGGAGAAACCTTAAAATTTCACTCCTTCGCGTTACCCAATGCATTGGAAAGCTATATCAGGATCACCCACCCTTAGTTTATCACAGAACCACCCGTCTTCATAATAATGCCCAAGAACCTCAACATAATCGTATCACATAAAACATGCATAAAGGAAACATAACATTTCCACCTTTCAATCACAAGATATCAATACAAAACATTGATATAAAAACATTATGAAAACCATTTTCAATACCAAAATAAAAGAAAAGTAAAACATGGTATTTATTTTTCTTTTAAAAAAGGTATGGCTTGTAGAGGAAGCCGAAACTCAAATAATGGTCAGGGCAGCGGAGAAGTCATTGTCGCCGCATACGTACGACAAAAACATTCCATTTTGTCGTTTAGTAAATGCTTCGTATAAAAAAGATTCCTTTTGAATAAACTTAAAATTCAAAGGGGTTTATACACTGTATAAAAGAAGGTTGTGTATAAAACAAAATATGCCTCAACGAAAGGAGATTGAGATGAAGTCCCATACCTCGGGTCTGACTTGACTCGATCATTCTTTAATGTCCTGAATAATAAACTTGAGTTAATTTCTACTTGCTTAAGAACCTTTTTCAAGTTCATTATTCCTTTTATATCACTTATTGCCATGTCATGAACACTATGTAATTATATAAGTTAATAACGGTCGTTTTAACGATCATTGGTACTTGAGTCAAAAATAAGCCCTTTATAATTACAAGTTGTTCATGTATCCATTATATCCAAAATGGTATTCATGATGTAGATATCATATATGTCATATATATCCAGTACATGCATGCATTTATAATATTACATAATCATTTAGAGGTAAGAAATGAAATGCACCGTTCATGGAGACGGTAAGCCGTACGTACGCATGAACGCTACTTTCATTTTTCTATTTCGTATTTTATAGAATGGAATCATAATGATATAAAGGTATATTATAATTCCAGTATAATATCATATATAATATCATAGTTCCATCCTTTATACGTCCCACATATGGTATTTAATGAATCAAATCACTTTGAGGGGGCGGTAGTCCGCACTTCCTTAAATGAAGATATCGCGTTTACCCATAATGGAAACCATAAAGGTATGCCCAAAATGAAAAATACAGAAGCTTAAGGAAAACATAAACATATTATATATCATATATAAATATAGTGACATATTAATGGCCACCTTTGAAGGTGTTAAAAGAATGTTGAACAATCATCATTTCGGGAGGCATAAATTCACCATCCACGGAAACAGTATGTCATTTAACCATTAGATGTAGGTGTGTGTAAGTGTAGCTAGAATAATTCTTATAAAAACATCCTAATATATTTAATATACTATATTTGTTACAAAATAAATGAATAAAAATAGTTTAGGGGGTTGGAGAAGCAAAATAAAACAAAAGGACTCAAGTGAAGACATTACCTTAAAATCGGGTAACTCACTTTGGTTTGAGCTCAAAGGCTTCCTTGGGAAGACTTCTGCCCAAAGTGATTCTTCAAGGAGTAAGAGAGGGATGTGGAGAGACAAAATGGGCAGGTGTTGGCCGAGCCAAAGTCTTTGAGAGCGTGGGTAAGGAGGTAGAGGTGGGGGCCTTTTATAAGAGGAGAGGAGGGGTACTCTTGGAAAGTAAAGAAATGTTACTTTATTTGAAAATGATTTTCGGATTAAAAAGGTCCCACATTGATATAATTCGAGGTTAAGGTGATAAGGGTTCGAAATCCACCCATCCAATAGATTTTGGACATGTGTAGGTCATAGATTTTACATTATCATTTCATTTTATTTAAATCCTTTATTAATGAGGTAATCGCTGCATCATCATGATGTCATAAATAATTTAATTAATTTAAAGTCTAAAAATTATGAAAAAAAATACTATGATGTAGGAAATATTTTTAGCCTTCCAATTAATATTTATAGTCTAAAATATCATCTATGTAGACAAAATTAAAAATGTTTTAATCATGTGATACATTCTTGTTATATTTACTTTCTTTAAAAAAAATAAAAAGATAAAAAGTCACTTTCCAAAAAAGTGATTCCATGGGGTCCCCAAGTTTGGCACAAGACATCCCATGGTCGGCTATGAGACAACCAGTATAATTAGGACACATGTTGGTGTCATTTTTTTTTATTATTATGATATTATTTTATTATCCTTAACTACCCGATTACTCATTAATCAAGCTAATTAAAGATAATTACCGTCGTTACTATTCATAATGTCCAAAAACAAAAGAGACTTGATTAAATAATTTATACCTTATGATTAAAAATATGTAATCCATTTTACCAAATTTTAAACATAGAAATTGCAATAATTGATTTAAAAATAATTCCCGTTGTCAAAACAAATAGCGGGTTTTTTTGAAACAATATCTATGAAAAGTTTGGCATTAGTTTATGCCCAATTCCAAAGTGAAATTAATACTAATGACCACCATTGGATTAAATGGTAAAAATATATTCTAATTTAACTTTAAAACCAATTCAAAAGATAATCTAATCATATAAATAAATTAGATTAAAAAGCAGTTTTGATGTAAAATGCAGTATTTTTCACTATTCATTAAAAAATGAACATTGTCAGAAAAATACCAAAAATTCACACAAAGTAAATTTTGATGTCCCAATCATAAAGAATAAGTTTATTTTGACAAAAATAGCTTATAAAATTGTCAAAAGATAGATTTAAAAATGGTTTGCCATCAAAAGGCAGTAAAACAATCTTAAAAAATATTAGTGTATTCCATGCTTAAGATTGGATTTATTTTCATTTTAAGCCTCTAAAATACTATCTAATTCATTAATAGACATAGATAAAAATATCTATTATTCATTACTTACTTGGGATGTTACATCCTTCCCCCCTTTATAAAATTGCGTCCCCGCAATTTATTTACTTATCGAATAAATGGGGGTACTTATCCCTCATTGCATTTTCAGATTCCCATGTTGCCTCTTCCATCATGTGGTTTTTCCAAAAAACCTTTACCTGATTAATCACCTTATTTCGTAACACTTGATCCCTGTGGTCAAGAATCTGGACCGGTTGTTCCTCATAAGATAGGTTCTCTTCCAACTGAACTACCTCTGGACTCAAAACATGAGATGGATCTGGCATATACTTTCTCAACATCGAAACGTGAAAAACATTGTGTACCTGAGATAAACTAGGAGGTAAAGCCACCCGGTATGCAACTGATCCAACTCTCTCCAGAATTTCATATGGTCCAATGAACCTTGGACTCAGCTTTCCTTTCCTACCAAATCTCATCACACTTTTCCATGGTGAGACTTTGAGAAAAACATGATCACCCACCTCAAAAGTTAGATCCTTCCTCCTATTGTCTGCATAACTCTTCTGCCTACTCTGAGCTGTTCTCATGTGTTTCTGAATCAGCTGAACTTTTTCTGCCATCTCTTCTACCAATTCTGGTCCCATCAACTTCCTTTCACCCACTTCATCCCAGAAAGCTGGAGTTCGACACTGCTTCCCATATAACGCCTCAAATGGTGCCATCTGTATACTGGAATGAAAACTATTATTATATGAAAATTCAACCAAAGAAAGATGTTGGTCCCAACTTCCCTGATAATACATCGAACAAGCTCATAGCATATCCTCCAAGGTCTGAATTGTTCGTTCTGACTGCCCATCTAATTGAGGATGAAATGCTATACTAAAATTTAATTCAGTACCCAACGACTTCTGAAGGCCTTTCCAAAATTTAGAAGTGAACCTGGGATCACGATCGGATAAAATGGAGAGGGGAACTCCATGTAACTGGACTATCTCTTTAAGATACAAACGGGAAAGTTGATCTAGTGAAAAAGTATCTCGTATAGCAAGGAAATGAGCAGATTTAGTCAAGAGATCAACAATAACCCAGATTGCATTATTACCTCGAGATGTCCTCGGTAATCCCACAACAAAGTCCATGGATATTTTTTCCCATTTCCACTCTAGCACTGGTAAAGGTTGAAGCATCCCTTTCAGTAACTACCACTCTGCTTTAACCTATTGACATGTCAAACACTTCACAGTAAAATCAGCAATATCTCTTTTCATTCCATTCCACCAGTAATACTCCCGTAGATCTCTATACATCTTAGTACTACCAGGATGAACTGAAAATGGAGAACTATGAGCTTCACATAACAACTCTCTCTTCAACTGTGAATCACAAGGCACACACAATCTCTTTCCAAATCTCAAAACGCAATCATTATCAATGTTGAATTCAGGCAACTTACCTTTCTGAACCAGCTCTACCTTTTTCTGCAACTCACTGTCTTGCTTCTGTGCTTGCTTGATTCTATCTGATAGAGATGATCTCACTGATACCTGAAACAAAACAGAAGAACTTCCTGCACCAACAACTTCTATGCCAAAGTTAATCAAATCCTTAACCAAAAGATCACGTTCCCAATGCAACATTGCTAATGAATCATTACTTTTTCGACTCAAAGCATTAGCCACTTTATTTGATTTTCCTAGATGGTAATGAATTGTACAATCATAATCCTTGATCAATTCTAGACATCTCCTCTATCTCATGTTAAACTCTTTCTGAGTGAATATATACTTTAAACTTTTGTGATCAGTATATATTTCACACTTTAATCCATACAAATGATGCCTCCAAATTTTTAAAGAGAAAACAACAGAAGCTAATTCCAAATAATGTGTAGGGTAATTTACCTCATGAGTTTTCAACTGTCGTGAAGAATAAGCAATTACCTGATCATTCTTCATTAGGATGCAACCAAGTCCTTTCAATGAAGCATCACTGTATATAACAAACTCACCATTCCTAGAAGGTAGTTCCAAAACTGGAGCATTCACCAATCTTCTTTTCAATTCCTGAAAACAATCATCACATTCTTTTGTCCAGATAAACTTAACACCCTTCCGAGTTAGCTTAGTCATTGGACTAGATAACTGTGAAAAATTTATAACAAACCTTCGGTAATAGCCTTCCAAACCAAGGAAGCTACAAATATCAGTTACATTTGTGGGTCTTGGCCAGTCTTCCACAACTTTTGTTTTTGTAGGATAAACAGTTATCCCATATTTAGAAACAATGTGACCAAGGAAAGAAATTTGTTGCAACCAAAACTCACACTTGCTGAATTTTCCATACAGTTTCTTTTCTTTTAAGGTTTGCAAGATAACCCTTAAATGTCTTTCATGCTCCTCTTTACTTTTAGAAAACACCAAAATATCATCAATGAAAACCACCACAAACTTATCCAAGAACTCATGGAAAATTATATTCATTAAGTCCATGAATATAGCAGGTGCATTGGTTAGCCCAAAAGGCATTACTACAAATTCATAATGGCCATATCTTGTACGAAACGCTGTCTTAGGAACATATGCTTCCTTTACCTTCAGCTGATGGTATCCCGATCTCAAGTCAATCTTTGAAAAATACTGAGCTCCCTGGAGCTGATCAAACAAATCATCGATATGAGGCAAAAGATATTTGTTCTTAACAGTGATGTTATTCAAGGCTCTATAATCAATGAAAAGTCTCATTGAACCATCTTTCTTTTTAAAAAATAAAACAGGCGCACCCCATGGTGATGTGCTAGGTCGAATGAAACCTCTCTCTAATAAATCTTGCAATTGCTCCTTCAACTCTAAAAGTTCAATTTGAGCCATTCAATAAGGGGGTTTTGAAATTGGCTTAGCATCAGGAACTAAGTCAACATTAAACTCAACTTCTCGATCTGGTATTATTCCAGGAAACTCATCAGGAAAAACATCAGGATACTCATTTACCACTGGCACATCATTAATCAGAACAGTTCCTTTATTTTCAATGATGTGTGCAAGGTAACATTCATTTCCATCTTTTACAAGTTTCTTGGCCTCTTGATAAGTTATCAACAGTAAGGGTTCATTCCTGTACACAAACTGAAAGTCTTTCTGAAAAGAAACTTCTTTAGCTCTACAGTCAATCTTAGCATGGTAAATATAGAGCCAATCCATACCCAGGATAACATCAAACTCTACTAGAGGTAGAACAATAAGGTTTGCAAGTAGGTTCTTTCCACAGATAAGGATAGGAAGATTCTTATAAATTCTTTTTGCCTCAACATTTCCCCCAGGTGTTTTTACCAAAAGTTCAGGAGTCATTTCTTGAGATGGTATTCCCATTTTACTAGAAAAGGTTTCAGAGATGAAAGAATGTGTAGACCCCGAATCAAACAACACACTGGAATAATCTGAAAAAACAAAGTACCTGATACAACTTCATTTGATGGCCCGACATCTGCTAAAGTAGTTTCAAAGGATTTCACCACCCCTTTCTGCTTGTAGTCTAACTGCTTCCCATCACTCAAGCTCTTTGTCGGACACTCATTTGCATAGTGACCCATCTCATTGCACTTAAAACATTTCACTAACTGTAAATCAAATTTGGTCTTACCTTCACCTTGATCTTTTTCAGTGAAATCAAGAGCCTTATGTCCCATATTACCACATTGGTAGCACTTTCCAGAATTCAGAAGACATTCCCCAGCATGCCTTTTTCCACATTTATCACAAACTAGAAACTTAGTTTTCTTACCATCAAACTTTTTTGAAGAATTATTCCCTTTCTCCTGCCACCTTGGTCTCTTCTTCTACTGGTTGTTATATAACACTTGATCACCGGAAAACTCCATTTCCACCTTCTCAGCACATCGAACAATATTTTCATAACTTTTAAACTCACGAGAAGCTAATGCCCTTTGATATTTTGGCTTTAATCCTGAGTAAAAACGATTGATTTTACTATCAAGGTCTCGGATAAAATTTGGAGCATACCTTGCCTATCGAGTGAACCTTTCTTCATAGGTAGCCACTGAGTCTTCCTCTTGCCTCAATTCCAAGAATTGTTTTTCCATCCTAAGTCGAACAACCTTAGGAAAATAATTTTCCAAAAACATACCTTTGAATTCATCCCAGTCAAGATCATCAATCTCATCAGTGTCCCTGATATTTTTAACCATCGACCACCACTGATTTTCTTCACCCTCCAAATGGTAAATAGCAAGACTAACCTTTTGATTGTCTGAACACCCCATGACATCGAAAATCTTCTCCAGTGCTTTAATCCACCCTTCAAATAACACAGGGTCAGATGATCCTCTGAATGATGGGGGATGTTGCCTCATGAAATGTTCCACTACTGACATGTTCCTCTGCGGTTGATCTGGCTGATCTCGTGCATGGATACCACCACCATTTATCGCTTCAGTCAACTATGCCATTAATGCAACAAACTATTCAGTTCCAATTCCGACCATCTCAGGATGCTGATTCGGAAGGTTATTTCCTTCTGTATGCCTTCCTAGCACTGCTTCCCTGTTTCCTCTACGGAAATCCATTCTGAACAAACATGTCTTAGATGAAGCAACATGGTAATCTTCAAATGCTATATCATTTCAATTTGGCCATAAAAAAAAATATTTTTGGATAATAATTTAATAGAATTATAACTCCTAAAGTTATCTAAACCAACCTCTGATACCAACTATAAGGCCCCAGACTTAAACCTTACTTAATCTTGAGTTATTAAAAGATTGCACATTGAGGATCTTTTCAGGTTTAGAGTTTTAGAGAATTAGATCATAAAACTTGCATTACATTCCACATATAAACAAATTGGTTACATAAAGATAGTATTCTTCTTTCCCATCAATGGAAACATATTTAAAATAAAACATGGATTCTTTCTTGACACTTCCTTGACACTATCATCATATCATGTACCTTTCCCTTGACCTGTGAAAAACATTTCAAAAAAACTTGGGATGAGCATAAAAAGCTCAGTAAGGGATATAAAAATATGGAAAGGAAACATGAGTACATATAAACATAAGAATGAAATCATAATTTACCAATAAAACATAAGCACTTTAACATACCTCATCAAATCATGAATAAATCATAGAAATCATAAGACATAAAGGTAACTTGAGGCATTCATAAAATTCTTACGTAGGGAGTAACCCTCTTGGTTACATTTGAAATACCCATCACAATATATTCCCTAAATCTCTTCGAAGAAACCTTAACGTTTCACTCCTTCACGTTACCCAATGCATTGGAGAGCTATATCGGGCTCACCCGCCCTTAGTTTACCACGGAACCACCCGTCTTCATAATAATTCCCAAGAACCTCAACATAATCGTATCACATAAAACATGCATAAAGGAAACATAACATTTCCACCTTTTAGTCACAAGATATCAATACAACACATTGATATAAAAATATTATGAAAACCATTTTCAATACCAAAATAAAAGAAAAGTAAAACATGGTATTTATTTTTCTTTTAAAAAAGGTATGGCTTGTAGAGGAAGCCGAAACTCAAATAATGGTCACGGAGGCGGAGAAGTCATTGTCGCCGCATACGTACGACAAAAACATTCCCTTTTGTCATTTAGTAAATGATTCATATAAAAAAGATTCCTTTTGAATAAACTTAATAGTCAAAGGGGTTTATACACCGTATAAAGGAAGGTTGTGTATAAAACAAAATATGCCTCAACGAAAGGAGATTGAGACGAAGTCCCATACCTCGGGTCCGACTTGACTCGATCATTCTTTAATGTACTGAATAATAAACTTGAGTTAATTTATACTTGTTTAAGAACCTTTTTCAAGTTCATTATTCCTTTTATATCACTTATTGCCATGTCATGAACACTATGTAATTATTTAAGTTAATAACAGTCGTTTTAACGATCATTGGTACTTGAGTCAAAAATAAGCCCTTTATAATTACAAGTTGTTCATGTATCCATTATATCCAGAATGGTATTAATGATGTAGATATCATATATGTCATATATATCCAGTACATTCATGCATTTATAATATTACATAATCATTTAGAGGTAAGAAATGAAATGCACCGTTCATGGAGACGGTAATCCGTACGTACGCATGAACGCTACTTTCATTTCTATTTCGTATTTTATAGAATGGAATCATAATGATATAAAGGTATATTATAATTACTGTATAATATCATATATAATATCATAGTTTCATCCTTTATACATCCCACATATGGTATTTAACGAATCAAATCACTTTGAGGGGGCGGTAGTCCGCACTTCCTTAAATGAAGATATCGCGTTTACCCATAATGGAAACCATAAAGGTATGCCCAAAATGAAAAATACAGAAGCTTAAGGAAAAAATAAACATATTATATATCATATATAAATATAGTGACATATTAATGGCCACATTTTAAGGTGTTAAAAGAATGTTGAACAATCATCGTTTCGGGAGGAATAAATTCACCATCCACGGAAACAGTATGTCCTTTAACCATTAGATGTAGGTGTGTGTAAGTGTAGCTCGAATAATTCTTATAAAAACATCCTAGTATATTGAAGATACTGTATTTGTTACAAAATAAATGAATAAAAATAGTTTAGGGGGTTGGAGAAGCAAAATAAAACAAAAGGACTCAAGTGAAGACATTACCTTAAAATCGGGTAACTCACTTTGGTTTGAACTCAAAGGATTCCTTGGGAAGACTTATACCCAAAGTGAGGCTTAAAGGAGTAAGAGAGGGATGTGGAGAGACAAAATGGGTAGGGTTTGGCCGAGCCAAAGGCTTCGGGAGTGTGGGTAAGGAGGTAGAGGTGGGGGCCTTTTATAAGAGGAGAGGAGGGGCGCTCTTGGAAAGTAAAGAAATGTTACTTTATTTGAAAATGATTTTCAGATTCAAAAGGTCCCACATTGATATAATTAGAGGGTAAGGTGATAAGGGTTAGAAATACACCCATACAATAGGTTTTGGACATGTGTAGGTCATATATTTTACATTATCATTTCATTTTATTTAAATCCTTTATTAATGAGGTAATCACTGCATCATCATGATTTCATAAATAATTTAATTTATATAAAGTCTAAAAATTATTAAAAAAATACTATGATGTAGGAAATATTGTTATCTTTCCAATGAATATTTATAGTCTAAAATATCATCTATGTAGACAAAATTAAAAATGTTTTAATCAGGTGATACATTCTTGTTATATTTACTTTCTTAAAAAAAATAAAAAGATAACAAGTCACTTTCCACAAAAGTGATTCCATGGGGTCCCCAAGTTTGGCACAAGACATCCAATGGTCGGACATGAGACAAAAAGTAGAATTAGGACACATTTTGGTGTAATTTTTTTATTATTATGATATTATTTTATTATCCTTAACTACCCGATTACTCATTAATCAAGCTAATTAAAGATAATTACCGTCGTTACTATTCATAATGTCAAAAAACAAGAGTCTTGATTACATAATTTGGACCTTATGATTCCAAATATGTAATCCATTTTACCAAATTCCAAACACAGAAATTGCAATAATTGATTTAAAAATAATTCCCGTTGTCAAAACAAATAGCGGGTTTTTTTGAAACAATATCTATGAAAAGTTTGGCATTAGTTTATGCCCAATTCCAAAGTGAAATTAATCCTAATTACCACCATTGGATTAAATGGTAAAAATATATTCTAATTTAACTTTAAAAACAATTCAAAAGATAATATAATCATATAAATAAATTAGATTAAAAAGCAGTTTTGATGTAAAATGCAGTATTTTTCACTATTCATTAAAAAATGAACATTGTCAGAAAAATACCAAAAATTCACACAAAGTAAATTTTTATATCCCAATAATAAAGAATTAGTTTATTTTGACAAAAATAGATTATAAAATTGTCAAAAGATAGATTTAAAAATGGTTTTCCATCAAAAGGCAGTAAAACAATCTTAAAAAATATTAGTGTATTCCATGCTTAAGATTGGATTTATTTTCATTTTAAGCCTCTAAACACTATCTAATTCATTAATAGACATAGATAAAAATATCTATTATTCATTACTTACTTGTGATGTTACAATTCCCCTAAGGGAAGTTATTTACATTTGAGTGGGGAATTTTTTATACCGGATCTACGACGTTCTTGGTTGTTTCTAAGGCACCTTTTGTGTATATCAATCAGAGGAGATTGAGGTAGGTGGTACTGTGTTTATTTCCAACTATCGAGTTTATTTTGTGTACTGTTGTGCTATGCACCCATGTTCAGGGTGTTGTATGGATGAGGCCTTGACTGTTAAGATGCCTAGAGTTTCCTAGGTAATCTAATGAATAATTATAAACTGCTGTTTGAGATCATTGCTTTGATCTAGGGACACCCCGTGGGTGCGTTGCCTTGTTTAGCTATTTGGCCAGGATACCCATGGGTATTCCATGATTATAGAATGTTTTGAGTTTTCTTGAGAGGAAGCATACATAAATTTCTTGTTTATGATTTGGTCTTGGCCCGATTACTTGCTTGTGTTCTGTTTGGCCTGAGTGCAAGGTTCTGTTTGGCCTGAGGGAAAGGTTCTGTTTAGCCTGAGGGCAATGTTCTATTTCTCCTGAGGGAAACAATTCTTATTCCTGAGGGCAGTAGCATCTAATACTAATGGAAATATCTTATATTCCTGAGGGAAATCTTTATTATGCCTGAGGGAAGTCACCTAAGGGTTTCGTTTCTGTTTACATAAGGGTAAGGATTTGCATGTCTGAGGACACTGTTTACTTTGAATATTCACTGTGATGATTTCTTTGGTTGTACATGCCAAGCTAACACACAATCTTGGAATTGATAAATAATCATAAAACGAAAATGTAACTAGTAGTTATAGTTACTTTCGAGTACTTACTAGTTTACTGCATTTTATTATTGCACACTGCTGTTGTACATTTTCACTGACAGTTGGGCACGGGCCTTTGGTGGTTGCCTACTGAGATTTATTTTTCACACCCTATTTGGGTCATTTATTCGACCCAAATAGATTATATTGCTGTAGGTGTTGATAGGGGAAATGGTCATTACACAGGTACATGGTTGTTGTAGAGGAGTTGGAGAGCATGGGACCGATCTTAGACTTGCGATGCTACTGCATTCTGTTTTCACTATTTTGGTTTTGTTTGCTGTACTTGTACCTTGTGCTGTATTGTATCTAATTTTAGTGTATCCTGTTTTGGATTCTTTCTTAGAATTAGTGACATTTTGCATCATTATATATATGACTGCTAGTTATCTTTTACTTCAGTTACATTATCCATTTCAGTTTATATTGTTTACTGCTTCCGCTTTTGTGTTTTTATATTTATTCTACTGTGCTACACTTTGAAAAATGAGGGAATAGTTTCCCCACTATCAGTCCTAGGCCCTCATTTCTAGTCGGCAGCCTCTGGCATTTGGGGAAATGATCTTGAGGTCATGTGACCAATTGGGTTCGGGGCACCCGTTGTGTGGCACCCGGATCCAGGATGTTACACAATATAAACTAGAGAATTAAAGAAATCAAAGGACAAATTTATAGTGCCAAGTTATTTTACCAAGAACTCAGATCTAAGTCTCCACGATGACCAGTAGCTGATATCGATGTCCATTGATGTAAAGGTTTTCAAGCCACAATCCAAACCAGATCTACTATGTGCACCTTCAAAGACCAACAATCATCTTTGCATGAACCAACACTACACCACCTTGAATCGCTGAACCAATAGCCTTCGATCGACTTCCATTTCGCATTGAAAGAATACCAAACTATCCCCATTTCCATTGTTTCAATTGTTTTATGGCTCGTCCAAAATAAATTGCACCCACCACAAGATGATGAGTCACAAGGGGTTAAAAGGGGACTTCATATGCGGTTGCAACAAACCCCAAAAATCTCGGTACACATGGGCAGTTAGGAGAACAGCGTGCAGTCAAACCCACGGGCCGAGCGGAGGGGAGAAAAAAAATTCATGGGGGGGGGGCAGTTGTACCCAACGCATAAAAAATTTTATTTTATAAAAAATCAATTAAAAAGATTACACATAGAAATATTTAAATAGAATTTGTAAAACTTAAAAATAGAAATCATAAGGCTTTATAAAAATATGTAAGACTTAAAAAGTATCTGTAAGACTTTAAAAATATATCATAAGACATTCACATTTTCATATAAATTTTGGTAAACTGTAAGAATTTAGACATAGTTAATTTTTTAGTTTTGTAATACTTCACTAATAAGTGTAAGACTTTATATTTACATTATAAAACATTATAAAATTGTAAGACTATAAGAGAAGGGTGTGATAATTTTGAGTTATATACAAATTATTAATAACAGAATGAAATTAATAATTAGAATAAGAAAAAACAAAGCAAAGTTGGTTAGAAAAAGTAAATAAAGTTGTGAGAAATTATAATTATCTTATATTGAAATTGTGAGGTAGCACCATTATCAAAACATAAAATAAAAACAATATTCATACTAACACTAACACTAATCTCATAACAAAATGATTATCATCTAATCATTAAAAATTAAATTTTAAGAGATGAATGAATATAAATTTTAAAAATATAAGGTGAATATATTCAATAAAATTATAAAGGGGGGGGGGGGGGGAATATAAATAAATTGGATAAAGTGATTTAGTTACTTAAATCCAACATCACAATGAGTTTACTCACCTATTGTTTCTTCCTATTGAGTATATATATGTCATGTTGTCTACTTCAAGTTGGGAGAAATCGTTCTCTCTGGTTATTGTTGATGCCTGGGTTCTAGTCGCTAGCTCATAGGGATCGAGAACGCCCTTTAGGTATATGACAATTTGGGTCATGTACTGGGTTGGGTTCATAACAAAATGGTCAAGACTTAAAAAATATTTTTAATACTTTAAAAATATTTCATAAGACATTCATATTCCCATATAACTTTTGATAAACCACAAGAATTTAGACATAGTTAAATTTTGAGTTTCTGTAATACTCCACTAATAAGTAGAATACTTTAGAGTTACATCATAAGACATTATAACATCATAAGACTATAATAGAAGGGTGTAAAACTTTTGACTTATACAAATTCTTAATAACAAAATGAAGGAAATAATAAGAATAAGAATAAACAAAGAAAATTTGTTTAAAAAAAGTAAATAAAGTTGTGATAAATTATAATTATCTAATATTGAAATTGCGAGGTAGTGTCATTATCAAAACATAAAATAAAAAAAATCTTCATCTTAACACTAACACTAATCACATAACAAAACGAGTATCATTTAATCATTAAAAATTCAATTTCAAGTGATGAATGAATATAAATTTTGAAAATATATGGTGAATATATTCAATAAAAAAATGAAAGGGGAAATTAAAAATAAATTGGATGAAGTGATTAAGTTACTTAAATTAAATATCACAAAAACTTTACTCTTCTATTGTTTCTTCTTATCGTGTATATATATATGTCATGTTGACTACTTCTGATTGAGAGAACTCATTCTCACTAGTTGTTGTTGATGATCGAGTGCTAGCCGCCAGTCCGTGGGGATTGGGAACTCCCTTAGGGTATATAACAATTCGAGACAGGTATCTGGCTGAGAGGGTATCTAGATTGGGTTCATCAGATTATGAGTAAGACTTAAAACTATTTGTAAGACTCTAAAAATATTTCATAAGAAATTGATATTTGCATATGAATTTTGTTAAATTTAAATACTTTAGAAAGTTAGATTTCAAGTTTATGTAATACTTCATTAATAAAAGGAAGACTTAGATTTACATCATAAGATGTTATAAAATCACAAGACCATAAGATCAGGGTGTGATAATTTTAACTTATACAAATTATTAATAACATAATGAAAGAAATAATAATAATTAGAATAAGAAAATAAAATCCAGTTAGTAAAAGTAAATAAAGTTGTGAGAAATTATAATTATCTAATATTGAAATTGCGAGGTAGTGTCAGTATCAAAACATAAAATAAAACCAATCTTCATCCTAACACTAACACTCATCTCATAACAAAACTAGTATCATCTAATCATTAAAAATTCAATTTCAGGGGATGAATGAATATAAATTATGAAAAAATATGGTGAACATATTCGATAAGAAAACCAAAGTATAAAAATAGAAATAAATTGGATGAAGTGTTTTAGTTAATTCAGTCCAACTTCACGACAAATTTACTAGGTAGACACAAATGAAATATACACATAATTCTTTGAGACCACTACAAATAAAAAATTATCTACATGATAGATCTTAGTGATCTATTCCGACCCAAGGAATTTATTGATTTATTTTTGTATTTCAGCTCAAGTGAGGAAAATTTTAATTTCCTAAAATGTATAAAATGAAATTAAATGAAGTGGTGTGCGTGTGTAAATTAATAAAGCATCAGTTGAATTTTCAAAGGGATATGAGCATGTGAATTTATGTTAGCTTGAACCGAATGAGCCTATGGGAGCCTAATCGAACTAGTTCAAAGAAACTGGGCCAACCATCTGCACATTTAATACCCTCAGTTTGAGTGATAGGTCCCCACAATAGAACTCGGTGAAATACCATTGCACTGTTATCTTTTATAAGGGGATTTTCTCACAGATTGTTTTTCCAAGTGGGTTTTCTATGCTTGTTTTATATTTTTTAAAAATTATTTAAAATGAAATAATTGCTAAATATAATTCCATAAATTGATAAATTTTATTAATTATTTTCACACATTTAAAAATTTAAATATAATTGAATTAAAATTACAATACACGATTAATTCAAAAATATAATAAAATAAAACTTTGACTATGTTCTGAATTTAACTTGATTTAGTTTTTTAAATAAATTTTAATTAATGTATTCATAATTTTGAACCAAATTAGTGTTTGAATCTAGATTAATAATTCGAACCCTAATCCAAGAGTTTTTCTTAATTTTATTTTTTAGAAAAATAATTATGTAAATGGGTTAATGTAAAAAAGTATTTACCAGAAATGGGTCTCTGCTTACGTGAACCCCGTTCACACTAGTGGGTTTAATTTTTTTGAATTGTATAAAAAACGTTCATTGAAGATTCGTATATTTTACACAACTTGCATGAACATTGTTCACTCGAGCCATTTTAATATTCTTTTTCAATTTTATTTTTATTTAATTTAGTTTTGTTTTGTTTAATAATAATAATATATTAATCAATAATGTAATTAATATTAATTAATACAGAAACTAATAATAATTAATATTGTATTTAATGTTAATAAATATTATAAATAATAATAATTAATAATAACTAATATTGGAATTAATACTAATTAGAAATGTAATTAATAATAATTAATACTATAAATTATAATATATAATTAATTATATTTTTAATTATTATTAATTACCATATTAATTGCCATTAATTTTAATATTAACTCCAATATCAATATATCGAACAATTAATATTAGAGTCAATATTATTAATTCCAATATTAATTATTAAAAATTACATTTATGATTATTATTAATTTCAGAATTATTAATTATTAATTATTATTATTTATAATTTTTATCATAATTAATTAAATTATTAATTATTATTAATTCCAATAATAATAACTAATTATAATTATATAAAATGGTGAGAAACCTAAGCTTGGAAAACAAACCCATGATTCTTTTATTAAAAAAGATAAAACGATACAAGTGATTGAAAAGTGAGAAAGAGTGTGCTATAAAACCATCAAAGACATCAAACCGACAAAATAAAAAACAAGTCGATGTGAGAGACTCTTTAAGTGTAATCAAAGAAAAAATAACTTGCGAAGACAGTTTACCTTTTACCCATATTTTGTGTTCCACCCTGCACAGATGGAGGTATCTCTTCCAATACTTAGGATTCTACCATGGGTTGGTTGAGTTATCAATGTCTAAAGATTCTGGATCATCCTCCGTGGAGGTAATATTTTCTTCCTTACTAGCTTTTCCAATTACTTTGATGGCTCCACCATTCCAGACCTAAGCTTTATAGACAATATATTTCTATGATATGTTCCACTTGTCCACCTCTGAGATGGAATGAATATTTTCTTCAATGTTGGAGGACTTGAACTCCAAGACTGGGAGGTAATCATTATAGTTAAAGAGACCAGAAGGAATTTTTTCAAATAAATACTCAACCCATGAGTCAAACCAATCATTGATAGAATTAATAAATATCTGAGGTAACCTCTCTTGCAAAAAATCCTCTAGTGGGAAGTTGGAGTTTTTATTTGTTTCCTCATCACATTCCTCTTTCATGAAATTATCAAAATTTTCATAAATTACATTTATTAAATCAGTAAAATGTGAAGGATAAGAGAACACAACTTGATTAGCTTATCCCTGGTCAAAAAGAGGATAGAAGACAACCATAAGAACATCATTGGTGCTAGAAGGATCATCTCCTATCCTATTTCACATTGGGGGTGATAGCCGGGTTATCTCTATTGAGGGAACTACTGACAATGCTTGAGTCCTCTTAAGGGCTTTATATATTTCCAATAGGTTGTACCCCATTTGGTGAGTTTAAATTACACCGAAGCTTATCATTACCAATATGAACCTCAGTCAAGACTGTACTTACTTTTACTCTAGATGATAGTTTGAAAGTATTTTAATTCCTGATGAACTAATACATATATTCCATTTAATAACATGCAAAAAGGACTTTAACAGCGCCAAAAAAGCATTGTTAAAGGGGGGGGGGGAGGTCCCCTTTATCAGTGCTAGAAAAGTACTGATAAAGGAACCCCTTTATCAACACTTTCATTAGCACTAATAAATACCCCCTTTATCAATGTTTTTAGTAGCACTGATAAAGACCCCCCTTTATTATCACTTTCAATATCACTAATAAAGGGGGACTTTTATCAATGCTAGAAATAGCTCTGATAAAGGCCCAACCTGCTGCATTGTGCTGTTTGAATAACAACACACTACATCACATACCTGTAACCTGTATGCAAATATATAATTAAATTGAAACAAATTTTACATCACAAATACAAGAAAAACACTATTATATGCATTTCAAACAATGTTTTGTATAATTACATATACAATTACTATCCACAAACATTTAAAAACATTAATGTTTCATCATCTTGGGCACTCATGATCCCCTCTCAGAAAAGGTTTCCCATGGTATCAGTTACCGAACAAATCACCTCAACTCGAGAAAAATAATCCACCTATATAAGAAAACAAATATTATGTTAGTAATACTATAAAGAAATAAATTAAACATTAATATGAAAGAATACATCAATAAGATGTCAATTTTAAATAAAAAGAGACACTTGGAGTTATACCAGTCACATTGTGCGTCGTATTGAGGTGAGGTTAATTTCTACACGTCATAGATGATTTATGGATCACTATCATAAATTATCAAAACAATACAAATGTGTTTCCTTGATTTTGAGTATATCACTTGTTCTTTTTACTAAAATTAATGTCAATTTTAAATAAAAACACATGCTTGGAGTTATACCGGTCACACCGTGCATCAGATTGATGTGCAAATAATTCCTACATGTCATAAATTACTTATAGATCATTGTACTAAAATATCAAAACAATATGAATGTGTTTTCTCAGTTTTCAGTATGTCACTTGTGTTTTTTACTAAAATGTCATTTCAAACTAAAACAAACACTTTAAGTCATACCAGTCACATTGTATGTCAATTTGATGTGAGAATACTTTTTCCACATCACAAACGACTTATGAATCACTTTCCTAAATTATCAAGATAATCAGAGCACATTTTCTTGGTTTTTAGTGAGTAAAACATGTTTTGAACTAAAATGTAAATTTTAAACCAATAACTGACACTTTGAGTCATAACAGTCACACCGTGCATCAGATTAAGTTGAAAATAATTCCTAAACATATCAAATAAACTGTGGATCATTTTACTAATGTATCAAAACAACCCAAATGTTTTTCTAGGTTTTCAGTATGTCACTTGTTATTTTTACTCAAACTAATGTCAATTTTAAATAAAAAGGAACACTTGGAGTCATATCAGTCACACCATGCATCGGATTGAAGTTAGGTTGATTACTACATATGAAAAATGACTTATGGATCATTTTCTTAAAGTATCAAAATAATACAAATATGTTTACTTGGTTTTAAGTATGTCACTTGTTCTTTTTAATAAAATTAATTTTAATTTTAAATAAAAAGATACACTTGGAGTTATACCAGTCAAACTATTCATTATATTGTGGTGATGTTGATTCCTACCCATCAAAAATGTCTTATGGACCATTTTATTAAAGTATCAAAACAATATGAATGTGTTTTCTTGGTTTTTAGTATATCACTTGTTCTTTTTACTAAAATTAATGTCAATTTTAAATAAATAGACACACTTGGAATTATACTAGTCACAACGTGTGTCAAATTGAGGTGTAGATAATTCCTAGATGTCAAAAATTACTTATGAATCATTTTAATAAAGTATCAAAAAAATCTGAATGTTTTTGCTCAATTCTGATTACATCAGTTGTGTTTTTTATAAAAATGTCATTTGAAACTGGAAATAAGAATTTTGAGTCATACCAGTTACATCGTGTTTCAGTTTGATGTGAGACTACTTCCTACATGTCATAAATAACCTATGAATTATTTTACTAAATTATAAAGACAATCAAATTGCATTTTTTTGGGTTTCACTGAATCACATGTTTTGAACTAAAATGGAAATATTAAACTGATAATGGACATTTAGAGTCATACTATTACAATGTGCTTCAGATTAAGGTGTGGTTGATTCCTACACATAAAAAATGACTTATGGATCATTTTAATAAAGTATCAAAACATTCTAGATGTGTTTTATTTATTTTTTAGTATGTCACTTGTTATTTTTACTAAAATTAATGTTAATTTTAAATAAAAGACACACTTGGAGTTATACTGATCACACTGTGTGCTAGTTTGAGATGGGGTTGATTCTTACATGTCATAAATGACTTATGGATTATTTTTATAAATTATAAAAACAATCTAAAAGTGTTTGATCAGTTTTAAGTATGTCACTTTTTCTTTTTTACTAAAATGTCATTTGAAACTAGAAACATGCACTTTGAGTCTTACTGGTCACATCATGTATTGATTTAACATGAGACTACTTATTACATATCACAACTATCTTATGAATCGATTTCATAAACTATCATGATAATCATAGCACGTTTAGTTGGTTTTTAGTGAGTGACACATGTTTTTAACTAAAATAGAAATTTTAAACTGATAACAAAGAGTTTTAGTCATATCGGTTTCATCGTTCATCATATTGAGGTGAATTTGATTCATACTAATCAAAAATGTCTTATGAATCATTTTCCTATAGTTTCAAAACAATCCAAATTCGTTTTCTTAGTTTTTAGTATGTCACTTCTTATTTTTACTAAAATTAATGTCAATTTTAAATAAAAAAGACACACTGGGAGTCATACTAGTCACAATGTGTGTCAGATTGAGGTTAGGTTGACTGATACACATAAAAAATGACTTATGGACCATTTTCCTAAAGTATCAAAATAATATAATTGTTTTTTTCTCTATTTTGAAAATTCCACTTTTTCTGTTTTCTAAAATTAAAGTCAATTTTAAATAAAAAGGAACATTTGGAGTCATATCAGTCACCCCATCTATCAGATTGAGGTGCATTTAATTCCTACACATCACAAATGACTCATGGGTAATTTTACTAAATCATCAAAACAATATAAATGTTTTTTCTTGGTTTTGAGTATGTCAATTTTCTTTTTTACTAAAAATAATGTCAATTTTAAATAACAAGATACACTTGGAGATATACCAGTCACACTGTGTTTTTAATTGAGGTGCAACTAATTCTTATGCATCCCAAATGACTTATGGATCATTTTTCTAAAGTATCAAAATATTCTAAACTTCAAATTTTACCATGCTTTCCATTTCTTTTCTTTGACTAACTACCAACACTACATATTGGGTAGATGTTATTAGCTGAAAAAACTTCCTATACTCTTCTAGTTTTTAACAATGAGAAAGGTTTTTCGGCTAAGAACATCAAATCAATATGCAGTGTTGAAAGTTTAAAAAATAAAGGCAATGTAAAGCATGAAAACATTGGAAAAAAGGAACATGTTATCTCTTTTGTGGCTTATTGGAGATAGTTTAAAGCAAAATATAAGTTCCCCAAATATATATGAAGAAAACTAAATAATTATTAGATAAATATGATAAATAAATTAACTTACAAACAGTAGATAAAATGATAAAAAATTTAATTAAATAAGTAATATGAATTTACCTTTTCATAATGGTTGTATACATTCTCGACCCATTTCTTTATTTTCATTATCTCAGTTGTAGTCATGAAGTCCGATCTCACATGTGGTAATTTCTTTATAATCCTTGTGAAAATTAACAAAATAAGTATAAGATAGAAATGATGATGAAATTAACTAAATAAAGTAGATAAAATGATGATAAAATCAACTAAATAAGAAGTAGTAAGGCACATCTTCATGATATATGTATGAATTCTTCCATCAGGTATGCTACCCATTTTTTTCTAAAAAAATTTATTTTGTCTTGTGAATATGAGGATTTTCGATAGTCATAATAGTACTAGAAAAATATAAATACATAGAGGATTAATAAATATTTTAAATGAAATATAAATTATCTTTGAAAATACCTCTTTGGGGATGCTAGTTTGTTGATGGTATATGATATCTATCATAAATTTACAAACATAATAACCACAATATTTTCCATTTTTTTCTTCAGACACTGCAGAAAAATTGAGAAAAGAAAGTAATATTTTTTATATATGTTTGGATAGTGAAATATTATTATATTTACCCTAATACTTGTCCACTTGTAGAAATTTTTAGGCTCCTTGTGTGCATGGACTATGCTCATGCCATGATCTTAATGATATTTAAACACCCCCTATCATAACATAATTCTCATTAAAACATAATATAAAATATATAACATTAATTTTAATTCTAAAAAATTGGATGTAGTGTATTAAAAATTTAAAAATGTCATCATTTGTGGTCAATTTTTTGGTTATCCATGCAGTGAATCAAGAAAATAAATCTTTGGAGTGTCTAAATTGATGACAATGAGTACCCAATGTTTTCTAAAAAAGGAATAAGTAATGAAAAGAATGGAAATATATTTTATATGATTACATTTTAGAGTTTTACCCCTAATTAATTGGTATTAAGAAGAGTTTTTCATCTATAAGTTCACTTTCAAACAGTTTGTCTAGTTTTTCCACTATATCATTCATTTTTTATTCTATTTCTGTTTTTTTGTAGAAGTGACATGATGAATAATGAGTCTATATTTATTTTCATGGGTTAATCCCTTCAATAGATATTCATATATATTCCTGTAAAAATATTAAATGTATTTAGTCATAATTAACATAGTATATCAGCTATTGGAAAAACAAATCATGAAAACAGACCTCATGTATAGATTTATAAATGATACCCCCTAGTCATGAGGATTTAATTTAAATTCTAAAGATCAATGTAGTTTATTATGGCCTCTATATACATTTTTTTTTCAAAATCAACTATGTGAGTACTACCACTTTGTAACTTTGTATCCGTATGAACCCTCAATGTTAGTAAATGCAGATATTAAATGGGAAGGGTAAAGGTACTTTTTGAATATATTTTTGATTGGTTGGTTAATCCTTTATATGGTTTTGATTAAACCTTTCATTTCATCCCTTACCTTTCTATCTTTAATATCATTCATCGATTCAGAATTTTTTTCATTAATTGTTAATGTTTTAGAATGAAAAATAAATTGGAAATGAATACCTCCTTGTCGACATGTTTTTTACAAGATCTAACAACCATGAAATGAGTGTTTCAACACCTTTCTTGACCGTATGAATATTTTCATCATCAAGTGGAATAAGTATCTCAATTCTTGGATCATAATCTACATTAAACCCCAATCTAACATAAACTATTGGAAGTGGTATGTTGTGTAGACTGTCTTCTTGGATTTTGAATATGGTATCCCTCACAACAAGGTGATGAGTTGGTGTTGATAGATATAAATCACAATCATTTTCATCTTATATAATATTAGTACAAGAAAGGTATCAATTTTTTTTGATTCACATTTCATAGAAAAAATTATGAGAATATTTATGACCTTATCTAAGATATCTTTTTAAGGGTAATGGCTCACCTCAAAGATAATGGGGGGGGGGGTTCTTTATGTAGTGGTTATTCTTGAGTGGTTTATTCTCTTTGATTCCCCCTATAACATTTTCTAGAAACTCAGACTTCCAATGAAATTTTTATTCAAGGTAATCTAATATTTATTTCATCTCTTCCATTTCTTTATCTTTATCCCCCATTCTTTTCTTTTCTCAAAATATGTTCAGGGTGTCACCCCAAAACCCACGCCACTAATGCGGCCAATCTGTTCAGGACACTTCAAGGCCACTGATAATAAGCATTCATATGGTTTAGGTTTGGATGATTCTTATGTCTAAGTCAGATATAAAATATAGGAAAATAAGTAATCATTTTTATGTAATCATGATTTAAATCAAAACAAATTTTTATTATGTCATACTTACACATTTTACAACCCTTTTCATCTACTAGTATCCCATATTTATTTACACATTCCTCCTTCCATAACACAAGACATGGGATAGAAGTGTATTTGGATTTGGATTCATCAATATTCATATAAACATAGGAATTAATTATGTTTTTGTTTCATGTCACAAAAAATTATTACAGTATATTTAAAATATGTACAAATTTTTTTCAAGTGAAGCTTACCCCATCCTTGCTTTTATGGTAGGGGTATGTTGGATTTGGTGGCTGTTCCTTATTTTTAGCACTCATTTTCAATTTCATAAATTAAAAATTCTCAATCGAAGTGATCAATACTTATATTTTAAAAAAATGTATTAAAAAACACAATGTACTTGAAAATATATCTACCCATGATGACCAATAAACCCATCCCACGTTGCTTAGATTATCAGGTGTTCATACATATGTGGCGGGTGAGGTTTTATTTTCCCTTTAGCATCTTTCAAATGAAATTTCATTAGAATTGTGAAAAAGTTTATGTGGTTATTTACATCAAGAATTAATACAAATTTCTTATGGGATTCATCTATTACAAATACACTTTTCAAGGGATATTGAATAGTAAGTCAATGTTTCATTATTTTATTTTTTAATAAAATAAAGAAAGGATATCACAATGTTACTGTAATATCTTCCAAAATCAGTGTCTTAATCATGGTAACAACATGGTACCATGAAGCTATATCAATTGGAATGCGCTACTATGTGATAAGACCAACAAAACTAGTGAACATGGCCTTATTGGGGTTAACAGGATGGTCGTACACATTCCACATGATCTCAAATTTGGCGCCTTTGAGTTTCCTTGTAATAATTGTTTCTAAGACTATCATACTACAATGATCCTATATTTTCAATGGCATCATTTCTTTTCCACATACCATTTACTTGGGTTCAACATCGTCAATATGTTGTTCCTATAGATTAGTAGCATCAGTGTATACATAATGCTATTGTTACTCTGCAATGGGAGAAATGGTAGGTTAAGAAACCACTTGTTTCTTTGGATTAGTAGCATGGGAATGTACAAAAGGTCATTGTTCCTATGCACTGGGAGCAAAAGTAGGTTGAGAAAACTGTTATTCCATAGGATTGGGAGCATCATCATGTGCATAGGTCATTATTTGTAGAGGTGGTATAATATTTAACTTATATTAAATAAATGTAGCAGTGAACAAATAATAACATGAGGTAACACAATGTATATTACAAAAAATATATAACTTGATTATTGAAATCTCAATTTTTTTAAAGGTATAATTTATTTTAACCCTCTATCGAGTATCCAAATCTATTCAGTGTGGCCTCCTCTAACATAAATAATCCCTTCTATATTGGGACCACTGTGAAATTATTGCGATGTCCCAATGAAAGGTTCATCCTCATTTTAATTTTCATCTGAACCTTCAATGATTTTGGTTGATAACATAATAATTTACCACTTTCAATTTGTAGGATCTATAATATTAAATTCTTACACTTCTTGTGATTTCATTATAAACAGTTCATCTTTGTATCTTTTCGTACTAAAATCCACTTTCATGAATCATAATTTATCTATTTTAACAACACTCCTATTATCAAACCACTTGCATTAAAAAATAGGAACTTGGGATGTTGTATAATCCAAATCCCATATTTTTTTGATGATTCCAAAGTATGACATATTCAAATAAATTGGATTTCTATCCTTCGTATTAGAAACATGAATCGCTTCAACCACAAGTGTAACTCTAATATTTTTCATGGATATGACTTCATCATGTACATTTGTATAGAATGTATAACCATTAATTATATAACCATGATAAGCTAATACATAAAAACTTGGTCCTCTGACTATCCATTGAAGTCATTATGAAATTGAATCTAGATTTTCATCTGACTCCTTAAAAATATGGTCTTGAAATCATCCAACAAACTGTTGATTATGGGTATTTGATATCCATCTTTTACCCCTTGATAGATCCAAATTCTTAAGAATTTATTTGTGGGTTTAAAAATATAGGGAAACCTCTAAACTATTTTGGAAAATGAAAAGGTGGGCCTTATCACGGTCTGTAATATTGATTGTGAAAACTTCTATTCCATATATTTCTTCACCCACAAGCCACCCAGTGTGATGATATTTTGGTAGACCAATTATTTCCACACTGAACATGTAGTCATTACATAATTCAATGACTTCCTCAAAAATATATCCCTCTACAATACAAACCTCTAGTTGAATTCAATTTTTAACTTTCCCTTTAAAAGTATTCATATACCATTCAATGGGGTATATCCATCTATAATGTATAGGAACACATATTCATATCTCCCTCACCAAGTGAACCATCAAGTGAACCATCATATAAAAGAATTATGGTGGGAATAAAACTTCCAATTCACATAATATGACGAAAATTTCCCTTTTCGTAGTTGAAAAATTTTCTAGGTCTATAACTTTTATGCATATATATTTAAAAAGGAAAAAAAATCTTGGTTAATGTATGACAAAAATTCTTGGAAAAATTCAATGTAAATCTACATGAATTAGATCTTTCATCAAAACATGACAGTCATGTGATTTCAGACCCTTTAAATTTAAATCATTCAACGACATAATATTCTTGATATTCAATGAATACCCCTCTAGAAACTATACATCATTCAAGAAGTTTCAAAAATGATATCTCCCCTTCTTGGAAAGAGTGTAAAATGTTGGAGGAAGAAAAGCCTATTTTTCACCCTTCACTAGCACCAAGTATTCTCATATTCCCATGTTAATCATGTAAAACCTAACCTTAATTCCATCCTTTGTTTTTATGGGTGAATTTAGTTACATTCCAATGTCACTATCACATATATTTTTTTCAACATGAATAACATCAAGAAAATGTCTGATGGACAGACAATTCCAGTATGGTAATTCAAAAAAAAAAAACTCATCGCTTTTTCCAACTAGTTTTCATAAGTTTTTTTTGAAAAAGGTTTACCAAAAGTAGTGTATATATCTTTTACTTTATCAAATAATTGATCACCAATTAGTGGAGATAGTGTTGTATGTTCTTTTGAACTCCCATAAAATGATTTCATCCAAGAGTAGTACTTATGTCATCGGGGTAGAAATCTATGATGTCCTAGAAACACAATTTTTGATGAATATTTCAACCTAATTGACTGTGTACCTTGTTCACAAATGAGACACCCTTGAGTTCCTTTAATTCAATATCCTGAAAAATTTCCATAAGTAAGAAATTAATTTATCATCCAGGAAAATATGGATCTCAATGTGAAGTATTCCTTTATGTAATCATCATACAACATAACACCTGAATCCCACAATAATTTCAAATCTTTGATCAATAAATCCAAATAAACATCAATATCATTACCCGATTGTTTTGGTCCTGATATAATCATAAATAACATAATTTATTTTATTTCCTTGCATAACAATAGTGGAAATTTATAATTTACCAACATAATCAGCTATGTACTATGAGTGCTGCTTTGAAAACCAAAATGATTCACTCCATCTGTAGATAATGAAAGACAAAGGCTTCTTGGATCATTTCCAAATTTAGGATACTCATGATCAATTATATTCCACTAAGGAGATTTTACCATGTCACAAACCAAATCGGGTCACCATCCAATTGATGCCTGACCCAGTCCACGACAAGGCCCGAGGGGCATTCCCGATCCCCACGGGATGGCACAAGTGCCCGAGTATCAAAATAATTATTTGGGAATGATTTACCCAATTACAAAAAACATGCACAAAACAACAAAAAAAAATGCCAAACTAAAAATCTCAACCAAATGGGCCCTTACCACAAACCAGGATTTTAGTTACAAGTTTAACACCAAACCCAAACAACCACAAAACATGGTGGAAAAAAACCAACTCAAAAACCACCCCTGGATGGAGGACACCACCCTCTCGCCATCTCCACAATTCCATGCTAAGGTTTCAGCTAACAACCTGAACCACCACTTCCGAAATCCTTACCCTTACCTGCATCATACAAAACCAAATCTACTTACACCCAAGGGTGTAAGTAGGGTGTGAGATAATGCTCAATAGGATGTCAACAATAATATATTCTACATGTAATGATTAACTAACAAAATAATTGCAAGTTTAATCCAGGAATAAAAATAAAAGATTAAACAATTTTAAATAAAATAATTTGAAGAATGACAACTTTAAGGGAAAATAGTTTAGAAATAAAAACAACACTTTTATTTTTATTACACCACAAAGGTTACACCATATGTCATTTTTGTGTGAGATTTAATCCAAGAGCACCAAAGTGGGAGAGGCCTTATAGGTACTAGCACCGAAGGGACCCTAGAACATCGTGTCTCGGTGAACCAAGGAATAAGAACCACAATAACATTTGCTCTCGTGCACGAGCCACTAGTAGGGAAACACATCCATAAACTAGTGGTCCCCAAACATCACCCATAGTTTTTTTAGTGTTGTAATCATCAAACCAGCTGAGTGAAACTAGGCTGAGGCCACTTCTGTATCACTAGCGCACTAGTCCCAGTCCTCCCACCTAATACCTAGGCTTCCCATTTTGTGATCAATCAAGTCAACATGCCAAATTGCTTGACCAAGTTACATGTGCAAAACACATAGTGCGTTATCTACGTGTTACTCCACACTTCCCATACAAAATGAATTTTTAAAACATTACAAACACCTGTAATTTTGTTCAAAACTCAACCGACATCATCCACACAGTCAAATAACCAGTTGCACAATTTTCTTAAAGGCCATAGCTAAAATAAATCAGAACTAGGAAAAAAATCTATTTATCAGTTTAATATATATATATATATAATATGAATGACTCAAGGAGTCCAACAACACCACATCAGAACCTATTTACAACACAATTCACACTGACCCACATAAAAAACACAACTGCAACTCCCGCACATTTTAACAAAATAACTACACCAATTTGAAAGACAATCATATTTCATAAATATGTACTACCAAAACAAAAGTGCAGCAAGTTCCAAACAAAACTTACTATGACCATTGGAAACTAATAAATAAATATATTAAATTAATTAAACAAGAAACTCAATAAATCAATCAATATTTAAACATGGAATTCCCTAATGATGTGTCATAAGTTTCTAAAAATTGGTGTGCAAGGACCAACGCACGCCAATGCAGCTCAAGCAACCTCAAATACACCCTTAATATAATGCACAACACAAACTCATCAAAATTAAATCAAAAGAAAACTAAAACTTATTTTCAAAATCACCAAAAATGAAAGAATACATAACTGGTGTACTCCACACCTACAACGAGGGTTTCAAAAGATTGGTCAGAGGTTGACGGAGGCTGTCTGGAGGAAGGGAGGTGGTGAGGATCGGTTGTCCGAAGGAGGATGAAGAGGTTCACGACATCGGCTGACCAAGAAGGAGGAGGGATGTGCAGCTGTCCAAGAGAGTAGGGAAGGTAGCGAAGGAGTTCGGCCAAGCGGGTGGACAACAGGGGGTGCGACTTTGGCTGGGCAAGGCGGACGGGTCGAGCGGGATATGGATGAGGGTGCGGGAGGTAGAGGGAGGTGCGACCAGTGGCCTACTGAAGGTATCAAGGAGGGCATTGTGGTTTGGTGCATGGCAGTGGGGAGAACAGATGATGCTCGGCTGGATAGAGGAGAGTTGCGTGCGGGGTTGGGTAGTAAGGATGGTCAGAGGGAAATAACTGGGCGGCCAGGGTGAGTAGGATCCGACTGGGGTGGAGGTTGGCTGGTCTGGCGAGAGAGAGGGGAGAGGTGACACTTAGGGTTAGGGAGATCCACAGATGAATAGTGTGCCGTAGGAAGGGAGTGTGAGGGAGAGAAGGAATAAAAGAGAGGGAAAAAAAGAAAAAAAGAAAAGAAAGGATAAAAAAAGGAAAAAGGAAATAAAGAAAAATAAAAGAAAATAAGAGAATAAAAAGAAAAGAAAATACGGGATAAAATAAAATAAAAATAAAGAGATGGGGAAATAAAAATAAATTAAAACCTAAAAAGAAAATCTAACCTAAACTAATAACAATAACAATAATACTAATAATAATGACAAAAATAACTATAACTATAATAAATTTTATTTTTATTTAGTTATTTAATCTTCCACGCACTGGGAAGATCATGCGTTAAACTGGTGAAGCCACATGGCTTTGCCCGTGCCTTGCTCGCGCGTCGAGCGACGTCAAGACAATGCTCACTTATCAGTGCCAAAAGCGAAAAACTCACATCGGGTTCAGCCCACTCTTAAACTAAAAAATTTAAATAAAAGAAAATAAAATTATGGGATAAAAATTAAAAATTAAAAACATACCTCAAAAGAATTCCGGGTGTGACAATTCTCCCCACCTTGAAAACTTTTCGCCCTCAGAAAGTCAATTTGAAGCCTGATCAGAGAATGGAAATGGGTACTCCTGCTCAACCCAAGACTTTCACTCCCAAGTCTCATGCTTGTCAGTCCCATGCTGCAAAAGAATACTAACCAAAAGAATAGACTTCCCATGAATCACCTTCTCCTGAGAATCCACTATCTGTACTGGCCGCTCAAACATTGATAATTCGGGCTCTATCTTCAACTCCTCCCAATTCAACACATGTGATGGATCGAGATTATACTTTTTCAGTTGGGAGACATGGAATACATCGTGAATTGATGTGAACTATGAAGGAAAGGCAAACCTATATTCCACCTTTCCAATCTGCTCATTAATCTTGAAAGTCCCAACATACCTCGATGTCAGCTTCCCCTGCTTTCCCAAGCAGCTGTGACCCAAGCGAGGGGCCACCTTCAAGAACACTATGTCCCCAACTAAAAACTCAAGATCTCGATGCCTATGATCTACAAAATATTTATGGTGACTTTGAGCTATCAAGAACCATTGTCTAATCAACTTGACCTTCTCAGACGTCTCCTGAACAAGGCTTAGTCCCAAGAGTGAGGTCTCACCTACCTCAGTCCAACACAAAGGAGACAGAAAAGGCCGAAAGTGGAGTGTCTCAAAGGGAGCCATTATAATAGTATATTGGAAACTATTATTATAAGAAAAATCAACCAATACCAAATGTCTATCCCATGAACCTCTGAAATCCAACACACATGCGCAAAGCATGTCTTCCAGAATCTGATTCGCCCGCTCCGTCTGGCCATCCGTCTGAGGATGGTATGCCGTTATCATCTTAATCTGTGACCCAAAATCCTTCTGGAGGCCTCCCCAAAACCGAGATATAAATTGGGGTCCCTATTAGAAACAACTTCTGATGACACACCATGATGTTTTACCACTTCCTAAACATACAAACGACCCAGCTCCTCCACATTCACTGTATATCTGATCAGGATAAAGTGAGCTAACATGGTCAAAAAATCAATCACTACCCAAATAGAATTCCTTCCTTGATGTGTATGAGGCAAGGAAACAATGAAGTCCATGTAGACCTCGTACCACTTCCAGATAGGAATGGGTAATGGATGGAGTAGGCCAGATGGTCTCTGATGCTCTGTTTTCACCTGCTGACAAGTATAGCATCTTGATACAAAGTTTTCTATGTCCTGTCTCATACCTAGACACCAAAACTGGTGATGAACATCGTAATACATCTTGGTAGCACTAGGATGGACAACCCACTGATATTGGTGGCTATCCTGCATCACCACCTTCCGCAGAGACAATGGAACCACTGCATGACCCTTGAAGCACAAGATCCTCTTGGGAGACAAAGACCAATCAGAAGGAGTCTCCCCACCATGAAGAAACTGCATAGATCGCTGACACATCTCATTACTAGGATTCTACCACTAGATCAAATCTAGAAGAGCGGAAGTCAACTAAATGCTAGCCAATAAAGTACCTCTTCTATGCTCTTTTCTCTCTAAGTGCATCTGAGTGAAGAGCCCCATTAAAGTCCACTCACCACTGGACTTCCTCAATTCCTACACTGGTACCTTCATTTTCAAAGTGTCAACCACCACATTACCCTTTCCCGGGGTATAGACAATATCAAATTCAAATCCTTGCAGATACTCGATCCAGCGGTGCTACCTCAGATTGAGATCCTTCTAAGAGAAAATGTAGTCTAGGATCTTATGGTCAGAATAGACCACAAATTTCTCCCCAAAGAGGTAGTGACACCAAGTATTCAGGGTGTGCATCACTGCTGCCAAATCCAAGTTTTAAGTCGGATAATTCTTCTCATGCAGCCGAAGTTGGCAAGAACCATAATCCACCACATGGTTATACTACATGAGTACACACCCAAGGCCCATACCTGATGCATCACAATAAACCACATAGCCCTTCCCAGACTCTGGTAAGACCAGAACAGGTGCGGTGGTCAACCGCCGCTTCAACTCCTCAAAGGATTCCTGACAATGTGGGATCCATTCAAACTTCACCCTTTTTTGGGTGAGTGCGGTCATAGAGGAGGCAAGCCGTGAGAAATCCTAAACAAAATGTATGTAATAACCTGCTAGGCCAAGAAAACTCATGATCTCAAACACATTCCTTGGCTGTTCCCATGACATAAATACACTGATCTTCTCAAGATCCACTGAAACCCCTTGTTCTAAGATGACATGCCCTAGAAAATTCACTTCCCTAATCCAAACTGTGCACTTAGAGAGTTTGGAATACATGAGGTGGTCCTACAACATGCCTAGAACAATCCACAGGTAATGATCATGCTCCTCCTCAGATCCAGAATAAACCATGATGTTGTCCACAAATCCCACGAAAAAGGAGTTGATATATTGGTTGAACACCCTATTCATGAGTGCGATGAAAACCACCAGAGTATTTGTCAATCCAAAAGGCATGACTAGATACTCGAAGTGACCATACCTTCTTTAGAAAGCCGTATTCAGAATGTTTGCTTCTCTTACCTTGAGTTGGTGGTAACCCGACCACAAGTCAATTTTTGAGAACCACTTTTCCCCTTCAATTAGTAGAATAAATTTTCAATCCGCGGCAAAGGGTGATTATTCTTAATGGTCACCTTATTCAACTTCCTGTAATCGATTCACAACCGGAGGGTTCCATCGACCTTCTTTATGAATAAAACTGGGGTAGCCCAAGGAGACACGCTCGGGCGAATGAATCCTTTGGATTTCAAATCATCAAGCTGTATCTTTAATTCTCACAATTCGGTGGGGGCCATGCGATATGAGGGAAGAGATATATGCTATGTTCCTGGTGCTAACTCAATCGAGAACTCCACATCCCGCTCTGGGGGTAATCCTGAAAAATCATTTGGGAAGACCTATGGGAACTCATCCACTACACAGGTAACCCACCCTGAGAAACACCACCACCATCCTCTAGTGCGAGTGATGACAACTGATAAGCAAGATTCCACAACTCAGGGAGTGGAGATCCTGCGCGACCCGACGGAGGATCCCATTCTCCATGAAATAACCAAGGACTCCCATCTGGTGCCATAAAGCTGACTCGGCATCGATAGCAGTCAATATGCACTTAGAAGCACACCAGCTAGTCCATGCTGAGAATCACATAAAAAAGGTCCATATCTAGGACCAATAAATACCATTCCATTTCAACTCCTGACATGAAAAGTGCGCATGATGGGAACCTAAGACCCTACTCCTTTTTATTACCCAGCGGTGTCACTAACTCCATTGCAACAGATAAAATCTTGGTTGGAAGGCTCAACAAGTTCACAAGATGAGTAGATATAACAGAGGTAGATGCACTGGTATCAAAAAGGATGGAAGCTAAAGAATATGCAATAATAATGGTACCTAGAACAGTCAAAGGTCCTGTATCAGATCCTGCTGGTGCCTGATCCACAGCATGCAGATGTCTGGTCCCTGCCTGAGAATGACCGCTCGCCTGTGGATCAGCCCTGACCTGGATCTTCTTAGAGGATGATCCGGTCCTGCCACCATGACCACCAAATTAAGATCCCATGGTCCTGGTTGTCTTTGACTAAACTAGTAATCCCTAGGAAGCCACAGACCCTACCCCACTCTGATAAGGGTGTGTCACTTTACAAAAGCGCTGTACATGCCCCCACAATTACGCATCAAAATCAAGGCCTGAGTGGAGTGGGACACGCAGGTCGGACGTGCCCTGCCTTCCCACACTGATGGAAAATAACATACCTCATATTAGAAGAAATAGATGAGGTCTTCCTGAAAGGATGGCCTGAGCTGCCACCTGCCTTCTTCCCATGATCATCACGCTTCCTCTTCTTATCAGATGAAATACTACTTCCAAACCCTGAAACTGATCCAGAAAACCCTAACTTTCTTATCTGGTCAATATCAACCATGAAAGAACGATCGACCACCTCAGTATAAGTTCCCATCTTGAACAAGAAAACCTGAGAGTGGTTTTTTGGTTGAAGGCCCTTCTCAAACTTTCAATCTTTCAAATATTCACTTGAAACAATCTCAGGAGCATATCGAACTAGCTCGACAAAGAAATTTGCATACTACATCACTATCCGATCCCCTAGTGAAAGATCCATGAACTCCCAAGATCTATCATAATTTAAAACCTTAGGACAATACTTCTCATTGAATACGACCTTGAACTCCTTCCAAACCATATGCTCGTTCTTCCCAGCTTGAATAAATGATTCCCACCACTTGAAACTAGATCCCTCTAGTTGGAATGAGTCACACTTTACCCTAACTTCTTCTAGTGTGTCAAGGAACTTGAACATACATTCTATCTTTTCAGGCCATTCCTTTTCCTCTTGAGGTTTTGAACTACCTCGAAATAATGGAGGTTTATTCTTTAAGAACTCCTGAGATTTGTCCTTTCTGAGACTCGAATCATCTCCTCTTGTTGGAAAATGAGCAGGAGCAGGAGTTTATCCTTTTCCCAAAACCTGAACAGCTCATACCACGACTTATACCAATCCCTGATCAAGCGGCGAGGGAGAAATCTCTTCGGTTTCCTCCTGTGGGTGTGTGTAAGCTCTTCAGGGAGGCATCTTGCTGCAAAGAGCAACAATCATAAAAGAACATCATAAATATGTCATATCTAAAGAAAAATCAAATTTCCAACAAGATAAGTAATCATAAGTAAACCAAACATGAAAAAGTAACATCGTTTCCAAATTATTCTTCTCTACCCGATGTCCATGCACAGTTTGTAGCCTGCACGTCCCACCTGGAAGAGAAGTCAAACAAGCATACCGATACCCCATGGCGACTCAGGGTCTATCATGAGGTGTTCTAGCTAGACACCCTACTCACAACCAGAATTCTGATCCCTAACAATCCTAGCTCCTTTATAACTAGAATCATCCCAAATAAAATAACCAAAGAGCTTAAACCAAACCTCCTTTGATACAATTTTGTCATGAGCCAAATCGGGTCTCCATCCAATCGACGCCCGACCCAGTCTGCGACAAGGCCCGAGGGGTATTCCTGATCCCCATGGGCTGGCACAAGTGATCAAGTATCAAAATAATGATTTGGGAATGATTTACACAATTATGAAAAACATTCACCAAACATAAAAAAATGCCAAACTAAAAATCTCAACCAAACAGGCCCTTAACACAAACTAGGATTTTAGTTACAAGTTCAACACCAAACCCAAACAGCCAAAAAACATGGTGGCCAAAAACCAACTAAAAAACCACCCCTGGCTGGAGGAAACCACCCTATCGCCATCTCCACAAATCCACGCTAGGGTTTCAGCTAACAACCTGAACCACCACTTCCAAAATCCTTACCCTTACCTGCATCAGACAAAACCAAATCTACTTACACCTAAGGGTGTAATTAGAGTGTGAGCTAACACTCAATAGGATGTCACCAATAAGAGATTCCACATGTAAATATTAACATACAAAAAAATTGCATGTTTAATCTAGGAATAAAAATAAAATCTTAAACAATTTTAAATAAAACAATTTGAAGAATGACAACTTTAAGGGAAAAAAGTTTAGAAATAAAAACAACACTTTTATTTTTATTACACCACAAAGGTTTCACCATATGTTGTTGTCATGTGATATGTAATCCAAGATCACCAAATTGGGAGATTCCTTATAGGTACTAGCACTGAAGGGACCCTAGAACATCGTGTCTCGATGAACCAAGGAATAAGAACCACAATAACATACACTCTCATGCATGATCCACTAATAGGGAAACACATCCATAACCTAGTGGTTCCCAAACGTCACCCATAGTTTTTTTAGTGTTGTAATCATCAAACCAGCTGATTGAAATCGGGCCGAGGCCACTTCCGTATCACTAGCACACTAGTCCTAGTCCGCCCACCTAATACACAGGCTTCCCATTTTGTGCTCAATTAAGTCAACATGCCACATTTCTTGACAAAGTTACATGCACAAAACACATAGTGCATTATCTATGTGTTGCTCCACACTTACCATACAAAATTAATTTTTTAAACATTACAAACACTAGTAATTTTGTTCAAAACTCAACCTACATCATCCACACAGTCAAATAACCAGTTGCACAATTTTTTTAAAGGTCATAGCTAAAATAAATCAGCACTAAAAAAAATCTATTTAGTAGTTTAATATATATATATATATATATAATATGCATGACTCAAGGAGTCCAACAACACCACATCAGAACATATTTACAACAAAATGCACACTGAACCACATCAAAAACACAACTATAACTCCTACACATTTTAACAAAATAACTACATCAATTTTAAAGACACTAATATTTCATAAATATATACTACCAAAACAAAAGTGCATAAAGTTTCAAATAAAAATGACTACGACCATTGGAAACTAATAAATAAATATGTTAAATTAATTAAACAAGAAACTCAATAAATCAATCAATCTTTAAACATGGAATCACCTACCAGTGTGTCATAAGTTTTGCAAAATTGGTGTGCAAGGACCAACACATGCCAATGCGGCTCAAGAAACCTCAAATACACCCTAAAAATAACACACAACACAAACACATCAAAATTGAATCAAACTCAAACTCAAACTTATTTTCAACATCACCAAAAATAAAAGAATTCATAACCTGTGTACTGCACACCTACATCGAGGGTTTCAAAAGATTTTTCAGAGGTTGATAGAGGTTGTCCGGAGGGGGGTGGTGTGGCTCGGCTGTTCAAAGGAGGATGGAGAGGTGCACAACATCGACTGGCCAAGTGGGAGGAGGGATACATGACTGTCCGAGAGGGGAGGGGAGGTAGCGAAGGAGTTCAGCCAAGCGGGTGGAAAACAGGGGGTGCAGCTTTGGCTGGGCAAGGCGGACGGGTCGAGCAGGATCCGACCGAGGGTGTGGGAGGTAGAGGGAGGTGTAGCCGATGACCTACTGTAGGTAGCAGGGAGGGAGTCATGGGTCGGTGCAAGGTAGCAGGGAGACCAAAAGATGCTCGGCCAGACAGAGGAGAGTCATGTGCGGGGATGGGTAGTGGGGAAGGTCAGAGGGAAATAGCGGGGCGACTGGGGCGAGTGGGATCCGACTGGGGAGGATGTTGGCTGCTCCAGTGAGAGAGAGGGAAGAGGCAACACTTAGGGTTAGGGAGAGCCACGGGTGAACAGTGTTCCACGAGAAGGGAGTGTGAGGGAGAGAAGGAATAAAAGAGAGAGGGAAAAAAAGAAAAAAGAAAAGAAAGGATAAAAAAGAAAAAGGAAATAAATAAAAAGAAAAGAAAATAAGAGAATAAAAAGAAAAGAAAATAAGGGATAAAATAAAATAAAAATAAGAGGATGGGGAAATAAAAATAAATTAGAACCTAAAAAAGAAAATCTAACCTAAAATAATAATAATAATAATAATAATAATACTAATAATAATGACAAAAATAACTATAATTATAATACATTTTATTTTTATTCGTTTATTTAATCATCCACGCACTGGCTAGATCACGCATTAAACTGGAAAAGCCACATGACTTCACCCCTTCCTTGACCATGCATCAAGCGACGTCAATCCAACGCTCACTTATCAGCGCCAAAAGCGAAAAACTCACATCAGGTTCGGCCCACCCTTCAACCAAAAAATTTAAATAAAGGAAAATAAAATTATGGGATAAAAATTAAAAATTAAAAACATACCTCAAACTAAGTCTGGGTGTGACATACCATGTGACAAACTTTCCCATATTTATTTCTTGTATCTACATGCCTTGTCAATTGCCTTTCAGTCTTCTCACTTCTATATAGGCTTCTAAACCTTGGAATGATTGGAAAGTACCATACAATTTTCTTAGATACTGATTCATTTTTATTTTATTAAGAAGTGCCACACTTTGGTCATTCTTTAAGTGATTTGCGATCCTTTTTAAAAAATATACATTCATTTGAAAAATCATATATTCTTTCAATGATCATACATATCGAACGTAGCATTCATTTAACATCATATGTTTAGCTAGGGAGCTCATTATCTTTTGGGACCATATCATTCAAGATAGAAAGTAGTTCAGTAAAACTTAAGTCACTCCATCTGTTACCATATTTTAAATTATATAGCTTTAGTATGGGTAAAAGTGTTGTATATTTAGTGAAACCATCATACAATAAAATCATTACACAACTCTTTAACTTCTCAAACAATTTTGGAAAATCATGAAGTTCATCTTCAACTGTCATTGTTATTTCTTCAATATAATCCTCATCATTATTCACACCTATAATTATATACTTGATATGGTCCTCTTCATTTTCCATATTTTTAATCATATCAGATGATCCATAAAATGCAAAGTTATCCTAATCACTAGCTACATTCACTTTTTCCTCATGTTTATTCCAACATTTATAACTTCAATCAATTCTATAATAGATCAAGTATTCTTCCAAATCATTTGTACTAATTAGTCTTGAATAACAACTGTGTAAACATAGACAAAGTATTTGACAAGGGTCATATGTATAATCTTTTGAAAACTTGATGAACTATATCATCCCATCTTTATACACTTTTGTCATATGATTTAAATCCATCCATTTATTTTTCATATCCATCCTATTCGATTTGGTAATATTATATTTAAAAAAATAAATTCACAAAAGGGGACTTTCAAATAAGGGGAACCAAACCTTTTAATATTTAAAATAATTTCATAATTATTTTAATGAAATGGGTAATTTAATTTAAGAAAAAATTACTTTATGGTGGTAGGTGTTATCCTCTGAATTCATCCACAATGTTCACTGATACCTGGTATGGGATGACTACTTCTCAAAGTAGTTTAGGAAACATAGGTTCATGTCTAGAAGAGATGTAGGATGAATGTATGGCAAAAAATACAATAATAACTATTCGGGAGATGAAGTTGATGAGGATCATAGTTATTATTTCATTTTTTTCTTAACACACATGCCCTTATAATCTAACACCAAATTAGAGAGAAGATGTTGTTGTGGAGGTATCTTCTAATTTAAACCATGCGGGTGATGTTGGGTGAAAAGTAGGTTTAGGAGTTGCAATGGGGTTAAACATTAACTCACCTTTTGAGATGGTGAGGTCATGATATATATCTTAGGGGTTGGATAGAGTTAGTGAATTTCCCTTGTCATTGTTAAATATGGTATACTATAAAATTTATAAATGTAGGTTTTGAGTGCAATGGAAGTGTGCGATGGGTCATTCCAAACTTTGTTTTTTGTCATGATCAATGATCAATATGAGATTTAAACAAAAATAAATGTTGTGATCTATGGAATTGAATCAAATAAAACAACCAAGGGATATAATACTAGAACTAGAGAGAGGATCATCACATATTTTTTATAATCAATTTAATTAATTGAAGAATTACCTTGTTGGAATTATTTCTTTATTGATGGATCTGACAAGAGATCTGTGTTTTACCATCATTTCATTATAAGAATCATGAGTAGATTCCCTCTAGTGGTGATCCACACGTGATCCAAAAATATTTTAACGTCGTTGTAGAAATATCTGTTTTCTAGCATGAAAAATCCAATCACTTGTGTCATCCGCCTATGATCGACTCGATAACCGCTTCCAAATAATTCTCCTTGATCTCTATTGAATTGAGAGTGGGAGGTGGAGGAAGACTGCTCTCAATTATTGGGAGTGTTCTTGGAGAAGAGAGCTCTCTAGGGATTGAGAGGATTCTTCAAATACATTGTACAAAACCAAACAAATGAATTGGATCTTTGAGAAAATAAAATAATTGGTTTTATATATTGATAGGGTTAGAAATAAATAATTACACAAGTGACCTTTATTATTTATTTAATCCCTGCAAAACCCCATGTCAAATAATAATAATAATAATATTATTTATCGACATGTACTTAACTTTTGAATTAAATTAAATATTATTTAATAAAATAATATTCAATATTTATTATTTCTCACTAGACCATTAAAATCGGTCTTCCATTCCTCTAAAATATTTATCAGGCCTTGAATAATGAATATTTATTTATTAAAAATATCACTTCATTATTCATAGATAAATAAATAAATTCTATATTCACTAAATAGAAAATAAATATTTATTAAATATTCAACTCACATCATAATCTTTCAAATAACCGGTGAAAAAATATACATGATCAAGAAAACATGAATAATTATTAAAACACATGTGATAATAATATTTATTCAACTTGTTAAATAATAAATAATAATAATATTATTTAACTGAGATTTTGGATACACTTAGTGTGTGACCCTCTAGGAAACTTTCTCAGTTGTATTAGGCAAAGTAGCCTAAAGTCCAAGGTTAACATCTAGAAACATGTCAAGGTACCCATAGAGAAATAAGTTAATGTCGTAACGACATAAATATCTCATATGGACAGTTACTGTGTAATATAATCCTTTCCTCATGATATATCTAATAAAGTAGGATTCATGTCGGTTCCATCAACCTATGTGCTCGATGTCTCTTACTTTGACTTCCCAAAAATTGAAATTTCCTATAGAACACCATGTACATGGATTTATTTAGGATATATTATTTCCATCAAAGGGCCTAAGATATCAACTTATATTAAAGAACATAATGGATAAATCCTTTATTTTATTATTCATTAATGTAATATTACTCGTGACACACCCAGTGTATCCTACCTCAATATGAACATATGTCATCATGGTTTTGATTAATACATCAAAGTACACAACTCATAATAGTAATTAATAATAATATTAAAGTCTAAGGACCAATACACACATCTACAGATAGGAACATCCAATGACACATATAAACATGGATTTCTTACTAACAGGTCTTGTTCTCATAATATCCTATGCTGGATATTACCACGACTGTACACTATGATATGGTGCCTCAATTTCCTATGAGTTTCCACCCTTTATAGACTATATCATTTGTGTCCCTCAAATGAAATTATCTAGCTATAGAACATATATTTAAGAATAGTGTCGTAGCACCTCTGGGTTCTCATCATAGTGGGGAACTACTATGACCTTTTAGTGTGACAACCACTCTTGGGACATTATCACATACTATGTTATTAAAAAGAACAATCATGATGTGATTAGAAGTTTATTAATATTAAAAAATATAAATAAAGGTTATTATAAAATACACATAAGTTTGTTCTAGGGAACCAACTCCAATAGAATACCATTTTAACTAGAGCCATATTCTAACAACCTTCAGTCCTATAGCTCTCAAATGACACTCATGCTTCTGCTGATACATGCCTTTAGTAAAGGGGTCCACCAAATTATCTTCCATGGGTAATATTCTTATTAAAACTTCTCCCCTTTAATAAAATCACCTCAAGAGGTGATACTTACAAAGTATATAATTTGTTCATTGGTGTGACCTTGACTCATTTGAAAGATCCACCGCTGTAGTATTATCACAATACAATGTGATTGGGTATTTAATTCTAGGTAAAACATCAAGATCCTGGACAAAGTTAAAAATACAAACAGCTTCCTTGGATATATTAGAAGCTGCTATATACTCAGACTCCACTTTAGAACCAGTGAAAATTGGATTCTTTGAACTATTCCAACTCGCAACTCCTCCATTGAGGTAGAAAAAATATCCTCATTACAACTTTAGATCATTTTGATATGTCTATAACCCCTGATGAACAACTTCTTATCTCCTCCATAAACCAAGATAATATCCTTAGTTATTCTTAGATACTTAAGGATAACCTTAACAGTAGGCCAATGTTTTTATCCTGGATAATATTGATATCTACTTATCATTCTCAATGAATAGGCAACATCAAGTCTAGTACATAACATGGAATACATGATTGATCCTATCGCCGAAGCGTATGAGATCTTACTCATTCTCTCTTTCACATATTTTTTTGAGGAAAAATTTTCTTAGAAATATATAAACCATGTGAAACTGGAACCAACCCCCTCTTGGATTGTTCCATACTAAATATATTTAGCATCTATTCAATATATATACTTTGACTGAGTCTAATTAGCCTCTTGGATCTATCATGAATGATTGTGATCCCTAGAATATAGGTTACTTCACCCAATTCCTTCATGTAGACACACTTGTTTAATTATCCCTTAGAAAACTATATGACTGGAATTTCATTTCCAATAAGTAATATGTAATCAACATATACTACTAGGATAAAAACTACATTCCCACTAAAACTCCTGTAAACACATGACTCAAATTCATTCTTAATGAAACCAACTTCTTTTATGGATTCATAGAATCAAATGTTCCATGACCTGGATTCTTTCTTCAATCCATAAATGGAACTCTACAACTTTAAAATCCTTCTGGAATCACCTAGAGTCACAAACCCTTTTGGTTGTGTCATATATACATCTTCCTAAAGGTTCCCATTAAATAATATATTTTTGAAATCCATCTTCCAAATCTCATAGTCATGGTAAACTACTATATAAATTATATTTTTATGGATTTAAAAATGTAAATCGGTGAAAAGGTTTCATAATATTCAATTCCTTGAAGTTTTTAAACTCTTTAACCACTAGCCTTGCTTTATAGGTATTTACTTTACCTTCCATGTCCATTTTCTTCTTTAATACCCATTTGCATCCAATGAGATTTACATCAACTGGAACATCAAACAGAACCCGAACTTAGTTATGATACATGGAATCCATTTCGGAATTCATGGATTCTTACCATCTTGAAGCTTCCAAGCTCTCTACTACCTCCTTATAGGAGATATGTTCATCATTGAAACCAATAATGATTCACCATATTAGGTTAATAGAAAACTATATCTCTCTGGTTCTCTTACCTCTCTTATGCTACTATGCAGTACTTGTGTTTTAGAAACTACTTATTCTATAGGGACCTATAGAATCTGTTCCTATACCAACTCTTGTGTATCTTGAGCATCAACTTCATCAAATTCAATCTTTCTCCCACTATCCTTTTTGAGGATGTAATCCCTCTCAATAAATATATCTTGTCCAGCAATAATCACTTTCTTGTCTGAGGGGTTGTATAGGTAGTATTCCTTTGTTTCCTTAGGATACCCTATTAAGATACACTTTTACCCTAGGGTTATAATTTTTTGCTTGAGAAGGAATTAACAAAATACTTTCAACCCCATTAATGTGTGTACTACAAAATAGGTTTCTTTCCACTCCATAGCTCAAAGGTAATTCCATTTTCCACTTTAGTTGGTACTCAGTATAATGTTTATGCCACAGTTTATAATAAATATCCCCAAAAGGATAATGGAAGATACGTATGACTTATTATAGACCTTACCATGACTAAAAAGGTACAATTACTTATTTTACTATCACCATTACACTCTGGTGTGTAATTTGGAGTGATTGGAGATATAATCCCAAACTCCTATAGAAATTTGATAAGCTCTTGGTTAAGATATTTACCATCTCGATTCGATCGAAGCTTCTTTATCTTCTTACCAAGTCGATTCTACACGTCATTATTGAATTCATTAAATTTCTCAAAATACTTAGAATTATACCTCATTAAGTAAACATATCCATATCTACTCAAGTCATCAGTAAAAGTCATGAAGTAAGAATATCCACCTCTATCTTCTACTGGAAATGGTCCACACACATTAGTGTGTACCAATCCTGGAAGCTTTGTGGCCCTTTCATCCTATCCACCAAATGGTGGTTTGGTAATTTTTCCTAGGAGAAAAGAATGACATATTTCAAGTGGTTTTATCTTAGAAGATCCTAAATAACCATCTTGATAGAGCTTTGTCAAATGCTTTTCATTTACATGAACAATATGGTGATGCCATAGTTGGGTTCTATATGAGTAATGTGAACATGATTTATTATCAATTTTCAATACTTGGTTTTCATAATTTAAAACATAAAAACATTTATTTTAATGTTCCATACCATAAAATATTTTTTATTTTTAAAAGAAATAACTTCAATTTACAAACTTGAAAATAAACCCATCTGTATCTAGGAATGATACAAAAATTATGTTTTTGGTAGCCATAAGTACATAATAAAAATATTTTAAAACCAAAATCATTCCTGTTGGAAATGAAATTTGGTATTCACCAATGGCTATATCATCTATCCTTACACCATTGGTAGCTCACCGATACACCTCTTATCTAGAAATATTTTATAATCTACTTTGTTCCTGTATTTGGATATAGATTCAAGAACCACAAGCTATATATAATACCCAATTTGTAGATATTAAAAGATTACATTTGATAATGAACACACTTTCAACTTCCCCTTGATTCTTGGTGCAGTTCCTCTTCTAGTGGCTTGGCTTTCCATATGCAAAACATACCACCTCCTTTTCCTTTCTTTTCATTTGGATCATCCTCTTCTTGGAAGCATAGTGCTTGGAAGATTTAGACTTTTTATGAGTCTTGGGCCCATTTTCCTTGTTCTTAATTTTCTTTTTCACCATAAGGACCATGGTTTTATCATGACCCATGTCTTTATCCACTTGGTTAATCAAGGTAAGAAGTTATAAAATACTCTTCTCATTATTTATCATATTTTAATTAATAATAAAATTGGAGAAGGTCTTGGGTAGTGAATAAAATATGAGATCTATACACTACTCATACGGGAATTTAATACCAAAGATGTTTATGAATTAAATATAACCAATAATCTTGAATACATGAGGACCAACACATGCATACTCTCCAAGATTAGTTATAAAAAAAATCATTGGATATCTTGTATCTCTATTGTCTCTCCTCATCTTGATAGAGATCCTAAAGGTGAGATATCATTCTATATGCATCCATGTCCTCATGTATCTTCAAAATCTAATTATACATGGATAAAAACATAGAACATTGAACATATATGGAATCATTCAAATGTTTCTCATAGAGTGATAACTCTTCATAACTTGCCTCATCACCAAGAACATCAAGAATATGTTCTTTCAACACATATAATTTTATTTCATGGTGAAGGATGAAGTGCAAGCTCATTTTACACTTATAAATTTATGCCGGTGAGAAGGTTATCCTTATCAAGTATGGATCATAGTGATATGTTTGAAGTAATTTTAATGTTGTTTCTATAAATAAGATGATCAGAATTTTAGCACTTTATTTGATAAAATATAGAAAAATAAATAATTATTATATTTACCAGTCTCCTACTATTTTATTGAAACCAAATATCACTCACCATTGTCATCAAAATATATTATTTCTTGGATATTCTATAAGAAATGATCCATATTCCCCTTCTCATTACCCCAAATTTGGCCAGTCAATAAAAGTGAAGGTTTTAGGTAGGTATTCCAAATGTCATCTGCATTAACTTATAGTTACTTGATCTATTGAGTGGATTACCCTATCTTGAAATACTTAAATTGGATTTCCTCAACCCTTTACTCTCAGTTACACCAATTCCTACATTGAAAGTCAACCCATGATGTGAACTAGGTTAATTCAACCCCAAACCTCAATTTAGAATTCCTCAATAATTGAAAGCACCCAAACTTTGGATAGTAAATCACTTTAAACTATAGTTTGATTTTAACTAAAGTAGTGGAAGGCTATACTGACTTAATATACATAATTGGGGTATTTTATCCTTTATGCGTAAATTTCCAATTATTATCTTTATTACATGCTTGTTAATATTAAATGGATTTTCTCAAGTAATTAACCATGCCTTAGATAATATTTATACATGAGCCAATTTATTTTAGTTTTATTCTTCATGCTCATTAATTTCATTAATTCATGTGATCATGACAAAACATCCATAATGAAATAACCATGCAACTTGATAAAAATAAAATAATAAAGTAGTACAATCACATTATTTTACTAATAATTTGTTTATATAGTGGTTTATAAACTAACAGTTGACCTGGGGAAACAACACATTGAACTAATTAAGGTTCTTATTATAGCTTTCCACCTATACACTTATATATGTCTCATGGATTAGTTTCACCTCAACTCCAAACATGAGCTACCTCCATTATCTTGGGAGCTCCATCCATTACATATGCTTTTACTCCCACATAGGTGAGGGGAAAAGAGTTTACATAAAATAAACCATGGGAATGAAGGCCCTTACATAATAAGTGGATAGAAGGCATGAAAGCCAACAATTTAATTTAATAATAAATTAAATGAAACCAATCACATAAAAAGGTCTGGTCTATGTTCATGATCATCCACATGCATGAAACGAATTACACATCTAATAAAACTAGCATTTAGTTCTTAATCGTTCTTATTTAAGATAAATTGCGCTTGAATCAATTAATCATCATATTTAATTAATAAATTATTTTATATTAATTCTCATCCAAATTTCCTTGAGATTATCATCCTTTATAATTTTAATCAAATTAAATAAATTTATTTAAAATTAATTGTGTACATAAATGTACCTTGGAGGTAACATGGTGAATACCCATCCAAATCTACCCAACACATATTATAATCATATACTGTTTATTCTTTGCGACATATATCATACATGACTTATCACATACTTTCATGATGTGTATTATCAACTTAATGATTACATAAATTACATGATTTTTCTGTAATGTTTCATGCTTTAATGCATGTAGAGTAACAACAGTAATACGACTCATACATGATATACAGATCTGAACATTACGCATATATTAATTAAACACACACAAACACACACACACAGATATATATATATATATATGTTAAAACCTATCATATGGCATGTACTATCAACTTAATGACCACATGCAAGCACATGTCAATAAGGTTTACATAGTATAACAAATAAATTTTAAATCTGTGTAATTTGGTATTAGTACATATTGTGTACAGGCATGCAACAAGGAGTGTACATCTCTAACCATGTATCTGAGGCACATTCCTAGGGACTCGATGTGTAAACCGTGCCTTAGAAAATTGGAGGACACAATGGGTATAATCGACTACACAACATGTGGTCTCCGAGTTATAAAGACATCAGTCAGTTAGGCCATATATGTAAATACATGTCTGTCTGTGACTCAAAGAGACTACACACCTTGTACATAGGCTAAACGACATGTACTCCGACTAACCATGCACCATCCTAGCCCAATCAATATACGGTGTAAGAAATAAATAAACCGCATGTAATTAATGCACATAGTTTGAATTAATTGTTGAATTAATTTCTAATTCATTTAACATAAGTACATGATGTGTAACTCTAGTTACACAATGTGTAATCCTATGTTATTCAGCCAAAATACTTGGAACCTCTTGACGAGTTACATGATTTTATTTCATCCATAAAATTAATCGTATTTATTAGATCTATGAGAAATGAAGGAGGAGGAGGAATATCTTACCGTTCAGATTAAAAGAATGATTAAAATTGAATTTAAAACTAAGTGAAAAATAGGTAAATCAATCAATGATCTATAAATAATCATAAATAATATGTGACAAATCTGATACCACCTTTTGGTTTCATGTGTAGCGGAGGTGTGTGATGGGTCATGCCCAAATTTTATTTTTTTCAGGATCAATGATCAATCCAAGATTTACACAATGATTAAAATAATGTTCTAAGGAATTAAATCAAATAAAATAGACAAGGGATAGAACACAAAAACTAGAGAGAGGATCATCACATATTATTTATAATCAATTTAATTAATTAAATAATTACCTTGTTGTAATTATTTTTTTATTGAGGGATATAACAATATATTTGTGTTGTACTGTCGTTGCATTTTATGAATCATGAGCAGATTCACTCTAGCGGTGATCCACATGTAATCCAAAAATCTATGAACATCATCATAGGAATCTCCAGGTGTTATCATGATAGATCTCATTGCTCGCATCATCCTCCTTTGATCATCTCAAGAACCACTTCCAAAGTGTTCTCATAGATCTCTCTTAACTTGAGAGTAGGAGGTGGAGGAAGACCAATCTCCTTTATTGGGAGTGTTCTTGGATAAGGGAGCTATCTAGAGTTTGAGAGGATTCTCCAAATCCATTATGCACAACCAAACAAAGGAATTAGAACTCTGAGAAAATAATATAATTGGGTTTATATATTTAGAGTGTTAGAAATAAATAATTTCACACATTCCCTTTATTATTTATTTAATCCCTACAAAACCCCATGTTAGATAATAATAATAATAATAATAATAATAATAATAATATTTCTCGACATGCGCTTAACTTGTGAATTAAATTAAATATTATTTAATCAAATGATATTAAATATTTATTATTTCTCACTGGACCATTATACTCAGTCCACCATTCCTCCACAATATTTTTTTGGGTCTTGAACAATGACTATTTATTTATTAAATAAATATCACTGCATTATTTACTAATAAATAAATAAATACTATATTCGATAAATAAAAAATAATTATTTATTAAATATTATTCTCACATTATATTCTCTCAAATAACTAGTGATGAAATATATGTGATCAAGCAAACATGAATAATTACTAAACCACATGTGGGAATAATATTTATTAAACTTGTTAAATAATAAATAATAATAATAATATTTAACTAAGATAATGGATACACTTAGTGTGTGACCCTCTAGGCCTCTTTCTCAATGGCATTAGGTGAAGAAACCTAAAGTCCAAGTTTAGAATCTTGCAACACACCAAGGTACCCATAGAGAAATAATTTAATGTTGCAATAACATAATACCTCATACGGATGCTTATTGTGTAATATAATCTCTTTATCATGATATCTCTAATCAAACAGGTTGCATGTCGGTGTCATAAACATATATGTTCATTGTCTATTTCTTTGTCTTACTGAAAATTAAACTTGCTTATAGAACACCATGACTATGGATTTATTTCAGCTATATCATTTCCATCAAAGGGCCTGAGATATCAACTTCCGTTAAAGAACAAAAGAGATAAATCATTTCTCACATTATTCATTAATGTAATATTACTCGTGACACACCAAATATATCCTACCTCACCACAAACATATGTGGTCATGATTTTCATAAATAAATCAAAGTACATGACTCATAATACTCATTAATAATAATCTTAAAGTCTAAGGACCAATACACACATCCACAGATAGGAACATCCAATGAAACATATAAATGTAGATTTCCTACTGGAGGATCTCGTTCTCAAAATATCCTATGTTGGATATTACCAAGGTCATACACCATGAGAATATGCCTCAAAGTCCTATGTGTCTCCACCCCTGATAGCACGTATCATTTTTGTCCCTCAAATGATATCATCAGACTATAGAACATATATTTAAGAATAGTTTCGTAGCACTTCCAAGTTGTCATCAAACCAGGGAACTACTATAACCTTTTAGTGCAACAACTACTCTTGGGACAATATCACATACTATGTTACATAGAAGAACAATCATGATGTGATAATATGTTTATTAATATTCAAAAATATGAATACAAGTTATCATAAAGTACACATATGTTGGTCCTAGGGCCCCAAATTCAATAATAATAGTATATAAATTTATAAATGAATAAAATTAACAAAGTATATAACCACACTAGGATATGTAAGTGTGAATATGGAGTTTACATAAAGTTCATCAGGGGGTATGTAAGAGTTATTTACACTAATAAGGGATGATATATAAGATTTATTTTCATGGCTCAAGGGAGATTCATAAGGTTCATTCCCTTAAATATTTGAGGTGAAGAGTCAACTACACCTTGGATTGATGGACATACTGTGAAGGAAAAATGTAAAGGGTTATAAATCTTAAAATATGATTGATATTTCATAAAAAATAGCATGGAGGATCTAATTGAATTCAAGTTTACCAATTATTTTCATACATTAAGAACGATTAACCAAAATTTAGGAATCATTAATAACATTTGTTTCAAAAATTTAGTAAGATATTTCTTTATCAATTAAATTTTTAAGTAAAATAAATCAATGTTTAATTTCCTAAGATATTATTTTATTAATTGAATTTTTAATATATTCCTTCATTCAACATTCATCTTAGTTTCACAACCCTAGAAGGTTCATTGAAGAACTGCAAAAAATTATTTAGCAATGGATAAATTTTTTATTGTTTTTAATAAAAAATGATACAAAATTACTAATAAGATATAATTATTGTTAACTAATGTGATGTTAATTAGTAACCGGTTCAAAAAAAAATTACTAATTAAGAATAATTATTATGAAAATGGTCCAAGAGAAATACAAACTTGCTCCTACCAAATTTTATTAATCAAAATAGAAGACAAGACATAAAAAAGAGGATGGACGAGGTCCAACATAATAATTTTTAAATAAATATATATAAAGATTAAAACTAAATATTAATAATAATACTAAGTGATATTCAATATTAATTAATCCATAATAATTTTTAAATATATATATATATATATATATTTATAATTCAAATTATAAATAAATTTATTTATAAATATTTGTATATAATTATAAATATAATACATATATTTATTATTTAAATATATTTATTATAATTTTATAATTTTATAATTATATATTTATATATAATTCTATATATTTATTAATATGTGAGTATATTTTATTATAAATAATATATATATATATATATTATTTAGGCGGAGATGGACGAAAAAGAGGGTGGGTGGTGGTCGGTAGCAAGGGAGGGGAGGGGGTCTCGGTAGGAGGGGCGATGTGCAGCAGGTGGATGCATGGAGGAAAGGTGGGCAAAGGTGAACAAAAAGGGAGTGTAGGCAGCCACTGATGGTCAAGGCTGACCGCTGCCACCTGTCGAGGCTGAATCGCCGCCTACCAAGGCCGACACTGCCGTCTGTTGAGCCCAGACTGACACCGCTGAAGTTTAAAACTAAGAAGCCAGTGAAAAATTACACGAGAAGTAAAGATCCATGAGATAAAAAATAAATCAACATATATACATTAGATTTTGATAATATCAGTTCATCGATAGCAGCAATGGTGGCGGTGAAAATGGCGGTTAACTTCAATGAGAGCAGTGGTGGTAGCAGAAGTAGAGTTCCACGGGATCTTTTGAGGCATGAAAGGAGATTGTGACTTAGGGTTCTTTTTTAGAGACATGATAAATTTTTAATAGCACTTTAAAAAAGCATTGATAAAGATAGTTTTATTAGCGCTAAAAAATAAAGTGCTGATAAAATGAATATTTATCAGTTCTAAACTGTAATGGCCCGGACCTCTCCAGTTCATTACTTTGTGAAAATGTGTTGTTAGAGGTGTTCTGGAAGGTCAAGGTGACTTGGGGTGCATTTGGGTGGACTTTTAAGCAAAGATAAAGGAAAATAGCTTTCACACGGTTGGCGCACGATTTTCCTAAACCGTGCGGACAAACCGTGCGAGGTTGGTGTTGGAGGCAATGGATAATGCATGAATAGCACACAGTTTGGCTAACCGTGTGGATTGACCATGCGAGGAGTGTTTGGCGAGGCAGTAGCTAATGCACGATTAGCGCACGGTTTGTCATACCATGCGGACTAACCGTGCAGGCACTTAATCATAGATTCTAAAATTGTGGATCTAACTCGTTTTGCCTCTAAATGGTTCGTTTAATCCCCTAAGTAGCCATAACTCGGGATTACCCTCCCTTGAAGGTAGGAGAACCTCTCCCTAGCATTTTGGAGGTGATCCAAAGGCTTCTCTTGGAAAATTGAAGCCGGTTTCCTGAGGTATGTGATCATTCTTGTTTGGTTTCTTAGATCTACTTAGATCTACCCATCCTCTTCTCTCGGTTTCTTAGATCTATGCTCGTTATGGGTAGATATAAGTGTATGGATATCTAATTTGATGAGATTTGGTCTTGGGTGTGTTAGGATAAGATATCTAAGGAGGAACCTTAGTGAATCGGCCCAGTCTTCTTGAGCGTTCTTCGACCCTTGATCAACCAAGTAGGGATTTTCCTTCGTCTCTCCTTACTGTGTATCATGCGGGGTGGGTACGATACTATTTTTGTGGGAATAGATGAAATCAAACCTTAAAAAATATAATAAACAGACAGCTAAAGAATGATGGGGTGCGTTGACTTTTCTACTGTACTCTTTTGTAATTGCTATATGTTGTGAATTATATGGGCTTATGCTCGCTGGAAATCATGGCCGTTGGTGGTCTTTCCTTGTGCACTAATGAACCCTTGTCTTATGTGATGATTAAATGACTGTAATATGGAAATTGGTTAATCACCTAAACTCGATTGGTTAAATGGATGCCCAATGAACATCAATCCTTGTGTGGTCACCCCGGTTAACCAATAGAAAGAAGAACCTAATGAATGATGTTCTTGAACCTGGAGGTTTCCCTACTCTATTTTGGTAGTAGGTGTGTTGTTCTGTTTGATGCTTATGGGGTGAAGTGGATGAAGATGGGATCCTCTGTTATGGCATGGTTTTTGGTTGTGAATCTAAAGCTGTGTGGGGCTGTATCTCGAGGCTTGGTTTAGGTTCTAGTACTTTGAAGGATATCACTGATCCCTTTGAGCTGTGATTTCACAAAAGAATCGAGTGTGGATGCTTAAATTGTTGTTTTGATTTTTATCTTTCTCTAGCTTGTAGTTATGAATGTTAGTTGCCCAATAGTGCAGAATTCACCTAAATGGGATCACTTGAACATGAGAACAAGAATGATTTAAATGGGAAATTGGATTTGGGAATGAGCTGTGACTTGGCCGTGAGTGTGGTGCATTTCTTTTATGAATGAATAAGTAACAGGGTGTTTGTGCTTAGGTTGGATTCAGAAAACTCTAGGTTGGGATGAGTTCTTGTTACCTATACATACAATTGTAGTTCTTATGTTTCTTATTCGCGCCCCACCCAAGTTGAGAACTTGGTGCCGAAGACCCCCATTTCATGGGGGAGGGTGTTTTTCCCAACACTCCTATGAGTGTCTGGTTATTAGCTCCTTTTATGCTCCTTTTCCCGAATATCCCAAGACTCTTCGGGCAGGATGTGATGGCCTGAGGTCCATTATAGCCCAAGATTCTTCGGGCAGGGTAGCTGTGGTAGTTGGCCCAGGTGTGTGTGGGCAGGTTGTTTCCCAAGAATCTTCAGGATGAGGCCCAGGTGTCTTCAGGCATGGTAGTGGTTGTTCTAGCCCAGGTGTTTGGAGGAGTGGTTACGTGTGGTGGTAGTGGACCAGGTGTTTGTGGGCGGGATGTGTGGTAGTGGACCAGGTGTTTGTGGGTGGGATGTGGGGTAGTGGCCCAGGTTTTTGCGGGCGGGATGTGCGGTAGTGGACCAGGTGTTTGTAGGTGGGATGTGTGGTAGTGGCCCAGGTGTGTGCGGGTGGGGTGTGGTAGTGGGACTGTGATGAGAATGGCGGGATTGGTTCGATGCGTAGGATTTCTTCAATAACCAGTGGTAAAGTGGTGCGTGGTACCCAAACATCGATGTACTATTACTATACATTACTTGACTTGCGTTATTTGGGGATTGTGCCTTGGTGAGGCTTGGGTGGATAGTTTTCCTTGCTTGGTGATTTGGTTATCTCTTTCTCACAGGGCATTAGGATTCCTCCCCACTTGTGCACGAGTGCTTTTGGTTTTCCTACTGAGTATACCTGTATGCTCACCCTACGTATATAAAATTGTTTTCAGGTTTCCAGGAGGAATTCAGGGATCGTGCAGTGTCGTACTAGTTCAGACGTTGGGATAGTTGTTGTTGTTGTTTTTCTTTCTTTTGGTACTTCTTTTTGGGGTTTTCTTTAACTTTTGTATCATTTACTTTTGGAACATGCATATGAGAATGGTTTGTTTTGGCTTTACCTATACTTCCACTCTTGGTGTTGTTGGGATTTACTATCTTATCTCCCGATCCTATTAAATAAACAAAATAAAAAAGGGTAATGCCTTCCATATTGTGTGTGATTATCTACCCTTGGTGCTAGTCGCCACTCTGGGACCTATTGAAGGCAGGTCTTGGGGGTCATTATCTCCCTTCCACTATTTCCAGCTCAGGAGGGGCATCTGTGGTGGGAGGGGGTCGTGACAGAATGGTATCAGAGGTAGAGGTTGAGAGATAGGATAGAGTCTGAAGTTAGGAACAATGAGGATTGCATGGGATGATAGGGAAACAATGTTGGATAATCTTGGTGCGTGAAATAGGCCAGGGAAGACCATCCAAGACACGAGATTTTAGCCCCCCCCCCCGTGATCCGATGCAAGAAATCTGGGCCTACCGAACGACCAAGTGAGGCTACACTGATTGCAGGTTAGAGACCCTAGGGAAGGTACACGCATCATGATGACTTGTGTTCTTGTGTTTCATGGGTATTTTGTGGATTTAAAGTGAATAATAAGTTTAAGAAAATTTAAGAACAATATTCTACACTACTCGAGCTTAGGAATTCCTTGTTTACCTTGCAGCTATGAAACCTGGGAGACGACCACGAGTAGTGCAGGCGATCGAGGCCCAAGAGGTTGACTTGGATGATCAAAAAAGGGATGACTGAGAGGAGGAGGATGATCAGTGGCAGAAGACGCTTCGAGCCTTTCAGTGGCAGACCCTTAGGAAGTACGAGGACAACATCTCAGACATGGAGACAGAGAGCTGGATAGAGGAGCTGGTGATAGATTTCAGCTTGATCCAGGCTCTGAAGGAGTACTAAGTTCCTTTGGTTGTGAGCCAGATTCATGGAGAAGCACGTCAGTGGTGGAGGCTTTACCTTGGGGAGAAGAGGGAGGCTGAAGTCACGTGGGCTAACTTCAAGAAGGAGTTTCAGGCGGAATTCCTCTCTTCCATGATGAAGGCTAAGAAGAGGCAGGAAATACTATCCCTCCAGAAGGGGAGTATGTCAGTGAGAGAGTTGGGGATCAAGTACAAGGATCCCCTTCACATTTCTCCTGACCTCTTTCCAGATGGTGAGTCTCGGGCAAGACGTTTGGAGGAGGCACTTCAGCCTTCTCACCAGTATGCTCTTACTCCCTTCACCCTACCGACATACTTGGAGGTCCAAAAGAAGGATGAAGTGGTGGAAAGGATGCACACACTGGGAGGTGTATCGTGAGAGGGAATCCAGTTGGGCTCATCAAAGGGGAAGGCTGTCAACAGCAGGCCTCCAACATCAGGTCCCTCTAGGTTTCAACCAGCAGGAAGCAGGCCTCAGTAGTTCCAGTTACGATCTCCTGGCCCTCACCCTTTTATTTCGGGCCCATGGATGAGATGATTCATTTTTGGAAGCCATGGGCACCTTCAGAATCAGTGCCTGGACAGAGTTCAATACGGCGATGGTGGGTGGGTTCAACATCCACCTCACTAGCAACAGTTTCTAGCTAGACCCTTTAAGCAGCAGCAGCAGGGGCAGCGAGCTCCCGCTCCTCTGAGGGAAGACATCGTAGGAGGAGTCTGACCTCAGGGCGCTCCTTAGAGACCTCGACCAGGGCGCAGTCGAGGAGGCAGCCGACAGCCGAGGGGCAGGGGAGCTGGGCGTGGGCAGTTACACACCACGGGGGCAGCAGCTCCAGTAGGGCCGAAAGTCGTTCGAGGTACGATCAGTTTGTTTAGTACCCTTGTCTATGCCTTGTTTGATTTAGGAGCTTCTCACTCCTTTGTTGCGCCCAATCTAGCCTGTGCCTTGGGCCTAGATATAGAGACACTTTCCGTACCCCTAGTTTTGAGTACACCAGTTGAAGGTCAGACCATCTTGTCTCGTGTTTGCCGGGGATGTGGGTTGATGTTGGGTCCACACCAATCCAGTGGAGATATCCTTTTACTACAAATGCAGCCATACAGCATCATTCTAGGCATCGTCTGGCTATTCTTGGTGTGTGCTTTCATTGATTGTTTCTGAAGAAGGGTTGTGTTTTCGGGCATGGGTGGCCGACATGTGACTTTCATCGGTGAACAGGGTTGCCAGGAGGGCAGTCGGCGAGGGGAGCCCTTCCTTTCCATGTTAACTGAACTGTCAGCGGAGTCGGCAGATACAGAAATGGTGGAAGTCCCAGGGATCATCAGTGAGTTTATGGACATATTCCCTGAAGAGGTGGCGACTCTACCCCCTCGACGTGATGTTGAGTTCGGGATAGACTTGCAACCTGGTTCCCATCCGACTTTGATGACTTCCTACCGGATGGCACCTTATGAGTTGCGGGAGTTGCAGATTCAGATTGATGATCTGATGAAGAAGGGTTTTGTTAGACCAAGTGCGTTACCTTGGGGTGCTCCTATCTTGTTCGCAAAGAAGGTAGATGGTGGTATCAGGATGTGCATAGACTACCAGAGACTAAATCAGGTAATGGTCAAGAACCGTTACCCCCTCCCGAGGATAGACGATCTCTTTGACCAGTTGAGGAGAGTAGGTTGGTTCTCTAAGATTGATCTGTGGTATGGATATCACCAGTTGAGGGTGAAGAAGGGAGACATCTTGAAGACTGCCTTCAAATGTAGTTATGGACACTTTGAGTTTGTAGTCATGCCGTTCGGTGTTACAAATTCACCAGCTGTGTTCATGGGACTCATGAACTTCGTCTTCCAGGAATACCTGGATCGGTTCATAGTCGTGTTTATCGAAGACATTCTGATCTACTCAAGATCATAGGAGGATCACGTTGAGAACCTAAGAACAATTTTAGAGGTCCTCCGACAGAACCAACTCTATGGGAAATTGTCCAAGTGCAAGTTCTGGACGCGATAAGTACACTTCCTTGGGCACGCGGTGTCCAAGCAGGGAATGGTGGTGGGCCCATTGAAGGTCGAGGCGGTTGTTTCTTGGGTAGCACCCAAGATCGCGGCAGAGGTTCGTAGTTTCCTTGGACTGGCAGGTTACTACTAGAGGTTCATACCCAAATTCTCCCTAGTTGCAGCACCTTTGAAAGCTTTGATGAAGAATGATCGAGCTTTCGTGTGGGATGAGCAGTGTGAGGCAGCCTTCAGTTATCTAAAGGGAAAGTTGGTTAGTGCCCTAGTTCTGAGATTACCATAGGAGGGAGTAACATTTAAGGTATTTTGTGATGCCTCAGGCCAAGGCTTTGGGTTCGTGCTGATGAAAAATCAAGGGGCGATCTCTTATGGTTCTATGAAGTTAAATCCTCATGAATGTAACTATGGCACACACGATCTAGATCTTGGGGCAGTTGTGTTCGCACTGAAGTTGTGGAAGCATTACCTTATTTGGGAGAAATTCATGGTCTTCACAGATCACAAGAGTGTGAAGTATATGTTCTCCCAGCGGGACCTGAATTTGTGGCAGCGAAGGTGGATGGAGTTCCTTCAGGACTACAACTTCGAAATCTCCTACACCGAAGGCAAGGGAAATGTGGTGGCTGACGTTTTGAGTAGGAGGAATGATGCTGTTCGAAAGTCAGCAGATATCTAGAAGGCGATGGAAGAATTGGCTGCACTACACCTCGATGTATGGGAAGATGGTGGTAGAGGTTGTCTGTTTCTGATGACAGTGTAGTCCTACTTACTACAGTAGGTGGAGGAGTCTCAGTGGGGAGACATAGAGAGTGAAGTGATGCGTGATCGGGCTAGCAGGGCAATGCTCCAGAAGGATGGTCAGAGGATGGTCTGAATCAGATTCTTTAATGGGGGAAGTTATTTGTTCCAGAGGCAATGTGCGAGAGATTTATTGGTGAGTTTCACAACTCACCCCTGGAAGTACACCCGGGAACTTCCAAGATGTACCAGGTTTTGAGAGGGAAGTTCTGGTGGCTTGGGGTGAAACGGGTAGTAGCAGAGTTCGTAGAAAGGTGCCTCGTGTGTCATCTGGTGAAGGCTGAATACCACATCCTAGGAGGTCTGTTACAATCTTTAGATGTACCCGAGTGGAAGTGGGATGACATCTCGATGGACTTCATCATAGGGCTACCCAAGGTTCAAGGAGGTTGTGACACTATCTGGGTAGTGGTGGACCTATTGAAGAAATCAGCTCACTTCCTAGCAATCAAAAAGTCAAGTACGGTTGAGGCCCTAGCTAAGAGGTATGTGAATGAGGTGGTGGGGTTGTACGGAATTCTGATATAATCTCCGACCGGGATACCCGATTTACCTCGTGGGTCTGGAGAGGATTGCAACATGATTTTGGCACCCGACTATGCCTCAGCAATGATTTCCACCCCCAGACAGATGGGCATACAGAGTGCACCATCCAGACTTTGGAAGATATGATACGAGCATGTGTTTTGGGCCTTGGAGGATCATGGGTACAACACTTGCCTCTGATAGAGTTCTCTTACAACAATAGCTATCACTCTACCATTGGCATGGATCCTTTCGAAGCTTTGTACGGGAGGCCGTTCCGCTCACCCGTATGCTGGACAGAGGTCGGAAAAGTAGGTGTTCTTGGCCCGGAAGTGCTGCAGAGCACGATGAAGAAGGTTCAGCTTATACGAGAGAGGATGAAGGCATCTCAAGACCGGTATAAGTCATATTCCGATAATAGGAGGATACCCTTAGAGTTCGAGGTTGGGGACCACATGTTCTTGAAGGTCTCTCCTCGGCGCGGGTAGCGAAGATTCGGAAAGAGAAGCAAGCTTTCTCCCAGGTTCGTCAGGCCCTTTGAGGTGTTGCAGTGGGTTGGCGAGGTGTCTTATCAACTGGCATTTCTGCCACCACTAGAAAGGGTGCACAATGTCTTCCATGTGTCTCAGCTCCGTCGGTACCTGCATGACGATTCACACGTCCTCCACTAGGGAGAGCTAGATATCGGGGACGATGCAACGTTCGTGGAGCGACCCGTGATGATCAAAGGTTGTGAAGAGAAGGTGATTCGTGGACAAACCATTCCTTTGGTTTGTGTGCTATTTATTCATGGTGGGCTTGAGGAGAGTACCTGGTAATGAGAATCATAGATGCGTGTCCAGTACCCAGAGTTGTTTTAGTTTTATTCTGTTTTGTTTTATACCTATTTACGATGTAATTCTTGACCTGGTTTACTATGAAATGTGTTTAAAGTGCATAAGAAGTGTCCTGAAATGAGGGGAGGGGAGGAGTGTTTGGCGAGGTAGTATCCAACACATGGTTAGCGCACGGTTTGTCAAACTGTGCGGACTAACCCTGCATGCACTTAATCTTAGATCCTAAAATTGTGGATCTAACTCATTTTGCCTCTAAATGGTTCGTTTAAGCCCCTAAGCAGTCATAACTCGGGATTACCCTCCCTTGAAGGTAGGAGAACCTCTCCCAAGCGTTTTGGAGGTGATCTAAAGGCTTCTCTTGGTAAATCGAAGCCGGTTTCTTGAGGTATGTGATCGTTCTTGTTTGGCTTCTTAGATCTACTTAGATCTACCCCTCCTCTTCTCTCAGTTTCTTAGATCTACGCCCGTTATGGGTAGATCTAAGTTTGTGGGTGTCTAATATGATGAGATTTGGTCTTGGGTGTGTTAGGAGAAGAGATATAAGGAGGAACCTTGGTGAATCGGCCCAGTGTTCTTGAGATTTCTTCGACCCTTGATCAACCAAGTAGGGATTTTCCTTCGTCTCTCCTTATTGTGTATCATGTGGGGTGGGTACACTACTATTTCTATTGGAATGGATGAAATAAAACCTTAACAAAGATAATAAACAGACTGTTAAAGAATGATGGGGTGCATTGAATTTTCTGCTGTACTCTTTTGTAATTGCTATATGTTGTGAACTGTATGGGCTTATGCTCACTGGAAATCATGGCTGTTGGTGGTCGTTCCTTGTGCACTAATGAACCCTTTTCTTCTATGATGATTAAATGACTGTAATATGGAAATTGGTTAATCACCTAAACTCGATTGGTTAAATGGATGCCCAGTGAAAATCAATCCTTGTGTGGTCACCCCGGTTAACCAACAGAAAGAAGAACCTAATGAATGATGTGCTTGAACCTAAAAGTTTCCCTACTATGTTTTGGTAGTAGGTGTGTTGTTATGTTTGATACTTTTGGGGTGATGTGGATGAGGATGGGATCCTCTATTATGGCATGGTTGTTGGTTATGAATCTAAAGCTGTGTGGGGCTATATATCAAGGCTTGGTTTGGTCCTGTACTTTGAAGGATCTCACTGATCCCTTTGAGCTGTGTCTTCACAAGAGAACTAAGTGTGGATGCTTAAATTTCTGTTTGGATGTTTCTCTTTCTCTAGCTTGTAGTTATTCCTGTTATTTGCCTAGTAGTGCAGAATTCACCTAAATGGGATCACTTGAACATGAGAACAAGAATGAGTTAAATGGGGAATTGGTTTTGGGAATGATTTTTGTCTTGGCCGTGAGTGTGGTGCATTTATTTTACAAATGAATAAGTAACATGGTGTTTGTGCTTAGGTTGGATTTGGAAAACTCTAGGTTGGGATGAGTGCTTGTTACCTATACATAAAATTGTAGTTCTTATGTTTCTTATTCATGCCCCACCCAAGTTGAGCACTTGGTGCCGAACACCCCCATTTCATGGGGGAGGGTGTTTTTCCCAACACTTCTATGAGTGTCTGGTTATTAACTCCTTTTCTGCTCCCTTTCCCGAATAGCCCAAGACTCTTCAGGCATGCTGTGATGGCTTGAGGTCCATTATAGCCCAATATTTTTCAGGCAGGTTAGCTGTGGTAGTTGGCCCAGGTGTGTGTGGGCAGGTTGTTTCCCAAGAATCTTCGGGATGAGGCCCAGGTTTCTTCGGGCGTGGCAGTGTTTGTTCTAGACCATGTGTTTTTGGGCGTGGTTATGCATGGTGGAAGTGGCCCAGGTGTTTGTGGGTGGGATGTGCGGTAGTGGCCCAGGTATTTGCGGGCAGGATGTGTAGTAGTGGCACAGGTGTTTGCGGGTGGGATGTGTGGTAGTGTCCTAGGTGTGTGCGGGCGGGGTGTGGTAGTGGGACTGCGATGAGAATGGCGGGATTAATTCGATGTGTAGGATGTCTTCAATAACTAGTGGGAAAGTGGCGTGGGGTACCCAAACATCGATGTGCTATTACTATACATTACTTGACTTGCGTTATTTAGGGAGTGTGCCTTGGTGAGGCTTGGGCAGATAGTTTTCCTTGCTAGGTTATTTGGTTATGTCTTTCTCATAGGGCATTAGGATGCCTCCCCACTTGTGCACGAGAGCTTTTGGTTTCCCTACTGAGTATACTTGTATGCTCACCCTACGTATATAAAACTGTTTTCAGGTTTCCAGGAGGTCTTCAGGGATCGTGCAGGGTCGTACTAGTTCAGACGTTGGGACAGTTGATGTTGCTGTTTTTCTTTCTTTTGGTACTTCTTTTTGGGGTTTTCTTTAACTTTTGTATCATTTACTTTTGGAACATTCATATGAGAATGGTTTGTTTTGGCTTTACCTATACTTTTACTCTTGGTGTTGTTGGGATTTACTATCTTATCTCCCGATCCTATTAAATAAACAAAAGAAAAAAAGGGTAATGCCTTCCATCTTGTGTGTGATTCTATAATCTTGGTGGTAGTCGCCACTCCAGGACCTATTGAAGGCGGGTCTCGGGGGTCATTATCTCTCTTCCACCATTGCCAGCTCAGGAGGGGCATCTTTTGTGGGAGGGGGTCATGACATAAACAAGAGGTGATAAAATCTAATCTTAATAATATATATATTTATTTATAATTATAATTATAAATAAATATATTTATGAATATTTGTATATAATTATAAATATATTTATATATCTATATATAGATATATTTATGTATTTATATATTTATATATTTATATATCTATATATCTATATATCTATATATCTATATATCTATATATCTATATATCTATATATGTATATGTGTGTGTGTGTGTATATATATATTTATATTAGGTACTTGGGGGTACAATTACAATTAAACACACACACACACACCTCACACACATCCCTAAAAGGCAGACCATATTTATTATTTAAATTTTTTTATTATAATTTTATTTTTATTTTAAATATATATTTATTTCTTTGCATTATAATTATAAATAAATATATTTAAAAATATATCTATATAATTATAAATATAATTATATGATTATATATATACTAGGTACTTAGGGTTACAACAACAATGAAACACACAAACACAACACACACTCACAACTCGTTTATATAATTATATATATATATATTTATAAAATTATATTAAAAATATTTATTATTTAAATATATTTATTAAGATTTTATATTTATTTTAAATATATATTTATTTATTTCCGTTATAATTAAAAATAAATATATTTAAAAATATTTCTACATAATTATAAATATATTTATATAATTATATATATATATATATATTAATATACAAATATATATATTTATAAAATTATAATAAACATATTTATTATTTAAATATATTAATTATATTTCTATAAATATTTAAATATATATATATATATATTTTTATAATTATATATATATATATATATTTATATACAAATTTATTTATAAAATTATAATAAAAATATTTATTATAATTTTATAATTATTTCAATATATATATATATATTTTCATTATAATTATCCAAAATTAAAAAAATATGGGCTTTGTGTGTTTAGGTTTATATATTAGGTGCTTGGGGATACAATTACATTAAAACACACACACACACACACACCACACATATAGGTAAAAAAGATAGGCCATAGCCCCCCCAAGGGATAACCTACTCATTAATCCTTATTTATTTAGTACATGCCTCGTAGGCCCAGTGGGCATAAAGCCCATAACATGGCCCGAAAGCCCAGTGGAACATCATGCCTCCATTATCCTGCCTATGTCACCAGGCCTACCTCATGACTATGTTACCGCCTACATAGTACAAGAGTAGTACAAGTGCCCAATAGGTCTTGAACCCAGAACCTCCTCATTGCTAGGAGCCTTTACCACTCAGGTATAAGCTCATCGAAAAATTAAAATTTTTAGGTATATAAATAAAAATTATTTTTTGAATATAAATAGTGTAATTTTATTAAAAAAATTTATCAGTGCTATTTTTAGCACTGATAAAAGATACCTTTATCAACGCTTTTAGCTGGTGCAGATAAAAGTTTCCCTTTTATTATCTCTTTATGTTTAGCACTAATAAAAGTAGGTGCTACATTATCACCGATCTATAGTAGTGATGGTTTCATTACCTAGCTTTGGGGTGTAAGGCCTGCCAACTGCCTTCTTTCTAGGAGTAATCAGGTTAGTATTTTTGAATATTGATGGAAAACTTCCACCGTCCAAAATGGTGGGTGACCGCCAATATGGACTTGAAATAGGGGTGGTTCCAATGAAGATGAATTGCACCAAAGGGTTGGTGACTACCAGAGAAGACTCACTGTAATGTTTGGTGCCGCCCAAGAAGAATTATTAGGAGTTGGTGGTCCTCTGGAGAAAAATTGTAGCATCCATTTACATATTCTCCTCCACCACTACTTTAAATATGGGTGCTGCTGTGTGGGGAAAATATGATAATTTGTAATCTATGTGTATTCCTATTTGAATAAGAAAATCTGATGACTTCCCTATGGATGTAGTTTACCTCAACTGAACCATGTAAAATCTATATCCCCTTGCTTATATTTTTGTTTCCCTACTTCGAGTGTGCAATTTTGAGAGGGAGGGTAAGTGCTTCTTCACAACAAGTATCAAAGCTCATGACAACATAAGGATTAGGCATTCCATTACAATAAACTGTTTGAGAACCGTTGGATACACGGACAATGTCCAAAATTTGTTTAAGAGAAATTTATGTGAGTGCCTATGCTTTACACATGAGCCATTTGATCCCTATCATATATAGGTGATGGAACATCATGAATTCCACCATCAGGTGCCACAGAACCATCATGATTCACCTGCCCATGTTTAGATCCAACCACTTCCTAGGGTTTAAGTCCTTATAGAGCAGCAATAAATGATTTAGGAGCACCCTGATCCCAGCCATGCTCAATCGAAGAAGAGATTTTCATATGTACCTAAGAATATTCTAGGCTTTCTAACATCACTCTCACCCTAGTTGATAACCACTAGATATAGAGGTTCTAGCTAAGCATCAATAGGGCTAGCCTCCTTTATAGTAAGTCTACGGTGATCCTGAGGCAGAGAGGTTCTCAAAGGTACCCTACTACTGCCTTTAGAGAAGTACCCAACCTTAAAAGCCTCTTTTATTAATTACATTATTAACTAATTACAATAATTTTTATTATTATTAATTAATTTTTTAGTTATTATTAATTCCTATATTAATTACTATTAATTCTATTATTATCCACTTTTAATAAAATTAATAATTAAATGTTTACTATTATTTTCATTAAATATTATTAATAACTTCATTATCATCACTTAAACAATTTATTATTATTTTTTATTAATTAATAATTTTTTATTATTATTTAATAGAATAATTCAAAAAAATAGAAATATTAAAAAAATTTTAAAATGGATTGAGTGAACGAAATTCATGAAACATGTGTAAAATATATGAGACATGAGTGAACATTGTTATTAAAAGCAATAATATTATTTTTTTCAAAAAATTAAAGTCGGCTGCGTGAATGGGGTCAAATAAGTAGGGACCCATTTTAGTAAATAAATTTTACCCTAACCCATTTAAATATATTTTTTAAAAAATAAATCATAAAAATGACTAGAGTTGTGAATTACCTCTCAACAATTATTTACATCGTGCTTTCACCTCGACACAAATTCTATTTATTCTTGAAATATTATAAGTATTATGTGTTTGAACATTAATATAATTTTTGTTTTTTATTTTTTAAATATATTTGAAAAATATGTTATAAATAATTCAAAAATTTATAGTACAATAATACAATAGAGGTGTTTCATTTTTCATGTGTTTTAATTTTCTTGAAAATGAAATAAAATGTTTCTTTATTAAAAAACTATTATTTTTTATTTTATATAGAATATTACATATTTAAAAAATTAAAAATATTTTTTATTTTTTATTTTTTATAGATAAAAGGGATTACAACAACCAAACACACACACACACACACACACACACACACCGACACACCTTGGGAGGTCAATCCTCATCCCCCCCCAACAAGGATTGACAGACATCCACTGAACTAATTTTATTACATATTGATGGCCTCTGAAGGATCAGGAAGTTGAAGACCCAAAGACACTATGGTACATTGCATCGAAGAACCCTGGTCTTATCATTCCCTTATGTACCATAGCCAGCCTGGCCACATCATGGCTTGTTACCTTTTATCTAGGCTCTATGGCCTAGTCTCTCTCCTAGCATTTCCATTCTCAACACCACGTGTTTTTAAAAATTAATTGACATTTAAAAAATCCCACTTTTAAAATTCCTAAACAAAATTAATTATATACAATATTTCATTTTTAATAAAAAAATATTTAATCATTTTTATGAGTACTTATCATGAATGATTAATTTCATGATCAATTTTTCACATATGACATAAAATGAAACCTTATAACAAATAATTGAATGTTTTCAAGGTCATTTTTCTATATGATATTGGTATTTAATATGAAAACCAAATGCAAAACATACATAAAAAAAGTGAAATATATTGATGACCCACTACTTACTTTAGTACCAGACATGGTTTGGTGACTAAATATGCTCATGTTTGGTCCCATTTTCATCTTAGTTCAATTCAAAGTATATAACCATTTTAAAATTGTTTATTATTAAATTTCATGACACAAACATCAAGCAAAAATATATAATTCTTACAAATCGAGGAAGTAGAATTGATTTCAATTCATTCATCGCGTCACCAAATTTAAACTCCAAATAATTGTAGGTTCCAAAAAATAATAATACCACTATCAAGGAATATATATTTTCTATTTCTTTGTAAATGGATGGTTTCCATGATTACAAACCCTTAAAATATAGTTTATTTTTTTATTTTATTCATTACGTTTTTTGGTTTTGTAAATAGATTGGGTTAAAAAATGAAAACATTGAACATGTTAATAAAAAGTTATAACTATTTTTATTGTTCCATGACTATCTTATTTGAGCGCATGGGGGAAATACTTGAAATATATATATAGAATTTTCCCTGTGTTCTTAACCATTTCATTCATCATATCTCCATCCTTAAATATACATTTTATCCTCATTATTATACCAAATGGAAATCCCAATTATCACTTTATGATTTGGATTTAAAATATTTGGTTTTTATAGGAAGTTTTCTGTTCATTCTCATTATCTATTTCATAAGAAGATACAGTGGCATCTAATATGGTCAACAAACATTGTCGTACTAAATCTCTGGTTTAGGTTGTGATTAGTATGTTTCTATCTGTTTACCCTATAATCATGTTTTTAAATTTTATTAAATGTTTTTTTGTGATTAATTTTTTCTCATGGATACCACAAATTCATTTTTCAGTGATCATCTTCTCCATTATTTTGTTAATGCAGTAGGTTAGTCCTAGATTTATACATCTTTAGGGAAGGGGACTAGTTATGAAATTGGTAGAGTTTTTTTAGTGTAAATTTTCACTATTGGAAAAATAATTGAATTTAAATATGTTTAATTTTCAAGGGATGAAGTGTGTTGTTGAATCATTGGTTGGTTTATTTTATTTCTCATGGCTATGTTTTCAGGAACAAATAACATAATCAATGCCTATGTTGATTTGAAAATAAATAGGGACAATGGAGTGTAAAGATCATTATTTTATTAGAGGTAAGGTTATGGTGTTTCCATCATCATTATTTCATTATTTCATTTTATAAGGGATGATGAAAGGATTTATTTATAATGGTTCCTTACAAATAGTTTATTTTAGTTTATAAGGGTTTATCTTTATACAATGAAGCCACTTTAGAGTGAGTCAAGATGGGTCTTATTGGTACACACAAAATGTAATATTTTTTTCCTAAAATTCATGTGTTTACATGTATTATTTAATTTTTACAGTCTAATACCTATATTTCTATGGGTACACATTCACCACATTAAGTGAAATCATGGATCTCACATCTAGGGAATATTTTGTTAAGAAATTTGTAAAGAAAGTAGAATCCCTTTTCCCTGATATTGGTGTTGACTAAATGGTCAATAATACAACATTTTAGCATCCTATAATTGAGATATCAATTTTTTATTCCCCTTACCCATTTTTTTTTACTTTTTGTCCTTTGGTGAAAATAATATCTATAGTAATGATATCCATATCTACTATAGATCGAGTTATTATATTATCATTTCACTTGTTAACTCTTTTGGTCAATTGTAAGGGTAGAGAAAATGGGAACATGCTTGAACAAATGATATGGTGATTTAATTGTAGACATAAGTTCATCCTCTAATTGGTTTTTTAATTCTAAAATTTATTCAATCCTACATATATATTTTCAATCCACATAAATTTCTACAAATAAATAATTTTATAGTATATTAAAGTCCGTATATACATTTTTATTATATAAATATATTCCTATAAATTTTTATGTATACCTTGTATTCAATCCTTATTATTTATATATATATATTCTATTTATATTTTTAGTTACCAAATTATAACATATATCCAACCCATATTCTTCAAAACAACACATATTCTTCATATTTTTTAATTTATATTTTTATACCAAATTTTATATCAAATTTACAAACACACACACACACACACATTTCTAAGTAATAAAAATTGTCTTGTGAGAACATATGAGAGAAGAACTATTTTATTGACATATAATTACAAGTAGATTCATTTGGTGGAGTGATTAATGCTCAAATAATTAATCAATAATTGGTGGGATTAGTGTAAGGATGAGTGAAATTTAGGATGATTGATATCCTAGAAAGTTGTTATGTAATGTGAGAAAAATATTGAAACAAGTAGGTTAAATAAAATTTATTGACATATTAATACATGTAAATGAATTTATTGGGGTGATTATTACATACAAAGTTAAGCAGGAATGAGTGAGATTAGTATAAATATGAGTGACCTTTTGGGAAATTGGTGTGCTATATATACAAATATATTAAAACAAGTATAAAATAAATAATAAATGGTAAATAAATGAAAAATATGTTTTAAATAATTAACAATTTTATATATTAAAAATTTTATATTAAAATAAAAATATAAAAATAAATTTTAAATTATTTTTTTAAAATAAATATTTAAATGAAAACCCATTATTTAAAAAATGATGCTAAATAATTCATAATGGTTCTAAAGTTTGACGTGAAATGATTCCCAACATAGAAATTCATGATGTTTTTTATAAATTGATTCAAATCATTAGAAGAAGCTTAAACCATCCCCAAATAACATTTTTCTTATAGTGACACTAGATTTTAATATATATGGTTTTATTTAAAAAATGTATTTTGTTTATTAACACTGTTATGGAAAGGGATTTTAACGACATTCAAAAAGCCTTTTACCAATATGTTAAAGAATTCTACAAACACCTAACACCACGAATGGACAACCTAGGGAAACCATAGGGTTGTGGATAACCTATAACATCTTCTAAACCACATTGTCCAACATCTCTAAATCCATATCAATTCAAACACCACTGCATCAATTTGTGAAGAAGCGACCTTACCACTAGCCTTAGTGTTTTTTTGGTTATATTATGAAACACACACACACAATACACAAATATATATTTATATATATATATATATTTGTGTGCGAGTCTTGCTTGTATATTTAAATATATCTCAATATATATATTAATATATAAAAATTATAAAATATAATTAATATACATTTACATACATTTATATATGTATATTTATATACATTTATATATGTATATTTATATATATTTATATAATGTGTCTATATACTTCTAATTATATATAAACACAAACACATATAAAATTATAATTATATATGTATGTTGTCAAATATATAATATGAAAATAGAAATAAAAATTTAAATATGAACTATATTTAATGAATTTATATATTATTTTATATAAAATTCATAATCATATATTTTATAATATACATATATAATTATAATTATATATTTAATTATATATATATATATATAATTTATATAAATATATATTTTTGTTGTTATATAAATCATATTTAAGAATGCATGTGTGTGTTAATATATAAACATGATTATGATTTCTATTTTTTATTTTTTAGATTTCATAAGGAGTCATACATGACATATGTTATGTGAATTATTCGTAGAACATATTTTTTTTGTGATCCAACAATTTAGGGTTGATTATTTAATATTATGTGATTTATTTTGTTGGGTTTTTGCAAGGACTGTTTTCTTATGTCAGAGCTCCATAAGTTTAATCATCGAAAATAACACTTGAGAGAGCCTAGATAGAGACAGTGCACCCACACCATGGAAGTCAAGTTTAGGTAGTGGATTTTAGTGCACTTGAAATTTAGTTGGTGGACGAGTTAGTTCACAGGACACAACTATGTTAGTTGAATGGAAAACTGAGCCTCATAATGGAAGATCATCAGAAGTATGTTGGATGGTGTGAGTTCATCGAAAGAACCGGTTGTAGCTGTATGGATTAAACATATTATATGGAATATAATGGAGTTTGAGTAAGAAAATATTGATGAGGAATATCTGATGCATATACTCAGGGTATCGGTCTTGCTTCCAGATGATATAGTGAGGTGGATAGAAGGTTCGTCTTCTGGTAGTTGAAAAACATTCCAAAAATGGAAAATGTAAAGTTAAGAGGTTCATGAATTGAAAAAATTCACTTATGTATGGGCATGAAAGGATTTTCTCATGGATGTGGTAAAAGAGATGTTCCTCAAAGTCATTAGGGTGGAGTGGGAAAAAAATGAAGTATTCACCAGGAGTTGCTAGTTGATGCAATGAATGATATATACAATCAAAAGTTTCACAATCTAACACAGGGTCACTCAAAAATATAGAAAGGTGGTACTGGCTAGATGATTGAATGATACCACTATAAATATTGGTATTGGTACACATGTTAAAGGTTTACTAAAAAGTATTGATGATAACTGATAGGGGTTGAGGTTTCTCCAAAAAGATCACACCTAGGTAAATGTTGAACCCACTTCATGTTTGATTTATATTTTTTCAATGAAGGTAGAAATAGAATAATTTCAATATGAGATAAATTTGGATATATTTAAATGAATTTAAACCATTATAAAAATAGAAAAGGAATGAGGAAGATTCTAGAAGTTAATGCACAGAAACTATTAGAGCATATTATGGAAGTAAAAGGAGGAGCTTCCATGAGATTCAAGGAGATCCATCTACTTGACCATAAATGTTTGAAGGTATGATCTATTAAAAAACATTATATTTCTTGAAGAATAATTTTATTGGAAAATATAGTTTGAATACACTACTTGGAATTCCATACACAGATTTGGTTCAAGAAGATTTGATTTATGGAGAAGTAAGATCTCTATGGAGTATTCATATTACTGAATATTATATATCTATGAAGTGTTAATATGAGATTATTGTTTATACTATTATTAATGGATATAAAAATGTGTTATTATGGAGGTTTTTCTATAATATTTAATAGAAGTCTAATTATTGATGAACTATTAATCATGATAAAGATAAGTACTGATTAATATATAAGGTTTCGACATGTGTGAAAGTAGATACTGGATGTCATGCTTAATAATACATCTGTTAACAAAAGTGTAAAATGGAATATATAATATTATAAAGGATATTTCATATCATTCGTTCAATTGAAGTTGGCCGATAAGTATTGAAGGATCCTTCCATTAAGCACTAATTTTTAACTACTATGAAAAGATGATAAAGATCTTCATGGATGATGATTTGGAACTTCATATATGTTATGAGATTGATTTAAAACATTTTATTAGGCCTTTAGTTGAATTTAGTAGGTTATTATTGAGTTTGGGGTAAGTCTATAATTACAATTTTGATTGTTTTAAAAGAAATGACATTTACATACATGTCATTTTATCTTCTGTGTATAAGTCATCTAATTTGTTTTGGAGCCATTTATGACTATGTATGTTTCATTGGAAACTATTCCACCTATGTGTCATTTGGATACTACGTATGAGTCATTCCTAACTTTGGTGAAAATTTTGAAAAGGATGATATGTGTATAGGTCATTTCATACCTACATTTGAGTTATTGAGGCCACTGTATGTGTGATCTAGATCCACATACATGTGTATTCAGAACACTATAAGTATCATATAATTTTTATACGTGTCTTGAAAAACTTTATTGAAATTTGATAGAATTACAAACTTCAAATTTTAGTGTAAATATGATAAATATTTAGTAAAAATATTCTAAATAAAAAGGGAGATAAATCAATAAATGTTATTGATTTGTTTTTCATGGTTTTAACATCATGATCACACATGGACCATAATTCAAGATCACATAAAATAAGGAAAACTAACAAGGATACTGGGGTACTGAGATGAGTTCAACACCATAATAAAATGATCCATGTCACCATTTCATGAGTTCATGCACACATGGATGAGAAATCCAAATATATTTAAAATTGAAGAATTTATAGGAATAAGAAGACTATGATATTTACAATTATTGAAAGGAATTAAATAAGGCTAAGTCTTTAATAAAATTGAAGAAAAAGTAGAATAAAAAATGAAAGGAAGACTAAGATTCTAAGTTTTAATGGATGAGATTTTAGGAACTTGAATGACAATGTTTATTGAAATCCAAAAAGTAACATTCTTAAGGTGAAGTGAATATAAGAATAGAAAAATAAGAATAAAAAAAGTGTATGAGATTCTCAGCTATATGTGTACTATAAATACTCTACAAGTAAAAATAATAAATAAGAATATGTCTAACTTTGCATTCACAAGTCCATTTTGTGAAGTTGAAGGAATAAGAATGTTTTCACATGCTACAATAGGAATCCATCCCATATAAACTAAATAAATAGAAAAATATAGTGATAAGATCACCTAGACTTGATTACCATTGATTTTATTCAGTTTGAAGAAAATGAGAAATCCATCATATAACCTTCATGTTGTAGAATTATGATGAAGAGTAAGTTCCGCTATTCTTCTGAAGACCATATTCCAAGTTGAGAAGGTGAGAGATCCAATATATATTCATTTAGAATTGAATTATAAGGATGTTCAAGGAAAACCACTTGATTATTGCAACAAAGGATTAAGATCAATCCATACATTCTTGGAGGGGATCGAGCCAATATAGGTGGTCTTGTTTTGAGTAAATTAAAGTCTATTATATTATACCAAATGATATAAAGTGAGCTTGATCTTACCCTAGGCAGTGACAAGATAATAATTTCAAGTCCATATCCTTTCTTTCCTTTTCTCTGATAATAAGAAGGAAGTTGTGAATGCGAGATAAAAACCATGATTTATTGGGGATGTATTCATCCTTAGGTAGGTGAACCTCATCAACAAACCCTGGTGTTCTCATGTACCATTTTACTATTCTACATCTATATGCATACTAACAAAATGAGATATAGAGAGAATGATAGAACCACTCACTGAACAATTTAATTTGTAAAAATAGATAAAAATGTTAAGTTTGAATAAAATTATAAAAAATAGGTTCACCACCCTTTCAGTGTTGGAAACATACCTATGCGATTATAATAATTAGTATCAAATTGATAGGTCACACTTACAATTGGATTCTTATTAATATCTGATTGGAAGTATTTAAAGATTGAATTTCTCTTTTTTAATTTAATATGAAGTGAATATTTTATAAACAACTATCTATTACTAATTATAGATCTATCTCTACCAAAAATCTGAGCAATAGAGAGGAGAAAATTTTAAAGAATATGAGAAAGACCTCATGTAAGAAAGAAGTGAATAATGTACCTCTACAAATTGAAGGTAATAAATATAGAGTTTATCCTAATATCTTTATTGATAATCTATATATTAAAGATACTTAAGATTATATGACATAACTCTTAAGTAATGTGGAAGAAAATTACGTTTTACCATGAAAAAAACCTAATAAAGAAGAATTAGGCATGAAAGAAAAAGATATGGTTATAGAATTTACTACCAAGGATATAGATGATAGTTCTTCCCATTTTAGTTCACCATCTCAATAATAAAATGGGGTAACAGAATCCTCTCGTAAAAACTTCCATTTTGATGATCCAAGTATAAATAAGAGGGATAAAATATCTATAGGTTCATGTTATGAAGTATGTGATGATTAGTGTTTTTTTTTGATGCAGACCCTTTGAGATTTTTCCAAAGATGTAATCACCTTTATTTGTGGCTCTATTAAAATCATGTAGGAGGAGATCACCCAAATTGAAGATAATATTTTTTTGAGAATGATTTTGACAAAAGGGTGATGATCTATATAAATATCTCTAAATAGGTAGAATCATTAAATACTATGAATGACGATCTTGGATAAATATGCTCCAGTTTTGAGAATTAATAGCTCACTACAATTCCCTGGAGAGAATAAGTCATGTAAAATCTTAAAGAAACAATCCATGCTTATAAATAAGTAATTGATGTTAAAATTACTCAACTTGTGGTCAAGGCTAATATGATTAAAGAGCATGAACATCTACAATAATAAAATATAAAAATGAATAAAGATCAAGTTGAATAGATGTGAAATTTATATGAAAAATAACTTAAATTAGTAGAGTATTATAGAAGTATAAAAAATATAAAATTCTTGGATATTTCAATTAAATTGAATAATTTTGAATTAGTTCAAGCTATTAATTCATAAAAAACTAAAAAGAGAGTTACTTTAAAGAAAAAAAATAAGGAAGAATCTTATTATGAAAGACCTCTGTCTGGTAGAAAAAACTTATTGAGATAATCAAATAATCATTCTAAAGAATCCTCAAAAGGAAATGTTCAATCCAACTCTATGATTAAACTCAAAACTTGTCTAAAATTGGATAAAGAAAATTAGTGGGGAGACCACCACTACATCTAGGGTAGTTGTAAGTGTGAATAGGAGTTGTTGTTTTAAAAAAGGACCCCATTTAGTGATTGAAAAGACACAATTATAGACTAGAAGTAGATATGGAAATAGAATAGATCAAAATAAAAATACAATATTTATTCTTTTTTTGGTGTTGTAATAGGTTTGTCAATATGGATACTAAATGTATGCACAATGTGTTAACATATGGATCTAATGGAGAGCCTAAATAAAGTATGAGAAAATATATATTGAAGAAAAGATCAAAAAATTATGAGAAAAATATAATATTCTCAAACAAATTTAAAATATTTTGGGGTCTCTACGATGTTTTCAATCTTGGTGGTAACAAGAGTGGATTTTACCTATAAAAACCAATAAGGCATGACTCAAAATTAATTCATAAGAAAATACCATAGAAATAGGAGAAAAGAAATAATATTTTTTTTGGAAGGAAATAAAGAAGGATGAAAATCAAAATACTCCCAAGAATATACCATTGAATTAAAATAAAGGATCTACACCAAAACAGAAGATCTATTTATTTTTTGTAAGAAGAGGTATTATCAAGGACATTGTAAAAAAACCATGAGTATGAGAGTTAAAAGATACAAAATTAAATAGAATATAAAATCATCCTAAACTAATAATAAAAGGATTTACTTGGTGAAGAACTCTCTTTGGAATCGATTTTGATAAACTAATAAGGTTGAGCATTCACCCAAGGAATGTTTGATCATTTGGAAATTTGATTTAGAGAAAGAAAAAGAAATGGAAAGGTTATAAAATAAGTAAAGTTAAAAATATAAAGAAAAGCTTCTATATAAATAAGAATATAAATTTCATGATTTTTTTTCAAGAAATGACGACTAAATGGATTTATAAGTACTGTTTGGGTAGTTCAAGATGGATGGAAAAAACTAAAAGGATTGTTTAAAAATCACAGTATCCCAAGAATAAATCCTGAAGAATATGGTGTTTTCATCGGGTGATGCATGTAACTTAATGTATCATGTAAAAAAGAAGAACCCAAATAAAAAAAAATAAAAATAATAATCCGTTCTACCCAATACATATAAGAAATCCAAAAAATTTAGAATGAAAACTGGAGATAAAAGTAAAAATTTTCATTATTGAGATGAGATTATCAACCTTTTTATTAAATATACAAGACTTATTTATTCCATAAAAATAATGATTTTTTGGGAAGTTCTTAAAATAGTTATTGATGAGGTATGTATTTATTTATATTCTCTCATCCTTATTTCTGAAATAATAAATTCTAATATTAATGGGGAGAAATTATTTTAATCCATGATAAAAAGATAATAAAATATGAGGGAAATTCAAGGTTGATTTATGAATTAAACCCTTTCATTTGTACTTAATTTCTCTTTAGACCATGTGTTTAAGTGGGTGTATAAATCCACGTTGCAATTAAAATAAAAAATAGATTTGACAGTTGGTGACTACTGGTTTTAGAAAAAATATTATAGAACAACCTTTGAGTGATAAATGGTAATGAGTTAGTAATAGTTGGTATCATTTTTTTCTATTGATCAATAGAAATAATTTTTTGTTTAAATAAAACCATATTGTTTTCTACACCAAGAATGGATCACGTAGACTTAGAATAGAATGATTAATGAAAAAATAATTAAGTATGATGTGATGTATTCCTCTATTAGTAATTATTTGTATTTTTCATAAATAATGGGAGATAACATACATCTAATCACATATTGAAATATTATTTCCTAGCATGGGTGTATACCATAAATATAAAGGGGTATATTGTTGAACCCACTTCGTGTTTGTTTTTTATTTTTTTTCAATGAAGGAGGCAACATGCATGATATCAATATGAGAGGAAGTTGGATGGATTAGAAGGAAGTTCTACCATTATATATATGGCCAAGGAATGAGGAACCTTCTTTGAGTTGATGGGATGAATCTATTGGAGTACATTATGTGAGTTGGATATGTGCTTGCATGAGATTCAAGGAGATCCATTCACTTATCTATGAAGGTTTGAAGGTTTGATTTGCTTCTAAACATTTTATTCCATGGAGAATAAATTAATTGGAAAATATTATCTAAAGACACTTATTATAATTCCATATACATATATGGTTCAAGTTTATTTTATTTATAGATAATGAAGAGTTACATGGAGTATTCGGATTTTTTGATATTATATATTTTTAAAGTTTAAACATGTAATGATTGTTTGTGATTTTATTCATGGCTAAATACATGTTCTACTTTGAAGGTACAATGTATAATAGTTAATATAATTCTAATAATTTATTAGCTGTTACTCATGATAAATACAAGTACTAATGAGTATAATTTTTTTTGGAATGTGTTAAAGTTGACATCGAACGTCATTCTTAGTCAGATAGTTGTTAAAAAAAGTGGAATACAGAAGATGTAAGTAGGTGAAGGATATTTCACATCATTCAATCAATTGAAGCTAACTGAGATGAATTGAAGGATCCATCCATTAAGTATCAAGTTATAGATTTTGTGAAAATATGATAAATATCTTCATGAATGATGATTTGGAACTACTAAGATATTTTGAAAATTAATTTAAAACATTTGATAAGTCCTTGATTTTAGTTGAATATGTTCTTATTGAATTTGGGATAAGTCTATAATTATAGTTTGTAATATTTCCAAAGAAAACTCATATGTGTATGAGTTATTTTCTCTTTTGTGCATGAGTCATCTAATCTATGTAGGAGTAATTTTTAACTTTGTATGTGTCGATAGACACTTAAATTTAGCGATGTACCTACATAGTATATGTTATTGAGAAATTGTGTATGTTTCATTGGACACTAGCCTACACATGTGTGATGAAAATCCTACTATAGGGATTCCATAAAATAGAATTTAAAACTCCTAGAATACAAACAATGGATAACCAATGTCATCTCTCTTAGATATCCACTATTAAAGAAATTATAATTATTTATAATTGTTTTTATTATGTTCAAATTTGAATAAAAAATTTGTGGTTGTTTGGGTAGTTTTATTTTATGAATTTAAAACAAAATATATGCATCAAAACACAAATAGAGTCAGTAAGAAAATATAGATGGTTTGAGGGTTAATTCTAGTGTATTTTATCATGATTTTTTAAATCATACAATTTAAAAAGTATATCTAATCCCATGTATCTAATTATCTCTATTAGGACCAGAAACAATTGTCCCTTTGGTATAATGATAATTGTGAGATAAAAAATAAATTGAAAAAGTGTGAAATTAAAATGAACACCAGATGTAATTTGGAAAACCCCCCAAAATGAAAGTGGTAAAAAACCATGGGAAAATAAAAGAATCTCACTATGGTAAAATGTAGCTGAAAAATCTCTCTCAATTACAAGAAAAAACACTCTAGAAATTATCTCTTGAATATATGGAGAAAAACCTCACAAAATATTTCAATAAAAGCTGAAGATGTGTTTCTTGAGAATCCGATGATGAAAACTATTGGAGGAGATCCATTTTTATAGCCTTACCTCACACTCCTTTGGTCTCTCCTTAATTAAATGTATTTTACCAAATTAAATTAGGGAATAATGGTAGTGTCACCCTCTTTGAATGAAATGAATACGGTGACCATCATTATTATTTTCTCTCTCCATAACATCTTCCAACATATCTCCCACTTGGAGATTTGATTAAGTGCAAATCAAATCTCCACACATACTTTATATTTTACAAATCTACTTCTCATGTCTCTATAAGTATTCTTGAGGATCTACACCATTTGAACTTATCAAAACCAATTGCTTTAATTAGGAAATATAACTGATTTTATTTAGTGTGAATTTTCTACATGTACACACTTCTTCCTCCACCACATCTTAGACAAAGTGATATTGTACCCCAATGTGATTTGTCCTAGAATGAAAATATGGATTCCTTTCAATGCACAAGGCACAATAGATGTCACAAAATAATTGAATATTCTCCTGTTTGTGCCCGAAATCCTCAAGAAACATTTTCATCCAAATCTACTCTTTACAAGCCTAGCTACCATATACTCTACCTCAGTTTTGGATAAGGCCACGACAAACTGTAACTTAAAAATCTAGCTTACAACTCCCCCTACAAGAGTAAACACATAACCAGTAGTGGATTTCATCTGGTTAGAATCACCTGGAAAATCTAAATCAACATAGCCTCTGATAGTAAAATTTGATCCTCTATAACATAATTTAATATCTAAGGTTTACTTAATGTATCTCAAGTTCCTCTTCACCATGATCCAATGGTCCAATCATGGATTAAATATCTACCTAATAACTTCTCCCACTACATGTGCAATGTACTATCTAGTAAAAACCATGACAGGCATTAGAATCCCCACTAATCATGCATATGAAAATTGAGACATTTCCATCCTCTCTTATTCACTTCTAGAAATCACCATGGAGGATAACTTAAAATTAATGGGAAGAGGGGTATAAATCAGCTTACAGTATTGAATATTGAATCATTTCAATAATTTCCTAAAATAATTCTTTTTTGGATTGCCAAATCTTTCCATTATTAATGTATCATTAAATCTTTATCCCAAGAATATTGTTTGTGGGTCCCAAGTCCTTCATATCAAAATATCTAGCCAACTGTGACTTTGTCTCCTAGATTTGATCATTATTGGGGCCTACAACTAACATTTCATCCACATACAACAGTAGAATTATAAAATCATTACAATCTAGACCCTTGAAATATGCATAAGGATCTGAATTCAGTCTGTTGTATCCAAGGATTATGATATATAAATAAAATATCTTGTACCAACACCTCAACACCTATTTGAAAATGTATAGATATTTTTTCAACAAGAAAACAAAGTTATCTTTACCTTCTTCAAAAAAATATTCTGGTTGGAGAATATCGATTTCTTCATCAATATCAACATATAGAATAGATTTTTTCACATCTAGATTCTCTATATGTAGAGTGTATGTAGAACACATCGCTAGAACTACCCAAATAGTCATCATTATAACAATAAGAGAAAATATTTCATTGAAATCGATACTTTCCTTCTGAGCATATGCTTTAAACACTAGTATTTCATGATATCTTTCCACCTAGCCTATTTCATCCCTCTTGATCTTATAGAACCATTTTTTCCCAATTTCTTTCCTTCTGTGAGGTAATAGAACAATATCCCAAGTCTTGTTCTTGTGTAGGGCTTCAATTTCCTCCTACATCACCACTATCCATGAAGATACATCTGGACTCTTGGTTGCCTTCAAAAAATATGTTGAATATCCATCCTCTATTAATAATAAATATGAAACATTTCTCTCAGATATGTAATTTGTGTGCCATATTGGAGTTATTTTCTCTCTATTTGACCATCATAGTCCAATATCACCCAGTACTTGATCATCATGATATAGTAATGCCTTATAGGAAACTATTTCTTCCTTTTTTCATCCTTTACCTCGACTATTGTAATTTATATACTCTCTTTATCCATGTATTTATCAATCGTCATTTAAAATTTGTCTTATTCAAAGATGAAATCTTCATTGATGACAAGTTTATGGGTAGTGGGATCCCAAAAATGATACCCCTTTAACCATCAGTATATCCCAGGAAGATACATTCCCTAGATCTTGAGTATAACTTCGATCTTTCTTGGTCATTAAATAGCGCATATACAGAAATTCCAAAAGTATACAATTGATAATAGTCAGTAGGTTTACTAGTCCACATCTCCATTGGTGTCTTCAGATAAATTTCCACTGAAGGGGATTAATTGGTCACATAACAGGTGGTATTTACTGCTTCTTCCTAGAATGTCTTAGTAACTCTTGAAGTCTTCAACATCAACCTTTTTCTATCCAATAGGGTTCTATTCATCCGCTCTACCACTCCATTATTTTGAGGAGTGTATGCCACCATGAACTATCTCTTTATGCCTTTTTGTTGACAAAAATAACCAAACTACTCACTTGTATATTATCCACCATTTTCAGTCCTCAAACACTTGATCTTTGTTTCAGATTCAAGCTCCTTCTGTGATTTGAATGTTTTTAATACTTCAAATACATATGATTTCCTCTTGATTAGAAACACCCAACATCTCCTAAAATAGTCATCAATGAAAGATAAAAAGTACCTTACTTCTCCTAGGGATATAATAGATTCTTTCCAAATGTCAGAATGAATCATCTCTAAGATATCCTTGCTCCTCACAATTGATGTTACAAACTTCAATATGTATTTCTTACTCAAAACACAATGCTTAAAAAATGGTAAGGATACCTTGGTAATACTAGGAAACAACTTCTGATCCGTAAGAATCTTCAGGCCTCATTCAGACATATTTCCAAGCTTCTGATTCCATAATGTCTTCAACTCTTCTATCGAGGAAGTTTATGTGACAAATATCTCCAATTCCTTGTATGTTTCACCCACAATCATATACAAGTTCTTTGAGATATTATATTCCTTCATCACCACAAGTGATCCCTCCACAATCTTTATCATCCCTTTCTCAATGCGATTCTTACATCCAATATCATGAAATTGTCCCAAGGGAAAAAATTTCTTCTTGAGGCCCTACACATGGAATACTCCTTGAATGGTTTAGACTATGTTATTGTGAATCTTCAGTTTGATGGTTCCAACACCAATTATATTTAAGGTATGGTCATTACCCATATAAAAAAGTCATTTTGGGATAATTACATATTGATCAAACCATTTCCATCAATATGTCATGTGCCATATTTCTCTTGAGTCAATAATCCATGCATTGTTAAGATGCTGCCAAACTTAAATGGTTATCATTGCATCACTTACTAGTACATCTCCATTTTTAGATGTATTCACCACATTTCCTTGAGAGTTATTCTCACCACCCATATTATTCCAATAGTCTTTACCGACATGCTACCTTTTACTATAATTATAACATATGAAAATTTTCTTCTTTCTCCCACTAGAACCACACTTTATCATTATTCTTATTTCTATTGATAGAGCTTCCACTTGGTGTGAAGTTATCTATCTGTTTTCCTTGTTCTTAAGGAGAATTTATTCTTCAAGAACCGCAGCTGAAACATCATTGAAGCACAACATATCCATTTTGATATTATTGGTAAGGTTGATGATAAATTGATCATATCAATCTAGAAAACTCTAGAGTATAATCTATGCACATTCATTATCTAAAATTTTATATCCCAATTCCATAATATGAGCAAAAATGTTATTGAGGGTGTTGATGTTTTTGGTCACCGATGACGACTCTTCCATTTGAATAGTGTATAATTTTATCATCAATTTTTTTTATGGAGTGAATTTTCCTCATAAAACTTTTTCAGAGTATCCCAAATTTCCTTCATCGTCCTTTTCTCCGCAATGCTTAAAAGGACCCCATCTGCTAAATCCAAATAGATTTTGGCAATAAGATTCTTGTCCATGTTGTTCCATTTATCTTCTTTCACACCCACTGGTTTTTCTCCAATCACCTGTAGGAAATTATCTTTCCATATCACCGCTTTCATCTTCATTTTCCCCAATGAAAAATTATTTTCATTTAATTCTTATATCTTGAATTTCACCACCATTTGGAAATGTTATCAGTCCGGGATTTCCTCTAGCCAGAAAATCACATATGATGTTACTTTTTAGGATCGAAAAAACTGGCCCTTCGGTACAATGATAATTTCAAGATAAAAAATAAAGTGAAAAAGTGTGTAAATAAAATTACCACCAGATGTAACATGTAAAACCACTAAAATGAAAGGGGTAAAAAACCACAGAAAAATAGAAGGATCTAACTATGGTAAAATGAATGTACAAACTCTATCTCAATTACAAGGAGAAAACACTCTAGAAATTATATCTTGAATATATAGAGAAACACATCACAAAATATTTCACTAAAATCTGAAGATGTGTTGCTTGATAATTTAATGATGAAAAATATTGGAGGATAAACCTTTTTATAGCCTATCCACACCATCCTATGGTATCCTCTCAATTAAATTTCTTTTAAAAAATTAAATAGGGGAATAATGGTAGGGGATTTACCTCTTTGAATGAAATGAATACAGTGATCATCATTATTATTTTCTCTCTTCATAATGTATTCCAACAATCCCCCTGCTATTCCCTTATACATGAGAATAAAAACCTATCAAAAAATATTAAAGAAGTCCATTAAATCATTTTTTTGAAGTTCATCAGGATAAGGATGTATCAATGTTTATAGATAATGGAGTTTCAATCGTGAACCCACTCTTCACCTTCCATTTTTCATAAAACCAGGGAAGAAATAGATTGAGAATTAAATGAATGAATTCAATCACTCCCACTTAATTCCCCTTAGACCACCCACAATGGGTTAGTTCTCTATAACCATGGAGTATGGGGTCACTGGGTAGATCATAAGGGTTTAATAAATGTGAATAAATGAAGAAGATAAGAAAAAAAATAGTTGACCAAATGAACAATATGAAAATAAAAATAAAATTGAAATTTGGAAATAGAAATTCCTATACTAGCTCAAAATGAGGAAAAATTACAAGGTCTCAAATCCTTTTTATTGGGGGAGAGGAAGAAAATTTATATGAGTTGCTGAACCTTGCTCCTCATTTTCATTGTATTCAGTATCGAGGTCCCATGATTTCTGGTTCGAGTACATTCTATGCGTACAACTCAAAGGGTATATATTTCTTTAGGAAAATACCTTAGATATTATCGTCTCTCAATATTTTCCCCATGATTTCTACCTTCTACTTCATATGTATGACCATAACATAGATATTTTATTGGATTTTTTCCCAATTTGTTCAAACAACAAAAATTTAGTTTTTATAAAGTTTTTTTTAAATAGGGAATTTTAGGTTTTACATATTTTGGAAAAAATTTGAGGGTAAAAAATGTGAGAAAAGTCATATGATGGCCATTGAAGTCTTACGATGCGTAAGTTTGATGCATCCACATGATGAACTATATGCATCAAGGGGACTGTGGGTAACATTAATGTAGAATGTGGTGTTCTCGAATGAACTTTATATAGGTCCCTGATTATATTGACACAACACAGAAAGGCCATGATGAAACATTGAAAATATTGATAGTACCCTTCTATAGCTTATTCAAATCCTCGAGTACCTTACCATAGTGTTGGGGTATCTACAGAGGCACCCTAACGTAGTACTATCCCGTAAATGTTAACTTTATGAACAAGATTCATGATATTTATGTAACGAAGGGACCTTGGTTGTTTCCTTTTCACAACTTTCTGATTACCTTAACATAGATCACTGGAATGCATGCCACCCTTAAGCATCACTCAAAATTCACTTGTTACCTTTACATAGTTCCTTTTAGTACCCTTATATAGGTTTTCAACCATGTTATCTACCCTTACGTGAGAAGTTTTACCTTGAAAAAATAAAGTTTTTACCCTTATGAAACATGCATATCCACATGGATACCTTTACATTGGGTCTTGATACCTTTACACAACTCTAGATTTCTTGTATAAGGGTAACTTAAAACTAAAAAAATGAAAATCAAAATTCTCAATGTATACCTTTTCCAAAATAGATCAAAATGAATTAAAACATTTAAACATAGAATAAAAATCCTTCAATAAATGTAATTTTTAAAATTAAGAATCAAGGTATGGATTGTTAATTAAATTGAAATATATATAAAACCACTAAAAATCTTATTTAAATCAATTTATCAAAATAATTATAGATTTCAAAAAGTAAAAAAATGAATTAATTACCTAGGTTTTATCAAGATTAGGGTGTTAAATAATCAATAAAAAGAATCTAAAAATTGGGAAATATTGTCTCTCATCACTCCCCACTTACATTATTGCACTCCTTGGAAATATAAAGAATTAAATTTATTAATTTTTTTTCCTCTGTGGGTTAAAATACTCATCATATAAAGAATAAAAAAAAGTTTCATCCATCATTTCAATTATTATGCATCCTGTATGAATTTAATCCACTTCCCTCACATTAAATTAATCAAAAGTCTGAGTTCTAGGTTTTTAAATAGAATTAATTTCATGTAATTAAGATTTTAACAAGTGTAAATTTCCTTAATCCATCTCCCATAATCTTCATTTTATATTGTTCCTTTTCATACTTCCTAAATTTCACTCAAATATATCATCTACCCCTTCTTCATCCAAGTTTATAATTACCCAAAATCTTTTCATCCCATTTTTAAATTAACACTTATTGATTGTTTTGAGCCATGATTTGTGAAAAGAACATATTAGATGAGTGTAGCTAAACCTAAAACTAAACCAGCCCAAGAGAGTAGATATCATCCTAGATTAATTTTTATAGTTAGGGTATAGAAGAAAAACTTGGGTATCTAGCTCACAGGTCTCTAACTCTTTTTTGATGTATAACACACACACATGTTCTTATGTTATCTCAGGAAGACTTATAGATCAGTTCCAATATTTTTTTAAATCTATTTTATATGATCTATAGAATTGTATTTTAGGGAGTATCCCTAAGGTTTAAATAAATCACTATGGCAGGCTACCCAGTATTAAGTTCATTAGTCAACCTTCCTCATGGTATTAGTTTGACTCCAATGTGATTTTTGTCATTGAAACCATTTTTACAGTTCTAAAGCAAAAGAATCCATAAAATAGGTTGTAAAATTCACTAAAAAATTATCTAATTTTAACAATTTTAAACCATTGGAATCCTCAAAACTATAATGGAATCTTTAATAGAAATTACACAATTTTAAACTCAATTTGTCTAACCTAAAAACAAAATAAAAAGAAAAAATAGAAAAGAAAAATAGGCATCATAATTTTATTTATAGATTTTAAATAAAATAGATAATAAAAAGATTATAAATAGGTTTTTATTCCCTCCCCCATGAATATTTAATACTTCCTGATGAAAGTTAATAAAAATAAATGAAAATTGATTAGTATTGATTAAAATAGGTTTAAAAATAGAGAAATAACCTGGTAATTTTTAGTAGGTTTGAGTTAACCTCATCCCTAGGTTCATTGTAGATAGGTTGAGTTATGCTTGTAGGTTGTCATCCACTTTGTAAATCCTATATAAAATATATTTTAAACATTATAAATTTATTAAAAACTAAATAAAATTGAAAAAGAAAGAGAAATGGGAAAGATTATTGGATTATTCCCTCTAAAGAGGGGAAATATTTAGGCTGTCCATAGCTGGGAAACTTGATACTCATCCCCAATATAAATGGGGATTGGGTTTCTTTAATGGGAACCACCAAACATTAATAGTTACCTTGATCTTTATTACTTTATCTTTCTCCTTCAGTGTCCCCCATGATTAGTATTTTGACCTTCCACCCTTTATTCAGTGAGGTTTTTATAATGATGTGGGGGTGGAATTAGGTAGGGGTGGAATCAGGTAGTGTTGTTCATCTACCTTGGACATAACTCCTACAGTTTCCTCCTCCAGTGATTACTTCAATTTCTATGTTTCATAATTTTTATTTACGGGAAAATAAAATATTTATTAAAATTGAATAGAATTAAAACAATTTGAGTTTATATTAAAATTTATCCCTTTATATATTGTATATTTTTCTTCAATTTCATTATGAGAGGCCACTGGTAACTCCTTATTTACATTTACATCCTCTATATAATCTTCTTGGTACATATGATGGGAGTTTCTATATGGAATAACCATAAATTATTATAATTATTCCTATTTATCCACCAATCTTGGGGAATATTCTAAAAATTAATTTATCATATTATCAGGAAACTCTTCTTTAAGAACCTCTCCAACTTTCTAAGAATAAACTTGTTCAATTTCCAGCGCCAATTCCTCTTCATCTTCACAAGCTCTAACCATCTCAATTATGGCATAATTTCCAAAGTCCTATAGGGAAAATAAAAGCGAGTTTGGTTCTATATAGAGAAAACAGAGAAATTAACTTGTAATTAAGATTGCGCAAACTCAAAAAATAAACTAAAAATTTGATTATCTCCCTATATTTAATCAATATTAAGCTCATTTTTATTGCATAAGGATCCTAGAATACCATATTATAGGATCTGTAGTGTACACTATAGACTTTACTTAACCATTAATACCTTGTTCTATTAATTTTCATTAAAGGAATACTCTATAGGTACTAAATTTTTCGAATCAAATTAGCGTGGATGAGTTCTCAAGTAAATTTCAGAATTAGTAAAAACAATAGAGTTCAAGTTTTAGTCATATCCCTAAAGTGGTTTATCTTTTTTCTCTTATTTCTCTATGATTTTATTAGGAAATAGTTCAATGAGTTTAAAAGGTGGGGTTCCTTGAAGTTTCTCCTCTACTTTGACTGTTGAGAAAATCAAGGGTTTCACTTATGGTTCATCCTCTTCTAATACTTTATGATCCTCTTATTCTATTATTTGTATTTCTATGACTTTATTTATCTCAATTAACTTATTCTTAAACTCTTTCATATTCACTTATTCATTAGTTATTGTACATTATTATTGCTGGTATGTGGGAAATGGGTGGTCATTATCAAATTTTTGACTTTCTCCCCCTCCATAATGGTTGTGCACTGGTTATTATAGACATTTCTCCACCTAGTATCATGCTCTAGTCTCACTTACAACATATTACACATAGGAAAATAAATCACAAGTTCAATAAATTGGTGTTAGTTATTTAAACATTCTTTAAAGATTTTCCCAATCATTTAATTATTATAGAGACATATTTTCAAAATCCATTTGGATGGTGAGTATTATGATCAAAGAATAAAAGAAAGAAATGAAAAGAAAAAAATAATAAAATTATTTATAGTTTTATAAAATAATGGATAATTAGACTAAATCCTTAAAAACAATGCCAATTTGATGAGAATCTTGTGACAAGGCTCTTATCAAATAGAATTTCAAACTCCTAGAATGAAGAACAGGGATAAATAGGGTTGTCACTCAAGGATATAGGCCTAGAGATTTATTTCTTAATCACTTATTATATATTTTTTGTTTCAATATGTTTTAAAGTAAGAAAGATATTAAAATAAATTTGGTTATTTAGTTTTGTAAAATGAACACACACAATTTAGCAAGAAAAATAGATGATCCTATGGGTGATTTTCTATAGGTTATATCATTATTTAAATTTTTATAAAGCAATTAATATTCTAATAAGAATAAATATCATTTTACCACTTCCCAATACTATTTTATTATATAAGATAATAATAATATTCTCAAATACCTTCAATAAGATCATCATCTCATTAGTTTAAAGTTCAAGAGATGAAGGAATATAAAAACAATAATGAGAGATTGAGTGGAAAAACCCTCACAAACTTCTCACCATCATAGCCACACAAAACCAATGAATAGATTTATAATTGAAATGCATAAACCATATGAATTCCATTGATATGAATTTAAAACTTATGGATTACAACATAGGGTTGATCAGGGTCATCTCTTAAGGAATTGGTCCTAGAGATCCACTATTTAAGAACTTATGATTATTTTTAATTGTGTTTATTTTTTTCAAAAAATCACACAAAAAGGATTTTTTTAGGATTTTTGATTTTTTGAATCTAAAATAGAATGCATGTATCAAAACACACATAAAATAGTAAGCAAATGAAGATAGTCTAGGGGTTAGTTCCAATGGGTTCTATCATAAATTTATTTTGTTCTAAATCATCTAATTAAATGAGTAGATATAATACCATGTATTTACTTATCCCACCACCGTCTACTTATGTATGTGAATAAAAACCTATATAAAAACATTCAATTAGAATATTAAATCATTTTTTGAAGTTTTTTAGTGGAATTATGTGATAGTGTTGATAAATAATGGATTTGTAATCACACACCCACTATTCACCTTCAATATAGAACATAATTAGGGAAGAAAGAGATTGAGAATTAAATGTAATTATAACGACCCAAACCTGCTCTTCTATATTCAGAGCTAAAACATGTTGTGTATTTTTTTTTATAAAATAAACTGAATAATTACACAACACATTATATAATTGAGGACGTTTTATGGTCTAGGTTTTGGATAATTAGATACAAATATTACATTACATCAAAAATAAAATTAACTAAATTGAAAATTATTTAGTGCTACCTCATCATAGAATTCACATCACAATGTAATTCTAATAATCTTATATAAAATATTTTAAGATTTAGGGTAAGCATTTAATATGCCCAGTAAGGGGTTTTGAAAATGTTAATAAAAACTTTTAAAATATTTTCTTGGAATAAAATCATAAATGTACATATATATATATATACATTTAAAATTATATTTCTAAAACATTGAAATCCATATAATTTATAAATATTGATTTCATAAAATAATTATATTTGAAAAGAGAATTGTAATTTATTTATTGAAAATAATAATTTCTGATGGGTCATTCTTGATACTTAGTAGAACATAATAAAAACCATAATGCCACTAGTTGTAACACATATAGAATAAAGTCCCCTTAAAACTTACAGATTCAATTCCCATAACATAACATACATTATACTAGTTCTCATTTTTGAAAACACTTTCAATGGACCTACCTTTCTCAATAATAACCCAAAAAATTTCAAAAATACATACGTAAAATTATTTTCTTTAAAATAAAATAAACTTTATTAGAACATGTCATCAAAATACTATTGAGAGTTTCTAAAACAATTTTTAGAAGAATCTCATGCTTGAAATAAATATATTTATTGGAAATTTTTAAATAAAATGGATAATGAAATAAATGAACAATTAATCTAAAAAATTCATGAGAAGTCATCTATAATTTAGATAATGGCTATACCTAATTATGAATGACATACCAAGGGTGAAGATAAAATTTCAAAAATGAAATAATAGCTTGTTTAGGATTGATACATAAAAAGATAACTATTATCATTTTAAAACTAAGTTTACATATTAATATAAACTATTAATTGATAGATTAAGAATAAATTCTAAACATTGTATAAATATTTGGAAATAAAATATTAATCCCTATTTAAAAAAAATTGATATAAATATATGTATAAATATAAATATAATTATGTATACCTTATACATAGAATAATGTTTTGGAAACATAAGCAACCCCTTTGATAAACGATCCTTTTACAATACATAGTATTAGGTAGATAATTTAAATCAAAACCTCTATTTTATAAATTTTGAAAAAACAGAACGTTATATATTTATATATATATATATATAAGTGTATAATGTTGTAAACAACATACTTCGATCAATATTAAAATTAAAACCTTACAAATCATATGATTAGAAATATAATTTAAAACAAAAATCATTTTCTTATATATTCTGAAATTAGATAATCATATATTTATATATATATATATATACACACACATACACACACACACACACACACATATAAATCTTTGAAAAACAAAAATAATTTGTTTAAAAGAAAATTAACCCTTACAAACCATAGGTTTTAGAAATACAATTTAAAACAAAAATCCTTATATGATATATACTAAAAATAGATAGTTATATATGTGTATATATGCATATATATACACATATATATAAAACCCTTTATAAAAGGGTGATAATTTGATGAACCCTTACATAATAAATTCAAAAATAAAATAATAAATCACTTACCTGATTTGAGAATGTAGAGAAATCTGCTAGAAAAGGCAAAGAGGAAGGTGGGGTTCTTTATGTGTCTCACATAATTATATAAAAATTTGAATGTGCCTTAGCTTATAAGAGAAGCTGAGTTTTTTTAAAACAAAATGAAGACCCAGAAAAAATCTATGCTTAAACAAAATAATAACATGAGTCCCCATTTTTTTCCAATCATGTTGTTATTATTATTATTATATTTATTCTTCTTTTTTTTTTCATTTGGTTTTAGCATTTTTTAACCAATCATATCATTTTTTAATCAAATCACTTTCATGATTCCCCTTATTTTGGTACTTATGTTACTCTGGTCAAGAAATCATTACTATTATATTATTATATTTTAAACCACATTTATTTGTTTTGTTTTTTAATAATTTCACATTTTTATATATTTTTGTTACACCATGTTTTTTGACTTTTTCTTTCTATTTTTTTGATTTTCATATTTTGTTTTTTATAACCATCACATTTAAAAAAATGTTATATATATATATATATATATATATTAAACGTTTTAATTTTTTTAAATATATATATATATATATGAAATTCATTTTTTAATAATAATATAATAATATATATTTATAATTAAAAAAACAAATTCATAAATATAATTTCATATATCTATAAAATATATTATGTTAAAAATAATAATAATTTTTTAAAAAATAATGTGTCTTTCCCTTAATAATAATATTAGTAATAATAATAATAATATTAAAAAAAATTATAATTGTCAGATTTTATTTATTTCAAAATAATGGTAAAATTTTAATTATAATTTGTGTCATAAATATTAAATTAGATATTTATATAAACATTTCATTTTATACGTGTAAAATGTAATCATTTTAATTTTCCAACAATTTTATTCGAATCTTTATTTTTTAAAAAATAATAAACTAAATATATTTATTCTAAAACACTCTTTTAAATAAATTAATACTGTATTTTAAAAAATAGTATTTGTTTATAATATTAAATCAAAATATATTTATTGTCAAATAATAATATATTCAAAACATTAAATATTAAAACATACTTTCAAATAAATAATATATTTTAACTTAAACAATAGATTTATTTAAAAATAAAAATATTTCATGAAAAGTAATACTTTATAATTTTGAATCAAAATATATTTTTTTTATAAAATATTTTATTAAAAGTTTTCTTGATTGGTTTGAAATTATAAAAATATTATTAAAATAAAATAATATTTAATTTTTTTGGGTGTTACAGTAATAATTAAACACCCACTATAATTCCCCTCGGACCATCCACAAGGGGTTAGTTCTCCACGACTATAGAGTATAAGGTCACAGGGTATATCACAGGGGTTGAAGAAACATAAATAAATGAGGGATATAAGAACATTATAGTCGAATAAATGAACAGAATGAAATTAACATTAAAATAGAAATACACTTGTAAAATTATTATACTATCTCAAGTTGAGGCTGAAGTGTCACGACCCGTCCTCGGGGCCCGTGCCGTGACTACCCCAAGCCCGCCTTCCATAGGCCAGGGGATGGCGACTAGCTCCAAAGGCGCAAATCCTGATAAAAGGGAAGGCATTGCCTTTATAAAAGTAAACAAACACAACAGAGTATGCAAGTGAAGTAAGCACTAAATAAAACTGAGTAAAAAAGTAAGTGCTGAAAAGTAAATGGTCCAGTATACAAACCCAACTGAAAGTACAGTACAACTAAAAAGAAGGTACAACAACAGTAAAGTAAAATAGAAACACCGAGTCGTCCTCCGGAAATCCCACCTGAAGGGTGGGTACAAATAGTCTCCTCAGCTCATTGGGTCCAGCCGTCTGCTCTGTGTACGTCCCGCCAAGTGGTGATCCTCTGGGTACCATCTAGCTCCACAAGCCTCCACCTTGATCAGTGCTGTCCGTCGTCTGTATCCAACACAACGTAGTACGGCATAGCCCGTGCAGGGGTGAGTATACGATACTCAGTAGGGACCCCGAGACCCCCAAATGTCTCTTAGAATCCACGAAGGATAAACCAAAAAGGAAAGATACAATCACGAAGTATCAAACAACTCTACTTAGGTATATGCCCATACATATACCTAAGTCATCAATCTCAGTTTGGCTCCAACTTCCGAGCCCAAGCACAATCCGGTACACAGGAAAGAAGTCAATCACATCAATGATAATTATTGAAAGACAAGACTCAGCTCACACAGGTATACTTCTCACGAAGGGGGTGAAGATGATTAGATGCAGCCTCTGAATCATCCCCTCTGCCGAACCCACGTAGGATCCAAGTACAGAAGTCGTCGCCGCCAAAGCCACGTAGGATCCAAGTACAGTGACCATTGCTGCCGAACCCACGTAGGATCCAAGTACATTTGTCATCGCTGCCGAACCCACAGAGGATCCAAGTAAAATCGTGCTCGCTGCTGAACCCACATAGGATCCAAGTACAGTCGTCTTCATCGTCGAACCCACAGAGGATCCCAGCACGGTAGTCGTCGCAATCACAGCCAGCTCTAGGGTTCCCACACACAGCGTACTCGATTCCAGGAGGGTCCGCTCCTCGAGTAAAGGGGTCGATACATCAACTGTCATGAAGTCCAGAGTTGATGTATCCTGAAGTTCCGTCTCATCAAAAGGAACTCAACGCGACAGACGACGCCTCAATCGGACGCCCGGTCTGAGAGATATTGGTTTTTTCGTTCCAGGGGCCCGGTTGGAAATATGCTCGTTCTAAAACCGGATGTTTACCAAAGTTGTCCAAAACTCACTTAGAGTATTGCAAAAGGACCGTCTCGTCAAAAGGGTCCCTGTGCCGTAGACGGCACGTCGATCAGACACACGATTTTTAAGTTATTCAAGTTTAAGTGGAAAATGAGCCCGACCCGTTTAGCCCAGTGGGCCCATGGGTCGGGTTAACCCAGTTTGATGGGTCTGACTCGGCAGGGGTGTCGGACCGGTCCGAAGGAAAACGTATCTCGGCCCGACCCGAAGTGGCGCGGCTCGGCACGGCGGGGCGCGACCCGGCCCGACGGGGCATGGCCTGGCGCGGCCCGGCCCTACACGACACGGTTGGGCGGGCGGCCCGATTGGGCGTGCAGCCCGACGGGCTCAGCCGGCCGGCCGAGCGGCTCGGTCTGAAGTCCGAGCAGTTCCGAGGGGGGGGGGGGATGTCTGAACCGGCGATTCCAAGCAGCGCCGCCCTTCCCAAACCGGCTGGCCTTCTGGCGCAGGCAGCCCGCATCGGCGAGCCGCAGGTTCTTATGGCACGACGTCCTCCTGGCACCGTGGATCTGCTCTGCCCGGCCGGCTGATGGGCCGGATGGTTCTCCGGCACGGAGCCCTCCTGGCGCCCTGGCTCCCCTTCGCCCGGCCGGCTGACAGGCGGGCCGGTTCTTCTGTCGAAGCGGCGCGCCTTATGTGGTCCGCGGTTTCCACAGCACGGCGCCGTGGGGTGCCGCAGTTCCTTCCTTCGGCCCAGACTCCTTTGTCGGTCGAGCGGCCCATGGTTACGGGCCGCAGTTCCTCCTTGTTCATCCGATGCTCGGTTGCCACCTTTGTTCATCACCACTTCCCGATTCCAAACAAGACAAGAAACGACGAAGGGTCATTGGGCTGTGTTTGTTCGGCCCACGCCCTCCGTGTTAGACGGTAACAATCGGCCAAGATGTTCACCCGAATACAACGATAATGAGGGAGTAATTTATTTTAAATAATTTAATCAAACCCCCTACCTCGAATAATTGATGTCGCACATCAGGAATTGCGAAGGACGACATTGCGGGGTGAGGTTTCGTAGATGTCATCGGTGTGCGCCCGAGGAGGAAGCAATGTCTCCTCTCTTGTCACGAAGAAGAGAATGGGTTGAACATCGTCGTTCTTCGTGGAACTGGTGTTCTTCGTCAAATAAATCGTCGTTCTTCATCGGGGGCCGATCTTCTTCAAGAAAACTCAAGAGCTCTCCCAATCCTCCTTAGCACAATAAAAGCCCCCCTCCCGTAAAATAATAGGATCCTCCTATTATTTTATTACACATGCAATTTAACTTTCAAAATCCAAATCACCTCATTAATTAAATGCGTTGGCAATTAATTAAAGGTAGTGAGAGGAAAGATCTTCGTTAATTAAATGCGTTGGCATTTAATTAAAGAGATGGAGAGAAGAGGGAGAGGAAAGATCCTCATTAATTTGAGGGGTTGTCATGGATTAATGGAGTGAGGGAGGTGGAGAGATTGACAATTAAAGGGGGGTTTCCAAATTAATGTGGGGGTTTAAGGAGTTTAGAGGAAAAATAAATGGTTGGGGCTTGTGTGGGACCCACCTCTCTAACATACACACTTGGGTAGTTAGGTGGATATGGGTCCCACCCTTAACTACCCATGGGATGAATTAACCTCCTTAGATACAAAATAAAATTGTACAAACATTTTTATTTACTTCTTAATTAAACCCCCAATAAATAATTCTCAACCCCCTTAAAATGCAACTGCGGTAAAGGTCCCATTAAGAAATTACCAGTGCTGTGAGTTCATCAGTGCCCTAAGATTTCAATTCCGAGCACCGGTTCAAAAGATAGAAAAACCCACTCATTTGTTCACTGAACGTACCCGAGCCAAACTTCGAAAATTGATTCCGGGCACACCGGGCCTCAGAATCAAGTGCCGTCAGAAGCCACTGACTCTTAAAATTCAAAAGTATTTAAGGAAAAAATTTCCTTGAAATTTCTAGGTCTTTAAATTACTCCCACTTCAGGGATTTACGTCCCCGTAAAGGTACAACATAAAATAGGGAAACAATTGAGGGTACTGAGCACGCATCTGAGCCTCCTGCTCCTATGTGATCCCCTGGAGGTTCCCATGCTGCCAATAAATGCGCACAAGAGGAATCAAACATCCACATATGACCCTCTCCTGTCGATCCTCGATCTCCATCGACACCTCCGTGAATGTAGCCTCGTCATCTATGTCCAGATCCCCATGATCAATGATGTGGGTCAGGTTGTGCACGTATCTCATCAGCTGAGATACGTGGAAGATGTCGTGCACCCAGTGCAACTGAGGTGGAAGGGCCAGGCAGTAAGCCACCTCGCCTACCCTGCTGAGGACCTGGAATGGTTCGATGAAGCACGGAGATAACTTGTCGCCCCGACCAATTCTCCGTAATCCACATCGAGGTGAGACCTGTAAGAAAACGTGGTCTCCATCCTCAAACTCCAGTGGTCTCTACCTCCTATCAACATAGGACTTCTGTCTACTCTGTGCAGTCCTCATCTGCTCCTAGATGATCTGCACCTTATCCGTCGTATCCTGAACCATCTCTGGTCCTATGAGTGCTGACTCCCCAGGGTCAGTCCATCATAGAGGTGATCTGCAAGGTTGGTCATACAGTGCCTTGTATGGTGCCATCCCGATGGTGGAGTGATAGTTGTTATTATACACAAACTCCACCAAGGGTAGGTGATCCTCCCAGCTACAACCAAAGTCAAGGGAACATGGATGGAGAATGCCCTCGAGTGTCTGAATGGTCCTCTCTGTCTGTCCATCCGTCTGAGGATGAAAGGCCGTGCTCAGGCGTAGATGCATCCCAAAAGCCTCCTGTAACCCCTTCTAAAGCCAATAAGTAAAGCGAGCATATCAATCGGAGATGATAGATGATGGAACACCTTGAATCCGGACGATCTCCTGAACGTAGAGGTGTCCCAAGCTCTTTACTGAGCCCTACTCTCTGATCAGTAGGAAGTGGGCCGACTTGGCGAGTTGTTCTATGACCACCCAGATGGAGTCGTGTCCTCTGGAAGTACGTGGGAGCCCCATCACAAAATCCATGGTTATCCCGTCCCACTTCCACTCCAGAACCTCTAAGGGCTGTACCAAGCTTGCTGGTACCTGGTGCTCCGCCTTCACTTGCAGGCAAGTGAGGCATCGTGAAATGAACTCTGCTACAACTTTCTTCATACCCAACCAAAAGTGATGTCATCTGAGGTCCTGGTACATCTTTGCCACTCCTGGATGTACCACTAGAGGGGAAGTGTTAAACTCCCTCAACACTTCCTCCTGCAGTGCAACTGGTACCATGGTACGTCCGCTGAAGAGGATGACGTGCTCTCCTCCTTCAGAAAATCCATCAGGCGCCTGCCTTGTGGAAATCTGAGCACGTTGCGTCTCACAGTCAATGTCCCCACACTGTGCCTCTCTGACCCACTGAAGTAGTGGAAGAGTGACTTTGAGAGACTGTATAAAGGCTGCCCCATCTCTATCCATGAAGGATATCTGCAACGCGACTAGTTTCTCTGTCGCCTCTCCAAGTAGCTGAATGCCCGATCTCCTGCTAAGAGCATCAACCACAACATTCCCCTTCCTAGGAGTATAGACTATCTCAAAGTCATAGTCTTAGAGGAACTCGAGCCATCACCACTATCTCAGGATCAGGTAATTCTGCAAGAATATGTACCTAAGACTCTGGTGGTCAGAGTAGACTGTAAAGCGCTCACCCATCAGATAGTGCCACCACATCTTCAGGGAAAAGACCACTGCTGCTAACTCCAGGTTATGGGTAGCATAGTTCTACTCGTGCTGCCTCAAATATTGTGAACCATAGGAGATCATTTCCCACTCCTGCATCAGGACACACCCGAGTCCAGTCCCTAATGCGTCGCAGTATACCATGTACCTAACGCCCTCCTCCGGTAGCCTCAAGATGGGAGCACCAGTCAATCTCTATCTCATCTCCTAGAAGATCTACTAGAATCTATCTTACCACACGAAGGGATTCCCATTCTTCTTCAATGATGAGAGCGGTGCAGCAACTCTAGAGAAGTCTAGAACAAATCTCCGATAGTATCCAGCAAGAACTAGGAAACTCCGCACCTCCGTCATGCTCCTGGGTGGCTCCCAAGCAAGTACCGCCTCAATATTCGCAGGATCCACAATAACTCCCACCTCTAAGATGACGTGCCCCAAGAAGTGAACCTCTCGAATCTAGAACTGGAACTTTGAGAGCTTACCATAAATTTGGTGCTCTCGGAGTGTGTCCAGTATAACCCGCAAGTGGTAGGCATGCTCCTCCTCAGTAGTCGAGTAAATCAGTATGTAGTCGATGAAGACTACGACAAAACGATCAAGGTAAGGATAAAAGATCATGTTCATGAGACTCATGAACACTGCTGGTGCGTTGGTTACACCGAAGGGCATAACTAAGAACTTGTAGTGGCCATGCTGACACCTGAAGGTCATCTTCTACACATCCTTGTCTCGAACTCTGAGCTGATGATAACCTGGACTGAGGTCTATCTTTGAGAACCATCATGCTCCCTTGAGCTGATCAAAGATGTCATCAATCCTCGGAAGTGGATACTTATTCCTCACAGTCACCTGATTCAGGAAATGGTAGTCGACACATAGTCGTAAGCTCCCATATGCCTTCTTGGCGAATAAAATCGGAGAATCCCTGGGTGAAACACTAGGTCAGATGAATCCCTTTCCCTGCAAATCCTCCAGCTGTACCCGCAGCTCACGAAGCTCAGTGGGAGCCATACGATATGCTAGAGTAAATATTGGTGCTGTTCCGGGGTAGAGGTCAATATAGAAGTCTACCTCTCTATGAGGAGGTAGTCCTAGAACTTTTTCAAGAAAAACGTCCGCATACTGATCCACCACAATAGGAAAACCCGGACTCTTCACATCAACCACTCCTAGGATGAGACTAGCCAACTAATGTTTGATCGGCTACCCTCTCCTCCGCGTAAGTCCATCCTGTGCTGCAAAGGATCCCTTCTCGCCGGTGAAGGTGAAACTCCTCCCATCTGTATGGACACACCACACTTTGTGCCTAATACAATCAATATGAGCATGGACTGTAGATAACCAATTCATTCCCAAGATGATGTCGTAAGGACTTGACGCTGCTAAAAGAAGATCCCAGCCGAAGCTCTCACCTCCTAGAGTAAGATCACACTGTCGGCACCGGTGTGTAATCATCGAGTCCTCTCTCGTAGGAGTCTCTAGACGTAAGGGTTGAGCCAACTACTCTGTCGGAATCTCTATGCTCTGAACAAGGGAAGTAGTAATAAAGTAATGACTCGATCCTGTGTCTATAAGAACTAAAGAAAGGGTGGAGTAGACACAGATAGTACCTTGAATCATCTTAGGTGCGCTGTGGTTGTAGGCCTCGACTGCCTGGAGATGAGCCTGTCCCTGTCTTCCAGCTCCCTGTGGTTGGGGTGGTCCCCCTGGTGGTGGTGGTGGTGGTAGAGCCTCAAAGCGTCGTCCACCACCCGCTGCTCAGCCATCTCCTCTGCCTCGTCTGACTACTCCCTGCAGACCACCACGGTCAAACCTCTACCTCTGCCTGGGTGGTCCCTCTACTGTCTTCTGCTCCTCTGTATGGAGGGTCGGGCAGTCACGAGCCATGTGGCCCTGCCCGCCGCATGCATAGCACTGCCTACCCCTTGTATGGCTGGCTCTACTGCGTGTGACCCACACATCCGAACTAGAATCCTGGGGTCGCCCACATGATGGCCTGGCCCACTTGGACCTCTGTGTCATCTGTCTATTGCCGAATGTAGAAGACTCTGCTACGTGTCGCCCTGTGGTGGGTCTCGCTGCTGGCGTCAGCTCAGCAAGAAATCTCTCCACAAGAAGGGCTCACTCCATTACTCCTGCCTGTGTCAGAATGCTGAGGGAGATCATCGAAGCCCTAATCTCATGCCTTAGTCCCTGCTCAAAGTTCCGGTCCTGGAATAATGGGTACCGTACCATGTCCGTGGAGTAGCGCGAGAGGTTGGTAAATCTCATCGAGTACTGAGCTACTGTCATGCTGCCCTGCCGTAACTGTAGTAACTTCTGGATGCACACTACACGGAGGGTGGCTGGAACAAACTCTAAGTAGAAGAGTCTCTTGAAGTCCGTCCAATGTAGAGATGCCTCGTCATGCACATGGAGCATCAAGATCCACAATCTAACTGATACTACATGCAGTAGACTCACGACAAGAATCACCATAAGGTTGACTGGTGTCCCTAAAAATCTGAAGACTCTAATGATAGCCTCCAGCCAATCCTCGACTGCCTGAGGGTCCGTCTCTCTGCGGAACCTGGGAAACCTCTGTTTCTGAAACTTGTGCAATGCACTCAGATGGCGTGCACTCTCCACTACTGGGGCTGGTGGTATCAGTGGACCAGCGGGTAGTGGTACTGCTGGTGCCTCCGTTGTAATGGGGCCCTACAATGAGGCCTCGTCGCTCAGTGGGATACCATCTCACACGTAACCAAGAACCCTGGCTGGCTGCCTTCATGGGGCCATCCTGAAAAGAAACATGTGTTCCACGGTCAAACAGTATACCTGGTGAGCTTACACAAAGTAATCATAGAGAAAACTTTTGAAAAACACTTACAATCAATGTTTTCGTGCACTAAGTCGGAAATCAGAAGTCAGGGTCCTGGTGTATGGATACGTCGGCCACCACACCAACACTGGACTCCCTGGACTGATAACCACACTCAATACTCTAAACACCATTGCTTCACAAAAAGAAATCATCAGAGTCCTGAGTTCTACGGTAGAACTGACCCCTCTAATACCAATTTGTCACGACTCATCCTCGGGGCCCGTTCCGTGACTACCCCAAGACCGCCTTCCATAGGCCAGGGGCTGGCAACTAGCACCAAAGGTGTAAATCCCGATAAAAGGGAAGGAATTGCCTTTATAAAAGTAAACAAACACAACAGAGTATACAAGTTAAGTAAGCACTAAGTAAAACTGAGTACAAAAGTAAGTGCTGAAAAGTAAATGGGCCAGTATACAAATCCAAATAAAAGTATAGTACAACTGAAAATAAGGTACAAAAGCAGTAAAGTAAAACAGAAACACCGAGTCATCCTCCGGAAATCCCACCAGAAGGGTGGGTACAGATAGTATCCTCAGCTCCTCAGGTCCGGCCGTCCACTCTGTGTACGTCCCTCCAAGTGGTCCTCCTCCAGGTATCGTCCAGCTCCACAAGCCTCCACCTCGATCAGTGCTGTCTGTCGTCTACATCCAACACAATGTAGTACGACATAGCCTGTGCAGGGGTGAGTATATGATACTCAGTAGGGACCCCAAGACCCCTGAAGGTCTCTCAGAATCCATAAAGGATAAACCACAAAGTAAATATACAATCACGAAGTATCAACCAACTCTACTTAGGTATATACCCATACATATACCTAAGTCATCAATCTCAGTTCGGCTCTAACTTTTGAGCCTAAGAAGAATATGGTCCACATAGGAAAGAAGTTAATAACATCAATGATAATGATTAAAATACAAGACTCAGCTCACACAGGTATACTTCTCACGAAGGGGGGTGGAGATAATTAGATGTAGCCTCTGAATCATCTCCTCTGCCGAACCCACGTAGGATCCAAGTACAGAAGTCGTCGCCGCCGAACCCACGTAGGATCCAAGTACAATGACCATTGCTGCCGAACCCACGTAGGATCCAAGTACAGTCTTCATCACTGCCGAACCCACGGAGGATCCAAGTACAGTCGTCCTTGCTGCTGAACCCACATAGGATCCAAGTACAGTCGTCTTTGTCATCAAACCCACGGAGGATCCAATCAAGGTAGTCGTCACAGTCGCAACCAGCTCTAGGGTTCCTGTACACAGCGTACACGATTCTGGAAGGGTCTGCTCCTCGAGTAAAGGGGTCGATACATCAAATGTCACGATTCCAGGGTCCCGGTTGGAAATATGCTCATTCCAAACCCGACCATTTAAAAAGTTTTCAAAAACTCACTTAGAGTATCGCAAAAGGACCATGTCATCGAAAGGGTCCCAATGCCGTAGATGACGCGTCGATCAGACATGAGGTCTTTAAGTTATTCAAGTTTAAGTGGAAAACAGGCTCGACCCATTTAGCCCAATGGGCCCACAGGTCGGGTTAACCAGTTTGACAGGTCTGACCCGATAGGGGTGTCAGACCTATTCGAAGGAAAATGTAGCTCGACCCAAAGGGCACAACCCAGCCCGAAGGGGAGCGGCCCGGCCTGAAGGGGTGCGGCCCGACCCGAAGTGGCGTGGCCCCGGCCCGAAGAGGCACGGCCCGGCGGGGCGCAGCCCCGCTGGCCGAGCGGCTCGGCCCAAAGGTCCAGTGGTTCCGAGGGGGGGGGGGGGGGGCTGTTCGAACCGGCGGCACCAAGTGGCGCCACCCTTCCCAAACTGGCCAGCTAGGCTAGCCGGCCTTCTGGCGCAAGCAGCCCACAGGTTCTTCTAGCGCGGCGCCCTCCTGGCATTGTGGATCTGCTCTGCCCGACCGGTTCTCCGGCACCATGGATCCCCTTCGCCCGGTCAGCCGACGGGCCAACCGGTTCTTCCGTCGAAGCAGCCCGCCCTATGCAGGCCGCGGTTTCCGCAGCGCGGCGCCGTGGGGAGCCGCGGTTCCTTCCTTCGGGCCGAACCTCTTCGTCGGTCGAGCGGCCCGTGGTTGCAGGTTGCGGTTCCTCCTTGTGCGTCTGACACTTGGTTGCCGCCTTTGTTCATCACCGCTTCCTGATTCCAAACAAGACCAGAAATGACGGAGGTTCGTCGGGCCGTGTTTTTTCGGCCTGCGCCTTCCACGTAATACTGTAACAATCGGCCAAGATGTTCAACCGAATACAATGAGAACGAGGGAGTAATTTATTTTAAATAATTTAATCAAACCCCTACCTTAAATAATTGATTTCGCACATCGGGCGTCGCGGAGGACGGCGTCTTGGGGTAAGGTTTCGTAGACGTCGTCGGTGTGCGCCCGAGGATGAAGTAGCATCTCCTCTGTTGTCGCGGAGAAGATAATGGGTGGTGCATCATCGTTCTTCATGGAACTGGCGTTCTTCATCGAAGAAATCATCATTCTTCATCGGAGGGTGGTGTTCTTCAAGAAAACTCAAGAGCTCTCCAGATCCTCCTTATCACAATGAAAGACCCCCTCCCGTAAAATAATAGGCTCCTCCTATTATTTTATTACAGATGCAATTTAACTTTCAAAATCCAAATCACCTCATTAATTAAATGCATTTGAAATTAATTAAAGGGAGGGAGAGGAAAGATCCTCATTAATTAAATGCGTTGGCATTTAATTAAAGAGAGAGAGAGGAGAGGGAGAGGAAATATCCTCATTAATTTGAGGGGTTGTCATGGATTAATAGAGTTAGGGAGGTGGAGAGATTGGAAATTAAAGGGGGGTTGCCAAATTAATGTGGGGGTTTAATGAGGTTAGAGGAAAAATAAAATGGTTGGGGCTCGTGTGGGCCCCACCTCTCTAACATCCACACTTGGGTAGTTAGGTGGCTGTGGGTCCCACCCATAACTACCCACGGGAGGAATTAACCTCCTTAGATACAAAATAAAATTGTACAAACAATTTTATTTACTTCTTAATTAAACCCCCAATAAATAATTCTCAACCCGCTTAAAACACAACTGCAGTAAAGGTCCCCTTAAGCAATTATCAGTGCTGCTAGTTCATCGGTGCCCTCAGATTTCGATTCCAAGCACCGGTTCAAAAGATAGGAATACCCGCTCGTTCGTTCACTGAACGTACCCAAGCTAAAATTCGGAAATTGATTTCGGGCACACCAAGCCTCGGAATCAAGTGCCGTCAGAAGCAATAGACTCATAAAATTCCAAAGTATTTAAGGAAAAAATTTCCTTAAAATTTACAGGTCTTTACATGAAGTACAAGGTCTCAAATAGTTTTCACTAGGAGAGGGGAAACAAATTTATAAGAGTCACCAAAATTTCTTTTTACTTATCATTAAATTCAATGTTGATCTAAAATGATTCCTGGTTTAGATGAATTCCATGTGTATAACTCAAAGGGTGTGGATTTCATCAAGAAGATTCCTTGAATTTTATCCTTTCTCAACATTCAATCCATGATCTCTACCTTCTTCTTCATATGTATTATCTCCACATGGATCAATTATTTGAGTTCATCCCAATTTTTAAAAATATGGGAATGGAGTTTTTGTTGAACTTTTTTGAAATAATTAATTTATGGTTTTATAGATTTTGGTAAATTCTTGAAGTCTTACAATACAAGAAATGTCATGCATTGGATAATGAAATCTTATAATGGGTAAGTTTGATGCTCAAACTTTATGACCTTAATGCATCGATGGGACCACATGTTACCTTGACATATAATGTGACATGAGAGAATAACTACATAGTTACATGATTAACTTGAAACAATAAGGAAATTCCTTTATGAAACATCTAAAATCTCAGCGGTACCCTTATGTAACCTATTCAAATGCTAGGGTACATGGGTTATATGTAGAGTTACCTTGGAACTACACTTCCCATTGAGGTTACCTTTATGCGTGAGATCAATGACCTTTATGAAGTGGAGGGAACTTGGTTGTTACCTTTAAGTAACATGTTGATTACCCAGATATAGCTTGTTGAAACACCTATTACGCTTATGAAACACTTATAATGCACCTACTACATTTACACAGCTTCATATAGTACCATTGTGTAAACTTTAGACCATCCTATACACCCTTACATGAGAGATTTTACCTTGATAGAGTGGATTGTATAACCTTATGAAATATTTATGGCTATAAGTATACCATTACACAACTCTATATTTCTTATGTAAGGGTAACTCAAAAAAAACATTAAAAATAAAAATTTTCAGCGTAGGACTTGTCCAAAATAAATCACAATGAATTAAAAACATTTAAACAAAAAATAAAAATCCTTTGATCAATGTAATTGAAAAATTCAAAATCAAGGTATGGATTGTTAGTTAAATACAAGTATATATATATAACCACTAAAAATCATGTTTTAATACATTTATCAAAATAATTACATATTTCAAAAAGTAATGAAAATGAAATAATTATGTGTGTTTTATCTAGATTAGGAGTTAAATAATCAATGACCAATAGTTAAAAATTTAGAAATATTGGCTCCCGTTATTATTTCATTTGGATACCGTGTATGAGTAATTCTTGACACTGGTGAAAAATTGGCAAAGGATTATTTTTACATGTGTCATTACATACCTATGTTTGAGTCATCAAGGACACTGTATGTATAATTATGAGCTGCGTACATGTGAATTCAGAGCACCATAAGTGCCATATACTCTGTGTACATGTCATGAAAAACTTTAGTGAAATTTTAAAGAACTAGATACTTTTATTTCAGTGGAAATATGATAAATATTCAAAATAAATATTCTAAATAAAAAGTGATATAAATCATATGATTATGATGATAAATTATTCATGGTTTCAATATCATGATGAAACATATATCATGATTCAATATAAGATAAAATTAAGACCATCTAAGAAGAATGTTGGGGGTGAGGTTATGAGTTTTATGCCATAATAAGATGAGGCATATCACCACTACATGGATTTATGAACACACATATGAGAAATATGAATAGATTTGATAGCTTGGATTTTGAGGGAAGAAGAAGAATATGATATTTACATGTATCATGAGGAACTAAATGAATATGGGTTTCTAGATTACTGTAGAAAAAGGATAATCAAAATTGAAAGTAAGATTGGGATTATGAGTTTAAATGGTTTATATTTTTGGAATTTTAATACTAAATTTTATGGAAATCCAAAATGTCCATATTCATAAAGTAAAGTGAATATAAGAATAGAAAAAGAGAAAGAGGAAATGAAGTGTTTGATTCTTAACTATGTGTGCACTATAAATACTCTACAAATGAGAAGATAAAAGACAAAGAGATCTGACTCTACATTCATAATTTTATTTTTTGAATTCAAAGGAATAAAAATATTTTCAATTGTTATAGAATGAATCCGTCCAATGCACACTAAAGAGGAAGAAGAAGAATTAAGTGAGAGGATCATATGAAATTTACTACCATTGTTTCTATTCAGAATTAAGAAAATGAGAACTCTATCCTATAACCTTATTGCTATAGAATTATTAGGAACAATAAGTTCAATTGTGATTTTTAAGGTCGTATTCTAAGATTAGCAGGTGATCGATCTAAACTACAATAATTTTCTATGTAAGTACAAGTAAGTTCAAGTATTCCCACTTTATTCGTATAATTAATGAAGAAAATAAATCCATACAGTCCAAAAGTGACTTAAACCAACACATGTGATCTTTCTATGAATAATTTCAAGTCCATTCTCTTATATAAAAGGACAATAAGTGAGATTTCTTTTTTTACTTGGTTGGTGCTAATAAAAAAAGTTCAATTCTATACTCACACTTGTGTTTTATTTGATAATAAGAAGGAATCTATGCCCATGTTATAATAACCATGATGCACTAAGGATGTAGTCATCTTTAGGGAGGTGAACCTCATAACCAAACCTTTGATTTCTCTTATACTGGTTTACTATTCTACATCTACATACATATTTACCAAAAGAGATTTTTATAGAAAGAGATAATCACTCACTAAATAAGTAAAGAGGTGAAAAAGGGATATAATTTTTAAGTTGGAATAAAATTATACCAAAAATGATTCACCCCCTTAGTGTTGGACACATCCCTATGTGATCCTAATAGCACATCTCAATGCTAAAGGCTGAATTTCCACAGGCAGAAGACTAAAGGGAGTAACACTGTGATATATAATGATCGGGAGATGGTGTTGGTGATACTTATTCTGGTATTTGAGTTGGTTTGTAAGAATTTTTCATCTATTATAAGTCATATGTACTTTATTTATGATTTAATTAAAGATATGTCTTCATTATTCTATAGATATTAGACACAATTTCTGAATCACATAATTCTAGTGTGCATTGTATTTATACTTTGTTCTTGAATGTGTTTGTTTTTCATGTGACTTTTATCTTGTGAATTTATTAAAAGGAAGAGTGTGAAGTGATAAAACACAAATGGTGGTGGATGGATTGATGTTGTGGCATGGGTGTTCTATCTTCCCAATTCTATTCTTTTAAGATGCACAGAATGTTCGATCATAGGGATATGATTCTCATAGTTAAATTTCTACTATAATTTATTAATAGAATAAGGAACTTATATTAATCATAATCATAAACCTCATACATAACATGTGGTATAAGATATTGGTTTCAATTGTTGGTGGTAGAGAATGATAACAGACTGTTAGGTGGATCAGTTTATCAAGGAATCAGAAGGATGTTATCAGAAGAACTGTAATTGTACAAGAGGGATTTAGGGATACAAAAATTTCTCCAAAAATAAATGTGTCTTGGGGAATGTTTCATTTTTTGGTGAAAATTATATCTTGATGGTAGGATACTGGGTTACCATGTTCTGGTGGTCAATCATCTCATTAAAATAATGTCACTGAAAGGTAGTGGTGGTACCAATGGAATTTATAAGAAAATCAAAAGTCCAATTAATAGGAGTCATGGAGCCTTTTCTATTCACTAGGTTTCATTTTGGAACATGGTGTAGGGATACATGAAATTAAAAATAAAGATTATGATCACATATGTTGTTTGAATTTAGTGAGAGCTCATATTTTTTTGAGAAAATTATTGCAATGGGTTAGGAATGGTTTGATGATTCAATGGTTGAAGTTATAGATCTTGGAGGATCTTGGTGTTACTACTCCTGGATGGTTTATACTTCAATTGGGTGGAGAAGTTAGCTAAAAGTAAGGGACAATGATATAGAAGGTCATGAAAACAAGAATGGGGATTTTTTAGAAGTTTTAAGTTAGGTGAAATATGACTCATATTACCTGAAGGAGTTATCAGTGGATAAGTCCGTTATCAATTCAAGTTAAAGTCAGACAACGATGATTTTAGTTTTTTCCTTAACAAATCTATTTTTGGAGTTTCCACAAACCTAAAAACGATAAGGGGTTATTGAAATTGTTAAAATGTTTTCACTTGATAACAAGTATTGAGTCAGGATTCCAGTGATAAGATGAATGGAATATAGAGTATGGGGAATATTTTTCACTTCCACACAGAATTGAGAGAGGAGGAAGGATGGGAATTTTGAGTCATGTTAATTATTTATATAAATCTATGGTATATATTGAAATATTCAATGTAAAAAACTAATTTTCATGTTCTGATGGGGTCTCTCCCAAAATACATTATTTGAAAATTACTTTTGACAAAAAAATAATCATAATATAGGTGGACTAGAAGTTTGTCTAGAAGTTGATAAATGTGAATAATTGAATGTTCTAAAAGACAATTGAATGAGTTTTCCTAAGTCAAGATGTCTAACTTGTAACATTATAATAAGGTTTCATGGAGTGGATGTTCATTTACTAAAAGAATATTTTATATCTATGAGAAGTCATACCTTTGAAGCCTGGCTGATGGTTAGTTAGGTGCTGGGTTTTGGAAATAGAGGTATATGATATTTAGATTTAGCTACAACATATGACAAGGTGTTTCATTTCTGTTTCAGGTAGGTATCTTTTGTATGATTCTTAAATGGCCCGAAAGAAGTATAGTTGTATTCTCTCAACTATAAAGTCTATAAAATATGTCGACTTTTCCCATGCTAAATCCATAGAAATAATAACCCCATTTCCCAGTTCACATTTCTTTGTAAGGGCTTCTACTTGATGGAAAAAATCATTAGAAGTTCATCAGAAAACTGGAAGGACCTTTAGAATGGGGGTGGTATCTATTGTACCCCTCTCTCTTGGATTTTAATGATCACAATCAGTCTCATCGTGTTCTAACTTGTTTTCAAGTGTTTTGATGCTAGGAAAAAGGTTGCCCAGGAGTTGGCCCAAGAAGGCTGATAGTGGACTCTCTGAGTCCATCGGCCAATCGGTGGATTCCCACCGGCCAGCCGGTAGTCTCTGGCAGAAGCATTGCTTTCTGCCAGAGCCACCGGTCAGCCGGTGCTAGCGCACCGGGCAGCCGGTATGGGCACCGGCCAACCGGTTCTTGCCCACCGGCCAGCCGGAGGACCCAGGCAGTAGGTTTGCCCACTGCCTGGTTCCACCGACCAACCAGTGGATGACCACCAGCCAGTCGGTGGAACCCAGATAGAAAGCCTGCTCTGTCTGGACCACCGGCCAGCCGGTGTGCCCAGTCAAACTAGCCGTTGGGCTTTGACCAGACTTGTACTTTTGACCCCCAATGGCTCCGGAAGCCCTCCAACGGCCATATTGAAGTGTTTATGGGTATTTCTCCTATAAATAAGAAACCATGGATGCCGGGAACACACCCGAATTATATTTTGATGTCTTGACGCTCTAACGACAAATCTCCAAGGCCTCTTGTGATCCATTTCCATCCTTGAAGCTTGAGCTCCCTCTCCATCAGCTGCTCTCACACTTTTGGCGCTCAAGGATTCCGTGTGTTTGTATTATTTTATTTGTTTAGTTCTTCATTGGGTTTGGATTAAAACAAACCTCTCATTTCCATTCTTTCTTTCAATTGGGTTTCTTGCTACAACCATAATAAAAAAGCAAGCTGTACGAAGGTGTTCTAGCCTACCATAAAATGGCTAGTGGGTTTCTTACTACAACCATTAAAAATAAAGCTGACGTATTAATCTCTCAACGGTTCTTGTTGGGAGCAGAGACGTAGGCTTGGGAATTAAGCCAAACTTCGTTATCAAATTGTCTCTTGCCTTTTTTTATTTCCGCTGCATTGATAATTGTTTTAAATTGTTAATTATTTTTGAAAAGACAATTCACCCCCCCTCTTTCCATCCTCTACGACCCAACATTTGGTATTAGAGGGAGCGTTTTTGTAATACCTTAACCGGTTACAAACTTAAGATCCTTAGTGATGGCTAATTCCTCGCATGCTCCCGAAGGGTATTCTATGAATCGAGCTCCATTATTTGATGGAACCGATTACACTTATTGGAAAACTCACGTGATTACTTTTCTTAGAAGCATTGGTTATCCTATCTATAGGATTGTAATGCAAGGCTATACTTTATCTAACAAGGATGAGTCCAAATGGACCCCCGAAGCCATTGCCAATTTTGAGCTTGATGGCAAAGCCATGAATGCTCTTCATTGTGGGCTAGACCATAATGAATTCAACCGTGTTTCTACTTGCTCCTCTTCTTATGAAATTTGGAAACTTTTAGAAGTAACCCATGAGGGCACTAACAAAGTCAAAGACACTATATTAGACATGTATCTCCAAGATTTTGAAAGTTTCACCATGCACCCACACGAATCAATTACTGAAATGTTTACTCGTTTTACTAACGTTTGCAATGGAAGAAAATCTCTTGGTGAGGATGTTTCTGCAGAAATGATGGTCAAGAAGATTCTTTGGGTCCTACCAAGCTCATGGGCACCAAAGGTGACCGCAATTCAAGAAGCAAAAGATGTCAAGAAAATGACGGTTGAAGAGCTCATTGGATCACTCATGACCTACGAGATCACCATGAAGAGGAAAGCCGATAAAGAAGGTAAAACCTTCAAGGAGAAAAAGAACATTGCTTTCAAAGCAAAGGAAGAAATCTCCTCCGCTGATAGCGAATCAGAGATTGCTCAACTAGAAAGAAAAGTGAGCAAATTCATGAAGAAAAAGAAGAACTTTCGAAGGGCACGAAAGGAAGATCCCAAAGCGGAGAATGAAGTTACATGCTTTGAATGTGGAAAGAAAGGCCACATCAAACCGGAGTGATCCATTTTCAAGAAAAGGGTAAAAGAAAAGAAAAACAAGAAGGCTTTCAAAGAATCCACATGAAGTGAAAGTGATGACTCCATGTATTCAAGCGACTTAAGCGATGAAGGTGAACAATGCCTAATGGCATTTGATGAGGTATCTTCTTCCGACTCCTCTTCCTCATCTTCCTCTTTCAATAATGACATGTCCTATGAAGATCTCCAAAATGCGAGAGATCAATTAGAGGAAGGTTTTCACGAACTTACCTCTAAATTTATGGCTTTGAAAAAGAAAAATAAAATTCTCATTTCTGAAAAAGAACAACTTCTCAAAAAGAATGAGGAACTTACCCTTAAGATCCAAGATATTCCAAATGTTGATTCTTTGAATTCAACCATTAAAGTTCTAAGGGAGTCTCTTTCCAAGTTCACCCAAGGTGAACAAAATTTGACCAAATTACTAGGTTCTCATCATTCAGCTAGAACAACACATGGACTTGGCTTTAACAAACAAGCCACTTCTTCTAGAGCACCCACTACTTTTGTAAGGGGGAGCTCTCAATATAAATTTTGTAATTATTGTAAAAATACCGGGCACATGATTTATGAATGTGATTGTAAAAATGCAAGGTATGGAAGCCCCAAAACCATTACCTACTCGGATGAGTATTTTATATGGCAACCATCTAGAAAAATATGGGTTCAAAAGTCTCTTTTAGCTAATCTTTCCGGACCCAAACTTATATGGGTACCAAAATCTATTCTCTCTTGATTTTGTAGGATAAACGCCAAAGAAGTAGGACTTCGAAAGGCTCGTGGTATCTCGACAGCGGATGCTCGAGGCACATGTGTGGCGATCCCTCCGAGTTCAACTCCCTTGAAGAATTCAATGGAGGATACGTCACCTTCAGTGACAATTCAAAAATCAAGATCGTCGTAATAGGTACCATTGGATTTGGTAGCACCTCTTTAATGAAAGATGTTTTATTTGTTAAAGGTTTAAAACATAATCTAATTAGCATTAGTCAACTTTGTGATAGTGGTTTTTCGGTGAATTTTCAAAATGATTTATGCAATGTGTTTGATTTTCAAAACAAATTGATATTTTCTGCTTCCCGTTTTCAAAATGTTTACATTATTTATTTAAAGTCTTTAGCTAGCCAAAATGTTAAATGTTTAAGTGCTCTTGACAATTAGTCTTGGCTTTGGCATAGAAGGTTGGGGCATTGTAGCTCTCATTCACTTCTAAAGCTTAATAAGAACAAGCTCATCCGTGACCTTCCTAAACTTAAGTTTAAGAAAGATTTGATTTGTGAGCCATGCCAACTTGGCAAGCAACACAAGTCTTCTTTCAAATCTAAGAAGGAAGTGTCCACTTCAAAATATCTTGAGCTCCTACATCTTGATCTTTTTGGTCCTACCCCTGTAGCATGTCTAGGTGGAAAATCCTATACCTTTGTCCTAGTAGATGACTTTTCTCGTTTCACTTGGGTTTTCTTTTTAGCTCATAAAAATGATGCTTGTAGAACCTTTTTGAAATTCTATAGGAAAGTAGAAAACAAAAAAGGATATAAAATTATATCGCTCCGTAGTGACCATGGAGGTGAATTCGAGAACAAAGAATTCGATGAATTGTGTTCCTCTCAAGGATACAATCACACCTTCTCTGCCCCTAGGAATCCACAACAAAATGGAGTGGTTGAAATGAGAAACCGAACTCTCCAAGAAATTGCTCGAACCCTCCTTAGTGAATTCAACCTCCCTCAATTTTTCTGGGCCAAGGCAGTTAACACTGCTTGTTATACTATCAATAGAGTCCTTGTAAGACCCCTTCTTAAGAAAACCCCCTATGAACTTTGGAAAGGCAAATTGACCAAAGTTGGTTATTTTAAAGTGTTTGGTTGTAAATGCTTTATCCTTAACACAAAAGATAACCTAGGGAAATTTGATGTCAAATCCGATGAAGGTATTTTTCTTGGGTACTCCAACTCAAGAAAAGCCTTTCGTGTCTTCAACAAACGTTCAAAAACCATCGAAGAATCATCTCATGTCAAGTTTGATGAAAATATTCCAAAACCCCATCCGGTCATTGAAGATGTTGAAGATAAGCTTGATAAACTTGAATTAAATGATTCCTCTTCTCCTCTCAAGGAGGATGATGATCATGAACCTTCTTCACCTTCTTTGCCTTCCACCTTGCCTAAGGTTTGGAAACCTTCTAGAGACCATCCATTAGAAAATGTTATAGGTGATCTTGAAGCCAGTACTCAAACTAGAAGATCAATCCTCAAAGAGTTTGAACATCAAGCCTTCATTTCTCACCTAGAGCCTCAAACCATTAATGATGCCATTAATGATGAGAATTGGGTTCTTGAAATGCAAGATGAACTAAATCAATTCTCTAGAAATGATGTTTGGACTCTTATTGAAATACCCAATGATCATCCAATTATTGGCACTAAATGGGTTTTTAGGAACAAACTTGATGATCAAGGAAATATAACCCAGAACAAGGCTCACCTAGTAGCTAAGGGATATAATCAAGAAGAAGGAATTGATTATGGTGAAACCTTTGCGCCCGTTGCTAGATTGGAATCCATTAGGATCTTGTTGGCTTTCGCCGCCCACTTAAATTTCAAACTTTTTGGAATGGATGTTAAAAGCGCCTTTTTAAATGGTTTTATTTCAGAAAAAATCTTTGTTGAACAACCTCCCGGTTTTGAAGATCCAAAATTTCCAAATCATGTTTTTAAATTAACCAAGGCTCTATATGGCTTAAAGAAAGCCCCTCGGGATTGGTATGAGCGGTTAACAAAATTCCTTTTAGAAAATGATTTTGAAATGGGTCAAGCTGATTGTACCCTCTTTTTAAAACACACTTCAAAAGATCTTTTAATCGTCCAAATCTACGTCGATGACGTTATCTTTGGTTCTACCAAAGAATCACTTTGTACTGATTTTCAGATTTAATGAGAAAAGAATTTGAAATGAGCTTTATGGGGGAATTGAAATTTTTTCTCGGTTTTCAAATCTTTCAAAATTCAAAAGGTATTTTTCTAAGACAAGGCAAATACACAAACGAGCTCTTAATTCGTTTTGGTATGGATCAAGTAAAGGAAATTAGTACCCCCATGAGTACTTCCTGTAAGCTTACGTTAGATGAAGTCGGGAAACCGGTTGATAACAAGCTTTATAGGAGTATGATCGGGAGTCTACTTTACCTAACTGCGACCCGTCCTGACATCATGTTCAGTGTTTGCCTTTGTGATCGTTTTCAAGCCAATCCCAAAGAATCTCATTTTAAATCGGTCAAAAGGATTTTTATGTATTTAAGAGGATCCAAAAACATTGGTTTATTTTATCCTTCTAATACTTCTTTCGAACTTTCTTCATATTCGGATGCTGTTTTTGGCGGATGTCAGTTAGATCGAAAGAGTACTAGTGGAACCTGTCATCTGCTAGGCAAGTCCCTTGTATCGTGGAGTAGCAAGAAGCAAAACTGTGTTGCTCTTTCTACTGCCGAGGCCGAGTATGCAGCCGCTGGAAATTGTTGTGCCCAAATTATTTGGATGCAGCACACTCTCTTGGATTATGGGCTTTCCTACGATCATGTCCCTATTCGGTGTGACAAAACTAGTGCCATTAGTATTTCTAAGAATCCAATACAACACTCTAGAACAAAGCATATAGACTTAAGGCATCATTTCCTTCGTGACCATTTTCAAAAAGGGGATATCACTTTGGACTTCATTTCTACTGATTTTCAATTAGCTGATATTTTTACCAAACCGCTCCCGGTTGAACGTTTTGATTTTATTAAGGGGGAGTTAGGAATGATTCATCAATGAGAAATATTAAATATTTAACTCTTTTTTATTTTAATTCAATTTTTTTTTGTTTATATAATTTCTTCTCATTTTTTTTCTTTTTCCCTCCTATTTTGATAATCCCAAAGGGGGAGAAATTTCTCTGTTTACTAGTTTCATATTTCAATTGATTAATGTGCTCTTTTTAAAAGTTCAAACTTTTTTAAAACCGGTAAGTTATTGATTTTGTTCCTTTTAAAAAAATGACCTATGGTTACAATTTTAAAATGACTCATTCTCTTTAGATTAAGATCATTTTCAATACATGGTACATCTCTTCAATTTTTTTTTTTGAAATGATCTCTAATATATTTTCATGTCCAAAATTGTTTATTTAAGTTTTCAATTGGCATATCCTTTTTAAAGCTTTCTCTTTTGTGATTGTGATCATCAAAATAGGGGGAGATTGTTGTACCCCTCTCTCTTGGATTTTAATGATCACAATCACTCTCATCGTGTTCTAACTTGTTTTCAAGTGTTTTGATGCTAGGAAAAAGGTTGCCCAGGAGTTGGCCCAAGAAGGCTGATAGTGGACTCTCTGAGTCCACCGGCCAACTGGTGGATTCCCACTGGCCAGCCGGTGGTCTCTGGAAGAAGCATTGCTTTCTGCCAGAGCCACCGGTCAGCCGGTGCTAGTGCACCGAGCAGCCGGTATGGGCACCTGCCAACCAATTCTTGCCCACCGGCCAGCCGGAGGACCCAGGCAGTAGGCTTGCCCACTGCCTGGTTCCACCGACCAACTAGTGGATGACCACCGGCCAGCCGGTGGAACCCAGACAGAAATCCTGCTCTGTCTGGACACCGGCCAGCCGTGAGCTCAGCACCGGCCAGCCGGTGGACCACCATCCAGCTGGTGAGACACCACCGGCCAGCCGGTGTGCCCAGTCAAACTAGCCATTGGGCTTTGACCAGACTTGTACTTTTGACCCCCAACGGCTCCGGAAGCCCTCCAACGGCCATATTGAAGTGTTTATGGGTATTTCTCCTATAAATAAGAAACCATGGATGCCGGGAACACACCCGAATTATATTTTGATGTCTTGACGCTCTAACGACAAATCTCCAAGGCCTCTTATGATCCATTGCCATCCTTGAAGCTTGAGCTCCCTCTCCATCAATTTCTCTCACACTTTTGGCGCTCAAGGCTTCTGTGTGTTTGTATTATTTTATTTGTTTAGTTCTTCATTGGGTTTGGATTAAAACAAACCTCTCATTTCCATTCTTTCTTTCAATTGGGTTTCTTGCTACAACCATAATAAAAAAGAAAGCTGTACGAAGGTGTTCTATCCTACCTTAAAACGACTAGTGGGTTTCTTGCTACAACCATTAAAAATCAAGCTGACGTATTAATCTCTCAACGGTTCTTGTTGGGAGCGGAGACGTAGGCTTGGGAATTAAGCCGAACTTCGTTATCAAATTGTGTCTTGCCTTTTTTTATTTCCGCTGCATTGATAATTGTTTTAAATTGTTAATTATTTTTGAAAAGGAAATTCACCCCCCCTCTTGCCATCCTCTACGACCCAACAATATCCTCAATGATTTGGAACTGAGACTAGATGCAGTGGGATCAAAGGACTACAGATGCCTTAGTTTCACTGATAGTAATTTCATTGAGAGTTACTAACATTGACGTGATACTTACATTTCATGCATTCCTTTTTGATATTAAAATACAGTACTTTTGTGATTTTAATTATTTATTCTTTCCTGAATGTATAATTATTTATTCATATATGGTAGGATATATATATTTATGGAAAATGATAAAAATTATCCAAAAGGATTGATATTTTAATCGTGAGAATACTTTCCATGATGTATGTTGTCCATAGGATGCTTTTGGGGCTCAAAATTGAAGAAACATGATAAAATAAAGGTTAACTTGTTGGATAATGGATATTAATGTCAAGAATGGTATTAAATACATGAAATGAACTCATGAAATGAAGAAAAAAAATAAAAAATTCACTTTAAGGTGGATCCCTAAGATTAATGGTGTGACACTATATGTCACGGTGTGAACATGGCCAGACATGCCCAAAAACATTCATTGACGGTGAAATTAAAATGAGGACCAAGCCTTTTTGACCCCAAACTACCACACACACCCTGGATTTACCTAGGAGGATATTAATGAACATATTAATGAATATTTAGAAACAACCCCAATATTATTGAGATCTATAAATAGAGTGGAAGGATGCTTCTATGAGGGATTCATTATTTTAGAGACCAAAGTTTGGGGTGAGTTGTTTCACTACTATAGAGTACTACATTAGTTCTACTCTATGTTTTATTTATTATTTCCTTTTCTTTTGTCCTTACCTTTTATTACCTAATGTAAATCAGTAAGTTTTAACTCCCTCTTTGTTATGGGTGATGTAGATAAGTAGGGAAGGTGATGTGAATTTTTATTTTTATTTTGTTCATGCTTTGGGTTACTACAATACTCAATTTCAATTCCAATCTATTTTCTTTTCTTATTTCATTACCCTTGATTTATGAATTTATAAAGTAATATTTAAATTGAGTAACTAATTACCCTAAATTAGGCATGATAATTGAATGGTTTTGGGACTATGGGAAATGGGGGATTTTTGCATTAAGGAGGGGATACCAAGACCAATGATCTTCCTTGTATTGACTTTGATAATAATCATGATAAAAAAATTGATTTCTAAATCTTTCATCACCTGAAACATAAATCTATAAACCTTGAAATATTTTCTCATATTGATTTTCAAAAACCAAAATCTATCTCTTCACTCTCTTTTTAAAAAAAAATCAATCAATTGTTTTTAAATTCCTAAAATAACTACTTGCATTATCTTATGGGTTCAAACAAAAACTCATTGTTGTATATATTTAATTAGATTCATTTTATTTTTTTAGTTTTTTTAAATTATTAAATTTCATTATCCCCATAGGAAACTAATAATTCCTTGTGAGCTATCAAATTGATAGTGTAGTTGCTAAGGATGGTTGTAAATTAGTTTTTGGGTTTTTTAATTTAATTTAATTTTATTGATTTATTTTGATTTCCCTTTTTATGATGAATATTTTCATGTTTCAATTTCAGATGAAAATCATTTATACATGATTACCACATGAGAAAAAATTGATAGAGATCCTCAAGATTGATCATGAGCCTGAACAACACATAAGAAAAAACAAAGTAGTTATGACTATGGATGACACATAGAAACATCTAGCTATTGGAGGTGTTTATCCATGAGAACTTTGGATAAGAGTGCTGATAGATTATAACAAACCATTAAAAATCAGATCTCATATAATCATACCCATACCACAAGTGGCTTCCATACACTTAGAAATCAGGACAATGATCATTTAGATGATTTAAAAAATGGTATAATTTTTTGGACTGCCTCATGAATATTCAAACACCCACATAGGAAGTTTCCTCGAGCTCAATGAATTTTTTTAATTTTATAATATTTCAAGAAAATAAGTAAGGCTTTGTTTATTTAGATTTTATTTATTAGACTAAGCTCAATAATGGATCCAAATATTTTCATCACATTCCATAACAACATGGGATATGTTGAAAAGAATTTTTCTCACCCGATTCTTTCTTCCCTCCAAGTCTATGAATATTCAGGTAAATATTTTAAATTTTAATAAATTTTAAGATAAATCACTATATAGAGAATGTAATAAATTTAAATATTTTATTACAAAATTCCTGCATCATGGAATATAGATTTGGATACCAATCCAAAATTTCTATAAAGGTCTTGTTCATGGAAACTTGTCAATTTTGGATGTTTTAAATGGAGAATCATTAATGAAAAAATCACCAGAGGAGAACTAAAATCTACTGGATTAAATAGTGAGTGAAAAATTATAATGGGAGACTTAAGATACCCAACAAAGAGGCATCCATATAGTCAATAATAAAAAAATTTATGGTGGTGAAAATGAAATCTCTCACAAAGAAGATAGATACCATGATGGTCCATCAACCACAACCCCAAAGTATATATATTGAAGAAGATAATTATGTTGATTATAATTAGGGTAATAATTTTTAGGGTTGGAATGAAAAAAAACAAGGGAAAGGTTATTAGTAGAGGGTAATAGGATTTCAAGGACAATAAGGAACATCACTATAGATCTAATTCCACACACTGGAGGAGACCTTAGACACTTTCATGACTTCCACCAGAGCTACCATCAAAGAAATTGCTTCATACTCAAAGGACCAAGGGGTAGATATCAAGGAGATTAAGGATGACTCTAGGGAATAGAGGACTACAATATGAGACCTATAATTCCAATTGGGTGAAATTTCAAAGAAACTTAGATAGAGACGATGGTGAATATGGACAGGGCACTCAGAAGACAACCCCCATGTAGATTTGAAATTCATTACTCTAAGAAGTGGGAAAAAATAAAATATAGTCATAAATAAAGTGGGAAACAATAAGAATAAAAAGGTGAAAAGTAAGTTAAATAGTTGGTAAAGAGTACGGATAAAGTAAAAACTAAATATTAAAGAGAGGAACCACCACCAAAAAAATCGTGGATACCTTTTATGGAATGACTAGTGTAAGGGAGTATTGACGCAAAGAAAGGTAAATTATTTGAACATTTTAAAAAATGTCATATTAAAATCACTTTTTTAGAGTCTCTCACCAACATGATAACATATGAAAAATTTATGAAATATTTGGTGACCAAAAATATAAATATGGAGGAGATTAGCACCATACCACTCACATGGGAGTGTTCGACGGTCATTTCAAAGGAATTACCAAATAAGCAACATGTCCCAGGTAGATTTTTAATTCCTATAAATATTTGGTATAAAAAATAGGGAAATAATTTTTTGATATAGGTTCTAGTGTGAATATCATTTCATATAAAAATGTCAAAATATTGGGTTAAGATAAGATAAAAAATAAAAGAATTTCTCTCTAACTAGAATATTCAACGGTAAAATTACCCCATGGGGTCATAGAAGATATCATAGTCAAAGTTAATAAATTATACTTCCTAGTAGATTTATTAGTTATCTAAATGGAATAAGATATAACCCATCTCATTTTGTGGAGACTGTTCTTGGCTACCTGATGAGCGCTGATAAATGTGAAAAGTAAAGAACTATGTCTGAGAGTTGGTAGAAAACAAGTGAATTTCAACATTCATTGAGTGAATAATAATTACTATGTGAAGGATTATGGTGAGATAGAATAGAATAAAATATATGAAGTTAAAGATATTAGTGAACTTGAATAAGTACATGAGGTTTCTTTTATCATATAAAAATATATTCAAATAGGTGGTGCTAAAAAAAGAAGGAAAAAATTAAAGACATTTTAGGGGAAAGAAATTCCAACAAGTTTGAGAAGGGATAGAAGGTATGGATGGTATATAACCTTCCATTTAGTTTTTAGGTTTAAAAAAGAACTGATAGAATGACCCAGTGGATTTTGATAAGGTGATACCCACAAGAGGAATCAATTTATTTTTATAAGGAAATGGGCCAACCTATGTAGACAGAGCACATATGAGACCATTTATATATCCATAATAGTTACAATATTTTCAATATCATGTCACTTGATCTAAAAAGGCGAGGCTGATCCAATGATATTAAACAAAGTCACTTCCTGGGAGGCGACTCAAGTTTTTTTTAATTTTATTTTTTAGATGCACTCACACCCCCTCCAAAATCTTTTTAATTTTATTGAAAAGTAAATATATTTTTATTTTTATTTTTTTTATTTTTTAGGTCCATAAAGACATCTCAAGGAATCTTGAAAAGAGTCTTCAAGACCAATACATATCATGAGATACTAATTCACATCATGAAATTTCTATTCACATCATAAAACTAGTGTATGAGGAACCTATGAAGCCTAACAAAAAATCATCCTTTAAAGGGGAGTAATCATTCTAATTCGATATTTTTTTTCGATTTTATTATCTACATTTAATTTTTTTTAGATATTTTAACTTCTAATTGCTTTCCCTACCTTGAATTTTTTCTTTAATCACTGATCTAGAAGATATAATCTGATTAGGATAATTACCATTCCATTTTTTTCAATTTATTTATCAATAAATTTGAATGAGAAAAATGGGAGAAAATTAGTAGAGATAACATATGGTTTTAGATTTGAAAAATTATTATCTAGGGGAACTTGCTAATTTTTGTAATTTTTTTTTTCAAATTTTTAACCATGATTTGAATTTATGATGTTTGAGTTATTTGATTTTATTATTCATATACATTTCCATGAGAGATTTTCCTAACCATTTTTTCTTTTTCCTAAGAAATTTTTTTGAGCCTAATATTTTCCACTTTTTTCATAAGTATATTTCTAGAGTGAAACTCAAGCATGTTTTATTCTTAAACTTGTTTTCCATCTAGTCAAAGATATGATTACACAATATCACATTTCATATGATTGAGGCATATTTTTAATTAGTCCTTTATCCTTATACCCACCTTACATTAATCCTTTTTGAGCTTGTAGAATCTATGAACAAAATTGTTTAGAAAATATCCATGTTATAAACCTATTTTAACTATTCCTACCCTACTATAAATATTTTTCATGATTTTCAAAAATGAGTGTGGGGGAGATGATTCCATGTTGGAAGGGATTTTTATATTATAATGGAAAATTATGGGGGAACTTTATTGTGATATTTGTGGTGAGGTTCATGATTTTCATACATTATATTCACTATAAACCCTCTTGAAAAAAAGGGTTGTGTCTTGGGAAATTCAAAAATCACCATTGCTTGACTAGTGATCATATTATTACTATTATAAATAGTGTTATTAGGAGATCATTTGGGATTGAGTGGAGGCTGTGAGATTTATCCCAAGAATAAATTTCAAAAAAAAGAAAAAAACATAAATAAATATATATATAAGAGGGTGTTTCATTCATTATGCCACATTAGTTCATGAGTCTAATTTGAGTTTTTGGGAAAAGGGAGATGAATTTTGTAAAGGGCTATTTTTCATTGAGTTTATTTTTAATTATCATGCAAAGTACCTTAGTTATAACCTAATTTTTTATATTTACTTATTTTACATTATTTACATATCTTCCCTAAGCCTTAGAGTCATTTGAACCTAATAAGGAATCCCTCATGATTATTTGTGATTTTTTCTCTATGGGATAAATAAATAATATGCAATGAAAACTAATGGTAAGGATAATGACTATAGGTATGAAATGAACATTATTTAAATTTGTACCTTGATGATGAGAAAAAAAATTAAAAGTGAGGTAAATTGCAAGTGACATGCATATTGATAATTAATTGAAAAATAAAAATGGAAGAATAAAGAGGCATAATTAATTAGAAAGGGGTAAATTTAAATACATGGTTAACTTATTTCTTAGAAAAGTGAGGATTTCATGAAATTTTCTTGTGCGATGCTCAAACAATTAGTTCCCAATTTAATTGATTAATTTTATTGAAATTACATTTAAAATCATGGTGAGGTGATATTCCTTTGTGTTATGTTGAGGTTTTATCCTTTAAGAAAAGTATAAATTCAAGTGTGGGGGGATTTGATACTTAAATTTCTTGTATTCATTTTTGATAATAAAATATATTACTTTTGTGATTTAATTTTTTAATTATTTTCTAGATGTCAAATGATTTGTTCACCTATAGAAAGATACAATGATCAATGAAAAACAATAAAAATGATCCAAATTACAAGTGGAGTGCGTATTGATAATTAATTGAAAAATAAAAATGGAAGAATAAAGAGGCATGGTTAATTAGATAGAGGGAAAGTGAAATACATGGTTAACTTGTTTTTTTGAAAAGTGAGGACTTAATGAAATTTTCCTGTGAGATGATAAAACATTTAATTCCTAATTTAATTGATTAATTTTATTGAAATTACATTTAAAATCATGGTAAGGTGATATTCATTTGTGGTATGTTGAGGTTTCATCCTTTAGGAAAAGTCCAAATTCAAGTGTGGGGGGATTTGATACTTACATTTTTTGCATTCTTTTTTTATAATAAAATATATTACTTTTGTGATTTAAATTGTTAATTCTTTACTGGATGTCTAATGATTTTTTCACCTATAGAAAGATACAATGATCAATGAAAAACTAGAAAAATTATCCAAATTTCAAGTGGTGTGCATATTGATAATTAATTGAAAAATAAAAATATAAGAATAAAGAGACATGGTTAATTAGAAAGGGGGAATGTTTAATACATGGTTAACTTGTTTCTTTGAAAAGTGAGGAGTTGATGAAATTTTCTTGTGAGATTCTCAAACATTTAATTCCAAATTTAATTTATTAATTTTATTGACATTACATTTAAAATCATGGTAAGGTGATATTTCTTTGTGGTATGTTGTGGTTTCATCCTTTAGGAAAAGTCCAAATTCAAGTGTGGGGGTATTTGATACTTACATTTCTTGCATTCCTTTTTTATAATAAAATATATTACTTTTGTGATTTAAATTTTTAATTCTTTGCTAGATTTATAATGATTTGTTCACCTACATAAAGATACATTGATCAATGAAAAACAAGAAAAATTATCCAAACAAATTGATATTTATATCATGAGAAGGACTTCTATGATGTAGGATGTCCATGGGATGCTTTTAGGGCTCAAAACAGAATAAAAAGGCTCAAACAAAGCTTAAAATGTTAGATAATGGTGATTCACATAATTAATGGAATTAATGACATAAAATTTACTCCTAATGTGAATAAAAAGGGTGAAAAACCAAACTTGGAGGTGGAACCCTAAGATTCACAGCACGCCACTATGTGTCACGCTGTGAACATGGCTAGATAGACCCAGAAACATTCATTGATGGTGAAATTAAAATAGGGACCATGACTTTTTAACCTAGAACTATAATGAACAATTAATATATTCCTAAGAGTATATTAATGAATATATTAATGAATATTTAAAACCAACCTAATCATTATTAATATCTATAAATAGAGAGGCATGATGATATAACTAGATATTTGTTTATTCAAACACCAAATCCTAGGGAGAGTTACTATATTGTTGCATAGTCCTCCACTAGTTCTTTCTCCCTATTTTCTTTATAATTTCATTTTCTATTCACCTTCCTTCTTATTACCTCAAGGCTATCATGATGGGGTAACTCCTGCTTTGTGATAAGTGATATAGATAAAGGGGAAAGGTACTTTGGTTTTTTATTTTTATTTTTTCATGCATTGGGTTGCTTCAATATTCAATTTCAGTTCCAATCTCTTCATTTTTCATATTTCATGACCATTGATTTATGAATATGTAAAGTAATATTTAAATTTCATAACTAATTATCTTAAATTAGGCATGACTATTCAATGGTTTATGGTAGTTATATTCAAAAATAGAATTAGGACAAACTTAATTTATTAATTCCCTAAAGTACTTAACCCTAGAAAAAAGGGTATTTTTGTATTAAGGATGGGATACCAAGACCAAGGATATTACTCATCCCAAATATAACAATAATCATGATAAAAATGATTTAATTTATAAATATTTCATCACGTGAAACCTAAATCTAAAAAACCCCAACACGTTTTCTCAACATGATTTTCAAAAACCAAAATCTATCTCTTCATTCTGTTTCTTTAAAAAAATCCAATCAATGTTTTTTAAATTCCTAAAATAACTACTTGAATCATCTCATGGGTTTTACCTTTATCTATTTTTTGTCTAAATTTAATTTTACTAGTTGTATTGTTTGAGTTTTTATAAATTACTAAATTTGGTTAGTCCCTTAGAAAACTAACGACACCCCACATATATCAAAATTTATGGTTGTAGTGGATGGAGGTTAGTTTCAAATATCTCACTAAAATTTTATATATCTAAATTATCTCAAACTAAAAAATATTAGAGATCATAGTGTCAAAAGATCGTATTTGAAAGAGAGGGGCCATGGACCTGGTGAACAATGCAACTTTTTGTTGGAAATTCAATAAAGTTAAAGAATAAAAACTTAATTACTATTTTATTTATGGGAATTACAGGGAATAATTATGATGACTTTCATAGATACAGATGAATGCCATATCATGGTTTAAGAAAAATATATGGGAATTTGATTTAGTGTGATCATGGATGGTCAGATAAATCATGGTGTGGAGAACCATACAGATGCTGCAGAATGATGGTGGAAAGAATCCAACTAGTGAGACTTTGGTGTGAGAATCAGAGTAGTTTTTTGGTCGGACATTTTTGGACTTAAACTTTGAAAATAATTATCAAGTGTGAGATTAATGGATTTGGTGTGATAATTGATTTCTTGGTCAAGTATCAAAGCTCCAAAAGTTCAGTCACTGAAGGTAACAATTGAGAGAGCCTAGATAGAGATAATGCACCAACATCATGGAATTTAGGTTATGGTATACAAAATAAATTCACTAGAAGTTTATTAGGTGGATTGGTTAGTTCACTAGATAAAAATCCTTAATTGAATGGAATTTTGAATGAGCCTTTGAATTTCAGGTCATCAGAAGCATGCGAGATAGTGTGAGTTCACCATAAGTAGTAGAAAAAACAGGCTAGATTTAACCCAAAAGATGGGGCATAGCAGATTCCAAGTGTAAAAATGATGATAAGGAACATATAATTCATGTACTTGTAAATTTGGTAATGTTTCTAGAGTATGGAGTGAGGCGTATGGAATGGGATGATTCTGGTAGCTGAAAGAATTTCATGAGGTGGTGGTGAATAGTATGGAGGTTCATTACTTGCATGAAGTTTTTGATCATAGATACATAAAACGAAATTATCATCAAATTCATCAGGGTGGAGTGAAAGGTAACATGAACTATTAAATAGGAGTTGGCAGTTAATGAAATAGATTCTATAGGAAATCAAAAGTTGCATAGTCAAATAGAGGGATTACCATAAATGTAGAAAAGTGGTGCTGACTAGATAAATGACCGATACCAGTATAAATAAAAATATTGGTTCACATGTGAAAGGTGTACTAAAAAGTTTTTCTAAAAATTTATAGAGGTAGAGATGGATTTGTAACAGGAACATTGGGGCATATCCAGGTTCTAGAAGCTGAAATGATGAAGGTAAAATACTGAAGGGAGGAACAACATAAGATGTAAAGACTGGAATAGGGTTTTGGTGATAATTATTTTAGTAGTCTAGGTAGTTTTTTTTAAAACTTTATATCCCTTTAAAATTAGATGTACTATATTTGTAATGTAATAAAAGATATTTCATTGTCTTGTGGATATGTGACACAGTGCATGAACCATGTAATCCTTATGTGCAGTGTGTTTGTACTTTGTTCTTGCATGTGTGTGTTTATTGTGTTCTTATTCTCTTGTACATTGATCAAAATTAATATCATGATTTGATTAGAACTATATGGTGGAGTATATCTTTATGAAGTGGTTAGGGTGCTTATTCTTCCAAGTTCTGATTTTTGAAGTCATAGAGGATGTTTGATTGGAGGGTGATGCTTCTGATAGTTGAAGATCCGCTATGCTAGATTACCAAAACAAATCAACATCTGATGATCAAAATTTACTCCTTAATTGATGCACTCCATACCCATACTCCCATATCTAGTGCTGAAAACACAAAACTTATACATGCCAGATTTTATACGCATCTATAATTACAATATAGTGCAATATTTACAACCGAATTACCTTTTTAGTTTTAGAGTTTTAGAGAATTAGGAAAAATATTTAAACTATTATAACCCAAATTCTTTGTATCAAAAGGAAATTTTTACCACTATATAATAAAATATTTATTCTATAATAATACTTTAATAGCTCCAAAAAATCCTATACACAAGATACTCTTCTAGACACATCTTATGTTCTACTTTTCTTCATAACCTAGAAAAATGGAAACATAAGAAAGGGGTGAGATCAAATAATCAGTAAGGTTAAATGTAAATGATAAGATTCAATGGTCATAAGTGATAATAAGATGATAAAATGGGTATATTAAAATTATATAATGAAATCATACCCATAAATTCATAGATCTATAGTCAAGAGTCATGGTATAAGGCTCGAAAAATTAAAAGATATGAATCAAAAGAGTGTGAAAATATTTGACAATAGTCATAATCCAAGAGATATAAATATAGGAATAAATATAAGCATAAAAAAAAGAATAAAATGAAAAAAAAACTTAGAGATATGGAACAACCATAAGCATAGGATAACCTTTATGAGAAAACTCATTATGCCCACGCCTATGTGAATAAACTCGTTATATACATGCTAGACAATTTCATGATATATAAACATAAACCAATGTATTGGAGGGTTATATAAGACCCCACCCTAAATCATCCATACATATGGGTTACACATAAAATAAATCACCATCATATTATAAATAACCCATGAAAATGAAATGGTATTAATGTCTTTTTTCAAATGGAATCACATAAAGAAAACATTCATAATTCCATTAATAATCATAACATGATATATCTATGGAAAATAAACGGGTTTACAAAGATATTTAGAATTTTTTTCGGTAAATGTCACTCAATCAAGATAATATAGGATAAGTTATTTTTACCATATAAATAAATGGTATACAATTAAGCCAAAAATTTCCTAATCAATCGATGAATAACATTTAGGAGAACACCCTTTAATCAAAGGAATAAAAAATATGGTATTCATAGAGGATATATATTAGAAGAATAAGTATAGTTATAAATTGAATATTCTTAGGAAAGAAAATGGTAGTGATAGATCATTTACCATATAGAGATTCAATATTTCTCATTTTTTAAAACAAAGGTAAAAATCAATTGGTAGATAAAAAATACTTTAAGAAGAATGGTAGAATTTTATTTTGAAAAGCATGATAAAAATGAACCTTTTCCATGAAAACCATTTTAAATAAAACTCATATAATAACACTAATAGAGATTCAAGATATAACCACAATTTAAAACCATGATTATAGGTCAATAAATAATGGTTATAGGTAATATCCATTTTTTGGTGAACCATGGATCTTATTAGTGTGGAAATAGATCCAAAAATATAACCATAGTTTGAAATTGTGGCTATATCCCTATATCCATGTTGAAAACCATGGCTATAGCCCTATATCCATGGTTACCACCATGGAAATACACCTATATCCATGGTTTCTAATTTTCATTATAGCTTATTCCATGATAATGTATATCCACGATGGAAACCATGGATATAAGGCTATAACCATTTTTTCCAGCATGGATGTACACCTATATCCATAGTTTTCAACCATGTATATAACTTATTCCATACATACATATATCCATAGTTTTCAACTATGGATATTAGGACTACCACCATGGTTTACAATTCTGGTTATATCTTCCAATTACCAGAAAAAACATATGGTCTACATGAGAAACCATCACTCACATGAATAAGTAACACCAACAGAGAAATAAAAAAATAGAAAATAGTAAAGAAAGTAATAAATAAACACCATGATTTACATTTTTCAGTTAAATTGAAAAATGTGCATGGGGTAGGGGGTTCCACTATACAAATAAACAAGGGAAAATTATAATCATAGGCAAGACAGACCAAATACCATACAACAACCCTAACCAGTTATAAAAGAAAATTATAAGTATAGTTCCAAGTACCAATTCCAAAGAACTTGGATCAAAGTCCAATATCATGAGTGGATGAAGCTGATAATCATTTATGTTCAAGTTTACAATCCATAAGACAATCAAATCCTCTATCATGACTTCAGTGATCTAGGATCAATCCTGTATTAACTAACAACTCAACATTGAGAAACCCTAGTTTCACTCTCTATCAAACACATGGATGGATGTGATCAATATGAAAGAACCCAAAATACTACTAAGGGATAGTAGGATAGGACTAATGGTTGGGGAATATGGGAAACAAATAGAAACAACAAATCCAAGGGAAAACCTCTCATAACAGAAAAAGAATGTGAGAAGAAAAAGAAATTGTATGATTGAAATTTATCAATGACTAGGACTAAAACCAGGAAGCGAATGATATGACCAGAAAAATGGGATAAATAAAAAACCAAAAACATATTTTCACCACTATAGTACCTTCAAATATTATTTGAAACTTTGTAAATTACTATGATGCAAAAATCAATCAAAATTTTAGGCAGTGAAATATGTATCGCTAAGTAAAAAAACACTATTGGTCATATTGCAGAAGTTAATTGTACATGAAATTTATTCACAATAAACCACCTGTGAAGAAATAATGGGAAAATAAGTGAGATATAATGACTTCTTATATGTATGTGATCAGTGTGTCAATTGTACATGATAAATGATACATGACTCAATAACGAATAATGAACAAAGAATATTCAAATTGATATATAAATTTGGTTTAGTTTTTAAACATTTTATAACATGTCTATTAAAGGTTCACAAAAATTAACATCATATTTACATGAATACCTTCATAGACTAAAGATTAGAAGAAAGATCCAAATCACCTAGGACCACATCAAGGGAAGTGAATATAACTTCTTAGGTATGGAAACAAGGATTAACAAGCTCTTTAATAACACCCAAGCCAATATAAATGGTTTTGAAGCTCAAGTAGAGATACTTATGAAATGAAATTTTTAAATGGATAAAGAATTTATGTCATTCTAAACTAAAACCCATATTATGGAGGGTTATAGAAGTCAAAACAAGCATTGGAAATGATATTGAAATTGGAAATCCACTGGATGATGTTTATGAGTTTTTGTTGATGAAGAACTCATTAAAACTTTAGGAATAAAGTCATATACACATGTAAAATGATTAAGGAAATTTAGGTCATAAGAAATTCAAAAAAAATATGTTTTCGGGAGGAAAAGACATAGAAATTATAAATTTTGGGAAATATTTAATTGAATAATAAAATGAGAAAATGAACATGGAATTTCCATATTTGGAATCTACTACTCTTGGAGTAGAAAATGAAGAAAGATGAGTTAAAATTATATAATTTAAGAAATAAGATAAAATTGAATTTCAGGAAGGGTTAAAATCTAAAAAATAAAGGAAAAAGAGATTGGAATGATGTTGAAATCTTAAGAATGAGATATAATATTTTAGACCATTGTTTATACACTTCAATGGAGCTTAAAAACATGTAAGAAATTTAAATCAATCTAAAAATCACAAAAAAAATATTTATCAACAAATAAACTAATTTTAAATCAAAGAAAAACATAGAAGCAATTTAAATCAATAATTAGTCCATAAAAATCCATAATTCACATATTAACACATACAAAGGACATGAGAAAGTGATAGGTTGTCTAACTCAAATAGGACAAGTAATCCTCTTATGGTTTTAGACATGTCTTTGACTAAAGATGCAATGTCTAAAAATAGGCATAGAAATAGACAGATGGTGAAGCTCTATTAAGGGTAGATTATGGCTCAAAGGGGGTCATACATGGGAAACACTAATGGAAAAGTTGGAGTAAGAGGAATCACTGGTCACAATAGATAATGTGAATAAATAAGATGACTAGTTCTAGAAAAATAAAATACACATCTTTTAATCCTCTGAATCAGATTTCATATATCATATAAACCTACGACACTAGGAGCAGTTTTTTATTACAAATATAAAATAGGATTTTATCATGGTTTACTCTACAAATGAAACACTGAGTATTTAAGTTACCCAACTGGGGAAACTCATTTAGTACATTATCATCTCATATATAGGGTATACACATAGGGTAGAAAAATTAAATGTCATTTATTTTGGTTATATGACATGAAGTTCCATGGTAATACATTCCTTTTTAGTCTACAAGTCCAATGGATATTCCTTATGGGTTGTGTATGTGAGAGTATGAGTAGTTCTCATGTTTTTATGGGTTTAAAAAGCACTAAAGGCATGGTCAGCTGGGTAATTAGGATGGAAATACTATGATTGATAGGTTATGATTCAAGAGTGTTTTATATGTTGGTATAACATGATATCGATAGGGTGAATTTCTGATGGGTGTGGTTGGATGGTAATGGTAACTGTTGAGTATAAAATTTATATAAAAAGAAACACTCATTTCAAGGGGTATTATGGGGGGATTTGGATTATCATATGTGGTAAGTGGTTTTATGTGACTGATGCTTAACCTAAGGATGGTGGGAATACTATTTAATTAGGTGTGAGGTGCATGAAAATGGTTTTATAAGTGAGTTCCACATGTAATTTCAAGGGAATTGTGATTTTTAACATGGTTTATAGTAGGAATATAATTCCTAAAGGATGTGGATGATTAAACTTGATACCTTGATTTGTGTTGGTTTTTTGAATTTATGATCATTTGGATACTTATCCTGGTGGTTTTGATAAATTTTGGATATGATAAGTGACTAATGGAATGGATGAGATACCTACAGTTGTTCTAGACTTAGGTATTGATGAGGTTGGGAGGTGTCCCTCTTTAATGTGAGATACATAAAAATATATTTTAGTACCATGTTATGACCAATATGATCTTGGTTCCTGAGAGGTGTTCCTAAATACTAGATGATAATGGTTAAAGAGGAGAGATGAACATGTGATGAAGGAACCCATTGGGAGTTGTTATCAATGGGTGATGTAAGGAATTACCTATGTGGGGATCACACCATAGATGATTTAATCATGTGATTATTTTTTATTAGTTTTTATAAAATGTTCAGAGTGACATGTTAGAGATCCCAACCCAGAACTAATTATGGTTTTTTGGTGCTTGGATGCGAGAGACTAGATTACTTATGGAAAATAGAATGCATATAGATATGGATGTTGGCTGATGAGATTCATATTGGGATAGTATGTTCTATATGTGTAAGCTTCTAGATATGGGATGAAGGTTCGGTGGCACAACCAGATCTATTTTCCCTAAATAGTCTTGTAGGGTAACTAGATCTGTCACATATTGGTGGTCATAGATAACATATCTACATGAAAAATAAGGTGAGGAATTATGTTACAAGTATAATACCATTTGTGAGACTATGATTTCTAATGAATATAGTTAGGTTACACTAGGCGTGACACTGATTTGGTGACAAACTAGTATGGTGGAGTATTATTAAATAATGGGGTGTGATGTTTGTAAATTTGGAAATCATGAATACCACTAGAAGAAAAAAATTATTGTGGATTTAGTGGAAATATATAGTATCAAAATTTGTGGGTTAGCACCATTTTGATTATTAAATCTAGTTTTAGTCTGGTTACAACATGACCATGACCAGTGAGAGACATTAGACTTTGGTTGTACATAATGTTTGAATAACTGAGGTTGTTTCTTCAGGATACATGAGAAGAATATATTGTATGTGAAACAATATGGTTGGGGGTTGTAATGACCCGCACTATTATGGGTTAAGAAAAGGTAAAATTTATTTTTTTAGAGAAGGGGATATTTTGAGAATTATCAATTGAACAAGACCATTAGGACCCAATATGTGTGTCATAAGTGTTGGAATATGTTTTTAATTTTATTTTGAGTGGTATCCCAGGGTTGAGGTTAGCTATTCTTCTTTTCCTAATCCTGTAGCCATGTTTGGGGGGTGCTGAAGGTACTATATAGTGATTCTAATAAAAAAATGATTCCTTGATTAAAAAAATAAATTCTCTTAGTTGTCACATACCTTAAAAAATTGAAACACATCACTATTTTACAATGTTAAAAATAAATAATTCAGATAATGGTTCAACTTTAATTAATAAATCCCCCATGCAGCTCCTGAATATCTTTATTTTATTTATTATGGGATTAAATGTCCTTCTAAGCCTACAGTCTCACAACTTTCTCCTCTGCAAGATGCTTCTCTAGTTTTTTAGATGATTCTCATAATTTTTATTCCCCCATCTCTATAATTTGTTTTAGCTTCTATTCGTAGTAAATATTAATGTAGACTAAAATCTCAAAAAAAAATCAGAGAATCAAAAATCCAAATATTATCATAAAATTAACAATTCAAATTAAAAAGGATAACTAAATGTTTTCACATACCTTTTATATTGGTGTTGATAAAATATACATAGGTAAAAATGGTAATAATTGTCCTATATAATAGATCATTTTTCACTAATAGTCAAAAAGACATCAATAGTTTAACTATAATGACTATGATAACTCACAACTGTATATTTTTTTTATCATTATGAACAATGAAAATTCATATCATAATTTTTTACAAATATCTCATAATGATAAATTTAAATCTAGCACATTTTCATTAATATATTGTAACGAACATTAATGAAAAAATTAGATTACACTTACAGTTTCCTGTAGAATCTTTGGGAATAATGATAATCTAATTCACATAAAAAATAAACTGATAATGGATAACCAACTGAAATCTATTCTCATCCATCATTATCTATGAAACTATCCATTCATGGCTGAATAGAAATCAATTTAGAAGGGAAAAAATTCAAATAATATAATCACTTTGAAAAATTAGTCTTTCAACCATGTAGAATAAAAATGAATACAAAAAATTATGAATGTAAAAAATGAAATCCATAAAATAAAATGAAAATCAAACGATGAGCTAAGAAAGATTTATATGTCTTATAGATTATGTTTCAATTGATGATGTTTATAATAAAATGATTAAAATAATTTTTTACATTTCATATAATTTATTAAGTTTAACTGAGAGTATAATTAAACAAATACATGTCATTATAGGCTAAAAAAGATTTATGACATGGAAATAAACCACAAAACTCCTACAAAAATTTGATGAGTAAGGAAAAAAGAAACATGAATTAGAAAAAATATCATTAATGTTGAAAATAATCAATTTAAAAAAGTTAATACTTGTTATTGTAGGAATAAATACATGAATAAATAAGAAATAAAAATAAAATTATGTAAAAATACCAAAATACATAAATTAGAATAGGAATAATTACATAAATACTCTAAAAAATGAATTTAACTGACATTGTAGACATTTTGGACATATAAAAGTAAAATGCATAATTGAGGTCTATAAGGAATATATACAGTTTATAAAATTGAGAACCCACAATTGAGAATTAACACTTTAAAATTAAAATCCACAATTGAGAATTAGCACTTTAAATGAAGCTATTAAGTAAGATAAACATTAAAAAAAATAATGAAAATTCATACCTTTGGGATCCAATAAACTATGAATGTGAGTATTCAAAATTTCATATTTACCTTAATAGAACCATTCAATTCACCAAGATAATTGAATAATAAACACGTTCCCGGGGAACATCTTCTTCATGTAAAGTGAAGAACAAAGAGCGAGCCAATATTATTCATAAACCCCCATGTATTGAGTTCCTAGAATGAAAAAAAATTATAAAACCATTTTTAAGATAACATGGTAAAGCAAATGACTGGCTAAAAAATTATTTTTTAACTAAAATGAAAAAAGAAGGAATATTAATTTAAAGGAAATTTTAGTGTAGAGATAGTTAGGAAATAAAAAATTTAATAGAAAAAATATATTTTTGGTAATGTATTTTATTTTCATAAAATATTATATCAAGAACAAATGTTCTTATATAGATCTTAAAACAATTGAAATTAAATGTAATAGAGGAAATTAAGATGAAATGAAAATTATAAATGAGTTAAAAAATTTGTATGAACATAAATAAACCATAACTACAGATATATTGGTTAAATACAAGTGACATATATAATAAAACCAGATTCACATGAAAAAAATTGTCAATAATCATATGTATTGAATATTATCTGAAGGCATGAATGATTAAAATAAATATAACTAATATTAAATATTCATAGACTATCTAGTTTCTTCTAGGATAAAATATCTCATTAGTAGGTTATATGAAAGGTTTAAAGGTTGATATGATTTGGATATGAAAATATAGGAAATTAATTGTGGTTAAAAACTGGATGAAAAAATAAAGGGTTCATGATTATAGAGGATATGTCACATTGTAAACATATAAAAATAATGATTTGTGGGTATCAAAATGTAAACAAAAAAGACAAAACCAAACTTGATTAGGAAAAGAAAAATAACTAGTTTTTTATATTAATATATTTCACAATTGACACATTTATAGTAGAGGATAACCTTGAAAATCACCTCCAATTTCATAGGTATGGCCAAACGATCATTGGATATAGGTATGAATTTCTTGGGAGATCAGCTTTCATCAAGGAGTAACCACAACAATCTTCATTGAAAGTGCAGGGGTTGACTCATGTGAATCCTGCTCATAGAAGGTCTTGGTTCAGTCAATACACTGATTGGAGGAGGAACACGTGAAATGGGGGTAGAGGAGGAGAGGAACACATGATGAAGGGGTTGAGAGGAATTTCATGAGGGATAGAGGAACCAAATGAATAATCCGGAAAGGATCATCCGAGGAAGAAGCGATCCTTTGGTGACGAGGGAGAAGGGTTTCGTGGGTGGGAGATGAGTCATGACAAGGGAAGAGATTGTGGGTGGGAGATGAATCACGAAGGAGATAAATAATTTGAGGATATATTTCCACAATCACCTTTTAGGCATGGTTTTATCTATTCTAAATCAATATTTTTCAAATAACCATGTCTATATCTTAACCTATAGCCATGGACCAATTAAATTGTGTCTATAGGTCCATTTATAGAGGTCATTTTTTCTATTAGTGTAATGGAAAAATAATTTACTTCATAAAACCATGAATCATGGTAAATATGATTCAAAATTATGGGAAATCATTTCTTGTGAAAACATTTTAAAAAAATTTATTTTTCCTATTTTTATAAATAAATTCTATGTGATAAAGTCACCTATTTATTTTGAAATTTCATTTTAAAAAAATATGGAAAGAAAAATTTTAAGGTATATTAATAAATTATTTTTTAATAAATCTCTAATTATTTTGTTTTTAAAATACATAAAGGTTTTATAAAGAAAATGTGTAGTGGAAGATAAAACATTTGATTTTGAAAGGATGGAAAATGCTTTTAAATATTTTGAAACACTCTTGTTGAAAACCCACATCATAAAAATAGATATAAAAAAATCCTTTTAAAAATAAAAAAAAGGATAAATGTGAAGTTTATATGAGATAACAAAAAATTAGGCTTCTAGGTGGAAATGAGAACATTGCTGGGAAGGGAAATATGGACAAAGAGGGGGAAATTTTATTAGAGGATGTGAATTATTCTCAATAGTGAAATAATTTTGAGAAAGAAATTTTATCTAGGTAAAATATTTGAAATAAAAGGTCATTTTATACTATTTAAGAAGATAAGGTACCATTAAATAAAATATTATAGTGGAAGAAACCAATCTTTTAAGAAAGAATTTTAAGAAGAAGAATTTTAACTCAATGAAGGGAGTTGAGTTGGAAAAACCCCCTTATAATAATGGTAACATGAGAATAAAAGAACATGAGCGAGTTATCATTTAAATATTATAATATAAGTAAATAGGTTGATTAATACACTATATAAAAGAAATTATTTAACACAAAGTCAAACATGTCTCGTGGATTTGAAAATGATACAAAGAAACCCTTACAACTTTTGTAATATTTTAGTCAAAACCCCATAAGAGAAAGAGCCTGGAATAGAAAATTTAATATCATGAAATATAATAGAATCATGATACAAAATATTAAAGGGGAATTAGATACACCATTATAAAAAAAACTTTGTGTATAATAAGAAATATGTCTTAAGGGATAAAAATTGAGAGATTAAACCCTTAAGACATTAGAAACTTTCAAAATAAAAACCACTTGAAGGATATTATTTCAAATAAAACATTAAATATCATAATAATTATAGTATCATGATAGAAAACTGATTTAATGGAAATTAGATACACAATAATAATGAAAACATGGTGTATAAAAATAAATATTTCCCAAGGAGTGAAAATTTGGGAACATGAACCTTTATGAAATTTGAGCCATTCGAATAAAAACCCTCTAAAAGATTTAATCTTAAATGAGAAATTAAATGTAATGAAAAATAATTTGATCATGATAAAAAATATTAAATGGGTAGTAGATAAACCACTTCAAAGAAAAAATGGTGTGTAATAAGAAATATGACTCAAGGAGTGAAAATTTGAGAAATAAACACTTATGCTTTTCTTGATTTGTTATATGAAAGTGCCTAACTTCATAAATAATAACATTAATATTTTTAGATAACTTATTAGGAAATTTACTATTCTATTTTTAATTTAATATAAACTATTTATTATCATATTATATTTATTTATTATATATTTTTTTCTTATATTTTCATGAAAATTGATTCAGCATCGGCTTATTTTGGTTATTTTAGCGATCAAATATGATATTTTAATAATACTATATATACTAATTATAAAAATTCTAGAATAAAAAACCAATCATAATTTTATTATTAAATTATAATAACATTAGTATTTAATTTCACATATTCATCCATGATAGAGTTTTATAACATCGTTCATTTAGGTGGTTAAATCGACCCAAACATGAACATACCATAATTAATGGATTAGTATAGTTATGAAAGTGTTTTTATTTGAATAATATAATTATTTAATAATAATAATTATATTATTTATATTTTTTTAAGGTGTTGAATCATATTTGAAAATCTTTGGACAAAGAATGAAAATCAAGATGAAAAACAAAAAACGTTACTTCATGGAGGCTTTTAGACTGCACAGTCAATGTTATCATTTCTCAGTGAATGAGAGGGGATAAAGATAGATAATAAATTGAATTTTCATAATCATAATTAAATTATAAATATACTATTTTTTATAATTATCATCATTAAAACCATCCGTTAGAGATGGTGATGAAAAATGCAAGATGTTGATTTGTGGAGGCGGTAGTCCGCATATGCACATGATTAGTGTTTTTTTAGTTAGTGGATAGAAATGAACAAATGAGGGTTGTTTATTTAATTTAATAACATATTATTATATTAATTATATTTATTTAAATATATTAATGTGGTTATAAAATGTTTTTAAGAGTAATATTGAGAATAAAATATTAAGAAGAAGGTAATATTTATGCCGAGAGAATGAGTTTTCTATTAAAAATATCCTTAGAAATGAAGGCCTTAGTCTAACTAATAGTGACTAGAGGAATAAGTAAATGGGGTTGGATTATAGGTATTACAAAATGACTGATATTTGGGAATAAATTTGAATACAATGCGTAACTTGAAGAAGTGGGAGTGTTCCCTTTTTATAATGAAGAGGAGGGAAATTTTGGAAGAACCCTTTACATTTTCAATAATATAAATTTACTATTCAATGGTGAAAGGATAAAAAATAAAAAAAATATGAATGTTAGGTGAGTTTTGGTAGATACACACCTCAACCATGCATTTAGAAACATTTTTTAATATATTTTTGGTCATTTCCTATTAGTAAATTAATTTTTACCATTTTTACATTTTTAGGGTAATTAAATTTTAAAACTTTTAATTAATTTTAATGAAAAAAATAAATCAAACTTTTTATATAATTTAAAACTTATAATTTAAAATTTTAAAATAATTTATCAAATAAAATTTCAATCGGTTAAAACTTTAATTTTAAAATAAACGCACATAACACATAAAAATATTTTTTAGGAAAAGTGTGTTTTTAAGTTTAAAATTACAAATTTTTTATTTTATTTTAAAGGAATAAATTATTTTATTATAAAACAAATAAATTTTATGTGTTTTTAAAAGTAATACAAAACCTAATTTTACTAGAATGATATTTAATTAAATTAAAAGACCAAAAAAATTATTAGAATTAAAAATATTAATTTTATTTTATAATTTTAAAAAAAGATTTTATAAATTTAAAATAATATATTTAAAATCATTAAATTTATTACTTTTACTAATTTGAAGGTTTTATAAAATTTTAGGACTTTCTTATATATTAATAAAGTAATTAAAGTCATTATTTTAGAAAAAAATCTTATTTTTCACTATTCATCTGAAAATCACTTATCTCATAAAAATACATAAACTTAATAGTAATTAAATTTTGATATGATGAATTAAAAAATGAATTTTATTTTATCATATTATAATTCTAAAATTTTCAATGAAAATAAAAAATATAAATAAAACTAATTTTATTGAAGAAATGATATTTTTACACATTAGGTGTCATTAATATTAATTCATATCGATTTATATTAGGTAGAATTTCATTATTTTAGTCAATATATTGAAATATTATATATTATCATTTAAAATTGGTCGATTTAATTTATATGACACGTTTAAAAATAATTTGTGAAAGAGAAATTACATTTATTATTTATCCTATAAATTTAAGCATTTTTAGTTGGGGTCCTATCCTAGTGGTTAAGGCTACCCTATAATCCTACATCAACTAGGGATTAATCCCTAGATGCCCAAAATTTAGTAGTTCTTGGTGCCACATTGACGCATGGTATATAAGTCCACAATGGTTGGGTAGCGATAGTGGAGTTGATGTCTAGGGCCACTTTAGGCAGAAAGAGAGAGAGAGAGAGAGAGAGGTGGTGCTCACTCGGTGGGTGACCTTGATGGTGGCTAGTGTGATCGATGGTTATAGTGTGTTAGGTGATAGGCATCTTTGATGGTGTTCTTCAGATCACAGCTGGTGGTGGGTCTCAGATAGTGTCAATGGCTTCTCGAAGCGGTGATGGAATTTTCGGTAATGGCGTGAAACAACTAAGGTGATTATCATTGGTGGTTGGCTTCTCAGATAGAGTTGGTGGCAACGATGGTAGATTCTCAAAGAAAGTGACATTTTTGGTTGGAAGGTGTGTGGAGGGTGAGGTGCTGGACAAGTTCAGATAAATATATGGCTCTATGTGACTCTTGTATTGGGATAAAATCCAATGGGCCTTCAATGGTCATGTAATGGGATAAATATGCCCAAAATAATAAAAGGATTCTTTCATTTCAATAATAAAGAGGGGGAATTCCCGCCTACCTGTTAAAAAATAATATATTCTTATTTACTTGAGGTTTTATTGTTCTGATTTTTTTATTAATAGTATTTATCTATTAGGTCATGAATTCTTTTAGTTATGTGGTGCATATAAAACAAGTTATTGAAAAAATATATTTAAAGGAAAATCATATAGTGAAATATTGGGTTGTTACACTTATTCCTAACATATTTCTCTTAATTAACTTATTTTTTATGTTGTCTGTTATGTGTATATTATACTTTCATGTTCCTTAATTAAATTTTTATTATCCAATAGTTTAAAAAATTTAGTTTATATTGACTATATTTTTTAATATTTTTTGTTAGATAATTGGTTAAAATGTTAATTTTAGGATCTGTTGAGCATTCTTGATGGCATTAACACGGGATGACCATTTTACATCATCGGTAATTTAATTGAAATTAGTTTACATTAAATATAAATCCTAAATTTAATATGAATTTTAAAATACAGATTAATGTCATTTAGTTTTTCATTTTACATAAAAATTTAATGAATTTAAAATTATAAATGAGATTAGAAAACTCACACAAGTTAAATTTTATATCTTTTTAGAAAAAAGTTAAAATTTTATACTGATTTACCCACAACTTTATTTTAAATTTTATTTATCATGAAGTTTAATTTATAGTTCAAAAAATAATTTTTAAATTAAGTTAAATAAGTTTATAAAATAGATTTACCAGTATTTTTATATGTTGTTTAAAATAATTTAATTTATTTAAAAACCTAAAAATTGATTAAATAAATATTAAGTGATTAAAAAAATGAATTTATTAGTATGTGTTGGAAATAAAAAATTAAAATAAATTAGTGAATATTTTTATTTCATAAACTAAAAGTATTAGTAAATTATATATGGATTCATTATGTGGTATTATTATGAATAAATAAAAGTGAAAATAAATTTGTAGTTCACCCACACATGCCACTGAGCCCATAGATACCTACGTGGTTTTTTTACAACCTCTTTATTGATATGTTAATTGATGATAAATTGTTCGAATTCTATTTAAAATTTCAAATTATACATTTTCATCATACAATAAATATTATTTTAGTGAATGATGTATTTTTAATGAAATTGGAACTTCATTTGTTAAGAAACAAAAAAATAACACTAGGTTTTTTTTTCTATCTTTCGCTAGCATAAAAAATTAATCAATTTTTTTTTATCAAAAATAGTCCTTAAAAGATATTGATGACTATTTGAGCGTGTTTTGAAACATGAAGAGAGATCTAAAAACTTATTTTTCGCATAATTTGAGATTTAGAGATGGTTTAGAGTGGGGTGAATAGAACTTATTACAATTTCAAATATATTAAAAAATTGTGTTCAATATTAGAGTAAATCAGATCACGCATATACAATTCAAGGAAATAAATCACTGGCATAAGTGAAATAAAATATAATTACACATGTAGTGGAAAAAGTAAAATCAATAACACTAAATTTTTATAGTAGTTCAGATCAACATGATCATATGTTTACTCTTCACTCATATATTTTCTATAGGAGAAATGAAACCTTCTAAAAATTCACTCACTTTTGAAAGGACGTAATAACCTTTAATAGAAACTTTCTTTTGCATACCTGGAGGCACAAACGAAAACAAAAAACCCTGAATTCTTTATGAGCATCACTATTCCAAAAACCCACCTTTTATAGTGGAGATATAACCAAAAAAACTAACCTTTTTTTGAAAGGTAAATGCATAAACTGATGAACCAATAAAGAACTAACATAATTGAAAACAGATAAAACTTTAAACTATAAAAGAAATAATGAAAAAAAGAGAACATATGAAAAAATTGATGCAAATCGATCACATAAACAAGATTCTTCACATTCAATTCTATTAACAATGATCACAATAGTGGAACAAAAATCATATTAGTAGACTTTCAAAACGTTTTCATCTTATATATATATCACTTTTTCATCAGGTCTCTTTAATCATAATTTATAGAAAAATTCACCGATTTCCATCACATGATCTCCATGATCTTCATCACATGGGAGTTTCCAAATTTTGATCTATTTATTATAGCTTTGAATGAGTTTCTATAATTCATAGAAACCTATGAAGGAAAAATAAATCTAATCATAGAACAAATAGAATAATAAAACTCACTTTAAAAAATATACGAGTATTTTAGAATCTATGTACGAGTGTTCAATATTTATCTTTTTATGAGTCATCATATGATTAAAATCCTCATATGAGTGAATCCACATATGACGCATATATATTATGTGTATAAGCTATTTTTTGTATGCAAATGTAAAATTTGAAACTTAAAAAAAATTCAATTGGCATTATATGACTTTAAAATAGAAATATCAAGGCTTTAATAAAAACCATAAGACTTAAAAACAGTTATAAAAAATTTAAAAATATTTCATAATACATTTATATTTTCTAAGACTTTTGATAAACCTTAACACCTTAGCTTAGGTAAATTTCAAGTTTTCATAAGACTTTACTGATAACCATAAGACTTTAGGTTTAATTCACACGTCTTTATAAAATTATAAGAATATAGGATCATAGTGTAAGGATTTTTACGTAGACAAATTCTTAATAACAAAATGCAATAAATAATTGGGATATAATAGAAAAAGAAAATCTAATTAAGAAAAATTAAATAAAGCTGTGAGAAATTATAATTATCTAAAACTAAAATTGTGAGGTAGTGTAATTATAAAAATATAAAATACAAATAATCTTCATCTTAACACTAACAATGTACCCCTTTTTGAAAATTTAAAAATTGAAAAGAATTTAAAAAAAATATCCCCATTTTTTAAACAATATAAAAATTAAAAAATTAACACTTTATTAAAAAACTATCATACCTTATTTAAAATTAACTTCCCTTCAATGATAAAAACTAATTTTTATTTGAAAATAAAAAAACTTTACATGATGGATAAGTAGTACATGTTGTAAAAATTATCATTCTTAAATACAAATGAAAAAAATATATTAAAATTTACCTATGAATAAATTCATAATAACTTAAATACACATATTCATAAGTATAGTAGTGATACCAATATAAAAATTTAGTAGAAAATAGAATAATAAAATTTAACATTTCTAACTTGTTCTTTTAAACAGGTTCATTACAACTAATCAGTTAGGGACATTAAATAATTAAAAACATTTCAAACTCTAGTATTTCATATTAAATATCCATCATACCAAGTTAAAATTTGCTCAATTTTCACTACATACAAAGGTTTAGTAAAAATACCATCCAATTGATTATCAGTTGAAACAAATTCCAAAACAATATCTCCTTTATTAACATGATATATAACAAAATAGTATCTAACATATATATGTTTAGTCCTAGAATGTTTTAAATGATTCTTTGAAATTGAAATAGCTGAAGTATTATCATAATAAATAGGAATTTTATCAAAGTAAACATTAAAATCAGTTAAGGTTTTATTTATCTATAAACATGAGAGTAAAAATCAACAGCACCTATATAATTAGCCTCAACTTTAGATAAATCAACTGATAATTTCTTCTTTGAGCTACATGAAATCTAACTTTTACCATATAAATGATGAATACTTAAAGTACCCATCTTACAAATTATAAAAAATATTAAATCCAAATCATAAAATCTAATTAAATTAAAACAACTATTCCTAGAATAAAATAAATTAGAATTTATAGCTCTTTTAATATATCTAATCATTATTTTATCATTTTTAAATGAATTTATTTAGGATGATCCAGAAATATAGCACACATAAACACACTAAAGATAATATCTAGTCAACTATCTTTCAAATGTTATAAACTCCCAATCATTCCTCTAAAAAATTTAATGTCTATATATTTTCCAAATCCATTTAAATATAATTTAGAATTAGTATTCATAGGGGTTATAAAATTTTTATTAGAGTCAAGAAAAAATCTTTTAACTAACTCTTTAGTATATTTAATTTTATTTAAAAATATTTTATTAGGCATTTAAAAAATTTAAAGTCCTGAAAAGAATTTTAATTCTACTATTAAATCTCATGTCACTACAACATAAATAGCCTTTAGAGGCAGTTTTTAAAACTACCACTAAATCTTTTTTTAAAAGGGTTTGGTGGAGGTTTATTAAAAAAGCTGCTAAACCCCCCATTTTTTACAGCACCGACACATCCCCCCTAACCCCAACCTCCTCCCTGACCCACGTTCTCCCCCCAACCTTGCGACACCGCCTTCTCCCCCCGACCCTAAGATGCTGCCTTCTCCCCCCAACCCCGGTGAGCCCCGACCCCCATGACGTCGCCTTCTCCCCTCGACCCCGGTGAGCCCCAACCCCCGTGACATCGTCTTATCCCCCCGATGAGCCCCGAACCCTAGATCAGATCCCCAACTGTGTTGCCTGTGACCTTTCCACCCATAAGCGTGCCCCGCCGCCCATCAGTGCGCCTCACCACCCGTCACCACCGACCCCCCTAAGCCCTTGCTCGGCTCCCAGGTATGGTAATTGATACCTAGTGAGTTCCCAAGATGCTAGGTTTATTTTTAGTACATTTTATGGTATCTAATTTTGTGCATTATTTTTATCCCCTTATTGAGAATTTTGAGAAACCAATGAGTGTCTGATATTATTTTATGTTCTGTTCTAGATACCATGGTGCAAGACTTGTCATCATCCTCGGTGCTTTGCTTCGTTTCTTGGCTTCCCTCAAACCCTAGTTTCGGATCTGGATAGGGTTCTTATGAGGTGCGACGAAGCTCCAGGGTGCGGGTTTCTGGCGCTGCGATTTTGGGGTTTTCGTTCTATTTCGTGACGACTGTACGAGCTCTGGATGGATCTTGCCTTTGGGTGTGGTTTTGAAGGCGACAATGGGACTTGTTTCGAATTTTGTGTAGGCTGTGGTGATGACTTCGTTCAGGTAGGTGATTGTTTCCGTATTTATTTTTGTGGTGGAATGCTTGGTGATTGTTTAGGTCAGATTCTGCCAATGGAGGGTTTGTTGATGGGGTTTGGTTGCATTTTATTGTTGTGTGGGGTGAATCTGGTTCCTCATCTTCGGTTTATTTCAATGATGTTTGAGTTTCGTGATATTTCGGTGATGATGAGGCAATGTTCTGAGGGTTTATCCCTCATTGAAATCAGTGAATGGGTTGATGCGCTGATAAAGGTTTGATGGTGCTGGCTTCCAGTGAATGGCGTAGTTGACATCCTGGGCTCCGACGGCGATGGATGTTCGCCGGCGGTTTGGTCGCCTGTCGTTGGCTGGGGTGTGGCTTGAGGTGGCACTCTGTTCGAGGCGCCTCGGTTCTCGTGTTTGTTATGATGGCATGGTCTGTTTGAATTTTGAAATTGGAAGTTTGAATTTGATGTGGTGGTGTTTGGTTGTCTGGTGGATTAGTCTGTATGGTTACTGGTAACCCATAAACCGACTTGGGGAAAATGAAAAAAAATGATTTGCATGTTTTATAATGTATAATTAAAGTGAGTTTTCCAACCCATGTTTTAAATTATAAATGATGGGTGTTTTGTAATCATGAAATTAATTATGACATGGTTTAATTTTTACATGGTGGTCAAAGATCTATATTAATATTTTACTTCAAGCTAGAATATAATAAATGTTTTATAAAAGTAATTTTCAAGATTCCATAGGGAGATCCCACATGGTATGTTTAGTTCACACAATACATACACATCTAGGTGTATGTAAATCTTAGGTTTCTCTTTTAGGTTCATAGTTATTTTTTTTATTCATTGATTCTTAGTTTGAACCATTTATTGATTATTGGTGTATATTTAGTGGATATGGTTCATTAGTGGTGATGCCAGAGCTGTTCAGGTTCAATTTATTTTTTCCCTTGGTATATTTTATTGGCCATTTTTCCAGGTGTAAGTTCTACTTCTATTATATTTAATTCATTTTTATTTTTTTGGAAGAATTTTTGTTTAATAATTATCTATTTTATTATTCATATATTTCATTTAAGATTTTTTTCATTTGCAAGGAATTCCAATTATTGGAATTGTTATTATTATTTTTTAATATATTCATCTTTTGTTTATTATTACTATATAAAGGTTATACCATTATCAGGTTTATGGTCTTGATACCCCTGAGTTTGTTTATATCCTATAGGTATCGAGAATTCCCTTTATCCCTTATGGAAAATTGGTTTGGGTAACATATCAACTCATCCAGGGTAGGTTCATTAAAAATGGTATCAGAACATTGGTTTCCCAAAAGGGACCCAAGTTCTAAATGAAATATATTTTTATATGGGTGAATTAGGGTTTTATTGAGTTAGTTTTATTATTGGGACTCTAGAAGTAGTTTATTAGCAAGTTCTTGATCACCACCCATTATGATGGAACTTCAGCCACTATGGTTTGTTGAGATTTGAATATTGAATTTCAGAATTAATATTGATTACCAGTTATGGTGTATAGATCCTAAGTTTAATTTTATTGGGGTTCATAGGGGTTTCCTTAGATTTATGGTAAAAATGGAAATGGGATCAATGGAATCAGTTTTGTATACACAACCTAATAAATGGGGTAGTGACTTAACTTAAGATCTTAGATATGTTTTAAAAATTAATGAATGAATAACTTCCATCTCATCAAACCATGTGGTCGGTTCTGGCATAAATTTGCATCCCATTTGGATTTTTTACTTATATCCCTTAATTATAGGGTCATTGGATTTTTTACTTAGTCCCCTGCGAGTGGTCACCGAACCCCAGCTCACCTCCCCACCGCCACCTGGCCATCAGCGCCACTTCCCCCCAACATCCGACCCCAAAACCCCTTCTCCCCCCGACCCCCACAACCCCACCTTCTTCCCCTAACCCCCGCGAGACCTGAAACCTACCTCACCTCCCTGCCATCGATGAATTTTATTTTGGTCAGTGTTTCCATTTCATTGAATTTTATTTAAGATATTTATGTGTTCTTGGATTTATAAATTAATTTCTAATCTAGATAATGATGGTGTGGGTTATCTAGCTTTGGTTTATAATGGTTTTATATAAATTAACTTTGTTTTCATGTGGATTAAAGGTTTTAATTTCATGTTTAAATGGAGTTTTTATGTAAATTTTTATTTTATACATTCGACATGTTTGATAAAATTAAAATTATGGTTTTATATAAGAAAAAAACATGTTCATTAGATTTTAAGGGAAATTGGATGTTGAAAGTGGGTTACCCTTTTGGGGTTAAATGGTTTCCATGTTTCAAAGGGACATGTTGTTTTATTAAATGGAATTATGATTAATTTGGGTTATATTGGTTGTGTTTTGGAAATTATTATGATTTCCCTTATATTGGTGTTTTCATTACAAAACATTTTAAAAATAGATTTACAAATGTATATATTATATGTGATAATTGAAAGTCTTGGATGGCACTTTGTGATGTGATATTTGAGTTTATTGGTTTGTTGTTCCCTTATTGAGATCCTTTTAATTTATTTATGATTTCATGTGTATCCATGTGATGGTTTTTTGTGATGTGATTAATGATTTTCTTATGGGTGGGGGATTATTATAATCTAAATGAGGGATGCAGGAAGGATTTCATTATTATGGTAGCCTTTGGCTATTATTATTTTCATTGTATGAAATTCACTTTAAAATTGCATCACCTCCTTTAGTTATTTTACAGGGAACCCTAGGATACTGAGTGGGAAGTCATGGGATGTTTCTAGGAACATTGATATTACACACTTTCTAGTAACCACTAGTTGTACAAAATACCGATTTAGTGGGGTGTCACAGATGAGATTGGGGTTAGAGTGATTTTTTTGATGGATGTGTGACTGTTAACCTGATGGAAATAGATCCACCTTTTCATGTATTATACTTTTCCAATTAGTTTCTAATGTTTTTTCCTAATGATATTTATCACGTGTTATGCCTTTAATTATTTATTAGCTTGTGTATTTCTTTTTTACTTGGATATAATTTCATTAAAGCATTGATCATCCAAATATTTAGTACTGATATTGATTAGTGTTGTTCCACTTGTTTATTGGCATACTTTACAATTTTCTATAGGGAATTTTTCTTCATAGTTATCCTTGTTTCCTTACTTTGATTTTGTTGTGTTAAAGCTTTCATGTGAGGGGAATTTTTTTAAATTTTTTATCCATAATTAGAAATTACTTTGATATGTTTTTAAACCATTTAAGGGTTTTTTTATGAAAGGGGTGATGCTTTAAGGATAGATGAATGAGTTTTTAATTGTTATTTTTTCAAGAAAAATATCTTTATACCATGTTTTATAAATGTTATGCATTGATAAAGTGCATGTTTTATATTTTATTTATTTATATATCAAGTTAATGGAAAAACCTATTTTTTCAAATAGTATATATGAATCTCTTTCACTATTTAGTAGTAACTACGTGTTTTATTTTTTTTTAATATTCTATAGGAAAAATTTTATATACATGGATAAAATCTGAATCACATTACTGAGGAACACACCTAATTATGTTAAGGGTTTGAAGGAGTTTTTAGATTTTTCAATTTCCAATCGATCCGTTGAAGGGAGAATAAGATGTCCATATCCTAAATGTAAATTTAGAAGATGGTTGAAGAGAGATGAAGTGTATGAACATTTAATACTGAAGCAATTCCCTGATCAATATTTGTGTTGGAGTTGGCTTGGAGAATAAAACGTTATAGGAAGGTTTAGCACTGATGTTAATCTATAGAATGAGCTCCCAACTTCATGGAAAATGGAAAATGAAATGAAAAACCTCAGAAATGATGCATTCAGCACTGCAAGACACCACTATCAACATCAAAACATAACATATGAGCTCTCAACTTCATGGAAAATGGAAAATGAAATGAAAAACCTCAGAAATGATGCATTCAGCACTGCAAGACACCACTATCAACATCAAAACATAACATAACAACTAGATGAGGGTGCTACAAATTGCAACGTGAAAAGTGATGTTTTTGATATTGTAACACAAACAGATCAAGATTGTGACATATCATTGGATTCTCCTCTTGATTCTGTGGAGACAAATGTAAGAGAAAAATTCACTGAGGAAAATATGTTTCATGATTTAGTTGATGATGGAAATCAAGAGTTGTATAGTGGATGTTTGAAATATTCAAAGCTTTATTTTCTGCTGAATTTGTACCATATAAAATGTCTATGTGTAATTATAAATAAGGCAATGTCTATGATATTGGAATTGTTTCATGATGAATTTCCTGAAGAAAAAATCCTCGAGTCTTTTTATGATATAAAAAAGTTTTTAATAGGCTTGGTATGAAATATACAAAAATACATGCGTGTCCTAATGATTGTATGCTTTATTGGTGGGAGAATTCAAGTAGACATAATTTCAAAAAATGTTCTTCTTCTAGATGGTAGTCAATGGGTGATGTTGGAAGTCTGAATCAATATACTTTAATGAATAAGAATATAGGGAACACACCTGCAAAGGTTTTGCATTACTTTCCTTTAAATCCTCGACTGTAAAGATTATTCATGTCATCGAAAGCCGCTAAACACATGAAGTTGAATTATATAGATAATAACAATGATGGGTTAATGAGGCTTCCATGATATTCAAAATCATGGAAGAAATTTGATTAATTACATCCAGATTTTTCAAATGATCCTAGTAATGTTCGATTGGGATTGGCTGCTGATGGATTCAACCCATTTGGGACTTTGAGAACCAGTTATAGCATTTGGCCAGTTGTTTTGATCCCTTACAATCTTCCTCTGTGGATGTGTATGCAACAAACATATTTTATAATTTTGATGATTATCCTAGAAAACAAATGCATGGAAATGATATTGATGTATACTTGCAGCCTATGATTGAAGAATTATAGGATTTGTGGAGCAACAATGTTGATACATTTGATGCTTCTTCTAAAACAATGTTTAAAATGCATGCTACTTTAATGTGGACCATTAGTGACTTCCCTGGGCTTGGGAATTTATCTAGTTGGAACATTTACATAGGGTTGAATTGTCCTATTTGTAACTTTGATTTTGAGTCCAAACGACTACCTCACAGTAAAAAATGCTGCTTCTTGTGCCATCGGAGATTTCTTGATGCATCTTATAGATTTTGACTGAAAAGATCAAAATTTAACATTTTCATTGATCGTAGACCACCTCCAAAGTTTTTAACTGGTTCTGAAATATTGAAACAACTTGAAAATGTTGAAACATAATTTGGGAAGGTTCTTCATTTTAATGATAGTGGGAAATGGGTTCAAAGTGCATCGTCAAGTGAAATCATAATGCAACAATAGTAGAAAAATTATATTCTTCAAACTTCCGTATTGAGAATTTAATTTATTGCAGCATAATCTTGATGTGATGCATATTGAGAATAATTTCTATGACAATTTGATTTTCACATTTTTGAATGAGCATGGAAAGTCAAAGGATAATCTTAATTCTCACAAAGACTTACAAGTAATGAAAATAAAACGTGATCTCTGGTCAAATGAGGATGAAAAGTATGCTCCGACAATTTTTGCAATGAAAAATAGGGATAAAGATACATTCATTCATTTTTTAAAGAATGTGAAGGTATATGATGGGTATTCAAGTAACATATCGAAGTGTGTTGACTTAAATAATCATAAGTTACATGGATTGAAAAGTCATGATTCATATATTTTGTTACAACAGTTACTACCATTGGCATTGCGTACATTATTACCTGAAGAAGCTACTTCTGTTGTACTCCAATTCAGCACATTTTTTAGAAAACTATGTGAGAAATATCAACATACATTTCATCTTGACAACCTCTAGGAGAGGTTTGTATTGACCCTTTTTACAGTGGAGATGATCTTTCCTCTGTCATTTTTTACTGTCATGATGCATTTAACTGTGCATTTGGTTGAGGAAGCTAAATTAGGAGGCCCCATTCATTATCAATGGATGTATCCAATTTAGATGTACTTTATTTATATGTTTTTCAGTTAAGTAAACAATTTTTGGAACTTAATTAAATGCATAATTATGTTCACTTTATTTAACATATATCTTGGGCATTTGAAATCATACGTGAGAAATAAAGCTCAACCAGAAGGCTCCTTTATTGAAGGATATTTGGATGAGGAGTGTATTACATTTTTTTCTAGATACTTGGATGATATTGAGACTATATTTAATCAAGTTGTACATGTTGATGACACATCGACTAAATCTCAAATATATCAGAAATCAAAAATATTTCCTGCTATTGACCGATCAGTTGGGAGGTCCTCAAATGTGACACTGACATAATTGGAATTATTACAGGCACAAAGATATGTGCTTCTAAATAGTGAAATTCCAGATCCATTTATTGAAGATTTGAGGATACAAACAAAGAGATGAATGAGAGGCCAAAAACGAAATGAGAAATATATAATGAAATCTGTTAATAAAGAGCTTGTAGAATGGTTTGCATGATGTGTAAGTTTATAAATATTACAATTAATACGAATATTTGTTTGAAACATATATTTTTTAAAAATAATAAATTATATTTCTTTTTTTTAGATCATGAATACTGATACTCGAGTAGAGTTGTCAAAATATTTGAAGTTTCTTACTCGAGTTCCTCTAAACCAAGTTAGAAAGTTCGACGCTTACAACATGAATGGCTTTAGATTTCGTCCAGTCGATCCAGAAATGGGTTTGAAAACATAGAATAGTGGTATATTTACATTTTCTGAAGTGGGATACTATGGAAAGATGACTGATATTATTTAATTAATCTACCATAGACATTTTTTTGTTATTTTATTCAAATGCAATTGGGTCTATATTATCAGAGGTGTTAAAATAGATTCCTTGCAATTTACTTCTATGAACTTCTCTCGCTTGATGGATGTTGGTGATCGTGAAATGCATGATCCATATATCTTATCATCATAAGAAAAAATTGTATATTATGTGAATGATGTTGTGGATGAAGGGTGGAGTGTAGTTTCTCATGTAATACAAAGATATTTGTATGAAATGGGTGATGAAGTGGAAGATTTGACCTCTGAAATTGAATATCATCAACAAAAAGAAGAAAAATTATTTGTACATGATGATATTGAAAATATTAGTCTAGAAAGGATGAATGAAGTGGATGAAGTAATGGAGTAGGAAACTGACATGATTTAAGTTGAAAATGATTGTATGTAAAATTATTTATTCATTCAGAAACCACTTATTTCATTTGTGCAGTCATTCATTATCATTGTTATGTATCTTTTGTTTGTTAGTACTGGGAATCTATTATCATTTTTAATTTTTTTTTCTCCATATATTTTTTGAAATATATGTTCTTAACTTAATTTTATTTGATTAAATGACCAGAATGTCAAGGAGGAAGCGATACACTGTTTCATCCACTACTGCGACAGATAACAATCCCTCTGTCTCCCTCCCTACGTCATCTGAGCCACCAGCTAACTGACCCCTGCACCATCTCCCCCTACATCATCTCTCACACCCTCTATGAGCATCCCTTTAAAAGCTGAGTCATCAACTCCCCCTTCAGCTGCCTTAGCAGTGGGGCAGCACCACGCCACTTCTAGTTTATCACGGGCATACTGGAGGGTCGCTGTTATAGGTACAAATTTTAATATAAATAAATTTATTTCACTTTTTTATAAAATTGTTTGTTTATTAAAGATGAAAAATGCAACTATGGATAAAAATATAAAAATTTCAGATGTGTGGAATATAAATGGGGAGAATATAGTTGTCCCATTTGATTCATATGAGGTCCCTACAGATGACGCCACAAGATTACTTGGCCAAATTCTAGGCTAGCTGGAAGTGGAGCCCATTTCCCTTCCTATTTTTTATGATGATTGGAGAAATATGCCTCTAATTTGGAAAAATGATGTTTTTGATTCCCAAATAAAGGTAATTTTAATAAATTATGGTGTAATTTAATGTCATGTTATTAATATGTTCAAAATGAATTTCTGTATACAGATGTTTTTCCACTTTACAATTGCTAATGTTATAACACGAAAGTGGACATTGAAAAATCTTGTTAAGAAATGTAAAGACTTAAAATGGATATTGTGGAGCGATGTCAACAATACTTCATTGACCTTCCATCAAATGTATGTGAAGCCACCCAATGGGGTAACCAAAGAATATTAGAAAGTTTTTGTTGACATACATCGTGATGAGAAACATATGGTATTTAAATATTTATTATTATATAAACCTCATTTTACATTTATACATGTATATGAAGAGGATATGAAATTGAATAAATTACTATTAAATTTAATTTTATTTATTTCAGGATATCTCAATAAATAATGCATCAAGCGAGGCTAAGAAAGTCATCCCTCACACTGCGGGGTCAAAATTATTTTCTAGAAGCCGACAGACTCTTGTAATCTTTTCATTAGTTTAAATATTTATAAGACAATAATATCTATTTAATATATTAAACTATTGATTTATCATTGTTTAATTAAGTCACATAGTTTAGGGCACAAATCATCCTGAACTAAAGTTTGGTTGGATGTTCACAAAAAATCCGATGGAACTTTTGTTAATGAGCATGCCAAAGAAGTTGGGGTATGAACTCATTTTTTCATTATAATAACTTATTATCAGTTTTAACTATGTTAATATATATTGATATTTGATTTATAGGTAAAAATTAAAGAAATATGGGATGCCAATCCTAGGTAGTCCTACTCAGTCTCCCAGGATGACCCCGTTGCTAAAGTCCATGGGAAGGAGCATCCTGGTAGAGTGCGCGGGATGGGTTTGGGACCCATACCATCTGAGGTCTTTGGCAGGCCATCAGGGATTGCAACTGCAATTACTCTTGGTTGTAGTCAGTCCATACCCGGAGATGATCAGAGAGAGATTGTTTCTCAACGAAACACAGTTCAAGACCAGGGGGATTAGATATCCACTTTACAAAAAGTGTTTACTAATATACATCAGCAGATGAGAAGATATCCCCCCAGTAGTATTGCATCGACTGGTGGTGAGAAGGTAAATAAAAAAAAATTCAAAATCATTTAGTTTTCAAAATTTTATTGGTTTTAAGTTTAAATATAAATATTCAACACTATTTAATTTTCGATATAATGTTCTTACAGGTGGTAGAAATAAGTGTATATGGTGGTGGAGAGGGTGACGATATTTTTTCATCATCGAACAATGATTAGTAGTATTATCGATATGTGGACAAATATTGTAACATATCAGTTTGTATATGTATCATGTGTGGCACATAGTTTCCTCCAAACATTTTCATGACCTAACATTTTCTTGATTTCTCATGTTTCCTTTTATGTATTTTATTGATTTATGATGTTTCCTTTTATGTCATTAAATTAGAAAATTAAATACAATATAATTTACTTGAGGAACCAAAAAAATATTGTCAATATAGACTTTAATAATTAAAATATCATTTGACATATTATTAATAAGAGAGTTAGGATATACTTTACCTTTATTAAAACCATTATTCAATAAAAACAAAGGTGGTCTATCATACCAAGATCTAAGATATTTCTTAAGAACATATAAAGTTTTTGATAATTTAAAAACCTGATTAAGAAATTTTCATTTTAAAAACCAGGTGTTTGATTAACATAAACTTCATTAGAAATCAAACCATTTAAAAATAATCAATTTTTATATAAATTTTATAAAATTTAAAACCTTAAAAAGATGAGAAGCCTAATTAAATCATAATATATTAATTCCTATCAATAGGTGAAAAAAAATCACCAAAATCAACACCTTCTTCTTGAATTTTTTTGAACAACTAATCTAGATTTATTCTTTACAATCTATCTAAATCAATCTATTTTATTTCTAAATATCCATTTAGTTATTATAATCTAATTATATTTTAGGTGTTAAACCAAAGTACACACATTATTTCTAGAAAATTTATTAATATCATCTTCCATTTAAACAATTCAATTGCCATCTTTCAATGTATCAAACACATTATTAGGTACAAATTCTCAAATGAAAGATAATTAGCACAAAAAATCATAATATATTTACTTATTTGAATTTCAAAATCAATATTACAAATTATTTTATCTAAAGGGTGATCTTTATGAGTTTTATAAATTCTAATATTATATTTAGAAATGATATACTCCCCCTAATCTAATACATTATTATTATTAGATTCTTCTTCACTAAAATTAAACACACTAAATTATTTTTCAATTTGATCTAAACTTGAGTTCTGTTTCAAGTTATTTTCATCAAAATTAAAAAATGAAAATTATTATATAATAATATATATTTTATAAAACATTATATAATATTTACTAACACTATATTAACCTAGAAAAATTCTTTCATAACTTTTAGCATCAATTTTATCTAAATTATATTCAGTGTTTAAAATAAAAAACTTTACAAACAAAAAATATAAAATAGATAACCCTAGGTTTCATTCATTTATACAATTCATAAGGGGTTTTCTATAATAAAGGTATAATAAGATATTTGTTTAATATACAACATGATGTACTTATATATTTAACCCAAAAGTATCTTGGAAGATTAAATTCATTTAGCATAGTTTTAACCATTCCATGAATAGTCTTGTTTTTTATTTCTACAACAAAATTTTTGTGTAGTGATCCAGGGTTAGAAAAATTATGAAAAAACCATTTTATTTATGATATTTCTCAAAATTATAGATTAAAAAATTCACCACCTCTATCAATTCCAATAGAGATAATTAATTAACCCTTTTGATTTTGAATTAATTTACAAAAATTAGAAAATTTAAATAAAGTTTCATGTTTATGATACATAAATAAGTCTAATTAAATATACTAAAATCATGAACTATTAAAAAAAATATATTTCATACCTCTTAAGATAGAAGTATAAATAGGTCCAAATAAATCAAGATAAATAACTTCAAGAGGCCTTATTATTTTTATTTCTTTAATAGATATGTAGCTTTCCTTTTGATGATTTGCTTTTAAAAATGAATCATAACATGATACCTAATTATAATAAGCTATATTAGTTGTGAAACTTGTACATGCTTTGACTCTTTATACAATAATCAAGAATTTACATGTATAAGACTTTTACGACACAATAAATTATTTGTTTATATATAATTAAGGAACTTAACATTTATATTGACTAGCTTATAAAAATCAATAGAATATATATTATCTTTTCTATTAGCATAAAATAAGATAAATTTATTTTTGAAAATAAGATTCTTATTATCCTCAGATTTAATGATCTTCCCATCATCACAAAGATGTAAAATACTAATTAGATTATTTTTTAAACCCAAAATATATAATAGTTTATAAATTATAATAGTTTTAGAAATAACTACATCACAAAATTATTTAACCTTATCTTTAGAGTTTTCTCTGAAAGTTATAGAGCCTCCATCATATTAATTATAAGATCTAAATTTTGATGGATCTCCATTCATATGATTGGAGCATCCATTATCCATGTACTTTGTATCTTTTAGACTTTTGAGGTAAATTTTCCTAAATTAATCAAGTGTAAAAAAATTTTGTTATCCATGTTATTTTGGTAGAATTAGACATGTAATGGAATTATTATGTACCCAAAAATATTTTAAATTTTTTTTATTAGATAATCTAGAAGACAAGTTATTATATATAAATTATTTGGTATATCCTAAATATTTAGAAAATCTTAAAGAACATTCATTTTCATAATGAATTTTCATTTTATATATAAAACATGTAACATTAGAAAAAATTACATTAAAACTTTTAAAAAATAATGTTTTGTACAGGTTAGGTAGTTATTTATTATAGAGAACCTTATTTTTCTTACATTACTATTATATCATTTTAAATATAAACAATATAATAGTACTATAAAATCATGATGCAAAGGTTTAGTGACATGGGAAAATTAGGACTATACAAAAAATTTACATAATAAAACATAATAATTATTTAATTCCTTTTTTATCTAGCTTCTTAGTGCCCCTCATGTTCTCCTTAGTACAAGTAATCACTTGGGGATATACATCAAAGAAAGGAGTGATCCAAAATCCCAATAAGAGGATAGATAAGAACATGAATCAATATAACATTGGTGAGAATAATCATCATCAACCTAACATAAGCATGGTTTCATCATAATAATTATTATATGAAGCATTGTATAAAGACATGGAATGTGAAATTTCATAAAAATTTAACATCATGTCTTAGTGGTCAAATACCACACATAGTTGTGAAGAAAGCTAGCATCATGTTTACACATGACATATGTGCATAATCATAACATAATCATCATTGTGAAAAAATATATCATCATTTTCCTTAATATTTCACATTATCACATGAGATACATCACATTACCCTATTCATTAGATTTCTACATAATTTTGGGTGGACTCGTAACATTATTACATCTATATAATCATGCATGCCACATCGAACCTTTATAAATCTTAGTAATAAAATAACCCAGGCAATGGAAATTATTTTCATGATAATTTCTTATAGAATATTTTCATAAATAGACATTAGAGTCACAAAAATAAAACAGAATAACATAATTTTTATAAGAATAATCAATCTTGAGTGAAGAATAAACAACTACAGAGGATCCAAAATGTATTTTCAAAAGAAGAGTTCTTTTTGGAAATCATTTTATTTTTCATAAGACCATATTTAACGAATTTATATAAAAAGATAAAATTTAATAACAAATAAATTATATTTGAGTAATATTAAAGAACATACACATTGAAATTTGGCATGAAAGATAAATAACCCAAATAAAGAAAATTTAGTTCTAGAATCCCCTTACCTTATTTCTGAATGATTTATTCACTTTAATATCATATAAAATAAAATTATATTTACTAATTAATAAATACATAACCTATTATAAATTTATTTTATTCATTATAATTTTATTAAGTTCATTTCTGTCCATTTTTTTGAGTTATAGTGTTCAATTTCATTGTTCGTGAACGTTTGTTTTCTTGGTTTTCATGATCAGTTCACTTATATACATGTATGGAAGATCACATAAAATGGGTATAATTATTCAGAATTGAAATTATATGTTATTAATTAACTTAAAATTTTTTAATTAGTCTCATATTTTTTTATATATACGAGGATGATTCATGGGATAAAATTTTATTGATTATCGTTTAGATTCATTTTGGCGATTTGCTATCCCAACGAAGTCATTTTGTTTTATTATTTAATATTATGTGTATATGTTAGTTACAAAACATAAAAAAAATTATAACATAAATTTTAAAATCTTTATTGACCATTATAATGGTTTTATGATGATACATGAAGGTGGTAAATGGAAATGAAAACTTGTCACCCTCGAAGGTGATAAATCAACACCTCACAGACGATGTTTTTATTTTTAGAATAAAAGGGAAGGGAGAAGAGGTTTTATGATGGATTATTCCATTAAAATAATAAAATTAAAATACATTTAAGATAATTGATTTATCATTCCACTGGTATTGGGGTCTAGGATATTATAATAAAAGAAAATAACTTAAAAAGAAATTAAAAGAAAACGAAAGCGGATTTTACCTCTTGAACTTATTATCCTTGAGAACCTCTTTAGGGAAATTAGATTTGGTCTTTTGTTGAGTACAAAGGATTATAGATGTGTGGGAGGGTATTTGGAAGAGAATTTTTTAGAAATTGGACAATCTTAAAGGCTTTATAGGTGTATGGAGAAGAGGTGGTGAGGGGTGGTATTTAAAGGGGAGGAGAGGGGTGTTTTTTATTTTATTCATTAGTTTATTATTTTGGATAAATAATATAAATAGTTTAAAAATTATCACTAAATATATTAAATAAATAATAAGAGTTAAATATTATGGGCTTACATCATCCATACATCATACATGACTCAAAAATTCATGTATTTGTTAAATATCGTAAATTGTTGTATTTTACTATTCACTAAAAATTCAACTATTTTAGAAAACATCAAAAAATTCAACCTAACCATTTTTTTACATTTATAATTAAAAAATTAACTCCATTTAGTGAAAATAATTTTCTTAATATGATAAATTTAATAACATATTATTATATTAATTATATTTATTTAAATATATTAATGTGGTTATAAAATGTATTTAAGAGTAATATTGAGAATAAAATATTAAGAAGAAGGTAATATTTATGCCGAGAGAATGAGTTTTCTATTAAAAATATCCTTAGAAATGAAGGCCTTAGTCTAACTAATAGTGACTAGAGGAATAAGTAAATGGGGTTGGATTATAGGTATTACAAAATGACTGATATTTGGGAATAAATTTGAATACAATGCGTAACTTGAAGAAGTGGGAGTGTTCCCTTTTTATAATGAAGAGGAGGGAAATTTTGGAAGAACCCTTTACATTTTCAATAATATAAATTTACTATTCAATGGTGAAAGGATAAAAAATAAAAAAAATATGAATGTTAGGTGAGTTTTGGTAGATACACACCTCAACCATGCATTTAGAAACATTTTTTAATATATTTTTGGTCATTTCCTATTAGTAAATTAATTTTTACCATTTTTACATTTTTAGGGTAATTAAATTTTAAAACTTTTAATTAATTTTAATGAAAAAAATAAATCAAACTTTTTATATAATTTAAAACTTATAATTTAAAATTTTAAAATAATTTATCAAATAAAATTTCAATCGGTTAAAACTTTAATTTTAAAATAAACGCACATAACACATAAAAATATTTTTTAGGAAAAGTGTGTTTTTAAGTTTAAAATTACAAATTTTTTATTTTATTTTAAAGGAATAAATTATTTTATTATAAAACAAATAAATTTTATGTGTTTTTAAAAGTAATACAAAACCTAATTTTACTAGAATGATATTTAATTAAATTAAAAGACCAAAAAAATTATTAGAATTAAAAATATTAATTTTATTTTATAATTTTAAAAAAAGATTTTATAAATTTAAAATAATATATTTAAAATCATTAAATTTATTACTTTTACTAATTTGAAGGTTTTATAAAATTTTAGGACTTTCTTATATATTAATAAAGTAATTAAAGTCATTATTTTAGAAAAAAATCTTATTTTTCACTATTCATCTGAAAATCACTTATCTCATAAAAATACATAAACTTAATAGTAATTAAATTTTGATATGATGAATTAAAAAATGAATTTTATTTTATCATATTATAATTCTAAAATTTTCAATGAAAATAAAAAATATAAATAAAACTAATTTTATTGAAGAAATGATATTTTTACACATTAGGTGTCATTAATATTAATTCATATCGATTTATATTAGGTAGAATTTCATTATTTTAGTCAATATATTGAAATATTATATATTATCATTTAAAATTGGTCGATTTAATTTATATGACACGTTTAAAAATAATTTGTGAAAGAGAAATCACATTTATTATTTATCCTATAAATTTAAGCATTTTTAGTTGGGGTCCTATCCTAGTGGTTAAGGCTACCCTATAATCCTACATCAACTAGGGATTAATCCCTAGATGCCCAAAATTTAGTAGTTCTTGGTGCCACATTGACGCATGGTATATAAGTCCACAATGGTTGGGTAGCGATAGTGGAGTTGATGTCTAGGGCCACTTTAGGCAGAAAGAGAGAGAGAGAGAGAGAGGTGGTGCTCACTCGGTGGGTGACCTTGATGGTGGCTAGTGTGATCGATGGTTATAGTGTGTTAGGTGATAGGCATCTTTGATGGTGTTCTTCAGATCACAGCTGGTGGTGGGTCTCAGATAGTGTCAATGGCTTCTCGAAGCAGTGATGGAATTTTCGGTAATGGCGTGAAACAACTAAGGTGATTATCATTGGTGGTTGGCTTCTCAGATAGAGTTGGTGGCAACGATGGTAGATTCTCAAAGAAAGTGACATTTTTGGTTGGAAGGTGTGTGGAGGGTGAGGTGCTGGACAAGTTCAGATAAATATATGGCTCTATGTGACTCTTGTATTGGGATAAAATCCAATGGGCCTTCAATGGTCATGTAATGGGATAAATATGCCCAAAATAATAAAAGGATTCTTTCATTTCAATAATAAAGAGGGGGAATTCCCGCCTACCTGTTAAAAAATAATATATTCTTATTTACTTGAGGTTTTATTGTTCTGATTTTTTTATTAATAGTATTTATCTATTAGGTCATGAATTCTTTTAGTTATGTGGTGCATATAAAACAAGTTATTGAAAAAATATATTTAAAGGAAAATCATATAGTGAAATATTGGGTTGTTACACTTATTCCTAACATATTTCTCTTAATTAACTTATTTTTTATGTTGTCTGTTATGTGTATATTATACTTTCATGTTCCTTAATTAAATTTTTATTATCCAATAGTTTAAAAAATTTAGTTTATATTGACTATATTTTTTAATATTTTTTGTTAGATAATTGGTTAAAATGTTAATTTTAGGATCTGTTGAGCATTCTTGATGGCATTAACACGGGATGACCATTTTACATCATCGGTAATTTAATTGAAATTAGTTTACATGAAATATAAATCCTAAATTTAATATGAATTTTAAAATACAGATTAATGTCATTTAGTTTTTCATTTTACATAAAAATTTAATGAATTTAAAATTATAAATGAGATTAGAAAACTCACACAAGTTAAATTTTATATCTTTTTAGAAAAAAGTTAAAATTTTATACTGATTTACCCACAACTTTATTTTAAATTTTATTTATCATGAAGTTTAATTTATAGTTCAAAAAATAATTTTTAAATTAAGTTAAATAAGTTTATAAAATAGATTTACCAGTATTTTTATATGTTGTTTAAAATAATTTAATTTATTTAAAAACCTAAAAATTGATTAAATAAATATTAAGTGATTAAAAAAATGAATTTATTAGTATGTGTTGGAAATAAAAAATTAAAATAAATTAGTGAATATTTTTATTTCATAAACTAAAAGTATTAGTAAATTATATATGGATTCATTATGTGGTATTATTATGAATAAATAAAAGTGAAAATAAATTTGTAGTTCACCCACACATGCCACTGAGCCCATAGATACCTACGTGGTTTTTTTACAACCTCTTTATTGATATGTTAATTGATGATAAATTGTTCGAATTCTATTTAAAATTTCAAATTATACATTTTCATCATACAATAAATATTATTTTAGTGAATGATGTATTTTTAATGAAATTGGAACTTCATTTGTTAAGAAACAAAAAAATAACACTAGGTTTTTTTTTTCTATCTTTCGCTAGCATAAAAAATTAATCAATTTTTTTTTTATCAAAAATAGTCCTTAAAAGATATTGATGACTATTTGAGCGTGTTTTGAAACATGAAGAGAGATCTAAAAACTTATTTTTCGCATAATTTGAGATTTAGAGATGGTTTAGAGTGGGGTGAATAGAACTTATCACAATTTCAAATATATTAAAAAATTGTGTTCAATATTAGAGTAAATCAGATCACGCATATACAATTCAAGGAAATAAATCACTGGCATAAGTGAAATAAAATATAATTACACATGTAGTGGAAAAAGTAAAATCAATAACACTAAATTTTTATAGTAGTTCAGATCAACATGATAATATGTTTACTCTTCACTCATATATTTTCTATAGGAGAAATGAAACCTTCTAAAAATTCACTCACTTTTGAAAGGACGTAATAACCTTTAATAGAAACTTTCTTTTGCATACCTGGAGGCACAAACGAAAACAAAAAACCCTGAATTCTTTATGAGCATCACTATTCCAAAAACCCACCTTTTATAGTGGAGATATAACCAAAAAAACTAACCTTTTTTTGAAAGGTAAATGCATAAACTGATGAACCAATAAAGAACTAACATAATTGAAAACAGATAAAACTTTAAACTATAAAAGAAATAATGAAAAAAAGAGAACATATGAAAAAATTGATGCAAATCGATCACATCAACAAGATTCTTCACATTCAATTCTATTAACAATGATCACAATAGTGGAACAAAAATCATATTAGTAGACTTTCAAAACGTTTTCATCTTATATATATATCACTTTTTCATCAGGTCTCTTTAATCATAATTTATAGAAAAATTCACCGATTTCCATCACATGATCTCCATGATCTTCATCACATGGGAGTTTCCAAATTTTGATCTATTTATTATAGCTTTGAATGAGTTTCTATAATTCATAGAAACCTATGAAGGAAAAATAAATCTAATCATAGAACAAATAGAATAATAAAACTCACTTTAAAAAATATACGAGTATTTTAGAATCTATGTATGAGTGTTCAATATTTATCTTTTTATGAGTCATCATATGATTAAAATCCTCATATGAGTGAATCCACATATGACGCATATATATTATGTGTATAAGCTATTTTTTGTATGCAAATGTAAAATTTGAAACTTAAAAAAAATTCAATTGGCATTATATGACTTTAAAATAGAAATATCAAGGCTTTAATAAAAACCATAAGACTTAAAAACAGTTATAAAAAATTTAAAAATATTTCATAATACATTTATATTTTCTAAGACTTTTGATAAACCTTAACACCTTAGCTTAGGTAAATTTCAAGTTTTCATAAGACTTTACTGATAACCATAAGACTTTAGGTTTAATTCACACGTCTTTATAAAATTATAAGAATATAGGATCATAGTGTAAGGATTTTTACGTAGACAAATTCTTAATAACAAAATGCAATAAATAATTGGGATATAATAGAAAAAGAAAATCTAATTAAGAAAAATTAAATAAAGCTGTGAGAAATTATAATTATCTAAAACTAAAATTGTGAGGTAGTGTAATTATAAAAATATAAAATATAAATAATCTTCATCTTAACACTAACAATGTACCCCTTTTTGAAAATTTAAAAATTGAAAAGAATTTAAAAAAAATATCCCCATTTTTTAAACAATATAAAAATTAAAAAATTAACACTTTATTAAAAAACTATCATACCTTATTTAAAATTAACTTCCCTTCAATGATAAAAACTAATTTTTATTTGAAAATAAAAAAACTTTACATGATGGATAAGTAGTACATGTTGTAAAAATTATCATTCTTAAATACAAATGAAAAAAATATATTAAAATTTACCTATGAATAAATTCATAATAACTTAAATACACATATTCATAAGTATAGTAGTGATACCAATATAAAAATTTAGTAGAAAATAGAATAATAAAATTTAACATTTCTAACTTGTTCTTTTAAACAGGTTCATTACAACTAATCAGTTAGGGACATTAAATAATTAAAAACATTTCAAACTCTAGTATTTCATATTAAATATCCATCATACCAAGTTAAAATTTGCTCAATTTTCACTACATACAAAGGTTTAGTAAAAATACCATCCAATTGATTATCAGTTGAAACAAATTCCAAAACAATATCTCCTTTATTAACATGATATATAACAAAATAGTATCTAACATATATATGTTTAGTCCTAGAATGTTTTAAATGATTCTTTGAAATTGAAATAGCTGAAGTATTATCATAATAAATAGGAATTTTATCAAAGTAAACATTAAAATCAGTTAAGGTTTTATTTATCTATAAACATGAGAGTAAAAATCAACAGCACCTATATAATTAGCCTCAACTTTAGATAAATCAACTGATAATTTCTTCTTTGAGCTACATGAAATCTAACTTTTACCATATAAATGATGAATACTTAAAGTACCCATCTTACAAATTATAAAAAATATTAAATCCAAATCATAAAATCTAATTAAATTAAAACAACTATTCCTAGAATAAAATAAATTAGAATTTATAGCTCTTTTAATATATCTAATCATTATTTTATCATTTTTAAATGAATTTATTTAGGATGATCCAGAAATATAGCACACATAAACACACTAAAGATAATATCTAGTCAACTATCTTTCAAATGTTATAAACTCCCAATCATTCCTCTAAAAAATTTAATGTCTATATATTTTCCAAATCCATTTAAATATAATTTAGAATTAGTATTCATAGGGGTTATAAAATTTTTATTAGAGTCAAGAAAAAATCTTTTAACTAACTCTTTAGTATATTTAATTTTATTTAAAAATATTTTATTAGGCATTTAAAAAATTTAAAGTCCTGAAAAGAATTTTAATTCTACTATTAAATCTCATGTCACTACAACATAAATAGCCTTTAGAGGCAGTTTTTAAAACTACCACTAAATCTTTTTTTAAAAGGGTTTGGTGGAGGTTTATTAAAAAAGCTGCTAAACCCCCCATTTTTTACAGCACCGACACATCCCCCCTAACCCCAACCTCCTCCCTGACCCACGTTCTCCCCCCAACCTTGCGACACCGCCTTCTCCCCCCGACCCTAAGATGCTGCCTTCTCCCCCCAACCCCGGTGAGCCCCGACCCCCATGACGTCGCCTTCTCCCCTCGACCCCGGTGAGCCCCAACCCCCGTGACATCGTCTTATCCCCCCGATGAGCCCCGAACCCTAGATCAGATCCCCAACTGTGTTGCCTGTGACCTTTCCACCCATAAGCGTGCCCCGCCGCCCATCAGTGCGCCTCACCACCCGTCACCACCGACCCCCCTAAGCCCTTGCTCGGCTCCCAGGTATGGTAATTGATACCTAGTGAGTTCCCAAGATGCTAGGTTTATTTTTAGTACATTTTATGGTATCTAATTTTGTGCATTATTTTTATCCCCTTATTGAGAATTTTGAGAAACCAATGAGTGTCTGATATTATTTTATGTTCTGTTCTAGATACCATGGTGCAAGACTTGTCATCATCCTCGGTGCTTTGCTTCGTTTCTTGGCTTCCCTCAAACCCTAGTTTCGGATCTGGATAGGGTTCTTATGAGGTGCGACGAAGCTCCAGGGTGCGGGTTTCTGGCGCTGCGATTTTGGGGTTTTCGTTCTATTTCGTGACGACTGTACGAGCTCTGGATGGATCTTGCCTTTGGGTGTGGTTTTGAAGGCGACAATGGGACTTGTTTCGAATTTTGTGTAGGCTGTGGTGATGACTTCGTTCAGGTAGGTGATTGTTTCCGTATTTATTTTTGTGGTGGAATGCTTGGTGATTGTTTAGGTCAGATTCTGCCAATGGAGGGTTTGTTGATGGGGTTTGGTTGCATTTTATTGTTGTGTGGGGTGAATCTGGTTCCTCATCTTCGGTTTATTTCAATGATGTTTGAGTTTCGTGATATTTCGGTGATGATGAGGCAATGTTCTGAGGGTTTATCCCTCATTGAAATCAGTGAATGGGTTGATGCGCTGATAAAGGTTTGATGGTGCTGGCTTCCAGTGAATGGCGTAGTTGACATCCTGGGCTCCGACGGCGATGGATGTTCGCCGGCGGTTTGGTCGCCTGTCGTTGGCTGGGGTGTGGCTTGAGGTGGCACTCTGTTCGAGGCGCCTCGGTTCTCGTGTTTGTTATGATGGCATGGTCTGTTTGAATTTTGAAATTGGAAGTTTGAATTTGATGTGGTGGTGTTTGGTTGTCTGGTGGATTAGTCTGTATGGTTACTGGTAACCCATAAACCGACTTGGGGAAAATGAAAAAAAATGATTTGCATGTTTTATAATGTATAATTAAAGTGAGTTTTCCAACCCATGTTTTAAATTATAAATGATGGGTGTTTTGTAATCATGAAATTAATTATGACATGGTTTAATTTTTACATGGTGGTCAAAGATCTATATTAATATTTTACTTCAAGCTAGAATATAATAAATGTTTTATAAAAGTAATTTTCAAGATTCCATAGGGAGATCCCACATGGTATGTTTAGTTCACACAATACATACACATCTAGGTGTATGTAAATCTTAGGTTTCTCTTTTAGGTTCATAGTTATTTTTTTTATTCATTGATTCTTAGTTTGAACCATTTATTGATTATTGGTGTATATTTAGTGGATATGGTTCATTAGTGGTGATGCCAGAGCTGTTCAGGTTCAATTTATTTTTTCCCTTGGTATATTTTATTGGCCATTTTTCCAGGTGTAAGTTCTACTTCTATTATATTTAATTCATTTTTATTTTTTTGGAAGAATTTTTGTTTAATAATTATCTATTTTATTATTCATATATTTCATTTAAGATTTTTTTCATTTGCAAGGAATTCCAATTATTGGAATTGTTATTATTATTTTTTAATATATTCATCTTTTGTTTATTATTACTATATAAAGGTTATACCATTATCAGGTTTATGGTCTTGATACCCCTGAGTTTGTTTATATCCTATAGGTATCGAGAATTCCCTTTATCCCTTATGGAAAATTGGTTTGGGTAACATATCAACTCATCCAGGGTAGGTTCATTAAAAATGGTATCAGAACATTGGTTTCCCAAAAGGGACCCAAGTTCTAAATGAAATATATTTTTATATGGGTGAATTAGGGTTTTATTGAGTTAGTTTTATTATTGGGACTCTAGAAGTAGTTTATTAGCAAGTTCTTGATCACCACCCATTATGATGGAACTTCAGCCACTATGGTTTGTTGAGATTTGAATATTGAATTTCAGAATTAATATTGATTACCAGTTATGGTGTATAGATCCTAAGTTTAATTTTATTGGGGTTCATAGGGGTTTCCTTAGATTTATGGTAAAAATGGAAATGGGATCAATGGAATCAGTTTTGTATACACAACCTAATAAATGGGGTAGTGACTTAACTTAAGATCTTAGATATGTTTTAAAAATTAATGAATGAATAACTTCCATCTCATCAAACCATGTGGTCGGTTCTGGCATAAATTTGCATCCCATTTGGATTTTTTACTTATATCCCTTAATTATAGGGTCATTGGATTTTTTACTTAGTCCCCTGCGAGTGGTCACCGAACCCCAGCTCACCTCCCCACCGCCACCTGGCCATCAGCGCCACTTCCCCCCAACATCCGACCCCAAAACCCCTTCTCCCCCCGACCCCCACAACCCCACCTTCTTCCCCTAACCCCCGCGAGACCTGAAACCTACCTCACCTCCCTGCCATCGATGAATTTTATTTTGGTCAGTGTTTCCATTTCATTGAATTTTATTTAAGATATTTATGTGTTCTTGGATTTATAAATTAATTTCTAATCTAGATAATGATGGTGTGGGTTATCTAGCTTTGGTTTATAATGGTTTTATATAAATTAACTTTGTTTTCATGTGGATTAAAGGTTTTAATTTCATGTTTAAATGGAGTTTTTATGTAAATTTTTATTTTATACATTCGACATGTTTGATAAAATTAAAATTATGGTTTTATATAAGAAAAAAACATGTTCATTAGATTTTAAGGGAAATTGGATGTTGAAAGTGGGTTACCCTTTTGGGGTTAAATGGTTTCCATGTTTCAAAGGGACATGTTGTTTTATTAAATGGAATTATGATTAATTTGGGTTATATTGGTTGTGTTTTGGAAATTATTATGATTTCCCTTATATTGGTGTTTTCATTACAAAACATTTTAAAAATAGATTTACAAATGTATATATTATATGTGATAATTGAAAGTCTTGGATGGCACTTTGTGATGTGATATTTGAGTTTATTGGTTTGTTGTTCCCTTATTGAGATCCTTTTAATTTATTTATGATTTCATGTGTATCCATGTGATGGTTTTTTGTGATGTGATTAATGATTTTCTTATGGGTGGGGGATTATTATAATCTAAATGAGGGATGCAGGAAGGATTTCATTATTATGGTAGCCTTTGGCTATTATTATTTTCATTGTATGAAATTCACTTTAAAATTGCATCACCTCCTTTAGTTATTTTACAGGGAACCCTAGGATACTGAGTGGGAAGTCATGGGATGTTTCTAGGAACATTGATATTACACACTTTCTAGTAACCACTAGTTGTACAAAATACCGATTTAGTGGGGTGTCACAGATGAGATTGGGGTTAGAGTGATTTTTTTGATGGATGTGTGACTGTTAACCTGATGGAAATAGATCCACCTTTTCATGTATTATACTTTTCCAATTAGTTTCTAATGTTTTTTCCTAATGATATTTATCATGTGTTATGCCTTTAATTATTTATTAGCTTGTGTATTTCTTTTTTACTTGGATATAATTTCATTAAAGCATTGATCATCCAAATATTTAGTACTGATATTGATTAGTGTTGTTCCACTTGTTTATTGGCATACTTTACAATTTTCTATAGGGAATTTTTCTTCATAGTTATCCTTGTTTCCTTACTTTGATTTTGTTGTGTTAAAGCTTTCATGTGAGGGGAATTTTTTTAAATTTTTTATCCATAATTAGAAATTACTTTGATATGTTTTTAAACCATTTAAGGGTTTTTTTTATGAAATGGGTGATGCTTTAAGGATAGATGAATGAGTTTTTAATTGTTATTTTTTCAAGAAAAATATCTTTATACCATGTTTTATAAATGTTATGCATTGATAAAGTGCATGTTTTATATTTTATTTATTTATATATCAAGTTAATGGAAAAACCTATTTTTTCAAATAGTATATATGAATCTCTTTCCCTATTTAGTAGTAACTACGTGTTTTATTTTTTTTTAATATTCTATAGGAAAAATTTTATATACATGGATAAAATCTGAATCACATTACTGAGGAACACACCTAATTATGTTAAGGGTTTGAAGGAGTTTTTAGATTTTTCAATTTCCAATCGATCCGTTGAAGGGAGAATAAGATGTCCATATCCTAAATGTAAATTTAGAAGATGGTTGAAGAGAGATGAAGTGTATGAACATTTAATACTGAAGCAATTCCCTGATCAATATTTGTGTTGGAGTTGGCTTGGAGAATAAAACGTTATAGGAAGGTTTAGCACTGATGTTAATCTATAGAATGAGCTCCCAACTTCATGGAAAATGGAAAATGAAATGAAAAACCTCAGAAATGATGCATTCAGCACTGAAAGACACCACTATCAACATCAAAACATAACATATGAGCTCTCAACTTCATGGAAAATGGAAAATGAAATGAAAAACCTCAGAAATGATGCATTCAGCACAGCAAGACACCACTATCAACATCAAAACATAACATAACAACTAGATGAGGGTGCTACAAATTGCAACGTGAAAAGTGATGTTTTTGATATTGTAACACAAACAGATCAAGATTGTGACATATCATTGGATTCTCCTCTTGATTATGTGGAGACAAATGTAAGAGAAAAATTCACTGAGGAAAATATGTTTCATGATTTAGTTGATGATGGAAATCAAGAGTTGTATAGTGGATGTTTGAAATATTCGAAGCTTTATTTTCTGCTGAATTTGTACCATATAAAATGTCTATGTGTAATTATAAATAAGGCAATGTCTATGATATTGGAATTGTTTCATGATGAATTTCCTGAAGAAAATATCCTCGAGTCTTTTTATGATATAAAAAAGTTTTTAATAGGCTTGGTATGAAATATACAAAAATACATGCGTGTCCTAATGATTGTATGCTTTATTGGTGGGAGAATTCAAGTAGACATAATTTCAAAAAATGTTCTTCTTCTAGATGGTAGTCAATGGGTGATGTTGGAAGTCTGAATCAATATACTTTAATGAATAAGAATATAGGGAACACACCTGCAAAGGTTTTGCATTACTTTCCTTTAAATCCTCGACTGTAAAGATTATTCATGTCATCAAAGCCGCTAAACACATGAAGTTGAATTATATAGATAATAACAATGATGGGTTAATGAGGCTTCCATGATATTCAAAATCACGGAAGAAATTTGATTAATTACATCCAGATTTCTCAAATGATCCTAGTAATGTTCGATTGGGAATGGCTGCTGATGGATTCAACCCATTTGGGACTTTGAGAACCAGTTATAGCATTTGGCCAGTTGTTTTGATCCCTTACAATCTTCCTCTGTGGATGTGTATGCAACAAACATATTTTATAATTTTGATGATTATCCTAGAAAACAAATGCATGGAAATGATATTGATGTATACTTGCAGCCTATGATTGAAGAATTATAGGATTTGTGGAGCAACAGTGTTGATACATTTGATGCTTCTTCTAAAACAATGTTTAAAATGCATGCTACTTTAATGTGGACCATTAGTGACTTCCCTGGGCTTGGGAATTTATCTAGTTGGAACATTTACATAGGGTTGAATTGTCCTATTTGTAACTTTGATTTTGAGTCCAAACGACTACCTCACAGTAAAAAATGCTGCTTCTTGTGCCATCGGAGATTTCTTGATGCATCTTATAGATTTTGACTGAACAGATCAAAATTTAACATTTTCATTGATCGTAGACCACCTCCAAAGTTTTTAACTGGTTCTGAAATATTGAAACAACTTGAAAATGTTGAAACATAATTTGGGAAGGTTCTTCATTTTAATGATAGTGGGAAATGGGTTCAAAGTGCATCGTCAAGTGAAATCATAATGCAACAATAGTAGAAAAATTATATTCTTCAAACTTCCGTATTGAGAATTTAATTTGTTGCAGCATAATCTTGATGTGATGCATATTGAGAATAATTTCTATGACAATTTGATTTTCACATTGTTGAATGAGCATGGAAAGTCAAAGGATAATCTTAATTCTCACAAAGACTTACAAGTAATGAAAATAAAACGTGATCTCTGGTCAAATGAGGATGAAAAGTATGCTCCGACAATTTTTGCAATGAAAAATAGGGATAAAGATACATTCATTCATTTTTTAAAGAATGTGAAGGTATATGATGGGTATTCAAGTAACATATCGAAGTGTGTTGACTTAAATAATCATAAGTTACATGGATTGAAAAGTCATGATTCATATATTTTGTTACAACAGTTACTACCATTGGCATTGCGTACATTATTACCTGAAGAAGCTACTTCTGTTGTACTCCAATTCAGCACATTTTTTAGAAAACTATGTGAGAAATATCAACATACATTTCATCTTGACAACCTCTAGGAGAGGTTTGTATTGACCCTTTTTACAGTGGAGATGATCTTTCCTCTGTCATTTTTTACTGTCATGATGCATTTAACTGTGCATTTGGTTGAGGAAGCTAAATTAGGAGGCCCCATTCATTATCAATGGATGTATCCAATTTAGATGTACTTTATTTATATGTTTTTCAGTTAAGTAAACAATTTTTGGAACTTAATTAAATGCATAATTATGTTCACTTTATTTAACATATATCTTGGGCATTTGAAATCATACGTGAGAAATAAAGCTCAACCAGAAGGCTCCTTTATTGAAGGATATTTGGATGAGGAGTGTATTACATTTTTTTCTAGATACTTGGATGATATTGAGACTATATTTAATCAAGTTGTACATGTTGATGACACATCGACTAAATCTCAAATATATCAGAAATCAAAAATATTTCCTGCTATTGACCGATCAGTTGGGAGGTCCTCAAATGTGACACTGACATAATTGGAATTATTACAGGCACAAAGATATGTGCTTCTAAATAGTGAAATTCCAGATCCATTTATTGAAGATTTGAGGATACAAACAAAGAGATGAATGAGAGGCCAAAAACGAAATGAGAAATATATAATGAAATCTGTTAATAAAGAGCTTGTAGAATGGTTTGCATGATGTGTAAGTTTATAAATATTACAATTAATACGAATATTTGTTTGAAACATATATTTTTTAAAAATAATAAATTATATTTCTTTTTTTTAGATCATGAATACTGATACTCGAGTAGAGTTGTCAAAATATTTGAAGTTTCTTACTCGAGTTCCTCTAAACCAAGTTAGAAAGTTCGACGCTTACAACATGAATGGCTTTAGATTTCGTCCAGTCGATCCAGAAATGGGTTTGAAAACATAGAATAGTGGTATATTTACATTTTCTGAAGTGGGATACTATGGAAAGATGACTGATATTATTTAATTAATCTACCATAGACATTTTTTTGTTATTTTATTCAAATGCAATTGGGTCTATATTATCAGAGGTGTTAAAATAGATTCCTTGCAATTTACTTCTATGAACTTCTCTCGCTTGATGGATGTTGGTGATCGTGAAATGCATGATCCATATATCTTATCATCATAAGAAAAAATTGTATATTATGTGAATGATGTTGTGGATGAAGGGTGGAGTGTAGTTTCTCATGTAATACAAAGATATTTGTATGAAATGGGTGATGAAGTGGAAGATTTGACCTCTGAAATTGAATATCATCAACAAAAAGAAGAAAAATTATTTGTACATGATGATATTGAAAATATTAGTCTAGAAAGGATGAATGAAGTGGATGAAGTAATGGAGTAGGAAACTGACATGATTTAAGTTGAAAATGATTGTATGTAAAATTATTTATTCATTCAGAAACCACTTATTTCATTTGTGCAGTCATTCATTATCATTGTTATGTATCTTTTGTTTGTTAGTACTGGGAATCTATTATCATTTTTAATTTTTTTTTCTCCATATATTTTTTGAAATATATGTTCTTAACTTAATTTTATTTGATTAAATGACCAGAATGTCAAGGAGGAAGCGATACACTGTTTCATCCACTACTGCGACAGATAACAATCCCTCTGTCTCCCTCCCTACGTCATCTGAGCCACCAGCTAACTGACCCCTGCACCATCTCCCCCTACATCATCTCTCACACCCTCTATGAGCATCCCTTTAAAAGCTGAGTCATCAACTCCCCCTTCAGCTGCCTTAGCAGTGGGGCAGCACCACGCCACTTCTAGTTTATCACGGGCATACTGGAGGGTCGCTGTTATAGGTACAAATTTTAATATAAATAAATTTATTTCACTTTTTTATACAAATTGTTTGTTTATTAAAGATGAAAAATGCAACTATGGATAAAAATATAAAAATTTCAGATGTGTGGAATATAAATGGGGAGAATATAGTTGTCCCATTTGATTCATATGAGGTCCCTACAGATGACGCCACAAGATTACTTGGCCAAATTCTAGGCTAGCTGGAAGTGGAGCCCATTTCCCTTCCTATTTTTTATGATGATTGGAGAAATATGCCTCTAATTTGGAAAAATGATGTTTTTGATTCCCAAATAAAGGTAATTTTAATAAATTATGGTGTAATTTAATGTCATGTTATTAATATGTTCAAAATGAATTTCTGTATACAGATGTTTTTCCACTTTACAATTGCTAATGTTATAACACGAAAGTGGACATTGAAAAATCTTGTTAAGAAATGTAAAGACTTAAAATGGATATTGTGGAGCGATGTCAACAATACTTCATTGACCTTCCATCAAATGTATGTGAAGCCACCCAATGGGGTACCCAAAGAATATTAGAAAGTTTTTGTTGACATACATCGTGATGAGAAACATATGGTATTTAAATATTTATTATTATATAAACCTCATTTTACATTTATACATGTATATGAAGAGGATATGAAATTGAATAAATTACTATTAAATTTAATTTTATTTATTTTAGGATATCTCAATAAATAATGCATCAAGCGAGGCTAAGAAAGTCATCCCTCACACTGCGGGGTCAAAATTATTTTCTAGAAGCCGACAGACTCTTGTAATCTTTTCATTAGTTTAAATATTTATAAGACAATAATATCTATTTAATATATTAAACTATTGATTTATCATTGTTTAATTAAGTCACATAGTTTAGGGCACAAATCATCCTGAACTAAAGTTTGGTTGGATGTTCACAAAAAATCCGATGGAACTTTTGTTAATGAGCATGCCAAAGAAGTTGGGGTATGAACTCATTTTTTCATTATAATAACTTATTATCAGTTTTAACTATGTTAATATATATTGATATTTGATTTATAGGTAAAAATTAAAGAAATATGGGATGCCAATCCTAGGTAGTCCTACTCAGTCTCCCAGGATGACCCCGTTGCTAAAGTCCATGGGAAGGAGCATCCTGGTAGAGTGCGCGGGATGGGTTTGGGACCCATACCATCTGAGGTCTTTGGCAGGCCATCAGGGATTGCAACTGCAATTACTCTTGGTTGTAGTCAGTCCATACCCGGAGATGATCAGAGAGAGATTGTTTCTCAACGAAACACAGTTCAAGACCAGGGGGATTAGATATCCACTTTACAAAAAGTGTTTACTAATATACATCAGCAGATGAGAAGATATCCCCCCAGTAGTATTGCATCGACTGGTGGTGAGAAGGTAAATAAAAAAAAATTCAAAATCATTTAGTTTTCAAAATTTTATTGGTTTTAAGTTTAAATATAAATATTCAACACTATTTAATTTTCGATATAATGTTCTTACAGGTGGTAGAAATAAGTGTATATGGTGGTGGAGAGGGTGACGATATTTTTTCATCATCGAACAATGATTAGTAGTATTATCGATATGTGGACAAATATTGTAACATATCAGTTTGTATATGTATCATGTGTGGCACATAGTTTCCTCCAAACATTTTCATGACCTAACATTTTCTTGATTTCTCATGTTTCCTTTTATGTATTTTATTGATTTATGATGTTTCCTTTTATGTCATTAAATTAGAAAATTAAATACAATATAATTTACTTGAGGAACCAAAAAAATATTGTCAATATAGACTTTAATAATTAAAATATCATTTGACATATTATTAATAAGAGAGTTAGGATATACTTTACCTTTATTAAAACCATTATTCAATAAAAACAAAGGTGGTCTATCATACCAAGATCTAAGATATTTCTTAAGAACATATAAAGTTTTTGATAATTTAAAAACCTGATTAAGAAATTTTCATTTTAAAAACCAGGTGTTTGATTAACATAAACTTCATTAGAAATCAAACCATTTAAAAATAATCAATTTTTATATAAATTTTATAAAATTTAAAACCTTAAAAATATGAGAAGCCTAATTAAATCATAATATATTAATTCCTATCAATAGGTGAAAAAAAATCACCAAAATCAACACCTTCTTCTTGAATTTTTTTGAACAACTAATCTAGATTTATTCTTTACAATCTATCTAAATCAATCTATTTTATTTCTAAATATCCATTTAGTTATTATAATCTAATTATATTTTAGGTGTTAAACCAAAGTACACACATTATTTCTAGAAAATTTATTAATATCATCTTCCATTTAAACAATTCAATTGCCATCTTTCAATGTATCAAACACATTATTAGGTACAAATTCTCAAATGAAAGATAATTAGCACAAAAAATCATAATATATTTACTTATTTGAATTTCAAAATCAATATTACAAATTATTTTATCTAAAGGGTGATCTTTATGAGTTTTATAAATTCTAATATTATATTTAGAAATGATATACTCCCCCTAATCTAATACATTATTATTATTAGATTCTTCTTCACTAAAATTAAACACACTAAATTATTTTTCAATTTGATCTAAACTTGAGTTCTGTTTCAAGTTATTTTCATCAAAATTAAAAAATGAAAATTATTATATAATAATATATATTTTATAAAACATTATATAATATTTACTAACACTATATTAACCTAGAAAAATTCTTTCATAACTTTTAGCATCAATTTTATCTAAATTATATTCAGTGTTTAAAATAAAAAACTTTACAAACAAAAAATATAAAATAGATAACCCTAGGTTTCATTCATTTATACAATTCATAAGGGGTTTTCTATAATAAAGGTATAATAAGATATTTGTTTAATATACAACATGATGTACTTATATATTTAACCCAAAAGTATCTTGGAAGATTAAATTCATTTAGCATAGTTTTAACCATTCCATGAATAGTCTTGTTTTTTATTTCTACAACAAAATTTTTGTGTAGTGATCCAGGGTTAGAAAAATTATGAAAAAACCATTTTATTTATGATATTTCTCAAAATTATAGATTAAAAAATTCACCACCTCTATCAATTCCAATAGAGATAATTAATTAACCCTTTTGATTTTGAATTAATTTACAAAAATTAGAAAATTTAAATAAAGTTTCATGTTTATGATACATAAATAAGTCTAATTAAATATACTAAAATCATGAACTATTAAAAAAAATATATTTCATACCTCTTAAGATAGAAGTATAAATAGGTCCAAATAAATCAAGATAAATAACTTCAAGAGGCCTTATTATTTTTATTTCTTTAATAGATATGTAGCTTTCCTTTTGATGATTTGCTTTTAAAAATGAATCATAACATGATACCTAATTATAATAAGCTATATTAGTTGTGAAACTTATACATGCTTTGACTCTTTATACAATAATCAAGAATTTACATGTATAAGACTTTTACGACACAATAAATTATTTGTTTATATATAATTAAGGAACTTAACATTTATATTGACTAGCTTATAAAAATCAATAGAATATATATTATCTTTTCTATTAGCATAAAATAAGATAAATTTATTTTTGAAAATAAGATTCTTATTATCCTCAGATTTAATGATCTTCCCATCATCACAAAGATGTAAAATACTAATTAGATTATTTTTTAAACCCAAAATATATAATAGTTTATAAATTATAATAGTTTTAGAAATAACTACATCACAAAATTATTTAACCTTATCTTTAGAGTTTTCTCTGAAAGTTATAGAGCCTCCATGATATTAATTATAAGATCTAAATTTTGATGGATCTCCATTCATATGATTGGAGCATCCATTATCCATGTACTTTGTATCTTTTAGACTTTTGAGGTAAATTTTCCTAAATTAATAAAGTGTAAAAAAATTTTGTTATCCATGTTATTTTGGTAGAATTAGACATGTAATGGAATTATTATGTACCCAAAAATATTTTAAATTTTTTTATTAGATAATCTAGAAGACAAGTTATTATATATAAATTATTTGGTATATCCTAAATATTTAGAAAATCTTAAAGAACATTCATTTTCATAATGAATTTTCATTTTATATATAAAACATGTAACATTAGAAAAAATTACATTAAAACTTTTAAAAAATAATGTTTTGTATAGGTTAGGTAGTTATTTATTATAGAGAACCTTATTTTTCTTACATTACTATTATATCATTTTAAATATAAACAATATAATAGTACTATAAAATCATGATGCAAAGGTTTAGTGACATGGGAAAATTAGGACTATACAAAAAATTTACATAATAAAACATAATAATTATTTAATTCCTTTTTTATCTAGCTTCTTAGTGCCCCTCATGTTCTCCTTAGTACAAGTAATAACTTGGGGATATACATCAAAGAAAGGAGTGATCCAAAATCCCAATAAGAGGATAGATAAGAACATGAATCAATATAACATTGGTGAGAATAATCATCATCAACCTAACATAAGCATGGTTTCATCATAATAATTATTATATGAAGCATTGTATAAAGACATGGAATGTGAAATTTCATAAAAATTTAACATCATGTCTTAGTGGTCAAATACCACACATAGTTGTGAAGAAAGCTAGCATCATGATTACACATGACATATGTGCATAATCATAACATAATCATCATTGTGAAAAAATATATCATCATTTTCCTTAATATTTCACATTATCACATGAGATACATCACATTACCCTATTCATTAGATTTCTACATAATTTTGGGTGGACTCGTAACATTATTACATCTATATAATCATGCATGCCACATCGAACCTTTATAAATCTTAGTAATAAAATAACCCAGGCAATGGAAATTATTTTCATGATAATTTCTTATAGAATATTTTCATAAATAGACATTAGAGTCACAAAAATAAAATAGAATAACATAATTTTTATAAGAATAATCAATCTTGAGTGAAGAATAAACAACTACAGAGGATCCAAAATGTATTTTCAAAAGAAGAGTTCTTTTTGGAAATCATTTTATTTTTCATAAGACCATATTTAACGAATTTATAAAAAAAGATAAAATTTAATAACAAATAAATTATATTTGAGTAATATTAAAGAACATACACATTGAAATTTGGCATGAAAGATAAATAACCCAAATAAAGAAAATTTAGTTCTAGAATCCCCTTACCTTATTTCTGAATGATTTATTCACTTTAATATCGTATAAAATAAAATTATATTTACTAATTAATAAATACATAACCTATTATAAATTTATTTTATTCATTATAATTTTATTAAGTTCATTTCTGTCCATTTTTTTGAGTTATAGTGTTCAATTTCATTGTTCGTGAACGTTTGTTTTCTTGGTTTTCATGATCAGTTCACTTATATACATGTATGGAAGATCACGTAAAATGGGTATAATTATTCAGAATTGAAATTATATGTTATTAATTAACTTAAAATTTTTTAATTAGTCTCATATTTTTTTATATATACGAGGATGATTCATGGGATAAAATTTTAATGATTATCGTTTAGATTCATTTTGGCGATTTGCTATCCCAACGAAGTCATTTTGTTTTATTATTTAATATTATGTGTATATGTTAGTTACAAAACATAAAAAAAATTATAACATAAATTTTAAAATCTTTATTGACCATTATAATGGTTTTATGATGATACATGAAGGTGGTAAATGGAAATGAAAACTTGTCACCCTCGAAGGTGATAAATCAACACCTCACAGACGATGTTTTTATTTTTAGAATAAAAGGGAAGGGAGAAGAGGTTTTATGATGGATTATTCCATTAAAATAATAAAATTAAAATACATTTAAGATAATTGATTTATCATTCCACTGGTATTGGGGTCTAGGATATTATAATAAAAGAAAATAACTTAAAAAGAAATTAAAAGAAAACGAAAGCGGATTTTACCTCTTGAACTTATTATCCTTGAGAACCTCTTTAGGGAAATTAGATTTGGTCTTTTGTTGAGTAAAAAGGATTATAGATGTGTGGGAGGGTATTTGGAAGAGAATTTTTTAGAAATTGGACAATCTTAAAGGCTTTATAGGTGTATGGAGAAGAGGTGGTGAGGGGTGGTATTTAAAGGGGAGGAGAGGGGTGTTTTTTATTTTATTCATTAGTTTATTATTTTGGATAAATAATATAAATAGTTTAAAAATTATCACTAAATATATTAAATAAATAATAAGAGTTAAATATTATGGGCTTACATCATCCATACATCATACATGACTCAAAAATTCATGTATTTGTTAAATATCGTAAATTGTTGTATTTTACTATTCACTAAAAATTCAACTATTTTAGAAAACATCAAAAAATTCAACCTAACCATTTTTTTACATTTATAATTAAAAAATTAACTCCATTTAGTGAAAATAATTTTCTTAATATGATAAATTTAATTTTTAATTAAAATAATCATTTACTTGGAAAATATCAATTTTAAAATTATAACTGATTTTATAACACTTTGAAAAATTAATTAAGGTATCATAAAATTTATATTATAACCATAATACAACAAAATGTTAATTTATAAATCTATTTTTGAAAATAATTTTTTTTAAATCATTATATTAATTATAAAATTGTAAATAAAAATTTATGTTTTATAAAAATACCAACACTTAATTAATAATTTCTAAAATATTTATTTACTTATACCATGATATAATTATATCATATTCTCATTTATAATATTCCTAAATTTTATTAATATTCATATATATGGTGTTACTATTATATTGGCTGAATTACTATTCCTAATGGCTAAGTTACTATTCCAAGGGTCGGGTTACTATCCCATCGGGATAGGTTCCTTAATTTATGAGAATGATGTTTTTATTGTGATATTCATGCTATGTATGTGTTTTATACTATATAACATAATTTTAAAAAGGGAAACAATTCCATTGATAAAATTTTGGTTCGTTACATTCTTCCACCCTTTTGAAAATTTTCCCTCAAAATTATTTTTTACATAAATAGGTGAGGGTATTTCTCCCTCATCGCTTCCTTTGGTTCCCATGTTTCCTCTTCATACATATGGTTCCACCATATTAATTTGACCAGGTGAGTAGTCGTTTTTCATATAACTTTATCTCTTTAGTCCAAGATCTTCCCTGGATGATCCTCATAAGAGAGATCACTTTCTAACTACACCACCTTTGGATTCCGTACAAGTTAGAGATTTGGTATGTACTTACTCAAGAGGGATACATGGAATGAATCATGTACTTGAGACATGGTTAGTGGAAGTTCTAGTCAATAGGCTACATCTATGATGTAATCTAGAATCTATAAGGGGACGATGTACCTGGGACTTATATTTCCCTTCTTCTCGAATATCATGATCCTATTCTATGGGGATATGCAGAGGAATACCATGTCACCAGCCTTAAACTCTAGGTCTCATCGATGATTTTCTGCGTAGATCTTCTGTTGACTTTGGGCTACCCGAATATGCTGCTGAATGTTTTTCACATTTTATACCATTTATTAGGCCATTTCAAGTCCTAACAGATTATTTTCACCAACTTTATCCCATCATGTCGATGTTTTTCATCTTTTCCTATAAAGGGCTTCATATGGATCCATTTGGATACTCGAGTGGAAACTGTTGTTGTAAGAAAACTCAACCAGAGGTAGATGTTAGTCCCATCCTCCTTTTAAATCCATAGAACATGATCTCAAAATGTCTAAAAATGTATGAATAGTCCATTAATATTGGCCATCAGTTTGAGGATAATAAGCTATATTAAAGTTTAGATCAATGTTTATATAATGTTGGATATTTTTCAAGAACTTTGAGGTGAATCTCAGATCATAATTGGATATAATCGATAGTGGTACTCTATGTGGCCTTACCAATTCTCTAATTTCTATCCATTCAATTTTATCCAGTGATAATTCCTCTTGAATTGAGATAAAGTGAGATGTCTTTGTAAGATGATCCATAACAATCCATATAGAATTGTTTTCTATGGATGTCTTTGGAAGTCCAATGAAAAATTCTATGGCGATGTTTTCCCATTTCTATATTGGTAAGGGTAATGATTTTATCATCCCCTTAAACTTTTATCTTCAAACCTTCACTTTATAAAATATCAGGCACTTTGATGTATATTCAACAATATCCTTTTTCATATTATCACACCAATAGTTCCCTTAGATATCTCAATATATCTTTTTGATCCTTGTGTGAATAGATAAGGTTGATCTATGTGCTTCATTCAGAAGCTCCTTATTTATCTCTGGATTGGATTGTACACATATTCATGACCCAAATCTTATAACTCTTTCCTCATAAATTTTAAATTCTGAGGATTTACCATTTTTAATATCTTGCACCTTTTTCTGAATTTCCACATTATTCTTTTGAACATCCTTTAGTTTCTCTATAATGTATGGTTGAGAAAGGATTGATGAAGTTCCTTACTTAATGATCCCTATGTCCATTCTTTTAAAATATAAGAATATTGAATCCTTATTAATTCTTATCATTGATAATGATGCAGTATCCTTTATACTTCGAGCATCTTCCACTTTATTTGCCTTACTAGGATGGTAGTGGATTGAGCAGTCACAATCCTTGATGAGATCTAACCATATTCACAGGTTCATGTTAAGGTCCTTCTATGTGAATATATATTTAAGACTCTTATGATCAATATATATCTCACACTTCTCCCCAGAGAGATAATGCTTCCAGATTATCAACACTAAGATCATAACTGCCAACTCTTAATCATGTGTGGGATAGTTTTTCTCATGTATTTTTAATTTCCTTGAGGCTTAGGCTATAAATTCATCTTTTTTCATTTTTAAACAGCCTAATCCATTCTTTTAATAATCACTATATACCATAAAGAGTTTCAAAATTTTTGATACTGTGAGTAGTGGTGCAGTGATAAGACTCTTTCTCAACTCTTTGAAGCATTCTTCACATTAAATGGTCTAGAAAAAAATTCTCCCTTCCGAGTTATAATAGTGAGTGGGTTTGAAAATCTTGAGAAGTTAATTATAAATCACATGAAATAACTAGCTAGAACAAGGAAACTATAGATATACATTACATATGTTGTCCTAGACCACTCTTAAATTTAATTTATCTTGGAAGGGTCCATATATATTCCATTATTATTGATATCATGCACCATGAATGATACTTCCTCCATTAAGAACTCACATTTACTATAATTTTCATATATCTTCTCCCTTCTCAAGGTATTTAACACAATATTCAAATCCTCCTCATGTTCCTCCTTGCTCTTAGAGTATATCAGAATATCATCGATAAAGACTACTATAATTTTTTCAAGGTAATATCTAAAGAATCTATTCATTAATTCCATGAATATTTATGAATAATTAGTTAGTTTTAAAGGAATTACTATGAATTCATAATTTATATACCTAATTTTAAGGAAAGTCTTAGGAATATATTCCTTCCTCACCTTTAATTAGTGATATCCGACCAAAGATCCACCTCAGATAAATAATTTTTCCCATGTAGTTGTTTGAAAAATCCATCTATTAGTGGAAGGGGATACTTGTTATTTGTTTTTTTTGAGATCATGATAATAATCTCAAATGTGCATTGATCCATCCTTATTCTTGACTAAGAGGACTGACACACCCTATGGATAATCACTTGAGTGTATAAAACCCTTGTCCAGATTCTCTTGTAACGGCTTATTCAGTTATTCCAACTCAATAGTGGCCATTCTATAAGGATTATTTCATATTAGTAGAGATCCAAGAATAAGTTCAATTGAGAAATCAACCTCTCAGTTAGGAGGAAGACTAAACAATTCTCTAGGGAACACATCAGTGTAGTACCTCACAATGGACATGTCCTTGATCATTACTCTCTCCTTTGTCTTAATCATTTGATCTAGATATACTTGCTCATAAGGAAATAATATCCACAATTGAGATGATGATTCAGAAGTAGATTCATCCTCCTCCTTACACATGTACAATATTGGATGATGCCTTGAGATTTGAAGAGTGATATCCCTTTCCTGACATTTGATGTTGGATTTGTATAAGGACAACTAATACATGCCCAATATAGCATAAAAATCCACAAAAGTATGTAAGAAAATATTTTCTAGTAGGTTTGATCCACAAAAATTAACTGAGGAGGATTTATATCCTTTGGATTCAATAATTTCCCCATGTTTTATTCTCATAGATAACTCAACCTCCATATTTTGAGGTGGTGTATGAATAGTTCTACTAAAATTGAAAGATATGAAAGAATACATAGAGCGAGAATCAAATAATAAGTTCACTATTCTTGAATTAATAACAAACATACCTATCCCCATATCATTTTCAAGCTCCACCTCAGTAGTAGTGATGGCATAAGCTTTCCCTTTCTCTTTTGGCTTTGGTATCTACTAAAACTGACTTCCCTCAAGGAGTTGAGGTTTAGTTCACTAGTTTTTATAATTCCCTTTCTCCCTAATATTTTATAATTGAACCATGGGTGGTACTCTACTTTCCTCCATTGCACTTTATAGCTTCCTCATGTCTCTTTGAAATTCATTATCTTGGTGGCCTTCTCTCCCAAACTTGAATCATTTCCTCACCCATTTGAGGAAATTCTGACAATGCTTCTTCCCACATTTTTAACATGTGACTAGTTGAGTTTTCTTTCCATATTTTTCATTAGATCCTCCAAATTGAAACTATATCTTTAATTTATTATCTCCATAGCTATGGGGGCATTCTCTAAACTTCATCTCCCCTATGATATCTCATCGAACAACTTCTTCATAACTCCCAAAGTCTCTAATTGCTAGATCCTTTCAAAGGTATGGATTTAAACTAGTAAAGAAACTATCTATTTTGTTATCATTATTGATAAAAAACCTGAGTCATACCCAATAAGCATTGTGAAATTTTATTTGTAAGTTGGGAAAAATTCACCTTCCTTTTACTTCAACACTAAGAATTCTCTCTCCATGTTTGTGCGAAGAGTTAGAGAGAAATACGTGTTAAGAAATATTTTCATAAATTCTTCCCACTACATATATTCAATTTAGTCCTTTGGTTTAGAGTTATTAATAAACTTCCACCATTGATCAGACTTCCCATCTAAAATATAGATGGCTAGAGTCACCTTATCCATATCCAAATAGCAAAGCATAGACAAGATATTCTACATTGAGTTGAACTACTTTTCAGAGACTAGTGTATTGGAAGATGCACTAAATGTCAGTGGTTGTTGTTGCATGAAAGAATCAATATCCAATTTATACCTCTTAGGGTAAGGAATATTTTCCACATTATTCAATTTATTTTTCATAGCCTAAGACAGTTGGGTAATCATCGCTATGAAATTTTGAACTTCACCTCCCAAGGTATTGGGGATGTCGTTTGGGAAATAGTTGCATTGTCCCTCACATGGTTTGTTAGACTATTTTCTATTGGTTCCTAACATTTTCTAAAATAGAAAATGTTTGAATAAAACATAAGTCAACAAGTCATAAATAAATAATTTATTCCTTTGTGAAATTATCTCTAAAGGCATATCTTGTAGGATCCCTATGTTTAGAATTTTTCTAACACCAAGCTTCTTGAGTGCTTACATTTACTTAGTCTCATACTATGGGCTTTAAAATTTTTTATCTAATACTAATTCTCAAATTAACTAAACCATTCTATGATACCAAATATAGTGACCCTAATTTTTATTACATTACTATTATATCATTTTAAATATAAACAATATAATAGTGTTAAAAAATCAGAATCCAAAGGTTTTGTGTCTTGGGAAAATTAAGACCATACATAACATTTAAATAATAAAACATAAGAATTATTTAATTAATTATTCTCCAAATTCTCAGTATCCCTAATATTTTCTTTAGTACAAATAATCACCTAAGGACATACATCAAATAACGGGGTGAGCTAAAAGCCCAGTAAGAGGATAGATAAGAACATGAATCAATATAACCTGGGTGAGAATAATCTTCATCATCATAACATAAACATGGTTTAATCATAATAATAATAAAAGGAATAATTATATAAAGGTGTGGAATGTGGTATTTCATAAAAATGAAATATCATGTCTTAGTGGTCAAATACCACACATAGTTGTGAACAAAGATACCATCATGTTCACACATAACATATGTGCATAATCATAACATAATCATCATTTTGAACAAATATAACTTTATGTTCATGCATATTTCACATTATCTCATTAAATACATCACATTACCCAATACATTGGATCACTATATAATTCCAAGTGCACCCGTCACATCACAACATTTACATAATCATGAATGCTACACAGAACGTATAGAAATCTTAGTCCTAAAATAACCCATGGAATAGAAATGGGTTTCATGATAATTTCTTAAATCATAATTTCATAAATAAAAACTTTAGTTCCTAAAATAAAAGGTAATAACATACTTGGTATAAAAATCATCAATCTTGAGTGAAGAAGAAACAACTCAAGAGGATTCAAAATGTGTTTTGGAAAGAAGTGTTATTTTAAAAAATCATTTTATTTTTCATAAAACCAGGTTTGAAACATGAATATCCCATAAAGGAAAAGGTAATAAAAAATAAATTATATTTTAGGATTATTAATGAACATCCACACCGAAATTTGGCATGAAATATAAATAACCCAAAGAAAATAAATTGGGTTCGAGAATCCCCTTACCTTATTTCTAAATGATTTCTTTAGTTTAATGTCATAGATAATAAAATTAGATTAATTAATTAATAAATACAAAACCTATTATATAATAATTTTATTCATTATAATTTTATTAAGTTAACTTATGTCTATTTTTATGAGATATAGTGTTCAATTTCATCATTCGGGAATGTTTATTTTCTTGGTTTTCATGATCGGTTCACTTGCATACATGTATAAAAGATAATGTAAAATGGGGATAATTATCCAGAATGAAAATTATATATTATTAATGAACATAAAGAATTTTAATTAGTATTATATATTATTATTTTCAGATATGAGGATGATTCATTAGATAAAATGTTAATGATAATCGTTTAAATTAATTTTTCCGATTTTCAATCACAATGAAATCATTTTGTTTTATTATTTAATATTATGTATATGAGTTAGTTACAGAACATAAAACAATTAATAGCAAAAATTTTAAAATATTTTTCAACCATTATAATGATTTTTTACCGGACTTGTAGGTGGTAAAGGAAAATAAAAACTTGCCATCCTTGAAGGTGATAAATCAACACCCCACATATGACGTTTTGATTTTTAAAATAAAAGGTAGTGGAGAATAGGGTTAATAATGGATTATTGAATTAACATAATAAAATTAAAATATATTTATTATACTAGAGTTATAATTATACTTGTATAGGGGGAGGTGAGGAGAGAATAATAATATAAAAGAACTTGAAAAGAAATTAAAAGAAAACATAAGAGGATTTTACCTCTTGAGCTTCTTCTCCTTGAGAACCTCTTTAGGGAAATTGGATTTAGACTTTTTTTAGAAAAAAGGCTCCTGGACTTGGGATAGGGGTATTGGGAAGAGTATTGGGAATAAATTGGTCAATTTTAAAGGCTTTGGAGGTGTGAGAAGTGGTGGCGAGTGGTGGTATTTTTAGGGGAGAAGAGTGGTGTTTTTTAATTATTTTATTAATTAGTTTATTATATTGGATCAAGACTATGAATAGTTTAAACCATATCAATAAATATATTAAATAAATAATTAGTGTTTGATATTATGGGATTACATCAGTCATACATCATACATGACTCAAAAATTAATGGATTTGTTTAATACCATAAATTACAGTATTTCACTATTCACCACAAAATCATCTGTTTTAGAAAAATCCCAAAAATTCACCCTAATTTCTTTTTGATTTTTATAATTTAAAAGAGAACTCAATTTTAGGAAATTAATTTTTTTTAATATGAGAAATTTAATTTTTAATTAAAATAATTATTTACTTGGAAAATACCTATTTTAAAATTATAACTGATTTTATAACTCTTTGAAAAATTAATTGTGTTATCATAAAATTTATATTATAATCATAAGAAAATATATATTAATTTATGAATACATTTTATGAAAACAAAATTTCTTTTAAATAATTATATTAAATATAGAATTGTAAATAAACATTTATGTTTTATAAAACTACTAACACTTCATTATTAATTTCTAAAACATTTATTTACTTATACTATAATATAATTATATCATATTATCATTTATAAGATGCATAAATTTTATTTATACTTTCATAGATGAGGTTATTGTTGTATTTAATGAATCAGTATTCCTAATGGTCATGTTACTATTCCAAGGCTCAGGTTACTATCCCATTGGGATATGTTCCTTAATTTCTGAGAATGATTTTTATTGGGTTCTCCATGCTATGCATGTGTTTTATAAAATATAAAATAATTTTAATAATGGAAACATTTACATTGATAAAATTTTGGGTTGTTACATTAATTATAACCAAAACCAGTGTGACTCTTATTTGTTTTAATCATAGAAATCATTTTATCATATTTATATTTACATTGTAGAAAGGTAGATAATTTTTCATTCAAGATAATAATTTATATTTTTAACTTCTCATTATATTTTTGAGTAATCTCTAGGTCATCATAATCTAACACATAATTAAGTATCATTTTATAAAATATATAATTTAATATTTATTTAATGATATTTAACCTATGTATCATTCTACTCACCACATCTATCCTGGTCTATCCAAATTCCTCAGTATTTATCAAACATCAAATAATAAATATTATTCAGTTAATAAATAAATAAATATTATATTCATAGTTATGTAAATAAATATTTATTTTAATATTTTAAAAATTAATAAATATTTATTTAATAATAAATATTATTTATTATCTTGTGAATAAATATATACAGTCAATAAATCATAAATAAATATTATTTTTCTATGTGAATAATATCTATTCCAACAATTTAATATTAATAATATTTAATTGAGACCCATGGAAACACTAAGTGTGTGACCTTATAGGCTTCTTCCTCAGTGGCATAAAGTGAGTTAGCCTAAAGTCTAATATATGTGTCTAACAACACATAAAGTCACCCAACAGGAAGAAATAAATATCTAAATGATGAAAAACATATATGAACACTCACTATGTAATATAATTATTTTGTCTCGATATCTCATAAAGAATATTTCATTCCCATGAGATCAATTTATACGCTTGATATGCTATTCTTTGACTACTTGAAGCAAACCCATCAATACGCCATGACCATGGAATTTAGTCTAAAAGTTTTGTTCTAAGAAAAGGGATAAGATATCAACTTCTATAAATATGTAAGGGACAAATATTTTCTTAATTTATTTATTAATAAAATATCACACATCATGGACCTAACATACCCTACTTCCCAGGGAACATATAGAGTCATAGTTTTCATTATCACATCAAATCACACAAATCATGATACACATTATTAATAATCCAAAATTCTAAGAACCATTAAACACACTCACATATTGAAATATACAATGAAACTAAATATGTGGAATTACTATAGGTGGGGTTGTTATTATAATCTCATATCTTGAAGATTACTAAGTCTAAACTTCATGAGATGAAGTCTCATCCGCTTATGAGTAATATCACATAATAGTCAACATACTATGTGTCCTATCATAGAATGTTATTTGAGTATAGAAAAATATTTAAGAATATCATCATATAACTTAAATATTCTAATCATATATGTGAATTACCATTCCTTATCAGTGTGACATATATTATTGTACATTATCTCATTAAAGTAACGTAGAAGAGTAATTGATATATGATAATTAATTTATTATTCAAACTCATGAATATATAGGTAATCACATATATAGACCAGTTAATTATATAACACCAACACCAAAAGACATCCACTTAGACTAGATTCAACTACTAATGACTTTGAGTATGCTATATCTCAAACAAGGTTCATGATTCTACTGAGAAAGGATTTTAGTAAATGGATCTATCATATTTTATTTGATGGAAATACTAATCACAGTGAACTCATCTCTATGCGAAAAATATCTCAATATATTATACTTTCAAAGCATTCTCTTCATCCACTGATATGACCTTGGATGATTTTCAAGTTCCACCGATACTGTATTATCTCAATATAGTGTGATTGGGTCTTTATGGTTAGGCACCATGTCAATACCATGGATAAATCTACACATCAAAACTGTTTATTTAGCTACCTCAAAATCCATAATATACTCAAACTTCATTGTTGAATCAGACACGATGAATTTCTTTGAGATCATCCTATTTACAACACCACTATTGGGAGTAAAGATGTATCCCGACCATGATTTCAAATCATCTCAATCTATTTAAAAATATCATTTGCATATCCCATGGTTACTAGATTCTAATCTTCTCAATAAACTAGGAACATATCTATGGTATGCCTAAGGTACTTTAGGAAATTCTTGACTTCCATCCAATGGTGGTCTCCTAGATCTTCTAGATATTCACCTACCATACTGAGGGCATATGAAACATCTAGACTGGTATATAACATGGAATGCATGAATAACCTAATCATTTAAGTGCATGTAATAATTTTCATACTCTAACTCACCTCATACGTCTAAGGACACATTTTATTGGAGAGATAAATTCCATGTGACATAGGCAACAATATTTTCTTGGATTGTTCCATACTGAATCTCTTCAGTATCTTGACAATGTATTTTACTTGACTCTATATAATAAGCCTCTTCGATATATCATGATGGATCTTGATCCCAATAATGTATACTTCTTCACCTAAGTTCCCCATGGAGAAGCATGTGTTCAACTAAGTCATAAATGACTATAATACTGATATCTAATTTACTATAAGCAATATTTCATCAATATATACTATCAGAAAAATGATCAAAATCCCACTCAACTAATTATAGAATTAAAACTCACATTCAATCTTTATGAAACAAAATTACATTATGGATTCATAAAACTTAATGTTCCATGACCTGAATTCTTTCTCTAATTGATAAATGGATCTTTGAAACTTTCACACCGTGTTAGAATCCTTCGGAATCACAAACCCTTCTGGTTATGTTATATAGGAAAATTTATGATGGTTACCATTAAGAAAATATGTACGGACATCCATATTCTAAATATCAAATTCATGGTAGGACATTATGGAAATTATAATTTTTATGGATTTCAATATAGAAACTGGTGAAAAAGTTTCTTCATAGTTTATGCCTTGATGTTGTTTCAACCCCTTTGCAACCATTCTAGCCTTATAAGTAAGTAATTATCCATCCATGTCCAATTTATTATTGAATATACATTTACAACCAACAATATTTAAATCCAATAAAGGATATAAAAAATTGTACTTGGTTTTGGTCATTGAATACATTTTAGAATTCACGGATTCTCTCTATATGGTTCCTCTTGAACCACCTACAACCACCTTATAGTCCACATGATCATTATTATTTACTCATAATGATTAACTATTATAAGTGACTATAAAACTATATGTATCAAGTTCTATAACCTATCTTGTGATCTTATGTAGTATTTGTTTCTCTAGAATATCTTCTTATATGGGGATTTTTGGAATTTGTTCTTGTAAAAACACTCATGTATCTTGATCCAAGACTTCATCAAAGTTTCTCTTGATCCCACTATCTATTTTTGAGATATTATCCCTCTAAATTATCATGGAATATCTTACCACTATAAACTTTTCATATGAGGGTATTTATAGGTAATAATGCCTAGTTTTTTGGGATTCCCTATAAATATACATTTTGTGCCTTGAGTTGTAAGTTTTTTACTAGAAGAGGCATTAAAAAATACATCGCATCCCCAAGCATGTTAGTTAGAAAACATAGATTTACTTTCACACAAAATCTCATATGGAATACCATCTTTCACTTTTTTGGGACTTGGTTTAGTGTGTACATTGTTTTCTATAACACAAATCCCCAAAAAGATAATGAAAGACTTACATGACTCCTCAGATCTCACCATGTCAAGCAAGGTCAAATTACTACTTTTACTTACACCATTCCACTGTGTAGTGTCTGGAGAAGTGAGTTGAGATAAAATCCAAAACAACCATAAATAATCAATGAATTCTTGATTTAGATATTCTCCACAAAGGTCTAAGTAGATTTTGTTTATCTCCTTACCAAGATATTTCTAAATTTTAATCTTATATTCCTTGAATTTATCAAAGGAATCCAACTTATACCTTAGTAAGTAGACATATCCATATCACCTAAAATCATTAGTAAAAGTTATGAAGTCTGAGTATACACCCCTTTATTTAATGGTGAATGACCCACACCCATTAATATAAACCAACTCAAGAAGATTTACTGCCTTTTCACCTTTTCCACTAAATAGAGATTTGTTCATTTTTCCTTTTAAAAAGTGTCACATACAACAAGTGGTCTTAGTTTAAAAGAATTTTAATATCAATCTTGGTATAATTTAGTCAATCACTTTTAGTTTTCATGATCTAAGTGGTGATGCCACAATTGAGCGAGACATGATTCATGTGAACTAAATTCATTTTCGGTTTCCATTACTTAGTTTATGTAATACAACACATAAACTTTATTACTCAAATGTTAATTACTATAAAAAATGTTATCTTTGTAAATGAGTAAATTTTTATTCTAAAATTTAAAAATAAATCCATTAGAATAAATACTGGACACATAAATAATTTTTTTGGTAACTGATGGAACATAATAAAAATTATTTAATACCATGATCATTTTAGTAGTCAATGTGAGGTGATAACATCTAACAGGAACCATGAAATGTGTTGCGCCATTGGTGGATCGTATATCCACATCACCTCATGAAACTATTCTTAATGTACTTTATTCCTATAATTTGATACAAATTTGATCACAAAATGATATATCTAATATCTAATTTATATAACTAGATATACTTCACTTGATAATGAATTCATCTAAATCTTACACTCGATTATTTTACAAGGTGAAATTATTCTTCTAGTGGCACTTCTTTCAAAATGAGAAATAAATGGTGTCATAATCCCTTGATTTCCCCTTTATATGCCTTTTCTTGGATGGTCATTATGGTCATTTTGAAGAATTATTGGAATTATAATCATTCTTTGGGACCTTTCCTTTTATGTTTCTCTTATTCACCAAAAGAACTAAAGTATTTTTGTAATTCATGACCATATCAACTTGTAAAAGTAGGATAAGTAAATATAGGAGATAATTCTCAATTTTTTCTATGTTAAAGTTTACAAAAAATCTGGAGAATCTATGAGATAATGATAAAATAATGAGATTAGTGAAACATTCATTGGGAATTTTAAAACATAGAATCTCAAGTCTCTCAATTTATCCAATTAGTTTTACTATAGAGGACCAATTAATTCACCCTCTCCAAGATTTCTCATGAAAAGATCTATGAAAATATCAAACTGTTCCTACCTAGTTCTCTTCTCATATAAATCATATAGACTCTTGAGTATTATATAAGCATTAATTATCTCATAATACCTCATCAGTTCATCAAAAATGGATGATAACATTAAACACGTTACATCTAGAACATTATCTAAGTGTTTTTAATTGTTGGATAACTCCTCATAACTCACCTCCTTTGGAAATAAGATCATAAAATATGGACTCTAGCATGTAATACATTCATTCATGTTACAATGAAACCCGTAAGAATATTATCCATTTTCGAAGGTTGCTTCCAATTATAAGATGGTATTTCCCCAGAATTGATCATAAGTATAATGTGGTCGATGAAATTTCCATTTTCTATAATAATATAAGATCACATTATTAGTATTGTATTTGATTATAAAGATATGTGAGATGTAATAATTTAATTATATTTATTACGTTTCCCACTATTTTATCAATTCTCAACACCCATCACCATTGAACTCAAAATATCCTATCTTATGGATATTCTATTGAAAAAGATCCACATTTTCATTCTCATACCCTAAGAGAGGTCTTGGTAAATTACTCAAGGGTATCAATTTCCATTAATTAGGAATTTATATTCTATAAAATTGATTACATGATGTGTACACCAACTACACATTGTATAGATTGATTTAATTCCATAATTAATGTTTTCTTATGGATAATTAATCTAAATGTTTATAGCCTAGAGATTATGTTCTATGTGAATATGGGTACCGGTTACAAGATGTGTCTAACCAGCAATACACCATGTAATAGCTTTCAATCTACATCCCTAGGGACTTGATATGTCTTCTATCCATAAATATTAACAAGGTACAAGATGTGTACACCAACCACACACCACGTGACCTCCAAATTGAATGATTGTAATTTCCTTGTGTCATGTATTAATACACAATGCATCTTTGACCATGCAATTTCTATAAATTTCAATATGAAAATTTGTAGACTACATGACATGTACACCTTCTAAAAACAGTGTAATTTGATAAAACATGTGAAAGTATGGTTGGTCAACAAGTATAGTAATAAATACACTAAATTATAAAACCATATGGAGAGTTATATATCCCATATCCCATCCATATTCAGTGAAACTTAGTACATGGTGTTTACATTTCAATTACACTTTGTGTAACAATGTCATTTGTCTACAAATCTTGGAACCTACCAATGAAATCTATGGTCATTTTTCATTCATTCATAACCTATTTAAGATTATATTAAACTAAATAAATTTTTAATATTTAATTTCAGATTAAAAAAAATTAAACTTGAAATGAATCTAACATAAAATGCATAAATAGATCAATAAAGAGTGACTAACTATAAATTTAATGTGACCACTTTGATACCACTTTTAGGTTTTGGACACATTGGAAGACCCTATTGGGCCTATGGCCATCTATACTTTTATCAGGTTGAATGAATAATCTATAATGTACATGACAATAAACTCTATGACAAATTAATTATGTTGAATAATATTGATATAAGATTCCAGAACCACGTGGAAAAATCTTTCACAGAAATTTATAATTAATTTAAATTGTAAAATTACCTTAGTATTTGGAATTATTTATTAATAGAATACCATGATCGATTAAACATTATTTGGGTCATGTCGTTATTTCTCTATGAGGATTGAGGAGTTAAACCCCTATAGTGGAAATCCACACATTCTCCTTTGATATCAAAACATCACCATCAGTACTCTGGGTGATAGCATGGATACATTGATCATCTTGTGTCATTAATGTTGATCGCAACAAAATACTTCATTAGTGAAGGATTGTTCTTTTCTCTCATTCTTGAGAGAAAATATGAAGGTCTGATAGAGTTCTCTCAGGCTTAAGAGAAAAATATCTAGAGAATTATTCATTAGAGAGAAATCTATGAGGATATGATTCATTTTCACCATTTTTTACCCTAGAAGATGATATATGAATATAATATATTGAGATAGAGTTATAAAGTAGATAATTTTACATAAGACCCTTATCTAATATTATAATCCAAATATTCCCCATGCTAAAAATAAAAATAAAAATAAAAATATTATTGTATGGCATGTGAAATAAAGAAAATCATTAAATATAATTTTATTAAATAAATAAATTAATATTTATATGATGATATTTAACCCATATATCATTCTTTTCAAGATACCCATCTTAGTCTGTCCACCTTGATTGATATTTATCAAACCTCAAATAATAATAATTATTCATTTGATAAATAAATATATATTATATTCACAATATTGAGAATACATATTTATTTTAATATTCATAAAACTAAATAAATAAATATTTATTAACAAATATTATTTACTTCATTAAGAATAATTATATGTGCTCAAAAAATCCTGAATAAATATTTTTTCTCAGTGTGAATAATATTTAACCCAACCAATAAATATTAATAACATTCAAATAAGAACATATGAAACACTGCGTATATGACCCTATAGGATTATCCCATCATGAAATTTGGTGAGTTAAACTAATATCCAACATCATCATATAACAACATGTAATCAAAGTGGAAGAAGAAAGTGTCACAAGGAAAATAACTATATATGAATGATCACAGATTAATATAATCTCTTTTCCTTAATATCATATAAAGAATGTTTCATACTCATTTCATCAACCTATATGGTTGATATGTCATTCTTTGATTACCTAAAATGAACCATTTAGTATACCATGGCCATGGAATTTAGTTCTTTAGTTTTGTTCCAATCAAAGGGATAAGATATCAACATTCATTAAGATGGGTGAGAGAAATCCTTATTTGACTTATTCATTAATAACATATCTTTTTTGGTGAACCCAACGCACCATAAAACTCTAGGAATATATGGGGTAGAGACTCAGTTTTTGCCTTGTAAGAATTTGGAATATTTCTACATATATTTCTAGAGCTAGTCACTGAGACACCATGTGATTCTGAGGCCCAATGTTACCAGAATAAATTTTATAAAAATATTAAGTATATTTTATACTATAAACATGATGGAAATGTGATATCTCTCAAACAGTATCTCAGATCATAAATCTGAGGCCACATTTGAGTCTAGAGCGTGGCATTTACCCTAGGCGGGACATAACTTTTGTCGGTGCGAGTCTTCTATTGAAAAATCCATGAAGGGAATTCTCGTAAAAAATATTTAAAATTAATTATTTTAACTCAAAATATAGATCAAATAAATTTTTAATGGGGACTCATATTGAAATCTAATACTACCACTGAGTTTAGAATGGGGTGTTTTACTAAATAATGACATAAAATGAGAAGGAATGAGAGTTTCAGATTCCATAACCACTGGTGGTTTTCTATAAGTAGGTGTTTAAGTAAAATTTTCCAGGGTTTCATAATTTCTCCCATAAACGTTGGTGAGAGATCCTCCTCTCCTTCCGATGGAAAACTGATGTCGTATTTTTGGTGAATAACGATGAAAATTCATATCTGAGTAGATCATAGCGCAGTGACCACAACGGTGGATCCAAAATCCAGGTAGGATTTTTCTTTTGGATTATTCTTTCCACGATTTATTTTTTTGTTGTAAAATTTGATTATATATCTATTTTTCTACTTTGAAATACTTTGCTGAGGTCCAAAATAATAATGACCATCGACTATTTAATTTCTGGATTGCTCGTTCTTTGTGTTCTTCCCTTGCTCTTCACGTTCTTCGTCGAATAAATTTTTGATACATTGAAACAACATTCTATCTTCAATAGAAGAATGATTATATAAAGTTTTTGATCTAGGTATTCTAGATCTATGATGGTTTTTTTTCAGGCACTGAAGGAGATTCAGTGGAAAGTGGAAGCAGCGACTACTTTTTGTCACATAGAAATGTCGATGGATCTTCGAGAGGATCATGAGTCTATGAAGATCTCATCATGAAGATTCTAGATCTTGTCTCAGAACAATTTTCTAAGAAACAAAGCATTCTTAGTGGTCCGTATAAGGACCATCGGTGCACGGCGATTTGGTGGCGGTCTGGCCACGAGAGGCGGTGGTGCCACGGGACAACGGCAGAGCACCGAACACACAGGGTGGTGTGGGGCGCACATGCGGCGACATGGATCACTGACGCAGTAGAACGGTGGTAGAGCCCAGTGGGACGATGGCTAGCTGCATGGACCCCCACCCCCACAGGATTTTGGAAAACCTGAAGAAAAGAAAATAATAATAATAATAATAATAATAACAACAACAATAATAATAATAATATTGTTATTATTATCATTTAAACTTTTAAACACCCATAACTTCCTTGTGTGGCATCCAATTAATGCATCGTCAATGGAAATGTGACCTTGACTTCGATGTAGTCTTTTTAAGACCAATTTTGAGTACCTTTTTCTGACTTGTAGAGCGGGTCAATAAAATGTCTTAATAATAATAATAATATTTTCTAATGCTGATTCGAAAATAACACCTACATAGAATGTCTGATTAACACTTTGTCTATGAAAACATGACCCTTTCTTTAAGTTGGAGATTTTGAGGCTAGTTTGAGAACTTTTTGTTTTGGGCTTGAGGATTGATGGCATGAAACATTAAATTACAATAATAATAATATATTTATTATTATTTGAAGATTCTTGTATAAGACATATCTCCTGCATCCGATGTCTGATTGACATGTCGTCAGCAGCATTGTGACCCTAGAATTGAGGTGCAGATTTCAAGACTAATTTGGAGCACTTAAACCAAAATCAAGGGGTGGGCCCCATGAAGCTCGGTTTGGGTGTTTGTGTTGAAATGCAACCTTTTCACCAGGTGTCTATTTTAGACAAATGAATAGTTGATCCCATTTGTTTTTTGTGAGAATTGCAATGGTACAATCCATAGGATGTGTTTTGGGATTGAGGCATGGGCCCCATGAAGCATCGTTCATGTACGATGCTATGAAATGTAGTTTCTTCACTCGAAGTCTGATTTGGGTGAATGAATAATCGATATTCTGAAATTTTTCATAAGGATCATGATAGTTTATTCCATTTGATTATCTAGAGCCATTTGAGGAGGCATGTTGATAGAATTACATTTTCTTCCTTCGGATAAAAAACGAGCATCGTGCGCTCATCACCCATTTGGATGGAGTTTCCATGTACTCTGGAAGTACACTGGCATTAATTTTGGGTACTTATTTATAGTTTAGTACCCAAGTATGTCTAGGTACATGGCCAGACGATGAGATGGTGTCACATATAGTGTGGGCCCCACATGTGTCGTGTACCACTTTACAAATATTCTACCTCTCATATCTCATTCTTTTTGACTCATATTTTGGATATATGAGTAGACTATCCTGAGTGTTTTTCGACATAGAACATGATGGTGCCCCTTGTAGTGTCTTTAGAGATACAATGTGATATGTTCTAGCCATGACGCCTTTTCAGGTGATGTATGATGATGGTAATGTTAAGGTGATGATATTAGAGACTTCTGAGTGGAATCCCCCTGATGCACCAGGGCATGGGTCCTTGATGAATTGGAGTAGAATTCCCTCTAATACACCAGGGTGTGGTTCCTCAATGAATTGGGGTGGAATCCCCCTGACGCACCAGGGCATGGGTCCTCTATGATAGTAAGAGTGGAATCCCCCATTGACATGGGCATGGGTCCTTTATCAGCTACTTCCTAGTGGAATCATCTTGATGCACTAAGTTGAGGGTCCTTGATGAACAATAGTGGAATCCCCCTAACACATCAGGGCGTGGGTCCTCTATGTTGACTATTAGAGTGGAATCCCCCTAACAAATTAGGGAGAGGGTCCTCTATGTACAAGAGTTCAATCCCCCTGACGCATCAAGGTGTGGGTCCTCTATGATGACTATTGGTGTGGAATCCTCATGACGCACTAGGAAAAGGGTCCTTGATGAATAAGAGTGGAACCCCCTAACACATCAGGGTGTGGGTCCTCTATAACAACTATTAGAGTGGAATCACCCTCCCACACTAGGGTGTGGGTCCTCTACTTTGGGTTTACTCTTTCCATCTACATATCAGTGACGAGACACATTTTGATGTTAATTTGGAATCATGAGTAAGAGGGGTGATTTCCCCATTGAGAAACGTACTTGTGATGTGACCTAAAAGGTGAGGGAGATAAATTTCCACCCAAATCAAATAGTATCAAGGTGTGGTGATTGAGTCCCTTTGACTTTTGTGTTCAAAGTAGATGTGAGGATGCTGGGCATCATTGGTAATTACTTCTGGAACTCTTAGTGAATCTTTTACTAGGCTAATCTATGAGATAAAGATCCCCTTACACTCTCATTTGGGCTTCTTTGGTTAAATAAATATATATCCTATTGCAGTACCCACTACTTAGGTTTTTGGTTACTCTCCCTCCAAGAGAGGAAAAGAATCATGGGGTATGCCACATTTTTTTTATATATATCTTCCCATGGTTGTACAATTATACTTTCCTAATATAGGTAGTGAAGACTCGGTGATAAGTTCATCTTCTCAACATTTTGAGATCCTTATGTTTGGATGAGTTTACTTTCACTCTCTTGTTGGGTTGAGCTGCACTCTTCTTACTATGATTTGTTCTATGCATTACTTTCCTCTTTAGTGTAACTCTTATAGCCCCCCTACAATGGATTTTCCCGCATGTGTCATTCTTTATGCATATGAAAGATAGGTGATCATGAATTTAAAGGAGATTAGGGATATAGGTTCTTGGACCGTGTACGGTGGTCATAGCTTGGGATCCAAGAGTAGGCCTCTCTCATATTACTTTTCAGTTACTTCCATGTTATGGAAATGTTTTGGTTGGGTGTGTATTTTTCCCATTTCCCTTTCAGTTTAATTTTATATAACTATAATTTTTAGAGGTTGATGAATGTTTGTGGTTTATATATAGTATTTTTGTATCTTGTTTTCTTTTATCTCTTCAATTTTTCATTTATTTGGTTGCATATGCGTACATGTTGTTATGCAAAGACCTCCCTGAGTTTGTTATGACTTAGGAACTTGTCACCACCCCTGGCCTATGGAGGCAGGCTTGGGGTAGTTGTGGTTTGAGCCCCGACATGGGTCTGGTCATGACAAAGTGGTATCATAGGTGGTTTGACCCTTGGGATGTTGTTTGGATGTTTCCCTAAAAAGGTCTTGGTTGGGTTTATGGAAACAATGTCAATGTTTCTTAAGAGTGGCTCTCAGGATAGGGAGTCCAATGATGGTGCGATGACCAATGTAGCCATTCATTAGGACCCTGATTACCCGCTTATCGACTCAACATGATGAGACATTTTTTGTTGGGAACTTTGGTATATGCATCATATAGGATTGAGTCCTTGAATATCATTCTTGAGTCAGTTCCCCTTTATGGTTGATATATATATATATATATATATATATATGCTGATTTTACCATGGTAATCCTTGATAATATTCAAGATTCCTCCAGAAAGACAACCATCCAGGATACTATCTCTGGATCATGATGAATACCCTATGATCTATGAGGCCTCAGTTCATGATCCATCATAAAATCTCCCTTCCTCTAGGTGGGTAGGTATCAACACCTCCAACTGTTGAGTAGTAGTTAGTCCCAACGGGGCGACCTGAGGATGGGCGAAGACTGAGAACAATCCACGAGTTCCTGTATCAAAGACCACTAAGGTTTTTTGGTGATCCAGATCCTTAGGTAGAAGAGGTTTGGCTAGAGTCAGTAGTCTACCTCTTTGGGATTGTTCAAACACTGACATGCTAGATGGTGACTTTGATATCCTTTCTTTTCAATGGAGCAACTGGACGTTGGTGGATCTTAGTTTCTCAGATGCACGATGAGTTGGTACTCTCGTGGGATAACTTCCAATAGTTGTTTTATGAGAATTAATACCCCTCATTCTTATGCTTAATTTGGATTTAGGAGCCTCTGGAGATTCAATAGGGAGTTATGAAAATGGTTGAGTATGTGACTAGGTTTGCAGACCTTACATGCTACTCTCCAGACATGATCCTCAAGGAATACTTTTGACCGAGGAAGTTTTAGAAGGGACTCCATAAAGAGATATTTATAAATTTAGTACCATTTTACATCCCCACTTATGTCGGGGTGATGGAGCGAGCACCAGTGATAGAGAGTTTTCTGTCAGTGGAATGCCAGTTAGCTATTTTTGGCAGTGGGCATGTCAGAGCTGAAACACCTGCCACAGCTAGAAAACATCATTTGGTAGGGCCTCAAAGTTGTAGGATATCCCATGATCACATGAAATTGGTATGGGATAGCGTAGATCACCGAGGTAGCCCAGGGAGGGCAGGTGTTATGCATATGATGGGTGAGGTCACATGACATGAGACTAGCTGACCCGACTTGTTGACCTTCCTAGGTGGATAGTAAATGAACTTCCATGATAGAGACAGTTTTGTCATCAGGGATCTCCCAGGCTTGGAAAGGTGGTCCCCTAGGAGGCAGTGATGATAGAGGAGAAAGTTTAACTATGGTTGGTGGATAAATTTATAAAGTCCTTCCACCACCACCAGGTGGCCAACGTCAGGATCAGGGAGCTGACAGCCGGTGTCGCAAGCATCTGCATGTTATGGATGTCTACGATCCTGAAACATGTGAGATGATAAGAGGTACACTCTATGTAATTTATACCCTTTGAATTAGAACTTGTTATACACTGTGTGGGGTACTCTTTTCTTCCTACTTCTAGATTTAGGTTTTACTAGGGTGATGCTGGGTGTCGGTGTAACCCTGTGTCAATGTTGTTTGATGTAGCTTTGAATTCATGAGGAAGATGGGTCCTTCCCCCACCAAGATGCATTTTTCTGACATGAGAAAAAATATAAGGGTGAGTTAATTCCACCCAAAGAGGATAGTATCAAGGTGTGGTGGATGATTCCCTCTAACTTGTGCATTAATGGCAGGGTTGTGCAGTGGAGTGTTGGAGAAGGTCCTGGAAATTACAGAGGAGTATTTTTTATTAACCTCCTTTCGCTTGGGATGACACTAGTTGGTGTGGAAGAGTGTCTAGTTTGGGTTTTACTCTCCTTACAAGATAAGTAAAGATACACATGGTATTCCATGTCTTATATGTGTCTATATTCTTTTGGTTGGATGAGTTTACTCACCTACACTGTTTGTTAGTACCTTTTCTTGATCAACGCCAACCATGATACTGCAGTTATCAAGTATAGGTAGAGGTGAGGAGACCCCATGAAAAAAATTATGTGACTCACTACCTGGTGTTAGAAGTGGTAGTATTCTCTTTGAGGATGTGAAGACACTAGCTTCTGGGAGGGCACTTTTTGGTTTGTTCAGATCACAAGAGTCTTAGGTACATTTTTACTCAGAGAGACCTGAACCTGAGGCGGTGACACTAGTTGAACTTCCTATAGAACTAAAAACTTTATATAGTATATACTCCAGGAAAGGGAAATGTCGTATTAGATTTCTTAGAAATAAGTCATAGGATCTCCAAGTGTGGAATGTTTCGAAGCAGTTAGCTTCCCTGCAGCTGACCCTAATGGAGCAGGAGGGTACATTTTTTTTCCAGTCGATGGTGTTGACTCCTTAAATTCTCAAGTGTGTTAGAGAGTCTCGGTTATGATGCATATAATATGAAATATTTCATGACTAGATATCTTTATGTGATTCACCAGATGGATATTCTGAAGGAGGGGATTACGATACCTTGTTCCAGTTATAAGTAGTGGTTCTGATTGCGATGCAGGAGGAGGTGACGAGAGAGTTCCACACTTCTACCTTAGTAGTACATCCTGGTGTGGGAAATATGTACAGGTATCTTCTGTGGCAGTTTTGGTGGTCTGGCATGGGACACATCATAGCTGAGTTCGTCTCTTGATGCCTCACCTATCAGTATGTAAAGGTTGAGCACCAAGTTCCAGCGGGTTATGTAGACTCTTGAAATATCATAGTGGAAATGGGACGACATATCCATGGACTTCATCACAGGGATTCCACTCATAGTGAAGGGCTATGACATAATCTGGGTAATATTAGACCAACTCACGAATTCATCACACTTCCTTTCTATTAGGTATAAGAGTTCAGTGGAGTGTTTGGGGTAGTTTTACGTGCGGTAGATCATCCACCTTCACGGGGTAACCTTGACGTTTGTCTCTAATCATGATGCATGGTTTACATCACAGTTGTGGAGAGGCCTGCAGGAGGTGTCTGAGACCCAACTGTGGATGAGTGCAACCATTCACCCCCAAATCTATGGGTAGACCGAGCGCACTATCTAGGCATTGGAAGATATTCTGAGGGCTTGCATGTTAGTTTTCAGCCTGGTAGGCAAGCTATCCCTGAGGTTTTTCGGGCCTTTTGATATTATGCAGATGGTTAGTGAGGCTACCTACCACCTTTCCTTACTTCCATAGCTAGAGTGGGTGAATGAATTTTTCCACATGTTGAAGCTAAGGAGATACATGCATGATCCTACACACATCATCGACAAAGATAGACCATACCCTTAGTTTGTGTTCTATGGCATCATGAAAATGTGCAGAAGCTTCTCTAGGAGCTGAAGAGCCATGTACAGGCTTAATATCCTGAGTTATTTTCCTAGTTTTTCTTTTTAGGTGAAAACATATTTAAGGAAGGAATGATGTAGAGACCCTAGTTTGTCCTTGTATGACTTTAGAATATTTCTACATATATTTCCAAAGATAGTATAACGACCCATACTTTACATATATTGTTATTGATTAAAAATTTAAGCACACTTATTAAAACATATAAGAAAACCATGAAAGGACCGTATAGGTATAGTGTCTTTAGAAACTAGGAAACATAAACAACTGGTTCATAAATCATCTGCACTGTCTCCCTTTTATTTTATCATATCGAGAGTCCCTTTTGGCATATATTACTTAATACCCTTCTTCCTGACTAGGGGAAAAGAAAACATAAAAAAGGGTGAGCTCAAATTCTCAGTAAGGGTAAACAAAAGAAATATCAATCACATCATATTCATAAGAACATAACATTTTGGAAATCTTAACCTGCAAAAGAGATCATAATTTCATAACATGGGATAAATCATAGTAGTGAAATTTAATCCCAATAATAATAACATGAAACTTTGTGGAATACACACATAATCATAGAGAATCATTTCTTAGTAGTCAAGACTCATTTGCAAGACTATCTTAGCGGACAAAGTCCATTTATGAACCAAGTTCACTCCTCGTTTCAGTCCTGTATCACTAAACCAGATTAACCTTCCGTTCCAGCCATGTCTATCTCATGAGATATAAATCATTACCCAACGCATTATAGGGAGATATAGGTCCCACCCATCTCATAATGATACCATTATTATGTGTGCCACATGATCATAAATCATACATCATAGCACAACCCATGTAATAAAAATGGGATTCTTAAACATCATGCCATCATAACATAAATCATATAAGATAAAAGAACTTCATAAAAATAATTCCATCATAGCATAATCAAATAAATGTAAAAATAGGGATAGAAACAAAACCCTATATTATCTTAGATGGAAAATAATTTTGATAAAATGCTTGAACTCCATTCTTGAGGAAAATATCCATTCTACTTCAAAAACAATTTTCCTTTCTTAACATGTCATAAAATTTTAAACTAAAAAAAGCTTATTAAAAATAAACTTGAAAACTTGTAAATTAAGCTTCATGGAAATAATGTTCTATGAAATCATAAAAATCCATTCATTCCGTATAAGTTAAAAAAAACATTCTTCTCGTACTTTGGACAAAAAAGTCAAAAAGTACCTCCTACTAAAAACGACAAAAGATTCCTTTCATATATTTTACTAAAAACTCACCAATGGGTAAAATTGGATTTAAAAAATTGTATGAGGATAGAAATAATATTAAATATTTAGGAAACATGGATGTGGATGATAAATATTCCCCAGTAAATTCTGAAGTATAAACAATCTCTGATAAGAATGAGATTGCGAGATTTTCCCTTACCTTAGGTCCGATTTGCTTCGTACGTGTCCGAACCTTATGTATAATGATTTAAATAATGTAATTTACTTATTCCATAATCTTACTCATTGTTATGATATCATATATGGTCATATTCTTAGCTTTGTATTAGTAGTATTTCATTGCTACTTGTTATTCGGGTGTTTATTGCCTTTTGTTCTTATGCGTGTTTTGTCGAATAAATTCTTATTCTTCTTTATAGGTTATAGATACCTCATTTAAATAATGGTATTAGTGTAATATATGTCATATTTATTCATTCAATTCATTTATATAGTCCTTATTCGTTGAAGATCATGTAGAACGAGTCGCATCACATAGTGGAGACGGTAGGCCGTACGTACGCACGAGCGATGATATCGTTCCCATGATCGTGGAATTGTATTTAAGTGTATGTATAATATTTAAGAATAAAAATCACATTAAAATAATCATATATATAGTTATTATTTACACCATTATACCCATCCAAGTAAGGTGGTGGTGGAAAATAGATTACACCACGACGTGGAGACGGTATTCCATACGTACGCACGCGTGGTGATTTTGTTTTCTGTAGGATGGATATAAGGTGAAATAGGGTTGTTTAATATTTATAATAACATATAAGTATATTAGTTATATTGAGGTTATTACTTTATAATGAAACAACTAAATAATAGGAAGTAGAAGAAGAAATAAATCTGAAAGAATCGGTAACAGATATTACCTCTTCTTTGACAAGCCTCTTTGAAACCTCCTCTTAGGCACTAATGTTGGTCTTTGAAGAAGACCAGTACCTCTAGAATATTAATAGGGAAGTGGAGAAGAGAAATTGGTAGGGTTTTTCTGAGCTTGAAGGCTCAATGTGGTGTGAGGAGGAGAGGGAGGAGCTGCCCTTTTATAAGGGAGGAGAGGGGAACCTTAGGAAGACTTAAAATATTATTTTATAATAAAGTCATATTTGGTTTTTAATAGCTAAAAATTTATTTATTTCTAAGATAAGGTGGGTATGGGTCTAAATACTCTCAATAAATAGATTTTATACAAGTTTAGGTTGCTATTTTAACCTTATAATTTAGATTTAACTCTAAGTTAAATAATTTAACTTTTACCATGTCTTCTTGTTTTCTTACACTATATGGTTAATAAACTTACTATAACAAGGAAAACGAACCCCAAGTGGTTCATTATTAATATATATAAACTTATCTAAGTCATTTGACTTAACCTTATATTTTTAGGAATAAAATAACAATTAATAATATAATATTTGTTTTAAAAACTATTTTATGTCAATTTTGACACTATTTGGTAATTGATTTTTGTGAAAATCATAACAGAATGATTAGTTCGAAAAAAGTTACTTAAATCAATAATAACATGTCATATTAACCTATAAAATTAGTTTAATTCATAAAAGTCTAAAATTACATTTATTTGGGTATTTATAACATCAGTTATGTTAATATTTTATTAATAAGGTAATTAATGCATCATCATTGTGTCATAAATAAATTAAATTATTTAATGTATAAAAATTATAAATAAAATACCATTATGTAGAAAATATTTTTATATTTCTAATTAATATTTATAGTCGAAATTATCTTATGTATGACCCTATATTAAAAATGTTTTTGTTATTAAACATTGATTTTACCCTTTTTAACTCTTCTTTAAATAAAATAATAATAAATGTCCTAATCTAATCCAAGTGGACCTAAAGGGTAATATTTTATCCCTATGTTTTTTTTGGTCTAATTACACTTATCCAATAGAATTAGAACATGTGTTAGGGTAATAATAATATCATTTTTACCCTTTATTACCCCATTTACTTTTAACCGTGGTAAAAAAAGTAAAAAGTTACTATTCACCAATTTTTTTATCTTATTGAACCACATTTTACTCTTTGATATTAACCGTGTCTCTTGGATTTTCAAAATTCCTCCCATAGAAGTGGTAAAATTAAGTTTTATGTAAATTTTCAAATTCTCCTAGGAGGGGGGTAAAAGACGGTGAAAAGTTCAATAAAATTTTTATATATCTAAAATTATTATAAAATGACTCCAATGAATTAAATTGAAATTATATAGGTATTAAGTATCAATTTAGACCTAAAATAAATTTAAATAAAATAAATAATTATTTAAATAAAAAGTCGGTTTTTAAATAGTAACCTAGTGTTTTCACTATTCATCAAAAATTGAAATTTTTCAGAAAAATACCAAAATTTTACCCTAGGATAATTTCGATATTCCAAATCCAAAAATGAAGTCCATTTTGAAAGATACAATTTATAAAATTTGAAAAATTTGGTATTACTATTAATAACGGCTAGTTTATATAATATTTTAATAGCATATCGTTGTTTAGTGAAACTCGGTATTGCATACAACACATGCTATCAAGGAAGGTCACGATTGCGTGTAAAGCAAGCCAAGATAGTGTTTTGTGTAGTGAAATATTCCTTTATATAACATTATACATAAAAAAAATATTTCTCATAAAATCTCGGGTGTTATAGCTAGGCACTGAGACGGCGTGTGATTCGAGGCCTGGTGTGCCTAGAATAAATTTTATAAAAATATTAAGTATATTTTATATTATTCACACAATGTAAATGAGATATCTCTCAAATGGTAGCTCAGATCCGAAATCTGAGGCCACGATTGAGTCTGGAGTGTGGCATTTACCCAAGGTGGGACATAACTTTTGTCAGTGTGAGTCTTCTGTTTAAAAAGCCACGGAGGGCATTTTTGTAAATAAAATAATTAAAATTAATTATTTTAACTCGAATTCCAAATCAAATAAATTTTTAACAGGAACTCAGATTTCAAATTTGAGACTACCTTTGTGTTCGGAATGGAGTGTTTTACCTAAGCGCGATATAAAATGAGAGGGCGTGGGAGTTTCAGATTCTATGACCATTGGCAGTTTCCTATAAGTAGGTGCTTAAGGGAAATGAGCTAGGGTTGGAACATTTCTCCCATGGACTCTAGTGAGAGTAACTACTCTCCTTCCGAGGAAGAATCGACATTTGATTTTTAGCAGATCGCGATGAAACTTCATATCTCAGTAGATCAGATCACAACAAATGCAACAACGGATAAAAAATCAACATGGGATTCTTCTTTCAGATTCTGCTTTCCCAAATTGAAGTTTTTGGTGTTTAATTTGATTATTTATCAATTTTTAGTTTTGAAATCATTTTCTGGTGGCCAAACTAATAAATACCATCGATTGTTTAATTTCAAAATCGCTTGTTCTTCGCTCTTTCTTCGCATTATTCTTCGAATAAATTTTCAACACATTGAAACAACATATGATATTTGAGATAAGCATGGTTATATAGAGTTCATTATCCATGGATTTTGGATATATGAAATTTTTGTGTTTCGAGTGCCGTAGGAGGCGTAACAGTGAGCCAAATTGGTGACTACTTTTCGTCACATTGAAACGTTGACGGATCTTCGATAGAAGCATGGATCATTGAAGATCTCATCTTGAGGGTTCTAGATCTGGTCTTGGAATAATTTTACGAGCACTGGGGAATTCCTTGTGGTCCATGGAAGGACCACCGGTACGCGGTGGTCTGATGGCGGTTCGGCGGCAGACCGATGGTGGTCTGTGTAACGACCCAGGTATTTATAGAATAATACTTTTGATTTATATTAATACTTATGAATAAGATATTAATTTTAATTTAAAGGATATTCCATGTTCTATGGAGTACCCAACACGCAACAATGGGTTTCTCTAAAATCTCATGTTGCACACAAGGTTGAGTCATACTGAAAAAATAATAATATAATATTATTTTAAATGGTAGTTAACTCCTAGCCATTGTATTGGAAGGAATGAATAGAACTAACCATATTATGATTAAAAATGTTTGTTAAATGTTTTTTACATTTATCCAATAAAATTTAGAGGCTTAAAATGAGAATGAATCCAATTTTAAGCATAAATAATCAAATATGTTTAAGTTAGTTTTACTGCCTTTTGATGGAGAACCCTTTTAAATCTAGTTTTTGTCACTTTTATATGTTATATTTGAAAAAATAAACTTCTTATTTAGAATTTAAGCATCAAAATTTACTTTGGGTAAATTTTTGGTATTTTTCTGATAAATTTCATTTTTTAATTAATAGTGAAAAATACTGCATTTTAAGTCAAAACTGTATTTTCATCTCATTTATATATATGGTTATATTATCTTTTTAGTTGGTTTTAACATTTAATTAGATATTTTTTTTACCATTTAATCCAATTTTGTTTATTTTAAGTAATTTCACTTTTTAATTAGACATAAACACACGTCAATCTTTTGATAGTTATTATTTCTTTAAAACATGCTTTTTGGTTTTGAAAACAGGAATTAATTTTAAATTAATTTATGCAACTTCTGTGTTTTGAATTTGAAAAAATAGATTCCATATATGAAATCAGGAAGTCCAAATTGTGTAAATAGGTAACTTTTGTTTTTAGACATTAGGAATAGTAATTTCAGTAAATATTTTATTTAACATGGTTAAAGGGTAAATCTGGTAAATAAGGGTAAAACAATAATATTATAATAACATTAAATAAACCTAACACATGTCCTAATCCTATTGGAATAGATATATCCAACTATGGCCATACTTGGGTATATTTTAGGACCCCATGGAGCCACTTTTGTGTGAAAATGGAATTTAATTACTTTTAATTTAAAGTTAAGGAAAATCTAACCTAAACACGTATCTTTTGGTAAAATAGTTTTTTATGGGGTTCTATAAGTTATCTTCTAAACTATAAATATTCATTAGATTATAAAAATATTTCATAAATAATTTTTTTATTTATAATTTTTAGAGATTAAATAAATAAATTTAAGTATGACACAATGATGATGCATTGATTTCCTCATTAATAAAGGATTCAAATAAATGATATTACAAATGTAAAAACAAATCTAATTTGGTTATTTTGATGTCATCCACGAATTTTATGGATGATAGGTACATTTTATCTTTTTATTAATGATTTTTTTTTGAATCAATCAAGTTATTATGGATTTTTAAAAAAGTCATCATATGAATAGTGTCAAATTTGACATAATTCATATTTTAAAATATAAAATATTTTATTAAATATTATAAAATTAAAAAAAATATAATATTCAGTAAAATAGTTATCATAAGTCTAAAATTTTATTATTTACTCTTTAATAGGATATTTCTCATGTTTGGTAACTATTTTGATTCTCAAAGTGCTAAATGCTTGATAAAACGGTAAGAGTAAAAAGGGGTTAAATAAATAAGATAAGGATTAAAAAATATCCAAAACCTTTCTAATTATTATTGATGATTTTATTTTTACTTATATTCATCTTATCTTAGAACTATCTGAATTTTTACTCATTTATACTCGAAATAGAATTTATAATAAAATAATAATTCAAGATATTCCTTAAGTTCCTCTCCTCCCTCTTATAAAATGGAACCACCTCTAACCCATTACTCAGACCACTCAAGCCCCTTGGAATGTCCAAACACCACCAAAATAATCTCCCAAAATCCCTATATTAATCCTAGAAGACTTACCCTAGGCATTTGGAAATTCAAGAGAGACTTTTGGCTCAAATCAAAAGAAGTTACCTGATTTGAGGTAACGTCCTCTCTCAAGTTTCTTTCCATTATTTTTCCTTATCTACTCCATATGATATTATTATTCTTTTTTTATATAACAAAACTATTATAATAAATATACTAGATTTTTTATGAGAAGTATTTGAACTACAAATACACACACCTCTATCTAATGGATTCAAAAATACTGTTTCCATGGACGGCGAACTACTGCCTCACGAAATGATGATTGTTAGATTCTCCCATACCACGTCTCATGGTGTCCATTATAATGGAAATATAATTATATATAATATTTATGATATTTATTTTATCTCTATTCTTATTTAATTCTCATTTAGAACATACCTTTATTCTTTTCATGTTGTATAAATACGATAATTTCATTTGAGGAAGTGCGGATTACCACCCCCACAAAGTGATATGACTCGTTCATGATATACATGGAATGTATAAAATATGGAATTAATAAAATTATGTAACATATATAATATATATATTATACTGTAATTATAATATACCTATGTATCATTTATTTTTCATTCCTTTAAATATGAAAAAGAAATGAAAGTAACATTCATGCGTACGTACGACTTATCGTCTCCATGAACGGTGCATTTCATTTCTTATATCAAAATTCTATGGACTATTATAAATACATATATAATGGATATATATGATATATATGATATCTAAATAATTAATATCATTTAGGAGATAATGGACTTTTGACCACATGGACAATTTGTAATTATAACAAGTTCATTTTTGACTCAAGTTTTGAACGTCAACAAAATTCCTAATAAGAACTAAAATAATTAAATAATTGTTATAGAAATGTAATAAGTGATATAAAATGAATTATAAACTTTAAAAAAGTTTTTAATCAAGTATAAATTAACTTATGTTTATTATTCAGGAAGAACAACGAAAATACGAGACAAGTCAGACTCGAGGTAAGAGACTTTGTCTCAATCTCTTTTATTTGAAGCATATTTTGATTTATACAAGACTTGATTTTGTACGATGTATAAAACCATTTGAATTATAATTTCATTCAAAGGGAATATTTTTATACATAGCTATTTACTAAACTACAAGGTAATATTTTTTTAACATATGCGGTGACAACGACCTTTCCGCCGCCGTGAGCATTATTTGATATTTGGATTCCTTAACAAGCCATGATGTTTTTAAATGGAAAATAAATACCATATACACCTTTTACATATTTTGGTATTGAAAATGGTTTTGAAAGTGGATTTATTATTTCAATATCTTGAAATTATTTCTTGTGATTGCAAATGAAATTTTATGTTTGAAATGTTGATATTTGCTATCTTTTATATGTGATGATTATATAATGGTACTTGGACATTTGACGAGTGGTTACGTGATAAACCAAATGATGGGTGGTTCCAGGATAAACCAAGGATGGGTGATTATGTTATAACCTCCAATTCATTGGGTATGAAAACTGATCGTATGGATATTTCATTTTTAATAATGATTTTTGGAAGTTGACCATATGGTTATTCCATTTAAGTATGATTATGTCCCATGTTACCCCCTTTATGATATATGTTGTTTTCTATGGTCTTTAGGGTAATATTTTGGTTAAAAAGGGTAATAAATGTGCTTATATTCAGTGATGTGTTTTTTATACATCTTTAAGGTGAAAAGTATTACTTTATGACTATGTATTCATGGTTTACATGTTGTTTTGAAAACTTACAGATTTCCTTATTTGTGTATCCCTTACTGATCTTTTTATAATAATACCAAGTTTTTGAAATGTTTTTCATAGGACTTAAGGTGGAATAGGGTCAAGGATGGGATCATGGAAAATTCATGATGTTTAAAATATAGAACTAAACATGTTTCTTTTATTTTAAGAGTTTTTTTATGAAAAAATGGATACTAAGTAGAAGTTTCTACATGTAATATTCAAGATGTTTTATATAATTTATGACCTAATTCTATAAATATATAAACCTGAAAATATCCTCAATGTGAATTATTAACTTAATTCAAGATTATGTACTGTTTAAGGTTGGGGCCTTATAGTTGGTATCATAGGTTGGTTTATATAGATTTAGGAGTTATAATTTTTCTAATAGAATATCCATAAATGATTTTTACTTTATGGTAAGATTGAAATGATATAGAATTTTAAGGTTACCATGTTGCTTCGCTTAATATATTTCTGTGTTCAGAATGGTTTTCCGTAGAGGAAACATGTCAGCTATGATAGAACAACATCAAGAGGAAAACAACCTTCCAAATCAGCAACTTGAGATGGTCAGAATCAGAATGGACTAGTTTGTTACAGTGATGTAATAGTTGAATCAGGCTATAAATGGCGGTGGTATCCATGCACGATATCTTCTAAATAAACTATAGAGGAACATGTCAATATTGGATCATTTCATGAGGCAACATCCCCCATTATTTAGAGGATAATCTAACCCTATTCATGATGAAGGGTAGATCAAAGCACTGGAAAAGATTTTTGATGTTATGGGTTGTACAAAAAATCAAAAGTTTAGTATTTTTGTTTATTGTTTTTAAGAAGAAGCAGATTAGTGGTGGTCGATGGTTAAAAATATCAGGGACAATGAAGAGATTTATGCTCTTTGTTGGGAAGAATTCAAAGGTATGTTTCTTGAGAAATATTTTCCTAAGGTAGTTCGACTTAGGATGGAAAAACAATTATTGGAATTAATTGAGAAGGATTATTCAGTGGCTTCTTATGAAGAAAAGTTCACTCAACTGGCAAGGTATTCTCCAAGTTTTATCTGAGATCTTGATAGTAAGATAAATCAATTTTACTTAGGACTGAAGTTGCGATATCTAAAAGAATTATCCTCTTGTTAATTCAAAAGACATGAGAAACTTGTCAGATGTGTTGAGAAGGTAGAAATGGTGTTTTATGATGATCAGGTGTTTCAATAGAGAAAGAAAAAGAAGAGGTACATTTGGAAGTTAAAGGGAAAGAATTCATCAAAGAAGCCTAGAGGTAAGAAAATTAAATTTCCATCTTGTGAGAAGTGTGGTAAAAATAATCCTAGAGAATGTATCTCAAAATATGGAAAGTGCTTCTAGTGTGGTAAGACTGTTCATATCTCTTGTAACTGTAAGGAATATGATCAAGCAAGAAATAAAAATCTAGTGGTAAGATGTTTTAGCTACAATGAGTTTGAAAATTATGCCAATCTATGTCCAAATTTTATTACCTAGAGTGGAAACCAGATATATCAAAAGCATAAAATTGGGGGAAAATATTTTACTACTACTATGGTTGATGTGGGAATGTAAAATGTAGTGGTATAAGGTACTTTTTTTGTTTTTTTTTATATTATGCCGATGTGTTTTTTGATTCAAGATCTACACCTTCTTTCATTTCTGAGAAATTTTCTAGTAAATTGGGAATTCCATCTCAAGATATGAATCTTGAACTTGTGGTAAAAACACTTGGAGGAAATTTTGAGGCAAAAAGAAATTGTAAGAATCTTCCTATCCTTATTTGTGGAAAGAATTTACCTGAAAACCTTGTTGTTTTGCCTCTAGTAGAGTTTGATGTTATTTTGGGAATGAATTGGCTTTCTGTTTACCATGCTAAGATTGAATGTAGAGATAAAGAGGTTTATTTTTAAATATAACTTCATTTTGTGTACAATAATGAAACCTTATCTATTATAACATATATGGAATATGAGAAACTAGTGAAATATAGAAATGAATGTTAACTTGAACATATTACTGAAAACAAAGGAACTATTCAGATTAATAATGTTCTAGTAGTAAATGAGTATCTTGATGTTTTTCTTGATGAGTTGACTGGTATTATACATGATCAAGAAGTTGAATTTACTGTTGAATTATTTCCTGAGGCTAATCCAATTTCAAAAACCCCTTATCAAATGGTTCAAATTGAACTTTTAGTGTTAAAGAAACAATTTTAAGAGTTGTTAGATAAATGTTTCATTTGACCTAGAACATCACCATGGGGTGATCCAGTCTTGTTTGTTAAAAAGAAATATGGTTCAATGAGACTTTGCATTGATTATAGATCCTTGAATAATATCACTATTAAGAACAAGTATCCTTTGCCTCATATTGATGATTGTTTTTATCAGATATAGGGAGCTTAGTATTTTTGGAAGATTAACTTGAGGTTGGGGTACCATCAGTTGAAAGTAAAGGAAGCCGACGTTCCGAAGACCACATTCCGTACTAGATATGGCCATTATGAATTTGTAGTTATGACTTTTGGGTTAACCAATTCACCTGATGTATTCATAGATCTTATGAGTAGAATTTTCCATGAGTTATTGGATAAGTTTTTGGTTGTGTTTATTGATTAAATTTTGGTATATTCCAAAAGTAAATAGGAACATGAAAGTCATTTAAGGGTTGTAATTCAAACCTTAAAAGAAAAGAATTTGTATGAGAAATTCAGAAAGTCCAAGTTTTGGTTATAATAAATTTCATCCATTGGTCACATTGTTTCAAAAAATTGAATAAATGTTGATCTTTCTAAAACAAAAGTTGTTGAAGTATGGCTAATACCTACAAATATAACCGATATTTTTAGTTTTCTTGGTTTAGAGGGCTATTAAAAAATGTTTGTTGTGAATTTTTTACAGTTATCTGGCCCACTAACTAAGTTAACTCAAAAAGGTGTTAAGTTTATCTGGACAAAATAATGTGATGATTTTTTTTCAGGAATTGAAAAGAATATTGGTGAATTCTCTAGTATTGGCATTACCTTCTAGAAATGGTGAGTTTGTTATCTACTATGATTCTTCGTTGAATGGAATTGGTTATGTCCTAATACATAATGATCATGTAATTTCTTATGCTTCACGTTAGTTGAAACCTCATGAGTTAAATTACCCCACAAATGATTTGGAATTATCTGCTTTTGTTTTTTCATTAAAAATTTAGAGGCATCATTTGTATGGTGTAAAGCGTGAAATATATACTGATCACAAAAGTTTGAAGTAAATATTCACTCAGAAGGAATTAAACATGAGATAGATGATATAGTTAGAATTAATTAAGTATTATGATTGAAAAATCCATTACTATCCAGGAAAGGCAAATAAAGTGGATGACGCTTTGAGCCGAAAGAGTAATGCTACATTAATCATGCTAAGTTTGGAACAATATCCTTTGATTAAAGATTTGAAGAATTTTGGCATAGAAGTTGTTGGTGCAAGAAATTCCTCTGTTTTATTTTAGGTGTTAGTTAAATCATATCTATCAGACAGAATTACCCAAGCAGAGAAGGAAGATAGTGAGTTACAAAAAAAGGTAGAGTTGGTTCAGAAGGGTAAGTTGCCTGAATTTAACATTGATAATGATTATATTTTGAGATTTGGGAAGAGATTATGTGTGCCTTGTGATTCACAGTTGAAGAAAGAGTTGTTATGTGAAGCTCATAGTTCTATGTTTTCAGTTAATCCTAGTAGTACTAATATGTACAAAGATCTTTAGGAGTATTACTGGTGGGATGGAATGAAAATAGATATTGATGACTTTACTATGAAGTGTTTGACTTGTCAATAGGTTAAAAAAGAGAGGCATTTAACGAAAGGGATTCTTTAGCCTTTACCAGTGCTAGAGTGGAAATGGGAAAATATATCCATGGACTTGTTTGTGGTATTACTGAAGACATCTTGAGGTAATAATGCGATTTGAGTTACTTTTGATCGATTAACTAAATATGCTCCTTTCCTTCCTATTCAAGATACTTTGTCTCTAGATTAGCTTTCTTGATTGTATGTTAAAGATATTGTCATGTTACATAGAGATCCCCTCTCCATTTTATGTGATCATGATCATAGGCTCACTTTTTACTTTTGGAAATGCCTTTAGAAGTCATTGGGTGCTTAATTAAATTTTAGTACATCTGTTCATCTGCAATCAGATGGGCAGTCAGAATGAATAATTCAGAATTTGGAAGATATGCTACGTGATTCTTCAATGGATTACCAGGGAAGTTGGGACCAACATATTTCTTTGGTTTATTTTTTTATAATAATAGTTTTTATTCCAGTATACAGATAGATCCATTTGAGGAATTATATGGAAAGAGGTGTCAAACTCCAGATTTTTGGGATGAAGTAGGTGAAAGGGAACTGATGGGACTAGAATTAGTAGAAGAGAAGGAAGAGAAAGTTCAGTTGATACAGAAAAAATGAGGACATCACATAGTAGGAAGAAAATTTATGCGGATAACCAAAGGAATGATCTTTCTTTTGAGGTAGGTGATCATGTCTTTCTCAAAGTGTCTCCATGGAAAATTGTGATGATTTTTGGTAAGAAGGGAAAACTGAGTCTGAGGTTCATTGGACCCTATGAAATCCTGAAGAAAGTTAGATCAATTGCTTACAGAGTGGATTTACCTCCAAGTTTATCCTAGGTACACAATGCTTTTCATATTTCAATGTTGAGAAAGTATATGCAGAATCCATCTCATGTTTTGAGTCCAGAGGTAGTTCAATTGGAAGAGAATATTTCTTATGAGGAACAACCAGTCTAGATTCTTGACCGAAGAGAGAAAGTGTTGTAGAATAATGTAATTCATCGGGTAAATGTTTTTTGAAAAAACCACATGGTTGAATAGGAAACATGGTAATCTGAAAATTCTATGAGGTACAAATACCCCCACTTATTTGATAAGTGAATATAATTGTGGGGATGGAATTCCAAAAAGGGGGGAAGTATCTAACAACCCAAGTATTTATAGAATAATACTTTTTATTTATATTAATACTTATGAATAAGATATTAATTTTACTTTAAATTAGATTCTATGTTCGATGGCGTACCCGACACCCAACAATGAGTTTCTATGAAATCTCATGTTTCACACAAGGCTGAGTCATACTGAAAAATAATAACATAATATTATTATTTTAAATGGTAGTTAATACCTCGCCATTGTATTGGAATGAATGAAAAGAACTAGCCATATTATGATTAAACATGTTTGTTAAATGTTTTTACATTTATCCAATAAAATTTTGAGACTTAAAATGAGAATGAATCCAATGTTAAGCATAAATACTCAAATATTTTTAAAAGATACTTTTACTGTCTTTTGATGGTGAACCCCTTTTAAATATAATTTTTTTTCACTTTTATATGTTAAATTTTCAAAAATAAACTTCTTATTTAGAAGAGGAACATCAATATTTACTTTGGGTAAATTTTTGGTATTTTTCGGATAAAGTTCATTTTTTAATGGATAGTGAAAAATACTAAATTTTAGGTCAAAACTGTCTTTTCATCTGATTTATTTATATGGTTAGATTATCTTTTTAACTGGTTTTAAAGTGTAATTATATTATTTTTTTACCATTTTATCCAATTTTGGTCATTGGAAGTAATTTTACTTTTTAATTAGATTTAAACACATGTCAATCTTTTAATAGTTATTATTTCTTAAAAACACACTTTTTGGTTTTGATGACGAGAATTAATATTAAATTAATTTCTGTAACTTATGTGTTTTGAATTTGGAAAAATGGATTACATATTTTTGAATCAGGATGTCCAAATTTTGTAAATAGGTAACTTTTATTTTTAGACATTCTGAATAGCAACTTCAGTAAATATTTTATTTACCATGGTTAAAGGGTAAATCTGGTAAATAAGGGTAAAAAAATAATATTATAATAATATTAAATTAACCTAACATATGTTATAATCCTATTAGATGAGATATATCCGACTATGGGCATACTTGGGTTGATTTTAGGACCTCATGAAGCCACTTTTGTGTGAAAATGACATTTAATTACTTTTAATTTAAAGTTATGGAAAATATAACATAAACATGTATCTTTTGGTAATTTTTTTATATGGGGTTATATAAGATATATCTTTGACTATAAATAGTTATTAGAAATATAGAAATATTTCCCAAATAATTTTATTTTATTTATAATTTTTAGATATTAAATAAAAAAATTTAATTACGACACAATGATGATATAATGATTTCTTCATTAATAAAGAATTCAAATAAATAATATTATAAATGTAAAAATAAATGTAATTTAGTTATTTTGATGTCATCAACAAATTTTCTGGATTATAGTTACATTTTATCTTTGTATTAATGAAGTTTTTTCTAATCAATCAAGTTATTATGTATTTTTAAAAAAGTCATCATATTAATAGTGTCAAAATTGACATAATTCATATTTTAAAATATAAAATATTTTATTAAATATTATGAAATTATAAAAAATATAATATTTGTCCAAATAGTTATAATAAGTCTAAAATTTTATTATTTACTATTTAATTGTATATTTTTCATGTTTTGGTAACTATTTTTATTCTCAAAGTGTCAAATTCTTGATAAAATGGTAAGAGTAAAAAAGGGTTAAATAAAAAAGATAAAGATTAAAAAATATCCAAAACCTATATAATACTTATTGTATGATTTTATTTCAACTTATATGCATATTATTTTATAAATATATTAATTTGGACTCATTTATACTCAAAATATAATTTATAATAAAATAATAATTCAAGATATTCCCTAAGTACCCCTCCTCCCTCTTATAAAAGGGAACCACCTCTAACCCATTACTCACACATATAAAGCCCCTTTTCTCATCAAACATCTGCCCAAATAATCTACCAACATCACTCTATTACTCCTCAATGATTTACCCTATGAATAATTCAATTCATGAGAACCCTTTGGCTCAAATCAAAAGAAGTAACCCGATTTGAGGTAATGTCTTCTCTCAAGTTTAATTGCATTATTTTTCCTTCTCCACTCCCTATGATCTTCGTATTATTTGTTTATATAAAAAAATTATCCTCAATATACCAGGTTGTTTTTACGATAAGGATTATAAATACACTTATGCACACCTCAATCTAATGGATATGAACATACTGTTTCTATGGACGATGAATAACTACCTCATGAAATAATGATTGTTCAATTTTCCCCTACAACCTCTCATGGTGGACATTATGATGGAACTATAATTATATATTACATTTATGATATTTATTTTATCTCTATTATTTTTTAATTCTCATTTAGAACGTACCTTTATTATTTTCATGTTGTATAAATACGATAATTTTATATGAGGAAGTGCGGACTACCGTCCCCTCAAAGTGATATGACTCATTAATGCTATACATGGAATGTATAAAAGATGGAATTATTGAACTTATGTAACATATATAAAATATATATTATACTGGAATTATAATATAACTATTTATCATTTATTTTTCATTCCTTTAAATATGAAAAAGAAATGAAAGTTGTGTTCATGAGTAAGTACGGCTTACCGTCTCCATGAACGGTGCATTTCATTTATTATATCCAAATGATATGGACTATTATAAATACATATATAATGGATATATATGATACATATTATATCTAAATCATGAATATCATTTTGGATATAATGGAATTTTGACCACATGGACAATTTTTAATTATAACAAGTTCATTTTTGACTCAAGTTCCAAACATCGACAAAATGTCTGATATGAACTCAAATAATTAAATAATTTTTTATAACAAGGTAATAATTGATATAAAATGAATAATAAAATTGAAAAAGGTTATGAATCAAGTAGAAATTAACTTAACTTTATTATTCAGGAAGAACAAGGAACATACGAGACAAGTCAGACTCGAGTTAAGGGACTTTGTCTGAATCTCCTTTCTTTGAGGAATATTTTGATTTATACACAACTTGATTTTATATGGTGTATAAACCCCTTTGACTTTTAATTTAATTAAAAGTGAATATTTTTCTACATAGCGCTTTACTAAATGAAAAGGGAATGTTTTTTTAACATACGTGGTGACAATGACCTTTCCGCTACCGCTTGTATTATTTTATATTTGACTTCCTTAACAAGCCGTGATATTTTTAAATGGAAAATAAATACCATATATCCTTTTTACATATTTTGGTATTGAAAATGATTTTGAAAGTGGATTTACTATTTCAATATCTTGAAATTATTTCTTGAGATTGCAAAAGAAGTTTTATGTTTGAAATGTTGATATTTGAAATATTTTATGTGTGATTATTTTATAATGGTACTTAGAAATTTGATGGGTGGTTATGTGATAAACCAAATAAAGGGTGGTTTCGTGATAAACCAAAGACATGTGGTTAAGTTATAACCTTCAATGCATTGGGTATAGAAGTTGGCTGTATGGATTTTCCATTTGTAAGAATGATTTGTGGAAGTCGACCATATGGTTATTCCATTTAAATATGATTATGTCCCATGTTACCCCCTTTATGATATACGTTGATTTATATGGGATTTATGGTAATATTTGGTTACAAAAAGGGTAATAAATGAGCTTATATTCAGGGAAGTGTTTTTGCTACTTCTTATGGTGAAAAGTATTACTTTATGATTAAGTATTCATGGTTTACATGTTGTTTTGAAAACTAACATCTCTCCTTCTTTGTGTATCCCTTACTGAGATTTTTGTGCTCATCCCAAGTTTTTGAAATTTTTTTCATAGGACTTAAGGTGGAATAGGGTCAAGTAAAATTCATGCTATTTAAAACATGGAACTAAACATGTTTATTTTCTTTTAAGAGTTTTTATTTTATGGAAAAAATGGATACTGAGTAGAAGTGTCTACATGTAATATTCAAGATGTTTTGTATAATTTAGGACCTAATTATCTAAAGATATAAACTTGAAAAGATCCCCAATATAAATTATTAACTTAATTCAAGATTATGTATTGTGTAAGGTTGTGGCCTTATAGTCTAGCCACAGGAGGCGGCGACACCCCGGGACAGCTGCAGAGTGCCGATGCGGCGGGACGACAACAGAGCCCAGCGGGACAACGACAACAGAAGGTGGTCATCCGTGGGAACCCCTCCCCCCAGGTTTTCACAAAACCTCAAAAAATATTATTTTTATTATTATTTAAACTTTTAAACACCCGTGAATTCCCCGTGTGGAATCCAATTCATATGCCGTCAGTGCCAATGTGACCCTAACTTCAATGCGGTCTTTTTAAGAATAATGTTGAGCGCCTTTCACTAACCCATGGATCAGTTCAATAAAACTCCTTAAAATTATTATTATTATTATTATTATTATTATTATTTTCTAACTCTCATTAAAACGTAACAGCTACATGGAGTGTCCGATTAACGTACCATCTGCATCAATGTGACCCTTTCTTAGAGGTGGACCTTTTGAGGCCATTTTTAGAACTTTATGTTTTGGGATTGAGGCTTTGTGGCACAAAACGATCAATAATAATAACAATAATATATTTATTATTATTTAAAGATTATTTTATTAGAAATATATCCTGTATCGGATGTCTTATTGATGCACCTTCAGCGGCATTGTGACCCTGTAATTGAGGTGGATGTTTGAAGATTGATTTCAAGCACTTGAACTGAAATCAAGGAATGAGACCCACAAGGCCTGGTTTGGGAGTTTGCGGTAAAATGGATACTTTTCACTAGGTGTCCATTTTAGACAAATGAATTTCCATTTCTGTTTATTTTTCCATGAGGATCGCAATGGTGTGATCCATATGATGTGTTCTGAGATTTATGTGCAGGCCTCACGAAGCACTGTTTGTGTACGATGCTGCAAAATGAAATTTATTCACCAGGAGTCTGATTTAGGATAATGAATAGTCGATCCTATGCGTTTTTACACAAGGATAGTGATGGTGTGACCCATTTGGTTATTTGGAGGCATTTGAAGAGGCATGTAGGTAGAATTATATTTTCATCCTTTGAATCAATAATGGGCATCATGCACTCATCAGAAATTTGGATAGAGGTTCCATGTACTCTAAGAGTACACTGGCATGCCTTGTGGGTACTTGTTCATAGTTTAGTACCCATGTATGGATAGGTACATGGCCATAATATGAGGTGGGGTTACACATTTTGTGTTCCCTACACGCATTGTGTACCGCTTTATGAATCTTCTACCTCTTTTATATCCTTCTTTTGGACTTAGATTTTGGGCATGAAAGTAGCATATACTGAGTGTTTTTTCACGTAGAACGTGATGGTTCCCTTAATAGTGGATTTTGAGATACGATGTGAGATTTTCTATACATGATTCCTTTTTAGGCGATGTTTGATGATGACATTGATCAGGTGATGATATTAGAGACTTTCGAGTGGAATCCCTCTGACACACAAGGGCATTGGTCCTCGATGAATTAGAGTGGTATCCCTATGAAATAATAGGGAATATACTTGATGAATTAGAGTGAAATCCCCCTGATGCACCATCAAATGGTTCATTTATAGAAATAAGAGTGGAATCCCCCATAGGCATGGATGTGGGTCCTCTATCAGCTACTTCCAAGTGGAATCCCCTTGATGCACTAGGGAGAGGGTCCTCGATGAACAAGAGTGGAATCCCCCTGACACATCAGGGTGTGGGTCCTCTACGATGACTATTAGAGTGGAACCACCTTGACTCACTAGGGTGAGGTTTCTTAATGAAAAAGAGTAGAATCCCCCCAACGCATCAGGGTGTGGTTTATCTACAATAACTATTAGACTGGAATCCCCTTGATGTACTAGGGTGAGGGTCCTCAATGAACAAGAGTGAAATACCCTTAATGTATCAGGGTGTGGGTCCTTTACAATGAAAATTAGATTGGAATATCCCTGAAGCACTAGGGTGTGGGTCCTCTATTTGGGATTACTCTTTCCAGCTGAGGATCAGTGCTGAGACATGATTTAATGTTACTTTGGACAACTGAGTAAGAGAGGCGCTTTCCCCACTGAGATGCATCCTTGTGGTGTGACCTAAAACCGTGAGGGAAAGACAGTGTCGCCCAAAGTGGATAGTATCAAGGTGTGGTGATTGAGTCCCTTTGACTTGCACGTTCAGAGTAGAGTGAGGATGCTGGGCATCATTGGTGGTCACTTTAAGAACTTTTGGTGACTCTTTTATTGAGTTGGTCTGTGAGATGGAGATCCCCTTACTCTCTCATTTAGGCTTCTTTGGTTGACTATATATATATATATATATATTATATATATATATATATATCCTATTGCGGTACTCACTCCTTTTGTTTTTGGTTACTCTCCTTCCAAGAGAGGCGAAGATGCGTGGGGTATGTCATGTTCTTTTTGTGTCTATATTCTCTTGGTTGGATGAGTCTACTATACTAATATAGGTAGTGGGGACTCAATGAGAAGTTAATCTTCTCACTGTTTTGAGATCATTGTGTTTGGATGAGTTTAATTTCACTTTATTATTGGGTTGATATGAACTCTACTTAATGTACCTTGTTCTATCCATTTATTTCCTCTTTAGTGTATCTCTTATGGACCCTTTAATCTTTTGGGGGTGTCCTACTGAGTATTTTTTACTCACCCCTACATGGGGTTTTCCTGCATGTGTCGTGTCTTATGAAGATGAAATATATGTGATCGCGACTTCAGAAGAGTGTAGGGATACATGTGTTTGGACCGCGTATGGTGGTCGTAGCTTAGGATCTAGGATCATAGCTCTCTCAGCTGTTTTACTTTCCAGTTACTGTCAGGTTGTGGCATTTTTCTGGTTGAGAGTGTATTTTTATTCTTTCCCTTTCGGTTTACTTTTCTGTACTTGTACTATTTAGAGGTTGATGCATGTTTATGGTTTATATATAGCAGTGGTGTATCTTGTTTTCTTTTCCCTCTACACTTTTTCATTGAGTTGGTTGTGTGCCTGTATACAAGTTTTTAGGAAAAGGTATCCCTAAATTTGTTGTGCCTTCATCGCTTGTATCCACCCCCTGGCCTATGGAGGTGGGCTTGGGGTAGTTGTAGCTCGAGCCCTAACATGGGTTGGGTTGTGACACATGGCACAATAGTTTTCATCAAAACATATATGTTTTATACTTATGATATTAATTAATAATAATCTCAAAGTCTAAGGATCCTTACACACATTAATAGATAGAAATATTTAATGAAAAACAACATATTGAATTCTTATAGGTGGGTCTGTTCTCATAATTTACCATCTTAGATATTACCATGTGATAAATTCATGAGATGAAGACTCATCCGATTATGAGTACTCACACATCAAAATCCATATACTATGTGTTAGATCAGATAATGTTATCGAATCATAGAAAACTATTTAATAATATTATCATAGAACTTAAAATTTATCATCATATATGGAATGTGCTATGAACTTATCAGTGTGATAGATATTCTAAAACATTATAACATTAAAGTAACATAGGAGTAATCGATATGTGATACACAATTTATTATTCAAAACCATGAATATACAGGTAATCATATGTTCAAATTAGTTGGTTCTAGAAAACTAACTCCAACATATAGTAGTTTAGATAAACATGATCCTACATATACTCTTCACTTTTGTATTTTCCATGAGAGAAATGACACCCACTAAAAATTCCTCACTTATGAATGTTTTTGATAACCTTTTATAAACACTTAATTTTGCACATGTGGATGAATAACCCAAAACAAAAAACCCTAAATTTTAAATGGGATTCATAAACCAAACAACCCTACATTTTACAGTAGAGGTTAATAAAAAACACAAACCTTCTTTTGAAATGTAAAAACATAAAATAATTAACAAATAAAGAAAAATATAAATGAAAAAAATACATCTTTGAAACTAGAAAATAAACAAATAACAATAAATAACAATTTAGAAAGTTGATGTAGTTTTATTACTTCAACAAGATTTTTCATGTTGAATCTCCTTGGAAATGATTACTGTAGGGGAATAAAAATCATAGTAGCATACATTTAGAACTTTCATATATCATATCTATCACTTTTCTTCATTATGTTACTTCTATTTGATTTTATAGATAAATTCAAAAATGGACAACTCATGATCTCCATGATATTCATTATGTGGGGGTTTCAAAATTTTGATTTATCCATTATATATTTAAATGAGTTTCTATATTTCATAGGAACATTTATAGGAAAACTAATACTAAGAAAGAAAGAAATATAATAAATAAATTAACTTAATAAAGAAATATATGAGTGATTTTAGAATCTTCATATGAGTGATCAACTTATATATTTGCATAAATCACCATATGAGTTAAATGCTCATATGAGTGAGTGAATCCAGGTGAGTCATATACAATTTGTGTATGAGTAATTTTTTGTATGCATTTGTGTTATTTGAAATTTATAAATATTTAAATACATTTCGTATAACTTTAAATTAGAAATTGTAAAACCTTAACAAAAACCATAAGAATTAAAAACAATTCGCAAGACATTAAAAATATCATATAAGACATTTATCTTCATGTAATCCTTTTAATACCCTCAGCTCGAGTGAAAAGTTCCTACTACTAAACCAGGTGGATGGATATCACACTAATATTTTTCTATAATGAAATTTTATCACAGGTAATTTTTCGATGTGGGTTCACTACAATTATTTTATATTTTTTTTAAAAATGATTTATTATTTAAAATTAAATAAATACTAAATATAATGAAAAAAATTGATAAATTTTATCAATTATTTACACACATATAAAAAGATAAGTATTATTAACTTAAAATTACATTACATGATTAATTCAAAAGTGCATCCAAATAAAAAATTTAAATATATTATAAATTTAACTTTATTTATTTATTTAAATAAATTTTAATTAACATATTCAAAATTTCAAATCAATTTTATTTTTTTTAATTCAGATCAAAATTTTGAATTGTGATCTAAGAGTTTTTTTTATTTTTTTTTTAAAAAAATTATGTAAGTGAGTTAAGGTAAAATGTATTTACCAAATTGGGCCTTCACTTGCATAAACCTTGTTCACATAAGTAGGTTTAAAGTTTTTGAGTTATGAGAACAATTTTCACTTTAGCTTCATATATTTTACATAACTTTCATAAATGTCATTACCTCAAGCCATTTTAATTTTTTTTCTATTTTTTTAATTTATTTTAGTTTTGTTTAATAATAATAATACATTGTTAATTAATATTAAAATCGATCAGTGTTAGAGGATAAATACAATTAAAACCATGCACACACCTAGGGAGGCTCGGGCCCGAGGTCTCCCCCACCACCAGAGGGACGCAACCACAAGGCAGTACGCCACAGGGAAAATAATACATTATTAATAATAAATAATGTAAGTTATAATAACAAAATAACTAATAATATTTAATAATAAGTAATGTTGATGATGTAAATGGTGATTTAATTAATTATAAGTAACAATTTAATTAATGGTAATTAATATAGAAATTGATAAATAACTGATAAATAAATTAATGATAAATAGTATTGTAATTAATTACATTTTTATTAATAATAATTAATATTATAATTGATAATAACTAATAATAATTAATGATAATTAATATTTAATTAATGCTAATTATTATTAGAATTAATAATAATTAGTTATGTAATAAATATTAATTAATATTGGATTTAATAATAATTAACAATATAATAAATAATAAATAAAAATGAAATTAAAAATAACATATATTGGGATTAATAATAATCAATAATATAATTGATAATGTGATTAATACTAATTAGTACAAAAATTAATAGTAATAATTAATAACGTATATAATGTTAACAAATATTATAAATAATACTAATTAATAATATATATATATATATATTAGGTTCTTGGGGGTAAAAATTATTACATTTACTATAATATAAATATATATAATAATTAAAATTTGAATTAATATTAATTTTTAATTATTATTAACTCTAGTATTAGTTATTTTCTTAAATAGATAGAGAGAAATCCTCTTTTTTATTAAAACAAAGACACCCCTCTCATTATTCTGGGCAAAGAGACCCCATTACATTGACTTTATAGGCCCAATGGTCGTTAAACCCTAACACATCATCCTCATAAACCCAACCTCACCCACACTATGGGTTCCTTATACTTACTTCCCGTGCGCTCCACCAACCGCAACGTAGATTTTCTATATCATCCTAAGATGCCTCACCATCGTCCTTGAGCTTTGACTGTCATTGTATCTCGATCAGACTGAAGGCCACTGAATATGCCCTGCCATCGTACCAAGTCTTGGTGTCACCACATGTTAATATCGTTGGAGACCACCCACCAACACACTAATACTCTAGTAACCCATCGACATCACCTTATCATATCGTCGAGTAGGGAACCACATCACCACCTCTCACTCATCACTACCAATGAAAAAAGTAAAAAATCTGAATCCCACCATGTAAAAGTCACATGTGAATATACTTTACCTTTTTACCATATTCCATGGTCCACCCCTATGCAGATGAAAGCCTCTCTTCCAATACTTAGGTTTCTACCACAGGTTGGTCAGGTCATTAATGTCTAAAGATTTAGGATCCTCCTCCCTAGAGGTAGTATTTTTTTCCTTGATGGATTTACCAATTCATTTGATAACTTCAACATTCATGTCTTGAGCTTTATGGACACTATATTTCTATGATAAGTTCTAAAAGTTTAGTTTTGAGTTGGAATTGATACTTCCTTCATTGTAGGAGGATATGAACTCCAAGGATACAAGGTAATCATTATTCTTAAAGAAACCAAAATCCATTTTTGAAAATAAATACTCAACTTTTGATTCAAATCAATCTTCAAGATCCTAATTGAGTCCCTGAGGTAACCTCTCTTTCAAAAACTCCTCTAATAGGAAGTTGTAGTTTTTACCCTTTTCCTCCTTTCATTTTTCTTTCATGGCATTCCCAAAAGTTTCATAAATGACTTTCATTGAATTAGTAAAATACAAAGGATAATATACCACAACTTGATCATACTTATACTCTATCTCAAATAGGAGTGGAGATAGCCTTATGAACGTCAATTTTGTTAGAAGGAGCACCTCTCATCCTATTGCACACTAGTATAAAAGTTGGGTTATCTCTATTAGGGGTAATATTAATAGTGATCGAGTCTTACTAAGGTATTTATATATTAACAACAAGATGAAATCCTTTAGGTGAGTTCATATTACATCGGATATTATAATTAAAAACATGATCCTTAATCAAACCTACCCTTTGTTTCCCTACAAAGGAGACTTTGAGAGTACTTCCATTCATTATGATTTCATTACCTAGATTATGGGTGAAATATCTATAATTTTCTTACTTTCTAGGAGTATTTAGGTTTGTATAAAAGTTCATGCGAATAATAAGAATTGACCTACCATTTCAATCAGATGGTCGATCCAAATTGGATGTCGTTACAACATTCAAAACAACAAACATGCTCTATCTAATACAAATTTCATCTAGTGAAAATGGTTTCCACATGATCAATCTGATCCCTCTCATCCATAGGTAATGGAAAATCAAGGATTCCACCAATAGGTTCCACAGAACCATCATAATATACCCACACATGTTTAAAACTACCCACTTAATAGGGTTTAAGACATTCCTAAAAAATAACAATAAATGATTTTGGAGAACCCTCATCCCATCCATGATCATCCTGATATGATCTTTCTTCATTATACCTTTGAGGACAATCTAGAATTTCCAATATCACTCTCACTCTAGTTGATATCCACGGTAAAGTGATGATCCACCTTAGAGTCAATAGGATTAGCCTCCCTTAAGTCTACCATGATCCTGAGGTAGATAGGTTCTCAGAGGCACGCTACCACTACCTCTAGAGAAGACACAAACATTAACAGGTTCCTGCTCAACCAAACCAGTGTCTCCACCTATTCTTTTAACAATAATTCCACAACCAAAAAAAATATATTTAAATTTAAATTTATCAATCCAATTCCCAACCTTATTATAGTTAGAACATACAAGGTTCCTATGAAATTTCTAAGACCAGTTCTCAAGACAATTTCATGTCATACATAAATCATGAATCCTCTCATAATGTATCAAGATATCAATTCTAATATCACCAGTATCCAAAATGATAAAATCAATCAAGGTTTATGAGATATATACCTCAACAAGGAACCTTATAAAATTTCCATAGTGAGAATTATTGGGTTCCCTATCAAATTTGATTGGAACATCATTGGTTGATGTAATATCCCAAAGAATTTGGGAGTGACATAAGACCCTACTTAGGACATTAATTCAAAACTTGGTTTGGGTAATTGAGTTATTTAATTTATAATGATCAAAAATGGGATCCCAATCCGGGATTCTCAAAATTATAGGTTTAAGTGAGATAGATCCATGACCCCAAGATTTATCCTTGTGTTTATCTGAGCAAAAATGATATGGAAGATGCCCTTTTTGATTGAAGTAATGCATCGAACATCAAAGCCCTAAATTTGAAGGAGATGATTTTTTAAGCATTCAAGATTCCATGGATTTATCTCCTATGTAACAATAAAATGCACAAGAAACAAGAACTTTTATTCTTCTGGCCGAGCCTCAAGGACCTTGTTACTATGTTCAACAAAAGTCATAGAACCATTATGAGTGATTTGATAATGCGGTAGGTCAGACCCTACCCTAATATCAGAGAAAAGTTAAATATTCATTATTATTATTATTATTTATATGTTTACTTATTATTAATTCCAATATTAATTATTTTTAATTACATTTTTAATTACTATTAACTACATTGTTAATTATTATTAATTATGATATTATTTTTTATTAATTATTTTTATTTATAATATTTATTTTTGTTACCTACATTAATAATTTCTATGTTAATTATTATTAATTCCAATATTAATTAGTATTAATCAAAATAGTAATTATTATTATTTATAGTTATAATTTTTATTTATTACATTATTATCATGACCCCCTCCCTCTAAAGATACCCCTACTGGGATGTAAATGAAGAAAGGGATATAATGGCCCCCAAGTCCTGCCTCCAGTAGGCCCTAAGGTGGCGACTAACACTAAGGGTATACAAATATCACAAAATGGGATTCATTACCCTTTTTATAGGAAATAATATCAGGATATAAGATTTATCAACCTAAAAAAACTCCAAGTACTATATATATATATGAAAGAAATCCAAAAACCATCTCAAATGAATATTTAAAAAAAAACTATTACATTGAAATGAAGCTCCAAAGTAAATACCAAATGAAAGGCTAATCAACAACATAGCAACTATCCCAATGTTCGAGCTAGTAAAGTCCATCATGGTCCACATAATCCTCATGGAAAATTGAAAATAGTTTTATATATGCAGGGTGATCATACAAGTATACTCAATAGAAAACACAAAAGTCTCTCGTATATAAGTGAGATAAGCATAATAATGCTTCTATGAGAAAACAACAGAACCCAACAACACTTAACAAGGTATACTAGTCATCCCAACCTCACCAAGGCACACTCAACAAGTAATGTAAGTCAAGTAAATTAATATAGTAAGTACATCGATGATTTGGGTACCCCACAAAACTTCTCACTCATTTAACAGCTATTTATTAGTTGAAAACATCCTCACGCTCCCACCTCTTCCAAAATAACCATGTCACAACTCGCCAACAAACACATGGGCCTCACAGCTAGTCCCATCACCTAGGAAAATGAAGCTCATCACATCCTGCCCACACACACCTGGGCCTCACATATAGTCCCATCACTTGGGAAAAGGAAGCTCATTAAATCCCTCCTACACACACCTAGGCATCACAATTAGTCTCTTCAACTAGTAAAATAAAGATCATCACATCCCACCTGCACACACCTGATCCACATACCACATCACATCCTGAAAACACCTAGGAAAGCACACAACTTCTCATGCTAAAGACATTTGGGAAATCAAAACTCACCCGCACATACTTTGGCCCCACAAACCACAACCTGTCCAAATAATCTTGGATTATCATTACCTAGAAGAGGGGGCAGGGAAGAGTGGGATTCCATCCATCCATCCTCTCACCAGGATGTTTGGGAAAGACACCCTCCCCCATGATGGTGGGATTGTTGGACACATAGTACTCATCTAGGGTGGGGTGCATATAGAAATCACAAGTAAAATACAAGTAATACATATATATAATTCTAAACACTCATGCCCAACCTCTGGGTTCTCAAAAAAATAAACAACTCACAAAACTGCCTTTGATACTTCCTCTAAATGCACCACCACATGAAAATACACATGTTCAAATCATACCCCTAGCCAATTTATTTTACCAATTATCATTATTTATTAAGAAATTCATTTATTTATTCCATCTATACCTGGGAAACTACTAAAAACAGGCCATAAAAGGCAACACAACAAAAGTCATATCAAAAGGCAAAGATCTAATAAAATAAAGTAGCTTCACATTCCTCCATATTTAACACCCATGACAACCACTTACATCATAATTCTTCAAATTAATTCCACCCAAACCATACTCTCACTAAATCAAACCACCAACTCACATCTTCACCCAACAAGACTTCTCACCACAACCATTATGGATATACTTTCTGCATAACCACACCACACCCAACATATCCAGCAACAAAAACATAGAAAAACTTGACTGCATCCATGCGGTGTAACACTTCTCATCCATTTGACAATAAATCAACCTCTCAACCTGAGATTCCATTACACCACCCAAACCACCCCAAATCACATAACCATTCGCACGACCATACCACCACACAAACCAAACAAAATATACTCATATTTCACAAGGATATGTTCTTTAATTCCACTTGTTAACTTTTGAGGTTATCATAGGAATAGTTTGATCCTAGGGTATCCATTTATTAGATGAGTATATGTTGTTAACCGATTTCATAACAACTGTTTGACAGGAAACCAAACATCATGAATTCCAGAATCTTTTCAGTTCACAACAAAGACCCCAAAAATCCATGATTTTTAGTAGGAATATAGCCCATAAAATTTACAACATTGATCAAAATATCAATAAAATAGTATGATCATTCGCCACATTCCCTAGGCCCCACAGATTGATCTTAACCGGTTTAATTATCATTGTCAATCCTAATTCAACTGTGCTCTCAAGAAACATTGATACACCCACCCCACATGAGGCATAAATAAAAGGGAGATGAAGGAAAACCTTCTTGTAAGAAGAAGTGATCACCCATTTCTTATTGCGCCAAAGAAGGGGATACACATGAAATAAGAAATTCTGAAAAACACGAACCACTGGTGCAACAGAAAGGCATAACTCCTCAAGGAAGAAATGTTTTGGGGATGTATGGTGTCAAGATAATATAGGAGGAATGTAAGAATGGAAGACCCTAAAATTATAAGGATTAGATCTGAGACTCACGAAAAATAAGTGGGTTTTTAAAGTCATTAAAGGTGGATCTTGACCAAGACCATGCAGTTTGGAAGTCAAAGGAAGATTTAGTTTTTTAGAAGACAGATATGATTTGAAATGGATCCAAAAACCATTAATATGGTATTAAATTCATTTTACATAAAAGAAAATGTTTATGGTGTGAAACTAGAGAAACTGGAAGAATTCTTGAATTTTGACATACTATTGTAAATGGCTCACCATTAGGTGAGTCACTGGTGTGAGTCACTAGTGCAAGCTACCGATGCTAGCTACTGGTGAAAGATACCAGTGAAAGTCACTGATGCGAGTCACTGGTGTGAGTCATCAGTGCAATGCACCATCGCGACCCACCATTGCGACCCACCGTCGCGACTCACCATCATGACATACTAGTGTGAGTTATCATTGTGAGCATCGTTGCAACCTACTAGTGTGACTCACCATTGCAACTCACCTATCCTGACCTACCATTCTAAATCACTAATCCCAAATCACCATCGTGAGATATCGGTGTGAGTCACCATTGCAAGATACTAATGCAAGTGACCATTGTGAGTCACCATCGCGAATTACCATTAGAAGACTAGAATTTTGGAAAAATCTTGAAATGAGCCACCGAAACCTACTAAAACACTTAAACTACTAGATTTTTACAAATTAATGGACCATAGAGGTCTGGTCCATTACATAATATACCTCTCAAACTATTCTCACCCTATAGAATTCAAAACTAAGCCTAAAAGAAATAGGGGTCCGAATAACCATCCCACGAGATACCTTTCAAGGATCCTGCAACACTTGAAACACCTATGAAAACAAAACACATCAAAATCCAACAATAAACCACCCTATATTGTTCTAAATCTTGAGTGGAAACCCCCTCATCCAAAAACACCTCCTTTGATTTCAGTTAACCCAAAAAACCACAAGGCACACCACGCAAGCACAACAACCACACTGTCCGAACACGCGAAATAGGGAATTCCATCCTCCATGTAAAGATATTGTATACATTGGGTGGAATAGACTCACCTGAATGGGTTTAATAGCATTGAAATTAATGAATCTCAGCTAGGAATTGGGTCCTACCCTCTTCATGCATCTGGAATTTATCACATATTACGAAACAAGGAAACAACTCATCTCATAACAAAGAAGGTTCAAACATTACATCATAAGGAAAAATAGAATAGGGAAAAACTCAAAACAACCCTAGGTACTGGTCTCACATCTGTATTTACTACTCCTAAGTAATCTTCTCCAGGACTCCATGACTCCACAACACATGAACCAAAGGAATGGTCCATCCATGTAACACCTTCTCCCAATGATCCTGGATCTCTAGTAGTCATTCCAAAAATGTATCATTGTCTTTGATATCAAACTCTCCCCACTCAATGACATGGGAGTCATCATGAAGACACTAAAAGAGTTTATAGAATCGAAAGACTTCGTGGACCCTCTGGATAGTTTGTTCTATCTTCCCATCTCTTTGAGGGTGGAAGGAAGTGTGGAGGCATAACTGAGTGTCAAAATAATGCTTCAATCCCCTCTAGACTCACGAGGTAAAACACATATACCAATTTGAGACAATGAATCTCGAAACTCCATGCAACTATACCACCTCATCCACACACCTCTTTTCCAAGGCATCCACTATAGCCAAATACTTTATCTCTAATAAGTGAGATGATTTCTTCAGCCAATCCACTATTACCCAGATATCATCACAAACTCCATAAGATTTGAGTAACCCTATGATGAAGTCCATTGATATTTCATCACACTTCCCCTTGGGGAAATCTAAGGGTTGCAAAAAACCACCAGGAACATGGTGCTCGGACTTCACCTGCTAGTAGACCAAGAATCTTTTCATAAACTCTGTTACTGCCTATTTTATCTCGGGCCACAAAAATTGCATCCTAAAGGCATGGTACATCTTAAAAATCCCTTGGTGTACCGATATGGGTGAGCTATAAAACTCACAGAGGACTTCCTCACGCATCACCACTGGAACAAACAACCTTCCATAGAATAACGTCTGATTCTTACTATCTTCCAGCCATCCCTCCAGAGCATCACCATGGTCAACATGATTGCACATCATCTCTACCTCTAAGTCTACCCACTAATACTCCTCTACCTGCTGCATCAGAGAATACTACACCATCATCTAAAACAAATAGCCTCTACCATTGTCCAACCTTGCATCCAAGTTTAAGGCTACCAACTCCTCTATTGCCTTCCAAGCATCTGCAGATTCCTGAATAACTTCCTTTTATGACTTCTTACTCAAATAATCAACCAAAACATTCTCCTTTCCTGAGGTGTAAGAGATATTTAAATAATATTCCTGAAGAGACTCCATCCACCTATGATGTCACAAGTTTAGTTCTCACTAGTAAAAGATATACCTCAAACCCTTGCGATCTGTGAAGACCACAAAGCACTCCACAATGAGGTAATGTCACCCCAATTTCAGTACAAACATGACTGCTGTTAGCTCTAGATCATGAGTGGAATAGTTATGTTTATGAGTACGTAATTTCCTAGGCCCATAAGAGACCATTTCCCATTATTGCATCAAGATGCATCCCAATACCAGATGGGAAGCATTAAAAAACACCTCAAACATCACCCATTACTCTAGAAACCAAAGCATTGGAGCACTAACCAACTTCCTCTTCAAATAGTAGAACGCTGCAAGGAACTACTAACTCCACACAAAATCTTGGTCCTTTCTAGTCATAACTATCAATAGAGATACAAATTGAGATAAATCTGGTATAAACCTCCAATAATAACCTACAATACCAATAAAACTGCAAACTTCTACCACATTATTGGGTGTTACCCAAGAAAAAACTACTTCAACCTTCTATGGGTCCAATTATATACCCTATTAAGACACCCCATTCCCAAGGAAATTCACCTCTCGTGTCCATAAATTTCACTTGGACAACTTTCCATAGAGCTAGTGGTGTCGAAGAACATGCAAGATAGTTAGGAGATGCTTAGCGTGATCCTTCTTTGACTTCAAGTAGATCAATATGTCATCGATGAATATGAAAATGAACCAATCCAAGAACTCATGAAAGATATATTTTATGATCCCCATGAACATGGTTGGTGCATTCATAACACCAAATGACATGAACAAAAACTCAAAGTTCCCATACCTTCACATGAAAGAAGTTTTTAGGATATCACCCTCCTTCACCCACAATTGGTGATATCTAGACCACATATCAATCTTAGAAAACCAAATTTACCCTCTCAACTAGTATAAAAGATCATATATCCTCAAAAGGGGGTAATGGTTCTTGAATATCACCTGATTCAACCTCCTATAGTCTATGAACAACCTCATACCACCATCCACATTTTTGGAAAAAAAACACTGGAGAACCCCACAATGATACACTAGGCAAGATAAATCCCTTCTTCATCAGATCATCTATCTGAATCCTCAACCCCTGTAGATTAAAAGGATCCATATGATAAGGATCCGTTGAAATCAAAGAAGCATTGAGATGTAGGTATATCCCAAATGTGATGTAATGTCGAGGGGGTAGCATCAAAACCTCATAATAGAAAACATCCAAGAACTCCCCAAATACCTTGGGAGACTCCACCATCTTAGTGTCCACTAACCCTAATGAAAACTCATCCTATAAAGAAAGAAGAGGATCTACAAGCTAACTACCCACCTGACAACTCTGTTCACCAACAAAAAACACACACTGTCCATTCACGTCTGAAAAAACAAATCTTCTCTAGAAGCAGTCGATAACATCACACATAGAATACAGCCATTTGATGACGAGAATGACATTGAATGGATTCATATATATAAAGGAAATATCCCCATAGTACTGATGTAGTACCATCATCAGTCTACACTCTAAACACACATCAGACAAGTTAGTCTCACCTCTGACTGGCATACTCAACACCAGGGCACGAGAAGCATCTCTAAGCCTAATCCCAAAGAATGAACTAGACTGGGTGTAACAAAGGAGTGTGAATATCCTAAATCAAACAAAGAACAAGAAAGGGTCTTGAAAAAACTAATTTTACCTCTAACGATCTATGGACCTACCACAACTACTACCAATGTTGCATGCAACTGACCACACCAAGCTCCTCTGCCCCTATACTAAAGGCATCCTCCATGACCACACCCAGGTCTAGGTCCCTAAGGAAAACCCTGAGGTTGGACTATACCTACTCCATATCCCCTCAGTGGAGCATGATACTAATATCCCTACTGCTGAAACGACCTAGCTATCAACTACTACTGAGGATGACACTAAACCTTCCCACCTCCACCATACTGAGCTTGAACGGCCCCTAGGAACTGGTTATGAAGATTACCATGGATTCCATAGATGAAACACCTCAGTCCCAAGTTCACAGGAAAGGCATGAGGACCATAAGGTCAAAAAAAAATTCTAATTTTGACTCCTTACCAGTCGAAACCTCAAAGGACCTAGCACCTGAGACCTGCTGCTGGTAACCCTACCTCTCAAAGAACCGTATTGTCTCCCCTATCATTATAGAACTCCTCATGAGTACATCTGCTCAATAAATTCATCCTTCCTCTAGACCTACAAGTATTTCGGTAATGTAAATGGGGTAATCGTGTACTGGATAAATGGATGAAGTGCCTCCTCTAGGAATCTCACATGAGACTCCTCATCTGGAAAGACTTCTTAAAAAAAGGATATCCTTGAACTTAATCTCTATCTACTATACTGACATACTCCCCTACTAGAGGGAGAGTAACTCCTACCTCTTTTCAACCTTCATGGTTGATGACAGGAATTATAATTTGAACTTCTTCTCAAAATTGACCCACAGAACATCAACCTCCCTCCTCTCCCCTAGGCATAGTTTCCACCATTGACATACAACTCCCTAAACCTAGCTCACTACCAAAGGAACCCAGTACTCCATCGAATCCTGGATCAAACTGAAGTTGATATTGAGATACTCAATCCATCTCTCCATATTTATGTCCTAAACACTACCCTCATACTTTACCATGGTTTAACACTAGAAATCACATAACATTCTCTGCCACTGGTCATCCTCGTCCACTGGATCATCCCTCCATCGATCAATCAGATCGGCCTGCTGAGCCTCAATTGCCCAAGCCACATGCGAATGATGATCGGGTTCCATGGATGAAAAAGGTAAACAAGTAATTCCTAAGACTGAGTATTATGGAATTTTATCTATGATTCATTTTAAATCACTTAACTCATTTATTTATCCCTATAAAATTCCCAAAAACAACCCAAATAAAATAGGAACTCAACTCATTGTGATGCATGTACCTTTCCTAGGGTTCTACCCTACAAACAGTGTAGACTCACTTGGTCATTTAGTAGGCTCAGATTCCTTGCATTGAATCATGAGGGGAGCTAAAATCCCATGTCTTAGCTGGTCTTCCCTAGCCTATGTCATGCACCAAGATCACCTGACACTGTTTTCCTACCATTTTATGCAATCCTCACTATGACTAACTCCAAACTCTATCCTATCCTTCAACCATTATCTCTGATACCAATCTGTCACAACCCCCTCCCTTTAAAGATACCCCTCCTAGGATAGAAATGAAGATAGGGAGATAATGACCCCCAATTCTCACCTCCAGTAGGACCCGAGGTGGTGAACAACACCAAGGGTATACAAATCTTAAAAAATGGGAGGCATTACCCTTTTTATAGGAAAAAATCAGGAGATAAGATGTATCAACCTCAAACAAACTCCAAGTACTATATATATATATATAATAAATCCAAAAAATATCCCACAGGTATGTTTAAAACAAAACTATTAGAATACAATGAAACTCTAAATTAAATACCAAAATCAATGCTAAGTAGTGACACAACAACTATCCCAACATTCGAACTAGTAAAGTCTATCACGGTCCACATAATCCTCATGGAAACCAAAAAATAGTTTTATATACATAGGGTGAGCATACAAGTATAATCACTAGTAAAAACAAAAGTATCTCATGCACAAGTGAGAGAAGCATAATAATTCTCCTGTGAGAAAACAACAGAACCCAGCAACACCTAACAAGGTATACTATCCATTCCAACCTCACAAATTCACACTCACCAAGTAATGTAAGTCAAGTAAAGTAATATAGTAAGCACATCGATGATTTGGGTACTCCTCACCACTTCCCACTATTTTAGCCACTCTTTACTAATGGAAAACATCCTCACACACCCACCTCTTCCAAAAGAACCATTTCATAACCCACCCGCACACACCTAGGCCTCACATCTAGTCTCATCACCTCGAAAAATAAATCTCATCATATCCCGCCCACACACCCCCAAGCCTCACAGATATTCCTATCACCTGGGAAAACAAAGTTCATCACATCCCACCCACACACACCTTGGCCTCATAGCTAGTCTCATCACCTAGGAAAACTAAGATCATCACATCCTACCCACACACACCTTGGCCACATACCATATCACATCCCGAAAATACATGGGAAATAATAAAACATCTCATCCCGAAGACACCAGGGAAAACACAACTCACCCACACATACCTGGGCCCCATAAACCACAATATACTTGAAGAATCTTGAGCTATCACCACCTAGAAGAGGGAGCAGTAAAGAGCAGGTGTCTATCTATCCATCCTCCCACTAATATGGTTGGGAAAGACACCCTCCCCCATGATGGTGGGGGTGTTTGGCATATAATACTCAACTAGTATGGGGTGAATATATAAATCATAAGTAAAATACAAGTAATACATATATATAATTCCAAAAAAATTCTACCCAACCTATGGGTTCTCAGAAAAACAAACAACTCAAAAAATTGCCTTTGTTTCTACCTCTAAATGCACCACCACACAACAATCCACGAATTCAAATCATACCCCCATCCAATTTATTTAACTAATTATCATTATTTATTAAGAAATTAATTTATTCATTCTATATCTACCTGGGAAACTACTAAACACAAGTCACAATAGGCAATACAACCAAAGTCATCTCAGAAGGTGAAGAGCCAATAAGCTAAAGTAGTTTCACATACCTCCATGTTTAACCCCATACTAACCAATTCCATCATCATTATTCAAAGTCATTCTGACCAAACCATACTCTCACCAAATAAAAACCCCAAATCATATCCAAAACCAACAAAACTTCTCACCACAACCATTATTGACATACTTGCTGTATAACCACACCACAACCAACACATTTAGTAACACAAACAAAGCACAACCTAACTGCAACCCCGCTGTGTAACAATGCTCATCCATCCATTCCAAAATCTATCAACCTACCAAGATGAGATTACATTACACCACCTGAACTACCCCACATCACTTATCCATGCCCAAGATTATACCACTAAACAAAACATATTTATATTTAACAAGGATCTGTTCTATAATTCCACTAGTTATCTTCCAGGGTTATTATAGAAACAATTTGATCCTGGGGAATCCATTTATTAGCCGAGTGTGTGTGGTTAATTGATTTCATGACAATTATTCAACATTAAACCAAACATCATGCATTCTAGAATATATTTGGTGAACAAAAAATAACCCCCAATGACCATTATTTTCAATAGGAATATAGCCCATACAATTTACACCATTGATTAAAATATCAATAAAATAGTACGATCATATGCCACTTTCCCCAGGCCCTGCAGATTGATCTTAGCAGGTTTAATTATATTTATTAATCTTAATTAAACCATTTTCTCAATAAATAATGACACATCCACCCCACATGATTCATAGATAAAATATAGATGAAGGAAAACCTACTTGGAATAATAAGTGATCGGCCCTTCCTTATTATTCCAAAGTAGGGGGCGCGTATGCAGTAGAAAATTCCAAGGAAAACATGAACCAACTAGTGACGCACAAAGGAATGACTCTTTAGGGAGGAAAGGTTATAGGGATGTCCAGTATCAAGATAAAGGAGGAGGAATGAAAGAAGGGAAGTCCCCCAGCTTAGAAGTATTAGATCCAAGACTCACAGAAAATAAATGGTTTTCAAAAGTCCTTAAAAGAGGATCTTGACCAAGACCACGTGGTTTGGAATTAAAAGGAATATTCAAGTTTTTAGAAGATATATATGATTCAAAATGGCTCCAAAAACCATTAAAAAACATATTAAATTCATTTTATGTTAGAGAAAACGTAAAAGGGGTGAAAATGAAAAAATTGGAATAATTCGTGAATTTTGACAAACTATTGGAAATGACTCACCATTAGGTGAGTCACCATTATGAGTCACTGGTGTGAGCTACTAGTTCGAGTCACTGGTTCATGTCACTATTGCGATGCACCATCGTGACCCACCAGTATGACCAACTACTGTGACTCACTATTGTGACCTACCAGTGTGAGTCACCATTATGAGTCATCGTCACGAACTATCGGTGTGACTCACCGTTGCGACCTAACCATCATGATCCACCATTCCGGCTCACCAATCCTAAATCACCGTCGTGTGCTACTAGTATGAGTCACCATTGCGAGATATCGATATGAGTCATCATTGTGAGTCATCATTGCGAGTCACTATTGCGATCTACTGTTGGAAGACTGGAATTTTGGAAAACTCTAGAAATGAGACACCATGACCTCCTAGAACACTTCAACTAATATATTTTAACAAATTAATAGACCAAAGATGTTTGGGGAATTAAAACTATTAATTAATTATAATATTTATGATTATTTTTAATTCATTTATTATTTATTATTGGTTCCTATATTAATTACAATTAATTCCATTGTTAGTTGTTTGTAACTAAATTAATAATTACAATATTTTTATTCTTTTCCATTAAATATTATTAATTAATTCACTATTATTACTTAAAATATTAATTAATATTATTATTAATTAATAATTTATTATTATTATTAAATAGAATAAAAAAATAAAAAATATTAAAATGGTTTGAGTGAATAGAATCCATGAAATTTGTGTAAAATATATGAAGCTTGAGAGAATATCATTCAAAAAAACTATTCTATTTTTTTAGAAAAAGTAACTGTGCTTGTGTGAATTGGGTCAGACAACTAGGGAAGCATTTTGGTAAATACATTTTACCCTAACCCATTTAAATAATTATTTAAAAAAAATAAATAACAAAAATGATTTACATCTAAAAAATGATTTACATCGCTAATGCAACTCAACACCAATTCTAGTTATTCAAAAAATATCATAAGTATGATGTGTTTTAACATTGATATAACAATTTTATTTGAGTTTTTAAAATATATTTATAAAAATATGTTAGAAATAATTAAAAAAATGTAAATTACCATAATAAAATAGAGGAGATTTATTTTTATGTGTTTTAATCTTCCTAAAAATGAAATGAAGTTTTTATTCTAAAAAAATTGTTTTTTTCTATAAAATGTTAAATGTTTATATAATTTAAAATAATTTTAATTTAATTATTCTAGCTATATGTGATTACCACTGCCAAAAGTACACACACCCAGACACCTCAGGAGGTCAAGCCTTATCCCACACCATGAAGATTGATATACACCAACTGAACTTATTTTATTACATATTGATGGCCCATGAAATCCCATGAAGTTGAAGACCGAAATGCACAAGGGTATGTTATGTTGAAGTACCCTAAACTTTTCATGCCCTCACACACCATGGAAATCGCAACAACGCGATGTTCCATTGACATAAATATAAGATCTATGGCCATCCCACATAGATTATTTATCCTCAATACCATGTATTTTTAAAATATTATTGACATTTTTTACATCAAAAATTTTATTCCACACACTTTTCTGAAAATCACATGATGAAATCCCCACTCAGACAAAAAAGATCTGAGTTTGAGTAGAAACATAACACCCAACCTAAAGAAGAAATAAATTAGATCTCCATGTATCATGTGATTGATCACGCATCAAGGGATAATGATTCCTCAAAAAAATTTCCCAATATGAGGATGTGGTAGTGAGAATCTCCCAGTGGGATCATGATATGTATTTCAAACATTTTTAATGAAAAGGATGATAAAGCCTCAAAAATCATTTTTAGGGTCTTACTGACACTTTTTTACCTAGAAAAACAACTTTTTAGTGTGTACTCAACCTAACCAAGGGTGTTGTTCGATTTTTAGGCTTCAATTTGATTAACTGTGGAGACCAAAATAAATTACAGATAAAAAACTATAGTTGTATGAAGTTGGTATTAATTTTAGAGAAATATGAAAAAGGATATTACATAAGATCACTACATGGATCATGAACTATCCTTTTAGTATTTATAACTATCCCTCACAGAGTCTCCTCTATAAACTCACTCCGTTGTCCCCTATCCATAAATTCTTGAAGTGAACAACCACAAGGTCTAGCCTCGTGCTGTTAGGGATTCCTTTTAGGGATGTACTATAGAATTAGAGTCTCTTTTCAATAAAAGACTTGAGATATAGAAATAGTTGGTAATAAACCAAGGAAAAGATCCACATGATCAAAATCAATAAAGGGGGAAGTTCTCAAAATCCTGATCGAGATATGACATAAAGTGCCACCACTATGGAAAGCCCAGATACTTTATATGGGAGTGTTAAAAGCTGAAGGAATATTAGAGGAATCAGGTAGGGAAACCCTAAAATAATTATACTATAATTGTTTATAAAGAGATAATTATAATTAATGAAGAGCATGTCGACCTTACAAGCCAAGAGTCAATATGGGTGATATATTTAGAAACCGACTACCATGTCACACCCAGAAGATATTTATTCTCATCTTATACTTTAGAGAGTTTTAGGCACACGAAGATGGGAAATAATGGTTTATAAAAAATTACTAGTATTGGTAATATTTTTATGGAAACTAATATTGGATGCAGGTTACTTTTGAAGGATGTGGATCATATTTCTAATATTCACCCCAATCTGATATCCACTTGAATTCTTTATGATGATGGATATGTTTGTTTCTTCAGTGACGGAAGATCGATGCTTACCAAAGGTAATATTTTAATTTATAAAGGTAAGATAGATAATTATATTTATCTCACATTTTCCAAACCATGAGGATTAAAAGTCAATGCAACCAAAAGGAGGTTCCTTAAGAAGTATGGAATAGATGACTTACTCACATTAGTGGGAGAGGAAACAAAATGATATCTGAAAAGGTTCTCTTACTAGGAATAATAAGTATAAATTTGTATAATTGTTTTGATTGAATCATGGTAAAATAAAACAAAGTATAATTTCCTGGTTACACCACAAAAAAATTGGGTTTGTCCAGTTATAGGGTTTTAATAACGCTAGATAAAAGTGTCATTAAAATCTCTTTTCTTAGTGCTAGAAAAAGCACTGTTAAAGGGGGTCTTTGACAGCAATTTTTTAGTACTGTTAAAGGGGGTCTTTAACAGTGCTAAAAAATTGATGTTAAAGGGGACCTTTTATCAGCTCATGTAAAAAAGTGATGATAAAGGACCTCATTTATCAATGCTAGTAAAAAAGCGCTGATGAAGGGTATTTAAAAAAAAATTATATTTCATTAAGTACAATATATTAATATTGATATAAATATAATATAAATTTTTTAAATATTTTTTTAGATAAGGATAAACATTCCTTTACACATAATATATAATATATTTAGAGAAAATGGTTTATAACTCTAGAAAATACCTACAAACCCAAACAAACCCAAAAAAACTAATAGTAACTTTAAAACCCCTTAAAACCCATGAAAATGTTAAGAAATCATAAAATCCCTAAAATGACCATAACTATTGATCCAAGAGTCCATTTTATCTCTAAAACTAGAAGAATCAAAGATTATAAAATGATATAAAACCACAAAATATTTAAATCATGTGATAATCAAAGGATTAAAATATATTATAGGTTAAAAACAAGTCAAAAATCTAACTTGAAATTCAAACGAATATAAATCTTTTATCCAGATATCCCTTTGGGATCCACTATATATAATATTAAATCCTGTGATGAGCTCTATACCACAGAGGGATGGACTGATTTCTATGAAATGTTTCCTATTTTTCAACCCCAAAAAGTCCCAGAGGGCCTCCAAAACTGAGTTTTTAGTAAGGGTACCCAAATTTATTAAAATTAAAATGGCTATAACTTATGATCTATGTGTCCTTTCAGCCTATACCACATATAAAATTAAATCTTTCAATGATCTCTACACCCTAATAAAGCATAATACCCCCTGATCACCTTTATCAAGGACCAAATTGAGTTTATAGTCATTGTATTTCTCTTTTTCACATTTGACAACCTTTCAAACTACCATAACGTCTTATTCAGCTGTCCATTTGTTCTATACCACATATAAAATCAAATATTGTGATGATATATATGCCTTAGTGACCCATAGGATCCCCCAAACACCTCTTTTGAGGCTAAAAAAAGCATAGAAGTCCTTTAAAACTGAGTTTTTAGCCTTTGTATCCCAATTTTTTAAAATTATATGGATTGTAAGCCTCATTTAAGGGGGTATTTGTTCCTTTTTCAATGAGGAATAAATTTATTCCTAGGTATTACATTCATATTGATATTATGGCTATTAAATTTTATTATTTTTCACAATGTACTATTATTTATAATCAAATATATAACAACATATACATATTTTTTTATATATTTACACATAAAAATTTAATTATATAAACAACTAATAAAAAATATTTAAATATAAAATATATTTCTCAATATATAAACCTTATCAAAATAAAAACTAATATCCATTTTAAAAAATATATATAAATAAATATGTATTTCAAAATATATATATACATATATAAACACATATATAAATATGTGGATAAAAAAATATAATGATATATATATATATATATATAAATATATAGATATTTCATAAAATGTAAAACAAAATAGTTTAGGGGAGTGGAAAATGTAAAAGTGTATAAGCTAGAGGTTTCAGGTTCAAATCTTGCTAGAGGTAGGGGCACACACTGGGGGTGGGATTATCTAAAGTGATGATAAAGGGGTAGGTAAGTACTGATAAAGGGAGGAAGCATTGATAAGGGGGGAATGAAAAAAAATTATATCCTTTATAAGTGGGGCCTTTATCAGCAATTTTTTTAGCGCTGTTAAAGGGGGCCTTTAATAGTGCTAGAAAAGTTCTCATAAAGGTGGCCTTTAACAGTGCTAAAAAAATAACTGATAAAGGCCCCCTTTATTAGTGCTAAAAAAAGAACTGATAAAGGCCCATTTTTTTAGCACTTTTTTTAGATATTCTAAAGGGGAGATTTATCTACTCTTTTTACAATCACTATTAAAGATAACCCTTTTACATCACTTACATTATCAGTGCTTCTATAGCACTAATAAAGCCCATTTACTAGCACTGTTAAAGGATTGATTTTTAGTAGTTTTATTTACTATCCATAAGAGAAAACGTTCTGTCTTTGATACACATTGATTTATATATGATGAGAACTATATAGATGAGATGGACTATATATTTTATGACCTGCATAGATGATCATTCAAGAAATATTTGGGATTTTTCTATAAAAATAGAATATTAAGTGTAGTATGTTTTTAGTAATTTAAATGTGACGGTGGAAATAGAAATTGGAAAATGATTAAAGTGAATACATGAAGATAATGGATGAGAGTATCGTGGTCCATTTTAGGAATATTGTAGGTGTTTCAGAATCAGGATGAAAAAATCAATACTGAAGATTCCTTGGAATAATGTTGTTTCTAAAAGGATGAACAAAACCATATGTGATAGAGTCAGATGTGTTTTCTCAAATTAAAATATTCTAAACACCTTTTAAAGGGTGGTAATGAGGACCTTAGTTTATTATATCAATGTTTATCCATCATTTACATGAAAATATAATGCATCATAACTGGTTTAGATAGGTAAATATATTTTATAAAAGAACTTGAGAGTTTTTAGTTGTATGGAATTTTTACACATCCCAAAAGAAGAAACGAAGATAATGAATAGAAAAGTAAATCAATGTTTCTTTTTTTGGATATTATCATGAGAGTTTGGTTACTAAATATGGGATCCTATTAATATAAGGATTATTAGAAGCATATATGTGGTATTTCTTGAAGATCAAATGATTTAATATTTTGATAAGCTATAAAATATAAAAAAGTAACAATATGGGGAAATTATTGTCAATCTATAACTAGTATCACCAACATCAGTTCTTGATAGTGAAATTGATATTTGTTATACCAATGATACACCACCACTAAGAAATATACCTCCATTTTTATATATATACCAATCATATGATATTCCTAAGTAGATCCCACATAAAGCATAGTTAATGAGATCCACCATCGAATAACAAACGAGCTCTAGATACTCACCACATTAGTATATTATGATCACTAATGGGGGAGAAATAGACAGTTATGATGACATGATAAAGATTTATTAGAATATTGAATAGAAAATGGATATGTAATAGCAGATGTAATCCTTGCATAATAACCACATATCTGACTTGGTATATTTTCCACATGGAAATAAGAAACTCAAAAAAAAAAGTGCATGTAAAAAATTAAAGTAGAAGATGGAATCTCACAACCACACCATAAAGATAGGATGATTATGAAGGGATTCAATTAGAATAAAGGTATTTAATATGATGATATTCTTTATCCTATGGTAAAAATACATTATTCAGTGTTGTTATTGGATTGAAGGAAAGTATTATCCTAGAGGTTTAAGAGCTTGATATAAAGACTGTATTCTTACATGGTGATCCCGAAGAGGAGATATACATGAAGTAGCCAAAGGTATTTTAGGTTAAAGGTAAAGAAAACATGGTATCTAAACTTAGGAAAATATTACATGGAGTAAAATAGACACTGAAGAAATGGTATAATAATTTTGACTCATTCATCTAGATAAATGAGTATAAGAGAATAATTTCCAATCCTTTTATTTTCATCAAAATATTTTTTAAAAATTATTTTATTATTATCTTGATTTATGTTGATGATATGTTTATTATTGTAATATATTTCACCAATAAAAATAGACTAAAGAAGGATTTGAGCAAGTATTTTGTAACTAATGAATTAGGATAAGCTACAAAAATCCTTGGTAATATGATTACTTGTGATAGGAGGAATCAAAAGATTTGGATATCATAGGAATGGTACATTGAGAAGGTTATTGAAAGGTTCAACATGATAAAGGTAAAACTAGTTAGTAATCCCCTTGGGAGTTATCTCAAGCTCATGATATGCCAATTTTCATCAACTAAATAAGAGAAAAAGAGATGGAAAAAATTTATTATTAGTTAGTACTTGGAAGTCTTATGTATTCCATGGTGAAAAATAGACTAGATATTTCTTATATTATTGGAATTTTGAGAATATTCTTATCAAATCACACAAAGGAGAATAAAGAAATGTTAAAATAGATATTGAGGTATTTTTGAGGTATATCCATTCATTGTTTATGTTTTATAAGTGATAAAATTGTATTATAACGATATACAGATAGAGATATGGATGAAGATATAAATATGAGTAAATCCATATCTAGATACCTGATATCATTTATAGGGGGAGTAGTTTCATTGAAATTATGACTTCAGAAGTGTGTTTCATGTTCTACCACTTAAGATGAGTATATAACAATCACTAAAGGTTTCAAGGAGATAATGTGAATGAAGAAGTTTATATAGGAGTTGGGAAAAAATAAGGAGAATTACATTCTCTATTGCGATAGTCTGATTGATATTCATCTATGTAAGAAGCCAACATTTCATTCTAGGTCCAAGAATATAGACATGTGATATCACTAGATCCATAATGTTTTAGTATAAAGATTATTTAAAATTGATAATATGCACACCAATGATAATGAGGTAGATATGATGATGAATATTCTACCGAGAGAGAAGATAGAAGCTTTAAAATAGGGTTCAAGTCTAGATTTGACCCTAAATTAGTATTGTAAGGGCCACTCCCAACTTGGGGATAATTTTTTAGCATTGATTGTAGGAGGGGTTTTGTTTCAAAAAAATTTGGATATGGTATTTATTTGATATTAGATTCTCTAGTTTGGCAGTCAACCCATGGATCATTGAATGAGCCGGTGGTAGGATAAACTTCAAGGGTTCATGAACCACCAAACTAACCATTATACATTCTTTAAAATTTTATCTATAAAATTAAAATTATTTTACTATAATTTTTAATTATACGTACCCTAATGTTTATTTGGAGAGAAAATAAACAACCATTACCTCTCTCCCCTATAGACACATGCAATCCTTATTGAACCACGTTAAATCTTTCTTGTTTTTGTGATTTTAATTTTCATTCATGTTTGTTTCATCATTTATGACTTTATCTACCCCAACACACTAAATTATATTTTACTTCCAATAAATGTTTCATTTTTCTTCATTAAATCCTTAAATATTCAATCTAACCCCATCATATTTCAAAAAGGTAATCTCGTTCATCTCTTTTTGAATTGATATAAAAGGTTTGTTTGTATATGATTTTTTATTCGTTCTCATTAACCATTTCACAGGTGAATGCAGTGACATCAATTCTAGTTAGTATTCATTACATTCATTTAGATTTTCTTTTAGTGGGTTTGATGAAAAATGACATAAACTCGTAAATTGTGCACTATTATTAGGGAAAACGGATTTTTTGGGTGCTTCTTGGTGGAAATTCTTATCTGATAAAGATAATTTTCTATTTAGATTTTGTATTTAGATCCCTTAATAAAGTTATAATAAAGTAAGTAGGATAGAGTGATCAATGAAGTTATATGTTTAAGAAATTTTTAGTATGTTTCTATAGATCTTTAATATAATCTCTATGTATACAAAGGTCACCTATCTTTACCCTATAGTCATTTTTTTAAAAATTTTATTTAATTCCCTTTGTGATTTTTTTCCTCATGGATACTACCGATTCATATTTTAGTGGTCCTAAACTCCATAATTATGTTAATGTAGTGGTTCTAGCCAATATTTTTATATCTCTATATAAGGAGACCAGTTATGGTGTGGGAAGAGTTTCATTAATATCTCTTTTAACTATTATAAAAATAATTGAATTTTCTTATGTTGTATTTTCAATGGGTAGAGCATGTTGTGAAATAATTTCTTTGTTTATTGTATTTTTTATGGATTTGTTTGTAAGAACAAACAATATAATCAAGGCCTATGTTGATTTTAAAATAAATAGGGATAGTGTAGTGTAAAGATAGTCATTTCATTTGGGGGAGGGTTATAGTGTTTATATAATAATAATTTCATTATTTCATTTTATAAAGGTTGATTCAAGGATTTATTCATTTATAATGCTTCCATAAATAAAGTTCAATTTAGTTTATAAGGGTTTATCTTCATTCAATGAAGCTTATTTTGAGTGAGTTAAGATGAGGCTGATTGGTACATGCAACCGATAATATTTTTATCTTTGACTTCATGTGTTTACGTGTATTGTTTAACTTTTAAAGCATAATACCTATCTTTACATGGGTACACTTGAACCACATGAAGTGAAAACATGGAAATTACATCCAAGAAACATTTATTTATGAAGGTTTTAGAGAAATTAAAAATCCTTTCCCTGAGATTGGTGTTGACTACATGGCCCATAATGCAACATTTGATCATCCTATAAGTGATATATAAATTCTTTCCCACCTAAGGAACTCATTTTTAATTTTTTGGTCTTCTATGAAAAGATTATCTATAGTAAGTATAGTTAGACCTACTATAGATTGACTTATTACATTATCATTTGACTTGTTAATTATTTTGGTCAATTATAAGGGTAGAGAAAATTGGAACATGATTGAAAAAATAATTTGGTGATTTAATTATGGACATAAATTCACCCTCTAATTGGTTTTTTTAATTATTAAATTTATTCAATTCTACTTATATATTTTCAATCAATATAAATTTTTACAAATATACACTTTTATGGTATATTGAATTCTGTATAAGCATTCTTATTCTTTAAGTATATTCCTATTATTTTTCAAATATAGCATGTATTAAATCCTCATTATATATATTATTTAAATTTATATTTTTTTTAATTCAAAATTATAACATATATCCAACCCATATTTTTCAAAAAAATAAAATAAATTTAAATTTTTTTAATATATATATTTATAAATCAAATTCTATTTCAATTTTAAACACACACACACACACACACACACTTATCTAACCAATAAAACTTGTCATGTGTGAACATATTAGTGAAATAATATTTTATTAAAATATGATAACCTATATATTTTTTTGGTGGAGTGATTAGTACTTAGATAATTAAGAGAGAATTTTTGGGAGTAGCGTAAGGATAAGTGGCTATTAGGATGAGTGAACTACTAGAAAGTTGTGTAATGTAAAAAAAATATTTAAAAAGTCGGTTAAACAACATTTACTGACGTATTAATACATGTAACTGTATTTGGTATAATGATTAGAACTTAGATAATTAATAGAGAATGAGTGAGAGTAGCATAAAAATTAGTAACCTTTTGGGAAGTTAGTGTGAAATGTATAAAAAACATTAAAACAAGTGGAAAATAAAAAATAAATGGTAAATAGACAAAAAATATATTTTTGATAATAAAAAATAATATAAATTAAAATTATTTATTTAAAAAATTTAAAAATTATTTTTTAAATTTTATAAAAAAATGTTTAAATAAAAAATAACTATGAAAAAACTTTTACTAAATAATTTGTGATAGTTTTAAAGAATAGTGTGGAATGATTATAGACACACAAATTCTTGATGTTTTTTAGAAACCACCATAAATTATTTAGTAGTGATTTAAAACACCATTAAATACCATATTTTCTATGGGGACATTGGATTTTAATATATGTTGTTTTATTTAAAAAACAATAATTTTTTCATTTACACTATAATGGAAATGGATTTTAACGGTGTTCAAAAAGTATTTTATCAGTGATTTAAAAAAAATTACACACACCAAACACCACTAATGGATGACCCAAGAAAACCACAATGTTGTGGCTAACCTATAGCACCTATGAAAACACATAATGAAACATCTATGAACACATATTGATTCAAACAACCACACATCAATTTTTGATGAATGAAACTTAACAATATCCTTTGTTCATAAGTGTGTGACCCTATAGGATTCTTCCTCAGCGACATTAGGTGAGTTATCCTAAATTCTAATATAAGTATCTAACAACACATAAAGTCACCCAAGAAGAATAAGTAAATATCTCAATGATGATAAACATATAGGAACACTCACTATGTAATATAATTCCTTTGTCTCAATATTTCATAAAGAAGGTTTCATACCCATGAAATCAACTTACACGCTTGATACGTCATTCTTTGACTACCAGAAGTGAACCCATCAATACACTATGACCATGAAATTTAGTTCAAAAGTTTTTTTTCTAATCAAAGGTATAATATATCAAAATCCATAAATATGGAAGGGACAAATATTTTCTCAATTTATTTATTAATAAAATATCACTCATCATGCACCCAACATACCCTACTTCTTAGGGAACATATGGAGCCACAGTTTTCATCAGCACATCTAAGTACACAACTCATGATAAAAATTATTAATAATCCAAAATTCTAATAACCCTTACAAATATTCACATATTAGAATATAAAATGACATGTAATATGTGGAATTACAACTAGAGGGGTTGTTACTATAATCTCTTATCCTAGAAATTAATAAATGTGAACTTTGTGAGATGAAGTATCATAAAATTATGAGTAATCTCACCAAACAGACAACATACTATGTGTCCTATCATATAATTTTATCTTATTATAGAAAAATATTAAGAATATCATCATAGAAATTAAATGTTATCATCATAGAATGGAACTACCATGCCTTATCAGTGTGATATATATTCTAGGACATTATCAAATTAAAGTAACATAGAAGAGTAATTGATATATGATAAGTAATTTATTATTAAAAACCATGAATATACAGGTAATTAGTTAGTTATAGAAAACCAACTCCAAAACACATCCACTTCTGGAATTTTTACCTATACCCATGGTTCAAAATCATGGGTATAACCCAAAAAACTATGGTTATAGGCTATACCCATGGTTCTATGAATCTTTGGGAGTCCAAAAATCAGTATAAACCTATACACGCTATTTTTAAACCCATGGTATAGGCATTTTTTGCGTGCACACCTATACCCATAGTTTGTTCAAACCGTGGGTATAGGTCATTTATTAAAAAAACACCCATTGGGATTTGATCCAAGCACCTTCCCTCTTACAATCTAGTAACCTTACCAATAATATATCACACATTTTATGTTCCTTTATAAAATATATATATATTTATATATTTTTTTCATATATGTATAAAAATATTTGTACTAAAATATTATTTTTTATTTTTTTTTGAAAAAATAATAGGTCAAACTATACCCACGGTTTGGTCAAACTATTGGTATAGATTGAAAAAAATTCCCATAAAAACCTATTGACATGATTTTACAAAACCATTAGTATAGATGAACCTATACCCATGGTTTTTGAAAATTGTGGGTTTAGTTATTTCCCACAAAAATTGTTTTTCTAGTGAAACCTATACCCATGGTTCTCTAAAATCTGTGGGTATAGGGTTTACCTATACCCACAATTTTTAGAGAATTGTGGGTATAGGTATTTCCTGTGAAATTATTTTTCCTATGAAACCTATACCCATGGTTTTCTAAAAAAATGGCTATATGGTTGACCTATACGCATAAATTTTGTAAAACTATGGGTATAGGTCCATTTCCAGTAGTGATCCACTTGGACCAAAGTCAACTGCTAATTACTTTGAGTCTGCTAGCTCTCAAGTCATGTTCATGATTCTATTGAGAAAGGATTTTATTCAATGGATATACCACATTTTATTTAATGGAAATTATACTCACTATGAACTCACCTCTATGAGAAAAATATCTTGATATATTATACTTTCCAAGTATTCTCTTCATCTGTTGATGCGACCTTTGATCCTTTTCATGTGCCACCGATACAATATTATCACAATATAGTGTGATTGGGTCTTTATGTCTTGACACCATGTCAATCCATTAGATAAAGTTACATATCCAAATTGTTTATTTAGCTTCCTAAGAAGACATAATATACTCGAACTCCACTATTTAATCAGAGACCATGGATTTCTTTGAGTTCTTATGATTCACAACACCACTATTGAGAGTAAAGATGTATCCTGACTATGATTTTAGATCATCTTAATCTATTTATAAAATATCATCCATGTATCCCATGATGAATATATTATCATATTCTCCATAAACTAGGAACATATCTTTGGTATGCCTAAGGTACTTTGGGAATGTCTTGACTTCCATCCAATGGCGGTCTTCTAGATCTTCCTGATATTCACCTACCATAATGAGGGCATAAGAAACATCTAGACTGGTATATAAAATGGAATACATGACTAACCTAATCATTGAATTACATGGAATCATTTTCATACTCTAACTATCCTCATGCGTCTAAGGACACATTTTATTGGAGAGATAAATGTCGTGTGACATAGGCAACAATCTTATCTTGGATTGTTCCATACTGAATCTATTCATTATCTTGCCAATGTATTTGCCTTGACTAGATCTAAGTAGCCTCTTGAATCTATCAGAATGGATCTTGATGTGAATAATGCTTACTTATTTACTTAATTCCTTCATATAGAAGCATGTGTTCAACTAAGTCTTAATAGACTATAATACCTGTATCTCATTTAATATAAGTAGTATTTCATCAACATATACTATCAGGAAAATTATCACACTCCTAATAAAATTATTATATACACAAAACTCAAATTCAATATTTATGAAACAAAATTACATTATAGATTCATTAAACTAAATGTTCCATGACTTGGATCCTTTCTCTAATTGATAAATGGATCTTTGAAACTTTTATACCTTGTTGGAATCCTTTGGAATCACAAACCCTTATGGTTGTGTTATATATATATATATATATATCTTTATGAAGGTCCCCATTAAGAAAAGTTGTATTGATATCCATATTCTAAATATCAAAGTCATAGTAAGACACTATGGAAATTAGAATTCTGATGGATTTCAATATAAAAATGGTGAAACGTTTTTTTCATAGTCTATGACTTGATGTTGTTTAAACCCCTTTGAAACTAGTATAGCCTTATAAGTAATGACTTATACATCCATTTCCAATTGATTATTAAATATCCATTTACAACAAACAAGATTTACATCCACTAAAGGATCTAACAAATAATATACTAAGTTTTGGTCATTGAATTCATTTCAGTATTCATGGATTCTCTCTATATGGCGCCTTCAACACCACCTACAACCACCATATTGTCCATAGGATCATTATTATTTACTAATAGTAATTATCTATCCTAGGTGACTGGAAAACCATATATTTGAAGCTCTATTACCTATCTTGTGATGTTATATAGTATTTGTGTGTCTATAATGTCCTCTTCCATGGGGATTTGTGGAATTTGTTATTATACAAAAACTTGTGTATATTTATTCATGAATTCATCAAATTTTATATTGATCCAACTATATCTTTTTGAAATGTTCTCCATATCAATTATCATGTCATATCTTACCACTATAACCTTTTTTTGTGGGGTTTTTTATTGGAAATAATTCCTAGTTTTTTTGGGGTTACCTATAAAGATACATTTTCTACACTGAGGTGAAAGTTTTTTATTTGAAGAGGCCTTAAAAAATGCATAGTATCCCTAAGAATATAAATTAGTCAACACATATTTTCTTTAAAAAAATCATATGGAATACCATTATAACATCCTGACCCGAATGCCACTAAAATGGTGCTCTGGGCCGGTGGGTCACAAGGCCTCAAGCGCACATCCCTATATGATAGAGGCTACTGACTAGCAGTGAGGGCCTAGGGTATGTTAGTGGAGTGACTATGAACTCATATCAAAGTAAGAAAATAGAGAAAATAGATAAGTATCATACATAAAAGTAAACAAATAGAGTATGGAATCATTAAATAACTAAAATAGAACTTGCTTTAATAATAAATGAAATGTTGCAAAATCCCAAACAGTTATCCAAATAATACAACACTGGTCACCCATTGGGTTGACTATATAGATACGGGAGAAAAAAATAAAAAAGTAAAAGTATAAGGCTCTACTACTAACTTTGAGCCAGACCACATACTCAGTTTCCAGACATTGTCGAACTGCACCAGACCGATTAGAAGAACCACATGAGTGGATCCGCTCAATCATGAAACTCTGGGCCTCAGACCTATCCACTATGCAAATTGTTCTCAACCTAAAAAGCAGACATAAGGTCTACACATACACCGAGGTGCATGTTCAGGGGTGAGAAATAATCTTAGTAGGCCGCCCCATCAAGAAACCTATAAACGTGCTTCTACAAGTGTATGAAAAAGAAACTGCTCAACCCCACTGAGACACAACTAGAAAGGTAAGTAAATCAAACATGAAACCACATCCAAACCTCAAGTCTGTAATCCCAGCCAATAGGGTAAGTTCCACCATGGATGTCTATATCTATATATGTATACATGTATAGTCCCATTACTATACATATATACATAAATATTAATATTCATGTGTATGTGAATCAAATAACATGAAACCACATCATCTGTCAATCCTTGGGTCTGTAATACCGATCACCTTGACATCTTGTGAAAGGTAATTGAGTTGTACATCATTCCACTTAATCTATGTATAGTTAAGTTGGTCTCTAGATCTGTAATCCCAATTGACAAATACCAGCATCAGCCAACACTAGAAAAGTATCTGAGCAATCTATGTCACCACAGGGGGATACTCGTCCTACACCTAGGTTCACCTATACTCTCCTCCATTCACTAAAACAAAGATAACATATACCAATGGTCAATCCTATAGAGATCACTAAAATTACCTTCGGCCTATGCCGAGTAATCATGTGTCATACCCCAAGGGTCATATCCAAGGTATAACGACCAAGGCATCCACATCAACCTACACCATGTAATCACAAGTATAACATACATCATGGACACACCGTATAATCAAGTGTTAGAGCATGAAGGTATGGATCTAAGGAACTCTTACAAGGTATCCTCTTCAATTCCTATAAGCATCTCACTAGAAACTCGGTAAAGGCACTAGTTGGATTCTTAGGATAATGTCAACAGAACATGTCATACGCAAGTCCAAGCAAGCCGGGTCTAAGGGGTAGCAAGGCCCAAGTCATCCCATGGAATCAATACCCAAGGAGCATACTCAATCCAAGTCATACAGTAGTGATTCAAGATCCATGGAGAAACATCCAAGGAATCTATTGAATCAACCAACCTTTGAGCCCGTCCAAGGTATTCCTACATCAGGGAATCCAAGCTTCACTCAAGGCGTACAAGTCAATAGCCCACTAAGCCTATCGAATAAATTATTACAACATAAATCCAAGTATCACTTAGGGAATTCTAGTTAACATCCATCTGAGTCCATCCAAGGAATTCCTACAACGGGAATCCGAGTAACCCCCAGGGAATACTAGTCAACATCATGTAAGGATTAACAACTAGATACCAAGAAACACCTCTAGTCATCCCAAAAAAATATGTATCACAATATATATATATATATATATATATATACACATACACATCCAGGCTCAAAATTCAAGTCCCAAGTAGTACCTCTGGGTATACCAGTAAATATCAGAAATTAAATGGATCAAAAGCAAGATCTCAGCTAAGAATGTCTTGGCATCCGAACAAGAAATAAAGATTATTGGAAGAACATCCAAGCATCCCCATATAAATAAATAAACCTCGTGTTAGGATCAACAACCAAAAACCAGGAAGCACCTTCGGTAAACAATGATTCATAAGAAAATAAACATGTCAAGATATAAACACACGAGTGAGGGTGGACTAAGTGCCCAACCAAACACTCCATCCAAAACCCCATGGGCTTACTAGTTTAGTAGGGATTATAAGTTTACACCCGGGCACCCTCTCAACCCAAACCCAACGTAACAACTCAGGGCCGATCAAAAAATGGGGCACCCACTGGGTCCCTCAATTCAAACACTAAGAGGCATCCTACTCAGGATCCTCATGATCTATACATATGTGAAGGCATCCTAATTAGTATTCTTATCAAAAAGGAAAAGGAGGAATACTACACAAGATCCTCGAATGATAAAAAATAGAAGAATCCTATAATAGGGATCCTCTCAACAATAAATAGGTATAAGGATCCTACAGGGAACTCCCTAGATCATCATATAAGCAAAGGCATCCCTCAGGGGATCCTTGGTAACTAGAAAATTGATAGATTCATCCTATATGGGATCCTCAATAACAAATATTCTCACAAACTCTCAAGCCATAAGGGAACTTCTTATAATAGAGACATCCTCAAAAGAAAACCCACAAAGGTATTGGCCACATGAGATAGATCTCAGCTCATCTCAAAAAAAGGTTTAAAAAAGGTTGGTCCAAACACCCAATATATCATTCACTCCAAGCCTCTTTCTCAGGAAAAAAATAAATTTGAAAACTAGAGGAAGAACCTCTCCATATAGATAGAAGCCCAAAAAAACCCATTAGGAGTCATCAGAATGATCCATGGGTTTCACCACCGTGATCTATGTGGAAAACTACTCATAATGGACTACTCATGGGTCCAATTCCAACATTGGGGAACAAAATAGGAAAAGACCCTCAAGGGTACCATGTAAGGAGTACACAGATTATAGAGACCATACACAGTGTGTACCCACATATCGCCACATGGGAATGTATTCTCATAGGCCTGGGCATGTAAACACCTTAGGTACACAACATGTAAGGCAAGTACATGATGTTTACCCGACATGAGATACGTGCCTATGTCCCTCAACTGACCATGAAAGATACTAGTCTAGGTTGTGTACTTATACACGGTGTGCCACCCACATGGGGTATGGATATGTACTTCACATGGTCGTGTGCCCCTACATGGGTTCGCCTGGCCGGGTACTTGGGTACACCATCGTGTACCATTACACGGTGTGTGAACTCCTGTACACAACATGTACTCCTTAAACTTTATCTTTCCCAAACAAAAATAACACATGGTATGTCTCTCTAGACTACATGCCATATAATTTAGTTTTCCCGAACAAAAACCATCCGGATCGCCCAAAACCCACGTTTTAAGCTCTAAATCAACATATCTAGACCCTAGGTGCCTCATAAAAGCATAATAGGGATATAAAACTTGAGAAAACATATTTAAGTGGGGTTTGAAGTAAAAAAAATGGTCCTACCTTCAGGTAGAAAACAATGAAACTTCGTTCGATTTCACGGTCCACGATCATCGCACATCGATCCAGCGTGTCGAAGGCTCTATGATGGTACCCCTCTTCCCTTCCGTATCTATCTTGCTTTCTCCCTCTTCCTATTTATCTATTAGTTCATGTGAAGTAGAATCCACACATGAGGAATCCACGAGTAGGAATGAAGAAATGAAATAAAAAACAGAAAAGAAAGAGAATGAAGAAAAGAAAAAAAGAAAAGAAAAAGTAGTATGGGATGAACTTAACACCCAACTCGAGTTTATGACTCCCTTAGGATAAAATAAATATTCTAGACTTAATAATGAAGATATAATCTCAATTCCAAACTCCGTTAAAAATTTATGGCCGAATGAACCTTCCAGAATAATTTAATATTCAATTTATTAAATATTAATTATTTTTCTAAAATTTTAATGACTCAGATTTCACCAGACTCATGTCCTGGGGTAAAAACCATATTCCAGGACCAACAGAGTGGTAAGAAAAATTATCTAAGATCATATGGGAGAATAAAAAGACCATTTTACCCCCATACAAACATATGAAATCAAAAATTCAAAATTTTTCTCAAAAAGTTTTTCTGGAAAAACACTGATCCTTAAAAACACCCCACCATAAATCTTATCATCCCTAGGAAGCCCGGTGAAAGGACTAGGAACCATGATCTCAACCCAAGAATCTATTCAACCATGATATTTGGATTGTCCAATGACCATCATCATAGTATTAATAACCATCTTCTACAAGAAAGATGTTTAACTATGATCGATCTGGCACTCCCCACCATAAGAATACCCTTATCATTGTGTCACAAGAAAACCAAGAGCCCAATATCCCAAAAAAAATGCCCAAGATCAATTGAAAATGAGGGTCACCACCCTGAAACATCCAATGGTGTACTCCCCACCATATGGCTTACCTTACTCCACTCCTCGAGTGCAACCTCAATAGGTTCTTTTCCCACTAGAGAAGATCATTTAGAAAGGAAAAGGGAGATTGGAATATGACTGATGATCTATAATTATACTCAAGACAAATAAAGATAGATCATGATCATCTCTAACAAGAGTACACTACCATTCTACCAAGGGGTGTGTATAACTCCCTCTGATCCATGCTCACCATCTTGACAAAACCTGACCAGGATTTCGCCATAGGTCAACCATCTCATAGTAACCAATCATTACATGATGTCACCTTTACCATGGAGGGAAATTAAAATACAACTTCCAAGATCAAAGCCCAGAGAAATTCTTGAAACATAGGTCCTCAACTCAAACCCGACCACTCATTGATTTAGATTTAATAGATACCATGTGCAACAGGCATGTATCCATATCACCTGAATTGTACTCCAGTGATTCGTCCATTACAAGTCTAAGATGACCATGCTACATGGTACATCAGTCTCATTAATCCAGAAGTTCCCTTGGAACTCATCTTCAAAATAGAGCACCTCTCCTGTTCCATGATTTATTACATGAATGCTTGTCACCCAACATTTTTCCAGTCACGAGAATCTACCCACACTCTGAATACATTAGCAACAATAGAAACACTTTTCAACTAGGCCAAGAACCTAAAAAATCCTTCATGTTGAATTCATTCTCAAAAACACAATCACCCAAGGTGATTATCAAAAGTTGAAGGCATCAACATGCCTATATATAGAACTCGAGCATATACCATGCCTTGATCTCAAAAAATGAGGGTAAAACCAAGATCATTTCCTAAAAAGGCATCATAAATCGTTATCCAACCTCTCTCACATAGTTTTACCATGAAAAAAATGGACATTGACCTACAAGGGTCTGAGTCCATACCAAGGGCCAATAGGTCTCCCACCTATCCCTACAGAACAAGCCTCAAAACTGGGTCACATGGTCTAACCACCTCACCCAAAAGATCAAAAACTCTCAAAAGTAGGTAAAGATCCCAATGAACTATGAGGGTCAAAGCTAAAAACATAGCCTACAAGGGCCAGATCCTCATTGATAATCCTCAGAAGGAACTGCTCCCTGAAGATCACGATACCAATGCAAAAAAGAAACTGAACTGACACTCATCGAGCATCTGTATATGAAAATACCCCCTAGAGGTATAGTTTTAAAGGAAATTCCCGGTATCTATCAACATCATACTTACAAATATGACTAGATAACCATATACCTGAAAATACCACCCAACGAGGGGTTCAACAGAAAGGCATTATGTGCCATATCAACCTATTAGGTCACTGCACCTTCTGTGCGTGAGGATTGAGTCATCTGCCTCACAAAAAGATGACTCAACATAGATCCACACAACCTACCATCAGAATAAAATATATATATATAAGTAAGTAGGCCCAAATGAATAAGCCTCAGTCTTCAGTAAAATCACACACTAGTTTTCCTATATGATGTGAATCCTATGTGCTAAACATGATACATGAGATTCCTCTTTCCTTTGTCGTACAAGAGTAAAAATCCATCTCTGGCCTCCTGCTAATGGCCAAGAGCTAGATATTCTTATTAAATCATAACATCCACACAACATGGGAATCGCTCAAGGTGAAAATCATATACAAATGTAACATCGAAGATCAGAATAATAATACCGTACCCTAGAAACCAGGACTTCCTATCAGAATAAGTGTTCTCGATGAACTAGCCTGATATCTATTATAGGTTCTGATACATTCCTAATACTCTTTTCTTCCATATCCCAAATAGTAAAGACTAGGAAAAGAGCAGATCTGATACCACTTTGTAATGTCCCAACACAGATGCCACTAAACCGGTGCTTTGAGCTAGTGGGTTACAAGGCCTTAAGCGCGACTCCCTATATGCTAGAGGATACCGACTAGAAACAAGGGCCTAGGGTGTGATAGTGGGGAGATTATTCCATTATATTAGAGTAATAAAATAGTGAAAATATCTAAGTACCATACACAATAGTAAACAAATAGAGTGAAGAAGTAGTAAATAACTGAAATAGAACATGTTGTAATAATAAATGAAATGTTGAAAAAGATGTAATAGTTATCCATAAAATAAAACTACAATCACCCACTGGGATGAAAATATATTTACAGAATTATAAAATAAACTAAAAGTAAAAGTACATGGATCTACTATTGACTTTGAGCCAGGCCACATACCTGGTCACCAGACACTATCAAGATTCACCAACCTGATCAGAAGAACCACACGAGTGGATTTGATCGATCACGTAACTCTGGGCCTCAAATCTATCCACCATGAAACTTTTGACCCACCTAAAAATCAGATATAAGGTCTACACGTACACTAAGGTTCACATGCAGGGGTGAGAAATAATCTTAGTAAGACACCCCAATAAGAAACCTATAAACGTGCTGCTATAACTGTATGCAAAATAAACTGCTCATCCCCATAGAGACACAACTATAAAGGTAAGTAAAACAAACATGAAACCATATCCAAACCTCAGGATTGTAATCCCAGTCATCTGGGAAAGTGAAACCATGGATGTTAATATTGATATATGTATACATGTATAGTACCATACCTATACATATATACATAAATATGAATATTCATGAGTATGTGAATCAAATAACATGAAACCACAAGAGCAATCAATCCTTGGGTATGAAATCCCAATCACCTTGACATCCTGTGAAAGGGAATTGAGCTGGATGTTGTTCCATTCAAGACATGTATCATTAAGTCTTTCTCTGTGTCCATAATCCCAATCTACAAATACCTGCTTCGGCCAAGACCAGAAAAGTCTCTAAGTAAGCTAATTCACTAGGGTGGGATACTGGTCCTACACCTGGGTTCACCCGTACTTACATCCAATCACTAAAACAAGGATACTATAAACCTCTCTTCAATCCTTTAAATATCATTGCAACTAACATTGACCTACACCGAGTAATCACGTGTTAGAACCTAAGGGCCAGATCCAAGGTATAATGACCAAGGAATCCACATCAACCTAGGTCATGTAATCACAAGTATGATATCCCTCACGACCACACCATATAATCAAGTGTTATACCACAAAAGGACCCATCCAAGAAACTCGTCCATGGAATCTTCATTGATTCCCAGGGGTGTCTCACTGGAAACTCGGTAAAGGCACTGGTTGGAGTCCTAGGAGCATGTCAATAGAACATTTCTTACATGAGTCCAAGAAATCCAGATCCAAGGGGTAGCAAGGCCTAAGGAATCCCATAGAATCAATACCCAAGGAGAATACTCAATCTGAGGCATCTAATACCACGTCAACATCCAAGGACAAACATCCAAGGCATCTATAGAATCAACCATCCTATGATTCTGTATAATGAATTACTACATCAAGGAATCCAAATATCACTCAAGGCATACCATTCAACAGTCCTATGAGTCCATCCAAGGAATTCCTATAATAGGAATCCAAGTATTACTCAAGGAATACCAATCAAAAACCCTCTTAGTCTATCCAAGTCATTCCTACAATGGGAATCCAAGTATCACCCAGGGCATACCAGTCAAAATTATGTAAGGAGGAACTATCAGATACCACGAAACACCTCTGGTCATCCCAAAAAATATATATCACAATATATATATATATATATATCACAATATATATATCCAATCTCAACAAACAAGTCCCTGGTAGTACCTCTAGGTATACCCATAAATATCATAAATAATGTGGCTCAGAAGTCAGATCCCAGGTAAGCATGACTGAGCATCCCAAGAAGAAATATGAATCCCAGGAATAAAATCTAGGCATCCCCATATAAATAAAAATTCCTCACATCATGATCAAAATCCATCAACCAGGAAGTACCTCTGGTAAACACTACTATATCAGAAAATAAACATGTCAAGATATAAAACTCCCAACCCAACACTCTAGCCATAGCCCCATGGGCTTACTAGTTTGGAACGGGTTCTACGGTGACACCAGAACACCATCTCTACCCAAACCCAATGTAACAGATTAAGGTCAGTCAAAAAATGGGTCACCCACTGGGTCCCTCAAGTCAAACACTGAGAGGAATCCTACTTGGGATCCTCAATATCTATACACAAGAAAAGGCATCCTACTCGACATCCTTAGAAAAAAAGGAAAATGAGGAATCCTACACAGGGTCCTTGAATGATAAACAACTTAGATATCTTACAACAGGGATCCTCTCAATGATAAACAGGCACATGGATCCAACAGAGAACTCCCTATATCAACATATTAGTAAAGGCATCCCTCAGCAGATCCTTGGTAACTAGATATAATATATAGGCATCCTAGATGGAATCCTTGATAAAAACTATTCTCATGGACTCTTAGGCCACAAGGGAACATCTCATAAGAGATAAATCCTCAAAGGAAAACCATGAAGGCATCAACCACATAAAATAGAACTCAGCTCATCTCAGAAGAAGTTCTCAACTAGGTTAGTCTGAACACCCAACCTATAATTCACGCCAAGTCTCTCTACCAGGAGAAAACTGAATTCAAAAACTATATGAATAACCTATTCATATATAGAATCCCAAAACACCCATTAAGAGTCCTCAAAATGCTCCATGGGTTTCACCAATGTGATCTATGCCGAAAACTAATCAGAATGGAATACTAACAGGTCCGATTCCAACACCGAGGCACAAAACAATAAAAGACCCTCATGGGTGCCAAGGGATGAGTAAACAGTTTGTAGAGACCATACACAGTGTGTACCCTCATATTTCAACATGGTTGTGTACTCTCACTGGCTTAGGCATGTAAACACCCCAGGTGCACAACATGTAAGTCGAGTACATGGCATGTACCCAACATGGGGTACATGCCCATGTCCCTCAACCAGCCTGTCCGAATACTAGGCCAGGCCATGTACTTTTAGAAAGCATGCCACCCACATGGAGTCTAATTGGGTACTCCACATGTTTGTGTTCCCCTACATGGGTTCACCTGACTAGGTACTAGGCTACACGACTGAGTACCAGTGCATGACGTGTATAATCCTATACATGATGTGTACTCCTTAAACTTTATATTCCCAGAACTGAAAGAACACACAATGTTTCACCCTAGAATACACACCATGTTATTGGGTTTTCCAAAATGGAAAACCCTCCAGATCACCCAAAATGCCCATTTAAACCTCCAAATCAACATATCCGTCCTCTAGGGGCCTCATACAAGAATAATAGGGCTATAAAAACTGGAAACAATGAATTTAAGGGATATTTTTAGTAAAAAAATAAATGTTCCTACCGTATACTAGAAACCACTAAATCTTCATTCAATTTCATGATCCACGGTCGCTGATCGTTGATCCAACGCATCGAAGGCTCTGCGGCGATACCTCTCTTCCCTTCCCCCCCTCTCTCTATATCTACCTCTATATCCCTATACATATTTATCTCTTAACTTAAGCAAAAGAAGAGATGAATAGGAGGTTTCCAAAATAAGTAAGGAAGGAATGAATGAAAATAAAAGGAAAAGAAAGAAAATGAAGAAAAGAAAAAGGGGGCCCGGGCCGACCCCAACGCCCAACTCAAGCTTATTCAAGGATAAACTCCTCATTATGAAATAAATGGTGAAGATAGAATCTAAATATGATTCTCTGTTAATAATTTATGGATGAACAAACCTCCATGAACAATTTAATATTTAATTTATTAAATATTAAATATTAAATATTCTTCTAAAATTCAAACAACTCAGATTTCCACCAAACTCCTATCCTAGGGTAAACACCCTATTCCAAGACCAATGGAGTGGTCAGAAAAAATATTAGAGATCATATTATATGGGGTAAAGATCATTTTATCCCCTTACAAACATCTGAAAGTAATTAATTCAAATTTTTGCTCAAAACTACAGATCGAAAAAGCACAGGTCCTTACAATCATCTTTCACTTTTTTGGAACTTAGTTTAGTGTGTATATTTTTTTCTCTAAAACATATCCCCAAAAGGAAAATTAAAGACTTACATGACTCAAAATTAATATCACCATGTCATGCAAGGTGAAATTACTACTTTTAATTAAACCATTCCACTATGTAGTGTTAGGATAAGTGAGTTGAGGTAAAATCAAAAACTCCCATAAAGAATAAATGAATGATTTATTCAGATATTCTCCACCATGGTCTAAGAGGAGTTTATTTATATCCTTACCAAGATATTTCTCAACTTTATTCTTATATTCCATGAATTTATCAAAGTAATTCAACTTAATCCTTATTAATATCACCATGTCATGCAAGGTGAAATTAATACTTTTAATTAAACCATTCCACTATTTAGTGTTAGGATAAGTGAGTTGAGATAAAATCTAAAACTCCCATAAAGAATAAATGAATGATTTATTCAGATATTCTCCACCATGGTCTAAGAGGAGTTTATTTATCTTCTTACCAAGATATTTCTCAACTTTATTCTCATATTCCATGAATTTGTCAAAGTAATTCAACTTAATCCTTATTAAATAGACATACCCATATCACCTAAAATCATTAGTAAAAGTTATGAAGTGTGAGTTCCCACCCCTTGATTCAATAGTGAATGAACCAAAACCATTAATATAAACCAACTCAATAATCTTTTTGGAATTTTCACATTTTCCACTAAATAGAGTGTTATTCATTTTTCCTTTTAAAAAATGTTAGATACAAAAAGTTGTTTTAGTTTAAAAGAATTTTAATATCTATCTTGGTATAATTTAGTCAATCACTTTTAGTTTACATAATCTAATAGGTGATTCCATAATTTAGTGAGACATGATTCATGTGAACTAAATTTGTTTTTAGTTTCAATTACATGGTTTGTGTAATCTGACAAAAAATGTCCATTAATCAAATGCGAATTTCCATAAATTTATATATCTTTATAAAAGAGGAAATATTTATTCTCAAATTTAAAAATAAATAAATTAGAATCAAGTATAGACACATAAATAATGTTTTTGGTATCACATGGAACATAATAAAAATTCTTAAATACCCCGATCATTTTAGTAGGCAATTTGAGGTGATAATATCTAAAAAATAATAAAACATGTGTAACTCCATTGGTGTCTCATAGATCCACATCACCTCATGAAAATCTTATAAATGTACTTTTTTCCTGTAATTGGACACAAATGTGATCACAAAATGCTATATCTAATATCCAGTTTATAGAACTAGATAAATTTCACTTGATAATGAATGCACTTAAAGCTTCCCCTTGATTCTTTGACAAGGTGGAATTATTCTTCTAGTGGTGCTTCTTTACACATGTGAAATTAATGGAATCATAATCCCTTGATTACCCATGGATATTCCTTTTCTTGGATGGGAATTTTTAAGAAGCCTTGGAATTATAATCATTATTTGGGCCCTTTCCTTTTATATTCCTCTTGTTCACCAAAAGAACTGAAGTATTTTTGCACTTAATGACCTTATAAACTTGAAAAAGCAGGTTAAGGAAATATGGGAGATACTTATAAATTTTCTATATGTTAAAGTTTAAAAAAAAGATGGAGAATATCTGAGAGAATGATAAAATAAAGAGATTAGTGAAACATGCATTGGGAATTTTAATACCTAGAATCTCAAGTTGCTTAATGCATTGAATTATTTTTACTAAATGAGGACCAGTTGATGCACTATTTCCAAGATTTATCATTAAGATATCTATGGAAATATCAAACTATTCATATTTAGTTCTCTTTGGATATAATTCATAAATATGTTGGAGTATTTTATAAGAATTGATTCTCTCATGATACATCATCAGTTCATCATAAATAAATGATAAAAATAAACATTGGACATCTAGAACATCATCCAAGTGTTTTTAATAGGTCACTAACTCCTCATAACTCATCTCTTTGATAGGAATATCATAAAATATGGACTCTAGCATTTAAGACATTCGTTCATGGTTCATTACAATCCGTAAGCATCTTATCCATTTCTTGAAGTTACAGCTAGTTAGAAGATGGTATTTCCATAGAATTGATCACAAGGATAACATGATTGATGTAATTTAAATTTTCTATACTAATATAAGATCATATTATTAGTACTATATTTTATTATAAAGATATGTGAGATGTAAAAATTTAATTATCTTTATTAAGTCTCCCACCATTTTATCAAGTCTCAACACCCATCACTGCTGAACATGAAATATCCTATCTTGTGGATATTATAGTGAAGTGGATCCACATTTCCATTCTCATTCACCAAGCGAGGTCTTGGTCAATTACTCAAAGGTATTGATTTCCATTAATTAGGCCTTTCAATATTCTCTAAAATTTATTGCATGGTGTGTACACCAACTTTATGTTGTATAGATCAATTTAATTCCATAATTAATGTTTTATTATTCATAATTAATCCACATGGTTATATCCTAGATAGAATGTTCTATGTGAAGATAGGTACTAGTTACATGACATGTCTAGCTAGAAATGCGCCATGTAATAGCATCCACACTACATTTATAGAGACTTGATATGTTTTCTGTCCCTAAATATTAATGAGGTACATGATGTGTACACCATCCACACACTGTGTGACCTCAAAATTGAATGATTGTCAATTCCATGTGTCGTGTATTAATACTCAATGCATCTTTGACCATGAAGTTTATATGAATTTTAATATGAATATGTGTAGAATACATGATGTGTACACATTCTACACACTGTGTAATTCGATAATCCATGTGGAAGTATGGACAATCAACAAGAAGAGTAATAAATACACTGCATTCTAAAACCATATGGAAATCTCTATATCCCGTATCCCATCTATATTTGATGAACCTTAGTATATGGCGTGTACATTTCAATTCCCCACTGTGTAACCATGTCATTAGGCAAGAAATCTTGACACCTCCCGATGAAATCTATGGTCATTTCACCCATTCTTAACTTTTTTAAGACCATATAAAACTAAATGAATATGTAATAGTGAACTTCATATTAAGAATTCATTAAATTTGAAATGAATCTAACATAAAATGCTTAAATTGATCAATAAATATTAAATAAATACAAATTTAATGTGACAAATTTGATTCCATTTGTAGGTTTTGGAAACAGTAGAAGAACCTATTGGGCCTATGGCTAGATTGAATTTTGTTAGGTTCAATGAATAATCTATAATCTACATGACAATAAAAATCATGAACAATGAATAAATTTGAAGAATATTGATGTAAGATTCCAGAACCAAGTGGGAGAATATTTCACATAAATTTATAATTAATTTAAATTACAGAATTACATAAATCTTGGGAATTATTTCTTCATAGAATCCCATGATCGGTTGAACCTTATTTGGGTTATGTCGTTATTTATCTATGAATATCAAAGAGTAGAACTCCTATAGTAAAAATATGCACATGGTCCTTTGATATCAAAACATCACCATCGGAACTTTGGGTGCTAGCATAAATACATTGATCATATTGTGTCGTTCATATTGATCGAAAAAAATACTTCGTTTGTGAAGGATTATTCTTTTCTTTTATTCTTGAGAGGAAAGATGAAGGTCCTGTGGAGTTCTCTTAGGCTTAGGAGAAAAATATCTAGAGTTTTCTTCATTAGAAAGAAATATCTGAGGATATGATTCATTTTTTACCATCTGTTTACCTAGAAAATGATATATGAATAGAATATATTGAGTTAGATTTACAAGGTAGATAATTTCACATAAGGCCCTTATCTAATATTATAATCAAAACATTATCCATAATAATAATAATAATAATAATAATATTACTTGTCATGTGAAATAAAGAACATCATTAAATATAATTTTATTAAATAAATAAATTAATATTTATTTGATGATATTTATCCCACATGTTATTCTCTTCACAAGACCCATCTTAGTTTTTCCACCTTCCTTAGTATTTATTGAACTTCAAATAATAATAATTATTAATTTGATAAATAAATATATATTATATTCATCGTCTTGAAAATATATATTTATTTTAATATTCATGAAACTAAATAAATATTTATTTAATAATAAATATTATTTACTGCCTTGAGAATAATTATATGTGATCAATAAATCCGGAATAAATATTTTTTCTTAGTGTGAATAATATTTATCCCTACAATTAAATATTAATAACATTTAATTAAGACCATATGAAACACTAATTATGTGACCCTCTAGGATTTTTCCACCATATAATTAGGTGAGTTAGACAGATATCCAATATCAACATCTAGAAACATGTAACCCAGGATGAAGAAATAAATGTCACAATGAAAATAATCATATATTAATGCTCTTTGGGTAATATAATATATTTTACTTAATATCTCACTAAGAAGGTTTCATAATCATATCATCAACCTATATGATTGATATGTCATTATTTGATTAAAAAAATGAACCATTTAGTACACCATGACCATGCAATTTAGTTCGTCGGTTTTGGTCCAATAAAAGGGATAAGATATCAACTTCCACTAAGATATATGGGACCAATCCTTCCTTGAATTATTCATTAATAACATATCACTCGTGGTGCACCCTACATCTCATGGAACATACAACTTCATGGTTTTCATCAAAACATCTATGTTTGTGACTTATGATATGCATTAATAATAATCTCAAAGTCTAAGGATCTTTACACACATTCATAGATAGGAATATTTAATAAAACAAAACATGTAGAATTCCTATAGGTGAGTATGTTATCATAATCTCTCATCTTGGAGATTACCATGTGTGAAATTCATGAGATGAAGACTCATCCTCTTATGAGTACTCACACATTGAAAATCAATATACTATGTGTCATATCATATAATTTTATTGAATTATAGAACTATATTTAAGAATATTATCATAGCACTTTAAAGTTCTCATCATAGATGGTAAGTGTTATGACCATATTAGTGTGACCGATATTCTAAGACATTATAACATTTAAGTAACAAAGGAGTAATCAATATGTGATACACAACTTATTATTCAAAACCATGAATATATAGGTAATGATGTGTTCAAATCAGTTGGTTCCATAACACCAACTCCAACATACAGTAGTTTAGATCAACGTGATTTTACATATACTCTTCACTTTTTTATTTTCTATACGAGAAATGACACCCACTAAACAAAACCCTCACTTATGAAAGGACGTGATAACCTTTTATAAACACTGTCTTTTGAACATGTGGATGAAAAACCCAAAACAAATAACCCTGACTTTTACATGGGAGTCACAACCAAAAAAACCCTACATTTTACAGTGGAGGTTAACTAAAAAAAACCTTCTTTTGAAAGGTAAAAACATAAACTGATGAAAAAATAATGAAAAAATAGAAATGAAAACAAATACAACTTTGAAACAAAAAAAGAATCAAAGAACAATATAAAACAACTTAGAAAGTTGATGTAGCTCGATTACTTCAACAAGATTTTTCATGTTGAATATACTTGACAATGATTGCAGTGGAAGAGTAAAAATCACATTAGCATATATTTAGTACTTTCATATATCATATCTATCACTTTCCTTCATTAGGTTCATTCAATTGAAATTTATATACAAATTCACCAATAACCAGCTCATGATCTCTATGATGTTCATTATGTGGGAGTTTCCAAATTTTGATTTATCCATTATAGCTTTAAATGAGTTTCCATATTTCATAGAAACCTATGTAGGAAAACTAATACCAAGAATGAAATAAATATAATAATAAAAATCACTTAAAAAACAATGTATGAGTGATTTTAGAATCTTCACATGAGTGATCAACTTATATGTTCGTATAAATCACTGTATTAGTGAAATCCTCATATGAGTGAGTGAATCCATGTGATTCATATAAAATTTGTGCATGAGTAATTTTTTGTATGCATTTTTGTCATTTTATATTTAGAAATATTTAAACAAATTTCGTATAACTTTAAAATAGAAATCATAAAACCTTAACAAAAACTGTATGAGTTAAAAACAATTTGCAAGAATTTAAAAATATTATGTAAGACATTTAGTCCTACAAAACTGACCAACCACCTGCATGTTTAATACCCTAAACTTGAGTGACTGGTTCCCTCTATTGAACCAGGAGGATAGATATCACACTATTATCTTTCTCTAATGGAATTTTCTCACACGTCGTTTTTCGATGTGGGTTCGATGCACTTATTTTATATTTTTGAAACAAATAATTTATTATTTATAATGAAATAACTACTAAATATAATGCAAAAAATTGATAAATTTTATCAATGCTTTAAACACATATAAGAAGATAAATATATTTAACCTAAAATTACATTACATAATTAATTAAAAAGTATAAGAAAATAAAACTCTAACTATATTATAAATTTAACTTGATTTAGTTTTTTAAATAAATTTTTATTAACATAATAAAAATTTTCAATCAAATTTTATTTTTTAATATAGATCAAAAATTTAAATCGTAATCCAAGAGTTTTAATTTTTTACTTTTAATTTTTAAAAAATAATAATGTAAATAGGTTAAGGTAAAATGTATTTATGAAAATGGGTCTCTGCATACACGATCCTTGTTCACACAAGAATGTTTAAATTTTTTTAGTTGACAGAATGATGTTCACTGTAGCTTTATGTGCCTTCTTCTTGGCATCCAAAAGACTTAGTATCAAATATGGACAGGGGAGGAATTCCTGAGTACTGTAGCATCACTATAGTAGGGTATTGTAGTAGTACTGTAGCAGCGAAGATTATAGAAGTGAAGTGTACTGTAGTAGGAACTGTATCGGCTGTGGTACTATATCAGCTATGGGTACTATAGCGGTACTATTCATTGAAGGGTCATTTGGGCCAAAAAAATGGGCTTTCAGACTTTGTATTCAGACCAATTGGTATTGAGATTTCAGGTTATGCAATGAGTCTCCCTCTACACAGTTAAAAAGAGGTCTTCAATTTAATAATAAAAAATGTTGTTTTGGTCCCAGCCTTTAAAAAACACATTATTAGTTAATATTAAAATCGGTTAGGAGCAAAGGATAAATACATTGAAAACCAAACACGCACCTTTGGAGACTCAAAATTGAGGTATCCTCCACCACCACCGGGACGCAACCACCAGGAAGCACCCTGTGGGGCCAATAATACATTATTAATAATAAATAATGTAAGTAATAATAATAAAATAACTAATAATATTTAATGATAAGTAATGTTGATAAGGTAATTGGTGATTTAATTAATAATAAGTAGCAATGTAATGAATGGTAATTAATATAGGAATTGATAAAAGCTGATAAAGAAATTAATAATAAAAAGTATTGTAATTAATTAAATTTTTATTTATAATAATTAATATTATAATTGATAATAACTTATAATAATTAATGGTAATTAATATTTTAATTAATACTAATTATTATTTGAATTTATAATAATTATTTATGTAATCAATAATCATTAATATTATAGTTAATAATAATTAGCAATAAAATAAATAAAAATTAATAATAACATATATTTAAAATAGTAATAATCAATAATGTAATTAATACTAATTAGTAAAAATATTAATAATAATTAATAATGTATATAATGTTAATAAATATTATAAATAAAACTAATTAATAATAACATATATTAGAATTAGTAATAATTTAAAAATTAATTATTAATAATCACTATTGAAATTGATAATAATTAAAATGGAAGTTAATGATAATTAATATTATAAATAAAAATTAATAATTAGTTATATTATTAATTTCGTTAATTACTGTATTAACTGTTATTTAATCTAATATTAACTCCAATATCAATATATAATAGTTAAAATTAGAATCAATATTCATTTATTATTATTATTAATTCCAATATTAATTATTACTAATTACATTTTTAATTATTATTAACTCCATTATTAGTTATTATTTTAAACATATAGGGGGGAATCCCATTTTTTATTGAAACAGAGACACCCCTATCATTATTTTGGGAAAATAGATGCCATTACATTGACTTTATATGGACAATGGACATTAAACCCAATACATCAACGTCGTAGGCCTGACTTGGCCCACACTGTGGGTGTCTTATGCCGGCTTCCTATGTGCTCCACGAGCCACAATGTAGATTTCTGGCATCATCTTGTGACGCCTCACCATTGTCCTCGAGCTTCAATCATCATTGTCTCCTAACTGGACTAGAGGTTGTTGCCGATGTCCCATCATCATACCGAGTCTCAGTGTCGTCACTCATTAATATCATCAAAGACCACCCACTGACACGCCTCTACTCTGGCAACTCGCCAGCATAACCTTCCATAGCTGTCAAGCAGGGGATGACATCACCACCTATCACCCATCGTTGTCGATGACCAAAGTAACAAATCTGAATCCCTCTATATAAGAGTAACATGTGAAGAGAGTTTAACTTTTCCCCATATTTCATTGTCCACCCCTGTGCAGATGCAAGACTCTCTTCCAATACTTAGGTTTCTTCTATGTGTTGGTTGGATCATAAATGTCTAAAGATTCCAGATCCTGCTCCCTGGAGGTAGTATTTTCTTTCTTGATGTACTTAACAATTCTTGTGATAGCTTCATCATTCTTGTATCGATCTTTATAAACACTATATTTCGATGATAAGTTCTGAATGTATAGTTTTGAGTTGGGTTGGATATTGTCATAAAGTTGGAGGATATAAAATGGAAGGCTATGTGGTATTAATTATTTCTAAAGAGACCAAAATCCATTTTTGAAAATAAATACTAAACTTGTGAGTCAAATCAATCTTGAAAGCCTAACTTAGTCCCTAAGGTAACATCTCTTTCAAAAACTCCTCTAGTGGTAAGTTGAAGTTTTTACCTTTCTCCTTGCATTTTTCATTCATGGAATTTCCAAAAGTGTCATAAATGGATTTAATTGAATCAGTAAAATATTAGGGATAAGATACAAAAACTTGATTCCACTTATCCCCTATCTCAAATAGGAGTGGAGATAGCCTTATGAACGTCTTTGTTTCTAGAAGGAGCACCTCTCATCCAATTGAACACTAGGATAAAAGTTGGGTTATCTTTATTAGTGGTACTATTAACAGTGCTTGAGTCTTCCTAAGGTATTTCTAGATTACCCACAGGCTACACTCTTCTAAGTGAGTTCATATTACACTGAAGCTTATCATTTAAAATATGATCCTCAATCAGACCTACCCATGCTTTCCCTACAAAGAAGAATCTGAGAGTCCTTGCATTCCTGATGATTTCATTACCCAACTTAGGGGTGCAATACCAATCCATTGCCTACTTTCCAGGAGTAACCAGGTTAGTATCATAGTTCATGCCAACAACATGCATAGATCTCCCATTGCAATTAGCTGGTCAAGCCAAATTGGATGTTTGTACATCATTCAAAATAGTAGAGACATGATATTTATAAAAAAAAATTTTTCTAGTGAAAATGGTTTCCACATGAGATATCTAAGCCCTCCCATCCACTTGTGATGGCATATCATGGATTCCACCATCAGGTTCCACAGAAACATCATAATCCACCTACCCATGTTCAGAACTACCCACTTTCTAGGGCTTAAGGCATTCTTGAAAAAATAGAAATAAATGATTTAAGCACACCCTCATCCCAACCATGCTCATTCTAAGAGGATATATTTTTCATTCTATCTTTGAGGTCTATCTAGACCTTCCAATATCACTCTCACCCTAGTTGATATCCACAGGAAAGTAATGCTCCACCTTAGCATCAATAAGGTTAGCCTCCCTTACAATAGGTCTACCGTGATCCTGAGGCAAATAGGTTCTTAAAGGTACCCTACCACTACCTATAAAGAAGTCAACGATATTAATATGTCCCTTCTCAACAGAACCAATGACCTATTATTTGAACAACAATGCAAAAACCATAAAAAATCAATTTAAATTTAAATTTATCAATCCAATGACCAACCTTCTTATAGTTAAAACAAGCAAGGTTCCTTTGACATTTCTAAGAAAAGCACCCAAGGCATCATGTCATACATAAATCATGGCTCCTCTCATACTTTATCAAGAGCTCAATTCCATGCTCACCTACAACAAAATTACAGTATCAATCAAGGGTGAGGTGATATCTACCTCAACAAGGAACTTTTTAAAATTCTGATTGTGAGCATGCTTGGTTTACCTATCAAATTTTATTGGAACTTCATTGGTGACTATAATATCCCAAAGAATTTGTGAGTTCCATAAGACCCTAATTAGGCCATGAATTATAACCTAGGTTTGGGTAATTGAATTGTTTACTTTTAAAGGATCAAAAAGGGGATCCCAATCCCAAACTCTCAAAATTCCAGGTTTAAGAAAGACACATCCATGACCCAAGATTTATACTTGATTTTATTTGAGATAAAAATGATATGAAAGATGACCTTATCGACTGATGAAATATGTCAACCATTGAAGCGCCCAATTTGAATGAGCCAATTATTTAAACCTTCAATATTACATGGATTTCTCTTCTGTGGAATAATCAGATCCATAAGAATCAAGAGCTTGTATTCTTCAAGATGATTATCAAGGACCTTAGTACTATATTCAATAAAAGTAATAGAACTATTGCCATTGATTTTTTATGTGGTAGGATAGACCCTACCCTAATATTAGAGAGGAGTTGAATATTAATAATAATAATTATTATTTTTATGATTAATTATTATTAATTTTAATATTAATTATTATCAATGACATTGCTAATTATTATTAATTTTGATATTAGTTGTTATTAATTGTTATTATTTATAATATTCATTATTATTACTTACATTAATAATTTCTATATTAATTATCATTAATTCCAATATTAATTAGTTTTAATAGAAACAATAATTATAATTTTTATAATTTTAAATTTTATTTATTAAATTATTATTTTTAATTCATTTATTATTTATTATTAATTCCTATATTAATAACAATTAATTATATTGTTAGATATTTTTAATTAAATTAATAACTACATGATTATTATTATTTTTCATTAAATATTATTAATTACATTATTATTATTACTTAAACCATTTATTATAATAATTATTAATTAATAATTTATTACTATTATTAAATAGAATCAGAAAAAAATATTAAAAGAACTATTAAAATGGTTTGAGTGAACGACACTCAAGCAATCTATGTAAAATATAAGAAGCTTAAGTGAACATCATTCACGAAAACCTCTTCATTTAAAAAAAATTAAATTCACCTACATGAATGCTGTCAGATAAGAAGGGAACCATTTTTGTAAATAAATTTTACCCTAACCCATTTAAATAATTTTTAAAAATAAATGAATGACAAAAATGAACAACATTATGAATTACATCTCAAAAATGATTTACACAACTAATGAAACTCAACACAAATTCTAGTTATTCATGAAATATCATTAGTATGATGTGTTTAAACATTGATATAATTTTCAACATTGATTTTTTAAAATATATTTATAAAAATATGTTATAAATAATAAAAAAATAGAGTACCATAATACAATAGAGTAGATTCATTTTTCATGTGTTTTAATATTCTTAAAAACAAAATCATTTTTTTTATTTTTTTAAAAACATTTGTTTTTATTTATTTATTTTCTTTAAAATGTTTAATATTTATATAATCATTTTTTATTTATTATGGGTAGTGGTGATTAAAATATCCAAACATACACACTCCCTGGCACATGGGGAGGTCAAGCCTCATCCCTCACTATGAGGATTGATATACACCCACTAGACTTATTTTATTACTTATTGATAACCAATAAAATCTCAGAAAGTTGAAGACCCGAAGGCCCAGGGTTATGTTGCATTGGAGTGACCTTCTCTTGTCATTCCCTCATGCACCATATCCATCCAAACTACATGGATTCCCATTGCCTTGCATCTAGGATCAATGGTGCGGTGTTCCTCTTGGAATATCCATGCTCAAAACCATGTATTTTTTAAAATTAATTGACATTGTCGGCATCAAAAAGTTTATTCCACACACTTTACTGAAGATCCCATGATGCAATCCCTACTCAGACAAGAAAGAGCCGATTTTGAGTAGAAATATAGCTCTCAAACTGAATAAGAAATAGATTGGATCTTCATGTGCTGTGTGATTTCTCACACATCGAGGGATAGAGATTGATAAAAAATGTTACCCAACTTGAGGATATGGTGGTTAGAACCTTCCATTAGAATCATGCTATGGATTTCACAAACATTTCTAATAAAAAAGTTTGATGAATTATCAAAACCCACTTTTGAGGGTTTTTTAAGAACTTTTTACCTGGGAAAATATCCTTTTAGTGTGTACTCAACCTAACCAAGGGAGTAGTTCTCTTTGTAGGCTTCAATTTGATTGAATGTGTATCCCAAATGGACTTAAATCTCAAACATTATGGACATTTAAAGTTGGTATTTATTTTAGAGAAAATGGAAAAAAATCCATGATCTCCCTTCACAGATCATAAACTCTCCTTTGAGGAATAAAAACTCTCCTTGACAGAGTCTCCTCTATAAACTCAATCCAAAGTCCCCTATCTATGAACTCCTAAAGTGACCCACCATGAGGTATAACCTCACACTATCAGGGTGTCCTTTTATGACACTCCACGAGGCCTGACCTCACAATGTCCTTCTGTGACGCTCCATGATGTCCTTTTGTGACTCACACCCTTTTGGATATATGATATTTACACATGTCCCCCCTTTTCTAGAAACCACCAACTTAGGGACATATATAAAGACCTAACACCCACCTCAATTAAGGGGACTTAGATCTGGAGAAAATCATTTGACTATAGGTAAAATTCTCAAGTAATTCCCAGATCGAAACCAGGAAGAGGGGATACACTTTGCAAAGGAGGCCTATGATAGACACTTCATGAAGTAACCTCGTAAGTCAACTATATGAATCCATCCCTCCAAAATCTCTAATATGAATATCCATCCCTTTATGAGTTCCATTCCATGTGGTCCCTCTGGAAACTCAAATATATAGGCACCACCCTCTGTGAACTCAACTTCTTAGATACACCCCTAGGAAAAATCAACTACATAGATGCACCCCTGTGCTAACTTAACTACATGGATACACCACTCCATGAACTCAATAATGCTAATGTACCCCTACAAAAACTCACTATATAGAGAACCTCCTAAATGAGCCTACCTCATAGACTAAACCCCTCTGTGAGTTCTATTATGAAAGCCTCTTACACAATCTCGACTATGCAGGCCACACTTCTCCATGTGCAATCTTATCATATGGTCTCCTACTATGCTACCGCGTGGTCACTCAACCTACCACATATTCTCTTCCCAAATAGCCACTCAACCTACTGGGGTCCATCTACCATGCATTAAATTCATCTACCACATATATTCCCAACATGTCACATGGTCTCCTACCATGCAACCACTCAATCAATCACGTGATCATCTACCACACAGTCACTCAACCTCTCAACTAGCGATACTTTTCTAGGCATAATGAAGCACCTCAATTAGATACTCTCCTCTTTTTTTCCTTCAGTTGATATTTTCCTATTGGTTTCCCCATATACGGGCCTCCTCCTATATATAATCCCCAGAACCCCAATTTTACATATGTAACTTATCGGGTTGCATTCATGCGAAATCCTTACATAATCACATTGGGTTGAGATAATCCCCATGGTTACCATATATGGGAAAACTCATAGGTATAATCCATGACTCTGCTTCAAAGGAAAACACTAATGTTAAATCACCACTCAGTTTCCCGTCATCATCCCATTCACATCACATGAATCCCACCAGGGCCGCTCATGTGTATGCCCCCACTCAATCCTCTATTGTGCACTTAAATACAATAAAATTGATATCCTATCTCTTGTTTATCACACCAAACATGACTCACATGAGATTATAGGTTTAATTGATCATTCCATAAGAATAATTGAAGTGAACCGCAAGAATCAACTTCAAGTCATAGCTACACAACTCAAAACTACATAGCACATATCCTTACTGCATGACATTAAACTGCACATACCAATATGCACATATGACCTTAAACTATGTCATTCATACTTTGTGGGATTTGATTTCTGATAACCAAGATACATAGGATGCCTCTTTGTTGTTCAAATATAATACCCCCCTACACACAACCCCCCCACATATATATCTTTAGAATCCTTTTAGATATAAACCCCAACCATATCTTCCCATACTTAATTACCAATAGATTGGATGAACTGTTTGGGTATCTCATGTGTAATCCCCACTCATTTTCTTGTTTTTACACCTTTTATGGCATATACATCCAACATGGGCCTCTTAATAGGTCTAAGACTCAACCTTAACAAGATACCTCTTATGTTATGAGCATAATAAATCTATGTGATGAGCATGGGATTGTAGAAACCTTCCCTAGGTGATGAGTCTTGTACCCCTTATGTGACGATCATAAGAATCACTTCTATTGATGACCACAAGGAGAACCATACTTATCTTGTGATGACCCAAGGATGCCTCTGATGATGAGTCAGGGATGCCTCTAGTTATGATCAAGGGATGATCTATCATCTCTAATGTTATGAGCATGATATTCCTTTATGGGCATACATGAAGAAGATAACATGAGCCTTATACTATGCGTAAAACCCCTCACACTTTCTCTTATTTAGTTACAAATAATGAAAACGAACCATAAAGGTCCACCCATGCATAGGTTCCACAACAAAAATTGCTAGTCACTTTCACTTAGTCACTCATTCTTCATGATGTTATGTTGCTTGGATTTGGTCTTTATCAAACAACCTTAAAAGGCACAACGTGTTGTGTTAAGTAAAAATTTACTATATGAGTTATGATTCCCTTTATAAGAATATTTAAGAATCCCTTTTTATGGGCCTAATCCTCACTCTACAACACCAATCAAATCCTTGGATGCATATAAACTCTAGAGTTCCCAAATAAAACTTTAAACAAAAGCATTATGAATATTTAAGAGAGATATGGATAACCAATTATAACCAAATATGTTCAAATAAAAACATGGTTTCGATCAGTCCATTAGAACAAGGGTAAATAGACCCATGCTAGGTTTTTAGAAGGATTCATGATTACTTCTTAAATATACAAGAGAGCCCTGAAGTAGGAAATAATTTCTCATAAAGGGTGAAATGAGCCTGACCTTCCATACTCTCAACCATTGCGAATTTTAAATAATCACTAATAAAATACACTAATGACTACTTGCCTTTAGAAAGAAGGTTCACAATGGAATCTCTTGTCAGATATATGGGATTTATTGGGTGTTTCCAGTTCCAAATACAAATCCTGTCAAAAAATGATTGAAATAGACTTAAAAAACTTACTTTTCAAATTCATGAAGAAAAGTAATTATATGAAATATTTTCTTTTTAATAAAATAATATTTAAACATTTTAATAATTAATTATCATGTATGATTAGTGTCATGATCAAATTTTTACATTTTATTTCAAATAAAACCTCAAAAAAATAATTAAATGTTTTTAAGATTATTTTTCTACAGGATGTTGGTATTTCATATGGAAACCGAAGGAATAACATAACTAAATAAATTAAAATAGATTGATGAATCACTAATTAGTTTGGTATGTGACATGGTTTGGTGAATAAAAACATTTATGTTTGGTCACCATTTCCTCTCAAATATTTCCAAAGATAGGTTTTAGCATGTGGGAGAAACTCCCAACTTGGGGAGAATTTTTTATCTTTGATTATGGGAGGATTTTTGTTCTATTAAAAACTTTGTGTGAAGGTATTTAATTGGTAGTAACTGCTCTAGTTTGGTATCCAACCAAGGGTTCATTGAAGTAGTCGACTAATAGAGAAACTTCAAGGGTTGATGAACTACCAAAGAAAACCCTTAGATATGCTTTGAAATTTGATATATAAAATCAAAATGATTATCCTATAATATGTAATTATGTATCCTATATCATTTATTTAGAGAGAAAATAAACAAAAATCCCCCTTTTCTTCTATAGACTTAGAAAATCTATTCCAACCCATGTTAATTCCTTCAAAATTTTATGTTTTTCATTCCCATTCACATTTGTTTCATCGTTTATAACTTGAGTTTCCCCAAAAAAGTTTTATCATGGGAACTAGGGTCAAGAAAACAATAAAGTTGAAGAATTTTATAGTGGATATAAAATTAAAGTTCTTAAGAATCATTTTTTTAGAGTATTCATGATGTTAATTTCGAGATTATTTTGATGGTACAAATGGCGTTGAAAACAAATCTAAAAAAAGATCGATAGAGACAGTAAAAATTAAGGTCAAACTTGGAGTTCTATTGAATTTGTTGGAGAAGACGATACTATTTACACTGAAAGAGAATTTCTGATAGCATATCTAGTGATACACATTAGCACTACAATATCCTTGCATATTCAACATATCTCAACCATTTATATTTTTTTAACCATAACTTTTTCAATAAGAGTTCATTTTTGGTGATTCAAGAGTCATTTCCAACTATTTCAACCACATTGTACAGATCAGTATCATTAAATTTTCAAGATTATCATTGAGTCAATGGTGAAAAATAATGATCACCTGATTAAGATTACTTCTTTTAATTATTGTATCTAGAAACCAAAAATAAATGATATTTTTTATATTAAATATTTTTGGAATCCCATAGTGGAGACTGAAGAACCTTTATGATAAATGGATTTAAAAAAGTTTTTGCATTTGTGAAAACTAACCTTTTTGTATAATAATGTTTTTATTATTCATGAATCAAAACCAGTCCATCACAATGATCTTTGTAATAAAGTTTGAAGTTGCTGAAATTTTCATCCCGAGCATAAAGGGGGATGGATGTTTTTATTTTTAAGAAAGCTGTTTTCCAAAATAAGAGGATTGGACTGAGAAGCACCAAACTCAGATTATCAAATCTATCTTCATCAAATTCATTTCATCGAATCCAAATGAATCAAATGTATAAATTGTTGTTTTCTAGAAGTTTATCTTTTCTGTAATCAGAGAAAGAAAAATGTTCCTGAGTTATAAAGTTAGATGTTGCTGAGTGAATAATTCATAATGACGATTAAGAGGTTTAATGAAGAAAGTGAAGTTTGGAGTTAGAAAGTTTTCAAACTTTCTAGACTAAATCAGATGATGATTTTCTGGTCAAGAAGTTCTCACAAATCATGAAAAACAATCATGATAAAATATTTTAAAGAAATAGAGGAATCATAATGACTGTATCTGTTCCAAAAATCAAGACAATGTTTGTGAATGATTAATATATGAGGAGTTTTGAAAATTTTCAAATGTTTTTGAGTGGAGTTATCATTAAATACACATGATCATCATGATGAATCCATTGTAATGGATATTCCATCATTATGATATATCCATCATAGGTGGAATATTTAAGAAAAAAGAAGAATGATGAAGCTTGGAGTCTTTTCAAAGATGTTAAGTGGAGTCACTATTATATACTTTTCATCGTTATGGAAAAATCATCATAATAGTATTTACATCGTAATAGGAAAATCCATCATAATTGGAATTCCATCGTGATGATAATTCCATCATTATGAGGATTCCATCAAGCTGAAGTTACGTAAGTTTTTCACAATGAGTTGACAAAGGAAGATAAATCGTAATGAGATGAGAAATAAAGATAGATCATAATGAGATGATAAATAAATAAAGATCATAATGAGATAAGAAATAAAGGTAGATCATAATGAGTTTAGAAATAAAGGTAGATCGTAATAAGAAGAGGAATATGAAGCTGAGAAAGTTTCATCGTAATGAGTTAAGAAGGTTTCATCGTATTGAAGAAAATATTGGAAGTTCAAGAAGGATGATTATAGAGATGAATATATGTTAAGAGTTGAAGTGGTAAAACTTTAAATTCAATTCACTGTAAATCTTGAAGAAATTTGATAAGGTTTAAAGAGGTAAAAGTTGAAGTTTAAATGTGAGCGATCTTCGATGTTTTTGAAATTTGAGGAAGAGAGGAAATATTTCATGTTTCATGTTCTTGTTTTTTGATTCTCCTATAAATACTTTATCAGATAATTTATTTATTGTAACTTTTACATAATCAAAAAAGGAGGAGCACTGAAGAAACCAAGTGAATTTTATTTTCGAATAGAGATCTCATGACGATGATCAAACATCTGAAATTTTGTTTACCGAATTGAGAAAGATCATATTGAGGAAAATCATATTGAGTTTATCAGACAGAGAAATATCATATTTAGAATTTGATAAGAGTTTGAGTAATAAATATTGAGAATAAATTCATAATATTGAGTTCAGATCAAACATCATCAGATTGAGAAAATTATATCCAGTCAAATCAGACTGAGGATTTAGACTGAGAAATTGTGGAGCAATTTCAAGAAAGTATTTATTCTTTTATTTAGATCAATTGTTTTATAAGAAAACATTGTAAACTGACTGGAGTTAGTATAATATTTCCTATCAAGAGATAGAAGGTGTCTAATAGGATTTGGCACAAGTTGTATTAACTTCTTCATAATAGTGAATTTTTATAGATATATGGGAGTGGTTATGTAAAGGATGTAGGTTTTCACACTGAGATCAAACCTTATTAATCTCATGAGCTTTAATTTATTTCCCACTTTTTTAAGCATGTATATTTACTAAAAGTTGATAAGTAAATAAATATTAACAGGTTGCTGAGGTTAAGTTTCTAAAAGTTTTAAAACACATAAAAAGTGAAAAACTGATTCAACCCCCCTCCCCGTGGATATTCAATCATTTGGAACTTAAATTGGTATCATAGGGAGGTTCCCTTTATGAATCCTTATCATGGATAATATCAATTCTATTAATAATAGAGGAATTTCTATATTTTATGGAAAAAATTATTATGAATGGAATAATAAAATAATCCCTTATCTCCTATCTTCTAGGTTAGAAGTTTTTGATATTGCTACTATTAGTTTTCCACATATTTAGAAAGATGCTCCTATGAAGTTTGTTGATAAGATAAATATAGAAGTTGATGGAAATGATAGAAATGCACTCCTAATATCCTTATTATAGAATTTTTATCAGAAGGTGATGGGTATCAATACTTCAAAAAATATGTGGGACAAGATGGAAAGTATTTTTGAAGTGAATACTAAAGTGAAGGAAGAAAAGCTACAAATTTGTTGTCATAAGTATGAAGTCATCTTAATGAGAGATGAAAAAAATATTGATCAATACATAATTAGGGTAAATAAAGTTTTTTACAACATCATAGGTTTCAAATATATCTCCAAATATTCTACAATTGTGAAGAAACTTATGAGAAACTTTTTGGACATGTTTGATTCTAAAATTTTCTCTTTAGAAGATAAGGACAATTTATCTCTTGATGAATTACGTAACTTTATTTTTTCTTATGAGACAAGTAAAGATCCAATGTTTAAAAAGAATATGAAATATGAAATAGATTTTGAAGCTATTATAAATATGAGAATCTAAGATATTGAAGAATATAAAACATTTGAGTCTAAATATAAGGAAGATTATTAGTTGAATGAAAATATTATTTCTCATATATCTAGAAAATATCAGAGAGGAAGAGGAAAATATGGAGGTAAAATTACTCTCAAATGTTTTGAGTGTGGTGGAATCAGACACTTTTCTATGAATTTAACTAAGAAAGTTTTTTCAAAATATCAAGATGATTCTGATGAAAACCCTCAATAAAATAAGTGGAATAAAAATGATAAAGGATAAAATTCATCCAAAAAATACAAGAATAAGTTCACTGGAAACAAAAGAAGTATGTTGAGTAAGAAAGTTGAACTAGACTCAACTACAAAAATTATTCTAAAGATAAAAGTTTAGAAAAATTCGAAACCATTTTTGCAAAAGCTTCAAAAATAAAATATTCCTTAGATAGTGAAGAAGGTGATGAAAAATCATTTAGAGAGTATCAGCTCAGAATAGAACTTGTTGCATGTCTTAAGAAAAACAAAAATCTCAAGAAATAAATTATAGTAATGAATAAATATTGTGAATAAGTTTTTGATGGAATAAAAATTTTCATCAATCAGGAGGAAGAATACATCGAGGAGATATTAAGTTACAAACCTAGAATTATTGAACAGGGAAAGATGGATGGATCTCTTAGGAAGAATATAGAAGCTAAAGAAGAAAAAGTTAACATGTTTCAATCAAAATTTCTTGAGTCTGAAAGTAAATTGAGTAAGATGAATGAAAATTTCAACAAAGCTTCATAAGTAAAATATAAGACTTCTAAAGTTGTTAAGAAGTCTCAATATGAGAATCAACTAAAATCTTCACTCACCAAAATTAAATTTTTATACGATTATTTTAACATTTTAGTTTTTGGAAAATGTATTTGGAAATATTGGGTGGAGAAAGGATTTGAGAAACCTATCAAATCTACAAAATTAATAAAATAACTCAAAAGAAAAGATGGTCAATGTCCTAAGTATGTTAGATCCGAAAGAAGTTACCAACCTCAACAAATTTTCTATAGAGAAAGATATTTTTTAATGGAAAATAAAGATTTTATATCTATTTTTGGTGTTTTGGAATATATGGGAACATATATTATAATTTTTGTTACAACTTATCTCTACCTAGAGTAAGGTTTGAGAAAATTGAAATAAATAGTGAATGTAGAATGAGTAGATTTCTTAACTTATAGAAAGTTAAAAAGGTAAAATATCAATATGTTATAAAACTTCCAATAAAAATCAATTTGAATGTTTGGAAGAAGTTTTTGGAAGATGTGATCAATCTATTCATTGTGTCAAAAGATGTATGAAACTCTTTATGGAAAAATTTTCTTATAATAGAAAAGAAAAAAAGTTGAAAAGAATAAATTTGAGGAAAGATATTTTGTTATTGAGACAAATTTGAAAGAAAGTAAAAGGAAGAAACTATGGATACTTGATAGTGGTTGTTTTCACACATAATAGGTGATATAAAAATCTTGAAACATGTTGAAATTCATGAATAGGAGTAGTTACCTTTGGTAATAATTATTCCTTAAAAATTAGAGGAATTGGAATGGATGAGATTGAAGGGGAAAAGTTGAAATCTAAGGAAGTTTTATTTGCTGATGAGATAAGACATAACTTAATTAGTGTAAGTCAAATTTATGATGATGTAAAAGAAGTTGTTTTTAGAAATTATTTTCATATCATCAAAAGTGTGAAACATAGAAAAGTTATTACAAAAGGAGAAAGAACCAGTGGAATCTCTTACAAATAAGAGAATTCAAAAAATTATATTTCTTAAGCGATGAAGATGAAAACAAATTGTGGAACTTAATATTTGGTCACCTTGGATAGAAAATTATGAAAAAACTTTCTAATGTTGTTTCCATTTGAAACTTTCTAGAATTGAAAATAAGAGAAAAAAATGTTTGTTTAACTTGTCAAAATGGGAATATGACTAAATAAATTCATAAAAGAGTTGAGATTAAATATATTAGACCACTTGAGGTTATTCATTCCAATTTATGTGAGCCTATGAGACATCAATAAATAAAAAAAGATTTATACTTTACCACTTTTATTAATGATTTCACTTGAATGAAAAAAATAATGTTTCTAAATCACAAGTCAAAGGATATTGAAATGTTCAAATTCTTCCGAAAAAGATGTTGATAAATAAATGGGGGTTTACATAAAAAAGGTGAGAATAAATAATGGTACTGAATTTATAAGAAATACTTTTGAAACTTATCTAAGAAATCATGGTATCAAGCATCAGTGTAGTGCTCTCTATACTCCACAAAAAAATAGAGTAGTAGAAAGAAAGAATAAAAGTTTGGTGGAAATGGTAAGAAGTATTTTAACAGAGTACAAACTTTAAAAATTTTATTGGAGAGAAGCTATTAGTACTACTTTACATGTTGAAAATATATGATTATTGAGACTGGGAACTAACATGACTCTTTATAAAATGTGGTATAACAAAAAACCTTTATTGAAATATTTCAACGTTTTTGGAATTCCATGTTTTCTCAAAATAAAAAATATGTATCTTGGAAGTTTTGATGAGAAAGGCGAGGAAAGAAATTTTATGTGAAATCCAAAAAATGGAAGAATTTACAAATGTTAGAACAAATTTTTACAAAAGTTAGTGGAATCATATGATGTGAAAGTAATTGAATATCAAAATTCCATAACAAAAGTTGTTGATAATGTTGAGGAGGATAAATTAGAGATTTCCAATAATAGTGAAAGTAAGTCAAAAAATAATTATCAATATTTATAAAATTCATGTGATGAGGAAAGTTCATTTGGGAAAGAAACATTGAAATTTCCAACTTTACAAAAATATATTGATCCCAAAAACATTATTGAAAATTAGAAGACTCTAGTTCATACAAAAATAATGTTTTTGATTTGAAAATCATACTTCACTTATCTCAAAATTTAACTGGAATTAGTTTTAGAAGCTATTGAATAAAAAGAATGGGTGGATTACATGAATGAAGAGTTGGATCTGATTGATTAGAATGAAAAATAAGAACTTGTTTCACAGACATTAAATAAAAATGTTATCATAACCAAGTGTGTTTACAGAAATAAGTTAAATTTACATGGATAAGTTTCAAGAAAAAAATCTAGGATTGTTTGTAAAGGATATGCACAAGTGGTAGGTGTGGATTTTATAGAAACATTTTCCCCAGTTTCAAGATTAGAAACTGTTAGAATGCTTCTTTCAGTGGATGCACATCAGAATTACAAAGTTTATCAGATGGATGTAATTTTGGATTTCTTAAATGGTGATATTGAGGAAGAAGTTTTCATTGAACAACCTTGTGGGTTTCTACTTGATGAGGATGAAAAAAAAGTTTGTAAACTGAAGAAAGCATTGTATGGCCTGAAACAAGCTCTACGTTCTTGGTATTCAAAACTTAAAAATTGTTTGAGAATGTTAAATTTTTCTAAAGGAAAAGTTGATAGTAACTTATATGTGAAAGATGTAGAATCTGAAAATCTAATTGTAATTGTTTATGTGGATGATATAATTTTTTCTGGGGATAGAGAAGATTTTTGTAAAAAAATTTCTAAATAAATGAAAAAGAATTTTGAAATGTCAATGTTGGGAGAATTGACTTTCTGCCTTGGCTTACAAGTTCAACAAAAAGAAAAACATATTTTCTTATCTCAAGAAAATTATTCCAGGTAATTGTTAAATAAGTTTGGCATGGAAAAATACAAAGAAATTTATACTTTTATTTCAATGAGAACAAAGTTAAGTAAATATGAATCTAGAAAAAGTGTAAATCAGAAATATTTTTGGAAGCTGATAGCATGTCTAATTTATCTTACTGCCTCAAAAACTAATACTGTTTATGTTGTAACTTTGTGTTACAAGTATCAAAGTAATCTATAATAATCAAATATGTTATTAGGAAAAATAATTCCAAGATATGAAAAAGGAAGAACTTTACATGGGTTATTATACAAAAGAAATAGTGAGATGAAGTTTCATGGGTTTACTGATGTTGATTGGGATGGAGATTTTATTGATAGAAAATCAAACTCAGGAGGAATTTTTTTCTTGGGTAAATTTTGTGTGAGTTGACATAGTAGGAAAAAAAGTTCAGTAACTTTGAGCATAGCTAAATCAGAATATATTGTAGCAACTCAGTCTTATACTCAAATGTTGTGTATGAAATTTTAGCTAGTAGATTTGAAAGTAAAATTTTCAAAATTATTTAAGATACTTTGTGATAATCAGAGTGAAATTTATATTTCTAGAAATCCTATCCAACATTCAAGATCAAAAAACATTGATATAAAGTTTCACTTTATAAAATAGAAAGTTTCTTATGGATTTTTCTTGCTGGAATTCATCTCAACAAAGTATCAAATTGTTGATATTTTTTCAAAATCCATTCTGATAGAAAGAATTATGGAATTGAGGAAAAACATTCATGTTCATCATCCTCCCATGACTTCCTAAACCTCATAAGAAATTCCCCCACCATGATTTATTTTATATTGAAAAAGGGGATGTGAATGTAATAACTTTGTATTGTAAGAATTTTTTACTTATCTTTCTTAAATGAATCTAAAGATGTGGTTATCATAAAATGGCGGAGAGAAAAATAAAAGTGAGAGGAAAATATAAAATTGAGGGGGAGTTTATCTTTAGATGTTTGAAAAAATTTATTACCACCGAGGGATAAAATTCATTCAAAATCATTACTTTATCCAATTGTGTTATGTTAGAACACTATATTTTGGGAAAGGACATGTTTTGATAAAAGTAAAAAAATGTTGAGTGGTGAAAATTTTTTAAGAGTAGGAAAAGTTTTTAGTGAGGGTTGTCAACAAATACATAGGAAGTGATTGAATAACCTTTGTGATAAATTGTTTTTATAATTCTTTTATATTTTTTGAAAAACCTTTTTGTATAAGAATGTTTTTTTATTTAGGATTCAGAAACAGTCCATTGTAATGATCTTTGTAAGAAAGTTAGAAGTTGCTAAAAGTTTGATCCCAATCATAAAGGGGAGAAAAGTTTTTATTTTTAAGAATTTTTTTTCCAAAATTAGAGGATCTGATAAAGAATAACTAGACTCAGAGTATGAGATCCATCTGAATTGGATTTAGATCATCTAATAAAAAATAATTATAGTTAGAATTTATTTCTTTCTAGAAGTTTGTATTTACAGTAATTTATTGTTTTCCATTAGCCCGCAGTGGTAGGGTTTCATATCAGTTCATCTCCTACCCTCCTCCGAAGTATCTTGGAGTTTCTCAGTGGATATCATCGTCCTCCTCAGATATCAGTTGGAATCATCATGTAAAGGATACTAGGGTATCAGTTTGGTCCTCATCTTGTCTTTGCGTGTGACACTCCTTCGACATTGGAGTATAGAGTGGTATTTTCTCAGATCAGGGATCTTCTCTACATGTGGTGATTTCTTTTTCCTACCTGGATCTATTTTAGCATTGGTGGCTTCCTTGGCGGTGGTGTCCTGGCTTGGATCAAAGTAGTCGTGCGACATTGGTCCTCCTCGAATTCAGTTTTCATCGGCATACAGAGGTTCCTATAATCTTAGTTTGGTCCTTGTCTTGGATTTGTGTGCGACGCTCAATTGATGTCAACGTATGGAGTGGTATTGGTTAGGATTTCAGATCGCCTCCATGTATGGTGCAGGATTTGTCCTCTCCAGAGCAAAATCAGCATCAGCAACTTCCTCGGACGGCTTGGACCCCGGTGTAGTCTCTGGATTGTTCGAAGGGGGGATGATATTTTTCATTGTTTTTGGTTTTTCAAGTGGTGTTGTAGTGGCATTAAGGTCTGGTAAAAATTATGGTCCTCTTCATGCTAAACCTCTCCCAATATCCTAATGGGTTTCTATAGTTATGGTGTCGGTGGGAATGAAGTGGAGCAACAGGGTTAGTTTGTGCTACTGTCTTCAGTGTAATTGAAAATGACTCATGGAAGCTTATGGATTTGATGAATCTTTTAACTGTATGGAATCTTTTTTATGGAATGTTTGATTATTTTTGGATAGTCTCAGACTTTATTCTAGATTTTTCTTCAAATGAGGATTTAGAGTAGGTTTCCATCACCTTGTGTGACTATTTGGATTTGGAAAATTGAGATGGTATGGCATAGCCATCGGTACCGGGCCTATACATTTCTATATGGGATTGTTTTCTGAGCAGTCATGTATTGTTTAAGGTTCCGTATTGATGTTTATGTTGGGGAGGTGTACCTCTGTGGAGTTTTTTTGGGATAATTGCAGCACTTGGACATTGTTTTTGTCTCTAAGTCTTGAATTCATGTGAGGTTTCCCCATTTACCCTTAAAAGGGGTCTTATCCAAAAATTAATAAAAAATTGGCATTTGGGCCATTTAGTCAGTTAGAAAAAGAAATAATTATCTGTGTTATAAAGTCATATGTTGCTGAGTGAAGAATTTGTAATGATGCTGAAGAGGTTTGTTGAAGAAAGTGACATCATGAGTTAGAAAGTTTTCAGACTTTATAAACTAAATTAGATGATGATTTTTTGGTCATGAAGTTGTCAAAAATCATGAAAACTATCATGATAAATGATTTTGAAGAAATGGAGGAATCGTAATGACTGTATCAGTTCCATAAAACAAGATTTTTTTGAATGCGTAATAGATGAGGTGGTTTCAAGCTTGCTAAGTGTTGTTGAGTGGTGTTATCATCAGATACAATTGATTTCTAATGATGAATCTATCATAATGGAGATTCCATCATTATAAGATATCCATTAGAGGTAGAATCTTTATGAAAGAGAAAGAATGATGAATATTGTAGTCTTTTCAATGTTTCTAAGTGGAATCACCATTGAATACTTTTCATCATTATTGAAAAGTCATCATAATAAGATTTCCACTGTAATGGGAAAGTCCATCGTAATGGGAATTTGATAATAACGAAAATTCCATCATTATGAGGATTTCATCAGGCTAAATTTGAGGAAGTTTGTCATAATGAGCTGAGAAAGGATGTAAGATCGTAATGGGATGAAAATTAAATGTAGATCATAATAATCTAAGAAAGAAAATAGATTGTAATGAGCTGAGAAAGAAAAGAAGATCGTAATGAGTTGAAAAAGAAATGTAGATCATAATAATCCGAGGAAGATGAAGCTAAGGAAGTTTCATCATAATGAGTTGAGGAGGTCTCATCATATTGAATAAAGGAGTGGAAGTTTAAGAAGGCTAATTATGGAGAAGAAGATATGTGAAGAGTTGAGGTATCCAAAAATGAAATTCAATTCAGTGTAAATCTTAGAGAAATCTAAGAAGTTTTGAATATATAAAAGTTGAAGTTTAAATGGGAGTGATCTTTAGATTTTTTTTTAAATTTGATGAAGCGAGGAAAGCTTTCATGTTTCTAGTTCTTGTTTTTCCGAGTCATCTATAAATACATTCTCATATCATTTGTTCATTGTAAATTTTACAAAGAATAAAAGGAGGAGCACTAAAAAAATAAAGTGAATGTTATTTCTAGGTATAGATCTCATGAGTTAGATCAAAAAACTGAAAATTTGTTTACTAGATTAAGAAAGATCATATTGAGGAAAATCATATTAAGTCTATTGGATAGAGAATGATCATATTGAGAATTTGAGCAGAGTTTGAGTAATGAATATTTAGAACAAATTCATTAGACTGAGTTCATCATATCCAACATCATTAAATTGAGTGAATCACATCCAACATCATTAGATTGAGAAAATTGAATACTCCCAAATCAGATTAAGGATTCAGACTGAGCAATTGTGGTTTAGTTTCAACAAACCCTTTATTCATTTATTTTCCTCAATTTTTTTATAAGTAACTATTGTAAACTGATGGGAGTATTTATAATCCTTTCTATCGGAGGATATAAGGTTTTTAATGGGAGTTGGAATAAGTTGTATTCACTTCCTTATAATAGTGAATTTCCATAGACCTGTGAGAGTGGATATGACAAGGATGTAGGTTTTCACACTAATGCAAAACCTTGTAAATATTGAGTGATTTACTTGATTTCCTACTTTTTCATGCATAAGTATTTACTAAATGTTGGTAAGGAAACAAATCTTAACTAGATGCAGGGGTTATATTTATAAAAGTTTTGAAACTCATAAGAAGTGAACAACTAATTCAACCCCCTTATCAATTATTATTCGATCCTTTGGAACTTCAGAGACCACTATTCCCATTGTAGTGAATTTGTAAGAATCTTAAATAAGTAAAAAAACTAGTGAGAATACATTTATGAGTACCCCTCTAGTTGATGTGGAGTGGGTCATGATTAATAGGAAGTGTACTTCTCAAATCAGATAGTGGATCGACAAAAGTATCCTCCAAATTTTTTTAAATGAACATGATGCTTATGTTCTATATAGAAAATTGTAAATTTTTTATAAAAGTAAAACTGTTGATAATAATGAAAACCTAATATTTCATATTTTCAACTTTAATTATAAGTATGAGAATAATGTTTAAAGAATATGAGAAAATTACAATGTATTTTTATCCAATTAAATTCCATGAAAATGATGGTTGATGATTATTTTTTGGCATTGTTGATGTTTAGCTCATTACTAAAGATATGGAACACACTGGTAATGTTAGTTAATAATTCATCACTTGATGGAAATATCACCGTTGAAATGGTTAAGGATAGAATGTTGAATGAGGAGTCTAGATGTAAGGATGAGAGATATACTATGGAATTAGAAGATTTTGTCAATGAAATACAAGGGATGTATAAATAGTAGGGAAGAATCCTAGGAAAATAACCTCTGATCAAAATCAAAAAATGAGTAAGAGATCAAAATACTGATTGAGATATTAAATAAAGTGCCACCACTACTGAAATAATAGATACACTATCCATGAGTGTCAAAAGATGAAGGGAGATTAGTGGAATCATAAAGGTAAAACCTAAAATAATGATACTATAATTGTTAATGAAGAGATCATTATTATTTAAGAAGATCATGTCAACCTTTCAAGATAAGAGTTGAAAAGGGTGATATATTTATATGTCACCTATAATGTCACAGTTAGAATAGTTTCTTCTCATCTTATACTTTAGGGATTTTTGACACATGAAGATGGGAAATAATTGTGCATCCAAAATTACTAGTATTGGTAATATTTTTATAGAGACTAATCTTGGATACTAGTTACTGTTGAAGTATGCGGGGAATTTTTTTGATATTCTCTCCAATTTGATATCCACTTGAATGATTGAAAATGATAGATACATCAGTTTCTTTGGTAATGGAAAATATAAGCTTACCAAATCTAATATAGTAATATCTAAAGGTAATAAAGATAGGTATCTTTATCTCATATATGCCAAAAAAATAGAGAAGATAAGTCAATGTATCAAAAAATGAGGTTACTACAAGAGTATAGAGTAGAAATCTTAGTCACATGAGTGAGAGAGGAATCCAAATGATCTATAGAAAGGACCACTTACTATGAATTAAAAGTAAACATTTGGATACTTGTGTTGATTTAATCACAAGAAAAAAACACAAAGTATCATTTCATGGTTATTTAATATCAAGAAAAGAAAATATTTAGGATTTGACACACACTGATGTCTGCATGTCGATCACTATATTTATGAGAGTTGATAATTATTTTATTACTTTTACATAATATTATTCTAGACGGTTTGTTATTTTTCTTTGAAAACTAAATATTAAGTGTAAGATGTTTTTAATAATTTTCATGTGATGGTGGAAATAGAAACTAGAAAATGATTAAAGTAAGAGCGTGGAGATAACAGAAGAGAGTATTGTGGTCCATTTGTAGAATACTATAGGTGTTTCAACATCAGGATGGAAAAATTAGTACTGACGATGACTTGGTAAAATAGTGTTGCTGAGAGGATGAACAAAACCATCTATGAGATATTTATGTGTATTATCTCAAATTCAAAGCTTCCAAAAACCGTTTAGGGGTGAAACTGAGAACCATAGTTGATCTTATCAATGTTTCTCTATCAGTTCCATTAAAATATGATATATTATAAAGGGTTTAGATATGTAAATATGTTTCATACAAGCACTTGATAGTTTTTAGTTGTAGGGAATTTATACACATCCTAAAAAATGAAAGGGAGAAGATTAATAGAAAGGGAAAATAGTGTATATTTTTTTTGGATATGATCATGAGAGTTTGGTTACCAACTTTGGGATCCTATGAATATAACAATTTTCAAAATCAGATATGTGGTATTTATCGATGTTCAAATGATTGAATTGTAATGTCTCATATTTTTTGTGTATTATTTTTAAATATTATATGGAATTATTAAAAGAACTAGCATGGAGACAACATATCATTCTGAGGCCCGATGAGCCTAGAATGGTGGTTTAAACTTTTTTAAGTCAAGTGAGTCGGCATATGTGTGCGGTTGTGGCAGTTTCCTAACAGATTCCTGGATTAAAAATATAAGGGCACCGTAGCATCCTGGACAACGAATTTACCTAAGAAAGGGTCTAACCTTGACCAAAGTCGGTCAAGGGAAAAAGTTAATTTTTATATGTTTTTATAAAAATAAAATAAAATAAAATAAATTAATTCAAAAAGTTTATTTATTTTATTTGTAAACATCCGCTGCAGCGCAACGACATGGCAACTGTTTCAATAATTAATGCTATGCCATAATCACTCTGAAACATAAATAATGACTCATTAATTCCAAAGTGTAATGACAGTGACTCAGTGTAACAAAACACTGAAACATGTTCCCTCCTTTCTATGGGTTAATCTAATGTTTCTCATTGGCAGAAGGTGGAGAGAAACTATAGAGAATTATTAGAGCTTTGGAGAAAAATCTCAGTGAGAAACGATGATGAATCAAATCTTTGAATCACTACACCAACAAAGTTGAAGGATATCAGCAACGATGGTAGCATGACCCCTTTCTTCAGTGATCAATCCTTTCTCGAGTTAGGGGTTGTTATTTCAATTATTTTTCCTCATTTTTGGATTAAATAAAGAAATCAGATCAACCCACGAAAAAGTTGATCCATGGATTCATACATTCTTGTGGGAGGGTTTTTATTTGGTTGATCTTGAGGAATTAAACCATTTTAGTTTATTGTTTGATTCCACCCCGTTTAATCCTATTAACGAGAGCAGATCAATTCCATGAAGAATGAAGACGGAGGTTCGTTCCTCGCTTTCCTTTTGGATTTCTTCCCTTTTTTCTTTTCCTCTTGAGTTCTTCGTGTACTTAATGGGGAGATGAAAAACGGATCATTTCACATCCATTTTGTGATGCAACGATCCCAAATTTGAGATCCGACATCATGAAGACCAAGTAAGGGTGCGACGACAATGGAAACAGACGAACTGGCTTGGATCAGGAGAGACTGTTCTTCAATATTTCTTCATGCGGGTGGATCGATATGCATTTTATGGACCGATCGAAGGCCTGAAAACAATGGAGATGACTTTGGGACGTCGGGGAAACCTAGAATCTGAAGTTCCATGGAAAAAAGACCGTCAGAAAAAATATCAGAGAAACACCTGAGGTGCACAGAGGAGGTTCATGTTTCTAGAAATTTTCACAATACACGACGTGTATGCCGATGAACACGCCATGTGGTACCAATGGTGATGGCTAGGGTTTTGAGTGTTAGATAAGTATCACATGGAATGTGACCCCAGTCACACGGCATGTTGGACCTTCCCCGGAGATCGGTGTGAAATCTAAAAGGTACACAGACACGAGATGAACTACACGGCTTCAGAACACGGTGTGTAGACCCAACGCGGCATGACCGAGGAGACTACATGGGAATCAACATGTATCCAGGGGATACATAGACACGAGGTGGAGTAAATTGTTGTTTACTCCACCACACGACCAGGCAATTCTAGTAACGCGGGTCACCCCATGTACCGATTACACAAGTTGGCGTTCATGGGTTGAGGCTGTGTATGGGCACATGACCAGTGTACACGGAGCGGACCCCAGATACTTTGACATGGCATGTGATCTTTTCTACATGCCGTGTAGTTGGGTTTCACACGACAAGCCTTATGACACGATCCATTGTACACAGGCAGTACCCAGGGTCAGAGGACACGACGTGTGACCTATCTACATGACGTGTACTTTTTAGTACATGGTTTTATCTTCTTGTACATCGTATCTTGGAAATTTTTTGTTTGGGTTAGTGCCCCTTCTTCTCGTTCCCCTAAAGGTCAGGTATTGTTTCCTACTACAGGAATATGATCCCTTTAACAGGAATTTACGATATAGAGTTAGGTATCCCTCTGAGAGGCCCAGAGCGAGATACTCTATCCATTCTTGAACCTGGGAAGAGTTTGGTATCCATGTTACCACTTGCATCGATCCTATACCTAGAAGGTGAATCCAGATGATTCATGGTATCTAGAAAGGCCCTGACAGTGATCCTCATATGTGTATCGTGATCTTTCCCCACTCAGGAGTGTGTTCTCCCGTAATGAGTGTATATATCTCTTGTGGCTTTTCTCAATGAATAGTACTTCTTGGACGAACGTCATCAAAGCTATTTGACTCGTGGAATGAGTTATTCCAGACTTGGGAATCATGGAATCTTCAAACTGAATCCCTAGCGGGGGTATGCTGTTGCATGACTTTTTTCCTATACTATGGGTTTGGGATTTTAGTATATCTAGATTTTTTATCCTATTATATGTTCAGTAGACATATATTGTGTAGAGATGACTGTGCTTTTTCTTTTTGTATTGCTTTGTGGTGTTCATGGTCCTCTATTGAGTATTTTTATACTCACCTCTACATGGGATTTTCCCACATGTATCATTTCTTGTAAATATGAGAAGCCTTTTGAAAGAGTCCAGGGTGGACCAGAATAGGATCGATCTTTTTGAGTTCCCTACTGGCTGAGGTGTTCCTATGGATATGATCTATAGTTCCAGTACCTCTTTGTGTTTACAGGTTGGACTTTGTAGTTTTCAGAATCTTGTTTGTGGTGGGCTTCTATTTTGGTCCAGTTTACTTTCAGTACTTTACTTTCCATCATGCTCTGTTGGTTGGGTTTAGTTGTATTCATGCATTTTGTTCACTAGTGGTGTTTAAATTTCAGCATTGTAGGATTGTAGATGTGTGCGTGTGTGAAGGTACTTAGGCAATTACTCCCATCTTAGTAATACACCTACTTGATGCTAGTCACAAGCCCCTGGCCTATCGGAGGCGGGGTTGGGGAGTCGCGGCGCAGGCCCCACTGGGACGGGTCATGCAGAGTGGTATCATAGGTGGTCAGTTCTACCTTAGGACCAAGAGTCTGTGAGATTGGATTGGGGAAACATTGTTAAGTGTTTCGAGCTCAGCTTTTAGGCTAGAGACTCCAGTGTTGGTGCGGGTGGCTAATGTATCCATACACAAGGACTCTGATAACTTGCTTTTCGACTCGGTACATAAAAACACTAGTTGTAGGAAAATAAAAGAATGGTACACGCATCATATAAGAATGGGTTGTTTTTTCCATGTCCTTTGTGTCAACTATCCATATATACTCATTGAACATGGTACATTTTGTTTCCTTACATGATGCCTCCGTGATTCATACCCATTAGGATTCAGTAGTGCGATCAGAAGGATGACCTCTTCAGTGACAAGGCTTCGATACAGGGACCAGTTCCCTAGTCATTTCCACCAGGTGATACACCTGCTATACCACCACCAGTGGATTATCCTATGGTACCATCAGTACCAACCAACAAGGAGCGCAGGATGAGTGCGATTGATGAGTTCTAGAGACAGAGAACCCTTAGGTTCCAAGGCGAGACCAACCCTCAGGCGGCTGAGGACTGGCTTGAGGTGGTTACTAGAGTTTTCCATATAGTGAAGACACTAGTGAACTAGATAGAGATCCTAGGAGCAATCCTTCTTCAGTGTTCATCGAGACAATGGGGGAGTATTACCACAATGACTCACAATGAGAAGACTCTTTTGTGGATGGATTTTGAGTGAATGTTCAGGGAGGAGTTCTCTCTGGTTACGCTGAGAGTAGTGCACATCCAGGAGCTTCTTCAGCTCCAACAGGGTAGTTTGACAGTAGCTAACTATTAATCAAGGTTCACCAACCTCTCCAGGTATTCGATGGATATGGTCAGGGATCAGTACTTCAGCACTCAGACTTTTGAGCAAGGTATGAAATGGGACATTCGAGATAGTGTTGTGTCTCTATGAATTCTAACTTATTCTGGAGTTCTCGAGTGAGCCTTGGTGATTAAGAAATTATTGGCGAAGTGGAGACAACCGATGACAGTCAACAGTTGGCAGACAAGTGCGGAGACCTCGACAGCGGGGAGTCGACGTTGGACATAGGGATCAGGATATGGGAAATGTCAGAGGAGGACCCAGGACAAGGAGTCGACAGTCCAAGGCTCTCAGGATGGATCCAGCCATCTTAGGGAGAAGAAGTACTAGTCGTGTGATGGAAGGGGAAATCTCGCTAGGGATTTTCCGACCCGTCGAGCTGCTTATAGGGAAGTGGTGGATGGACCACCGAGGCAGAGGCAGAGAGTGTAGTAGATAGACCTTCCAGGCAGTGAATGTGGTAGAGGAGTAGGGAGATCTGTAGGTGGTGGAAGACGTTTCGATTTACTTCCACCACCACCTGCAGAAGGTCCGCACTAGGATTAGGGAGTTGGGGGACAGGGGTGGGGACAACTACATGCTATCGAGACGTATGACCCAGGGAATCCAGGGATGATCTGAGGTATGATCTGTGTCTTCTCTACCATAGCTGTTGTACTTATAAACACAGTTTCCAGTCATTTCTTCATCTCCACATGTCTTGTGCGAAACCTTGAGATTCCGGTAGAGTCGTTGACTCAATCCTTATACTTGGAGACACCTACAGGAGGAGACTCGATGATCATGAACCTTTGTAAATAGTGTTATCTTACCCTTGGAGGCAAGAGTTTCAGTTGGAACCTATTATTGGTAGCTTTGAGGCCTTACAAAGTCATTCTCGATATGAATTGGTTATCTTTGGTCCATTCACAGATTGACTATTTTAGGTGAAGAGTACGGTGTGCCCGTAGTGATGGGACGATGTTTTCTTTTGTCGGATAAAAGGAGACCTAGGTAACACAGAATGGGATGATACATAGAAGGGTGGAACTGATCAATCATGATTTGGCTAGCCTTTCCCTTAGGGAAATAGATGTTATGAGCTCCCAATTCCTAGCAGTAGTGGCCGAGTATGAGGAAGTATTTCATGAATATGTTCTAGGACTACCTCCTCACCGGGAAATCAACTTCTTCATCGACTTACACCCCAGGACGACACCGATTTCTTCATCAGAATACCAGATGGCTCCCACAAAGCTTCTCGAGATGAGGGTGTGGTTAGAGGATTTGTAGGGTAAGGGTTTCATGAGACCCAGCGTTTCACCATGGGCGGCCCCAGTCTTGTTTTCCAAGAAGGCCGATGAGATTTTGAGGTTGTGCGTGGATTACCGACACCTGAACTAGGTAACGGTGAAGAACAAGTATCCACTTCCGAGAATCGACGACCTCTTAGATTACTTAAGAGGGGAATATTGGTTCTCGAAGTTTGACCTTCAATAAGGTTATCACCAGTTATGAGTATGGGACAAGGATATACCAAAGACGGCTTTCAGAAGCCGTTACAGTCACTATGAGTACTTGGTGATGCCTTTCAGTGTGACAAACGCCCCCCACAATGTTCATGGGACTGATGAACCAGATCTTCCAGCTGTACTTAGACCGGTTCATAGTGGTCTTCATTGACGACATCCTTGTGTACTTAGAGTCAGATGAGGAGCACACGAGACACATACATATGGTTCTAGACATACTCCGAGGGAACTAGCTTTATGGGAAGCTCTTGAAGTTCTAATTCTATATTAAGGAGGTCCACTTTCTATGAAATGTAATCTCAGCTGATGGTGTAGTTGTGGACTCATCCAAGGTGGAGGCAGTGTTAGTATGGGAGCCTCCTTGGAGCGTGACGGAGGTGCGGAGCTTCTTTGGGTTGGCAGGATATTACCAGAGATTCATTCTTGATTTCTCCCAAATATCAACACCAATGACAGCCTTGACCAGGAAGGGGAAACCCTTCATTTGGAAGGAGATGTTCCAGTAGGATTTCAAGCAGCTGAGGCAGAGTTTGATGAGAACCCCAGTTTTGAGATTGCTAGAGGAGGGTGTTGAGTACATAGTTTTTTGCGACACATCAAGGACTGGCCATGGCTGTGTCCTGATTCAGAGGCAGGCATCGATTGCTTAGGATTAATTCCAGCTTAGGCCACATGAGAATAACTATGAAACCCATGATCTCGAGTTGTCAGTGGTTGTCTTCGCATTGAAGATGTGGAGACACTACCTTATGGGCGAGCAGTTTATCATCTACTATGACCAAAAAATCCCCAAGTACATCTTCTAGCAGAAGGATCTGAATCTGAGACAGAGGCGTTGGCTAGATTTCCTCCAAGACTATGATTTCAAGATCATCTATAATCCTATGAATGGGAACAATTTGGTAGATTCTCTTAGCAGAAGGTAGAGCTCGTAGGTATTGAGTGAGGTGATAGAGCAGTTATCCACATTGCAGTTATCCTTCATGGATAGATAGGATGCAACTTACCTTTAGTAGATGGTTTTCATCCATCCACTCTTACAGTGAGTTGGGGAGGTGTAGCTTGGGGATGTCGACTATGAGGCTTTACGTGATTAGTTATCCATAGGACATGCTTCTGATGGATATTCTCAAGGTGGGGATCACATACTTATTTTTCGAGGATGCTCTGTTGTACCAGTGGAATTGTAGGAAGATCACCTGATGGAGTTTCATACATCCCACTTGGTGGTACATCCTGGAGTGGAAAATATGTACCAAGATCTCTTATGAAAGTTCTGGTGGTCAGGCATGAAGAATTCAGTAACGTAGTTTGTTTCTCGATGACTTACATACCATCAGGTGAAGGCTAAGCACCAGGTTCCGGCATGATTAGCTCACCCCTGGAAGTCCCATAGTGGAAGTGGGATGGAATTTTGATGGAATTCATGATAGGCTTACCACAGATGTCCAAGGGGCATGATTCCATCTGGGTGATCCTTGACTGACTCAACAAGTCAGCCCACTTCTTAACTATCATGGAGAAGAGTTCCTTAGAGAGCTTGGGACGCCTCTACAGGCAAGAGATAGTTCATCTCCATGGAGTCCCTTTAAAAATAATCTCATATCGAGATTCCCATTTCACATCTCGGTTGTGGAAGGGATTGCAGGTGGCTTTTGGGACTCAACTGCGCTTGAGCACAACGTTCCATCCCCAGACTGATGGTCAAATGGAGAGGACCATTCTGGTTCTAGAGGATATGTTACAGGCCTGCATCTTGTATTTTGGTCGTAGTTGGGAGGACCACTTACCACTGGTGGAGTTTGCGTACAACAACAGCTACCACTCCACAATTGGTATGACACATTTCGAGGCTTTATATGGGAAACCCTGTCGGTCACTACTTTGCTGGACCGACCCTGGAGAGTCCGCAATCATGGGTCCAGAGTTGGTACGATCTACCACCAAGAAGGTGAAAATCATCAGGGAGAGGATGAAGACTTCACAGAGCTAAAAAAAGTCTTATGCTGATAGTAAATGAAGGCCTCTCGAGTTCAAGGAGGGAGACCACATCTTTCTTCAGGTCTCACCTCAATGGGGGTTACAGAGATTTGGTCAGGGCAAAAATATATATCTGTGGTTCATCAAACCTTTCTAGATAATTTGTAGAGTTGGAGAGGTGGTGTACCACCTAGATCTACCGGCACAGTTGCATCAGGTACATGATTTTTTCCACATGTCGTAGATGAGGAGGTATGTGTATGACCAATCGCGCGTCATCGACTGGGGTGAGCTAGACATCGAGGATGGAGTGACCTTTGCAGAGTACCCAATGGAGATCGAGGATCGGTATGAGATGATCCTTCATGGGCAACCAATTCCTTTGGTGCGTGTTTAGTGGTAGCACTAGAATCTTCATGAGATCACATGGGAGCATGAGGTTAAGATCCATGCCTAGTAACCACATCTTTTTGAGTAGCCTTGTTTTGGCTTTTTGGGGACGTAAAGCCCCAAGGTGGGGAGAATGTAATGTCTTGAATTTTCTACGTATTATTTTTAAATATTATATATAATTATTATGAGACCAATTGCAGAGAAAAGACATCTTTCCAAGGCCCGATGAGCCTGGAATGGTGGTTAGAACTTTTTAAGTTAAGTGAGTCAACATATGTGCGTGGTTGTGGAAATTTCTGAATGGATGCCTAGATTAAAAATCTAAGGGCACCGTAGCATCCAGGATGATGACTTTACCAAATAATGGGTCTATACTCGACCAACACGGGTCGAGGGAAAAAGTAAATATTAGACGTTTTTAGTAAAATAAAATAAAATAAAATAAATTAATTCGCAAAGTTTATTTATTTTATTTGTAAAAATCCGTTGCAGTGCAACAAAGAGTTAGATGTTTCAATAATTAATTCCAGGCCATAATCACACTGAAATAGCAATGTTGACTCATTATTGCTGCAACGTAATGACAACGAATCAATGTAATAGAACACTGAAACACATTCCCTCCTTTTTATTGGTTAATCGAATGTTTCTCATTGGAAGAAGGTGGAGAGAAACTCAAGATAATTCTTATAGATTTGGAAAAAACTATCATCGACAAATGATGATGAATCAAAGGTTTGAATCACTGTGATAACAAAGTTTAAGGATGTCAGCAACGATGGCAGCACAACTCCTTTCATCAACGATCAATCCTTTCTCAAGGTAGGGGTTATTATTTCAATTCTTTTTCCCCATTTGTGGATTAAATGATGAATGCAGATCAACCCACGAACAGTTTGATCCATAGATTCATACATTCTTACAGGAGGGTTTTTATTGGGTTGATCTCAGGGAATTATCCCATGTTAGTTTATTATTTGATTCTACCCCATTTTATCCTACTAACGGGAGTGGATCAATGCCATGACGAACAATGGAGGAGGTTCGTTCCTCACTTTTATTTTGGATTTCTTCCCATTTTTCTTTTCCTATTGTGTTCTTAATGTTCTTCATGAGGTGATGAACAATGGATTGTTACAAATCCGTTTTGCGCCGCAATGATCCCAAATTCGAGATCCAATATCGTGATGACCTAACAAGGGTGCGACGACAATGGAGGCAGACGAATCGACTTGGATCGAGAGAGACTGTTCTTCGAGCGTTCTTCACACTGGTGGATTGATATGCATTTTTGGGACTGATCGGAGTCCCAAAAACAACGGAGACAACTTTGGGACATCGGGACAACCTAGAATCTAAAGTCCCATGGAAAACAAACCTTCAGAATGAAGATCAGAGCATCACCTGAGGAACACAATGGAGGTTCACGTTTCTGGAAATTTCTGCAATACACGACGTGTATCCTGATGAACATGTCATGTGGTACCAACGGTTGTAGATAGGGTTTCAAGTGTTAGATAAGTATCACATAGCACGTTACCCTGGTCACACAGTGTGTTAGACCTTCCCCAAATCTCGACATGTAATCTGGAAGGTACACAAACACAGGATGAACTACACGGCTTTAGAACACAACATATAGACCCTACGTGGCATGACAGAGGTGACTACATGGGACTCGGCGTGTATCCAGGGGATACAGGGACACGTGGTGGAGCTCATGGCTATGTACTCCACCACATGGCCAGGTGAGGGCAGTATTACGGGTCACCCTATGTACCAATTACAAGGTTTGGTGTACATGGGTTGAGGCTATGTACGGGCACATGGCCATCATACACGGAGCGGACCCCAAATACTTTGACATGACATGTGATCCTTTATACATGTCGTGTAGTTGGGTTTCACACAACAAGGCTTACGACACAGACCGTTGTACACGGTCAGTACCCGGGGTCAGAGGACACGTCGTGTGACCTATCTACACACCATGTACTTTTCATTACATGGCTTGATCTTCTTGTCCACCGTATCTTGGACATGTTTCATTTGGGTTAGTTCCCCTTTTTCTCATTCCCATGAAGGCCAGGTATCATTTCCTACTACAGGAATACGATCCCTTTAGCATGAATTTCCGAGATAGAGTCAGTTATCCCTCCTAGAGGCCCAGATCAAGATCCTCTATCCATTCTTGACCCTAGGTAGAGTCATGTATTGATGTGAAGACTTCAATAGGCTGCCGATTCTCTACCTAGTATGAGAATTTTGATGAGTCGTGGTATCCTATAAGGCCCTAGCAGTGATCCTAATCTATGTATCATGATCTTTCCCCACTCAAGAGTGTGTTCTTCTGTAATGAGTGTATCTATATCTCATGGGTTTTCACGAGGAACTGTACTTCTCATACAGACATCATCAGAGCTATCAGACTCATGGAGTGAGTTCTCCCAGATGATTCCTTTGTGGAATATTCAAACTGAATCCCTAGTGGGGGTATGCTATTGCGTGACTTGTCCCTAGACTACGGGTTTGGGATTTTAGTATATCTAGATTGTGTTCAATTATTATATGTTCAGTAGACATATACTGTGTAGACCTGATTGTGCTTTTCCTTTGTGTGTTGATTTAGGGTGTTCGGGGTCCCTTACTAAGTATTGTTATACGCACCCATGTACGCGCTTTGCCTACACGTATCATGTCTTGTGCAGACATGCAGCCTTTTGAAAAAGTCCAGGGCGGACCAGGACATGACAGAGTTTTTTGAGTTCCATACAGGCTGAGGTGTTCCTCCAGCTACGAGTAGCAGTCCCAGTACATCTTTGTATTTTCAGGTTGGACTTTTTAGTTTGAAGACTCTTTTTTGTGGTGGGATTGTATTCTGTTCCAGTTTACTTTCAGTACTTTAATTTTCATCATGCTATGTTGGTTGGGTTTAGTTGTATGCATGCATTTTGTTACCTAGTGGTCTTTACATTTCAGCATTGTGGTCTTGGAGATGTGTGTGTGTGTGCAAGTACATAGAAAATGCCTCCCATGTTAGTAATACACCTACTCAGTGCTAGTCACCAGCCCCTAGCCTATCAGAGGTGGGCTTGGGGAGTCACTGCATGGGCCCCACTGGGACTGGTCATGACTTGAATATTTTGAGAATCTATAAAATCTAAAATTGTAATAGTCTGAGGAAATTATATTAAATCTAGAACTAGTCTCACCAGCATCTAATCTAGATATGCAAGATATATATGTGATAACCATGATACATCACCACTAGAAAAATATATCTCCATCTTTTTATACGTCTCCATCATATGATATTACTGAGTAGATCTCACTTGAAAAGTTTAGGGGATCCACCATAGAATGAAAAATGATTCATAGATACTCACCACATGAGTATGTAATTCTCACTAAAGGGGGAGAGATATAAAATTATGATGATGTGACTAGGAGTCAATAAAAGATGGAATGGAAAACGGATATGCAATAGGAGATGCAATACTTGAATAATAACCACATATTTTACCTGGTAGAGTTTCCACTTGGAAATAAGGAACTAAAGAACAAGTGGGTGTACAAAATTAAAGAATAATAAACTATCTCACAACCACACAACAGAGCCTGGATAATTATGAAGGGATTCTTTTAGAATAAAGGTATTTAATTTGATGATATTTTTTATCCTATGGTAAAAATACCTTTTATCTGAGTTATTTTTGGATTGGTGTAAGGACTCATCGTATAGGTTTAACAACTTGAGGTAAAAAATTTATTCATACATGGTGATATAAAATAAGAGTCCTACATGGAGTAGCCAGAGTAATTTTAGGTTAAAGTTAAAGAAAACAGGGTATGAAACATAGGAAAATTTTACATGGACTAAAATAAGAATTGAGGAAATGGTATGATAATTTTAACTCATTCATGAAGATAAATGAGCATAAGATAATAATTTCCAATCCTTACATTTTCATCAAACAGTTTTTTGAAAACTGTTTCATTATTATATTGATTAATGTTTATGATATGATTATTATTAGAAAATATTTCACCAAGATTGATAGGTTGAAGAATTATTTGAACAAGTATTTTGAAATAATGTAATTAGGATAATATACAAAGATCCTTGGTATGATGATTAATCATGATAAAAGGAATCATATGATTTGGCTATCTTATGAATGTTATATTGAAAAGGTTATTGAAAGGTTCAACATGAGAAAGGTAAAACCAGTTAGTACTCCACTTAGGAGTCATTTCAGGCTCATGAAATGCTAGAGTCCATCAACTGAAGGGGATAAAAAAGAGATAGAAAATTTTAATTGTTAGTCTGTAGTTGGATGTCTTATATATTCCTTGGTGGGAACTATACTAGATATTTCTTATTATATTGGCGTTTTGAGTATATTATTATAAAATATCTCAAAGGATCATTAAACAATGTTCAAATAGATATTTAGGTATTTAAGAGGCACATATATTCATTATTTATATTTTGGAAGTGATAAACTTTCATTAGAAGGATATATAGATAAATATATGGCTGGATATATATGTGTGAGTAAATCCATATCAAGATACTTGATATCATTTGCAGGGTGAGCAGTTTCATGGAATTTAGGACTTCAAAACTATGTTTCATTTTCTAACACAAAATATGAGTATATCACAATAAATAATGGTTTCAAGGATATAATATGGGTGAAGAAGTTTCTATAGGAGTTGGGATATATTTATAAGAATAAAATTCTCTATCTTGATAGTCATAATTCTATTCATCTCAGTAAGAACCTGAAATTTCATTCCTGGTCCAAGCACATCATCATGAGATATCAATAGATACATAATGTGTTGGTAGAAATATTATTCAAAATTGATAGAATATACACCAATGATAACAGGGCAGATATAATGATGAATGTTCTACTAAAAGAGAAGCTAGAAGCTTGCAAATAGGCTACAAGTCTAGCTTTGACCCTAAATTGGTTATGTGGGTGCCACTCCCAACTTGGGGAGAATTTTACAAAATTGATTATGGGAGGAGTTTCTAATTAAAGAAAATTTAGGCTAATGTCTTTGATTGGAAGTATCTTCTATATTTTTTCATCCAACCCATGTATCATTAAATGAGCTACTGGTAAGATAAACTTAAAGGGTTGATGAACCACCAAACTAACCATTAGACATGCTGTGAACTTTTATCTATAAAATCAAAATGACTCTTCTATAATTTTTAATTGTGTATCATATTATGTTTATACAAATAATAAATCAAATACCATCCCCCCTTTCTACCATGGATGTAGTAAATCCTTACCAAACCATATTAAATATTTCATGTTTTTTTTTATTTTCATTTCTGTTCATCTTTGGTTTTTCATTTGGGACTTTTGTTACCCCAACACACCAAATACTATTTTAATTATTAGAAAATTGTTTTTTTACCATATTATATCCTTAAATATGATATTTGACCCCATAATAGTTCCTAATGTTAATCACATTCATCACTTTATGATTTTGATTTAAAAGGTTAATTTTTATAGGAATTGTTTTGTTAGTTCTCATTATCTATTTCACAAGTGAATGTAGTGATACCAATTATATTCAAGAGTAATTAATTTGATTTAGATTATTTTTGAGTGGGTATGATACAAAATAAATAAAAACCATATGTGTTGAACTATTAATGGAGTAATGGTCTTTTTGGGTGGTGTTTTGTGGAAATTATTTTCCGATCCAAATAATTTTATGTTCAGATTTTGGATTTATCTCCCTTCATAAATCCAGAATGAAGTAAGAAGGATAGAGCCCATAGTGAAGCTATATATTTTGGAAATTCTTAGTATATATTTTTGGATATTCAATAAAAACATAAAAAATACATAGGTCACCTATCATTACCTTATAATCATTTTTTTTAAGTTAATTTAATGATATTTTTTATTTGGTTTTCCTCATGGGTACCATAGATTCATCTTTTAGTGATCATAGAATCCATAATTATATTAATGTAGTATATTAGGCCAATATTTATATATATTTAGATAATGATACTATTTATGGTGTGGGTATAGTTTTGTTATCGTCACTTTTTATTGTTAGGAAAATAGTTGAATTTTCATGAGTGTTCTTTTTAAGCGGTAGATCATGTTGTGGAATCATTTCTTGGTTTATTTTCTTTGTTATGGATGTGTTTGTAGGAAAAAATAATATAATCAATTTCTATATTGATTTTAATATAAATTGGGATAATGGAGTGTAAAGACCATCAATTCATTTGATGGAAGTGTATAATGATTCTATAATAATTATTTCATTATTTCATTTTGTAAAGGTTGATGTAAGGGATTATTAATTTCCAATGGTTCCATAAAGAAATTTTATTTTAGTTTATAAGGGTTTATCTTAATGTAATGAAGCTTATTTTGAGTGAGTCAAGATGAGGCTTATTGGTACATGAGACTAATGATATTTTTTTCTTGGACTTCATGTGTTTACATATTATTTAACTTTTAAATAAAAATACCTATCTTTTCATGGGTACACATGAACCTCCTGAAGTGAAAACATATATATGACATTGGAGAAACATTTTATTAATAAGTTTGTGGAGAAAGTAGAATCCTTTTTCTCTGATATTGGTGTAGACTACATGGTCTATAATGTAACATTTTAGTATCATATAAGAGAGATATCAATTATTTCTTCCCCTAACGATCTAGTTTTTAATTATTTGGGCTTATGTGAAAGATGATATATAGTAAGGATAGTTAGACCTACTATAGATTGAGTTATTACATTATCATTTTACTTGTTAATGTTTTTGGTCAATTATAAGGGTAGATAAAATTGGAACATAATGGAAAAAATAATTTGGTGATTTAATTATGGATATAAATTCACCCACTAATTGGTTTTGTAATTATACATTTTATTCAATTCTATATATATATTTTCAATCAACATAATTTTTTACAAATATATAATTTTACAGTATATTGAATTTTATATAAACATTTTTATTATGAAAATATATTACTATTATTTTTAAAATATACCATGTATTCAATCCTCATTATACATATATAATATTTAAATATATATATATTTTTAATTTCCAAATTATAACATATATCCAACACTTATTTAAAAAAACTAAAAACTGCATATTTTTTAATTTATATATTTATTTATAAAATTTTATATCAAATTTACACACACACACATATTACTAATCAAAACTTTCTTTTTTGAATGTACCAGTGAAATACTAATTTATTAAAAAATTATAACATGTAAATTTATTTTGTGGAGTGATTAGTAATTATAGAATTAAAAGAGAATTTGTGGGAGTAGTGTAAGGATGAGTGAGCTTTAGGATGAGTGAACTCCTAGAAAGTTGTTCTGTAATGTAAAAAAATATTGAAACAAGTTAGTTAAATAAAGTTTATTAATGTATTAATACATGTAAATGCATTTGTTAGAGTGATTATCACTTAGAGAGTTAAGTGATACTGAGTGGGAGTAGTGTAAAGATAAGTAACCTTTTGTGTAGTTGGTGTGATATGTATAAAAAAATATTAAATTAGGTATAAAATAAACAATAAATGGTAAATATAAAAAAAAAATATGTTTTATATAATTAATAATTTCTTAAATTAAAACTTTCTATTTAAAAAATTATAATTTTTTAAAATTTTTTATAAAAAATATTTAAATTAAAAATAGTTTTGAAAAAACCGTTGCTAAATAATTCATGATAGTTTAAAAGACTAATGTGAAATGATTATTAACAAAAAAAATCTTGATGTTTTTTTAGAAATCACCATGAATTATTTAAAAACAGTTTAAACCAATACTAAAGTTCATATTTCTTATGGTGAAATTTGATTTTAACATATGTCGTTTTATTTAAAAAATATTATTTTTGGTATTTACACCACAATGGAAATGGATTTTAACCATGTTCAAAAAGGCTTTTATGAGTGATTTAAAAAATTCTACACACACCCAACACCACTAATGGATGACCAGAGACTACCCTAGGGTTGTGTATAACCTATAGTGCCTTCGAAACCACACCGCCCATCATCTATGAAGACATACCCATTCAAACACCTACACATCAATTTGTGAAGAAGCAACCTTACCACTAGCCTTTCTGTTTTTTTGTTATACAGTGATACACACACACATACACACATACATACTCTCTCAAACACACATTGATTTACATATGTTTGTGTGTGTGTATTTCATATATATATATATATAAATACATATATATTTATATATAAACAATATAAAATTTACTTACTTATATATATCTGCATACATTTATATCTGTATATTTGTATAATGTGTTTATATATTTATATAATGTATTTAAATACATTTATAATATACTATATTTACATATACATTATAAAATATATTTATTACATTATATATATTTAATAATAGTTATTTGTGTAAATTAAAAATTAAATTTAAAATATATTTTTAATCTAATATGATTTATATATTTAAATTTAAATTTTATATTTAAATATATTTTAATGTATTTATATATATGCATATACTTCATATTTATATATTTTATAACATAAATACATACTTATAATTATATATAAACACACAAACATATAAAATTATAATTATATATATAGGTTATCAAATATATAATATGAAAATAAATATATAAATTTAAATATGAAATATACTGATTATATTTATATATTTATTTATATATAATTCATATTCATATATTTAATAGTATACATATATAATTATAATTATATATTTAATTAAAAATAAATAAAAATAGATATATAAATATGTATGTACAATTTATATAAATATATATTTTTATTAGCCTATAAATCATATTTAAGAATGCATGTGTGTGTTAATTTATAATCATGATTTTGATTTATATTTTTTTTGTTTTTTATTTCATAAGTATTCGTTCATAACATATGTTATGTTAATTAAACATAAAAATTATTTTTTAATGATCCAATAATTTTGAGCATTGTTCATTTAATAAAATGTGATTTATTTTGTTGGATTTGGTGTGAGAACTCTTTTCTTGGTCAAGTGTTAGAGCTCTAGAAGTTTATTCATCAGTAGTAACACTTGAGAGAGCCTGGATGGAGATAGTACACTAGAACCATGGAGGTCGGGTTTAGGTAGTAAAATTCATTTTACCAGAAGTTTAGTATTTGGGAATATTAGTTCACTAGATGCAATAGTGTCAGCTGAACAAAAGTTTGACTGAGCCTTAGAATAGTAGGTCATCAGAAGCACACTAGATGATGTGATCTCACCAGAAACACTGACCGTAGATGGATAAATTCAACCTAGAAGATATATCATGGTTTATTATATGTTTGGAAATGTTGAAGAGGAATAATCAATGCATGTACTTAGGAATTCGATCATGTTTTCGATTGATAGAGTAATGAGGATAGAATGGGAAACTTTCAGCAGCCGAATGAAATTCTGGAAGTTGTGATGAAAAGTGTGGAGGTTCATGACTTGTGTGAAGTCAATAATGGTGTGATTTGGAAGGACTTCCTCATGGATTTTACAAATGAAATGTTTATAAAATTAATCAATATGGAGAAAAAGGCAACATATACTATTCATCAGAAGTTAATGGTTGATTCAATGAATTCTACAAGAAATCAGATGTTTCATAGTCCAATGGAGGGTTACCCACAAATGGTGGAAGGAGATGCTGATTGGATGCTTGGTTGATACCATTATAATAGTGGTATTGGACCACATGTGTAAGGTGTACTGAAACGTATCGATGATGACTAACAGAGGAAGATGCAGCTTCGAAAGGATCACACCTTAGGACATGTTAAACCAACTTCACGTTTTAATTATATATTTTTTCAATGAAGGAGAAAACATGAATATTGTTAAAAATCTAATAAATCTAAGTGTAGTGCTTGGTATATTGATTTTTATTGGAAAGGGAGTGTGTGCGAGTTGTTTATTTCAAGAATAGGCTGGATTTTACCAACTGTACTTTTATTTTCATTAAACTAGGATAAATTGGTGCATGATGTCGCGAATGACTTCTAAATAAATGATCTAAATCAATGAATAAATCGTATGGAAGAATCATAGCATTTCGTTATTGATTTTGATAAATATACTTTGATTCTCTATCAACCAATCATGTAGACCGTTATTAACATGGCTAAAACTAAGTGGAAGTAATTTGGATAGATTATATGTAATTTTATCCAATATATATGTAAAAATAATGATGAAGCTATGGTGAGTTAATGTGAAGAATCTGTTAGAGAAGATTCTATGAGAAAAATTAGGTGCTACCATGAGATTCAAGGATATCCATTCAATTGGATAATAAGGTTTTAAGGTATGAGATGTTTCCACATTTTATAATTCTTGAAGAATAATTTTATTAGAAAATATATTCTAAAGACACTTCTTATAATTCCATACACATATCTAGTTTAATCATATTCGATTTATAGAGAAGGAAGAGTTCCATAGAGTATTCATATTTCTGAATATTATATCTTTATGAAGTTAAAACATGTGATAATTTTTTGTGATATTTTTCATGGATAAAGACTTGTGTGGATATAGTGGTGATGTCTATAATAGTTAATAGAAGTCAGAAGATTGATGAACTATTACTCATGATAAAGTGAGGTACTGATGAAGATAAAAGCTACTGGCATGCATAGAAGTTGACATTGGATTTAATGATCGATAATATATTTATTAAAAAAATTAGAATATGGAAGATTTCATCTAGTGAAGGATATTACATATCATTTATTTTATTGAAACTAGCCAAGAGGACTTAAATATTCATCCATTAAGCACCAACTTTTACCCTTTGTGAGAATATGGTAAATATCTTCTTGTATGATGATTTATAATTGATGATGTATTTTGTGATTGATTAAAAATTTTTGGGAAGGACTTGAGTTTAGTCGAAGAGGTTCTTATTTGATTTTTGATATGTCTAGAATTATAAGCATGAGTGTTTTTTTCAGTAAATACATGTGCATATTAGTCATTTTATCTTTTATGTATGATTCATATGATCATTGTAGGATTCATTTATGACTATATATGTGTCATTAGAAATTGAAATTTAGAAAATTCACTACAATGTATGTGTCATTAGATACTATCCTGTATATGTGCGATTTGGATACTATGTATGAGTCATTCCAAAATCTGATGAAAATTTGGAAAAAGGATGATTTTTGTTCATATAATTTCATACCAATGTTTGAGATATCAAGACCACCATTTTTGTGATTCTTAGTTTTGTAATGTGAATTTAGAATGATTTATTCGTCATATTCTCCACATATGTACCATGAAACACTTTAGTGAAATCTTAGTGAATCGTATACTTATACTTTTAGTGTAAATATGAGCAATATTCAAAATAAATTTTGGGAATAAAAATGGAGATAAATCATACCATGTTGATGATATGTTCTTCATGCTTTCAACATCATGATAACACATGGATCATGATTCAAGATAGGATAAAATGTGGACCAGTCATGATGGATATTGTGGGTGATGAAATGATTCTTACATCACAAAATAGGAGAAACATCACCAATTCATGAGTTCATATACATGAGTATGAGAAATATAGATAAATTTAAAAGTTAATATTTTAGGGAAAAATATGACTGTGATATTACATTGTATTGGAAGGAATTAAATGTGTCCAGGTCTTTGGGAATATTGAAGAAAAAAGTTAATCAAAATGAAAAGGAAGACCAAGATTCATAATTAGAATGGCTGAGATTTAAAAAACTTGAATGCTAAATGTTTATGGAAAGAAAAAAAGTTTGATATTTTTAAGGTGAAGTGAATATAAGAATAGAAAAAAAATAAGAATAAAAATTGTATGAGATCCTCAACTACTTTTATGTAGTGAATACTTTTCAATTCAAAAGAGGAATAAAGAAGGGATCTAAAAACACATTTACAAGTCCATTTTTGTTAATTCAAAGGAAGAAGAATATGTTAAAGTGATAAAGCTAGAATCCTTCATGTGTGAATGAAAGAAGAAGAAGAAGAAGAAGAAGAAATTTAGAGGAGTATCCATTCTTGACTACCATTTCTTCTACTCAGGCTGAATAAAATAAGAAAGACAACATATAAACTTCATGTTATAGATATATGGAAAAGTGTATGTCTGATTGTGACTATAAAGATCCTATTCCAAACCAAGAAGGTGATAAATCCAACCTATAATCATATTTTTTAGAAGTATGAGGAAGTTCCCACTATCTGACTTGATTTCCACAATAAAGAAAGAATATTAATCCATATAGTCTAGGAGGGACTCAATCCAACACATGTGATCTTTCTTTGAGGAAGTAAAAGTCCATTCTCTTATACAAAAGGAAAAAAATGAGATTTATTTATACCTAGTTGGTTCTAAGATAACAAGTTCAAGGTTGCACCCTTTATCATTTTCTTTTGATAATAAGAATAAAACTATGCATGTGGGATAATAACCCTGATGCACTAGGGACATAATCATCCTTATAGAGGAAAACCACATCAACAACTCATAGTTTTATCACATGGTAGTTTACTATTCTGCATCTTCATGCATATTGAGTATAAGAGATATAAAGAGAAATAAAAAATAAATCACTAAACTTGTGAAAAGTTGATAATATGGACAAAACAGTTATATTGGAATACAATTATTCCAACATTGATTCACCCACCCTCATAGTGCTTGAAACATACCTATATGATCCTAGAAATTAGTATTAGAGTAAAAGGTCATGTATTTATTTGGATTCTCATTTATAACAAATTAGAAGTATTTAAAGTTTGAATTTCTCTTTCTGAAATTTTTATGATGTAAAAATTCAATAAATAATTGTTTATTGATGATTAGAGCTCTATCTATATGAAAAATCTGAGCAATAAAAATAAAAAATTTGAAGAAGTTGAGAAAGGAGTCATCTAATAAATAAGATAATGTCAAGTCTCTATAAATTGAAGGTAATCAAAGTAGAGTTCATCCTAATATATTTTTTATAATATACCACTTAAATAATTTTTTATTAGAATACATCCCTCTCAAGTAAAGAGGAATTAAAGTTAATTTTTCCATGAATCAAATTTGATAAAGCAAAATGAAAAATGAATGAAGAATATATGGTGTTAGAATTTACTACTAAGGATATGGACAACAATTTTTCTCCATGTAGTTCACCATATCAACAATAAAATGGGGTAAAAGAATTATCTTGTAAAAACTACCCTTTTGATGAGCCAATTGCAAATGGGGAGGATCACATCTCTATAGGATCATGTAATGAAGCATGTGGCGACTCGTTTTATTTTTATGAATATCAAATTAGATATTACCAAAGATGTAGCCACTTTTATTTGTGTCCCCATAAAAATAATATAGGAAGAGATCACCCAGATTTAAGAAAAGCATAACAGTTTAGATAATTTTTTCGAACAAAGGTTAATGATTTGTATAAATATATCAAAATAGGTAGGATCCTTAAATACCATTAATGATGAGCTTGAAGAAATATTCTATAGTTTTGAGAATGAATGGATCACTAAAATTCATGAGAGAGAAGAAATCAGGGAAAGTACTGAATAAATATTCCATGAATTTGAAGAAGTAATTGATGTTAATAGTGATCAACCCAAGGTAAAAGGAAAGATATTTTAAAGAACATAACCATCTACTACAAGAAAAGATAAAAATAGATGAAGATCAATTTGAAGATAAGATAAAGGTATATAGATACAAACTGAAATCAATAGAGGATTAGAGAATAATACTCAAAATGAAATTATTGGAGATTGTAATTAAATTGAAGAATTTAAATTCAGTTCAACCTATGGCTACCTATCAATATAAAAATAGAGTTGTTTCCACACAAAAAAATTAAATAATACTATTTTGATGAAATACTTCTCTCTAGTTTATTTTTTTTGAGATCATCTAATGAGAAGTCTAAAGTATCCTCAAAAGGAAATGTATCATCCAACTCAAAAAATAATATTTTTTATAAATATATTTCCTTATACATTGTATGCTTAAAACTATAATTTATATAAAAGTATATAAAGGAAATTGGTAAGGATATCACCACTATATATTATTACAATTATAATTGTTAATAGAAGTTGTTTTATCCTTAAAGGATCCCATTAAGCGATTTAAGATACATAGAGGTATATTATAAGTATATATGAAAAGACAACAGATCAAAAGAAGAAGATATGATTTTTTGGGTTTTTATTCGTGCTGTAATAGGTTTAGGCACTTGGATACTTAATTTTGGCATAATGTGTCAACATATAGAGGTTATTTAGATACTATATCATGAGGGAGAAAATATATATTAAATAAAATCTCATCAAAGGATGTGAAAACTCTGTTCTTATAAAACATATTTAAAAAAATTTGAGATCTTGAAAAATCTTTCAATATTGGTGTTCATTGGAGTGAATAATGCCTACAAAAACTAATAAAAAATGAGTCAAAATTAATTTAGAAGAAAACGCCATGGATGTTGGATAAAGAAAATACAAGACAAACTTGGGAAATAAAATAACGAAGGTTGAAAATTATAATACTCCTAATAATATAGAAAATAGTCAAATAAATAATATACAACAAAATAGAAGAGTTGTTTATTTTGTTGAAGAAGAGGTAATATCAAGGAATTTTTAAGAAAACCATGGGTATAGGGGTGGAAAGAAATATTCTTGATTTAAATGGAAAATAAGTCTAAACTAAGAATAAAATGACTAACTTAGTGGAAATATCTCTTGAGAATCCATGTTAAAGAACCAAGAAAGATGAACACACACCCAAGGGATGGTTGATCATTTTGATAGCTAATTTGGAGAAATAAAAAGAAATAGAAAGACACTAGTGAAAAAAAAAATTACATCAGTTATTTTTCATTTTTTATGTTGGATTTTAGTCGATGTTAATATGGATGATGTTATAAATATAGTTTTTTACATTGGTTATTTAAAAACCGATATTAAAAACATAACATCGAGGTGTTTTTACGTCGGTTATTTAAAAATTGACATAAAAAACATAACATTGAGGTGTTTTTCACATCGGTTATTTAATAACTGACATGAAAAACTAGTGGCAGAGTGTTTATCACATCGGTTATTAAATAACTAACATGATAAACCATTTCTCAGTGTTTATCACATCAATTATTTGAATAACCGACATTATAAACCCTTCTCAGTCTTTTATCATGTCAGTTATTATATAACCGATGTGATAAACCAGTGGGGGGAGGGTTTATCATGTCGGTTATTTAATAACCATTGTGATAAACAAGTGTGGGGGTGTTTATCACGTCAGTTATTAAATAACCGATGTGATAAACCGCTAGGAAATGGTTTATTACATCAGTTATTTAATAAAATATGTGGTAAACCATTTCCCAGGCCTTTATCATGTCGGTTACTAAATAACCGACGAAAAAAACCATTCTGTAGGGGTTTATCATGGAGATTATTCAAATAACTGACGTGATAAACCCTTCTCCATTCCTTTATCATGTCAGTTATAAAATAACCGACGTGGAAAACCATTTAAAAAAAGAAAGCAGTCCTCTGCTCTCCCAAGAAAAAACCAGAAACCAAATCAAGAATTCATACCAGAAAAATAGAAGTAGACCAAAATAATAAGCAAAGTAAAATTAAGAATTTACATTGATAACATTTAAAACTTACAATTTCAACTAAAAATAACTTAAATCCAAAAAAAATAATCACCAAATACACAATTACAATTACAATTTTCAAAATTACATTTTACATTACAAACAAACTAAAATCCAATCAAACCTGTAAAATAATTTGACCATTCCACTTGTAAGTGTTTGACCTCTTAAGCACTATAAGGATTAGGGTCATGAAATAGCTACAAAGTTAAAGGAAAATAGTTAACATGTAAAATTAATAAATCTACTGAAATATTATGGAAATGTTCATAAGAAAATCTAACCTAGTAAAACTTTAAAAGTGTTCCCATTGTAATTATTTCACACATAAATCTTAACATATAATATCCACATTCGATGAAAACTTGTTGTTCATGAAAATTCTGTTTAAATGAGTGTCAATTAAATATAAATTTTTATGTAAGACATCCAAAATCACAAATTATAAATGGATATTTACCTTCACTTGTATAAATTTGATCTTAGCACCCATTTTATTTGTGGGTTTTCTAAAGTTGTTCCATCCCCTGTTAGAAAATAATATGAATGAGATAAATTTAAAATTCATTATAATATAAAAAACTATTAGGAAATTGAAACATACTTCTCCAACGAATTCTTAAAACTTTTCCGCGCATCACCATGGACAGAGCATATCCAATATAGTGTTTTCTCCCGTGGACAAAAAACACCCAATATCCAATGATCACTGATATAAAGGAAAATTTTAGGTTAGTAATTTTTTTGTTAAAAGAGATAGAACACTATCAGATATATGTTTCATACATATCATAATAAGGCATCATCCAACACTATGTGATAATATTTTGTTGCAATATTTCAGCAACATAAATTGCTCTTTCTTCCTCATCTAATAAATGTGCATCAGGGGAAAGAAAATGAAGGTCCATGAACCCATATACATCTTTCTGGTCATTCCTCTCACACATGTTATAAATACACATAATATAAAATAGAAATAAGTACTCATTTTTTATAAATTTAACACAGGGAAAAAATTGTGTTAAGACTTACATGGAAAAAAATCTACACCACGTTGACACCCAACTTATCTCTAGTAACAAGATCCATGATATCATTTTTCAAAATTCACACATTTATTGCACTTACAAAAACATGACCTTCCAATGGAAATGAATAATTCCCCACTAATAAATTTGAATATCTTGACAATCTTTCAAGACTACAAGAATCTATATCTGATGTCATAGCCATTTGTCTTGGTCATTGTCTATAAAGTATTTCTTTACCTTTAAAGTATTCCTGTAAATAAATTGATAAATATATTAGCTTTAAAATGATAAAACAACTTTATTAATAAATATAATATAAAATATAACACACATACCTCTACGGTAATGACTCAAAGAAGTCTAGATGGCCAAACTAAAAAGTTTCCGATACTATATCCAATTGTCATCACCTCATCCGTAGGTACTAGAACTCAAGATGATATATCTATAATATCCTGTACAGTGACTCTATGCTGCTCTATCTCTAACTATTGATGATGAATCGTATCTCCTATACAATATACCAGCCCATATGACACTATATGATGGTGAGGATCATCAACATACAACACACAATAAGTAGGAAGTTGTGATGAAGGAGTAGGATAAAAAATGGGGTACGCAGGTTGAGGTGGACCAATGGAGGCCTTAGGCTGAGGTATAGGAGTGGGAGCTACTTCTGAAGGTGGGGGAGTGGGATCTGCATCCGGAGGTGGAGGATAAAAAATGGGGTCTGCAGGGGGAGCTGGAGGTGTGGGAGCTGCAGTCTGAAATTGTCTTTGCATGTATGCAAAAATAGACTATACTGATGCTCTGATCTTTTCCTCCATCGTCACATTAATATTTTGAACTTTATCCTCCAAATAATCTATTATATTTATACACACCCTCAATGGAAGACGTTGAATAACGTGACAACACTTTGCTTACCGATACACCAGTCGGGTATCCTCGTACACGACCGAGGTGTTTAGGCTTTCCCAATGATTCAGATAAAATATCATGCCTCCCAGCAGTTGTAAATTTTCCCTGTGTGCTTTGCTCCTCAAGAGAATCCTGTATTAATTAATTAAAAAATAATTTAATGACTCAAAGTATATAATTCATAGACAATAATTTAAATAAATAAAATAAATATCTTATAATCCTCTCAGCTAAGATCCTCAATTCATCTGAAAGATATTTCCCCTTTTTTCCCATCCAAGCCCTCTTCCATTTTTCATGTCTATATGGAGGGGATAGAGGAACAACCTTTCTTGAGCTTGAATACTCAGCTGTAAGTTTTGATAATTTTCCTGCCATCATTTGTTCATCCAATATTGTATACCCTCCATGAGATAAGCTATGAGGGTATAAATTTTTATCTTGGATCTCATGATCAGATTTCCTTGTTTTCTATAAATTGGAAATAATAAATCATTAACAAATTATTAATAAGTTCAGTTATATAAGAAAAATTATAAAAGGTTACATTTCACTTACCAAAAATGATTCTTGTCTTCTACTTTGAACAAATTTTCTCCATGTGTCTTCATCTATGAAAAGATATATACAACATGGATTGTCATGATTTCTTTGACCATAAATGAAATCAGATGTGAGGGTCTATTTGAAATCCCTCCATCTTCTAGCTTCCATCGATAAACATTTATTCTTGACTCCTCCAGTGTTAGGAATATCAAATGTCATCTGATAAAAGAAGAGAGTGCGTATATTATACTATATTTTTTAAAGATAAGTCAAACAGTAGAAAAAGATCTTACCAAAATAGTCCCCCACAACTGAGCTTTTATCATTTCATCCACACTTTTCCAATCATTGTACAAAATTCTAGCTTTGCTTTTTTCCTTGTGTTGATACAAAACACTTAAAATCATTTGCATTTGGACCTCTTGGAATATAATTGTCATCAAATTGAAATACTATCCTCTGATCCTAGGCACGAGTAACTGATAAATTTGGTAAACATGTCCTTCCACGTTTACCAACTCTTGAACTCTTAGTTATTATGGGAGCACATGAAGATGATTGGGGAACATCAACAGTAGCATGTAAATGTTCCTCCCTAGAGGAATCAACATATTTCTCACCTTCAGAATCATGTGGTTGGTCAACTAATTGATCTATCATTGTACTTGAAATCAAAAAAGGAAACATTAATTCACAAATAAATAAATTCAACTATCACAATGGTAAACATGGTAAATATGGTTTATCATGATAAATAATGGCAAAGATGGTAAACATGGCAAAAATGGTAATGCAATTTTTATTTTAACATAATCAATAAATATATAACTTACATAAAGGAAAACATAATAAACTATGATAAAATATAGAAAGAAATGGTAAAATATGGTAAACATATTAAACATGGTAAACTATGATAAACTATGGTAAATACGGTAAACACGGTAAACATGGTAGACATAGTAAACATGGTAAACATGGTAAACATGGTAAATATGGTAAACATGGTAAACATGGTAAACATGGTAAAAATAAATTACCTATAATATTAGGAATGTACAAATGGATTGTTTTCCCAAATTCCTTCTTCATGATCATTACTTATGGCACGAACCATGTATACAACATGATCATCATTATTTTCTGCTAATATTTCCATGGAAGTAGGGATATCACATAAATAAACATCTACATCAAGTTGATCCTCACCAATATATTGTTTTTTTCCTTATAAAACAATATACAACTGCATATCTGATTGATCAACAATATAGAAAATCTGTTTTTCTTGTGTTTCCAATATAAAAGAATCTATTGTGTCTTCCGATCTATTCAGATTAACAATTTTCATTCCAAATTCATCGTTTCTCACACTGTTGTTACCGACAAACCATTTTCAGTTAAAAAAAGGAACTTTAATTTTAAAGTAATCAACCTCCCATATTTCTTTAATGACTCTATAATATGCACTTGATGCAGAAATTGGACTTTTGTCTTTAGAATTCAAAAAATTCATTGCTTCTGCAAACACCAATACCCCACTATTCTGAACTGCACTTTTGTTTTCTTGAGCTTTCATATGAAATTTATAACCATTAATGTCATACCTGGACCATGTAATCAAATTTAAACTTGGACCACCCATTAACCAACTTAACATCTTTGAGATATCTGATTTACCTAGTAGGGTCTTTTTAAACCATGTAAAAAAATGTTTTTTTGTGCTCATTCAAAATCCACATTTCATTCTTTTTTGGATGTCATTGTTTCAACTCATTAATATTCAATGTGATATATAGTTGAGCATCAACTATATTATTCAAGATGTATGAATGTACCTTCTTTATCTATTCAACTGAAAATGATTTGAATTTCAAGCCACAAATCCCCTTTCCCTTAGTATTAACTCATCGATGACGAGATATAGGAAAACCTATGCGCTCCACTGGAGACAAGTATCTCATAAAAAACTCTGCTACCTCCTAGGAAATATACTTGTCAATAATGGAGGCTTTAGGTCAATAAGGATTTTTAACATACCCCTTCAATATTTTCATATACCTTTCAAAAGGATACATCCAATGAAGATATACAGGTCCACAAATCCTTATTTATCGAACCACATGAACCATTAAATGCACCATTATATCAAAAAAATGGAGGGAAATACATTTCTAATTGACAAAGTATAGATATTGCATCTGTTTCCAAAATGTTCAAACCATTCACATCAATCACCTTGTTACAAATTGAATTGAAAAAATAACACACCTTCTTTATAGTCTTTCTGACACGGATGGGAAATATTCCACGCAATGAAACTGGTAAGAAGTTGTTGCATCATGACGTGACAATCATGAGATTTCATACCTATCAACTTTAAATCCTTCACAGCGACAATGTTTTTTACATTTGATGAATAACCTTGAGGCACTTTGATATCATGAAGACACTGACAAAAGCTAATTTTCTCCCTCTTGGATAATGTATGATAAGCCTGAGGAAGAAATGTTCATTTTCCATCAGAAGTCGGAGCTAACTCCAAAAGTATTCTCATTGATAGTAAGTCTAATCTTTCATTCAATCCATCTTTAGTCTTTCCTTTAATATTTAACAATGTTCCAATCAAACTGTCACATATATTCTTCTCTATGTGCATGACATCAATATTATGCTTCACTTCATTATATCTCCAATATGGTAGCTCAAAAAATATTGACCATTTCTTCCAAACATGTCTATCATTACCATATTTATGTGTCTTTCCCAATGTCACATCATAGTTTTTCACCCTCTCAAAATAATCATAATGGGATAAAGGTTTTGAAGCAATATCTAATTCTTGTGACCCATTGTATGCCTTTTTTATTCTTCTATACGAGTGATCCATAGGTAAAATTTTTGATGAACCATGTAGAATGTTTTCCTCCCATGATGCAATTGACAATATGAAGTCTGTTGTTCGCAAATTGGACATGCTTTATGCCCCTTAACACTATATCCAGACAAATTTCCATACGCTGGTATGTCATTTATAGTTAACATAAGCACTGCATGTAGTTGAAAACAATTCATTTTATAAGAATCATACACTCTTATACCATCCTCCCATAAAAGTTTCAAATCATCAATCAATGATGACAAGAAAACATCTATATAATTTCCGGGTTTCTTTGGACCAGAGATCATTATTCTCAACATGAAATATTTGTGCTTCATAAAAAATTTAGGAGAGAGGTTGTAAATTACCAATAAAATAGGCCATGAACTATGTGTGCTACTGAGACTTCAATATATATTCATTCCATCTGTGCACAATCCAAGTATGAGATTTCTAATTTCATTTCCGAATGTCGGATACAGCTCATCAATTTTCCTCCATTGTGGAAAATCACTTGGATGATTAATATTTCCATCACATATCCACCCATAAACATTACATATTAATCTTTTTTCATTATGTGAGTAAGAAAATAAACATTTCAAACAAGGAATTATAGAAAGATACCAAAATACATTGGCAGAGATCTTTTTAATCTCTACATCAGCCAGTGCTTTTTCTTTCAACTTATACCGTGATGTCCCACATTTAGGACACTCTGAAAAAAATTCACATTCCTTACTATATATTATACAGTCATTTAGAAATGCATGTATTTTCTTGTATCCCATTCCCATCAGGCATAATATTTTTTTCTCCTTATAATGTGATTCTAAAAGATTGTTGTCTTTTGGAAGAATGTTTTTCAACAATTTTAGCAGCTCTGTAAATTTTTTTTCACTCCATCCATGTTTCTCCTTCATGCTAATAAATCATAACACTGTCAAAAAAACCGTAAAATCTGTACAACCAGGATACAATAGTTTTTCAGCATCACCATATAGATGGGAAACTGTCGATTCTATCTCAATTTGTTCTTCTGCAATATCCAGAATCATTTATTAAATTCTATCTGAGTTATCATCTTGCAAATCATTATCATCAATAGATTTAACATTCTGTCCAATTTCCCCATGCCAAATCCAAGGGCTGTAACTTGGATTAAAACCATGAAAAATCAGATGATCTTTGATCTCTCTACTTTTCAACTTCTTCATATTCAGACATTTCAGGTATGGACAGAAAAAAATGTCATTGATTGGAACATTTCATATAGAAAATTACAAAAAAGCATCAACACCTTCCTCATATTCATTACTCATTTAATGTGTCTTAATCCAACTTCAACTAATTATTACCTACAATAAATATCAAAATTATACATCTTTTAAAGAAATAAAAATTTTATATTTAAATGAAAAATATCATAATTTGAATGCAAAACAATTTTGAAATATAAAAAAATTAAATCAAACATGTGTAAACATTATTATTTGTAATAATAAGTAAAACAATTAAGAAGACAAAAAAGAAAAACCATAAACATGGAATTATACAAAACCTTTGTTGGCTAAACCCATAATGACAAAATGATGATACAAAACCCTCAATAGATCAACCTATAAAGACAAAATGATGTAAAATATAGAATTTATTCACCACAATTTTCGTAATAGAAAACCCTTGTTCATTTCAAAAAAAAAATCAATTTTATTCTACCATCATATTAACTGTCAAGATGAATTGAAAAAATACATAAATAGGTGAGAAACTAGATTATAAACTTGAAAATTATAATCAAAGTAAACGAAATAAAAAAAATAAATTTACGGCATCCTCAAAAAATAAGAAATGAAATTGGGGTGGGTTGAAAGTCTTAGGTATTGCGAGTCAATCTGAGAGATTTGATAATAATAAAGATGATTAAGGATCTAGATAAACTGACGTTGAGAAAACGAGTTCTAGGTGGGTTTCTAGGTTTTCCGCGCGAGAGAGACGAGCCACAAGCTGCAGATCCAAGCAAACAGATATGCATATGGGTCTCGATAAATCATTTAAAGGATTTATCACGTTAGTTTTTTTATAACCAACGTGATAATCCACCGAGACTTGATTTATCACGTCAGTTATTTTATAATCGATGTGATAAACCTATTTCTTTTAAATTTTATCACATCAGTTATAAAATAACCAATGTTATAAATCATTTTTTTAGATTTATCACATCGGTTTTTTTATAACCGATGTGATAAAAATATTTTTTTAGTTTATCACGTCGGTTATAAAATAACCACCGTGATAGATCATTTTTTTAGGTTTATAATGTTGGTTATAAAATAACCAAAGTGATAAACCCCCGAGCCTTGGTTTATCACATTGGTTTTAAAATAAACGACCTGATAAACTGATTTTTTTAAATTTATCATTTCTGTTATAATCTAACCGACGTGATAAATCAAGGTTCTTCGGTTTATCACGTCAGTTATAAAATAACCGACGTGATAAACCTTCGTGATTCCATTTATCACGTCGTTTATTTTTTAACCTCATGATAAATCCAATCATAGAGATTTATCACGCCAGTTAAAAAATAATCGACGTGATAAATTTTCATTATAGATTTATCATGTCAGTTAAAAAATAATTGATGTGATAAATCTAGTTTCATGGTTTTCCACATCGGTTATATATAACCGACGTAAAAAATGCCTTTGTGATAAACATTTTCTACACTAGTGAGAACATAAAATATGTTAGTATCTAAAGGGAAATAAAATATTCAACAAGAATTGAAATATTAATTTCATGAGCGGTTATGAAAAAATGATGACTAATGTGATTTAGAAGTTCCATATGGGAGGTTTATGATGGATGAAAATATCTCGAAGTATTATTCAACAATCACACTATCCCAATAAAAAATTCTGAATGATATGAAGTTCTTACCTAGTTATTCATGTACTTGATGGATCATATTAAACGGAAGATGCCACACAAGGAAAGAATAAAATAATCCATGCTTTCCCAGTCTTCTAAAAAATTGAAAAAATTTAGCATGGAGACTAGAACTAAAAAGGAAGGAGTTTCATGGTTGAGAAGAGATCATCAGCCTTGTTGATCATATTAGAGAGAAAAAGAGGTCTCATCTTATTCACTTATATTTTGTGTTTTATTGATAACTATGAATTGAATTAAAGTTGAAACTAGTTCTCAAAAATAAAAATTGGTGAAGGGGAGTATGATGGAATAAATATTATAAATTTTAATAATTCATCATCTTGGAATGAATTTATCATTTGATATTCAAAATAACATATGAAGAAAAGATATACCTTTATGAAGTACAGATTAGGATCATACATTGAGGGAGAGTTTACTTAAGAAGCTTTTATATTTATTTATTCCATGAAAATTTAGAATCACTAGAATGTTCCTGAAAAAGTAATTTATGAGGTATGTCTATATATTCTCTCATCCCTATTTATGAATGAATAAATTTTGATATTAATTTGGATGAATGACTTTAATTAATGATAATAAGTAGAGAAAACTTGAGGGAAATTCAAGGTTGATTTATGAAATTAAATCTTTTTTATTTACACTTAAATTCATTTAACCTATATGTTGATGTGATTTTAGTAATATATGTTGCAATTAGAATAAAAAATAGATTTTAAATTTGGTATATGCCAATTTTATCTAGATTATTATCTGACAAAATTTGAGTGATTGATCGAAATGAGTTAGTAACATGTGGTATCATTTTTTTTCTTATTTATAAATGGAAAAATCTATTATCTAAATCAAACCCCCTTATTCTCTATACTAAGTAAGGTTCGTGTTGACTTAAAGTGGAATGATTGATAGAACACCTATTAATAATATAGTGAAACCATCCTACTTGAGGAATTCATTTTATCTATTATGAATAAGGGGATGGAACAAAATTGAAGAGTTTAATGAGAAAAGGGGAGATAATAAGTTTTTCATCACATATTAACATATCATTTTATAGTATGGATATTTAAAACAAATATAAATGGTAATATTGTTGAAACTACATTGTGTTTGAGTTTTATTTACTATCAATAAAGGATGAAACATTTATAATGTTAATATGAGATTAATTTGGATAACTTAGAAATTTTTTTCTATTATACATATAAAAAAGGATTGAGGAAGTTTCTAGAAGTTAATGTGTGGAATCTGTTGGAGAATATTCCATAAGAAAGAGTTACTTCCATGAGATTAAATGAGATCCATCCACTTGATCATAAAGGTTTGAAAGCCTGAGTTGTTTACAAACATTATATTTCATGGAGAATCATTTTATTGAAAAAGATAGTTTTAAGACCCTACTTACCATTTCATACAGTGGTATAGTTCAATTAGATTCTATTTGTGGAGAAGGAAGATTTACATAGATTATTCATATTTCTGGATATTAAGTCATCATGAAGTTTAAAAATGTGATGATTTTATTTGCTGTTATTCATGGATAAATACATGTTTTATTATAGATGTGTTGTATACAATTGTTAATATAAGTTTAATGATTGATGAATTATTACTCATGATAAAGACAAGTATTGATGAAGATGGATGGTGCTGGAATATGTGGAATTTGACCTTGGATATCATGATTGATAAGATATTTGTTAAAAAATGTTGAATATAAAAAGAATATTTCATATCATTATTTCAATTTAAGCTCACCAATAATACTTTGAGGATCCATCCATTAAGACCTAAGTTATAACTATTATGAACATATGATAAATATATTCATTGATGATGATCTATAATTGTGTAGATGTTTTTAAATTGATTTAAAACATTTGAAAACGCCTTAATATTAGTTTAAGTGGCACTCCTTGAGTTTTTTTATAAGTGCAGAATTATAGTTTTGAGTGTTTTTAACTTACTATTATAAAAACAACTTTTAATTTTTTTTTTCCGTTTTAACATTGATTTTCTATCCAATTTAACTGAAGCTGACATTATATGTGTTATTTTTATTATTGGTAAGTTAAAACGACATTAAAATAAAAAATTTCAAGTCTTGTGACATCATTTATTTCGATAAATGATTTCAAAATATCAAAATCTGACCCTTTTGTTGTCTCTTATTTAATAACCGATGACAAAAGTATTTGATTATTATTTTTTAAATAATTTATTATAGATCAAGATCTTGGATGAAAAATTGATATAGATTAACTAAAAACTAAAAAAATCAAATAAGATTAATAAAAATAAGCTTAAATCATCAACTTAATTTCCTTACTTGTGGTAGTATCCTTTTAATCTATATATCACTTGTTGATATTCCTATTCTTTTGAGGAAATAACTTGTGTGGCACTCACAACTATTGTTAGTAAGGAATTTTAAACCCCATATGATAAATCTAATGTGGATGTTTTATGTTCTTTAATAAATCATAAGAATTATTCTTCATCATAAAAAACAAATCATCAAAAGGTTTACCAATGAAGAAAAAAAATTACAGTATGAGAGCATAATGGTAAATACCAGGCTGAAATCATTTAATAAAGAAGAGATGAAAATATATTGTATATCGAAGAGGTTTAGATCATAAATATAGGAATAGGTGGAAAGATAAGTTATATATATTACATGAAAATGATTTTTTATGATGTAATAAAATTTAGATGAGATTTTAAAAATTGAATCCACATTGTGAAAAAATTGAAATATCATTGGAACATGATGTAATTTTAATTTTTTTTGACATTGGTTATATAAACAAATGATATTAAAACCCCTATCATGATGGGGTTTTAAATTTAGTTAATTACATAACCATCATTAAAATTATTTTCTAGTGGTTTTTAAGTTTATTTATTTATATAAATAATGTTAAAACTCAACAAGAATGATTTTTAAAATTGGTTATGTATATAAATGATGTTAAATTTTGTTTAACACCATTTATTAAATAACAGCCATTAAAAACATAATATGAAATCTATTTTTTCTAATATTGAAGCAAAGGCATGTGCATATGAGTCATTTTCTCTTCCACCTATGAGTCATCTGATATTCATAGGATTCATTTCTAACTAAGTATGTTTCATTAGAAACTAAAATTTAGAAAAGTCCTTACGTCATATGTGTGATTGAATAATTTCATATGTTCCATTCAACACTAGTCTACATATGTGTGATCCAAGTATTATCATGTAGCTTACATTGAATTGAATTTAAAACTCATAGAATGTTGCACGTGGTTGAATAGGGTCATCACTCAAGAAGATAGGCCTAGATTTCTACTATTCAAGAACATATGATTCTTTTTAATTGTTTTTATTATGTTCAAATATAGAAAAGGGTGGTTTTTTGGTTTTTTTATTTTATAAACCACACAAAAATTTAATAATAAAATATATATTGTTTATGGGTTAATTACAATGGGTTATATAATAATATCCTTCTATCTAAATAATATAATTAAATTAGAAGATCCAATACTATGTACAAAATTATACGCCACTGTCTCCTTATGTATAAGAATAACAACTTATATGAATTCTTCAAGAAGATAATTAACTCATTTATTTGAAGTTAATCTATGGATGTATATATAAGTTTTAATGGAGAATATAGTTGTAATCATACCCCACTCTTCAAATTTTTTATCTAATAGAATCGGGGACAAAATAAATCAAGAATTAAATTTATTAATTCAATAACTCCCATTGTAATTCCCCTCGGACCACCCACAATTGGTTAGATCTCTTTAAATATGGATTATGAGGTTATTGGGTATATTACATGGGTTTAATAAATATGAATAAATTATAGAGAGACTAATAATATAGTGGAACAAATGAAAAAAATAAAATTAACATTAAAATTGAAATGCTGAAACATAAATTCCAATAATAGCTTAGGAAAAGGATGAAGTAAAAGGACTTGAATCCTTTTTCATAGGGTATGGGAAATAAATTTATAAGAGTAACCACACATTCTTCTTCCTTCTCCTTATATTGAGTGTTGAGTTCCTATGATTACTAGTTCAGATGGATTCTATGTGTGCAACTTGAAATGTGTGGATTTCTTCAAGTAGATCCATTGAATATTATACTTGATTTATATTATCCCAATGATCAATAACTTTTACTTAATTTGGATGATCAACATCTGGATCAGTCATTGGAGTTCATCCTGATTTGTTCAAAAAATGGTGATGTAATTTTGGTTTCACTTTTTCAAAATCATGAATATTTTTTTTATATATTTTGGAAAATTATTTATGTAATATTATGTGATAAAATTCATATGATGGATGATGAAATCTAATTATGGGTAAGTTTTATACTTTCTCTTGATGAATTTTATACATCGATGGGATCGCAGGTTACCTTGATGTAAAATGTGGTGTGCATGAATGACCTTTACATAGGTCCTTGATTACCATAATGAAACAAGTAAAGAACTTAACATATCATTTAAAATATTAGTGTAACCCTTCCACAGCCAGTTCAAATGCTAGAGTACCTCGGAATAGAATTGGGTTATCTGCAGTGGCACCCTAATGTTTTTCTCTCCCAAAGAGGATACCTTGATACACGAGATCTGTGACCTTTACATAGTAGAGGGACTATGGTTTTTAATTTTACATAGATAATTTTTTACCCTGACATAGCTCACTGGAATTCTTATTACCCTTATTCAACACTGAGAATTAATTTTATACCTTTACAAAACATCTTTTAGTGCCCTTATGCAGCTTTTAGACTACAGTATCTAGCCTTATGTGAGATATTTTTTCTTGATGAAATGAATTTTATACCCTTAAAAAACATATATGGACACAATTATAATATTATATAGGATCTTAATACCTATAAGTAACTTTATATTTCTTATATAAGGGTAACTAAAAACTACAAAAAACATGAAAAATATCAATTCTCAGGGAGGCCTTGTCTGAAATATATTAAAATGAATAAGAAAAATTTAAACATAGAATAAAAAGAATTTAATTAATGTAATTATAAAATCAATAATCAAGGTGTGGATTTTTAGTTAAATCCAAATATATTTAAAACCAAAATAAATATTTAATTATATTTATCAAAATAATTCATGATTTCAAAAATTTAAAAAAATGAATTAATTACTAGGTTTTATATTGATTGGGGTGGGGAGGGGGGGGGTTAAATAATCAATAAAAAGCACTTAAAATTTTGGAAATACTATCTCCCATTACTCCCACCCACTTACAAGTTTTCACTCCTGGACAACATAAAGAATTAAATTTATTAAAAATATTTTCCATGGTAAGTTTAAATACTCATATAGTAAAGAATAAATAAAAGGTTTATCCATTATTTCAGTTATTATACCTCCTCTTTGAATTTATTCCACTGTCCTCACTTCAATTTAAGAAGAAATACCAGTTCTATTTTTTTAAATAGAATAAATTTTAGTGGAAAAAATATTTTTACAAGTTTTAAATTCCTAAATCCCTATCACTTGATTTTCCTTGTCTAAATTACCTTTTCACACTTTTTTGATACTTTCTAAATGACACTAAGATATATCATTTATCCCTTCTCCATACAATATCATAATTACCCAAATATATTCATACGATTTTTCAATTAGTACTTTTTGATTTTTCCCATCCATGATTTATAAAAATAAATTTTTAGATGAGTGTAACTAAACATAGAATTAAACCATCCTAAGATAGAAGGTATCCATTGGGGAAGATTTTAATAGGCCAGGAATAAAATAAATGCTTGGGAAGCCAAATCTTAGGTGACTCTAACTCTTTTTTTATTGTTAGCACACACACACATTCTTATATTGACTTATGAAGACTTATATATCCATTTTTATTTTCTTATTTTACTCATGTTTATATGATATATCCAATTTCATTTTAGGTAGGCTCCCTATGGTGTTAATAAATCACTATATTGGGTTACCTAGGTTTAAATTCATTATTCTTATTTTATCATTCTATTATTTTGAATCCAATATGATCATATTTTTCAAAGCACGTTTTTATAGTTTTTATGAAAAAAGATCCATGAAATTAGTGGTAAAATTCACTCAAAAATCATCTAACTTTAAAAATTTTAGAACTGATGGAATCCTCAAAAATAGAAAGGAATATTTACAATGTAGGATAAAATTTTAATCTCAAATTTTATAAACTAAAAACATAATAAAAAGTAAAAATATAAATGAAAAATAACAAGAAAAATTTTATTTATAGATTTCAAAGAAAAGAGTTCCTAAAAATCTTTTTAACTGGTACTTCAGTACCTCCCCACACTTATTCATAAATTCCCCATGAAATTTCAGAAAAATAAAAGAAAATAGATTAGTAGTGATTAAAACATGTATAAAAAGAGAGAAAACCCTATTTATTTTAGCGTGGTTTGAGTTAAGTTGTCCCCTAGGTGATTTGTTGATAGCTTGAGATAGCATAATATTTTTTTTCCACTTAAGTAATCCTATATATAACTATAATTGAAACATGATAAAATTATTAAAAACTAAATAAATTGGAAATAGAAAGAGAAATTAGAAAGTGATTTTTCTTGTTCTCTATTAAGAGGGTCTACATTTATCTTTTCTATAGTTGGATATCTTAGTACTCATCCACAGTATAAAGTAGGATTGGGATTCTTTAATTGGAACCACCATATATTTGTAGTTGCCTTGATCTTTAGTAATTGATATTTCTTCCTGAGTATCCCTCCTGATTATTATTATACCTTTCCACCCCTTGTTTAGTGGGGATTATAAAATAATGTGGTGGTGGAATCAGGTAGGGTTGTTCCTCCCACTCAAAAAAAACCCATGGGTTTCTCCTCTAGTTCATTATATAGTTTTAATGCTTCATAATTTTCATCCATGGGAATATCAGTAAAAAATTAAAATTAAACATAATTAGAACAAACCAAGTTTAGATTGAAATTTTACTATTGATATATGGTATTTTTTTCTTCTGTTTCATCATATGGTGCCACTAATAATTCTTCATCTAATTTTTCTTCCTTCATATAATCTTATTGGTATATATGAGGTGGTTTCCCATAGGGAATCTCCACAAGTGCTTAAAATTATTCTAATTATACCACCTCTATTGGGTAATTTTATTCAAAATCCTTTAGTAAATTATCAAAAACTCATCATCTAGATCCTCTCTAACTTTATAGGTATCCACTTATTCAATTTATGACTATAGTTCCAATTTAAAGGTATATTCCTCTTCATCTTAATAGTTTCCATCAATAATATTTTTTTCATAATCACCAAAGTCCTCCAGGACATGAAAAACTTAGTCTAATTATTTAAGGTGAGAATAATGGAAAAAGGTTTGAAATTTATATTTTTTAAACTCAAAATGGGAAATAAAAATTTGATTATATATATCTATTGGATCTACTTTATACTCCTTTTCTTTGCACAGTTTTCTTAGTAATCCATCTTCTATGATTAGAAGTGGACACTCTAACTTTTTCTTAAAGATCAGTATCTTATTCTCTTAATCTTAATCAAAGGAATACTCTATAAGTGTTTACTACAATGAATTAAATTAAGGTTCATGTGTTCTCATGTAAATTTCAAAATATGTAAAACAAGAGTGTCTAAGGTATGTTTATCTCCCTAAATTTATTGAGCTTGTGTATCTTGTTTCTCCTTGGGTGACTTGGAAAACAATTTGGTGGGATTAAGTGGAGGGGTTCCTTAAAGTTTCTCATCTAATTTGACTATTAGAAAAATCCGGGGTTCCACTTTAGTTTATCCTCTTCTAATAATTCTTGATTCTCTTCTTCTCTAATCTATACTTGGAGGGTTTTTTATCTCAATCAACATATCCTTTAACTCTTGTATATTCACTTATTCATTAGTTATTATACGTTGTTCTTATTGGAATGATATAATTGAGTAGTTATTATCAAATTAATGGATTAATACTAATCTATAATGGTTGTTCACTAGTTATTATTGACATTTATCCTCCTACAAGAATGATTCAGTCTCACTTCCTTCCTCCTTCACATGGGAAATAGAACCATGAGTGAAATAAATTGGTTTTAGCAGTCTAACCAAATTTTGAAGATTTCCCAAGATGCTAATTATTATAAAGGCATATTTTTAAAATCCATTTAGATGGTGAGGATTATTCTTAATGAATTAAATAAATAAATGAAAAGAAACACGAAATAAAATTATCTATAGTTGTGAAAAATAGTGAATAATCACACTAAAACTTTTTTTATGGATCCAAGTTGATGATAATCTTGTCACAAGGATCTTATAAAACCAAATTTAAAACTCATGGAATATTTCACAAGGCTGAACATGGTCATATATTAAGTATATATGCAAGGGGATTCACTACAAAATCACTTATTATATTTTTTTCATTCTATGTTTTGAAGAAAGGAAGGTATTGAAACATATTTGGTTTTGTTTTTGGTTTTTTAAAATAAGAAAAAACAGATTGAAAACAATAAAAGTTAGTTATAAATGTATATGATTCTAAAGATGAATTATAATAGTTTTTATAATCATTTTCATTTTTTTTATAAATCCCTTAATACACTAACCAGACTCAATATTATTTACCTACTTTCCCTCCCATAGTTTTCTAATTTAAGAGAATAAAAATATTCTCTAATACCTTTAAGTGTATCATCAGCTCATTTGTTTCATGTATAAAAGATGGAGGAATGTAACAATGACGATGAGAGAATCAGTGGTAATCACCTCACCCATTCCTCACCATCACTTATACATAAAAATGGTGAATATATTTAGAATTTTAATTAATAAATTAAATAATTAAAATATTGGGGATTCCATCAAAATATATTTAAAACTCTTAGAATACAGCATAGGACTTAAAAAATTCATCCATCATGGTGTTAGTCCTAGAGATCCACTATTTAATCACTTATGAATATTTTTTTTTTATTATGTTCAAAACAACACAAAAAGGGTGGTTGTTCATTTTTTTTATTTTCTAATTTTAAAACAAAAATAATGTTAAAAAATACACACATATTAAGAAAATTCATATGGTTTGAAGTAAAATTATAATGGGTTATGTAATAACATTACTTTATTATAAATCATTAAATTAAATGAGAAAATACAATATAATTTATTTACTTATCACCCACTTTTTACTTATGTATAAGAATAATAACCTCTTTAAAAACCTTAAAGAATAATATTAAATAATTTTTTTGAAGTTCATCAGTTGAAGGATAAATTAGGGTTGATAGAGAATGGAGTTTCAACAACATACCCACTCGTCACACTCACCATCACACATGATCAGAAGAATAAATATATTAAAAATTAAATGTATGAATTTAATAAATCCCACTATAAATCCCTTAAGACCACCCAAAAGTTTTTAGTGATCTAAAACTATACAGTATGAGGTCCCTAAAAAAATCACTAAGGTTGAATACGAATGAAGAAATGATGTAGAAAAGAAATAAAAAGTTTAATGAATGAATAGAATGAAGTTAACATTAAAATAGAAATACAGAAACCAAAATTCGTATGCTAGATCAATATGAGGTTGAAGGATATTATCTCAAATCATTTTCACTAGGAGAGGGGAAAAAATTTATAAGTTTCATCAAACCTTATTACTCTCTCTCCTTGTATTTTCACTGAGCTCTCTTGATTTATAGTTTGGATAGAATCCACATGTACAAATCAAAGGGTGTATATTTCTTTAAGAATCTCCTTCAAATATTCTACTCACTAAAAATTATCCACATGATCAATACCTTTTCTTGAACTTGATGATCTTCTCATGAATGAATTTTTTTCATTCCATATCAATTTTTCTAAATAAAATTAATAAAGTTTATGTTGAATGTTTTTCAAATTTTGAATTTATAGTTTTATAAATTTTGGAAAATTATCAAAGTTATATCATGTGAAAAATTAATATGGTGGATACTGAAGGATTATGATGGGTAAGTATAACACTTGTGCTTAATGGCCATCATAAATCTATGGGGACCACGGGTTACCTTAATGAAGAATGTGTCATGCATGAATGACCATTACATAGGTCCCTGGTTACCTTGACATAGAACAATAAAACCTTGATGAAGTATTAAAAATATCAGTGGTACCCTTCTATATCCTAGGCAAATATTAGAGTGCCTTTACATAACACTAGGTTATCTATAGAGGTACTCTAACATAGTGATCATTTAATGACCTGAAATTTTGAATAAATCTTGTTTCCTAATTTTATGTGTTATTTTATTTTTATACTCAACAAAACTGTTTCATTTGATAACATGAGTATAATTAAAATGAGATCGTTGGTTTTTGACTGTTATATGACTATTGGTCAATATGACTGCTGGAAACTAAACGTTTCGATTTTTGTCTCTAAATACAAGTGATCTTGGTTAATTAATATAGAAAGAAGATTCGATGGCCTCATCCAGTAGTCTCGGGCCAATCGAAGCCCATCTAACAGAACATGGGAAGGAGGTAGAACCACTGGGCTTTGCTCTAGACCAAACCCAAACCGAAATTCATCGTGTAAAGATAGAACAGAATCTTCTTCATGAGAAGTTCAAACTGATAGAAATTACTACTCATGCAATGTTGGCTGAGCCACCCTCAGATTCTCTCACCTTAGCACACCTTACACTTAGGTCCTATGCTGGGGTTATAAGGGGTTATGTAAGGAGACCGTAACTACCTTGTGTAATCCTTGGTTTTAAATAAATTTTTTGATTTCTTCTTATGATGAACTTTATGAATTTTCAAATGTCTGGATAAATATAGTATGCATATTTTTGATGAATTTTAGCGAAAGGATATTTTCAAAATTTTTATGTAAACCTTAAATAATTAAAAATGTGTAATGATTTTTAAAAAATGGTCTTCTACAATTATGTTTAGTATGAAATTTAGAGTCTAACAAGATCAACTTAATTTTTGATGAATAATAAATTATGAATAGTGATTTATGCTTAGGATTAGTAATGTGACCAAATAGATTAGTAATATCACTTAAAGAAATTATTAATATAATCTAGGCACCTTGATTAAGTAATGTGATTCAATAAAATGGTTAAATAACGGTTTCATAAATTATTAGTCAAGTATTAGTTTTTTCGGGTGAATAGTGTTTTTTTAATTAAAAATTAAATTAAAAATATTTAGAAAATTATTTTTATAAAATGGACTTTCTTTTTGAATTCAGAACATTGATATTATGCTAAGGTAATTTTTGGGGATTTTTCTGGAAAAAATGAATTTTAAGTGAATAGTGTATTTATTTAAAAATTAAATTAAAAATATTTAGAAATTTATTTTTATAAAATAGATTTCATTTTTAAAATCAAAGCATCGATATTTGGTTAAGGTGAAATTTTGGGATTCTTCTTAGAAAGTTGAATTTTCGATGAATAGTGAAAATACAGTTTTTAAGTTATAGGTGTTTAATGACATCATTAAACGATGTATTAAGTATGTAATAAATAGGGTAGACTTATGAATAATAAGATAAGGTATGAGGTGTCCCAAGTGGCCAATACCATGAGCAAACCCATGGTTTTGCCAAATCCACCAATGAGGTGTCCCTTGGCCATTAATGCCTTGTCCCCTCACATTCCCTATAAATACCCACCCTTCCCTCCTTTAGTTTTCACTCCCAACTCTCCCGTAACGAAGCTTTTGTCTCATTACCTCCCAAGGAGTCCTACCAAGGTTCCCCCAATCCCTCAAGGTCCCAACCTTCATGTTTTTAAGAGTTACGTTTAAGGTAAGGGATCCTACCTCTCTCTTTCTTTTCAAGTAATCTCTTTTATGTCATTTCTTTTATGCTCCATGATCTTATGTTGGAGGATGTTCTTTTATATTACTCTTAATTCCCTTTTAATGTTCATATTATGAGATACCCCCTATTTCTATGATCAATTAGTTTTACAAATGTTTAAGTGATACCTTTAGGCTGCCGAATTTTTAAGCGATTCTTTCACCTTTCTCATTTTTCAAAGTTCTACTTTCATGTCAAGTCTTTCAAGTTCCTTTTTATTATGTTGGGATATGATATCTTTATATATCATAATTATATTTTATTTTAATATGATTAGACACCCTATTTTATCTCGTCAATTCATTTTTGTTGAAGTTTAAGTGGTGCCGTTAGGCTGCCGAATTTTTAAGGGATTCTTTCACCTTTCTCATTTTTCAAAGTTCTACTTTAATGTCAAGTATTTAAAGTTCCTTTTTATTAAGTTTGGGGTATTATCTATATATCTATAATTCTGATATTTTATGGTCATATTATGAGAGACCCTATTTGATCTCGTCAATTCATTTTTGTTGAAGTTTAAGTGGCGTTGTTAGGCTGCCGAATTTTTAATGGATTCTTTCACCTTTCTCATTTTTCAAAGTTCTACTTTCATGTCAAGTATTTCAAGTTAGTTTTTATTATGTTGGGGTATGATCTATATATATATCATACTGATATTTTATTTTCATATGTTGAGAGACCCTATTTGATCTCGTCACATTTTTGTTGAAGTTTAAATGGCGCTGTTAGGCTGCCAGATTTTTAAGGGATTCTTTCACCTTTCTCATTTTTCATAGTTCTAATTTCATGTCAAGTATTTCGAGTTCCTTTTTATTATTTTGGGGTATTATCTCTATATCTATCATACTGATATTATATTTTCATATTATGAGAGAACCTATTTGATCTCTTCAATTCATTTTTGTTGAAGTTTAAGTGATGCCGTTAGGCTGCCGAATTTTCATAAGAGAAATCTTATTTTTGTCTTCCATTAATGTTATTCATTTCATATGGTATATCTTTAAAATTTAATTACCATGTTCTTAAATCCTGTATATTATGTCCCACTACTATTATTTGGATTATTTATGAGTGGTTGACCCATGTCCCCTCTCTTTTCAATGTTTTCTAAGACCTCGTAACATAGCCGTTATGCTGCAGAATTTCCGTCTCAAAAGGTCTCTCTATTATTCTCAAATTCATTTATTTTATTAAGTGAATACTCAAATATCTTTCTTATAAAGGGGTATTCACATATTTAACAAAATTTTCTATTTTAAATTCTAGTATTTACATACATGAGACCCGCTTTCCCTTTCCGTGGGTTTAAAGTGACATAAAGATCATGTCATTAAAGCATTTTTTAAAACGTTATGATTATGAAATGAAACCCATTTCTTTTATGATATATGAGTTGTTTATGAAATTATTGATGATTATATATGTGGATCACATGATAATAAATAAAAATTTAGGGTGCGCTCTGATAGCTCTCTAATGCACTGGGTAAAGACTTAATCTCTAGAGATGACCATTTTTAACGATGCCTTGGTGAATAACCTTGGTAATTTTTAATGACACCTTGGGAATGGACCTTGGTGAAACAGAAATGATTGTCAATATTAAATGTTTTAGCCACATATTCAAGTTATGAAATACATTATTTTATTATGATATGCCTCATGATTTCTTTCTCATGCCTTAAAGTTCTTTTTCATGACATTGTTGATGTATCTCAAGTTCACATGTTAAATGTTTCCCCTTGTTTCCCTTACTGGTCCTTCTACTCACCCTTTCTTTTGATGTATGTCCCCAGGTTAATAGATGTAGTAATGAACCTAGTATTAACATAAGGAGAAGCCTTTCAAGTGTTTAAGAAGAATGTTTTATGTTTTCATGTTTTAAGTTCCTAGTTTCCAAGACACTAAACCTTAAAGATCCTCAGTTTTGTAAAATGTAATGAAAAAGTTATGTTATAAAAAGGAGGGATGCTATAGTTGGTATCAAAGGATGGTTTAGTTATTTGTGAAAATTAGGATATGAAAACTCTATGAAGAACCCTATAGAAAATTTTAAATATATGAAATATTCCAGGTATTTTGGTGAGTATTGAGTAAGGGATTGCTAAGAAAATACATCCCTATCTAGATACGAGCAGGTAGAGGTGGCTCTGGCACAGATGTAAATAGGGGTAAAACCTGGAAACCCCACTTTGAGTGAGACTAGAATGGGAACTGGTACATGACAATGGGCTTTTCTGCACTCTTGGTTATGACACTCCCGGGGGATATGCTTTGGTAAATTCATAATCTTAGTACGGACCATTATTAAAAGGACAAAGATAAAATAAAATAAAGATTCACATAAGAATATATGATCATGGATAACCTAGATTGGAACCTAGGGGATCACAAGTTAGGATATACTTTTCTTCTACTAGTTTATCCTTCTATTATTAAAGTTTCCTTTTAATGATTATTGGCTAAGTATTTAAGCTCATAATTATACTTTCTTTTGTTAGTTAATGGTGGGAAATGGAAGAACATGTCCCAACAACCAATGTGATAGAAAATGTGATGAATGCCCTATTAATGTGATAGATATGGAGAGAGATCAAGTTGAATATATTGTGATTATGACAAACCAGCTATCAAAAATCACAATTAATAATTAGTACCTAGTTGAATGCCCAAATTCATCAAGGAAGAAGAAGAAAAATTCTCAAGGATGTTCATCTGATAAAGTTGATAAGGGAAAGAAGACCCAATTTCTTTTTTGCAAAAATTATGGGAAGAGGCACCAAGAAGAATGTCACAAAGGAACCGGGAGATGTTTTATGTGTGGAAAATATAGGGCATAAAGTAGCCAATTGATTTAAAAAAATGGATAATGTGATGAATGGAGAAAAGGTTCGATCTAATATACCTTAAACATTTCGATGTCATAAATGTGGAGAAGTTAGACATTATCCAAGGAAATACTCTCTTGGAATGGGTGAGAATCATGATGAGCATCAAAATTCTTCAAGGACAAGGGAACAATGCAAGTCCTATGCTAAGATGGATCATGATGACTGAAGTATATGTAACTTCTTCGCAATAATTATCTTTGTCATGTTGTATTTTAGTTCGTGCTCTATGAGCATATATTTTATGTTTTATAAGATAAAAAATCCACTACCTAAGATGATTTTATATCATTAAGGAAAACATCTATTGTTATGTACCACAAGTTGATGTAGTGAAGCTGTTCTTCTTTAAAAAAGGGTGATTAGGGGATTAAAAGATGATTATTATTTTCGAAGACGTTCACTATTTTGGGAACCCTATTTGATCGAGGTAAATAGATTACTACGGTATTTTCTTTGAGGAGTAAAGGTTGAATTATATTTTGAGGAATCAATGAATTTAAGGTGAGCTTATAGTAATTTAGGTTACATATGGAAATGATTAACCTATATTGGGGAAAATGTGATTAGGTTAGTTACTTTTATTATAAGATGATAAGAGTGGTTGATGTTGTTTGGAGATGAACGATAAAGTATATCTAGGAAGACTATGTTATGAGATCATTCTTATACTTGGGTTTCAATCTTAGTTTGGTTTATTTTGAGGAATTTTAAGGAGAGTTATTTATGGAATGGACTATGATGAACTTTGGGTAGTACCATGGAACTTTGAAGATTTAAAAGTATTTTCCCTTCCTATGGGATTATTTCTTTTTGAAGAGTTGTTTTATCTTACCCTTTCTGTTTTTGGGATAATGTTTAATGATAGAAGAAATTGATGGTTAATATTTTTTGGATTACGTGACTCTCAAGAAGATGATTCTTGTGTTTTGATGAGACCAAGTGTTTTTGAATGCTCATCGTTTGGAGAAAAGATTAGTTTTTCTAGAAACTTATTAAAAGAGGAAACTCTAATTTAAGGTAGGTATATTTCCTTATGTTTTTGTTCTATGTAGTAAATGAATTCCTCAAAATTATGAAAAGGAACGTATAAAAAATGTTTTTGGTTTACGATTCCTACAAGGTAATCAAAGACTGTTTACACACATCATAAGTTTGTTATTTTCTTGTGGTTAAATTTCTCCTAATCATGTTTTCTATCACTATCCATCAGAACTTGACCCTTTCCTTTCTCCTCCGTGTCAATGTTTTCCTACATGGAATCCTAGTGTGGGTTAACTCGGGTGACCTTTGTACTTCCCTTTCTTTCTTTTAAAATAATAGTTTTACTGACTCCTTTTCTGATGTGGTACTTTCAATGAAATTTCAAAACCCAATTTTAAAAATTGCGAGGACACAATTTCTTAAGGGGGGAAGATTGTAATGACTCAAAATTTTGAATAAATCTTGTTTCCTAATTTTATGTTTTTTTTTATTTTTATACTCAACAATATTGTTTCATTTGATAACATGAGAATAATTAAAATGAGACCGTTGGGTTTTGACTGTTATATGACCATTGGTCAATATGACCGCTGGAAACTAAACGTTTCGATTTTTGTCTCTAAATACAAGTGATCTTGGTTAATTAATATAGAAAGAAGATTCGATGGCCTCATCCAGTAGTCTCGGGCCAATCGAAGCCCATCTAACAGAACTTAGGAAGGAGGTAGCACCACAGGGCTTTGCTCTGGACCAAACCCAAGCCGAACTACATCGTGTGAAGCTAGAATGGAATCGCCTTCGCGAGAAGTTCAAACTGATAGAAATTACTACTCGTGCAATGTTGGCTGAGCCGCCCTCAGATTCTCTCACCTTAGCACACCTTACACTTAGGTACTATGCTGGGGTTATAAGGGGCTATGTAAGGAGACCGTAACTTCATTGTGTAATCCTTGGTTTTAAATAAAAATTTTGATTTCTTCTTATGATGAAGTTTATGAATTTTCAAATGTCCGGATAAATATAGTATGCATATTTTTGATGAATTTTAGCGAAAGGATATTTTAAAAATGTTTATGTAAACCTTAAATAATTAAAAATGTGTAATGATTTTCAAAAAATGGTCTTCTACAATTATGTTCAGTATGAAATTTAGAGTCTAATAAGATCAACATAATTTTTGATGAATAGTAAATTATGAATAGTGATTTTATGCTTAGGATTAGTAATGTGACCAAATGGTTTAGTAATAACACTTAAAGAAATTATTAATATAATCTAGGCACCTTGATTAAGTAATGTGATTCAATAAAATGGTTAAATAACAGTTTCATAAATTATTAGTCAAGTATTAGTTTTTTCAGGTGAATAGTGTTTTTTTAATTAAAAATTAAATTAAAAATATTTAGAAAATTATTTCTATAAAATGGAATTTATTTTTTAATTCAGAACATCGATATTATGCTAAGGTAATTTTTGGGTATTTTTCTAAAAAAAATGAATTTTCGGTGAATAGTGTATTTATTTTAAAATTAAATTAAAAATATTTTGAAAAATATTTTTATAAAATGGAGTTCATTTTTAAAATCAGAGCATTGATATTTGGTTAAGGTGAAATTTTGGGATTCTTCTAAGAAAGTTGAATTTTCGATGAATAGTGACAATACAGTTTTTAAGTTACGTGTGTTTAATGACATCATTAAATGATGTATTATGTATGTAATCAATATGGTCGTCTTATGAATAGTAAGATAAGGTATGAGGTGTCCCAAGTTGCCAATACCATGGTCAAATACCATGGGCAAGCCCATGGTTTTTTTAAAACCACCAATGAGGTGTCCCTGGGCCATTAATGCCTTGTCCCCTCACTTTCCCTATAAATAACCACCCATCCCACCTTTAGTTTTCACTCCAAACTCTCCCCCAACGATGCTCTGGTCTCATTACCTCCCAAGGAGTCCTCACAAGGTGCCCCCAATCCCTCAAGGTCCCAAACTTTAATTTTAAGAGTTATGTTTAAGGTAAGGGATCCTACCTCTCTCTTTCTTTTCAAGTAATCTCTTTTATGTCATTTATTTTATCCTCCATGATCTTATGTTGGATGATGTTATTTTATATTACTCTTAATTACCTTTTCAAGTTCATATGATGAGAGACTCCCTCTTGCTCTCATCAATTCGTTTTAAGAAAGTTTAAGTGACGCCGTTAGGCTGCCGAATATTTAAGGGATTCTTTCACCTTTCTCATTTTTCAAAGCTCTACTTTCATGTCAAGTCTTTCAAGTCACTTTTTATTATGTTGGGGTATTATCTCTATATCTATCATACTGATCTTTTATGTTCATATTATGAGAGACCCTATTTGATCTTGTCAATTCATTTTTGTTGAAATTTAAGTGGCGCCGTTAGGCTGCCGAATTTTTAAGGGATTCTTTCACCTTTCTCATTTTTCAAAGTTCTACTTTCATGTCAAGTCTTTAAAGTTTTTTTTCTTATTTTTGGGTATTATCTCCATATATATAATACTTATCTTTTATGATCATATTATGAGAGACCCTATTTGATCTTGTCAATTTATTTTTGTTGAAGTTTAAGTGGCGCTGTTAGGCTGCTGAATTTTTAAGGGATTCTTTCACCTTTCTCATTTTTCAAAGTTATACTTTCATGTCAAGTATTTCAAGTTCCTTTTTATTATGTTGGGGTATGATCTCTATATATATCATACTGATATTTTATGTTCATATTATTAGAGACCCTATTTGATCTCATCAATTCATTTTTGTTGAAGTCTAAGTGGCGCCATTAGGCTGCCAAATTTTTAAGGGATTCTTTCACCTTTCTCATTTTTCAAAGTTCTACTTTCATTTCAAGTCTTTCAAGTTAATTTTTATTATTTTGGGGAATGATATATATATCTATCATACTGATATTTTATGTTCATTTGATGAGATACCCTATTTGATCTCTTCAATTCATTTTTGTTGAAGTTTAAGTGACGCCGTTAGGCTGCCGAATTTTTATAAGAGAAATCTTATTTTTGTCTTCCATTCATGTTCTTCATTTTATATTGTATATCTTTAAAATTTCATTACCATGTTCTTAAATCCTTTATATTATTCCCCCCTGATTTTTTGTGGCTCATTTATGAGTGGGTGACCCATTTCCCCTCTCTTATCAATGTTTTCTAAAACCTCGTAACATAGCTGTTATGCTGCAGAATTTATATCTCAAAATGTCTCTCTCTTATTCTTAAATTCATTTATTTTATTAAGTGGATACTCAAATCTCTTTCTTATAAAGGGGTATTCACATATATACCAAAATGTTCTATTTTAAATTCTGGGATTTACATACATGAGACCCTCTTTCCCTTTCCGTGGGTTTAAAGTGACATAAAGATCATGTCTTTAAAGCAGTTTTTAAAACGTCATGATTATGAAATGAAACCCATTTCTTTTATGCTATATGGATTTTTTATGAAATGATTGATGATTATATATTTGGATCAAATGATAATAAAGGCAAATTAATGGTGCACCCTGATAGTGCTCCAATGCATTGGTTAAAGACTTAATCTCTAGAGATGACCATTTGTAACAATGCCTTGGTGAATAACCTTGGTAATTTTTAATGACACCTTGGTGAAACAGACTTGATTGTCAATATTAAATATTGTAGCCACATCTTCAATTTATGAAATACATTATTTTTATTATGATATGCCTCATGATTTCTTTCTCATTCTTTAAAGTTCTTTTTCAAGACGTTGTTGATGTATCTCAAGTTCACATGTTAAATGTTTCCCCTTGTTTCCCTTATTGGGCATTCTGCTCACCATTTCTTTTGAGGTATGTCCCCAGGTTATGAGATGAAGTAATGAAACTAGGATGAAAATAAGGATAAGCCTTTCAAGTGTTTAATAATAATGTTTTATGTTTTCATGTTTTACGTTCCTGGTTTCCAAGACACTAAACCTTAAAGATCCTCGGTTTTGTAAAATGTAGTGAAAAAGTTATGTTATAAAAATGCAGGATTCTATAGATCACCTATAGAGGTTACCTTTATACATGGTATCTATTCCCATTAAATAGTGAAGGGACCCCAATTTATACCTTTACGTAGCATGTTTATTACCCTAACATAACTTAATGTTATGCCTGTTCCCCTTACAATACACTCAGAATGCGCCTACTACCATTTCATAACACCCAGTAGTTCCCCTAGGTGGCCCTTATACCACACTCTCTACCCTTATAAATGTATTTTTAACTTTAAATAGTGTCTCATGTACCCTTACATTAAATTTATTTCTCTAAGGATACCTTTAATAGCTCATGATTTTTTTATGTAAGGTAAATAAAACTAAAAAAATAATGAAAAATCAAAATTCTTGATACATTCCTTATAACAGATCAAAATTTATTAAAAACATTTAAACACAAAATAAAAATCCTTTAATCAATGTAATTAAAAATTTTAGAATCACACCATTTATTTTCAATTGAATCCATATATATATATAACCACTAAAAATTGTTTTTATATCCATTTATCAAAGTAATTATTGATTTTAAAAAGTATAAAAAAAAGAATTAATTACCAAAGTTTTATCTAGATTAGGGGTTAAATAATAAATAAAAATTAATTAAAAATTTGGAAATATTGACTCTCATCAATGTGTAATTTGGATAGTGTGTACGAGTCATTCTCGACTCTTTTGAAAATTTTGAAAAAGATGATTTTCATACATTTCATTACACAATCATGTTTGATTTATTGAGGCCATAATATGTGTAATTATGAGCTACACATATTTGAATTAAAAATACTGTATGTTTCATAAAATATTTATATGTTTCATGAAATAATTTAGTGAAATTTAAAATAAATACGGACTTAAAATTTCTATATACATTTGAGAAATATAAATAATAAATATTCTGAATAAAAAGTATGATAAATCAGAAGATATTGAGGATCAATTATTTATGGTTTTTAAATCATGGTAAAATATAGATCATGATTCATGATGAGATAAAATCAAGACTAAAATGGAAGGATGGTTGGGTGCTGATATGAGTTATACACAATAAGAAAAAGAGCTATTTCACCACTGCATGAGTTCATGCACACATGAATGAAAAATCCAAATAGATTTAAAGGTGTGATTTTTTTTAGGAATAAGAATACCATTATATTTCCATGTGTCATAAGAAACTAAATGAGGTTGGTTCTTCAATAAGGCTGAAGAAATATTAGAATAAAAAAATGAAAGGAAAACTAGGATTCTAAGTTTGGATGGTTGAAATTTAAAGAACTTGAATGCAAAATTTTATAGAAATACAAAAATTCCATATTTTTAAGGTGAATTGAATATAATAATATAAAATTAAGTAGGAAAAGGTGCATAAAATTATTTAATGTTTGGGAACTAAAAATACTCTAATATTTGAAATAATAAAGAAGATGATATTTGACTCTAAATTCACAATTCTATTATGTGATGTTGAGGGAATAATATTGTATTCAAGTGTTGTAGCAAGAATCCTTCCTGTGTGCACTGAAGAAGAAGAATAAAAAAGTGAGAGGAGTATCTAGCTTTGATTACCACAGATTCTTTTCAATCCAAATAAAATGATAATTACATACTAAAACCATCATGTTATATAATTACAAGGAATATTGTTTTCGATTGTTCTTATAAAGATCTTATTCTAAAATAATAATTGGAGAGATCCATCCTATAGTATTTTGGTGTAGACTTTTGAGGAGGTTATAAGTGTAACACTTGATTACTGTAAGAAAAGATTAAGATCAATCCATACATTATAGGAGTAACTCTATCCAACACAATTATTCTTTATTTGAGGAAGTGAAAGTCCATTATCTTGTATAAAATTATATCAAGTGATATTTATCTATACCTGGTTAGTTCCAAGATAATGAGTTTAATCCAATACCCCCACTCGTGTTTTATTTGACAATAACAAGGAAGATATGCACTTTAGATAATAACCAGGATTCACTAGGGAAGTATCCATCCTTAGAGAGGTTAAATTATTCAACAAACCCTGGTGTTTTCTTGATATAGTTTATTATTATAGATTTGTATGCATATAAACGAAAAAATAAATACATAGAGAGAGAGAAAATCTCTCATTGAACAAGTGAATAGGTGATAAAATGTATATATTTTTTATGTTAGAATAAAATTATACCGAAACTAATTCACCCCCTCCCCTCATTATTGGACACACCCCAATATGACCCGAACAATATATCAAGGTGTTTTAGAAAAAAATATTGAATGTGGAATAACAAAGGGAGTATCACCTGAAGATGCAATGACTAGAATATGGAGTTAGTGAGACTTCCTTCAGTAGTTTGAGTTGGGTTGTCAAAATTTTTATCAACTTTAACTTAAATGTGATTTTTCTTTGATGGATATATAATATTGATCCCATATGTGTGAGATACAATGTTTGAACTACATATTCCTTGTGTGAATTCTGTTTGTACTTTTTGTTTTCATGTGTGTGTTTATCATGTTATTGTTATCTTTTGAATTGATTGAAAGGAATATCATGAGGTGATCAAAAACAAATGGTGGAGGAGAACTTGATGTGGTATTTGAATTTCCATGTCTTCCATGTTATGGTATTTAAAGTCTTGGGAAATGTTTAATTTCATGTAGATGATTCTGATGGTTAATGTCCTGCTGTGCTGGATTACTAAAACATAGAAATTTTGGAGATTAGATTCTAAAAACTCACCCAAAAAAGTGATATTAATACTAGGTTAGGTTTCTTAATAATGGATCATGATATAATAATATCTTATGTAAGTTTTTATCAAGGGATTAGAAGGAATTTAATGAAATAAATGTGGTGGTACCAGAGAGATTTTGAGATATAAAAATCACTCATGACAAAAATGTGTATTGATGCATGTTTCATTTTTTGTGACAGTCTAATATTGATGGAAGAAAACTGGGTTCCCATAGTTTGGTGTTTGAATATATTTCTAAAAGAATTTCATTGAATGATGGAAACATTAACATCACTATTGCTAGGAATGTCAAAATTCCTATTGACTAGATTCATGCAACATATTCCATTCATTTTGTGGAATTTCAGAACTTGATACAAGGATTCATGAAATTAAAAAGAAAAAAATGATCCTATTTGTTTTCATGATTCAATGGGAGATTACATTTTTGTAGGAAATCATTATAATGGGTTATTAATATCTTGATTATCTAATTTGATAATTTATAAATATTAGAGGATTCTAGCATTGCTAATCCTAGAGGATTTTAAATTCCATTGTATGGATAAGTTATCAAAAATAAAGGGTTAGTGAGATAGAAAGACATGATTACAATAACCTGGATTTTTTTAGAAGTTATAAGTTAGATTATCAATGACTCATGTTCTTGGAAGGAGTTCTCAGTAAAGAAGTTATTTTCCAGTTCAGGTCAAAGACAGTCAATAGAGATCAGAGGGTCTATTAATATTAGGATATATTTTTAGAGGTTTCAAAAACCTACAGATGATAAGGGTGACTAGAATTGATAAAAAGTTTTTTCTCAAGCCTAAGTGTTGAGTTATGATTCCATGGATTAGATGACCAAAATATGGAGTTTGAGGAATAGTTTTCATGATCATAGGGATGTTCTGGATGAGGAATAATGAAAATTATGAGTTATGTGAAGTATTAATGGAACATAGTGTCAAAGAGAAAAATATTAAGTGGAAACATTTAGTGTTTGTTGACCTCACCTATTTTGATAATCCCAATCTTGTATTCATATGTTTTAACAATCCCAATTATGTTTTCATATATTATGATATTCACAATTACTGTTGATCTACACTTTAATTCTTTCAAATCGATGATCAAGTTAATAATAATGTTAAAATAATTTCTGATTTATGTTAATCTCGATTATCCATGTTTATATAAGTTTTGAAATGATTCTAAGTGAATTAGATGTGTTTTCCATAAGATAATCAAGTGTAAGTATCACTGACCTGAAGAGAGCTACAGATATGCATAATAGACAGAGCTACCGATAGATGGATAGCTACCGATAGCCAGAGCTACCGCTGCACAGAACTACCAATGCATAGAGCTACCGACAGCCAAGAGAAACAGATGGAACTATGTTCATCGAGCTACCGATAAGACCTACCGATAAGAGCTACCTATAAGATCTACCGATAAAAGCTACCGATAAGAGCCACCGATAAGAGTTTGAAGAGCTACCGATGGAAGATACTAGACAGAGTCAACCGTACATGTCTACAAACAAACAGCTACCTATAATGAACTGCGGAGTCAAATTCTATATCTTCGAAACTATTTGTTTATTACACTAAAGGCTACATTTGTTACTTTTGATGCATTTAATGTTATTAAATGATTTATGTTTCCATTTCAGGAAACCGTACCAAGTACGATTGAAAATCATATAATCATTCCTTCTTCTTAGTAAAGAAAAAAAGGGCATAAAAGACATCGTGTATGTATCAGTGAAAGTGAGTGAGACAAGAGACTTTAAGAGATCAACAACACATAACACACTTGTGATCAAGCTCAAAACGTTCCAAGAACAACTGGAGAACTTGCACTCATAAGATTACTACTACCAGACTCCAGAACACAGAGCATACATCGAGAAATCTGTGCTAAAGAAGAACAACACAGAACACTTCATTTTCTGAGCCGATAACCAAGCTGAACCTGGAATCACTGAAAGAAGAAACGATACTCTGTTTTTCAGACAAATACTAGAGAAGGACTCAGAACCATTTCTGATCAAATCCAAAGGAGTCCAGAGCTGCACTGCAATCACTAGATCCATTATAAACTCTATATCTTGCTCTAAGTGATTTAGTATTTGCATTACGAGCAGTGTGTGTAGCCTGTCAATTATTACACACACACTGTCTCCTGAACCTTAACTAGAGGATTTGTAAATCCTCACTCACAGTCTTTATATCCTTTATTTCCCACTATGGATAGTGGTAGAGGTCGAGTGTGACCTGGACAGCTTTGAGCTGTTGTTTGTTATCCCACGTATAACTGTGGTAGAGGTCTCTTGACCTGAACAGTGTGATCACTGTTGTTAACCCAGATCTAGGGTGTGGATCACTTTATATAAATTTTGAGAGGACTAAGTCTCGGCTTGAGACTGAACCTCTTGGTTAACTCTTGTGTTTTTAGTTAAAGTCTATATCTTTACCATATACATTTATTTCATATTCCGCTGCTATTACTTTGAAATATAATTTATCTTCAAAGCTACATTGATAGTTAAACTCGCAAGTGTTTATATTTATTATAAACCAGTAAGTTAGTTTCAAAAGTTAATTTAAACATAAGATTAAGTTAGCTGAGAAGTAATCAATCTTTGAGAAACTAATTGAACCTTTATAATCTATATAAATTCACTATAGTTTAATTTGTTTTGAAATTGGGGGATTTTAATATAAATTGTTTTTAGCATAAATTTTAATTGGAACTCAATTCACCCCCCTCTTGAGTGTCTACTCCAACCAACATTTGGTATCAAAGGATTGTGTGTTTTGAAAAAATTTTATTTACTCTCTTCTTTTCAACTGTGATTTTAGTTATATTTTAAAGTTCTTAAAATTTCTGTTATTTTTAAATTTTTATCTCTTTAAATTTTGTTTATAATAGATAATAGACTTGAGGGTGCTACTACTAACCGGCCACCTTTCATTAATGGAAATAACTATGCTCAGTGGAAACTTAAAATGAAAATTCATCTAGAAAGCATGAGTTTTGATATTTGGACTACTATTGAATCTGAATACAAAATTCCCACTACTGATAGATCTACTTGGGATGAACCTACAAAGACTGCTTACAATAATAATTGTAAAGCTATGAATGCTCTGTACTGTGCTCTAGGAGATGAAGAATTCAACATAATTTCTACTTGCAAAACTGCTTTTGAAATTTGCGATACCTTGGTTGTTTCTCATGAAGGAACAAATAATGTTAAAGAAATGATATTGAACACTTATACTATCAAGTATGATAATTTTAAAATGAAGTCTGATGAATCTATTTCTGACATGTGTCTCAGGTTTAATGAGATAGTCAACACGATGAATTCACTCGGAAAAGTTGTTCCACCAAAGGAACAAATTATGAGAATCTTGAGATGTCTACCAGACCGATGGAGAGGCACATCTGTCTCAATCATAGAATCATGTGACATTTCTGCTCTACTTGTCAAAGAACTTATTGGAAAATTGATGATGTATGAAGAAGAGCTCAAGGTAAACAAAGAGGAAGAAGAACCGAAAAGAAAATCTGTAGCTTTCAAGTCTACTGCTTTGAAGAGTAAGGAGAAAGAGAAAATACAAATGGAGGATGAGAGTTCAACAAGTGAAAACTCATAGTATGACAGTGATGCAGAAATGGCTCAGATAGCCAGGAGATTCAAGAAGTTTTATAGGAAAAAGAAATTCTTTAGGAAAAAAAATTACAAAGGAAAGTATGATCAACAAGGAAAATGGAAAAAGGATTGGAAGAAAGCCGAGAGGACTGATGAAGTTGTCTGCTATGAATGCAAGTGAAAAGGACATATCAAAGAAGACTGTCCAAAGTTAAAATTCAAAAAGAAATATGATTACAAAGATAAGAAGTACAAGAAAGCCATGACGGCTACCTGGAGTGCTTCGGAAGACAGCACTAGTGAAGCCGAATCTTCAGACTCTGAAAGGAATCGAGCCAACATGTGTTTCATGACAAATACTTCTGAGGTAACATCTGACACTCCTGTTTTAAATTTATATTATTCTGGAGATGATTCTGATTCGGAAAACATGTCAAAATCTGAACTATTTGAGTACTGTGATATGTTAGAAGAAACCTGTAATGAGCTTAAAGACAAATACAAAGGTTTAAAGAAACAGTATTCTTTAAGTGTTAAGCATAAATCTGATCTTGATATAGAAAAGGAAAAGAATGCTCAACTATTAAAGGAAAATACAGAACTGAAACTATCAAATGAGAAACTCAGAAAGGACTTAGAAAAATTCACAAATGGAAAGAATGCTCTAACTCAAATGCTAGGAAAGCAAGTTGCACCTAGATATGCTACTGGTTTAGGATACCAACCTGGAAAGAGACAGTTCACCAGAACCCGATTTATTCCTAAGTCTGAAAAAAATATTGCTAGTTCTAGTTTTGGAAATTCATATGATTAAACAGGATATTCATATGGTTATAGACCAAATAAAGTTTATCTTTCAAAATCTGTTACTTCTGTTAATTGTATAAAACCAATAAAACAAATCTGGGTACCTAAAGCCCTGATTGATAACCTATCTGGACCCATGAAAATCTGGGTACCAAAGTCATTTCCTGTTTAAATCTGTTTTATATGAGACCTGCTTGAAGAGCTGTCACAAGAAGATATGGTATTTAGACAGTGGGTGCTCAAGACACATGACTGGAGATTATTCTTGCTTCAAGAACTTAATAAAGGTTTATAGAGGTCATGTCACCTTTGGTGACAACTCTAAAGGAAAAATCATCGGCCTAGGATAGATTGGTAACACTGACTCAGTATTAATTTCTAAAGTTTTATTCATTGATGGACTTAAATATAACTTACTTAGTATATCTCAATTATGTGATGATGGTTTCAATGTCAAGTTTGAAAATGATTCTTGTGATGTTTTTAACTCCAAAAATGCTTTAGTATTTTCTGCTCTAAGGAATGAAAATGTTTATGCTGTTGATTTAAATTATTTAGCTAAACAAAATATTCCCTGTTTGAATGCTTTTCATAAAGAATCTTGGATATGGCACAGAAGATTAGGACACTGCAACATTCACTCACTTAGAAAACTGGCTAAGAAAAACTTAGTTAGATACTTACCTAAATTAGAATTCCCAAATGAAAAAGCGTGTAATCCCTGTCAAAAGGGAAAACAACACAAAGTTTCTTTTAAATCAAAGAAATAAGTCTCAACTTCTCAACCACTTGAGTTGGTTCACATGGATTTGTTTGGACCATCAAGAGTTTCTAGTTTAAATGGGAAGCACTATGTCTATGTTCTAGTAGATGACTTCTCTAGATATACTTGGGTATATTTCTTAGCTCACAAAAGTGAAGCTTATTCTTCCTTTGTTAAATACTCCAAGTCTGCAGAAAATCTTAGTGGACTCAAAATTAAGACCCTGAGGAGTGATCATGGCCGTGAGTTTGAAAATCAAGACATTAAATCTTATTGCTTACACAATGGCTACACTCATAACTTTTCTGCTCCTAGGACACCTCAGCAGAATGGTGTAGTAGAAAGGAGAAACCAAACCCTTCAAGAAATAGCTAGAACCATGCTTAATGAATATGATCTGCCTATTTACTTTTGGGCTGAAGCTGTAAATACAGCTTGTTATGTTATCAATAGAGTCTTGATCAGACCTGTTCTTAAGAAAACCCCATATGAGTTGTGGAACAATAGGAAGCCTAAGGTTAATTACTTCAGAGTTTTTGGTTGCAAAGTCTTTATTTTTAACACAAAGGATAATCTGGACAAGTTTGCTTCTAAAAGTGATGAAGAAATTTTTCTGGGTTACTCTACTTCAAGTAAAGCTTATAGAGTGTTTAATAAGAAATCCAAATGTGTGGAAGAATCTGTTCACATAAAATTCGATGAAACCGATCCACATGAGCCTAAAACCTCTCTTGAGAATCTTGAAGAAGATTTGTCTGTTCTGGACCTTAATGATAAATCCAAAGAACCTGTTATAAAAACTTCCAGTTCTGGACTTTTTCCAGAATCTGTTTCGGTTGAACCCAAACCTACTAATGCACCTGAAGTGTCTAGTCCTACCTTTACTAAATCAACAAGAATTCTAAAGAATCATCCTTTGGATGCTGTTGTTGGTAATCTTCATAGAGGAACACAGACTAGAGATTCTCTAAGAAATCAGGTTGAACCTCAAGATTTTCTCTCCCAGCTAGAACCCAAAAATATTAATGATGCTATAGTTGATGAATTTTGGGTGATGGCTATGCAAGAAGAGTTAAATCAATTTGAAAGAAACAAAGTCTTAGAATTAGTTGACAGACCTAAGGACACAATAACAATAGGCACTAAATGGGTTTTTAGAAATAAAGTTGATGAATCATGAAACATAGTTAGAAACAAAGCTAGGCTAGTTGCACAAGGATATACTCAAGAAGAAGGAATAGACTATAAGGAGACCTTTGCACCTGTAGCTAGATTAGAAGCCATTAGGATTTTACTTTCATATGCTGCACATCTAAATTTCAAGTTATATCAAATGGATGTCAAAAGTGAATTTCTAAATGGTTTTATAATTGAAGATGTTTTTGTAGAACAACCTCCTGGATTTGCAAACCCCCATTTTCCAAATCAAGTTTTTAAACTTTCTAAAGCTTTATATGGCTTAAAACAAGCTCCAAGAGCTTGGTATGATAGACTCAGCAACTTTCTTATTTCAAAAGGTTTTACTAAAGGGATTGCTGATCCAATTTTTTTTTATTAAAAGAATTTCTAAAGATGTTTTAGTTGTACAAATCTATGTTGATGATATTATTTTTGGATCTTCTAAACATTCTTTATGTGCTGATTTTTCAAAAATTATGCAAAATGAATTTGACATGAATTTAATGGGAGAAATCAAATACTTTCTTGGATTTCAAGTATTTCAAAATGAAAATGGTATTATTTTGAATCAAAGTAAATATACAAAGGATCTTTTAAAACATTTTGGTTTGGATAGTATTAAGGGGTGTGAAACTCCTATGAGTAAAATCTGTAAATTGGATACAGATGAAACTGGGAAACCAGTGGATCAAACCAATTATAGGGGTATGAATTGTAGTTTACTTTATCTTACTGCTAGTCGACTAGATATTATGTTCAGTGTATGTATGTGTGCAAGATTTCAAGAAAACCCAAAAGAATCTCATTTGCTTGCTGTTAAAAGAATTTTCAAGTATCTCAAACATACTGTTAACCTTGGTTTATTTTATCCAAAAGGACAATCCTTTGAGTTAATGAGTTATTTAGATGATGAATTTTCTGGTTGCAAATTAGACAGAAAAAGCACTTAAGGAACATGTCATTTATTAGGAAAATCCTTAGTATCTTGGTGTAGTAAAAAGCAGAATTCTGTAGCTCTATCCACTGCCGAAGCAGAGTATATAGCTGCTGGTAGTTGCTGTGCACAAATTCTGTGGATGAAACACACTCTCTTGGACTATGGATATGATTTTAAGCATGTTTCGATTAACTGTGACAACACTAGTGCGATAAACATCTCAAAGAATCCTGTATCTCACTCAAGAACCAAACACATTGATGTAAGGCATCATTTTCTGAGAGATCATTATCAAAAGGGTGATATTTCTCTTGAATTTATTGGCATTGACCATCAATTGGCCGACATTTTCACAAAACCCTTAAGTGTGGATAGGTTATGTTACATTAGGCACGAGCTGGGGATGTTTAATCTTCACCGATAGAAATCCTCACCGATAGAAATCTTCACCGATAGAAATCCTCACCGATAGAAATCCTCACCGATAGAAATCCTCACCGATAGAAATCCTCACCGATAGAAATCCTCACCGATAGAAATCCTCACAGATAGAAATCCTCACCGATAGAAATCCTCACCGATAGAAATCCTCACCGATAGAAATCCTCACCGATAGAAATCCTCACCGATAGAAATCCTCACCGATAGAGATCCTCACCAATAGAAATCCTCACCGATAGAAATCCTCACCGACAAAGCGCTGTTTTAAATCTCTTGTCTACTGTCAAGAATCTGAACCGTTTTTTTTTCTTTCTTTTATTTTATTTTTATTTATTTAACTTATGATTCCTAAATGATAAAACTAATTCTATGTTGCTTCTCACTCCACCGAACCCAAAACCTTTTACCTTCGAACCTTAGAACCTGAACCCTCTTCAAACCTGAGATCCCTCGAACCAGCGATGGAAAAAACCAAAATTCCTGTCATCCGAGAAGACTGTGTTGAGCCTAAAGAAAAAAGGCAGAAGTCCGAGCCAGAAGTGAGTAGTGCTGTTAGAACTAGGTCAGGAAGGAGACCAGTAAATCCTCATCTGCAAAATAGAGCTATTGTTATCGAAAAAGAGCTGTGTGTAGACTGGTTGCTGCCCAGCAATTCGTTGGTACTCGAAGTTATGGAAGCTCAGAGATGGGTAGACTGCTTTTCAAATAACAACGTTCCCTACTACCCAAAGTTGGTAAAACAGTTTTATGAGTTCGTAAGCTTCGAGAAGTCAGAGAATGAGAACCGAGTATCTTCGTTTGTAAATGGTAAAGTGCTATCATTTTCATCAGTAGAATGGTATGATTGCTTAAAAGTTCCTCATGAAGGTGTGTCTGGATATGTATCAAGAGAAATTCCACCTACCAGTGACATTTTTGATCATGAGACCGCATTGAAAGAACTGACTGGTGATGGAACTCCAAGGCAAGTGGTTGCTGCAGAAATGGATGGAGAGAACAGATTACTGTTCAAGTTTGTTCAACATGTGTTGATACCAAGGAGAGGAGACTTTTCTAATTTGAGATATCAGGATATCTATCTCCTACATCTTTTGAGACATGATGTCAAAGTCAATTGGTGCAGATTGGTGATGAATCAAATGGAAGATATGACAAGGCCGAAATCAAAGTCTAACGCCATATTCTTTGCTAAGCTGATTTCTGTAATGATCAAAGTGAAAGGGATAGCTGAGTCTCAAGATGAGACAGTTGTAGTGAAGAAAAACTTTTGTATCACTACTACAGTTTGCAAATATATGAAGATTAATTGGAATCCGTGGAGAGGAGAATGGGTCAATGATGACAGAAAGGTATATGATAAATTTAATCATGTGGATTATCCTTCAAGGACAAAGGATAAAAGAGATCCAGGTCTAGGACCTGATGAAGAGTAACCTGAGTACAGTGATGAGTCATAAGAAGAAGAAGAAGATGATGATGAAGAAACTCCTATGGATGAGGGAGGAGATCCTGACTTGCCTCCAAGCCCTGTTTCTGAAATTATGTCTTTAGAAAAGAAAGTGCTAGCAGAAGTGGAGACACCTGCTAATGAGGAAGACCAGTCGGTCTCTGAGCATGTAGAGGAAGAAAAGAATGTCTCTGAATTATCTAATTCTGCTGAATTAAGTCTGAGTCCAGTTATTGGAAGCTCAGTTGTACCTTCTATGGATGAAGAAATAGAAATAGGAGAAGCTGTACCTATTCCAGAAAATCATCCTACTGCTGCAGAGATGGAAGTTATTGTGGAAGATTCTGATGAAGAAAGACCAGCAGAGAATGTAGTTGCTATATATGAGAATGAACCCATTGAGGGGGATCATCACACCAAGTTTGGAAATGTTACAGTGACTATCGAGTCTGAAGACTGGGTAGAAGACCCAGGTTTTATAGTCCTTGGTTTGGATTATCCTGATTCGGATAATGAAGTATCTTTGAATAGACTGAAGATCAGCTCTGACATCAATCCTGAGTTATTACCTGCTGATGTGGTCCGAGTACATGATTTAGATGTGCTGAAAGAAAATCTCAAAGTCAGTTTTGTAAAAGAAGTAAAGACAATGGAATATTTTTTAGTATCCTCGATTCAATCAGTCATGGCTGACTCTGTAGTCAGTTTAGCTTCTGAAAGAGTATCTACTACAGTTGCTCCTACTGATTTTGTTACAAAGTCTAACCTCGAATCCCTAAATCATGAGCTGAAGGAATCCTTCAGTGCCTCTGTTTCTGAGATGAAGCACTATTTTGGTGAAGAAATAAAGTTGTTAGAAAGGTCTTTTGAGCTTTCTCTTGGTTACAATCTGTCAACTTTTGTGGGTGAGCTAATAGAAGAAGTCAAGGAGTGCCACACTCAGACTTCTAGGCTAGAAGCAGATCTTGAAGCTCTACGGATATCTATTGTTGCCTTAGACTCTTTCATGAGTTCAAAATCTCAAGCTGATAAGGATTTAGCTTATGTGAAGAGTGTTGTAAGTCAGCTGGTCTCGGTGTTTGAAGCTTTCAAAACATCTGTGAAGGATCATATCAAAAATCAGGACTCTCAAATGCAAAATCTGATTAGTGGGTTGACCACAAGTTTCAAAGAAACTGTATCCTTCTCTCTTGGTCCTTTAGTTCCAAAACCTGCAATTGATCTGAATCAATTTCATGCTCTGATGAAGGAGGAGCTTGGTTCTATTTCAACCAGTGGCTCTGTGGACTCATCATATTTAAGTCAAGTTGTGCTGTCTACCAGGGATTCAGCCAGAAAAATAATGAAAATCGTCTAGGACTACATGAGAGAGGCCTCTGCTTCTCAAGAGGCAATCAAGAATAAGGTGGATACTTATTTTGAAAAGGTTTATACCAAACAACAACTGACTAACCATTTCAAACTTCTTCTTGAGAATCTAAAGTTACCTCCAGTGACTCAGGACTTCAGAGAGTAGGTTAGTATGCTCAGGGAGCTTACTCCTACTTTGGATAAATTCATTGAAAATAGAGTTGATTTTATGTCTGCAATGGAGAGAGGAGGAAGCATTATAATGGATTTCAGAAACCTGTTGCTGCCCTTCCTGCATGTGGATGCCAGACCGGTCATTATACCTCCTGCTTTGCCTGCCTCTGCCTCTACTGCGTCTCCAGTTCAGCTGACTCCTACTCAAGCCATAAGAAGCCTCATAGCTATGATCACTCAAAGGACTTCCCAATACAGGCCTGACACTGTATCAGTTGCTCAGCCTCCTCTGATCATTTCTGGAATTCCAAAGTCCTCCCCAGTATCCTCTACACCTTAATTCTCTTCTGATCCCAAGGGAAAATATTACATTGAAGATGTGGATTGATAAAGTGCCAAGGATGTTTGATAGGAATCATTTTGTTTTTTTCTTTCTATTCTGTTTATGTAATTTTTGTCTAATATAATATAAATGCCTTTCTTTCCACTATCTCATTTTATCATTTTTCTATGTTTTCTTTCCCACTTTTTGATTATCACAAAGGGGGAGAAATTGGAGAAATATACAAGGAGAAATATAAAAGGAGCCATATAAAAGGAGAAATATAAAAGGGGAGAAATATGATCAAAGGAAGAGCCTTTGATACTATTTCTTACATTTCCTTCTTTGGTACCAATTCTTTCAAACCTTATCTCTGATACTATTGTATTTAATTCTACCTATGATAATTTTTGATCTATATCTTTCTATTACCATTTCCTCTTTCCTTTGATACTGTTTTCTTTGATAAAATTGAATATTAATGTTATACTATCTTAAATGGCCATATCATAAGTTGTGATTATCAAAAAGGGGGAGATTGTTGACCTCACCTGTTTTGATAATCCCAATATTGTATTCATATGTTTTAACAATCCCAATTATGTTTTCATATATTATGATATTCACAATTACTGTTGATCTACACTTTAATTCTTTCAAATCGATGATCAAGTTAATAATAATGTTAAAATAATTTCTGATTTATGTTAATCTCGATTATCCATGTTTATATAAGTTTTGAAATGATTCTAAGTGAATTAGATGTGTTTTTCATAAGACAGTCAAGAGCTACCGATGCACAGAGCTACCGATATCCAAAGCTACCAATGCACAGAGCTACCGATAGCCAGAGCTACTGATGCACATAGCTACCGATGCATAGAGCTACCGACAGCCAAGAGCAACCGATGGAACTAATTTCATCGAGCTACCGATAAGAGATACCGATACGAGCTACCGATAAAATCTACCGATAAGAGCCACCGATAAGAGTTTGAAGAGCTATCGATGGAAGATCCTAGACAGAGTCAACCGTACATGTCTACAAACAAACGGCTACCTATAATGAACTGCGGAGTCAAATTCTATATCTTCGACACTATTTTTTTATTACACTAACGACTACATTTGTTACTTTTGATGCATTTAATGTTATTACATGATTTATGTTTCCATTTCAGGAAACCGTACCAAGTACGATTGAAAAGAATATAATCATTCCTTCTTCTCAGTAAAGAAAAAAAGGGCATAAAAGACATCATGTATATATCAGTGAAAGTGAGTGAGACAAGAGACTTGAAGAGATCGAGCACACAGAACACACTTGTGATCAAGCTCAAAACATGCCAAGAACAACTGGAGAAATTGCACTCACAAGATTACTACTACTAGACTCTAGAACACAGAGCATACATCGAGAAATCTATGCTAATGAAGAACTACACAGAACACTTCATTTTCTGAGCCGATAACCAAGCTGAACCTGGAAGCACTGAAAGAAGAAACGTTACTCTGTTTTTCAGACAAATACCAGAGAAGGACTCAGAACCATTTCTGATCAAATCCAAAGGAGTCTAGAGCTGCACTGTAATCACCAGAGCCATTCTAAACTCTATATCTTGCTCTAAGTGATTTAGTATTTGTATTACGAGCAGTGTGTGTAGCCTGTCAATTATTACACACACTGTCTCCTGAACCTTAACTGGAGGATTTGTAAATCCTCACTCACAATCTTTACATCCTTTATTTCCCACTGTGGATAGTGGCAGAGGTCAAGTGTGACCTGGACAACTTTGAGCTGTTGTTTGTTATCCCACGTATAACTATGGAAGAGGTCTCTTGACCTGAACAGTGTGATCACTATTGTTAACCCAGATCCAGGGTGTGGATTACTTTATATAAATTTTGAGAGGACTAAGTCTCGACTTGAGAATGAACCTCTTGGTTAACTCTTGTGTTTTTAGTTAAAGTCTATATCCATACTATATACATTTATTTCATATTCCGCTGCTATTACTTTGAAATATAATTTATCTTCAAAGCTACTTTGATAGTTAAACTCACAAGTGTTTATATTTATTATAAACCAGTAAGTTAGTGTGAAAAGTTAATTTAATCATAAGATTAAGTTAGATGAGAATTAATCAATCTTTGAGAAACTAATTGAACCTTTATAATCTGTATAAATTCACTACAGTTTAATTTGTTTTGAAATTGGGGGATTTTAATAGAAATTGTTTTTAGAAAAAATTGTAATTGGAACTCAATTCACCCCCCTCTTGAGTGTCCACTCCGACCAACAGTGTTCATGTTCTAATTTTATCTCTCACATCAATCTATTGTACGTCAATTACCTTTGACAAAAGAAGAAGAACCATGATGTGGGTGGACCATAAGTTTGTTTGAAAGAATATATATGATAATAATAGGAAATTTTGGAAAAATAATAGATGAATTTATATAAGTGAGACATACTATCCTTGACACATGAAAAAAGATGTTTTGGAGTGGTTTTTTATTTACCAAAAGCATGTATTAGATCCATGAGAAGTCCTTCATTGAAATCCCGCCTGATGGTGTAGTGAGGTGGAAAGTTTTAGAAATGGTGGTACAAGAGTTTTGGGTTCAAATGGAATATACTTCAAAGTGTTTCATTTATGGTTTGGGAAGTCATATTTTCTAGGATTATTTAATGTTATGGAAGTAAGATAATTGTGTTCTCTTTTTTTAATGTTTACAAAATATTTCAACTTTTTCTATAATAAAGCTAGATAATACATAACCTAAAGTCCCGACACACTTTTCTTTACAAGGGATACAAAATTTTTTAAATAACAATTAAAATATCATCATAGAATCTGAAGTACCTATTGAATGGAGGTTAAATCCTCAAAGGTTTAGAACAGAGGCTAATTGTAGTGTGAGAAAAGGACCATAGATACCTCAATTTCACCGATCAAAAGTTATGTAAGAGTTTATCATACCTATGATATAAGAATTTATGGTAGTATCAAATGGAATTTGATTTAATTTATGTTGCAAAATTTTTATATACTACTATGATCCTAGATTTCAGAAACTCAGAGATTAAATTGTCATAAGCAAATGTCTGGAAGAGAGAATCATTGACCTGGTGCATGGTATATCTTGTTGGAAATTAAAAAAATTTAGAGGATGTAAATCCGGTTCCTATTTTTTTTAGATTAATTAAATGGAGGAATTAATATGATTTTTATATATAAATACTAATTATAGATCATGATTTTAGATAAATAATGGATAATTTCTTTTAGTGAGAGACTAGATGGTCAGATAAATCATTGAATGGAGAACTCTAAAGTTATTGTGGAAGAAGGGTGAATGGAAGCTGAAAATTGGGACTTTGGTGTGAGTATGAGAATAGTATTCAAGTGGGACATTATTAGAATCGAACCATGAAAATAATTCCCAGATGGGAGATTATTGGGTTTCTCATGAGAACTATTTATTGGTCAAGTGTTAGAGCTCTGAAAGTTCAATTGCTAAAAGTAAAACTTGGGAGAGATGGATGGAGACCATATATCCCCACTATGAATGTAAGTTGGATAGTAAAAGTTAGTTCACTATATGTTCACAATGTGGACATGTCAGTTTCATATATTCAATATAATAAATTGAATACAAGTTCAATCAAGCCTCAAAATTTTAGGTCATCTAAAGCACAGTAGATAGTGTGAGTTCACAGGAAGTAGCAATAACAACTAAATTTATTCAACCTAGTGGATAGAGTATAATGGATTTTGTGTGTGGAAATGTAGAGGATGAACTTCCAATGAAATTAATTGAGGATTCATTCATGTTTCGAGATAATGGAGTGATATTTATGGAAGGGAAAACTTATGGTATCAAGATGAAATTATAGAGGTGGTGATGCAAAGTAAAAAGGTTTATGACCTATGTGAAGTCACTGATGGAAGGATGTGGATATGGTAAAAAAAAATTCATCAAAGTCATTGTTATAATTTTAAAGGTATCATGATATAATCATTGAGATTTAGTAGTTAATTTATCGAATTATATATGTAATAAGAAGTTTCATAGTCCAATGGAGGGTTGCCTATATATATAGGATGGTGGTTCTGACTGGATAACTAGACAAGACCACTATAAATAGTGATATTAGTCCACTTGTTCAAGTTTTAATGAAAAGTGTTAATGATTCCAGATAAAGGAAGAGGTGTCTCTAAGAGCACACCTAGGTATACCCTAGTACTGAAGGCAGAAATCTCGAAGTCAGCAGACTGAATGGAGGTGCACCAAAGGATGAAATGACTAAAAAATAGTATTGGTGAGACTTTATATGGTGGTATGAGTGTTTTTTCATACTTTTCTATCCATGTAACTCATATATACTCTATTTTTAACCGAATGAAAGATATTCCATCATTTTTTATAGATATAGGACACAATATCTGAACCATGTAATCCTTATATGCAGTGTGTTTGTATTTTGTGCTTACATGTGCATTTTTGTAATGTGATTATTTTATTATTCATTAATCAAAAGGAATATTGTGAGGTGACTAGAACTAGATGGTGGAGGAAATGTTGATGCAGTGAATGGGGTGCTCGGTTTTCCATGTTCCCATCTTTGAAAGAGGATGACTTGTTGCAGTGTTTTGGGTTCTAGGTCATCAAAGTTCCAGTGTTCTAATTCACAGGGGATGTTCGATTGGTGTGTGGAACTTACAATGGTTGAAGTTTTTCTGCGATGGATTACTAAAACAAAGGAACTTCTGGTGATCAAAATCCACACCCTCAACCCCAATATTTTTCTCTTAATAAAATCTATTTTTATATTATTTTCTCTATTATGTTTATTTTATAATTTCATGTTCCTTATTTATATTTTTCATAGTTACTAGTTTAAAAAATTAATTTTATATTGAATATCTATTTTAATATATTTTCTTAAAAAATTGGATGAAATGACAATTTTAGGGTCCGAATAGAGTTCTTTATGGGATGAACATGAGATGGCCATTTTACTATATCTAGTAATTTAAATAAAATTACTTTACTTGAAATAGAAAAACTAGATTGAATATGACTCATGAATTCCTAATTAATTCCATTTAGTTTTTCATTTTACCTGAAAATTTAATGAATTTAAATATACAAATGAGATTAAAACACAAACGCACATGTTAATTTTTTTCACTTTTCAAAAAAAAAGTTAAATTTTAGAGAGATTTACCCATAATTTGTTTTCAATTTTATTTATCACGAGGATTAATTTAAGGATGAAAAAATGATTTTTTTAAATTCTGAAAAATATTTTTATAAAATAGATTTATGTGTAATTTTCTGGGAATTTTGTAATATTTTTATTTATTTAAAACGTTAAAAATAAATAAAATAAATATTTTGCCTTTAAAAATGAATTTATTAGTATGTGTTGGAAATAAAAAATCAAATTAAATAATTCAGTATTTTAATTTCATAAAGGGAACTAGAAATAATAGTAAATTATATATGGATCCATTTTTTGGTATTATTATGAATAATTAAGAGGGAAAATAAATTTTAAGTTCACCCAAACATGTTTTAAACCTCATAGAGACATGAGTGATTATTTTATCAAATTATTTAATGATATGTGAATTGATGAGAAATTGTGTAGATTCTGATTAAAATTTCAATTTATATAGTTTCATCATACTAGAACTATTATTTTAGTTAATGATGTATTTTTTGGAAATTAGAATTTAATTTATTAAAAATCATAAAATAAACACTAGGTTTTATTTCTTAAATTGGAATAAAAAATTTAATCTCTATTTTATCAAATATAATCCACAGAAGTTAATGATGACCATTTAAGTGTGTTCTGATACTTGTAAAGAGATCCAAAAACTAATTTTTGGCCCAGTGTGAGATGTTGAGATGGTCAAGAGGGGGGATATAAATTATTAAAATTTAAAATATATTAAAAAATAATGTCCAATATCAAATTTAATCATATCATATATATACAATTCTGGTAAAATAGTCATAGGTGCATGTTCAATAAAATATAAGTGTATGTACGGTTGAAAGAGTAAAAAAAATAACACACGATTTTTTATATTAGCTTATATTAACATGATCATATGCCTACTCTTCACTACTCTATTATATATGGGAGAAATGACACCCACTAAACAAAACCCTCACTTTTGAAAGGATGTAATAACCTTTTATATAAACTTAATTTTTCCTACCTCGAGAAGCAACCCAAAACAAGAAACCTTTATTTTTATAAGGGATTCACAAATCAAAAAACCTATATTTTATAGTGGAGGTATAAACAAAAACACAAACATATTTTGAAAGGTAAAATCATAAACAAATGAAAAATTAATGAAAAAATAGAAGTGAAAATAGAGAAAACTTTGATACCAAAAAATAAATAATAAATAAGGGAGAACATATCAAAAATCCAATACAGCTCAATCACTCCAACATAAGTTTTTATGTTGAAGGAACCTGAAAATGATCACAATTATAGAACAAAAATGACAGAAGTAGACTTTCAGAACTTGTGTATCTCATATATATTACATTTTTCATTAGGTTCCTTCGATAAAAATTTGTAGACAAATTCATTAATGGTCAACTCATGATATCCACAATCTTCATCATGTGGGAGTTTCAAAATTTTTATCTATCTATTTTATGTTTAAATGATTTTACATATTTCATAGTAACCTACACAGGAAAACTAAAACAAAGTGAAAAACAATATAATAATAAAATTCTCTTAAAAAAACATAAGAGTGATATTAGAATCAACATATGAATAATCAACTTCTATCTTCATATGATTCATCATATGAGTGAAATATTTATATTATTGAATCAACATATGTGTCATTGGTGATCTATAAATGAGCCTTTTTTATGGATACATATCATTTAATACTTATAAATATTTAAACCTACATTTTTTGAATTTAAAACAAAAATTGTAACAATTTAATAAAAATCAAAAGACTTAAGAATAAATTTTTAAACATTAAAAATATTTATTAAGACAATAATATTAACATAATAATTTTGAATAACCATAATACCTTAGAATTTGGTAAATTCAAAGTATTATCAAGACTTCAATGATAAACACAATAATTTAGCTTTACTTCATAAGAATTTATAAAATCATAATACTATAAGATCATTGAATAAGTCTTTTGACTTAGACTAATTATTAATAACACAATGAAATAAATTATATGAATAAGAATAAATAAATAAATAATGATTAATGAAATATTAAATAAATATGTGAGAAATTATAATGATCCAATATTGAAATTATGAGTTAGTGTAATAATCAAAAAATAATATACAAATAATCTCTGTCCTAACATTAAAAATATTCCCTTTTATGAAAATCAAAAAATCTCAAAAGAATTTAAAAAATAGGTCCCTATTTTAATTTATTAAAAAGTTGAAGAATTAACAATTTATTAAAAAACTATCCTCTTTCATTTAAATTTAAATTCCCTTCAATGATAAACACTAATATTTATTTGAAAAAAACTTAACAAGCTTAAATAAGTAATTTTTTTAATAATAACAATTAAACAGAAATGAAAAAAATGTTAATAATTCCTCCCAAATAAGTGAATACTAACTTAAATACACATAGAAATAAGTATAATTGTGATACTAACTTAAAACCTCAGTTAGAAAAAAAATAGTAATCTTCAAAATTTCAAATTTATTTTGTAAACATATTCGTTATAATAGATCAATTCGAAATATTAAATAGTAAAAAAAATCAAACTCCAACAATTCATACTAAATATCTATCATACCAAGTTCAAATATTATTTTTCTCAAATTTCAATGCATACAAATGTTTAGTTGAAATATAATTAAATTTATTATCAGTTGAAACAAATTCCAAAATAGTATATCCTTTATTAACATGATCTTTAATAAAATAAAATATAACATCTATATTTTTAGTCCAAGAATGTTGTAATGGATTCTTCAAAATTGAAATACCTAAAGTATTATAAAAATAAACACATTTTATCCAAATAAAAATTAAAACCAGTTTAGGCTTACATAATCCATAAGAAATGAGCAAAAACATTAGTAGAAACTATATAATCAGCCACATCTATGGATAAAGAAAGTGATAATTTATTCTTTTATATCCATGGAATCAATATTTTACTATGTAAATGAAACATTCCTGAAGCACTCTTTATATCAATTCTAAAAATCCAAAATCTAAATCAGAATAGCTAATTAAATAAAAAAATTATAAGTAGAATAAAATAATCTAGAATTTAAATTTCATTTAATATATCGAATGATTATTCTAACAACTTTTAAATGAATTTATTTAGAATCAACTAGATATCTAGTATGCATACAAAAACTAAACATAATATCGAGTTTAATAATTATCAAGTAAATAAAACTTATAATCATTCCAATAAAAAATTTAATGTCTATAGGTTTTTCAAATTCATTTTAATATAATTTATATTTAGTAATCATAGGGGTTCTATAAGTATTACTAGAGTCAAAACAATCTTTTAACTAACTCTTTATCATATCAACACTTATTCAAAAATATTCTATTTGGTATTTTTAAATTTTATATTCTATAATTAATTTTAATTATCCCATAAAGATCATATAAAATTCCCAAGTCATAAAATTAAGAAATCCTATACATAGTAATTCACTTGAGGAACCACAAAACATATATTTAACATATATTTGAATAATTAAAATATTATTTAAAATCTTGTTAATAAAGAAGAAAGGATCTAATTTTACTTTATTAAAACCATCATTAAAAAAAACAAAGATATTATATCATACAATGATTTATGATCTTTCTTTAGACCATATAATATTTTTTATATTTAAAAAAATTGTAAGGAAATTTTCATTTTCAAAATTAGGTGGTTGATTAACCTAAAATTATTCAGAAATTAAATCAATTAGAAAATAAATTTTTACATCTATTTAATACTATTTAAATACTTGAAAATATATAAAAGATATATAACATACTAATATATTCAATCCTAGTAACATGTGTATAATATTCATGAAAATAAATACCTTCTTAAAAAAATATCAAGAAACTAATCTAGATGTATTCTTTATAATATTTCTAGATTAATTCAATTTATTCTAAATATTTATTTAGTTTCTATAATATGTTTATATTTTGAGGGTTAGAACAAATTCCAAAAATTATTTGTAGAAAATTGATTAATTTCATCTTCTATAGAAACAATGTAATGGGAATCTTTGAAAGTATCAAACATATCATTAGGTATAAGTTTTAAATAAAAATATAATTAGCCCAAAAATTTGTAACAGATTTCCTAGTTTGCATTACATAATCAATATTTACAATTAATTTATCAAAAGGGTTATATTTATGAGTTTCCCAAATTATAAAATTACATTTATAAGGTATATTCTTCCACTAAATTGATACATTATTATAATGAAAATTTTCTTCATTGAAATTAAATTCTTTAAATTTTTCTTCAGTTTGATCTAAACATGAAATATGTTTCATGTCATTTTTATTAATGTTAACATTCATATATTCTTCCACTACCATGTATTTTTATTATATACTATATAATATTTAATAATATTATAGTATCTTAGAAAAACTCCTTTATCACTTTTATCATCAAATTTATCAAAATGGACTTTATTGTTTAAAAAAACTTTACATCCAAAAACTATAAAATAGAATACCATATGTTTCTTTACCTTATACAATTCATAAGATATTTTATCTAATAAAGGTATAATAAGAAATATATTCAATATATAACAGATTGTATTTATATATTTAGACTAAAATTATTTTGATAGATTAAATTCATTTAGCATAGCTCAAACTTTTACATGAATAGTTTTATTTTTCCTTTCTATAACACTATTTCAATATGGTAATCTAAGGGTAGAAAAATTATGAAAATATCCATTTTCTTCAAAAAATTTATCAAAATATAGATTAAAAAATTCACCATCTCTATTAATTATAATGGATATAATTCATTAAAACTTTTTATTTTGAATTAATTTAAAAAAATAAATTTTTTTAAATATTGTTTAATTTTTATGAGACATAAAATAAGTAAAATCCAATTAACAAAAATCATAAAATATTAAGAAAATATATTTATTACTACCCAATATAGTAGTCGAAACATGTACAAATTAATCAAGATGAATAATTTCAAGAGGTATTATAGTTTTTACTTCATTAATATATTTTAATCTTTCCTTGTGTTGTTTTCCTTTTAAATGCAAATCACAAACATGATACGTACTTTTATTAAGATCAGATAGTGGAAGTACTTCTCAATTATTTAAAAGTTTGTGAAACAAATGAAAATTTATATTTACAAGCCTCTCATGCCGTAATTATTACTCTTATGCAATACTTATAAATCACTATTTACCTTTACATTATGCCTTATAGTACCCTAACACTGTATTTAGACCATGATATCTAACCAAACACAAGAAGTTTTTCCATTAAATAATGGCTTGTCAACCCTTAAGCAACATGTATGGCCACAAGGATACTATTATATAGGATCTTAATATCTTTAAGCACATCTAGATTTCATATAAGGACCAGGTAATAAACAATATGTAAAATTTATTCTATAGAAATGAATCAATTTTATTTAATTTAAAAATATATTTTAGGTTTATTGTTTTAGAGAATCACGTAATTAAACTTATATAAGTAAATATTACATCATAAAGTTATAACTTCCACTAATTATCTATTTTTCCCACAATATAAAACTTTTAAGATATATTTTTTCTTCTTTTCATGACACATATTCACAATTTTCAGCTTGACATCATCTTTGTCCCTACTCATCCTTAAAACACTATGAAAAACATTTTAAAAAATAGGACGAGCTCAAAAAGATCTGTAAGGGATATATAAAACTTAACAAATAAACCCATTAGTCTATGAATACTCATAACAATTTTATCTTTTCAAAATAATATTTGAGCTCAAAATAAACATTTTCTTAGCCAAGAAATCAACTTGTCTACCCAAATATTTTCATACAAAATCATATAAAATATTAATGTAAAAAACAATGCTCATAAATTTTTCCTTGTAATCATGAAAAACTTGTGAAAATTTATACATTTCACCCTTAATAAGGAGAATAAACTTACCTTAAAAATCATGACCATTATCATACCTTGATAAATCATAAGATTTATGTAATAACACATAAAAATCCTAGATAATTCATATAAGTTACTTGTGAAATAATTTTCATATCACTATTATAACCACTCTTACAAATGGAATAACCCACTCAGTAATTTCCAATAACATCTTAGGAGAAACTTAACAGGTTAACTCCATCCCATTACCCATTACATTAGAGATCTTCATCAGGCTCACTCATCATTATGAGCTATATTGATCTCACCTATCATCATGAACTATACATGGCACTAAATTCATCCTAAAAAGTTCCCAAGGACCATAACATAATCATAGAACATGAATTATTTCATTTACATCATCATAATCATAAAAATATTCTTTTCACCCCTAAGAAAAACAATTCTGGATATCAAAATATCAATTCTATTTTAAACCATTTTTAAAAATAATTTGAAAAATGGGAAGGAGAGTTTTTATATGAAGAAGAAATGAAATATTTTAAAGTAATACAAACATAAAATAATGGATATGGTGATAGTAAAAATCATTTATGTCGTATATGTTAAAATAAAAAATCCCTTTTGTATTTTTGTAAATATATTCTATAAAAATACAAAGAAATATTCCATTTGAAATTTTTTTAAATAAAGTAAAAAGTGACATAAATTTTACTTTATAAATAATTTATTTCCATATAAATACAGCCATAAAATTATTTTAATATTATGTACATTGATGAAATATATTTAGAAAATAAATCTTTAATATATTTAAAACAAGGTTTTTAAGGAAAAGTGTCCCTTACCTCGAGTTCAACTCATTATGTACATTAGTTATCTTCATAAATAATGAACTTATGTTTATTATTTACATGATTAATAACAATTTCCAATTTTATTATTCCTTTTATTTAACTTATTACCATGATATATTTGATTACTTAATAAATTAACTTTACGTTAGATATTTTGATGATATTTGGCTCATAGGTCCAAAATGACTTCGACGGGTTGAATATGGTCAAAGAGGTCATTATTACATCATTTAAATAATAATAATCTGGAAATAATTATAATTTTTATAAAATAATTATATTTGAAAACCAAAAATTAAATATGGTTATGAAAAATTAATTACGTCTCAATCATGGAGACAATAAGTCGTATGTACGCATGGGTAACATTTTCATTTCCAAATGAGAATGATATAAACAAGTTAAGTATCATTTTATCTTTATAGAATTATTATTATTTCATAAAAAATATATTATATCTTTAAATTGACTTATATTTACCATCCATGTGATGCGTGTAACACCCCAAGCTTCTACGGTATGCTTCTCTTTGAATAATACAGTAGCGTGTGTTGTACGCAACTTCGAGTTCTAACACATCACAACCAATCAAACTAGCCATTATGAATAGTAATACCCACTTTTTGAAATTTTATAAATTTTATCTTTCAAAATGGACTTCATTTTTGGATTAAGGATATAAAAATTAGCTTAGGGTGAACTTTTGGTACTTTTTTGATAACTTTCATATTTTGATGAATAATGAAAATTACTAAATTTTAATTAAAAACAACTTTTTTAATTGAAATAATTAATAGTAATAAATTATGAATTTGAGTGATTTTAAGGTATAATTAGATTATATTTTTACCATTTAATCCAATTATGGTCATTGGACATAATTTCACATTTAAACTGGAAATAAGAAAGTGTCATGCTTTTGATAGTTATTATTTCTTAAAAACACGTTTTTTGTTTTGACAACGAGAATTAATTTTTAATTAATTTCTTCCACTTATGTGATTTTAATTTATAAAAATGTATTCCATATTTATAATCAAGAGGTACAAATTTTGTAAATAGATAACTTCTATTTTTAGACATTTTGAATAATTACTTCGGAAAATATTTTATTTATAATGGTTATAGGGTAAATCCAGTAAATAAGGGTAAGAAAATAATATTATAATAATATTAAATTACATTAAAACGTGTTCTAACCTTATTGGTTGATACATTTCCAACCATTGGAATCTTTGGGTCGATTTAGAGAACCCATGGAGCCACTTGTAAGTGATAATGACACTTTATATTAATTAAGTTAAAGTAAATACAAAAATGACATAAGCATATATCTTTTAGAAAAACAATTTTTACACAGAGTTATATATGTTATATTTTAGACTATAAATATTAATTAGAAAGATAAAAATATTTCCTATATAATGGTATTTTATTTATAATTTTTAGACCTTGAATAATTAAATTTATTTATGACACAATAATGATGCAGTATTTTCCTTATTAATGAATGAATCAAATAATTGGTATTATAAATGTTAAAATAAAAATAAATTGAAAGTCTTGATGACATAAAATAATTTTATTGGTTATTATGACATGTTATTATTTCTTAAATGAATTTTTCTCTAATTAATAATTTTTAAGTCTTTAACAAAAATCAATTATTAAATAGTGTCAAAATTGACATAAATGAGTTTTTAAAACAAATATTATATTATTAATTGATATTCTGTTCCAAAAAATATAAGGTTAGGCCAAAAGACTTATATAATGATATTTTTATCATTAATGGACCACTTGGTGGTCTCTTAAAAGTATATAGTATGTTTATTAACTATATAATATAAAAATACAAAGAGACATGGTAAATGTCAAACACTTTAACTAAGAGTTAAATAAAAAAGATAAAGTTAATATAGTGGACCAAACCTATATAAAACCTATTATTTGAGTGTTTTAAGACCTATACCCACCTTAAACTTTAAATAATCCACTTTGGATCCATTTTAAACCGAATATGAATTTATTATAAAATAATATTTCTACAATTTTCTAAGTTTCCCATCACCCCTCTTATAAAAGGGAACTACACCTACTCACTAATTCACACCTTAAAATCCTTTTGGATCAAGAAACCCCTACCAAAATATCCTCTCAGCTTCCATCACTTCATCCTAGAGGACATAAATTGGTCATAAATCCAACTTAAGGATCCCTTTTGAGCAAATCAAAAGGAAGAACCCAAAGAAGAGGTAATAATTTCACCACCCTCTTTCAAGTTCTTTTCTTTTTCCACTTCTTCTTTTTTTGTTATTTACACTATAAAACAATAACTCTAGTATCATCTATATACTGTGAAGTTATTATAAATATGGTACAAACATCTTAATTATTCTATCCATCCTTTGAATGACATGTTACCATACGTGCGTACAAATGGATTATCGTCTCCATGTCGTGGTGTAATTGTTATTCGATACTTTATTATTTGAATGGGTATAATAATGATGTTTAATTCATTTAAATAATAAATATAACATGATAATAATTCTGTATATATGATATAACATCCAATTATATATTATTTTAATATCAAAAGAGTGATATTGTCGCTCGTGCGTACGTATGGATTACCGTTTCCACGAACGCGATGAGATTCATTCCCCATCGTATCCATTCAAGACTAAATTTCATTTGATGATTGAAAATAATGTTTATATACATGATATCATTCTGGATATGAATAATATATGTCCCATCCATAACAAATATGGCTCACATAACAAAGAATATAAAGGAAAATGAATCTGTTTACACCCGAAACGACGATAATACTAAGATATTATTAACAAATCAATGTTAAAAGATAATATATGATATAATATTAATGTATATAATTATTTTATAATTAAATAACAATTATTTAACCATTATACAGGAGGTTAACCTACCCTTGACCAAAGAAAAGGTACAAAGTAAGGGGTTTCTTATCTCACTTTTAATTCCAGAAGATTTTCATTGTTCACCACTTATTTATTGCATCTGGTGTACTGCCCATGATTATATTAATTATGTAATATAATTTAATTTATGGATATTTAAATCATAATTGTATGATCCTTCTTTCATAGGTGTATGTTTCATAAGTTACCAAATTGGTAAGGTAATTTCAAATTTCAATTTCCACTCATTCGGCTTTACGCATACTTCATTGATTATTTTAATCCAAGATTATGTGTAGAATCTCTATTCATTTTCTTATGTCATAATTTCCACTCCCCTTTCTGTGTATATACTTTGGGTATACATAATCACTCCATTGATAAATTCTCAAGCCATCGATATGAACCTGATAAGAGTAATTTTAACTCAATCTCCATTTTTTGAGTTAAATATCCAATCCATTGGTGTTGTTTTTACAAGAATATGTGTGAATGTCCTCTAATTGATTTATAATGAATATACAATCATATTGAGTGTATTTATATTTGTCACACATAATTATGTCGTTGATTTATCCTTAACCTAAGGATATGGTCTTTATAAGAGATTTCATCTCAATTTACATTCCATTGAGACTTCTTTGTTGTTATACACCAAATCACTTTTATATGGTGTATATAATGTACTTTGACATAGTATATCATGAAGCCCTTTATTCTCATGATATTATAAATTTTTGATTACCTCAATTATTTTTATTCAAGTGTCTCTCTTTTTTTTATAACTATAACTAAAATGTCATTTAAATGTTTTAAAGATTTAATCTTCTAAATTATTCTCATTAATGTCCTTGTATTAAAAATGGTTTTAAGGATTTATTTATATGGAAATTAATGTTCTAAATTTAAATTAATTATCAAAGATTCAAAGTGGTATGAGAAACTTTGATTCAAAAATCAATTTTAAATGGATTCTTGAGACTTTTAAATGTTTTCAAGGAAAAAGTGGGGTAGTTCTCTCAAAAAGTTTTGATGATTATTTTCATCTATGTAAATATCCTTTAGTATTCTCAATTGAGGTTAATCTATTACAATAAAATCTTCTATATTGTATTGAATGCATTTTTTTTGACTATGGATGTTCTATTTTTATACCATTCATGGTTTGTGGATAAAGTATTGACATTTCATATGCCAGTTTTAATATGAATGTTTATGTTATGTTTCAAACATTTCATATGAGGAATGAATTAGACTTAGTAAGTGACGGGTGGAGACTGATATAGCTCCTCGATGCATCAGTAGGTCTCATGAGACAAACTAGTGTCTTAACACAAGGCCTTGACAAAATCTTATTTGTAGTCATGGAACAATGCCTTGACTATGTGGTTATGATAGTCTGGAATTATGCATTGCATCATTATAAAAATGGTTATTGATATTGCATGTGATTATTCAACTTGTAGAATATCCATGTGAATAAGTAAATTGAATTATTTCATTTTATTCTAGTCATATTATGTTGAAGTTCAAGTTTAAAAGGATTTTGTTTTAGTTATACATTGCCTTAAATGTTTATTCTTATTTATGAAAGTTTCTGCTATATTGTTATCCTTACTGGACATCTGAGCTCACCCCTTTCTATGTTTATTTTTCCCAGGATGTGAAGAAGTATTTTATAAATGACCTGCAGGGATAGTATGAGGGGATATGAGTGTGGTCTATGGAAACGAGATGTTGCGGTAGTTTTCATTTTATGATTTAATGTAAGACTTATGAATTTATCTAGTGATTCCAAGGCTACTAAACTAATCAACCTTTAGAGACTTGATCTTTTATGACCATGCGAATGATATGTAATAATGCAACGACTCTGGGATTCTAGGGTCAGGGTGTTAAATTTGGTATCAGAGGAAGTTTAGTACAAACTATGGAAACTAGATTTAGTTAAAATCTGATTAGAGCACATAGATCTAAGAAGGACATTGAGGATTAGTATAGAAGAACTTCCTAGAATTTAGGTATTGTAGAGATTTTGTGAGTTTTATGAGAAATACATCCTTGTCTGGATACAAGCAGGTAGAGGAATCTCTGGCACAGATGTACCTAGGGGTAGAAAACAAAAACACCACTTTGAGCTAGACTCGAACGGTAACTGGTGCACGACAACAAGCCTTGTTGTACTCTTGGTTACGACACTTCTGGGGGATATTCTTAGGATAATTTAAATTTTCTTTACAAACCGATTTGAATTATTTTAATATAAGATGAGAATAAATGACCTTGGTTAATCCTAATGTGTTTCAAATTAAGAATATGGTGTCATGATATTATCTAAATGATTTTATGACTAATATTACTCACACAATGCTTTCTAGTTTTAGTCAATGGTTGGGATCCAAGGAAGTCATAGTAACATTGAGAATGATGTACAAGGTTGGAACAGTGGTGGAAATGAGCAACAAAATGGAATTTTGATAGGTGTAAAATATATCATGTTCATTCCAAATCATTTTTCCAAAAATATGATCAAAAAAATATATATTAACCAACTCCCAGACTCAACAAAGAAGAGAAAGGTGATGAATGATAAGAGCTCCAACAGTGGAGACCATGGAGAAAAGAATCCTAAATTTCCATCATGCAGGAAATGTGGAAGGAGAATTCCATGAAAGTGTCTCAATGGAACAAATAAATTCTTTACATGTGGTAAATAAGGACATAATGTGATGAATTTCCAAGGAAAAATGAAGAGTACTACAGAAGAAAATAAAAATGGTCCCAAGAATCCATTTACAATCATTTTCTGTAAATTTAGGGGACCTGGCCATTACCCAAGTGAATTCTCTATTATATATGATATTTTCTTGGTCAAAGAATAAGCTATGTTGAAATAAATGGTTTGAGAAATTTTGAAAAGTACTAGTACTCCTTGTTTATGGAATTACTTTGGAATAATTTTCTCTTGTATTTGTAACCCTGTAGTTTGTCATGTAAAAAATGATATTTGAGGAAGAATTATCTTTTCACTTGTGGAAATAGTTATAAATAACCATTTGGTTTTATATGATCATTAGGTTTGAGGAAATTACAAGTTATTATATTTTGGGATGAAAATGAAAGGTATGAAATAAAATTTGTGGTTAAATTATGTTATGGTTATTTTGAGGAATTTATATCATTTTGGTAATGTTATAAAATACAGTTTTTGAAAAAGGACAACATACAGACCGTGTGACAACCCGTCGCGTTAGAAAAAGCTATGAGAATCGAACCCATAACCAAAGTGTGATTGGTATTTATCACCTACCACTGGACTACTTGAAGTCCTTGGTTTGTGTGACTAATTATTTTTAGTTAAATGATTTGATTGATCAATACTAAGTTGATTTGGGATCTTATGTCTTATCAAATGAATACCCTAAGTATAAGAAAATGATTCGGTGATTAAGTGATAAATGTTATTTTGGAAGATTTTCTCTTTGTTGGGAACACTATATGCCCAAGGAAAATAGAATACTATGGGATTTTATTTGAGGAGTAATGGTGGATTTTTATCCATGTTTTTATTGTGGATTTATAGTGATTTGGGTTATTTATGGAAATGATTAACCTATAATAGAGAATATGTGATTAGGTTAATTACTTTTAAGTATGTGACTTTAGGAGTAGTTGATGTCATTTGGATACACAATTTAACGTGGAAGACTACATAACCAAATTCTTCTAATTTTTTGGGTTTCAATATTATTTTGGATTATATTGAAGTATTTTAAGGACAATTATTTATTGAATGGTATTTATTTAACTTTGGGGTATTGTTGGTTTAGTTTTAGAAATTAATATTAGTGTTTCTTTCTCTAATGAAATATCCTTTTCGGGGATCATCAAATCTTATACTAACCATTTTGGTTTTTATTAGTCTCTAAAGACAAGGATAATATATAGATAATCCTTTGTAGATCATGTGATTCTATAGAAGTTTTTTCTAGATCTTCCAATGTGACCATGTCTTCTTTAATATCATCGTTTAAAAAAAATGAGTTAGTGGTAGGAATTTATTAAAGAATGAAACTATACTTAAAAATTAAGTATATATCTTTATGTTCTTAGTCAATCTCATAAATTAATTCCTCATCTTTATGTAATGTAACTTAAAACAAAAAAAATGTTGTCTATTTACTTTTCCTACTGGGAGACTAATGACCATTTGTCCCATCACAAGTTTTTCGTTTTCTTGTTGTTAAATTTATCCTGATCATGTTTTCTATCCCTCTCCATCAGAACATGACACTTATTTTATCATCCATATCTATGTTTTCTTACATGTAATCCTAGTATGGGTTAACTAGGGTGACCTTTGTACTTCTCTTTCTTTCTTTTAAAGTGATAGTTTTGTTAACTCTTTTTTCGATGTGGCACTTTCCATTATATTCCCAAGCCCAATTTTAAAAATTTCTAGGATGCAATTTATTGAAGGAGGGGAGAATGTAACAACCCAAGCTTCCATGGTACCCTTCTCTTTTAATAATACAGTAACGTGCGTTGTATGCAACTTCGAGTTCTAACACACCACAACCAATCAAACTAGCCATTATGAATAGTAATACCGAATTTTTGAAAATATATAAATTTTATCTTTCAAAATGGACTTCATTTTTGGATTGAAAATATCGAAATTATCTTAGGGTGAATTTTTGGTACTTTTCTGATAACTTTCATATTTTGAGGAATAGTGAAAATTACTAAATTTTTATTAAAAAAAACTTTTTTAATCGAAATAATTAATAGTGATAAATTATTAATTTGAGTTATTTTAAAGTATAATTAGATTATATTTTTATCATTTAATCCAATTTTTTTCATTGGACATAATTTCACATTTAAACTGGACATAAGCCAGTGCCAAACTTTTGATAGTTATTATTTCTTAAAAACATGCTTTTTGTTTTGACAATGAGAATTAATTTTAAATTAATTTCTTCCACTTATGTGTTTTTAATTTAGAAAAATGGATTCCATATTTAGAATTAGGAGGTAAAAATTGTGTAAATAGGTAACTTTTATTTTTAGAAATTTTTAATAATTACTTCGGTAAATATTTTATTTACAATGGTTAAAGGGTAAATCCGGTAAATAAGGGTAAAAAAATAATATTATAATAATATTAAATTACCCTAAAACGTGTGGTAAACTTATTTCCAGATACATTTCCTACCATGGGAATCTTTGGGTGGATTTATGGGACCCCATGGAGCCACTTGTAAGTGATAATGACACTTTATATTAATTAAGTTAAAGTAAATACAATAATGACATAAGCATATATCTTTTAGAAAACCAATTTTTACATAGGGTTATATATGTTATATTTTAGACTATAAATATTAATTAGAAATATAATTTTATTTCCTACATAATGGTATTTTATTTATAATTTTTATACATTTAATAATTATATTTATTTATGACACAATAATGATGTAGTATTTTTTTTATTAATGAAAGAATCAAATAATTGGTATTATAAATGTTAAAATAAATATAATTTGAAAGTTTTCATTACATACAAGAAGTTTATTGGTTAATATAACATGTTATTATTTCTTAAATTAATTTTTTTTGAATTAATAAAGTTTTAAAGACTTTCAAAAAAATCAATTGTTAAATAGTGTCAAAATTGAAATAAATGAGTTTTTAAAACAAATATTATATTATTAATTGATATTCTATTCATAAAAATCTAAGGTTTGGAAAAAGGACTTATATAATAATAGGTGTATCATTAATGGACCACTAGGGGGTCTCTTGGAAGTATATACTAATTTTAGTAACTATATAATATAAAAATACAAAGAGACATGGTAAATGTCAAACTATTTAACTAAGAGTTAAATCAAAAAGATAAAGTTAATATAGTGACCCAAAACTATATAAAACCTATTGGTTGAGTGGTTTACAACCTATACCCACCTTAAACTTTAAATAATATACTTTGGAGCCATTATAAACCAAATATGAATCTATTATAAAATAATATTTCTAGCTTTTCCAAAGGTGCCCCTCACCCCTCTTATAAAAGGGAACTCCCCATACTCACTAATTAACACCTTCAAAGCCTTTTATCTCGGCCAAAACCTACCCAAATATCCTCTAAACGTCCCTCAATTCATCATAGAGGCCCTATTTTGGTTATAAATACAACTTAAGGATCCATTTTGATCAAATCAAAAGGAAGAACCCGAAGAAGAGCTAATAATTTCACCACCCTATTTCAAGTTCTTTTCTTCTTCCACTTCTAATTTTTTTGTTATTTCCATTCTAAAATAATAATTCCAGTATCATCTATATACTATGAAGTTATTATAAATATGTTACAACCATCTTTATTATTATATCCATCCTTTGAATGACATGTCACCACACATACATACGTACGGATTACCGTATCCACGTCGTGGTGTAATTGTTATTCAATACTTTATTATTTTAATGGGTATAATAATGATGTGTAATTCATTTAAATAATAAATATAAAATAATAATTATTCTGTATATATGATATAACATCCAATTATATATTATTTTAATATCAAAAGAGTGATATTGTCGCTCGTGCTTACGTACGGATTACCATCTCCACAAACGGGATGAGATTCATTCCCCATCATATCCATTCAAGACTAAATTTAATTTTATGATTAAAAATAATGTTTAGATACATGATATAATTATGGATATGAATAATATCTATTTCATCCATTACAAATATGGCTCACATAACAAATAATATAAAGGAAAATTAATCCGTTAAAACCCGAAACGACGATAATACTAAGATATTATTAACAAATAAATGTTAAAAGATCACATATGATATCATATTAATGTATATAATTCTTGTATAATTGAATAAAAATTATTTCACCATTATATAGGAGGTTAAACTACCCTCGACCAAGGAAAATTTACAAAGTAAGGGGTTTTTTATCTCACTTTTAATTCCGTGAGATTTCCATTGTTCACCACTTATTTATTGCATGTGGTGTACTTCCCATGATTTTATTCATTGTTTAATATAATATAATTTATATATATTTATATCATCATTGTATGATCCTTATTTCATGGTTCTATGTTTCTTAAGTTACCAAATTGGTAAGAGAATTTCAAATTTCAATTTCCACTCATCCGACTTTACACATTCTTCATTGATTATTTTAATCCAAGATTATATGTGGAATAACTATTCATTTGCTTATGTCATAACTTCCACTCCCCTTTCTGTCGATATACTTTGGATATACATAATCACTCCATTGATAAATTCTCAAGCCATCGATATGAACTTGATAAGAGTAATTTTAACTCAATCTCCATTTGTTGAGTTAAATATCCAATTCATTGGTGTTGTTTTTACAATAATATGTATGAATGTCCTATGATTGATTTACACTGAATATCCAATCATATTGAGTGTATTTATATTTTTCACACATAATTATGTTTTTGATTTATCCTTAACCCAAGTATATGGTCTTTATAAGTGATTTCATCTCAATTTACATTCCATTGAGAATTATTTGTTGTTATACACCAAATCACTTTTATATAGTGTATATAATGTACTTTGACATAGTATATCATGAATAGTTTTATTCCCATGATATTAAAAAGTTTTTATTACCTCAATTATTTGTATTCAAGTGTCTGTCTTTTGGTTAGGAACTCTATCTAAAATTTCATTTAAATGTTTTAAATATTTAATCTTCTAAATAATTCTCATTAATGTCCATGTTTTAAAAATGGTTTTAAGGATTTATTTATATAGAAATTAATGTTTTAAAATTAAAATTAATTTTCAAAGATTCAAATTGGTATGGGAAACTTTGATTCAAAAATCTATTTTAAATGGCTTCTGGAGACTTTTAAATGTTTTCAAGGAAAAAGTGGGGTATTTCTCTCAAATAGTTTTGATGATTATTTTCATCTATTTCAATATCCTTAATTATTATCAATTGAGGTTAACATATTACAATAAAATCTTCCATATTGTATTGAATGAGTTTTGTTTGACTATGGATGTTCTATTTTTATACCATTCATGGTTTGTGGACAAATTATTGACATTTCATATGCTAGTTTTAATATAAATGTTTATGTTATGTTTTAAACATTTAATATAAGGAATGCATTAGAATTAGTAAGCTACAGGTGGAGCTCGCTATAGATCCTTGATGCATCAGTAGGTCTCATGAGACAAACTAGTGTCTTGGCAGAAGGCCTTGACAAAATCGTATTTGTAGTCTTGGTACAAGGCCTTGACTATGTGGTTATGATAGTCTGGCAGTATGCCTTCCATCATTATGAAAGTGTTTATTGATTTTGCATGTGATTATTCGACTAGTAGAATATCCATTTGAATAAGTAAATTGAATTATTTCATTTTATTTCTACCATATTATGTTGAAGTTCGAGTTCAAAAGGTTTTTATTTTAGTTATACATTGCCTTAAATGTTTATGATAATTTATGAAAGTTTCCACTATATTGTTATCCTTACTGGGCATCTAAGCTCACCTCTTTCTATGTTTTATTTTTCCCAGGATGTGAAGAAGTATTTTATGAATGACTTGTAGGGACAGTATGATGGGATATGACTGTGGTATATGGAGATGATATGTTGTTGTAGTTTTCATTTTATGATGTAATGTAAGACTTATGAATGTATCTAGTCATTCCAAGGATACTAAACTAATCAGTATTTAGAGACTTAATCTTTTATGATCATGCCAATGATATTTAATAATTCACCGACTCTGGGCTTCTGGGGTCGGGGTGTTACAATGCGGTGATGAAAAATGAATAACTTCGCTTCATGGAGGTGGTAATCCACACATATGTATGAACTATGTTATCATTTTTCAATGGATTAAAAGGTAAAAAACAATTATATATATTATATTTACATAATGATATTTATGAAATGAATATAATATTCATATATTAAATCCATAATTATTAAAATCGTGACAGGTGGTGATTGGAAATGAATTACATCGGTTCATTTGGCGGTAGTCCTCCGTACACATGAACGACGATTTCATTTCCCATTTTATGGAAGAGGATATGGATATAGTCTATTAAATTAAAATAATGAAATATAAATATATTTAAAATTATTATTTTTTTATTTCATCATGTTTGAATAATATTTTAAGGAGGTAGAAGAAGAAATTAAATTAAAATGTTTGATTAAGAACTATACCACTTCTTCAGATAACCTCTTTAGGTTTATTACTAAAGCCTTCCAAGGTTAGTTTTATGATCCAAAAAATGAATATAGTACATGATAAGAGATATTAAAATTTTAATTTTGTAGGGAGTTTCTAAACTATATGTATTTTGAAGTATATATAGGCAAGAAGAGGGGGTTTCCTTTTATAAGTAGGGGATACAAAACACATGTAATTTTTATAAAGATTAAAACATATTAATATATTAATCAAGGAAAAGGGATAAAATTGTACCATTTAAGAATATTATATTATATGTAATTGAAATATTTACATTAAATATTATTTATACATGTTTTTATCTAATTTTAACCTTTATCTTCTTATTTTAACCCTCGGTAAAACTTTTTTAACCTTAACCAGGGTATTTTTTACTATTCTTACTATTCATTATGAATAAAAATTAAGTTCACCTTATTAGAAAATATTAATTAAAATAATTCAAAGTATTTAATCCATCTTATAAAACTCAATTCACTAAAGTTTTAGAATCTAATATAAAATTAAATCCAAAAAACATGATGATAAACCCCTTTTTTGAAAAATTCCTTTTTTATGTTTAGAAACATTTTTATACCAAATTAATGTGTAATATTGAAAAAATAAAATTTATTGGATTAATTCTAATAAAAATTAACTAATTAAATTTTAAAAATAATATAAAATATAATTAAACTTTTTAGATACTTGAAAAGAAAAGACACTTTTCAATAAAAATCAGTATTTTTCAATATTTATTGAAAAATAATATTTTTATAAATTTTTTAAAAAATAATCCTAAGATAATTTTTACATCATAAATCCAAAAATTAAGTTCATTTTTTACAAATTCAAGTTCAATAATTTATAAACAATTCTTTTAAATAAAATCATATAATGCATGAAAACCTATTTTGGTTAGAAATGAAGCTTGTTTTCTTTTGATTGAAAAACTATATAATATTTTTATAATGAATATAAGTTTATAAAATATATTAATGAATATTAATAAGACATAAAAATTATTTATATTAACATTAAAAGTGTTGTTACATTCTTCCCCCTTTTTAAAATCATGTCCTTATAATTTTATTCATCACTTAAACAACTGGGGATATTTTTCCTTCATTGAATTTTTTGATCCCCATGTTCCTTATAAAATAATATGATTTTACCATAAAACCTTAACTAGGAAAATCACTTCATTCCACAAAAATCCATTTATGTTTCAATGAATATATAATGGATATTACCTATAAGAATGGTTTCCCTCCAACTAAACTACCCGAGGGCTCAAAACATGAGGGACATCTAGCACATATTTCCTTAACAACGAAACATGAATTACATCATGTACCTGAGATAAAATTAGAGGAAATCCCAATTAGTAAGTATCTAATCCAATATTATCTATAATTGTATACAATCTAACGAAATATAGAATTATAATTCCCTTTTTACCAAAATACATAACACTTTTCTATGAAGATTACTTTAATAAAAAAATGATCTCTTACCTCTAATGAAATATCTTTCCTCTAATTATCTACATAAATTTTATTATTGATATGAACCATCCTCATTTTTTGATAAATAATATTCACATTTTAACCATTTCTTATACTAGCTCTAGTCCCAAAAAAACTTCTTTCCCATAATTTATTCCAAAAAGATAGATTCAGACACACCTTTCCATATAATTCTTCAAAAGGTTCCATCAATATACGAGAATGAAAACTATTATTATAAGTAAAATCAAGAAAAGTTTTATTTTGATCCCAAGTTCCTTGATAATACATTGAATAATATATAATAATATCCACCAAATTCCATATCATTCACTCTGACTATCCATCAGATTGAGGATGAAAGGATGCATTAAAATTTAATTCATCACCCAATGAATTTTGAAGTCCTTTTTAGAAATTGGAGGATAATCTGGGGTCATGATCAAATATAATGTAAATGAAAATTTTGTGTAATCTAATTATCTCTTTAATGTAATGTGGAGGAATTTTATCCAAAGAAATATTATCTCAAATGGAAAGAAAATGATCATATTTAGTCAATCAATAAAAAATTACCCAAATAAAATTATTACCATGAGATGTATTTGGTGATCCCAATATGAAATCCATGTATATATTCTCCCATTAACATTATAGAACCTACAAAGGATGAATAATCCCATTCAGTAATTTTCATCTTGCATTAACCTATTGAAAATTCAAAAATTTCATAGTAAAATCAGAAATTTATTTATTAATTCATTCAAACTAGAAATGTTCATGAAGCTCTATATACATTTTTTCTATTACAATAAATAAAAACCGGGAATCTATTGTCCTCAATCAACAATTATTTCAGTAAATATGGGTTACATGAAACGCATACAATTTTTCTAAATCTAAAACAACTTATTTTTCAATATTAAATTTAAGTAACTTACCTTTATTACCCAACACTACCTTTTCTTATAAAACACTATCATCAATCTGAGATTTTTTAATCCTACTGACAAAGATGATTTTAATAAAACCTAAAACAAAATTGATGGAGTTTCTACATGAACAATATCTAATAAAACATTCAACAAATCATTTACCAAAGGACCATGTTCTAGACATAACATATTTAATGATGCATTATATTTATGACTCAATACATCAACTACTTTTTTGGATTTCTTGGATGGTAAATAATTGTGTAGTTGTAATATTTTATCACTTACATCCATATACTCTATATCATGTTCAAATTTTATTGAGTGAATATATACTTCAAAATTTTATGATCAACATATATTTTAAACTTTAATCCATATTAATTATGTATCTAAATTTTTTAAAGAAAACACTATAGTCTTCAATTCATAGCCATGTGTAGGATACTTTTTATCATGGGGTTTTAATTGATGTGAAGAATAATTGATTACATGGTCATTATATATTATAAAACAACCCAATTCTTTTAATGAAGCATCCTTATAGATAACAAAGTTACCAATTATATATGGAATGGTGACAACTAGAGTTTTTACTAATCATTGTTTCAATTAGTGGAAACATTCATCTCATGCCTTTTTCTAGATAAAGCTTATTTTTTTGTGTTAACTTAGTCAGTGGCCTAGATAACCATGAGAAGATTTCAAAAAACAATAGTTAATAGACTACAAATCCATGAAAACTATGAATCCTAGTAATAATTTTGGTTCTTAGAAATTGACCAACCTATTTAGTTTTAGTGAGATCAAAATTTATGCCATCTTTATTTATGATATTTCCAAGGAATGAAATCTACTATAACAAAAAAAAATCACCTTTGATAAGTTTTTTATATAACTTATTTTCTTTCAATTTTTTTTCATAATAATATTAATATGTTTTTCATGATCCTTGTATATTTTAGAATAAACCAAAATATCATCAATAAACATAAAAAAAAACTTATCTAAATTTTCATGGAAACTTATATTTATAAGATTCATGAATAAAACTGAAGCATTCAAAAACACAAAGGGAATAACTAAAAACTCATAAACCCAATACCTAGTATGAAACACTATCTTTGGTATGTCATCCTACTTCATCTTCAACTTATGGTACTTTAACATGAGATCAACCTTCAAAATATACTTATCTATTAAGAGATCATCAAATAATTCATCGATATGAGGAAACACATACTTATTATTAACAATAATGTTCTTCAATGCTATAAAATAAATGAAAAGCCTCATGAAATAATATTTATTTTTAACAAATAAAATAGTATCACCCCATGGTGAAGTGATTGGATGAATAATACCTTTATCAAACAATTATTGTAACTGATGTTTTAAATCTATAATTTCTACTTAAGCTATTCGATAAGTGGGTTTTTAAATTATCTTAGCATGAGACAATAATTCAATAGTAAATTCAACTTGATGATTAGGTATAACACTAGGAAACTCATTAGAAAAAACATCTAGATATTATTTTACTACTAGTACATAATTAATCTAAACAGTTCTCATATTTTCAGTAATATGAGCAAGATAACTTTCATTTCCATCTATTAACAGTTTCTCAGCTTCTTAATATGTTATCAAAGGTATGAATTTATTCTAATATATAAAATGAACATCATTTAAAAAAATTATTTTTATCTATAATCTGTAATAGCATGATAAACTAAAATTGAATCCATAAATTTAATAAAATAAAATTCTACAATGGGAAAGATATTAAGGTTTTTAGGGAAAATCATTCTATTGATGATAATAGGAATATTTATGTAAATTATTATTACCTTAATACTACCCCATGTGTTTTTACCAAAAGGCCTAAATTTATTTATTTAAGTGAAAGTTTCATTTCACAAGAAAATTTATCAGAAGTAAAATAATGTGAAGATCTAGAATGAAACAAGGAATTAGTATAATTTTAATAAAAAAGTAATTTACATGATAACAGTTAGCTCGATAGACCAATATTTTTCAAAATAGTGTCAAAGGATTTCACTATTCCTTTTTTCTTATAGTCATGATACTTTACATCATTCATGATATTCTTCAGTCACATATCTATATAATGACCCACCTCATTACATTTAAAACAAATTAATCTCAATTTATCAAAATTGGGTTTACCACAATCAATATATTTTTGTTTGTAATAATGATATATATACTACATTTTCCACATCATAATCAATTTTTAGATTTCATAAGACATTTAACTAGGGATATTTTATCCACACCTATCACAAATTGTAAAAAATTTATTTTCTTAGCATCACATTGCATTGATGGATTCTTCACATTTTACTTCCACCCATACCTCTATTTTTTCATATTTTCATAGAAAACCTGATCATTAGAAAACATAATTTCTACCTTATTAGTATAATGAATACGTTTATAAAAAATTTAAAATTGTTTAGAAGCTAAATCACTTATTTATCTCAGATTTAATCCTCATTAAAACTGATTAATTTCATAATCGGGATCCCATATACAATTTTGTGTATACATTTCCAATCGAGTGAAATTTGATTCATACACAACCACCAAATCTTACCCATTTTTCTTTAATTCCAAGAATTTATTTTCCACCATAAGTCAAACAACCTTATGAAAATAATTCTTAAGGAAAATATCCTTCAATGTATCATATTACATGGTGTTAATCTATTCTATTTATATAGTATTCTTAACCATTTATGTTAATTGATAAAATTCACTTTCAAAATTATAAATAGAAAGAGTTAAATTTTGATGATTTAACTAACCTATGACTTTAAATATCTTTTCCAAAGTTTTAATCCATCTCTCAGCTACCACTAGTTTAGAGGATCCACCAAATCCTGGAGGGTTCCATCTCATAAAATCCTCCACTATCAACATGTTCCTATATGATAGATATAGATTATATCTAGAATGGATGCCACAAACTTTTATATCATGCATCAACTAATTCATCACAGAAACAATCTATTAAGTGCCAATTACTATAATTCTGGGATGCTAATTTTGAAGGATATTGTCTTCTTGGTGCCTTCCTACTTCAACTTCCCTACTTTGCAGAAAACCATTACGAAGAATCATTGTTTAGATAAATTAACAAGATAAAATTTAAATTATATCTCATAATAAACATAAATTATAATCTCTTAAGGGTATTTACTAACATTATCCAAACTTTTAAAATTATTAAAACCTTTTATATGATACTAACTATAATAAAATGGTATTAAATAATCCCAAAAATTGATTCTTGAGATAATAATTAATTTTCTTACATTCTCGAAGATCTTTTATGTTTAGAGCTTTAGAGAATTATGTGATCACCGTTAAATAAATAAATATTAACCAAAAAGTAAAAACATGTAGTCAATATCCATTTTTCCTACAATACAAAACTTTTAATATATAACAAGTTTACTTTTCAAGATATATCTTAAATTTTTTCATATTTACCCCATCCTTATCCCAGCCCATCCTTATAACCATGTGAAAAATATTTTAAAAAATGGGACGGGAACAGAAATATTAATAAGGGACATAAGAAAAGGAATAAAGAAACATGTTATTCCCTGAATATTTATAACAATTTCTCTTTTTCAAAATAAAATTTGAGATCAAAAAAAAATTACCCTAAGAAATCAATTTTTCTTCTAAAATATTTTCATAAATTTTTTTATAAGAAACCTTATAATATAAATATTATAGATTATGGTTTATTTTTAATCATTAAACAATCATTACAATTTGTACATCTCACCCATAATAAGTAGCATAAAATCCTCTTTAATCTTAAGCTCATTATATTACCTTGAAAAATCATAAAATATATATAAAATCCTATAATAATAATAGATAAATCATATAGGTAAATTTAAAAATAATTTTCATATAACCCTTATAACCAATCTTACAAATGGAATGAACTACTTAGTAAATTCCAACAATATCGTAGGAGAAATGATGTGAGATGCACAGGGTGTCCTTATCTTCATAGCGTAGGGCGACAGATGAAGAATGTGATTTAGGGCTAAGTGGTGGATGATGGGTATGGATAGCCAATGAAAGTTGTCAATCAACACTATAAAGAGCACGACCTACTACTTAGAAAACATAATCAAGGGAGGGATGAGATAGCCAATCCACACCACAACTCACTTGGGTTGAGGCTAAAAAATTGGTGGATTTGTTATCTTGGATCACCAATCTAACTTGTAGATTGACAACGAAATAATGCACAAGAGAAAGGGAAAAAACCAAGACAATCCTCACACAATGGAGAGAAACAAATCACAATCTCTCAATTAAGTCTTGAATGATAATACAATTACATGGGGTGTCTATTTATATCCATCAGGGTGATACAATGGTCAAGGGTCTAATACCCTTAAGTCATAAAGGATAAACCTACCTTGTCCTCTTAAAATTCAGAAGATAAAGTCTAACAAAGACTTTTGGAAAAGTAGCATATATGTTTCCAAATATAGCCCACCAGATTTGACTTTGGTGTCCTAAGATTCCATTTCTAGAATCCTCCTTGTGGGAGAGGCATCCAAATTTGTGAAACCATGTGGGAAAATCTTTAAAAATTAATTTTGGGCTTGAATAAGTGGTATTATAAGAACATTTCCTTCAAACATGCAAGGAAAGATCAATTGGGCCTTTAATGAAGTGAGATAGGAGACCATTGTTGCCTTCAACCTCATTAATCTCCCACCCGTCATCAGGCTTTGAAAATCCAATTCCTCCACTTGGGTAATTGACTTGGTGCCTTCAGCATGGTTCACATCATCCCCCCCCTCTTAAAAAGGAGTCATCCTTGACTCTTCATACTCTACACCCAAGAAAGGAGAAAAGATCAGAAACATTGAAAGTGGAACTTACACCATACTCATCTGGAAAAACAATCTTTTAAGCATTGTTGTTAATCTTCTCAAGCACTTAAAAATGTCCATCACATCCTAGCATGAGTTTTTATTTCTGCTTGTCGGGAAATCTTTCCTTCCACATATGAACCTAGACTAGGTCATCGGGCTCGAACAACATTTGTTTGTGACCCTTGTTTGAGCGATAAATGTATTTATGGGTCATCCGCTAGATATTAATCCTTTCCCTTTCAGGGATTTTCTTGATTAATTCTGCACGCCCTTTCGCATTCATATTATTTTCTTTCTGCAAAGGCAAATGAACTAGATCAATGGGGGAAAGGGGATTAAATCTATAAAGAATTTTAAATTTAGAATATTGAGTCGAGGAATGCTTGGCCCTGTTATATGCGAATTCCACATGTGGCAGACACTCCTCCCAATTATTTATGTTCTTCTTCACAATGGTTCGTAGATGGGACGATAGTGTCCGATTCACCACCTCGGTTCATCCATCAGTATGTGGATGAAAAGTATTGAAAAATAGTAACTTCATTCATAGTTTTCTCCATAATTTCTTCCAAAAGTAGATGAGGAATTTTGTGTCTTGATCCGATGCAATCGTCCTTGGCATTCCATGAAGTTTGACTACTTCTGAAAGAAACGTTTTGCAATGTTAGTGGCATCATCAGTTTTGTGACAAGGAATAAAATGTTACATTTTGGAAAACCGATCTACCACAACAAACATAGAATCTATCTCCCTCTTGGTCCATGGTAACCCCATAATAAAGTCCATCAATATGGCCTCCCAAGGGGTGTTGGGGATTGGGAGAGAAAGATTAGTCCGTATGGGTTCAGTTTCGATTTAGATTTATGGAAGACAATGCACTTTCCATCAAATTTCTCAACATCTCTAGATATCCTAAGATAATAAAAATGATCACTAACTACACTTAGAGTTTTTACAACACCAAAATGCCCCATTAACCCACCCTAATGTGACTCCTTCAGTAATAGTAAACGAATAGAGCAATTGGGAATGTAAATCTTATCAATCCGGAATAAGAATCCATCATGTAAATAGAACTTTTCCCAACTAACTCCAGGTTTACAATGTCCATAAGGTTCTCTAAAATCACTATCGGTGGCCTATAAATCCTTAATGTATTAAAAACCAAGGAGTTTTGAATCCAACATGGATAAAAGATAATATCTTGGTGAAATTTCATCATCTATAGTATTTTATTTACCATTTGTATGCTTGATTACATATGGAAATGATTCAATGAATTCCAACCATCTTGAACATCTCCTATTTAGTTTATGTTGGCTTGTAAGGTATTTAAGAGCCACATGATCAGAATAGATCACAAATTCTTTAGGCCAAAGATAGTTCTTCCATGTTTCTAGTACTATAAAAAATGCATAAAACTTTTATCATATGTATCATAGTTTAGAGTTGGTCCATTTCACTTCTAACTAAAGAAAGCACTAGTCTTACCTTCTTGCATGAGTACTCCTCCTATTCCAATTTTTCTTGCATCACATTCAATTTAAAATGTCTTACCGAAGTCTAGAAGCGAAAGTAGAGAGGCGTGGATGAGTCTCTCCTTAAGTTCATGGAAGACCTTCTCTTGAGTTATCCCCCATTTGAAAGGAATGTTCTTCTTTGTCAACTCGTTCACCGATGCTGCTAGTGTGGTGAAGTACTTCACAAATCTCCTGTAAAAACTAGCAAGCCCATGAAAACATCTTATTTATCCAACAGAGGATGGAGTTGGCCATTCCTGTATTGCTTTAATCTTCTTGGTTTCCACTTCAACTTCATTTCCGCTCACAAAAAATCCAAGGAAAACAATCTTATCGAGACAAAATTCACACTTATTTATGTTTCAAAATAGGTTTTCCTTCCCTAACACCTCTAAGACTTTTCTTAAGTGATCTACATGTTCAAGAAAGGTCTTACTATAAACCAAAATTTCATCAAGGTAAACTACTACAAATTTTCCAATATATGAATGTAAGACATGATTTATTAACCTAATAAATGTTTTAGGTGAATTAGTGAGACCAAAGAGCACTACTAACCACTCATAAAGTCCATGTTTTTTTAAATGTAGTTTTTCACTCATCTCCTAACTTTATGGTAGCCACTTCTTAAATCAATTTTCGAGAAAATAGTTTAACCATTTAATTCATCTAGCATATCATCTAACCTAGGGATAAAATGACAATACCTGGCCGTGATATTGTTGATGGCTCTACAATCAATTCACATTCTCCATGTTCCATCCTTTTTGGTACTAGAATCACTGGTATGACACAAGGACTAAGGCTCTCTCTGACATATCCCACATCAAACAGCTCTTTAACTTTCCTTTTTAATTTATTCTGTCTCTTCTATGTTGGTACAATATACAGGGTGGTTCGGTAGTGATGCTCCAGGTACAAGGTCAATTTGATGCTCAATACCTCTAATGGGGGGGGGGGGAACCAGGTGGCACCTCTTCAGGAAACACATCTTCAAATTCCTGAAACAAAGATTCAACAACATGTGGCAAAGTAGATGTTAAGTTTTCCGTGTTCAACATCACCTCTTTGTACATAAGTACTAAGATATTTTTCTAAGAAGTCAAAGCTTCCTTAACCTCTCTATTTTTTTCTAAAATCACACTCTTCTCCCCCCTAAAATATTTTTCCCCTCTTGATTTTTCTTTTCTCTTCATTTATTTTCTTCTCTCATTTTTTATTTTCCCCTCATTCTCTCATTTTTCATTTTCTCTCTTTTTTTCCACATCACTCTTTTTTTTTATTTTCTCTAAAAATGTGATCTTCCAAAATTTTCTTGGGGGAAATGGGATTGGGGGTTATAGGTTCCCATAAGAGTAAAAAAGAGTGACGATTCAAGAAACTTTCATGAGTAACATGCAGATCGTACTTCCGCAGTCGTCCCAAAAAAAATAGTAAGCCTTCATCGAAACAACATCGAAAAAAACCTCATCTCTATACTTTCCAATAGTGAAAAATACCTTCACTTGGTTAGTGAATTTTATCTCTATAAAATCATTCAACCATTGAAGCTGGTACGAATTTTGATACGTCAAAATTGGGAGTCCCAACTTCTCCACCAACTCGATGCTCGCCACATTCCTACAACTTCCCCCATCAATAATGACACCACATACCTTCCCATTGATCTTTCATCGTGTATGGAAAAGGTTATCTCATTGATCCTTTTCTCCAACAATCATTTGTAAAATTAAAACTCTTCTAGTGATAATAATCTCACCATCTTCCTCTAATTCTCCTTTATCAATTTCTGGAGATTCTTCCTCCTCCTATTGTAATCTCTTCCCATCGGTCTCCTATTATCCATACTTGTTGATGGTCATGGTACACTGGATTGGGAACTCACTAGCAATGTGACCCCTTCCTTGACATTTGTAACATCAAATATCCCAATTCCTATTTTGGTTAGCCTCAAAAGTAGGTTTCTTAGGTTGAAGAATTACCTTATCACTTTTGTGATCAACCTCCTCTTTTTTACTTTGATGGTTCTCAAATATCCTTCCTCAGATTTCTCCATGGCATGAAATGGGTAGTGGGTTTCCTCATGTTGCTCCTAATTTTGATTTGTTACTCGATCTTGGTGTCTTGGTGAATCATATATTGTATTTATATGTGATGGAACATCTCCACTTGATCGGAAATATCCCGATTGATCCCATGTAAAAACCTTTCCATGGTTGCCTCTGGATCCTCCTTAATGTTTGCTCGAATCATAAAAATTTGAATCTCTTTGTAATAATATCCCACACTCTTACTCCCTTGGTTAAGCCGATGATGTTTGTTGTGGAGATCTCTATGGTAATGTGTGGGAGCAAAACGATTATGCATGGTGAACTTCATGTCATCCCAAGTGTTGATGGGACGTCCACCATATCTGTCCACTCATTTTTCATTTGATCCCACCAAATTAAAGCATAATAAAAAAATTAAATGGAAGAATGTTTGACATTTTTCTCCTTAGAATATGAATGGCATGAAAATACCTACTCAATCCACATCTCATACTCCAATTATCCTTCCAGATCACTTTTACCTTGAAAAGAGGGAACCTTCACCTTGATCCTGCCAATTAGGTCATCCTCTTATTGTCTCCTTTGTCCTCCTCTAGGTTGTTGGTACAACCTCCTACTTTGTTCAAAATCATCAATATCATCTTCAAAGTTCACCATATCCTCCTCCATGATGTGGGGACAATGTGGTGTTGGAGCGCGTCGTGGGTTATCATAGATCATCCTTGGGCTTGGTTTATTCTTCAATTCATCAATCCTCTCATGTAGCACTTCCAACTTCCTATCAAGAAGCTTCTCTAAGTGGCTCACCAAAGATTGCATTGGGAGTTGTGTAGCTTCGGGTGCATAAGATCTACTTCGACTTCCTTCATCACTAACATGTGAAATTTTCTTCCCATGATATTCTGCCATGATAAGTTATGCAAACAAAAACACAAACCGGGGGGGGGGGGGGTACACACACAATGATACACACTCACTCACACACGTGAGATGTACACACACACAAGATGTAAACACTCACACACACAAGTATACACACTCACACATGCAAGATATACACAATCACACACAAAAGATGTACACACACACACACACACAACAAGATTCACACACTCACACACACAAGATATTTTTTTTCTTATTTATCTCCACTCTCAACACTCAATTCAAATTCCACGATCTTATGAAATATAATACCTTGTTAAGGGTTATTACTTTCCACCAATCCTTCCCCAACCAATATTATGTAGGGATATGGTTTAACATAACCCGCTTGAGTGGTAAAGGTTAAAGGGTGAAAAGAGGGTAGAAAATGGATAAAGGGTGGGTGGAAAAGGGGTTAGAAAGGTGGTATTTGGGGTTTTCCCGATTGTGCAAGTTAAGAAAAATTAATTACAATATGATCCCAAAATGATATGGGGATGAAGTAAAATGATAGGGAAAGTTATGTATGGAAATTGAAAGTGCTAATAATGAAAATCACGATGATGAATTAATTGTATCCAATTTTTTTACTTTATTTTTTAGTCCAATAACCCCAAAAAGTGTTGTGCTTGGAGTTTTAATTCATAAGATGATTGAAGGTAGAGTAATAATTTTTTTTTGAAATCTCTTAAAAAAGGATGTTCTTAATTTTGAAAGGCACAAAAATATGAGTTGAGAGAATATGATTTTTTTTGATTTTTTTTAGATAAAAATAACATATAGAGAATTAAAGGCAAAAAAATATGGAAGAATAATTGAATCAATGTAAAAATATTTCAAACTTGCACAACAAAGGCCAATTCTAAAGGTTTTCAAAGAAAAGGAAATATAAGAAGGGTAATTGAAAAAAGTAAAGTAAACGACGATATAGATTCTTACCATGTAAACCAGAGCTCTAATACAAAATGATGTGAGATGCACATGGTAACCCAATCTTCATGGCATAGGGCGGAAGATGAAGAATGCAATTCAGGGCTAGGTGGTGGATGATGGTTATGGATAGTGGATTCAAGTAGTCAATCATCACTATAAGGAGTGTGGCCTACTACTTAGACAACACACTCAAGGGAGGGATGTGATAGCCAATACACACAACAACACACTTGGGTTGAGGCATGAAATTGGGGGCTTTGTGATCTTGGATCACCAATCTAAATTGTAGATTTACAAGGAAAGAATGCACAAGAGCAAGATGAAAAACTGGGACAATCCTCACAGAATGGAGAGAAATAAATCATAATCTCTCAATTAAGTCTTAAATGATAATACAATGCCATGGGGTGGCTATTTATAGCCAAGGGGGTGATACAGTGTCCAAGGGTCTAATAACCTAATGTTATAAAGGCTAAACCTACCTTGTCCCCTTAAAAATCAAAAGATAAAGTCTAACAAAGACTTTTGAAAAAATAGCACATAACTTTCCAACTATAGCCCATCGGATTTGACTTTGGTGTCCAAAGATGCCATTTCTAGAGTCCTCCAAGTAGGAAAGGCATCCAGATTCGTGAAACCATATTTTCCAAGCTTTAAACATTAATTTTGGGCTTGAATAAGTGATATTATAGGCCCATTTTCTCTATACATGCAAGGCAAGATCCATTGGGCCTTTAATGAAGCAAGATGGGAACCCATTGTTGCATTCAACCTCTTTAATCTCTAATGCATCATCGAGCCTTGAAAATCCTCTACTCAGGTAATCAACTAGGCACCATCAACATGGTTCGCATAAAAAACCTAACCTGTTAAGTTCATCTATTTACCCAATGCATTAGAGATCTTTATTGGGATCAACCATCTTCATAAGCTATATCGATATCACCCATCATCATGAGTTATATCAGAATAAAATATTATCATGAATAATTACAAATAACTATTACAAAATCATGAAACATTAATTCTTGGATTTCCATAAGCATAATCCTAAAAATAGTCTTTATACCCATAAGAAAACACATTCTGGATATTGAAATATCTATTCCATTTAAACCCCTTTTTGGAAATACCCAAAGTAAATTGATGGAGGAGTTTCTTTGAAGAAAACATGAAAGGTTTTAATGGAATATAAATCTAATATAATGGATATGGTTTTAGTAAATATAATTGATATTGTATATTTTAAAATAGAACATTCCTATTTTCCTTTTTGTCCAAACATTTTGTATAAAATACATAAAAATATTCCCTTTGAAAAACATTGAGAGAATGTAATGAGTGTAATAAAATTTCCTTTATGATCCATTTATATCCACATAAATATATCCCTAAAATAATTTTAATATTTTGGAAAAGGATGAAAAATATTTATGAAATAAAACTTTAAAATATTTAAAACAAGGTTTTTAAATTAAATCATTCTTTACCTCAAGTCTGACCCGCTATGTATATTCTTTATATTCATGAACAATAAAATTATATTAAATATTTACATTATTAATAAAATTTTCATGTTTATCAGTCCATTTCTTTAATTTATTACAATGTTATACTAAATTACTCAATCAATTAAAATCATATCAAACATTTCAATGATATTGTGCTCATAGGTCCAAAATGGATTTGGTATGTTGAATATGGTCAAAGTGGTCATTATTCCATCATCTTTAGAATAATAATAATGATATATTTTTAATTTTTATAAATTAATTATAATATAAAATCTACCATGAAATATGGTTATGGAAAATAAATTATGTTACATCATGGAGATGGTAGGTCATACGTACACATGAGTAATGTTTTAAATTTTCAATGAGAATGAGGGAAATAAAGTAAATATAATTTTTTATTTATATAATGATGATTATATCACAATTATTATATTTTATAATTAAATACACCTATATAAACCATCCATGTTATGCAATGATGAAAAATGATTCACATTGCATTATGGAGGAGGTAATTCGCACGTACACACAAACGATGCTACCATTTTTCCATGGATGGAAAGGTAAGAAAATAAATGATATATTATCTTTAAAAAATGATAATTATTTAATTAATATCAAATTTATATATTAAATCCATAATTATAACCATTCATGAGAGGCAGTGATGAAAAATTAATTACATCGATTCACGAGGCAGTAGTATTCCGTACACAGGAATGATGGTTTCATTTCCCATTTTTTGGAATTGGATATAGATATAGGTTATTAAGACTAACATAATAATATATTATTAAATTTATTATACAGTTTTTTTTCATGGTTGAATAATATTTTAAGGAGGTATAAGAAAAAATTATATGAAAATTATTACTTAAGACATATACCTATTCTACAGATAACCTCTTTAGGTTTATATATAAAGGCCTCCTAGATTGTTTTTATGATAAAACTAGGGAATATTGGATTTAGGGAGGGATGTTTGGAAGATATTTTAATTTTTATTGACGGAACCAAAAGGCTCTTGAAGTGTGCAGATGAGAGGTGAGGGGTGTTATTTTATAAATTGAGGAGAAGACACACTTGAAATTTTTAAAAAGAATAAAATATATTAATTAATTACTCAAAAAATGGATAAAAATGGAACATTTAAGAATATTATTTGATATAGGTTCAAAAAATGTCCAAATAATAATATTTTTATAAAATTTTAGACAATTTTAACCGTAATATCTTTAGTTTAACCCCCTTTTTTTAGAAAACCAAGCATTAAAGCTTCAATTAAGCAAAAAAAATTACAAAATTCTGAATGAAGGGATTTTACATTTGTCTCTAGTAAGAATATAAAGCAGCTCCTCATCAATAGTGGTCAAATTCACACCTTAGTCTTTAGAAATACCTTGATTTTTAAGTTTATCAGCAGGAGATTTGGCTTCATAGTAAACATGTGTGATGATGAAGTTCTTTGAAGCAAGAGTATCAAGACATTTGATCTATTTCGATGTAAGCTTCCAGGCAAGATGGATCTGATTTTTCCGAATAGCATGGACAACAGTAGAAGAATCACTTTCAAACCAGAGATCATTCCGATTTCTTTGATGAGCAATCTCCACTGCTTTAATTAATTCCATCATTTCAGCTTCAATGGCAGTAGAGTGACCACAAGGACCATAAAATCCATCAATTAAATCACTGTTGTGATCACGGAAGACAATACCATATCCAGCAGGTCCAAGATTGCCTTTCGAAGCACCATCCGAGTTACATTTGATCCAACCAGCAAAGGGAGGAGTCCAGAAAATTTCCATAGCACCCAAACGGAGTTACTAATTAGAATTTATGGCCATTTGATGGTAGACTACTGGGAATGACCATCAAGGATGATTTTTGGGAAAAGTATGGATTTGCGCACAAAAATGGAAACTTGTGTGCAAAATGGTTTGCGCACAAAATTCAAATGGAATTTTATGTGCACCAACATTCAAGGTTTATCCTATAAATACAAATGCATCTCCTTCTTCCAAAGGGCCCCTAGAGTTAGGTCGTCGCTGTAATACATGTAAGTCTGCATCTTCCGTGCCTGTGTGCAAAACCCCCCATCTTGCATGCAAAACATCACTTTTGTGCATAAATGTGGCAGCGTGGCCAATTTTATGTGCAAAACATCATTTTTTCACGCAATAGTTCAGCTATGCCCACTTTTATGTGCACCGGGGTTGCAGCTGTCCAATTGCATGAACACCTCCCCTATTGTGGGAAACCCTTCCCTATTACACGCTAACATTGCCTATTACTCACAATCATTCCCTATTGAATGAAAAACATCCCTATTATGCGAAAAATTTCCCATATTTCATGTAATAGTTCCAAGGTGCCCAATCCTATGTGCACCTGTGCCGCGTAGTGCAATATTGTATGCAACTCATCCTGTATATGGTGCATTTTACATGAAACAGTATCCAAGCCTATGCCTACTAGTCCATACCACAGGGGATGTGCCCCCATACACCAGCTCGGGATCAGTGTCGGGCTGTGGTCCTGGCCCTTCGGGAAGGTCCCTTCACTTCTATCATTGACCCCCATGAAAAATGCAGATTTGCACCGCAAACGTTTTTGGCCAGGACGTTGACATTTTCCGTTTTTCCCTTATACGCGTCCACCTACCACCTATGGATTACCATGATTTGAGATACTCCTCAAAACACCATAAAACACCTTGAGTTGACATATTATTCTTGGTTTGTTTCCCATGTTGTGAGTTGAGATTCTCATAATCAATTCCCCGAGTACCCTGAGTCAAACCATTCCTCAAGTAACTCATCCAAACCCTATCACCAGAATCCTATATCAGGATCCACTATAAAGGGATTCTCTTGCATAAGTACCAACACCAGCAATTTCTAGGCACCTTATGCCTAATAGTCTTATCTATATGACTTCAAACTACAGTACACCCTATGTGCCAAACATATGACGCCTCTTGTTCTAAACGAGAGATGCCTTATGCTTCAAGAATAAGATGCCAATAGTCCTCTATACATGACTATAAACTATAGTACACCCTATGTGCCAAACATAGGATGCATCTTTCTATAAAAGAGATTTTCCTTATGCTCAAAGCATAAGATTCCAATAGTTCTCTCTACATGACTATAAACTTTAATATACCCTATATGAAAAATATAGGATAACTCTTTCTCCAAACAAGAGATTCCTTTTGTGCCAAGCATAAGATGTCAACAGTCCTCTCTACACGACTATAAACTGTAGCACTCTCTAACATTAAATAATAGGATGCCTCTTGTTCCAAATAATAGATGGCTTATGTGACAATTATAAGATACCTAATTACATTATTATAGTGACATAATTTCAAGAGAGTTGGAATCCGTTCAAACATTACATCACTCCACCTCATTCTTTGTGTGTCCTTCATTCGTACCTTCATCATATTTCATGTCTAAAGGGACCCCTAACAACCTAGTCCCATACCACCTCAAATCACCTACTATTCTGAGCCAATGTTCTGGAAGACATTGGATGACACTTTGAGTCAGGTCTTGTGTTTTGAACACGGTCAACAATAAACTGTCATTTTTTTGTCCCCATCTCAGGCTAACATGATATGGATGATGTGTTCCAAACACGGTCAACCATTATCCTCCATCATCACACCACCCTTTCCATGTTATGAATGTTGGGAATGTGATTCACACTATTCATATCCATTTTCAGACCAATTACAATGCCCTTGGCGTTATCCCTCTTATGAACTAGAGCACAAGTGTAGGTCTCAACTATATGCCTCAATCCACTAGTGAGTTGGGAGGCCCTTGTGTCCATACAAGATGAGGACATTATGAGAAGATTCCATGTGTAATCCACTTCCACCATTTCCACTCCTTAGTGGCCACCAGGAAGATTCCATGCGTAAGCCCCATTCACTATTGCCACTCTTTAACGACACCTAGGTAGGTTCCATGCATAATCCCCATCCACCTTTGCTAATCCTTAGCAGCACCCAAGAAACTTCCATGTGTAAGCCCTATTCTTCATCCTTTGTGTCCTCACCTTCATGCTACGATCGTCAGGTATATTGCTATTTCTTGTTTCTCGCACCGAGCATGACTCACGTGGGATTAGAGTAAGCATTGAAAATGACATTCTTCCTGGGTTGCCCTAGAGAATAATCCCCAATCCACCATTCTAAACTATTTGGAATTTGATCCTTGCCAAGGCATGGTATGCAAGAAGACTCACTAAGGTTCAATACAAACTCCTGCTTGTCCTGACCTCTTCATGTTGGTTCACTTTCATCCCTCATGCCATTAAATTATATCCACCATTCCGAACTATGTGGATTTTGATCCTTGTCTCCTAGGAAATTTACATAGGGAGCCTCTCTGAGGTTCAAGCCCCACACCCATAGGTCCTGACCACTTCACATCGATCCATCCTCCTCCTGCATGATGTTAAACTATACACCCCTTCTCATCCCTTAATATATTTAATTGTACCCATTTGAACTACGTGGGATTTTATACTTACTGAGGAATGGTATGTAGGAAGCCTCCTTGAGGTCCAACCCCAACTAACGGTAATCTATTTTGTTCCCAAACTGACGGTAAGCCATTTTGTTCCCCAACCGACAGTAAGATATTGTGTTCCCCAAACAAAAGTAAGTCATTGTATTCCCCAACTGATGGTAATATCTTGTATTCCCCAATCAATGGTATGCTGTTGTTTCTCCTAATCGATAGTAAGCCATTGTGTTCCCCAATCAGTGGTAAGACATTTTATCCCAATCAATAGTAAGCTGTTGTAACCTCATCCAGCGGTAAGTTGTTTTATCCCCAACCAATGGTAATCAGTTGTTGTCCCCTCCAATGGGACCCATATCTCCGGTCCTCCCCCAAGCATTAGACCAACTTGGGCTACTATGGATGTGTTAGCCCCAACAGGTCATCGGGTCATTGTCCTCTGCGCACACCCTGATTCCATGACCCATCCCAAACTACATGGACTTTGATTACCTACCATAAGGATATATATGAAGCCTTTCTAAGTCTCAATCCATTCACCCATTTCTCATCCTAGTCTCTCTCTTGATCCCCTATGCTTTGAGAAGGTCATGTCCCAACCTGGAAGTTCTACTTCCTCTAGGTCCCATCCATGCGTTCATTCTCACAATCCGCCTCCTTAGGTGACTCATATACCCACAGAACTATGAAAAATTTGATTCCCTACCATGAGGATATGTAGGGAGCCTGTATAGGGTTCAATCCCAACACTACTATCACCTTCATGATGGTTCCATCTCACTCTCCCTCTACTTCATTCAACACTCCATCATCCATCCTGATTCTTACCCGGGCCCCACATCCTGGTGAGATCATGCCATTCATTCCAGCGCTGCTCCTTACGGCACCCAGGAAACTAACCATGAATAATACCCACATAATTTATAACTATCCAACCAATAGTTCCCCATTTTCGATGGGCCTCTAACCATGGTTATGCCTCAACATGTCTCTGGGTCGTACATCCTGATTCATCACCCCTTCGAACTCCGTGGGTATTGATCTATGTCGTATGTACAGGGTACGTAGGAAACCTCCTTGAGGTTCAATACCACCTAATGGTAAACCTTGGTGTCCCCCATTCCGAGGTGTACTCTCTCTAATCCTCCCTTAGTGGTGTCCAAATTAGCCATCACGGCGTGACATCTCCCCTCTATGGACACACCACCTTAGATCCGTCTTCATTGGGAATTCTGATTCATCCACCTGGTAAACAGTCCTAGTTCTCCCTTCTAGAGATGTACCAATCTGATCTTCCTCCATGGGGAATTCTAATCATTCTCATTTTTTATCTGCAAGACATTAAAATCATGGCCCACCCTATGTTAAACATGGGATATCTGAGGAAAACCTCGGAAACTACACCTTCTGTGTGACTATCTCAGCAAGACATTAAACTTGAGTCCTACCTCATGTTAAACATGAGATGCCTGAGGAAAACCTAGGAAGACACATCTTCAGAATAAACATCTCATCAAGACATTAAACTCATGGCCCACCCTGTGTTAAACATGGGATGTATGAGGAAAACCTCAGAAACTACACCTTTGGCGTAACTATTTTTGGAAGACGTTAAACTCACAGACTACCTCATGTTAAAAATGAGATGCCTGAACCACGGAAGACACGCCTTTGGTATAACCATCTCCTCAAGACATTAAAATCATGGAATACGTTGTGTTAAAAATGGTAAGTTGAGGAAATTCTCAGAGACATGCCTTCGACATAAGATACCTCATGACTGATGTGGGATACCTTGGGTTCTGTGCCCTTGAGATGCCCTCTTTTGAATAAGAATATGGGTTCCCCAATTTCCATGCATCCAGATATGCCCCCACTAGCCTGATGTTGTCATCTACTCCGAATGAAGTTTTATACCATGTCAAGACCCCATGGAATGTCCTGATGGAAGTAGTGTAATTAACTGGCGTCCACAAAGATGTGGCACCAGGAATAAGATTCATGAACAATGTCATAATCTATAAGGGATACTCGAACTAGGTAATGAATTCTGAGGAAGAATCCATGGAAGGAGCAACTGAAATCCCATCACCCCTTTTCAATCCAGGAGAAAACATCCCTGAATAAGCAAGAGATGTTTCCAACCTTTGGAAATAATTAATGCTGGGCAAAAACTGCACGTCCTCCAAAATAGACGGATGCACGCCCCGGTGAAAGCATAAAAAACACCCCAAATAAACTAGTTTAAATCTTAACTCTGGTAACATATTTTTAATATTTTTACAATTCTTTATAACTGAAAATTAAGTTGGAATTATTGTGTAATATTAATTATGATTACGAAAAATATTAAACCCATTATATTAAATTTAATTCATAAATTTTTTAATATTTAATTTAAATTGAATCCTTTCAAATTTAATCATTACATAAATAATCCGGAATACTTTTCCTTCATAGTATTTTCTAATTACCATGTTGCTTCTTGATTCATATAGTTTTCCATAAAACCTTAACCTGGTTAATAAATTTATTCCATAAAAATGTATCTCTATATTATTGAATCTGTATTGGTTGTTCATCAGAAGAATGTTTTCCTTTCAACTAAACTACTTCAGGTCTGAAAACATGAGATGAATCAATCATATATTTTCTTAACAATGAAACATGAAATATATCATATACCTAAGATAAACTTAATGACAAGGACAATTAGTATGAAAATGATCTAATCTATTATAAAAGATCATATGGTCCAATGAACCTTGAAATTTACATTCCCTTTTTACAAAAATACATAACACTTTTCCTTGGAGATACTTTAAGAAAAGCATGATCACTTACCTTGAATAAAAGATCTGTCCTTTGGTTATCTATATAACTTTTGTTTCCTGATCTGAGCCATTCTCATGTGCTATTGAATCATTTTCACTTTATTAACTATTTCTTTAACCAATTATGGTCACCCAACTTTATTTTCCTGACATCATTAGAACTAGCAAGAGTACTTCCCCGCTATTAATGTAATTCTTTAAAAGGTTCCATCTGTATAATGGAATGAAAACTATTATTATAATAAAACTTAACCAAAGATAGATGTTGATACAAAATTCCCTAATAATCCATTTATCAAGATCAAAGAATATACACCAAATCATGAATAATTTTCTCTATCTATCTATCATATTGAGGATGAAAGGATATTCTGAAATTTAATTCAGTACCCAATGAATTCTAAAGTCCTTTACAAAAATTAAGGGTGAATTTGAGATCATGATTAGATACAATAGAAATATGGACTCCTTGTAATCTAATTATCTCTTTAACATAATGTCGATAAATTTTATCCCAATATATATTATCTCAAATTGTAAGAAAATGAGAATATTTAGTTAATCGATCAATAATTACCCAAATTGCATTATTACCCAAAGATGTATTTGTTAATCCCACCATAAAATATAGAGATATGTTGCACCATTTCTATTTTTGAACTAGAAAAGGATAAAGAACCCCCTTTATTAATTATCATTCATTTTTAACCTTTTTAAAATTCAAACTTTTCTTAGTAAAATTAGTAGTATCTTTCTTTTTCCTTCTCACAGAAAATGTTCATGAAGGTCTAGATAATTTTTTGTGCTTCTAGGATAAATAAAAAATATAGAGATATAATCCTTACTCAATATTTATTTCCTTAAAATGGGGTTCACATGAAACACATAAAATTTTTCTAAGTCTCAAAAAACATTATTTTTCAATATTAAATTAAAACATATTACCTTTCTTAAAAAATTATACCTTTTCCTATAAACACCATATTATTTATAAGCTTTCTTATTCCCATATGATAAATATTATTTTATTGAAACCTAAAAAAATAGAGGGAGTTCCCACATGCATAATTTCTAAAAAAATCAATAAATTATTAAACAAATGATCATATTCCAGACATAGGATAGTTAATGATGAATTATCCTTGAGAATCAAATAATAAACTACTCTATTTTCCTTTCATAGACAATAAAGAATTGTGCAGTCATAATATTTTATCAATTCTAGACATCTCATCTATCTCATTTTCAATTCTTTATAAGTGTATATCTAATTAATATAATTATGATCAATATATATTTCACACTTTAACCCATATAAATGTTGTATCCAATTTGTTAAAGAAAACACCACATTAACTAGTTCAAGGTCACATGTAATTTATTGTTTCTCATGGGGTTTTAATTTATGTGAAGAATAATAAATTACCCAATCATTTGGAATTAAAAAAGGACCTATTCCCTTCAATGAAGCACTATGGTAGAAAAAAAAGTCACTATTTCTAGATATTAGAGCCAAAACAAAAAAATTCGCTAATTTTATTTTTCATGAAAGCTTGAAGGTATTACATTTTTATTTATTTACTAATTAATACCCTTTTTAGTTGGGTTGAGGGGGAACCCTTACATGACCTGTAGGCCTAGTAGGCATATGGAATACGTACATGACCTAAAAGGCTCCAAACACCAAAAACCACAAAACTGTCCCTCCCTAGAGTAATTTATGCACTATCAAGAAACCAACATTTTATTGGTTTTATAACTAGAAATTCCTTGTGTAGTGATGTACGGTGACTGGTATCAATAGAAGATTCCATATCCTCTCATTATTCAGATCTGGTATCCCTTTATAGATGGGATCTAGACTCCAAATCCCCCATGGATCTACACTTTGTGAAAATGATGTCTGATATGGTATTTACCAAAACATTATTGTCGTTGCACCATCATGGATGACGCTCCACCATCGCTAACCTTGAGACGTGCTTCCATAATTGCGAAGGACTACCTCCTTCTAATCTCTATTGCCGAACCCCATCACGATCGACACATATCACCATGATCTAAGCCATACCACGATCATCTGACCACCATCGTCGACCTCTCGACGACCTCCTTTTGAAATCGTCGCATCCCATCATCCATGGAATAGTAAATATTAGCATATACCAATAACTCTAGTACAACCTTCTATCACAGAAATATATTTATTTTGAACCCTTTTTCTATTGGCACTGAGTGGTCCGCATCCAATTGATACCTTCCTCATCCACTATGGGTATAATATCCATCCACCCAAAATATTAAGTTTCTTCTAGGATTTTATCATGGGATTTGATGCCGGATCATAGGGTGCCTTTACCACTAGGCCGTACCACATATTCCACTAATCTTGTTTTCAAATCCTGAAAAAATTCATCACATTCATTTTGACAGATAAACCAAAACACTTTTCATGTTATCTTGGTTAGTGGGCTAGATAATAGTGAAAATTATTCAAAAAAGTGCTGGTAATAGCCTTCTAGTCCAAGAAAAATATGAATCTCAGTATCATTTATAGGTCTTTTCCATTTATCAAGAACTTTAGTTTTAATGTGATCAACGGTTATGTCATATTTATTTATGATATTTCCAAGGACTGAAATATGTTGTAACCAAAAATCAAATTTGATAAATTCGCAATATAACTTATTTTTATTTCATGGTTTTTAGAATAATACTTATATTTTTTTTATGATCCTAATAAATTTTTGAAAAAACCAAAATATATTCAATTAAAAAAACCAAAAACCTATCAAAATATTCAGGGACAAATCTATTAATAAGATCCATGAATATAGCTAGAGCATTCATGAAACCAAGGGGAATAACCATAAACTCATAATTCCTATACATAGTATAAAACACTGTATTATGTATGTCATCCTTCTTCACCTTTAAATAATTTTACCCAAACTTGAGATCAACCATCAAAATATACTAAGGTCCTTGGAACTAATCAATAAACTCATCAATATGAAGAAATAGATACTTCTTCTTAACAAAAATGTTATTTAATAGTCTATAATCAAGTTAAAGCCTCATGGAACTATATTTATTTTCAAAAAATATAATAGGATCACCCTATGGTGAAGTTCTAGGTTGAATTAAACCTTTATCAAGAAATTCTTTTAACTGGTTTTTTGATTCCAGAAGTTCTACTTGATTTATTCGATAAGGGGTTTTTGAAATTAGATTATCACCAGGAACTAAGTCGATAATAAATTCCAATTCCTTATCAGGTATAATATTGGAAAAATCATCTGAATAACATCTAGATATTATTTTACAACTAGGAAATAATTAATATAAACAATTATTTCATTTTTAAAAATATGATCATGATGACTTTAATTTTCATCTTTCATTAGTTTCTCAACTTCTTGATATATTATCAAAGGTTTGAATTGATTATTATTTATAAATTACAACTCATTTTAGAAAATAAATACTATGGATCTATAATTTAACTTAGCATGATAAATTGAAAGCCAATATATACATAAAATAACAAAAAATTATATTACTGGAAAATAAAAAAAGGTTTTCAAGGAAATATATTCCACAGATAATAACTGGAAGACATTTTTAATTTAATTTTCCTTTAATAATTCCCATTTCTTTTTTTTTACCAAGAGTCGTAACTTCATTTATTAAGGTGAAATTTTCTTTTTATCATAAACTTTATCAGAAATGAAGGAATGTGTAGACCTTGAATCAAACAAGACATTATCATAATCTGAACAAAAAAAGTAATGTAGCTATAAATACTTCTTTTTATGGACCAAAATATTCAAATGTAGTTGAAAAATATTTCATTACATCCTTTTTCTTATATCCTTCTTGGTTCCCATCATCCATTCACTTCTTCATAAATGTATCTATATAATGACCTATCCCATTACATTTAAAACACCTTACTGCTTGTTTATAAAAATTAGTCTTACCACTACTAAGATATTTTTCATTATAATAATGAGCCATATTCCTAAACATACCATATAATAATTACTCCCAATAATTCATAATACATTTCCCAAAGGTTCTTTTTTCCAAACCTATAATAAACTAAAAACATGATTATATAACTTTTAGATTTCTCAAATGGATTCTTCCAGTTTTCTTTCCACATAGTCTTCCTTTTCTTCTTATTTTCATAGAACACTAGATTATCAAAGAAATCCATTTCCACATTATTATCACAATGACAAATTTTAGCATAACATTTTAATTCACAAGAGGATACAAATATTCTCAATATTGGCTTTAATCTTGATTAAAACCAATGAATTTTACTATCAATATCCAAGATACAATTTGGTGCATAACTTAACCATTGAGTAAGGTTTTATTCATAAATAGACACTGAATATTCCTCCATTTCTTCAATTCTAAGAATTATCTTTTCATCATAATTTTAAAAACCTTAGGAAAATACATCTCATGGAAAACATTTTTAAATGTATCCAATTCAATGTTGTCAATCTTTCATAGTTCTCTATCATTCTTAGCCATTGAATACTATTTACTTACTTGACCTTCAAAATGGTAAATAAAAAGTGTTAACTTTGGATAATCTGAATAACCCATGACTTTGAATTTATTTTCTATATCTTTAATCCATTCTTTAGCTACCACTGAGTAATAATATCTACTGAATGTTGGAGGGTGTAGTCAAATAAAATAATCCACTATCATCATGTTACTATATTAAAGATATATTTTATCCCTATAATGAATACCACTACCATTTATAGATTTCATAAACTGATCCATCATATAAGAAAACTGTTTAATTTTAATTCCAACCATTATAAGTTGTATATTTGGAAGGATATTGTACTCTTTGTGCCTTCTCACTTCAACTTCCCTATTTTATTTGTGAAAAAACCTTATGAATAGACATATATTAGATGCATAATCATTGTAATATACAAATTATATTTCATGAATATCATAAATTAGAAACTGTAAATAGAATTTACTTACATTATCCTAACCTATAAATTTTTTTAATCATTTCCTCTAATATCAACTATAAGGCACCAAAAATAAATTTTTTAAAACTAATTATTTAGACAAGAATTAATTTTCTTTAATAACTAACGATATTATAGCTTTATATTTTTAAATAATTAAGTTATAAAACTCACATAAATAAATATTATGTCACAAAGTGGAAAATTCCACTCAGTATACATTTTCTCACAATAAAACATTTTAAGATATAACAAGTTTTATTTTCATGAAATATCTTTAAAATTTTCATCTTGATGTAATCCTTATCCATATTCATCCTTAAAACCCTATGAAAAACTTTTTAAAATGTGTGATGAACATAAAAAAATAGTAAGGGATGTATAATAAGAAATAAACCTCTTAGTCCATGAATACTCATCAAAATTTTCGATTTTTGAATAAAATTTAAGATCAAAATAAACATTCTATTATCCAAGAAATAAACTTATATTATTGAATATTTTCACACAACATTACAAAATAAATATTAAATGAAAAATAATGATTATATAGGTTTATTTTCAACCATGAAAAACCGAAAAAGTTTATACAAATCACCCTTAAGAAGTATCATAAACTTACCTTTTAAATTTAAGCTCTTTAGTTTAACTTAGGAAATCATATGATTTACATTAAAATCAATTGAAAGCATAGATAATTTATATAGGTAAATTGAGATATAATTTTAATATCACTCTTGAAATAAATATTATAAATAGAATAACCTAACCATTAAATTTCAGTAATCTCTTAGGAGAATCCTAATATGTTAACTCCATCCCTTTACCCAGTGCATTAGTGAGCTATATTAAACTCACCCTTTATCATAAGCTATATCAGTCTCACGGATCATCATGGGTTATACCAGTTTCACACATCATTATAAAAATACCCAATAACAATAACATAATCATAAAGCATGAAACTTTCCATTACCATTATCATATACAAAAAATAGTCATTTCAACCATAAGAAAAACATTTCTAAATATCTAAATATCCATTTTATTTAAAACCCCTTTTGAAATTACCCAAAAAAGGGAAGGAAGGTTTTTTAAGAAAACATAAAATGTTGTGAATAAATATAAAAATTAAATAATAGTCATGGAGGCATAAAAATCATTGATATTTTATATGTTAAAATAGAAAATCCCTTTTTCCTTTTTGTCAAAATGTTCCTTATAAAAAACATAAAAATATTAGTTTTGAAGACCTTTGAGATAAAGTAAAAATGGAAATAAAATAACCTTTATAATTAATTTAGTTAAATATAAATACATCTAAAAAATAATTGTATGATTATGGGCATGGAATAAGAATATTTAGATAATAAATCTTTCAATCATTTAAAATAATGTTTTTATGGTAAAGTGTCCCTTACCTAGAGTCTGACTCGTCACGTACATTATTTATCATCAATAATAATAAAATTATGTTAATTATTTAATTTATTTATATAATTTTTCATGTTTATTATTAATTTTATTTAATTTATTACCATGTTATATTCAATTACTTAATCAATTAAATTCACATCATATGTTTTGATGATATTCAGCTCATATGTCCAAAATGACTTTAGTAGGTTAACTATGGTCAAAGCGGTCATTATTAAATAATATATATAATAATAACCATGATATAATTATAATTTTTACAGATAAATTATACTTTAAAACTAACCTTGAAACATGGTTATGAAAAATGAATTGTGTTATAATAATGGAGATAGTAGGTCATATGTACGTTTGAGTTATGTTTTCATTTTTCAAAGAGCATGAGGGAGTGAAGTTATGTATCAATTTATGTTTGTAAAATTATTATTATATCATAAAATCATAATATTTATTTAAATACACTTATATATATCATCAATGTAATTCATATATGAAAACAAATCACATTACTTCATGGAGGTGGTAATCCACACATACGCTCAAATGATGTTATCTTTTTTCAATGGATGTAAACGTAAGAAAATAAATGATATATTGTATTTAATGAATAAAAATTATGTTATGAATATAATATTTATATGTAAAATCAATAATTATAACAAATCATGGGAGGCTATGATGGAAAACAAATTACATCGGTTTGTGAGGTGGTATTCCACTGTACACACAGATGATAGTTTTATTTCCCATTTGATGAAAGAGGATATGAATATAGATTATGAAATTAACATAATAAAATTTTGGTATATGTAATATATTTATTTTATTAAATTTTTATGGTTTAATAAAATTTTAATGAAGTAGAATAATAAATTAAATGAAAATGATCAGTAAAGAACTTTACATCTTCTTCGGATAACCTCTTTTGGATTATACCATAATACTTTCTAGGTTCATTTTATAATGAAAACAAGGACTGCATAATATTTTTAGGGATGATAATAAGGGATTTGGTTAGTAATTGGATGAACTAAATGTCTCTTTAAGTATAGAGGGAAGAGGATAGGGGGTGTCCTTTTATAAGTGGGGGAGATGACACACTTGAATTTTTAAAAAATATTAAAATATATTAATGTATTACTAAAAAAATGGATCCAAAATGGACCATTTCCGAATATGATATAATATATAGACGAAATGTGGACATAAATTTGGATATATATAAGGTTTAATAAAATTTTATCCCTTATCTATTTTGTTTATCCTTTGTTAAACCTGTTTTAACCTAAATCGTGGTAATAAATTTTTACTATTTTTATTATTGATTTTGAAAAAAAATTATATTGATATTATTTAATAACTTTAATTATTATGATTCAAAACAATGAATATATTTTTTCAAATTCAATTCATAGAAGTGATAGAATTTAATTTAAAATTAAACATGAAAATGCGACGAAAAACAGGTTTTTAGAAAAATTCATTTTTTAGGTATAAAAATGTTTTTATAGAAAATTAATATAATTTTTTAAATAAATTAAAATGTATTGGATTATTTTTAATAAAAAGTAACTAAATAAAATTTTAAAATAATTAAAAATAGAATAATACTTTGTAAATACTTGAAAATAAAGAAGAGTTTTCAATAAAAACCAGTATTTTTTACTATTCATTGAAAAATCAAACTTTTCAAAAAATTATAAAAAATTAAACTTAAGATAATTTTAAAATGATGAATTAAAAAATAAAGTTGGTTTTTTATAATTAAAATTCTATAATTATGAAGCAAATATTTTGGATAAATCCATATAATACATGAAAACAAAATTTCAATAGAAATAAAGCTTTTTTCTTTTTAACTATAAAATTACCCAATATTATTATAATTAATATAAATATAAAAAATATAATTAATGAATATTAATAAAAAATGAAAATTATTTGTCTTAACATTACTTTAGTTTTTAAATCAATTGTATAAGGGAAACTCAAAACTAAAAAACCTAAAAAATAATAATTCTTAGTGATTGTCTTATCCAAAAAAGATAAAAAAATTTAAAAAAAGTAAACGCAAAATATAGAAAATTTAATATATATAATTTAAAAATTTAGAATCAATATCTAGCATTCAAATTGAATCAAAATATATATAAAATAAAAAAACACATTTAAATCCATTTATCAAAATTATTCTAGATTTTTAAAATTAAAAAAAATTAATTACCCAAGTTTCATCTAAACCAGGGAGTTAAATAATCAATGAACATCAGTTAAAAATGAAGAAATATTGATTCTTATCACTTTCCTCATGTAATAGTTTTCTCTCTAGGGGAATACACATACTTTAGTATTTTAAAAATAATTATCCTAACTAGTTTAGAATAATCATTCTATAAATAATAAAGAATAGGTTCATCTATAATTGAAATTATTATTCCACCTATATGAATTTAAACCAATTTACCCACTTCAATTTAAGAAAAATTTCCTCTTCGAGGTTTTCAAATATAATAGATTTTGGTTTAATTAATATTTTAACATGTGTAACTTTCCTAAATCCCTATCCCTAAAGACTCCTTTTCCAAAGTTCCTTTTCACACTTCCTTTATACATCCTAAATAAAATTTAGATATATAATCTACCAATTATTCATCCAAGTTCATAATTTCCCAAACCTTTATGTCAACTTTTTCAATTAGTACATATTGAAAATTTCCCCAGCCATGACTTGTGAAAATAACTTATGATATTAGTGTATCTAAAACTAGAACTAAATCATCCCATGATTAGAGGTATCCATAGAGAATAATTGTAATAGTTAAGGAATATAAGAAACACTTGGAAGCTGTATCTTAGGTCGCTCTAAATTTTATTTGATAGATAACATACGAACCCATGTTCTTATGTAGACTTAGTTATAAAAAATTAGATCAATACACATATTATTGTTTTAAAGAAATTCATATGATCCATTCAATTGTCTTTTAGGTAGGCTCCCTGAGTTGTAATTAAATCACTATATTAGGTTTCCTAGGTCTAAGTTCATTTGTTCTATTTCCTCATGCTATTATTTTGATTCCACTATGATCTTTTTCATTGACCACCATTTTATAAATTATAAGGAAAAATCATACATCAAACCAATGGTAAAATTCAATCACTAATCATTTAATTTTAGTAATTTTAGTACCAGTGGAATCTTCAGAACGAGCATGGCATCATTACTAGTAGTGAAAACATTTTCAGATCAAATTTTCATACTTAAATACATAATAAAAATAAAAAATACCAAATAAGAACATCATGAAAATCATTATATATATATATTTTTTAAATAAAATAGATATCGAAAATATTCTAAATTGGTTTTTCTTCCCTCCATCACACTTACTCAACACTACGCCATGAATGTTTAAAAAAATAAACAAAAATAGATTATAAGTGATTAAAATAGGTGTAAAATGAGATAAAAGACTTGGTTGTTTTCAATGGGTTTTAGTTAATATATACTTTGGGTTTTTATACAATTTGAACTAGATTACTAGGTTTTTGTCTAGTTAAATAATATTATAGAAAAAATTAGAAAATTATAAATTTATTAAAAACTAATGAAAATAGAAAATTAAAGGTAAAGGGGAAAGATTCTTGGGTAATTCCCTTATAAGAGGCTTTGTATTTATGTTATCAATAGCTAGAAAACTCAGTACTCATCTCTAGCCAGAATGGATATTAGGTTTATCTAATTAGAACCACCAAATCTTAGTGGTTTGCTTTATATCTAGTACTTGATATTTATCTTTGAGTGGTCCCCTATGCTTAGTATTTTTAATTTCTACCCCTTATTCAGTAGAGGTTGTTGAATAATGAGGGGGTGGAATCAAGTAGGTTTTTTCATCTACCTTGTATATAGATCCTATGGTTTCCTCCTCTAGGGATTGGTTCACTAATTGCTTCAAAAGTTTCATTCAATGGAAAATAAGAAAGAAATTGAAATTTAAAATAATTAAAATAGGTTGAGTTTAGATTTAAATTTTAACATTTATATAGAGTATATTATTCTTTTACTGTATCATGATAGGCCATTTAGGAATACTCCTCTATTTTTTCTTCTTCCATATAATCGTATTGGTATATAAGAGGGGGTTTTAGTGAATCTACATAAATTATTTCACTTATTCCAATTTATCCATCCCTATCAAGACATATTCTTCCAATTCCTTCAGTAGATTATCAAAAATAACTTTATCTCACTCCTCTATAAATTTATCTATATCCACATGTTGAATTTTTATAATTAGTTCCTATTTAAATGTTTCAACCTATTCATTTTCATTGGTTATATCCATTTTAATTATGTAATAATCACCAAAGTCCCCTAGGGCCTATGAAAGTGAGTCTAATTCTACATACTGAAAAAAACCAAAAATAGTTTGTAATTTACATTGTGTAAATTTATTAAATGAAACAAAAATTTTATTATCTACCACTATTTTATTATCTTTAATATATTTTTCCTTGAAAAATTATCCTAAGAAGACAACTTCTAGGATCAATAATAGAAAGTCCATACTTTCCTCACATCTCACTACCTTCATCTATTCATATTCATGAAATATATACTTTATAAGTGCTAAATATATTTAATCAAATTAGGTAGAATGAGTTCCTAAGAAAATTTCAAAATAAGTAAAAAAAAAGAGAGTCTAAAGATTATTTATCTCCATAAAGTGGTTTAACTAGTGTCTCTTTTTTATCTATGATTTTCTTGGGAAATAGTTCAGTGAGCTTAAGTAGTGGGGTTCCTTGATGTTTCTCCTCTACATTAACTATTGATAAAATATAGGGTTCTACTAAAAATTCATCCTCTTATAATACTTCCTCATCATCATATTCTCTAATCTGTATTTATGGTAATTATTTTATCTCAATTAGTGTATCCTTAAACTCTCTCATGTTCAATTATTCATAAGTGATTTTACTTTAGTCTTATTGGTATTTGGGAAATGAGTGGTCATTATTAAATTCTTAACTTCTTCTCCATCTAGAATAGTTGCGTACTATTTGTTAGAGACATTTATTCTCTAATAATCATTCTCTAGTATCAATTCCTTAATCATTCATTTAGGATAATTAATCATATGTGTAATAAATCAGTGTTAGTTCTTTAACCATTATTTGAATATTTCCCCAAACAATTAATTATTCTAGATACATATTTTCAAAGTCTATTTGGATGACAAGGATTGTATAGAAATAACCAAAGAAGGAAAATAAAAGAAAAATATAATAAAATAATTTACTGTTGTGAAAAATAGTGAATACTCATCCCAAATCCCCAACAAGGATTCTAAGTTGATGAGATTTGTGTTGCAAGGATCTTATAAAATAGATTTTACAACCTATAGAATGGAGTACATGGATGAATAAGATCATATATCAAGGATTCATGCCTAGATATTAACTAATAAATCACTTATTGTATTTTTTTTTCTTTTTCTAGTTTTAATATAAATCATACATTGAAATATGTTTGGTTTTTTGGATTTACTAATTGAAAAAATGAATAAAAGCACACACAAGTTATCAAGAAATAAATATGATCCTAGGGGTGAATTCCAATAGGTTATATAATCAATTATATTTTTACTAAATAAATTAATCCACTAAAAAAATAAAAATCATTTTATTACTTTCCCCTTTATTTTATTATGTAATAAAATAACAATATGATCAAATAACTTCAAGAATATCATAAACTTATTTTTTTTAAGTTTAATACATGGCGTAATGCAACATAAATAATGACAGATGGAGTGGAAAACACCTCAAAAAATCCTCACCATCACTATCATACAGAACTGGTGAATATACTTAGAATTGAAATGTAGAAATTCAAGGATTACTATTATAGGGTTTCTATTAAACAAAAATTAAAACTCATGGAATTCATCCCATGGATGACTAGCTTTATCTCTAAAGGACGTGGGCATATATATCCTCAATTCAAGAAATTATAAATATTTGTAATTAGGTTTATTATGATCAAAACACTAAAAAGGGTGGTTGTTTAGGTTTTTTATTTTATGAATTTAAAATAAAATACATGCAGTAAAACACACATAGAGTTCTTAAGAAAATTTAGATAGTATAAAGGTTATTTCTACTCTGTTTTTTCATAATTTATTTTTTTCTAAATCTTATAATTATATGATAAGATCCCATACCATTTATTTACTTATCATATACTTTTTTTACTTATGTATAAGTATAAAAACCTATCCAAACCTTAAATTAGACCATTTAATATTTTTTTTGAAGTTTTTAAATGGAAGGATACATTAGTGTTGATGGATAAGAGAGATTAAATCAAAACCCCACTCTTGAAATTCAATTCCAGCATAAAGAACACTTCAATGGAGTCTCTCATATCTTATTCATGGATGATATGATATTATTTATTAATTGATGTAGAACATCTATTAGTTAATTAAACAATATCATAGTGGAATACTATATATGGAGTGTATAGATCATCAACCATTAGAAGAGTAGTTTTTTCATTTAAAATATATGATCAGAGAGACGTGTTAAAAATATCGAGACTATGATTGGAGTTCAAAAGATGCGCTTTCCCATAAAATTATTAGGATATCCTGTCTCTTTTGGTAGACTTCATATCCTGCACTTTGAGGGGTGATGGGAAGAATCTCTAACCACATCATCAAATGGAATAATTTTTTCCTTTTATTTGGAGGTATGATTTCCCTTATCAATTATTTTCTCACTTATATCACCATGCATATGTTTTCTATTCTTATAGTGATGAAGGTCATTATGAAGAGTATTGAAAATATTATGGCTTAATTTATTTGGGATACTCTCTATGATGGGAGTTACCACTAGGATTTATGGAATTTTATGTCTATAGAGATATATGAAGGAGAAATCAACTTGTGGAGAATCTCGAGCATGATGTGATGTTTGTAGGTTAAGCTGGATTTAAGGGTCTTTGATGGAAAATATCTCTAAGGTAAGTTTATCTTAGGTAAGTTTGGTAAGAACTTATTTGTCCAGAAAGGGAGAGTCTCCAACCTCTAGCATACACACCAAGGATATATCTTCGACCTTCAACCTCTCTTGCATTGGTAGGTTGGTCATGGGGATGTAAATTTATATAACCCCATTTAAGCGGGTGTTCCTCTTAGATTTACAAGATTATTGACTTTAGAATTAATGTTAAATAAATCTAGTAACTACCCATCCCCCACCTATTAAATATTTAAGGATGAGAAACAAGATGGTTTCTCTAGTATCAGAATAAAGGATGAAAAAGATAATTTCCTGTTCAATATCTCCTCATCAAGGATCTTTTCAAAAAAGGCATACCCGAACATTCTCTATGCAATAAAGATTCAAGATGAATGGGGTGGGATTATTTAGTTTAAGTTTTTAACTATGAATTATAACTTCTTAGTATGATGCTTAAGTAATCACACTATTTCTATAGATGAGGGGGTTAATGACAAGGGTAAAAATATATTTTCAAAATGCATTTACTTTCAAAACACCAATAAGGAAACATATCCTCATATATTATTTGAAGGTAAGTAAGATTTGGTAGTGTGATGGTCCTTGTGCGAGTTCACAGGATTGACTTACCAAGAGGTTACCAGTGATGATTTTATCTAGTTTTGGTTCCATGGAGCCGAAAGAAACACTCAAAAATGTAATTCATAGGTGGATATATTTACCATTGGCTATTGGTTCATTTTTAATATGAGGAATAAGGCCACATTGATGGATCTACCATCACTAAACTCATCCTAGTGGTTAGTAAAAGAAGTTTGGTGGTTTATTATGATTTTTACATAATCATTGGGATAATACTCCTTCTATAAGAAATATTATGTCTTGTAGAATGAACACCACTTTTATCTATAGGTTTCATTCATAGGGTCACTAGATAAATTTTAATCCACCCTATAGTGGCCTTAAAATCAATGTTGATGGTTCATGCAGTCTTGGATTCATGAGGGGGTAGGGGGAGGTCTTTTTTGTGATGTCAGGCTCTGTCGTTCTTGCCTTTGGTGACTCTTATGGTCAAGGTGACTTCTTCCTCACATATGCTCACAACATACTATATGGGATTCATCTTTTAAATTCCAAAATTATTAAGCTTTTTTTAATTGAAAACGACTCATTCATCATCTATAAATCTATCTGATAGCTCATCCCTAGTCCTTTTTCAATTTCCTATTAGACTCTTCGATGAAAATACCTTATCAGTAATTAGGTAGAGATTTTTTCACACATGGTTTGAAGAGAGCCATGACGGTGATTTAATCACTTTAAGGGCCTCTCAGGATGTTTAATTTATTTCATTTTCTAGCATTGGAACCCTTACCACTTGTTGTTTTGATATTTTAATATGCCATGATCTCGGGTTACACTATGTTCTTCCCTTGACTCCCCAACGTATTTTCTCTATTTTAAAAAAAATTTATTATGATTGGATGGATAGATAACACATGGTATATTATAAGGGTATATGAAACATGAAGAAACACTCACAATGTTTTGTGAAAGTGGCTTTTTGAGGTTTCCTTGTTCATATTTTAAAAAGTTATTATTTTCATAAAGAGTGGAGAGTTTATGAAGGAAGAGTTGTGAAAAGTAGACATAGATTCAATAACCCTAGAAATAAATATAGAGTTACATGATAAAGGAACCATAATTTTTTTGATGTTCATTGAATTAGGAAATTTGGGTACAAGGATGGTGGCACACATGGTAGTTATGTGATCGGACAAAAACATCTATAAAAATGAGGATAACCACCTCATTTTGGTAATCCAAACTCAAAAAAGATCCAAAGGCTATGAATTCATGAAAAAATTTCATAAAGGTATTTATTTCACAAAGAAATCATGAAAATATGAGTTTTGTGAAGAAAGAACTTGTATCAGTTAGACCAATTGAGTTTCATGAAACATATTCATGTGGACATCAATTGCATGAAAGTAATTGCTACATGAAGCAATAATTCTAACATCAGTTTCATAAATAAGTAACTTGAATTTTTATAGACCAAGATAAATTCATGAAATATTGAAAGTATCATTAAATTTGGGTGTTTCACGACACAATGAAAGTTTAATGGAAGTGGTGAGTTTAAGGACATAGTGAAAGTTGAATGAATTGGTAATGTTGAGTGAAATTGAAAGAATTGTACACATAAGTGTATAATTATGTGAAAGTGAGTATTTGGTATTATCCTAAGGTGAATAGTATATAAAGCAATTATCACTTATCAGAGACCTTTCCAAAGGATATATTACTTGAATACTAATTCAATAGGGAAAGTAAAGAAGATATATTGATGTTAACTATTAGTTTTTGAAAGAACTATGTGAATATCAACGAGTAATAATTAGTGAATACACTTTTAGAAAATGAATTTGTGCATTGTTCTGTGTGCCAAAAATCACTCCCACTGAAAGAAGTGAGAAAAGGGAGATGAAAAAGGGAGTAAAATTTGGGTGGCAGTGAACCAAAACATAAATATGGAAGTGGAAGTGATCTTATAACAACGTTATTATATCCAAAATATTATAGCCATAAGACTAGTAAATATTAGTGGATTTTATAACATAAAAAAATTTGGTTTGTTCTCCTTAGATGTAGCCTAGTTTAGGTGAACCAAGTTAAATTCTTGTGTATTACTTTATTTTATTATATTTTTTAGGATGATAGTCAATGCATGTGGATTGAGTGATGATTGATCTTATCTGAATATGGCTAAGATAAGAACACCAATTAATCATATCATTACTTAACATGTGAGAAAAATATTTACCCTACTAATAAGAGAGTTCAAGATCCACTACAAAAGTGAGAGTTTCATTGGTTTGTATGAAAACTTGAATGAGTTTCATACCCTGATTTACCACCCTCTTAGGGTATCTCTTGATAAAGTACCTTGAGGATACAATAATTAGAATCAAAGGGAAGGACTATCTTGTTGAATTTTTTAGATCTAGATTGATCTAATTAGTCTTTGTAGGTGAAATCGTTTTTACCCATACAACATGGTAAAGATAAATAATATAGATAATACACAAAAATATAAAATAATTACATATAATGGAATAGTTTTTTAGAAGAGTGTGATCAAGATAAAGGATCCCAGTTGATCACAAATATAAGGTATTGATAAATCTAATTGTGTATATACTTATCCATACAATGATACTATAAGACTATTCAAGGATGATTATATGAAAAGTGATGTAATAACTATTGATGATGATGAGATATAAAGAGATTAAAAGGTGGAAATTGTCCACATATTAAAGAATATTAATCAAGGTATGAAGGAAGAAAACATGGAGATAAGATAGAAGAATGAATATTATGGAATCTATGTCAAAGCACAAAAAATTGAGGTTAAAAAATTGAAAAGCCTCAATAAAATAATAATTTATATTTCTATAGATCTAAGAGAGAATAATGATACTTAGTCTAAGGGATTGGATGAAATGTATTCCAAAGTGATAGAGTATAAAGATGGTTCCAAAGAAAAGAAACTCAACAGAAGGAGGTTCAAAATATTATGGCTAAGAAGGATGGATTGGATACACGAATGGTAGATTCGGTTGAGGAGAACCAATTGTTGAGGTAAGTAAATGTGGACCAATGTGTTGAAATTCTAAATTTGGGTAAAAAAATAATATTCAAAGTGACTTACTTATAGAAATTGTACATGAACCGAAAAAGAAAATGGCCATTGATAAGGTGCTTAAATATAGAATTATTCCTCTCAAAATTCAATAAAAAGAGAGGTTAAAATATGAAAAAGGATAAATCTCAAGTCCAAATGAGATGTCTACCAAATTAAAAGAGAAAAATAGGAACACCATAGAGATTAATGTAAGGCTTAAAACCTTAAATGAGAAAAAGAAGACCCCTCCCATGGGATCATCAACAAGTAGAGTCTAAAAATGTGCAAATATGGTGTCCATAAGTAGGAATATGTTTCTTGAAAAACATAAAAGTGATAAATCTCAGAGGTAGTTCTCCACTAAGTGTTACTACTATAGAATCATGGGACATACCATGAGTGTCTTCCTGGAATCCCAATGTCTCAAAGTAAGAAGGAAATATACTACAACAACATCTTGGCCAAAGAGAGAGTATATGAGGAATTTTATGGGATATTTTTAATTTGTTCTAACTAGGGTCACATTGTTAGGAATTATATCAAAAAGAGAACTAAAAGGTTCATAAGGAAATCCTCTATTCCTATGACTAATGGGAAGAAAATTTTCACTGAAATAAATCCTATTAATTTGGAGAAAATACTACTTTGGGGGGAAAATAGAGCTCAATGAAGGTTAAATCTAGAAACAACATCAATTTACTCAATAAATCTATCCCTGAAATATATATAATGAATCTATAAGAATAATAATGAAGCTTATAAATTTGTGAGAATAGTAGTTTTGTGTACAACAAAGAATTATCCAAGGATGAAAACATCTGATGTTTCTTTATTTTTGTTTAAATAGGACATACACGAGGTGTGATAGAGTGTGTTAGGTCCAATAGGCTAGATACCCTAAGGGGGGGGGGGTGAATCCGGGTATGGTAGATTAAAACAACTTCCCCTTTTGATCTTGTTTTTCTATAAGAAAAAAACACTCTTCTCTCTTCTTCCCATTGCAGAGTATGAATAAACCTTAAAGCATGAACATGACATATCAATTTTTACTTGGTTCACCCTCACTGGGATACGTCCAAGGAGCATACACCGGTAGTGTGCTGATGTACCAATTCCACTCTAAGCGCACTGTTGTTTACAAGTTCCAAGCAGAATCACTATCCCTCTTAGTTTACAACCTCTCGAAATTTGAGAACTGACTTCTCTCTCAACTAAAGTGAGCTCAATTCTTCTTCAAAAGATCCACTCATAGTTTATAGACATTTAGGTATCTTCATTACCACTAATGAATGAATCCTCTAATATATATAGATACTCTTTTGATGTCCAAACTTCATCCCCTGATGAATACCCCTTTGCCCCTAAACACTGAGAAACAACCTTTGAAATGTACCTTCACAAAGCACCCTACTTCGCAAAGCTTCCAATTTCTCAAATCTCAAACAAGCCTTTGCGAAGCTCCTGCCTTTTTGCAAAGCTCACAATTTGTAGATATCATGCCGTCGTAGAGCTCAAGTCGTCGTAGAATGACTTCCTTCACGAAGCTCACTGAGCCAACGCGGAGCACACAACTTTCACGGAGCAAGATTATCCGCTGCGAAGCTTCTTCATTTCAAAAAGTACACAGCCTTCACAAACCACCTTTGCAAGATGAGAGAAAAACATTTTCTTCAAAAACTCTATCTACTTCTCTCGAGGGGGTCAAGGACTATTTATAGGTTATTCCACTGACCCTCAGACCTTCCACATGAAGTCAACACCACGACATCTCAAATCAATAAGCTCTGAAATTTTTGCTGAAATTCTCTCAATATCACAAATTACCACAACATTTTTTGGATCATGAAGCTTGTCTTAATCGCGGAGTGTTCCTTCAATTACATCGTACTGCCATCCCAAATCTCCCTCATATTTCCCTTAAACTCTGCCATTCTTGAAGCTTATCGTAATCACGAAGAACACCATAAAAAATCCTCTTGTCTTTGCGAAATCCAATCCTTGAATCCTATATTTGAGAAACTCATGCCTTTTCCATATTTAGATGATATCTTCAAGGAAATCCATATTTCGCGATGCTCACCAAACTCCAAATTTTAAACCCCAAAAATTTGGAAAACACTGGAAAACACCACCACCTTATATCTGCACTTTTTGTACTGCCTCCAGATCATCCATTCATTTTTCATGGTTCTTTTTCAACAACATCTCTAGAACTTGACAATTATCCATAGAAACTTACTTTTTCAACAAACACAATCAACCCAAAAATGCTACAAAGTTCCCCTCAGATATTTTATCCCAATATAGTGGGATTGAAAAATGTACCATGATGTAAGATAAGAATATAATTGTGAGTTTTCCCATGAAAAAGGAAAATAATAGTTTCAATATGATTTATAAATCCAATATTTAATTGGAATCTTCTCAAAGAAAAAAGAATAAGACTTCGAAAATGAATGAACTCCAAAATCTACATGTGTGAAAGATACATCTCGAAATAAGACATGGGTTTTGAAAGTTAATAAATCAGATAAAGATAAAAATATTTGTAAGAATATGTGGAGAAGAAGGTTACAATCAGTGTCATGTCACAAGATTCATGTTATTAATAGTATTCAATGAATAAGAGTTAGTGAGTCATGTGATAAAGAAATGGAAATTCCCAATCTAGGAGAGGTGATGTCCAAAGGAAAAATAAGAAATAATGTTCTTATAAGTGGTATCACTCAAAGGAGATCTATTTGTATGGAATTGTAGAATATTTCCATCAATAATGATTGGAAATAAGAATAATTTAATGAGTTAATGACAATAATTTCCTCAAATTCGAAAAGGGGGAATGTAAATTGTAGAACTAAAGGGGTGTTCCACTAAGACTAGCCTCATTCCTCAACTTAAGAATGTGAAGAATACCCTCTCAATATTTTTTAAAATGTTTTTAAATATTTTTGAAATGTTTTAGGTTTTAGGTGAGATATTATCCATGGGAAATTTTGATCAAAATATGAAAAGTGGTGTTACGACATGCTCTAGAGTTCCAACTATTTCAAATCAGTACAAGCAGACATTTTTAATATATAGAATCACCATTAAAGTAGATAGAAGAATAATCAAATAAGTAACTATGAGTTGAAAAGTTTTTCATCAAGAGTTTAAAGCTAATATTTTATTTTATGTTAATTAGTATTGATATCCATAAAGCATTTATTTCAAGAGAATCAATATCTATGTCTTCAGATCTTAAAGATAGAAAAATGGGGAAGCGGCAAAAAAATGAGCTCTCATATTTTATTTCTTTGATCTAACATGTGATATCATATAACATTATCCAGGATATTAAATGATTTTATGGATGGATAAATCTCATGATAAATTATAGTGATGTATTTAGGGACAAATCTATGAAAGATTACTAGAGTTTTGAAAACAAATTTTAACAGATGGTTTCCCCAATAAACAAGGATATATATCCTATGGATGAGAGAAGAAATTAGTTACAAAGTATTGTTCATGAAGTGGTCTCAAAATCTTAACAAATGAGTCATCATTTCAAAAAAAAAATTATCAAGCAAGATTCAATGAATGGTATTAGATAACATGTTGTTAACTATGATAGTTGGTATCAGTTTCAATAATTGGTATCGACTTTGTGTCTAGAGATAAAAAAGAAATATATAATAATTCATTTAAATAAGAATAAGTTATTTGGATACTTGAGATGTATAAAAGTAAGTGAGTGCAATGTACATCGATAGAGTTGTTAACTTTACGTCCTGTTTCCTACACCGAGTCTCGACTCAATATTCATAGAGGTTTTTATGGCTATTTTCTAATCGATAAGTTCACCCACTGAAAATATTTTTGAAGGAAACTGTAGTTGGAATATGTTTTGGAGCTAGAGTGGAGTAGCTTTATATCATTGGGAGATCATTGACTCTCTTAATTAGATGTAAGGACCATATTGAAAAAGGGTTAAATTAGAAATAACCTTATACATGATGTTGATAAATGAGAGATAGTTCAATGACATAATTCATGGTCTTGGTGGTATAGAAATAAAAAAATATTATATTTTTAACATTAAGATAAATATGGATAATTATATGATTCTAATAGTTCAATATCTATTTCCAAAGTTATGATTTTATTGGTATTATATATCTTGTTCATATGGTATAGAATTTAATTTGAATTTTATTTCAAAGGAGGAGAAGAAAGGATCCAGAATCCATGTTCAGTTTCTATTTAGTAAATAAAGGATCGTGAAATTGTGTGTGTTCCTTCCTATCCATTTGTAGGGGGATAAGGAAGTGAAGGCTATAAATATGATAAATATGAAGATTTTTTTTAAATTAAGATAAACTATAGAAGTAGTTCATGTTGTAATTAATTTCACAATGGTGTTAATGAAGTGGTGTTACCGTGTACCGAACATTATGCAATAGTTGATATAGATCAATACTAACGATCAATAATTTATGTTGGTATTCATGGATTGTTGGTATCAATTTTTTTCATCAGTTGGAATCAAGGATGAAGAAAAAGAGTCATGAATGTGATTCTAATAAAACTAAAAGGCTAGATTTTTAGACACTAATGATAATTGGTGTTTCCATGTGTCATGTAATGGATTTTTTTCAACCTTATCACTATTAATTATTGTGTTTTGGTGTGTCAAATATTGTTTTTCCATTGACATGGTGTGGTGAATCATGGTTGATTTTCTATTCACCATGTCAACATTTTCATGAGAGGTTAGTGTTCAATTAATTAAAAGTGGTAGATTTCATGAATTAATGTGTGAGCCTAGAATGTTGATTATGATAATAATGATAAATAGGTTCAAACTATCCATAGTGGAGGAGAATCTAGACATAGATCCATCATAAAAAGTTTGTGGAGAAGTTTTAGGGCTATGAATACCTTGATGTATTCATGAATAAATGGTTGTGGAAGTGTTTCAGTCTTTGTGGGAATTTGGTATAGGAAAATGGAGCAAAAGAAGAAGTCCCACATAGATTAGAAGTTTCATGAACACAGTGTTTTTGTATGACCTCATGAAAAAATAGAAAAGGAAATATTTTCACACAAGTGAACAAATGTTTCACAATAGGTATCAATTGTTTTTTAAAGTTCCACACTAGTAAAGATTCAAGGTTACCTCATCAAAAAATTGAAAAGTTATGGAGTTTGTTAAAAGAGTTTTCTTAAGATGAAATATTCCGTGAACACATTAAAAGTTTCATAAAATTGGTGTTTTGAAGTTTCCTTGTTCATCTTTGGAAAAGGAAAGGTTTCCATGAAAGTGTGGAGAGTTCATAAAAGTTGATTTATGTGAAGTAGAAAAATTTATTCAAACCTTGGAAACAAAAATGGAGTTATGTGCTAAAGTTAATGTAAAATCATTGAAGTATAGTAAACTAGGAAAGCTGTAGGCTAGGAGGGTGGTGAAAAATATAGTTGTATGATATTCCTACAAGCCTATAAATAGGGGGATACTACCCTTATTTTAGTAATCCAGAATAAATAATGATATAAATGATATAAATTCCTGAAAGATTTCTTGCATAAATCATTCATGAAAACATGAGTTGCACCAAGAAAGGACTTGTGTTAGTTTGAACAAGTGAGTTTTACTAAGCACATAAACATAGAAATCAGTTGCATGAAAGTTATTCTTACGTAAAATATTATTGATAACATAAGTTGTACAAATAAAGTAACCTGTGTCTATACAGACCAAGTGATATTCATGAAATATTTAAGATATCATAAAATTTGGGAGTTTCAAGACATAGATAAAGTTTCATTAAGGTTGAGAGTTTCATGACACATTTAATGTTATGAAAATTTTTAAAGTTGTGAGAAAGCATAAGAGTTTCACAGAAAATTATAGAGTTTCATGAAAGTGGGTATTCAGTATTCACATTAGGTGAATAATAGAAAAATAGATTAACACTTTGTAATAGCCCGGACCCCAAAGGTCCATTCCTTTGTTGAAATCGATATGGTCAACACGACGTGCGTAATAATGATAATTTTTGATACTGATGATAACATAAAAATATGTTAAATAAGAATTATGATGACATAAATTGTGTGATTAATTAAACTAAAAAGAGAATAATCATGATAAAATGATTTAATGGGTGTTATTATTATTAATGATGTGAAGTGTGAAGGTGTGTGACCCATTAGAAATTGATAAATGAAACATGCGGTTTATTATTAATTGAGTAATTGTTGAAATTAAATTTGAATAATAATAATGGGTGTTGTGTTATTAATATTATTCATAATATTAATAATAATGATAAATTAATTAAATGAGTCATGGTATTTATTGCAAACAAAAAAATGAAGATGCACAGTGGGAGCATGGTGGTGCATTAATTCTTTATTATTATTATGTTAAAAAAAAATGATAATGGTGGCGTAAAAATATGTTGGGTTTATTAAATTGAATGCTTATAATTTAGTAAAAGTGGTTTCAATTTAATCAGTGTGAAATAAAAATAAATAGAATTAAATAATTAAATTGAAGAATGTTATGCGACATTGACGTGGCATGGTCAGATTAATATATCCAATGGGGTGGTTTAACGTGGTTAACGTGACGAGCGTAAATATTATTGTTATTAAAAACAATAACGTCGGTGAGTTAATAAAATAAGTTGATGAAATGTTATAGTTATTGAAAAACAATAAATAACAATGATGGCGTAAAACTATTTTCGAGAGGTTAATGAAATTAAATGTATTAAAAAGGGGTTGAATATTTAAGTTATAATAACTTTGTTTTGTCATTTAATTTAATTTAATGGAATGGTTTTAATTTAATATGAGAATAATCATGATAAACTAATTTAAGGGGATTAAATTAGAACATTAATGATGGATGTTATTAATATTAATTTTATTAATAATGACATTGAAGTGAGAATGGAGGTTTGGGGTGTGCCACATGGTGTAAAGGAAAGGGGAGGCGCCACTTTTGGTGGAGTGAGGGGATTGTGGAAGAATTAATGAGATTGGAGAGAGAAAGAGTTAAAGGAAATAAAGATTTAGAATTTAATGCAATAAAATAAATAATTTAAAAAATGGAAATCAATCAAGGGGTGGGGCATGGTTGACATGGATTCAAAGAGGGGCCTTTTTTTTGGTGGGGTGTGTATTTTGGATATGAAGATTTAAGAAGTTAATTTAAATTAAATTAAATAATAAAATAATCATGTTATTGTTTTTGTTGATAAAACACCTTTTCGACCGTAATTTATTCATGCGACCTCAGTTTCATGAACCGTCTGTGGCAGTGCGACCCTGACTATGAGAAGGAAATTATGAGTCCAACATTGGATGTCTTTTTCGGGTTTTCGGATCGGGTACCCGTACCTCTTGTGAATTAATAGATTTAATATTATTATTAAATCTTTGACCCGTCATAACTTCTGCGTGCGACGTCCGATTGGCTTCTCATCAATGGCAATGTGATCCTATAATTAATACAATCAATTCAAGTCTAATTTTGGATATTAAATTGTGGTTTGTGGATCGGGTCCACAAAACACCCAATAATAATACTATCATTATTATTACGAGATCTTGTATCCAACGTATCTCCCTCATACAGTATCGGATTGAAGAACCATCAGCGGCAGCGTAAACCTGAATTTATGATGGTCATTTTAAGACCAATGATGAATAACTTTTTATGAATTTTTCCTCAGGTAAAAGAAACACCTAATATTAATTTATTATTATCATTATTATTAAAACGTGTGGAAATCGTGTGAAGTGTCGTGTGTTGACCAGTCAAACAGCGTAACTGTTGTACGGTTACGGCTCGTATTCATAAATTCACGCTGAATATGGTTGTTTTTTCGTTTTCCTATGTAATAGAGGGTAACATATTATTTGCGTACCCTTCTTCTCCACACGATGACACTCCTAGATGACTGAGAAGTCATCCTCCTAACTTCTTCATCTGGACTCCGATCGTTGATCCGTCCGTGACTGCAGGATCGTGTCAGTGAGGAGAACATAGTATACCCTATGTCGTTCCCTCTTCTTCGACTTCCCCTCCAAAGTTTCCAACCGAGGAGACTTCTAATAATTGACGTTAATGACAGTTTTTAATGAATGACTCTAAAAAGGTATGTTAAACCTCAATTATTATATTCTCTTTACGATCCTACTTCTCCCATTTTCTTTCCATGCTACGGCATGTAATCTCTGTGTCGAGGGAATTTCTTGTGTTGTTGATTCGGTGGTGCCGTGATGACCTTGGTGGGTGTAGTCGTTCTAGGAGAAGCCTTGTGATTGTGGTGGTCGTGTTTGTAGAAGGACATCAGAACCTGTTGAGGTAGGGATATTACCTTCATCTCTCTAAATTGTGCATCATGCAGGGTGGGTGTCCTCTTGTTTACATGAAACACATTTAAACCGGTTTAATAAAGATAATAACTGGAATATATAACAGGGATGGGAATTTTGTGAATGCAATTACATTATTTATATCCTGTGATATTATGTTGTGAATTCAATAGGCATATGTCTACTGAAAATCACGGTCGTTGGGGGCCTTTGCTTGCGAAATTAAATGATGCCCTATATTTCTATACCTTTTATGGATGGAAACTTTGTGGAATGTGGGAATTGGTTAATTACGTAAAGTTGGCTGATTAAATAAATAAACAGAACCCTTGTGCGATCACCCCGGATAAATAAAACTGAAATAATGAACATGTGGGTGCTGGTTAGGGATTAATTATGTGAAGGGGTGTTTGTGGGTTATTGTGGATCGGGTGAGCAGTGGGGCTATGGTTGGCTTGGTTATGGGTTGGTGTGAATGGTATGTTGGTGATGGGAAGCAGGGCTATGATAAATGGTATCAAGGGATGATGATGTACGAGTTTCGGTGTGCTTGTGGTTATGGTGGTTGGCAGTGGGGATGTAGGGATGGGTTGAATGTAAATTAACTATGGGTTGTGAATAATAAATAAAAGTGGAAGAGTTAATGAATGGTGTGGCATGGTAATGGAATAGGAATAATAATCAACAGGGTTGGTTGGTTAATAAGAAGGGACTTGTTTGTGTTGCATCTATTTTCCTAACTTGATTTGTGGATGGCAGGGATATGTTTTACGAATGATTGATATGATTGGTTATGGATATTTTCCCAGTAGTTAAGGAACTAATAAACTTATTTTTTTGAAACATGAAAACCTAAATGGGGTTGGGATTGTTTGTTAATGCATGCTTCGATGTAGCAGTGCTGAGGCATGTGCTCAGTTTCTCTGTTTAAAATCCTTATGTTGGGTTGTGTGTTTGGTATACATATATATATATCTGTATCCTTGTGTTTTGTCGCACCCCACCTATGTTGAACACTTAGTGCCAAACACTCCCATTTCAGGGGAGAGGGTGTTTTCCCTTTAGTTACTATCTCTTTCCTACTCCTTCTTCCATAGGTTGTGATGGCTTGAGGCGACCTTACACCTAAGACTCTTCAGGTAGGTTTCGATTGGGGTGGTATTTTCCCAAGAATCTTTAGGTAGGTTTACTTTTTCCCAAGAACCTATGGAATGAGGCCCAGGTGTGTGCGGGAAGGATATGTGGTTGTGAGGCCCAGGTGTGTATGGGCGAGAAGAGTGTGGTAGCGTCACGACGTTCGACATTAGTAAGAGCACCTAACTAGTGGGAAATGGTGCGAGGTACCCAATACTCTGGTTCTTATATACTACTACCACCTGTTGTTTTTTGTTTTGGTGAGCGTGGCTAGTGAGGTTGGGTGGATAGAATTCCTTGATAGGTTTTGGTTTCTTCTGTTGTTCTCACGGGATGTTAGGATGTCTCCGCACTTATGCACAAGAGATTTAGGTTTCCCTACTGAGTATACTTGCATGCTCCCCCTACGTTTACTTTTAGTTTTCCAGGAGGACTACCAGGGTCGTGCAGGACCCTACTAGCAGGGACAGTTGGAGTTGTTGCAGTTTTATGTACTCTTGTTTCTTTTGGTATTGTACTTTTGAGCTTTATTATACTTGTACCTTGTTTTAGAACTATTTAAACATGCATGTGCGATTGGTTTGGGTGTATTTACTTGACTTTCCTTTATTTTATTTTGGTGTTTGACTCATCCTATTTCCCGATATTAAATAATAAAAAGGGTAATGCCTCCCATATTTTTGAAAACTCATACACTTGGTGCTAGTCTCCACTCTGGGGCCTACGGGAGGCGGGACTCGGGGGTCATTATCTCCCTTTCACCATTTCCAGCTCAGGAGGTGTATCTTTGGTGGGAGGGGGTCGTGAAAGAATGGTATTAGAGCTGATGGTTGAGAGATAGGATGGAGTATGGAGTTAGGCACAGTGAGGATTGCATGGGATGGTAGGGAAAAAGTGTTGGTTAATCTTAGTGCGTGACATAGGCTAGGGAAGACCGGCTAGGAAACAGTATTTTAGGGCCCCCCGTGATCCGATGCAAGGACTCTGAGCCTACCGAACGGCCAAGTGAGTCTACATTGAATGCAGGGTAGAGAACCTAGGGAAGGTACATGCATCATCAAGATAGTGTTTTACTTGATTTGGGTGTTCTGGGGAAGGAATTGAAATAAAAATGATAAAATAAAACCTTGAGAAATTTCCTTACTACTTGGGCTTAGGCATATTTTGTTTACAATACCGCTATGGCACCTAGACGTCAACAGAGAGGCAGAGGAGTGGGACGCAGACAGTTGAACGCAACAGAAGCGACAACCCTAGCAAGGCCGGAGATTGAGAGAGATGTTTTCGGTTTTACTTAAATTCTCTCGTTTATGTTTTGGAGCATCACACTCCTTTGTTGAAACTCATTCTTGCCCATGCTTTGGGCCTGGACCTTGTTTTCCATGAGTCTATAATGCTAAGTTGTTTCCCTCTTTCCTTTAAATGTGTGTAAAGAGTCATAACATGTGGGAAGCGGAGGACCTGATCCCTAATCGTGATGCATTAATGTGGATGTGATTAAACCCGTACAGGCGAGTCAATGCTGCCTAAAGCAGATAATATCTTGACATGGGAGAAGGAATTCCTCAGGCCATCTGTTTGGGCAATTTATTGTTGTTTTGTATGGTGTTGGGGGCAGTGTAAGTTTGGAAAATCCTAAAATATGGAAGTCGGAAGACCTAATTCCTAATCGAGATGCATTAATGTGGATGCGATTAAACCCGTGCAGGCGATTCAGTTCCACCTAATGTGGATAATATCTCGATATGGGAGAAGGAATTCATAACTCATATAATTAGGGTTGTTGGTTGTTTCTTGTCATGATGAGAGCCCTAAGAGGTATCTTGTGGAGTGGTTGTTCAGATACATTCTTTCTTCTGGGTTGGTTTTTTAATTCTCGAGGGCGAGAATGTTTTGAGTGGTATCTGATGAAATAGCCCGGACCCCATAGGTCCATTCCTTTGTTGAAATCGACATGGTCAACATGACATGCGTTACAATGATAATTTTTAATATTGATGATAACGTAAAAATATGTTAAATAATAATGATGATGACATAAATTGTGTGATTAATTAAACTAAAAAGAGAATAATCACGATAAAATGATTTAATGGGTGTTATTATTATTAATGATGTGAAGTGTGAAGGTGTGTGACCCATTAGACATTGATAAATGAAACATGCAGTTTATTATTAATTGAGTAATTATTTAAATTAAATTTGAATAATAATAATGGGTGTTGTGTTATTAATATTATTCATAATATTAATAATAATGAGAAATTAATGAAATGAGTCATGGTATTTATTGCAAACAAATAAATAAAGATGCACAATGGAAGCATGGTGGTGCGTTAATAAAATTAAAGGTGACTTCATTATTATTATTATGTTAAATAAAAATAATAATGGTGGCATAAAAATATGTTGGGTTTATTAAATTGAATGGTTATAATTTAGTAAAAGTGGTTTCAAATTAATCAGTGTTAAATAAAAATAAATAGAATTAAATAATTAAATTGACGGATTTTATGCGACATTGACATGGCATGGTTAGATTAAGATATCCAATGGGGTGGTTTAACGTGGTCAATGCGATGAGCGTAAATAATATTATTATTAAAAACAATAATGTCGGTGAGTTAATAAAATAAGTCGATGAAATTTTATTGCTATTGAAAAACTATAAATAACCATGATGGCATAAAACTATATGCGAGAGGTTAATGAAATTAAATGTATTAAAAAGGGGTTGAATATGTAAGTTATATTAATTTTGTTTTTTCATTTAATTAAATTTTATGGAATGGTTTTAATTTAATATGAGAATAACCATGATAAACTAATTTAATGCGATTAAATTAGAACATTAATGATGGATATTATTAATATTAATTTTATTAATAATGACATTGAAGTAAGAATGGAGGTTTGGGGCCTGCCACATGGTTCAAAAGAAATGGGAGGTGCCACTTTTGGTGGAGTGAGGGGATTGTGGAAGAATTAATGAGATTGGAGAGAGAAATAGTTAAAGGAAATAAAGATTTATAATTTAATGCAATAAAATAAATAAGTTAAAAAAATTAAATAAATCAAGGTGTGGGGCGTGGTTGACATGGATTCAAAAAGGGGCCATTTTTTTTGGTGGGGCGTGGATTTTGGATATGAGGATTTAAGAAGTTAAATAAAATTAAATAATAAAATAATCATGTTATTGTTTTTTTTGATAAAACACTTTTTTCGACCGTAATTTATTCATGTGGCCTCGGTTTCATGAACCATCTATGGAAGTGTGACCCTGACTACGAGACTGAAATTATGAGTCCAATATTGGATGTCTTTTTCGGGTTTTCGGATCGGGTACTCGAAACACTTGTGAATTAATAGATTTAATATTATTATTAAATCTTCGACCCGTCATAACTCCCACGTGCGGCGTCCGGTTGGATTCTCGTCAGCGGCGATGTGATCCTATAATTAATACAATAAATTCAAGTCTAATTTTGGATATTAAATTATGGTTCATGGATCGGGTCCATGAAACACCCAATAATAATAATATCATTATTATTACGGGATCTTGTATCCAACGTATCTACCTCATATGATATCAAATTGACGAACCGTCAGTGACAGCGTAACCCTGAATTTATGATCGTCATTTTAAGAACAATTATGAATATATTTTTATGAATTTTTCCTCGGGTCAAAGAAACGCCTAATATTAATTTTTTATTATAATAATTATTAAAACACATGGAAATCGCGTGAAGTGTTGTGTGTTGACCAGTCACGCAGCGTAACTGTTGTATGGTTATGGCGTGTATTCATTAATTAACACTGAATACAGTTTTCTTTTCCTTTTCCTATGTAAGAGAGGGTAACTTATTATTTGCGGACCCTTCTTCTCCACACGATGACACTCCAGGACAACTGAGAAGTCATCCTCCTAACTTCTTAATCCGGACTCCGATCGTCGATCCGTCAGTGACTGTGGGATCGTTTCAGTGAGGAGAAAATCGTACACCCTATTTCATTCTCTCTTCTTCGACTTCCCCTCCAAAGTTTCCAACCAAGGAGACTTATGATAATTGATGGGATCTACGGTCTTTAACGAACAAATATAAAAGGTATGTTAAACCTCTATTCTTTTATTCTCTTTCTGATCTTAATTCTCCCATTTTCTTTCCATGGTACAGCATGTAATCTCCGTGTTGAGGTAGTTTCTTGTGTTGTTTATTCGGTGGTGCCACGACATCCTTTGTGGGTCCATTCGTTCTGGGAGAATCCTTGTGATCGTGGTGGTCGTGTTCGTAGAAGGACATCAGAACATGTTTAGGTAGGGATCTTACCTTCATCTCTCTAAATCGTGCATCATGCGGGGTGGGTGTCCTCTTGTTTTCATGAAACACATTTGAACCGGTTTAATAAAGATAATAACTGTCTTATATAATGGGGATTAAAAGTTTGTGAATGCACTTACATTATTTATATCTTGTGATATTATGTTGTGAATTGAATAGGCCTATGCCTACTGAAAATCACGGTCGTTGGGGGCCTTTACTTGCGCAATTAAATGTTGCCCTATCTTTCTAGACTGTTTATGGATGGAAACCTTGTGGAATGTGGGAATTGGTTAATTATGTAAAGTTGGATGATTAAATGTATAAACAGAACCCTTGTGCGATCACCCCTGTTAAATAAAACTGAAATAATGAACATGTGGGTGCTGGTTAGGGTTTAATTATGTGAAGGGGGTGTTTTGTGGGTTGTTGTGGATCGGGTGAGCAGCGGGGCTGCAGTTGGATTGGTTTTGGGTTGGTGTGAATTCTATGTTTGTGATGGAAAGCAGGGCTGCGATAAATGGTATCAAGGGATGATGATGTATGGGTTTCGGTGTGTTTGTGGTTATGGTGGTTGGCAGCGTGGTTGCAGGGATGGGTTGAATGTGAACGAACTATGGGTTGTGAATAATAAATAAAAGTGGAAGAGTTAATGAATGGTGGGTAATGGTAATGAAACATGAATAATAACCAATAGGGTTGGTTGGTTAATAATAAGGGACTTGTTTGTGTTGCATGTGTTTTCCTAACTTGATTTGTGGATGGAAGGGATATGTTTTACGAATGATTAATATGGTTGGTTGGGGATATTTTCCCAGTAGTTAAGGAACTAATAAACTAATTCTTTTGAAACATGAAAACCTAAAGGGGGTTGGGATTGTTTGTTGTATGCATGCTTCGACGTAGCAGTGCCGAGGCACGTGCTCAGTTTCTCTGTTTAGAAGCCTTAGGTTGGGCTGTGTGTTTGGTATACATATATATATCTGTATATTTGTGTTTTGTCGCACCCCACCCATGTTGAGCACTTAGTGCCGAACACTCCCATTTCATGGGAGAGGGTGTTTTCCCCTTAGATACTATCTCCTTCTTGCTCCTTCTTCCATAGGCTGTGATGGATTGAGGTGACCTTACACCCAAGACTCTTTAGGTATGTTTCGATTGGGGTGGTATTAGCCCAAGACTCTTCGGCCATGTTTACTTTTTCCTAAGAACCTTCGGGATGAGGCCCAGGTGTGTGCGGGCGGGATATGTGGTTGTGAGGCCCATGTGTGTATGAGCGGGAAGAGTGTGGTAGCGTGAGGATGTTTTCCATTAGGAAGAGCAGCTAACTAGTGGGAAATGGTGCAGGGTACCCAATACTCTTATTCTTAAATACTACTACTACCTATTGTTTTGTTTTTTGGTGATCATGGATGGTGAGGTTGGGTGGATAAAATTCTTTGATAGGTTTTGTTTTCTTCTGTTGTTCTCACGGGACATTAGGATGTCTCCCCACTTGTGCACGAGAGCTTTAGGTTTCCCTACTGAGTATACTTGAATGCTCACCCTACGTTTACTTTCAAGTTTCCAGGAGGAATACCAAGGCCATACGGGACCCTACTAGTCGGGACAGTTGGAGTTGTTGTAGTTTGTTGTACTCTTGTTTCTTTTGGTATTGTACTTTTGAGATTTCTTGTACTTGTACCTTGTTTCAGAAATATTTAAACATGCATGTGGGATTGGTTTGGGTTTATTTACTTGTCTTTCCTTTCTTTACATTTGGTGTTTGACTCATCCTATTTCCCGATCTTAAATAATAAAAGGGTAATGCCTCTCATATTTGTGGAAACTCATACCCTTGGTGCTAGTCGCCACTCTGGGGCCTACTAGAGGTGGGAATTGGGGGTCATTATCTCCCTTTCACCATTGCCAGCTCAGGAGGGGCATCTTTAGTGGGAGGGTGTCGTGACACACTTATTACAAACTTTTCCAAAGGAGACATTCCTTGAATTCTAGTTGAATAGTGTTGGTTAAAAATCCCTCAAGGTAACATTGAAGCATTTTTGGATTGATTGTGTTTTTTTAAAAAAGATGGTTTCCTTGGAAAATTGTGGTGTTTCAAAGATAGTTTTGACAAACTATTTTGAAAATGAACCATGAAAAAGGAATAAACGATTTGGAGAAGGTACAAAAGAATAGATACAAAGTGGTTCCATTTTCTAGTATTTGCCAAATTTTTGGGCCTCAAAATCGGGAACATAGAGAAAGGTGTTCTTGGAAAAGGAAGTAGCACACAAGATTGAATTAGGTATGAAAACATGAGCATAAGGAATATTTGAGGATAATTATATTGAAAAATGGAAAGGGCATTAGCATGTGAATGATTGCAAAATGTGCTGTAAATATGAGGTTGCATGAAAAGAAATTGAACGCCCAATGCGATGTCAAATTGGGTTCTATGGGCACATCTTTCATGGCACGTCAAATCTTTCTTATAGGGGTCAAAAATAACTATAAATAAGAGGTGACCCCCTCATTCGAAATATCTCAAAACTTAGAGAGAATTCGATTTCTAGATAACATAAGATTTTTATTTAAAGGGAGTTATGTGAAAGAATTGGAGTTTCACGCAAGAAAAGGGAGTTACACGTAAGATTGGTTTTGCGTGAAAGATTTATGTTGCAAATAAGAGTAGGTTTTGTGTGAAAGGCATAAAAATTGTACACAAAGTGCAGTAGGAGTTGCGAAAAAGAATTAGAGTTTCCCAATACATTTTTGGTAAAGTGGTATTCATCAGTGCATGAAAGAAGGACATCAATAGAGCATCTATATACAGTGAAGGGAGAATTCATTAGAGATAATGAAGGAACCTAAATTCTATAAATTGTGAGTAGATATTTAGAAGAATTAGTGAGAACAATTCAGTTGAGAGAGTAGTGATATTTAAAATTGTGATTGGTTGTAAACTAGGAGGGATAGTGAGGCAACTACGAATGTTTTAAATAGTAGTGTTATTTTAGTGGATTTGGTACATCAACACATTGCCATTGTATGCTCCTTGTACGTAGCCCAGTGAGGGTTATCCAAGTAAATTTTTTTGTGTCTCATGCATTATTTAATTTATATTCATACTTTTGAGAGGCCATAGGAAGACTTTCGTTTCTCCAAGTTGTGGATCGACGACCCAGCTTTCCTTAGATTGGTTACACGGGTTTGGGGAGAGCCTTCCAGGGGGAATACATGGGTGGCGTTACACGGTAAGTTGCAGTGGTTGAAACAGGAGCTCATGCAGTGGGAGAGTTCTATACCGGCATGGGATAGGGAGCTGGATTCCTTCAAAGCAGACATTGATATACGAGAGGTTAGTCTGGAAGGCAGGTGGGATGATGCTGTGTTTGAGGAACTCTCGGAGAAGAAGGAGGCCTTGGCTATGAGGCTACTTTCTCAGGAACACAGGGCAAGGGATCAGTCGAGGGTGAGATGGCTCAGAGAGAGACATAGGAACTCGGCCTACTTCCATGCATGCATAAGGGAGAGACGGCGGGTGGTGAAGCCTAACTTGTCATTGGAGGAAGGATCTTTTTCGGATGATAGGGAGGTGGTTGGGGGGTCTAGATTTGGATCATTTCAAGGATCTACTGGCTGGCCCGAGAGGTGATGGACAGGAGGGGTATCCTACCGGTAATTCTCGGTTATGGGAGGCGATTCCGGAGGTAGTTTCAATGAAGAATAATGAACAGTTTGAAGCCATCCCCGATGAAAGGGAGGTGCAGGCGGCAATGTGGCAGTTTAACCCAGATAGTTCTGCGGGGCCAGATGGTTTCCTGGGGTGTTTCTACAGAGGGTTCTAGGAGTGTGTGAAGAATGATTTGGTGTTGTCCATTCAGGATTTCTTCTGAGGGGGTGTCCTTCCTCGGGTAGCGGCGACGACAACCATGGTCCTTTTACCCAAGTGCAAAGACCCTACTTCACTTAATCACTACCGGCCGGTTAGTATGTGTAATTTTACATACAAAGTTTTGGCAGTTGTGATCAATAGTCGGCTGTCCAATTTTCTACCGAGGTGGGTATCAATGGAGCAACATGGTTTTGTAAAGGGGAGGTCGATACAGGGAGCTATGGCGCTGGAGAAGGAGCTGTTGAGGGATCTGAACATGAAGGCTTGGGGAGATAATATGGTGGTAAAGCTTGATATGAGTAAAGCTTATGATAGAATGGAATGGGGCTTCATGAATGGAGTTCTACGGAGGATGGGGTTCTTGGCCTGGGCATGCGATATATTCTTCAGGTGCGTTAGCTCGCTGTGGATGGCAGTGTCCTTCATGGGGAGAATGCACGGATTCTTCAAATCCGTTCATGGCCTGCGGCAAGGGGACCCTTTATCCCCTAGCATGTTTATACTAATCCAAGATTCTCTTAGCAGACTAATTAATAGGGGAATAGACAGGGGGAGATCTTGTCGTTCTGCAGGAAACATGGGGGCCTCACGGTATCTCACCTCATGTATGCTGATGATACAATCATGTTTTTGAATGCTAGGGTGAGGTCTGTGAGGGAGATCAATGACATACTGAAGGAGTACTGTAAATAGAGTGGCCAACTGGTGAACCGGGAGAAGAGCTGTTTCTATATGGCGACCTCGTGTGGAGAGGACATGGTAGATGGGGTGGGAGGGACGTTGGGCATGAGGAAAGGGTCCTTACCGATGGAGTACCTGGGGGCTCCGGTGTCTACCGGTTGGCTTCAGAACATGGATTTTGTCAAGTTTGTTGATAAGATGATGGCCTGGATAATGGATTGGAAAAATCAATTCCTATCCTTTGGGGGTTGGATTGCCTTAGTTACCAGTGTGCTTGCGGCTATACCGGTTCATGCGATCGTGGATTCCAATGTACCGAAGAGGGTCATTAACTCCATCGACAGGGTGCTCGTGCGGTTCATCTGGGATGCTTCGATGGAGGGGAAGAGATAGTGGGTCTCGTGGTGGAAAATGGCGAGGCCGATCAGCGAAGGAGGGATTAGCGTCAGGAGCATGGCGGATACAGTGCATGGGGTATGTGTGAAGCTTGCATGGGAAATTACTGAGGGATAGACGTTGTGGGGAAATTGTATGTGGGGAAGGTATGAGGATGTCATCGCCGACCTTCCGGTGAGTGGGTTTTCCATGTGGGCCGAGGTGCGTAATATCATCCAGGAGTTGCAGCATCGAGCTCAGTGGATCATTGGGGAGGGGAGGATCCGCTTCTGGGATTACAACTAGTCAAGGAGGGTGCATACTTTTCCGGGGTGTCCGGCCCTACTGATCTCCTTTAGGGAGGCCAAGATTCACCCTTTGTTCTTCAAAGAGGTGCTGGATGTGGATTCTCAGAGGATATTTGATTCGGTGGTGATTAACCAGGAAAGGGATAAATGCATTTTCACGGCCTCGGTGTCAGGTAAGTTCAACCTGAAAGATTTTCATAGAAGTTCCAACGATCAGAAGCTGAAGGAGTCGCGGAACAGGGTGGAGTGGATAAGGAGGGTTCCCTCTAAAATGAACTTTTTAACGTGGAAGATCACACAAAATTCCATCCCCTTGGATGAGAATATCAAAAGATTGGGTATTAGCCTGGCATCCGGATGTCAGTGTTGCAAACATAGGAGGGAGGAGAGCATGGAGCACATCTTCCTTGAAAGAGAATGGACTAGAGTGGTTTGGAGCTTTTTGGGAACACACATAGGGTATTCTGTTAATGCTGACACCTGGGATCGGTTTTCGGGCTTGTGGTTTCAGGGATTTGGTGCCAACGTGGAGGAGAAAGAGGCCCAGGCAGTGTTTTACAATGCGGGATGCTGGTTACTATGGGAGGCGAGGAATCACACTAGGTACGAGGGACTCACATCCACAGGGAGGGCGGTGGTGGAAATAGTAAGGTGTCTGGTGATTGAACTAGTGAAAACTACAGGCTTTGGGGAGAATGTTCCCTCTTTAAGGGTGTTGATATCCCCAGGGATTAGGGTTGGACATAGGACTTCCAGGGGCAGGGGTCTTGGGTTCGATGGATCCCTCCGGTGGGAGGTTTGAAGTTGAATGTCGATGGAGCGTGTGCTGGAGAGAACATGCATGGTGGGGGGATGCTTCGTGATGGTAGTGGTAGTGTGTTTATGGATTTCGCTTCACACTACGGGACGGGGAGCTTGGTGTAGGCAGAGGCCTTGGCAGTACTCTCAGGGATGTCATTGTTCTTGGACAAAGGCCTGGTGGTGGAGCAGATAGAAACAGACTCAAATATTATACATGATGCATTCCATGAACAGGGCACGACGCCGTGGGGGATCTCTTACACTATTAGGCAGTGTAAGGCGATCATGGGGAACAACATAAGGGTAACACATACCTGGTGGGAAGGGAATAAAGTTGCTGACTACTTTTCTTCGATTGCGGTTCCGGGGGACACTATGGTTTGGGTGGATAATGTGCTGCCCATTAGACCCGAGGGAGTCAATCTGATTAGGGGAGACACACTTGGGTTTCATTATTTTCATCCACCGTAGGGGGGACCGTGTTTGTGGTTATTTTGTAGTGGGGTGTTTTATGAAATAAAAATTGTAATGTTGGTGGTTTAAAAATAAAACAAGTTCAAAAGGGGTATTTATTTTAATCTGTTATACCTAGATTCACCCCCCTCCTAGGGTATTTTAACTAGTGTAAAAAACTAATAGGTAATGTGAGGCTTCTATAGTTATGATAACAATCTGTTTGTGAAAGTGTAGGGTAAAGATCAATAGGAACTAACTAGTAAAACAAATTACATATAACTAAGTCATGCATTGGACTATATTTTCAAAATATTTTCTTCCAGAAGTAGTGAAAAAATGGAGAGGAAACATGGAGTGACCCATGGGTGTTAGTTATCCAACCCCTAAATCTTGTAATGGTATTAATCCTATCATGTAGTGGACTTTTACAAAACATTGTATCCAAAAGGCCAATAAATATTTTTGGATTTTGGAACATCAACACAACATCAGTGTCTGCTCATTAGACATAGCCCAGTACATGAGAACCAAGTAAAATTATTTTATTTGTTCCGGATTTTATTATATTATGTAGGATGATAATCAGTGCCTTTGGATTGAGTGATCATCAATATTATCTGGATAAGGATAATATGAGTGCACCAGTTAATTGAATCATCAATTAACAAGTGAACACAATAATGACCCTACTAAAAATTGATGTCAAGAATTATTTGGATAGTGAGAGTTTCATTAGTATATGGGAAAACATGAATGATATTTTTACTCATATTCACACCTATTAGAATTATCCCCATGATCACCAGATTCTTCTTCATCTAGATGACCCCCATTTGGATCTGTTTTTGGAGTTCATATCACTTTTTTCAAACATTAAGAATAATGGTTTTATCGAACCTTTTCTAAATCATGATTTTTTTGTTTTATAAGTTTTTGAAAAGCTTTAATGTCATAAGATGTGAGAAAAGTCATATGATGGGTTCTGAAGTTTTATAATGGGCATGTTTGATGCTTACACTTGATGAATTTTACAAATTTTTAGGACCACACATTACATTTATGTAGGTCTCTAATTTCCTAGAAACAACATAGAAAGTCCCTGAAGTAATATTAAAAATATCAGTCGAAACCTTTTATAAAATATTCTAATACTGGAGTACCTTGACATAATGATGGGTTATTTTAGGAGATACCATGACATAACACTTTCTCATAAAGGTTAACTTGACACATGATATATGTGACCATTATATAATGGAGGTACCTTGGTTATTTTCTTTACATATCATGTTGATCACCATGATGTAGTTCACTGGAATGCTTGTTACCATAACAGAACACTCAAAATGTGTTTGTTACCTTTACACAACATGTTATAGTAACCTTACATAGCCATTAGACTGTTCTTTATACCCTTAAATATGAAAATTTACCTTGAAAAATATCATTTTTACCCTTATGCAACATGTATATAAAAAGTGAAACCTTTACAGAAATGGGTATTTCTTGCATAAGGGTAACTCAAAACTATAAAAAAACATGAAAAATCACAATTCTCATTGAATGACTTATCTAAAATAAATAAAAATGAACTAAAAACATTTTAACACAAAATAAAATTTTCCTAATCAATGTAATTCCAAAATTTAGAATCAAGGTATGGCTTGAAAATTAAATACCAATCTATATAAAATTATAAAAATCATGTTTGAATCCATTTATTAAAAGAATTGTAGATTTCAAAAAGTAAACAAATGAATTAATTACCCAATATTTATCTAGATTAGTGGGTTAAATAGTTAATGAAAAATTTTAAACATTAGGAAATATTCTCTCTCATTAACGTGTTATTTGGATACTATGTATGATTCATTCCCGACTTTGGAGAAAATTTAAAAAAAGGATGATCTACATAAATTTCATTACATAAATGTTTTGGAGTCATTGAGGCCATCATATGTGTGATTCTAATCTATTTATGTGTGGATTCAGAAAATCCTATGTGTCATATGCTCTATGTATGCATCATGAAAGACATTAGTGAAATTTGAGACAATTGGAGACCTCAATTTTTAGAATTTTTTTTAAAAATATTATGAATAAATATTCTACATATAGAGGATGATAAATCCAATTATTCTAGTGATCTATTCTTTATAGTTTTCATTATCATGATAAAATATAGACTATTATTCAAGTAGATATAAAATCATTATCTAAAAAGAAGGATTATTGGGTGATGAGATGAGTTCTATATTGTATGAAAATGATCCACATCACCACTGCATGAGTTCATGCACATGTGTATGAGAAATATTAATAGATTTAAAATTTTGGATTTTATAGGAAAAATAACACCAAAATATTTCTATGTATCACGTGGAACTAAATTAGGTCGTATCATCAAGAATGAAGAAGAAAATTTGAGAATTAAAATTGAAATAAAGACAATGATTCTATGTTTTAATGGAAAAGATTTTAAGAACGTGAATATTTATGTTTATATAAAATAAAAAATCCCATATTTTAAAGGTGAAATGAATATTATAATTGGAAAATAAAATGAAAAAAAGTTTGTGAGATTCCTGACTATGTGTTATCTGAAAATACTCTACAATTCGAAAGAAGAAAGAAGTAGAGATTTAAATTTTCAATCACAATTTCATTTTATGAAGCTAAATAAAGATTAAGATGTTAAAATACTCCAAAAAGAATACATCATCTATGAACTAAAGAATAAAAAAGAATAAAGTGAGAGAAATATTCAACCTTAACTATAATTGATTATATTTTCGATGAATAAAATGATAAATCCATCCTACAACCTTCATGTTGAAAGGGTATAAGGATGATTAAGTTAGACTATGCTTCTAAAGATCATATTCCAAGTCGATAAGGTGAGAGATCCAGAATAAAATCATTTTTATAGAAGTATGAGGAAGTTCAAGTTAGCTAACTTGATTACTACAAGAAAGGAAGAAGATCAATCCATATAGTTCAGGGGTTACTTAAGCTAGTATAATTGATATTTCTTCATAGAAGTGAAAGTCCATTATCTTTCATAAAATTATAGTAGGTGATCTTTATTTTTACCTAGTTAATGATAAGATAATGAGTTCTAGTGAATAAACATACTCATGTTTTCAATGATAATAATAAGTAAGATATGTATATGGGATAATAACCATGATGCACAAAGGATGTAGTATTATTTAAAGAGATGAAACTCATAAAATAACCCTTTTATTCTCTTGTATTGGTTTACTATTCAACATCTTCATACATACTCACGAAAATAGAGATAGTTATATATAAAAAATCACTCAATGAATAACTGAATAGGTGAAAAATGGATAAAAAGGTTAATTTGGAATAAAAGTATACCAATACAGATTTACCTCCTCCCCATAATGTGAGAAACATCCCTATAAAATCTTAATAACACATCCAGGTGTTGAAAGATGAAACCTAGAAGGAAGAATACTGGAGGGATTAACACAATAATATGCAACAACCTAAATATGTCATTGATAGTACTTATCATTTAGTCAATGTTGGGTTGTTATAATTTTTTATCCCTTTTAACTCAGATATAATTTTTTTTGATGGAATGAAAGAGATTATATCATTCTCCCATTGATGTGTGACATAATGTCTGAACCACATAATATTTGTGAGTATAGGTTTTTCAATTCATGTTCACATTTTTTTTGTTTTTTGTGTGTTTTTTTTCTTGTGCATTTATTATAATAGTATTTTTTTATGAATACAAACAAATGGTGAATGATTACTTGATGTCATGGATGCAGTGCTTGGTATTCCCGGTTATGATCTTTGAAGTCATGAAGAATGTTTAATTGGAGAGAGAAACTTCGGATTATTGGAGTTTTAATGTGTTGGACTACTATAAAAAGTAACTTTTGGTGGTCATAATTTTCACCCTCATCCCCAATAAGTGGTATTAGATATTGGTTAAGTGATTGGGAGTATATCTTGACAATAGTGTTTGGTGGTGCCGTTTATCAAGGAAATATAAGTATATTATTGAAAGAAAAATGGTGATTCCAAATGGAATGTAGGATATCAAAATTTCTCTTTATTGAAAGGTGTTTTAGGTCATCCTTCATTTGTTGGTGATAGTCATTTATTGATGGAAGGATTTACAGTTTGAACAATCAGGTGATCAATCAAAAATCTGGAATAATTTCATTGAAAGATGGTGGAAATACTAGAACTTATTCTAGGAATATTTAAAGTAAACTTGATAGGACTCATCCAACATGTTCCATTTAATGGGAGTAATTTTATAATTTTTTGGAAAACTACTTGGAATTATGAAGAAAGATAATTATCCCATACATTGTCAAGATTTAGTGGGAGATAACATTTTTGAGAGAAATAATTGCAATGGGTTATGCATACATTGATGATAAGAAGATGTAATTTGAAAATCTTTGAGGACACTAGTGTTGCTACAACTAGTGGGTTTTCAATTCCATTAGATAGATAATTCATTAATAATAATGTATTAGCAAGCCATAAGTCCATGAAAAAAAGAATAGGTATTGTTCCATAAGTTTGAAGTCAGGTGATAGAAGACTCATGTTTCTAAAAGGAGTTCTCAATATAGAATTCATTTTTAGTTCAAGTAAAAGATAGTTGAATGTGAGTGGAAGGTCTATTCTTATATGGGTATATTTATAGTGGTCTAAAAACCCTACATTTGAGATGGGTTACTATTTTTTTTTTCAGGTTTAACTCAAACCTAAGTGTTGTATCATTATTTTAGCAATCATATAAACATAATATGGAGTATAGTGCATGGTATTTATAAGCGAATAGAAGTAATAAAGGATAAAAGATGATAATTTTGAGTCATGTAGAGTATTTTTGGGACTAAATTTTAGAGAGTAAAATCCTTTTTTTCAATGGCTAGTGTTCAAGTTTTAGTGGTTTCACTCTTGGAAATATATTTTACACAAAATAAATTTTATGAAAGAATAATAAATATGATCTAGGTAGACCAAATTTTTGTTATAAAGATGAGATATAAGAACCAAAAGAAGTTCCAAAAGACCATTGGTTGAGTTTTCCTAAGTTAATAAGGCTAAACTAAAACATTGGAAGAAGGTTTTATAGAGTGGATGTTAATTTTCTAGAAACTTGTTTTGGATTCAAGATAATTCATGTTTTGAAAGTATGATTGATGATGTATTTAGGTAGAATATTCTAAAAATACTAGTACATGACATTTGGGTTCAGCTGAAACATGCGGTATGGTGTTTTGTTACTATTAGGGTCATGTATCGTTTGAATGATTCTTCAATGGTTTATAAGCATGGAGAATATGTTCTATCATATATTATATCTACTAATGATATCATATTTTCTTGCAATGTGTCCAGAGAAAAGAAAATCCCAAGTCCTGGATCACATTTCTTTGTAATGGATTTGAATATATGGTGAAAATCATATGAATATCATCAAATCATTAAAAGGACCTATGGAATGAAGGTGATATACTCAATGGACTAGAACCGAGGATGAATTTATTGGGATAAAAGGATCGTATATTCCTCACTTTCATTAATAGGAAGTTTAATAGGAGTCTACAATGCTAATGACATTGGAATTTCTAGTAGTACTAGATAAAGGTTGTTTTTGATAATGTAGCTAAAGTTTTATGTATGTAACAACTTGAGTTTTTTTATGAAGTAAGGGTCCCTTTATTTTTAGTTTTAATTTTTAAATATAGAATAATGTTAATTACCTTTGAGGTCATGGAGGTATCAGGGTTGTCTAGAGCTTGTTCGGAGCCTGAAACCATGTTTGAGGCTGAAAATGGCATGGTACATAGTTAGTTCAAACCATGTGGGGGTAGGCCACATAGTTAGATTAAACCATGCAAGGATGGATAGTGGGAAGCTATAGTCTGCATGGTTAGGCCACACTGTTCTCTTTGGTATGCATGGCCATGTGGCAGCCTCTTCAATTTTGTTAGTGGATTTTGGCACATTTTGTGCATAGTTAGTCAAACCGTGCAAGGATACTATGTGGGTGACCTTCTCCTATAGATAATTGTTCATGGTTGTTTCATAGTTTGTCAAACCCTACACTAAAACTATGAAAACCCTTTTTGGGTTAATCTTATAATTTTTGATTAAATTAAAATCCATTTTAACTTAAATTTTATCCTTTCCATCTATACATATCAGTTCACCCCTCTTGAATATCTCCTTGGTGACTAACCTTGGATTCAAATTGGAGAGTACTTGATTTTATTTTAGTTATTGGTCGTTCTTCTTCCTATCAACAACATTATTTAGGTGCAAGTTGAGTTTCCCTAATTTCATGTTCATTGTTCATTATTCATAATTCTCTTGATATGAGTTGAATCAGGAGTTATAATGGATGATAACTACACTACCAAGATTTTTTGGGTGGTATATAATTTTTAAATTGGATTTGGTGCTTTGTATACCTAGCTATCTTTGTGTTGCCTGCCAGACTTTTCAGTGCGACTCCAAAATTAATTGGTTAGTTTAATTAGATGTAATCGGAACTATTAGGGATTCCCTTAGGTTATTTTGAGAAGTATTTGTGGTTATTTCTCAACTTAGGTCCACCCATGGGGTGCACTATATGAATTTGTCATGTTTATTCCTTATAGAACCACCCATGGGGTGAGTTGATGCTTTAATTTTTAGAGGAATATTATTAATAAACTAACTAAAGAAATTGGTTAAATAGGATATGGGTTACCTTCTTAGACTATCGATGCTTTTTATTAAATGGTTTATATGGAACTTATAATGATTAAATGGAATTTTTAGAAATTTGATAAATGAGTGGGTATACTTATTGGATTCCGTTGTTTGTGATTATGGTTAAATGATAAGGTATGCTCTTTGATTTTGTTTGGATGCAAATGGTTATATGAGTGGGTAGACTCATATGGTATGACATGGATTATGGTATGAAATGATAAATCGTATGAAATGGTGAATGAATGAATAAATGACTTGTAGGATGCTCCTTGGATCTTTAATGCAATATTGGATGCCTTTTATTGAGTATAATCCTTGGGTTTTGATTCTGTGGGATGCCTCAGGCCTGGATACCCCTTGGATTTGGCTTGCTTGGAATCACGTAGGACTTGATCGATATGACATGAACTTAGAACTCTAACTAGTGCCTAACCGAGTTTCCATTGCGATCCTCTAGGGACTTGATGAGGATACCTTGGTATTCTACACCTTGGATATGACCCTTCATGGTCTAATACTTTTATTATATGTCATGGCCCTAAGAAATATGATATGCTTGGTTGAACGGCTCATCCGTGGTTGATTTGACACATTAGGATGTACAGAAAGGTCATGGATGATATGGATCTATGGTTTATATGGCGAGGATATAGTTATTAATTAATGTATTTTTTATAGATTCCTTGATAGATGAGATTTACCATCTCTGATAGGGATCCCCGAGAGGCTATTTTAGTGTTACTGGTTTAATAGTTATAAGCCATGGACATGTATACATTTATTTACTCCTTACCAATTTAATAGCACACTATTTAGATTATTATATAGAATATCCTAGATTTTTATAGATTTTTTGTTGGTTATCTAGTGGTATTGTACCTCACACTCTGTATGGTCCACTATTGGGTACCCAAATAGACTATTTGGATGTAGGTAGAGACATGGGAAAGTTCCCATAGTTTGATAGTTGATTTTGTAAAATGCTTAAGGGAAGGGAAGCATATGACTGAGCAGAGGCTTGTGATTCTATTTAGATATATTAATTTTTTTCTTTTTGGTTGGATACTTGTATAGTATTGTAATAATTTTTAACTATTTTGGATTCCTTACATATACAAGTACCATCATCATTGTATATGAGACAGTTCTACCTTTGTTATGTATTTCTCTCTTTTTTATTTATCAGTTGTATGCTTATTGTATATGCTTCCTCTATTTACTAGTATTACTAATCCACTATGTTACACTCTGGTAATGAGGGAATAGTGTCCCCATGGACACAACACATGCCTTTACTACTAGTCGACAACCTCTGGCATTTAGGGAGTTGTGCTTGAGGCCATGTGATCCACTAGGCTCGAGGCATCTTTTAGTGGGATTCAGGTCTAGTAAATTACAAAGTGGTATCAAAGATGTTATTTTCTAGTTTGATTTTATATTTAGAGACAATAGAAAGGGATAAAAAAGAAATGGAGTTTACTAATGAGTTGTGCATGGGAGTAGCTAACTCACGTATAGGAAAAATACAAATGGACTCAAATAAAGTTTCTATTTTTGGTTTTTTACTATTAAAATTGATTTGATTCCATCGTTGTGTGAAAAACATTCATTATGATATTATTGTTGATAAGATTTTGGGTTCTATTGAATTTCATCTTGATGAGATGAGTGTATTCCATATCAAGAATCATATAGAAACCTATTATAAGTCACATGCCATGAATTATTCCATGCCATTTAGGATAAATTACTTATTTTCATTCTATTTTGATATGAGTTATGATAGATGTAACTAATATTGTGATAGATTTTGTGTCATAGATAGAGAAAGTGACAACATATTTCAGTTCATTAAGATTATGGGACCTTATAGAGTGGAAAGTGACACACATTTTGATTCAATTATTTAAAGTAAATTTGATATGGTATGGATTATATGAGAATATAATTTTAGTTCATGAGGTGTTATGGGACTTCATGGATTTGGGCTTGGTGAACCATTGGTTAAAACTTTTGAATAAATTAATGATGGAAATTAAATATAAAATGAATATGAATTGAAATGGGAAAGTGAACTTGGAAATAGAGACTTAAACTAGACCCACATTTTGAGTGGGCAAGAGGGATTGTTTCTAGTGGTTTTTGGTGACTATTATTTTTACAGTCCTAAATTTAAGATCAATCTATCTGGTATGACCTAGTTTTATGAGTGTTTTGACCTATCCTATTCTTTTGAGCTGGGAACATTGATGTTGTTCTTTTCGTAGGTGTGTGTTTGGCATTGTAGAGGCATTCCACCACGACGACCTATAGTCATACGCCAGGAGGGAGGATATGACCATGATTTGAAGGTAGTAGAACATGGGATACTAACAGATCCTCCATCAGTGATAGTTGTGGAAACAACAATTATTCAGGACATAGGTGATGAGGCATAGTTCTGTGAGGGATTCTATTGCTTCATCTATAATTTTCATGTAGCACCAAAACCTTCATTATTTATGGATGAGATGAATCATGTGTTCTATTAGTAACATCCTCCCACATTATTAGGGGATGGTGGTCCAAAGGAATCTAATATGTGTCTAGAAACTACATTTTCAATTTTCAAGCATCTAAATACACCTCCATAGAGGAGAGTGAAGCTCATGTCTTACATGCTTTGTGGAGAAGCAAAGTACTGATGGGATCTTCTAAACCAAGACGAGATGATATGAGATATGGTTTGGGATGATTTTAAAACTAGATTATTTGAATATTTATATCCCTTGACTCTATGTGTAGATAAATATAAATAATTGATGCGTCTGGAGTAGTGAGCTATGGCAGTTATGGAGTACTCGACATGCTTTATAGAGTTGCAACGTTTTTCACCGACATACCTTAATGATGAGCTATAAATGGAGATACACTTATAATAATGTGTTTTAAATGCTATGAGATCTCAATTTAATGTGTTTAGATTAACCTATATCACTGAAATTTTAAATGAAGTACTGATTATAGAGAACAACCTAGGGGAAGTTGGGGGAGTAGAAAAGAGTAGTGCAGTCTCTCGACCTAGTGGTTTAGAATCTTCATGCATGAAGTGCTGTTTTGAGGCTTCCCATGAGATGATTATGAGTCAATTTGTGAGTGATGGTAGCTAAATTTTATATCATCAATGTAGAAGATGGGTCCACATGAAGAATCAGTACGGCCGTGACCCAGTCGAGTACTGAGTTTGCAGCAATATGGGCCATGGGAAAAATTTTTGTTGGACCTTTTCTCCATATATGATTGGTAAGGGGTCAATGATAGAGTAAATATTTTTATAATTATTCATACTTTTTCATTGATTTAATCCCTTACAATTAACAAATTTGAGATTATTTGGGTGATTTTAGGTTTTTTTGAGTTTTGAGCTTAAATGTTAAAATTGGTTAATTTTAGACATGTAACAATTTTATGATGCCTCTGTATTTCGAGCATAAATCCTACAATTGTGATCCAATTAATGTGATTCATTTTTTTAGGATTATATTATTTTTGGGATAAAAATTAGTCTTCTGGACCCAGATCTAGTTCTAACTCCAAGAGGCCAAACAAAATCAGTTAATGTGAACACATAATCTTGTCAGCAGAATGGACCATGCCTCATTCAATAATCCATATCTCATAATAACGACCACCAAATCGAGTGATTCTAGTAGGGTTAGAAATCCAACTCGAATGGTATGGTTAAAAATTTAATTCAAGGATAAATTATTTGATTAGGTCCTCCCTTAATCCGATCAAATTAGGTTTGATTGAATAGTGTTTTGAGGCCTGGAAAAGATATATATCTTAATTCAGCCATAACTCTTTACAAAGAGATCCAATTTCTCTGATATTTCTAAGGTATATGGCCAAAACCATTCCAAAAATCTTGTAATAAGGGACTATGGCCTGATTATATGAGATATTGGGGGAATAGAAACTGATCTTTTGGAGGACAGAATCTGGAGGATACATTTTCATGTTCTTCTTTTCCCTCCTTTCTTTCTTTTAGTTTTGTAATGTATTATTCATCCAAATTATACTCAATTAACATTACCATGGTGGGGTGAATCTTATGAGTTATTGGTTAAGGTTAGGTTTTCCATTTTTTAATGTTTGAGTTCATCTGCTGAATGTTAATAAAATATTTCTCTCTTTTGCAAGTTGGTTTCAATTGTAATAACAACTTATATTATCTTGTACAATTGTATTTGATTTTATATTTTGTTGTTATTTTTTATTTTTTAAATGAAATTTATCTCCCTCACAAAATTATGGCATTTATACGATGGAATAGATCATTGATTAGTGTTTATGTACTTGGTGATTGTCAGTACATGTGATAGTTGTATTGCATATTCAAGATTGTTTGGGATAAATAAGACCCGATCAGGAATTGCCTAAATTAATTGAGAGTATTCGTTTCAACTCTTTTATAAAATTAAGAAGAGTAGACCAATATAAGATATTTTTAAGGTTTACTCTCACCAACATCATTGAACAAATAAGCGAGAGGAATTAATTGTGGAATCTCACTTTAATCAATTTAGTAGAAGTGAAGTGGATAAAATTGAACTATGATAACATTGAAATTGGAGATCTAACCCTGTCCTGATCACCCAATTTTATATTACTATATTAAATCACAATATATTTTAATTTATTTTCCATATTTTACATAATTTCATCTTTTTTTTTTCATTTCTCTCAATTTTTAGAAAAAACAAACACAAAAACAAAGTTACAAACATGATTGTTGTGTGCTCCTCTCTAGAGACAAGCGAGGTTAACCACTATAATATATTTTAACTTAGTAAATAATTTATTTTTCCACAACCCATGACAGGCATGTGTTAAAACATGGATCCATTGCTGGGGAGGCAATGCAACAATCTAATTATTAATATTTTACAATTTTTTTAAAAAAAAGTTAAAAAAATATTTTCCTATTATATTTTCAAATGATCATTTAATTAATTCATGGAATAATTACCCACAAGTGAAAGAACCAATTAAGATCTCACCCTTATATAATGATGATGGTGTTTCTGTTATTTTTATATAGGTGAGGTTATTATGGAAATCAAATAATAGGGAGTAGGAATTCAATAAATTCATAGCTAACCTGAGGGAGGACATGGAAACGAAAGTTTTTAAAGTGATGGCCTGGGAGTTAACTGAGTTCTCACATTAATTTGTATAATTTTATAATTTTTCCAAGATCTAGGAATTAGAGGATCCTAACTACCTACCTGAATCTCTTACTACTCATCTCGAATAGGAACTTTCCATTGAAAAAGAAATGTAAGCTGAACAAAATCTGGGAGATTATTTTTTCTTAAACTCATTACCTTCTATTTTTTTTGAAACTGAGTTGATTATCACTTCCCCTTTATTGAAATTTTCAGATTTGGACAAAAATTTAATTTCCTTAGTGTATGAGGAAAAATAAGAAAACCCACCTGAAGAGAAACACCTAGAGCTCCCCAAACATGTTGATCATTTATTTAAAGGAGTTAAAGAGGAGACCAAAGTGGAGTTTCTTGAGGAAAAAGAGATGCAAGCTTATTAATTTAGAAGGGATGAATTTGATATTTATTCATCATGTTTTAATATTATTCAAGTATAATTGAATTTTTATTCTCCCATTGGATATTCTTTTGATGTAGTATACTTTGATCAACCACTGGAGAATGAAGAAGAAGTTGTGAATGTGGAAGCCAAGGAAGAGGAGGAATCATTCTTTGTTCAACCCCCACCATGAAAGTATTATATCATATTTGTGGGGGTGTATTTGGTGTACTATATACATGTATTCCTCAACAAAAATAAGAAGTTCAATATGGAAAGAATAAGTTTTGGTGGTTCATCTTAAAGAAACAGAACCCACCATCAGATTAAGGATAACCAACTGGAACTTCCCATCTGGAGGCAGCCAAAACCCATGGCCCACTTGGGGGATCAAACAAAGATCTATACTTAGTTTCCAACCCTATTTATATTTTATTTTTCTTTAAATAAATTATTTATTTTATTTTCTCTAATTTTGGTTGTAAGTTTTCATGTATGCATCACTTAGAAGATTAACTCAATGTTGCACTTCCAATAAGTCTGGTTGTACATATCCTTATCACATTCGTGATAACTGTGATTCAATTAAAAATATTATTATATGTTGAATCCTCTTTAATTAATTCGGTACACTACATCATTTAAGTGTGGTGGAGGGACCCTTTATAGTTTAATATTTTCAATTGTTTGTTTTTTCTGTTTTTTTTAAAAAAATTGTGTGTTTTTTATTTTTTGTGTGTTTTTGAATATTTTGAGCTGAAATGACTATCATCACAATTTTTGAAACCCATGTCAATGTGTGAAACAATTTATCCCATGAAACAGATCTTAAATTAATGCAGAAATTGACTTTTTTCCAAGTTCAAATATTTCAGAATTTCATGAAAAGTACTCTGATTTTTGAATCTCATGCCACATATCACTATATTTTTCATTGAAATAACTTTCCCATGAGACTTGTAAACCTAATTTTCATAATATTTTCTTTTACCTCACTTCTTGAGAGAACCATACCATGCTTGACTTAAACATAATTTTATTTATTCCTGTAAAAACTTGAGGGTTTGAGGTACGTGTGTTTTAAATGATTGAGGCATTTCTTTGGTTTTTAAAGCCCCCTTTTCTAATAATCATTTTTATAATGGAATTCCTTGAAAATTTTAATCCTTTTAGCCCTTAGAATTCAAGAACAACCTGTTAGGTTATCCACATTACAAGCCAATTTTCCCTATCCAACATTCTCTTGATGTGAAATTGCATAAGCTAGTAGAACTTAAGTGTGGGGGAAGCTATATTTTATTATGTTACCTAATTTGGTGATACTTTGGGTGTAAAATAAAATGTTTAAGAGATGTTATTGATGCTGAAGAAAATCATTCTGTTGAAATCTATTCCTTATCAAGAGCTTTCTTTATGAGAATCTAGGGCTTTCTGGATATTCCAAAGAAAAAAAAGAAAGTTGTGCCTATCTAGAGCTTTGAAGAAAACTCATGTTTGAGAAGATTGATACTTTTGTTGATGAAATGATGAATGGTGTGAAATTTCAATGATTTTTCATGTTGATGGAGCTTATTTGATACTAAGGAGAGTGAGGAGGAGTCCATATTTGAGTAAAAATTAGAATAATGCAATTTTCTTCAAAAATAGAAAAGCTCCCCTCATTCAGCCTCAAAATTTTTTACATCTATATCCTAACAACCAAAATCCATAGAAAAACCCTAAAAAGTATTCATGATAAACATATTTCCTTGACTCCCATAGAGTGGAGATTTAGGAAATTATCATACCTATTGTGACCCTTGCATGAGTATTGGATGAGAAAGACATTGTTGAAGATTAACATTTGTGTGATGAGAGAAAATGAATGTTAGGTGAGTGATTTGTGTGCATGGGAGAATAAATAAAGAGAAAATATATTTAATGAACTAAATTAATAACTTGGAATTGATTAGGTATGATATATTTTATTTCATGGTAATTAAATTGTTGGATCTCAAGGATATATGTTTTAAAATTTCCTTTGATTTGATATCAATATTTACTCATCTAGGAGTCCTAGTGACAAGTGTGGGAGAATTTATAGAGTTAATATTTTTATAATTATTCATATGTTCTTAATTATTTAATCCCTTCCAATTAACCAATTTGACCTCCTTTGGATCATTTTATGTTTTTTGTGAGTTTTAAGCTTAAATGTGAAAATTGGTTAATTTTGGACATTTAACAGTTTTATGATTCCTCTGCAATTCAACCATAAATCCTACAATTTGGTTCCAATTAATGAGATTAATTTTTTTTTTGGATTACATGATATCTGGGATACAAATAAGTCTTCTAGACCCAGAGCCAATTCGAAATCCAAGAGGCCAAACAAAATTGGTAAATGTGAACACATAATCTGGTCAGTAGAATGTTCCATGCCTCATTCAATGATCCATATCTCAAGATACCAACCAAAAAATGGGGTGATTTTAACTAGGTTAAAAATAAAACTCTACTAGGAAGGTTAAAATTAAATTTCATAGAGAAATTATTTTATTAAGGCTGCCCTTAAATTGGTAAAATTAGGGTTTGTGGAATAGTGTTTGGCGGCCAGGAAAAGTCATCTCTCTTAATTCGGACATAAATCTTTACGAACGGCTACAATTTCTATGAAATTTAAGGGTTAGATGTAAAACACCATTACAAACATATTATAATAAGATATCTGATCCTTATTAGATAAGATATTTGGAGAACCAAAGATGAAATTTTGGAGGAGAGAATTTGGAAGATACATTTTCATGTTCTTCTTTTCCCTCTTTTATTTCTTTTAATTTTATAATATATTCTTCCTCCCCATTATAATAAATTACCCTTACAATGGTGGGGTAAATATTATGAGTTATTTTTGAAGGTTATATTTTCCATTTTGGAATTTTTGAGTTCATGTGCTTAATGTTAAGAAAATCTTTCTGTCTTTTACAAGTTGGTTTCAATTGTAATAACTGTTTATATTATCTTGTGTGATTGTATTTGATTTTATATTCTGTTGTAATTATTTAATTGTTTAAATGAAAATTATCTCCCTCAATAGGTTCGAGTCTATATATGATGGAATATATCAGAGATTAGTGTTGAAGTACTTGGTGATTGTCAGTACGTGTGAGAGTTGTAGTACATATTCTAGATTGTCTAGGATAAACAAGACCCGATTAAGAATTTCCTAAATTATTTAAGAGTATTTGTTGAATCTATTTCACAAAATGAAGAATATTAGAACAAAATAATATATTGTTATGGTTTACTCTCACCAACACCATTGAAAAAATAAGTGAGAGGAAGCGATTGTGGAATCTCACTTTAATTGTCTTAGCAAAAGAGAAATGGATAAAATAAAACTATGATAAAATTGCAATTAGAAATCCAAACCTGACCTGATCACCCAATTTTATATTAATATATTCAATCACATGATATTTAAATTTATTTTCTATATTTTACATAATTCCATCCTTTTGTTTCATTTATCTCAATTTCTAAAAAAAATTCAAAAAAAAAAGTGACGAACATGGTTGTTGTGCAATCCTCTTTGGAGACACCCTAGGTTAACCACTATACTATATTTTAACTTAGTAAATAACTAGTACATCGCCCGTGCATACGCATGGCGTCATAAATGAAATATGAACTAAAAAATTCTTTAGAAAGATAATAAGTGATCAATGGAAATTAGCAAATAATGTATTGAAATTATAAATATATTCATAGAAAAAAAGTATGAAAATCTAATTTCTAGATACATGAAATAGGTAAAAATTGAAATAGATTCGTGGTAAGAGATATTGAAATTGGAAACAGGCATTAGTTATCATTTTAATGTCACATTTGAAATAGAACTATGGAATGTTATTTAATCATGATAAGAGAACATAAATACACTTTAAGTAGTAGATACAAGTTTGACAACAATTATAGAAACCATGATGTTCAACAACAACGGGTGTGCAGATTAGATTACAATTTATGTCATCAGAATGTGTAGTCAACTGACACCCCCCCAATTTTTCAGCACCTCCTCATACCCCCCTTCCCAGCCCTCATCCTCCCCTCCACTCTATCCTACCCAGCCCCCTCCCCCTGCCCTCATCCTCCCCTCCCCTCCCCTCGAACCTACCCAGCCCCTTCCCATGCCCTCATCATTCCCTCCAATCCCCTCCCCACCATCCTGCCTAGCCCACTCCCCCTTCCCTTATCCTCCCCTTTCCCCCCCTCCCCACCCCCCTGCCCTCATCCCCCCTGCCCTGCCCACCCAGCCCCTCCCACCTTGCCCAATTTTTTTCTACAACATCCCCATCCCCCCGACCTCATCCTCCCGTCCCCTCCCCTCACCTGCCCACTATCCAAAATTTAATCCGACCCTTTCCTCCCCCCTCCTCGCCCCCCCCCCTCCTCTCTCCCATGTCTAGTACCATGTGCTAAATTTTAATCTGTAAAACAGAAAATTTTGAGCAGAATAAAATGTTGGATGTAAGGATAGTCTCATGAATTGAACTGAAACATAACAATAAATGCACCCAATTTAAGAATTGAACTGAAAGAGAATAAAACATGGAGTCAAAACATGAACTGAACTAAAACATAGCACAAAATGGAACCAAATCGAATCCCTAAGGTCTAGCTAAGTGGTAGCAGTCCTGTAGGGTCATAAATACATGTGCATTAATTAATTAGAAAAGATAATATAAGGTAAATGTTAAAGTAAAAAAAAACTAATGATAAATTCCATAAGTTCAATCAATTTTAACTATTTTCTTTAATTCCTTTAAATCATTTTGTTATAAATTTATATTTCTAATTGGATCTTTGTTGTAACAAACATGGAATGTTATCAGATACCCACAACATAAGAAACATGCACCATAATTCTAAGGCATAGAGGGATATATGCAATACCTTCACTGTTGAAATAGCTTCTACAACACCTAAAAATCCAAGAAGGTGGCCAGTAATAAACCTTGTAAGATTAACCTTTAGCTACAAACATGAACCACAGATAAGAAAAAATACTTTAAAGGAAAAAAGGGTCCCAACTGGGGTATGGTGCACTTAAAATATGTGGCATACACACTAATTTGATAATGATAGAACTATCATCTTACCCCAGGATTCTAGACAAAGTAATCAATTAGAGCTTCATATTTTATCAGGTTGAAAGACATTGCATCAGTAAGAAACGTTCTATTTCTAAATCATAGAGCTGTGCACTTCAACAGCCTTGCAACCACCCAAGTGAAATGCTGGTTACATCATAGTGGAAATCAATGAACATAAACATCTTCAATAAACAGTTATAAGTAGATCAAGTTTTAAAATAACATGAACTGGATATATGCATACGTGAAATGATGTAATGAAGAGGGGTTATGCCAAGCTAGGATCGCTTCTTCTATCATACCCTCAGTCTGAAGAAAGGTGTAACTAAAAAAAGATTCTATCATGCCCCCATTTTGAAGAAATATATATTAGAAAAAACTCAGTCCGATGATGTTATTTCTTAAGCCTAGTCAATTGGAAACATTTCTATCAATAAAAATATTTTATGAAACCCTTTCACCAAAATCAATTTTATCCCTGCCTTAATTCATGACAAGTGGTTGATGTTAAAAAAAATGTATCCTATTACAGAATGTTGAATACTTATTATTAACATGATCTATTCATTGATATAACATTCAGGTTGCATGTTTTCTGTTATAATTTAAATTGCACCAAATATTTACTTTGATATTACTGATGATAATGAATGAAAGTGTTCGTGTGATTGGAATGACATACCATGCCGCAATTGCAAATAAGTATTTATTCATGATGACGGTGGTGAAAGTGTTAGAAGCATTAAGACAGCATGCAACTAAATTTTTCTTCAACATAAACAGAAATACACACATACAATGATGTGTGAAAATAATAATTGTAAGCTATAACTGCATGAAAAGAGGCAGGATCACTGTATTGAACTTGTAACACATTTAGAGGATGTTAGTCTGCATGCAACTGAAATATCCTTCAACATAAACAGAATTACAGATATTCATGGACATGGGAAATCAAAAATTGTAAGGTATACCAGCATGTAAAGAACCAGGATCACTATATTGAAGGTGAATACATTTAGAAGCAGTGAGACTAACTGCACCTGAAATCTGCTTCAACATACACATAATTACAGACATACATGGTTGTGGGAAATTAGAAAACCTAAGGTATACCTGTATGATAAGAGGTTGGATAATAGTAATGAAGTTGAACACATATAAAGGCAGTATGACTTCCTGAAACTGAAAAGTGCTTCCACAGAAATGGACATACAAACATACATGGAAGTGGGAAAATAAATGTTGTAAGGTATACCTATATGGAAAGAGGTAGGATGACTACTGAAAATTGTCAAATGGTAAATTACACCCTTAAAATGGTGACTTAATAAATGAAAAGTAGGAAATATAAATCCCTTAGTTAATAGGGTTGATAAGCCTTGTAAAAGATAGTGGTCCAGTTTTGAATTACATGATTGACATTTGATAAGTAAGACTGGTAGAAGAAATAAATGACAAGAACATTAGAAATAGTTCCACAGCTCATGAATCTTATCACATCATGTCTGTTCAATGAAGTTGTATATCTCCAAAACGAAGACATAGTAATCCCTGTTGCATTAAATGCATTAAAGAAGCCCTGAATTAATATTTATTACATTGAATGTAAATAACTTTTAAAAAATAGTTATTGAATATAACTGTAATAGTGTATTTTGAATATGCAAACAATGATGTTAAATATAGTTAACCTTATAAAGCAACAACAATAATCAGTGCACATCCTGTGATTTTTGTATTGTTGTTGAGCACATATCACTGAATGTTCAATTTATGAAGATTTTATTTAATTAAATGGTAATGTGGAATAAAAATAGAAAAACTATAATTGAAAGTAATATTTTATATGATTATATAGAACAAAATATAAGAAACAAACTGCTGAATGTGTATTACCTTCCATATCTGGTGAAATCATTAGTCATTCTTTTCTATTTTGTCTTTTAATTTCTCCGTCATTTGGATTTCTAGATTTTTTTTCCTGGAATGTTCTACCCACACTATCATGTGGTAAAAGATGAGATTGATCAAATACATGTTCACTAACAAATTCATACATTAGGTTTTTCTGCATATAGAATGTAGTTAAAAGAAATAGCGGTTATCATCGAAACATTATTGATGGTTTAAAATAATGTATTGTTAAACAGAACATATGGAAGATAACATATGTATACCTGGATTGTTGATAAAACTGTAGATGATGTATCAAATCTAGATCCAACCTTTCCACTGAGTTGAAATGATTCAACACTGTGATAATCCTTTGATGGAATGATAAAATAAATAGTCTATTTATATGAAATTTATAGGTAGGGAAAAGTAATTGAAGATAATGGAATATATTGTACCTGACTTTGCTCATACCCACTACTTACATTTGTATAGCCACTACTTTCATGATCCTATATAAAAATAATAATAGGATTAATAGTTCACAGTTTTTCCATATTAATGAAATTTGAAATATATAATAGACAGAACCTGATTTTCTGTGAAGCTCTCATTGAAGTTGCTGATGTAGTTTTCCATATTGCTGATGAATATTACCTTTTATGCATTTTTTTCTATTTAATGGTGATGATTTTGAATATTAAAATTTGATACTTCAATTGACAACAGAACCTCTTTCGATTTAAAAACATTTAATTCTGTCGGAAATCCGTACTCATCATAATCCAAATTTGAAAATGAAAGTTACTGTTAGTTCAATTGAAGACAACATATATTGGAAACTTGATATTTTATTTTGTAGTAATACATGTATCAAAGATTCTCTCAAATCATTAACTGTCTTGCTTACAAATTTCATAAACTTGTTTATCAAATAAGACTATTGAGAAGGAGTCAGTGTTATCTGTCATAAGAAGCTGCAATTTAAATCTGTTGATTTATAAATGTGATTACTAAGGGATTACAGATTAGTAAAATTAGTCATTACTATTAATATATGAAAAGACTAATAATCTTTTAAGGAAGAGAATAAATAAAAACCTTGGAGTAGTGCAATTTGGAGAGATTTTGCAACTGTTGCACCAAATATTTTCATCAACATTGTGAACTTTTTTCATGCAAGAATTGCATGATTCGTAGAAGCAGTTATGTGTGGTTTGAATTTTATTTACTGTGACTAAAATTAATCATTTTGTAGGCTGTGTAACATTGGGAAGACAATAGGTAATTAAATTTCACAATACATGACTAGGTACCTACAATATAATAAAGTTCATCACTAATGATATAATTTTACCATACATTACATACCTATTCACAATTATTCACTTCAAAAATGGTTTCTTATTTTCCTAATACAGTATTGATGAAGAGGAATAAGTTGGGTATGTTTTTTCTGGACTACAGTTCTTTAATGCCATTACAAACCCACTTCTGAATAACAAAAAATAAAATTCAACTCTAAAAGACAATCTGTAGATTAATGATATAGTATACACTAGACAACAGATATAAAATTTACATTTCCATTAAGTATTTAGAGCACCTCTGTCTAAACATTTCAACATATTCAATATCAAGGTTGAAAATGATTTTTATCTTGTTAATGGCAGTTGTTATTATAACAGAGATTGAAAGAAATTTTCAAACCAATTCAGAGGGAGATATGCTTTATAACTTAAAACAGTAATAAACAATCGAAAGGACATTAACACATTTTCTTAATTAAAAGTTTACTATTCAATTTATTCACTCTGACCAGCTGTAGTATTATAATAGTTGATGAACCAACATTTTCTTCCAAGTTACATGACATCTGATTTTCATAGTCACCCCATAAACTGCATTTAACTTGTAACCAACTGTACAAAAATAAGTAAAGTGTATTGTTAAATGTAAATAGCTGCTGAGATATACTAAAAGGCCATAATTACTAACCTTTCATTCTCTAGGACAATTTTCATCTTACAATTTGAAGTACCCAATGTTTCAAGATGACATGACCAACATAAATGTCCAATTTTTTATGAAATAGATAAGAAAGAAGAAAATGTTATGTACTGCAATATAAAGTGCGATGATAGTATTTCATTAAATTATCCAATGATCTACAGCGTAACTTTATAAACATTTTAAAATTGTTACAGAAACCCCAATAAACATATACCTATTAAATTTTGTTCTGGAACCCTTCTCTGTATTATGTCTTTAAAATAAGTAAATTTGAAACTATAATGTGGCAGCGGTGCATCACAAGGCCAAACATGCGTAGTTGATGTGAACAGTATTCGACAAGTAGGTCTAATTCCTAAGTAACTACCTTGATTAACAATTATTTGTAAGTTTTTTATAAAATAGCATATTACTTCATGAGACAAATTTTTGACCTTAGGGATAATTTGACGACCAGTAACTGTACAGTGTATCTTTCTTCCCTGTAGAAAGAATTTTCCATGATTGTTAATAATTGGAAAATAGATATTTCTAGTTGACAATTTTTTGTGTAGTTAAAATGAAAACACTAATAAAATACAAGGAAGAACAACGTAGTAAATTTAAAATGTGAAGTCACCTCTTGATCTCCAAGAATCATATCAATCGCAACAACATCATTGGAGTATCTGGACGGTGTGTTTCACCACAAATTCAAGATACGCACCTTTATCTTCAATATCTCATCAATCTCCGGTGTGATATCATTCAAATGGGTAATAGATCGCGACATGTTGTAAAATCTGTACTATTTGAATGTGTATGCAATGAGATCATATTTAGAAAAAAATGATACTAATGAAATCATAGATAAATAAGCCGAACAAACCCAACATTGACAATGTAACATTTAATTTTAAATATACCTAACAAAATCTATCAAATATTTCTTTGTAGATAATATTTTGTGTCGATTCATAGGTTGTGGGATTATTATCACAAAGTACTATTTTCAATCCTAATGGTGATGTGACTATAGATACAACAACATATAGTTTACCATGACAGAACACATGTTTTTGAAGATACATCCCAACAGAAGATAGTGATTGTCCCTAACTTTTGTTAATAGTCGTTTCATAATAAATAATCAAATGATATTTTCTTCTTTGTAGTTTTAAAGGACATCGACAATTGGAGTGTGTCATATTAAATCTTGGAATGAATGAAAGATATCTAGAATTACAACCACATATAATTCTTTCTCCAATGACATGGTCACCCAAGTGTGTAAATGTCAAGCGAGTCCCATTACATAATCCAATAGACTGATCTACATTTCAAAACAACATGATGGGTGCCCCAATTTTGTGGGTAATTTTATGGTTAGGAATCCCTGAAACATTAATACCATTTAACATATCAGATGTGTAAATGTCTTGTGGCTTGTCTGTATCAAAACTTGTATCGCAAATTGAATCTGAGCTAAAATAATCTTTTCCTTCAGAACATGTGAGAGAAATCATGTACTCATTTACTTCTTAAAAAATATCACGTGTTGGATCTAAGATGGAACAATATTTGAGATAATTCACATTATTATAGTTAGAAATGAAATTGGGATATGTATGTTCAAAAACTGTAGAAATCGGATCTATAGTCCAAGCAAGAAGATATGCCGATGGAATTGGAATTAGAGCTTCCCCATCATTTGGCTCTCCAATGTGACCATCACCAATACCTAATGTCCATTTACCAAAGTCATGAACCTCATTTGAAATTGTATAAGGATTGGAATGTAATCTCATGTTCTTTGTTAGTGTTAGAACATAACAATGTTTCCACAAGTATGACGATGCTATACATAAAAACACTATTTCATTTCTGTTTCCACCTAGTACCACAAGTAGTATTTGCCTAAACTCACCACCCAAGACTACCGTTATACCACCAAATGGTAAGTGTAAAGTTCTTTTAATCTTTACTGACATTATATCTTTTAATGTACAGTCAAGAGCTTCAAAAAAATACTTATGAATCATAGGGGCCTCATCCCAAATAATTATCTTTGTTAACTGTAGAAGATTTGAGACATCACTCCCTTATTGAATATTATAGATAGAGTTTTCAAAAATAGATACCAGAATTTGAAATTTGGAATATGCTGTCCTCCCACCAAGTAGTAGTAATGATGGAATTCCACTGGATGCAAATGCTAGAATGATAATACCGTCCAACCGTAATAGAGATGTTAGTGCTTTACAAAGGAAGGTATTACCTATACCTCTATGCCCATGAAAGAAAAAAGAAACCACCAGCACATGTAGTTAATGGAGACAAAATGACCGTTATCACGTCTCTCTGTTCATCAGTAATCTTAATCTGCAAAGTCAGATACTCATTCCAAAGGTTGTATCTATTATATTTATGTTCATATGGTACCAATTCATTCCATTGAGAAACAATTTATGAATATGGAATCAGCATTGGTGGATAATAATGAAGAGATCTACCATTCCTCAGAAGAAGGTTTTCTATATCAAGAAAATAATACATCTTATTTTGATCATCTGTGAGTGTCAAATATGCTACCAACTGATTCCGTTAGAGTGTTTTTCTAATTAAATTATAGTTTCCAAAATGAAAAATTACATAGCTAAGAATCTATACAATCAAAAGTGAGATTATATACCTAGAATTTTTAGCCTCTGTTGTTGCGCATAAAGAATGTCATCATTGAGGATCTTCTAGGTTTCAGGCCACACAATGTCTGGTAGAGACATATTGTTTGAGAGCAGAACGCTGGAAAAAATTCTATGCATAGACTGCCCTGTATCCCAATTAGATACCTATTTTATTACTTCTATAAATTACTTATCATCAGCAAGTAGTCCCAATGCAGAACACGCCTCCCGAAAAGTCCCATGAGTAATGTTGTTCACACTTTTAATACTATCAAAAAGAAGTTTCACCTTTGATCTTTGTGAGCATTAATCTTAGGTAATATAGTTCTCTATTTGTTGGCGACACATAGTTAAGTCTACCAATACTGAATCCCTCCTTTCTTGGATACCATTTTTTTCTCTTTATGGAATACAAATCTTATTGGAAATTCTACATATGTGAGACATCTACCTTCCTAATAAACAATAGTAGCTTGAAACCACGCCGTAAGCATTGACTCAGAAATGTTACCCTTACTCAAGACATCCTCAATATGATCATTTTCATTGTACATAACACTATCTTGTCCTGGTAAGTGGAAATGGAGCCTTTCTACAGGAGGATATCCATAGTGGATATCATAAGAGAATATCCTCCAAGAAGCCTCACAAGGAGAGATATATCGACAATCATAATACATATTAATCTCATCACAATTATTACATGACAACTCTTTATTGTTATTCTGATACAATGACGCTGTTACACAATCATTACCTTTTCTAATATACTTAAACAAATATTTTATGGAAGTTGATTGATTTCAAACTTCAATATTCAGATGATCTTGATACTTAATTAGCAATAAAGGATTATATGGTACAACAAAACGATTATCCAAAGGGATGAAATTTTTCACGATAGTGCTTCCATCATTTCTGCGTCGGTACAAAACATACCCATCATTATAAAATATTGTACTGTCAACAATTTGTTTTGGAAAAAATTTAATACATTTTCCATTCTTTATACAAGGTGAGTTGCGATTTGCATCACCACAAGGTCCATGTATCATAAAATTTTTAACAACTTCATGTAGATTTGGGAAGTCACCTTGATTTGGAACTTCAGCAGAAAAAATCTTGTCAATGCACGCAGGAGTACTGATTTTGTTTTCTCGACATAAAAATAATAAAATGTGTACATGATGAAGTCCACGTTTTTGAAATTCCACTGTACGAACAACTGAACAGAAAATCCTGATGTTAATGATAGTGTTCATTATTTAAAACAATAAATAAGAAAATGAATTTATTGACAACTCATTTGTACGAAGTTAGTTACCTGCTTGTGACTTCCCAAAGAAACACCCATCTTGTAAATCTTTCATTAACTAATACACCTTAATATTGAAAATTCTGGATACAATGTGATGATAGTCTGATGGACGAAGATTGTCTTGTGAAACAAATCTACTGATTTCAGTCCAGAGTGGATTGCATGTAAATGTTAAAAATAAATCTAGATATCCTTCCCAATTACATATTGACATAACATCTTGGTAATTTTGAAGCATATAACTGGGACCACCAGTAAATGTAGATGGCAAAATAATTTTCTTCCCGCATGCATACCCATCACGGTCACCTCGAAGAAAAGAATCTTGCAACCCATTGTACAACTCAACCCTAAATTATTTTTTATTGAAGTGAATAAAGGAAAGTCTTTGAGACTCTATCATTGTATAAAAGTCAATAATAAATTGTTTTAGTAGTCTTCTTGAATGTTGTAATGTTGACATATCATTGAAACGACACTGCAAGTGATAGGAGAAGTATTCACACATTGTAACCTTCTGAAGCTTCGTACATGAACCCAATAATGAATAACGATGTAATATGTTGTCAATGTATCCATCCTGACCACTTGTAAAAATTATTGGATATTACAGTGGAAGATACAATGGATGAAGCTCATCAATACACTGTAATTCACCAGTTTTGGTTTGAATGATAAAATCTATTTCACAGTTGAGATCTTCAATCTCACCGACGATAAGCATAACAATCTCAGAAGTAGTAGGAAAGTTGTATGTCACTGCATTTGTTTATATTCTATTAAGTAGTCGCAAATTTAAATTTGGAATTTACTGAAGATCAAGAACATCCCTTGCACTTTTGAAATGTCGAGCTAAATCATTTGTTTCATGAAGAATATTTTGTAGGTTTAAAACAATATTAAAATCGACTACAGTGTTTGAATTCGCTCCATCATATCTGCACAGTAAATTAAATTGAAAAAAAGAGAAAATATCACCATCATGTCAATCAGTTAACTTAATCATGTAAGTTTTACTTGTTGTTTGGAATCCTATTTTCGGACTCATTAGTAGTATCATACCCATACAGCTGGGCAAACCTTGGTGGTTGTCCCTCAGGAGGACACAAACTACCTATGCGATGGTAGTTCTGTCCATTCAATCTGAATATCTTTGGAGATATTCCATTATTGAGTGACCTTTCCACCTTCCCACCCATTGATGTAAATACAAACATATAATTGTAAATATGCATATTTTCCTAGAATACTCTGGCCTCTACAGAGTTGTGATCGAAGAATAACGTTCTAAGGTACTGAGGACATGACATGAGTTGTTCGAAATAAATTTTACCGAGCGAGAAACATAAAGTATATCGTGGGTTCCCATTGGTATTTCTTTTTTTATTTCTCTCATCATACCCAAAGATAGACCCATAGTATTGACATACATTAGAAGGATCTCCACTGTTAAAATAATCTGAAGGTGAATATTGATTAAATTGTAGGTGTTAATAAAATAGTCACTATAAACATCATATGGTGTCATGAATTGAATCGTACTATACTAATATATAAAAATAATATAGTGACCTTCATTTATTGCCAGTTGTAGTAGTTGTGTTATTTCTACAACAGTATTTACTAAAGTTAGTAAGATAATGAATGCGAAGTAAATGTACAACTATTATTGAATGTGTAGTAACTCAGACCTGAAAAGTCTGCTGCATGATTACTTTCAGTATGTAATTCAGCAGTTGTTGTTTCACCTCTTTCTGATGTAACATGAATCAAGGCAGTAGAAACCTCTAGTTATTGGGTAAAATATTCATTTAAACTACTATGGAATTCTAAACGCATGTAGATATCTATTATACATTCAAATAAATAATAAAGCCTCATTACACTTTACAACACACCTATGCCGGGACAATTAGCTTACTTCCCAGTAACTGAAGAAGCGAAACATTCTCTGTTGTAAATGGAGAATGAAACACATTACATTCTGTGAAAATTAAAAAACATTTGAAGGAATAATCCGTGCTCACTTTGATAAATAGGTAGGTGATGGGAAACTGACACTGTTCATCTCAGTCGTTAGACCTATCATAAGTAATGAAGATTAAATGAACTCTTTAATATAAGGGAGATGTAACCTGAAAGTTGTTCACAAGAATATGTTGATAGAATCCTCACCAATGGGGACATAATTCTCGTCATTGGATTGAGATATATTCTTTCTCTTGCTACATCTCACAGATTTTTTTGACGAAGTTGCAGAACCATGATAATCTATCCATGATATATAATAGTTTTGTAACTAATCAATGTCACACATTGTAATATTAATATTCATATTCAATTTATTGTCAGTTTGGAATGGAAGTCACCATTCAAAGAACTTGTTTCAATGATATGCATGCTCCTCCTTTGGTGGTGCAGATCCGTTGTAGTGGTTCAGATGTTTTAGCAAAAAAAATGTTAGTATATCACATAGATCAATAGACAGTACATTTAAAAAATTATACTAAACAAAACATATGTATTTCATAAATGAAAATAATCAAAAATTATCTCAAGTACATTTGATTTTGTATTGTTACCTTTTATATTTCTTGTTCTAACATATATTGGTGATGGAGTTCCACATTCCTAAGGCACTGCGAATTCAATAGTAGAATAAGTAAAGTAGAAAACGTCATTTAGAGTAAACATATTGATGGTATTTGACAATTTTGAAAAATTGAAATTGAAGCCACAAGTGGTATTTAAAAGCAACAATGGTTTGCATGATCCTCTGTTCAAATTGCAATTCAGCTGTACTACTTCACACTTTCCAGTAGGAAATATATGATAGTAGTATGCATATGTATTTCCTGTACATGTATGAACTTATAAAAGAGAAGCTAACACTATGGAATTATTGGAAGAAGATACAGTAATAACAAATTAATGTCAAGACACAGTAAAAGTAATTTTCTTTGTCGATATACTGGGAGTTTGGAATGGAAGTCACCATTGAAAGAAACAGCTGAATAGGTGGTACATGTACAAAATTGTTGGGAATTAAATAAATATATTTCAATAACTAAAATAAGAAAAAATGATCTTAAGTAAAGTTCATAACACCAACTATCACCTGTTATATTGTTTGTTCTAACATATATTGGTGTTCAAGATCCACATTCTTGAGGCACTGCTAAGTCTATAGTAGAATAAGTAAAGTAGTCAATGTTATTTACAATAAACATATCGAATGTATTTCACAATTTTCTAAAATTAAATTTGAAATAACCATTGTTTGATAAAGGTGATAGTGGTATGTGTTAACCCTTATTCAGATTGGAATTGAGTTGTACTGCGTCATATGTTCCAGTAGGAAATAGCTGATGGTAGGCTGTAGATAAAATCCATGGACATGTATGAAATTTTAAAATAGTATCCAACATTATGGACTTATTGAAAGAATTTACATCAATTATCTACCATGATTTTGTTCTCTCAGACATAGTCTCCTTTGGAACCATGCATGCCTTGATGCTGATGGTGTTTGCATCTTTGTATTGGTTTTCTTTTTGTTGAATTGTCATGTTTTGGAAGGTATCCATAATATGATTATGGGTAGATAGATTTAATTAAACATAAAATTGGAAGACAATTGTATATCTTTCATAAAAATAGTCTAACATATAGTTATTTTTTGTAATTGCAATGTCTATAAGGTAAGGCACGAAAGATAGTGAAGGCATAGTATTAAAAAAAATCAGGCTGAATCAATATAGGAAATATTAACTACAGAAACATCGATAAAAAGTGAGTAATTTTTTGTAAATGAAATAAAGGTGAGATATGTGCTGTCAGAGAAAATAAAAATTGTTTTACCTATTAAATAATTTAGGAAGGAATGTATTTTAGTACCGTTGATGTTCTTTTCATATGTTTCACGTCGAGAACAGATGCTCTGATGTCTAAAAGGTTGGTATTCCACCTGTTACAAACAACGAATTTATAATCTAGGGTTATCAGTAGCATACACCTAATAATATTTTATTTACAGTTTGATTTAATGAGTACATGCAGTGGGTTTGTCTTTTTTGTTGGTATCTCATAGTAGAAACATCAACTAACTTCATATTTCATGGACCACAATTGTTTGTCCATGATGATATTGTAAATGGAATATGAATAAAATGGAGGGATGTTCTGTGGAAGTAAATTCTTATAGATTTAGAAGTAGTACTGCGATATAGGGAAGTGTCCTGGTGTAGAAGCTGACACCTATTGTTGTAGCCGATCAAAATACTTGGACAACTTGTCTCTGTGGCGGTTGCAGGGGATGAATAGTATGACATTGTATGTGCACGTTCAAAAGAACATGCAGACATGTAGATGCAGGTAGAATGTTACTGAAGTTGATGTAGCTGAAGGATGCTCCAAGTCCAGAAGATGAAGGGATGAAAGGAACATTGAAGTGATATGTGAGAAAAAATAGTGGAAGATACTTGAATGAAAGACCACTCGATCGAAAACCCTAAGGAACCACGGATGATACCATAGGATTTCTTGAGTTATTCAACCTGCGCAGTGGAAAGTGGAAGCTGTTCTAGGGCCGGTAGGCAGCTGAGGAATGAGACTAGAGGTAATTTGGTTGAGTGTCGCTGCATGTCAGAAACCCTAGACCAGTGGACGATGATGATTTCTCACACGGGGGACTGCGATCTTAGATGTAGGAGGGATGTAATGGATAGGCAGGTTTCTTAATTTCAGGCGATGTGGAAAATTTGGAGGGTGACACGTAGGCTTGGAGGAGCCAAGTTTAGTATATATAATATATTTCTTTTTACACACCCCATTATAGTCACATGTCAGTTAGCTCTGAATTCAGGTTTAGGATAAGGTTTCTCAGCTCTATGTTAGTAAGGGAGGTGGATTAGTGCCGATTGATCAGGCTGAGGTAGTAGTGGTTATGGCCAAGGAATGGAGGCAACTGTTACACTGAGACACTAGAGTGGGCCTACTCTGGGTAGTGAGGTTTTATCATAGGGTCATGGATTAGGACAGATCTATTCTATAAATTCTACCCCTGAGTAGTAGGGCGTCAGACCGTCTATGGTGATATATAACATCTTATTAGTATCTACTATTGCATCTTCTCTTTTTGATAAAGGTGAATCGTATATTTTCACATCTGAACCTTTGATGAGAAGTCTTAGGCTCATTATAATGTTTTATTAGAGTGTTAGGACACTAGACACTCTATTAGGAATCATAATGGAGGTGTTACACTAGTATCTTATCAGAATTGGGTTTGATGTCATACTTTGGATGGAATGGCTTGTAGCTTATCAAGATTATGTTGAATACTATCATAATAGGGTGATTTTAACATCACCATAGGGTATATTGTTTACTCAAAACGGGGAATGGGATGTCCAAGAAAGTCAAGTTGGACTAGAGAATTGTGGGGTGGGTAAGATGATAACCCAGATTTTTAGTTTATATCGGGATGATCAGAGAACATATCAGACAAACATTCTTCCAGTGGTTGATCATTTCAAGGATTTGTTCCTAGATTAATTTCATAGTTTACCTCCAAGGAGAGAGTTTTATCTCTCTATAGAGCTAGTTCTAAAAGCTTCTATTTTATCCATTCCTCCTTATAAGATGGATACTATTGAGATACATGATCCCAAGAGGTATCTAGAGGATTTAGAAGCAAAGGGTTTCATCCGACCCAGTAATTATCTCTGGTATTTTCTGGTCCTTTTTGTAAAAAAGATGAATGAAACTTATAGACTATGTGTGTATTACCAAAAATTTAACTAGATCATGGTTAAGAACTGGTATCCTCTACCCTAGATAGATGATATCTTTGACCAGCTCTGAGAATCTCTAGTTTTCTCAAAGATTGATTTGAGATCTGGTTACCATCAAGTGAATGTTAGACCATCATACATACCTCGCACAACTCTTTGTAGTTGGTATAGTATACATGAGTATTAGTTTATGTTGTTTGATATCACAGACATGATAGCGGTCTTCAAGGCACTGATGAACCGAGTGTTCCATCCTTATCTTGATTCATTTGTGGTGGTTTTCATGGATAATATCTTGATGTAATCTCACAATCTACATGATTATTCCAAAAACCTTGAGATAATATTGAGTACACAGAGAGATCATCAGTTATATGCTAATCTCACAAATTTTCACTTTTGGATAAATTAAATTCACTTCTTGGGTCACATTATCTCAGAGATAGAAGTATCAGTTGACCTAGATAAGGTGAGATATGTAGCTTCCTGGGATAATCCCATGAATTTATTTGAGGTAAAATGTTTCTTAGGTCTATCCTGTTACTATAGGAATTTCATACAGGACTTCTCACACTTAGTGACACCACTTACAGTTGTGACTATGAATGGTGTGAAGTTTTTATAGACAAATACCTGCGAGACATCCTTTTAAGAGATAAAAGGGAGGTTGACCTCAACATCGACACTAATACTACCAAAGCAGGGAAAGAGATACAATGTGTATTATGATGCATCATGTACTGGTCTTGGAATATGGGTCTTGAAAATTGAAGCCACATGAGAGGAATTACCCGATGCATGATATCGAGTTAGCTGCAGTTTTTCATGATTTTTATTATTATAGACATTACTTACTAGGAGAGAATTTTTTGGTGTACATGGTCAAAAAAATATCCTCAAGTATATTTTCACATAGTGTAATCTAAATATGAGGCAGTAAAGCTGAGTAGAGTAACTACAATATTTTGAATTTAAAATTTCCTACACAACTAGTAAATGAAATGTTGTGGATGATGCACCGGGTAGGTGGAATTAGATACAAGAAGTTTAGAAGGCTAGTAGTGAGTGTATGATCCTCGATTGGTTCTCTGAGATGAACTTAGAGATGAAGGATAGTAAAGGGTAGACATTTATATCATCCTTATCTTTGACATCTACCCTACTGGATAGAGTGTGTATGAGGTAGATATCGATTTTAGAGGGCATAGTCCTGTAAGAAAGTGTGGCAGGTGAGGATCCACCTCCTGGTTGGACCATAGGAGAGGATGAGATTATGTGTATCCATGGTCATGTTTGGGTTCCAGTGGACATATAAAAGGAGTTTATGTGGGAGTTTCATGACTCAGTTTGGGAAGTTCATCCCATAGTCACCAATATGTTCCATGGTTTATGTCGTTAGTATTGGTGGCCAAGTATGAATCGTGAGGTAGCATGTTTTGTTATGAGGTGTTCCACCTATCTACAGGTGCAGGTAGAACATTAGTGATTGACCAAAACATTACAGTAGTTACCTATTCTGAATTGGAAATGGGGTGATGTCATGATGGATTTCATGACCGATTTTCCGAGGTCACCTAAAGGTAATTATGCTATGTGGGTTGTTGTTGATTGGCCCATAAAGGTTACTCAATTATTTCTGATCAAGGAGACCTTTTATGTGGATGATCTTTTAAGTATGTATATACATGAGATAGTACGACTTCATGGGGTCCCACACACTATCAATTCAAATAGGTATTCCAACTTTACATCTAGTTTCTGGTAGAGTTGGCAGAGGGTACTGTTTAAAAATGTGTTTCTAAGTACAACATATCACTCTCATATTGGTGGCTAATCAGAGCGTGCAATAAAAGTGATTGAGGACATGTTGCGAGCATGCATCCCAGATTTATGGGGATCTTGGGTGAGGTATATACCCTTGGTTGAGTTCTTCTACAATAATAGCTATAATGTGATGACACATATTTAACCTTATGAGTATTTTTATGGTATGCCATGCTGACCACCATTGTGGTGGTTTGAGGTAGGTGAGGCAGATTTATTGGGACCACATCTCCTATACAAGACTTATGAGTAGGTCCATTTGATTCAAAAAAAGATTGCTACTGCACAGTATTGACATAAATCTTACACCGATCACTATAGATGAATTATAGAGTTTGAGGTCAGGGATTAGGTCTTTCGATGTGTTTTACCAAGGCCTGACATAGACAGATCCGGAGATAGGGTAAGCTTTCACCATGATATGTCAAGACTTTCTAGATTATAGAGAGATTCTGGTCGATAACTTATTGGTTGTAGTTACCTTGGAGGAATCAAGCCTTGCATGATGTATTCCACATATCTCAATTGCGCCATTATCATTCATACCCATCTCATGATTTTCAGCATGAGGAGGTCGAGTTATAGGAAGATTCTCCCTTTGAGGATAACCCTATTCATATTGCTGATAGGAGAACGAAGGTTATAAGAGGCTGGTCAGTTCCTCTAGTATGGGACATATAGAAGCATGAACATTTATAAAATGATACTTAGGAGTAGGAAGCTGAAATACATGCTTAGTGGATGGAGTTGTTCTAAGGAAAATCTTGACTACCCTTCAGAGGGAAATTTAGGTATGAATTTCTTTAATGGGGGAATATTATAAGAACTAGGGTTTTCATATGAGTTAAATATGCCTTTATTTTTAGTTTTAATGTTTAAATATGTCCTAATGCTAATTCTCTTTGAGTTCATGGAGGTATCAGGGATGTCCATGGCTTGTTTAGATCCCAAAACCCACGTTTTGGGGTAAAAATTTCCTGGAGAACGATTAATTCAAACCATTCGGGGTTGGTCATATGGTTAGATCAAACTGTGCAAGAATAGAAAATTTGGAGCTATAAGATGCATGGTTAGGCCAAACCGTGCACTTTGGGCTGCATGACCATATGACAACCTTTACAATTTTTTAATGTGGATTTTGACACATCATGCAAATGGTTAGTCAAACCATGTGAGGAAACCTTGTGGGTGACCTTCTCATACGGCTAACCAGGTACGGTTGGAACACTATTTTTCAAACCATGCACTCAAACCATGAGACCCCTTTTATTTGGGTTAATTTGATAATTCTTAATTATATTAAAATCCTTTTTAACCTATTCTTTCACCTTTTTCATCCCCACATCGAATATCACTCCTCTTGAATCTCTCCTTGGTGACTAACCTAGGATTTGAGGTAACTCCTATGTCCAATATCAGATTCAAGTGTATAACATCTCGTTGGATTTACATAGATGAGTAATCGATTCCTTTTTATCCATTCGTTGTTCTTATTCCTATCGATGGTTCTATTTAGGTGCAATATGATTTTCACTAATTTCATGTTCTTCATACATTCTTCGTTTTTCTCCCGATTTGAGTCGAATAAAGAGTTAATACTAGATGAGAATCTAATACCAAGCTATGGTATTTGGTTTATAATTTTTCTGTTGGTTTTGGTAATTTATAGACCTAGCTGTCATTATGTTGCCCACCAGACTTTCCAGTGCGACATCAAAATTAAACTACATAATTTAATTAGATGTAATTGGACCTATTAGAGACGATGTTATGTTCTTTTAAGATGTATTGATCGTTATTCCCAGCCCAGGGCCACCCATGGGGTGTTCCATATGAATTTTACCTGCTAGTTCCTTATAAAACCACCCATGGGGTGAGTTGATGCTTTCCTTTTTAGAGGATTATTATAAATAAATGAATTAAATCACATTGGTTGAACAGTATATGGTTTACCTCCTTATCCTATTGATGATTTTTATTAAATTGGTTATATGGAACTTCTAATGCTTAAAATTGACCTTTTTATCAATTTTATAAATGGGTGGGTATACTAATTGGTTTCATTTGTTTGTGATTATAGTTAAATGAGTGGGTATAATATGTGATTTTTTCTGGATGGAATTGGTTATATGAGTGGGTAGAATCATAAGTTTTGAAATGGATTATGGTATGAAATGATTAATGATATAAAATGATGAATGAATGAATAGATGCCTTGGACGATGCTCCTTGGATCTTGAATGTAGTAGTTGATTTCGTGGATTGATTATGATCCTTGAGTTTTGATTCTGTGGGATGACTCAGTCCTTACTACCCTTTGGATACGATTTTCTTGGACTCACATAGGGAATGATCGGCATGACATGATCCTTGGACTTCAACTAGTGCCTAACCGAGTTTCCATCAGGATGCTCCTAGAACTCGATGAGGATGCCTTGTTATTCTACACCTTAGATCCATCCCTTTATGGTCTAATGATTTAATTATATGGCATGACAAAGAGAAATATGATATTCTTAGTTGAATGGATCGACCATGGTTTCTTTGACACTTTAGGTTGTATGAAAAGATTGTGGATAATATGGTTCAATGGATTATACAGAAAGTCCAAAATGTTTACTTTATAAATTGTTTGTTGCTGCATTGATAGAGGAGCTTGAAAATCTTTTGTAGGGAGCATTGAGAGGCTATTTTAGTGTTACTGGTTTAGTAGTTACATTCCATGGGCATTTGTACATTTATTTACTTCTTACCATTTACTAGCACATTATTTAGTTTGTTATATTTCACAGCCCAGAATTGTATAGATCTTTAGGTGGTTACCTACAAATAATGTATCTCACACCCTATTCGGTCCGCCATTGGGTACCTAAATAGAGTATTTGGATGTAGGTATAAATAGGGGAAAAATACGACAATTCGAGAGTTGATTTTTTACCATTCTTAGGAGCATGGGAGAATCAAACTGAGATAAGGCTCTTTATTCTATTTTGAGAAAGTACTTTTTAGTCATTTTGATATTTTGGATACTTGTATTATACTGTACTGATTTTTTTCCTATTTTGGATTCTTTTTAGATACATGTATCATCATGATTGTATATGAGACACTTTTTGATTTTTTATGTATTCCTATATTTTTTATTTATCAGTTTTTTTCTTATGGTATCTACTTATTATTGACTATCATTACTATTCTGTTATATTACACTCTATTAATGAGGGCATAGTCTCCGCTAGGGACACACCCTAGGCTCTTACTGCTAGTCGCCAGCCTCTAGAATTTGGGGAGATGTGCTTAAGGCCATGTGACCCACCAGGCTTGGGGAACCTTTTAATGGAATCTATGTCTGGGATGTTACAATGAACCAAAAATCTCTTAGAATACAAAAACATAGAGATCAATGTGTCAGAATCATATTTCTATAAGGGATAGGCTGTATACCTAGTTCATGATGTAGTTTTTTGTTGGATGTTCAACAAAATTGGATGATGTAAACTTAGTTCCAATTTACTTTAGAGAAATTATGTGGAGGAAGTTTTATGTGTTTCATAGATATAGCAGAATATAATATCATGAATTCAGAAAACTAAAAAGGAATTTATTTCAGTGGGGGCCAGGATAATCATATGAAGCATGGTATGGATAACCTTGTAGATGCTATGGAAGGAGGGTGAACAGAATATGACCTGTTAGAATTTGGTGTGAAATTAGAATATTATTTCAATGTGACATTATTGGGGTCAAACTATGATTTTTTTCTAGTTTAGAATATTCTTAACAATTTCCTTCCCACAAATGTTGAATCTGAGAAGAAATGTGTTCAACTAAAATCCAAATGCTTGTTCTATAACACCCCCAAAACTGAATTTAGGATCCATCTGTTTGTGGATGGGGATTGGGATTAGTTCATCTAGAAATGTATTGAAGGAATTACCTATTTTCATTATTCACTTAATCATTTGTTTCTATACTATTTTAGTTCTCATTCATGTAGTGGTCTTAATGACATTGAGCACAACATCTTTTTTTGTTCTGGTGTTTGATCATTTGGAAAAGACAAAATAATGTCATGAAACACGATCTTGCACGCATCAATGGATTCTTGATGTATATACTTCTATATGACTCCCATTAACTCTCTCTACTATGAAAAAGAGATACATTTCCACATACTATTTTTTATTATACTCCTTATCTTCCCACTAATGGCATGTTTGGATCAAGGGTAGTGGTGTGTGGGTCTGCTGGAAGGCCCCTAGGAATGGCCATAAGCTCAAAACAAATGGATCTTATGTCCAAGGGCTGATGTGTGGAGGTTTCATAATTCATGGTGTCTATGGTTCAGTTTTAATTCCCTTCTTTGCTCATTTTGGAGAAGGAACTTCAATTCAAGTGGAGGCTCATGCCATGATCACTGGCCTTTCCATATGCAGGTCCCTCAATATAAGCCTTTTATATATTGATTCCCACTCATCTATACTTTCCAACTCTCTTTGGGGATGTAGTCCATGCTAGGGAGAATTTTCTATTCTACAAGGAGTTGTTGACGTATGTGGTATTGGGACACTAATATAATTTTCTTCTGGAGGGAGGGAAACAGGGCTGATGATCTTATTTTATTAAAAGGAAATCGGCATGTCAAGGAAAATATTTATTCAAGATTTGGTTACCTTCCTATGGATTATTCCACCAGCATCCAAGTGGATTCCCTTGTACTCCAACACTTCAAAGCCCCTAACCACTCTCATCCATTTTTATCTCTTCTATTTATTTGAATAATAAAAAATAAATTTTCAGTCAGGTGTGTGGCAGATGGAAGTGTAGGATTCTAAATTCTAAAATAAATTTTAGAGGTGGTGATGCAAAGTGCAGAGGTTCATGGTTTTAAGTAATTCAATTGTGTATGGATTCATAATTCATTCCTCATGAATAAATCAAAGGAAATTTTTATCAAAGTCATTAGTGTGGACTCAAATGTAATATGAACTGATCATCAGGATTTAGTGTTTGATTTAGTAAATTCTATATGAAATCAAAAGGTGCACAATCCAATGGAGGGTCACCCAAAAATGTTGGAAGGTAGTTGATCACATGGTTGTCATGTTTCATGGTCAAAGAATTTTTTTATTTGAAATTTGGAATGAAGCATTGAGCATTCCAAGGTTGTTTTCCAAGGAGTGTATGTAGGATAGTTATTCACTATCATATAACTTATGTATATTTTCTTTGTTTTCTTCATTTATTAATAGTATGAAAACTTGAGATGTGCTCTTTTTCTGGTTTTATGATTATATTATATTGGGAATAAAATAAAATAAATGAAAATAATAAACATAAAAATAAGGTTGGGAAGAAATGTCGGTGGTCCTAGGGGGAATTATAGTTGGTTGGATCATTATTTATATTTTTTATAAATATCTTAACTCAATGAATACACTGAATATCATTCATCCATAAAACCTCCACTATTTTATTTTTCATATGGAATCACTATTCAGCTCAATAATCCTTGATCAGATCCATAATACGTCATATTATCTTCAATTAATGGGTAAATATATTCCTCAATCGAGTGAATGGACTTACACACTCACCTAACATCAATCATATACATTATTACATTAAAATCACATGACTGCACCGATATGAAGTGTGATCTAAATAGAGGGATACAATGATGTGTAACAATTTGATGAGTATAGTAGTGTTAATAGAATATAGAGTGATGATCTCCTCCTCCATATACCATCTTCATTGTCACACCCGAATTAGAGAAAAATAGAGTGTGAATATGAAGCATAAAAATTCAATCACAAAACTAGGATTCCCCTAAGACAATCCATTGGGGGTTATATCTCCATTAACATAGAGTGTAAGATCCCTGGGACATCATAGTGTGAGAAACATAGAAATTATGAGAGAAGAAAATGATATAATTAACAGATAATAGAATATAATTTTATTAGAAATGAAAAAAACAAATACTAATATAATCGAAACAGGGTTGATGTCCAAGGTTTAGATCCTTTATATAGTGGTGGATGGGATATGTATTAATATCCATTAAAGTAGCTTCTTCTTTATTGTCCTCAAAATCAGTGGTGAACAGTGAGTTCCTTCTTCAATTAAATGAGTTCCATATGCACATCTTTAATTGGGATCACTATAAATTATATATTCCCATCCCATGATCAAACATTGTATTCCTTTGAGTATAATTAGGGTGAAATTACCCTTTTCTTCAAGACTCTAGTGTAAAATTAGTGTTTCACGAAAGTAGGATAAGAAATTCATGTATAGAAGTTGGTTCTTCTATTGGTGTAGAATTTATATGCCTCATAATTTTGGGCCTATTCATCATGAGTATCATAGGGGAATGCTTATATTGAACTTGGGTATGGTTATAAAAACACTATCTCCTAACTTCAGTGCATAATTGTGGGCATGATAAGAGAGCCTCAGTGTTAGTCAAATGGTTATGGTGTGTTGAGTCTCCTAGATAGAGTTGTGTCTAACCTACACTAGAATAATATAAACGAGGATGAGGGTCATAATATCATGAAGTTGGAATGATTTAGTGGAGAGATTTATTGATTTAGGTGTGAAGAAATATCAATGTGGGAAGTACTACCTTGGTCTATTTATTATGTGTACCTCAAACCAGAAGTATTTCACTCACCAAAATTGATGTATTATCGATTTTAGTTTAACATAATTGGAAAATATTCATCTTCATTTCGTAGAATTTTTTGTTACAATCCCTCGAAAACCTGGCATGTAGGATTTTTGATTCTGTAAATGGTGCATGATAAAAAAACCATATTTCTTTAATCCCTGATCACTGATGTAGGAAAAAAATAACTATAAAAAAAACATTCTGCAACCTTATCATTATATCTCAACTTTCTTATCCTTTCGATGAGCTTGTTCATCGTCAAAATTCACCTTCAACAACATCAAAAAGTTTCATTCAACCTGAAAACATTGAATTGAGTGTCCCTAATTTCCAAAAACTTCTGTATGGGTCTCTTCCTCTCCATGGATGGTTGAAAAGCTTCAACATTTTCAGCGATCTTAGGTTATTCATTTTCAGGAATTTGAGCTCATACATCATTCAATCTTTTATAAATCGAGCTCGGTTCAAATGTAAAGTCATCCTCAAATTTTTGTTGGCATTTGGAATCAAGGTCAATATTTTATCAAGGTCTACAGTTCATCATGTTGTGCCCAACCATGTTGAAGAAGAGGGATAATGGTAAAAGAATGGTCCACGATATCAGTTGTAGTAACAACTTCATAGTAGAAATAGGTAATTCATAGTATAATATGTCTTTTCCTGATAATAGGTTGGAAATGTTTTTATCTCATAGTGGAAGAATTTTTTTCTTATAAAAACCACAAAACTTCCTTATGGTTGTAGTTCCATAGTCACTGACTTCCAAAAAATCAATTTTTCAATGTAGGATTTTTTAGAGTTTATTTTGAATTAAATGATTTTAAAAAATTAATATAAAAAATAACACCCTTATATAATTTAATTCCAGATAAATTTACATTTCATCAATTTAAATTACATATTTAAAATCAAAAACATTTATTAGTGTATCATTTTAAAAACATATTTAAAAATTCTATAATGGAATTTCCGATTTTTTTTTAAAAAACTCAATTTATAGATTTCATTAAATTCAAAAAATGATTAAAAAAAATTAAACTAAAAGATAAATCCATTTAAGTATATTAATTCTATATTGAACAAAACAAAGAAAATATTGAATTTCAAAATAAATGTATGGCTTCACCATGAACTTCAAAAATTATTAAATATGTAAAAAAATACAATATTTCCATTTATCAATTAAATTCCAAAATCAAATAACTATAAAAAATGGATGATTTTATAAATATTTAAATTAATTAAGAGTAATTTCCAATGAATAATTTTTTTGATAATTTTATCTCACACCACTCTCCCACACATGAACTATTACACTTTGAGGAAAGTTTATCATTAAATTTAATTTATTAAAAATAATAAAAAATGGTCCTTATAACTAAATATACAAGCCAAATAATAAGTATATATAAATTAATCCATTGTAAAAAATTATCATAGTTATTCTTTGAATCATGGTAATGTATTTTTTTAATTCAATCAAAGTTTTAACCCCATGAGTGGAACAAATTATATTTAAGTGGAACAATATTTTTAACAATAATCACTTCTTTTATCTTTCTCTCCTAAATTTCTAATAATAGATTTTGATTTTCCACTTTATTGATATAAGTAAAATGAATTTGTTATAAGTAAATTTCACCTTCTTCATATAGGTTCAATATTCCCCTCACCTGAATGAATTTGTTTTTGAGTGTTAGGTACTTTATTAATTTTTTTTAATTTTTCCCAACCATGTATGTGTGAAGAACTATGAAAAAACATTTACAGGATTTATAAACATTACTTACTCATATAATAAGTTCCTAATGTCATATTGATTTTCCATGAGATCCTAATTTTTCATTTCACTCCTGTTTCAAAGTATTTTTTTAATTAGATCATGAAGATGTTATTTTTCATAGAGGCCAAATTACTTGTGATTAAGTTGAAAAGTTATAGTGTATAATGATTACTGGAAGGGGGGTTCTATATGACCGATGACATGGAAAGATGTAGACTTCTCAATCAGGGATTTAAAATGATCCATGTATAGGCCTTCAGGCTGATCGGCCTTAGACTATCAAAAATTTTAATTAACCATCGATCCATAGGCCCTTAAAGACATGTAAAGGGTTACCTCTCAGCCTAGTTGAAAAAGAGGGATTTATTTCCTTAATAAAAATATGTGTTTCCTCATACTTTTTTTTAAAAGATAAAAGTTCTAGTGACTACATTCTATAATTATGATTCAAGATAATATTTTCACTCACACTCCCTTTCTCAGTATTAAGAGAAAATTTCTTTGAAAGAGGGAAAAATTCACTCAGTGTTATTTTAACTCTAATAATTTAATAACTAATGAAAAAATTCCACTATATCATGGTATTCACAATATATATTAAAACATTCAAGTTCATTAAAATTTTGAAAATAAACATAAAAAACTATATAAAAGATCTTGTACAACATTTACAAATAGGACAATTTTTTAGTTATTTCTTAGTTTTTTATTTTATTTATTTGCATATTCCAAAACAATTTCTAGAAATCAATAATATATAGTCCTAAATAAGTCTAAATATCTTCCCCCATAAATATGAATGATAATATGCTTCATTATTTGAAACATGAAATTTATTAATGGTCAATATATTAATGATAAAATAGAATAAAAACAAATGGACATGGTAGACACAACCTAGTATTATTTGGAGTAGGTTCAAGGTATGCTCTATTCTAGTGTTTTTTAGAGAACTTTGATCTATCCTACAATATTATTGTCTACTATGTGGTATCCTATATAAAAATAGATTAAACATCATAACTTTTGTTAAAAACTAAAAAATTGAAGAAGAAAGTGAAAAGAAGAGGGTTTTGTGTTTTTTCCTCCCAAGAGGGGGCTACATTTAGACTATCCATATATAGAAATACTTGTGGTGATTCCCAATCTGTTGAAGGATAGGGTTTATGTGATTTTAACTACTAAAACTTATTTTTTTTGAAGCTACTCATCTTTACTTCTTCAGGGAGGACCCCTTGAACATAGTTCTTTATTTCCATCCAATCATAATTATGGCGTATCTGATAAAGTGGGGTTGGCATTATGATATATAGGGTATCCTTAGCCGTAACTAGTATGGTCTCTTCATCTAGTGGTAGATCCGGTAATACTTATGGGTCATCTAAAAATAATGGTGAGTTAGTAATTAATTCATACTGAATAAAATCAAAACAAGTTATGTTAAGGTAAAAATATTCCCCACAATGTGTTTCATTTTTTTTTATATTTACTCATGAATAGCCATCATGGATTATTCCTCTTTTTTTCCCTATCCAGTTGATATTCAGGGTGATGTGAAGAGAGTAGTTTATTCACCATAGTTCCAAATATATCTTCATCTTGTTCTTCTAATACTTGGGTGGAATTATTCTCATATTCTAGGGTTGAATGTATGAATTGTTCTGGAAATTAGTTAATCATCAGGTATATACCTATTTTTATAAACACTTCTGAGTCTTATTTATCTTTTTTAAGTGTGGATTTCTATATATTTTCATAATAACTATTCATCCAATACTATTTCTTTATTATGGTCATCCATTTCTTCCCCTAGGGTGTTATTTTATTAAATTTGATGATCTAGTTTACCTTGTAGGGGGTTACCATAGGTTCTTATTCTTCTTCATTATCCCAGATGGGAATCAGTTGATTTGAGTCTATAAAATAAAAACTAGAGATATTGGTGGATTAATCATCTTTAAAAAATTTAAAATGAAATGAGTTCAGGTTAGTGGTATATTCATCATAAAATTTAGCATATTAGTAATTTTATAGGAATAATTACACTTCAAATTCTTGAGGTTTGGATGGTGTAACACCCTAATATTTTATAATATATTTCTCTTCAAATAAATTGTAAGATTTTGATTGCTTTCTTGACACGTAACACCGAGTTTAAATTTTTTTTTGATATATTATAACATAGGTATTATATTGATAGGTATGGATAGGATTATCCAAATTATAAAATATATGTAGAATTTTTTTACCCAGTTAAAATTTCTTAGTTAATTAATAATATACATGTTTTCAATTTTTAGTAAATTTATTTTATATGTTTTCTCTAAAAATGGTTTTTATTGTATTTTGTGTGAGAATATTATAATTAAATTATACCACTTTTAGAAATTTAATTTGAAAAAAGTACATTTTTGGATTTAATATATCAAAATTAACTTAGGGAGAAAGTTTGGGATATTTATGAAAGGATTTATTTATCAGTGAATAGTGAAAAATAAATATTTTTCAAATATTGTTATTTATTTTCATTAAATAAAGTGATTTAAAGGTCCCATTATATTTTTTATTTGATATTAAAGTTACATATTGTTCATTTTATTTATAATAATCTAATTAATTCCATTGTAATTAGAAATATTCATTATTTTTATATAAATTAATTTTTATTTTTAAAAACATATTTTTCTCTAAAAACTATTTTTCATTGCATTTTACGTATTTATATTAAAATTATTTTCTAACACATATAGATTGAATATTTCAAAATGGATACCATATTTGGAATCAGGTGGTTCAAAATTGGTAAATATGACCCTTATATAATTTTTCATTATTAATAGTAACGATGGTAAACATTTATCACCTCAGTAAGGGTTAAATGAGAAAAATAGATTTAAATCCATAATATAAGGCCTCCAACCAACTAAAAACATCAATTTATTTCATTTAATGAAATATATTAGGCTATAGACACCCCACACTATAATATATGACATTTTAGTACCATTTTCCCTTGATAATGAAATTTATGTTATTTTAAGTAAAGAAAATTTCAAAATGTCACTCTCTTGACTTTAATATTTCTATTTTCTTAATTGGGTTAAAATAGGCTAAGGTTGCTTCTAAATGTTTATCTAAAATAATAATTAATTTTTTATCATGGTAATTTATTTATAATATTTAGTAATTTAATTATTAACATAAATTCTTGTGAAACACCAACAAAATATTTATTCAATTAATAGAAAAATAAAATAAATGATTTTAAAAATATTAAAAATAATACAAATTGGGTGAATTGTTATGTTCCATAATTTTTATAGATAAATATAACATTTTATGGATGTGTGAATGTTTTATATTCAAATTACATAACTATATTTAAGAGTTCAAAGTCAAATTAAACAAACAGTGTCAAAAAGGATATTAATAATATTTTATGTCAAATGTTAATTTATTAAATTATTAAAAAATCATAAAAATATTTTATTCAGACATGTAAATGGGATATGATTGATTATATCAACCATATTCCATTTATATATTTATTTTCCTTTTATAGTAACATTCTGGACCCCTAAATTTTAAAACAATTTATTATCATGGTAATCTTTAATTAAGAGGGGTTAAAACTGAGTGATATGGGTAAAAAAATTTCCAAAACATGTCCAAATTTTATTAGATAAGAGGATTTAGAATCATCCTAATCTTATATTCTAATTATATCAATTTTGATCTATTCTTCCATAAAAATTAATTTATATTAATTTTAAAATTTTACGTAATTAAAAGAGTTCCCCTCTTTTCAATTATAAAAGGAAACCCATTATCTATTTTCTTTATACATCCTTGAGCAACCTATTTCAACAAAAATCTACCCAATTATATTATAAAATTATTTATACATTATGTAGAGGCTTTGATCTTCGTAAAACACCATTCCAAGTGTCCTTAAGAGGGGATCTAAAGGAAGTCTACTCATGAAGAGGTAATCATCTTTACTGATTTTTTTCATGTTTATTTATTCTTCTACTTAATATAATTTTTTATCCATCATAAAATACTAAATCTTGTGTATGAAATATACAAATTATGATATTTTTACAAACATTTTAAAACTATTTTCTATCATACGAGAAAAGAAAATACCACTCCTGCATATATATGACTTACCATCTCCACGTAACAGTGTCATTTTTTTTCATAACAAATTTATTTGGATGGTTAGAAACATGTAAATAATGAATATATGTAATATTCCTTACATAATTATTCTTATATAATTATAATATAATATCAACCTTTTTACCTTCCAATTTGTTGGAAAATGATAATGTCATTTGTGCATATGTGTGGACTACCACCTCTACGATGCGATATGATTTGTTTTTCATTTATACTTTACATGTATAATAATAAAGATATATTTAATTAATATATATGATATAAAAATTATCATACAAAAGCAAAATATTATTTACCTTTCTTTCATTCCATCCATTGAAAAGTGAAAACATTGTTCATACGTGTTGAGGAAGTGTTGTTTTCCACAATACATAATGTTTTATTTAAAGGGAGAGTATTTTGAGAACAATAATATATCTATTTATGACATTTTTGATGCCTCACAAATACCTTAAATTATTTTCTTATGATTTTATTTGTTAAGTATTTTGCAGGAATTTATTATTCATTATATTTTTATTTCTGGATGAAATATTTAAGTTGTTGAATAATAAGAATTAATTTCTAAGGTAATCACATTTAACGTGTTCTAGAAATACTATTCATGTTCTACATATTCGGAATCTAATTTAGCGCGTTCTGGAAACATTTTTTATACCCTACATCGAGAAACGTAGCATAAGGATGAAATGTGGTGTATATTTTATATTAAAAAAGTATGGAAGAGGAACCATACGTTATCAGCAAAGTTTGAAAAATAACCCTACGTTAGGAGGGAACCTTATGTTTGGGATATTAGAAAAGTATGGAAGGAGAACGGTACGTAATTTTTAAACATTATTTTTGTTTCTCAAAAGTATGGTTCATCAACCTTACTTTGGTAAAAAACCATACGATCTTGGAAAAGTATGAATCAAGTAAAAGTATGGATATTTTATCATACGTTTGAAAGTTAAAAAGAAAAGTATGGATGACCAACCCTACATTTATGATCAACCTTACGTTTGAAGAAAGTGACATGAACCTTAAGTTTGTGATCAACCATACGTTTCCAACCCTACGTTGACCAACCATACCTTTATAATCTACATTACATTCAGAGGATGCATACTGTACAACTCAACCTTACATTTGGCATCAGAAAATTTAAAATCGAAATTTTTTATGCAATGGTAAGAAAGCTTATTAGTAGGAGGATTTCAAGCCATATTTAAAGCCGATTTTAAATTTCATCTTTAACTGATTCAAATATGTTTTATTAATGGTTTAAGGATCAAATTAAAATGAGTTTTTTGTGCTGAGTCTTTAGGGAAGTTACGACTATTCTGTAAATTCAAATATTTGAATATTGCGAGTCAAAAAGCGACTTTTGTGGATCTAAAATTTGCAGAAGAAGTGTTAGAATTGTATTTATATATATGAGTTTTTCAAAAGAGAAATTACGAGATGTTATGTTCTCTCTCAATCATTCTAAATAGAGGAAGAAAAGTAGAGACTTTAAAATCCAACAGTTCGTCTAATTCAAGAGAATGAAAAATTTCTATTTGTTGAAGAAGAAAAATCACAATAGAATATTAATTCATTCTATATCGAAGATCATTTGTGAATATGTTACTACTGAAGTTATGAATTATATTTCTATATCTACTACAATGGGATCGACTTAGAAAGACTATATTGTGAAGATTATTATTTCTGAAGGTGACAATCAATCTAATATCGATTTCATTCTATTGCAATTGTGAAGAACATCTGGAAAGTATTTTTAGAATACATAAATCTTTATTTTCTATTCTTGAGTTACCAACTTCTCATACTAAGCTATGTAGGTTCTACGAGTGAACCAGAAGGTTTTGTTTTGCCTTATATTGTAAAGGTTTCAACTGATTGTACTCAGTTGTTGAATGGTCTGTTGGAACAGGTAACAGATAGTGAAGATCACCAAGCTCGTAGAGTAGAGTGTTGGTGGAGTGGACTAGGGGCCTTCTATTCCCTGAACCACTATACATCTTGTGTCTCTGCTATTTTAATTTCTACTGCATCAATTCATCTGATTAAAGTTAAAGGGAAGAACACAATCTCGCAAGGATTTCTGAAAAGTCACAATTCACCCCCTCTTGTGTATATTTGATATAATCCAATCCAACAATTGGTATCAAAGGTTGAGCTTTATGATAAAGCCTTAACAAGATGAAAGTGATTATACACAGAGCAAGATGACTGATACAAGAGAGGGAATGTCTATAGTCAGAGAACTGTACTCCAACGGAGAAAAATATGGATGCTGGAAGTCGAGAATGATTATCTATCTGAAAAACCTTGGATATAGAGTATATTCTAAGATTATGACTCCATATGAAATACCATAAAAACCTGAAACATGGAGTGCAGCTACTGAAGCAGAATATGATATGAACTCGAAGGTAATGAATGAAATTATATGTGGTCTAGGACCTAATGAATTTAACATAGTATCTCAATACCTGACAACATATGAAATGTGGAAAACTATTGTTGTTGCTTATGAAGGAACTAAAAATATAAAGAAAATGAGATACGCAACTGCTAAGCTTAAATTTGATACTTTCATAATGGTTTATGGTGAAAGTATTACTCAAATGAGTGGAATATTAAAAGATATTGTCAACAAAATAACCACTTTGGGAGATCCCATTAAACAAGCTAATCAAGCTTTAAAAGTACTAAGGGTACTGCCTACAAAATGGAATGGAATCTCTACTGCAATCAGACAGTCGACACCTGTCAAAGACTTAACAATGAGAGAACTGATTAGAACACTAATAATGTATTAAGTTGAGATGGAAGATGAAGCAAATTAATATAACGTGCTTATCAAAAGAGATGACACTACCTTGAATGTATCATCACATAGCAAAAACAGAAAGATGAAGAAAAGTGTAGAAGATAAATCAGAAAGTTCTGATTTATCAAATTCTGATGTGAAACTGGCTCAACTAGCCAGAAGATTCACTAAATTCTATAGAAAGTAGAAGGTCTTAAGAAAATCCTTCAAAAAGGATGACAAAGAAGTCAGATGTTATGAATGAAAAAAACGGGGCATATCATACCTGACTGTCCTCATCTAAAAGAAGATAAGAAAAAGAAATTATTTAAAAGAAATGATTATGAGAATAAGGAAAAGAAAGCCATGAAAGATACATGGAGTGTATCTAAAGACATCATTAGAACTTCTGAATCATACTCAGAGAAGGAAGAAGTAAATATCAAAGCCAACATGTGTTTTATGGCAGAAACAGATGAGGTACAATCTTACTACTCTTACGACTCGAGTTCTGAATCTAGTTACTCTAATGAAAAACTTGTAACCTACTACAATATGCTTGAAGAAAAATATGATTATCTATTCAAAAAGAACAAGTCTTTAAAGAACATTCATAAGGCTGTTTCTGATGAAAGAGATACAATGCTGAAACAATATAATGAGTTAACTGAACAATTTGACTCAATTAACACTAACAATACAGATTATGAAGCAAAGATAAAATCACTACAAACTAAAGTGGAAACTTATAAAAATTCAGCCCTTGATTTTACGAAAGGATAAAATACTTTAAATGAAATTCTTGAAAAAAATGTCATTAAAAAGGAAAGATTTGGAATTGGATGTAAAGGTGAAAAACCAAAGCTGTACAAGAATTATTTTATTCCATGTGAAAAAAGACTTGATTGTAATTACTATGGCATAAGGAGACATATTTCTAACAACTGTTTCTTAAGAAAACCCCAAATAAGTGGTATTAAGAAGGCTTTAGTATCAAATGATTTAATTGACTCTTGTGAAATTAAAAAAACAAAGCAAGTCTGAATTCCCAGATCTCTGCTGGCTAACACCCCTAGACCCAACATAATATGGGTACCAAATAAAATTGTATAAATGCCTTTGTAGGGAGAAGGTCACAAAATAAAAAGGGACATATGGTATATGGACAGTGGATGTTCAAGGCATATGAGTGGAAACTCATCAAATTTATCTACACTCACTCAAAAAGATGGTGGACTTGTCAATTTTGGTGACAATTCCAATGGGAAAATCATTAGTATTGGAACAGATGGAGACTCATAAGCTGTCTCAATCAACAAAGTACTTTATGTACAAGGATTGAAACAAAATATGATAAGTATCTCTCAACTATGTGAGGATGGTTATGCTGTTGATTTTTCTAACAATTTTAGTTCTGTTTCAAAAATAAACTGCTTAAATTTAGACCACCTAGAACTGACAATGTGTATACCCTGGATTTAAATTCCTTGTGTAAATAATAAGTAAACATCTTAACTGCTAAAGTAAATGAATCTTTGATCTGGCATAGGAGACTTGGACATTGTAATGTATATGTTTTACATAAATTATCTAAGAAACAATTAGTTTCTAATTTTCCTAGTCTCAGATTTGAAAGTGATAGATTCTGTGATGCATGTCAACTTGGCAAGCAACCAAAATCATCCTTCAAATCTATTAACAAAATTGCTACATCTAAACCTCTAGAACTTATCCATATGGGTTTGTTTGGAAATTTAAGAGTAGGAAGCTTGGATGGTAAATTTTATGTATATGTTTTAGTTGATTATTATTCTAGATTTACATGGATTTTCTTTTTAAAATTTAAAAATTAAGCTTTTAATTTATTCAAAAGTTTTTGTAAAGCTGTTCAAAATGAAAAAGGTTTTAAAATAATTTGTTTGAGAAGTGATCATGTTGGAGATTTTGAGAATCAAAAATTTAATTCCTTCTGCTCAAATATGGGTATTAAACACACATTCTCAGCACCAAGAACACCTTAACAAAATGCAATTGTTAAGAGAATAAATAGGACTATTAATGAAATTCCTAGGACTTAGCTAAATGAATATAGTCTTCCTACCTATTTTTAAGCAGAAGATGTAAGCACAACCTACTATATAATGAATAGATTTTCAATTAGACCAATTTTGAAAAATACACCCTATGAACTTTGGAATAACAGAAAACCTAAACTAAATTACTGTAAAGTTTTTGGATGCAAAGTTTACATCTTAAACACCAAGGAAAATCTTGGTAAGTTTGATCCAAAATCTGATGAAGACATTTTCTTAGGATATTCAGCTACCTCAAAATCTTATATAGTATATAATAAGAATTCAAGGATTGTTGAAGAATTAGTTCATGTGCAATTTTATGAATTTAATCTTTTTAATAAAATGACAGATCAAATAGTTGAATCTGACTCTAATGATAACATGAGACTTGAGAACATAAAAAATTATTTTGAACAAGATATAAAAGAAATTCAGTCCAGTTCAGAAGAACATGATATTGTAGAACCTATGAGTGTGTTGCCTAGAAAAACTAGAACCCTAATAAATCACCCTTTAGAGACTATCATAAGTGACTTAGACACATGAATAAAAACTAGAAGAAATATTGGGAATCTTGTAGAATTCTTTACCTTTCTATCCCAATTAAAACCTAAGTCTATAGAAGAATCTTTAGATGATGAAATCTGGATGATAGAAATGCAAGAAGAATTAAACCAGTTCAAAATAAATGAAGTCTAGGAATTAGTTGAAAGACCACAGAATTATCCAGTGATAGGAACCAAATGGGTCTCTAGAAATAAGAATGAAGATTACAGAATAATAACTAGAAATAAAGATAGACTTGTAGCGAAAGGACATAATCAAAAAGAAGGTATAGATTATGATGAGACCTTTGAACATGTAGCTAGATTAGAAGCCATTAGAATCTTTTTAGCCTATTCATCTCATATAAACATTAAATTATTTTAGATAGATGTTAAGTCTGCCTTTTTAAATGGTTATTTAATGGAGGATGTTTATGTCGAGAAACCTCTTGGTTTTGAAAATTCTCAAAAACCAGATTCTGTTTTTAAACTTACTAAAGCTCTTTATGGCCTTAAAAAGAACCTAGAGCTTGGTATGAAAGATTAATTTCTTTTCTATTAAAAAAATATTTTACTGTTGGAATGTAAGATCCAACAATTTTTAAGAAAACGGTAAATTCTAATATTTTATTGGTTTAAATTTTTATTGATGATGTAATTTTTGGATCAACTAATAAATCCATTTGTCAAGAAGTTTTAAAATTAATGAAAAAAGAATTTTAAATGAGCATGATGGGAGAATTAAATTTCTTTTTAGGACTTCAAATTTATCAAAAAGATTTTGGAAATGTTTTTAATAAAAGAAATACATTACTGATTTATTAATGAAATTTTGACTTGAAAACAGCAAGACATATACAATGCCTATGTGTACTAATATAAAACTTGATTTGGATGAAACTGGAAAAATCAGTTGACAACATGTTATATAGAGGTATGATTGGTAGTTTATTATATCTTATTTCTAGTAGGACATATATAATGTATTCAATATGTCTTTGTGCATGATTTCAATCAAATCTTAAAGAATCCCATTTGACTCCTGTTAAAATAATTTGTAGATATTTAAAAGGAACTGTTTTTCAATATCTTATTTATCACAAAACTTCTGATTTTAATTTAATTTCATATTCAGATGCAGACTTTGGGAGTTTTAGATTAGATAGGAAAAGAACCTCAGGAACATGTCACTTTTTAGGGAAATCCATAGTATCATGGTCAAGTAAGAAACAACATTCAGTTTCCCTGTCAACAGCTGAGGCAGAATATGTTTCTACTGGCAGTTGCTATGCATAAGTGTTGTAGATGAAAAACACTCTTATGGAATTTGGACTAAATTTTAATAATACACATATTTTATGTGATAATACTAGTGCTAAAAATATTTAAAAAAAAATCCTATTAATCATTCTAGGACTAAGCATATTGATATCAGACATATTTTCTAGGAGACCAGGTTCTTAAAATAGATATATCTTTGGAATTTGTAAGTACTAAAATTAAATTTTGTGATATTTTTACTAAACCACTTCCCACTAAAAGGTTTGATTTTTTAAGGCGGGGCCAGGTTTATTTATTTTTAAATAAATATTTATTTTACTATGCTGTTTATTTTAATACTGTTTAAAATAATTTGGTTATTTCTTTTTCAAACAGAATAAGTTTCTTTTCCCCGTGTAATAAATTTTATTTATATTTAAAATCTATGTAATGATTAATTAAAACATGGGAATAATGTTTTTCATAAACCCTTTCGACTTCTAAACAGTTTCATTTCTACAAAAACCTTTCGAACCCGCGAAACCGCACCATTGCTCAAAAAACCCTAATTTTCTAATTTCTGAAACCCCAACCTTCAAACCTTCAGAAATTCTCGCAGAAATGGAAAATACTAAGAGAGATGATGAGTCTGAGACCATAAATTCCACGAAATAGTGCTCAGAAAGAAGGAAAATATTACAGGGAAAGGTGACTGATCTCGAATGGCTATTTCAGACGAATCTCCTATTAAAACAAGCACTGTCTTTTTAGAATCTCAAACAGTCTTTCAACAGTGAGAATACATAATTTTCATATGAGGTAGAACATTGATATTTCTTCAAGTATATACAGTTTAGTCTGGGAGACAATGAGGACACTATGCTGGCTAAGATAACGGATAGGAATTTTTCGATCTCTTCAGTTGAAATTGGTCAAATTTTGAACTGCCCTCATGAGGTATTCTTTCATTTTGATTTAAAAAATATAGGATATTCTATGCATAAATTGATGACATTATGTTTTTTTGGTTCTTAGACTATAAAAAAGATGTTGATAAAGGACCTAGATCCCGATCAGAAAATTTTAATGAAATTTGTGCAAATAGGGATAACACCAAAGATGTCTGAGATAGAAAAGATATTTTATCCTGACTTGTATGTAATATATCTTCTTCTCAGTGATATAAAATTAAACTTTCCTTGGTACATGGTGTGTTACCTTCATTATTTTTTTCATAGTGAAGCCAGAATGAACTTCTACCCTTTTAGTAGATTCATTTCCAAACTGTTGTTCAAAAAGGATATGGTGAGACTAGTGGATGCCAGAGTCAGATGTCATCACAGTAATGCTTTTAATGCTGGAAATTTAATAAAAATTCGCTATTTATGGAGCACTATAAAAGGAAAACTTTTTCCAGTAGGAGCTGAGTAAGAAACAGAGAGTGCTCGAGTTTAATCTTCTCAATCCAAAGAGGGACATGTGTAATCCCGAGTAAGAACTGCTGTAAGGAGAATCAGATTTGAAATGGAAGACATTGAGTAATAAATAAGTTAGGAGGGACTTCAGACTGAGAGAAAAAGAATTTTTAATGAGGAACTTTCTTCCCATGTACTAACAACAAGAGATTTACTCTCTTACAGTTTTGTAAGATAAACTGTTATTGAAAAACCAATGGAAGCTATTGTTGAGAGGTCAGAACCAGTGGAAGGAACTCAGATTCAATCTGAAATTCAAGAAGAAGCTGATAGAGAGACTTAGGAACAATTTATTAGTTGATGTTGAAGTTACACTTCAACAGGAAAAGGAGGCAGAGCTTAGTGAGGAAGTGGCCAGAACACAAGATACTCCAGAAGATATTATCTTATAAAATATATTGGAAGAACAAGTTGATGATGTTTGTGATGAGCATATTTCTGAAGCTCAAACAGAAATACATAATGGGGATTTTTCTGTGGAAAAGTCTGTAAAAAACTCTGAGGAAAAATCTATGGATCAACCAGATTAAGAAAAGGAAAAAGAAAAATTTGATGCATATTCACTACCTTTAGTACTGATGCATCACACTGGAACTGAGAATGAGAATAAAGAACATGGTGCCTATGATTTAGGGAATAAGGAATTTGAAGAGATGTACAGAAAGTTTTCTCAATTGGAATATGAAAATATTACTCTTAGGAGAGCCTTAGAAATAACATAGTTGAAATTTCAGAAACATAATTATAGTAAAGTTTCTAGGCAAGAAGCTGATTTTTTTAAGAAGGATATGCTGAATTCTATTGCAAAATTAATGTCTGAGATGGTTATGAAGTTAGATTTCTCAGATCTCAAATTATTTATAGAGACACAATTTTCATCTGTTGGAACTAGTGCTGCTAGTGGGTTCGGTACTTCACCTGATTTACTTAGAAAGTTTCAAGCTATAATAGCTGCCATGAGAAATATGAGTGATAGATTGCATGATCCTCAATGCAACAATTCTCCTTTATCAGTCTTGTTAGACAATCATAAATTTTTTATCGATCAGTTGACATCAAGTGAACCATCACTTATACTTGTGATGGCTCAAGTCACCGAGAAGCTGTCTTTGTTTATGGAGATAGAAGAAAGACTTCATAATATTTTCACAGTCAATCTCATAAAAGATACTCATATGACTCAAGAGACTAGGGATCTTATTATTAATCTTGGTGATGGAATGATGTGAAGACTCAGGGAGTTGTTGGCAGAAATCAAGTCTGCAGTTCAGAGAAGATAGAACCTACCTAAAACATGACCAAACCTTGATTCCTGTATTTTTCATATTTTTACTTTTTATGAAAATCTGTTACATTATATTTATTTTGTTTTACTGTCTTTGTTTCGATTTTCCAGTAATCTATATTTAATTATTAACAAGCAGTTAATTATAGCCTTTACTTACGTTCAGTGCCACATTAATCTGTGTTATATTCCATATTTTGTCATTCTTTTTGATATCAAAAAAGGGGGAGAAATTTGTATAAACACAAAATTTTATTGTTGTTTCATTTTATTGGGGGAGAAATTAAAATAGAGAAATTAAAATGGATAAATTAATGTGAGAAATTGAGTTAAATCTAACAATTTTATTTATCTTTTTAAAATTAAAAACTATGTGTAATTAATCAATTTTTGTGTAAGTTAATTTCATTAATTATTTTATGGGTTTTGTGATCATCAAAAAGGGGGAGATTGTTGAGAAAGTGTTATTTTCAACAATACATAATGTTTTATTTAAAGGGGGAGTATTTTGAGAACAATACTCTATCTCTCTATGACAATTTTGATGCCTCACAAATACCCTTAATTATTTTGTAATGATTTTATTTTTTAAGTATTTTGTAGGAATTTATTATTAATTATATTTTAATTTCTTGACGAAATATTTTAGATCATGAATAACAAGAATTAATTTCTAAGGTATTTTCATTTAACGTGTTCTGAAAATACTGTTCATGATTTACATATTCAGAATCTGCTTTTGTATGTTCTAGAAACACTATTCATACCCTACGTGGAGAAACATAGCATATGGATGAAATTCAGTGTATATTTTATATTAAAAAAGTATGGAAGAGGAACCACACGTTATCGGAAAATTTTGAAAAAGAACCCTACGTTAGGAATGAACCCTACATTTGGGATATTGGAAAAGTATGGAAGGAGAACCGTATGTAAGTGTTAAATGTTAAGTTTGTTTCTCAAAAGTATGGTTCATCAACCTTACTTTTGTAAACATCCATATGTTATTAGAAAAGTATGGATCAATTAAAAGTATTGATCTTTTATCATACATTTTAAAGTTAAAGAGAAAAGCATGGATGACAATCCCTACGTTTATGATAAACCTTCCATTTGAAGAAAGTGACATGAACCATAAGTTTGTGATCAACCATACGTTTCCAACCCTACATTGATCAGCCTTACATTTATAATCTACATTACATTTAGAGGATGAATACTGTACAACTCAACCTTACATTTGGCGTCAGAAAATTTAAAATCGATATTTTTTTATGCAATGGTCAACAAGTTGATTATTAGGCTGATTTCAAGATGGATTTAAAGCTGATTTTAAAGTGAATATTTGATGGATTCAAAGCTATTTTATTAATGGTTTAAGGATCGAATTAAAATGATATTTTTGTTCCGAGTATTCAGGGAAGTTACGACTACTCTGTAAATTCAAATATTTAAATATCGCAAGTCAAATGATGACTTTTGTGGATCTAAAATTTGCAGAAGAGGTGCTTATCATTGTTTTTTTATATATGAGTTTTTTAAAACAACAAACACGAGATGTTATGTTCTATCTCGATCATTATAAATTGAGGAAGAAAAACACTGACTATAAAATCATACAGTTTTGCTGATTCAAGAGAACGACAAAGTTCTGTTTGTTGAAGAAGAAAAATCATGATAGACGATTCATTCGTTCTACATCAAAGATCATTTGTGAATCTGTTACTACTGAAGTTGTGAATTATATTTCTATATCTACTACAATGAGATTGAATTAGAATGAATCTTTTGTGAATATTATTATTTTTGAAAGAAAAAATCCATCTACTGTCAATTGCATGCTTTTGTAATTGTGAAGAACATCTAGAAAGTATTTTCAGAATACAGAAATCTTTCTTTTCTATTCTTGAGTGACCAGATTCTTGTATTAAGCTGTGTAGGTTCTATGAGTGAACCACAAGGTTTTTTTTTCCTTAGATTGTAAAGGTATCAACTTCCTATACTCAGTTGTTGAAAGGTCTATTGAAACGAGTACCAGATAGTGAAAATCACCAATCTTGTGGAGTAGAGCATTGGTGGAGTAGACTAGGGGCCTTCTGTTCCCCGAACCACTATACATCTTGTGTCTCTACTATTTAAATTTCCAGTGCATCAATTCATCTGATTAAAGTTAAAGGGTATAACACAATCTCGCAAAGATTTATTAAAAGTCACAATTCGCCCACTCTTGTTTATATTTGATATAATCCGATCCAACAATACATACGTACGACCTGCTGTCTCCATAAATGATATAATTCATTTTTCTATCTCTCTATTTTATGGTTGACTCTAAGTACATTTATATTTTATATATATGATATTTATATCATGAAAATAATTATTAATAGGATGTAACCATGAGAAAGATGCATGTACTAAAACTATCAGATTAGAATATATATTAAAAAAAGAAGTAGTTAACACCTGAAATAATAATAACAAAAAAAATATTATTATCAAATGGGTGATAAAATGTTTTAAATGGATCATATATTATATTATATATATATATGGTTACATCATGTAATTATTATAAATCTAAATTTATTATATAGTAGGTTAAAATCACTTACTAGGCATGTCAAATTTTAGGTAAGTGTTTTTCATACTCAATTTCCATTCACTAGGTTATAATTTTACATCATTGACTATGTTATGACATGATTACATGTGAAATGACCACTAATTGAATTATGTTTTACCTATACATATTTGTTTTGGTTTTACATTTGTTACACATAATCACTTTATTGATTAAATTATCACTTCAATGATACGATCTTTATAAGAGATTTATTTTATAATCTCATTTTATTTTGGGATTATTTATGTTTGAATTTCTATTAAGGGAAATTATATGATAATTATTGGATAAAAAAATTAAATTTCTTTTCATCTTATTATTTCTAGTAATTATTTAATTTTCATTTTCCTATCTTATATACTAAATATACCAAAATAAATCTTTTAAGAAAAACCGATATTATTTTTATTTCGGTCGGGAATCTTTTTCTTATATTCCAATATTTTCTTTAAAATTTATTTCTATTCTCCAATGTTTTACTATATTAATTATTACGTATTTTTAATTTTTGTATAAAAGTTTTAAAAGGAATATTATTTTTTCTTTCAAAATGAGGAACCTTTTACTAAAGGTGTGAATAGAAACTTTGTTTTAACATACACTTCATGACCACATTTTTTTGTTCTGAATAATATTTTATTTTAATATTCCTTTAATTGTTTTCAAAAATTGTTTTTAATTTTTTTTCCTTAGTATTTTTTTAAAATTTTTAAATTTTGAATAATTGATTTCAAAATTGAAATGGTGTATTCCTCAAGAAATATTATTGTGTCATTGTAAAAGTATTTTCTTGTATATTAACATCTTTTGATGAATCTTATAATTTAATAAGGTTATAATATAATGATACCATACAAAATTTATCCCTAGATGGATTATAATCAACTTTATTGGAGAAAGTATTGATATTTCATATATTGTTTTTCCAATATAGAAGATTATTGATTATATATCATGTTGATTAAGTTGTATTGTTTATTCTTATGATGAATGCATTCAAATTATTAAGTGATTGGTAGGGTGTGGAGTTACATAGCCGCTCAATGCATCAACGAGTCTCATGAGACAAAACATATTGGCTTGATGCATAAACTGAGATTTCAAGATCATGTCATAATAGTTGTGTATTTGGTTTATTTCTACACATATAATGATAATGTCTTGGTTGAGAGGAATTGATGGTAAGATTCATGATTTATTAGTTTATAGGCCTTTATTTTGCATGTCCAAAATTTTTCATTTCCTTTATTATGAATTCATTTTTCATTATCATTGTATTTTATAAATTTATTTTATAAATGGGTTTATATTAAACTTAAATTATTGGTTTATTGGAATGTTTTTTGATTATCCACTATGCTATGTTAATTATTCCTTATTTACCCATGATAGCTTCCACTGTATATAACTCTTAATGAAAAACTTATATAACCCTTGATTTTTCTTTTTTTTTCAAAAAATATAAAGATGGATATTATTAATAATATCAAGGTTGTAAGAAATTTTTTTTATTCTATGTTTTTAAGTTTCCAATTTAATATGGGAATCATGTATGTATCTAGTTTTCCAAGACTACTAAACTATTCATTCCTTTAGGATGAGTTTTCATGTATATAGTTCCTATGTAATAAAGTAAATAATGAATCTGGGATACCAGGGTCATGGTATTTAAAAATGTAGATATTAGTGGGAATTTTATATTTTCTTCAAATCTAAGTTCATTTATTTCATATTCACCATCCTGGACCTACAATATTTTTTTTTATTTTTCATCTACAACATACGGTATGTAAGAATATAGTTGAGTTTTAGTAAAATATAATAAAAAAGTATGAATAAGAGACTCCCTCAATAATTTCATCTATTAATTAATTTTCCATGTACAATAGCTCTAAGAAGATGTGTTCAGTGGTAAAAATTATAAGGTTTTCCACTTCTAAAAAATCACCTTCCACCTCTTCTATATCCTATTGAGTGAAGAATATGGGCACTGTTATTTAACTTCTTATTTTTTAATTTTCTCTCTGAATTCTTGGAGGGTGGTGGTCATTATAGGTGACATTTCCTTCAACATTATCAGCGCTTCTTCATGTCATTGCTCCTTCAATTATAGATCCATCATTATAGAGTAGTGGCTCATAATATCCTCTAGTGTAATCTCATATTCATTGTGATGTCACCAAGGAATGTATTATTGATGGTAGTAGGGTATATTCCTATAGTTTCATCTATCCTACCACCCATTAGTGTGTGTCGAAGGTTGTTGATGTTGGTATTAACATTGGAAATTCTTCTCCTAGGGTTCCTGAGGGAATGTAAAATGGGTATATTATTGGTGATTCATTTTTGTATAATGGTCACCCTATTAATGTTTGACCTAGAGTGGAGTGATGATAGAAAGAAAAAAATAAATAAAAATAGGAAAAAACTAATTATAGTTGTGTTTAAGTCAATGAATACTCAACCATACTCCCTAAAACAATTTCCCATATTGACTGCCCAATTTTTTCAGAAGTTGGAAACACAAATAAATTGAGGTAGAAGAAAATGACACAGTAAATATTGAATATATAAAAATTATTTTAAAAATGCCAAAAAAAAATCTTAAACTAATCAAAACTAGATTGAACACCAAGGTCTAGATCCTCTCTATAGTGTGGGATGCAATATGTATTTATATCTATTGAAGAAGATTATTTTTTATTCTCCTCAAAATCAATGTTTGGAAGTGAGTTCCCTATTCAACTAGATGAGTTCCATGTGCATAGTTTTGATTGTAATCACTCTAATTGACATATTCCACTACCAAAATACAACTCTATATTCCTTTGAGAATAATTAGCATGATATGATCCACTACTTAATGATTCAATTAGAAAATTATATTTTCATGTAAGGACGATAAGTAATTCATACACATAAGATAGTTCTTTGGTTGGTAATGACTTGAAACGACTTAGAATATTTGGATTGGTAATCACTGGTATCATTAGGGTAGGCTTGGGATAATGTTGGGTGTGTTTTTTCCATCATCATTTCCTGACATTGGTGGAATATTTTGGGCATGGGAAGAGAAATTCGATTTTGGTCAAACAATTTTGAGGAGTTTATTCACTAAGATGGAGTTGTGTCTGTCCTTTACTAAAATTTTATGAACTAGCATGAATATCTTCATATCGATCAACATGAATGATTTAGTGGAAGGATGGGTTGATTGAAGTGTAATGGAATATCTAAGTGGACATAACACCCTTGATTACTCCTTTATGTGTCACTCAAACCAATACTAATGTACTCAATAAAACCAATGTATTCTCAGGTTTAGTTGGAATTAATTACCTATGTTTATTATTCATTTGGTAAAAGTGGTTACAACATTAGCTCAAACACTTGGCGTGTAGTATTATTTTATTATATAGTTTGTAAATGAGGAAGAAACTTTGTATTATCCATCCTTGACCACCTACATTGGAAACAAATCCCACAAATGAAAATTATATAGCTTCATCATCATATTTTAGCTTCTTAATCCTTCTAGAAAGCTTGATCATTCTTAAAATTAATCATCAAAAACTTCAATGAGTCTTATTAATCCTTAAGAAATTGACTCTAGTAGACCGAATATTCAAAATACCTTGTTCATGCATCGTCCTCTCTATAGAATCATTACAAGATTTGATATCTCGGTGATATTGGGTTCATTATTTTTAGAGAGTCGATCTTAGGATTCGTTCAGTTATTCGTGAATCATGCTTTGTTCAAATGTGAAGTCAAGCTTAGATTTTGATTGGCCTTGGGTGTCAATGTATTAAGTTTATTCTCTTTGATTATCTCCCATTTCAACATTGTAGTGATGATTTCAATGTCTTGAGTAATCCATCTATGAGTTTGATCATATTGGGTAGGTGAAACATTATCCCTATTATTTAACTTTGTTTGGTCTTTTATTACCCTGATGAAGCTCAAGAATTATCCAATTGAGGAATTTAGGGATTAATGTGGTTTATCATGGTTACTGACATGGTGAGTTGTAGGTTCGAGTGTGAAGGTAGATCACAGAAGCATGGGCTTCATGGTAACCAAAATCGGTACCTGAACGGTAGAAGAATGGTGCATGGTATTAGTTAAAGTGGAATATTCATGGTAGCAGTAGGGGGATTCATATTAGCATATTTCTTCTCATGGTAGTAAGGTGAAATCTTTTAATCTCATGGTAGAACAATATTTTTTCTCTTACAGTTGCAGTGCTTCCTCACAGTCATAGTTACACATTCATAGAGTTCCAAAAAATCATTTCTAGTATAGTATTGTTTTAAATTTATTTTAAATTAAATAATAAAAATAGTTGAAACTCAAAAAATAATTCCCTAATACAATTTAATTCTGTATTAATTTCTAATTCACCAATTTAAGTCCTATTTTTCAAATTACATATAATTTTCAATGTTTCATTTTAAAAACAGATTTAAAAATTACACAACAAAATTTTAGAATTTCTTTTTAAAAATTTCAATTTATGGATATCATTAGATTAAAAAAATGAATAAAACAGTTAAAAATAATCAATAAATCCATTTAAGTATATGAAATCTATATTTCATCAAAAAAAGCTTAATTTTTTTAAAAAAATGCATGGCTTCAATATGAACATTAAAAATGAATAAAACATGTGAAAACCAACAATTGATACAATTATAAATTAAATTAAAAATTATGAAAATTATAAAAAATGAATGATTTGACTAGTATTTTAATTAATTTAGGGGTACTTTTCAATGAAAAACATACTTTTTGTTGAAAATTTGGAGTCGCATCAGTGGTGCTAATTGGATGACCAGCTAAGACCACTATAAATAGTGGGATTGGTGCACATGTAATGGTATTATGAAAAGTGCTAACAACATAAAATTGAGGATGAGGTGGCACTAAAAGAAGCAGATTAGGGAACATTAAGGTGTTGAAGGTAAAAATGACTAAGTCAGAAGACAAAATGATGGAGCATGAGAAGATGAAGCTACCAAAAGAGTTAATTGGTGAAACTTCATTCAGTATTCTATGTAGGCTTGTCAAAATTTGATATCCCTTATAACTCAAATGTACTATTTTTTAGATGAAATGAAAGATATTTTTTTGTTCTACCATGGATGTAGAACAAAATGTTTGAACCACATAATCTCTATGTGTATAGTGTTTGTTTTTTGTGATTACATGTGCATGTTTATCATGTGCTTGTACACTTGTGCATTGATCTAAATGAAGATCACATGGTGACCAGAACCATAAAGTGGAGGATAAATCTATGTGGTGGTTGGGATTCCCAGTATTTAAGGTTATAGACAACAATTACATGAGGAATGTTTGATTGAAGGGTGTCACTTATTATCGTTGAAGTTCTGTTGTGCTGGATTATAAAAAAAAGTTCTTTTAGTGATAAAAAATTGTTCCCACATCCCAATAATATTTCTATTAATCAATTTATTTGTGTTTTATGTTCTCCGTTATGTGTAATTTATTTATTCATGTTCCTTAATTAGAATTTTTAGTAATAATTTTATATTTTTTTGTTATATTGTATACCTCTTTTAATATATTTTGATAGAAAATCATAGGAAATGATAATTTCAGGATCCATTAAGGGTTCTAGATGAGATGAATATGGGATGATCAATTTACTATCACTAGTAATTTTATTTAAATTAGTTTAAATGAAATATAAATTCTAAATTTAATATAAATTGAGAAATCCTAAATAATATAATTTAGTATTCCATTTTACATGTAAATTTAATGAATTTAAATATATACATGAGGCTAAATAATAAATTTACACACACATGTTAAATTTTAGAGTCTTTTAAAAAATGTTAAAATTTAGAGTGATTTATCCATATTTTTTTCTAAATTTATTTATCATGAAGTGTAATTTACAATTTAAAAAAATGTTTTTCAAATTATTGAAAATAAGTTTATAAAATATATTTATGTTTAATTTTATATGATGTTTGAAATATTTTAATTTATTTTAAAAATTAATTTTTTTAAATAAATATTTGGCATTTAAAAAATGAATTTATTAGTATGTGTTGGAGATCAAAAGTCAAAATCCATAAGTCAAAATTTTCATTTTATATATTAATCTATAAATAATAGTAAATTATACATGGATGTATTTTATGGAATTATTATGAATAAATAAAAGGCAAAATAATTTTGAAGGTCACACACACATGCTTCTTACCTCATGGAACAATGAATGAATATTTTAAGAACTTATTTATGGATATGTGAATTAATGATAAATTGTGTGGATTCTACATAAAATTAAAATTTATCAATTTTCATTATACTAGAACTATTATTTCAGTTAATGATACATTTTTAATGAAATTGGAATTAAAAAAAAATTATTTTCATTATTTTTCTTTATTAAGTTGGTCGAAATCAAAAATAAATCACTGTTTTTCATTATGGATAATCCTTAAATTTTTTGTATGACCATTTCAGTGTGTTGTGATACATGGAAAAAGATCTAAAAACTCATTTTTGGCTTACCATGAGATGACATGATAGTCTAGAGAAGGTGAAGATATACTTTATTATAATTTCAAATGTATTAAAAAAATATTTTTCAATATCAAAGTTAATTGCACCATGCAGATAAAATTCACACAAAGTAGTCATATGTGAAAGTGACACAAAAATATAATTTCATATTCAATAGACAAAATAAAAACAAAGAACACCATATTTTTATATTAATTCATGTCAATGTGATTACACATATACTCTTTACTCTATTCTTCTTCAGTAAAGAAATTACACCCCCTAAAAAAACCCTCACTTATCAATGGATGCAATAACCATTTATAGATATTGATTTTAGTATTCTTATAGGCACAACCCAATAAAAAACCCCATAATTTTACATGGGAGTCACAAAAAAAAATACATACCTTTCATAGTGGATGTATAACCAATAACAAAAACCTTCTTTTGAAAGGGAAAAACATAAAATGATGAACAAATAAAGAAAAAAATAGAAATAAAAAAAGATACAACTTTGAAATAAGTAATTAAATAAAAAATATAGAACATATCAAAATGTTAATTTAACTCGATCACTTCAGTAAGAGTTTTCACATTGAAGCTCATTGATAATGATTGAATCAATGGAATAAAAAATTTAGTAGTGGAATTTTAACATATTTATTTCATATCTATCACTTCATTAATCAGGTTCCTTTAATCAAAATTTATAGAAAAATTAACTAATGATTAACTCATGGTCTCAATGATCTTCATTATGTGGGAGATTCCAAATTTTTTTTCATCTATTTTTTCATTAAAAGAGTTTCCATATTTTGTAATATTCTGTGAGGGAATACTAAAACCAAGTATGAAAAAAATATAATAATAAAATTTACTTAAAAAACAACATGTGAGTGAATTTATAATCTACATACAAGTGATACAATTATATATTTGTATGATTCACCGTATAAGAAAAATAATCATATGTTAGAATCCCTATATGAGTGAATCCACATATGAGTCATCCACAGTTTTTGTATGAGTCATATTTTGTATAATTATGTGTAATTTTAAAATTTTAAATATTTAAAATGACTTCATGTTTCATTAAAATTGATATCATAATAATTTAACAAAATATTTTAGACTTAAAAAAATATATAATACAATAAATATATTTATAAGACATTCAAATTTGTGTAATACCTTTGATAAACTGTAAGACTCTAGACATAGGAAAATTTAATGTTTTTTTATGACTTCACTAATTAGCATAAGACTTTAGTTTTACTTCATAAGACTTTATGAAATCATATTACTATAATAGCTGAGTATAAGGATTTTTATTAGATAAATTTTTAATAATAGAATGAAATAAATAATAAGAATAATAATAAAATAAGAAAAAAATATTAAGAAAAAAATAAAGCTCTGAGAAATAATAATTTTTCAATACTAAAATTGTGAGGTAGTGTAATTATTAAAACACAAAATATAAATAAAATCCATAATAACAATAATAATATATCCATTTTTGAAAATTTTAAAACCAAATATGAATTTATAGAAACTATCATCATTTTCCTAATTAATCAAAAATTTGAAAAACTAATACTTTAATAAAAAATATCTCCCTTTATTTAAAACTAACTTCTATTCAAAGATAAAAACTAATTTTTATTTAAAAATAGAAAAAATTAACATGATAAAATTATTAGAACATTTTTTAATAATAATAAGCTTAAAAATGAAAAAATGTTAAGAACTCCCCACAAATAAGTTCACGCACAATTAAATACACATAAATATAAGTATTATAATGGTAATAATTTAAAAATTTAGTATAAAAAAGATAATTAAACTTCAACACTTAAAATATTTTCTTATATCAAAATTTATTGATACATATCAGTTTAAAGTATTAAATATTAAAAAAAATTACAACTCCAATAATTCATACTAAACCCCCATCATTCCAAGTTCAAAATTTATTTTCCAGAATTTCACTACATACAATGGTTTATTAAAAATAGTAATCAATGGATTATTAGTTGAAATAAATTCCATAATAATATATCGTTTATTAAAAAAATCTCTAATAAAATTATATCTAACATGAATATGTTTAGTCCAAGAATATTGTAAATGTTTCTTTGAAATTAAAATATATGAAGTATTATAATAATAAATAAGAATTTTCTTTTAAAATAAAAATTAAAATCAGTTAAGGTTTTATTAATCCATAAATATTAAAGACAATAATTTCAAAAAACTATATACTCAACAAGATTTATAGATAAAGGAACTGATAATTTCTTCTTTAAGCTATACAAAATGGAATGTTTACCAAGTAAATGAAACATGCATTATGTAATCTTTCAGTAAAGTTTAAAATATCTATAATTTAAATCAGAATGGACAATTGAATCAAAAAATCCATTCCTATAATAAAATCCACTAGACCAGTTTACTTAATATATCTAGGGATTATTTTAATAGTAGTTAAATGACTTTATTTAGGATCACCTGAAATATAACACATATACATATAGAAATAATAATATGCAGTCTACTATATTTGAGATAAATTAAACTTTCAATCATTTCTTTAACAATTTTAATGTCTACATATTTTTTAGATTTATATAAATATAATTTATAATTAATGCTCATAGTAATTTGAAAAGTTTTACTAGAGGAAAGAAAAGTATTTTAAATAACTCTTTTGGATATTTAATTTAATTAAAAAATATTGCATTGGGTCTTTGAAAAATTTGAATTACTGGAAAGGATTTTAATTCTACCTTAAGACTCATGTAAAATTAACTAGTCATTAAATTAAAAAATTACATAAATAATAATTCCACTTGAAGAAAAAAAAGTTTTTATCACTAGATATTTTAATAATTAAAATATCATTTGAAATCATCGTAATAAACTTGGTGGGATCGAATTTACCTTTATTAAAGCCATTATATTGGACTCTTATAGTTAAAATTTTCACAAATCACATTTATTATATTTGATCAAGTTTAATTATGTTTATCTATGCTTAATTATGTTTAGATATAAGCTTAATCTATTCTATTAGTGTTTTACTACATAAGACAGGCTAGAAAAATTTGGCTAAGTATAATTAACCATTGAGGATAAGTCACTATTGAGGCTGAGTCACCATTAGGGTGGACTCAATGTTGGATTAATCGATGATAAGTATCACTGTCATCTATCTCACCGCATGAAGGATACTGAAATATGGAAAGGGAAAATACACCGGTATGAGTCACTAATTCATCAAGTTATCGATGCACTGAGTCACCGAAACATCATCCTATGGACAAATCAACATTGATTTTTTGAAAAAGATAAGACATAGTTATATTGAGCTATTAGGAATTTTCCAAGGATGTGTCACTATTCATGCCATGTTACCGATCAACACTAACCCATATCAAGAAAATGTGCTGATTTGGTAAGATGATCAACACTAACCCATATCACATCATTCTTTATGGGAGTATTTAGTAGTCCCATGAAAAAGGCCATCATAATATCATCCCATTTTCACATAGGTATAGGAAGATTTTTTCCAAACTCCACTAGGATGTTGTCTTCCAGCCTTCACATGTTGACAAACCAAACATCTTGAAACAAAATCAAAAGTCTTCCTTTTCTTGTTATCCCACCAAAAATGTTATTTAAAATCTCTATACATATTAGTACTACAAGGGTGTATAGATAAATTGGGACTATGAGCATAATCTAATAATTAACTTTTTAGCTAAAGTATATTGGGAAAAAAATCCTCTTACCAAATTTCAAAATACAATCTTCAAATACAAATTCAATCAGTCTCCCATCATTCATAACATTAATTGTATTTCGAAACTCCTTATCATTATACTGAGAACTTTTTATCATTTATAGTAAATATGGTTTGTAAACCATTTTAAAAATAATTAATGTTTCACCTTCTATGATAATTCACATATCCATTTTTACTAAATCCATGAACATAGGATCCCTTTTAACTCCCATTTTGTTTAAAACTCTATGGTATTTTATACTCAAAGAATTAACCACCCTATTTTCTTTCCCTGGGTGGTAGTGTATTGTGAAATAAATATCCTATAGTAGATCAATACATCTCCCTTGTCTCATATTTAGTTCTCTCTATGATAAAATATATCTCAAACTCTTGTGATCAGTATATATCTCACATCTTTGACCGTCGAGATAGTGTCTCCATATATTAAGAGAAAATAATTCCATTTTAAACTAAAGATCATGAGTTATATAGTTTTTTCATGAATTTTTAATTTCCATGATGTATTATCAATAACTCCATCATTTTGTAAAAGGATACAACCATATCATTTCCTTGATGCATCACTATAAATCACAAACCCATCATTCCCATATGGTAATGTATGGATAAAAGAATTGACTAATATTCTATTCAAAAATTAAAAACATTCTTCGCAATATTTTTTCAAAATTAATTTAATCACTTTACATGTGATATTGGATAATGAGTTTTCCAATCTGGAAAAATTATGGATGAAATGCTGATAGTGACCTTATAAACCAATAAAACTGCTTACCTCATTAGTGTTTTCCATTATTGGATTGCCTTTGTTTTTGTAGGATCAACAGAGATTACATCCTTGGACACAATGTAAAAAAGAAAATAAATTTCTTGAATCGAAAATTAAAATTTTCTAAAATTCCCATATATTTCATTTATTCTTAGAGTCGTGAGAACAATATGCAAGTGGTTCTCATGGTCTTCATAGCTTTTAAGGTTTACCAAGCAATACTCAATAAATACTATGAAAAAATCGTCAAGATATTACTTGAACACTCTGTTCATTAGATCTATGAAAACATAGGGTGCATTAGTCAATCCAAATGGCATTAATGTAAATTTGTAATGACCATACCTCGTTTGGAATGTAGTCTTTGGAATATCATCCTTTCTTACATAAAATTTATGATATCTAGAATGAATGTATATCTTTGAAAAAATTTGTGCTTCATGAAGTAGATAAAAAAATCATCAATATGAGGTAGATGATACTTATTATTTATTCTAATATAATTTATTTCTCTATAGTCAATACACAACCCCATTGATCCATATTTCGTCTTAACAGAAAGAAGTAGGGCTCCCCATGGAGAAAAACGAGGGTGAATAAATATATTATTACAGAACTCCTTTAGATGTTTATTCAGATATACTAAATCCATAATGGCCATTCTATAGGGATTTTTTGATTTTTCTCTTGAATCATGGATTAAATCAAAAGTAAACTCAACTTCCCTCTCTAGAGGATGTCCAGGTAAATCTTTGGAAATACATCAATATATTTTAATACAATAGGTACATCCTCAATTTGAATATCTCTTTCTCTATTACTAGATGTTATTTTCTCTTCCTCCCTAAGAATCTCATTCAACAAAGCTACCTAGGGTGGGTTTTGATAAGAATTAGGTGATGATGTTTGTTCTCTAAAGATAATGAATTCTAATTTTTCCTCAAAAATCAAATCTTTCTTCTTCTTGAAATAAGTTTTCGCATCATATTTTGATAGCCAGTCCATACCAAGGATTATATCAAATTCAACCATAGCTATGATGATAAATTTAGCATATAAATCACATTTATATGGAATAATGGGAACTTCCTGACATATATTTGTTGTAACGAGACTTTCCTTAGGGGTTTTGACTAAAAACCCCCTTTTCAATTTGAATTGGAACTATCTAATTTTTAAAGAAAACTAGGAATTTATATAGGAATACAAGGATCTAGAATCAAATAAATCTTTGGCTAAATTTGAGAAAACAATTAAAGTACCTACCGTCACATCATTAAGAACTTTAACCTCATTAGTTGTGATAAAAAACACTTGGCCTTTCTCCCTTGGCCTTTTTTAGGAAAGTTTACTTAATGATTATAAAAATCATTTTCATAATGTCCGAGCTAATTATAATTGTAGCATTGAAAATTGGAAGTTTTTTTCTTTCCCTTGCAATCATATGCTTGGTGGCCTTTTTATCCACACTTGTAAGAAAATAATATCCCCTTTATGAAAGTATTAGGGTGTTTTTTCCCACAATTAATATAGGTTGGAATGTCAACATTTCCATTCTTCCCCTTATTTACTTTTCCAGAGTGTTTTGTGACCCCCTTTTTTTATTTACTTTAAATTCATAAGATTTAGAAAATCCCTTTTTGTTACTGATAGAACATGAGACTATATTTTCATATGATAAAAAATATTATGATACCAATTCCCATCAGAGTAATGGTTTTAACCCATAATAAAATAAAACAATATTACTTCTTGGATTACGTATGTAGTCTACAACATTCGTGGCTAAACTTGTGAAGTAAGCTTATGACTTTTCAACATTCTCATCATCCTTCTGCCTCAATCTCAGAAATTGCCTCTCTATATCCACTCATAGATCATAAAGAATGTATTTTTATAAGAGGAGTTATTTTAATTAACTACATTACATATTTTCTACCTCTCCATCCTCCTTCATGTTTTAAATTAATGACCACCATTGATCTGCATCTATGAATAGATGGTATAATTTCATAACAACTTTTTCCATTTAATTACTCCCCAAAACAATAAATATTTTTTCTAAGGAACATATCCATTGTGCAGGTACAAATGGATTTGTTTACCCATTTAATGTTAGAGGCTATTGTCTGCTGAAGTGGTATACCACTAGTCCTCCATGTTGTGGATCAGGTTTCTTCATATGGGTAAGGTTATTATTCATAACATGAGTCAGTTGTCCAAGTATGGTCATAAGATCTTCAGCACCAATTGTATCAATATCTCCAGTATCATTATCTTGTATAGGAGTAAAATCACTACATGGATTACATGTGTTGATACAGTTTCCATTCCTTTCACTAGCCTCCATTTCTAAGCAATTTCATACAATAGATTAGGTTATGAATCATAATGAATAATTCAAAATGAATAAAACACTTTACATAAATTAAAAAATTTATATATATATAATATATAGTCATAACATTGGTTTCTTTGGGGACATATTTACTCATAAATACTTGATAATGGTTTGTAAAGAAAATGAGAATTAACCTAATCATATCCCCTATGATTTTTAACCCATGGGTATAGTAAGGCCCATTTTCATGTACCAGGTTACCCTGAGTCAAGCCCAAAACACCTTGTTGAGTTTGTTACTCCTAGGTACATCTATTCTAGAACCATGTCCACTTGTAGTATCCATACATGGATATATTTTCTACGAATACCTACATAATCTCTATATTCCCAAAATTTTAGGATGTTTTTATATACTTATCCTCAAAGTCTATCTTATGGTAGGGTCCCCTAATTTAATTATTGTATATATATAGCTTCCAAGGATTGTACTAAACACCCTCTGATACCAAATATAATTCCCCAAAACTTGTTACCCAGAGTTGGTGAATTATTTTATTAGATTGACATGATCACAAGAAATCAAATCCAGAAGGACCGACCAGTTTAGTATCCTTGAAAACCTAGACATAAACAAAAGTTTTACATTAAATCATGCAATGAAAAACAACATAGTGTCTCCTTTGAAAAAACTCATATCCCTTATACTATCCCTATGGGACCCACCCATCACTTACTATGTCTAATAAATTCATCATTTTAAAAGGGTGAAACATAACATAAACCTTCATATTAAAAATAGCATAAAAAATGTTAATACTTTAACCAAATACCATGAATGGTATAAAAATACCACATCCATATTCAAACATGTCATAAAACCTTAAATACAATAAAGAATATAGTATCATTAAAATCTACTGTAAATAATATAAAATTCTTACAATGGATTTTGATATAATTGAAAATAATATAATAAATTCATTAAAACTCTTTGAGAGAAATATCCCTTTTTTACTTTGAAATTATTTAAAAGCCGCAAAATTATAAAATAAAAAACTTCTTATGAAAATAACATTTTAATATTGTAAAGGAAGCCTCCAAATGGTAAAATTAAATAACAAGGGAAAATATCCACTCATTCCATATAAGTTAAAAAAATTCTTTCTTTAATTTTTCGAAAAGGGTTATAAAGTGCCTCATTTGGAAAATGATGGAAAGATTCGTTTGTTTTTTTATAAAAAGTAAAACATGGTTAAAATTAATTTAAAAAAATCTTGATAATATTTTGAAATACATTTTATAAAACATGGACATGAATAATAAATATGTCCCTGTAGATACTTATGTATAAACAACCTCAGATTATAATGAGACTATAAAATTAACCCTTACCTTGTACTTTTTTTAGTCGATGGTGTGTTAACATCCCATATAAGGGTTAATGTATGATATTAAATTATACTAGAAACATATACATATTTTTGACATCATATATTATCCTCTTATATCATTTTGTTAATAATATTTCAGTATTACCATGGTTTTGGGAGTTAACTGCCCCGTTTTCATATTCATGTTTTGTTATGTAAGTAATTTTTGTTATGAATAGGATGTATTTTATTCATATAAAAAATGATATAAATTTCATAATAATTATTTTTAATCATCATATAAATTTTATAATCATTCTTTAATGGTTAACAAGAAGAATAAATCGCACCGCATCGTGGAGACGGTAGGCCTTTCGTACGCACGAGCTACGATATCATTCCCTTGATGGTTAAATGGTATAGAATTTGATGGTATATTAATTATAAAAAATAATTATCATGTTTTATTAATTATATATATCCATTATACTCATCATTATACCCATCTAAATAAAGTAGTTTTGAATAACAAATTACACCACATCGTTGACATGGTAAGCCGTACGTACGCACACATGTCAATATTGTTATTCATAGGATGGATAAAAGGTTGAGTAAGGTTTTACCATAATTAAAATAACATATCATAATGTATATGATACTAGAGTTATTAATTTATTATGAAAACAACATAGGAGGAATTATGTTAAACAAATAAATTGAAAGGAATTGGTAAAACAATTACCTATTCCTTGAGTGTCTCCTTTTGATTTGCACAAAAAGACTCTATAGGAAGGCTTTATTCCAAAAATATGAACTCTAGTATAAATTTAGGGAATTTTATAGGAGAATAGGATAGGTTTTGGCTGAGAAAAAGGGCTTTAGAGGTGTGAATAAAATAGAAGGAGATGTTTTCTTTTATAAGAGAGGGGAGTGACACTTTTGGAAACTCCAAAACTATTAAATTATTATAAATTGATTTTATATTTAAAATATATAAAAATTGAATTAGTTAGAGGATAATATGAGGAGGGGTTTAAATCCTCTAAAACAATGACTTTTATACAAGTTTTTGTCACAAAACTAACCTTATCCTTTGGATTTAACCCTTAGTTAAACATGTTATCTCTTACCATGTTTACTTGTCTTTTTATAATATTGGGTTAATATAGATACTATAAAATGACAAAAAAACCCCAATTGAATCATTTATGAAATATTTAACATTATAATTTTTAGTTGGCCGAACTTTATATATATATTAATTTTATAACATTTAATAAAATATTATTTATTTTAAAGTATCATTTATGTCAATTTTGATACTACTCAATATTTTCATTCTAAAAAATATCAAAAAATCACAATAACATCAAAAAAATATATTTCCAATTGTAATTAACATTTTTATGTTATGTATAAAATTTTGGATGTCATTAATGAAGTCAAATTATATTTATTTTAATATTTTTATTATCATTTAATTGATTCTTTATTTAATAATTCAATTATTACCTCATTATTGTGTTACCATTTAATTTAATTATTTCTTAAAATTATAAATAAATTAACCATATGTAAATAAATATTTTATATTTTTAAAGACTATTTATAGTTAACCATAACACTTATATATCCTAATATTAAAAATAATATAATTACTAAAATATGAATATGACAGTCTTAACTATTCTTTAAATAAAATATAATAAATATCCTAATCTAACAGAGGTGGTTTAAAAAGTATCATATTTTGACCTAAGGTTATTTTGGTCAAAAAAACTTATCTAATTAAATTATTACTAGTTCTAGGTTAATATTATATTATTATAATATAATTTTTATCTATAATTACCATATTTACCTTTATCCGTGGTAAATACAATTCAAAAGATACTATTCACAAAATATTATTTAGATTCTATTAGATGAAATTTTTTATACTGATTACAACCATGTATGTCTATTTTTTTAAATTCAATACACCAAATTTCTTAAATTATTTTTAATTTTAAACCACATGTGTGGTTAGAAGGCGGATAAAAGAGACATTCAAAAGTTAATTAAATTTTCATATCTAATATTACAAAATAATTATAATGATCTATATTGGATTGATATATTTATTATTTATATATTTTTAATTTAGAATCAATTTACAATAAAATAATTATTTAAATGAAGTACTTGGTTTTTTAACATCAATGTAATAATTTTAACTATTTATAAAAAATTTAAACTTTTTAAAAAATTACTAAAATCTCACCATAAGCTAATTTTGATATTGAGAATTTAAAAATGAAGTCTATTTTCAAAAATAAAATTTATAAATTTCACAATGTGTCTAATAATCTTCATAAGATTTTTTTTAAATGACCAGTTTGATAGGTCATGGTGTGCTCGAACTCATTTTTGTGTGCAACGCAAGCTATTGAGTTTATTTGAAATGGAACACACTGTGGAAGATTGGGGTTTTACATGTACAAGTTTAGATTAGGTTTTTACCCATATATTTTTGTTTTAACCCATGCTAACTCATTTTTACAATTACTATGATAACAAAGTTTTTACTCTTTAGGGTTTAACTATATCCAAATAAATTTTACAAATATTTGTTTTTTAGTAATTTTAAATCTTTTAATAAAATATTATTTGTTGAAAAATATCATTAATGTTGTTTTTAGAACAATTAATTTAATTTTATTTTGAAAACAAAATGATAACAATGTAATTAGAATATAACAATTTAACACATCAATAAAATTTTATATTTATCTATAAATTTTTTGGGACATGATAATTCAATCAATTTATATAGCTTTTAATATTTTAAAATAATTTATTCTTTTTTATTAATTTAATTAATATTTTGTTAGTGTTGCAAAAGTATTTAAGGTAATTAATTCATTATTATATATTATAAATAAATTTACATGATAAAAATCATTTTCATTTCAAATTACTGTTTATAATTGAACATATTTTGTTTTAATACCTATCACAAAATATTATGGTTATTAAAAAAAGAAAGTGATGTATTTGTCTTTATCTTTTACTCAAATATTATAAAGATAAAAATCAAAGATATATGGCACACCAAGAGGCCATATATTTTACAATTTTAGGGTAATGGATGAACTAAACTCATAAAATAGTAGTAAGTAAAGTGTTATGGTCAATTTTTAGTCTTTATATTATTATTTTTAACCTTAATTACCAGATTTACCCTTTTATAGTGATGATAAAATTTTATTATTTTTAGTATTAATTATGAAAACAAATTCATCCTTATTAAATATTGTTAATAAATTTGATTCCAAATATGTAATCCATTTTAACAAATTCAATCTCAATAATTGGAAAACATTTATTTTATAATTATCCCACAAAGCATGATGAAAATATAGTTTTTGTAAAAAATACCTCTTTAAGTCTAAAAATCTTTTTATAACAAGACAAAGTATAATTTTTAAAAACATGTAATTAATTATATTATTTATAAATAAATGAGGCTTATTTTAATTTATTTTTAACTTCAGAATATTATAAGAACCTTTAATGAAAATAAATGATGATTTCTAAAAAATCAGAACATTTTACTATTCACTAAAAAGGAAAACTTATGAGAAAAATATCAAAATTTTTATATATTAGAATTTGGATATGATTATTTAAAAAATGATATAATTTTTTACAATATAATATCTAAAACTTCCAGAAATTAGTTATGTTTTTTGATTATGAAAATCAATAAAAGAATTTTTTGAAGAAAATGTATTTTTTAAGAATAAAATGACTTTACTAAACCTAGAGTTATTATTTAGTAATAATTTATCAATACATTCATATTTAGTAGGACCTATATATATATATATATATATATATATATATATATATTTCTTAAAGTAGTTAATGCTAATCATAACTCCCAATTTAATGGTCAGATTTTAACTGTCTTATTTAAATTATAATATTTCTTAGTTCATTTAAGCACAATGTTTCATGTAGTATGAACTATTAAACATAGTGGTCCTTTAAAATCAAAGGGAATTAAATTATTTCCCATAAATAAATTATATCCTTTCAATTTGAACTTATGTTCAGTAAACAATGGTTTGAAATTTCAAAATACGTTTTTAAAATCCCACATCCTGAAAATTATTAGTAAAGCTTCATCTTGAAAGAGTAAACTTAAAATAAAAATTTAATCATAATTAATAAACATATATTCATGTTAAATTACTCAACTCAGTAAAATATCTCCTAAAATTTTATTAATCAGATAAAAATAAAAAATCCAAATATTTTATCCTATAATTTACTTCCCAAAATTAACACAATAATTATTTTTTAGATCACTTAATTAAAAAAATATCATATTAACTAGTTTATCTTATAGGTTAGTGGTATGAGATATATCTTTGTCACCCTTTGGTTAGGGGTTCAAGCCTCATGTTCTTTTCGAATTCCACAGGTTATCTCCCATCATGTGGGTTATCCTTTTTATAAAACTACATAGTTCCTATAATATTCCAAAAAAATGATGAACATTCTCAAAAACAACATTAATAATCATATACATTTTCAACTATAAAGGTTTCATATATAAATTCATTCCCACAAAAATATTAATTGACTATTATTAATTTATCGCCATTGATCATATTAACCTTTAACTATATCAATAAAATTAAAATTATATCCCTAAAATATAAAATAATTATTCCTTAAGTAACATTTTCACTACAACCCTTACAATAGTAAAGAATGGTATTCAAATAAATGTTCCTAAAAATAGAATTAATCAAGATAAAATCCCATCAAATAAAAAATAAAAGGGGTATTTATTCCATTAAATTTTTGATCAACCTTAGAATATCAAACCACTAAACTTTAGTTTAATCCCATATCTCTATGGAATATCATAGGATTTTATAAATTATATTCTATCCTTTATCATATGGTTTATAAAGAAAATGTGTATTAACCCAAGAATATCTTCTAGGAATTTCAAACATGGTGTGTAGTAAGGTTACAATCACTATTCACCAAAATGATGGTTGAGATATACACAACCAACTATTTTCGGGGTTATTATCCTTAGATTCATATTTTTCAAAACCACAACCACTTTTATCATCCAAAAAGAGATGTATTTCCAAGAAAAATCACATAATATCTAACTTAAAAAAATGTTTATGATATTATCATTTAATTAGATATATATTAAAATTATGTCATTAGGGTTATGTTCCCTAATATAGGTTTTTCTTAAATCCAGTTCCCATGGTTTATAATATACTTTATCTGATACTAATTGCAAAAATTACAACATAGTATCCCCTAGTTAGTGTTTAGTTTAATAGATTAACAGTAGTTATAAGGAATCACATCCCGAAGGACTAAATAGTTTAGTAGTATTTATAAACTAGATACCTACTTGAATCTTACATTACATTTTAAAATATATAATACAATGTTTTGTGAAAGTAAATATTATGCATTCTAGAACTCATTCAAAGATTTTTTCTTCATATCCATGGGAAAGGAAACAACATAAGGGTGGGAAAATATGATCAATAAAGGTTATGTAAAGTGGAATCTATCATGAGTAAATAATCCATAAATAATATATAAAGTTAAATAACATAAAACACATTCCATTTAATCAATAACTTGAGCACAAAATTCATCCATGGATAATATAAATGAAATGATCTCATGGATAATAACAACTAACTTATCAGTGAATAAAATTCCAAATATTATATATCATGATCTCAAAAATCAAGATATTTATTCCATTAAAAACTTACACCAAGATAGTCTGAACAATAGGTAGGAATACATCAGCAAACATATTTAATTTAGCTAACTGGTTTATCTTAGAGGACTAGTTGATGCATCAAGGATCTATCTAAATCTAGGACCCACCCATAACTGCATGTACAATGAACTCATAATATATTTAATGAAAAATATATTTTATAAATAATATTTTTCATTAATAAATGTCCATATTTAATAAATAATATTGAATATAAATATTTCCCTAGTCATTCAAATAACATTCATAGTAAAAAACTTTACATAATAATGGTATATGGTTTAGAAAATAATCATATCCATGAAACAAAGTATATGTATATTTAAGATAAATTTAATTTCTAATTATTAGAATAAATTTTTTGTCTTTAAATGAAGTTAAAAATCAAAAAATTATTCAAAATAAGAAATATGACCATATAAAAAGTAGATTTTATTGTAAAATTGATTATTTTAGGTAATGTAATAAAATGGAAAGAAAAAATTTAAAATAATTTTTCATAAAGAGTTTAATATGAAAAACCATTGAAATCATATAGAATAATATAAAGGGAATAAAATTGTTAAAGTGGTGGGAAATTCCGTTCATGCTGTATACGTTAAAAAGAAAACATTCCTTTTATCCTTTAATAAAGTTGAAAATGATACTTTTAAAAAAATTGAAATATTTTCTTAAAACCATGTATAAATTAAAGTATAACATAAAATTTACATAATGAATAATTTGATTCATAAAATGGAATTCTTTAAAAAAATAATGAAAAATATGAACCGGCAAAAAAATATACCTGGTAAAAAGGAGAAATAAGAAAGAGTTTTCTTCTAAAATTTTATCTTGAAAGTGTAGATGGAATTGAATCATTAAAAAACATTAATAAATATATATTCATGTTAAATAAATAAAATGGGTAGTATACACACAACATAAAAGCAAATAGGTGTATAATACCAAATATGTATGAATAAATTGAAAATTAAGATGAGATACCTTAAAAAGATCAAAATATTGAAGTGAGAATTAATAAATTAAGTGATTATGTGTGTTAAATGTAAATCCACATAAAAAAGTTGTAATAAATCATAAACTAATAAAAGTTAATTTCACACATAATCATGAAAAAACATAGTAAATGAATTATAAGTATAACCCAAAGAATGAAAATTGAATTATGAAACCCCTTACCTCAGGTCTGAATCATCACATACATGATTTATATGCATGAATAATAATATTATGTTTATTATTTAATTTATTATTAACCTTTTTACACGTTTATCATTCCTTTTTTATATATTTTCAGGTTATTTTTAATTTCTTATTCAATTAAGTTCACGTTAGACGTTTTGATGACATTCTGCTGTATGTCCAAAGCGAATTTGATAGGTTGACTATGGTCAATGATGTCATTATTTCATTATCTACAGAATAATAATAATTTAATAATTATCATTTTTAGACATCAATTATTATTTTTAAAACAACCATGTAATATGGTTATGAAAAGTGAACTATGTTGTAATCATGGAGACGGTAAGTCATCCGTACACATAAGTAACATTTCCATTTTTTAACGGTCATGATTGAAAAAATAAGTGTTATTTTATCATTATGGAATTATAATTATAACATAAAATTAGTATTATTTCTTTAAATACACTTATATATAAAAATATTATGATGTGGTTATGAAAAACAAATCACATCGGTTCGTGGAGGTGGTAATCCGCATGTACGAACAAACGACATTATCATTTTTAAATTAATGGACATGTAAGTAATTATATGATATATTATCTATATATAATGATAAATATTTCATGAATTATATATATTAATATATATTTCAAATCCATCATTAAAACAATTCATGATTTGTCGTGATGGAAAATAAATTACATCACATTTTGAGACATTATTCCACCGCACACATGAATAAAAATCTCATTTCCCGTTGTATGGAAGTGTATATGGATGAAGGATATGAAATTAACATAAAAATATATCATTATATGGAAGATAATTATGTAATTATATCATCATGATTAAATAAAATTTGAATTAGGTGGAGGAAACAATTTAAAAAAACACTCGATTAAGAATGATACCTCTTTTTCAGACAACCTCTTTAGGTTTACACCAAAAGCCTTCATAGGAGGGTTTTATAATCAAATGAAGGCCTATAAAACGTGGTAATGGAAGTAAATAAAGTGTTTTGACCAGTATTTTTCAAACTAAAAGGATTTTTTAAGTCTGAATAAAAGAGGATATATGGTTTCCTTTTTATAATAGAGAGGAGGGGAACTATTCGAATTCAATAAATTATTAAATTATTATAAATTAATTATCAAGAAAAAATGGATCAAAAAATGATATATTTATAATATTGGATGATTATTGGTCAAAATAAAATTATAAAATAAAATTTAGACTAGTTTATAAAAACTTTATACCCTTAACCTTTTCTTTTTAGCTACACCAACCCTTTTCGACAATTATCATGATAATAAAGTTTTTACTATTTAGTGGTCAATATAGTTACTATATAACAACAATTATCCAATAAATGGACCATGTTTGATATTTTAAACCACATAAAAATAACTTGTCGGATTAATTATTTTTAATAATCTTGAATCATTTAATAAAACATTATTTAGTATAAAATATCATTAATGTCATTTCATAGAACTATTCATTTAATTTGGCTTTTAAAACAACATGATTGAAATGTAATTCAAATAATATACCATTACACATAAGTAAAATAATATATTTACCTAAAAAATTAGCTGAATCCAATAATTAATTATATTTATATTACTTATAATGTTTTTAATATCATTTATTTTTTTCTTCTAATTGAATAAATACTATGTCAGCATTGCATATAAATTTAAGGAAATTATTTTAGTAATACAAAATAGAAATAAATTAACATGATTAAAAAATAATATCTATTTAAAATTAAATTTTATCACTAGATATAATTTGTTTTTATCCCTAGAAAATTATTATAGTTATTAAAAGAAAGAAAGTGACATTTTTGTCTTTATATTTTACATAAGTATTATAAAGGTCAAAATCAAAGAGATATATAACCAAGTGACCATATATTAGAGAATTTGATGTAAATTTATAAACTAAACTCATCTAATAGTATAAAGGATAGTGTTAAGGTCAATTTTTAGTCCTCAACATATTTTTTTAACCATAATTAAACTATTTACACTTCTATATTGGTGATAAGTTTTTACTCTTTTTACTATTTATTATGACCAAAAATTAAGGCTCCCTTATTAAAAACTATTAATTATCTGATTATGAATATGAAATACATAGTTTTATATTCAATATCTATAATTTTTATAACTTCATTTTATATTTATGCCACAAATCACGATGACAAACATTTAAAAAAAAGACTTTTTAAGTCTAAAAGTATTTTTATATTAAAATCAGTTATAATGCTGATTCATAAGTAATTAATTTGATTATTTATAGCTAAATGTGTTTTATATTAATATAGGATCAAATTAAAAATATTATGGGGATTTTATAATGAAAATAAATGATAGTTTATCATAACTGATAAAAAGTGATGTTAGAGAGAGTTTTTTTACTATTCATTGAAAAATCTATCTTTTTAGAAAATTCTATAAATTTCACCATAAGATAATTTTAATATGATGATTTCAAACAAGATAGTATTTTTATAAAATATAATTTATAAAATTTCTATAAATTAATAATATATTTTTCTCATGAAAATAAATAAAAGTCATTTTTGAAGAAAACATATTTTTGGAGAATAAAATGACATTGCTAAAAATTGAGTGATTATTTACTAATAATTAGTCAATAAAGTTATAATTTTTAGGATATATATATATATATTTATATTTCATAAATGAGTTATTTTATTTTATTCTGACTATTCTAATGACTAGGTTATAACGATCATATTAAAATAATAAATTTTCATGGTTTATTTGTGCTCATTGTTGTATATTGTATACAATATTGAACATAATTTTCTTTTAAAATATAAGGTGTTACAATAATTCCAACTAAATTTAGAGTATTTATTAATTAGGATATAAAAAAATTGTTTTCCTCCAATACTCTTAATTTGTGAAAGGAAAAAGTGTTCCATCTATACTGACTATAAATAAATGAATTTTGAGACTAAAATAAGAGATTTAAATCTTGATAAATATCGTTTACTAAATTAATGAGTATTATAAAATTCAGAAGAGAAAAATTTATGTTCCAGAAGTTTCTTAACTCATAGTTTCCTTGATAGCTTAGAAATGGTTCAAACATTAAAATATCTAAATCATCTATGAAAAATCTAAAAATAATATTTTACCAAACTAAGATAAGTTAAATTATGATTAGTAAGGACTTCTAAGTTTATTGTGTAAACATTATTAAACCTATCGACAGATAAAGTGTTTACTCCATCAAAACTTTTAATTGCGTATTTATTATTCCTAAATTTATTGTAGTGACATTCATCACAAAGTTGGATAATTCTAATGAGGTTGTTCTTAAGTCTTAAAACAAAAAAGACATTAGAAATTAAATTCTTACCAAGATAAACAACAGTACTCATACTATAAATCTAACACTAAAAATTTTCTCTAGAAGAAATTCATCATCCCTTAACTTTGTTTAATTTATATAAGTAGCACTTATCTCCAATCATATGATGAGAAAAAATATTATATATGCATTATATGTTATAGTAGTCGGTACATATCCTATCTTCTTAAAAAATTAAGGCTAACAGTTTGAAACCCAAAAATTATTCAGTGTATTAATGCAACAAAAATAATATTTAAAAAACACATTTTTCTAACTATTATGTGTTAAATAGTAGTTATAAATTTATAAATATAAGCCTATGATGTATGATATATTGAACTGTGTTCAAAGAATATATTTTTTCAATTTCCTCCTCTTTAAATCCCATTGAAAATCAGTGTATAAATCAGAAAAAATACTAATTTTAATAAATAAATATGTTCGTGGATTTATAACCATGTCTGAATGGTGTCCTTTTAGGCCATAATTTTTTTATAATTTTTTTCAAATTAATTCTACCATTGGTAAAATTAGTCGATAATTTATATATAATTTCATTTTCTAATTTTTTTTAACATTATCATTCTTATATTTTAATGGTTTTATTGATACAACTTTAATATCCATTTATATAGTTAGCACAATAATTTATATTTTAGATTCATTTAACCCATTAATGAGTTTATTTTTATCATTATTCCATTAATAAATTTTAACATATTGATTCTATAATTTAGAATAAAGGCTATAAATATTATAATAATGTTTATAAATCATATAATCCACTTTACAAGAATCATCCATAGAAAAATTTAGGGATTCTATTATTTTATTGATTTTCTTCTTAGGAAATCCATATATATTTTATTTTTTCGAATGATCAAATATTATCACCATATTTCAATAAAAAGGAGCTATTTTAATTATCCAATGAAAAAATATTATCATTTAAATATATTTGAGTGAGTGTATCATGAGTTACATTTCTCATGCAAAAAAGTTTTTTCAAATGAATATTTGAATATAAAATTTCAATCTTTCCACTATAATCCTATAAATCAATGCTTTTATTAGATAATAGATCCTTGATGATACTTAATATATTGTCAGTAGCTCATAAAGCCTTTATTTATTTAATATTAAAATATTTACCATCCATATTCATTTTATTCATCCTAGGATAATCCAGTTTGATATTCCATGGATTCTTTCACTCATAAAAAATGGGTTTTGAATACTATTTTGGTACTTATTTTTTTCTATTTAGATGATAACATTGGAATTTCTTCTTTCCAATAATCTTGTTCATCCTACTCACAAGCTGAGTCAATTTTTCTTCTTTATATTTTAAATCACTGTCATATGATAGAGGTTTGTATTTATTATTTATAATAGTAGACTTGTATTTCTAAACACCAAAAGTTAAAACATCATAATTTAATGTGAATGTAACACCATTACTTCTCTCTTATTCTCATTCTCAATATCTCTCTATAATAGATTTTCATAATTCATTAAATTTTAAATGATATCATCAAGACTAAGATTCTTGACATGATTAGTATAATTTATAGTATTCCTCTTGGATTTTAAATTATTTAATAATATGTCAAATAATTTTTTATTAGTTTATTCATTAGTAATTTCATTATCTCTAAATGATTTAAGTGAAGTTACAATGGTGATAAAGTGTTGATGAATATATTCCATTGATTCTATATCTAGAATAAAAATTTCCTAATAATAAATACTCAACATATCCCTTTTAGTATTAAGAACTTTAGAAGTTCTAAAGGGAGTAAAAATCAATTTTTTTTATATTCCATTTACTATATCACATAATAAATTTTGACTTTAGATATTCCATGTCATTGAGAAAATAAATTTTTTCCATTTTTTCTTGTTTTCCTAATACTATATATTTTTAACCTCACTAAAAATATACATATATTTCTATAAAATTCTATAATATCACATCATCATAAGAAAATGATCACTTCCCATATTGATAATGAAAGTCTTCATCCCGTCACACCAAAAATTAATAGTTCACACCATTAAAGATTAGTGATCAGATAGGATTATGATTCTATAAATTTATGATATGATATCTTTCTATATAAAAAAATATCTTTCATCTTATAAATTTAATTGTTAGGATACTATTATATGTTCCAAGTGTTTTAATAGAAGATGATTGATATGGAACTACAATAGGGGATAATGAATTGAAGTCTAAATCATGAATAGTAATTTTTCCCAAAAAATTATAGATTTACTAGATAATATAAGTCCATATTAATACAAAATATATTTTATTAAAAATTTTTACTACAAAGGTACAAGCATAATGAAAAATAAAATTACCAAAAATTAAACAACACATGATAGAGGAAATTATGCAACAGAAATCAGACTATTAGAAGTTAAACTACTATACGATGAGATCAATAATCATTATAGAAATTAAAATGAAGAAAAATAAAAGTTGAAACCATGTTATTAGTATCATTTTTCAACTCAAAAACCCCTAAAGGGAATTTATTCTCAATCTACTCCCAATTTATGGGAATCCTATTCTTCTAACCAAAGTTATATAATAATATATAAACCAAATACTTACTATAAAACTTTAAAAACATGATGTTACTTGAATATAAGATCATTAATAGGTATATATTCTACACCTAGAATCTATTTGGTAAAGCATCAGACACAAGTCACTCATCCCCAAGAACCTATTCCATCAGATGTTTGGAAAAATGTCTGCACCAGGACTTCACTGAAAAAACATTCAGAAGGCATAACTTTATGCATGGAAGATCCTCAATCTTGAAGGATTTGAAAATGATGCTTACAACCCTTGAAGCACCTCATTATTGATAGATTAGAAAACCAATGATTACAATAGAAAATGATAAGATTTTTATGATATATATCCCCCTAACAATATCATTTTGAGAAATTAGAAAGAGATTAAAAACATGAGAACTTAAAAGAAATAAGATGTTAACATGACATTACTTGAAACAATATTTCTGAAAATATAATTCATTTATTTCAATAAGCCTCGATTTCAATTTTTAGATTTATGTTGTAAGAAAACCCAACTGGTAAACTTTGGGTTCTTTAGGTTTAGTTGCAACTACATCGGACATACCATTTCAGTGTCTCATGAAGGTATATTCAAACACTATCATTTGATGAGTTCAACACCATCATAACACTTTCTATATCCTGGTAGATGTATAAACTAGTTCAGTTCACTGGACTATATCTTCCAAACAATAATACCACATACAACAAAACTTAAACATCCAATATAAAATAAGATCAAAACATTAATGAATCATGTTGTTATTTTTCAAAACCATGGAAAACAAGAGTCATTAACATAATAATTAGTAATATTTAATATAGGAATGAATAATAATTGATAAATGAATTAATAATAAAAATTATTTTAATTAATTAAATAGTAATTAACATATTAATTAATATCACTACAAACAAATGAATTATACCAACAGAAATTTATTAATAGATAATATATATTTTGGTAAAAATGAGAAATTCTAATAGATATTAATGTTTTATTGGTATTTATTTTAAGTAAAAACATTTTTTTAACAACAAATATATTTGTGGGTATTGATCGTTTAACACTAACAACGATTTTACCAATAGTTAAATCAATTACTTTATCAAAATAATACCAACATATTATTTACAAATACATAAATCTATTATTAGTAAAAACTATTACCAAAAAATCATTTTCCATTAATAAAATCTGTTACGATACACAATTTAATGAAAATAATCTATTAAGATAAACCAAAATTTTTATATAGATTGTTTTTTTATAATCAAAGTCAATATTTAATTTTATAGGTTTTATTAAAAATATATCATTAATTTATTTTAATTTTCAATTTTCTCCAATTATAAATAATGATTATATTTTCTAACGATTTTCATTTTATAAAAATTTAGATAATTTTAATAAAAATTTAAATCAATATTATATTTTAATTTAAGAAACATAATAAATAACAATATGATAATCAATAAAAAAACTAATAAACATAACTGAAATATAATTAATTAACAATTGATATTATTGAAATTTTATTTTATATTATAAAACATAAATATTAATTTTAATAAAATTTAATAATGATTATATTTATTATATAAAATTAAATTTAGCGGTTTATCTTGAGGGTTTAGGGCTTCGACCCCAATCCAATGTGGGTTCCTTCTTTGGCACTATTTCTTCTTCATCTATGATGAGGATCCCATTTTCCCTTTTTAGTTTCCCTTCCCTCGCATCGTTACCTTCTCAGATCTGGCCTTAAGCCCCCTATTTTTGTTCATCCCTACTGTTCATGCCTACATGGATTCCAGCCAAGAAGCGGCGTTTCCGTTTCAAAGTCATCCCATATCCATTCACCGTATATTCCTTTTTTCCCAGTTAGTAGTATTTCAGCACAGAGTGACATTGAATTAATTTAGCTGTCTTTGGGGTATCTATCTTGATAGTGGTTCATAGATCTTTGGTTCTATAGTGGTTGTGGAATCTATTCTCAAAAGGGATTCAGTTAATGCGGTTCATGGTTTTTGTTCGACCTTCGGTTGCTTCTCTCTAGCCATGTCTTGATTCTAATCGTATTGAAGCCTGGCGACGTTTCTTGGGGTCCCTTTGATGATCAACTGTGGGTTTGGTACCTGGAAACAATGGTTCATGGTGAACTGACAGGTTTGGTGTTGTATATTTGGTTGTTGTTCTCTGGTGATCCTTGGTTCTTCTTCCCATTGATGCACTTTAAAGTAGGTCAGTTTTTGCACTCAAGATACTGGTGGTGTAACACCCGAGATTTTATGGGAAATATTTTGTTTTTATGTATAATTTTATATAAAGTAATCTTTCTCTACACACAACACTAGCTTGGCTTTCTTTATACGCAATCACGACCTTCCTCGATAGCGTGTGTTGTACGCAATACTGAGTTTCACTAAACAACGATATGCTATTAAAATATTATATAAACTAGCCGTTATGAATAGTAATACCCACTTTTTAAATTTTATAAATTTTATCTTTCAAAATGGACTTTATTTTTAGATTCAGAATATCGAAATTATCCTAGGGTGAAATTTTGGTATTTTTCTGAAAACTTTCAATTTTTGATGAATAGTGAAAACACTAGGTTACTATTTAAAAATAGTCTTTTTATTTAAATAATTATTTATTTTCTTTAAATTTATTTTAGGTCTAAATTGATACTTAATACCTATATATGTTCAATTGAATTCAATGGAGTCATTTTATAATAATTTTAGATATATAAAAATTTTATTGAGCTTTTCACCGTATTTTACCCACCTCCTAGGAGAATTTGAAAATTTACATAAAACATAATTTTACCGCTTCTATGAGTGGAATTTTGAAAATCAGAGAGACACAGTTAATATCAAGGAGTAAAATGTGGTTCAATGAGATAAATTTTTTTTGGTGAATAATAAGTTTTTACTTTTTTTTACCACGGTTAAAAGTAAATAGTGTAATTAAGGGTAAAAATGATATTATTATTACCCTACCACATGTCCTAATTATATTTGATAAGTTTAATTCGACAAAAAAAAACCTTAGGGATAAAATATCACCCTTTAGGTCCACTTGGATTAGATTAGTACATTTATTATTATTTTATTTAACGAAAAGTTAACAAAGATAAAATCAAAGTTTAATAACGAAAACAATTTTAATATTGGATTATAAAGAAGATAATTTCGAATATAAATATTCATTAGAAATATAAAACGATTTCCTACATAATTTTATTTTATTTATAATTTTTTGAAATTAAATAATTTAATTTATTTATGACACAATGATGATGCAGTAATTACCTTATTAATGAAATATTAATATAATTGATGTTATAAATATCAAAATAAATGTAATTTTAGACTTTTTATGAATTAAAATAATTTTCTAGGTAAATATGACATGTTATTATTGATTTAAGTAACTTTGTGCAAAATAATCATGCTGTTATGAATTTCACAAAAATCAATTACCAAATAGTTTCAAAATTGACATAAAATAGTTTTCAAAACAAATATTATATTATTAATTGTTATTTTATTCTTAAAAATATAAGGTTAGGCTAAATGACTTATATAAGGTTATATATATTAATAATGAACCACTTGGGGTTAGTTTGGTTTGTTATAGTAAGTTTATTAACCATATAGTGTAAGAACACAAGAAGACACAGTAAATGTTAAAATATTTAACTTAGAGTTAAATCTAAATGATAAGGTTAAAATAGCAACCTAAACTTGTCTAAAATATATTGGTTGAGAGGATTTCTACCCATAACAACCTTAGCTTCTAAATAAATCAATTTTGATCTATTAAAAACCGACTATGACTTTAATATGAAAAAATATTTTTAGTTTTCCTATAGTGCCCCTCTCCTCCCTTATAAAAGGGCTCCTCCACCCTCTCCTCCTCACACCACTTTTAACCTTCAAGCTCGGCAAAACCCTGAAAATTTTTCTTCTCCACTTCCATATTAATATTCTAGAGGTCCTGGTCTTCTTCAAAGACCAACATTAGTGCCCTAAGAGGAGGTTTCAAAGAGTCTTGTCGAAGAAGAGGTAATATCCGTTACCGATTCTTTCAAATTTATTTCTTATTCTACTTCCTATTCTTTAGTTGTTTCATTATAAAGTAATAACATCAGTATCACTCATATAATGATATGTTATTATAAATATGATACAACCCGATTTCACCTTCTATCCATCCCACAGAAAATGAAATCACCGCGCGTGCGTACGTAAGGAATACCGTCTCCACGTCGTGGTGTAATCTGTTTTCCAAAACCACTTTACTTGGATGGGTATAATGGTGTAAAGAATAACTATATATATATATATTATTATTGTAAAGTGATTTTGATTCTGAAATAGTATACATACACTTCAATACAATTCCATGATCATGGGAACGATATCCTCACTCGTGCTTACATAAGGCCTACCATCTCCACAGTGTGATGCGACTCATTCTACATGATCTTCAATGCATAAGGACTATATAAATGAATTGAATGAATAAATATGACATATATTACACTAATAAAATTCTATAAATGTGGTATCTATAACCTAAAAATAAGAATACGAATTTATTTGACAAAACACGCATAAGAACAAAAAGAAATAAACACCAAAATAACATGTAGCAATGAAATATTACTAATACGAAGATAAGAACATGACCATATATGATATCATAACAATGAGTAAGATTCTGGAATAAGTCAATAACATTATTTAATTCATTATACAAGAGTTTTGGACACGTACGATGCAAATCAGACCTAAGGTAAGGGAAAATCTCTCAATCTCATTCTTATCTGAGATTGTTTATACTTCAGAATTTACTGGAGAATATTTATCATCCACATCCATGTTTCCTCAATAAGTAATATTATTTTTATCCTCCTAAAATTTTTTAAACCCAATTTTATCCATTGGTGAGTTTTTAGTAAAATATATGAAGGGAATCTTTTGTCATTTTTAGTATGAGGTACTTTTTGACTTTTCCGGCCAAAGTATGAGAAGAATGTTTTTTAAACTTATATTTCATGAATGGATTTTTATGATTTCATAGAACATTATTTCCATGAAGCTTACTTTTCATGTGTTTAAGTTTATTTTTAGTTAGCTTCTTTTAGTTTAAAGTTCTATGACATGTTAAGAGAGGAAAATTTTGCTAAAGAAGAAAGGATATTTTCCTCAAGAATGGAGTTCAGGAATTTTATCAAAATTATTTTCCATCCAAGATAATATAGGGTTATGTTTCTATCCCTATTTTTACATTTATTTGATTATGTTATGATGGAATTATTTTTATGAAGTCCTTTTATCTTATATAATTTATGTTATGATGGAATGATGTTTAAGAATCCCATTTTTATTAAATGGGTTGTGCTATGATGTATGATTTATGATCTTGTGGAACACATAAGAATGGTATCATTATGAGATGGGTGGGACCTATATCTCCCTCTAATGCATTGGTTAAAGATTTATATCCCATGAGATAGATATGGCCGGAACAGAAGGTTAATCTGGTTAAGTGATACAAGAATCAAATGAGGAGTGAACTTGTTTCAGAAATGGACTTTGTCTGCTAAGATAGTCTTGGCAATGAGTCTTGACTACTAAGAAATTATTCTCTATGATTATGTGTGTATGCCAAAAAGTTTCATGTTATGATTATTGGGATTACATTTCACTACTATGATTTATCCCATGTTAGGAAATTATAATCTCTTTTCCATGTTAAGATTTCCAAAATGTTATGTTTTTATGAATATGATGTGATTGATAGTTCTTTTGTTTACCCTTACTGAGCATTTGAGCTCACCCTTTTGTATGTTTTCTTTTCCCCAGGTCAGGAAGAAGGGTATTAAGTAAGATATGCCAAAAGGGACTCCAAATATGATTAAATAAAATGGAGACAATGTAGATGATTTATGAACCAGTTGTTTATGTTTCCCAGTTTCTAAAGACACTATAACTGTATGTTACTTTCATAGTTTTGTTATATGTTGTAATAAGTGTGCTTAAATTTTAAATCAATAACAATGTATGTAAATTATGGGTCCTTATAGTCGGTATCAGAGGATGGGTATATTCAAACTTTTGAAACTAGGATGTGAAAGCCTTAGTAAGAACCCTAAGGATATATCTAAGCAAAGAACACAATATTAGTGTCTTAGGAATTTCTATGAATAACCTAGGATAAAACCATAAGTGTGAAATTTTATTCTTGATTATTTGGTTTTCCTATTATAATTAGTGTTTCTCACACTATTATTCTTGGTTTTAGTAAATGGATGGAACCTGAAGGAACCGTGTTAATGCGGAATGTGACGGGAAATGCAATGATTGTCCCCCTGAGCAACCAAATGTTATGGGATATAGAATACAAAATCTTGTAGCCATGATTAAACAACTTTCTCAAGCTATAAATCATGCAGGACTTTCAAACGAGCAAAGTAAGGAGCAACATTTTGTTGAATCCTTCATGAGGCAGCATCGACCCTCATTCAGTGGTTCTACTAATCCATTAGTGGCTGAACAGTGGATCAGTACCACTGAAAAGATATTTTCAGTTCTTCAATGTTCTGAACATGATGAAGTCATCTTGGCAGTATATCGTTTGGAAGGTGAAGCTGGTCAATGGTGGAATCTTATCAAGAATACGAGGCCAAGAGATGAAATTGAGGCCATGGAATGGAATGAGTTCAAGAACTTATTTTTCAATAAGTACTGCCCTTGTATTCTTCAAAAAAAGATAGAGAAAGAGTCTCTTGAACTAAAGAAAAAGTATGATGAATCGGTTGGTACCTATGAAGAAAATTTTACAAGACTTGCAAGGCACTCTTCTGGGATTATTATCCAACCTGAGAGTAATATCGATCGATTCTTTAGTGGCTTAAAACCAAGTATTTTAAGGGCATTATCCATAATGGACTTCAATAGATATAAGGAAATCGTTCGATGTGATCTCAAGGTTGAGATGGAGATTGGAGTAACCCATCAGTCATATGCGTTTGATAAGAAGAGGAAAATAGAATTCAAAGAAAAATATAAAGAGTACACTGAAAAGAAGATGAGTTTTCCCTTATGCTCAAAGTGTGGAAAGAAACATGGAGGGAGTTGTCTTAAAGGTACAAGTAATTGTTTAAAATGTGGAAAAGAAGGTCATCGGGCATTTGAATGCCGCAACGATAGGAAGAAGATGTATAGTGATGCGAACAATGAAAAGGATACACAGAATGAAACTCCTACACTTCAATGTTACAAAGTGAAATGAAATGGGGAATTATGCCAATAAATGCCCTAATCCAAGAGTTTTTGATGATGATCAACGTCAACAAACTCTTAAGGCTAATGAAAAAGGAAAGTAACATGAAATTTCTATCAGTGATGTGGAGTATGATAACGAAGTGGTGAAATGTACACTTACCATCCACTCTAAAGTATCAAATGTTTTATTTGATTCTGGATCCACCCACTCTTTTATTTCTGAAGAATTTTCTATGGGTATTGACTTATTACCTCAACAATTAGATGTTGAGTTATCTATGACAACCCCTAATGGCACAACAGTCGCATCAAAAGTTTATAATTCTTCTCCGATTGATGTTTGTGGGAAAGTGCTTCCTAAAAATCTTGTGATCCATCATATAGTGGAATTTGATGTGATTCTTGGCATGGATTGGCCTTATTTATATGGATCTCATATCAATTTTCAAAATAAGGGAAGTCACATTTCATATTCCAGATCAATCTATGATCGTCTATCGATGCAAGGATGAACATAACCTTTTAGTGGAAATTTCTTCCATATTATGGGTCTTGATTCCACTAAATGAAGGTTATTTATCTCTAATGGTTGGTGATAAACTCATGATAAAGAATATGATGATTGTACAAGAGTTTGATGATGTCTTTCTGGAGGAATTTCCGGGTCTTCCACCAAATCGTGAAGTTGAGTTTTCAATAGAACTCGTACCGGGTGCTTTTCCTATTTCGAAGACACCTTATAGAATGACCCCAATTGAGTTACATGAATTGAAGAAGAAAATCCAAGAGATTCTTGATAAGGGATTCATATACCCTAGTGTGTCACCTTGGGGAGCACCCGTTCAGTTTGTTAATAAGAAAGCTGGATCAATGAGACTCTGAATTGATTATCGAGAACTTAACAAGATCACTATCAAGAACAAATATCCTCTCCCATGAATTAATGAATTATTGGACCAACTACGCAGTGCTCAATAATTTTCCAAGATTGATATTCATTTAAAGTATCATAAAATAAGGGTCAAAAGGGAGGATATACCAAATATAGATTTCCGTACAAGGTATGGACACTAAGAATTTATAGTGATGAAATTTGGTCTTACTAATGCCCCTTCTATCTTCCTGGATCTAATTAATAGTCTTTAGAGACTATCTGGATCAGTTTGTGGTAGTCTTTATAGACGACATTCTTTTCTATTCAAAAAGAAAGTACAAACATGAAGATCACTTGAGAATTTTATTGAAGACCTTGAGAAAGGAGAAGCTTTATGCCAAATTTACCAAGTGTGAATTTTGGCTTCAAAAAGTTTCATTTTTGGGTCACATAATCTCAAAATAGGGGATATAAGTGGATCCAGAAAAAACAGAGGTTATCAAAAGATGGTCGAGACCAACAATAGTAACTGAGATCCGATGTTTTCTTGGTTTGGATGGATATTATCGACGTTTTGTGAAGGATTTTTCACGATTATCTAACCCACTAACCAAATTGACTCGGAAAGGAGTTATGATTGTTTGGACAAGGGAATGTGAAGATAATTTCAAGGAGTTAAAAAAAAGATTATCCAGTGCACCTATTCTCACACTTCTTTGTAGTGGAGAATGTTTTTTGATCTATAGTGAAGCATCCATGAAGGGACTGGGGTGTGTTCTCATGAAAAATGATATGGTCATAGCTTATGCCTCATGACAGTTGAAAATCCATGAGAATAATTACCCAACTCAAGATTTGGAGTTAGCTGTGGTAATCTCTGCATTAAAGATTTGGATGCATTATCTTTATGGTGAAAGGTGTGATATTTATACTGATCATAAAAGTTTAAAGTATATTTTCACACAAAAGGAGCTGAATATGCGTCAAAGAAGATGGTTGGAGCTAATTAAGTATTATGACTGCTCAATTCATTACCACCCTGGGAAAGCAAACAAGGTGGCAGACGCATTAAGTCGACAAGACCATGCTAGCTTATCCATGATGAGGATCACAAAAGATCCAATATTTATGGATTTACAAAGGATGGATATTGGAATTATAATGGAAAGGGAAAAATATTATCTTTCACAAAATAATGTTCAACCATATATACATCTGAAGATTAAAGAGGCATAGAAAGAAGATGTATAACTACAAAAGAAGGTGAGAAATGTTCCTGAATTCAACCTCGATTGTGATGGGATAATAAGGTTCAGGAATCGGGTTTGTGATCCTCCCATCCCAGAACTAAAGAAGGATCTACTGGATGAGGCTCATAGTTCTTAATTCTTTATTCATCCTGGAAGCACGAAGATGTATAGGGACCTGAAAGAGTACTTCTGGTGGGATGGCATGAAAATATATGTTGCTGAATACGTCTCTCGATGCTTGGTTTGTCCACAAGTTAAAGCTGAGAGACATAAGTCTAAGGGGATGCTACAACCATTACCCATACTCGAATGGAAATGGGAAAACATCACTATGGACTTTGTCACCGGACATTCTAAAACATCCAAAGGCAATAATGCTATCTGGGTCACAATTGATTATCTTACAAAGTCAGCACACTTTATTTCTATTAGAGAGGATTTCTCTCTGGACCATCTTGCTAGGATATATGTAAATGAAGTGGTAATATTTCATGGAGTACCACTTTACATTATATCTGATTAGGATCCGAGGTTTACCTCAACGTTTTGGTGAATTCTTCAGCATACTCTGGATATAGAGTTGAGTTTCAGCACTGCTTATCATCCTCAGACAGACGGTCAGTCTGATAGGACAATTCAAACTCTAGAAGATATGTTAAGAGTTTGCTATATGGATTTCAAAGGTGGTTGGGATCATCACATACCTTTGGTGGAATTTTCTTATAATAATAGCTTTCACTCCAGAATTCAGATGGATCTTTATGAAGCTCTCTATGGAAAGAAATGCAGAACTCCAACTTGCTGGGATGGAGTTGGGGAAATAAAGCTATTAGGACCTGATCTTGTTGATGAGATGGCAGAAAAGGTCTGATCTATTCAACAACAAATAAGGGAAGCTTAGAGTCGAAAAAAAGTTATGCCGATAACATAAGAAAAGAACGAGAATTTGAAGTGGGTGATAAAGTGTTCTTATGAATATCTCCTTGGAAGAAAGTAATGAGATTTGGAAAGAAGGGCAAGCTGAGCCCTAGGTATATTGGTCCTTTTGAAATACTTGATCGTATTGGGAAGGTAGCTTACCAATTGGCGCTTCCACCGAATCTATCTCAAGTTCACGATGTGTTCCATGTATCACTCTTGAGAAAGTACATACCCGATCCTTCACATGTACTTAGCTCATAAGTTTTACCGCTAGAGCAAGATCTTTCTTATGAAGATCAACCGATAGAGATTCTGGATCATAGCAGAAAAGTCCAACGGAACAAGACCACTAGATTGGTGAATGTTTTATGGAGGAACCACCAATTAGAATAAGCTATATGGTAGCTTGAGGATATGATGAGGTAGAGGTATCCTCATCTGTTTGTTACAAAGTGACGAATTTCGAGGGAGAAATTCATTTTAAGGGGGGTAGAATGTAACACCCGAGATTTTATGAGAAATATTTTGTTTTTATGTATAATGTTATATAAAGGAATCTTTCACTACACACAACACTAGCTTGGCTTAGTTTACACGCAATTACGACCTTCCTCGATAGCGTGTGTTGCATGCGATACCGAGTTTCACTAAACAACGATATGCTATTAAAATATTATATAAACTAGCCGTTATGAATAGTAATACCCACTTTTTAAAATTTTATAAAATTTATCTTTCAAAATGGACTTCATTTTTGGATTTGGAATATTGAAATTATCCTAGGGTGAAATTTAGGTATTTTTCTGAAAAATTTCAATTTTTGATGAATAGTGAAAACACTAGGTTACTATTTAAAAACCGAATTTTTATATAAATAATTATTTATTTTATTTACATTTATTTTAGGTCTAAATTGATACTTAATACCTATATAAGTTCAATGTAATTCATTGGAGTCATTTTATAATAATTTTAGACATATAAAAATTTTATTGAACTTTTCACCATCTTTTAACCACCTCCTAAGAGAATTTGAAAATTCACATAAAACATAATTTTACCACATCTGTGAGTGGAATTTTAAAAATCCGAGAGATACGGTTAATATCAAGGAGTAAAATGTGGTTCAATAAGATAAAAATAATTTTTGGTGAATAGTAGCTTTTTACTTTTTTTTACCACGGTTAAAAGTAAATAGGGTAATTAAAGGTAAAAATGATATTATGATTACCCTAACACATGTACTAATTCTATTGGATAAGTGTAAATCGACCAAAAATAACTTTAGGGATAAAATATTACCCTTTTGGTCCACCTGTATTAGATGATGACATTTATTATTATTTTATTTAATGAAGAGTTAAAAAAGATAAAATCAAAGTTTAATAACAAAAACATTTTTAATATAGGGTTATACATAAGATAATTTAGACTATAAATATTCATTATAAATATAAAATTATTTCCCACATAATGGTATTTTATTTATAATTTTTAGACATTAAATCGTTTAATTTATTTATGAAACAATGATGATTCAATAATTACCTTATTAATGAAATATTAACATAATTGATGTTATAAATACCCAAATAAATGTAATTTTAGACTTTTTATGAATTAAACTAATTTTATAGGTTAATATTACATGTTAGTATTGATTTAAGTAATTTTTTTCAAACTAATCATGCTTTTATGATTTTCACAAAATTAAATTATCAAATAGTGTCAAAATAGACAAAAAAAAGTTTATAAAAAAATAATATATTATTAATTTTTATTTTATTCCTAAAAATCTAAGGTTCTTACAAATGACTTAAATAAAGTTATATGTATAAATAATGAGCCACTTGGGGTTATTTGGGCTTGTTATAGTAAGTTTATTAATCATTTTGTGTAAGAAAACAAGAAGACATGGTAAAAGTTAAATTATTTAACTTAGAGTTAAATCTAAATTATAAGGTTAGAATAGCAACCTAAACTTGTATAAAATCTATTATTTGATAGTAGTTCTACCCATACCCACCTTATATTCTAAATAAATCAATTTTGAACTATTAAAAACTGATTATGACTTTATTATAAAATAATATTTTAAGTTTTCCTAAGGTGCCCCTCTCCTCCCTTATAAAAGGGAACCTCCTCCCTCTCCTCCTCACACCACTTTGAGACTTAAAGCTCGGCCAAAACCTGCCAATTTCTCTTCTCCACTTCCCTAGTAATATTATAGAGGTCCTGGTATTCTTCAAAGAACAACATTAGTGCCCTAAGAGGAGGTTTCAAAGAGTCTTGTCGAAGAAGAGGTAATATCCGTTACCGATTCTTTCCAATATATTTCTTCTTCTACAACTTATTCTTTAGTTGTTTAATTATAAAATAATAACAAAAATATCACTCATATAATTATATGTTATTATAAATATGAAACAACCCTATTTCACCTTCTATCCATCCTACGGAAGACGAAATCACCACGAGTGCGTACGTACGGAATACCGTCTCCACGCCGTGGTGTAATCTGTTTTCCACCACCACCTTACTTGGATGGGTATAATGGTGTAAAGAATAACTATATATATGGTTATTGTAAATTTATTTTGATACTGAAATAATATACATACACTTAAATACAATTCCATGATCATGGGAACGATATAATCGCTCGTGCATACGTACGACCTACCGTCTCCACGATGTGATGCAACTCATTCGACATGATCATTAATGAATAAGGACTATATAAATGAATTGAATAAATAAATATGATATATATTACACTAATACCATTCTGGAAATTAAGTATCTATAACCTAAAAATAAGAATACGAATTTATTTGACAAAAAACAAATAAGAACAAAAAGCAATAAACACCCGAATAAACAGTAGCAATGAAACATTACTAATACGAAGATAAGAATATGACCATATATGATATCATAACAGTGATTAAGATTCTGGAATAAGTCAATAACATTATTTAAATCATTATACAGGAGGTTCTGACAAGTACGAAGCAAATCGTACCTAAGGTAAGGGAAAATCTCACAATCTCATTCTTATCCGAGATTGTTTATACTTCAGAATTTACTGGGGAATATTTATCATCCACATACATGTTTCCTCAATATTTAATATTATTTATATCCTCATACAACTTTTTAAATTCAATTTTACCCATTGGTGAGTTTTTAGTAAAAGATATGAAAGGAATCTTTTGTCCTTTTTAGTACGAGGTACTTTTTGACTTTTCGGGCCAAAGTACGAGAAGAATGTTTTTTTTAAATTATACAACATGAATAGATTTTTATGATTTCATAGAACATTATTTCCATGAATCTTAGTTTACAGGTTTTCAATTTTATTTTTAATCATCTTTTTTTAGATTAAAATTTTATGACATGTTAATAAAGGAAAATTGTTTTTGAAATAGAAATGATATTTTCCTAAAGAATGGAGTTCAAGAATTTTATCAAAATTATTTTCCATCTAAGATAATATAGGGTTATGTTTATATCCATATTTTTACATTGACTTGATTATGTTATGATGGAATTATTTTTATGAAGTCCTTTTATCTTATATGATTTATGAAATGATGACATGATGTTTAAGAATCCCATTTTTATTACATGGGTTGTCCTGTGATGTATGATCTATAATCTTGTGGAACACATAAGAATGGTATCATTATGAGATGGGTGGGACCTATATCTCCCTCCAATGAATTGGGTAATGTTTTATATCTCATGAGATAGACATGGCTGGAATGACAGGTTAATTCAGTTCATTGATACAGGACTGAAACGAGGAGTGAACTCGGTTCAGAAATAGACTTTGTCCGCTAAGATAGTCTTGGCAATGAGTCTTGACTACTAAGAAATTATTCTTTATTATTATGTGTGTATGCAACAAAGTTTCATGTTATGATTATTGGGATTACATTTCACTACTATGATTTATCCCAAGTTATGAAATTATTATATCTTTTGCAGGTTAAGATTTCCAAAATGTAATATTCTTATGAATATGATGTGATTGATATTTATTTTGTTTACCCTTACTGAGAATTTGAGCTGACCCATTTGTATGTATTCTTTTCCCCGGGTCAGGAATAATGGTATTATGTAAGATATGCCAAAAGGGACTCTAGATATGATAAAATAAAAGGGAGACAGTGTAGATTATTTATGAACCAGTTGTTTATGTTTCCCAGTTTCTAAAGACACTATATCTATACGGTCCTTTCATGGTTTTGTTATATGTTGTAATAACTGTGCTTAAATTTTGAAGTAATAACAATGTATGTATGTTATGGTTAGTTATAGGTGGTTCTTTTAGTTTGATGTTCATTATGTCAAATTAGAGTTCTATGATATCTTAATGTACTAAGTTTGTTTTCTACTAGTCTTTATTCTATTTGAGTGATCACACTAAACACTATATTACTATAATCTCATTCTATTACTATTTATTGAATTATTAATGCACAGTTTGATTTTAGTAGTTGGGGATGGACTGTGTAGTGCAGCTGAGGCCTTGATGTTAAGGATAATATATTAAGGCTTAATTATTGTTTGAGTGAGTACAATAGACACATTATTCCCAACATATGATTCTCATACTATGGCTTGAAATGTAAATGTACAACCCAATTTCGAAGAAATAACCAAGCTGAATGGGGATCCAGATATGCGAAGAGTTCTAAATTTTTTGGTTTGGGTTTTTCAGCATAATGGTCATCGGCTTCCTTAAGTGTTATCTTTTTTCTTGTTTCTGTTATTATATTTTCATTCTTAAAAAATGATGAGGATGAATGATAATGTGAATTGAATATTTTTTTCAAGCATACGAACATCCCCACACATTTCTTTTCATTCATTTGTCTTTGTTTTATTTCTTGAAGACATAGTTACAAGAACCTCTTATGTACAATAGATCTCACTAAGTGCTTCTTTTTTGAATACTCTTACAATTTTATGTGTATTATCCAATATAATATATGTGATAGTGTGGCAAGACAATTTTTATATGACCTAATGTTTGTTTGGAATGAGTTTCTCACACGTAGAATTTGAAGTCAGCTCCCAAATACTCTCTGGACTGTTTCTTTGATATATTGATTCTTTAAACTGGTATTTGATTCGTTAAGGTTACTATTGATAAGTTTTTATTATGAATTAGTATGAAGTAAAAAAGTGAAAAATCTTTTCAGACACTATAACAGAGATATATATTTCTACACACATGCTTAGATAAAGATACTGTTTATTTTTAAAAATATAATTTTTAATGTTCTGTATTTCACTTTAAGGAATTTTTTTCGATAAAAATAAAACATGAATTGACCCTTGTTATGCTTATTTTTTTCATACAAAGTCAATGTAGAAATAATGTAGTGTCATAAAATGGTCAAGAACCCCACTTGTTTACAAATTAAAATGTGATCTTTTTTATGACTTGCATTTAAAAAACTGGGTGTGTTTATCTGACCTGCACTATTAAAAAAGATGAATGAAAAAAAGGAAACAAACTTTATCATTAAATAGACTATATGGTTTGATCTATTTAAATTTATGCTAACCCTTGGCTCATGAGTCCATCCATAAACATCTAATTCAAGGATAAAAATAAAACATAAGAAAATGTGGATTTAATTCAAAGTGTGGAGGATATTTAATGGCTTCTATTGAATGAAATGCATCACCATGCCGACACCTCATGTAACAATAAATTAAAAATTGATATCAAATCAAAAAATAAAAAGAAAAAACTGCCATTCAATGTGATAATGTGTTGGTTGGTTTAAATCACAACATATATTTACTAGAAAAATACTAAAACAAATGGATCAAATATTTAATTTTGAATCATAGTCTAAATTTGCATGATTGAGTTTTTCCTTTTAGTTTACCTAATCTAATTCATATGTATGACTACTTAATCTTTTCCCAAATTGAATTGGTCTGTCAGTTTAAGAAACCCACAATCAAGACTATTGAGTGATTAAAAAAAGAAATCTTGTGGCCATTAAACTTCAGAAAAAGTAAGAATTCCATATTGACCTTCATAGAGTTTATTCACATAAAAATATTATTTGAATCAAGGTGAATCTCTGAATATATATAAGGGACATTAGTTAAACCCTTATTGCTAGATGATCATGTCATTTTACTGGCACCAAGTTTGGATAGTTACTTTTTTGTTTTATTTTTTGTATGTGTTCATTCCAACATGGGTTTAGAATCTAGATATGAAATTATATATGATAAAACACTCCAAGTCTTTTGAAGATATAATTTTGGTTATAACCCCATCTTCCAGAATGGGTAATTTTTTCTGGCTGACGTTCCAAATTATTCAGTGTTTGATATATTTTTACTTTATCTAGTCTATTTTTTTTGACATTTACACTAATATTTCTATCAATTTATTTTTTTTGTATAGGTACTTAAAGATGTTTCAATGAAATGGGTCAATTAGTCAATGTTTTTGTGGAAAAAATGTGTTAGAAGATATATCCGAAGGTTGATGATTGAAAATAAGTTATGTTGCCCAGAATTAGGGTTCAATTCAACATTTCTAATCTCAGGAGTCATCATGATTGAATATTGAACCTAATATTATTTTTCTGGAATTTTCCCTTAAATATGATTCTTTTTAATTTTCCAATTCACTTCCTTTTTTTATCAATGTTTTTTTGTTTCCTAGTATTAAGGAAAGACCGTCGTTATGAATCCATGAGGCTATATTTTGAAAATATGTCCCAAAGATATAGAAATAAAATAATCATATAAAATTGATTAAGAAATGTCACCATGTGTTACTCTAATTTATTTGGGTCCACGATTTAAAAAGATTGTTTTTTCAATTATGATATTTTCTATTTGCAGTCCCATTAAAAGATACCCATAGAATATATTCTTCATGTGGAGTTCAGAAATGCTATTGACATTATCAATAATGATTTATCCTGATAGGATCGATTTATTTTCCTTCACTATGATCTCAATTGAAATTATTGTTACTAGATTATAAAATTGAAATCATTGTCACTAGATTACATAATTTTCAGTTTTGTTCCATTTTAAATTGAAAGTAGTGTCATTCTCAATAGTTTATAACCACTTATTATATAATCTTGTTAATTTTTATTATGAATTTTTATTTTTTATTATCATGGTCATTATTTTTTTCTATTTTTGTGGTCACTAGTTATATTATAGTGAAGGACAATGGTTATTTTGTTGTTGTGTTCATTGGTTGTTCTAGTTATGTTTCTATTGTTCTAGCCACTAGTTATTTTTATATCATTATGGAGGTTGATCATTATAGAGGTTGTTGCAGTAACTGGTTATATATTCTTGTTTTATTCATTGCTTTTATAATCTTCTAGTTGTTGATATCATGCATTATTAATTTTATATCATTTTATTAGATTAAAACTATTTGGGAATGCTAATTTTTGGAAGCTCAACAGGTTTCTTGTGATGGTGGCTGTATAAAGTAGAGGAAGCTCATGTCAGGTGAATCTTCAAACATAAATGGTGTGATGGTGGCTGTCTAAAGTAGAGGGATCTCATGTCAGGTGTAACTTCAAACATAAAGGGTGTTCCACTGCAAAGGTATGGTGATATTGTTTATGTTCAGTTCCACTGTAGCATATGATAGATTGTGTGAAGTGTTGGGGATTCCAGCTCTAGTTTCTTTTGTGGTTGGTTAAAATTAGGTGGAGCATAGAGCTTCAAGTCATGTTCCATATAGGTTTCTTCATTATTACTGCCACTCAGTGATAATTTCAGATTTTTTTTTTTGTGTATTGGTGATAACAATAGAGGTTAGAAGGGTACATTTTTGTAGACTTCCACTTGAGTGAGTCAATAACATGTATTGTCAAGCTACCTTATTATGTTTGTTATATTTTGATTTATGGGATCATGATTACTATTATTAGGGTAGGGGGTTCACTCATTAAAGATCCAGTATGCCCATTGCCCAGTTCATGGATTCTTCAAAGTGTCTTTGTTACACATTTTCCAAAACCAAATAGTCTTATTTCAAATCATTTTAAGAGGAGTAGTAATTGATATTTTTTTTATGCAGGTGTATACTGGTGGACCTAATGTTTGAGATGGATCAAATGCCACAGCCATATGAGACTAGTTGTTTGGGACTCTCCCAAAGTCATTATCAGAGTTCACCGAATCACAACTGTTTTATGGTGGAAGCTTCTACTAGTATCTCATCGAAAAAAAGAGGTTGTTTCTTCACCCCATGTATCATTTGTCACCATGCCGTGATTGTTTTTTGAAATGTACCAAAACCAATAAACTGGATTGGAATGATCGACACTTTTGTTGCGGTTTTGTTACTATTTCAGTGGTGATTCATAAATGAACCTACAGTAATTGTTTTTAACCTATTTGATATTTCAATATTAATTCTTTGAAATGAGATATATTTTGAATATTTGATCATTTATGCTCTCTTTTTTATTTCTTATGTAAGATAGAGTATGAACAACCTCCACCCATTAGTGTATCAAATGGGACTTGCTTATATCCACTAGTGACAATCATTTCATTGATGTATACTACTATCCACAAGTAAAAGAAAGAAGACCGGAAAAAAATATAAAGAAAATGGATCTTCTTGGTGAACTGTGGTAGTTATAATCATCTCACATATGTCTACTTTCACCTAGAAGTACAAGTACGATAAAAGGGACCTATAAGAAAGGGGTCTCTAGTGTGAACGAGGATAGTGAAACATGACGTACGAGATGAACATGTTAAATTATGTTGTAAAATGTTATTTCTAATAAACTTTTTGTTTTTTTTGAGTTTCGTACAACTTAATTTTATAAGTCGTCTATAATAAATAAATTATATACAGTATGATTAATAAATATAATAGAAACTTTTTGCAATAATTATTATAATACCGCATGCATAATAAATAAATTAAAAAAATTACAAATATATATTATTTTTTGTATTTCTTCTAATATTGTTAATAATATTAATAATGGAAAGATAAATGTTGATAATAAAAATTGGGTAAAACCGTGGAAGCGACACATGCGCAAAGAAGAAAATACATTAAACCCACTGGTCTGGAGACCTGACCCCACAACATAGTCTCAAATCCCTCCCCACCCTTACGACCACAGCCAAGGGTGGGGGGAATATAAATGTTGTTAATAATATTATCAATATATATATTCATCATATAAATCTGTTGCTAAAAATTTTAACCAACATTTGTATTATCCATTGGTATTATTATAATTGCGATAGAACTATTTTATCTGTCGTAATAACCTTTAGCGACAAATATTTTACAAAAAATTAAGTGATAAGACTATTTTTGTTGGTAAAATATTTTACCTACAGAAAATGCATATTTACCAAAAGATATACTCTTATAGGAAAAAACTAATTATTTTGTAGTGATTATAATTGATAATAACTAATAATAATTAAAAATAACTAATATATATATTAACATAGATTAATATTGCAATTAATACTAATTAATGTTTCAATAAATAATATTTAATTATTTAATAAATACTAATAAATATTGGAATTAATTATAATATACAATACAATCAATATTAGCTAATAATGAAATTAATAATAATTTATATTCAAAATAATAATAATCATAAAGGGGCCTTTGGGGCAGGAATATGTAGGGGCAAAACCTACCCTATACAGCTCAACCTTCGAGTCTTTCTTCTTAGGGCCTTAATGCCATGAATGTGAGGCCTTCTAACCATTAAATTATAATGGGTCAGCTATGGAGTGGGTCAATGCATGGAGGGGGTGTGGTATGTTTGTACTGGCCCATGAGAGTTTGAGTTGTTTTTTTCTTGTAACCTAGAAGAACTTAATAAATTAATTCAAGTATTAATATATATAATAATTAATATTAGAATTAATATTAATTAATAATTATTAATTCCAATATTTATTAATATTATTTATAATATTAATTATTATTAATTCATATACTAATTGATTCTAATTACATTGTTAATTATTATTAATTTCAATATTGTTTAATAATAATAATAATTATTTATAATAATTATTATTTTAATTACATTATTAATTATTATTAATTATAATAATAATGACTAACTATAATTAATATGTTAATTAATAATAAGTTACATTAGAATTAATAATTATCAATATTGTAATATAATTTTAATAAGTATTGAAAGTAATAATAATCAATAATGTAATTATAAATAATTAATTATTGAATTAATAATAATTAATATTATAAATAATAATTTATTAAAATTGATTTATATTGGAATTAAAAAAAATTGATAATAAAAATATTAATTAATTATTTATTACATTTATATTTATTGTTAATTCTCCTATTAATTATTATTATTATTTAAATATTAATTATTATAAATTCAAAAATTAATTAAAATTATTTCTAGGATTAACTACTTTTAATACCAAAATTAATTATTCTTAATTACATAATTAATTATTCTTATTTTCGATATTATTTTTTTATTATGATTATATATAATATTTATTTTTGTGAATTGCTATTAATCCAAACATTAATTATTATTATTATTTTTCGATTTTTATTAATTATAATATTAATTGATTATAATATCTTCTATTATTGTTATATTAATTTATTTATTAATTCTTATTAACTTTTATATTAATTACAGAATTAATTATTATAAATTAAATTAATGATTATATGGTCATTATTTTCTTAATTAAATGTTAATAATTACTTTATTATTATTAATTTAATTATTAATAATTAGTAATGTTTCATTATCAAATAAAATAAACAAAAAAATATATTAAAATTGCTTGAGTTAATTACATTCATGAATATGTGTAAATTATATAAAGCTTGAGTGAACATCATTCCAGAATGATAATTTTAATTTTTTAAAAAATGCTTCTTGAGTTAATGTGGTTCAGGCCAGTGGGATCCCATTTTGGGGAATACATTTTACCATAACCCATTAAAATACTTTTTTTTCAAATAAATAATTAAAAATAATGAAGTTATTAATTACATATCAAAATTATTTACATTACTAATACAACTCAACATAGATTTTAGTTATCCATGAAACAACATAAGTATAACATGATTGATCATTATGCTGGGTTTTGGTGGTTTATTATATGAACATGGGAGTAGAAACAAACCCATTTTGTTTTTGATCTATCCTTGATAGAATAAATATGAAATTTATATATGAAGAGAATAAAAATATTTTTACAAGGATAGTATATGCATTAGCCTCTATCTTTATGGAGTTTACTTGATGGTGATCACTGGAGAAATAGAAAAAATCCTATTTTCTTAGAGGGAGGTACACCGAAAAAGGATCCATGTTCGTAATGAGAGGATCCCAATACACTGAAGGGGTTTTTGTGACTTTGATATTGTGAAAATATTATATCTAGAGGAAAAGATATATAAGAATATTTGCATGAAATTGGATCATATCAAAACTTTTACTCACACCCCAACAAAGGGAGCTCATTCCCTTTATCTAGGCAGTGCCCAACACTCCTCATTCAAGAGCGTCAACTCACATAAAATTTGTTACTTCCCATTGGGGTAATGTTAATTGAACTCATTTAATGTATATGAAATTCATATATAATTCATTCAAAATGAATTAAAAATGATGAAGATCATGTGAGGATTATACAGTTAAAGTTCCAACCAAGAGATCATATAATGTTGGGCGTAGCATGGTTTCAAATTTCATCACAAAAAAACGAGATTACATTTGCATAAATTTATTATTGGGCTTGGGCTTAGGCTTATGGATACATTGTAAACAATATATCCCTAAGTCAAATGCATCACATGTATATTATATTTGTTTGCATCGATATATCTACAACATTCACTAAAAACCACCAGAACTTGATTCAAAATTTCACAACTCTTTGTGAATAAATCCAAAACACATTTTGGATACACTTTTATTGAACTATATTAATTTTGGAACAAATATATTGTCAAAAAATAATCATTATCCATCGGAATGAATGTGTTACCTTGAAAACCATAGTATCATTGACAAAAAATATGTTATATATCACACCGTGATTTTTGATTTCCTTATTTTTTTAATTTATTATCTTTGATCCTTGTCATTTAAATTTAGGATTTCTTTGAAAACTTAGAAATATATAATTTTCCCTCTATGAAGATCTTTCACGTATGGTTTACGAAATTTATTCCATTACCTTTATGTAGATACTCTTCTTGTTAATTTTTTCTTTGCACAGTTTAGTCTATACAAGAATCACATGGTCGAGTCCAAACCAAATGAGACTCTACGGAAATCACATGTGACATTTTTTGTGTGAGGATAATAGTGAACAAATTTTACATGCTTAGTATAAATTTTGTGAAAATAATGTAGATAGCTCTAGTGTTTAGAATGTGGGTTATAAATAGTTGGTGTATAGTTAAATAAATAATGTATCCAAAACATGTAAATATTTTCATCCATTCCAGTTCCATTTGGATAGTTGGAAATTTTTTTACCAAACTATATGGCCTAACAGAGTGGATAATAGATTTTTTAAAAAATTTCAAATTCTAATAGATTCCCTCCCTGATTATAACTCTATTTGGTGTTTATTTATCTCCAATCACTCAACCTATGGCTAGACTCACATCTCCATTTCCTCCTCTCCATTCCCATAGTGTTTCACTCTTGGATTTCTCACTCATTTGAGATGATATATTTGAGGTAACCGTCTCATTTACACTTCCTTCCCCATTTTATTTACATTTATATTGGTTTATCATCCATTAAAAACACTATATTTTATTTTGGATGATTTTATGGTTTATATTAGACCTAATGTTAATATTCATAATGATTAGGGGTAGTAGAAATCATCTCCTTCATCATTTGGGTTTTCGTCATCGTATGCGACTAGTTCTTCCGGAGTTCCTGGTGGGTGATTCTATGTAATACCTTATTTTATCATGTATTTGTTTTCATGATCTTTCATAAAATAATTTTATACTATTTATGATTATATTTCATTCCCTTGATGGGCATAAAATGGTTTACCAGGTTTTATATCACTTTGAAGAAAATAATCCTTTATATTTTTTTATTTTTAATTTTTTAATTGTGATTTAATAGTGATAAGTGTATGTTAATATTTAAAAGAGGGGTCTTAAACAACATTATTAATTAAAATGGGTGTGTGAAACTAGTGTAATGTTTTAAAAATGTATTTCTTAATTAAATAATACCATTAGTTTTGAAACATATTCTATTTTAGAAATGATGATCTTGATTTAAAGTTCTCTTTCATCTTTGAAGTGGATTTTAAAAATGATACTCATTTTAAATTCTTTAAAAATGAAATCATAAAGTTTATTGGTCATAAATTTTTTTAAAACCCTAGTAATTAATATTGGAATCCGAGCTAGTTTTTAAAGGTCTAATTGAAATTTCTAAATGGATTTCAAATTAGTATTTTGTTCTTCCAATGAAATTGAACCCCTTGAATAGTATGCCTTGGTTTTGTTTTTATTCACTGAGTTATATTGTTTAATTATTATTTTCAAATTATTGATACTTATCCATGATTATGAAAGGTAATGTTTCATGTGAGGGTGATGGAGGTGAGATACAATTTATTATTTATGATTTATTAATTATTTTCATGGTTCTTATAACTGTTTACTCATTTTTAAATCATTAATTATATGGGAACCCCAAGGTAAGAGAGTAGTCTAGGATTATGCTACACTATTTGGAACACATTCTTATATTCTCCCCTCAAGTGTGACATAGGGCTAGGTTGGAGAGTTTCATTCTAATGATGTCAGTGCGGACTTGTTGGTAGGCCTGTGTTAGTTTAATCAATTGACATATGTTAGTAGTTGGTATCATGTTTTGTAAAATTGGATACCATCTTCCCTTAGAACCTAGTGAGTTTCCCATGTTCATTTTTCATCATTTAGGATAATATATATGGGATCTTAAAGTGTTATTGTTTTCCGATAACATTATTTATTTCATGGAATCTATGTACTATGGATTTATATTTTTCCTATTCCTTTTTGATATAGTGAGAATTTATTATTACTTTAATTTTTTCATGATATGGTTTCTGTTTCAAATGAGTAATTTGAAAAGTGGATTTTGATAAAGTCTTTAAAAGGGAAAATGGTGTTTGGTGTAAACTGATGATTTTTCCCAAAATGTGTGACCTTCCCTCTTTTATGGTTTTAACTTTTTTCCCTTTTAAAATGAATATTTTCTAGGATTTGAAATGAGAAATTGTTTCTAAGAATTATTTTTAAAATGCAATTTTATGAGACTTTATTTTCTTTATGAACTTTTATAAAAAATATTTTTTATAAATATATTCCAACAATAATACTATAAATGTCACTAATAAATGTATTACATAGACTCCTTGGTGATATAATAATGGGTGTGTTGAACTCACAACTTGTATTAAATGATAGTTTTAAGAAGCACTTAATACTTATTTAATGAGCCTAGTTCATTTATTTAGTTTCACCTAACTAGTTTCTGCTTTCCAGTTTTTTATTAGGAGGTGGTGAGTGGCTATGAGATATATGGGGTAATTTTTTCAAGTTGGGTATTTTTTCTAGTTCAGATTTAGGATTTTTTGGATCAAACACCATGAAAGGATATATTTATATTTCATTAAGTTTCATTTATATCTATTTTATTATTCACTCGATATCATTTAACTTATTAAAAGTGAGTTTGAAATGTTTATTTATGTTTTTTCATTTTTATCTTCATTATTTATTTGGATCGAAATATTTTATATAGTATGGAGGCCTAATATATAGATGCCCCACGATTGATTCTTGGTATGTCTATAATTATTTTTTGTTTATTATTAATGAGAAAAATCATTCCCAATAGGTCTCTCTTTGATGATCAGAAACTAGTTTCTAGCTTTTGAAGATCAAGAACTCCGTTAACCCCTAGTGGAGGACTGGGCTAAGTGACATATCAGGTCAGGTCATGCTAGTTTTTTACAAGTGGTAACATAGATTATTTTCATAAAATGGGACCTATTATCTTGATAATATCTTTTTTTTTATTTTGGGATGTCTTGATATACATGAGTTAGGATTATCATTAGAAATCGAGAGGTGGATCATGAGAAGGTGTATGATCACCACTATAGTTATGAAACTTTAAATAACTTAGGTGGTGGGGACACTAATTTATAAATTGTGATTTTCCTTTGATTATTAATTATTATATATTGGCCCACATAAGAATTTGTGATTTTTATTTAGGACTCCACTAGTTTTGGAATGTAGACAGAAAAAAATGATGATTCATGTCTATTGAACATGGATTAAAAAACCATGTAGAGGCATGTCGCTTGGTTCTGGAATCTTTTTTTGGGAATAATACATGATTATAACATGGTATATTAGCCAGGAATCCATGTCATGAATGGTTCTACATTTTTTTAACTTGATATTTTGTCCGCTCTTAAGTGATTCCTGGCGAGTGTAATAAATTAAGAGAATCCTTATAATGTATTAGTATTTGGAATGAAAATTTTTAGTATATTAGATATTTATTTTTAGGTGGTTCTTGTGAAATTGGTTTTCATTGTGAGAAGTGTATGATATATAATATTATTTCTAGTTTAGAATAAGGCCCTGAGGGCTTGTTTATAAGAAAAGGTTTCTTTTGGTCAATTTTTCAAATTGAATGAAAAACTTTTAGAAGGAAAATATGTTTTTAAAAGGCAAACCTTTGTACAGTAGTGGGTTTAAGAAAATATTTATTGGATATTTAGAAAATTTAAATTATAATAATTGGTGGAATAATTTTAGTTGGTTTTCTGAAGTAAAGTGGGGTGTTTTCTTGAAAATTGATTTTTATGTATGTTTTTATGATTAAATGAGTTTTTAAATATTTAATTAGGGCCATTTATTTTTTTAAAATTATTTTTGTAATATGTGAATGATGTGTCATATTTTGATGGATCTGTTATTTTTTCAATTTCCCCTAGTTATAGTGGGACATCTTCATTTGTTGTGTGTGACATGAACTGGTTGAATTCATGTTCCATGTTATTTGGTTTTGACCTCCAAAAAGGTTTTAAAAAGTATTGAATTTTTATCTTAATGGATAAACTTCAAGGTTATTGTATGTATCTATTAAGTATAGTTTCTCTAGTTTATGGTCCTTCCCATACCCGAAATCAAGTTTTATGGTTTGAATCTTCCGTATTTTTGAACTCTATACAAGAATTAAAGAATCAATGTGTCATTTTCTACGATGTATGAGGACTTTTATTCAATATAATCAACTATTTTAACTCTAAATGTTTCTATATATTATTTTGTGTAGGCACCCAAAATGTGATTTGGGTTTGGGTGATCAATTATATTGTGATTGTCTTATTGGAATATGTTTTTATTAGATATTTATAAGTAATTAATATTCAGTTATGGTTTCGGATGATTCTACCAAGATATTTACAGGATGTTGGTTATTCTTGTCATGACCATGCTTTGGTTTTAATTCTTCTTATTATGGTTTTTTTATTTTGGAATATGTTTTGGGGACTTGGTTTATATGGTTTGGATATGGAAACCCAATGTGGGTGTTTAGGGATACAGAATGTATGAGGTTCATTTTCATTCTAGTTCGATCCATTTGTTTTATGTTTAATGAACTGTGGGTGGAATTAAATAATAAAGGTCTTGGATTACCCTCTATTTAAGTTTATTAGCCTAGAGTTAGATCTGTGTTATGTATTTTGATGGATGTTTCAAGTTTGGAGTTTCTACTTAGTTATGGGATAATGATGTTTTGTTTTAATGTTGTAGGAGTCCTTTGGAGAATCTTTTAGGATGATTCTTTCCTTGATGAATTTGTATAAGTTTTATTCGATAGTTAGTGTAATTTATTGAGGAATTTAGTTATCCCCTTTGGTTGTTTTTGTGGAAGTGTTCATTCTTGGCAATGCATTATTAGAGAGAGTTCATCCTTTGATCCAACATTTTAGATAAAGTCTAAATAGTGGGATACCTTAGTAGGTATCAATGTTCTTTGAGAATTTTATACGTTTTTAGTGAGTTTAATTCTACATATATATATTGGGTTTCATACAAGGATGTGCTCCGATAGTCTTGAGGTATAGTTCCAAGATAATGTTTCCCTTATTTGGGTCCATTCTTAGTTTCTCCCCATCCCTACCACCTAATATTTTTCATGTTGAAGTTTAAGTGATTTTTTTTCCTCCATCTTTACTGATGGATTTTATAGGGAAAGAAATAATTATGGTGGGGGATAATTATCATGTCTTGAATTTTATTTTCCCCTATATTTTATTTATTTATTGGATTTGAACCTTATCCTTGAAATTTAGGTCATGTATCTTTGAAAAACTAAAATATGTAATTTTTAGCATTGTTTATGGTTTTCACACATGGTTTAAGGGAAACCATGTGGTTACCATTAATTAAGGTACTTTTCATATTAGTTTTGTTCTTTCATGGTTTAGTCTGCATTGGTAACACATGGTTGAGTCTAAACCATGAGAAAAACAATAGAAACCATGCAATTCCTTTTGTGTATAAGGATAATGGTTCATAAATTGTGTTTGGTAAGTAAAAACTACAAGGAAAGTATGAAAATGGATATATAGTTTTTATAGTGAGTTGTTCACAATTAGTTCATGGTTAAGTAAATGGTGTGGCAAAACCATGTGAGTGATTCGGTCTCTTACAGGGATATCTTCATAGTTAGTTCACATTTTACCAATCCATACAACCTAACTATGTGTATCATCTAGGTTTTTACAAATTTAAAATTCTAAAAGAGGTACTCTATGATTTTAAACCCATTTTTGTTATTTTATCCTATCTCTCAACACATTACTAGACACACATCCCTTCTCCATCCTATTTATTCCCATGGTGTTTCACCGATGGATTTATCCCTAGTTTGAGACTAAATCATTGTGGTAACCTTAATTTTTTCCTCTTTATCTTCCTTATTATTTAATTTTCTATTTGTTTTTCATCCAATCAAAATAATATATGTCTTGTTGTTTGGTTTTTGGGTTTATAATGGACATAATGATTGTAATATTGATGTCTAGGGATAGTAGGAATCACATCCTTCATTCTTTCAGATTGTATCATCATAGGTGACTATTACTGTTAGAGTTCCTAGTGAGTGACTCTTTGAAATCCCATATTTTATCATGTATTTTTATGATTGTGATTTCCAAAATTCTTTTTATTTTATGTTATTATTATATATAAAAACCTTGGTGGGTGTAAAATGGTTTTCAAGGTTTTAAATTAGTTGAAAAAATGGAATCCTATGGGTTTTAATGTTTTAATTTTAAAATTGTAATTTAATAGTGCCAATTCTATATTAAATTTTAAAATTGGGTTTTAAAATAAATTTATTAATTTAAAGAGTCATTTGAAAATAGAGTAATGTTTTAAAAAGGAGTGTTTATAATAAAATAAGGGGTTAGGTATTAGAAAAACATTTTCATTAGAAAGGATTATCTTGATTTAAATTAGTATTTTTCTTTAAAGTGTCCTATAAATGTGATAATCATTTTATATTCTTTCAAAATTGAGTAAATTTATTCTTGATAATCATGTTTTTAAAGACTAGTAATAAATCTTGGAATCTTCATTTAGTTTTGAAATTCCTAATTGGAACATTCTAAAGGGATTTGAAACTGATGTTTTTCCCATAAAATTGATCCCATTGATTGGCATGCCTTTTTTAGGATTTTCAATTTATTGGATGTAATTTAATTATTATTGTGAATTATTGATGCGTTGGAATGATTATGAAAGGTTTTATTTCATGCAAAGGTGGTGGAGGTGAGATATAATTTATTATTTAATATTTATTGATGTATGTGATGATTAATTTGATTGTTTACACAACTCTAATTGATTAAATACCTGGGAACCAAAAGTTAAGAGAGTGGTCATGGATTATGCTACACAAATTAGAACACATGACTCTACTTCGACTCCTTTCATGAGCTAAATCTAGTCAGGGGATTTCCATTACAATGATGTTGCTGTGGGCCTATGTTACATTTCTCACAAGAAATATGCCAAAAATTAGTTCTATATTGTATAATTTATTGGAACATATTCCCTTATAACCTATTAATTTTCTAATATTCCTTGTAAATTGTTTAATGTAATACCCAAGTGATTTTTATTGTTTATTATTTCCCCTAGATTTTTTTCATGAAACTAATATATTAATAATTTATATTTTGAGAGTACCCTGTTTATTTTGTTTCAGTTGATTGCTACTTTTTTCCATCATGATATGACTTATGTTTAAAATTATTTATTTGAAATGTGGTTTGGGAGAAAGGATATATACAGGTTAAATAGTGTTTGGTGTAAATGAATGAATTTACCCAAAATGGGTGGTTTTCCCTTTTTTATGGTTTAGAAGATTTTAATTTTTTAAAATGATGTTTGCCTAAGCTTCTAAAAGAGAAATGGGTTTAAAGAAAGAGATTTCAAAAATAATGTTTTGGGAATTATTTTCATTTATATAATTTCATTAAAAATATTACTTTCAAAAAATGTTTCAGACTATAATTTTGGAAATTTCACTTATAAAGGTATCACATATACTCCTTAGTGAGATCCCACTATGAACATTTAGATCACACCTTGTAGTAACTATATGTATACATATCTTATGTATTATTTTAGGGGCCCAGTTTCTATCATTAGTTGTTCCTCACTAGTTTCACATTGTGATTTTTGTATTATGAGTTGGTGAATGAACATAATCTATATTGGTTGGTTTTATGGGTTTGAAATTACTTCTTGTTTAGTTTTTAGAGGTTGTGGATCAACCACCTCAACCTAATTTATTTATATTTCTTTAAATTTCTATTTTATCTATTTTTATATAATCTATGTATTTTAGTTTATTAAAAGCGAGTTTGAAATTTTTCTTTCAGTTTTCATGTTTTTTCATTCCTTATTTAAAAAAACCTATTTTATTTTACATGTATTTCCAAGATATGGATTCCCTAGTCCTAATTCTTGATGAGTATCTAATTATTGTTTTTTTATTATTCAATGGTGAAATCATTCCCAAGAGTGAACCCTTTGATGCCTAGACACTAGTTTCTAGCCTGTAGGGATTAGGACCTCCCTTTGTGTCCAGTGGTAGGCTGGGTTAAGTGACGTGCCGAGTAAACCCCTGTTAGCTTGTTATACAATCCATATTTAATATATGTATGAAAATATTGGCTTCTAGAAATGAATCAATGCTACTAAAGTTAATATGATATCTAGTGTGATATAAATCAAACATACTAACATCTATATATGAAAATTTCCACCACAAGATGTATTATATACACCATATATATACCAATAATGTCCCTTTTTCTATGACATATAGTGACCACTAAACATGGAAGATGTTAATATAGTATAGAACAACTCATATTTTTTTAATTATTCAAAAATGATTGACCAAGTTGATGAACAATTCAACTTTCATTCATTTAACATATGATTACATCTCATGTACTTTATCAAAATTTCTAAAAAAACTTATGTGACTCAATCAAGAATGGTCATCCATTTACTCAGTCTAATTCAACAAAGAGTTAGATGTCATTAATCATCATATAAGTTAAAACCCCTTCTTGGTTGTACTCCAACCAATGAAATGATTAGAAACATACCCACCACCATGAGATTAGCCAAGTCACTTTTTTTAATTTATCATGTAAGGTATAATAATATGGAGTTTATTATTATAGGTATCTCACTAACCATAGGTATTGAGTATACATAACAATCAAACACATATAAGAGAATTGGTGACTGTATGACATTCCATTAGATATATTTATCAGTTTAATATATGTTATAAGTCTCTACTTATTACCTCATAAAAATATTATTCAAATCCCATATACAACCCTTTGTAATTATTAACATAAAATGTTCATGTTAACCTCAATATATCATCAAAATCCATTATACTCTATAATTATAATCGATTAAGGATAAATCAAGTCATACTTTGAGGGAGTATAATTATTTGAACATTTATATAATGTAAATTTCATCATGTATGAATTAATGATAAATAAATATTAAATTTATTAAAAAATAATGACACATTTACAACCATGACATCCAATCTATCATGTGTTTAACACCCATAGATTCTATATTACCCTTTTGTTTTTTCTGTGATAATTGTTTCATCAATGAATCTACTAAATTCTTCTAAATAGCCACCCAATAGATCTTTACATCACACCTATCAAAGATCTCTCTATGAGATGGTATTTTTGATGTATTTATTTGGTCGTTTAGTGAGACTAGAGTTTCTTTGACGGAGCGATATCTCTATTATTGTCGCATTAAATATTGGCCACTTATTTAATTCTAGGTACCACTACAAGTTAAATGATGAAATTATTGATCCAAATATATTACTTCACAACATATGATATAATGATGTATTCCTACTCTATTTCTGATTCCACCATAGGGGTTTCTTGAGAACTATTCTCTGAAATAGGTCCATCTTTCAATAAAAACATGAAATCATATTGATATTTCATATCATCTTTTTTAGTTTTGATTCTATAATCTATGTAATATTTTACACCAAGTTTATACTCTCATATTAAGACCAAGAAAATATCCTAATATATTATTAGTAACATAATTATGTTCTTCAAAAAAAATCCATTGAATATTAGTAGGTTTGTATTGGTATCTACTGGTTATGCTAAAATCATAAGAGACATTAGGTCAAGTTCACAACATATCATACATGATAGACCCTATGTGGGATGTGTAAGGAATCCTATCCATTCTTTCTAACTCTTTAGAAGGATACTTAATCTTTATAATATTTAGGTCATCATATACTATTAAATACCCCTTATTAAAGCTCTCAATTCTATGCCACTTTAGTACTTTACCAATATATTTGTTTTGACACATTCTAAAAAATCCATTATATCTATCTTTATATATCTTCATACCCGGTATGTTGTTAGCTTCACCCATGTTTTTCATTGAGAATCACCTTCCCAATTACATATTTATAGAGTGAGGTGTAGGGAAGCCATTTTTGATAATAATTATGTCTTATACATATAGTATAAAAAATAATACAATAATATCCAAAATATAATTACATAAACAAGTATAATTTGTGTTTTTGATGAAACTAAACATGATTTCACCATTGAACTAGTGTTATAACTTGAAGAATGTTTCTTCAATCCATAAATGGATATTTGAAACATGAATAATATAACAGTTTCATTTGGAATTTCAAAACCATTATGTTGTATCATATACACATCATCAACTAAAATTCAATTAATAAAGTTTTATTTATATCCATTTAACATATATCATAATAAAAATAGTCTACTATGGAAAATAATATTTGAATGGCCGTATCATTATAATATCTTGATATATAACTTTATAATCTGTATAATGAATCTTTTTATAACATTTTCCACTTGAAACACTTTATTAGTAGACACTCTAGATCTATTTTATTTTTCTTATATAAAAACCCCTTCAATATTTTGGGTCTTAACTCGTCTAGTAAATTTTTAAAGTCCCAAACATGGTTAGTGTATATGGGGTGATGATGTTTGTTATTCTTTTTGAACTGTATTTATAGAATTTGAATTTGGTTTTGGCATCGATGGTCTGGTGCTCAAAGGTTTTAGCAATTAATTTTCTATAATAATTTGTTCTAGATTAGGTGAAGGGAAATGTATTCTTCTTGTTTCATGGATTTTTGGTATCATATGTTTGAGAGGGTATGGATTCAGCCATCAGAACAAGGCCCATGCGCTTCCGCACGAGACAACTATCCATTCATCTATGAGATAGTGGAAAGTGGACTTAATGTTTTTCGTTTATGGGAGGAGCTTCCTTCTTGTAGTTAAAGTTGTTTATGTAACACCCTGAGATTTTATGAAAAATATTTTTTTTAATTTCATTGATGTCTTGTGTTGTACGCTACACCAAAGGGAGCTTTCACAACATGCATAATTGAATTTCCTTGCATTACACGCAATCACGACCTTCCTCGATAGCGTGTGTAGTACGCAATACCGATTTTCACTAAACAACGATATGCTATTAAAATATTATTAAAACTAGATGTTATGAATAGTAATAGCCACTTTTTGAAATTTTGTAAATTTTATTTTTCAAAATGGACTTCATTTTTGGATTCGGAATATCTAAATTAGCTTCGGGTGAAATTTTGGTAATTTTCGGATAACTTTCATTTTTTGATGAATAGTGAAAATTAATAAATTTTAATTAAAAACAACCTTTTTAATCGAAATAATTAATAGTGATAAATTATTAATTTGAGTGGTTTTAAAGTATATTTAGAATATATTTTTACAATTTAATATAATCTTGGTCATTGGATGTAATTTCACATTTAAACCAGACATAAACAAGTGCCAATCTTTTGATAGTTATTATCTCTTAATAACACGCTATTTATTTTGACGACGGGAATTAATTTTTAAATTAAGTAATGAAACTGATATGTTTTGAATTTGGTAAAACAAACATCATTTTTCAGTTCATAATATCAAATATAGCTTCGGCCTAATTTTTGGTATTTTTCTAGAAACTTTCATTTTTTGATGAATAGTGAAACCACTAAGTGGTAGTTTAAAAAAAATTAATTTTTCATAAAACATAATTTTACCAATTCTGTGAGTAGAATTTCAAAAATCCGAGAGACACGGTTGATGTCAGTAAGTAAAATGTGGTTCAATGAGATGAAAATAATTTTTGGTGAATAGTAACGTTTTACTTTTTTTTGCCACGGTTACAAGTAAATAGGGTAATTAAGGGTAAAAATGATATTATTATTACCCTAAAACATGTTTTAATTCTATTGAATAAGTTTAATTAGACCAAAAACATCCTTAGGAATAAAATATGGCCATTTAGGCCCACTTGGATTAGATTAGGAAATTTATTATTAATTTATTTAAAGAAGGGTTAAAATAGTTAAAATCAAAGTTTAATAAGTATATCATTTTTAATATAGGGTTATACATAAGATAAATTAGACTATAAATATTAATTATAAATACAAAATGATTTACTACATAATGGTATTTTATTTGTAATTTTTAGACATTAAATAATTTAATTTATTTATGACACAAAGATGATGCAGTAATTATTTTATTAATGAAATATTGACATAATTGATGTTATAAATACCAAAATAAATGTAATTTGAGGATTTTTATGAATTACACTAATTTTCTAGGTTAATATGACATGTTATTATTGATATAATTAACTTATTTAGAACTAATAAGTCTGTTATGATCTTCACAAAAATCAATTACTAAATAGTGTCAAAATTGACATAAAATAATTTTTAAAACAGATATTATATTATTAATTGTTATTTTATTCCTAAAAATATATGGATTGGAAACATGACTTAGATAAGGTTATACATATTAATAATAAACAACTTGGGGTTCGTTTGGCTTCTTATAGTAAGTTAATTAACCTTATAGTGTAAGAACAAAAAAAGACACGGTAAAAGTAAAATTATCTAACTAAATGTTAAATCTAAATGATAAGGTTAAAATAGGAACCTAAACCTGTATAAATTCTATTGTATGAGAGGATTTAGACCCATACACACCTTATATTCTAAATAAATAAATTTGGAGCTATTTAAAACCGAATTTTTCTTTACAATAAAATAATATTTTTTGTTATTCCAAAGGTGCCCCTCTCCTCCCTTATAAAAGGGAACCTCCCCCCTCTCTTCCTCACACCACATTGAGCCTTCAATCTCGGCCAAAACCTGAAAAATTATCCTCTCCACTTCCCTAGAAACATCCTAGTGGTCCTAGTCTTCTTCAAACACCAATTTTAGTGCCCTAAAAGGAGATCTCAAAAAGGCGTTTCGAAGAAGAGGTAATGTTCGTTACCAATTCTTTCATCTTTATTTCTTCTTCCACTTATTCTTATTTAGTTGTTTCATTATGAAGTAATAACATCAGTATCACTCATATACTGATATGTTATTATAAGTATGAAAGAACCCTATTCCACCATCTATCCATCCCACAGAAAATGAAATCACCGCACGTGCGTACGTACAGAATACCGTCTCCACGCCGTGGTGTAACCTATTTTCCACCACCACCTTACTTGGATGGGTATAATGGTGTAAATAATGAATATATATGATTATTTTAAAGTGATATTGAATTAAGAAATAGTATACATACACTCTAATACAATTCCATGATCATGAGAACGATATCATCGCTCGTGCGTACGTACGGACTACCGTCTCCACGACGTGATGAGATTCATTCTCCATGTTAACCATTCATGAATGATTATAAATTAAATATAATAAGTAATAATGAAATATATGACATAATAATGATACTATATTTATGTGTATATATATGTTTTTCATCTACTTAATTCCATTCAACTCAATAAGGAAACGAAAACAGCGTTCATGCGTACGTACGACCTACCGTCTCCATGAACATTGTATTTCTTTCCATTTTAATGATCTATTATATATATGTATATTATGAATATATAGTATATATAAATCATGTTTTATATTCTGGAATTAAGTAATCATGATCTAAGTAATCATATGAATAATTACAAGTCAAAACACGGACGAAAAATGAAACGATTTTACCCAAAACGCTCTTTAACATGGAATTTACAAAAGAACAGGTAATATAAAGTCATAAGTGAACCATATATGATATCATAACAATGAGTATGATTCTGGAATAAGTCAATGACATTATTTAAATCATTATACATGAGGTTCAGACACTTACGAAGCAAATCAGACCTAAGGTAAGGGATAATTGTGCAAATCTCATTTTTATCCGAGATTACTTATTTGTAAGTATTTCAAGGGTTATTGCTATAATCCATGTCCATGTTTTATAAAAGTTTATTCATGTATGTTTAAAGTCATTTTATACCCATTTTTACTTTTACCCCATGGTGTAGAAGGAATCATTCTTTTGTTTTTTTCTTTTAAAATTTCATGACGTTTTGTGAAAAGAAATTGATTTTGAAGAAGAAAGGATATTTTCCTCAAGAATTCATTTCAAGTGTTTTATAAAAACCATTTTCCATATAAGATGACATTATTTCATATGTGTATGGTTCAATTATAAAGGCTATATGATTTACATGGTTTCACTTTTCTTATTATGAAATGATGTCCATTTATTTTATATGGATTATGTGATGATGGAATGATGTTTATGAAACCAATTTTATTCATTGGGTTATGATGAATAATTTATGTTTATGTTGTGGCACAAGTAATAATGATTTCATTATGAGATGGGTGGGACCTATATCTCCCTCCAATTCTTTGGGTAAAGATTTATATCTCATGAGATAGACATGGCTGGAACGACAAGTTAAATCGGTTCAGTAATACAGGACTGGAATGAGGAGTGAACTCGATTCAGAAAGGGATTTTTTCCACTAAGATGGTCTTGGCAGCAATGCCTTGGCTACTATGGAAATAATTTCATGTGCTTAATGGTTTCCACAATTACATGTTTTATTCCCATGCTATTTTATCATTCTTAATGTTTCTTTATGATCTATACCTTACGTACTTCCATGTTTTGTGTCATTTCTCAAGCTTTTGATGTTTAAACATTATGTTCATGTTTGTAAGTTCAAATGTATATGGTATGTTTTATTTTATCCATGATTACACTTACTGGGCATTTGATCTCACCATTTTTATGTTTTCTTTTCCCCAAGATATAAAGAAAGGTTTTAGGTAAGAAAAAAAGGAAGATCTTTATGGGAGATGTTGAAGATCTTTCACCACGATTAGAAGATTACATTCCAAGTTTCCAAAGACACTAAAATATTAAGGTCCTTGTGTGTCTATTTTTTTTATGTATTAATTATTCCGCTAAAGTACTGTAATGTCCATGTACGTCATGCTTTGGGTCTCTACAGTGGGTATCAGAGGAAAAGTTTAGTCAACCTTTGGAAACTAGGATGCAAAAACCTTAGTGAGATCCCTAGAGATATTTCCAAGGTATGTCTAGGGATGTCCCTAAGGATAAGTATACGTATAAGATATAGTCCATGAACTATGGTAACGATAATAGATTAAACCAAAGATGTTAGATATTGAAGTTACTCCCCCTTTATTATGATTTTTTCCTCTCACACTATTCTTTTTGGGTTTTAGAAAATGGTTGGAAACAAGATGATTCACGATAATGGAGGATATGATAGACAATGGAATGATATTCTTCATGAGAAACCAAATGAAATGGGATTTGGAAGTCAAAACATCATTATTATTACGAATCAACAATCTCATAATATGATCAATAAAGTAAAATTTGGTATGTTTCCTGACTCGGCTAATAAGAGAAAGATGGAGTTTCATGATGATCATAGAGGAAATAAAGTTCAATTTCCCCTATGTAAATCATGTTGGAAGAGGCATCAAGGAGAATGTTTCAAAGGAACTGGAAGATGCTTTGGGTGTGGAAAAGAAGGACACAAATCCAGTAAGTGAAAAGGAAAAGGTTCAGTTAACACCAGGGATGAGGATAATGGTATTTCCACGACATCAACAATGGTTAAATGTTTTAAATGTGGAATGTATGGGCATTATGAGAACCAATGCCCTAAGGTAAAGTCTCATGAAGAGAATCAGTATGGTCGTATGGGTAGTATTTATGTTGATGATGATGGAGAGACTACAAATGATATGTGAGATGAAAGAATTGTTGAAGCTCGGTCGATGGTTTAAGAATGTAGTGGAATGATTACATGTTTATCATGTGTAATTTTGTATAAGTAATATCATGGTACTATGGAATAAAGAGACATCTAAGGATTGTTACACTGTTTTATTTCCTTGAGTTTTGAAGGTGTATGATTAATGGTACCAGTATCCATGAAAGGTTATTCATATATTTTTGGAATGTAGATGATATACGTATAATGAAGGGATAAGGAGAAAATTAAATATTTGATAGTATTCATGAGCTCATGACTGATATAAGGAGAAAATTATATCACGGTTTGAGTATATAGAATTTTTGGATTTTGGTATGTGGAAAGAGTTAAATTTTGACATGCTTGGTTGACGACATTTCAAGTTATCGTTTTCTTTATGCTATGAGCTTGGACCGAAGTATTTTAGATAAGCCTAAAGATTGGAATGGATTATGTTAACCATAAGTTAGTATTTTTTAAGGATAGAACTTATTTTTGATATGATTTATGTGATGTTATAGTAATGTAGTTTTAGAAAAAGGACAACCTGCAGGACGGGCGGCAACACATCGCTTCGGACAAGGCTGTGGGAACCGAACCCACAACCGAAGTGCGACTGGCCTTTATTGCCTTCCAATGGCCTGCAGGAAGTCCCTGTTTAGTTTAAAATAGTTTTATTATATTAAGCAGTATGATATATGAAGTATAAGTCCATTTTAGGAACTATATAGGATTAATCTCACTATAGATGGACTTATGTAAGTTTTGATAACTTTTCTAACCTTTTGTTTGAGACAGATGGAATGACCCATCATTCTATCACATGATCTGCTAACACATCATGAATGAAAAATTTGACTTCATTTATTTAAGTGATGAAGTGGAAATTGTCCAAGGAATGACCAACGGTGAGACTATACCAAAATCACAAAAGTATTTCTTCTAATTCCAATTTCCCCAACTTTAGGGAAATGATATTGAAAAACAAAAATGTGTTCCTAGTGCTCTTATATCTGATGAATCAGATGGTACCATAGATCGTCACAAATTTATGGATTTTTGATTGCTGGATTTTCTATAGCCATGTTCTCTACCACTCTCCATCAGAACATGATGTTTAGATTTCTCTTCCATATCCATATTTTCACCTATGTGGAAACCCAGTGATTAGTTTATTTTGGTAACCATTAAGTTTCATACTTTTGTTTTTAAATATTGGTTTTGGTATTCCTTTTTACGATGTGGGTTTCTATTAAAGAAACTTTCGAGGAGTAAACCATTTATAAACCCGACGAATTTCGAGGGCGAAATTCATTTTAAGGGGGGTAGAATGTAACACCCCGAGATTTTATGAAAAATATTATTTTTAATTTCATTGATGTCTTGTGTTGTACGCTACACCAAAGGGAGCTTTCAAAACACGCATCATTGACTTGCCTTGCATTACGCACAATCGCGACCTTCCTCGATAGCGTGTGTAGTACGCAATACCGAGTTTCACTAAACAACGATATACTATTAAAATATTATTAAAACTAGTCGTTATGAATAGTAATAACCTATTTTTTAAATTTTGTAAATTTTATTTTTCAAAGTGGACTTCATTTTTGGATTCGGAATATCGAAATTAGCTTAGGGTGAAATTTTGGTACTTTTTGGATAACTTTCATTTTCTGATGAATGGTGAAAATTAATAAATTTTAATTAAAAACAACCTTTTTAATCGAAATAATTAATAGTGATAAATTATTAATTTGAGTGGTTTTAAAGTATATTTAGAATATATTTTTACAATTTAATACAATGTTGGTCATTGAATGTAATTTCACATTTAAACCAGTCATAAACAAGTGTCAATCTTTTGATAGTTATTATCTCTTAAGAACACACTATTTTTTTTCACGAAGGGAATTAATTTTTAAATTAAGTAATGCAACTAATATGTTTTGAATTTGGTAAAATAGACATTATTTTTCAGTTCATAATATCAAATATAGCTTAGGCCTAATTTTTGGTATTTTTATGGAAACTTTCATTTTTTGATGAATAGTGAAACCACTAAGTGATAGTTTAAAAAAATGAATTTTTCATAAAACTTAATTTTACCGCTTTTGTGAGTGGAATTTCAAAAATCCGAGAGACACGGTTGATTTCAGTAAGTAAAATTTGGTTCAATGAGATGAAAATAATTTTTGGTGAATAGTAACGTTTTACTTTTTTTTACCATGGTTAAAAGTAAATAGGGTAATTAAGGGTAAAAATGATATTATTATTACCCTAACACATGTCCTAATTCTATTGGATAAGTGTAATTCGACCAAAAACAACCTTAGTAATAAAATATGACCATTTAGGCCCACTTGGATTAGATTAGGACATTTATTATTAATTTATTTAAAGAAGGGTTAAAATAGTTAAAATCAATGTTTAATAAGTATATAATTTTTAATATAGGGTTATACATAAGATAAATTCGACTATAAATATTCATTAGAAATATAAAACTATTTCCTACATAATGGTATTTTATTTGTAATTTTTATACATTAAATAATTTAATTTATTTATGACACAAAGATGATGCAGTAATTATTTTATTAATGAAATATTTACATAATTGATGTTATAAATACAAAAATAAATGTAATTTGAGACTTTTTATGAATTCCACTAATTTTATACGTTAATATGACATGTTAGTATTGATATAACTAACCGTTTTAGAACTAATCAGTCTATTATGATCTTCACAAAAATCAATTACTAAATATTGTCAAAATTGACATAAAATAGTTTTTAAAAATAATATTATATTATTAATTGTTATTTTATTCCTAAAAATATAAGGTTCTGCCAAATGACTTATATAAGGTTATATATATTAATAATAATAATCTTGGGGTTCGTTTGGCTTCTTATAGTAAGTTTATTAACCTTATAGTGTAAGAACAAAAAAAGACACCGTAAAAGTAAAATTATCTAACTTAATGTTAAATCTAAATGATAAGGTTACAATAGGAAACTAAACATGTCTAAATTATATTGGATGAGAGGATTTCTATCCATCCCTACCTTAGATTATAAATAAATCATTTTGGAGCTATTTAAAACCGAATTTGGATTTATAATAAAATAATATTTTTTGTTATTCCAAAGGTGCCCCTCTCCTCCCTTATAAAAGGGAACCTCCTCCCTCTCTTCCTCACACCACATTGAGCCTTAAAGATCAGAAAACCCCTGAAAAATTCTCCTCTCCACTTCCCTATAAAAATACTAGGGGTCATGGTCTTGTTCAAAGACAGATTTTAGTGCCCTAAAAGGAGATCTCGAAAAGGCGTTTCAAAGAAGCGGTAATGTCCGTTACCAATTCTTTCATCTTTATTTCTTCTTCCACTTCTTCTTATTTAGTTGTTTCATTATGAAGTAATAACATCAGTATCACTCATATACCGATATGTTATTATAAGTATGAAACAACCCTATTTCACCATCTATCCATCCTACGGAAAATAAAATCACCGCGCGTGCGTACGTACAGAATACCATCTCCACGCCGTGATGTAATCTATTTTCCACCACCACCTTACTTGGATGGGTATAATGGTGTAAATAATAAATATATATGATTATTGTAAAGTGATATTGATTCTGAAATAGTATACAAACACTCCAATACAATTCCACGATCATGAGAATGATATCATCGCTCGGGCGTACGTACAGACTACCGTCTCCACGACGCGATGAGATTCATTCTCCACGTTTACCATTCATGAATGATTATAAAGTATATATAATAAGTATTCATGAAATATATGACTTAATAATTATACTGGATTTATGTGTATATATATGTATTTCATCTACTTAATTCCATTCAACTCAATAAGGAAACGAAAACAGCATTCATGCATACGTACGACCTACCGTCTCCATGAACGGTGTATTTCTTTCCATTTACTGATCTATTATATATATGTATATTCTGAATATATATTATATATAAATCATGTTTTATATTCTTGAATTAAGTAATCATGATCTAAGTAATCATATGAATAATTACAAGTCAAAACACGGACGACAAATGAAACGATATTACCCAAAATGCTCTTTAACATGGAATTTACAAAAGAACGGGTAATATAAAGTCATAAGTGAACCGTATATGATATCATAACAATGAGTATGATTATGTAATAAGTCAATGACATTATTTGAATCATTATACAGGAGGTTCGGACACTTATGATGCAAATCGGACCTAAGGTAAGGGATAATTGTGCAAATCTCATTTTTATCCGAGATTACTTATTCGTAAGTATTTACTGGGGTTATTGCTATCATCCATGTCCATGTTCTATAAAAGTGTATTCATGTATGTTTAAAGTCCTTTTATACCCATTTTTACTTTTACCCATGGTATGTAAGGAATCATTCTTTTGTTTACCCTACGAGGTACTTTTTTTAACTTTTCCAACAAAAGTACAAGAAGAATGTTTTTTAACTTATACGGCACGATCAGGGTTTTTACGGTTTTATAAAGCCTTATTTTCATGAAGATTCCTCAAAAATATTTCATAAATATTTTAAACAAAATATTTTTCTTTTAAAATTTCATGACTTTTTGTGAAAAGAAACTGATTTTAAAGAAGAAAGGATATTTTCCTCAAAAATTCATTTCAAGTGTTTTATCCAAACCATTTTCCATCTAAGATGATATTATTTCATATGTGTATGGTTCAATTATAAAGTCTATAAGATTTACATGGTTTCAATTTTCTTATTATGAAATGATGTCCATTTATTTTATATGGATTATGTGAGGATGTAATGATGTTTATGAAACCCATTTTATTCATTGGGTTATGATGAATGATTTATGTTTATGTTATGGCACAAGTAATAATAATTTCATTATGAGATTGGTGGGACCTATATCTCCCTCCAATGCATTGGGTAAAGATTTATATCTCATGAGATAGACATGGCTGGAATGACAAGTTAAACTGGTTCAGTAATACAGGACTGGAACGAGGAGTGAACTCGATTCAGAAAGGGACATTGTCCACTAAGATGGTCTTGGAAGCAATGCCTTGGCTACTATGGAAATAATTTCATGTTCTTAATGGTTTCCACAATTAAATGTTTTATTCCCATGCTATTTTATCATTCTTAATGTTTCTTTATGATCTATGCCTTACATACTTCCATGTTTTGTGTCATTTCTCAAGATTTTGATGTTTAAACATTATGTTCATGTTTTTAAGTTCAAATGTATATGGTATGTTTTATTTTATCCATGATTACCCTTACTGAGCATTTGAGCTCACCATTTTTATGTTTTCTTTTCCCCAGGATATAAAGAAAGGTTTTAGGTAAGAAAAAAAAGGAAGATCTTTATGGGAGATGTTGAAGATCTTTCACCACGATTACAAGATTACGTTCCAAGTTTCCAAAGACAATAAACTATTACGGTCCTTGTGTGTCTGTTTTTGTTATGTATGAAGTATTCCGCTAAAGTAATGTAATGTCCATGTACGTCAAGATTTGGGTCTCTACAGTTGGTATCAGAGGAAACGTTTAGTCAACCTTTGGAAACTAGGATGCGAAAACGTTAGTGAGATCCTTAGAGATATTTCTAAGGTATGTCTAGGGATGTCCCTAAGGATAAGTATATGTATAATATATAGTCCAAGAACTGTGGTAACAATATTAGATTAAACCAAAGATATTATATATTGAAGTTACTCCCCCTTTATTATGATTTTTGCCTCTCACACTAGTCTTTTTGGGTTTTAGAAAATGGTTGGAAACAAGATGATTCACGATAATGGAGGATACGATGGACAATGGAATGATATTCTTCATGAGCAACCAAATGAAATGGGATTTGGAATCCAAACAACATTATTACGCCGAATCAGAAATCTCATAATATGATCAATAAAGTAAAATTTGGTAAGTTTCCTGACTCGGCTAATAAGAGAAAGATGGAGTTTCATGATGATCATAGAGGAAAGAAAGTTCAATTTCCCTTATGTAAATCATGTGGGAAGAGGCATCAAGGAGAATGTTTCAAAGGAACTGGAAGATGCTTTGGGTGTGGAAAAGAAGGACACAAAGCCAGTAAGTGCAAAGGAAAAGGTTCAGTTAACACCAGGGATGAGGATAATGGTATTGCTACGACATCAACAATGGTTAAATGTTTTAAATGTGGAATGTACGGGCATTATGCAAACCAATGCCCTAAGTTAAAGTATCATGAAGAGAATCAGTATGGTCGTATGGGTAGTATTTATGTTGATGATGATGAAGAGACTACAAATGATATGTGAGATGAAAGAATTGTTGAAGCTCAGTCAATGGTTTAAGAATGTAGTGGAATGATTACATGTTTATCATGTGTAATGTTGTATAAGTAATCTCATGGTACTATGGAATAAATAGACATCTAAGGATTGTTACACTGTTGTCTTTCCTTGAGTTTTGAAAGTGTGTGATTAATGGTACCAGTATCCATGAAAGGTTATTCAGATAATTTTGGAATGTAGATGATATGCGCATAATGAAGGGATAAGGAGAAAATTAAATGTTGGATATTGTTCATGAGCTCATGACTGATATAAGGATAAAATTATATCATGGTTTGAGTATATAGAATTTTTGGATTTTGGTATGTGGAAAGAGTTAACTTTTGACATGCTTGGTTGATGACATTTCAAGTAATCGTTTTCTTTATACTATGAGCTTGGACAGAAGTATTTTAAATAAGCCTAAAGATTGGAATGGATTATGTTAACCATAAGTTAGTATGGTTTAAGGATATATTTTTTCTTTGATATGTTTATGTGATGTTATAGTAATGTAGTTTTAGAAAAAGGAAAACCTGCAGGACGGGAGACATCCCATCGCGTTGGACAAGGCTGTGGGAATCGAACCCACAACCGAAGTGCGACTGGCCTTTAACGCCTACCACTGGCCTACAGGAAGTCCCTGTTTAGTAGAAAATAGTTTTATTATGTTAAGAAGTATGATATATGAATTATAAGTCCATTTTAGGAACTATATATGATTAATCTCACTATAGATGGACTTATGTAAGTTTTGATAACTTTTCTAACCTTTTGTTTGAGACAGATGGAATGACCCATCATTATATCACATGATCTGCTAACACATCATGAATGGCAAATTTGACTTCATTTATTTAAGAGATGAAGTGGAAATTGTCCAAATAATGACCAACAGTGAGACTATAACAAAATCACGAAAGTATTTCTTCTAATTCCAATTTCATCAACTTTAGGGAAATGATCTTGAAAACCAAAAATGTTGTCCTAGTGATCTTATATCTGATGAATCAGATGGTACCTTAGATCGTCACAAATTTATGGATTTGTGATTTCTGGCTTTTCCATAGCCATGTTCTCTACCACTCTCCATCAGAACATGATGTTTAGATTTCTCTTCCATATCCATATTTTCACCTATGTGGAAACCCAGTGATTAGTTTATTTGGGTAACCATTACGTTTCATACTTTTTTTTTAATGATTGGTTTTGGTATTCCTTATTACGATATGGGTTTCTATTAAAGAAACTTTCGAGGAGTAAACCATTTATAACCGAGACGAATTTTGAGGGAGAAAATCATTTTAAGGGGGGTAGAATGTAACACCCTGAGATTTTATGAAAAATAATCTTTTTAATTTCATTGATGTCTTGTGTTGTACGCTACACCAAAGGGAGCTTTCACAACACGCATCATTGAATTGCCTTGCATTACGCTCAATCGTGACCTTCCTCGATAGCATGTGTAGTACGCAATACCGAGTTTCACTAAACAACGATATACTATTAAAATATTATTAAAACTAGCCGTTATGAATAGTAATAACCACTTTTTGAAATCTTGTAAATTTTATTTTTCAAAATGGACTTAATTTTTGGATTTGGAATATCAAAATTAGCTTAGGGTGAAATTTTGGTACTTTTCGGATAACTTTCATTTTCTGTTGAATGGTGATAATTAATAAATTTTAATTAAAAAAAACCTTTTTAATCAAAATAATTAATAGTGATAAATTATTAATTTGAGTGGTTTTAAAGTATATTTAGAACATATTTTTACAATTTAATACAGTTTTGGTCATTTGATGTAATTTAACATTTAAATCAGAAATAAACAAGTGTCAATATTTTAGTAGTTATTATCTCTTAAGAACACACTATTTGTTTTGACGACGGGAATTAATTTTTAAATTAAGTAATGAAACTGATATCTTTTAAATTTGGTGAAATAGACATCATTTTTCAGTTCATAATATCAAATATATCTTAGGACAAATTTTTGGTATTTTTCTAGAAACTTTCATTTTTTGATGAATAGTGAAACCACTAAGTGGTACTTTAAAAAAATGAATTCTTCATAAAACATAATTTTACCGCTTCTGTGAGTGGAATTTCAAAAATCAGAGAGACACGGTTGATTTCAGTAAGTAAAATTTGGTTCAATGAGATGAAAATAATTTTTGGTGAATAGTAACGTTTTACTTTTTTTTACCACGGTTAAAAGTAAATAGGGTAATTAAGGGTAAAAATGATATTATTATTACCCTAACACATGTCCTAATTCTATTGGATAAGTGTAATTCGACCAAAAACAACATTATGAATAAAATATGACCATTTAGGCCCACTTGGATGAGATTAGGACATTTATTATTAATTTATTTAAAGAAGGGTTAAAATAGTTAAAATCAATGTTTAATAAGTATATCATTTTTAATATAGGGTTATAAATAAGATAAATTAGACTATAAATATTCATTAGAAATATAAAATGATTTCTTACATAATGGTATTTTATTTTTAATTTTTAGACATTAAATAATTTAATTTATTTATGACACAATGATGATGCAGTAATTATTTTATTAATGAAATATTGACATAATTGATGTTATAAATACCAAATTAAATGTAATTTGAGACTGTTTATGAATTCCACTAATTTTATAGGTTAATATGACATGTTAGTATTGATATAATTAACTGTTTTAGAACTAATCAGTCTGTTATGATCTTCACAAAAATCAATTACTAAATAGTGTCGAAATTGACATAAAATAGTTTTTAAAAGAAATATTATATTATTAATTGTTATTTTATTCCTAAAAATATAAGGTTCGGCCAAATGAATTAGATAAGGTTATATATATTAATAATAAACAACTTGTGGTTCTTTTGGCTTCTTATATTAATTTTATTAACCTTATAGTGTAAGAACACAAAAAGACACGGTAAAAGTAAAATTATCTAACTTAATGTTAAATCTGAATGATAAGGTTAAAATAAGAACCTAAACTTGTATAAATTATATTGGATGAGAGTTCTTCGACCCATCCCCACCTTAGCTTCGAAATAAATCAATTTTGAGCTATTTAAAACCGAATTTGGATTTATAATAAAATAATATTTTTTGTTATTCCAAAGGTGCCCCTCTCATCCCTTATAAAAGGGCACCTCCTCCCTCTCTTCCTCACACCACATTGAGCCTTCAAGCTCTGCCAAACCCTGCCAAAGTCTCCTATAAACTTCCCTATAAACATCCTAGAGGTCCTGGTCTTCTTCAAACACAAATTTTAGTGCCCTAAAAGGAGATCTCAAAAAGGCGTTTCAAAGAAGAGGTAATGTCCGTTACCAATTCTTTCAACTTTATTTCTTCTTCCACTTCTTCTTCTTTAGTTGTTTCATTATGAAGTAATAAAATCAGTATCACTCATATAATAATATGTTATTATAAGTATGAAACAACCCTATTTCACCATCAATACATCCCACAAAAAATGAAATCACCACGCATGCGTACGTACGACATACCATCTCCACGCTGTGGTGTAATCTATTTTCCACCACCACCTAACTTGGATGGGTATAATGGTGTAAATAATGAATATATATGATTATTTTAAAGTGATATTGAATTCTTAAATAGTATACACACAATCCAATACAATTCTACGATCATGAGAACAATATCATCGCTCGTGCGTACGTACGGACTACCGTCTCCACGACGCGATGAGATTCATTCTCCACATTAACCATTCATGAATGATTATAAAGTATATATAATAAGTAATCATGAAATATATTACATAATAATGATACTGTATTTATGTGTATATATATGTATTTCATCTAATTAATTTCATTCAACTCAATAAGGAAACGAAAACAACCTCATTTTTTACCTAAAACAATAAAAACACATTTCCAAATAATTACATATAACACAAAGTAAAAAATGGACTTTAAATTTTAATATTTTTATTTTCAATTTACCTAGATGTTATTTTAAATATAAATACCCATTAAAGTGCAACAAAATAGATGACCATGGTTATCACACATGAGGATCTTTGGCGTTGATCACACAATATTACTAATTCAATTACAATTTTTTAATTTTTTTGTATTTTATAAAAAAAATAATGGGTTTGATAACGAGGAATGAAAATTTGAAAATAAGACATACATATACAATAAAAAAAATATTGAATGTAGGTTAGAGAAGAAATTAAATTATATTGAGTGAATCATTCGGAGAGAACATTCATTATATTATTTTATATTCTTTTAATGGACACACTCCATTGTATTTTTGGACATCTTTTTATGACCCAATTTTTAATATACAATGCACTAAAATTTCTCCAAGTACACCATAGATGAACCAGCTTGATGAAGGAATAATGGTTGTAAAATAAGAAGATAACCGTTGGATAACATTAAAAATTTCATAAATATGAATTATAATGAAGATATATTTCATTTTGAACACTAAATTGAAATAACTTTTTTAACTAGAATTAGGTACATTAATATAGAGACAAATTATGAAGAAATAGATCTTGTAGACTCATGTGAAACTTCTAGTATTCACTCTGATCATGTTGTTATGAATATTAATCCAAATCAAAATTTTAGAGAGTTATGTGCCCCAACATGTTTTTATTGACAAAACTATTTTGAATTACTAGAATTATAAAATTATTTCGAATTTATAATTAACATAATATTGATACTACAAAAATTTAATGGTATTGTAGGTAAATATGAAAACATACATGCCAGAATTCACATATGATTGTTCAAGTTTCAAGACACGAGGAGTATCTATAGAGAAATTCAAGTGGAGGGTGTTCCCCTTTTCACTTTAAGGATATGCAAATATTTGGTTGTATAATCTACAACTAGGGGGATTAATGACTAGGTCAACCAAAAAATATTATTTATAAAATGAATTTACTAACATGAAAAAGTAAAATATTAAGGATCTTTGTACTATCTAATGAGCATATGGAGAAATTTCTTATAATTACTATGAGAGACTTAAAATGTTTTTTTAGTTTTCCTCATAAATCAATAGAATAAAATCATTTTATTGTATTCTTCTATATGGCCGTTCTATACAATGATATGATTATCAGGAGAATCTTTGAGTCACTAGTAGAACCCAGAACCTTGATTGAGAGGATTGCATAAATTCACCCGCAATTTAGGATAAGATGTACAGATTCAAGAGGTATTCATACGGTAAAAACTTCTAATTAATATCTTTTAATATAAAATAAAAATTAATATTAAATAATATTTGTGAGATATGTGGTCATGAAATAAGTGAGTGAATAATAAGAACCAGTGTAAAACCCCAAGATTTTGTGAAATATATATTTTTGAATAAATTTAATCTTTTCAATATATTAATTTATATATAGAAATAGGTTTATACTAAATTACATGAAACACTGGTTTTATCTTACATTACATAGAACACTTTTTATAGCCTCAGTTAAATTCAATACCAAGTTTAAATTAGACATGGGAAATTATTAAAATATTATTATGTAATATGATTTTTATCACCTAGCTATTGGAATGGAATGCATGGAAAATGATTAACTAAATTATGAAAATTTATGGTTTAAAAATGTATATAAAATTAATTATTTAGTACATAATTAATTACAAATTATAATAAAATCTTTTTTAAAATTAAAAAATCATTGTTTTAAAAAACTACTTTTTATGTGCATAATTGTGTTTTACATTAATAAATTTTAAAAAATTAACTTTAGGTGAATTATTTTATTGAAATTAATGAAATTAATATATTATATATTAAATAATTTTTTTTTAAATTCATATTATGTGTTAACAATAGAAGAGATAAAAATAAACCTAATTTTATGAATACAATGATATTTTTCTATAAACCAGTTTTGTTACATTTTTCATATTTATTTTAAAAAAGTTTTTGAAATTTTTATAAATATTTTGAAAAAGTAAAAAACAATTTTGAAATAATCATTTAAAAATTACCTTAGGGCGAATTCTTGATAATTTTATGAGAAAATAAATTTTTTGATGAATAGTGAAAATACTGGTTTTTATTAAGAATTATAATTACTTTTAAGGATTTTAAAAAATAAAAATCGTTTTAATATGGGTTGAAATGAAATAATAGTTCAATAATACATATATTAATTCAATTTGGGTCCTTAAAATAAATTTCATGTTGAATTTTTAAATAAGATCTGTTTAAAATTTTGATCATTTACTCTTTGAAGACCATCTTTTTCATCGCATTTGCTGGATTAATTTTAAATTAAAATTTGACACATCAATGAATTGAATTTAGAAAAATGGATTCATATTTTTAATAATCATGATTTATATTATTTAATAATTTTAGCTTAATTCTTTACCATAGTGAATAGTAAAAATAGTAAAAAAATATTTTCCATTGTTAACCTAAAAATAGGTTTATCGGGGAGTTAAACTAAATAAGTAAGGGTTAAAATGGACCAAAACATTTATACTACCCATTTAATGGAAATATTTAGACCTAATATCTTATTTTATATATAATGGTTCATTTTGTGCTTTTTTGTGTGAGAAAAATGTATGTACAACTACTTCATTTCAAAAAGTACAAGTGTGTCACTCACCTCACTTATAAAAGGACACCTGTTATCTTATCCTCTTCACACATTCAAATCCCATTGGGTGAGAAAAAAAATTTAAAAAATAAATTTTTTATTTTCATACTCTCATCATATAATCCTTTGTTTTTTCATAAATCAATCCTAAGAATCCTTTTGGTGAAAACAAAAAAAAAATCCAAAGAAGAGGTAACTTCCCAAATCAATAATTTTATTTTATTTCTTTCTCCACCTACTTAATTTATTACTAAAACATGATTATATAAAAACATAGGGATCTTATATATAATTATATGTTAGTATGTTAATGTAATAACCTAAATCCTTCTCCACTTCCATTAAATGGGTTACGAAATCATCATTCATGTGTACAACAAACTACCGCCCTAAAAAGTGATGTGATTCATTAAAGCTTTAAATGAAAGGTAATAAGGTAGATATTAGTGATAATATTAGATATATATGACATGAAAATGATTCTAAAATGTTAATATACAATTTATTTTTTTTCTTTTTATCCTATCGATAAAATTGAAATAGCGGTCATGCATACGTATGACCTACTGTCTCCATGAATGATATATTTAATTTTCTATATATATTTTATGGATAAATATAAATAAATGTATACTAAATATATAATATAATAATATAATGGTTAAAATAATGTATATGAATAAACCATGATCAAATTAATAAGAATGAAATTAACAAATCAAAATATACATGAAAAACAAAGCAATTTTTTCCTGAAATGTGACTTTTATAAGGAATTGTTAATAAAAATGTAATAAAAAGTCATAATTTAATCATAAATGATATGATATATATATTTATGGTTCTATAGTATATTTAAAATAAACCTATATTTATTACACAATAGATTAATATGTAAGTGAAGGAATTCAAGATTTATGGTAAGGGATTTATAGTCTCTCTTTTATTTCTGGATGACATATAAAAATTCACCAATTATTTATTTTATGTTGTATATATTCTAATTCATTATAATTTTATATCATGAATATACTTATTTTACTAATATTTAATGTTTTATTCGATTTTATAATTTATTAGGGCTTATGATTCAAAAGATTACTAAAGTGGACAGGGATATTTCGTCTCACTTTTATATCCGTGTAAAACCTACCATATTCATGACTTATTAGTCATATATGATGTATATATTATCGATGAATGAATTTTAATTTATTATCAGGATGATTATGGAGATTTACATATCCATTTTATGATATATCTTTCACAGGATTTACTTATCAAAATATACCCAAGTGGTAAGGTATTTTTGTCTAAATTTTATTTCTTTGAGACAAATGATATGTTATGAACCTATATTATTTTATGAGGTGTATATACCGGCCATTTTACATGTAATATAATGAATTTATTTATTATCATGATATTTTATGTTTTATTTAATGTTATTATTTCATTAATCTTACGATTCAATGTTACCAATGGGGTAAGAGTTTTATTATACAATCTCATCGTATATCACAATTTTTTTGTGATTATGTTTCAGACAATGAAGTACTATGATCCATATCTAATGAATCTAATTAATTTTGTTATAATATGGTTATTTTAGGAGAAGAAAAAATTTCCCTTCATTCACATCTCTTTATGTACTCAATACTTCAAAGTAATGTTTTTTGTAAAAACTTTCTTAATTTATCTCTTCATTAGAAAATAATTTTTCCTCAAAAAAAAGTTTCTAAAAAAGTTTTATTTTTTTTAAAATTACTAAAATGAATTATTAAATAAATTTTTACACTTGTTTTTCTTTTTAAAAATTGTTTTTAAAATAATCTTTATGTTGTTTTCCAAACAATGTTCATTTGACTTTTACCGAAAATGTAAAAGGAATCATTATTTTTTCATATGTGACATGAAAATAATTTTCCACCATTATAAACATTATTTCATTTAAATATTACATTATAATTTTCAAGGTTATTTTAAAATTAAATTATTTTAAAAAAATATGATTTATTTTATGAATTCGGAAAAAATATTTTCCTTAAAAAATTGTATAATTTATTTTTAAATCATTTTTTATATGTTTCAAGGCGATTTTCAAATAAAACTATTTTATAAATGTTTTATGTTTTAACTTTTTTATTTATGAAAGGTTATTTTCCTCATGAAATGTATTAAATTATTTTTTAAATATTCCTTTACAATTTCCAAAGATTATTTTCAAAGAAAAAGATTTCAAAAATGTTTCATGAAATTTAGTTTTAAAAAGTGATTCCCAAAGAAAAGTTATTTTCATAAAGAATGCTTTTAAAATTTATTTCAAAATTATTTTCTATATAATGTGAAATTTTCTGATGTTACATATGCCTTACTTGGGATATGATCCAAGTTTAGCATTCTTATTATTTCTCATAACGGTATTTGTTTTATATGGCATGACATTTATGAAACCTATTTCTTTTTCATGGGTTACACTATGAGAAAATGATTATGAAACATACTTATTTTAATGGGGTTTTCTACGATGAAACAATTAAATGATTTTGAAATATATCTCTTTTCCAAATGATAAGATATGATGAAATATTTATGAAACCCATTTAATTTCATGGGTTATGATATGATGAATGTTTTATGATATTGTGTAACATATATATGGTTTTAATTATGTGATGGGTGGAACCTATATCTCAATCTAATTAATTGGGTAAAGATTTATATCTCATGAGATAGATATGACTGGAATGAAGAGTGGAACTGATTTAATAAGAGACTTTGTTTGCTACTATGACCTTTGGAGTAAACCTTAACTACTATAATGGTTTGGGGGGTGAACCCATTCCACTATGACATCCTTGAAAGTGATTGTTGACTATAATGAAAATGATTTTATATGATTATATTACTCTAAAATTATATGTCTTATGGTAATTTTATGCTCTCATGGATCATGTTCATTGATTCTATTATGATTTATGTCTTACTAACTGCAAATATTTAATCCATGAATCAAGATTATGATATTTTATATGATGATTATGGCTTTAAATTGTTATGATCATGTTATCATACACTAATGTTCATGTTATTATTATGTATCTCCATTTCTTACCCTTACTGAGCATATAAACTTTCCCTTTATTATATTTCCTCTCTCTAGGTAATGAATAAAGGTTTTCAGTAGGGTATGTTTGTAAAGAGTCCTAAAGGGTATGATCATTAGGGGAGATGTGGTATATCTTTCACCAAATTAGAATACTATTTACATATTATCCAAATACACCAAACTATTATAGTCCTCATAAACATATTGTTGTAATGTATTGAATATTAATCTATAAAGATGTAATATTTATGCATAGAAAGCTTGGTTAACTATAGTTTTTATCAGAGGAAAGGTTTAGTTAACATTTAAAAAATATGATTAGAATAATTTATTGAAATATCTTGGGGTATTTATGAGTTTATTTCGTTAAATTTATAAAATGACAAGTATAATGATAATTCAAATTATAGGAAAATGTGTTAGAGTTTTAGTAAAGGATAGAGTGGGTAGTTTCTAGGCTATTACATCCCTGTGTGGATACTACAAGTGGATGTGGCTCTGAAATAGAGAAGATTTTGTAAGAATTTGTGAAATGGGGACATGATTCTACATGAATTAGAAGCAAAAAATATTATATCAACTTTTAAGTTCGTTTTTTTATTTTTGGTTTTAATGAGGGGAAAATTATTATATAAGAGTTCATCAAAACCTAGTAAAAATTGGTTGAATATTTTGAGACTATCATTAATGATGAACCAGTGAATAATACATTTTCAATCTAATGTATTTTACAAAGATTACAAGATTATAATAAAAAGGGTGTATTGATCTGGACTCAATTGTTGTCGATGCATGACAACTGGAATGGCTTCACACCTTGATTGACACTCTAAAAGGATATGATTTGTAAATTTAGAAACACTTTAAGAAAAATCATGAATGATTTTAATAATTACCATGATTGGAATATGTTAATCATAAGGTGTCGTACATTTAAAATAATTTGGAATTATTTAGATAAACTATATGTTATTTTTCATGATTATGTTATTTCCCACTATGATTATTGTTGCTCATACAACTATTTTAAGTTTGTGTCAATGGATGAAACTAGAATGAATAATATTAGGACATAATTTTATGGAAAACATGATTAATATGATCAATTAAATTGGATGACGATAGGATAGATATATATTTCAATTTTTCTTAATTATCTATCATGCTATATGATTAAAAACATGAACTTCATTGAGATTACTAAATCATAAGATAAAAGGATGATGAAAGCTTTCAAAATTTTATGTGCTAATGATCATAGTTGAAAGAAGATTTATATTCCTACAAGTAAAAAATGTGGTAATAAGAACATATAAGTATATCTCAAATATAGGCGAAGATTTTGTTTGTATGGAAAAAAATGTCAGAGAGTGACAATTTTTCAAGGAGTTCAATTCCTTATTTGTGGGGAACTTGGGAATTATATGACTTAATGATCTAAACTAAGGGTTTACAATAAGAACATGAGAATAAATATGAAATTCTAAATGATAAAGTGAAAGGATTAAAGTGTTTATATATTTAGATTCATGAATTATGTTGTGTAAGTATTGCGGTAATGGTATTTCAGTTATAAGAATTACAAAACATCAAAGGATTGTGTAATTTTGGAATAATATGTGTTTTCTTGTAATATTAACTTATGAGTTATGGATTCCATCATGGTTTTATGAGTTTAATGTTGATCATAAGTTAATGTTCTTTGAAAACCCCTTTTAGGTTTTATGTGATGGGAGTTTATAAAGATTAAGGATGTTTTTAAGTGACGTTTATGGAAATACAAACCTTTAGTTTTTATATATATTTTACGGAAAAATCTATCTAAAGATAAATTTCAAAACCAGTTCTAGACATGTGATTAATGGTAAAAATAACCTTTAAGGATTATCGTATCTTTGATTTTGAGTTAATTATAGGTTATAATTGATCACCTTATGAAGTCAACACACTTCATTGCTATCATAGGATATTTCTCTCAAGATCTTTTTTCTAGAATATATATTAAGGATGTGGTAAGGCTTCATAGGGTATGAAATTCAAGTGTATCTAATTAGGACAAAAATTTTGCAATAATTATTTGGTGAAATATTCATAAATCTCTTGATAAAGAGTTTGTTTTTAACATTACGTATCATCCTCAGACAGATGGTTAGTCTAATAGAAAAATTCAAATCCTATAGGATATGATAAGATATTTTTCTATATATTTCAATGGTACATGGGTTCTAAACCTTCTTCAAGTTATGTTTTATTGTAAAAATATATTTAAATCAAGAATTAAGATGGTTATTTATGAATCCCTTTATGGATGTAAGTATAAAACTCCTAATTAGTATAATGAAGTTGTAGAAAGAAAGATATTGGGACAAGAGCAAGCTGATGAGATGATGGAGAAGGTTAGAGATCTTAAGAAACACTTAAGGACAAAAAAAAGTTAATAAAAATTTTATTCGGATAATTATCAATGTGATCTAGAATTTGAAGTTGGTAATATGGTCTTTTAAAAAATTTCTACATGGAATAAATAAGGGTAATGTGTGCCCTAGGTATACCAGACCCTTTGAAATACATGATTACATCGGGACAATAACATATTTTTTGATGTTAACACCAAAACGCTATCATGTTCATGATGTATTCTATGCACATTCCCTATGAAATTACATGCACTATCCTTCACATGTACTAAACTCAAAGGTCATATTGTTGGAGCATGATCATTCTTATAAGGAACAATTAGTTGAGATTATCGATCATGTAGAGAAATTACTAAAAAACAAGACCACTCACCTTTTAAATATTTTATGACAAATCAACTAGATTGAGTAACATATATGGGAACATGAGGATTCAATATTGTAGAGGAATCCTTAGTTGTAGGTACCAAAGTGATGAATTTCAAGTGTGAAATTCATTTTAAAGTGGGTAGAATGTAACACACCTAGATTTTGCATAATATTTTTTTCTAATAAATTTAATATTTTTGGTATTTTTTCTTTACACTCAACAAAGAGTTTAGCTTTATTTACACACAACACTGCATTTAACTTGAGTTCCACACAACATTGAGTTTAGCTTTCATTACATGCCACACTAAGTTTAAATGTAACATGACATATTAATAAAATATTATTATTTAATATGATAGTTATCACCTAGCCATTGCAAAGGAAGGTATGAATAGAATTAAATAAATTATGAAAATATATGGTTTATACATGAATATATGATGAATTATTTAGAGAAAAATTAATTAAAAATTGAAAATAAAAACTATTTGAAAATAAAGTAAATATTTTTATGAAAAACTATTTTTATGCACACAAATTAATTTTAAAAAAATAATTTTAAAAAAATAACATTGGTTGAATAAATTTTATTAAATTTATATATTATATATTATTTAAAATATTGAAAATTTACCTTATGTGTTCTTTTAACAAGAGATAATAATAAATGCAATTTTACACTTAAGAACTGTATTTTACTAAAAAATAGTATTGATGTGTTTTGTGAACTTATTATAAAACAAATATTTGAATAATTTTGAAATTTATTTGAAAAAATAATGTTCATTCTTGTAATCATAAATTAAAAATTATCTTTGGGTAAATTTATGATAATTTTTGGAAAAGGTAAATTTGTTTATGAATAATGATAAATACAGGTTTTTTATTAAGAATTTTAATTTATTTTAATGATATTTAAAACATTCAAAATTTTTAGCGGTAGTTTTAAAAGAATAATTAAATTAATTTTTAATATATTAATTCAATTTATTTAATTTGTTTTTATATTTATTGTTTTTTTAAAAAATTTATCAAATGTTGAACACTATCCCTTTGAAAACCCACTTTTTATTGTATTTATAGGATGACTTTTAATTCCAAATTTTCCACTTTTGTGAATAGAATTTTAAAAAATAGATTCCATATTTTGAATAATAATAACGTAAATTGTCTAATAAGTTCAAGTTAATTTTTGAGCATAATTAATAGTAAAAATATTAAAAAATTATTTACTACGGTTAAGGTAAACATGGGTTTACGAGGGGTTAAACTAAAATGATAAGGGTTAAAAATGAACCAATTAATGTAAAAAAAAAAATTATATGGTTGTAGAAATTATCACTTATATTATTTATAATATTCTATTTTTTGAGATTTTAGAATGAGGAAAACATGGGCACACCTTTTTTATTTTCGTAATTACAAGTGTACTACTCACATCAATTATAAAATTCCACCACTTCTCCTCTCCCCTCCAAAATTTAAAAAACCATTTTTTAAGATAATACATAACCAAATAAATTCCATCATTCACTCTACTCCTATAATAATTATTTTGACATAAATCCAACCTATGAATCCTTTTAAAACCTGATGATATAAAAACATAATTATCTTCCATATAATAATATGTTATTATGTAAATTACATAACTAAATCTCTCCCATATTCCATCAAATAGGTTATGAAATCACCATTCATTTGTATGGAACACTACCACCTCACGAAGCGATGTGATTTGTTCACACTTTTCATGGAAGGTAATAATGATGGGTGTAATAAAAATATGTGATATATATGACATATAAATTACTATATAATTTTAATATACTACATATCATTATTTATTTTATTACTATGTGAAAATTGACAGAATGATCACAAGTATGTATGACCTACCATATCCTTGAATGGTATATTTTATTTTTTATATATAAATCTCATAGATAACTATAAATAAATGAATACTACATAAATATGATATGAATATAATGTTAAAAATTATATATATTAAGAAACCATGATAAATGTAATATGAAAGGAAATAAAAATTCAAAACATAAATGAAAAACCAAGAAATTATTTTCTGAAATGTGACTTTAACATAGAATTGCAAATAAATAGGAAATAAAAGGTCATATGTAAATAATATATGGTAGGATATATATATATATAGTTATTAAATATGTTTATTATAATCTTATATTTATTATATAGGAGGTTAAAATCTATATGAGGTGAGTCAAGACTTATGGTAAGGGATTTGTAACCTCTTTTATTACAGGGAGACATATGAAAATTCAATACTATTTTATTTTGTGTGGTGTATATAATTCCTTTTTAATGTGATATATCGTTAATATAATTATTATTATTATATTAAAATTTTCGTTTGATGTTATTATTTATTGGGGATTATGATTAAAATGATTACTAAAGTAGTAAGGTATATTTCGTATCACTTTAATATTCATGAGATACATACCATATTCAACACTTTTTTTTATCATATATGGTATATATAATATCCATTAATATATTTTTTATATATTATCACGAAAATTATGGGGGATTAAAAGTTCATTTGATGATCTCTCTTTCACAGGGTTTACATTTCAAAAGATTCCTAAGCGGTAAAGAATTTTTGTCTCAAATTTCCTTATTTGAGACATATGTCACATTATTAACCTATATTTTATTATGAAGAATATATTCAACCCCTTTGAAATGAAATATCTTTAATTTATTTATTATAATAAAATTTTAAGTTTAATTTAATTTTATTCTTTCATAGATCTTATGGTTCAATGTTACCAAAATGGTATGAGTTTTGTGATACAATCTCATCCTTTATCAATATTGTTTATGAATATGTTTCTATTGATGAAGTATTATGATCAATATCTTAAGAAACTCATGAATTTTATGATAATATTGTTATGTATTGAGAATACACATTTTACCTTCATTTTCATCTCTTAATTTACTGAATATTTCAAATGAATATTTTTAATAAAAATATTTTTTCTCTCTCCTCGGTCAAAAACCCTTTTTCATCCAAAAATAAGTTTTCAAAAAAAATTTCATAAATTTTTTCATCATTATTGAAATTACTTTATAAATAAAATTTTACCCATGTTTTTCTTTTGATCAATATTTAATGTAATCTTCATGTCTTTTTCTAAACAATGACTTTTCTTATTTTCCAAAAACGTAAAAGGAATCTTTTCTTTAATCTGCAAGAAATGAAATTAATTTCATTCCATAATTACCATTAATTTATTTGAAGAATAACTTATAAATTTTCAATATTATTTTCAAATAAAAGTATTTTCAAATTTTTTTAAATTTTTAAAATGTTTTTTCAAAGGTGAAATGATAATTTCCACAAGAATTATTTTAAATTGGTTTTGAAGATACCTTTATTAGTTTAAAGGTTATTTTCAAAGAAACGAGTTTTGAAATGTTTTTATATTTTAAATATCATTTTTAAAAGGGGAGAGGATATTTTCTCATGAAATGTTTTAAATTATTTTTACATTATCCTTTATATGTTCCAAAGTTAATTTTTAATTAAATGTATATTTATGTTTTTTATGAATTTTTAGTTTTAAAAAATGGTTTTTAAATAAAAATTATTTTCCTTAAGAAATGTTTTAAATGATCATTCAAACTAATTTTCAATATAAGGATAGCAATATTATTCATTCTTTCAATGATTTTTGTTTAAGATGGAATGATTTTTATAAAATACGTTTCTCTTCCATGGGTTACACCGTGAGAAAATTAATATGAAAACCACTTATTTTTGTGGGTTATGCTGTGTTGAAATTATGAAATGATTATGAATCCAATATTTTTTCCATAGATTATGATATGATAAAAAATTTATAAAACCATTTTATTTAATGGGTTATGATATGATGATTTTTTTATGATCATGTGTCACACATACCTATGATATTAATTATGTAATAATTTGGACCTATATCTCCCTCCAATGAATTGGGTAAATATTTATATTTAATGAGATAGATAAGAATGAAATAGGTATTGAACTAGGTTTAGTAATTTAAATTGACCATTATGATGGTATTGGGGGTGAATCTTGACTACTATAATGATTTGGGGAGTGAACCCATTAAAATATGATAGCCTTGAAAACATACCTTGAATACTATGGAAATGATTTTCTATACTTATGTGTATCCCTCAATTCTATGTATTATTCCAATTTTATCCTCTCAAAGATCATGTTATATGATTTTATTATGATTCATGTCTTATGAATTGCGAATCATTTTTCCATGACTCAAGATTATGATGTTTAACATGCACTATATGTTAAAATGTTATGCTTATATTATCATACCCTTATGTTCATATTATTCTTACATATCATCCTTATTTACCCTTTCTGAGCATCTACAATCAACCTTTCTTATGTTTCCTTTCCCCCTTGTTATTAAGAATGGTTTTATGTAGGGTATGTTTTTGAAGAGTAATAAAAGGGAATATCTTTCTGGGTGATGTTAAAGATATTTTACCAAATTATAGGATTTTTTACTTACTCTATAAAGAAACTAAATTGTTATGGTCCTCAGGCATGCGTTTATTTAATGTATATAATATTCATCTATTAATATAAAATATTTCTGTATGAAATGAATGGGTTTCTATAACCACCTTAGAGATATAATATTTTTATTTCTACCCAATCATGACACAAATCAATATACTAAAGTACAAGGGATGAATATTTTTGTGAAAACATTCCAAATGAGGGAATTCTAGAAAAATTAGTTATGGAATAAAAATTCATTGGCCCAAATAGTATTTGGAACCCAATAAAGTCAATATAGACCCTTAAATAAGAACCAATACCCATCTCCACCCTAGAATAATAATAATTACAAACCCCACCACCTTCACCATAACCATAAAAATAGTCTTACCACCAACAAGTTTATTATAAAACCTAAACAAGTAGAAAAAACAACTCAAATTGTCCTCAAACTCGAAGATCCTCATACTACTCATCCACCGAGATTGTTATTTTTCACAAAAACATGGTCTATATTTTTAACAAAATTATATTGAGATATAACTTTTTATATTCTTGTAAAAAGTCTATTATCTCTTATAATTCTCAGGCCATAGATATATCTCTTTATAATAGGATAATTATCCTTGAAAAATAATACAAAAAAACCTAAAGAAGCATCATTAGTAAATTGGATCCTTAGTAGCCTCTAAGATCCACCTCCGAGATATTTTATTCTAAAGTAGTATGAAAACTTTGTATTTATAGGAAAATTCCCTCAAGATATTGTAATATATATTCTCTTTAAAATATCTTTTATCTTTTCTAATAATTATCCCAAGGATATATATTATTTTAATTGACATGAAAATCCATTTAAATATAATGATAATACCACATGGAATATCCTTCAATATTCACTTTGAACATGTGTATGGGAGAGGTTAGCCCAAGACTTTACATTTTTTTGTGAAAAACCCCTTACAAGTTATTATATCTTCAAAACAGATTCTTAATACATACCATGGTGTAACCCTAACCATTTTTTCAATTAGGTTCCTACATTCAACCATGGGTTCATCCTCTACGGGAATACCTAGTCTCATTTAATTATTATATATTTTTCATGCATGTATGGGACAACCATGATAATTGATATGACATTCACTATTGGCTTCAAGTCATTGTAGTTAATGTATCGAGCTAAAAAATCTCTTATATAACACGTGAAATCATCCCTGTGTCATTGTTATTAGTGTAAAAAATATTTCCCATTTAATCCATCATGAATATCTAAAAAAAACTCTATTTTTAACTCCCTTAATTTTTTATTTATCCATCATAGAATCCTTTTCATAGTTTTCAAAAATAAATTGAGTATTATTTCCATGGAGGAAACATGTCTTAATGTTCTCCCTATTTAATTATATGGTGACCATGGAAGAGGATCCATATCTTTGGAATTTACCTAGACATTTTGAAATCTTCTTACCAAATTGGGACATAGAAAGATTGAACACTGAGGGAGTGTAACCCACATGATTCCTTAAGGTGGAAAATGATTAATTATTTTATCAAAATGTGGTTAATTTACATTTAAAAAATAAATGTTGAAGAAGAAAAGAAATAAACATATTATATTTATGTTATTTTTTAAATTTTTTTAAGTTGTACAAAGTGTTTAACATTTTTACCTTAAAGAAGGAAAAAACCCTAATTATCCCTTAAACCTCAGAACAAGTCACAAAACCAACCCTAGGTGAGTCTAAACAATAAATAGGGGAGGTAAAAATCATATTTATAAGAGGGAATGAGCCATTAATTTCATGTGAATGTAGGCTCACCGACATAGGGGGTAGCTCCCAGTAGTTATAGTAGGAGAGATACACTAGCTCAGGCAGTAGTAGGGATCCTCTGGTCCCTATAGAACATTAATAATCAAGTTTGGACATGATATCTATTATAAAGTAGTGTTCATATTTAAAAAACATTAACGAGGTATGTGGTTAAAATGTTCCAATATTGTCAATAATTGAAACAATGTCTCTTCACTCGATTAAAACACCACTGCTTCCTCCTTGATAACAACCAATGATAAAGGGAACCACATTGGATCCTGGACATGACTATGTGATCATATAATGATAATAATGATCCCCTATAATAATCATTTCCAAAATAACCTTAACTACACTATAGAGTGAGAAATTCATGTTTTATAGAGAGTGATAAAAGATGAAACAACATAAAACACATTGTATTTAGGTAATATCATGGCTCATAGGGAGGTTAAAATATAAAAACAATGATGGAAACACCTTTCTATCCATGTGAGATATCGTAGATGTTATAAAAAAATATAGATATATCTGATATTTTATAGTGATAATCAGTAATTGTTGATAGTAGAATATAGATATCTAAATGACTATTTTTATATCATGGGGTAACATTAAAAACTATTTTGAGAGGGAAAAACTTGATCTAGGTTTCATAAAAAAAATAGAGAATACTAGGCTACCTCATCCCATGAATTTGATGTATATATTATTGGGTAAGGTATAAAATATTCAAAGTCGAATCATGAAAAATTTAATGGAGTTTTTAAATGAAGACCTAAGCATGGATAAAAATATTTCAAAAAATAAAAAAACTTTTACCAAATTCAAATAGAAATAAAGTTAATGAATTTGAAGAAGAGAATTTGATAATCAAAGGCTAAAACCTTGGAATTTTATTTTTCCTATAAATACAAGGCATGCTGCTGTATGAGGGACTGAATCATAACTAGGTGGAGGATTATGATATTAGTTTTCTACTTTTGATTTAGTACTATTTATTTTATTTAACTCTATATTCATGTTTTTAATTAATGTTTTTATTTATTCTCTCTCTATGACCTATGATTCCCTGTGATCTCTTGAACTCATAATAATGAGTAACTAACCCTAGGACTATCTCAAGGTAGTAATTTTATGTTTTAACTAAAGTATATTATTTTTATCCTCTTTAGGATAATATGAGGATGATCTGTGGTGAAGGTAATCCTCATTGTAGTTATCTATGGGTTATCATATTCCTCTACAACCATTCTACCCTGAACGAGGAGGTGGATGTGTAGTGTACTTAGAAACCAATTAATCCAATATAATTTTAAAACGAGTTTTGGAAAATATGTTTACAAAAATTATGGGGCGTGTTCATTAATTGAATATCAAATAAGGAAATGAAGGTTTTATACAGATGATACTATCTAGGGAATTTTCTTCCTTCTATAACAAGACTTTATTATATCTACATCTGTATCTATATGTTTTTTTAGTTTTTTATTCTTTTACCAAAAAAATATTTTATTTGTTTTCATAAAATAATAAAAACACTAAAATATAATAAATAAATTTTGAATAGTGTGTGATTTACTACAAATCTCCTCAAGATAGACAAAACTATCCAACTACTATGCTGCATTAGGAAAATAAATTTGTATTTTATAATACCCTAGGATAAGAATGTCCAAATTTTGTATCATTGAAAAGAAGAGGAGTACTTATTTCAATCACTATTTCTTTTCATTTTTTTAAATAGTTGTCTTTATATATATATAAAAGATAAAAAAGTCTTACTCCCCTAGTTTCCAAAAGTGTTAGTTTCTTTATTTTTTAAATAGATTAGGGGATCTTGAAGATGAATTTTAATAGAGGATGAATTTAATGGGCTCATACAAGACCTTAAAGAGGCTCTCAATTTCCAAGTATTTGATAGAATTTCTCAAGTATTAATAGAACCCATGGATTAATTCATGGAATGTTTTCAAGAAATAGTTGAGGAAAAAAATGTACTCTCACTTTCAACATAATTTTTCTACAGAAACTATACATGTGAAATAAAAAAATTAACAATCGTAGATGAATCCCACTTTCAAAACATATTGAATAAATTAAAGACCTAGTAAGAAAAATAGAATGGTTAATGAATATATCCCTACATCTTAAGATAAATTGCTAGATCAAGAACCATATCCAATAACGGAAGGTGCATCCCCATTAATATTTCAAGTGGAATAACCTATGGAGTCCAAGGTGTAGTTACATGAATAAATAAATTAACTTAACCTCATTCATTCATGGATTGAGTGGATTATTGAATAACATTTTCCAACTAATATACTCATTGGAGATCAATAAGACTTTTATAAATTTTATATTGAATATGAAAGTATTGAACTAAAACAAGATCTACCTATATTTTAAGAAATAAGAATTGGTACAAAAATATCACTTTTGGGATATGGAATAAGAAAAAAACCAATTGGAAAAGTTTGAGTAAATATTGTAGGATCACTCTTACCAGCATCCATATATTACCACTTAACTCCAAGAGGGGTTTCCCAATAAAGAATATATTTCATCCAAAAAAATATAGATATATGATTATATATTAATCCTATTATCATCTAAATTTATTGAAAATTAATTTATTATTACCACTCCTTGTTTGAATTTTATTATTTTCATAAACATACTGAATCTCTTGGAATATGATCAAGAAAAAACAAGTTTCACCAAATGAAGAAAAACATAGAGCTCCTTCAATCAATTGAACATCTATTAGAAGGTGTTTCTGAGGGAATCTAAGTCGATTTACATGATGAAAATAATACAAATACTAATTATATTAAAGGATAATTATTTTATATTGATTATTTATGATTTAACTTTTTTCAACTCGAATTACACTATGACTTTTTCTTTGATCCTTACATTGATATAGAATGCCTTAAGAAATCACTAAAGAGCAGGGGAATAGGTTGTACAAGTTTTAGATTATAGGAAAGAGGATGCTTTATTTATCCCACAAAAACCAAGTAAATTTTACCTTATTACTAATTGGATGGTAAGAGTGAACTCTATCCATGGATTAATCAAAAAATGGAATGAATAAATGATATAAGAAACAATATGTTGTTGATTAAACTATAGAATCTTCAACCTCCCTTAAATTTATAATAATAGTTGGTAATTACCATATAGAGGCTGCCAAAATTAGTGTCCACTTGGGTGATTAAACGTAGAACATTAATTATATTATTTTATTTTATTCAACTTATTTTATAAATATATTAGGATGTACCCTCCAATTCCCACATCTTTTTGAGTTTTAATGACATGGTCCTTGTACTTTAATGAGTGGTTTTCTATTGGATTTTCATAATAATGATGATGGCCTAAGGTAGTTATCTAAGAATAAAAATGGAGGATCACTATATATTCATTGAAAATGGATTTCACTTATATATTTTTTATCTTCTAAATCCCTACATTTTTCATTCAAAATTAGTTTTTGATCTTTAAAAAATAACATTGATGCCCTTAATTTGAAATTTTTCTATTTTTTTATATACGAGATATGAGTTTCTTAGGGATGCCATGTTTCCTTGTTTTATATCACAATATTAATGATAATTATTGAGTAAATTTTGGGTATTTAAGGATTATAGGAAAAAATATGATGTTATTTTAGGGAATCAAGATTTAATGAAATTATTTTATTTATTGAAATTAAATTTCCTTACCATTTTTCAAAATTTGAATTTCAAATATTCATATGGATTGATTTTTTATTGTTATTTCATTCCATTTATGATTTTACAATTTCATATGTTTTCCATTATTGAGGGTATTTTGTAACTAATAATTTACATTATATATTAAGAATTTTGTTGAGAGATCATAGGACATGTCACTTACTATATCTTACATTAAAACTTTTTAAAGATAAGAACATAAAAAGTAACATTTAATATGATTGATGTATTTTTATTTTTTTATCCCATATCCTGGAGAATGTTTTTACATTAATCTATTTTTATCCCATAGAATCAATGGACAACCATGATTGGAATAAACCACATTATGTGCTAATATTTACATTTCCTACCCTAATCTATGTATTTTTCATTATATTTTAATGTTAATATGTTGAGGTGGGGGAAGCCATGGTGGATGGATGCATTAAATTTAAAATAATAAGTATGGGGTAATAGTTTTGGGTATTGGGAAATATTCATTCTCATTCACTATATTTTATTTCTACAACTCATAAAAATAAAAAAAAATAAAAAAAACAGGATGTGAAAAGCATTGGATGAGTTTTGGAGGGTAAAAAATAACCATTATATAACTGATGATTTTTTTCTTATTTGGTGTGGGGTTGTGGTTGTGAGAATTTTCCAAGAACAACTTACAAGAAAAGAAATATTATTTTGAAAAAAGTATAAAAATTTAAGAAAAATAAATCAATTAGGCGTACATCTTTCATTATTATTTCAAGCATTGTGACTATACTTTGAGCATGGGAATAAAGTGTTTTATTTTTAAGAGGGATATTTTAATTAAACATTAAATTGATTATCATGCATTATTCATAAGAGTATTATCCATTTTTTGACCATTTAATGTTTTGAATTTCAACAACCACCTACCATAATCCTCATATTAATTTAATCTATAATTCAAATTCCTTATGATTTCATGTGTTTTTTGACTTTACAAGTTGGGAAAGTAGGTCCTTTGTAATCCTATGAGAGGAGAATACTCTCATGGTATGAGAATAAATATACTTTAATTTTTTTACTTTGATTGAAGAGTGAAAACAATCTAATATGTGGTACATGACAAATTATAATGTTTAGTAAAAATTAATTGAGAAGCTTGAGTGGATGGGACTATAAGATCCACTAATTTTCGACGGGATACAGAAAACTACTTGGGTTAATTAGTTTCTTTGAAAGGTGTGAATATGAATCAATATTTTATATTTAACATATAAATTTGATCTCTCCAATGGTAATTATTTGATTTTATCACTCTTAAATTTAAATATTTTTAACATGTTTCTCCTCTTTAATTAATTGTGGATATGAATTCTTGAGAGAAATAATGAGGTTATGTGTGTGGGAATAAGATGCTTATAATTTTTATTGGAAAAAATTATTTATTTTTAATTATTTATAAAAATAATATTAATTATTTTATAAAAACATAGGAAATTTTCATTTGAAGAATCAAAGAAGCATAAAAAATTATTGAACATTTTATATTGAAGTTTATTTGTACATTTAATATTTTTTGTTTAAGTTATACTAAGTGGTTAACATTTTGTGTAAAATAATTACCACCACTCTGACCATCCATCAAAAACCATATAAATTTACAAATCCAACCTTAGGGGATGCTGAACTATAAATAAAGGTGGGCCAGATTGGGTTCGATTGAGGTAATATATATCATATAGGAAACTTGGGTAGGGACATGAAAACAATTTGTATATTAGTGTGGTGGTGGTTGGAGAGCCTTACAGGAATGTGTGATGCATGGTGGTGATAGGTATCCTCCAGTACCTAACTAAATTCAATGAGATAGCTGGGACATGAGATTTATTATAAATGATTAGTCATATCAATTTAAATTAGATGTGGGATGTATTTATAACATAAAAATGTTACCACCAACAACAAGGATGTCATTCCGCTCAGTCCCCCCGACTTAGATATTTCCATGTTTCCACTACCAATATTTTTACCCTCATACCCACTACAATACCACTGTAAGACACTATAGAATTAAATATTTTCCATTGTGAACTCTTAGATTCAGTCCATTACTCCCCTAATGAGATCAAGAAGAACCATGGAACCACACCAGGGCTCAAACGAACCTCTATGAGCCTAGATTAATGATGATGAATCCTCTATATGAACCATTATTGAAATGGCCTTATCCATGCGTTAGATTAAAGACTTTTTGTTTCAAATGGAGAGTTATAAGATGAAAATACTTATGGAATGTCATAGTTAAGGGATTATGTGGATTGAAGGATGGATGCAACACTAAAACTATGATAGAAACAACCTTTTGTCCATGTGAGATATTTTAGAGAAGCCAAAGTAGATTGGATATATCGAATACATTTAATTTAGTATTATTTGTAGGTGATAATGGAATTAAGGCCTCCAAGAAACTATTCAGACTTTACAAGGTAACCTTAAAAGAAATTTTGAGAGGGATACACATGAGCTAGGGTTTATATTAAAAACATATAAGATCAGGGAACCTAATACCAATCTCATGAGAGATATATTTTCAAGGAAGTAATAAAGGATTTTACATCAGATCATGAAAAAATCAAGGGAGTCTATAAATGATGATATATAAAATCGATAAAATGAATTGAAAAAAGGATAAAACATAGAACAAAATCAATGGGAATTTTTTTTTAAGAATATTAAGAAGAGATTTTGAGATTAAAATATTAGAAATTGGTATATTTATTTTTCATATAAATACAATTCATTCAACTATTCAAGGGAGAGAGTCAAAATTGAGAGAATGATACTGTTTTTAGTTTTTATTATAGATTTAGTTTTTAATTATTTTATATAGATCCATATGAATATTTTTAATTGAAGTGTTTCCTCATTCTATATCACTATCTCTCACATTCATCACTATGATATCTTGTAGTCATGATAAGGAGTGAAAAACCCAAGGAATATCTTGTGGGAGTAAAATGATATTTGAACCCAAGTCGATTATTTATACTTACTCAATACTAATCTGATTACGATCTATGGTGAGTGTAATCCCACTATAATTATCTAAGGGTTAACTTATTCTTTTATAACCATTCTCCCTCGATTGAGGAGGTGTTACATGGAAGTCATTGAGTGAACTGTATATTCACAATTAGTGTAGAAACATATATTCACATATATTATGGAGTGTGTTTATTAAGTGAATAAAAAAATATAATGAATGTTGTCTCTCGATGAATCTATTGGGATACTTTTATTTTTCTCAGACCAACATTCATTCTATAAACATCTATATCTATTTGTGTATTTTTTTTGTTTTTATTATCTTTACCAAAAACCTATTATTCCATGTTTTCATAAAATAAAGAAACACAAAAAATATAATAATTAAATTATGTATAGTGTGTGATTGACTATAAATATAATCACGAGAGATGACCTTGGTTAACCACTATGATATACTAGGAAAACTATTATATATTTTTAACCCCACAATGGAAATCTTTTAAAAACATGGAATCCTTATTCTATAGATGAGTAGTTATTTCAAAAACTATATCATTACAAATTCTGTGAATAATTGTATTTTTTTATAAAAAATTAAAAAAATTATTACTCTCACTAGTATATGTAAGATAGTATTTCTTTTATTTAAAAACAAATTAAAATAACTCAAAGCCAAATTTTCTTATAGGATTAATTTACAGAGCCCATCAAGGCTCTTAAAGAGGCCCTAAAATACTCAGTATTTGAGGGGTTCACCCAATAATTAATTAAACTATATGAGTAATTTTTAAAATTTCATCAAGTAATGGTTAAAACACAATAAGAGTCTTCTTTGCTTCCACTAAATTTTTATGAATAAAATATATAGGTGAAAAAATAATAATTTTATTTTTTAAATGACTCTTGTTTGAGAAGACATACATGAAGCCATAAAAAATTGGGTGAGAAAAATGGAATAGTTAAATGATTATCACCTTGAATATCAAGATCCTCTAGCATAATATGAACTAGATATAATGGAGTAAGGTTTATCCCCATTATTCTTTTAAGTGGAAGAACCTGAGGAGGCCATGTTGGTGTCACATGAAGAAATACAATCATCTCCCCTCATTCATCCATGGACATAAGGGATTTATGAAGAATATTTTCCTAATGAAACACTAATGGGAGTTGAATAAAAATTGGGTTAATTTTGGAGTTAATATGAAAGCATTGAAAATAAAAAAGATCCAGCCTTATTTAAATCATAATAAACAATACCACTATATCAATATTTGACTATTAGTGAATAAACCACCCAAGTGTATTAGTTTGGAGAAAGATTGGAGAATCTGAACTATTTTCCTCTATTAACTACCACTCAACTTCAAGAGGGTTTTTCAAATTAAGAATAAATTGAAGTCAAAACAACCTTTGGATATTATGTTTTCTCATATTTAATCTTTTATAATTTTATTAAAACTAAATTGAGTATTAACTCTCCTTTCATTAATTCTTTTAGATTCAGGAAACACATAGACTTCCTTGGAGGAATATAAAGAAAAATAAGGTTAGACTAATGAGTAACATGTAGAGATACAAGTGGACTTTCAGGATGAAAATGATATATATGATTCTTATATTAAAGGGGAATCATTTGAAATTAAATTTTCATAGTTAATTTTTTTCAAATATAATTACAATATGACATTCCCTTTTATTATTACATTGATTCAACATACCTTAAATGAGAATTGGAGAATGTGAAATAGGTTTTATAAGTTGTATCTAAAAGGAAATATGAATCATTGTTATTCCACCCCACCATGAGAATTGAAACTTAATACTATTTGGATGGACTTAGTGAAATTTATCTAAGGATCCACCAATAAAAAAAATAAAGAAATTCAATATAGAAGAAGAAAATATGTGGTGGTTAAAATCAATGAAACATTACCACCCAAAGATTTTAGATAATAATTGGTAATGCCCATATGAAGGTAGTAAAAACCTGGTTCCCACTTGGGGTTTAAACCATGATTTATCCATCATTTTATGGAATTATTTTATTAATATACTAAGAAGTATACTACAATTACTCTATATTTTTTAGCATTAGATACATGGTCTAAACACTTTCATGATTGGATTTGTTTTTTAGTTCCATAATGATGATGGAACAAAGAAGACCCTAATTAGAAAAAATAGGATAACAAGAGATTAATTGAAAAAGGAGTTCACTTATAAATTCATTATATTTTAAATCTCTATATTTTAAATTTTAGAATGTATTTTAGATATTAGGAATCAAATTTAAATTCCCCATACATATAATTTCTCTACCTTTGATCTAGTAGACATGAGTTTCCTAAGAATCCCATGATGCCATATTTTAGGTTTAAATAATATTATGATTGAATGAGTAAGATGAAAAATTTAATGATTAGGGGTAAGAATTGGATTTTATTTTAATTAATTATGATTTAATAGACTTATTTGATTCGTGTAAATGAAATTTCCCTACCATTTTTCATAATTTATATTTATGAAATTTATGTGGATGAATTTCTTATTATTAGTGAAGCCATGAGTGATTGTCCCAATTTTTTTGTTTCATTCCTGAGAGGATTTCTAATCCTTATATGTCCAATTCTATCTAGATCATTGTTCTTGAGTGACCTTTGGGAATTACACCTACTAGAACTTTCATTGGAACTTTTTAAAGTTATGATTGTACAAAGTTACCTTTAATATGATTGTGAAAGTTTTATCAATCTAGTCATTATACTTGGGAAAACCATTTCCATTATTCCTTTTTAAACCCAAAGAATACATATATGATATTTTTAGGAATGATCCACATTAAAATACATTATTTACCTTTCCTACCTTAAATAATATATTTGTCATGATATTTTAAATTCGAAGTGTGGGGGTGAGGGAAGTCATGGTGGAAGGGATGAATTACATTGAAAGGAATAAGTATCGGGGATCTATTTTGTATATTATGAAAGATCCATTATCATTAATTTTATTACATTTATAATCCTCTTTAAAAATAGAAAAATAAAAAATAAATAAACGAGGAAAAAATGGGTTGTGTTTTAATGGTTCAAAAACCAGCTTTACTTGACCACTGATTTTTATCATTTGTGGTTGGGTGGTGGATGTGAGGCTTTTCAAAGATTAACTTTAAAAAAATGAAAAATTTCTTTTAAAAATAATAAAATTTTTTTTTTAAGAGGGTGTACATTTTTCATTATTATTTCGTTGTTCCTAACCTTAACATTGAACTTGGGGAGAGTGTTTTGTTATATTTAAAGTGATAATTTAATTAATTTTTTGTAATTGAATATAATGAAATATTATTTATATAAAAACCTACTATTTCGTCCTTAATGTTTTAAGCATCATTACCCACTGACCAAAATCATCAAAGGCATTAAAACCTTAATTGTAAATTCCTCATGATTTAATGTTACTCTTATCATTATAAAGTGAATAATGTATGTCCTTTTAATTACTAGTTGAGGTGTATGTATTCTAGGTATAATCAATAATATAGATTAAATATTTACCTTTATTGATGATAGAAAATAATTCATTGTAGGTAAGTCAAAAAATGGAGTATTTAATAATAATTAATTAATATTCATGAATGAATGAAAGGAGAAGATCTATAAAATTTTAAAGTGGAAAAAGTAAAATAATTGTGTTGATTATTTCTATGACAAGTGTGAATTTAATTTATATTTTATATGGAACTTGAAAATTTTATATTCTTATTGATATTGTATTTTTATTTTTTTACTTTATAATCTGAATATCGGTAAGCATGCTGTTTCTATTTGATTAATTTTGAAATTTAATTACTGGGGACAAACAGTAGTTTAAGAGTGGAGGTATTTTATATCTATATTTTATACATGCAAAATTTTAATTTTAAATAATTAATTTAATTAATTGTTAATTTATTATTCTCAAATTCACAAATTATTATTTTTTTTGTAATTTATTTTTTTTAAAATACCTCATGAAAATGAAAATAAAATATTGATTTTTTTTTATTATCTTATGATAATTTTGTTGAGGGATTTTATTTATTTAATGGTTTAAGAAATAGGTTTATTACTTCCCATGATACATGATGTATGGGTAAAGCTATAGCCAACCCCATATAAGCTAAAAAGGAAGAAAAGTTGGAGTAGTTTACATAGAGTGTGTATAGAGGGTAGAAAAAGGCCCACTCGGCTCATGTATGTCGACACAGGTTTGTGAAAGGAGAGGTTTATGAGTGATCTTGGAATACATCACATAGAGGAGGCTTCTAAGCTTGAGTTATCATATTTTAATTGATATGGTACTACCTTCATAATGTTCTTATTAATATTGGAATCTCAACATCTCTTCATTATTAACCATTTATTGAAGTAATATTGCTTTTCATAAGACTCGTGTGCCTCTACTCAGACACACCCTCTATCGCTTTCTACCATCAAAGTAGCCAGATCGCCCCTCGAAAAGACTGAATTATGCCATTTTCACACTATGATAGCTTGATCTTGAGGTAAAAACTCACTAATGAATACATGGAATGTCATGTTTAGACTCTGGGAGTTTTTATAAGCCTCTATAATCCCATTATAATATAGATGATCCCTTGCATGAGTTATTTGAAGAAATGATAATCAATCCACCATGTTGAGCTGAACTTTGGAAAACATGGAGGTCCAAGGATTAAAACTACCATGGTAATAGGATTCACAATAGTGCAGAAAACGTTATTTACGTCACCATTTTTTACGTCGGTTATATATAACTGACGTGATGATCTGTGAAACGTGGTTTTTTACATTGGTTATGAAATAACCGACGTAACAAATGCGGTGAGTAGATTTTTAACTTCGGTTATTTCAATAACCGACGTTCCAAAGCGCGCGTGTTTTGTTTTTACGTCGGTTATAAATTAACCGACGTTAAAATTCAAAGCGCGGGGTTTTCTACGTCGCTTATTTTATAACCGACGTAAAAAACGAGTTATCTATGGGTTTTTATGTCGATTATTTTATAATCGGCGTAAAAAACTAAAGCGCTGGGGGTTTTTTACGTCGGTTATTTTATAACCGACATAAAAAACCCGTAGATAACTCGTTTTTTACATCGGTTATAAAATAACCAACGTAAAAAACCAAAAAGCGGGCGGTTTTTTACGTCAGTTTTAAAATAACCGACGTTATAAATTTAAAAAATAGTTTATAACATCGGTTATTATATAACCAATGTTATAAAACATTTAAGAAATTAAAGCCCCGTGGACTTTCATTTACGATTTTTCAATTGACAGTACACCTGCTTGTCTCTGTCGTGCAGTAAACCCTAATCGGCTCGTCGATCGACCTACGTTAAACTCATTTTGGCTTCATCGTTTATCTTCTTTACTCCTCTCGGATCTATCATCTCAACTTGCAACACTCAAGTAAGCCTTCCACGAATTTATTTCGTTCATTTTTTTTTCACAGATAGTCTATAATTATGTTTTGCGATTTTGTTGTTTAAACTAGGTTAGATTCTTCCATTTCGAACCCTATTACATCTTTTTGAATATTGTTGGCTTTTTATTTCCTAACCATCCACTATGAATACCATGTTTTCTATTCCTTTGATTGAAGGGTGTTCAACAAGATATCATAGATAAAATGATTGAGAAAATTATTGACTAAACTATATACTCATTATTTATATGGTTTCAATACCATATAATCATTGAATGGTATCTACCAAGAAATTTATTTAGTATCATTTGGAACCCATTTATATTACATGGGATTATCATGTTTATTGATTGAATTATAAATTTTTTATTTATATGATTCCATTTTAAATGGATATTAAACCCATTTTTTCAATGTATTCTTTGTGATATAATGATTATTGATTTTATATCTCACACATACGTATAGATATTGATGGGTGGGGTCATATATCATCATCCACTTCATTGATTTTGCTTTATTTCTCATAATATAGTAAGGTGTGGATATAATGATTTTGCTCAAAATGGCATTGGAATAATATTTTTTCACACATGTTAATGTGTGGACATAATGTGTGGACATAATGAGTTTATTTAATGAAGGTGTTTCTTTTTCATCGATTACTTCATAAAGTGGTATCAGTTCATTGGATTTTGTGTTTCCTTTGACACCATCCCCCCTTAATACTATGATGTCTCATTGCCAAGTTTTTCTCTAATTGTTCTCTCATACACCTTTTAGATTTGATGGTTGTTTACAATCATATTTATTAAAATATTTAAGCTGGATTATATTCATTTTTTAGGATTATATTTCTATTTTATTCCTCTTTATTTACTATTCTATCTAATACTAAGACCCTTTCTAGTAAGAAAAATTTCATAAAAAATACGATTGGACACTTCATCATATTTCATGAAAAGTTTTTTTAAAAAATATATGTTATATCAAAGATGTGGAAACGGGTGGTGTCCGGGGGGGGGGGGGGGGGGTGGGGGGCTGTCCAGAGGGTTGGCGGTGTCCAGGGGGTGTTCAAGGGGTAGGGGTGGGGGTGGTGTCCAGGAGGGGTGGGGGGTGCTGTCTAGAGGGGAGGGGGGCTTTCTAGAGGGTTGGGGGTGTCCAGGGGTGGTCCAAGGGGGTGGGTGGGCGTGGGGGGGGGGGGCAGTCCAAGGGGTGGGGGGCCTGTCCAGAGGGTTTTGGGGGTTGTCTGGGGGGTGGGGGTGATTCTCAAGTTTACTCCATTTTCTCCAATTTTCTGTCAACTATGTAGGCGTCATGGTTTTCTTTGATTCAATGAAATTTAAAACTGTTATATCTAACTATATTTTGTTTTAAAAAAAATATTCAAGCATATTTTTTTAAATACCCATAGATTTGTTTTATATTTTAAATTGTTTTACATTCAAATTATGATTTTTTCATATAAACATATATTTGTATTATCTTAAAAATATATTTTTTTTGTTGATATTTGTTATAGGTAATAATAAGTCGAAGTTGGATTACGGCACATCGAATGAGCAATGAATTTGAGGAAGGTGTTGATGACTTTTTGGAATTTGCAAAATGAAATATTCCAAGTAGTGACATTTTTTTCTATCCATACCTGAAATGTTTGAATATGAAGAAGTTGAAAAGTAGAGAGATAAAAGATCATCTGATTTGTCATGGTTTTAATCCGAGTTACAACCCTTGGATTTGGCATGGTGAAACTGGATGGAATTTCAATGATGATGATGATTCGCAAGATGCTAACTTCGATGGAATTGAAGAAATGATTCGCGATATTATAGCAGAACAAATTGAGATAGAACCGACAGTTGCGCGTCTATATGGTGATGCTGAAAAACCATTATATCCTAGTTGTACAGATTTTACAGTTTTGTTAGTGGTGTTATGATTGATTAACCTGAAGGCGAAACATGGATGGAGTGACAGATGTTTTACAGAGCTACTACAATTGATGAAAGACATTCTTCCAGAAGATAATGATCTTCCAGATTCACATTACAAAGGGAGAAAGCTCTTTATTGGATATGCTCTGTCCATGGTGATGTGCGGGAAAGTTTTAAGAATATATTGGAAAGGTAAGTTTCAATTTCTCAATAGTTTTATATATTATAATGAATTTTAAATTTATCCCATTCGTATTATTTTCTAATAGTGCATGGGCCTACTTTTGAAAAAACACAAAGAAAAGAAATGCAAATATCAAATATGTAAATGTGAAGGTAAATTTCCATTTATAATTTGTACTTTTTGATTTATTACATAAAAATAATATATTTAATTTACACTCATTCAAAAAGAATTGTCATGAAAAACAAGGCCTCATCGAATGCGGATATTATATGTTAAGATTTATGTATGAAATAATAACAACTGGTACAGTTGTGAATTTTGACCTGGTACGATTTCCTCTTAAACTTTTCCATAATATTTCAATTTGATTTATTCATTATACATGTTAACTACCTTATTTTTCATTTGTAGCTTTTTGATGACCCTAAGCCCTATACTGCTGAAGACATCAAACACTTACAAGTGGAGTGGTCAAACTATTTTACAGGTTTGATTAAATTTTAGTTTTTTGTAATGTAAAATGTAATTTTGAATATTGTCATTGTAATTGTGTATTTTGTAGTTTTTTAGGTTGGATTTAGTTTTTTTAGTTGACAGTATAAGTTTTGAATGTTATATAAGTGAATGTTTAATTTTTCTCTACCTCTTGTTTTGGTTTACTTTTGATGGTTTTTCTGGTATGGATTTGGGTCTATGGGGGAGGGGTTCCAAGGGTTTGTGGGTGTGTTCAGTGGGGTTGGGGGGTGTCCAGCGGTCTGGGAGGGCTGTCCGGTGGGGTGGGGGGACAGTCCTGGGAGGTGGCAGGGCTGTCCAGGGGTGTGGGAAGGCGGTCCAGGGGTGTGAGAGTGCTGTCCAGGGGTGGGGGGTATACATGAGGGTGGGGGGGGGGGGGGTTGTCCAAGGGTGTTTGGGGCTGTCCAGGGGTGTGGTGGGGGCTGTCAAGTGGGGTGAGGGGGTGCTGTTCAGGCGGGTGGGGGGTTTTCGAGGGGTGTCTGGGGCTGTCCGGGGGTCGGGGGCAGTCCAGGAGTGTGGTGGGGGCTCTAATGGGGTGGGGGAGGGTTGTCCAAGGGGTATACATGAGGGTGGGAGCTCCAATGGGGTGGGGGAGGGCTGTCCAAGGGGTATATATGAGGGTGGGGTCTCCAACGGGGTGGGGGAGGGATGTCCATGGGGTATACATGAAGGTGGGGGAGTCTAGGGGGTAAGTTTTATATATTATCAATGTACATGCTTAATTTTGATCTACTTCTGTTTTTGTGGTACGATTTCTAGATTTGTTTTCTGGTAGATTCTGGTGGAGAGAGGATGACTGCATTCAGTTTTAAAAAAAAATTGGGTTTATCACGTCGGTTATTTAATAACCGAAGTGATAAAAGGCCTGGAAAATGGTTTATCAGGTCAGTTATTTCATAACTGACGTGATAAAAGGCCGGGAAAATGGTTTATCACGTCGGTTATTTAATAACCGACGTGATAAACCCCACTCCCCTGGTTTTTCACGTCGGTTATATAATAACCGACGTGATAAACACCCCTCACCCCGGTTTATCACGTCGGTTATATAATAACCGACATGATAAACCCCCCTCACCCCGGTTTATCACGTCAGCTATATAATAACCGACGTGATAAACCCCCCTCACCCCAGTTTATCACGTCGGCTATATAATAACCGACGTGATAAACCCCCCTCACCCCGGTTTATCACGTCGGTTTTTTTAATAACCGATGTGATAGACCATTTCCCCGTCCTTTTATCACGTCGGATTTTAAATAACCGACATGATAAACCATTTTCCAGGCCTTTTATCACGTCTGTTGTTAAATAACTGACGTTATAAAACCTTCCCATTTTCTTTATCAAGTTGGTTCTAAAATAACTGACGTCATAAACATCGCAATTTTATGTTTTTGACGTCGGTTTTTAAATAACCGACGTCAAAAACGTTATTTATAATGTCTCCTGTATTAACGTTGGCTAGAAACCGACGTAAAAAATGAAAAATAACTGACGTAAAAAACATTTTCTACACTAGTGTCAGGATATGTTTCATGGTGCGTATGAAGGGAAAATCCCATTTAAAATGAACTAAACCATAGTTCATGATCCCATGTCTAAGAGGTAAAGTAAGAATGAAAATATTCCACTATTTGTCTATGTTGATGAGCATGGATGAATTCTGCATGAAATCTGAAGTGAATGATTATTGAAAAATGGAATGATACAAACAAAGTTGAGGATCTCATGACTAATAGTGTAAATAAGAGATCAAAATGTATTCACATACTTCTTAGTATAACATTAAAATCTATTTTTAGAGAGTTACACCTAAGCATGGGTTCATGTGAAAACTAGACAAGATCAGGACACCTCATACCATGCACACATGAGTTATATTTTTTTGGGAAGGTATAAAGGATTCCACATTTTATCATGAATATTTAAAGATATTTTATAAAAAAAATCCAAAACACGGATTAAAATATTTGATAAAAGAGAAAACATTGAGAAAATTAAAAGTGATAAAATGTTTATAACTTTAAAAAAGATATTTTGAAAATCAATGGTTAGACCACTAGAAAATTATTTTTCCTATAAATACAAGATATGAATATATGTGGGGGATAGAATTAGAATATGGAGGATGCTTCCATTGTTATTCTTTTATAGAATTAGTTTTCTTTCTCCAATGTAACTCCATATGCATTTTTTAATTAAATTTATTCTTTAGTCTATCTCTATTTCACATTATTCACTGTGATCTATTATAATAATTACTATGAGTAATTAACCTAGTGAATATTTTTGGGAATTAATAAGGTTTTTGAATCCAATACTATGATTTATATCTACTTTAGGATAATCTGAGAATGATCCGTAGTGAGTGAAATCCTTATTGCAGTTATCTAATTTTGAAATTCTTCTTTTAAAACCATTCATTCCTAATTGAGTAAGTAGATGTATAGGGTAATTGGTGATTGTTGAGTGCACTATATATTCACAACTGAGGTAGAATAATATGTTCACTCATATGATGGATTTTGTTCATTATGAATAAATAAAATAAGAAAATGAATGTTCTATTTGGATGATTCACTCAAGAGAATTTCTTTTCTTCTCTGGCTTGCATTCACTCGGTTTTCATCTGCATCTATGATTTTATTTATTTTAGTTTTTTTCATTGATTTATCAAAAAACCAATTTTATTTGTTTTCATAAAATAAATAAAAAAATATAATAAGTTAATTAGGAATAATTTGTGATCAACTGAAAATATTTTCAAGAGAGAAGACCTTGGTTAGTCACTATAATGTGTTAGGAAACTAATAATATCTTTTCACCATGCCATGATTGTGATGTTTTGGTTCCCCAATGTAAATTCTATCATGACCTTATAAAATTGATCTCTTTTCCTATGTTAATCAATAAATGAGAGGTTTTACAATAACATCCCCTCTTTACCATTGATTGAATGATAAAAGAGAAAATATAATAAGAATTTCTTTACTTCAATAAACCCTCATTATAATGTGTTAAAGAAAAAGTGAATCACACTCAACTAAATTAGGCATTTCTCATTCGTGTATTATGATTCCCATGTAAACTAAGTGTAACCACTTTAAGTTTCTCACATGTTATCAAACACTAAAAACAAACTAATTAGCTTCAGATCATTCAATTAATATGACATAAAACCAAGTAGATAAATATTATGTATCCTTGAACCATGTTAATAAATAATATAATATTACTAATTTAAACATAATTTCATTTAAGATTAATTCTTCAACTAAATATTTTAATCAATTAATAAGAGAGAGAATATTGTTCTCAATAAAAATTCTTAAACTCAAGAATCACAAGAGGGGTTCCTTCCCTTTAAAAGTCATACATGAGAAATAAAACTCAATTTTATATGAAATAAAATAGAAATTAAGAGTATAATAAATATTAAAATAAATTATATAAAAATATAAGTAGTATAAATTCAAGGCATCTACACTTTTATCCTCCAACCAAGACTTTACCATATCTCTTTTACTCATGATTATGAGTAACTAACATGAGGAATATCTTGGGGGAGTAATCTTATGTTTAAACAAAATTATTTAATTAAATTATACTTTAGGTTAATCTAAGTATGATCTGTGGTGAGTGTAATCCTTGATACAGTTATTTAAGTGTAATATTATTCTTCAACAACCATTCTTCATCGATCGAGGAGGTGGATGTGTGGTGTACTTGGTGATAATTGAGTGTGATATATATTCACAACTAAGGAAGATTAATATTTTCACACATATGAAGGGGTGTTATCATTGTGTAGATATGAAAATAAATAATGAAGGTTCTCCCTAGATGACTCTCTCTGAAGAATTCAATTTATTCTATATCCTATATTCATTGTATATGTATTTTTTTCATCTGAATGTTTATTTTTTTAGTTTTTTATTTCTTTACAAAAACCACATTTATATTTATTTTCATATAATAATAAAAAGAAATATATATATATAATAATTGCATTATAAATAGTGTATTATTAACTATAACTATAAGGACATGACCTTAAAACATTACTTAATCTTGAATTTAATGAATAATTCACATTGAGGATCTTTTTAGGTTTATAGTTTTAGAGAATTAGGACATAACTATTACATCTCAAAGGATTAAAAAGTATACAATACTACTATAACCGATTTTTAACAACAACAAAAAAAACTTTAAATAAAATAAGTGTTAATTTCTTGATATAAATCTTCTTTAATACTTCCTTTCTCTTACCCTTACTTATAACCTAAAAAAACTATTTTAAAAAAATGGGATGAGCATAAAAATCTCAGTAAGGGTTATAACCTAATGAAAAGAAACATTTATCCACCAATAAATACCAAACAATGAAACCATAACTTTCAATCATAACATACCTTCTGAAATCATAATATTTATGTATAACTCATAGAAATAATAATACATAAAGGTAACTTGAGGCATTCATAACATTCTTACAGAGGGAGTATATGACAACCCTTCTTTTTATTACAACTTAAACATGATTTATTACATAAAAATTCACTTGATACAACAAGAATATTGAGAGGTTTAGTGTCTTTGGGGCTTAGGATCATTACATAAATACTTTAAACATTAAAATACAACATCTTTATTGAAAACTTCCTTTACATGACAACTACATTCCCTCGTACTTAGCATTGCATGGGATAACATGAGGACATGCCTAAGAAAAGGGTGTGATATAAAGCCCAGTAAGGGAGTACACATGGAATAGAATGAGGAGTAAAATAAATGTTATAAAATAGGCATATCAATAGAGAATAAAAGAAACATGAACATAAAGGCATGATAAAGCATGATAATCATAACATTGAAATGTGGCAATAACACTTAACAAGGAATTAGCATGATCCAAGGCTCATTGCACATGGAGCATGAGTAAATCCCCATTGCACATAAAGCATGAGTAAACCCTCATTGCACTTGAATTATCATGATTTGACACTCATTGCACATGACGTATCATGATACTATACTTTACCCAATGCATTAGAGTGTTATAAGGGCGCACCCTTCTTAAACATTTCATTTCATGCATAAGTGTTCCACATGGATCATAAAACATTGATTCATAAAACATAATAATTTATACCATGATAAAGGAATGTGGCATTAATACATGAAACTTTATAATCAATAAGTAAATGTTCAAAAAGGTGAATACCCTTAATGGAGAAATGGGAATGGTATTCACTACACAATGGCATTGGCTTAGGAAATCGATGCGATTTCGACAGCGTAACGGTGTGACATAAGAATTCATAAAAACGGTTGATGAGAGAGAAAGGGGTTCCTCATCATAATTACATGTAAGGGACAGTAAGGAGGTCATATAGATACATGTACCAACAATTTTAATGGAAGTTAGATTCATGAAACAAAAGTACTGCTTGAATGTAAAAGAGGAGAGAGAAGTTCCTTTTGGAATTTCGGCATAGTAACGGGTGTACATTGGAGGAATTCAATGACAGAGAAAAGGGTCTCCCATAATTCAAACATAAAGAGAGAAGTATGGGGAAGGTGTGAAACCATACCCCAACATTCATAATGGAAATTAAAAGGGCAAAACAACTTAATGAAAATTGGACAAAAATGAAAAAGGAAGAAAAAACCCTTACTTGGAAGTGTGCTTCCAAAGGCTAGAGAGAGGATTGTGAGAGGCTTCTTGGGAGATAGGGGAACCTTGGGATTATTCTAGATATATTAGGGAAGATTTTTGACGAAATACAATGGCTTTGAGTGAGGAGGAAGTGGGATCATGGGTGTGTTTATATAGGAAAGGTGAGGGAATTATTTATTATTTAGGTTTGGGTCCCCTTACATTAAATTAATCCAAACCACAAACCATCCCATGGTTTTTTCCCATGGTTTTTGGAAAAGGTAAGAGGAAAAAAATAATTTATAATTCCAAATTCTGAACATCTTAAAATATTAGGGTTGCTTATGTAGAGGTGAGTAACACTCCCATGAAAATTAATTTAAAAAGGCAAGGTATTGAATAAGTCTTAAGGGGCCCATTAATGCATTGAAAAGTAAGTAAAACAAACCCAAAATCACATTATTTTAATGGTAAAACATATATTGGCCGAACATAAAGTTTATAGTATTTTATTACATCACTATTGGGTCATTATGATGTCATAAAACACATTATATATTTAATCGGTATTTAATTTTTACCCAAAAATTTTACTGTCTCAGAAAATTATGAAAAATTCACTGTTGAATAATTTCGACGTCCTGATTCCATAAATAACATTTATATTATCTAAATAATTTTCTAAATATGTTAATTTGCACTTTTAAAATAAAAACCGACATCTATCAAAAATTCATGAGTTTTGACCGAAATGGATTTCAAACCTTAATAAAAATTTTAATTGCATTCATAAAATTATAAGATAATTTATATTTAATAAACAAACATTTAATAATAATAATATTATTTTATTAAAATATTATTTAATTCAAAAATCTTTTAATTTAATAAAGTATATTTCTTAATTAAATAATAACTAAAAACACCATTTGTACTTTAAAAACTATTTATAATGTATCAAAAATGACTAGAAATTATATTCATTATTATATAAAAAAAATAATGTACATGAACATAGTACTACATATTTGTTACATAACCCCTTAAATCAGCCACATAATACCTAAGGGTAAGGTCTGCGATGGTGACAGACTCTTGGGGTGGCTCGGATAACATCGCTCGAGTGGTAATTTCAATCAACTTCCACTTTTCCTGTAGACGGTCACGTTCGAGCTTGACATGATGAAGCTCAGCTTGGGATTGGTCAAGGTCAAAGCCCAAAGACGCCACCTATTTTCTGAGCTCTGACAAATGGGATTTATATGGGGCAATTCTACTGGATGAGGCCATCACTTCCTTTGTCTGAGTAAATTGGATTTGTTAAAGTCCAATATTTATACTAATCATGTGATCACTGTTCAACGGCTATATTAGCAATGGTCAAAATTCTTAACATAAAGCCAAAGAATTTGACATTTTATATAAACATAAAGATACATTTAATTAGATCAAGAGGGATTTCCATTAATGAAACTTTGGGTCGTTACAATATTCCCCCCTTAAGAATTTTGGCCCTCGAAATTTTCCTTTTCCCACACTAAAACAAATGTGGGTAACTCAGCTTCATCATATCCTCCGACTCCCATGTTGCTTCTTCAAACTTGTGGTTCTCCACAACACCTTGACGAGGGGCATTGTCTTATTTCGTAGAACTTTTTCTCTACGATCTAAGATCTTCACTGGTTTCTCCTCATAAAAGAGATTATCTTCCAATTATACCACCTCAGAAGAGAGTATACGTGAAGGGTCCCGTATGTACTTCCTTAAGAGGGATACATGAAAGACATCATGTACTTTGGCCATAGTAGGTGGAAGTGCTAGTCGATAGGCCACAGCCCTGACACGATGAATAATCTCAAAGGGGCCGATATACCTTGGACTTAACTTCCCTTTCTTTCCAAACCTCATGACCTTATTCTATGGAGATATGCATAGAAAAACCATGTATCCAACTTTAAACTCAAGGTCTCATTGACGATTATCTACATAACTCTTCTGTCGACTCTGAGCTTCCTTGATAAGCTGCTGAATGGTTTCTACCTTATCAACCATTTCTTCAACCATTTCTGGTCCAAGCAGCTTACGTTCACTGACCTCATCCCAACATGTCGGTGTTCTGCACCTTTTCCCATACAGGGCTTCATATGATGCCATTTGGATGCTCGAGTGGAAACTGTTATTATAAGAGAACTCAACCAGAGGAAGATGTTGATCCCATCCTCCTTTAAAGTCCATTGAGCACACTCTCAACATATCCTCAAGTGTTTTGATAGTCCGCTCAGATTGGACATTAGTTTGAGGATGATAAGACGTACTAAAGTTCATTTCAGTATTCAGAGCATGTTGAAGACTCTTCCAAAACATAGAGGTGAATCTTGGATCTCGATCAGACACAATATATAGTGGTACTCCATTCAACCTTACCACTTATTTAATGTATATCTGTGCCAGTTGATCCAAAGATAAATCCTCCCGAATAGCAATGAAGTGTGCAGTCTTTGTAAGATGATCCAAAACAACCCTTATTGCATTGTTTCCATTGGATGTACTCAGAAGTCCGGTGACAAAGTCTATGGTGATGTTCTCACATTTCCATTCTAGTATGGTCAATGGTTGCATCATCCCCTTAGACTTCTTCCTCTCTGTCTTCACTTGCTAACACACCAGGCACTTTGATGTATATTCAATGATCTCCTTCTTCGTATTATCCCACCAAAAGTTTTCTCGGAGATCTTGATAAATCTTTTTACTCCCTGGGTGAATAGATAAATTTGAACTATGTGCATCATCCAAAAGTTCCTTCCTCATCTCCAGACTTGATGTAACACATATTCTTTTCCTAAACCACACAATACCTTCTTCATTAACATTAAACTTCTAGGATTTACCTTTTTTGATAGCTTCCACTTTTTCTTGAATTCCCACATCATCCTTTTGATCATCCTTTAAACTTTCCAAAAGATATGGTCGAGCAATCATTTTTGAAAGGATTGATGATGTTCCCTTCTCTATGATTCCCATGTCCATCTTCATCAAGTCTTAGAAGATTGGATCCTTCTAAATTCTCATCATTGATAGAATCGCTGGATCCTTTCTACTTAAGGCATCTTCCACCTTGTTCACTTTCCCAGGGTGGTAATGTATTGAACAGTCATAATCCTTGATGAGATCTATCCATATTATCTAGCACATATTATGCTCTTTCTATGTAAATATATATTTAAGACTCTTGTGGTCATTATATATCTCACATTTCTCTCCATAGAGATAATGCCGCCAGATTTTCAAGGCAAAGATCACCGCCACCAACTCCAGATCATGCATTGGATAGTTTCTCTCATGGATTTTCAACTGCCTTGGGGCATAGGATATCACTTTATCATTCTGCATCAGCACACAACCTAATCCTATCTTTGAAGCATCACTGAATACCACAAAAAGTTCCCCACTTGTGGGTAAAGTGAGCACGGGCACAGTGATAAGCCTCCTTTTCAACTCCTTGAAGATTTATTCACATTCATCACTCCAAGAAAACTTTACTCCCATTCAAGTTAGCTTGGTAAGAGGGTTGGGCAATCGTGAAACATTCCTCACAAATCGTCGATAATATCCAGCTAACCCCAAGAAGCTACGGATATTCGTTACCGATGTTGGCCTCGTCCGTCCCTCAATTGCATCTGTTTTGGAGGGGTCCGTAGATATCCCATTGCTCGCGATGATATGGCCCAAGAATGAGACCTCCTTCAACCAAAAATCACACTTGCTATACTTTTCATAGAGCTTATCCTTTCGCAAAGTATCTAGTACAGTTTTTAAATGCTCCTCATGATCCTCTTTGGTTTTGGAGTATATTAGAATATCATCTATAAAGACTACCAAATATTTGTCAAGGTAATCTCTAAAGACTCTATTCATCAATTCCATGAATATTTCTATAGTATTGGTGAGTCCAAAAGGCATTACTATGAATTCATAGTGCCCGTATCTTGTACGAAAAATAGTCTTGGAGACATCTTCCTTCTTCACCCTTACTTGATAATATCCCGACCGCAAATCCACCTTGGAGAAGTATTGTGCTCCACGCAGCTGATCAAACAAGTCATCGATTCATGGGAGAGGATACTTGTTCTTTATCGTGATTTTGTTAAGTTCACGATAATCGATGCAAAGCCGCATTTACCCATCCTTCTTCTTGACGAAGAGGACTGGTGCACCCCATGGTGAAACACTTGGGCATATAAACCCTTTATCCAGATCCTCCTGTAGTTGTTTCTTCAGCTCTTCAAGCACAACAATATCCATTCTATATGGAGTCTTGGATATTGGTAGTGCCCTAGGTATAAGTTCAATTGAGATCTCAACATCTCTTCTTGGAGGAAGACCAGACAGATCCTCAGGAAACACTTCAGTGAATTCCCTCACAATAGGCATTTATTTAAGGATGGTTTCTTCCTTGGACTCAATCATCTGTTCCATATACGCATGCTCATAAGGTAGTAATATCCATGATTGAGATGATGGAGCTAAAGTATATTCATCTTACTCCTGACACTTGTAAAGAATTGGGGGTCGATTCTCCATATGGAGTGTGATTTCCCTCTCCCGACAATTTATGTTGGCTCTATATAAGGAAAGCCAATCCATGCCTAGAATTGCATTAAATTCCACCAAAGGAAGTATGACGTGGTCCGCCGGGAAATTCAATCCACAGATTATAATAGGGGAGGACTTATATTCATGAGATGAAATGATTTCCCCATTTGCAGCACTCACCGACATCTTTACTTCAATGATTTGTGGTGGTGCTGGGATTGTTCTACTAAACGTTCGAGATATATAAGAATGAATAGAACCTGAATCAAAAAGTACGTTCGCTATTCATGAATGAATAACTAGCGTACCTATCACCACTTCGTTTTCGGGGTTCACTTCAGCAGAAGTGATGAAAAAATCTCTTCCTTGCTGCCTTGGAGGTTTTTGGTCACCTCCAAAAACCCTTGGATTAGAGTACCGATTTTCAAAATGAACCGGTTCTTTGCATTTGTAGCATTGAAAAACGCGTTGAGGTTTTAATGGAGCGTTCCTCTCTTCTGTCGTAGTCGTGGGTCTTTCTTGCTGACAGTTAACAGCTAGGTGCCCTTCTCTTCCACAGCTGATGCATTTTCTCATCCCCTTAAGGCAATTTCCAGGGTGTTTCTTTCCACACTTTTGGAAAGTGGGGTGCTGGATCTTCTTAGCACCGTTGGATTTATCCATCAGACCACCAGCATTGAAGTACACCTTACGCTTCTTGTCCCCATGATACCCCTATGATTCCCCGATCTCCATTTCAACCTTGAGGGCACATCGGAAACTCTCTTCATAGCTTTCGAAGTCACAGATCACTAATGCTTTCCCTAGGCTAGGCTTCATCCCACCAAAGAAGCAGTCAACTTTGCATTCAGGGGTAACGACAAATCTGGAAGAGTATCATGCAAGCCTTTTGAAGTTTTCCATGTACACTCCAATAGATTCTTCATCATTTTTCTTGAGGGGAAAAAAGTCCCTATACATCTTAAGACGGAGGGTGCATGGAAAATATTTATCAAAAAACATCTTATGGAAATCCTTCCATTCCAACGCCTAGATCTCCTCCTCGGGCTTCGAATTTTTGATCAACATCCACCATTGATCAGCTTCACCCTCCATACGATAAGCATCCAAGAGAACCTTCTCTTGTTCATAACTGAAGGATGGAGAAGATCTTTTCAATGGAGTTGATCCATTGTTCAACGATTGTGGGATTGGATGATCCACTAAAAGTAGGAGGCCTTTGTCTCATAATGCTCTCAATATCGACTTGTTCTTTATTAGGGGGGTTGAACGTTCCTCTTGACCCGTGTTTCTATTCAAAACTTGAGTTAGCTGAGAGAGAAGCATGACAAAGTTCACGATTCCTGCTCCCATTGGATTGGGCATCTCATTAGTACAGTCATCACACTGATCTTCACAATGGTTGTTAGCCCGAGTTGTCCTATTACCGGCCATTGGATGGAATAAAAGTAAATTTAGGGGTAACACATAAAGGGTAATCCAAAGAAAAATGATGATGACTTAGAAATAAAATTTTATTTCCTTAACTCATGAGTCTATAGGCTTCAATCTAGGATTTTCATGATCTAATTTGTAACATATATTCATAGGGGAATTTTTAATTACCTTAATAAGGGTTCATACTAAGTTTTTGAATTTATCAAAACATATCCCCTAGGTTTGTCATAACCAAGAGTGAAGCAAGGCCCATTGTCGTGCACCGGTTCCCGTTTGAGTCTAGCTCAAAGCGGTGTTTTCGGGTTTTACCCCTAGGATACATCTGTGCCAGTGCCGCCTCTACCTGCTCGTATCCAGACAGGGATGTATTGGTTTGACAAACCACTTACTCAGTACTTAACAAAACATAGGGATGTTTTTATTATACCTAGTCTTTTATCTAAGGCTTTACTAGGGTTTCCTATTCCAAAAAATAACTAAACCTATCATCTGATACCAACTATGAAAACCCTGCTATTTATTACAACTTAAACATGATTTATTACATAAAACTTCACTTGATACAACAATAAGATCGAGAGGTTTAGTGTCTTTGGGGATTAGGATCATTACATAAAAACTTAAAACATGAAAATACAACATATTTATTGAAAACATCCTTTACATGACCACTACATTCCCTCATACTTATCATTGCATGGGATAACCTGAGGACATGCATAAGAAAAGGGTGAGCTATAATGCTCAGTAAGGGAGTACACATGGAATAACATGAAGAGTACAATACATGTTAGACAATAGGCATATCAATAGAGAATAAAAGAAACTTGAACATAAAGGCATGATAAAGCATGATAATCATAACATTGAAATGTGGCAACAACACTTAACATGGAATTAGCATGAGCTAAGGCTCATTGCACATGGAGCATGAGTAAATCCTCATTGCACATAAAGCACGAGTAAACCCTCGTTGCACTTCAATTAGAATGCGTCAACACTCATTGCACATGATGTATCATGATACTATACTTTACCCAATGCATTGGAGCGCTATAAGGGCGCACCCTTCTTAAACATTTCATTTCATGCATAAGTGTGCCACATGGATCATAAAACATTGATTCATAAAACATAATAATTTATTCCATGATAAAGGAATGTGGCATTCATACATGAAACTTTATAATCAATAAGTAAATGTTCATAAAGGTGAATACCCTTTATGGAGAAATGGGCATGGAATTCACTACACAATGGCATTGGCTTATAAAATCAATGCGATTTCGGCAGCGTAACGGTGTGACATAAGAATTCATAAAAATGGTTGATGAGAGAGAAAAGGGGTTCCTCATCATATTTACATGTAATGTACAGTAAGGAGGTCATATAGATACATGTACCAACGATTGTAATGGAATTTATATTCATGATACAAAATTATTGCTTGAATGTAAAAGAGGAGAGAGAAGTTCCTTTCGGAATTTCGGCACAGTAATGGGTGTACATGGGAGGAATTAAATGAGAGAGAAAGGGGTCTCCCATCATTCAAAAATAAAGAGGGTAGTATGAGGGAGGTGCGAAACCATACCGCAACATTCATAATTGAAATTAAAAGGGCAAGACAACTTAAAGAAAATTGGACAAAAATGAGAAAGGAAGAAAAAACCCTTACTTGGATGTGTGCTTCAAAAGGCTTGAGAGAGGCTTGTGAGAGGATTCTTGGGAGCTTGGGGCATGTTGGGAGGATTATAGAGAGAGTAGGTAAGAGTTTGGACGAACTCCAGGGGCTTTGAGTGAGGAGGAAGTGGGAGCTTGGGTGGGTTTATATAGAAAAGGTGAGGGAATGCTTTATTATTTAGGTTTGGGTACCCTTACATTAAATTAATCCAAACCACAAACTATCCCATGGTTTTTGCCCATTTTTTTGGTAAAGGGAAGAGGAAAAAAATAATTTATAAGGCCAAAGTCCGAACTTTTTAAAATATTAGGGTTTCTTATGTGGAGGTGAGTCACACTCCCATGGAAATTAATTTAAAAAGGCATGGTGTTGAATAAGTTTTGAGGGGTCCATTAATGCTTTGAAAATAAGTCAAACAAACCAAAAATCACATTATTTTAATGGTAAAACAAATATTGGCCGAACATAAAGCTTATAGTATTTTATTACATCACTATAGGGTCATTATGATGTCATAAAACACATTATATATTTAAATGGTATTTAATTTTTAACCAAAAATTTGACTGGATCAGAAAATTATGAAAAATTCACCATTGGATAATTTCCACATCCTGATTCCAGAAATAAAATTTATTTTATCTAAATATTTTTCTAAATATGTTAATTTTCACTTTAAATAAAACCCGACATTTATCGAAAATTCTCGTGTTTTCACAGAAATGGCTTCCAAACCGTAATAAAAATTTTAATTCCATTCATAAAATTATAAGAACATATCTATTTAATAAAACAACATTTAATAATAATATTATTATTTTATTAAAATATTATTTAATTCAAAAATCCCTTAATTTAATAAAATAGATTTCTTTATTAAATAATAACTAAAAACACCATTTGTGCTTTAAAAACTATTTACAATGTATCAAAAATGACTAGAAATTATATTCATTATTATATAAAAAAAATAATGTACATGAACATAGTACTACTTATTTGTCACATAACCCCTTAAAATAGCCGCATAAGACATAAGGGTAAGGTGTGCGATGGTGACAGACTCTTGGGGTGGATCAGATAACATCGCTCGAGTGGTAATTTCAATCAACTTCCACATTTCCCATAGACGGTCACGTTCGAGCATGAAATGATGAATCTCAGATTGGGATTGGTCAAGGGTGAAGCCCAAAGATGCCACCTCTCTTCTGAGCTCTGACAAATGGGATTCATATGGGGAAATTCTACTAGATGAGGCCATCACTTCCTTTGTCTGAGTAAATTGGATTTGTTAAAGTCCTATATTTATACTAATCATGTGATCGATGTTCAACGGATATATTAGAAACAGTAAAAATTATTAACATAAAACCAAAGAAGTTGACATTTTATATAAACATAAAGAGACATTTAATTAGATCAAGAGGGATTTCCATTAATGAAACTTTGGGTCGTTACAGAGTAACCCTCATGGTTACGTTTGGAATACCCATCACAGTATATTCCCTAAATCTCTTCGGAGAAACCTTAGAATTTAACTCCTTCGCGTTACCCAATGCATTTGAGAGCTATCTCGGGCTCACCCACCCTTAGTTTATCACGGAACCACCCGACTTCATAAACAATGCCCAAGAACTATAACATAATCATATCAGATAAAACATACATAAATAAAACATAACATTTATGAATTTCTGTAACACCCCGGGTAAATAAAGAATATGACATTTTCATATTTATCCATATTTGTGAATAAAATATTAATATGACTTTAAAGGGGACGCTATGCTCGATGGCGTACCCAACACGCAACAACGGGTTTCTTGGGGAATCTTACGTTGCACTCTAAAAATAAAATAATATTATTTTAAATGGTAGTTAACATGTAGCTGTTGTACTGGAGGAAATGGATAGAAATAACTAAAAAATTATTATATATGTTTTTAAATGTTTTTACATTTATCCAATAAAAGATAAAGGCTTAAAATATGGAAAGAATTCAATTTTAGGCATATATGCCCTAGTTTTCACTAAAGGTTCACTTATCGCCTTTTGATGGAGAACCGTCATTAAATATAGTTTTGTTCACTCTTATAAATTCTATTGTACCAAATAAAACTATTCTTAATAATTGGGACATCAAAATTTACTTTGTGTAAATTTTTGGTATCTTTCCAATAAAGTTCATTTTTTTAATGAATAGTGTAAAATCTTGTATTTTAATTCAAAACCCCTTTTTAATCTAATTCACTTATATGATTATATTATCTTTTGAATTGGTTTGAAAGAGAAATTAGAATATGTTTTTACCATTAAATCCAATAGTGGTTGTTGGAATTAATTTCACTTTGAAATCAGACTTAAACTGGTGTTAATCTTTTGATACTTATTGTTTCATAAAAACATGCTATTTGCTATGACAGCGGGAATTAATTATTAAATTAATTAATGTGACTTTTATGTTTTTAATTTTGTAAAATAGACTTCATTTTTTAATTCGGAATATCAAAAATAGCTTACGGTGAATTTTTGGGATTTTTCTGAAAAACTTCAATTTTTGATGAATAGTGAAACCACTAAGTGGTACTTATAAAAACTGATTTTTCTGTTTAAATGAAATTTTTCCATCTTTGTGTTTTAAATTTCAAAAATCTGACATACATGGTTGTCATTAGAAAGTAAAATGTGGTTCAATGGGATAAAAATAATATTTTGGTGAACAGTAACTTATTAAGTTTTTAATCGCGATTAGAGGTAATTAGTGTAGTTTATGGTAAGAATAATGTTTTAATAAAATGAAATGACCTAGAAACATGTTCTACCCTCACTGGATGTGTCATGGCCTACCAAGACAATCCATGGGTCAACTTGGGGACCCCATGGAGCCACTTTGGTTGGAAAATGACACAAATATCTTTTTATTTAATGTTAAAGTAAAAATGACACAAACATGAGATGTTTTACTAAAACAATTTTTACATGGGGTTATATAAGTAATATTTTTAAATATAAATAGTCATTGGAAAGCTAAAAAGATTTCCTACATCATAGTATTTTGTTTATAATTTTTAGATATTAAATAAATTAAATTTTTTATGACATCATGATGATGCAGCGATGACCTCATTATTTAACGATATAAATAAAATGGAAAGATAATGTAATATCCAAGACCTACACATGTCCAAAACCTATTAGATGAGTGGATTTCGAACCCTTATCACCTTATACTAGAAATAAATCAATTTTGGACCTTTAAAATCCTAAAATCTTATGAACATAAAGTAACATTTTGTAACTTTACATGAGTGCCCCTCCTCCCCTCTTATAAAAGGCCCCGACCTCTACCTCCTTACCCACACTCCCAAAGCATTTGGCTCGACCAAACCCTGCCCATTTTATCTCTCCACTTCCCTCTATTACTCCTTCAAGCCTCACATTGGGAAACAGTCTTCCCAAGGAAGCCTTTGAGCTCAAACCAAAGGGAGTTACCCGATTTTAAGGTAATGTCTTCACTTGTGTCCTTTTGTTTTATTTTGCTTCTCCAACCATATAAAATCTTTTTATTAATTTATTTTGTAACAAATACAGTATCTTCAATATACTGGGATGTTGATATAATAAGGATTCAAGCTACACTTACGCACACCTACATCTAATGGTTAAAGAACATACTGTTTCCGTGGATGGCGAATTTCTGCCTCCCGAAACGATGATTGTTCAACATTCTTCTAACACCTTAAAAGGTGGCCATTAAGATGACACTATATTTATATATGATATATAATATGTTTATGTTTTACTTAAGCTTCTGTATTTTTCATTTATGGCATACCTTTATGGTTTCCATTATGGGTAAACGCGATATCTTCATTTAAGGATGTGCGGACTACCGCCCCTCAAAGTGATTTGATTCGTTAATACCATATGTGGTACGTATAAAGGATATATTTAATGATATTATATATGATACCATACTGGAATTAAAATACTATGATGTATCATTATGTTTTAATTCCATTCAATATGAAATATAAATGGAAGTAGCGTTCATGCGTACGTACGACTTACCGTCTCCATGAACGATACATTTCATTTCTTATCTCAAAATGTTATGTAATATTATAAGTACATATATAAAATGGATATATATGTAATATATTACATCTAAATTATGTATTTCATTCTGGAATTATAACATATATATGTCTCTCTCATTTTGTATTAATTCCATTAATATGACAAAAAATGAAAGCAACGTTCATGCGTACGTACGACCTACCGTCTCCATGAACGATGCTTTTCGTTTTTTATCTCCGAATGATATGGAATAGTATAAAATGAATATTTACTGGATATATATATATGATATTTTAATCATTAATACTAGTCTGGAAATTATTTACTTATAACTACATGGGCAATCTTTTTTCAAACAAGTTCATTTTTGACTCATGTACCAAACATCGGCAAAAACGTCTGATATGAACTAACATTATTAAACAATTATTATAACATTATAATATGTGATATTAAATGAATAATAATATCTAAAGGAGTTACTTAGGCAATTATTAATTTACAATTTTTATTATTCAGGAATATAAAGAAACGAACAAGACAAGTTGGACTTGAGGTAAGGGATCCTACTCCACTCTTTCTTTTTAAGTACACACTTTTATGTCATTAATTTTAAAGATCATATTTCTTGTTATTGGGATGTTATTTTATATTAATATTACATTAATTTTTATGTTCATGTGATTAGAGACCCTATTCTCTCTCATCAATCCATTTTGGATGTTTTGAGTGGCGCCGTTAGGCTGCCAAATTTTTGTAAGAGATCTAACCTCTCTCTTTCTTTTTAAGCAATCTGCTTTATGTAACTTCTTTTAAGCAACTATTTCTTATGTTGGTGGATGTTATTTTATATTATTCTTTCTATAAACTTTATGTTAATATGATGAGATACCCTATTTGATCTCATCAATCCATTTTTGTATGTTTTATGTGGCGTCTTTAGGCTGTCGTGTTTTCGTAAGGGATTTTTCATCTTAGTTTTATTCCCGTGAGATTTATGATAAATTTGCCATAATTTCCTTTTAGTGGTGTATTAACTGCCCATTATTTTACTCATTGTGTAATATAATTACTTTTATGAGTATTTACATCAATGTTGTATTGTCCTTTTTTCACGAGGTGTATATTTCGAAAGATACCCATGTCGGTAAGGGAACCTTTCACCCTCCTATTTTTAAAAGACTTCTTTTGTTGGGTCTTTTAATTTACATATTTTTATGTTGGGATATGTTCTCATATATACTTATTGATGTAAATTTTATGTCCAAGTGATGAGATACCCTTTTTTTATCTCTCATCAACTCATTTTGATGTGACACCGTTAGGCTGTCAAGGGAACTTCTTAACCCAATTTCGATTTCTCTGGGTTCAACATGTAGTTATTGAATATGTCATCCTTTGAATATGTGTGAATGACATTTGATTATTTTACACTTAATATCCACTTATATTTTGTGTATTCGTTTGTCATATATAACTATGTAATTGATTTATCCTTAAACCAAGGATACCATCTTTGTAAGGGACTTCGTCTCAATCTCCTTTCAATGAGGCATATTCTATTTTATACTCAACCTTATTTTATACGGTGTATAAACCCCTTTGACTTTTATGTTTATTCAAAAGGAATCTTTTTTATACGAAGTGTTTATTAAACGACAAAAGGGAATGTTTTTGTCGTACGTATGCGGTGACAATGACTTCTCCTCCGTCGTGACCATTATTTGAGTTTCGTCTTCCTCTACAAGCCATACCTTCTTTTTAAAAGAAAAATAAATACAATGTTTTACTTTTATTTTATTTTGGTATTGAAAATGGTTTTCATAATGTTTTTATATCAATGTGTTGTATTGATATCTTGTGATTGAAAGGTGGAAATGTTATGTTTCCTTTATGCATGTTTTATGTGATACGATTATGTTGAGGTTCTTGGGAATTATTATGAAGATGTGTGGTTACGTGATAAAATAAGGGCGGGTGAGCCCGATATAGCTCTCCAATGCATTGGGTAATGCGAAGGAGTGAAACGTTAGGGTTTCTCTGAAGATATTTAGGGAATATACTATGGTGGGTATTCCAAACGTAACCAAGAGGGTTACTCCCTACGTAAGAATGTTATGAGTGCCTCAAGTTACCTTTTATGTCTTATGATTTCTATGATTTATTCATGATTTGATGAGGTATGTTAAAGTGCCTATGTTTTATGGGTAAAGTATGATTTCATTCTTATGTATATATGAACTCATGTTTCCTTTCCATATTTTTATAACCCTTACTGAGCTTTTTATGCCCATTCTATGTTTTTGAAATGTTTATCACAGGTCAAGGGTAAGGTACATGATGTGATGATAGTGTCAAGGATGTGTCAAGAAAGAATCAATGTTTTATTTTAAATATGTTTCCGTTGATGGGAAGAATGAATACTGTCTTTTATGTAACCAATTTGATTAATTGTGGAATGTAATGCAAGTTTCATGATCTAATTATCTAGAACTCTAAACCTGAAAAGATCCTCAATGTGTAATCTTGTAATAACTCAAGATTAAGTAAGGTTTAAGGTTTTGTCCTTATAGTTGGTATCAGAGTTCAGTTTAGATAACTTTAGAGGTTAGGGTATTCTTTAAGAATAAGTGGCATTACCATAATGGTTAGGATTTCAGAAAGAGTCCTAGTTTTAGATAAAGTGAATGAGTAAGTATATCTTAGTCTTTATCTTCCTCATTAGTACATGATGGTTTTTTTGATATAATCACACTGACCTTTTTGGTTTTAGTAAATGGATGGATCTAGCAGGCACCAAAGTAATAGTGGATGTGAAGGAAACTGTGACAGTTTTTTGAGCAAGCAACTGAATGATATAGGAACTGAAATGAGAACTCTTATGATTATCCTCGACCAACTATATGGAGTCATGATTGACCACCTAAACCTTGGTGATTTCTCTAAGGCATCATATATGCGAGAAACAAATCCCTACGAAAGTACAGGTAATAATCATAAAGGTAAGTGTGTTAAAAAACCTATGTGTCAAAGATGTGGAAAGAAACACCTAGGAAAATGTTTCAAAGGGACAGAAATATGCTATAGATGTGGAAATGAAGGTCATAAATCAAGAAACTGCCATGGAAAAAGGAAGCATCCAGTTGACTCGAGGAAAGGGAAAGAAGTTCTTTCTGAGGGATCAATTGAATGTTTTAAATGTGGTGTGCATGGTCATTATGAAAACACATGTCCTATGAAGAAGTTTCATGAATGGGATCACCAAGAGCGTAAAAATGTTCGTTTACCAATACCTAATGCCATTCCGATTGAGGATGAAGAAACTGAAAATGACCAATCAAAGGTATGTATTATTTCATTACTATTGTTTTCATATTTTGGAATCTTAGGATATGATTCATGATTTTGTTTGTAGGAAAGAGGTATTTCGGAATAAGTTGGAAAGTAATGGTTAATGGATCATGAAGAATGTTGAATGAGTAAGATGTCAACATATAAGGGCTTCAAGAGTTATGGTGAAATTCTTAAGAGTATTAAGTCTCTTTTGATGATGGGGTTACATTAGAAGACTTTTTATATTATGTGTAACCCTGATGTTTAATATATGAAAATTTTATTCAAGGAATAGTTATATTTTCTTTTGCGGACATAGTTATAAAGAACCATTTGGGTTTATATGATTCTTACTTTTGAGGTAATCATGGGTTACTATATGTTATGATTTAAGTGAAAGGCATGAGATAAAATTGAGGTTAAATTATGTTATGGTTATTTTTGATGATTTTACCCCTTTTTGGGGAATTATTAGAGAATTATATTGTTTTGGAAAAAGGACAACACACAGACCGTGTGACTACCCATCGCGTCAGACAAAGATGTGGGAATCGAACCCACAACCAAAGTGTGACTAGTATTTATCACCTACCACTGGACTACGTGAAGTCCCTGGTTAGTTTGACTGATTCTTTTTAGTTATATGATTTTATGAATTAAGAGTAAGTTGATTTTGGGTTATTTATGAAAATGATTAACCTACCATGGAGGATATGTAATTTGTTTAATTACTTTTCAATACGAGACTTTAGGAGCAACTGATGTTGTTTGGAGATAAATGTTACGATTTAACTTGGAAGACTATGTGACTAAATCCTTCAAATATTTGGGTTTCAATATTAGATTGGTTTACTTTGAAGAATTTTGTGGACAAATTGTTTATCAGATGGTCCTCATTGAACCTTGTGTTTTGTTGGACAAATTTTGGAGATTAATCATAGATTTTCTTTTTAAAGGGTTATCATTTTCGGGATTATCTGACCTTGTACTAACCTTTTTGATTTTGGTTTTGGTTAAATCCTAAAGACATGGGAAGTATATAGTTCTCTTTGGTGTAATAGGCGATTCTCTAGTAGTTGATTATAGTACTCTTAATGCGAACAAGTCTCCCTAAATACTCGTCTTTTGGAAAAAAATATGAGTTTGATTAAGAAATCTAGTAAAAGTTGAAAGTCAACATGATAAGTGATTATGTTTCCTTATGAATAAATTCCTCAATAAAAAGTAACTTAAAACAAAAAAGTTGTCTATTAACTTTTCTTACTGGGGAATCGAATACCGTTTAACCCATCACAAGTTTGTGATTTTCTTATGCTTAACTTTCTCCTAGACATGTTTACTATCACTCTCCCTCAAGAACATGACCCTTTGCTTTTTCTTCCATGTCCATGGTTTTCTATATGGAATCCTAGTATGGGTTAACTCAGGTGACCACTGTACGTATCTTCCTTTATTTTAAAGTGAATTTTTTACCGACTCTTGTTCTGATGTGGGACTTTCAAGGATGTTTCCAAGCTCAATATTAAAAATTGCAAGGATGCAATTCCCAAAAGGGGGGAAGGATGTAACACCCCAGGTAAATAAAGAATATTACATTTTCATATTTATCCATATTTGTGAATAAAATATTAATATTACTTTAAAGGGGACTCTATGCTCAATGGAGTACCCAACACCCAACAACGAGTTTCTTGGGGAATCTTACGTTGCACTCTAATAATAAATAAAATATTACTTTAAATGGTAGTTAACATGTAGCCATTGTATTGGATAGAATGGATAGAAATAAATAAAAAATTATTATATATGTTTTTAAATGTTTTTACATTTATCCAATAAAAGATAAAGTCTTAAAATACGGAAGGAATTCAATTTTAGGCGTATATGCCCTAGTTTTCACTAAAGGTTCACTTATCGCCTTTTGATGGAGAACTGTCATTAAATATAGTTTTGTTCACTCTTATACATTCTACTGGACCAAATAAAACTCTTCTTAAGAATTGGGACATCAAAATTTACTTTGTGTAAATTTTTGGGATCTTTCGGATAAAGTTCATTTTTAATGAATAGTGTAAAATGTTGTATTTTAATTCAAAACCTCTTTTTAATCTAATTTATTTATATGATTAGATTATCTTTTGAGTTGGTTTTAAAGTGAAATTAAAATATATATTTTTACCGTTAAATCCAATAGTGGTCGTTGGAATTAATTTCACTTTGAAATCAGACTTACACTAGTGTGAATCTTTTGATACTTATTGTTTCATAAAAACACGCTATTTGCTCTGATAGCGGGAATTAATTATTAAATTAATTAATGTGACTTATATGTTTTGAATTTTTTAAAATATGATTCATTTTTGAATTCGGAATATCAAATATAGGTTAGGGTGAATTTTTGGGTTTTTTCTGAAAAACTTCAATTTTGATGAATAGTGAAACCAATAAGTGGTACATATAAAAACTGATTTTTCCATTTAAATAAAATTTTTCCATCTTTGTGTTTTGAATTTCAAAAATCCGACATACATGGTTATCATTAAGAAGTAAAATGTGGTTCAATGAGATAAAAACAATTTTTTGGTGAATAGTAACTTATTAAGTTTTTAATCACAATTAGAGGTAATTAGTGTAGTTTATGGTAAGAATAATGTTTTAATAAAATTAAATGATCTAGAAACATGTCATACCCTCATTGGATGTGTGATGGCCGACCAAGACAATCCATGGGTTAACTTGGGGACCCCATGGGTCCACTTTGGTTGGAAAATGACATAAATATCTTTTTATTTAATGTTAAAGTAAAAATGACACAAACATGAGATGTTTTACTAAAACAATTTTTACATGGGGTTATAAAAGTCATATTTTTGACTATAAATAGTCATTGGAAATATAAAAAGATTTCCTACATCATAGTATTTTTTATAATTTTTAGACATTAAATAAATTAAATTATTTATGACATCATGATGTTGAAGCGATGACCTCATTATTTAACGATTTCAATAAAATGGAAAGATAATGTAATATCTAAGACCTATACATGTCCAAAACCTATTGGATGAGTGGATTTCGAAACCGTATCACCTTATCCTCTAAATAAATCAATGTGGGACCTTTAAAATCCGAAACTCTTTTGAAAATAAAGTAACATTGTGTAACTTTATAAGAGTGCCCCTCCTCTCCTCTTATAAAAGGCCCCCACCTATACCTCCTTACCCACACTACCGATGCCTTTGGATCGGCCAACCCCTGACCATTATTTCTATCCACTTCCCTCTATTACTCCTTGAAGCCTCACTTTGGGCAGAAGTCTTCCCAAGGAAGCCTTTGAGCTCAAACCAAAGGGAGTTACCCGATTTTAAGGTAATGTCTTCACTTGTGTCCTTTTGTTTTATTTTGATTCTCCAACCCAATAAACTCTTTTTATTCATTTATTTTGTAACAAATAAAGTATCTTAAATATACTAGGATTTTGTTATAAGAAGGATTCGAGCTACACTTACACACACCTACATCAAATGGTTAAAGAACATACTGTTTCCGTGGATGGCAAATTTCTGCCTCCCGAAACGATGATTGTTCAATATTCTTCTAACACCTTCAAAGGTGGCCATTAAGATGATACTATATTTATATATGATATCTAATATGTGTATGTTTTACTTAAGCTTCTGTATTTTTCATTTATAGCGTACCTTTATGGTTTCCATTATGGGTAAACGCGATATCTTCATTTAAGGAAGTGCGGACTACCGCCCCCTCAAAGTGATTTGATTCATTAATACCATATGCGGTACGTATAAAGTATATATTTAATGATATTATATATGATACCATACTGCAATTAAAATACTATTATGTATCATTGTGTTTTAATTCCATTAAATATGAAATAGAAATGGAAGTAGCGTTCATGCGTACGTACGACTTACCGTCTCCATGAACGGTACATTTCATTTCTTATCTCAAAATGTTATGTATTATTATAAGTACATATATATAATGGATATATATGTAATATATTACATCTAAATTTTGGATATAATTCTGGAATTATAACATATATATATATATATCTCTCATTTTGTTTTAATTCCATTAATATGACAAAAAATGAAAGTAGCGTTCATGCGTACGTACGGCCTACCGTCTCCATGAACGGTGCTTTTCATTTTTTATCTCCAAATGATATGGAATAGTATAAAATGAATATTTACTGGATATATATGATATTTTAATCATTAATACTATTCGGTAAATTATTTACTTATAACTACATGGGCAATATTGTTTCAAACAAGGTCATTTTTGACTCATGTACCAAACATCGACAAAAACATCTGATATGAACTAACATTATTAAACAATTATTATAACATTATAATAAGTGATATGAACTGAATAATAATATCTAAATGGGGTACTTCGGAAATTATTAATTGACCAATGTTTATTATTCAGGAATATAAAGAAATGAACAAGACTAGTTGGACTTGAGGTAAGGGATCCTACTCCACTCTTTCTTTTTAAGTACACTATTTTATGTCATTACTTTTAAAGCTCATCTTTATTGTTATTGGGATGTTCTTTTATATTAATATTACTGTAATTTTTATTTTCATGTGATGAGAGACCCTATTCTCTCTCATCAATCCATTTTGAAAGTTTTGAGTGGCGCCGTTAGGCTGCCAAATTTTCGTAAGAGATCTAACCTCTCTCTTTCTTTTTAAGTACTCTCCTTTATGTCACTTATTTTAAGCTCCTCTTTTTTATGTTGGGGGATGTTATTTTATATTCCTCTTTCTATAATCTTTACGTTAATATGATGAGATACCCTATTTTATCTCATCAATCCATTTTTGTAAGTTTTATGTGGCGTCGTTAGGCTGTCGTGTTTTCCTAAGCGATTTTTCATCTCACTTTTATTCCCATGAGATTTATGCTACATTTGCCATAATTTCCTTTTAGTGGTGTATGTACTGCACATTATTTTACTCATTGTGTAATATAATTTCTTTTATGAGTATTTACATCAAGGTTTTATTGTCCTTCTTTCACAAGGTGTATGTTTCGAAAGATACCCATGTCGGTAAGTGAACCTTTCACCCTCCTCTTTTTAAAAGACTTCTTTTGTTTGGTCTTTTAATTTACATATTTTTATATTTGGATATGTTCTCATATATCCTTATTGAGGTAAATTTTATGTCCAAGTGATGAGATACCCTTTTTTTATTTCTAATCAACTCATTTTGATGTGACGTCGTTAGGCTGTCAAGGGAACTTCTTAACCCAATTTCGATTTCTTTGGTTTCAACATGTAGTTATTGAATATTTCATCCTTTGAATATGTGTGAATGACCTTTTATTATTTTACACTTAATATCCACTTATATTTGGTGTATTCTTTTGTCACACATAATTATATAATTGATTTATCCTTAAACCAAGGATACCGTCTTTGTAAGGGACTTCGTCTCAATCTCCTTTCATTTAGGAATATTCTGTTTTATACACAACCTTATTTTTTACAGTGTATAAAACCCTTTGACTTTTATGTTTATTCAAAAGGAATATTTTTTGTACGAAGTGTTTATTAAACGACAAAAGGGAATGTTTTTGTCGTACGTATGCGGCGACAATGACTTCTCCGCCGTCGTGACCATTATTTGAGTTTCGGCTTCCTCTACAAGCCATACCTTATTTTTAAAAGAAAAATAAATACCATGTTCTAATTTTCTTTTATTTTGGTATTGAAAATGGTTTTCATAATGTTTTTATATCAATGTGTTGTATTGATATCTTTTGATTGAATGGTGGAAATGTTATGTTTCCTTTATGCATGTTTTATGTGATACGATTATGTTGAGGTTCTTGGGAATTATTATTAAGACGGGTGGTTCCATGATAAACTAAGGGTGGGGGAGCCCGATATAGCTCTCCAATGCATTGGGTAACGCGAAGGAGTGAAATGTTAAGGTTTCTCCAAAGATATTTAGGGAATATACTGTGGTGGGTATTCCAAACGTAACCATGAGGGTTACTCCCTACGTAAGAATGTTATGAATGCCTCAAGTTACCTTTTATGTCTTATGATTTCTATGATTTATTCACGATTTGATGAGGTATGTTAAGGTGCCTATGTTTTATGGGTAAATTATGATTTCATTATTATGTATATATGAACTCATGTTTCCTTTCCATATTTTTATAACCCTTACTGAGCTTTTTATGATCATTCCATGTTTTTGAAATGTTTATCACAATTCAAGGGAAAGGTACATGATGTGATGATAGTGTCAAGGATGTGTCAAGAAATAATACATGTTTTATTTTAAATATGTTTTCATTGATGGGAAGAATGAATACTGTCTTTTATGTAACCACTTTGTTTAAATGTGGAATGGAATGCAAGTTTCATGATCTAATTCTCTAAAACTCTAAACCTGAAAAGATCCTCAATGTGTAATCTTGTAATTACTCAAGATTAAGTAAGGTTTAAGGCTGGGGCCTTATAATTTCAATCATAAGATATCAATACAACACATTGATATAATAAAAACATTATCAAAACTATTATAAATACCAAAATAAAAGAAAAGTAAAACATGGTATTTATTTTTTCATTTTTAAAAAAGTTATGTCTTATAGAGGAAGCCGATACTCAAATAATGGTCACAGAGGCGGGGAAGTCGTTGTCAGCACATACGTAAGAAAGAAACATTCCTTTTGTTGTTTAGTATAATGCATCATAAAAATATATTCTTTTTGAATGAATTTAAAAGTCCATGGGGTTTATACACCGTATAAAAGAATGTCTTGTATTAAAACAAAATATGCCTCAATAAAAGGGGATTGAGACGAAGTCCCTTACAAAGACGGTATCCTTAGATTGAGGATAAATCAATTACCAAAATATGTGTGACAAACATAATTACATCCAATATAAGTGGATATTATGTGTAAAACAATCAAAGGCCATCCAAACATATTCATAGCATGACATATTCAAGAAGTATAGGTTTAACCCAAAGAATTGAATTTGGGTAAAGAAGTTCCCTTACAGAAATTCGACAGCCAAAAGTCTTCACTTTAAAATTCATAAAATGAGATAATGAGAGATAAAAAGGGTATCTCATCACTTGGACATAAAAATTACAATAATAATGATATATAAGAACATATCCCAACATATGAATATGTAAATTAATATAACTAACTAAAAAGAAGTCTATAGAAAGAGGAGGGTGAAAGGTTCCTTTACTGATTTGGGTAACTTTCAAAACATACACCCCATGAAATAAGGGTCATAAAATAAAGATTTAAATACCCATAAATTAAATTATATTACACAAATAATACTATCATGGGCAGTACATACACCACCCAAAATGAAATAGTGGAAAATGTAGAACGAATCTCACGGGAATAAAAACTGGGATAAAAACCCCTTACCTCGTTGTAATCAATTGAGTCGTATGACCAAAAGATAATAACCACCAAATTAATTACAAAAAACCATGAATATCAATAGATTCATGAAAATATATATCAATTGGCAGTACACAATACACCACATGACATAAATAAGTGACGAACAATGGAAATCTCACGTAATTAAAAGTGAGATAAGAAATCCCCTATGAAAATTCGGCATCCTAACACCACCACTTAAAACTTCCAAAAATGTATTGATGAGATAAAATAGGTTCTCTCATCATATTAACACAAAAATTAAAGTAATAGGAATATAAAATAACATCCCCCAACATAAGAAATAGGATCTTAAATGTAATGACATAAAAGATAGTACTTAAAAAGAAAGAGAGAGGTAGGATCCCTTACCTCAAGTTCGACTTGTCTTGTTTGTTTCTTTATATTCCTGAATAATAAACTTTTTTAAATTTATAATTTCTTAAGGACCTAATAAAAAGATTATTATTCAATTAATGTCACATATTATAATGTTATAATAATTATTTAATTTTGTGAGTTCATATCAGATGTTTTTGTCGATGTTTGATACATGTGTAAAAAATAAACCTGTTTGAATAGAATTGTCCATGTAATTATAAGTAAATAATCTCTAGAATAGTATTAATGATTTAAATATCATATATATCCAGTATATATTTATTTTATACTATTATATAACATTTTCAGGTAAAAAGAAATGAAATGCACCATTCACGGAGATGGTAGGCCGTACGTACGCATGAACACTACTTTCATTTCTTTGTCCTATTAGTAGAATTTAAAATAAATGAGAGATATATATATTATAATTCCAGTATAAAATATATTTTATATAGGTAACATAAGTACATTAATTTCATTCTTTATACATTCCATGTTTTGCATGAATGAGTCACATCACTTGAGGGGGCGGTAGTCCACACTTCCTCATATGAAATTATCGCATTTTCACAACACGAAAAGCATAAAGGAATGTTCTAAATATAAGAAACAGAATAATATAGGGGACATAATATAATATATACCATATATAAATAAATTTCCATCACAATGGACACCATTAGAGGTGTTAAAAAATATTTAACAACCATCGTTTCGTGTGACAGTAATTCGCCACCCACAGAAACAGTATGTTCTTTAACCATTAGACGGAGGTGTGTATAAGTTTAAATAAAATAATTCTCATAAAAACATACTATTATATTTATTATACTGGTGTTGTTATGGAATAAAATAATAATAATGTTAGGGGGAGTAAAGAAGGAAAATAAAAGAAAGAAACTTGAGAGAAGACAATCCCTCTAAATCAGGTAACTCATTTTGATTTGAGCCAAAGGATTCCTCGGGAAGACTTCTTCCCAAAGTAAGGATTCTAGGAGTAATATAGGGTTGTGGAGAGATAATATGAGTAGAGGGTTGACGAGACACGGTCTTGAGAGTTGTGGGTAAGAGGGTAGAGGTGGGGGCCTTTAATAAGAGGGACGAGGGGCACTCTTAGAATGTAATGAAATGTTACTTTATTATAAAAATGATTTTAGGATTTTAAAGGTCTCAAAATTATATATTTCAAGGATAAGGTGATAGGGTTCTAAATCCACCCATACCATAGGTTTTTGAAAAGTGTAATTCTTAGATTTTACCTTATCGTTTTATTTTATTTAAATCGTTCATTAATGAGGTAATCACTGCATCATCACTATGTCATAAATAAATTTAATTATTTAATGTCTAAAAATTATAAAAAATTACCATCCTGTAGGAAATATTTTTATATTTAAAATGAATATTTATAGTCAAAGAGATAATTCATGTAAACTAAATTTAAATTGTTTTACTTAGGATATACAAACCATTGTTATATTTCCTTTCTTTAAAAAAATGATAAAAAGTAAGTATCACACTAAAGTGATTCCATGGGGTCCCAAGGTTGGAACAAGGAATAAAATGGTAGGCTATGACACCAAAAATATCATTATAAAACATGTTGGGGTAATTTTATATTTTATGATATTATTTTATTACCCTTAACTACCTGATTATTAATTAAACACGATAATTAATGATAATTATCGTCGTTACTATTCATAAGGCAAAAAAAAGTCTTAATTACATAATTTATACCTTCTAATTAAAAATATGGAATCCATTTTATCAAATTAAAAACACAGAAATTGCAGTAATTAATTTAAAATAATTTCTGTTTTCAAAACCAAAGACGGGTTTTTAAGATGTAAAATCTATCAAAAGATTGATTTGTTTTTACATCTAATTTAAAAGTTAAATTACATCCAATGACCCAAATTGTATTAAATGAAAAAAAATTAAATTACACCTTAAAAACAATTAAAATATAAATCTAACTATATAAATAAATTGTATTAAAAGGCATTCTTGAATTAAAATTCAGTATTTTTCACATTCATTAAAAATGAAGATTTGTCAGAAAAATACCAAACATTCACCCTAAGATATATTTGATATTAAAAATTCAAAAATGATATAAATTTTACTAAATTCAAAACATATATGTTTCATTAATTAATTTTATAATCAATTCCCACTGTCAAAACAAATTGCGTGTTTTTAAGAAACAATATCTATTTAAATATTGAAAATTGATTATGTCCAATTTCAAAGTGAAATTAATTCAAATGACCTAAATTGGATTAAATGGTAAAAAGAAATTTTAATTTAACTTTAAAAAAAATTAAAAATATAATCTATCAATATAAATAAATTATATTAAAAGGAGGTTTTAAATTAAAATACACCATTTTTTACTAAAAATGATCTTTATCGGAAAAAACAAAAATGTACAAAAAGTAAATTTTGATGTCCTTATTCTAAAGAAAGATTTTATTTGGTCAAATATAAATTATAAAAGTGAAAAAAATAGATTTAAAAAGGGTTCTCCATAAAAATGAGGTTAATTGGCCTTTTAAATAATATTAGACTATTTATTATTAAAATTGGATTCATTTTCATTTCAAGCCTCTAACATTTATTGGATAAATGTAAAATATTTAAAAAACATATATAATCACTTTTTAGTTAGTTCTGTTCATTCCCGCCATTACATCATCTAGGAGATTACTACTATCTACAATAATTTTATTATATTATTAGTGTGCATCATAAGATTTCAAAGAAACTCATTGTTGCTTATTGGGTACGCTATCGAACATAGAATCCCATTTAAACTAATCTTAATATTTTATTCCCAAATATGAATAAATAGGAAAATGTAATATTATTTATTTACTTGGGATGTTACATCATTCCCCCCTTTTGGGAATTGTATCCTCACAATTTTAAAATTGGGCTCGAAAACTTCATTGGGAGCCTCACATCGGAAAAGGAGTCAACTAAACTATCACTTTAAAAAAAAGAAAAAAAATTAAAAAGGTCGCGTGAAATAACCCATAATAGGATTCCATGAAAACATGGATATGTAGGAGAAAAAACCATCAATTTCTGATGGAGAGTGATAGAAAACATGTTTAGGAGAAAGTTAACCACCAGAAAATCACAAACTTGTGATGGGTTAACAGTATTTGATTCCCCAGTTGGAAAAGTTAACAATTTTTTTATATTTTAAGTTAAATTTCATTGAGGAATTTATTTATGATCTTAACTAAATCATAAGGAAACATACTTACTTTTCATGTAGACTTTCATCTCTTACTAGATTTCTTACAAAAACTCATATTTTCTCCAAAAGATGATTATTTAGGAAGACTTGTTCACACTAAGAGTGTTATAATCAACTTCTAGAGAATCACCTAATCCACAAAAGAGAACTATATATTTCCCATGTCTTTAGACCCAAACCAAAACCAAAAAGTTTAGTACAAGATCAGATAATCCTCAAATAGGATAATCCTTTATAAAAAGAAAATCTTTTCATAATCTCCAAAATTTGTCCAACAAAACCCAAAGATCAACAAAGACCATTAGATAAACAATTGTCCATAAAATTATTCAAAGTAAACCAAACTAAGATTGAAAACCAAATATCTGAAGGATTTAATCTCATAGTCTTCCAAGGTAAAACTTAACATTTATCTCTAAATAACATTAGTTTCTCTTAAATTCTCGTATTGAAAAGTAATTAACCTAATCACATATCCTCCATGATAGGTCAATAATTTCCATAGATAACCCAAAATCAACATATTCTTGATTCATAAAATAATTTAACTAAAAATAATAAGTCATACTAACCAGGGACTTCACGTAGTCCAGTGATAGGTGATAAATACCAGTCACACTTTGGTTGTGGGTTAGATTCCTCCAGGTTTGTCCGACGTGACGGGTTGTCAGACAGTCTGCGTGTTTTCCTTTTTCCAAAACTATATAATTCTTCAAAAATTCTCCAAGAAGAGATAAAAATCATCAAAAATAAACATAACATAATTTAACCTCATGTTTTTCTCATGACTTTCATTTTCAATCATAACATATAGTAACCCATAATTACCTCAAAAGTAAAGATCATATAAACCATAATGGTTACCTTTATAATTATTACATGATGTTCCACATAGATCTGGTTCTCTCGTACATGATGCATTAGAGAACTCACCAAGGTTAAAGTGGTTAGTCATGACTCCTGATAGTTGGTTTAGAATAACCATGAGATTTATCATTGAATTCCCCATTTCATCCAGTCTCTTAATTCAAAAACCACCAGAGTTTCCTTAAAACCCGCTGTCACTTTGCTTCCTGCTAGATCCATCGATTAACTGAATCAAAAATATCAGTGTGATTATATCAAAAATATCATCATGTACTAATGAGGAATATAAACACAAAGATATCCTTACTCATTCACTTTATCTAAAAACTATAACTCTTTCTGAAATCCTAACCATTATGGTAATGTCACTTATGCTTAAAGAATACCCTAACCTATAAAGTTATCTAAAGCGACATATGATACCAACTATAAGGACATGGACTTAAAAAATAACTTAATATTGAATTAAATGAATAATTCACAATGAGAATCTTTTAAGGTTTAGAAATTTAGAGAATTAGGAAATAACTATTATATATAAAAGGATTACAAAATAGACCCTACTACTATAACCGATTTTTCACAAAAATAAAAAAAACATTAATTAAAAATAGAGTTCTTTTCATGAAATAAATCTTCTTCAATACATCCTTTCTCTTACCCTTCCTTATAACCTATGAAAAACATTTCAAAAACTTGGGATGAGCATAAAAAAGCTCAGTAAGGGTTATAACATAATTAAAGGAAAAATTAACTCGCCAATAAATACAAAACAATGAAACCGTAACTTTCAATCATAACATACCTTCTGAAATCATAATATTTTTGTATAACTCATAGAAATCATAATACATAAAGGTAACTTGAGGTATTCATAATATTCTTACATAGGGAGTAACCCTCATGGTTAAGTTTAGAATACCCATCACAGTATATTCCCTAAATATCTTTGGAGAAACCTTAGTATTTAATTCCTTCGTGTTACCCAATGCATTGGAGAGCTATCTCGGGATCACCCACCCTTAGTTTATCAAGGAACCATCCGACTTTATAAACAATTACCATAAACCATAACATAATCATACCACATAAAACATGCATAAATGAAACATAACATTTCCACATTTCAATCACAAGATATCAATACAACACATTGATATAATGAAAAAAATATCAAAACCATTTTCGATACCAAAATAAAAGAAAAGTAAAACATGGTATTTATTTTTTTCATTTTTAAAAATGTTATGGATTGTAGAGGAAACCGAAACTCAAATAATGGTCATGGCGGCGGGGAAGTCGTTGTCACCGCATACGTAAGAAAAAAACATTCCTTTTGTCATTTAGTATAATGATTCATAAAAAAATATTCCCGTTGAATGAATTTAAAAGTCAATGGGGTTTATACAATTTATAAAATAAAGTCTTGTATTAAAACAGAATATGCCTCAATGAAAGGAGATTGAGACGAAGTCCCTTACAAAGATGGTATCCTTAGATTAAGGATAAATCAATTACATATATATGTGTGAAAAACATAAATACACCCAATATAAGTGGATATTAAGTATAAAAAAATTAGTGGTCATCCACACATATTCATATAATGACATAATCAAGAAGTATAGGTTTAACCCAAAGATTTGAAATTGGGTTAAGAAGATCCCTTACAGAAATTCGACAGCCTAACAGTTTCACATTAAAATTCAGAAAATGAGATGATGAAAGATAAAAAGGGTATCTCATCACTTTGACATAACATTTACAACAATAAGGATATATAAGAACATATCTCAACATAATAATATGTAAATTAAAAGACCTAACCAAAAAATAAGTCTTTTAGAAAGAGGAGGGTGAAAGGTTCCCTTACCGATTTGGGAACTTTCGAAATGTACACCCCATGAAAGAAGTGTCATACAATTAAGATGTAAATACCCATAAATTAAATTATATTAAACAAAGAATACAATCATGGTTAGTAAATACACCACACAAAAGGAAATAGTGGAAAATGTAGCATGAATCTCACGGGAATAAAATGTGAGATAAAAACCCCTTACCTCGTTGTAATCAATTGAGTCATATGAACAAAGGATAATAACCACCAAATGAATTAAATAACACCCTGAATATAAATATAATCATGATAATATATATAAATTAGAAGTACACAATACACCACATGCCATAAATAAGTGGCGAACAATGTAAATCTCACATAATTAGAAGTGAGATAAGAAATACCCTACGAAAATTCGGCAGCCTAACAGCGCCACTTAAAACTTCCAAAAATGGATTGATGTGATCAAATAGGGACTCTCCTCATATGAACACAAAAACTATAGTAATAAAAATATAATATAACATCCCGCAGCATAAGAAATAGGAGCTTAAAAGTAATGACATAAAAGATAGTACTTAAAAAGAAAGAGAGAGGTATGATCCCTTACCTCAAGTCTGACTTGTCTTCTTTGTTTCTTTATATTCTTGAATAATAAATTTTTTAAATTTATAATTTATTAAGTAACTCCTTTAAATTTTATTATTTAACTCATATCACATGTTATAATGTTATAATAATTAGTTAATTATGTGAGTTCATATGAGATGTTTTTGCCAATGTTTGGTACATGAGTCAAAAATGAACTTGTTTGAAAATAATTATCTATGTAATTATAATTACATCATCTCCAGAATAGTATTAATTATTTAAATATCTTATATATCCCGTATATATTCATTTTAAACTATTCCATAACATTTGGAGAAAAAAAAATGAAATGCACTATTCATGGAGACAGTAGGTCGTACGTACGCATGGACGCTACTTTCATTTCTTTGTTGTATTAATGGAATTAAAAATAAATTAGAGATATATATTATAATTCCAGTATAATATTTTTTTTATAGGTCACATAAGTACATTAATTTCATTCTTTATATATTCCATGTTTTGCATGAACGTGTCACATCACTTGAGGGGGCGGTAGTCCACACTTCCTCATATGAAATTATTGCATTTGCACAACATGCAAAGAATAAAGGTGTGTTTTAAATATAAAATACAGAATCATAGAGGGGACATAATATAATATATATATCATATATAAATATAGTTCCATCATAATGGACACCATGAGAGGTGTTATAAGAATATTGAACAACCATCATTTCGTGAGGCAGTAATTTACCACCCACAGAAATAGTATGTTTTTTAACCATTAGACAGAGGTGTGTGTAACTGTAAATCAAATAATTATCATAAAAACATCCTAGTATATCTAGGATACAGTTATTTTATGGAATAAATGAATAATAATGTTAGGTGGAGTGAAGAAGGGAAATAAATGAAAGAAACTCGAGAGAAGATATTACCTCTAAATCGGGTAACTCTTTTTTTTGAGCCAAAGGCTTACTTGGAAAAACTTCTACCCAAAGTGAGGATTCTAGGAGTAAGAGAGGAATGTGGAGAGACAATATGAGTAGAGTTTGTATGATCCAAGGGCCTGAGTGGTGTGGGTAAGGGGGTAGAGGTGGGAGCCTTTTATAAGAGGGAGGAGGGGCACTCTTGGAAAGTCATGAAACATTACTTCATTATAAAAATTATTTTCGGATTTTAAAGGTCAAAAAATTATATATGTTGAAGAGAAGGTGATAAGGGTTCTAAATACACCCATAAAATAAGCTTTTTACAAGTTTATGTCTTAGATTTTACCATATATTTTCATTTTATTTAAATCGTTCATTAATGAGGTAGTCACTGCACCATCACAGTCTCATAAATAAATTTATTTTTTTAATGTATAAAAATTATAGAAAAATTACCATCATTTAGGAAATATTTTTACCTTTAAAATGAATATTTATAGACAAATATATAATTTATTTAGATTAAATTAAAATTGTTTTACTTAGGATATACAAACCATTGTTATATTTCGTTTCTTTAAAAAAATATGAGAAAAAGGCACTATCACACTAAAGTGATTCCATGGGGTCCCAAGGTTGGAAAAAGGCATCCCATGGTCGCACAGGACACCAAAAATAGCATTAGGACACATGTTGGGTTCATTTTATATTTTTATGATATTATTTTATTACCCTTAACTACCCGATTACTAATTAAACACAATAATTAAAGATAATTATCGTCGTTACTATTCATAAGGTCAAAAAACAAAAGAGTCTTAATTACATAATTTGGGACTTCTAATTCCAAATATTAAATCCATTTTATCATATTCCAAATACATAAATTTCAGTAATTAATATAAAATAATTCCTGTTGTCGAAACCAAAGACGGGTTTTTAAGATGTAAAATCTATCAAAAGAGTGATTTTTTTTACATCAAATTTAAAAGTGAAATTAAATCCAATGACCAAAATTGTATTAAATGACAAAAAAAATAATTAAATTACACCTTAAAACCAATTAAAATGACAATCTAACTATATAAATACATTGGATGAAAAGGCAGTTTGGAATTAAAATGCAGTATTTTTCACTATTCATTAAAAAAACATTTGTCATAAAAATAACAAAAATTCATCCAAAGATATATTTGATATTAAAAATTAAAAAATTATATCAATTTTACCAAATTCAAAACATATAATTTGCATTAATTAATTTTATAATCAATTCCCACTGTCAAAACAAATAACTTGTTTTTAAGAAACAATATCTATTAAAAGGTTGACACTTGTTTATGTCTAATTTCAAAGTGAAATTAATTAAAATGACCACCATTGGATTAAATGGTAAAAATATATTTTAATTAAACTTTAAAACCAATTAAAAATATAATCTAACAATATAAATAAATTATATTAAAAAGAGGTTTTGAATTAAAATACATCATTTTCACTAAAAATGATCATTATCGGAAAATAAAATTTTTTTACCCAAAGTAAATTTTGATGTCTTGATTCTAAAGAAGGGTTTTATTTTGTCATATATAACATATAAAAGTGAAAAAATAGATATAAAAAGGCTTATCCATCAAAAGGAGTTTAATCGACCTTTCAAAGAATATTATAATATTTATTCTTAAAATTGGATTCATTTGGCATTTCAAGCCTCTAAAATTTATTGGATAAATAAAAAATATTTAACAAACATATAAAATAACTTTTTAGTTAGTTATGTTCATTCCCTCCATTACATTGACTAGAAGGTTTTTTACCATTTATAATAAAATTATTATATTATTAGTGTGAATCGTAAGATTTCAAAGAAACTCGTTATTGCAAATTGGGTACGCCATCAAACATAGCATCCCCTTTAAAGTAATATTAATATTTTATTCAAAAATATTAATAAATATGAAAATGTAATATTATTTATTTACATGGGATGTTACAATAATATCTTCAATAGTGGCACCCTTGGTCAGCCACTATACTGCACTAGGAAAAGAATTGTAGCCTTTTCACTGCCATATGATAAGGGTTCTAAATGATGGTTCCATTTTTGGGTAATTGAGTAGTTATTTTAATCACTATTTCTTTTAAAAAATTTATATAATTTTTTTTATTTTTATATAAATAATCAAATTAAAAGTCTTACTCACCAAGGTCTAGGGAATATGCTATTGTTTTATTTTCTAAACATATTAAGGGGAATTGAAAAAAATATTCATGGAGAGGGAATTCATGATGCTCATCCAGGTACTTAAAGTGGCTTTCAATTACCCAGTATTATAATGATTGGTTGTGTAATTAACTAAAATATAGTATTAATTCACGAAAATTTGTTAAAGAATAAATAAATAACCAAAAGAGTCTTCCTTTTCCAACCCCATTTTTCTGAAAAAATTCTTTAGGTAAAAAAACCAAAGAAATTACAATTTTATATGAATCCCAATTGAAAATACATATAGAAGACCTATGAAACCTAGAAAGAAAAATTACATATTTAAATTAATATCTCCCAACATCTTAGGTGATGATACAAGATCAAGAAATTGTGCTAATGGAATAAGGTGTATCCCCATTAATCTTTCAATTATATGAACCTAAGGAGACCAACGAGGAGTTACATGAAGATGTAAAATAAATGAACCTAATTCATCCCTAGATAGAAGAGATAAATGAATGGATTTTTCCAACTGATGTACTCATGGGAGATCAACAATACTTGGATGAATTTTAGAGTTAATAGGAACTTATTTAAATTAAACAAGATCACCCCATATTTAAATAAGAAGAATCAACACCGCTATATCACTTTATAGATATGGTAGATAAAATATACCAGGTGGTAGAGTTTCAAGAAATAATGCAGGATCATGAGTAAATGTCTCCATCTACTAGCAGTAAACTGAAATAAGGATTCTCTAATAAAGAAGAAATTAAAACTGAAACAACACAACGAGATGATCTTATCTTAAACTTATTATTTTGTAATTTTATTGAAACGGAATTGAGTATTACCTCTCATTATGGTAAGTTTTTCAAATTCTAAAAATATATAGACTACGTAGGAGGAATATGGAGAAAAAAATCTACACCTAATGAATAAAACCTCGAGATCCTTTAATTAATCGAACTTCTAATTGGATTTTCTATGGAGATTCATGTGGATATTCATTATGAAAATGAGAAACATTATGCTTACATTAAAGGGTAATAATTTGATGTTAATTCCTTATGTTTTAATATTTTTCAAATATAATTACACTCTAGTTTTTTATTTAATTATTCTTTTGACACAACATACCTTAAATAGGAACTGGAGAATGGGGAATAGGTCAAAAAAGTTCTAGTTGAAAGGAAGGATGAATCATTCTTTATCTTACCCCCACTATGAAAATTATACCTTATTTCGATGGGGATAGACTGGGGATAATCTATACATGGATTCATCAAAAATAAAAAATAAGGAATAAAATATGGAAGTAACAATATATGGTTATTCAAATCAAATAAATTCCATCCACTATCAGATTTTGAATAACAGATGTTACTAACCATATGATTGTAGTAAAAACATAGTGCCCAATTTTAGTTTTAAACAGATATTAATCCTTATTTTATTTTATAAAACTGAATTTATATATATATTAGGAGGTGGCCACCAATTCCAATATATTTTTAGGATTTAATGACATAGTCCTTACACTTTCATTATTGTTATTCATTTGTAGGTCTATGATAATGACAGAAAAAGGAAGCATGAAAATTGGAAAAAAGGAGGAGTACTATGTATTCAATGCAAAGGGAGTTAACTTCTACATTCATTATCATAAATATACTTATAATGTTTCTTTTGGAATATATTTATGAGCTTAAAAAGATCATTTACATGCATTATATTTAAAATTTTTATATTTTTTTCATCTTTGAGTCATGATTTTTTAATAATCACAAGATTCCATGTTGTAGGTTTCAAGATAATATGATTGAATGAGTATTATAGTTAATTGAATTATTATTAGTAATCAAAGGATGATAAATTTATTATTCATGATTTCAGGGAATTAGTTGATCTATATGAACGAAACTCCCACAATATTTTTCAAACATTTAATTTGTAAAAATCATGTGTATTGATTTTTTTAGTCCCAAAAGGGGCTTAGAGACCATGAGGGTGGGGGGGGGAATGAAAGTTTTAATATTCATTGATAATTCTTCCTACCCCATTGGATCTTGACCACTTTATTATAGGGGTCACATTATTTTATCTAAGTGTTTATAATGATATTATAAATCTTTTCTTTATTTGATGACGATACATTGAAAGTAAAGCTGGAGAGAAAGAAAAATTATACACACATTTTTACTTGGTTAACACTCATTGGGATCCACTAAGGCTCACTACCAAACTCAAGGTTTGGGCAAGACCCCTTCTATAACCAGGTTCACAGCCCTATAAGATTTATGGAAAAATCACTACTTCTCAAGAGTCACTCCATCAACCATTACTTCTATGAATCTCTTATGGTGTAAATGCTCACATTATTCCTCTTTCTCTCATCATTAATACAGAAAGTATTCATACCTAATTTATAGACATGTAGGTCCCTTCATTAAAAATAATGAATATATCCTCATTTTTTGGTAGATTCTATGTTAACGTTCTACTTTCACCCGCTTGATGAATACCACTTTACCACATATTTACTATAAAATCCAATATTAATACTTTCGTAGTACTCACTACCATCATGAAGCTCACACAGACTTCATGAAACTACCAAATTCTTCACAAGAATATAATGCCTTTATGAATCCCACAAAATTTTCTAAGTCACCAATTTCACGAAGTCCAAACATCCTTCATGAAGAAACCTCATTTTGGTAAAGGATAAACAGTTTCATGAATCTATCTTATATTTTTTTATCTCACAAAATTCATTTTAATTTTTATAGACTTCTTGATGTTCACTACTTTTTCGATTATTAAAAATTTCAATAAACTATCAAATATTTTGAGAACTTCCTTTCTTCACAAACTTTTTCCGAAGAAAAAACTTTTGAATAACATTCACAAATTCAAATCCTTTGAATATTCATTAAGTCTTTCTATACATTTCTAATGGGGATATAAACCTATTTATTAGTGTCTCCACTCACTCCAAAATATTTCATCCTCATCATCACCTTTTTGAGAATCTCTCTAACATCACTCATGAAGCTCTAGGTTTTCATAATAAATCTGTGAAATTTACCATTTTCATAGATTCTTGTAGTCACATAGATTTACAATCATCAATTTGTGCATTCAAAATGCTCATTTATGATGATCCATACATTTTTTAAACACCCCTTTCATAGTTACAGATATTTTCTAATAACTTTTTGTACTACTTATAGGGAATCCTTTACTTTTTCATAGATACTTGTCAACATGATTTGTGAACAATCTCTTTAGAACTCCACAAATGACCATGGAAATCCACTTTATCAACAACCACAATCAACCCAAATAGACTGCAATGTTACCTTGAGGTATTTTTTCCCAATATATTTATTATTATTATTTATTCTATGAGTTATTATCCTAAATTTTATGCTTCATTCCCACAAGTATTTTTGAACATTATTGAACCTAGGCAAGATACCTACTAGAACATGCATTGGATCTTATCAAAGTAATGATTACAAAAAGATAAATTCAATTTGATTGAGGAATTTTTATTAATTTAGCCATTATCCATGAGCAAAACTTTTACAATAATAATTCCTTATCCCATAAAATCCATGGATGAACTTATTATGAATGATACACTTTCCAAGTCAACATTGACCTTTTACTACCCTACTCTATAAATGTTTTATGATATTTTAATAGAGAAGTGTGTGGGTGAGGGAAGGTATGGTATAAGGAATGTATTACACTGAATGGAATAAGTGTGGGGGATCCTTTTCATATAGGTAAAGTTTCAATCTCATCAATTTTATTTTATTTCTGATACTCTTAAAAAAAATATAAAAAATAGAAAATAAATAAAGGTTGAGTTTTGGGAAGATAAAAATCACCAATACGTGACCAATTGTTTTTATCATGTGGGGTATGGTGGTGGATGTGAGACTTTTCCAAGATTAAATTATAAAAAAATAAAAATAATTGTAAAAAAGTTATACTGGGTGTACATATTTCATTATTCATTCATTATTCAAGACTTTTACTTTGATCATGGGAAGTGGGTGTTATTAATTTGAATGGATGAATATCACTGAGCTTTTAATTTTTAATATTTTCATTATGTTTTAAAGATAAACCTTCTCTTTGATCCTTATTATTTAAAACATCCTCACCCACAAACCCAAAGCTTAGAGTCATTAAAAACTTAATTGCAATGACCTCATGATTTAATGTTATTTTTTATTTACAAAGTAGAGAATGTCGGTCTTTTTCAAGGCTATGAGAATTTTATTTATTCAGGTTATGAGTGCTAATATAATTTAAATTGTTACCTTGTGTTATGAGAGAAAATAATCCATTTTTAGGTAAGTCAAAACTTTTCATTTTTAGTAATAATGAATTAAGAAGATTGAATGAATGAAATAATAATATACCTACAATTTTTAATTTGAAAAATTAAAATAATTTGGTGAATTGTTTCTTTGAAATACATGAATCTGAATTAATATATTATGTGGATCTTGAAAAATTGATCTCCCCATTGATAATTATTTTGTTTTATTACTTGGAAATTTTAATATCAGTAAGCATGGTGTCCCTAATTGATTTATGTTGAGATTTCATGCTTGGGTAAAAGAAATGGAATATGTGAGGGTGTATATAATAACTAAATTTTATACATTCAAAATTTTAATATTCAATAATGAATGTAAATTATTTTTAATTGAATATACCAAAATTATTAATTGATTAGGTTTTTTCTGGGTATTGTTTTTATTTTTTTAGAAAATGAAAATAAAAAAGAAAATAATTTTTATTGGAATTTCATTAAAGATAAAATTGGTTTATTTTTAAGGGTAAAAGGGGTCTTATCACTACCTATGACTCTAAAGGTATGAGAGAATATATATCCAATATCACATAGGATAACAAGGAAAAATAGTTGGAGTAGGTTGCACAAAGCACATGAATAGGTTTGACTAAGGCCCACTGGGCCCATGCATATCGTTATGAGTACATTAAAAGTAAGGTGTATGAGTGAACTAGGAGATCATCCATGGATTCATATCATAGTCTATAGTTTCTATGTCTTTATTAATATATAATTTTCATTTATATGTCACTAATAATGTGGGACTCTTAATAATGGTTCATTGTTGATCATTTATTGAAATGACACTACTTCACATCAGACTCGTGCACCTCTACTCGGATACACCCTCTGCTAATTTCTACCAATGAAATCATAGAAATTACTCTGTAAATGATCAAAATACAATATTATGGACATTGTGAGTGCTCAATATTGAGTTTAAATCCCACCAATTATTCTTGGTAATTCCACAATTTGATACAAAAAAGAATTTCCAAGACAATGAAAAAGGAGATTAACCCACACATGAGTTTTTAGATGAAATGGATACCTCTTCATTGAGTTGAGATAAACCATTGAAAATAGGGATCTAATAATTTAAATAGGATATAGTCCATGTTTCCTATTTTAGATAAAGAAAATTCCCACTAAAAATGTATTAAATTATTATGTGAAATCCTGTAGACAATATATAAATAAAGAATGAAAACATACCATGGCTTAGGCATGTCGATGAGCATGTTCAAACTCTGCATGAACAACAGAGTGAATGATGAGTGAAATAGAGAATTGTGTTCACATGGTTAGGGATTTTATGTCCAAAAATTAAAGAAATATTTCAAAACATATTTTCCCATGTTTTGGGGAAATATTAAAATATGTTTTTATAGGGTTAAATATGAACTAGGGTTTACATGAACAATAATGAAGTTCAGGCCACCTCAAAAAAATCTCAAATGAGATATATTCTTTGGGAGGTTATAAATAATTACATGTTAGATAATGAGAAATTCAAGGGAGTTTATAAATGAAGATCCAAAACATGGATAAAATTATATTAAAAATGGAGAATAATTGTTGTCAAAATTCAGAGGGGGAAAATGATCAGAAATTTGAAAAAGATATTTTAAGATTCAAAGTCCATAGCATAAGAGATATATTTTTTCTATTAATAGAGTTAGTTTTTTTCCAATGGATATAATTAGAATTGAGAGGTGGCTATTTTATAGTTTTCTATTGTATATTTAGTTTTATTTATTTTATGCAACTCCATATGCATGTTTTTAATTAAAATGATTATTAATTCTATCCTTATTTATCTCTCTAATTCTTAATTAAAATATCTTATACTTCTGATTATGTGTAACAAAACTAATGAATATATTGGGGGTTTACTCTAGTTTCTTAACCCATGTTTATGATTTATCTATAGTTTTTATTAATTTAAGGATTACCTAAGGTGAATGTAATCCTCAATGTACTTATCTAATTGTTACCTTCTTCTTCTAGAACAATTATTTTTGAATAGAGGATGTGGATGTGTTGTATACATGGTGATAATTTAGTGCACTATATATTTAAAATAGAGTTAGAAGAATATTTTCAAACATGAGATGATGTAACTTCATTTAGTATATATAAAACCATATAATGATGGTTTATCAAGGATGACTCTCTTGAGTGAATTTAATTTCTTCTTAGACCCATATTGATTCTGTTAGTATTTGTACTATATTTTTATTTTCGTTTTTTATTGCTTATCCAAAATAGCATTTTTCTTTTTTTATAAAATAAAAAAATAAAAAAATATATTATGTGAATTCAGAATAGTGTGTGATAGAATCAAATGAACCTCAAGGAATGAGGTCTTGATTAGCCACTATGTTACAGTAGAAAAATAATTATTGTTTTTACCCTAACCTATGATGGGCATGTTTTGACACACCTATCATGGAATGTTTGAAAAGCTATAATTATTTCCCTAGTGTATCATAGTGGGTAACTTGGGTCTTATCTCTTGACGATATATTCAATTGATCACAAACTATTTAAAAATAAATTATCAAATTTTTATGTTTTTATTATTATAGAAAAATGTTTTTTGGTAAATAAATGAAAAACTAAAAAACTAAACTTATAAATACAAATACATACCGAATGAATTCAAGTTAGAGAATAAAGGGAATTATAATGATTGAGTTATCCATATAGAACCTTCATTTTCATTATTTATATCTACATAATGGACACACTCCACCATATGTGTGAACATCTTATTCTTCCCCAGTAGTGAATACATAGTTCACACAATGATCTCAAAGTACAATGTATAGAAACCTCATTGATTGATGGAGATTGGTTATAGAAGAAGAAGATAACACTAAGATAACCACTTTATGGATTATACAAACAAAAAATCATCCTTAAATTAACCTAATATATATACAAATCATAGAATTTAGTTCAAAACACTTATGACCCCAATAAATTCTTTGGGTTAAATTCTCAAAATAATTAGTACAAGTGATCATAGGGAAGAATGTGAGAGAGTGAGAGAGATGAAGAGATAATGGATGAACAGTTTAATTAAAAATATTTATATGGAGTTAATTAAAATAATTAAAAATAAATATTCTATAGAAAATTAAAAACATAATCATCCTACTGGTTATGATTATCTCCCTCATATAGTAGCATGAGCTATATTATAGGAAAAATAAATTTCATAAGGTCCATCATTTGAAAATAAAAATATCTATTTCAAATTCCAAAAAATTTTATCCCTCTGAATATGTTCAATGTTTTCTTCTATTTTAAGATATTTTTATCCACATTTTAGGTATTCATTTATAAAATCCTAGGAATTTTCCATGATCTAATGAGGAATCCTTTATACCTTCCATGAAAATATATCTTGAATGTGCATGAGATTAGGGGGCATGATCTTCTCTGTTTTTCATCTAAACCCTTTCTCATGTGTATCCTTATCAAAAAACTATTAATGTTACCCCACAATGTTGGAAAATCTATTTAGAAAACTTCCATCCACTATCTGCCACATGATCCCCTTCCATAGGTGAAACCTCTAACATCTCTAAACCTTAGATCTCAAATCTTGTGCTAAGAAAACAATAATTACATTTCAGTATTTGATATTAAATATATGACACAATTTAAGCCATTAAAAATATAAAACATCAAAAGGAATCCATGGATCACATATATACCCAATTAAATTTTATGTTTAAAGTTATAGATAATTAGTATAAACTCATAATTTAACATTTAGATACTTAAAAATGATTCATAAAAATGTATATTATCTCCCACTAGGATCTTCACACCCGGTAACCTTCATATACATAACATTCTTAAAACCTTTTAACACAACCTAGGAAAAAGGAAAACACAAGAAAGTGATATTAAATTATCAATAAGGGTAAATGTAAAAATTATCAATTAAATGAAATTAGTGAGAATCATTATCATCATCATTGTTATATATTTATTCAAGTGAAAATACAAGAGATCTTATGATTTGAGGGCATGCATCACCAAGCCTTGGGGGTCTAAAATAATGAATACCTATGGTGTCGCTGTGAATTAAATTCACCCTCTCAGACTTTAAAGAGGTGGCATGGGAGAGGAAGGTGACATCAAATCCAGGGATGGCAAGAGAGACCATATAATCCATGACATTATTCCCTTCTCTCCATGTGTTTGTAACTTTCATGCTGCTCATTAAGAGTTCCTTACATATCCTAATGGGGTATGTGACTGACCATGGAATGGATCCTATATTCAGCATGGAGTCATTGATGATCATCGAGTTGTTTTAAACTTGGTATATGCCCATATTTTTTAAGATTACACAAGCTGAACCTAGTGAGTAGTTCCTTGGCCTCCGCTTGAAGTGGGAATCCGTTAAAAAAGTGAGCCGTGAAAGGTAGGAGCACACCCCCTTCCAAATTACGAACCACTCCTCCTCCTCGCATGATACCGAAGTTGCATAAGCCATCAGTGTTAAGCTCTAAACCTTCTGCTGGTGGGTTCCATCTTACCAACTACCCTTGTGTACCAACCAGGGGATATCCTGCTCGGGGAAAGCCTACAATATTTGAAGGGAGGAAGCTTACTGATATCCCTTGAGAAGGGTAACCATATCCATGAGTAGGCATTTAGTTCGCAAGATAATGGACAAACATGATGATATCCACCCCTCTTATCTTACTTTGTTCTGTACCTTCCAGAGACACCTATATCCAACATTGAAAACCACCAAATGTTCCATTTACTCCGGGGCTTTATTCGGAGTTCCCTGGAACCATCTCTCAAGGATCTATGACCGTCAAAGCTCATTAGAGGGTACCGTCGTAGATACAAAAAAATACCAGACGGACTTATCCCATTATCCTTCAAAAAACGTATTATTATTGGTCTCATGGATTTTTTTCTACAACACTGGAACTAGGAGGTGAGAATAATACCCATTTTCTTGATGCTCTCATGAAAAGGGATCTCCAAATTCCTAACTCTCTAGACAAGAATGTTGAATTTGGATGGTATGTTTTTTCACAATGTTCGCTCAAACCAGATGTCATAATGATCTTGGGGAAGTGAAATCCTACAATATATAACATTAAATAAACACAATTCATGTCTAAATTTTAATACATCATCACATGATGTACATATTCCCATAACATATTATGTTTACTTCCTAATCCCATAGATAAAATCTCATGAGACTAAAACATTATCAAATAAATTTGATAACTATCTGGATGAACCCATCAAAAAATGTTCATGATTTTGTGAGACACAAATGTAAATTAATAATAAGTCACAAACATATGAATTTACCATGTAAAGAAATGTGTTTCATAATCTTTCCTCATACAAAAATCAAAATATATTTCTTATAGAATACATTTGAGAGATAATCATAAGGGGTGTATTATACCATCAATGGAAGGGAGAATGAGATAGGAATATAAGTGAGAGGAATATATACATAATTTAAAATAAATTCATAACATTAATTTTTTTAATTGATAAATATAAATACTATAAAAATATTAAAAACAATCTTTGGGAAATAACCTTTCCACATTGAAAATAAATTTTTTAAAATACTAAAAATTAAAAAAATATTTTGAACAGAATTTTATTTGAAAATAATATTGGAAAATTATAATGTAATATTTAAATATCTGATTAATCATAATGGAGAAAATTCTTCTCATGCATTACAAGTTAAAATAGGAAATTTGTTTCACACTTTGGTAAAATGTTAAAAATTACCTCATTCAAGAAAATGATAAAAAGATTACATTTTGTTTAAATGTATATCATGGGTAAAAATTAATTTATAAAAAACATACAAGAATACTGAAAATAGTATTAATTTTTTTTAAATGAATCTTAGACATGGAAGAGAATGGGTTTTTGACCGAAGAGATAAATAAAGTTAATTTTCCTTAAAAACTGATTTAAGTATTTTGCGTACTTAAAGAGTGGGAAATGAAAGGAAATTTTTTAATTTAAATAAATAAATATAGGAGGATAAAATTAAATGGGATTATTATATAATTATGAAATAATTTCTTTCAAATGAAATTCTATGGTAAAAAATCCCTTTCAAAATGAGAATGTGAAATAAACCCTTATCGCTTTACTAACATTAGAATTATAGAACCGTGAAAGAATAAAATAAAATAAAATAAAACATTAAATGTCTTGAAAATAATGATAATAATAATATAAAATATCAAAATTTTAGTATATAAACCTCAAAAAAGAATATAGATGCATAACATATCATCTATCTCAAAAAAGATTATTTGAGATGATAAACCATTACCTTTGGATCGACGTCCTTTAAATGAGTTCAAACCTATTATATAATAAATATAAGTTTATTGTTATATATATATATATATATCACGTATCCATAATCACACACACACAAATATAAAAGTATAATACCTTATATTATTTAATTAAAACCTTTTATCTTCCAATTACTAATAATTCTTTATTAAAATCATTATTTTGGGTGCTAACTACTTTGTTTTTTATGTATGTTTTGGTTTTTTAATTTTGGTACTTGAAATTTTATAATGGTTCCATAATATAAAAAATTAAAATCATGATATAATTGTCATTTATTTTAATTATATACATATTTAAATTCATCCATAAATTTTATAGATAGAAAATCAAATTACACATTTTATGGAGATGATAGATCGTATGTACACATGAATGTGGTATTCATTTTTTAAAATATTAAAAGAAATATATTTAAATAATATTTCAAATTTATATAATCATTATTATCATATATATATCATATATATTCAATAAATTTTTCCTTATTACAATATATGTTAAAATAAAATGAAAAACAAATCACATCACTCCGTGGAGGTGGTAGTCCAAACCGATGCATGCGCGACATTATCATTTTCTAAAATATTATAAGGTATTAAGATATACATGATATTATAAATACATAAGTATAATTATGTGATAAATGTAATATATAAACATTAAATCCATCATTATATCTAGCTGTGAGAGACGATGATCGAAAATGAATTACATCTGTTCGTGAGGCTGTAGTCCGTCATACACACGATTGACAGTTTTGTTTCCAATTTTATGGAAATGTACAAGGATATAAATTATTACATTAACAAAATAAAATATCATTATATGAAATATTATAGTTTTATAATTTTAATATTGTTTAATAATATATTAATGAGGTGTAACAAGAGATAAAACAAAATTCCTGTTTAAGAATGATACCTCTTCTTCAGACAACCTCTTTAGGATTATACATTAAACCTTCCCAGTTTGAATTTATGATAAAAAAATGACTTCATGATGTGAAGAGGTAAGTAATTAAAGTTTTTGGGTATATTTATTGTGAACCAAAATGTTTTTTTATGTGTGATGAAAATACTATTGGAGGTTCCCTTTTATAAGGGACAAGTAGTGACATTTTTGTAAATACCCTAAACTATTCAATAATGAGAATTCAATCTCATCTCAGGTTCCTAAAAAATTCATAAAAAACTCAGTGGAGATATGGTAAGTTCTATTCACACATCATCAATAAAAAATATATTTTAAACATGTTATTCATTTTACCTATAAGGTTTCTCCATTTTACCATTTTAGTTTTCACCACCACAACTAGTTTTTTACTCAGTTAGGGGTAAAGATAGTTACAATGATATATAAATTGGCACATAATTGGATCATGATTGACATTTTAAACCATATCCTAATATTTTGGAATAATATATATTTTTTATAAATTTTAAATCGGTTAATAAAGTATTAATTATTATAAAATATCATTTATTTAATTTGGGAACTATTCAATTAATTTGAATTTGAAAAAAATATGGAAGCAATGAAATTAGAATATAACCCTATAAAATATCACATGAATGTAATATTTATAAAAAAACTCATGTAAAATTATAATTTATTCAAATTATATCACATTAATTATTTTTAAAATAATTTATTTTATTTTCCTTTTAATGAATTTTTTATTTCACCATTGTTACGTAAGAAATTAAAGTAATTATTTTATTACCAAAATTTTGAAATAATTTTCAATGATAAATAAAAATTATTTATCCTTAAAACTAATATTAATAAAAAAAATCATTTTTATCTCTATCTAAACACATGATATATATTTAAATATAACTGAGTAACATTTTTAGAATTTCTTTACTTTGATTATTCTAATGGTCATAATCATGGAAATTTGGAAACAGACAATTTCTTAAAATTTAATGATATAAGGTAGATATATGGAAATCCAATATAATTTTTACATTTTTTAAGTCATTATAGTCCTTATCTCTTTTGTTTGACACCCAATATAACCATTTTACACTTAACGGTGGTAACGCATTTTTATTGTTTTACTATTCATTATGGCAAAAAATTAAGTTCAAAGTATTACCTAATATAAATTATGATGATTGGAAATATTAAAATAATTTTATTAAATTCATTATATATAATTGGAATATTTTAATTTAAATATAAACCTATAAAACATGTTGAAAATCGTTTTTAAGGAATGTATTTTTCAAGCATAAGATGATATTTCATTAACTATATGACCGATGATCATCATTATATAGATTTAAAATAATATATATATATATTGATATATAATATATGATTTTAATTCTAATTATTCAATATTATATATTATTTTAATTAATTAAAATTGATTGACATTATTTATTTAAAAAATTAAATATAAAGTTGTATTTTCCACTATTCATTGAAAAATCAAACTTTTTAGAAAAATTATAAAAAATATCCCTAATATAAAATTGATAGGATGATTCCAAAAATTGTATCCTTTTTATCAAATAAAATTTATAAAATTTTTAAAAATAAATTATAATATTTTCTCTTAAAAAGCACTAAAAACCATTTTTGAAGAAAACACAATTTTAAAGAATAAAATGAATTTAATAAAAATTGAGTGACTATAAAACGAGAAATAATGTACATTTATATTGAATAGTAAGTTTCTGTATATTTCATAAATTATTTAATCTTATTCATTCCATCTAATCTAATGACTAGGTTATAATAGACATATTTCAATAGTAATATTTAATGGTTTGTTTAGGCTCAGTGTGACATGCCTTATACACTATCGAACATAGTTTTACTTAAAAAACATAGGGTATTACATTACCTCTCACCTTTATTAAATTATATCCTCAAAATTTAATATTAAACTTGGAAATCAATGGTATGAAATCTTAAAATACATTTCTTTTGAAATTCCACATCATAAAAAGGGTTAACAAAACTTCTACTAGAAAAAATACAATGGAAACTTTAAGGTTAATTTGGAATAATACATAAGATGTTTGAAAATAGGATAATGTTAGTGGGATGTGAAAATATGGACATAGAGGAGAAACATATTTTCCAAATAATGATAGAGATTTAAAGATATCATTAATCACAAGAAATTGAATGATCAAGAGAATGTTAATGACCAAAAAACCATAAACCGATAAAGGGTGAAAACACCATCATTTCATCAGAAATTAAGGTATTTGGATGAATTTTTCATTTACAAAGCCTTTTAATAGAGTTTAGAAATTAATATCCATCAATATTAAGAACACATGTAAATATAATTAATTTATAATAACAATTTAATCCATTTGATAGTTTCCACCACAATCTCATCTTTTTCTCCAAATGATGAGTATTCATGATGAATTTTTCATGCCTATAACACATGAATAAAATTACAATGCATCTAAAATTAAAAATAATGATAAATTTTTTTTCCTCCTATATCTATATATTAACCAAAACTAAAATGGATAGCATAATATAATTCTCAAAATAAACAAACAATCATACGAAGAAATACAACATTAACCACAAAAGTCTCAAAAATAATACCCAATGTTCAAATTATATACTTTTATAAATAACTTATAGGTCTTGATGGAATCATAAGCATCCTTTGTGGGGTTTATATTATAATTTATTTCAATTTAGTGTTTCCTAAAATACTGAGAAAGGATATTTCACATTAAATTTATGAATAATTTTTTAGACAAGTAAGAAATAATCACCTCATCTTAGGATCCATTATTCAATGATGTTGTTGATATTTTTAAAACAATTTTGTATAAAATTTATTGTACTATAGGTATTCAAGTATATAATACCTCTAATGATTATCCACATTTGATATGTTCTTCTCTGAGAAAATCTAATTAGTTTTTGAGTATCAGCACATAAAATAAAATTTCATGCAATGTTCACCATGATATATTCAATATCCGTCAAGAATGAAGGAGTTCTTCTCATTATTGAGATTTATAGAGTTAGAACTCATGAGAGTGAGAGAGATAAAGAATGGTTTCATGAAAAAAGACATCATATCCTCAATTATTGATTAACCCAACATAGGAGGCATAATAATATATTTATAGATATTAGGTTTAGGTTAAAATGTCATTTAATTATATACCAACGATTAAAAAATATTATAATATTTTTAAAAAACCCATTTCAAATAATCATAATAAAAATAAAGTTATTATTTTATGGATATCACTAACTTTTACACTAATAAATATTATTTTATGAGCTTGTTAATTAATATTCACCATCAAACATGATCTTGGTCAACTAAAACACCTCACCATTTATTGAATACCTGAGTAAATATTTAATTCAGATAAATATATATCTTATTCACAATCTAGAAAATAAATATTTATTTAATATTTAATAAATAAAATAAATATTTTGTTAACAATCTAGTGAATAAATACTTATTATATATACACAAGAAATAAAATAAATTATTTTTTAACACACAATACCTTTTGGATATTATTGTTCAGTAAAACATAAATAAGATTATTCCTTGGTCTTGATAATAATATTTAATATAATAATTAAATTGAAATATAATTTCATTGATATCAATGGAAACACTTATTGTGTGGCCCTCTAGAATTTTTCATGTTGGCATTAAGTAGGATTTCCTAAAATCCAAGATTACTATCTAGAATTGGGTCAAGACACACCAGAAAAAAAATAATGTCACAAATTATACATCCACATACAAACCCTTACTATGAAACTTTATCCCTTTGTCTCAATATCTTATCAATAAGGTTTCACATCTGTATCATCAACCTATACGATTGAGACATTTCTCTTTGACTATCTAAAATAAATATCACTACACTATTGATATGGAATTTATGTGACATTTATATTTTAATTAAATATTTGAGATATCAACATACATAACAATATAATTAAAAAATAATTCCTCAATATATCCATTAATAACATGTCATTCCTGACACACCCAATGTACCATACCACCCACCAAAATATGGAATGATAATTTTTGTCAGAAAATCTAAATGTAGAAGTTATGACATGAATTAATGATAATATTAAAGTCTAAGGACCATTACACACAATCATAGATAGGAAATTATGATGAAATAAAAACAAAAGGAATTACTATTGGCTGTTCAGTTATAATAATCTCTAGTCTTGGAGATTACCAAGTATGAACTTCATGAGAAGAAGCCTCATCCACTTATGTGTACTCACACCAGACAGTCTATGTACTATGTGACCTTATAGAGTATATTATCCAACTATAGAACTCATTTTAATAATATTAGCATAGTATTTCGAGGTTCTATTTATAGCGGGGGACTACTATGCTCTTTTTAATGTGACAGATACTCTATGCCGTTATCAAATCAATGGTATGTATAAGAAAAATAAATATGTGTTAATGTATTTAAATTAATATTCACATCTTTGATTCTAAATGTAATATTAAGTAAAAAATTAATTTGTTTAAGGGAACTAACTTAGACAAACACTAACATTCACTGGACCCAACATCTAATGACCGGTTAATTCTCTCATGTAAAAAAATTCTTCTACTGAGTTTGGATTAAATTTCTAGTCCTATCAAATTTCTATGGATAGGGTTGTAAAAATACACATGTCTTTGTTGAAAATATATTTACTTCAATGTTAACATCTTTATAAAATCCCTAAAGTAGTGATATCACTAAGTATCCACTTATTATTCCCATTTCATAGTCTTGGCATCCTGAATAAATCCTTAATCAAATATTATCATGATAATGATAAAAATATTTCTTTTTGTAAAAATCAAAATCCGAATAGGCAATTTATAAATGACTCCTTAATTTGATTTACAATATGAAACATACTAGGATATTTTAAATATATCTATCACTAGATATAAGAATTTTATCATGTATATTACATTATAATTTTCTTCAATATTAGATCAAATTAAACTAAATAAAGAAAAGTGTTCAATTAACTTTATCACTAGTATTTTTTACTTCTTTATTCACCAATAAATCACCCATTTATACTTTTTGAAGTACTGTAAGATATTTTTAACTACAAGTCAATGTATTTATGTTGTATTTGTTTGATATTCACATTCTATGAATCATTAATCAGTAATATCAAATATCAGTACATATCATGGAAAATGAGATAAATTACTAGAATACAAGACTGTGAAATTATATTAACCTTAATAATTTCTTCATATTCCTATGATTGTTCTATAATAAGAATTTTAGGCAAAAAAATTTTTTTTCTTTAATTCTTACAAAATTTATTTTTCAATACTATGTTTATATATATAATATAAATAAATTGAGAATACTCCGGGGTATATCTTTTAGATATTTTCATGTAGAATGTTATTTCTACCTTAAATCGTACTTAGAGAAACTTTATTACTTATTCTTAAAAAAATGGTAAGACGCAACATTTTTTTCCATACATTATCAACATATGTATCTTTAATACTTATAGTGGTACCGCTAACTAGTTAGAAATACATGTCACTCTTTCTTTTTAAATGAATATTTTTTGATAAATATGCATGATTTATTAATAAATGAACTTATTTAATATATATATATATTATTAGAATTTATTTATATCAACAACCCTTTTACTTATTTATTGTAAACATATACCATAGGGTCTCTTTTATTCATGTCATATAGATGTCTACCATACAGTTTCCTCTATATTATGTAGATTTGATAATCAATAACAAAATATATTGATCATAGAAATATTATTTGGTAAGTACAATTCATAAAATAATTTATTCATGATGAGTGGTGAATAAATTTTTCATAGACTAAAACTGTACATAATATATCATTGTATATTGGTACAATCTTTTAACATCTGTTTCTAGTTTCTATTGAATAATCACAAGCTGTATAAAGTATTAGAAACATTAAAAATACAGAGTTCCCAAATCTTGATACATAAATTCTGTTACGTAAATTTATACATACTTTTCAACCTTAACATAACACTATTTAATAATTCTCTATAGGAATCATTATTTTAAAAGAATAATACATGTATCACCCACCATGGTGAACATAAACCACTTATTTTGTATTAAATTCATATAAATATGGTGTCTTTGGAAGTAATCCTCCAACTAATATTAGTGGAGTCTAGTATTCGTATGATAACTCATGTACATTCATATCGTTAACTTGTATAAGTTAGGTATTATCCCACTATATTCAAAGTGATATACTTTATATAAATATAGTTAGTTTTGTTTGGATGTTAATATCCTTAGTGGCCATATGTTCATTAAATCATATGCACCTTAGTTTTCTTATGTTTTTTATTTATAAGTCCCACTTTTAACAAATAGTTTTCAATAAGAACTTGTGATAGTGTCCAAATAGATTGTTATCATATCATGATTTCTATGACATCCATTAGATAATATAGATGGAATATAGTTAGTTATTTCACCTGGATTTTAAAAATATACATTGGATGGAAAAAATGGAATATTTTCAATATATATATGACTCATCCTTAATGAAATATGTATATAAGTATATTAGAGTTTTCGGATAACCTTTGCTCTATATATATGACCAATAATTACATGGATAAGATGTTATCTGATAATACATATTGAAGATTCATCAATATTAATCAAGTGAGCTCATTTAATTCACTAATAATTTCTAAAATTTCTAAAAGGAATCTTCTGAAGTTTATAAAGTTACATTTAGCTTTAGAATAGTTAACATGGCCATGTTAATCTTAGTATAAAATGTTTTGTGATGTAGCATTATTTATGAATTTTTTTTTAAAACATGATAGGTGGTATATTTTTATATCTTTTATATTATTTCAGTTGAGGATAATTTTTTTAATTAGTATAAAAAGAAATTATACTTTTAGTTTTATTTGATAATGAATTATATTTTAACAAATAGGTAAGACTCTCATATTTTATATTACTCATTCATTGCATTGCATATTTTTGATTCAAGAGTCACTAAACCCTTAGTTTAGTATTGAAGTACCATAAAAACATTTATTAAAAAAAATGAGATTATTTATCATTGGGCCAATCTAGATACAGAGTAAAATGGTTTTTATTAACTTATTACAGACATGAATCAATCTGATCTAGTAATGAGAAATAATGATCTCTCCTTGGATAACATAAAAATTCACCCTTTCTTAGCACCTTTTGAGTTCACATTATAACCTTTCTATCCATTATAATTTCTTTTATTTAAATACATGTCTATTGTAGTCATATTTTATTTAATAGACAATTAGTGAATAGAATCTTTATGAATATACATGATGTGTATGCAATCTCTTTAATCGTCAATTCAATGAAATTTATTTTCAAGTGTCCAAAATTTCCAAATTGTAAGAAAATAGATTCATATTCATTATTCTACCCTCAAATACTTTGTCTCCTTGATGGATGTTGTAAAGGACCTATTGAATTTATATTGTCCATGGAATTTTCAACCTTTCCTTACAATGTTTTCAATGAAATGGGTGGAGAAAAAGGTCTCAACAAATCTTTATTTTCATGGTGAAGTATAGAAAAAATATTCCTTAGTAACTTACCCATTTTCTTTATTCAGGTCTGAAAAATAAGGATAATCGAGGTGGTAAGGATAATAAGATAAGATTAATAGATAATTTAATACCTAAGTGGAAGCCTAATATATGTAAATGAACAATATACCCCAAATTTTTGAAAGCATGATCAATATCAAGATTTCTTCTTCCAATTTACAATGATATAGTGAATTGAAAATATTATTTACATCAAGCCATAATTTCTCTTTATAAAGAGATTAGTCATTAGGTATTATGGAATAAGAATCCAATTATTTATGTTGTATCATAAAATCTTCTGATATATTTTGTAATATAATACCATGGACATAAGAACCTTCCTCATCATATATCTAGTAGGCTATATTTTTTATCTTTATTCAGTTTCTAGGATAATACAATAAAAATAGGATATTCCAATATATAATATAATCTTTTAGATAATAGTTCATCACATAAATGATTTTACCATATCCATAAATTTATATTTATAAGGATATAGACTATGTTAAGGAATGATCACACTATTTTTATTGTTTTTATTTTAATTATCTATAAAAATTAAAACTGAAGATTATCACTTTACATGATAATAAATTATGTGATAAATAATAAATTAATTAATATTATTAAATCTCTAACAATTTTATCAAGTCCCAATACCCCTCACCATTGAACTCAGAATTTCTAGTTGATTTGACATTATAGTGGCAAGAATCCATATACCCCTTCACATTAACAAAAAAGGGTTGTTCAAGATATTTAAAGGTATTTAGGTAGGAAATAATTTTCCAAATACAAGATTATAGCTCATTGATTTGTTGAATGGATTCCCTAATTCTAGAATCTAATCTTAGGTTTCCTTATCACTTTCCACCAAATTAAACCAAGTCTAGAAAGGGATAATCCACTTGATGTAAAATCATTAAGTCAACCCAAAAACTTAATAATGACTCCCCTTATAAAAGTAATTTTCCCAATAAGGTTTGGTCAAAAACTTAATTCTATTTGTTTCCTTCCTAATCAAATAATGGAAGGAAAAGTCTGACTCAATATTTAGTTGAGGTGTTTTAATTTATCATACATAAATTTTATATTATTTTTTCGTTTACATAACATGGTAATATTAAGTGGATTTAACATAATTAAGTAACCATGTTGGAAAAATATTTATTCATAATCTATTTATTTAATTAAATATTTTCACATTAATACATTTATTAATGTGATAACAGTATTACATACATAAAATAATTAATTTATAATATAGAAATAAGTAAATAATAAATAAACTGATCATGAAATTATCTAATAGATTACTTATTGAGCAGAAAATAAATATACATTTGACCTAGGGGAAAATTCCTTATGTTGGTCTTGGAACAAGTTAAATCATTAGACATTTATGCCTACTTATCACTTGGGTTAACATCAATATTATTCTATATTAAACTACCTCCACACACATTGGTATACTCCATTAATTATAAGAATTCATAACTCACTTGCAGGTGAGGGGGAGAAAGGATTATTTATTAGGGATTATATAAATAATTATTGACTCATAGGTCATATATAATAATAGAGGGAGGGATGACACACAAACCATCAAATTTAACTTAAATTAATATTAAACAATTGAAAAAACATGCAATAAATTAAATTAAAAAACCCAAAACATACATGAGTCTTGTTAAAATTCATGATTGTTCATACATGCAATGTACACAAAAAATTAAACTTATTAACATTTATTTCTATTAGTTATTTTTTATTATGATAACAAAGCATTCATTATTTTAAAAATTAATTAATTGATTAATTCCCTTCCATATCAAAGACCATATTAGTTATTCTAGATATACCCATATTAATGGAATTCAGGAAAAATAAACATTAGAACAAATTATTATCGATTATTAAAACAAATTAATTGTGAATTTTAATAAATCTTTAAATCCATTAAAAAAATTAAACATAAATTGTTCCAATTAATAAAAAAAGTTTTTTATAATATAATTATAAAATTAATGTAATTTAAATATATCCATAATTTTGAGGCTAATGATGTATACTTATAAGATACAAATTATGTACCATGATTTATATGTACCTGGGTTGCATACATGTGGATTTGGTCGTGTACCTCAGCTAGACTATATGGCATGTACAAGACAGATACACAACATGTATCACTCTTTTCATGTATCCATGAAACCAGCTGAATAAGTCAGCGTGTTCTTCAGTCATGACTACATGATGTCTAAAGACCAGCTATGCATAGTGTATCACTCATTCTATGTGTCCACATAACTCACAGAATGTATCAACACATATTTTTGATGAAGGAAATTATGAAATACACATTGTGTATACATCATTAACAATATTTATATCATAAATTCTCCATGATATGTGTCTCACATAGTTTGACCATGTATAATAACCACAAATATTGAATTTTTTTTATATAATCCGTGTAGACTACACGGTGTGAATGCTATCTTCATATCATGAAATCTAACATACTATGTTCAAGGATTTACTATTCTACACGCACTGTGCAATAAATTCACCATGGGTAATTAAATCTCACTACATCGTGTATCCTGTGACATGACCAAGTGTCATGAACTTAGGAATACATCATTTTCTCTGGCTACACATTGTGTAATCCTATGTTATCTGACAAAAATTCATAAAACTTCACAATGGGACATCAGATTGTTCTTCATCTATTCCTGAACTTAGGAAATTGTAAATATCGATCAAAGATATTAAAATTTCAATAACATGTTAATTAAAATCGGATTAATGAATGAATAAAATGAAAGAAAAAATAAACCATGGTTGTTTATATTGATTAACAATCAGATAAATAATTATAAATTTAAAATGTGACTGCCTTGAAACCACTTGGTGGTTTCATGTATAAAGAAAAGTCTATTAATGGGTATTGAATTAAAAGGTCTTTTAATTTAGAGTTTCTCAAAGCCTCAAGAAATGATATTTTAAGTTACAATTATAATTAATTTATTTAGATCAAGAAGAAATGATAACCTCTTCTTATGATCCTGTCTTCAATGATGTTATTGATCTTTCAAAAACCCTTTTGTATTACCTCTGTTGTGCTAAAAGGATTCAAATATAGAATATCTCTAGCGGTGATCTACATGTGTACTATTAATCTCTGAGAAAATACAATTGATTTTAGGGTTCTAGAAAGGTGAATCAAATATCTTGCATTATCCAGCTTGATCACTCCAATATCCTTTAGGATTGAAGGATTTATTCTCATTATCGAGAGGAAGAGAGTAGGAATTAGAGAGAGAGGGAGAAGTCTATTGTGTGAAATGATTCCCTATCATCGATTTCTAATCAACCCTAAACAATAGATACAACCATATATTTATATATTGAAGTTGTAAGTTAAATTATTATTTAATTTTTTATCATCCCTCAAATAAAATTATAATATTTTAACAAACCCCATTCCATATAATAATAACATTATTAATATTTTTTATGGTGCGCGCTAACTTTCACGCTAATGAATATTATTTTACCAGCTTGTAAATTAATATTATTCACTAAACATGATCTTGATCCTCTTGAACTCCACAACATTTATTCATTACCCAAATAAAGTTTTTATTCACCTAAATAAATATTTTATTCATGGTCCAAAAAACAAATCTTTATTAAATATTGAATATGTAAAATAATATTTTATTCACAATTGAGGTGAATAAATATATATTTAAATATATTCATGTAATAAAAATTAATTAATTAATTAATTAATAATCATTTATTACCTTGTGAATATTAGAGATCAATCAAACATGAATAAAATTATTTCTTAGTCTTGAAAATAATATTTATTCCAATAATTAAATTTAATTGAATTTAATCGAGATCAACTCAGACACTTAGTGTGTTCCCCTCTAGGATTTCTTTTTTCAGCATTATATGGGCTTTACTAATGTTTGATATTACTATATAATAATGGGTTTATGTATATAAGGGAAATAAATTAATGTCACAACATTAATAGCCACATATGAAATCATACTGTGTAATATAACCCCTTCGTCTCAATATCTCATTAATAAGTTTCACTTTTGTATCATCAACATATATGCTTGATACTTAATTCTTAGTCTATTTTAAATAAATGTCGTCACACCATGGACCTAGAATTTTTTCAAAAGGTTTATATAAATCAAAGGATGAATATATCATCTTCCATAAATATGTAAGGTAAAAATCATTCCTCAAATTATACATTAATAAAATGCCATCCATGAAAACCAACTATACCCTAATTACTACCAACATATGGCATTATAGTTTTTCTCAGTAAATCTGTTCTCATGAGTCATGAAATGAAATAATGACGATCTTAAAGTCTAAGTTCCATCACACACACTGATAAGTATGAATATCCAATGAGACCAAAACATACAAAAATTCTATTGGTGGGTTTTTATTATTATAATAACATGTCTTCAAGATAACCAAGTATAAACTTCCTCATAAGAAGCCTCATTCATTTACGAGTGCTCTCCCTGATAGTATATGTACTATGTCTCCTTGCATAGTGAGATTTCTGACCATAGAATTAGTTTTAAGAATATCATTATAGAATTTCAAGGTTCTCATCATACTAGGAATTATTATGCCTTTTTCAATGTGATAGATACTATAGGACATTATCAAATCAATGTTATAAAAAATAACAATCAATATGTTATAATATATTTAAACTAATATTAATATATTTAAATACACATGTAATCTTAATTACAAAAATTATATGGTTATAGTGAAAAAACACTATCCAAATATATCACCTTAAAATGATTCAAAATATTCTATGATTGTAACCCAAAAATATTAATTATTTGATCACATATTCTTCTAATATAAATATAAAATTTATCTCTAAATAAAATAAATCACTCTTAATATATCATTCAAAAAATGTATATTCCATATTTATATAATCTCCAAGATATGATTATCATTTCTATAAATAAACATAATCATCATAAATCTTAATTAAAATTATATATTCTTCAAAAATATAATTCAACCTATTTTATTAAACTAAAATCTCATCACATTAAACATAAAAATTCATGTTTGAGACTTTTAACTAACGATCAACATTAATATTATAAACCCATGATGTTATCCATATATTTCAAGACAACCAAACATGAAAATACACTAATCTATAAATTCTTCTAAAACCAAATATGATTCTAACTATGAAATCCCCAAACCCACACTGTCAGATTTGGTACTAAAAATATAATATTTACATTTCAGTATTTGATACCAAAAATGTGTCCTAGTTTAAACCATTCAAAAAAATAAACCATTATAAGGAGTCTTTGGATCACTTACATACCAAATAAATTTTTAGGTTTAGAGTCTTATTGAGTTAGGGGAGGCTCTTAATTTAGAACTTGGATACATAAACAATAGGTTTATAAGGATTTATATTATCTCCCACTAAGATCTTAACACTTAGTAACCATTATATGACTAACATAATTAAAAAAATTCTTCACATCTTAGGTAAAAGGAAACCATAAGAAGGGTGTGGACCAATTTTCAGTAAGGGTAATCATAACCTTTTTCAATTCATTGACATCAGTGAGAAGAAAATTAAAATAATTCCATGATGACATAATCATATTTCATGAACAAAAAATTTTAGAATTCAGACTCATTAATACCAAGATTATCAATCATGTCACAAAGATTTGATATAAGATAATATTAAAAGGTATAAAATGATATCATAAAAGATAAGGTTCATGAGTAATCACATGAAAGAATAACATAAAGTTCATAATTTCACAAGAACATAGAAACATAGAAAATATGGTTGAAATATATAACTTGACATAAAAATAAGTTAAGGATAACTTCCAATACATCTTAAAAAAGGGGAAATAGTCTCATAATGGACTAGGTTCACCCTTAATCTCATGAATAACATCTCACAAGAAAAACAAATTACCCAATGAATTAGAGTGATGTCTAGGAACACCCATCATAACATGTTCATGATTATGTGTTCCAAAAAAGAAAATCAATCATAATTAATTAACATAATAATTATTAATGGAAAGAAATGGTTTGTATAATGTTTCCTCATATCATATTCAAAAGAGATTTCTTGAAGAAGACATTTGAGAAATGATCATAAGACATGTATTATCCCATCAATTGGAGGGAGATTGAGAATTTAATATAAGTGAGATAAATATATATAATTTAGAATAACTCTATAAAATTAATGGATTTTTTTGTTGATTAATATAAATAATGTAAAATGTCTAAATTTTTTTTGATGAAAATAACCTTTCCACTTTCAAAATCATATTTTTTTAAAATATGAAATTCACAAAATATTGTGAAAATCATTTTATTTAAAGATAATATTTGAAATTTAAATTTTAATATATAAAAAATTTATTGGTCAGGATATTGGTAAATTTAGTTCACGTCGTACAAGTTAAAAGAAAACTTGCCTTTTCACACTTAGGTAAAAATTCTAAAAGTAACTTATTCAGAATATGATAAGAAGATTCCATTCAAAAAAAATTCTTAAAATTAAATCATGGGTAAAAATGAATTTAAAAATTCATATAATAATAAAAATAAATTATTTAAAACATTTCAAAGAGAAAATATATATATATGCGAAATGGTATTCGAATGAGGAGAGAAATAAAGTATGTTTTCTCTAAAACCATTATTTTGGTATTTTGAGTTCTTAAAGATAGAAAAATGAATGGAAAACATGAAATATTTATAAATAAAAAATGAGGATATAATTAATAGTATTTATTATATAATTATAAAATAATTTACCTCAATGTTAATTCAAACATAATATTCTTGATTAAATTGGGATTGTGAAATAAACCCTCACCACATTAGAAACTTTTAAATTTTTGGACCACTGAACGATTAAAATAAAATGAAACCTTAAATATAATTAACATAAGTATAACCGTGATATAATTTGTAAAATGGGATGTATATACACATCATAAAATTAGATAGGTTCATACTATGACATATGTCCGAAAAAAGATGATTTGAGTCGAAAAACCCTTACCTCGAGTCTGAATTAGTTCATACGTGTTCAATCCTCTTGTAAAATTAATATATGTGTATTATAATACTATTATATAAACATTATAATATATATATATATATATATGTATATATATTACGACATATATAATTTTATTATAACATTTTATCTCCCATTAATTAATAATTATTTGTTAAAATCTCTATTGTAGGTGATAACTGCTTCATTTTTTATGTATGTTTTGGTTCAATGTTATTAGTTCTTTTAAATTGATTATGGTTAAATCATGTAAAAAATGTTAATCATGATATGAATATAATATATATTCATTATATACATATTTAAAATTATCCATAAAATTTATATATAGAAAAAATAATTACACCATTCGTGGAGACGGTAGGACATATGTATGCATCAACGTTATTTTCAATTTAAAAAGATAGAACGAAATAAAGGTAAATAATGTTTCCCATATAAATAATAATTTTTAAATTATAGATATTATATATATTGATTTAATATATCCTTTTATGATACATATTTATATTACTCAAAAAATGATTCACGCCACTTCGGGGTGGCAATAGTCCACACAAACGTACATGCAACATTATCATTTTCCAGAATAATGGAACGTAAGAAGGTAGATGTGATATTATAAATACAGAAGTAGAATTATGTCATACATATCTTATAAAAACTTTTAATCCATAATTATTTAAATCCGTGAGATTTGGTGATGGAAAATGAATTATATATGTTCAAAAGGATGTAATCCTTCGTACACCCGATCGATGATTTGGTTTCCCATTTTATAGAAGTGGAGATAGATATAGGTTATGAAATTAAAATAATGAAATATTATTGAGTGTAATACTTCAGGTTCATTATTTAATCCTATTTTAATAACATTTCAAGGAGGTGTAAGAATAAATAAAATGAAATGCTCTGTTAAGAATGATACATCCTTTTTGGACAACCTCTTCCAGATCTTGCCTAAATCCATCCTAGTTTGGATTTATGATCAAACCATGGAACCTAAGATTTGGGGAGGTAATTAAAGAAGGTATTATATCAGGGAATGTATGAACCAAAATGATTTTTAAGTATGATTAAATGAGGATGGAGGTTCCCTTTTATAAGGAATGATAAGTGACCTTTTCATAAATACCAAAACAATTCAATAATGTGAAGCCTCTCTTAGCGCAAGTGTAATGTCTAAGACTGGGTGACAAGACATTGTTCCCCAATCCAGTTTTCCACATGACTTTAGGTGAAACTTCCTATATACCATATACTTCCAACTAACAATGAGGGTCTATTTTCAATCATGGGGAGACTATAAACTTTTTTCATCAAAGTAATACACCAGTGGAAATGAATAACTATAGTTAACTAAATAACCAAATGATATAACAATACCAAAATAGTACTAGGATCAAAAGATGGAAAAAATGGGAAATAAAATATGAATACCAAATAGTAAATATTCCATGCTAAAGTACATATCAGGTGTCAAATAAAAACTCAAAGTAAAGACATTGAAAACTCCCAAGTGGTTCCTGAACCACATTTGGATCCCTCATCCATGCTCTATCTCGACCTATCCACCTGACATATAACCTTTACTCTTATCCTTTCCAGAATAATTAAATCTATTTGGGTACCTATCATGCAACCCGAGTAGGGTGTGAGTTGAACTCAGTAAGCGACAACTAATGGTGTCTAAAACAATATAAAATCAATAGTAGTGTGTGATGTTATATAAATAAAGGAACAAAATGTATAGGTAAATAGTTATCAAATTATGAATTATTATTTATTTAACCACATAAACCCCCATGTTTTTGAGGAAACCAATCCTCAATACCTTCTTCGGCCAACATCAGAGTCTAAACTATCCCCAAGGGGTATCTTGTCTTATAATTCCATTGTTTCCATTCTATATCTCATTTAATATCTCAGAGTGCCATTGTAACCATTCATGATTACATATAATATCTCAGAATTACACTATTTGCATTCTAGATCCCAATTCAAACATAAAATCTACTATTACCATTCATCATTTCAATCACATGTGAAAACAATACATTAATTAATTAAACACTTAATTAATCTTTTAAATTTAATTAATTAAATCTATAATTAATTAATGACCCTGATCTTATTAATTAACTCAGAAATTATTTAATCTCCTCAATCCCATTAATTAAGTCAATAATTAATTAATATTCTCAATCTAATTAATTAACTCACCAATTAATTTTCTTAATCCTATTAAATAATTTAACAATAAATTAGTCATCTCAATCATATTAATTAAAGAAAAAATTAATTAAACATCACAATCATATTAATTAACTCAATAATTAATTAAATAGATTAATTAACCCTATTATTAATTAATCATCTTATCCAGATTAATTATCCAATAAAATAATTAATCATCTCAATTTCATTAATCATCTTAACAATAAACTTATCATTCCAATCTCATTACTAATTCAACAATTTTTTAATCATATCAATTCCCTTAATTAATTCCCTAATTAATTATGAATATCTATGAAATTAATGAATAAATTAATTAATAAAACAATACCAAAAAAATAAATATCCCAAAATTAATTCAAAAATTATTTATTCAAGTTAATAATATCTATATATCCAAAATAATTCAACATATCAATTATCCAATTCTATCAATTAAATATCTTAATAATCTAATTTAATTAATTTACCAATCAATTAATCCAATAATACATGTAAGTCAATTCACCAATTAATTAATCTATCTCATTTAATTGTTTTAACACAACAATCACCATTAATTAATTCAAGAATATATTAATCTATGTCTTTAAATTTAATTAACCAAACAATCCCCATTAATTATTTGTCTAATTAATTAATCTAACTCCGTAAATTGCATTAAAACAATAACCCCTATTAATTAATTCATCAATTAATTAGTCTAACTAATTTAATTTCATTAACATATAAATCCCTATTAAAAAACATTCCAATTAATTAATCTAACACATTGAATTGCGTTAAACCAAAAATCCCCATCAATTAATTCACCAATTAATTAATATAACTCATTCAATTACATTAACACAATAATCCCCATTAGATAATTCACCAGTTAATTAATCTAACTCATTCAATTTTACTAACACAACAATCCCCATTAATTAATTCTAAAATTAATTAATATAACTCATTCTGATGAATTAATAAACCCCATTAATTAATTCCCCAATTAATTAATATAACTCAAAAAACATCACATTACATCCATTAATTAATTCAAAAATTAATTAATAACATTAAATCCCTTCTATTAATTAATCAATTAATTTTTCACACCTACTTCATTAATTAATTTGTCCATTAATTAATCACATTACTTCCATTAATTAATTCATCAATTAATTAATCCCATCAATCCCGTTATCAGATTAAAAAATTAAATAATCACATTAATTCCATTAATTAATTCATAAATTAATTAACCCCATAAATACAAGTATTTAATTCAAAAATTAAATAATCAAATTGCACCCATTAATTTAATTCATCAATTAATTAATCAAATAAATCCCATTATTTAATTCAGGAATTAAATAATAACATTTCATAATTCATTAATTCATTAATCTTATCAATCCATTTATTTAATTCAAAAATTAAATAATCAAATTACTTCCATAAATTAATTCATCAAATAATTAATCCCATCAATCCCATTAAATAATTTCTTAATTAATTAATCTAATTCTATCCCAAAATCCCTATAATTAATCCATTAATTATTTACTTTAACTTAACAAATAAATATTCCAAAATTAATCTATCAATTAATTATTTCATCTCAATCAATAGAATATACCAAATTAATTCATCAATTAATTGTTCAAACTAAATTAGTTCAATATCCCTAATTAATTCACCAATTAATTGTTCCAAATAAATCAATTGACTATCCCTAATTAATTCATGAATTAATAATTAAAATTTACAATCTTAATATTATATAATTAACTCAAAAATTAATTATTCAATTCCAAAAAACCAATTCCCTCATAACTAGATCGACAATTAATTATTCCTAATCTACCAATCCTATTACCCGAATTTAACATTTTTACATCAATTAATTAATTCACCAAATTTAATAACTCCAATAAAAAATAAATTTCTAAAAATATAATTGAAATTCTAGAATAATATACACATAATTGCAATGAAGAAATCGATATTTTTATTATAAACTACCTACCTCAAGAACGCCGATGAAAGATCGCCAATATATAATCCCCAATTTGAGATGGATTGACCAAGAATGAGCTGAATAAAAAATTATAGATTTAAAACCTAAATCCATGATTAAATGAATCAAGATCTAACAAAACTATATCTATATCTAGAACCAAAAGTGGATAAACATCTTTCTTTTATCTAAAGAGAAGAGTAGAAGAAGGAGATAAATCTAAAAAGGGATAAAACACATACTCATGAGGTGAAAATCTTCAATCTTCCCTTCGATTCACAAAGAAAAGAGGTTGGGAAAGATTGGAATCAATCCATGGGCCAAAAAAATCGAGAGAATTTTATTTTGGGCGAGTTGGTGTCAAATATTGTAAAAATAGGGGGTTCAAGAAATTAAAATCTAATTTATAGGTTAATAAAAATTGCACACACATTTTTATGGGTAGACATGCATGGTTTCCTCTAATAGTGTTCCTTTAGCATGCGACTCTTCTAGGGAGGTTGGGGTGAATGGTTAAATAAAACATGTATCAACCATGTGAATCCATTTTAGTTTGTTTGTCATAGTTTTTTGGGCCATGGCACACGATTTGGTAAAATCATGTTCCAACCATGAACTTGTCAATTTTCTTACAAAATATCCAATTTTCACCCAAATGCACCCCATGGTAAAACCCAAACAAAGCATGCAGAAACAAAGAAAAATAACACTTGTAAAAAAACTCATTATATCTCCAAAAAAGTTTAGGATATTTAAATATATCCACCTTATAACAAATATTGCTTGAGATACACTCCCAAGAATCTCTACAATTCCAAGTTTAATGATTAGGACATTGTTCCCCCTTATTCGCTTCTCTCTCCCAAGTTTTCTCCTGAACCCATTTATGTTTTCATAATACATAAAGTATCAAAACAAATTTTCCCTGCAACACTTTCTGACCATGATCCAAGAAATGTATTAGATACATTTCAAAGGAAACATCTATCTCAAGCTCAACTTCTACAACATACCAAACATGTTTCCCAACTCACTGTTCTCAACAACTAAAAGAACACCATCCATCATTGGAACTTATCCTTTCCATCAAAACACCTGTAAAAGATGTACATGCACCACATACACGGCCCAGTTAGCCTTTATCCAAGGAAATTAAACATTCACCTTACAGGTTCTTCATTGTAATTCTGATACTGACACTTTTAACATATGTCTTCATCAATACACCTACTATAGAAACATTATTCCCCAACTTAGGAGTTTTTAACACCACTTTTTCAAGAAACTAAGCCACCATAGAATTCATCGACCAAATATCCATCTTAAGAACCTCATCTGTAAACTATCTATGGAGTACCATCGACCATACAAATCCACATATACCACTTCACCTGTGTAACTTCTAACATGCCCTATTTCCAACAAAATCACATTATGGTAGCTAGGTGTAAAGCCAGATCTTTCTCAGTATACCAGGGATGATTTCAAGTTAGGGTGTATGATAGTCACTAATTAAGAGTACAATAACATGTCATTAGGGAAAACCACCAAAAAAACCCATCACAGATGTTACCTCCCACCACATATCACCATACTCTATCAAAATTATCGAGCTTCCCTAACTTATATCATCTCACCAAATCGATCCAAAACCAAATGGTCCCTCAAACATCCAACAACCTAGTTGTAAAACTAGTTAATTATCACTACCCAAAACACCCACATCAAGGGCCAAATAAAAAAAAGGATTCTCATTTCACAACATTAATATAGTTAACAAGAGGGATTTACATAAAACCATAATAATAATTTACTCCCTTCCCTGATACACAGTCAAAACTGTGGCACTAACACTACCCTTAAGAAACCTACATCTAGGTCAACGTTAAAAAAGGGAAAATCATTTCAATTTTAAATTGTTTTTATTTATACACCCATTTATTATCATCATTCATCATTTTAAAGTCTTTCTCTATTTCATGTTTGACACTATTTTCAGTTCAATTTCACAAGCAAGTAAAAAACATTCAAGTTCAACAACTTACTAAAAACCAGTTTTCCCATGTGTGCCTAAAATGATGCATGTCACAAAATAAACATGAGTTCCTAGAATGATTCATTAATAATAAACTGTGATTACTTACTGGGACACAAGTCAAAAAAAATAAAATCTCAACAAATCTATGAAGCAATAATCACATTACACAACAAGTGTATCACCCAAGCTAGAATAATATTCAACTATAATAGAAAAAAATAACAAAAATCCCACCCAAGGTACTTGGGTTGTCCCCATTCATGGTTTAGATACTCCCATGGATAATCTCATAACAAAGGCCCGACTCTTCCTAGTATCTTGTATACATTTAAAAAATAGTACGACAAAATAAAAAGAAAATATAAATCCTCTAATAAAAATTTGTAACTTCCTGACCTTAGTGTCACACGCTAGTTCCCCAAGTCGTCTGACCACATTCCCTCGGGCATGCCTCCCCATATTCTAGAGGTTGTCGACTAACAACAATGGTCTAGTTTTGATCATGGGGAGACTATATGTAATAGCCCAAGAAATTTAAAACGTACTTTTATGAAATTAAGTTATTTTACGTAATAAAAATTAGTTTTGAGTATAATTAATTTTTCCTCAAGATATAATATATTTATATTTTAATAAAAATAGATTAACTTATTCATTAAATAAATTTATTTTTATTAAACGAAACTGAAATATAGGGGTATTTATTTAAAAGTATGATTTCATATTTAAGGTTTTGAATATTAATGTTTTTTTGAAATAATAATTGAAAATAATAAAAATGATGACATTTAATGATAATGTTTTAATTATAAGTTAATCATTCAAAGTTTAAAATTATGAATTCAATAAAAAGATAATGTTTTAATTTCAAATAAGAATAAAAGGTTAATTTTTCATAGAAAAATGATTTATCTGATGATATTTAAAGTGATATATATATATATATATATATATTTACGTCACTTTAATATTTGTCCTACTAAGAAAACCTTTTTACAAAAATATTGGTTAATAAACAAACACAAATTAAGGGTAGCCCATAAGGATAATCACTAGGTTTAGTGGAGGCACTGTGCAACAAGACTAGCTAGAGAAACCCATAGGATAGGCCCATGTATAGGTGTACCAAATACTGGACAGAGTAAAGGTGGTACAAAACCTGGGAAAGAGCCAGTGTATAAGGCTCCCAATGCGGTGTGTGATGTTGCCATTGAGAGAAGGCTATCAGGCCTTGGATTATAAAGTGGCTTTGATTTTCTCTCCAAGTTGATTTAGGATGTAATTGATTAGTCTGGGATTAGATCTGATCCATATGATTGGACCATGATCATCCCAAACATCAATCTAAAGTCCTGGTCACCCTCTTCACCTACTATTCATCTTCTTTAATTTTCCTCTCCCTGAACTAGCAGATCAAGCCATTATACCTTCTCCATTTTCAAAGTCCTCTTCCACCACGACCCCATCTCGATGCCTTTTCCACAAAATCGATATAAATGGTTTAAATTAAACCAAAATTCTTAATTAAATACTCCATCCATGAACTTATAAGGAAGTTTATATAAATATATATATTTCCAATTTTTTTATAATAATGCCAATAAAATAATCCAATCATCCTAATTAATATTTTTTTCTTTATCCTTAATTAAATTTTCTACCCTCCTTTTTAATTTTAAAATTCTACAACATGGAATAAAAACTATAAATATATATTATATCTAATAGGATGTTTTGAATAAGGCCAATAAAATCCAATCATTGAGTGTTTTTATCTCAAGAATGCATAGTTGTTCCACTACAACTAGATCGAGTGAGTGATTTGAAATTTATTATAAAACTTTATTATGTATATATATATGTATCACTCTTTATCTTCTCACTCATAGAAGACCTGATTTTTTCCATCAAATTTCCTTATGCTTGCTATAGTATTTCCTTTCAAATTTCAAATCAAGGTATGAGGATTGTTTTTTTATTTATCAAATTATGTATATAGTTTTTTAATTAATTAATTTTATTCTATCAAATTTTATTTTATTTAAATATATATTTATATATTTATATACATTTATCTATTTTTTATTATTTTTTCTAAGAATTTATTATGTAATAGATATTTTTTATAAATTTATATATGTATATGTAACTTTTATTTTTTTATACATTTTCAGAACTTATAATATAAGGGATTGTTTTAATCTATCAAATAATGCTTTTAATTTATGATTTTAAAGGGATTTATTTTTCAATCCTTCAATCTTTTTGTTTTTCCAGTGTTATATTTTGATTTACAATTTATAAGTATTTATATTTTTATATTTTAAAAATTCCATAATAACATTATAAATTCATAATTTTTAACAAGTTTTTTTAGAAATTAAATTTATATTTTATTTTCAAATATTTATTGGAATTTAAGATCTTCTGAGAAATAAAATCAACTATTTATTTTCAAATAATTACATATATGTATATATATATATTTATATATATAATAGCACATTTTATTTTACAACCATTGAAAGTTGATTGGTCTTATATAACTAATTTGTATTAGTAATATTATTTTCTGATCTACGTCATAAAACAATAACAAACACTATTTTGTTATTTTTTGAATTACGATTTTAAAAGGTGTATTTAATTTTATTTTCATGTTATAGTTCCTATTTTATATGTATTACAATTATCGTATTATCTATAATTTCTATTTAAAATAATTTCAAATGAATGTTACCATTTTATGTTAAAAATATAAATAAAGGATATTATTTTATAAAAAAAATGACCCTTATCATCTTCTAATGTCAATTATAATTTAGTTTCAACCATTATTTAAATTATCATTAACATTAAATGAATTTTTATTAAAGTATTCATTTATATTATTATGCATTTATATCAATGGATTTTTAATAATAACAGTTGTTATGAGAATGGATTTCTCCTAAATGTGATTTTAGAAATTCTCAAAAAATGATTATACCATATTCATAAGTATATAAGATTATTTTATTTTAAATATAATAATTTATGTATGTATTATTTGGATTGTTTTTGGGTTATGATTGAAAAAGGTAGGACCATTACAATGTTTTCTTAAAATGGGAAATAGTGTATTGAATGTTAAGTTATAGTATGAGGAGTGAACCCATAACCTCAAGGTGACATTGTCCCATCTGAGATATAACAAATTGGGCTTATGGTTTTCTTATGGCTTGTTGTGTATCATAAATAACTGCTGAAAATTATTATTTTCAAATGGATAAATCCAATAAATTATTTCAAAATATTATTATTTTGGGAAATTGATGGTTTTCAAGACAATATTATCTTTTTATTATTATTTATCAATGTTTTTTTAAAACTATGCCTATATATTATTTGTAGAAAATGATATATTTTCAAAGTATTTAATAATGATTTTAAAACCCTTTACTGGAAAAAATAATTACTCACCCTATGTTTAAAATTTATTTCCACATGTTTAGTAGGGTTCCTCTCTAATGTGTATTCCATTGTGAAGGAAGAGCGTATGAAGTCTTCTTTTTTATCAATAGTTTTTAATATATAATTTATAATTCTCCAAAACCTATACTCGAAATGTTCCAGAAATGTATTAAATGTTTTTTATTTGTTTAGTTTCTTTGATATTGAAAATACGTAGCATTTATATGTGCTCAACCTGAAAGCATGGGTTGGTGGCTTCACACTATACCATTTTTTTCATCAGAGTAATACGCCAGTAGAAATTAATTACAATAATCAACTGAATAACCAAATAAAATAGCATAACTAGAATAGTACTAGGATCACAAGATGACCAAAATAAGAAATACAATATCAATACCAAACAATAGATAGTCCATTATCAATGTTAAATGAAAAATAAAAAGTAAAGACACCAAAAACTCACATGTGGGTCCCAAAACACATCTCGTTTCTTGATCCATGCTCCATCTTGACCCAACCACCTAACATAGGGCCTTTTCTATTATCCTATCCTACAATCATGAAATCGATTCAAGAACCAATCAGGTATCCCAAGTAGGGTGTGAGAAACCCTCATTAGGCCACCACAAAATATATCTCAAATAATATATAGTCAATATTAATGTTTTAAATTGTATAAATAAAGAAAAAATGAATAATTAAATTGTTATGTCATTATAAATTATTATTTATTTAACCATATAAACCCCCCAGGTTCCAGAGGATACTAGAACCTCAATAGTTTCTTTGCCCCAAGCTAGTGTCTAAACTATCCCCAAGGGATATCCTATCTTAGAATTCCACTATTACCATTATATAGCTCATTTGATATATCATAATTCCATTATTACTAGTCAATATTACAATTCTTATATCATAATTCCACTCTTACCATTCTCGATCATAATTCATACATGAATTCCATTGTTACCATTTATAATTTCAGTCACATGTGACAACAACCCATTAATTAATTCAACAATTAATTAATCTCTTAAATTTCATTATTTAATTAAAAAATTAATTATTCATCCCAGTCTCATAAATTAACTCATTAATTAATTAATTTTCTCAATCAAAATTGTTAAATTAACAATTAATTAGTAATCTCAATCTCATTAGTTAACTAAATAATTAATCTCAATAATATTAATTAACTCAACAATTAATTAATCATTTCGATCATATTAATTAACTCAATAATTAATTAGTCATTTCAATATTATTAATTATCTCAATAATTAATTAATAATATTAATTAAATAAACATTTAATTAATTATTGAGATCATATTAATTAACTCAATAATTAATTAATAATCACAATATCATTAATTCACTAATTAATTGATCAATATCCACAATCTCAATATCCCCAAATTAATTAAACAATTAATTATTATAATTAATAATCTCAATATAACATACTTTAATCAACATATTAATTATCCAATTCATTTTATTAAATTTCCATACAATCTACATTAATAAATTCACCAAATAATAAACAAAAAATACCCATTAATTAATTTTCCATGTAATTAATATATCTCATTCAAATTCATTTACAAAACAATCTTCATTAATTAATTCTCTAATTAATTAATCTTACTCATTTAATTACATTAACACAACCATCACCATTAATTAATTCTATAATTAATTATTTTAACTCATTAAATTGAATTAACACAACCATACCCATTAGTTAATATATTAATTAATTAATCTAACTCATTCAATTTCATTAACAGAGTAATCTCCATTAGTTAATTCATCAATTAATTAATCTAACTCATTGAATTTCATTGAAACAACATCCCTACTAATCAATTCCCTAATTAATTAATCTAAATCCTTCAATTGAATTAACACAATTATCCCCATTAATTAATTCACCAATTAATTAATCTAACTCATTCAATTAAATTAACACAATAATCCCCATCAATTGATTGACTAACTAATTAATCCAACATATTTAATTTCATTAAAACATCAATCTCCATTAATTAATTTTTCAATTGATTAATCTAAAGTATTCAATAGCATTAACACAACAATACCCATTAATTAATTGACCAATTAATTAATCCAAATCATAAAATTTCATTAACACAAAAATATACATTAATTAATTCACAAAATAATTAACATTAATCATTTAATTGAATTAAAACAATAATTACCATTAATTAATTCTCTAATTAATTATTCTAACTCAATAAATCACATTAACACAAAAATCCCCATTAATTACTTAACCAATTAATTAATCTAACTCATTAAATTGAATTAACACAATAAAAATGGTTAATTAATTCACCAATTAATTAATCTAATTCATTAAATTGAATTGACACAACAATATCTTTTAATTAACTCAAAAATTAATTAATATCACTAAAAAATCCTTAAATTAAATCCATTAATTAATTCGCCAATTAATTAATCCAAATCATTTACATTAATTAATTCCACAATTAATTAATAAAAATAAATCCATTTAATTAATTCACCAATTAATTGTTCATGTTTACTACATTAATTAATTTTACCATTAATTAATCACATTACATCCATTAAATAATTCATCAATTAATTAATCCCATTATTTTATTCAATAATTAAATAATTTCATTACTTTCATTAATTAATTCATCAATTAATTAATCCCACCAATCCCATTATTTCATTAAGCTTTTAAATAATTAAATTCCTTCCATTAATTAATTCAACAATCAATTAATACCATGAATTCCATTATTTAATTCAATAAATAAATAATCACCTTACTTTGAATAACTAATTCACCAATTAATTAATCCCACCAATCCGATTATTTAATTCAACAATGAAATAATCCCATTACTTCAATTAATTAATTAATTAATCTCATAAATACCATTAATTTATTCTACAATTAATTAATATCATTCAACCCCAAAATACCTATAATCAATTCATCAATTGTTAATTTCAACTTAAAAATTCAATGTTTCAAATTAATTTATCAATTAATTTTTCGAACTCAATCAATTCAATATCCCCAATTAATTAATCAATTAATTATTCTAACTACATTAATTAAATATTCCCAATTAATTCATCCATTAATTGTTTAAACTAAATCAATTCAATATCCCCAATTAATTCATTAATTAACTATTCACACTAAATCAATTCAAAATCCCTAATTAATTCATCAATTAATTATTCCTATTTACAATTTTAGTATCTTATAATTAATTAGAAAATTATTTATTCAAATCAACAACATCAATTCCCTCATACTTAACTAAAAAATTAGATATTCATAATCATCAAATTCAATAACCCCAAATCCATATTTTTCCTTAATTAATCAATTTAAAAAATTAATTAAATCAGTTAAAAACAAAATTTCTCAACACCTAATGTAAATTATACAATAAAAAACACATAATCACAATCACTACTTCTGGATTTAAATTATAGACAATATACCTCAAGAATGCTGATGAACTCTCACCAACAGATAATCACCAAGTTCAAATTGAAGGATCACGAATGCGATGAAGAACCCGATATAGGCCTAAATCCTAGATCCAAGGATAAATGAATCATGATTTATCAAACCTAGATGTAGATCTAGAACCAATAATGGATGAAGATCCCTCTTTTATTCATGGAGAAGATTGAAAGAGATAGATAGATATAAATGGGGAGAAAACACATACACAGAAGGTGAATATCTTCAATTTTCCATTCAATTAATGAATATTGGAGGCCGATAAGACTTGGAATCTATCCTAGAGCCTCTAAAATTGGGATAATTTGAATTTTGGGGCACTTTGGGGTCAAATAGGGGTTAAAATATGGGTTTTATGAAATTAAAATTTCAATTTTGGGTTAATTAAATCTACACACACACAGTTTACTCAGAAGATTCACATGGTTTACTTTAATCATATAAATTAATGGTGCACCTATTCTAGGGGGGCACAATTTATCCAAAGAGAGCACATAGTTTGACAAACCATTCGTCTTCCGTGTGAATCCCCTCTGTTTGGTTTAGCACAAGTTACTATTCCAGGGTACATAGTCAGGGAAACATTGTACCAACTGTTCAATTTCCCATTTCCTTCCAAAATTTATAGTTTTCACCTAAATTCAACCTATTGTAAAACCCAAACTATTAATTCTCAAACAAAGTAAAAGAATATCTAAAAACTAGCTCATGATATCTCCAGAAAAGGTTGGTATTTTACACCAGGTGACTTAAAAATTAATAAATAATTCATTGAAGGAAATGTAAGGCATATCCACACCTATAACACAAAAACATGTTTTAAACATGTTATTCCTTTTACCTCTAATGTTTATCACCTTCACTATTTTATTTTCCACTGTGGTAAATAGTTTTTTTACTCCTTTAAGTGTCAGATAATTACTAGGAAATGATAGATGGAATATAATTGGACAATTTTTGATATTTTAAACCATATCCTAATCACATGGTATAATATAGGATTTTTATGAGTTTAAATCATTTTAGAAAATATTAATTATTATAAAATTTCATTAATGTCAATTTTGGAAATATTAATTTAGTTTGACATTGAAAAAAAATATGAAAATAATAAAATTAAAATATAATCCTTTAACATATCACTAATATGTTATATTTATCTGAAATTTTCATCTAAAGGAATAGTTTATTCAAATTATATTACTTTTAATTTTTTATAAAATAATTTACTTAATTTTCTATTTAATTAAATAAATAATTCCTTAGCGTTTCACAAGCATTTAAGGTGATTATTTCATGACTAAATACTAGAAATAAATTACTGTGATAAGGAAAAAGTATTTATAAAATGAATATTTATAATTTAACATACCTTATTTTTATACCTATATAAATACATAAGATATTTTTTAAAGTATGGGAGTGATATTTTCTATATTTCATTACATAAATTATTTTAGAGACCATAATCATGACCATATGAAAGAAATGTAAAATTAAAAAGCATAGATGAGACATGGTTGAAATATGGACAGAAAATAGAAATTAGAACAATTTTTAGGCCATCATAACCCTTATTTTATTATTTTGACCCCTCGTAAAACTATTTTACCATTAAATATGGTAAAAAAAATTTATTGTCGTTACTTTTAACTATGACCAAAAACATAAGTTGAAATTATTACCTAATATTAATTATTAGGAGTCTCAATAAGGAATTGATTTTATTAAATTTAAGACATTGAAGTGGGAGAATTATTTTACACGTAGACTTGAAAAATGTGTTGAAGAAACAATTCTTTTAAGGAATGTATTTTTTAAGAATAATATGATCTTATATTAACTCTAGGACAGTTTATCATCATTATTTGGATTTAAATTCATATATATATATATATATATAATCTATAGTATTCATTTAAATTAATCAGTATGCAATATTATTTAAATTAATTAAACTAGAAAGTCATTATGATTTTAAAAACATATTTTAATAAAATGCATTATTTTTCACAATTCATTGAAAAATATAACGTTTCAAAAAAATCCCAAAACATCACCCCAATTTAATATTTATATGTTGATTTAAAAAACCAATATATATATTACCATATAAATTTTCTAGAAGTTCCAGAAATTAATTTTAATATTCTCTAACAAAAAGCATAAAAAGAATTTTTGACGAAAATGTATTTTTGAAGAATAAATGACTTTACAAAAAATTGAGTGATTATTTACTAATAATTTATCAATAAAATTATATTGAGTAGAAAATGTATATATATTTTATAAATTAGTTAATATTATTCATACCTACTAATATAACGACTAGGTTATAATATTCATATTTAAACAATAATATCTCATAGTTTGTTTAGGATCATTTTTTCATGTCATATATTCTATAGAACATAGTTTTATTTTTAAAAACTCAAGGTGTTTCATAAAATTACCCATTCAACTCATCGTTATCTTTTTTTCCCATGAATGGTTTGTCCACACTGATCAACACTCTGAAACAATGTAAGATTTATATTCTTTCATTACCCATTGGCCATAGGATTTCACACTACAGTGTGGTGAATTTTTAGTGGGTGTTTTCCTTCATCCAAAATATGAAAAAATACCCACATCCATTTTTTTGGTAGTATTAATATTAATACCTATATGCACACAACATTTTAGCTCAACATGGTTGATTGGAGGATGTTTTACCCAAAAACTCATGCAGGGGTTCATTTCATTAATAATGGTCTTATAGAGGCTCATCCGAACTCCTAGAGACTAACCATGGCATTATCGGGATTCATTAAGGTATTTTGAACTAAATCATTAGATCTCGTAGCTACAGAAATAATGTATTGTAGTCTTTTTTCTATAGTGGTCAGGCGACTCAATAGTGTCAAGTTGAAGTAGGTGTGTCCTAGAAGAGGCACATGAGTCTGACATGAAGTGGAATTGATTCAATAAATGATAAAATTTAAAGGGATATTAAGAGTACCAAATCAGTTATGAATTTGGGATGGAAACACTATATCAATCGTGACATGAGAACTTCATTTTAAAAGCCTTCATCTAGAATGGTCTCCCAGTTCACTCACACACCTCACCTTTCACAAACCCATGCCGACAACCATTGGACAAGAGGGCCTTATCCCACCCTATGTATGCAAACCATGTGTAATATGCCTCATATGAATCCTTTTATCATAGTTATACAATTTTACAGTGCCTCACACTTTTCATAAATAAATATTAAATCTTAATAAATGAATATTAGTTACATAATATAAGGATCAATGCCAAATATAGTTTAGGTCTAGTGACATTGTAAACTTGGACACATAAACAAATGGTCTGTAAGTGTGTTAAATCATCTCCCACCTATTTCATCATAAATATCACTCTTCTTTGAAATATAATACAAAATAATTTTTTTTATAACTCAGGGAAGGAAAACATAATAAAGGGTGATCTCAAATTATTAATAAGGGTAAAAATGGGAGATATCAATATAACATAGAAATAAGTGTATGAGAACATGAGAATAACATTTGAAAACCCTACCATGCATAACATAGATCATAAAAATTAGTCATGGAATAAATTATGGTAGTTATTAAGACATGAATCATTATGGAATCAAAGAACATGATCTGTGAGTGAATAACATTGGCATAAGACATAAATTTGTGGAATATACATAAACATAGAAAATCATATGTCAAGGATACCCACCAAGGTATTAATAACATGTTAAAATTGGGATAACCTAATATGTACCTACTTTAGTCCTGAGATAACCTCTCATATACATTATTTTGGGCATGGGATAAATTAATGTGTACCATAATTGGGGCTTGGGATAACATCCCATGTTACTAAAAAAAAGATAATTATCGGTAGGGTTTTCATGGACTATATGTCATTACAACTTTCACCTAATAACATAGAGGTAGTTATTAAAAATGCCATTTATTGCACAATCACTAGTAATTTAGTGGCAGTTTTTTTAATTTCACCATAGTTTTGTTAGGTGTTGTTTTTGGATCATTTAGCAGCGATTTTATCTTTATTTAGTACAAGTTAATTTATAAAAAAATATCCAGGGGAATATAAATAAATCAAAACTAAACACATCTGAAAATATTATTGGTGGGTTTTTAGTAACAGTAAAATGTACCTGTCACTAAAAGAAGTTTAATTACTATATTTAGCCGTGGTTACTAAAAAAATCCACTAAATCATATTTTTTAAAAAAAATATTTGTTAAAAATATGTAAAGATAAAAAAAGATACAATAAACTAAAACATGAATGTATGATAAACTCATCATATAGAATTCATACATCCATAGTCATATATACAAACATTCACAGTCATCATATCATTAAACTGGGTAAACCCATACATCAATTAATCAATACCTCAGTCATCAATATATATATATATATATATATAATATGTCTAATAATAAACCGTGACAAATATACATCCACTTCAAAACCACCACTATATCTTTCTACCCACACATCATCTTATTAACCAAAACAGACCATTTAATCTCATCAACTATAAAAAAAAATAAAAAATAAAAATAAACATAATAAATTAGAATTATAATAGAAAAATTAAAAAAAATTAACATAACATGGAAACTGAGAACCATAAAAACTACATTATAAAAAATTTCATGGATCAGAATGGTCAACCTCGTATCTACTGAGGACATATTCTACCTATAATGAAAACCAGAACATTTAAGAAAAAATTCCAAAAGAGAAAAGATATAGATTATATTTAGAACGCTCCACATAATTTTTTTATTTTTTTAATCAAGTAGAATAAATTTTAACATAAAAAATAAAAATATGTAATACCAAACACTTTGAAAACATGAAATTATATTTTTAATATACAATTTATCACTTGAAACTTAAAAGGGACATGTAAATTTTTTAATTAATTTTTAAATTGACGTGCGGTGTGCCTGAAATTTACTTAATAAATTTTTTAAGGATTTAATTTTAAAGGTTTTCCTATATTTCAATAAAAACTCAGAGATGGTTTTACCATAATTCTATGTCAATCTAAAGTCATTTTATATGATTTTGACTATTCTATGAACATTTTAGTGTTTTAAAACACTAAAAATACATTTACAGACATCATAGGAAAACCATAATTTAGAATTATGTTTCATCAGTTTGTAAATTTCAAAATTAAATCTATGTTCTTTTTCCCTAGATTTTAGAAAATTCGACATCTTTTCCATAATTTTAACCTCCTCCACTTGTTTTTAAATGGTTTTATACCTTCAAACCTATTTAACAAGTAATTTCTATCACACTCCACTTCAAATTGACGTGTTTTCTGCATGTACACATCAAAAATAACTCATAGGTGGTTGTATCATGATTCTATGTCAATATGAGGTTTTTATATTTGTTTTACTATTCCACACATGTTTTAGTGTTTTAAAATACTAAAAATATGTTTACAACCATCCAAGGAAAATCATAATTCATAATTATGTGTCATTGGTTCCATCATTTAAACATTCAATATATGGTAATTTAATATAATTTTAGGGAAATATATTTTTTTCCTAATTTTCCCCCCGACACTTGTTTTCAAATATATCTTTACATTTAAGAAGTGTTTACCATGTAATTTCCACCACACCACATGTTGTATTGACATGTTGTTTATGAGTACAAGTCAAAAATAACTTAGCAGTGTTTGTACCATTATTTTACCTCAATATGTGGTTGTTTTCTAATATTTTGACCATTCTATGCATGACTTAGTGTTTTAAAGCACTAAAAAACATGTTTCTGACCATCCTGGGAAAATTGTAATTTAGAATGACGTTCCATCAGTACCTACATTTTGAAATAAAATATACAGTATTTTTATTGAAACACTACACATTAGATTGATGTGTTGTCTATGCATACATGTCAAAAATAACTCAGTGGTGAATTTACCATTATTTAAAATAAATATGACGTTTTTTATATTGCTTGTACTATTTCATGCATGTTTTAGTGTTTTAAAGTACTAAAATCATTTTTATTTCCATACTAGGAAAACTGTAATTTAGAATCACATTATGTTAGTTCGTAAATTTAAAAATTCAATCTACAGTCATTGTCCCCTGATTTCAGGGTAATCCAATTTCGTTTTCCTAGTTTTGACCCCTCAAAACTTGTTTTTAATGGCTTTTGTACCTTTAATAAGTGTTTACAAAGTAATTTCTACCATACTACATATTGGATTGTCATGTTTTGATATTTTCGATACAAGTTTGTATAATGTTTTTTGGTTTATGAGGTTTACTATCCGTAAGCACATATTTATCTTCATCACACATATCATATAAGTATCTCTTCTTGATGTGTAAAAAAACACTCCAACCTTTATGTATTTAATCGTCTAAATAATCAACCAACATCACTTATGAATCCAAGATAAATGAATCATTCTCTACACACTCACTGGTATCCATAAATTGAGATAAAATAAGAGAAGTAAAATGTAAGGAATCTTTCATTATACCCCTATCAATGTTAAAAGACTATCATTTCAATAAGATAGTTAAAAAATGGATTGATAGTTAAATTCAATTATATCATTAAACAACTCATAATATCCCACCTCAAAAAGTGTAAATACACCACTATTTTGAGTTTTTAATACTTATTGATGATAAAATATACAAAATCGAAATCCATGAATATTAAAGACATGGAATCTCTTAGCCTACCTTAGAGGACCTCGAGCCAAAAAACATCAAATCATTCAATATTTCAACTTGATTTTCAACATTCATTTTTCTGAAAAATAAGATATAAGTTATTAAATTTAACGTAGAAAAAATAAATACATGTCAATAATATGAATATGATTATATACTTACACAATGGGTGAACCATTTAACAATCTCCTTATTAAAAAATTTAGTTAATTTGAGCTCATTTCATGATCAAACCCTTAGTTTCGTCTTTGTTTTCAGTCTAAATTCTTTAAAAAATGGATCTACAATAACACTATTGATTAACACATATCTATGTTATTGTAGAAACTCCAAATCAGTAGGTGTAAAATTTTACCGCTTTCCAATTGGTCATCCAGTAGTTATAAATATCGATAACTTATTTTCAAAATTAATATTAGGGGAGATATTTTCAGCACATCTATCAATATTGAATTTAGTCTCAAAACCATCCAAATACCTAGAAAATATGGTTATTCACACTTCGGCTATATAAACTTTAACAATATATCCTTTGGGTTGAGCTTTAGTCCATACATATGATTTCAATCAACCTAAGTTATTGATGAAAAAAATATAAAAATTATTAAAATATTTATGCAATGATTTGATAAAATAAATTTCAATATTAAAAACAAAAATAATAACAACTTACCTCTCAATTTGATACATTCATCGATAGTGTACCAGTCCACCATGTTTAGATTATTAAACCAAAATAAGAGTCAAATGATTCATGACTCTGAATAATTAAGGGGAAAAGAACATCTATAAAAGAAAAAAGTTAAAAAAAAACTTTCTTGAAGCTTATCAAGATCAATTGGATTTATAATTTCTCAACAAATATCTCTGAAAAAGGTACAAAAATAAACTAGAACTGTAACATCATGGACATAAATGCCACCCAAAAATGTTTCCCAAAGCCCGATGGGTCACAAGGTCTCAAATGAATATCCCCAAATGTCAGAGGCTGCTGACTAGAAGAAAGAGCCTAGGTGAGTCAGTGTGGAGACTATTCCCTCAATTACTAGAGTATCAAAGTGGAAGTCAAACATACAATAAATAGAGGAAGAAAAATAAATAGTAGTCAAGTAAAAGTAAGACATGACATGAATACATATCAATAACAGAATTGTATCTTACAAAAGATAATGAAGATGATACAAGTATCTAGAAAGAAGTTAGAATAGTACATGGAAATACAGCATAGTACAAGTATCACAAAATTAAAAATGACTAAAAATTGTTCATAGCATTGCATGCCTGATCATGGTCATATTCTCTCCTACAAAGCCATAGTCAACAACCTATACAAGGGAGCTTGCCTCTATCATCACCTACAAACATATAATCTGTTTGGGTCTCCGAGGAGGCCCAAGAAGGGTGTGAGATAAACATCCCAATAGGCAACCACCCTGGTCTATACAGTTCTAACAGTAATATACAAGTGATATAAAGTGTAAATAAAAAAAATAATGTAAGTCTGTATACCCATGGAATGAGTCTACTTTCTTATGAAAACCAAATAGATCTCATGGATACCTACAAAAGAGTAAAATCCTAACATGGAATCTATATCAAGGCAACAAAGTCACACCACCACACCGTACATCCATCAATACCAAACAAGCCACAACCATCCTGTATAAAGAAGTCAATAAAATCCCATGGACACACCGTATAATGAAAAGTAGAATCCCATGACCACACCATATAATGAAAAGTAGAATCCCATGTCCACGCCATATACTGAATAGTAGACCCCAAGGGCTGGATCCATGATGTCTCATACCAGGGCATCTTTGTAATGATTCTAGATCATGATGGGCTAGATCCAAAGATCTCGTCCAAGGTATCCACATGGAGTCCTATCGGTATCCTAGTGAAAACTCGATATTGGAACAAGCTGGTGTCCTATGATCATGGCAATGGAATTACATATGAGAGACCAATGAAGCCAGATCCATGGGGTAGAAAGGCCGGAGACATCCCATGAAATCAAGACCTACGGGGTAGAGTCAACCCTTGGAATCCACTACCACGTTCCATATTCAAGGAGAGCAGTCCATGGTATATATCAAACCATTAAATCAAATTATTAAATTTAGACATTCATTCCATTAGAGTATACCAACTCACAAAACATGCACCAACGATGAGTATATCCACTCATGCTAACCATTTATCATTCATAAGAATATGGGACAACCCTTCCATATATATCATTTAATATTTCATTAACCATTTTATATAGGTTTACCAACTCATATCAAAAAATTTAAGTTCATACAAGATATTAAAATAGGTATGAATTCATAATATATCAAAATAAAGCAGGAAATACATCTCCAAAAGAATCATATTCATGCTATCAAGGAATTAAAAGGCTTCCTCTATCTAGTAAATCACAAGAATACACCCATTGGGTGGTTTAAATAGGTATATATAGGTTAAATACAAAAAGAACACCCCATAGGTGACATGTAAATGAGAAACAGGTTCCAACACACCTAAACAGAACTGATAGGCATGCTCAGTAGTTCCAACTATAAATAGTAAAAGGAAATCTCTCAAAAATGAACCCTCATGAAAATTCTGACGAATGGAGAATAGGAAGAATGCTTGAAAAGAACCTAAAAATACAAAAAAAGTATTCAAAAAACCTACCTAAGCTAAATAGTAGACATCTCATCCAGTATCAAGTACAGATTCATCCTGGTCTGAAAGAATTCTAAAGAACGGAAAAAGAATGAGAAATTAGAGCATAAAATTCTAAATCCAAATAGTGCAGTCATTGTTCCGAATAATAATGAACGATTAAAAAGGAATTGATTACATACTGATGTGGTTTTAATGAGACAACCCATGATAGAATCCTATTTTGAACAACTTCTAAATCAGAAATCCATTTTTGATGGGTTTCTGCCTGAAAAATCGACAAAAAAAGTGGTTATGCATATGAAAATGAGGCTACTACATGTTTTATAAAAAAAACATAGTGGGCCAGTATATGACATGTTAAATAAGTACACGTTGTGTAATACACTATTTTTTTGAACTGGGAAGGCTACACATTGTGATGGCCTAGTACACAACGTGGAGGCCTAGTACAGAATGTGTACGTGGCCTATAACCAGCCCTAAGCCTTTTTCTCCCTATTTTCTCCTTCTTTCCCAAAAACAACCCAACCGGCCCTTGTAACGTCTTAGGGTCTATGTGAAGAAGGAAACTAAACAAAATTTAAACCAAACGAAAAGATTCGTACCTCACGATAAACTTTTGATCTTACAATATTACCCATTATATAAGTTAATCCCTGAATTGATCTCTGAAGGGTGGTCAGGATTTATCTGAAAACAACCTTGTCCACTGAGCACGTATGTCAGCCTCCCTCTCCAAATTCTCTTTTTATAAAGGTTCCTGTTTCCATTGCACCCATACTAGAGGAACTGACTAGTCTTAGAGAACCTTCGTTTTCATGTCAACGATACAAATTAGATGCTCCATAAAGGACACATCGACCTGAAGCTCAACCTCTTGGAGTAGAAAAATGTGAGATAGTTCTGAGTGATAGAGGAAAAGCTATGTTAAATGGGAGACATCGTGCATGGATTGGTAAATTTAATGTAACTATTACCAGTAGGCTACCGAACAGACTCACTCTAGAATCTTAAATGAATCGACATGTCTTGGTGAAAGTTTACCCTATCTCTCAATCTGCCTATGTCCCAACCTCACTGAAACACTTAAAAAAACCCAATCCATGACCTTGAACTCTTGAGTTCATTTGTGGTGATAGGCATGGGATTTCTAAAAAAACTATGCAATAGACATCCACTTCTGTATCAACTATACATACTCAGAATTATCCTACATGAGATGTAGTCCAAGAAATGCTTCATCACCCACCTATAACTAGCAAAGGGGAAAACTACATGGACTACCATATAAATCCTCATAAGGTTACATCTGTATCATCTCCTGATAATTATTACTGTAGGAAATTTTACCTAGGGGAATGTACCTATCCCAAGAGCCATAAAAATCCATGACACATGCTTATATCATATCTTCAAGTAGCTATATCTTACACTCTGAATGGCTATCAGTCTGAGGGTGGTTTGCTATGCTCAAAAGCACCTGTGTACCTAGTATTATTTGAAAAATATTCTATAAATGAGATGTAAATAAGGCGTCCCTATCTGTAATGATAGTGTATGGGACCCTATATTGTTTTACCCCCTATTAGATATACAACTTTGCAAGATCATCAACACTAAAGGCATGCTTGATCATCAATAAATGACAACCTTAATAGTACTTTCAACAACAACACACACCACATCGTTACCCTAAGGCAGCCTTTGTAAACCATTCATGAAATCCATCATGACATCATCCCATTTCCACATCAAAACAGGTAACTTCTATTAAAGCTCAGATGGTCACTGGTTCTCCTCTTTCACCTGCTGATAGGTGGAACACCTCATAACAAATCTAGTTATCTATATCTTCTTACCTGATCACTAGTACAGATGACGTAAGTCGCATTATATATTGGTGACCCTGAGATGTACTACCTAAGATGAAGCAAGAAACTCCTATATCAACTCCTCACATATATCCACTGGAACACAAACATGCCCATGGATACACATGATCTCATCATTACCTACTATCCAACTAGGAGGAGGTTCCTCACCTACCTCATCTACCTATAGAACTAGGAATTTTGAATCAAATAGATTCATAATTAGATATTTATCTAGCAGGGTAGATTTCATAGCTAAGGATGATACATAAGTCCTCCCATGCTAGACATGCACCTCAAGATGCATCTCAGAAAACAACAGAATGAGCTTCCACTTGCTACTGGCCCATTGCACAGCCTGTATCTGAGTCCTCTTCTCAGTGCATCAGCCACTTCATTTCCTTGACTAGGTGTTTTGGAAAGCTCAAAGTCAAAGAATTATAGGTTCTCTAACTAGCTTCGTTGCCTCAAATTCAAATCACGTTGTGTAAAGATATACTTTATTCTTTTGTGGTCTGTGTACACCACAAAACACTGTTCCAACATATAGTGCATCCAACTGCACAACATGTAAACAAACACAACTATCTTGAGATTGTGCATAGGGTAATTCCTCTCGTGAGGCCATAGATAATGAGACCTGTATGCCATGAATCAATCTCATGACATCAGCACTACCCCAAAACCAATACCTAAAGCATCATAGTAGATCATATAACTCATTCCCTACACTGGTAGTATGAGGGATGGTGTTGATGTCAACCTCCCTGTCTGCTTCAAAAAGTTCAAGAAAACATTACACCGTTCTTGGACATGCCCATAAATAATGCTAATAAGTATGGGAAGTCTTGTAAAGATCACCTTTAGTAAATATATAGCTCCAAGAAACTCCATATGTCAAAAACATTCTTTGAATGTTCCCAAGAATCTACTTCTCTCACATTTTCTAGATGCATTGAAACTCTTATCTCAAAGATGATGTGAACCTGGAAGTCAATCTAATGCATCCAAAAGTGGCACATTGTGATATTATCATATAACTGATTCTCTCTCAATGTATTCAAAATGAACTTGATATGGTTGGAATGTTCCTGTCAATTGTGAGAATAAACCAAGATATCATCCATTAAAATCACCATAAAAGAATCAATGTAATGATGGATCACCCCTTTGATTAGTGCCATGAAAAATGTGGGTGTGTTCGTGAGAATCAACGACATAACCAGATACTCATATAACCTATACCTACTATGAAAAGTTTTATGAGGTAGGTCTGTAGGTTCAACATGCACATGATGATATTTGGTCCTCATGTCAATTTCTGAGAACACACAGGATCCTCAGATCTGATCAAACAAATCATCTATCTATGGAAAGGGATATTGGATTTTATCATTCTGATGGTATAATCCATGCATAGACTTAATTTTATATCCAATATTTTGAAAAAAATGACCAAAAACCCCCACAAAGAAGTACTAGGTCGAATAAACCCATTAACCTCTTAATCATATAGCTACCTCTTGATCTCTAGAAAATCTATCATAGCCATCCTGTAAAAAGAAATTGATACAGGAACAACTCCTGGAACTAGCTCAACGGATAACTCCACCTCTCTATTAGGAAGGTAACCTAGAAAATGCATTGGGAAATGTGTACCTAAAGCACTCAACCACTGGAGGGAAGTCCTCTTGACTCACTCCATGATCATAAAAAACAAACTAGAACTTTGTGTTGTCACCCCTCCCTGCCCATGATGCTCTAGTCCAGCTCGACTCACCTGGACATCCCATTCATCCTTATGAATATACACTACACCCTATAGTGATGTGAAATTCACCCTCGATGATACCATTCAACATATGATCGATAATATACTATCCAATACATTATCACAATGATGTAAAAACCTATCATATAAAGGACATAAAGATAACAGATGAAGTGACACCCTTCGAACTCAAGTGGATACTTTATACACTGGAGCACATTAACCGTTTTGATTCCCAGTGGTGTATCTAGTGTTAAAAGACCTTATGAAAGTAAAACCACGAGACCAGGGATTTTAAACACTCATACAATGATAAAATTGTGAGAGAAACCTATATAAAAAAGAGCATATGCAATATCAGAAGCTAAAAAATCGTAACTCTCACAATAGTGGTCCGGGGATCCTTCTGGTGTTCGGCCCATTTCACTGTATATGTCTGGCTTATAGCATGGCTCTATGACCCTGTATTTTTACCCTAAGCTAATACACCCTGAAATCTCTAAAAAGCTAGTGTATTCCTACCACGACCACAACCACCACTACCTTGGGCTGATCGGACCACACTACTCCATTTTCCAGCCACACATGGAGATGAAGAACTTGATCCTAAAACTGAAGTTTGAGATGACCCCCTACTACACACAGGTGGATGGAAGTTCCTACAAAACTATTGCATGTTCCTCATCTAGCCGCAATATTGACAATTGACTGGTTTTTGGTCACACTGGTTCTTCTTATGGACTCACCTACTATACTGATGTCAACACGCCAAGATTTCATCTCGACTAGAACTAACCACATGGGAATCCTTGAAATGATACTTACTTCCATAATATGTAGATCCACAGGGGAGAGAAATAACTCTTCTAAATTCTATACCCCCATCTTCCCCAAGGTTATATTATTTCATCAGTGCATGATTCGCAATATCAGTGATAGAATTCAACCTAAACACATTGATCTGATATTTGATAGCATGTATAATACATTTCTCGAAGTGACACACCCTTGATAACTCATCATTAAGATACATTAGCGCAAAATGATGTAGCTCTATAAAGCATGTTGAGTACTCCATAACTGTAGTCGTGTCCTGCTCCAATATTATGAAATCACTAGACTACTCTACTCACATATTTGTAGGGTAAAAGTAATCGAAGAAACGAAGTTGGAAATCAACCCAACCTGTATTCTGCAGGTTGTCATCCTGGTTCAAAATTTCGCATCAGTGCTTTGTCTCTCCACATAGAATTTAAGTATCGATCTTGACCCTCTGCTACATATGCATCTCCATATGCACAAGAAATTTCTAACATTGTATTTTGACTCAAATCTGTAGCCTATGGTTTACCATTACCTAAAAACATGTGGGGATGCTACTACTGGAACACCCATGTCAGCTCAACCATAGTCAAGGATTGATGTGGTGCTCCATGGAACACATGATTACAATGAAGGAATCCATCATAGAACTATACCTAAACACCTATGTCTAGAAGAATGTACTGTTATATAGATGGAACAAAAAGAGTATCAACCAGAAGGATATGGCCCACCATCTCAAAATTAAGGTCATCACCTTCTTCATGGCACACCACTGGAGGTTGTCATGGTGGCAAATTTATAAAATTTAAATCACACACCTCAAGAAAGAATAACATCAAGGAACACAACTCAAAAGTGTAGGATAGGTCAAAACCCTCCTAAAATCCAATTTAACCCCCAACTTGCTCTTAAAGCCAGAACTGTATAAAGAAAAGCTAACAAAACACTATAAACTATGCCTCTTTCCCACTCAAAAGTCACATCTAGGTCAAAAATCTATCATCAGTTCTAGTTTTCATTTCCATTTCACATTTAGTTATCCAAGAAATCCCACCAAGGGTTACCAACTATGAATTCATGAGGTCCCACAACAACTCATGGACCCAAAATTTGGCTCCCATTCAAACCATACATATATCAATTTTATTTATCATTTTCCTTTCATTGGTGTGTCATTTCCCAATTCATAATGTCCCATAATCCTTATGAACTAAAATATGAAATCACTATTTTATCCACTACACCAAAACTGACACAACAATAGGGAAAACTATCACATCATATATCACAACAACATGCAATATCTAATGCATCTTAGATGGAATAACATAATGCATGGAATGTGATTCTAACAAGTGTCTATATGATGAATGGGAGGTAATACCCTCATATCGTCAGGTTTCAACAGAAATATAACCCACAATTGCATCAATTTTAATAGATGAAATCATGTGTTTCATCTAATGGTGAAATAAAATAAACTATAGTAGTCAAATTCTAGAGAATTATAACCCAATTCTGGGAAATTTATCTTTTCCCTGTACCAGGGTAGCTACTCTCAGGCACAACTTATTACCAAATTCCATTTTCATTCTATCTATATCTATTATGACCAAATAGTTTGTCAAATCAGAAATAAAATGACCCTCTCATAGGACTTTGTTATATCCTAGACCCAGATTCCACCCAAATTTATTCCCCAAGCCATGTGGGCCATAAGGCCTAAAGTGAATCTCCCCAAATTCCAGAGGATTCTGATTAGCAGTGAGGGCCTAGTTAAGTTAGTGGATCGACTATTCCCTCATTATGAGAGTATCACAACATATTTCTAACATATAATAAATAGCGAAAGATAAATAAATAGTAGTCAACAAAAAGTAAGACACGATGTGAATACATATTAAAATCCAAAAGGGTCTCATATAATAAATGATAAAGATGATACAAGTATCTAGAAATCATCTAGAATAGTACATAGAAATAAAATACAATATAAGTATCCCAAAATAAAAAAAGACCAATAAGTTTTCATAACATCACAAGCCTCATTTTGGTCCTATGCTCCATTACTCCAAAGCAACAGTCGACAACCGGTACTCGGGTGCTTTCCCCCATCATCACCAACAACCAAATTATTTGTTTTTGTCTATGAGGAGGCCCAAATAGGGTGTGAGATAAAATCTCAGTAAGAAACCACACATGTATATATAGTTCTAATAGAAATATAAAAGTGCTATAAAGGGTAAAGAAAACAGTAATGTAAGTGAGTATTCCCATTGAAAAAGTCTGCTATTATATGTAAAACCAAACAACCCTCAATGATACCTGTAAAAGAGTCATCTCCTAACAAGGTATCTATATAAAGGTAATAAAGTCAGATGGCCATTCCATACATCCATCAATCCCAAACAAGCCACAACCATGCTATAAAAATAAGTAAAGAAAACCGCATGACCACACCGTATATTGAAAAGTAGAGTCCCATGGCCACACCATATATTAAAAAGTATACCACAAGGCATGGATCAAATGTTTCATGTACCAGGGAATCCATGTATGGATTCAATATCACAACGGGACGGATCCAAGGATCTCATCCAAGGCATCCACATTAATTCACATGGGCACCCTAGTGGAAACGCGGTCTAGGAACTGGTTGGTGTCCAAGGAGCTTGGAAATGAAATTTCCTACATGAGACCAAGAAAGCTGGATCCATGAGGTTGCAATGCCCAAGGAATCCCATAGAATCAAGACCCAATGGGCAGAGTCAACCCAAGGCATCCACTACCAAATTCCAGATCCATGGGGATCATTCCATGGAATCTATCAAACCATTCAATCAAAGAATTAAATATAAAAATTCATTTCATGAGAGTATACCCACTCACATAAAATGAACCAACCATGAGTATACCCAGTCATGTTAACCATTTATCATTTACAATCTTATGGGCCCATCCTCCTATATAAACCATTTAACATATCATTATCCTTTTTATATTGGTATACCCACCCATATCAACACATTTCATTTAACCATAGCTATCAAAATTAGAATGGTTTCAAAAGATAACAAAATCAAGGATGTAGTATGTCTACAAAAGCAATTTATTCAAGGTATTAAAGAGTTTAATCTACCTAGGAAAGAACAAGAACACACCCCTTGGGTGGTTTAAATATTGATAAATATGATAAATTCAAAAGGAACACCCAATGGTTGACCTTAAAATGAGAAAAAGATTCTAACACACCTAAACAGAACCTATAGACATCCTCACTATGTCCAAATACAACAATAAAAACAACTCACTCAAAAACAAGAACTATCTAGAATGTCTAATAGATGGTTAAAAGGAAAAATTTATGAAAAGAAACTGAAAATATGAAATAATGTATAGACCACCTACCTTAGATCAATTGTAAAGAGCTCATATAGTATCAAGTCATGATTCCTCCATATTTGGACGAAATTTGAAGAATGGATGAAGAATGAGAAATTAGGTCATAAGAGCCTAAATTAAAATCCGATAGTCATTGTTCCAAAGAATAAAGAATGAATAAGAAGCAATTGAGTACTTATTGGTAAAGTTCCAATGGGACAAACCATGCTTGTATTGAATTACAAATGGATTCTAAATTTGAAAAACTATTTTATAGGGTGTTAGGCTACCAAAAATATAGAAAAAGTGATTGATCCTAAGAAAATGAGGCTACTGCACCTTTTATAAATATACTTGATGGTCCAGTAAATGATTTATAGGCCATGTACTTGATGTATACCTAGCATACAACTAGCCTTTATCCTTTTTCTCTCTCTTTTCCCATTCTTTCCCAAAAACAACCTAACCGTCCCACGAACTGGCTTAGGGTCTAAGCCAAAAATGAATGTAAGCAACACTTAACCTAAAAAGAAATATCCATACCATAAGAAAATCCTACGATCTTACAATAACTATAGTTACTTTTTTAGGTAACATGTTACACAATGCCAACAGAAAAAACTACTCTATAAAAATATGTGAGTCGTGACTTTTAAATCCTTGTAACATTCAATTGTTTAAATCAAAAAACATTTAAATGTTACTTGAATATTCATATGAAACTTTTAAATTATTTATAGTTCAATGGAATTCATATATATCATGATTTTCATTCTAAAAATAGAGGAAGTATACTTTCAATTCTCATTTTCCAACAAACCATGATTTATATTCATTGACTCCAAATCCTTAAGAGCATTAAAGCGATCCTTTTATTTACCTCGATCATTAAGAATATAAAAATTTCATTTTAATAAATTTATTTCTCAAAATGAATTACATCAAGATTATGATGAATCAAATTAAACCCTCAATAATAAAGTTTGAAAAAAACACTTTTTGTCTTCCATTATTGTGTTCTAACTACTTCAGATACCGTACCTTGTACCCTTTTCTATCTTTTTTAAACTAATGACAATTTCAAAATTATTCAATGAAATTAATTAATTATCCCAATATTTATGAACCATATTAAAATTTCGTAACTTTCCCATTTTAATATCTATTTTGAATGATGGATACACCAAACCAGTGTGAGTGTTCTAACTAGAAACATTTCTTGTTCCAAGAAATTCACTAATTTTACACATTAAATGGGGATTCATTTTGAATAGTTTTATCATTGAAGCATCATATGTTTCCATTTCATCATCCCCTAATTCTCACAATTATTTGATTTGAGGATGAATGTATACATAAATTTCATTTCTAAGAATTTTCTTTCTTTTAATAATATTCAAATATAGAAATAAGTATTCTTCATACACATCTATTGAGGCAGATTATAGGAGATCAAATAGATTTCCTAAATGTGATAATTAGAAATTAAAGCACCAAAAGGGTAAAACCCATCATTAGCTAATCCTGGATGTACATTCCAATGATCCAAATAAAATATCATTATAGAAAATCAAATATATTCCCTAATGTTGAATATTTTGAATGTATCATCAACCCATTATTGTTGATTCAAAACCTATTTCGACTTTCCCAACAATCATTTGTTTTGGAAATCAAAAATCACACATATCATAATCACATATATTGATTATCATATATATTTCTTCAAAATCGTAATCACTGAAATTGTCTTTATGATATGTTGTATTCTTATCATTATCATATATATTTTTCACTCACAATACTTTTTTATGTTTTTTCACAGTTGTAACCAGATATTGTATTGCATCATAATCAGAAATCATAACTAGATTATGTATTGAATTATAATCAGGAATTTTAACCAGGATAAATATCAGATCAAAATCCCCTACATAGTAATCACATATAACATAACTAGGTCATGCATCATAATAAAATGTATGACAATAATATCTTGCATTGTAACCATGTGTATTATGACTAAGTTAATTACCGCATCATAATTATGCATCGTAACCAGGTTATGTATTGTATTCTTATTTAGAAATTTCATTCAAGTCTCATAACTAGTTTAAATATTGTGCATTGTAACCATGTTAAGAATTGTAACCAGGTTATAAATTGTAATTACGATATGAATTGTTATCATGATATGCCCAGTAACCATATTTTATATTATAATTTTGAAATGCATTATACTCTTAACATAACAAAAATATTGATTACATGTAACTCAAACTAATTTTTCCTTATCTTTTCACTTACTATTTTCTAAACTAAAACGATGTTATCGAGTTGGTTAATTACCAATCAAAATGATGACATATATTCTATTTGTTTTGACCGTTGTAATTCCAAGTGTCCAAGTCCCTCTAAGTTTTTCAGAGAAATTTGACCATTGGAGGATATATGACCATTGGAACCTGATGCATATAAATAGGGGTCATTCGAACAAAAATACCCAACTTTTTCTTTTATCAAGTTCTAGAGAAAGATGTTGTGACTTATCTCTTACTTTGTGCAAAAGACATTAAGATACAAGAAGTGAACATCTTCTTCCATGTTCCTATATTTCTATAAGTTCTTTATTTCTTCTTTGTGCGACCGATCATTGTGATAATGATCAAGGGATTATGGGGATAGGAAGACATGTTGTCGATCATTGTATCAAGGTCTTTTAATTGCATTAAAGATAGAGGGGATGATTACCTTTTTAATAGAGGGCTTTTGGGGATAGAAAGACAGTTGTGCCGATTATCGTATCGAGGGCTTACCAAGGTGGTGGTAAGACAGACCTTTTATCCTAGGTGTAAGGATACACTACTCTTTGGGATAAATGAATTTTATTAATTTTACATTTCCGCAACTATTTATATTAGAAATAAAATTTTATTTCTTCTTCTTTCTATTCATAGTCATTTCAATTGTAATTGTTTAAATTATGTTTCATTCTTACATATTATATTAAGAGATTCTATATGCTATATGGTATAATCATTTTCATTTGTATTACTCTGATCTTTGTATTAAATTCAAATACAATTGTTTTTACATTACGTACAGTGTTACATCATATTATATCCATCAGATGCAAGACCTATATAGCCAATTGTATTATTTTTGATTTTATTAGTTTAAGACCATTTAAACTAAGTCATTTCGTAAGTGTTTAAATACAATTTTTTTCAAACTACAATTCACCCCCTTTTGTATTTGTTCTATATATTATACATATACATCTGTATTTAGATCCAACAACTATTATCAGAGGAGGTTTTCAATGAATTTCTTACATGATTTATTTATTTTATAAATAAAATTTTATTTCTTTGACAAATATTTTGTTTATTATTACTTACTAGACTAACGTGTGGAGTGGAAAAGTATTGTTTTATAAGATGGAATCAATGAATATTGGATCAATTGATAGTATTAATCCAACAAGACCACCTATTTTTGATGTAAATGATTATGGGTACTAGAGAGATCGAATGAATACTTTTGTTATTAATATTGGAGTAGACAACTTTATCATGCTTACTAGAGGTTACAAAATCCGAAACAACACCAATAAAGAGAAAAAATAATATCAACGGAATTAGAAGGTAAAAAATACATTCTTGTGTTCCATGAACATGAATATATATAGTCAGATATCATCATGTGAAGTATCTGATTGTATTTGGAAGAAATTAGAAGTCACACATTTTGGTATATCTAATGTTATAGAAACTAGAAGAGAAATGCTTCGAGCAGAATATCATGGGTTTAATTTTCCTTATGGAGAACCAGTATGCAAGGTGAAAAAAAGATTTATAACAATCATAAATAGTCTACAATCAATGGGTGAAAAAGGTCTCGATAATGAAGCACTTTTGGACAAGATAATTGATATAATTCCATATTAATGGGAATAAAAAAGGACAACTATTCATTAAAACAGATAAATTACTCAAATTACACTTGATGAGTTATTTAGAACTCTACTATAACACGAGACAACAATGAAAAGGGATGCTGATTTCAATAAGAAGAATAATTTTAATGGGAGTGTAGCTTTTACTACTACATCCAAAGCTAAGACAACAGAAAGGATAACTAGATCCAAAGATAAGAAAGTTGTTGTTATATACGAATTAAGGGATAGTGATCATTCAAAAAAATGAGTTATCTAATATTTATAGAAGGATGAACTGGATTTTTGGGAATAAATAATTTCAATACAGATTCAGAAATAACGATAGGAAGGACAATAAAGACTCAGAAGAAACATTTTATGAATGTAAAAGAGTAGGTCATATTATACCGAATTTTCCTTTAATAAATTCAAACATAGGAAGGAAAAAATTTATGAAAGAAAGAAGAAAATGTATTACAAGAGAAATACTAAGAAAGTATTGAAATAAAATGATACATGGATAGGAAGTGGTGGTGATTCTTTAGTTAAATTCTCATAATATGAATCTTCTAGTCAAAAGAATATAGGACTTGTAGCCAGGCTACCTATTCAAAATAATTGTTTCATGGGAAGTTACACAATGATCAACCTCTTAAAAATGTTTCATTAAATAAAAATTACCCGAATGAGAAACATTCTTACTCTCCAGATGAAGAATCTTCCTCAATAGAGGAAAATTTACATATTTTTGAAGAAGTATCCAAAATTTCCAAATTACATGAGATTGAAAATTCCAAACTCAATAAAAGTATTGATAAGGAAAATTATAGAATATCTATTCTTACAAAATAAGTATCATATATTTCAAAAAATCATGATAATAAAATACTTGATTTTAAAAATATTTTAAAACCCATTAAGGAAGTAAATTCTAAGAAGGATATACTTTCTAAGGGCTTTGAACAAGTTGTTTTAAATAAAAATGTTTTCTAAACTGAAGAAAAAATTTGAAAAGAACTTTTTATGAGAATGATAATTTAATCATTAGACTAAAATCTGAAATTTTTTCTCTTAATAAACTTTTATTAAAATTTACCATTGGATGGAAATAATTTGACAAAATGTATTCTCAAATTTTACCTTTAATAAATAGTTCTTGAATTGGTTGCACTCACTGAAAACTGATTTTCAGTCACAGTTATTTTGAACCTCAAAATACCCCAATCTGTACTAAATGTTAATGTAGTGGACATTGGGAAAGAAATTTTTCTCTTAATAAAACAAAATCTTTAGGATTTCATAAATCTCATTTTTCAAAACAAACATGGATTCATAAAATTGGTTTATCTAACATTTCCGGATCCAAAAAATATCGGGTCTGAAAAACTAATTGTTTTCTTTATAAGAAAAAAATATGTGTACTAACAATAAAAACATTTAGTAAATGGGTAGCAGTTGTTCATGACACATTACTAGAAAGAATGATTTTTTTGAATAGATTATCAAAATGATAGGCGGAAGAGTGATCCTCAAAGACAATGACCAGTGAATAATCATTGGTATAGTTAATATTGTTCTATTAGGAAAAGTTTTAATTTCAAATGTTTGGTTTGCCAAATATATTAATCACAACCATATAAGCATAAGTCAATTATGTGATGATGGTTACCTTGTAAATTTTAGGACTCATAGATGTTTAGTTCACAATTCCAAGAATGATTTCACTCTTTCCTCCAATAGGTTACAGAATATATACACAATCAATGTAGAAGACCATATGAGCCAGAACATACCTTGGTTAAGTGCAATGGAAGACTCGTCTTGGTCATGGCATAGAATTTTATGACACTGTAATATAAGGATCCTTTGTAAAAGTTCAAAGAAAAGACTTGTTAAGGATCTACCAGATCTAAGGTATGATTCTTCAAAAGTTTGTGAACCTTGTCAATATGGAAATAAATATAAATCTAGCTTTAAATCAACCAATAATGTCTTAAATTATAATGCATTATAGTTAGTACACATGGATAATTTCAGTCCTACACAAATTGGTATCATTTGAGGTAAGTACTATGTATTTGTTTTAGTTTATGACTACACTAGATTCCCATTGGTCTATTTTATAGGAAGGAAATTTGAAGCCTTTTTCTATTTCAAAAGTTTTAGAGCCAAATAAAAAAAATGTAAAAAACCTACCACTGATAACTCTTCATAGTGATGGTGGTGGAGAATTTTACAATTCAGATTATTAATCCCTTTGTAGTAATAAAGGTATTAATCACAACTTTTCATCTCCATGAACCCCTAAAAAATGGTGTTTTTGAGAGAAGAAATCATATTCTTCAAGAAATGACAAGTACCATGTTAATTGAATACTCAATTACTAAGAACTTCTGGGACGAAGCTATTAGTATTGCATGTTATACTATAAATCACGTTTTAACTAGAATTTTTTTTAATAAAACACCATATGAGTTGTGGACTAGCCTAAAACCTAAAGTTTTTTACTTTCGAGTGTTTTGTTGTAGTGTATACATATTGAATACTAAAGATAATTTATATAAATTTATACCCCAATCAGATGAAGGGATATTTTTAGGTTATTCCACAACTTCTAAGTCATATAGATTTTTCAATAAAAACTATTGTACTATTGAAGAAATAGTCATATTAAGTTTGATGAAACCAACCCCTTTGTTTTTAAAAATTCCTTACCTACAACAACAGATGTGTTTTTACTGACTGATTATCAACCATTGAATGAAAACTCTTTTGATAAGGGAAATAATCAAGTAAATGTTTCTAAAATATTTACCCCAAAAGAATTTCTATCTTTTTTGATGAATAAGTTTTTCAAAACCTAAGTCATTTATTTCATAGGAATCATCCGAGTGATAATATCATTGGTGATATAAATCAACCTGTAGGGACCAAAAATTATTTCAGAAATGAAATAGATCATCTTGATTTTCTATCTAAATTTGAATCTAAAACTTATAATTAGGATTTAGGTGATGAAAATTGGATTAAATAAATTCAATCTGAAAAAAAATGAATTTGAATAGAATCAAGTTTGGACCTTGGTTGAAAGACCTAAAGAAACAAATCTAATTAGTGTAAAATGGTAATTTTAGAAACAAATGTGATGAAAATGGAGTCATAAAATAAAATAATGCAAGACTTTTTTTTAAGGTCTATAATCAACAAGAGGGAATAGACTATAAAAAACCTATGATCTGTAGCTATACTTTAATCTATTTGAATTATATTAGCCTTTGCATCTGACTTCAATTGTTATCTTTTTTAAATGGATGTTAAAAGTGATTTTCTTAATGGTTTTGTATAAGAATAAGTTTTTGTTGAATAACCTCCTAGTTTTATAGATTCAAAACACCATAATTATTTTTTTAAACTCACCAAAGCTTCTATAGACTTAAACAAGCCCCTAGAGCTTGGTATGATAGAATCACATGATTTATTTTACAAAACAATTATAAAAAAGGTACTGCTGACCCAAATATTTTTACAAAAATAAAAAACAGAGATATTTTGAATGTTCAAATATATTTTCCTGATATTATATTTTGATAAAATCATCAATCCTTAACTGATTTTTTTGTGAATATAATGAAATCTTAGTTTGAAGTGAGTATGATGGGTGAGTCAACATTATTTTTTTTTGTTTTTCAAATATCTCAAAAACTATAAGGAAACTATATATCTCAACATAAGTATATCAAAGACATACAAAAAAAGTATGGATATGAAAACACCTAAAGTATTATCACTCTAATCGGTACCTCAAATATTATTGATTTGGATGAAGTTGGGAAACCAGTGGATCAAACAACTTTTAGAGGTATGATTAAAAGTTTTTTATTCTTGACGTCTATTCATCCAGACTTAATGTTTTCAGTATGATTATGTGAAAGATAACAATATAATCTAAAAAATATCATTTAAAAGTAGTAAAAAAATTCTTTTCTACTTAAAAGGAATTATGTATTTAATACTATTATATTATTTTGGAAATGATTTTGTTTGAAATATTTTTCTGATGCTAACTTTGGTGGGTGTAGAATACATAGAAAGAGTACATCAAAAAAATGTCATTCTTAAGAAATTATTTCTTTCTTGTTCATGCAATAAGAAACATGCAGTAGGACTTTTCATGGATGAAGTTGAATATATAGCAATTAGAAGTTGTTGTGATCAGGTGTTGTGGATGCAACACACACTAGTTGACTATGGCATGAGTTTCCCTAAAACCTAAAATACTAAGTGATAATACTTGTGCCATCGATCATAGTAAAAATCCTTCACATCACTTATGTGTGAACCACATATATATTAGGAATTCTTAGAGACCACACACAAAAAAGAGATATTGTTTTTCAATTCATCAGAATGCAAGAGAAACATGCTGATATTTTCAAAAAACCATTATCTTATGATTGATTTGAATACATTAAACGAAAACTAGGAATGATCACTGTAAATTAAACATTCCCATATATTTCTTTTTAACCCATCTCCTTATATTACGTTACTTCTTTTCAAAGGGGGAGTATATATAATTTTTTCGATTTTACCCTCTATGTTTTATATTTTATCGGTTTTACTTATTATTATTGTGTATATGGGTTTTGCATGAATCCATTTTTCTATTTATCGATTCCACTTATATGATATAGTTTATTAATTTCACTATAATCAGTTTTACTCTACCATTTTTACAGTCAATTGGTTTCACCTTTTAGTTTTATGTTTATTGGTTTCACTAATATCGGTATTGGTTCTATCGGTTTCATAATTTTATTGATTTCATAATTTTATCGATTTAATAATTTTTTATATTAGGTTATACTATCGGTATTATGATAAATTATCAGTACAAAACAAAATTCATTGAAATAATCCATCAGTACTAGATTATTGGTATTGGATTACCTTGTTGGTACTCAACTATCAGTTTTGGATTATTCTATTAGTACTAAATACTTGGTACCTGCCTATTTGATTTTGATCAGCTTTTAGAATTGTTATTGGTTTTACATTTTTATTGTTTGTATTTTTTTCAGTAGAACAATATATCAAAACCGATACATCTATCCCGATAATCTGATAGGTAGAATTTATAAAACCTATTTTTGGTTGTTTTAATGGTTTTTTCTCATTTATATCTTTTAATTATTAATCAGTTTCAGTCTATATAAAGTTCTCTTCGATGAAAAATCTCAAGAGTTCAAAATCATTCTTGGGCACTGGATCTTTCAGATCTAATCTTGACTGTCAATTTATTCTTAAAAGAAGATTTCCCACATCGATCACGTCTATTTTTATCTCAAGATTAGTTGTTCCATATGTAGTCAATGTGGTTTGAAATCAATTACTAACTCAATTTTCATAACCAGATATCTTCTTAGAGATGATAATCAATATTATTTTTAGGGGGTAAGTTATTCTTTCATGACTGAGTCTACTGCTTCATCTCTAAAAGAAATTCCTACAAACTAATTCCCTTCCATGACAATTTGGGGTGAAAGGATAGTCTCCCGAGACTTTTATGATAATTTTGATTCATCTTTGAGATTATATGTTTTCAAGGATGGGAATCAATTTTTGTGGAATGAAAAGATTCTAATCAAGATTATGTGTATCATGATGAGGTGTTACAATTCTACGAACCAGTAGAGATAGACAAGGCTCTTAAGGATTATTTTATGGTGTATGATAAGAAGTATTCAACATCATAAAAACTAGAAGATTCATTTCATGGTGTTCCATTTGAGGGAGATGCATTATTTATTTCTCATAAATTACCAGAAGCTGATAGAACTTTTGATAGGTCTAAATTGGAAGAAACAATTTTTGAAATTCATGAGGACAAGAGAAAAGTGAGTCATTTAGGAAGAGATAATAGACTTATAGCTCTATGGATGCACGAGTTTTTGGTGTCAAGAAAGGCTGACAAGGAAACTTTGAATGTTTCATATGTATATGTACTTGATTGCTTGGAAAACATGAGAATGTTTAACCTTATAGGGTTTATCTTCTTGACAATCTAAAAGCTCAAATATGATGGGATAAAATTTTAAACGATCATGTTCCCTACCATTACTAACATGTTTCTGAAAAGGTTCCTGAGCATATGTAATGTTGTAATCAAGTTAGAGCAGACTTCCTTCATGGATCCCTTAATCGGTTAGGATAAGATAAGGATGCTCAAGTTACGATTTAATCCTAAATCAATAAAGTTTGAAAAAGATCAAGATACTGCAAATGAAAAGGAAGCAGCTAAAGAAGGGGAAAACCTTCTAAGACATCCAAGACAACTTAGAATAATATAATGTTAGTTAAAACTACAACTCCAAAGCCTTCCAAGAAAAAAAGGCTATATCTTATGATGTTTTTGCTGAATAGAGAAAGAAAAGGCAAGAAAGTAAAGAAGAGGATCCTTAGTATGGATTGGATCTAGATGAAGTTTTGTAATTGAATGTATGGGTAGAAGAAACTTTGAAAGAATAATAGAGAAAGAAGAGATTGAAGAAGAGAAAGGCCAAAGCTATTGATAATGATATTCTTCTCATAATAGCTGAGTAACTAAAAACTAAAATTGAAATTAGGGAGCCTTCTGTTAATAATAAATCTTTTCCAGCACAAAAAAGTATAAAAAAATTTATAAACATTCGAATACATAATCTATTTCTCAAGAATATGAATAAGAATAAGTAGATTAGGAAGCAGAAAGGGAACAAGAACAAGGACAAGAGGAAATAAAAGTCCAAGAGAAAGAATATGCCAACAAAAGAAGTCATACCATAAAATCCTTAGAAGTTTCATCTTTCAATTTTCTATCTTCGGATCCTTGGTCTTCCTAGAAGGATTCTAAAGAGGTCACCTCCAAGAAAGTTATTCAGATTTATGATAAACAAGTTGAATAAGAGGAAGAACTAGAGAAGAATCAGAATCAACCAGCTCAAGTTATTGACACTCAAACTAATTTTGGTGATATCCCACAATACACTAAAGAAATAGATTCTAAATGATCAATAACAATGAAAGGGATTTAGTACATTGAACATACCATGAATATATTGAATAAGTTTTTACCTTTCATTAATGTTGTTGAATCTAGGATGGAAATTATTTCAAATGTCCATAATGATAAAACATATTCTGTCAAGGTTTTGATGGATATGTTTTTATGTCTTAAAGCCGATTTCATGATTTTCAAGGAACGTGCTTACGAGGATAGTAAGGTTTGAAATAAGGTTGTGAAGTGGTCTTACAAAGTTTATGAAAGCCTCAAGAACCATCTAAACAACTAGGAAGAATTGGTACAATGAGTAAATAAACTCAACTATCTCTATATAAACAGGAAGGGGAGACTTAATGACCTAGAAGCAATTAATAAGCTTCATGAAGATAAGATTAGGAATCAAGAAAATATTATTGTTGAATAGGATGGGATGATAAAGGATAAAAAATAATCTATTGATAAAATCTTGGAGGATAGAAAGGAGTTTAAAAAGATGAATCTCTTGATGTTTAATCATTTGGAAAAATAAGAGGGAAAATAATGACATTTGAACTTTTTTTTGTAATGAATATTTGTTTCATGTAAAAATTATTGTTTCATAATCTATTTCTACAAACTCTTAGAAGAAATAAATACCATTCATTTTTCTTTTTAAAAATCTCAAAGGTAGAGAATGGTTGTGAAAATATTTTTTTTATTAATGACTTATTAAAGGTAAAAACTCAAGAGAAAGTAAATAGAATACAATCCACATTGTTTTGGTTTAAAGTAGGGGTTTAATTAGTCATATTTACTATTACTTTTAGAAGAATTATTAAAATCAATGGGAGATATATTTTTATTTTTTGTTTTGTTTTATTTTCTTTTGTGCCATCAAAAAAGGGGGAGATTGTTGAGTCAAAAACTATTTCTACTTTCCCAAAGATCATTTGTTTTAGAAATCACAAATCACACATATCGTAATCACATATATTGATTATACTATATATTTTATCACAATCATAATCACTCACATTTACTTTATTATATATTTTATTCTTATCATTATCATATATAATGTTCACTCACATTTTTTTATATTGTTTCACAATGGTAACAAGATTGTGCATTGCATCATAATCAGAAATCGTAACCAAATTATTTATTACATTATAATAAATAATTGTAACTAAGAGAAATATCGAATCATAATCTCCTATATCATAACCACATATATCATTACCAGATCATGCATAATAATATCATGTATAACAAATAGATATTTCATTCTAACCATGTGAATTACGACCAGGGTATGTACCAAATAATAATTATGCATCATAACTAGGTTATGTATTGTATTCTTATTTGTGAATTTCATTCAAGTATCATTACTTGTTAAAAATATTGTGCAACGAAACCATGTTAAGAATCATAACTAGGTTATAAATTGTAAATACAATATTCATTTTTATCATGATAATCTTAGTAACCACATTTTATATTGTACTTTTGAACTGAATTATACTCTTATCATAACACCAAAACCGATTACATGTTACTCGTAATCATTTTTTCATATCTTTGAACTTATAATTTTATAACCTAAAACTATTTCATTGAGTTGGTTATTTAAAAATAAAAATGATTTCATGTATTCTCTTTGTTTTTACCATTGTAATGCTAGGTTTCCAAGCCCCTTTGAGTTTTTCAGAGAAATATGACCGTTGGAAGAACTATGATTGTTAGAACCTGATGCCTATAAATAGGGGTTTTTCAAACTAGAATACAAACATTTTACATCTATCTTGTTCTAGAGAGAGATGATGTGACTTCTCTCTTATTGCATGTGAATGAACTAAAGATACAAGAAGTGAACAACTTGTTCCATGTTCTATTATTTCTATAAGTTCTTTGTTTCTGATTTGTGTGACTGATCATTGTGATAATGATTGAGGGATTCAAGGAAAAGGAAGACATGCTTCCGATCATTGAATCGATGGATTTAAATTTCTTGAAAAAAGAGGTTCTAATTACCTTCTTAATCTAGGGCTTCTAGGGATAGGAGGAAAGTCATTCCGATCATCATATCGAGGGATTACCAAGGTGGTGGTAAAACATAACATTAATCCTAGGTGAAAGGATACCATACTCTTTGGGATAAAAGAATTGTTATACTTTTAGACATCCACTTCAATTTGTATTAGAATAGAAATTTTATTGTTTCCTCTTTCTATTCATATTCTTTTTAATTGTAATTATTTCAATTACGATTAATTCTTACATATTGAATGAACAGACCATGGGGTGTTAGCCGAGTTGTACCCACTGGTTGTACCCATCCTTCTTCATGGGAACTAGCCTAGGCTAGAGTCCTGCAAGACTTGGACATTGTGCATATAATTCACAAGGTTATTAGAAGCCATTTTACTAGTTGGGGAACGTGCGGTGCACTCTGGGCATGGAAGGCCCCCCTGTGGGAGGCGAACGTTACCCTACACACATTTTAACACCCATGGGGTGTTAGCCATGTGGTACCTCTGGTTGTACCCCTCACACTCCATGGGAACTGGCCCAGGCTCGAGTACCAATAGAATTAGACACTGTGAATATTATGCATCGGGCGATTCAAAGCCATTTGCCTAGCCGGGGAATGTGCGATGCACTTTGGGCACGGCAGGGCCCCCCAGTGGTAGGTGAGCATTACCCTACACACGTTGTTTGGTAGTTGTGGTTTTTGCTTAGTGGTAATCACCCCATAATACTACATGTAAAATGGGTGTTCAAAACCCATTGGGAATAGGTACTGTAGCAGTGATGACATTGAAGCAACCACATGCACTGTAGCGGTGGCAAGTACTTTAGTGGCAACATGGTACTGTATTAGCAGTGGGTACTATGCGGTACTATAGCAGTATGGGTACTGTAGCAGTACTATACAAAAAATGGGCCTTAGGCCAAAAAATTGGGCCTACGGGCTATGTAATGGGATAAATCCCTACTGGGCCTTCGGGCTATGAAATGGGTCTCCCTCTACCCAGTTAAAAAATAGGTTATTGCTTTTATTTAATAATAAATGAAACTTCGGACACATCCTTTAAAAAAATAGATTATATACGCTATATGGTAGAAACATTTAAATCTGTATTACTCTAATATTTGTATTCAATTCAAATATAATTGTTTTTACTTAACTTAAAGTATTACATCATGTTATATCCATCAGATCCAAGACCTATATGTTCAATTGTATTGTTTGTGAATTGTATTAGTTTAAGACCATTTAAACTATGTTATTTATTATGTTTTTTTAAATAAAATGTTTTTAAACCTATAATTCACCCCCTATTATATTGTTCCATCTATTATACATATACATCTATATTTCGATCCAACACTCATTACTATCCCAAGCATTCCACTTCATGTCACATGCAGTCTTAGACGACATGAATAATATTTTCAAGAATGGTTTTAGAGGAAAGTGACATAATGATTTTATAGGGGTTTTATTATTTTGTTTCTTTATGGGTTTGCATTTTTTTTATAATCATATTTCATCTCATTGACTTCCATTTGCTTATATGAAATATTATTCATTCTTTTTTATAAGAGTCTTCTCCCCAGTAAAGAATGAAATCATTAGGGATACATGTATCTTTGTATAATCATGTACAAGTTTGTTGATGACATTATTCATCTCATATAATGACGTGAGGATCTTAGTTAAACTACATGCATCATGAAGAAACTATAAAATAATGGACATTTATTTGTCAGTAATTCCACAAAGACACTTGATATGATACAAATTAAGTATAAAATACAACTCCAAATACTTGGAACACCCTTAATATTGTTCTTGTTTTATATCTTCACCTAATTCATAAAAATCATTTTTTGGTCACTGAAGTTCTGAGAACAATTAACCATCTCTTGATCCATTAAAGGTTATTTTGATCTATTAAAATCATGTACATTTTATATTACAAAACCAAATTAATTATTTAAAAAATTCCCAACATAATTCTCCTCTATCAGGTCTCTTTTTGTTTTCTTGACAGTATTGTCATTATTCTGACTTTCCATAACATTTGATTCACCATGAAAAATCCAAAATATATATCAAGAAGAAAAATATTTCAATATAAAATCAGAATATAATTCATTTCTCTTCATCCATTTCTTGAATTTATAATTAGGACACAAAAATTTTATTCTACCATCCACTGATCGGTTTTCAATTGCATAATCAAAAAATTATTCTAAACCCTTGGCATAATGAGGTGTGTTTCAAAATAAATTTACCCAAATTTCATCTGTATGTATTGGATTATATTATCCCTATTTATTCAAATATTAATATATAAATTTTTAATGAAATAGTTTCAATCCAAATTAAATATAAACCAACATCACCATTAACTCGTTCATGAGAACTATAAAGGAAAATGGGATGAATCAAATAATTAACTTTTTCTTGGTAAACATACAATATAAAAATGTGAATCAAATAGATTACTATTTCTCACAAACATGGATGAAAAATGAAATAAATTAGATGAAACCAACATTTTTATCATCTAAGAGGGATTTAACCACAAATTAGATAACCACCAAATTCTCAGTAACCTAGTTATATTATTTCAAGAAGACATATCTACCATATTCTTATCATCTAATGAGGATCACAATATTAATTAGAAAATGTTGAAATTATCACTAGAAATGTGTAAAAATACCATGATATACATAACACACCATTTCATTTCATCCATAATGGATAAATAAATAATTTCAGTAACCATTGCATGCAAACTTCTGTAGAGGGATAATGACATAAGCAACCTCATTTGATGGAATATTTAGAAATTTCTGAATACCATTATAAAAATATTTTAAAAAATTATCTGAATTAATCATATAGATATAATAAATATATATATATATAAATTAATTTAAATCATAATAAATTTAAAAAATAATAATTAATAAATAATAAAATTCAAATAAGAGAATAAACATTTCATTAAAGAGCTATGGAATCACATATATTTAATTAAATTAAATAGAGTATATGAAACAAACAATTAATTTCATATAAAAATTGAGGATTATAGTATATCAGTAATTCAAAAAAGGTAAATGAAATAATTTTTTAGAATCATTAAACCTTATGTGGGTTAGGGTCATAACGGTCACTAGTAAGGGGATTGGGTCATGATAGTATCTGACAGGGGATCGGGGTCACGACAATCACCGGAAGTTGGGTCGAGTTCATGATAGAGGATAAAGGGGATGGTCAGGGTCATGGTGGTTATCAGCAGGGGGTTCAAGGTCACTGTTGTTTCTGGAAAGGGGATCATATTCACAAAAGTAACCAGTAGGGGTGTCAGGTGATGGCGGTCACCGACAGAGGGGTCGGGGACCTGGAGGTTGCTGGTAATGGGTCACAATGGATTAGGGGAGATGTAAAATGAGGTTAGAGGGGATAAAAGGTTTCCACTAATGATGGGAGATGAATTTTGGATTGCGGGGGGGGGGGGGGGGGGGGGTCACAGGTTGGTGACAAGGTGGGGGGGGGGGGTTAACATCACCCCTGAGGAGGGGAGAGGGAGGTTAGAGGGGGTGATGTAGGTTTCAGCCAATGTGGTGGGGGGGGGGGGGGTCAACACTGAAGGAGGGAAGAAGGAGGTTAGACGTGGGGTGGGGGTGGGGTTCAGGGGTCACCATCTAGGTGAGGGGGTCATGGTAACCACAAATAGGGGAGAGTAGGAGGTAAGAGGGGGGAGGGGTCTACGTCACAGAGGGAGTGGGGTTAAGAGAGAGGGGGAATAATTTATGGGTTTTAAAAAAAATTAGTGATGGTTTAAATGAAACTGATGATAATTGTTAAAAAAGTGATAGTTTAATAAAACCACCAATGTATTATAATTTTTTTACAGGGTTTATTTTATGGTGGTTTTTAGAAGTTCCATTAATTAAGAACCACTAAGCACTGATTTTTTTTAGTGTGTAGCCTTTGAGCTCATAGAACATTATTCATTACCTAATGCCTTATAGATATATATATGTCCCACCAAACACATAATCCACACATCTATATACCATAAGATCATAAAACATTAATTATATAATAATCAATATAAAGGAAATGGGTTTCATAAACATTTCATCATATCATAACACATAGAAAGGAAATGAGTTTCAGAATATTCTCATAAATTCATCAAATAATAACCCATGAAAATGGAACAAGTTTCATAAATAAATCTTCATCATATTCATAAACCATATCGTGAAAGAATAATGATGGTATCATTGGCTCATATCCTCAATAAAACACATGTAAAATCAAAATATATCATTGTAGATGAAAATTATTTTTATTGATTATATGGATCATTTCATAAGAAATATATCCTTTACACTTTCAAATAACTTATTTAGAATCAAAAAATTTCTAAAATATTAAAGAAAAAGTTTAATTTTAAAATAAACTAGGAAAATTTTAAATTATTCTTTAAACAATTGGGTTTATATGATGGTATTAACTATAATTAAAGTCACACATGTTAAAAAAATTCTATTTTTATATTTATTGTAAATATTTAATGTACATCATTCAGAAAATAAAAACATGATTCCATTAATTTTTTGTTGTAAAAATACAAAAAATGGCCAAAATGTATTTAATTTTTTTTTTATAATAGTAAAAACTTTTTTTAAAAACTTTTTTTAGAAAACATGGACATTTAAGAAAAATTGTTTGTGGACAGAAGAGAGAAATAAAGTCAGTTTCCTTCAAAAAACAATATTTAGACTCGTGATTAAATTAAGAGAAGAAAATTAAATTTAAAAAAATATTTTCATGAAATAAATATAGGATAATAAAATTAAAGTGTTTCTTGATATGTATATCATAATATATCATCACTAGAATCATAATCATTAACAATTCAAATAAACAATGAGATTGTAACATTAAACCCTTACCACATTGGTATCTTTTAAATCACAATACCTATGAAAGAAATATACTTATATGGAAATTTAAAATCACATAAATTTAATATTAATCACCATAAAATAAATTCATGGGAATTATATATATCACAAAGAAGAAACAATTGGTGAATATGGAATGTGTCTGACGAAAATAAATGTAAGACAAAAGTCCCTTATCTTAAGTATGGACTTACTTTTTACATGTTAAGACCTATTATATAAAAAATATAAGTTTATAATAAATATATTAAATAAAAATAATTATATTTATCATACCATATATGATTTTCTTATGACCTTTTTATTGCACATTTATCAACATTTCCTTGTTAAAATTGCATCTTGGGCAATAACAACTTCATTTTTCATGTACATTTTTGTTTTGTATTTCCATTATTTTTAATTTTATAATGGTTACATCCTATAATTTATTTTTAACATTATATAAATAACATTTATATTATTTTTTATTTTTTTTAGAGTAACCCATTAATGTTAGTTATAGAAAATTAATTACACCATTCATGGAGACACTATGCCTTACGTACAAAAGAACACTATTTTTTTTCTTGAAGGATGGAACAGAAGAATAATAAATAATTGATCACCATTAAAATGTAATTTAAATTATATATATATATATATATATATATATCAAATATATTCATTAAATATATCCTTATTACCTTTCTTATAAATAGTAAGTAAAAAAATCACCTCGCTTCGCGAGGTGGTACTCCGACGTACACACAAGCAACAATATCATATTCCAAAAAAATGGAAGGGAAGATTTTATATATGATGTTATAATTCCAAAAGAATAATAATTTAATAAATACCATATAAAAAATTAAATACTTAATTATATATACCTTTTAAAGGTTGTGATTCAAAATGAATTACATCATTTTCTGAGGTGGTAGTCTGTCGGACACACGATCAACAGTTTCATTTCCATTTTATGGAAGAGGATATAGACGTAGATCATCAAATTAAAATAATAAGATATAAGAATAATTTATATATTTATTTTATTATATCATAATATTGGATGAATATTTTAAGGATCTTTTGTAACAAATAAATTTAAAACACCTGGTTAAGGACTATAACTCTTCTTCAGAGAACCCCTTTAGGTTTACTCATAAAACCTTCTTAAAAGTGTTTCATAATCAAAAAAGGCCTTTTCTATGTGTAAAAGGAAGTAAGAATTTATTTAGGTAATTCATGGATAATTGTTTTTGTTATGTGTGAAGAGGAGAGGGTAGGGGGTGCCCTTTTATAAGTGGGGGAAAGGACACAATTCATATTTTTAAAATAAAATGGTGTGTGAATATTTTAAACATTGTAAAAGGATCTAAGATTGAAAAGTATCAAATATTATATAATATAAGTCTGACATATTGATAACCAAATGGATTTTGACATGTTTATAGGTCATTCGAACCCTTACATTTTTAGTTTAACCCATTGTAGACATGAGTTAACCTTAATCATTGTAATTAATTTTCATTGTATTTACTATTCAATTTTTACTAAAAATTAAGTTCAGATTATATATTATTAATTTTAATGATTCTAAATACAGATTATATTATTATAAATTCCATTAATTTATGTGTAAAAATTTAATTTAAATTTAACCGCATATATATAATGAAAAACAGTTTTCCAATTAGAAAATTTTCATAATTATGAAAATATTAAATATTAAAATTAAATATTAAATTAATTAAAATGACCTCAATTTTAATAAAAATTATTTAATTGAAAAAATTTTAATTTTAAAACTATATTAAAATGATAAGGATCTTACAAATTATTTATACTAAAAGATAATTTTTAATAAATATAGGTGTTTTTTACTCTTTATCGAGAAAATAATATTTGCATAAAATTCCAAAAAAATTCACTCAAATATAAAGTTTTTCATATATAATTTTTAAAAATTAAATTTATTTTTTCCAAATATTTTTTCTAAAATAGGAAAAAAAAATTATTTGTTCACAAAAAAAATAGAAATAGTTTTTTTAGAAAATTTGTTTTCCAAACATATAAAAACATTAACTAAAATTAAGGACTTTTTCTATTAGTGTAATTTATTTATATAAAATTATTATATTTAATATATAAAATATTGTTATTATTATTTATACCACTAGGTTTAATGGCTAGGATATAACATTCATGCTTAAATAATAATATTAATTGTATATTATGGTTTGTTAATACTCAGTGTTGCGTGCATCATAAGATATTAATGAAATTAAACTTATTAAAAATATATATTTCATAGAAACTTAGGTTATTACATTATAAACCTCTTCAATTTAAGTTACCCCTTCAAATTATTCAATCTAATACAAATAAATAAGGATTTTTCTACATCATCATATCCTTAGTTTCCCATATAATTTCTTCAAATTGGTTGTTTTAATAAAAAACATTAACCAGGTGAGTAATATTATTTCATAGATCTTTATCCCTATGATTAAAAATTTCCATAGATAGTTTATCAAAAGAAAGATCTTAATATATTGGTTTTAACTATTATTTCATTACATGTGAAGGTTTAGGTATGTACTTCCTTAGGTGAGATATATGGAATACATAATGAACTTGAGAATGGTTTGTTGGAAGTGCCAAGTGATTGGAAACCATCCCTACTAAATTAAGAAGCTAAAAAGGGGTAATATAATAAGGTGTCATATTTTATTTATTTGTAAATATCGCTACCTTATTCCACAAGGAAATTCATAGAAACACCATCTAACTAACATCAAACTCTAGATCACACAAAATATGGTCAGAAAAACTTTTCTATCAACTTTGAGCTACCTTGAGGTGATGTTGAATGGATCTAAAATTAATTATAATTTATTTATTTAGTTCAGGTACCAACATCTTTCAGTCTATAACATCATCCCATCATATTGGAGTTCCACACTTCTTCCCATATAGGGCTTCATAGGGAGTCATCTGAACACTTGATTGAAAGCTATTATTGTATGAAAACTCAACTAGAGGAAGGTATTGATCCTGAACACTTTAGAAATACAAAGAAAAGGATTTCAACATATCTTCTAGGTTATGCATTTTTATCTCTGACTAAAAATATTTAAGAGGATGATAAATAGTAATAAATATTATCTTCATATCTAGATCCAACTAAGGAATTCACAAGAAATTCAAGGTAAACCTTGGATCCTAATTAGATAAAATGAAATGTTTTACACCATGAAATGTTACAACTTCCTTAATTTATATCCTATAAATATTATATCGAGAGAAATAATATTTAATAATGATGAATTATGATGAATTCTTAATTTGATAAACTACAACCCATATTGAATTATTTTGTTTAGATGTTATGGGGAGTCTGATAATAATATCCATGGTGATGATTTACCATTTCAATTCTGATATGGGTAATAGTTGTAACATACCATTAGTCCTTTTTCCATCATCCTTAACTTTCTCACATACCAATAATCGAGATACATATTTTTCAATATCATTATTCATGTCATCCCACCATAAATACAATTTCATATCTCTATAAATCTTCATACATCCAAGATGAATAAAGAAAAAATAACTAGGAGCCTTCTCTAATAAATCCTTCAAATATGGTATAAATGGAAAACATATGTTGTTCATGAACTATATCATTCATTCATAATCAAGGATAAACTCATGAACTATTTATTTATTGTGTATCTCTACATATTACTTATACACCTTTTTTATCGTCACTTGGATTAATTCTTAAACACTTATTTGAGCAAGATAATATTTCCCCCTTCTTTCCCGATTTACAGATCCATCCTTTATAAATCCCAAATTTTTGGATCCTTCATGATCCCATAATGGATAATTATGTATTATATTATCAGCTCAAAGTATCATCCACCTTGTTCTTATTCTTAGAGTGGGAATGTATTAAGTAGTCATAGTCATTAATAAACTCCAAAAATCAACAATGGTTCATGTTCAACTCTTTTTGTGTTAATATATACTCTAAACTCTTAAAAAAAATATACTATATTTATATAAAAAGATAATTCCTCAATATCTTTAATGAAAAAATTACCCCACCTAACTAAAAATCACGATTTGGGTAATTTTAATCATGAACCTTTAAATTTTGTGATGAATAATCTATAACTATGTCATTCTGCATGAGAATCCATCCTAGTCCCTTCTTTGATGTATCACTAAATATTTAAAGAACATATCCACTATAGTGTAATGTAATCATATGTGTTCTTTCTATCCTTCTCTTTATCCCTTGAATGTTTCTTCATATTCATCTATCCAAAGGAACTTTGATACTTTCCATGTTAACTTGGCGAGTTGATTAGATTGACTTGAGAAATTATCAACAAAACATCGATAATATCTAGAAAAACCAAGAAATCATCACATATCAATCACTATTGTTAGTATGGGCTAACATTCAACAACCTGTATCTTTTATTGTTCTATATATATGCCCTTTATAGAGATTATATGACCCAGAAATGTAACATTTTATTACAAAAATTCAAACTTTATAAATTTTTCATAAAACTTATCCTTACTGAAGGTGTTCAAAATGATTTTAATGTGATCTTAATTATATTACTTTATATGTGAATAAATAATAATGCCATATATAAAGACGAAAAAACTGATTGATCTAATCTCAATGTCTCAGTTCATTATATCCATGAATATCACGTGGGAATTAATAAGACCAAATGGAATGACTAAATATTCATAGTGTCCATACCTTGTACAAAATGATGTCTTAGGTATATACACCATAAAACTCAATTAATGATATCTAGAATGAAGTTAAATCTTAGAAAATTATTTATCTCTACATAGTTGGTAAAAAATCATCAATATGTGGTGGATCATACTTGTTCTTGATTGTGATCTTGTTCAGTTACCAATAATCAATATAGAGTTTCATTGATCCATATTTTTTATTTATAAGAGGATATGTTCACCCATGGTGAATCACATGGCCAAATATATCCATTTTAAATATTCTCTGGTAGTTTATTATTTAATTAGCATGAATCAATTGGGTCTGTTTGATATGGATTCTTTGAAATAAGAATATCTCTAGGTATGAGTTATATTTATAACTCAAATTCAAAATTCAATGGAAAGGTATAAAAATCTTCTAGAATGACATAAAAAACTCCCACACAATGAGAATATCATCAATGTTAGGATTATCCCCCACCATATAAGATAAAAAACCCTTTTTATGGGAATAAAGACCCATACAATGGACATGATATCTATCATAATTTTATACTTTTCGTCGCACTGATAGATGATAATAGGTTGGTCTAGAAAATAAAACATGACTTCTATTACATGGAAATTAATGTTGGATATATATAGAGAAATACAATACATGACTATGATAACATAAAATTCAACCAGAGGAATAATTACAAGATTTATAAGAAGAACATTCCTACACACTTCAACTAGAGAAGAATCATTGACACGAGATGTGAGCATCGTACCATTAGGGGTTTACATTTCTAAATAAATATATAATTATTTGAGTGGAAAATTGATACCCATATAAAATACATAAAATATAAGTAATGTGTAGATCTAGACTCAAATAATATAAGGTTACCTTTCACCACATAATTATTGTAACCCTATCAAAAATTGTGATCAAATGAGATTTCCCTTTACCTCCCATCTTAAGAGATTATTGAGGTTTATCATCTTAATTGTAACACCCCAAGAGTTTAAAATATATTTTTCCTTAAAGAAAATTTATTTCATTAATACCTTTCATTAAAAAAAATAATTAGTTTAAAAGAACGAAAATATAATATCAAAATATTATTTGTTAAATGTGACCAATATAACAGAGATGATAAATCTTGGGGTATGAATAGTATTAAAATATTTATGAAATATATAAAATTTTATTAATCAATATAAATTGATTTAAAAAATTATTAATAAATAATCACACAAAATTTATAAAGATATTTTATTTTACAAATGGGAAATGAAACCATTGACTATGTGTACGACGGACTATCGCCTCGGGAACCAACCCAATTCCTTTTCCATTACCACTTCTCACATATGGATATAATGATATATTTAACGTTTATATATGATATTTGTGATATAATTATACTTATGTAATTATAATATCACTAAAATGTGTCTATCATGGGGTGTGACAAAAACAAATATTTCCCATTTTAAAATGTGATAAACTGATTAACCTTGGATGTATCCGAAGAGAAGTGTACAACAATCATGTTTGTCACATAAATTTGATAAGTTAGTATATTTTTTTTAAAATTATTTGATTTTAAAATAAATAATTCAATTAAAAATAACTTTTTAAGAAAAGTGGAAGAGGATAATGATGTGTTTAGGGTAGGGTTATCTTTTTCAATGTAATCATTATCATAAAAACTAGTCACCCTCTCTTCATATTGAATGATAAAAGAAAGACTCTCCGGTTGAGTTTTCAACCACCTTTGGTTGATATAAGAAATGGAAGCAACTCCTGTGTGAATGAATGTTCTTAAAACATTTACAAAAAAATAATGCAAGTCCGAGTTAGGAATTGTTTCTCTTAATAACATATAAAAAATTAACTTACTCTCCACACGTGACAATGATCACACTAAACTCACCACCTAACATAATCTACTCGATCGAGACAACTTGCACAAGGCATAAGGAGTTTAATGATATTAAACGAATGTAATAAATAATAAAGGAAATATAAAACAAAAATATGATCAGATTAAGAGTATTTTACACCACTAAAAATGGATATAATTCTATAAAAAATAATTTCTTTACATTAAATCAAAATACATTGACATTACAAAAGGAAAACCCCCTTCCCCAATCTCTCAAGAGTTTTACCCCTCCATGTGAAGGGTAATAGAGTTGAAATAGGAATAAATGAGCATTACAAAACTATGAAAAGTAAAATGGAAAATATAAATCACTTCAAGCTTCAATTCATCCATCATATGCCCTCCTTCTCCTCCTTCATCAAAAAACAATGAATAGAAGTCGACACACACATTTATAGTCTTGAGGGGTAGAGAATCTTCCCTCCAAATTCAATACTCCAAAAATTTGAGTCCATTTAGAAAATTAAATGGCCAAATATTGGTATGGTTTATTCTTAAAAGTTATTTCTATATATATTGTGCATGCGGCTATAAAATCACAAATTATTTTGGCTATTGTTTGAAATGTTATTCCCTAGTTACTAATGAAGTTGTTTTCTACCCTAGGAGACTGATCAACTAACTACACTTAGACACATGAAATGGATAAATTAATTACATAAATTATCCATTAAATTTATTTGGGAAATGTGCGTAGAAACCATATTTCAAATAAAGATATAATAAATTTATTTGGATGTATATAGGCTGAGATATTTTTCAATTACTGATGTGTGGTCCATTATGTCATCCAGAAAACTGTTTACATTGGATTGATTTTTCTTGGCCATTACATATTGAATTAGATAATGGTACAAAAGAAAAAGTTGAATCCCATGAATAAAGGAAGCCTAAAAATGTAATCACTAAATTAGATCATAAACGTAATTGTCATTACAAAAAACTGAAGCTCTTGAAAAGTGATAAATTTCCATAATTAACGAATTTTTACAATTAAGCCCAATACCCACCAATAATACAAAAAATGATATAAATCAGTTCTAATTTATTAATTTTAAGAGATTAAATAATTGAAATACACATTAAAAATAATGAAAATATTAACTATATAAATTCCCCCACACTTATCACTTGGACTCCCAGACAAGTCAGTATCAAAATCAATTCAAAATAAATTCAAAACACTTTCTCATGGGATCCATCAATTTTATACAAAGAAACAAAATATATAAAGTATCATAAATTTTTTTTATTACAACTTCTTCATTTAGATCATTAAATAGTTTTCCTCTTCATTTCTCATCTTAGGCAGTCAAGAAACTTACCTTACATGAATTTTCCATAATCTCACAAATGTCAATTTTTAACAAGGTTTTATTATCCAAAATCATTAAAGGTTCACCATATGATTGATAAATTCCTACTTCCACTTCATTTTTGATTCAAGGGCATGTTTTTATCATGATGAAATTTTAGGTTTCTTTTGTGACTTCTAGTGGGTTAGGATTTTAAAGATGGAAATTCTGAGGCTGAATAAGGAAGGATTGACTCTGTTTGAAGAATAAATGTAAGATTATATTTTTCACTCAGTTTTGGTATCCTCATCACTCACCATAGTATAAAATTTGGTCCACATTCATGAAAAATAGAATATAGTGCACAATATTAATCATTTCAGCAGAAAAAATTTCAATCATCTAAAACAAAATTTTTCTTAATTGCTTAAAAAAGGCACAACATTATTTTTCTATTATAATCTCTATAATGGAAGTAATTCCCTTATCATGGAAGCTCTAAAAAATGAACAACATTAAATAGAATGTTTTTATCGAACATATCTCTTCATAATTTTATTTTCCACCCAAAGTTGCATTAAATGAGGTAGAAAAACACATTACAGCTTCCCCTACACTTAAGTTCAACTAGATCATGAAATTTCACTACAAGAGTAGGTTTTATTGAGAAAATTGGCTTGTAATGTGGATAACATAACAAAATATTCATAAATTCTAAGGGATAAAAGGATTAAATGTACACGGAAAGACATAATGAAATAGATTCCTTTGAAAAGGGGATTTAAAACCAAAACATTTCTCAATAATTTAAAACACAAGTATCTGAAACCCTCATGTTTTGACAAGAATAAATCAAATTTTGGTTTAATAAATAAAGGTTTAGTTCTCCAAATAATTGAGGTCAATGAAAATAATATTTTAAAAATAGTTCAAAGGCCCCATAAGAATGATATTTCAATTATAAATATAGTTATATGTCTCATGGGATTCAAAAATCAGATCATGTTTCATGAAATATAAAAATATTTTAACATGCAAAATGCCATTTTTTGTATTTATTTAAGCATATTTTCATTGAATAAATTGGATGACTCATTTACATGGGTTTCAAAATTGAAAATTATAATAATTTCAACATAAATGTTTAAAAAAACACAAAAATTGAAAAATAAACCCACAAAAATTTGAAAACATGCATTTTTTTTTGAAAACAAAAATATTGAAAATACTAAACTATAAAGGTACCCTCCCCACACTTAAGTGATATAGTGTTATCATTTTATTCAAATAGAGTTAAAATGTAATAATATTTTAAAATGAATCACAAAAAGTAAGTAAGATTAAAGTAGAGGCACACCCTGATGGGTTTTTTTTGATATACAAGTTGGAGGAGTGTGGTCTCTTCTACTTGATATGATGAAATAGTCCCATGGAATATCTTTAGCCAGTGTCCATTAATAGTGAATGGATCTTGATATTTGTCCTTAAAAATCTACATAACACAAAAAGGATATACATGAGTAACTATAAGTACACCTTCTCATCTGGAATAAAGATTACCTGCCATCAGCTTGAGTCTTGAGTTTAATAAGATCACTTCTTCTCAAATATAGAATTACTTTGGTTGGAACATCTTATCATGAACCATGCTCATTATCTCTTTGTAAATCCTGGAATTTTCAAAATATTCCCATATAACTTCCTCTATATCCTACAATAGTAATATACTCTCTTTCCAATTGATTTCATGATCCAAATTTATCTTTATCACATCCCAATAGGCCTTATTCTTTAACTCCATTGGTAGGTGACACATTTTCACATAAATCATATTATATGGACTCACTCAAATCATGGTTTTGTAGCTTTCCTATAACCTTATAAGGTATCTTCCAACATTTGGATCCAATCCTTCATGTCTGGATTAGCAGTCTTTTCAAGATTCCTACGATTTCCCTATTTGACAATTTAGGGCTCCCATTAGTCTATGGATGATAGGGAGTTGATGTCTTATGATGAACCCCAATCTTATTAAGTAAAGACTCTATTATCCTATTGGAAAAGCTACCCCTGATCACTGATTATGGATCTAGGAACTCCAAACCAACAAAATATGTTAGCCCTACCCAAAATCACAATCAATATTATCATTATCAGTCCTAGTGGCTTTTTCATTCACCAATTTTGAAAAATAATCAACTATAATAAAGAAATAATAATTTACAAATGAAATTAGTAAAGGCCCCATAAAATATATCCCATTAAATTCAAAAATCTCACAAAAAATTTTAGGCTATTTTAAAATTTCTTTCCACTTTGAAACATTTATAGAAAACTACCATTTTACACACCTTTTTCAAAATTTATGAGCATCTTTGAAATGGATGGGCCAATAAAGTCCATAATCAAAAACATTATTTTCTTTCCTTTGTAGTCCAACGTGACATATACAAGATAAAGCGTGAAAAAATTCAGACTGAACCAATTTCACTCATAGGAATACATCTTCTTATCACTTGGTAATTGAAAATAATCTTAAGAAATGGATCCTCCCAAATGTAATATCTAGATTCAGCATTCGGTTTTTAAATTTGGTGAGAATTGAAATGAGATGGGACTTGAGATGTTACTGGATAATTGACTATGTTATCATGCCACTTTACATCTCTATCTATCAGTTACAATTTATCTCATGGAAGTTGATCATTCAATGGTTATTTTTTTGGAATTTTAGCTATAGTAGTGTTAGTAAGTCCACTTAGGTGATCAGCCACATTATTCTTAGATCCCTTATTTTATTTTATTTCTACTTTTAACTTCTGTAGAAATAAAATCCATCTCATTTACCTTAGTTTAGCTTCTGATTCATCATTTACCGAAGAAAAACATGATCAAAAAACACAGTGAATTTAGTTCCTTGAATATATGATCTAAATCATTCTATAAAAAAAAATGATAAAAAAACCTTTTATGTGGTTGTGAAATTTAATTAAACTTAATCCAATTTTCATGAGGGATTTTCAAGGACTTTTTTCCTTCCATAAATTCACTAAAAAATACAATACCAACTACTTGGTTGTAATCATTATAAAGTAGCTTGAATGCTTCTTCCTATTTCAGTGGTTGTATCAGAGGTGGTGTAATCAATCTCTTCTTCAAATCATAAATGGATTTCCAACATATACCATTGAAATTAAATTAAATATATCTCAAAATCAATCTTGATATATTTAGAAAAGTAATACAAGAATATTTGAAAAACCTTATGTAGAATCATGCATGTCCTAAAAACAATCTAACATGTTTCACATAAATTTGATAGGGAAATGAATTTATCACTTAAATTTTAGTTTTATCAATTTAATTTTTTTAAATGACATCAACAAGTAAAATTACTCTCTAAACCATGAAATTAAACTTTTAAAAATTTACAACAAGATTATTTTCAAGGAATGTTTTCAAAAACATCATGCTTTTTCAAATATTGGTCAAAATAATTTCCAAAAATTGTGAAATAATCAAAGAAAACCTACAAACAATCCTGAACGAGATCAGAAAAAATACATTCCATGCACTTATGAAATTTTTACATTCCATTAAATAATCCAAATGGAATAATTTTATATGAAAAAGTTACTAATGTATTAGTAAAAGTTGTCTCCTCTTGATCTTTAGGAGCAATGAGTACTTAAAAATAACATAAAAATCCATCCAAAAAACAATAGTGATTTACTGCTGCCAATCTCTGTAACATCTGATCGATGGAGGGAATGGGGAAAAGATCTTTCTAAGTGACCTGATTCATCTTTCTAAAATCAATGCACACTCTCCAGTTATTTTTAATTCTCAGAGGGATTAATTAATTATTTTCATTCCTCACAGTGGTTAGAACGATTTTTTTTGGAACTACATGAATATACCTAACATGTTATGAATCTGAGATGGGATAGATGATCCTAGATTACAAGAAATTTTCAATATCCTACTTTAAGAATTCCATCAAGGTGGGATTCATCCTCCTTTGAGGTTGTCAGATTTGTTGGGATTCTCCATAAAGTGGAATTATATATGGGCATATTTTGGGGTATGTTTTTGGGATATCACATAATATCCACCCTATTGCTTAGAAATTCTCTCTCAAAAGCTCAACAAAATATTTTTCCTGAGTTTCAGATAGATTATTAACAATTATCATTTATAATTTATCTCGCTCCCTAACATACACATATATCAAATTAGTGAGGGCAGGTTTTAATTCCAGATCAGGGGATGATCAATGGATAAAACTAAAATGACATTCCACAATTAAAAATATTGTAACTACTACCAATAAAAAATCATATCATCTTCCTAATCATTTGAAAAATAATCAAATAAATCACATTTTACCTCTTATGTGAAATCAGAATCTCCATTATTTTAGTTATCCACATGCTCATTGATATTTTAAATGGAAAAATTATCCCCTAAGGCTAGGAATTCAAGGTAAATACTTTATTCTTCATCTGGATAAATACCAAATTCAGGAGAGATTACAAATATTGAGTGATCATCTAATTTGAGCCTCATGGATTAAAAGATTTTGAATTGGATAGTGCTATATCAAAATTCCATGGTGAGTGTACCTTAATGGACATTGATTATAGTTTTAGATATATTCAAGAAAGGTCACCCAAAAATTATAGGAGAGTGTGATGAGATCCTGTATTCATCCATATTCAGCACATAGAAGTCAGTTTGGAAAAGGTGATATTTGAATTTTATAAGGAAATCCTCTAGAACTCATGATGGGAAAAGTTTGGATCTGTTTGCAAGATATAGAACCACTCTTGTGGGATTCAAGCCCTCCATTTGTAAATAATATTATAATGAGTGAGTAAATACGTTAATTGATGAACCTAGATCACACAGATCATTAGATAAATTTAATGAACCAATGGTGCATGGAATGGAAAATGTCCCTAGATCTTGACATTTAGTTGGAAACTATGGTGTGCTAAATTATGGGACACTTATTTCCATATTTAACCTCTCATTCCATTGATGTCTTATATTCTTGGTGAAAAGTTACTTATAATATTTAACATAATTTGGAATATTTTTTAGTGCTTTAAAATGGGGTATATTTGATGATGGTGTTAAGAATGTTATTTTGAAGTGGGTTTTCCTGCAATTATTTTAATTCACTAATCCTTGATGGAAATGGTGTAGGTTAGTATTTATTATCCCTTTTTTACATTACAATTCTTATTCTTGTCTATTCCTCATTTACCTATCCTTATCTAAATCCTCTTTCTTCTTTTCTTCATGGTGAATTTTCACATAATTTTTGGAATTTACAGATTTATTCTCCCTTAGATAAGGTGGTCTTGTATTAGGTTCAGAGGATACTGGTGGTGAGAGTTCTTTTCTAATTATTATTTTTATCATGATGAAATTATATTTTAGGTTTCTGATTGTTTGGTAAGGGATTTTTCTAGGATTTTTGGATAGGAATTCCATTAAACATTTCTTAAATTATTAGATAAATATTTTATGGTGTCTTTCATCCCCTCAATCATAGATATCTATTATTGGTTTTGAATTAGTGGTTTTGAAAAGGTGGATGGATGCTCAGATGGTTTTTTAAAAGTTGTTCATTGGTTGTAAGAAGGGTATTTTTAATATTTATTTTTTTGAAATGGTGGTGGGTTTTGGAATTGTTTATGGAATGGGGAATCGTTTTGGAATTGGTTTTGGTATGGGGGTCTTTCTTGAATCTTATAATTTCTAAATCCATATTGAACATGGTTAGGCTCTCTCTATCCTTGAATTTTTTGCTCTTTAATTGGAAGAAAGTCCACTTTAATGGTTTCCATACCCTATATTTCATCAAATTGGACAGTGAAATGATCATGTGATCAGAATAAACCACATACATTAATAGGTGCTTATTGGTATCCGACTTATTTCAAGTCCATATATCTCACCAAACTGATTAGATATTCAATCATAGTTTCTAGTAAAGGTGATTTATAAGAGGTTCATACATCAATAATTCCTCTTATACTTGTACCAATTATACCAAAATATTGTGAGTTCTAAGAGATCTTCTCAATCTAGCCCTTATTTTCATTTAGTGAATTTTCAAACAACGTGACTCTAGATTTAGTTATCCTATAAGTCATGATAAAACAAGACAAGAATGTAATTCTACACTATTTCATGATATGGGATGGTGAAACATAACTTTTTGAATCTTTCTAAGAACTTATGAAGGTTTTATCCTAATGATTGTCTGATGGCATTGATTTCCTTTCTCAGGTTCGTGCTTCTAGAGGTGGGAAAGACTCATTTCATGAATCATCTCACCAAGTAATTTCAATCAATCACATATACTAGTTGTAGGAAATACCACCATTATTAGGAACCTACTTCAAATGAAAATGAAAATTCCTTCCACTTTACTTAATTCTAAAAAAACAAGAGGTTCTGAAAGTAATGCAGACATGTGTGAACTCTTTAATATGTTTACTTAGATCATCACCCGCCAATCCATGAAACATCAGAATCCATTAGATCATATTAGGGTCTATCTCAAAATAATTTTTTAAATATAGAATGTAATGTTTATTGTTTCAATTATGGAATTGAGGGATACATAGTTCTGTAAGTTTTTGATTCTATTTCTAGCCATGATGACAGGCTCGGAGTGAACACTTGAAGTTTCAATCAAGTCTGCAAGAGAAATGTCAACAAATTGATACTGAAAATTATTGTTTATAAGTATATTCCACAAGGTTCTTTAAATTTCAGGATATAGGGATAAATTATAAGTGTTTGAGGTTCTATTAATTCTTTTTTAAATAGAAAAGAAAGAAATAAGAAAGAATGAAATAATGTTCACACCACCTCTCCAAAAATAATGAATTTTTTTGACATGTTCCAATTTTGGGGAACAAAAAAAAATATTTACCAAAGTCAAAATTCAATAAACCGGTTGAACTTTCTTTTTACTATAGAGGGGTCCTAAATAGTTATGTTTGTCGCTTAAATTTGAGAATGTAGTATAGGTTGTTTTTTAAATTTTTTATTATTAAAATAAATAATGCAATTAAAAATAAATTTTTAACATAAGGGGATGAAGGGAGTGATGTAGTTACGGAAGGAACACATTTTGAAATGTCATAATAATCATAACAATAATTAACCATATCTTCTTATTGGATGGTAAATAAATGAATCCTTCATCAAGTAGTCAATCAACTTTGGTTGAAGGAATAAATAGGAACCACTCCTATGTGAATGAAGGTTTATAAAATAGTTTCAAAAAAACTAAGGAATGTCCTGATCAGGAATTTTTTCTCTTTAGAAATCAATAAAAAATATACTTATTCTACACACATGCCAACAATCACTAGACACTAACCACCTAAAATAATTTTTTAAATCAAGACAAACTACATTAGGTAGAGGGATTTTAATGATCTTCAACCAAAACTATAAACAATTAATGAATCAAAAACCCAAAATATGATTGCATTAAGAGAATTTGACCCCACTAAAAATAGATATCATTAAATAGAAAATGAGATTTTTACATTAAAGAACAATACTTTGACATTATAAAAGGAAAACTCCCCCTTCCCTTATCACTGAAGATTTTTACCCTTCCATGTGAAGGATAATATAGTTGAAAGAGGATGATTTAAGAATTGTAAAACTAAGAAAAGTGAAAAGATAAAAAAACAAAACTACAAGATTCAAATTTCCCATAAAATCCCTTCATTATCCTCTTTTAACATCAAACTTGAATTGAAGTGTACACATATATTTATAGTCTTGATGGGTGGAGAATTTTCCCTCCAGATTCAATCATCTATAAGTTTGAGTACATTTAGCATATCAAATAGTAGAATATTGGGAATTTTTCTTCATAAAAGATGTTTATATTGGTTTTTCATGCTCCCACAAAACGTCATAATATATTTATAAGTGTTGAAAATGTTATACCTGAATTAATGATGAATACTTGTTTGGCTCGAGGTTAATTATCAACTAATTACACTTTGGCTAATTAAATGGATTCCTTAATGACACAAACTATCCATGAAATTTATTTTTGACATGTGGCTCAAAGATATCATTATAATACAATGTAAATAACTAAATTTTAATGTATTTAGGATGATATATTGTTTGATTACTATTATGGGTTCTATAATATCATCTATAAAACTTTTTACAGTTTATTTATTTTTCAAGGCCACTGTGTGTCAAATTGGATCTAGGTAATGAAGAAAAATTCAAATCCCAAGAATAAAGGAATCCTAAAAAAATAATCATTATAATTCGATCAAAATTGTAAAAGTTATTTATAAAAAACTGAAACTCAGGAAAACTACTAAATTTCTATAATTAACCAATTTTCAAAATTAAGCCCAAATACCCCAAAAATACTAAATGATGAAAAAAACTCAAATTGATTAATTTTAAGTGACTAAATAACTGAAAAAACAATAAAAACAATAAAAATATTATCTATATCTTATACATTATTACTTTTCATTCTATACAAAATATGATAGCATCACTCGTGTGTACAGTGGACTACCACCTCGCAAAGTGAAGTGATTCATTTTTCACTAATGTTACCCAGGAAATGTAATAAAGGATTTAATTAATGAATATATTTGATATATATGACAATATATTGATTATGTAAACTTAATATTCAGTCTACTTCTTTACCCTTTCAACCATTAAAGAAATGACAATGTCGATCATGTGTATATATAACCTACTATCTCCACAAAGCAATGTGATTCATTCTCCATATTCAAAATTAAATAATTATTATAAAGAATTATCTAATGAAAAAAATTATATTTATAATATTAATATTTTTTGGATATGATGAAAAAATATCTTATATTCTAGATCAGAATCATTCAAGATAAAACATGCATGAGAAAAAAAGACAACTAACACTCAAAATAATAGTGATAATGAATGTTTGTTGATGAATGGGTGATAAGATGTTATAAAAAGAAAAATATATGATATAATAAATACCAATTTGGGTTTTTTATAATTCAATATAATAATTATAACCATCAAACACGAGTTTAAATAGTTCTTAACTAAAGTTAAGCCCAAGGTAAGATATTTTCTAACTCAGTTTCCATTTTTTGGGTTAAAGTTGTACTTCATTGATTATCTTATTATAAGATTATGTGTGTAATGATATTTTTTTATTTTGTGTTTCATTTATAAATTTTTATGTATATTTAAATTTTATACACATAATCATATCATTGATTAATCCCCAATTCAATGATATGATCGTTTTAAGGTTTTTTCCCAAAGCTTCCATCTTTGATACAAATGTTATTTTATGTACATAATTTATTTTATACGGTGGATATAATCCCCATTTACATATTATAAAACGAATCATTAATAATTAATGATATTTTAAGTTAAAATTAACTTAATTAATTCGTGGGGGTTATGATTCAAAGGTTACCATGGAAGTAATGGTTTATGCATCAATCCCTTTTTAATCAGGGTTGATTATGCTTGAATTTTACATTGATGGTAATTATTTGATCACTGTCTAATAAAACCATTTAATTTTATTTTCCTTGATTTCTTCCAAAAATTTTCATGTAATAATACCATTTTATTTTCCTTGGTGATTAAAATTACCGAGGAAATGTTTTTATGTAAAATAACATTATTTATCACATCGGATGAAAACCCTTTCTCTTCCATGTCCATATTTTCTCTACAATGTTACAAAATTTTATATGATTACTAAATTCATTTTTAACAAATTTTAATTTTTTTAAAATCCTTTAAAAGGAACCTTCTTGTCTTTTCTAAACAAGGTACTTTTAACCTTTTTACAACAATGTAAAAGGAATGTTTTTTAAGTTACACGACATTTATATAATTTCCCTTAGTTATTACCAATAAACTATTTATAGTTTATTTTTTAATTTTACTTATTTTTAAAGAAATTTTTTTATATAATATATTTTAATTTTTTGAAATTGATTTAGAAGGAGAAAAGGTTTTTTCTTCTCTATAAATATTCCATATAATCTTTTAAAGAAATTTTCATCAATAACGATAACCTTTGATGAAACAGATTGATTCTAAATTATTTATATATTTATATCACATATATTCCTAGTTTATTACACATTAATTTTATTGGTATAATACATGACTTATAAACATTCCCTGATTGTTTTCTTCAGAAATATATTTTCATTATGTTATGGGACAAGATCATGCAACCCATTTATTTTCATGGGTCATTATTATGTTTATGCCTTATAATTAATATCATTATGTGTCACACATATTCATGTACATTAAAATAATGTTATGGGTGGGACCAGAATCTTATATCCCTATAATGAATTAGGTAATGTTTTATTCCCTATGAGATGTCATATATGAAATTAGGGAGTTAACGTAATCCATTATGGGTTACTATCCAACATGTGATATTGTATTGAAATTTGGCCTTGATTTATTTTTATTTCATGTTTTATGTCATTTCCACATTTAATATAATTCCATGATCATATGATACCATGTTTATTATGTTATTATTTAACGTGTTCACTCACGTTAATTCACTTTTATTATGTTATGTTATACCTTGAACAACATGTTCTGTTTCTGTATCATATTAATTCCCTTATTGGGATTTTTACCTCATCCATTCCATTTATGTATTCCCTAACTAACCTATTTAGTATTAAAATCTCTAGGAAATTAGAATCTTTCTATGGAGATTAATATAAATATTTTCTATTTAGTTTTTTAAGTACCACGTCTTTAAAAAGCACTAAGCCTTTTAAATCTATAGTTTTGATTTATTAAATATTTATGGGAAAACAATATATAAAAATGTGTAAAAGTATTGGTTAGATATAGTTGATATCAAAGTAAATATTTAGTTATATTTTAGAACTAGGATGGTAAAAAATTAGTGAGAACCCAAGGGATAAGTATTAGTATGAGACTAAGTATAGAAAAATATCCATGGATCTTGGTGAAGTATTGAGTGAGTGGTTTTTTTAGAAATTAAATTTCTATATTAATACTACTAGTATACTTTGTTCTAGATTATAAATAACTAGGGGTAATAACTCTAAAAATTCATGCTTGTCTTGACTCAAGAGTTATATAGTATATGAAAATTGTCCTTACTATACACTTAGTTTGACACTACTGGGGGATATGCTTAAAAAATTCACAATCTCATTATGATACATTATGAAGGACATAAAGAAATTATTAGGTTATAAAAACTAATAGGAAAATATACCATGAATAAACTATATTGAATCATAGATACATGTAAGTATGAATATACATATCATTTAATTTCCCATTTTTATATTAAATTATGTTCATATTTTTTTCATTACATATTTTTAGTTAATAGAATGAAATATGAGATAGCATGTGAATAACCAATATAAAGGTAAATGTAATTATTTACATAATTATAGTCCTAACCTAATGGGATGGAAGTTATACCTCTTTTGATCATGAAAAATTAGTTTTCTCTAAATATGATTAACAAATAGGTCATAGTTGAATTTCTAATCACATAAAATAATAGAAGTATGATATATAATATAAGTAGAAGTGATAAATATGAAATATAAAAGAAGATTAAATTTCCTACATACATATAATGTGGGAAGAGGAACCATGGAAAATTCCTTAATGAGATTGGAAGATGAATTAGGTTTATAAAAGGAGGACATAAAGAAGCTAATTTCTAAAGAAAAATGAAGATTCTAGTTAATTAGACATAAGTAAATAAATTTCAACATACGAAACAACTAATAGTTCAATGACATTAATATAGAGAACTTGGTTATTATCTAAGTCAATTATATAATCTAAGGACAAATTCCTAGACTACTATGTTATGATAATAATTGAACTAGAATTATTGAAATGTAATGGTGTAAGAACTCAATAACCTTGTTTTTGTAATGCTTTTTATCAATGGTTTTCTTATTAAAATAATCAAGAAACTTATAAGTATACATAAAAAATATATATTTATTTAAGTATTATCAAGTATATAGTCAATGGTACAAATTTCCTCGAAAGTTGATCTAATGGAGAGATTTTATTTTCTAAAGAAACACATGTTTTAGTAAAATAAAATCTTGTATTTTTTCTTTATGATGAGGTTAGTATAGCCAAGTAATATTGTTTGAATTTTTTGGAAAAAATATAAGCTATATATAAAAATTTAGTGGTTACAAGATCATTGGATGATACATGTTATTTTGAATACGTTCATCATATTTTTGATAACATTTTATTATTTTGATATTTATAAAACCTTTTATATTAACATAAAGGATTATTTGGGAATAACGAGATTATGTTTTTGGAGATGTATGTTGAAGAGAACAAAATTACCTCTGAAGCTAAAACCTTATTTCATGTTGTCATTAGTAATTTTATTTTGGATATAAGGTTATTTATTTAAGTAATTATCTATGTAAACACTTTGGTTTTTTTGCTAAATTATGGAGATAAATATATTCATATTAATTTTAGGTATTATCATAACTTATACTAACCATCTTGGTTTTAAAAATGATAGGAGGAATATTTTGTTACTCAATTATGGATATTATGATTTTATAAATGTTTTTTTTGTGTTTCGGGAATAAAAAATCTGTATTGGATTTTAACCTCTTAGAGTAGGAGGTGGAGATGAAATTTACCTAATCACAATGAAATAATGAAATTTTATTTATGAAATTAATTGATATCAGGTAAGTGTATTTTATCTTGTTTTTTTATTAATAGTTATAGAATTTGTCTTCTATAGGTAAAGAAACTTGAGATACAAAATTTATCCTATTAACATCCCATCTAATTAATCAATGGTCTTTTAATTCATTAAAAAATTATGGTTTCATTATTATTAACTTTATATTGATTATTAACTTTATTTTGATCAATGACATTTATCTCTCTCCATAATTACTTATACTTATCTTCCATGTCCATATATTCCATTCCCAAAAAATATCTCTAACATGGAACTCTTGTTATGTGTTTTTCCAAATTACCTTCATAACAACCTTTCCATATTTTTATATAGAAGTTTTATTTATAATTTTTAATGATTTTGGTTTTCTAAAAAGTAATTTTCGAATGATAAACCCCTGATTACTGAGTACAACATCAAATTGAGAGGAAATTTTTTTAACAGGGTTTAATATAACACCAATATAATTTATAATATATTTATCTTTAAATAAATATTATTTATTTTATATTATAGGTTAAACATAACACTAAGTTCAAACAAAACATGATATAATATTAAAATATTATTATTTAAATGTAACCGATATAATCAAGCCATTAAAATGATAGGTATGAATAGTATAAACTAATTTATGATATATATATATAATGTTCCTAATAAATATAAATTTATTTGTAAATGAATAATAAATAATCACTCAACTTTAGTAAGTACATCTTATTCTACAATGAAATATGTTTCATTCAAAAATTATTTTTCTTCCTTCTTTGAAAAAATATTATAATTAATTTTTTTAACCTTTATAAATTTTATTTTATAAAAAGGAAATTATTTTTGAAGTAATCATATATATATATATTAATATAGTTTGATATTTTGGTATTTTTTTTGGAAAATATTGATTTTTAGTGAATAGTGAAAAATAACGTTTTTTGGTAAAAATGCCATTTATTATTAAAATATTAAGAAATTTAAAAGTATCATTACTATTATAAATTAATTTAAAAATAACATAATTATTCATTAGTTAAATTTATTCCAATTTAATCTATTTAAATCATTTTATATGGTATTTGTTTTATGTTTTTAGGCTTTAAACACATTTATCTGAAAACCATATTCATGTGAATAATGTTCATCTATTTTAAATAAATAAAATAACTCTTAATAAGGAATTATTTAAATTAGAACTATACACTATATATATATATAAATATTAATTTTAATTCATTTAATTATGACTAATTTTTATATAGTTAATATGTGATCATCTATTCATTAAAAAATGCATTTCATGAGGAAACATTTTTTCGACATGTTTGTAGGATTAATTTTAAATAAAAATTATTCTACTTATGTGAATTGAGTTATAAATAATGGATTCCATATTTTTAATAATAATTATTGATATTATCTAATAATTTAAATTTAATTTTTTACTATAATTGGTCATGAAAAAATAAAAAAATTATTTGACGCGATTAAGGTAAAAGTGAGTTTACTGGGGGTTAAACTAAAAAGATAAAGGTTAAAATTGAAATAAAACTAGTATAATGAATATTTTATGGAAATATTTCATCTTGATATCTTTTGAGGCTATAAAATTTTCAATTTTTTTTTCTGAATTTTCACGATAAAACATAGTTGTAATTTGTTTTTCAAAAATTCCAAATATGTCCTCTACCCCACTTATAAAAGACCACCCCTCTCCTATACTTTAAACACATAGAAAACCAATTTGATCTTTCAATAGCTACCCAAACAATTTAATTAATTCAATCCAGTTATTTTATATTCCATGGTTTTATCTAAATTCCATCCTATGAATAATTTTGGTGTTAACCAAAAGATGTTTTCTGAATAATTGGTAAGGTTCTTAAACAAGAATCTTTATTTTATTTATCTTTAAACATAATTAAAATATTATTAAATCCTAGTAATATAATAACCTTAGTTTCGTACATATTCTTAGATATTTTATTGTTAAGGTCAAAACCTATATTAATATTCACCTCCCTTAAATAGGGACTGAACCCATTGATAGCGTGTACGATGAACTACTGCCACAAAAACCAATGTAATTTATTTTCCATCACCAATTATAATAGATGTATATAATTTTGTATTTAAATTTTATATATTATATTTATGATAGAATTACACTTCTGAAATTATAATATTAAATATCACTATTTTGTTTTTATTACGTAGGCAATACAAAAACGTCACTCATGTGTACAATAGACTACCGGCTCGGGAAGAGTTGTGATTCATTTTTCACTAATTCTCTAAATAGAAGGTAATAAATCATATTTTTAATTTATATAATTAATATATATTAAATGATATTTATTATTTAAGATTAACATACAATATAATTCCTTACCCTTTCAACGATTAAGGAAATGATAATGTCAATCATGTGTACCTATAACCGACCATCTCTATAGAGCATTGCAATTCATGCACCATGTTCAAAACTTATAAATGATTATAAAGATGGATATAATGAAAAAATTACCTTTATTACATTTATATAATTCTATAGATGATGTAACTATATCCTATCTTTTATATCCCGAACATTCACGAGAAAACATGCATGAGAAAATAACGCAATTAAAACCCAAATCAATAGTAATATTGAAATATTGTTAACAAAAAAGTGATAAAATGTTATTAAATGAATAATATATTATATTATAAATATTAATATGGTCATTTTTTAAGTTAATAACATTTTTAAACCAACTATATAAGAGGTTAATGACTAAAAATTATATAAATTTGTAAGAAAGAGCAGGAGGGATACCTAATGGTGTGGCTCCTCTATTACTGAGGGGGGATGCAACTATGCCGGTCCCTCTCCCACTAGCATGAGAGGGACCACCGACATCCAAAAAGGGAGAAGCTTCTTTATTCCCCCCCTTCTCAAACCTAAATCTCTTTCCACCATTTCCTCTCATCTCGCTCGGCCCAAAGGTCCTGGATTTCATTGATAGGTTCCCTAATCTTCCGATATCAAATACAGAGTTCGTGGAATCATTGGATCATATGAAGCTTAATATGGTTGCACAGTTTAAGTAGTGAGGCCCATCTATGGATTTTTAGATTGGTATGTCTTTGATACTTGTGATTTATTGGAAAGGGTGACAACATGTCTTTTGGGTAGACATCATACAATGGTTTGTTTTTTCTCAGAGGACGATTTTATCAATGAATGGCCAAGTCCCTATCACAGCTATAATGGATTTATCTTTTTCCTATTAAGATGGTAATTTGATCTTTATATGAATTGGTATCACCGAAAAATAGAGATTTGGGTATGTTTTCTGAACCTTCCCCTACCGTTTCAAAACCATTCTGTTATTAAGATACTTGTAAACCTTATTGGTATAAATTTGTGTTCGGATAGACTCACTGAGTCCCTTTTCCATCCAATCAACTTGATTTCATGTGTTGAAATGGACTTATGAAAGGTTCCATTTGAGTATGTTTGTATTAATATTGGCGAGTAGTATCGATGAAAGCAATGTGTGGTCAACGAATCCTGGACTGATTTTTCTCTGCCTAAAAGCACCTCAGACACTCGATGGGTTACTATCGATGGGCATCTCATTTTTTGGAAAATTATGAAGCTCATATCAAGGTAGGATTGATGGATCAGATCTCAACTGGTATGGAAGGCAGTGTTTGGGTAGTTCTCTCTCATAGGGTTCTGCTATAGGTTCGGTCACCACTACTGACTTATGGGGGGATAGAGAGGCCAATGGAAGAGGAACGACCTGATAGTGTCTTAGAAGATCATATTGTGTAAACTGAAGTTCACGATGGGTTGGTTCAAAGTGTTGGAAAGGATGTAGAATTGAGTAGTCCAAACACTATTATGGGGAAACATACAGTGGTGTTTTAGGATAACCTGTAAGTTTCTACGGTCTTTAACCAATTGAGATAGGATTTGGATGCTCCAGCCATGCAATACAATCGAAAATCTAATGGAAATGGAAGTGGGGAATCTATTGTATAGGTAGATGATGCTCAGAGTGAATTTATAAAAGATTTAAGTTATGGTGGTATGCTTCAAATGGAGGGAATTGAAGAGGATGGTGTTAATGACTATTTTGAGGAGGGTTCTTGGGGAAGTGGTGTCATGTCCAAGTAAAATCAATCACCAGTTACAGATGAGCATATTTTAGCTTGTAAGGTAGGGGTTATTCTTTCAGGAACCAGTACTCAATACAAGAGATAAATTTCTTTGAATGTATTGCAATGAAAGGTCTAAACACTGAACAAAATGACCTAGACTGTGAAAATGGGGTCTGTGTGGAGGATCCCAATGAAATTTGTTAGAGTTTTTCTGCAGGGGAAAAGTCCCAAGAAGTAGCAGGAGTAACAATAGGAGGAAGGGTAGGAAGGATTACCCCTATTTCCCACCTCTCTTGGAGACTCATTCAGAAAAAAACAATGAGAAGATGGAAAATGAGTACATGTGTATATCAAAATCAAGAGGTCTATGTGAATAAAAATTTGATTTTCTTATGAGTTCAGAAGATATGGTGATAGAAAGAGTTCTGTTACTCAATGCTCTGGAAGAGGAAGAAGCCAAAATGATGGGGATGTCTATGGAATTGATTTTTAATGAGGATAAATAATCTTGTATTGACATGAAGGATATGATCCTAGTTAGGGATTCAACAAGGGGAAGATCAGCCTCAAGAAGTATATACAAACATGGGATAAGATGGCCTCTACATTTGAACATATAACAAGGGATGAACTGAGCACTCAGGTTACCGATATCTACTAAAACTTGTTTAGGGATATTGATTATGGTAGAATTACGATTATTTTAAATGAATCAGAGTTATCTTTATGTGGATGAATCATGGTTTCTCACCTTCCCTTAAAAGTTTTTGAAATAAACAATTTTAAATTTCAGTCAGGAGGTTAAAGAGTTCTGAACTAAAGGGATGTTTGAGGTAAGGGATTTCTTAACTCAATTTCCATTCACTGGGATAACATTATACTTCCTTGATTATGTTATTATAAGATTGTTTGTGTAATTAAATTTGATTCTTTTATGTTGTATTTCCTTTTTTTGGATTTATATTTGGTACACATAGTATATTAATTGATTTTTCCCCACTTCAATGATTTTATCTTTTTAATGGTTTTATCTCAAAATATCCTTATTTGGGACACATGATATTTTATACACATAATTTATTTTAGATTATGTATATACTTCCCATTTACAAATTATATAATCAATACTTCATTATTCATGTAATTTTTAGTAATAATTCACTTAATTCATTAATGGGATTTATGATTCAAAGGTTACCATGGTAGAAATGGTTTATGATTCAATCTCATATTAATCGGGATTGACTGATATTGAATTTTCCATTAAACTAAATTTATTAATCATTACATAGTAAAAGAATTTAATTTAATTTTTCTCTATTTATTCGTGAAATTTTCAGTTAATATAAAAATTTTATTTTTTTGGAACATAAAATTATTGAGTAAATGTTTTTATGGAAAATCAACTTTATTTCTCTCTTTAGTCAAATCCCTACATTTTCCTTTCCTATATATTGATTAAAATGTTTTTTAAAAAGTGTTTTAAATTTATTATATTATTATTTGCAGTCTTTTTTACCCTTTTTTAATTTTTACAAAAAATATTTAAAAGTAGCCTTTTTTCTTTTTACAAATGAGGGACTTTTACCATATTATAATACTATGAAATGAATGTTTTTTAATTTTCATGAAATGTATGGAATTACACTCCTCAATGAACACGAAAATATTTTTAAATTATTTTATAAGTTTCCATGTTTCTTTTTAAATAAAATTTTTTCTATAATATTTTGTAAATTTTTAGATTTTAAAAAAGTGATTTTAAAGTGGAAAGGGGTTTTTTCTTAATAAATATTCCACGTAATGGTTTTAATTTTTTTATCAATGATGACACAATTTTATATTATGTATTGAATATAAATTATGTATTTACATATATCCCATGAATACTTAGATTATTCTAACTTAGTTCTATGTGTTAGTATATTCCTTATATCCATTTACGAAAACCATTTTTAGAGAAATCTATTTTGATTATGTTATAAGACAAGATTATGAAAGCCATTTATTTTAATTGTTAATTATTATGTTTATTCCTTATGATTGATATCTTTATATGGAATGTATATTCATGTATATGAAATGAATGAGATCTTTGTATTGAAAATCATGTAGCTCAACAATGCATTGGGTAATATTTTAGTCTCATGAGACATCATGCATGGGATTAAGGAGTGAATCTAATCCATTATGGGACTCTTTACACCATGTGATGTTTTTTTGGAAGTTACTGTTGAATAATTGTTTTTCATATTTTATGTCATTTCTACATTTCCTATGATGATATTATCTTATAATACAATGTGATTTAGGTTATTCTTCCATGTTATTACTCACATGCATTAGCTTTTCTAATATCATGTTATACCTTTGATTCACACATTATGTTTCCTTATCATGTTCATTCACATACATAGTTTTTTATCTCACCTATTGATTTTATGAATTCCCTAGGAATCATTTGTATTTTTCAAGTTTCAAGGAAATTATAATCTCATTATGGAGATTAAAGTAAGTTAGGTTTTTAATTGTTTTATATTCCGAATATTCAAACAACTCTAAGCCTTTTAGATCCTCAGTTTGAATTAAATGAATATTTATGTGAAAAATTTTGTAGTAAAATGTGTAAAAATCTCAGGTCACTATATTAATGAGAATTTGAATTTGAGCACTAGTTACCAAAATACCCAAACTCTTCATTTGAAACAAAGAAGTGCAGGATGTGTATTATGTACACATTTCACTCTATTCATAACATTAGCATACTTCTTCCCATAACTTCGGCATCGAACCACTCAATGACCTTCATTTACACACCTAAAACATTTTTCCCCCTTAAGACAATTTCCTCTATGTTTCCTTCCACACTTCATGCATAAATGAAATATCGTCTTCTTTTCTAAATGGTTTTTAGTGTTCCCCTTGAATTCTATCTTTCTATTCTTTTGAAAACCATGTGATTGATAGGTAACACCAATCTATATTTCCACTTTTATAACACAGATAATGATTTATTAAGAGATATAGAAGACCCTTATGGATATTTTCCTTTAGATACTTGGATTTAATACATTTAAGAATCGATCAACCTTACATTCAGGTTGGGAGACAATACCAAAAGTGCGACTCATAAGTCTTATAAAAATTTCCTCATAGATTAAAAAATAATCATTATCCTTCTATTTTAACTCAAGTAATTCCTTCCCCATTTTTTATGTAGAATATGATGAATTTACTTATGAAAAAATAATCTATTAAACTCATCACACTCTCTAGAGTTTATTCATTCTAATTTCATCATATTTATGATAAGATCACACCATTGATATAATTGTCCGTCCAATTGATAAACAACCTAAATAACTTTTTCATTCCCCAAATACTTAAGAATGGAAAATATCTTTTCAGTGGTACTAATCTATTATATACGAAATAGTGGATCAACATAACCACTAAAAGAAGGTAAAAATTAACTCATGAAGGACTCAAGAAAAAATTGTTCCCTCTTTTTATCACTTAGATGTTCATCAGGATTTATATATTGATAATATTGGGTGAGAATAAAAACATATTTTTCATTCTATCTCTCATAGAGTTTGGTTTCTTATTAAGAAAATCACTGCATTTAGTAGTGAAAAAATGATTTAACATTTTTTCCCAAATTTAACATTGGGTTTTATCTAATTTCTATAAAGGTGACACTAAAAAAAATATTTTTTATAGAGGTTTTTCAAAAACTAACATAGAAAACCATTTTATTTTTTAAAATTATTCAGTGTTTATTTTTATGAAAATCGATGAAAATAGTTATTTTTTAAAAAATTACAAATATTACACCTCATAAAAAATTAGAATCCCCATAATAGAAAAACAATATACAACCATAAAATAACATTTATCAGTGACTAAAAATCCATAAAAACATATATACTTTTAACAAGTTAATAAGAAATTTATCTATGCATTAGTGTTATAAAGTAGATTTAAAAAAACATACATGAAATTTACAACATGATTGTTGTTGGTTATTATGGAAGCCTTAATTTGATATCATTATGTTTAAACACCTATTTTAACAAAATAATTCGTTTTTGAACACTTATTATTAGGAAAATGTAATACTAATAAAAAAATTAAAATATACACACCTTAAATCGTAATCAGAATTAATAAATAGTTCACAAACACATATCAAAGATAGTTATATTAATCTTTCGTGTACGAATATATAACACTAAACTTCTAAAATAAAATTTAATGATATTAGATTAAAAAACTGAATACAATGATAGAGAATATAAAATAATTAATATGAATAACCGGATCAAAATCATTCGTTACCCGAGTTGTGATTATCTCATACATGAATCATAGAAACAAATTACCACATTCTACATATCTGTGTTTAATATGACACTACAGTTAATAAAAAATTAATATAATAATAAAAACCAATTTATATATATATATATCAAAAAATAAAAAATATATTATATAAAAAATAATTACCTCTACTTCCACATAGTTGATTACATTTGGCTTCGCTATTTACTAGTGATCTTTGTTAAATTTTTTCCATGACCAGAATTTTCATATATATAAATAAATAATAAATTTATAAATATTGATAATTAAATATAACGAGTTTATAAAAAAATAAACACACTTGCATAATATGGTGTGAACTTTTCTACAAACCCCATATAATAAAGAGTAAAACCAATATATTGTGTTTTCACATGGGAAGAATATTCATAACATCCAATACCCCTACATTAAAAAATGTTATCATTTAATGAAATTACAATGAATATTAATTCGTAATTATGTTCTTATTCTTACCAATCAAGAAATGGAAAAAACCAACACCCAATATTTTTCATTAATAAACTCTCACAAATATATTCCTCTCCATTTTCATTAGATACAAATAAAACAACCGTTGAATTATTTTTTGGATTTATAAAACCATAAACTCATGTGGTTTCATTTTGAACAAGCATCATGTGTAGATAACTAATTAAAAAATTAATATTGTTAGTCAATTTAATCATTCTCTATTTAATATAATAAAAAATAAAACGTCAATTTACTTTCCTAGAAAAAAAATTCAACACAGGTATTTTGGGCTCTTCAAAATTAATTAGATCAATGATATATTTTTTGGAATATTATCAATGGATATTATCTTTCACATATGTCAGAAAACATCCGAAACTCAAAGATATTATCCAAGGAAGAAGAAACCTGGGATAATCTCTTTATCCCATTAAAAATATCTAAAATATACATAGATGTTTTTTATTAAACCTTTTGTTTCATTTTTTCCATTTCATTAGATTTTAGATACTATTATATATGCTAAATTTCAAAATAAATTATATGCAATGTTCAATTTGATGTAATTAATATTTTAAAAAATGCATACCTCGTTTGATATATGATGAAGAAGGTTATATGGATAAAGTAAAAAATGACCCATAAAATCTCTAACTATGGAAGCCTCCATGGTAAAGAATGGTAGTAGAGAAGTAGGATCAATAATATCATGTATCGACACTCTAAACTAACCCATATAAATAGGCTGATTATGTAGTGAATCCCTATAAAAAATTCACGATTCTGTACGACACAATATGTACATCAGGATCTCCTTCTTAAAACTCACAATATAAGGTTGGGTCCAAGAGATAAGGTAGAGGATATGAGTAGGTAGGCTGGGCATTTTGTGCAGACTGTGACTATATCATTAATTATTCTAACATATCATGTTATACAACTGCATGAATTTGATCACCCATGGCATGTTTCATATCATTCGTCGTGTCTTTTAAGGATTCAATTTTTGGGTCTCTTGATAGTTTACATTGATGACCAAAACTTTTTTAATACTAACACCCACCACATATCTTCATTTTCTTCCATGTTGTTCTATATTTCCCAAATTAGTGGCTAGGATTTCCATACTACCATCAAGCATACAATTTCCCTGTGTTGATTACTCTTGAATTTCATCCTAAAATAAAAAATGAAAAATATCATATTAGTATTGTTAATTTATAAATTACAAAAATCCATAAAAAATAATTACTAATTACTTACAATTCTTTTATATACTTCATTTTCTTTCTCTATAAGATACTTTTCATTTTTACTTTTTCTCGCTGTTTTCCATTTCTCATTGTGGGTTGGTGGAGATGTAGGATTTAATTGGACCTCATCAGAACCACTAGTGGAGTGATCTCTAAGTGATTCAAACGTTTTATCAATAATTTTTTTCTCAAATAAATGATACCCTCTATATGATAAAGTATGAGGGTATGAATTTTTCAAATTGATGTCTTGATGGTATTTCATCGAGGGCCATTATATAAGAATTAATCTAATAAGTAATTAATTAATTAAATATATATATATTTATAAATTTTAAATACAATACAATATAATTATCATACCTAATATGTTTCATCATATCGGGTGGAAAAAAATTTCATCCATGTATCTTCTTCTAATAACAAATACTTGAGTAATATAATTTTATTTTGAATCCTTCCAAACACATAATTTTTTGTCAAATTTTTTTTGACATACCTCCATCGAAATTCCGATAAAGTAAGACATATTTTTTTAACTACTTTTCTTCCATTAAAATTGAATTTCATCAGCCATTACAGAACATAAATAATAGTCATTTAAAATATATCATTTTCTAAAAATGGGATATAATAAATTAACTAAGATATTTTACCTTTTTTATCTCCCAAATATGATCTATTACCACCTTATCGTCAAACATCCGACCGGGATATAAAATTATAATACTATAACGGATCTACATGTTGATATAGCTGATAAACTACATTGCATTTGGGCCTGTTACATTATTATTATCATGAAAAATAATATGTAATTGCTCGTATCTATGAGAACATGACATTTTTTATAAACATTTAATGCCACATTTACCAACTCAAGAATTAAATTTATGAATACTAAAAGGATAATAATGCCCGACTAAAGTCTCATTAGTAGTCCTGTAGTTATTTTTTTGTAAATTAAAAGTATTCTTTCATTAAATAATTATATTATTGGAAATTTAATAATATGAGAAAATAAAAATACCTAGGTAGACATTCCCCAATATCTATATCTATATCTATCATTGTAATAGGAAAATGAAATAAAAATATTGTATGACTGAATATTATTAGACAAGTTATTAATAAAAAAAGAAAAATAGAAATATGTAAGTAAAAAAAGTGGAATGAATGTGTATGTAACATACCAGGTAAATAAAATATAAGACATATTTTATATTTACTAATATTTTTGAATTAAATATTAATTTTAATTTTAAAGGGTTTCTATGTTTGATAGCGTACCCGATAAACAACAACGAGTTTTTTGAAATATTATATAGCACACTAATAATATAATATTATTATTTTAAATGGTTAGCTAACTCTTAGCCATTTTATTGGAGAGAATGAACAAAAACTAACTACAATATGATTATACATGATTGTTTAATGTATTTACATTATCTAATAAAATGTTTGAGGCTTAAAATTTGAATGAATCTAATTTTAAGCATAATTAAATTAAAAGGCCGATTAATCACCTTTTAATGGAGAACCATTTTTAAATATAGTTTTTGTCACTTTAATACATTATATATGACCAAATAAAATCCCTCTTTAGAAAGGGGACATCAAAATTTACTTTGTGTAAATTTTTGTAATTTTTCCGATAAAGTTCATTTTTTAATATATAGTGAAAAATATTGTATTTTAATTCAAAAGTGCATTTTAATATAATTTATTGATATGGTTAGATTATCTTTTTAATTGGTTTTAAAGTAAAACTATAATATATTTTTACCATTTAATCCAATTTTGGTCATTAGAGTAAATTTCACTTTGAAATTGGACATAAACAAGTATCAATCTTTTGATAGTTATTCTTTCTTAAAAACACGTTATTTGTTTTGATCATAGGAACTAATTTTAAAATTAATTAATTCCACTTCTATATTTTGAATTTGGAAAAATAGATATCATTTTTGAATTCAAAATATCAAATATAACTTAGGATGAATTTTGGGTGTTTTTCTAAAAAACATCAATTTTTTTTATGAATAGTTAAACCACATAGTGGTAGTAAAAAAGGATTTTTTCCTTTAAATGAAATTTTACCACTTCTATGAATTGAATTTAAAAAATCTGACATATGTGGTTTTTATCAAGAAGTAAAATGTTGTTCATTAAGATGAAAACAATTTTTGTTTAATAGTAACTTTTGACTTTTATTTAATACGGTTAAAGGTAAATAGGGTAATTAAAGGTTAAAAGAATATTATAATAATTTAAAATTACCTTAACACTTGTCCAAACATTATTGGTTGAGTCATTTACGACCATGGGAATATTTGGGTTGATTTTGGTACACCATTGAGCCACTTGGGAGTGATAATGACAATTTAGATTAATTAAGTTAAAGTAAAGGAAAAAATGACAAAAGCTAATATCTTTTAGTAAATTAACTTTTATAAGGGGTTATATAAATTATCATTTCTACAATAAATATTTCTTGGAAATCTAAAAATATTTCCTACATGATAGTATTTTTTTATAATTTTTAGACTTCGAATAAATTAAATTATTTAAGACACAATAATGATGTCGTATTTACCTCATTAATAAATGATTTAAATAAATAAGATTATAATGATTAATATATTATAAAAAACATGTACAATTCGTATTGGATGATTTTATTTCGACCATGAGTAATATTATCTTTGAATATAATTATTTTTGGACCTTTTTAAACTGAGGATAAGTTTATAATAAAATAATACTTTCACACTTTCCAAAAGGGCCCCTCGTCCCCCTTATAAAAAGAGAAAACTTATAACCAATTAATCACACCTCTCAAGCCATGTTTCTTGTCCATAATATGCCACATAATTATCCCTACATCCCTATACTCCCCCTTGAATCCTTACCTTAGTCATAAAACTCTTTAAGAAGTCTTTTGGTTCAAACCAAAGGGAGTTGCCCAAATTAAAGGTAACAATTTCTCTTAAATTGTTTTCATTTATTCTAATTCTCCAACCCCTAAAATCTTTTTATTACTTTCTTTTGTAATAGTATCAGTATCATAAATATACTAGGATTTTGTTATGAGAAGTATTAGAACTACACTTACACACACCTCCATCTAATTGATGAAGAACATAATGTTTATGTGGATGGAAAACTAAGGCCTCATGAAACGATGATTGTTCAATTACATATTACCGCCTCTCATGGTGGAAATTATGATGGACCTATATTTATATATGGTATATATTATGTTTATGATTTCCTTATGCTTCTATAATTCCCTTTTATAGCACTCTTTTATGGTTTCTATAGTGGGTAAATAAGATAATCTCATTAGAGGCAGTGCGGACTGCCGCCCCCTCAAAGTGATATGATTCGTTAATACCTTATGTGCGATGTATAAAGGATCGGGTTAATGATATTATATATGATATTATACTGTAATTATAATATAACTATGTATCATTATGTTTTAATTCCATTAAAATAAGAAATAGAAATGAAAGTAGCGTTCATGCGTACGTACGACTTACCGTCTCCATGAACGGTGCATTTCATTTACTACCTCCAAATGTTATGTAATATTATAAATATATGTATATATTGGATATATATGATATATATTATATCCAAATAATGAATATATATCTGGATATAATGAACCATTGACCACATGAAGAACATGTGATTATAAGAAGTCCATTTTTGACTCAAGTACCAAATAATGACAAAATAGACGTTATTAACTTAAATGATTACATAATGTTTATAACATGGTCATTAGTGATATAAAAGGAATAATAAACATGAAAAATGTTCTTAAGAAAGTATAAATTAACTTTATTAAATTATTCAGGATATTAAAGAACGATCGAGTCAAGTCGGACACAAGGTAAGAGATTTTCTTATCTCACTTTTAATTTCGTGAGATTTCTATTGTTCACCACTTATTCATTGCATGTGGTTTATTATATAATGAAATATGATATATATTATCATGATTATAATTATATTCATGGTATTATGTGGTTAATTTTGTGGTTATTAACATTTGGTCATACGACTCAGTTGATTACAACACGGTAAAGGGTTTCATCTCATTTTTTATTCCCGTGAGATTTTTTCTATATTTGCAACTATTTAATTTTGCGTGATGTATGTACTAGACATGATTGTACTCTTTATGTAATATAATTTCATTTATGAGTATTTAAATCTTCATTTTATTCTCTTTCTTTCATGTGGTGTATGTTTTGTAATTTACCAAATCAGTAAGGGAACCTTTGACCCTCCTCTTTTTAAAAGACTTCTTTTTTATGTCTTTTAATTTACATCTTATTATGTTGGTATAAGTTATTATATTTCCTTATTGATGTAAAATTTATTTCCAAGTGATGATATACCCTTTTTATCTCATCAACTCATTTTTTAAATTTTAAATTGACGTTGTTAGGTTGTCGAATTTTTACAAGGGATCTTCTTAACCCAATTTCAATTATTTGGGATCAACATATACTTCTTGAATATGTCATCCTATGAATTTTTGTGAAGGAATTATGATTTTTTTACATTTAATATCCACTTATATTGGTTGTATTTATATTTGTCACACACAATTATGTGATTGATTTATCCTTAATTTAAGGACACCATCTTTATAAGGGATTTCATCTCAATGTACATTTCCACTGAGACTTCATTGTTGTTATGCACCAATTCACTCTTATATGGTGTATATACTATCCTTTGACATATTATATCATGAATCCCTGTATTCACATGATATTATAAAGTTCTTATTAAATGTTATTCCTCAATTATTTTTATTCAACCATCTCTCTTTTTGTTAAAAAAATTCTTAAACTAAAATATCATTTTAAATGTTTTAAATATTTATTCTTCTAAACGTTTCTCATTAATTTCTATGTTTTAAAAATGGGGTTTTTGGATTTATTTATATGGACATTAATGTTTTCAAATGATAATTTATTTAAAATCATCAAAGTGGTATGGGACACTTTGATTCAAAAATCTCTTTTTAAATGGTTTTGAAAATTATTTGATAAAAAATTGTTTATTTCAATATCTTGATTTGATATATTTGAATGTGGAAATATTATGTTTCCTTTATAAATGTGTTATGTTTATTGGGAATTGTTTACGTATATGGGTGGTTCCGTGATAAACCTAGGGTGGGTAAGCCCGAGATAGCTCTCCAATGCATTGGGTAACGTGACAGAGGTAAACATGATGTTTCTCCTAAGAGATTTAGGGAATATACTATGATGGGTATTCTAAGTGTAACTCCCTATGTAGTTGTAATATATACAATGTATGTTTGATATTTATTACACAAGTAACCTTTATGATTTATGATTTGTGTGTGTTAATCATAAATCTTATGATTTAATAAGGTGTGTTATGATTGAAAAGTATAGTTTCATTGATTTGTATTTATTGATGGGCTAATGTTTTCCTTCCTTATTTTATAACCCTCACTGAGATTTTTATGCTCACCCCATGTTTTTGAAATGTTTTCAACAGGACTTAAAGATGAATTGGGTCAAAGATGGGATCAAGGAATAGTCATGCTATCTAAAACATGGAACTAGAAATGTTTCTTTTTAAGTGTTTTTATTTTATGAAAAAATGGATACTGAGTTATAGTGTCTACATATAATAATCAAGTTTTAATGTAATTATTATGACTAATTCCCTACAACTCTAAACTTGAAAAGATCCTTAATGAGAATTATTCATTTAATTCAAAATTATATAATGTTATAAGGTCGGGTCCTTATAGTGTAAGTTTAAATAATAAAAATTAGGTCATAATTATTAACCCAAAAAATATGCAAGGTGAACTATTAAATATAAAAATTAATTCTATCAAAATATGAATAGGTTTTTTCATATGAATAAATTAAACCAAAATATAACAGTATGTTGAGTATTTTAATGATTTTTTAACCATAACTGTGGAATATCAAATTTTAACACAAAAAATCAAATAAATAATCAAATTAATATAATTAAATATCCAACAGTTATTAAATAATATAGATTTTAATGTGTAAATTTTTAAAAATAAATATAATGTAAATAATTACCAGAATTTTTTGGAGAGAAATTTAGTGTTTTCCCATATCCATTCAACATTCTCATTTTGTATTGTATTCACTATGTCTATCTTCTTGTAATTATTATCTGGAAATCATGTAATAAATGAATAAGACACATATAAATCAATAACATCATCACCATAATCATCATCAGCCCAATAGATTTCGTTCCCTTGAAAAAAAATAGACAACTGGTCATTGGATGGGTCAATATCATAAAATATTTTCTTTTCAAGTGTGGCAATGATAAATGGTTTCTCATGTAATTAATTCTTTTCAAATCATCTAGTTTAAACCCATATTCATCATGTTTCACACCACTATTATTTTCATCCCAATTACTCTTAATCGTGGTGATGCAAAATTTAATACAATCAATTTCCTGTATATCTTCATGAACCATAAAATATGGCGTGGATGCGGAAATTGGGTTTTTATCTTATTCACTCAAAAAATCATGCAGTTCTGCAATGACCCTTACACAACTATTTTGAAAAATACTCTTGTCATCCACTTTCTTTGTGTAAAATATATACCCATTAATATCAAAACCGTACTATGTGATCACATTAAGAGATGGTCCCCTACCAACTATTTCAATTTTTCTGATGTATGTATATCTATTATGACATTATATTTAAATCGTAAAACTCAGGTGTTTTTATGCTCAATCATCATCCACATTTCATTTTTTTCAAATATCGTAACTTTAATTCTACAGTACGTGATGATATTAAGGATTGAACATGAATTGTGTTGTCAAAAATGTGTAAATGATCCTATATCACTTCATCACATGGAATGATCTTTACATTTAATAATGAAATCCCTCTACCTTCACTATAAACTATCATATGTCATGATATAGGGATATGAAAATGCTACACTTCATAAAAATAATCAATACAAAACTCAATCACCTCTTCCGATACATATCTTTGTATAACATAAGACTTTGTTAGATAATTATTTTTAATATATCCCTTAAAACATTTCATATATCTTTCAAAAAGATACATCCATCATAAATATATAGTCTCATATATTCTTATCTCACACAACAAATGAATCACCAGGTGAACCATTATATCAATAAACGTATATGAGAAATACATTTCTAGTTGAAAAAGAATAAGAGAATATTACTTCTCCAACACATCTAATAAATTTCGATCAACAACTTTGATAAAAATGGATTTGAAAAAACTACATATCCTAATTATAGTCTTTCTGATAGTTGTCAATAATATACCACACAATGCGACTGGATGAACTTAGTGCATTAGTACATGACAATCATGAGATTTCATGCCACTTAATTTTAATTTTTTTAATGAAACAAAATTCTTCACATTTGAAGAATAACTATTGGGTACTTTAATCAGATGGATACACTAAAAAAATTCATCCTCTTAATCTTTAATAATATGTGAAAAGACGGAGGTAAATATGTTATGGTTCCTTTTATAGTGGGAGCTAACAACAAACATATTCCCATTGATATCAAGTCCAATATATCATGCAATACATCTGTTTTTCTTCCTTTTATGTCTAACCAAGCTCCAAAATAACTGTCAAGTACATTTTTCTCAACATTCATAACAACAATGTTATGTTTTATCAATAAAAATATCCAATAATATAGTTTGAAAAAGATAGAATGTTTCTTCTAGATATTTTTTCGAAGACTAGAACATATTTTATTTCCAAATTTGAAGTCAATATTATTTAACCTATCAAAACATTATTTAACTGATAATGGTCATAGGGGAAGATTGTATTCCTGTAAAACATTATATGATTTATTTTAATCTACAATAAAGATGATCAATTCACAATAATATTCGATGTCGAATGAACACTATCTTTATTACATTATTATGTAGATAATGTGAAGTTCATTATTCAAAAATTAGATATTCTTTATGACCCTTAACACTATATTCAGATAAGCTTCCATATGTAAGAAAGTTGTTTATAGTGAACATTATCATAACATACAAAATAATTCCTTCTTTCTTGTATGCATCAAAAAATTTTACACTTTTCTACCATAGTAGTTTCAATTCATCAATTAGTGATGAAATAAACACATCAATATCATTTCCTAGCTCTTTTGGTCAGAAATCATCATGATCATAATAACATATTATTTTTCAAACATATATGTGAGGAGAAGTTGCAAACTACCAATAAAATGGTCCATGATCTATGTTGGCTAATTAGAATTTGATATGTATTTATTCCAATAGTACACAATCCTAGAATGAAATTTCTAACTTCACATCCAAAAACATGTTTTTTTTATCAAATATATTCCACTATGGTGAATAAGTATGCTGATGTAAGTTACCATCAGAGATCCGCTCATCTAAATTCCATCTTAACCGTTTGGAATCAATTGAATTTGTAAATAGATGATTCAAAATAGGAATTATTAGAAGGTGAAAATTTTCATTAGAAAGAGTTTTAATTATTTCACCTAAGAATGAATCATAGTTGAATTCTATTAATTTTACGAAGGATGAAATTCATGAATCCATGATGGCTGAGAATTCTGATAGTGCGGCAGGTCCTGACAGCTTCCCCAAAGGCTTTTATAGAGCTTTGTGGGACATCGTGAAATGGGAGTTAACTATGGATATCCAAGACATCTTCATGGGAGGTCCTATTCCTAGAGTGGAATGTGCAAAAACCATGGTTCTCATTCCCAAATCCAAATCTCCTACAACCATAGAGCATTTTCTCTTGATCATCATGTGCAGCATTTTTTAAAAAATACTTGCAGGTATCATTAATGCAAGGCTATCCATCCATCTTCCCTGGCGTATCTATAATGAACAACATGGATTTTTAAAGGGTGTTCCATCTATGGGGAGATCAGCTTGGCCAATGAAATGATCAGGGATCTCAGCCTTAAAACACATGGCTCTATCATGGCTGTTAATTTGGATATGATCAAGGCCTACAATCGTGTGGAGTGGATCTTTATAATGAATGTTCTGGAAGGTATGAACCTCTCTCTATAGAATATTGATACCATTTTCTACTATTGTAGTTTATCCTAGATCCCGATCTCATTCATGGGTAAAAGTTTCATCATCTTTAAAGAGAAACATGGGCTTTGTCAAGGAGATCCAATCTCTCCGAAAATATTTATCATCACTATGAAAGTTCTCAGCCACCTCATTCAATGAAACCTTACCAATGACATGATCCTTCCCTTCCATAAAAGGATTAACACCCTATATGTTTCTCATATTATGTTTACAGATTACTAAATTATTCCATCAATGTATCTAGCAGGTCTATGCACATCCTAAATAGAGCATTGGAGGCATATTTCTATTTGAGTGGTAATATCATCAACAATAGTATAAGAAACTTCTATTTCTCTAATACATGATTTGACAGGAGTATCCTCAATGTGGGTCGCATTCTAGGCATGCACAGAGGAAATCTGACCATGTTGTATATAGGAGATCCAATCTCACTGAGGCCTCTACGTATTCACAATTTTGACTCCATTCTGGGTAAAATCACAGAGAGGGTTTTTAATTAGAAGAGACATTACATGTCCTTTGGAGGTAGGATCAACTTGGTGAACAAAATTATTATGTTCACCTCGATTCACGCTCTATCTGCCATTAAAATCTCTAAAAGTGTTATCCACAACATGGAAAATATTTTTGTTGGCTTCATTTGAGACCCCATGAACGTGGGAAAAAGGCACTGGGTTTATTGGCATCAGATGGTGTGGACTGTCAATAGAGGTGGTATCAGTGTCTGAAATCTAAGTTATTCCATTACCTGTATGCATGATAAAATGTCCTTGGAAGTTCTAGAGAAGCATATGTTATGGGGAATGACCGTGCATGCATGTTACATTGGGAATGGGGGTGTCAGGGATGGGATACTTCCCCTCTTTGGCACGAGATGATCCCCTTGGTGAACTCTCTCATACATCACCCTCGCTTGGTCATCAGAATAGAAGATGCTTCTTTTTGGAAAGAAATTTGGGGTGGGGATGTAATCGTGTACACGGGGTTGCCTACACCAATATTTCCTTTATGGAAGCTAGCAAGCATCCTCATTTTAATCAGTGTTGTTCTTGAATTGAACTAGGAGGATCTGTTTCACCTCATTGAGTTGAATATGACTCCAAATCGGTGTGTGATCACTACATCTTTTCCTGGCCTATTCTCGTCCAAAGATTATCATCGTGTGTTTATCACACAAGCAGTGCTGGATGGATGGAGCGATGTCCTGTGGGATAAGTCCATCCGCCCAAAATTCATCTTCTTTACTTGGATAATCCATCACAGACCCATTCCAACTAAAGAGAACATCAAAAGGTATGGGGTGATCATGCCCTCTAAATTAATTTTCTATAAGCAGAACAAGGAGGAATCCTCTAATCATTTGTTCTTTGAAAGTGATTGGGAGAACAATGTGTGGACGTTTTTGTTGATTTCATTTGATTTTCACTTCCATCTATAGCAGGTCAATCCTTCCATACATGCCAGTTTCACGACTCAGGTGCTGAGGGCCCGGAAAGAATAATGTGCTCTCTGGTGCTTCACACATGATGTTGGTGCATGTGGCGGGCACAAAAAGAGTACCAACATGAAGTGGTGGAATCTTCTATTAGAATGATCATTTTTCGAACTAAGATCCTATGATTTGATATGGTCTGTGTTTTTAGAACCTAGAGGGAGACTCTCACCCTTTAGATGCTTCTTCTTACCATGCATGATCCCCCTCTGATCCTTACTTCATCATCTAAGAATTGGGTTCGTTGGATCCCCCCTCATCACGATTTCAAGCTCAACACCAAAGACTCTTGTATTGTGGGAACCATGAGTGGCAGGGTCTCATTTGTGATTGAAATGCCTCAGTCATTCTTGCCTTCTCCATCCAGTTGGGTCAGGGTACATCTCTTCTTACAGAGGTGAAGACCATGTTGGCAGGTCTCCTTGTGTGCAGCCGAAGGTGTGTGGTTTCAGTGGAGGTGGAAACCAATTACATGATCATTTATAACACTCTCCATATCCTTGACAGCGCTCCTTGGTCTATCGAGTATATCATCTGGAAGATTCAGGGTATTGTTGGAATCAATACCAAAGTGTCCCATACCTATAGAGAAGGAAATTAACCTGTAGACTACCTTGCCTCAATTGTTTGTTCTGGACCAGAGGCTCTTCTCTTTCACACCCCTAAATGTATGAAACCAATGGGGATAAATATTCTTATAGGGGATTCCCTCATCCTTCAAAATTTTAGATCACTAAAGTATCTTTTACTTATCTAGCTTGTGCAGCTACTTGTATGTCCCATTTCTTATTTTTGGATAAAAAAATTCATGATGATATGTTCTACAAGTCGGAAAACTTGATAAATATTCATAACATTTACTATAAAACACACAATCATTGGGGAAATAATGTAAATTTTTATACCTCAATATGATTGGAAAAAAAATTTGTTTGTCTTTTAACTGGAATCTAGAAGTAGATCTTTTGAATGCTCATGTATGTTGGTAAAACATTTTTTACTCCACCTATTTATTTCTTTCATGCTAACTAATCTCAAAACTGGCGATAACACTGTATAGTTTCAGAAACCTAGGAATAATGGTTTCTTTGAATTTCTGTACATTCATTGGAAAATGTTTTTTTTTCTTTCGGTTCAACACCAAAATGATGAATTAATTATTTAACACAATCTTCTACCTCACTAGGAATATTTTCACTAATATTAGATGTCTAATTTTCATTTCTTTCACCATGAAAAATCGAATGTGTAAAATTAATGCTAAAATCATAAAAAATGAGAAGATACTGGATTTTTATAGAGTTTCACATTAACATATTCAAACACTTCACACATGGATAGAAAATCCAATCTATGTTTTGAATATATTTTTAAAAAATTACAATAATTCAGAAACTCCTTTTAAAAGTTCACTAGTGGTTTTTCATAAATTTATCAAATTATGATCTATTCAATATCAGATATCACAATATAATCGATGAATATATTAAAATGTATAAAAATTTAAATATATATATATATAAATAGTTAAATTTTAAACATAAACATATTCAATTAAAATGATTGGTAATAAAATTGGAAACATTAAAAGAATATGAAAAATAATTAATGCTAATATATTATTTCAAAAGAATATAAACAATTGAACATTTTTTGTTTTTAATATTATTTGAAAAGAATAAAAAAATTAATTAATGATAGTATATTAGTTCATATATAGGGATATTGTATTAATCATTTAATAGTGTTCAATTTAATATATTAGGGTCAATTTAAAAATATAAAATATTTTATTTTTAAAAAATCATATTGTAATAGAAATTATACATCTTCTGATTTTTAAAATAGTAAATTTTTAATTTTCATATTATATACATGTGGTTTATAGATATTATAATTTAATTATTTTCAATCATTTAACATGTATTGGTTTATATTACATAGTTGTTACATTAGTTTGGTGTTGCATGTGAAAAAATGTATTGAAGGTTGTATTAATTTAAAGTGTGAAAATATGGAGTCATTATATGTGACGTACATTATATTGATGAATGATGACACAATATATCATTGTTCATTTCATAATATATATCATCATGGACATCTGATAGTTTCATTAAATAAAAAGTTTATCAAAATAAAAAAATTAGGTACAACATTTATAAATAAGAATCAACTGTATATAAATAACTAAAACAATAACTCAACAATATAACTAAATGATAAATAATTTAAATTATTTTTTTAAAAAAATTTACAAAATTCGGATTTCACAAAGGAAAATAGATCCCTAATTTGAATTTGATCCCTCAAATTCATTGGAATAAAAAACATGTTACAAAAATGTGTGTAGCAATGAATAATAAACAAGAAAAAATAAATTATGTCAAACCAAAGATGATGGTCGGCCCAAAAATGGTTTCAGAAGACAAATACTTTCATATTTGATGAAATAATGATATAGGATGAATAATTGAGATAAAAAATCATGAAATGATGATAAATATCAAGGAAAATAATAAAAAATCGACATTAGGATCACTGGGTCACCATCAAGCTCATTGCGAGTGAATATAGGATTTCAATGTTCATTAAAATTAGGGTTTCACAATTCTGTGTTTTTTAGAAAACATTTCGTCATCAGTTTTTGTGAAAATTGATGTTGAAAACTTTTTTTTAATTTTGACATCGATTTTAGTAAAAAACGATGCCAATTTTTTTCATTTACATTGTCGTTTGTTTTGTAAAAGACCAACCCCATAAATCAATTTCAAGGGTGTTTTGGAATGGTTTTTTATTAAAACTGATGCTAAAAGTAAATATAATTTTTTTTCTTCCATTTTATGTCAAAACTAATTCCATATGGTTCCCATATATATATATTTTTTATTGGTTTTTAAAAAATGGATTCCATATCTTCGACATTAAATACACTATTTCTACTGGTGATTGTATGTCATAGTTAACATAAAAACTGCTCTATTAGGTTACATGCAACAAATTAAACCAAAATGTAATGTTTAAGAAATAATAATCATTTTGGGGAACCAAATTATTATCGAAAAAAAATTATATAATGTATAAATAATGAGACCTTCAATGAAACCTTAGTATTATCCTATTTTATTCATCATCACTATTCAAATTCATCATGATGGTTCATAAAAACATTTGAATTTCAAAAACATTTCCCCTGAGAGTTTCAACCACCTGTACAACAAGAAACATTATTGTGTACTAGGTAATGATTGAGTCATTCTCAGTGAACCCTTTTTCAGAGATATTAACCCTAAGTAAAACTATTTCATATCCACATCCACTTTTAATATCCAAATAGGTATTAAATTTCATAGAAACCACTCATTATATACTTAACTAAAATTTTAGGATATATTCTTATAATTAGACTCGAACTTATGGTTCTCAATAAAGTTTAATAATAATAGTTCTTGAATGTTTGAATAAACCTGTCTATGGTACCAAATATAAAATCCCGCAGTTTTCATACATAATTATTACATATTAAAAGGTTAATATTCATTACCTAAGAGAGTGATCCATGCCGAAATCATTTAGTTCTAGTGCCTTTGGGAACATGAGCACATAACCAAATGGTCCATAAGTGAGCTACATCATCTCGCAATAAGTTGTTCATCATTAGAACCCTTATTATAAATATCATATATAATACATTTCTTTATAAACATGGGAAAGTAAACATAAGAAAGGGTAGATCAAATAAACGGTAAGGGTGAAAATTGAGATATCAACATAACATGGTCATAAGGATTTGAGAACATGAGGATAAAAATTGAAAAACATTCCATGTATATCATAGATCATAAACATGAGCCATGGAATAAATCTTGGTAGTTTATAATACATGAGTCATCATTGAATAAAAGAACATGATCCATGAAAGCATTGAATTTGAAGTAGACATAAATTTGAGTCATACACATTAAAATAAAAAAATATTATGTCAAGGATACCCACCAATAAATTCATAACATGTTATTCTTATGATAAATACTCATATAAATACTTTTATCTTTGGATAACATAAAATGTAACCTCTTTTATGATCGGTATAACCTCCTCTATACCCTCTTTTCGGCGTGGGATAACCTCTCATACACCCTTTGATCTCATTGAACTTTAATCATTACACAATGAATTAAAGGTAAATATAGGTCCCAAACTTTACAAAATCCATAATTTTTTTCGAAAATATCTTAATACATTCATTATAGAAGAAATGTTAAAATGGAAAAGTGTTTAATAAACATATCATCATATAATATCCCATAGAAACTAATTGGGTTTCATAATCATCTTATAAATTCATCATAGAGTAACCCATATAAATGGAATTACTTTCATAAAAATATCTTCATCATTACTACAAAACATCAAGAGAAATAATAATTATGGTATAATTGGATTATATACCCCTTAATATGTAATTGATATTAAAATATATCATCATAGATGATTTTTTTTAAAATATCACCTTGAGCATTTTTTATGAAAATAACCTTTCAACTTTGAAAAATATTATTTACAATCCAAAATGCCATAGAATTTTTAATATAAAAAAATTTATTTTAAAATAATTTTAGAAAATTTTTAAAAAAATTTAAACCTCTAGGGAGTAATGATTTTAGAAAACACCATTCATGTCATAAAAGTTAAAACAAATATTCTTTTAATATTTTTTGTAAAAGTTAAAAATACATCATTTGTAAAATGATAAGAATATCCAATTAATTTCTTTTTAAAAAAATGAGTAAAAATTAACATAAAAAATATTTAGAGAATAATAAAAACATTTATGAAAACATTTTTTTTGAAAATGGATATGAAATAAACAAGGTTCTTTCAACCGTAGATATAAATAAAGTTAGTTTTCCTAAAAAAAATAATTTATACTCATGAGTACATAAAGGGAGGAAAATTAATTTAAAGAATGTATTTTTATTAAATAGTGAGTGGATAATTAAATTCTATTGTTTCTAGATAGTTATATAAGAATATCTCAGAATTAGAAGTATAATCATAAATAATCCTGATAGACAATGAGATTGTAACATTAAACCCTTACAACTTTTGTATCTATTAAGTCATAATTCATATGAAATAAATATACTTATATGGAAATTTAAATCTAAATAAATTTTATAATAAGTATCATAAAATAAATTCATAGGAAATATATACACCATATAGAAGAAACAAGTTGTGAATATTACATGCGTCTCACAGAAATAGATGTGGGACAAAAATCCCTTACCTTTAGTCTCGAATTCATTCACACATGTTATAATATCATTTATAATAAATAATTTTTTATTATAAATATATTCTATAAATATTATTTTTTATATAACATAACATATATTATTTACCTGTGACCTTTTTGTTACCTTTTTATTAACAATTATTTATTAAAATCATGTTTCGGGTAATAACTACATCAATTTTCATTTATGTTTTAGTATAGAATTTTTAATCCTTTTACTTTGTTCATCATTCCATCATCTCTATAATTTTAACCACGATATAGATATTAAATTTATTCATTATATATATAATATCCAACTTAATATAAACTTATTTATTATTTCTTATCACATAACAATTCAATTTTTAAAAATGTTATATTACACTTAAAAAATAGTATTCCTTCAAAATGATTTCTATTTATTTTTGTGAGAAAATATTATATTTATTTTTTAAAACATTTAAAATTTTTTTTTAATAAAAATAAATAAATTTTTTAAAACCATTATAAAAAAATTATCAGAGGGTTAATTTATTGTATTTTTTTAAATCCAATTTTTCCAACGAATAGTGAAAAATACAAATTGATATTAAAAAATATGTTTTTATTTCGATCATGTAAAAAATTTCCACTTTGTTTCAAAATTATTTAAAATTAAAAATTAGTGATCAAATATTTTAATAACAAAATTATGTTTATTGTAATCGATTTTATATTTCAATTATCTATAAAAATATATTTATAAATAAAATGTGTTTTTATAATGAAATAAAAACAATTATGCGCATAATGTGTTTTTGTATTAAATAATTAAATTAATCAGTATTGAAGAATGATTTTAATTAAATTAATATATTATATATTCATTTAAAAGTTTTTAATTATTTTTATTATTTTTATAAGAAATGGATTATAATAAACAATATTTAATTCTTAAAAATCTATTTTTTTCTAAAAAATGTTATTCATCATGTGTTGGGCACTTATTTTAAAACTATTTTATACTACATATATAAATTTAATTTGATAAATTTTTTACTTATTTTTAATTAGGATGTTCAAATATTTAAAATAGGTCCCTTATTTTTGGCCAATATAAATAGTAATAGTGGTAAAATTTATCACCTCACTAAAGGGTAAATCAGAAAAATCTAGGATAAAATAAGTGATAAGGCTATAAATTTTCATATAAATTTTTATTTGATGAAAATAATTATACCATTATCACATTAGGATCTACTGTTGCCTGTTTAATGGACACTTTTCCTTGAAAATTACCTATATATTTTTTGATGGTTAGAAAGTAACAAAATGCCACTCAGTTATTTTTATTAACTTTTTTTGTTTCAACATAGAGACAAAATAAAGCTATGAATGAATATAATTATATATTTTAATTTTAATGGAATTAATTTACTGGTATAAAATAATTTATAATTTTTATTAATTATATCAGGACCTTAAAATCTTATGCAACACCGATGCAATATTTCTCTTAATCATAAAAAAAATTTATAAAATGATTTTAAAAAAATTAGAAGTAATATAATTTGTAGTATAAAGATGATTTAAATGTTTTATTTTATATTCAAATGACATATTATTGTTTTTTTAAATAATTATATTCTAATTAACCATTTTTATTGATGTATTTAGAGTCAAAATAAATGAATAGTGTTAAAAATGACATTAATGATATATTATAATGCATAATATATTATTAAATGATATAAAATCCATAAAAATATTATATTTGAAAAAATTAATGGTATATAGTTTTAAACAACAAAAATGGTCCATTTTTTAGTCTTTATTTATTTTATAGTAACATTATATACCTTAAAGGGTAAAAAACATCAATATTATGGTATTTATAAATAGTATTGACGAAGGGTTATAACCAAACGATAAGGGTAAAAATATTATCCAAATATGTAAAAATTTGATTATATGAGATTTTTTATACTAATACTCATATTATATTTTTTATATTTATAATTTGGAACCATTTGGACATCAAAATTTATTTATATTAATTTTATGTTTTTTGAAATTACATGAGTTAGCTCTCATCAATTATAAAAGGGAACTCATAATTTCTCCTATTCGTACCAATTTAATCCTTATAGATCAACATGAATTAAAAAATTTCTCTTATAAAATCCCCTATACACATTCCCTAGTTAATGTTCAACCAAAAAGACCAGCTCTAATGATATTGATAGAAGATTTTATGGGATTATTTCAAAGAATAGGTAATAGCCTTATCAAATCACTTTTGTAATTATTTTCTCCCTACTATAAATACATTATATTCTTCAAAAAATAATAAATTATGTAAAATAAATATAACTAAATTTTATTATTATTATTATTAAACCATCTTTAATCACCCTCTTTTCATCGGATGAGAAGTAAAAATATCACAGGTATATATGTATGACTTACCGTCTCTAAGTAACGATACAATTGAATTCTCATAACCATAATTTATAGATGGGTTTTATGGTTGGTTTAATGTATATATATGATAATTATTAAATAATTATACTTATAATTTATAATATCATATCTAACTTCTTACTTTCCAAACATTTGGAAAGTGATAACATCAATCACGCGTACATGTAGACTACCACCTTCACGAAGTGAAGTGATTGGTTTTTGATTTATATTTTCATAGGATGGTAAAAGAATATATTTAATTAATTTATATGATATATATTATAAAATAATAATTATTTTAAGGTTATTTATTATCTAATTGTCTTTTTTCCATTCGTCGAAAAATGGAAGCAATGTTGACGCATAGGTACAACCAACCGTCTCCATGAGTGGTGTGATTCATTTTTATATCTATATATATTATGAATGAATATAAAAATTTATATAATGAATATATTTTATATTTATATCATTATTAAAATTATGGATATGATATAAACTTGATCAAAATACAAGGACCAGAACATCCGAACCAAAACATATATAAAAATGAAGTAGTTATAACCTGAAATAGTGATTTTAATAAAGAAGTGTTCACTAATGGATGATAAAAGGATATAAGTAGATAATATAAGGTATTATATATATTTTTACGGTACTTTAATTTATAAATAATATATCTATATTTATAATATGGTAGGTTCCAACATGTATGAAAGAACTAAGTCCTATGGTAAGGGATTTTTAGTCTCACTTTTATTTCTAGGAGAAATATGCCAAATTCAACACTTATTTATTTTATGTGGTATATATTACCCATTTTATATTATTTATCTGGAATATAATTATTTACATTATTTTTAATGTTTTAATTTATTTTATCCTTTCGTCGTTTATATGTTTCAAAACTTACCAAAGTAGTAAGAGATTTTCATCACAATTTTATTTCTATAGGACACATGACTTTTAAAATAATTATTTATTTCTTGTGGTCTATATACATACCATGAATTTATTTTATGATTATTATTACTACATTTATGGTGATTTATATATATCTATATATGTTTATTTCTTTCATGGGACCAACGATTCAAATGTTACTAAAACATTGATGGTTTTTATGTTACAATCTCATTGTTTATCGAGGTTTGTTATGATTAAATTTCCAATGATGAATTATTATTACATTAAAAACTTAGGTATTTTCTTATAATATAGTTATATGTTTAGAAAAAATATTTTCCATTAATTTTACTCACCTTAATTACTCAACTGACCAAAAACATTTATTTTTATGGAAAATGTACTTCATTTCTCTCATCAGTCGAAAAACATTTTTATTCAATGTAAATATAAATATATTCTAAAAAAGGTTTAAAAAATATTTTTAATATTGTCAAATTATTTTTTAAATTCAATTGTAACAAAAATTTACTTTTAACAAAAAAATTAAAAGTATTATTCTAGTCATTTTTTGAATAAGGTACCTTTTGAATTTTCACTAAAAAATGTGATAGGGATGTTTTCTTTTATCTTATATGAAATGGATTGAATTTATCAAAATCATGACCAATTGATTTTTTTAATACTAATTTTAATGTTTCCAATGTTATTTTCAAATAATATCTTTTCCCATAATATTTTCGAATCACTTTTATTTTTAAAGTTATTTTCAAAATGGAAATGTTTTGTTCCTAAAATAAAATTCCATAGACGTTTTGAAGGAATTTTTATTTATGTTAACATAAATTGAGTATAATAATTATTTAATAGGGATATGATCCAATTACACAATTTTAAATATTTTTCTAGGTTCTTAAAATTTATGTTTTTGAGTTTTTTTATGATACCCACTTATTTTCCATGGGTTATATTATAATTAATTGATGAAATGTTCTTAAAAAATATTTTATTTTAAAGGTTTATGATTTAATGATATGATTAATTTTTTATGATCCTGTGGCCACATATTTCTATTTTTCATTATTTAATGGTGGTTACGTTTTATCCATGTATTGTGATTACATTATGACCAAGGATGGTGGTCACGTTAAAACCAATGATGGTGGGACGTATATATCCCTACAATGTATTGGGTAAATACTGATATATCATGTGATAAACAATAATTTAGTGGGGAGTGAAACCAGTAGATTAAGGTTCATTGTCCACTATGATTGTCATAAGAGTGAATCTGGAATATTATGATTATTTTGGGGTGTGAACCAATTCCTATATGGTATTCTTGGTAACAACCCTTTACTACTAAGGAAATGATTTTTATGCTTACGTGTATGACATAATTTTTTTAATTCTAATTTTATGATCAAATGGATCATGTTATTTGATTCCATTATGATTCTTGTATTTTAAACTACCATGATTTATATGATGACTTAATATTATGATCTATGAAATGTAGGGTAGGATTTTCAAATGTTATGATCATGTTCTCATACCCTTAAATTCATTTTATGCTCATGTGATCATTGACCTCTCACTTTTTTTACCATAAATGAGAATCTAAGATAACATTTTCTTATATTAACTTTTCCTAGGTTATGAAGAAAATTACTATCTATGATATGTCTAAGAAGGGTACTAGTTATGAAGAACTTAATGGGAGATGATGTAGATATTTTATGAACCTGTTGTTTATGTGTACAAGTTTCAAAATTCACTAGACTTACCAAACTATGGAATAGACCATTATGTTAGGTAATGCATATTCATCAATTAAGATATGATATATATATATATACATACATTAAAAGTATAGGTCATTATAGTTGGCATTATATAAATGTTTAGTTAATATTTCAAAACTAGGATGAGAAAAATTTAGTGCGAACCATGGTGATAAATCTAGGTATAGGATAAAATCCTAAAGTAATTGTAATGATCATGAATAACCTAGATTAAACATAAAGTTTCAAATAATATTGTGTCACAATTTAGATATCCTATAAGTTATTTTTCATAATTATGCGTTTTCCACTATGATTATCATTGACCACACTATTCCTTTTGGTTTTGTTCAGTGGTTATAAATTAAAAGAATTGTGTTAAAGTTGAATTTCATGGACAATGAAATGAGAAACCAAATTTTATAGGAGTTGGTGTGAAAAATATCATTGTTATGATCAGAAAATTTTCTAAATATATTATTCATTCTTAACTTCCAAATGAGAATACAAACAATGTTTAATTATGTGCTTCATGAGGAAATATCCACCTTTATTTAGTGGTCCCTATGATCTACTTGTTGTTGAGAAATAGATCAGTACCATGGAAATGGTATTTTCTTTTATAAAGTGTCTAAAACATGAATAATTAATTTTGGTTATCTATCATTTAGAAGGATAAGTAGATCAATGGTGACCTCTAATAAATAATATGATCCAACAGAAAAAAGTTGAATCTCTATAGTGGGATTAGTTTAAGAGATAATTTTTCAATAAATACTTTAGTTTTATTAATTTTATGAAAATGGAGAATAAATTCCTTGAAATAAAATATAAGTATGGTGAATCAGTAGGTACCTATAAGGAAAAGATTACAATACTTATGAGGTATGACTCTTGAATTATCATCCAACTTGAAATTAAGGTTTATCAATTCTTCAGTGGATTATAAACAAGTATCATATGGTAATTATCCATAAAGGACTTTAGTAGATATTTAAAAATAATTCTATTTGTGATCAATGTGGAGATATATATTAGAGTTTCCCATAAATCTCATGGTCTTGATATGAAAATAAAGATGGTATTCAATGGAAGTTTTAAAAACCCTGAAGAGAAGAATATGATGCTTCCTTTATTATCATAGTGTGGAAGGAAACATATAAAAAGTTGGTTTGAGGTGTCTATAAAATGTTTGAAGTATCGAAAGGAAGTTTATCAGTAAATAGAATGCCAAGGTGATTAGAAGAAGTTTCGTAATTATATGAATAGATATAAAGCTCCACAGAATGCAACACCCACACTCAAGTACTACAAATGTATGAAGTTAGGTAATTATTTGAATCAATGAATTAATCTAACGGATAATGAGGATAACAATCCAAAATTAATCTTGCATTCAATGAACAAAGGGAAAACTTATTCAGTCATAACTTTTGAAGTGAATCATGAAAATTATGCAACATTTATCCTATACTCTAGGTTTGAATATTTCATGATGATATTTATTAATGCACCCTATGAAAATATTATTTTTCATCTTTAAGTGAAATTTGATGTGTTTTTTAGAATCAATTAGATCTCTCAACATATATTCCGGAATAAATAAATCACATTTTTTATTTTTAATCAATAAATAATTGTCAATAAATGCACGGATGAACATAGACTTCTAACAGAAATGTTTTTTGTTATGAAATGATCTTATTTAAGTAATAAAACGTGAATTATATTTTTTTAAGTATATTTGATTTAATCATGATTTCATTTTTGGAAATGATTAAGGTATAAACAATTTTTATGAGAATTTATGGGTGATTAATATTATTTCAACATAATGGTTATGTTTATCATGGAAGGATATAAGAATAAATCATTCCAATTTTTTTTTTAATTTTGGTTACTCATATTTTGAAGGATCCTTAAAGTTAACTATTTATGGAATGGATTTTGTTTAACCAAATATGTTATTAGAAAAATTGTTCTATCAATTTTTCTTTTATTGAATAATTAAAGGAAGAATGAATGACTTTTAGATTCTATGATTTGTTAAAATATAATTTCAGTTCTATGGACATGAAAAAAATTATTCTTGAATATTAATATTTTTGATTAAGAGATAAATTGGAAATTGATCAAAGAACAACCAATGGATGATAATAGAGAATGAAAAAAATGGGATCAGTGTTATATGTTAAAAATAGAGAGAAATCCAGATCCATGTAGTGGCATATCAAGGAAGCTCAACGTGGGTAGAAATGTTATATAGATAATAATTAACATGTCCTTGAATTCAAAATTAGTGAGATCAATTTTTTTGAATTTATCCATGGATGAAGGTTTTGAGATTCCTAATGAATGGAAAGCTGAGAAATATGTATAATATCACTTTTAATAGTCTTTATTAAGTAAAAATGATATATTATTTCTTAGTGAGTCCATCGAACTTCTCTCATGTTAACAATGCATTCCATGTATCTCTCTTAAGGATGTAAATACATGATATATAACATGTACTTAACATAAATATCATACAACTAAATCAGGATATTTATTATAAATAAAACCATTAGAGATCTTGGATCATATAAATAATGTGGTATAGAACAATACTACTCACGAGGTGAAAGTTCCCTAGAGAAATCACATATTTGATAAAGTTTTAAGGGATCCCAAGGCTATAATGAAATAGAGATGACAAATTTTTTTTATTAGAGTTTTGAATCTTGAGGAAAAAAATAATTTTAATGTGAGTAGAATGTAACATCCCAAAATTGTATAAAATGTTTTTTCAAATAGATTTAATTTCTTCTATATATTTTGTTCCACCCAACTCTATATTTAAATGATCTATGATATATTATTATTATGTTCTCATTATAACAAATTTGTTAAATTGGTGGGAATGTGTATGAACAAATAGTTTATTATGTATATAAAAATATCCTAATGAATTTAAATTAATTGATTACTTCTTAGTAAATAAGCATTCAATTTTAAGTAAAGTTATATTATGCTTACAAAATACATTTCCTTTAAAATGATTGTTATTTATTTTTGAGAGAAAATATTATAATTAATTTTAGATAATTTTATAAATTATATTTCACATAAATAAATATATTTTTTAAATCATCTTATCAAAATTATCTTAGGGTAAATATTTAGGATTTTTCTAAAAAGATTGATTTTAGAGTGAATTTTGAAAAATACCAATTTTTATTGAGAACTATATTTTTTTCATGAACGTAAAAAGTAATTTTTTAAAAAAATGTTTTAATGAAAAAATCAGTTATATTATATTTTTAATAATTAATATTATTTTAATTAGTTTTATGTTCTAATTTGGTATAAAATCATTTTTATAGTTAAAAATGATTTTTTTTCTAAAAAAAATTCTTTTTATGCATGTTATATTTTTTTATGAAAAGAAATAAATCACTATTGATGAATTATTTTAATTAAATCAATAGATTATATAGTCAATCAATTATTTTAAAATTTATTTAATATTTTTAATGGATTAGAGTAAAGAATGTTTTATACTTAAAAATTTAATTTTTTAAAAAGTAATTTTCACTGTGTGTTGTGCGTTTATCTTAATGTTAATTTATGACACTTATATAAATTTAATTTTATAAAATATATTCTAGATTTTCAATCTTGGGGTTCAAATTTTTTAAATATGACTCCTTTATTTTTTGTCAATATTAATAGTGATAGTGGTAAACTTTTTCACCTCTATAGTGGGTAAATCCGGTTAATCTTGGTTAAAAATAAGTAATAAGGCTATAATTTTTAATTAGAATTTTTATTTTAATAAGGTAATTTGACCCCTCTCACCCTAATCTTGAAATTGAGTTTTTTAATGGACAATTCTCTATGAAAACGACCTCTATAATATATGAAAAAAATAAAGTTAAAAAATGTCACTCACTTAGTTTTAGAAACCTCTTAAATTCTCACATATGCAGAAAATATTATTATGACCAAATGAAACTACCTATTTTTATAATAATGAAATTATTTTCATTATATAAACTTATTTTTAATTATTTTTAATTCTATAATGACCCACATCAATGTAGTATTTGTCCAATTAATAAAAAATAAATATAATGATTTCAAAATATTATAAGTAATAAAAATTGAGTGATTTAAAGTGTTCCACATATTTTGAATTTTATTATTACATATTAATATTATTTTATAGAATTACATTCTAATTAAACCTTTTAATTGTTGAATTTTAATTCCAATTAAATAAATAATGTTAAAAATGACATTAATGATTTTTTATAACACACAAGATTTCATTAAATGATATAAAATTAATAAAAATATTAGATTTAAAAAAATTAATGGGATACAGTTTTAAAAATAAACCAAGTTCCATTTATCGGTATTTTTCATTTTATAGTAACATTATTAACCATTAATGTGTAGAAAACATTAATACTATGGTAGGTGTCAAAAGGGTTAACAATTGGTTAAAACAAAAAGATAAGAGTTAAAATGTGATCCAAACGGGTACAAATTTTATTTAATGAAATTATTAAGACTAATAATCATCTTATATTTTAATATTACGAATTTCATTCCATTTTTACATCAAAAATCAATTTATAGAAATTTAATATTTTAATAAATTCCAAGATTTCCCCTCCCCTCAATAAAAAATGGGCACACCTTATTTCTCTTCTTCACACCACTTCTAACCTTATATATTGACCAAAATATACCAATATCTCTTATTCACTCTCCTATCCTATCTCAACATGCCTTTACCAAGATGAGGAAAGGGACAAAAAACAACCAGACCCTTCCTTCTTCAAGTTAAATTATATATAAGGACCCCAGACTCCCACCTTAAATAGGCCCTAGAGTGGTGAATAGAACCAAGATTATAAAATATCACGTAATATGGAAGTCAATACCCTTTTTATAGACCTATAGTTGGAGATAAGATGGTGAACCCCAAACAACTCTAACAACTAAAAGTAAAATTAAATCCAAAACTCTATTCCCATATTAATGTCCAAAATAAAGTGATAAAAAGTACAAGAACTCCAAAAGAATGTAACAAAAGAAAAGAAAAGAAGAAACAAATAATGTCCCAATGTTCGAGCTAGTAAAGTCTGACATGGTATTTAATTTCATCCTATAAACCTGAAAGTAATTTTATATACATTGGGGGAGTATACAGGTATAATCAGTAGGGAAAACCAAAATCTATCGTGCACATGTTGGGAGACATTCTAATGCCCCATGAGAAAAGAGGTAACCAAAACACCTAGAAAGGAAACAATCCACACAACCTCACTAAGGAACAGTCCCTAAATAACGTATTTCAGATAAATTAATAGTAATAGCACATCGATATTTGGGTACCGTGCATAGCTTTCCCACTTTTATTTAGGAAATCCTATGCATCAAACCTCCCCCACAAATCTCAATACAGTCCCACTGCCTCCCCCAACATCAAAAATATGGGCCATCCCAACCACACATCATGCCCGCAGACACCTGGGACACCACTACCACACATAACCACACTCGAAGATACCTAATCCACAATAATTATCTCCACTCCTAAATACATCTAGTCCAGAATGACCACTGTCACACCCGAAGACATCTCAGCCTCATCCCGAAGACACATGGGAAAAAAACCTACCCGCACACACCTGAGCCAAAAAACACAACACACACTACCCAAAGAGTCATGGGCCGTAATAAAACATATTCTCTCACAGACTACCCAAATGATCTAGGTAAACATGGGAGAGAGATAAGAAAAGTGATAATAACCATCCACTCATAAGAGTGTTTGAAAAAACCCCTCCCCCATGAAATTGGGGTGTCTAGAACAATGTTCTCAACATGGGTGGGGTTAATATAAGAAACACAAGAACTAAGAAGTATAAATATTTTTAATCAAACATTGTTCCCAACCTAAGGGTATCAAAATAGAAAACCATCCCATATACAACCACTCTCACTGCTATACCTATATTCACAAATACACAACAACCAAAACCAGAGCACAATCCATTTTTGGAAAATAATCCCCCATTGTATCCGTTCTCGTTATCATGTTCAGGTGATTAAATTTAAAATTTCCTTCACTTCTGGGAAACTAACAGGCATAGTCACAATCCAAAACAAAAATTGAACAAAAAACATCCAAGAAAACATTTAATAATTCACACCCGGTTCTCTTGTAAAATCAATCCAAAAAAACGGATCCATGACATCCCTTGAAGTAATGAAACCTAACCAAGCCCCAACATACCTGCTCCACATGGCCTCATATTCACAGGATAACAAATTATCCACCAAAACATTCCATCCCCGCTTTTTAGTCACCCCACATACATTAAATAGAAAGACAATTCATATTACCAAAATAGACCAAGGGAGTTTCATATTTATCCACATCATTCGTTAATTTATTTCCATTTTGTTAACCAGCGTGATCAAATAAGGGATCATATTCATCGAGAATCCATTTAATCAACCAAGTTTATGTGATTAACCAATTTCCATGTTACAACAATTAAATCCTAAGACTATTCAGAAAAAAAGAGCTTTATTAGTGCACAAGAAGGGACCACCAACGACCATGATTTTCAATGGAAATGAGTCCATAAAATTCAACATATAAAATTAAGGTAAAACATAGAAAAATAAACATCATCATTAACACCATTTTGTTGTTTATGTGTCCATTAATTATATTCATTAATGTGTGTTTCATCTAAATCCCAAGAGAAAATCATCATACCCACCCCACGTGATAAACAATAAACAGAGATGAAAGAAAAACCCCTACATGGATGATAAATGATCGATGGTTTCCCCGGTCTCTAAGAACTAGGGATGTGCGACTTATAGAGGAAAAAATATGAGGACACCAAGGCTAAGAAGGGAGGAATGGGGCACGATTTTTCTTGGATGTAAGTCTCCAGGAACACTAAGAGAAAAATAATGATACCATGGAAGAATAAGATCTCAGTGTGATAAAAGGCCCAATCCTAGATTTACGATATGTGCAATCTCGAAGTGCTTAAAAAGCAGATCTTTGTTTAATCACAAGGTTGGGAAGTTGAACACAATGGAATTAATTTTTATTTAATAATTATCTTCAGAGATGATGAAGATAGACTAGGGGATGACTGTGAGTTCATGTATATCCCTTAAATGGAGAAAGCACACAACAAGGGATAAATTGGAAACATAGAAAAGGTGTAATTCTAGTAAAACAAAGGGTTCAAGGTTTGGGTAAGGCAATGGTTTCCCGACTGTTGGTGTATTTAAATATCATTTATGAGATTAAAAACTGCTATAAATATGTCAAAAAGGGGTGTTAAGGCTTAAAAAGATGGTTACTATAATACTAGGAAAAGAAACCTCAACAACCCACTGTGGCACCATTAAGGTGCGGCACGGATTAGTGACACACCGATCAGTGAGACCAACTGGTGGCACTGATCGGTGAGACAGACAGGTGGCACCGATAGGTGACACACTGATTGGTGAGACCGATTGGCGTCACATCAATCTGTGAGACCGAATAGTGGCTCCGATCAGTGATACTAATCAGTGGAACTGATAGGTGACACCACAAAGACACCACGTGACTGACACCGACGCCCTCATGACTCACCCATGGCGTCCAGGACACCCCAAGAACCATAATTGGACAAAGTATTGGACAAAAAATGTTCGGTACATTACATGTCCAAATCAAATATGTTATTATCTTCCCAAAATTCTAACTATAAATCCCTTAGGAGAAGATATAAAAGAGTTATTTCAAAGAAGAGTTAATCTCCATAACTAATCACTTTCTATTTAATTATTATTTAACCTACCATAAATATAATATATTCTTCGAAAAATAATAAATTAATTATCTTAAATATATTTTAATTTTATTATTATTTTTAAACCACCTTTATTCACCCTCTTTCCATTGAAAGTAATGTGAAAATATTGTTTGTGTGTATGTATGGAATACCAACTCTACGTTGTGATACAATTCATTTCTAATCATCATATTTTACGGATGGGTATTATGATGAGTGAAATGTTTATATATAATAATTATTACATAATTATAATTATTTAATGATAATATCAAATCTACCTTCATACCTTTCAAACCAATTGAAATTGAAAATGTATATCCGCCGTACATGTGGACTTCTACCTTTATGAAGGTATGTGATTAGTTTTTCAATTATATTTTAATCAAATGGTAATAAGTATAGATGTAATAATTATAAATGATATATATTAGGTAATATTTTTTTATTTAAATATGATTAATTATTTACCTTTGTTTTGTTCCATTCATCAAAAAATAAAGATAACTTTTATGCATACGTACAACCTACCGTCTATATAAATGATATAATTAGTTTTTAAATATGAATATTTTATTAATGACTATAAGTATGTATATAATTAATATATACGGTATTTATATCATTATTGAAATTATATAGATTTTTGGAACCACGATGTAAAGACAATGACCCAAACTACCGAACCAGAACATACCTAAATAACGAAGAAGATATCGCCTAGAATAGTGATTTTAATAATTGTTAACAAAGATGTGATACAAGGTTATAAGTAAATATTATATGGTATTATATATATTACTATGTTTCTTAAAATATATTTATAATTAGTACATATTTATTATATTGGAAGTTCCAACTTATATTAAGGAATTAAAACCTATGGAAAAAGATTTCTAGTGTCACTCTTATTTATGGGAGACTTCTGACAGATTCAGCACTTGTATCTTTTATATTGTGAATATACTCCTCCTTTTATATGTTATATGATGAATATAAAAATTTTCATGATATTTAAAGATTCAATATATGTTATCCTTTCATGGGGATTATGGTTCAAAAGTTACCAAAATTGTTAATATATTTTCATCACACATTATTTCTGTGGTACACATGCGTTATACAACATTGACCCTTTTTTGTGGTGTATGAAATGTTAATGAATGTATTTTATGATTATAGTTATAAATATCATGTGGGATTAGATATAAATATATATTTTTTTCTTTTGTGATGCTAATGATTCAAATGTTACCATAGTGGTAGAGGGTTTTGTGTTACAATCTAATTTTTTTATCGAGATAGTTTATAACTAAGTTCAAAATAATGAATTATTATGATCTACGAAAATAATTAATTTTATTATCCTGTAGTTATTTATTCAATATAAATAATTTCCATTAATATTCCCCACCTTATATACTAAAGAGGCATAAGATATTTTTTATGGTAAATCGACTTCATTTCTCTCTTCGGTTGAAAAAGCTTTTTCATCCATATGAATGTTTTATAAAAATTATTTAAAAAAGGTTTTTATCATTCTAAAATTATCATTTAACATCAATTTTATCCATGTTTTAATGTTTTATTTTTTTTAAATGGAATATTATTTTAATTTTATTAAAATATACTTTCTTACTTTTTAGAGAAAATGTGAAAGGAATGTTATCTTTTAACTAATATGACAAGAATAGAAATTTCTGCCCTCATGACTGCTCACTTTTTTGAGGATTATATTACAATTTTATAAGAATATTTTAAAATAAAATAGTTTCACAATATTTTATCAATTTTTTTATTTTAGAAGTTATTTTCAAAATGGAAAGGTTGTCTTCTCAAGAAAATATTTTAGTGAAGTTTTAGAAAAAATTTCATATTTCAAAACTACCTTTAAGGGTAATTATTATTTATTAGAGATATAATAAAATTATTTAATTATTATTATATATATTTATTGTTAATATTTATGCCAATTATATTTTTATGAAACACATTTATTTACCATGGGTTATGTTATAATTAATTGATGAAATATTTATGAACGTCGGTTTCTTTTCATAGTTTATGATGTGTTGGTATGATGAATGTTTTATGATCTTCAGGAAGATACATATATATATACATGTCATTTTTTTAATATGATGGTGGTTACATTATTACAAAGTATGGTGGATATGTTATAAACAATGGTGTTAGTTATAATATGATCTAGGATAGTGCTTATGTTATACCCAATAATGGTTTCCATGATATAACCTTGGATATGTGGGATCTATATCTCCCTCCCCAATGAATTGGGTAAATATTGACATTTTATGAGATAAATAAGACTAAAATGGGCAGTGAACCCAGTTCAGTAAGGTACTTCTTCCACTATGATAATATTAGGAGTGTACCTTAACTACTACGATGATCATGGGAGAAAACCCATTACAAAATTATAGTCCTTGAAATAATCCTTTAATAATAAGTAAATTATTATTTATGCTTAGGTGTATGCCAAAAAAGTATTTCTTATGTGAATGTTATGATCATATGGATCATGTTCTTTGTTTCCCTTATGATTCATTTCATATTAACTCCCATGATTTATTCCATGACTCATGATTATTATCTATGATATGAATGATATAATTTTAAAATGCTATTATATTATAATAAAACTCTTATGGTAATGTTATACTCCAGTGATCATTGTTATCTCCCATGTTTACCCATATAAAGCATCTGAGCTCACCTTTTCTCATTTTCCTTTCCCCGTGTTATGAAGAATGGTATTAAGTATGATATGGATAAAAAGGGTAATACTTTTATAGAACTTTGTGGGAGACAATGTCTATATTTTTTGATCCATTTTTTTTATATGTAAATTTTTTCCAATGAACTTGACTTATATGATTTTTGCATGGATATATCATTATGTTATATAATTAATATTCATTTATTAAGATGTGATATTTATTTATAAAAATTAAGGGTTGTTATATATAGAAAAAAATAAGAAGGTATATGTTATATTATAATTTTATAAGTATAATCATTTCTTTTAATATCATATATAAGTGTAAAATACATAATTATCTCTAGTCATAAGAGAGAGTGATGGAAATAAAATTACATCAGATCTCGTACCTCTAGTATGCCCATTATATTTTTAGTTTAATCCCAGTAAAATCATTTAAACCTTAATCTCACAAATTAATTTTTAATGTTTTTACTATTCATTTTGAAAAAAAATTATGTTGAACTTATTATATAATGTTAGTTATTCTGATTCCAAGTATGAAACCAAGTTTTTCAAATTACATTAATATAAATGGGACATTTTAATTTAAAATTAAGATAGCAAATATGTTGGAAAAATGATTTTTGAAAGATAAAATCATCATATGTATCGAATGTTATAATAACAAAAATAAATATAAAATTAATTAAAATGAAATAATTAGGATTAAAGGATATATGATTGAACTAATTTTAATTTTAAACCCATATTAAAATTTAATTTTCCTTGAAAATGATTCAAATGAAAAGGTAATTTTTAAAAAACATTATTTTTTACAATTTATTAAACAATTAATAATTATAGAAAATTCTAAAAATAACACTCAAATATAATTTTTAGTTATATATTTTAAAAATAATATTTATTTTTTAAAATAATATTTATAAAATTGGGAAAATTTCTTTTATTATTTTTTTACAAAAAAAATATTATTTTTTTGGGAAAATATAAATTTTGGAATCATATAAAAACATTACTAAAAAATAGTATTTTTTATCAAGATGATTTATTTATATAAAACTATATTAATACTTTTTTATTTTTTTCTCTTTTATCTCAATAAGTTTACTAGATAGGTTATAAGAGTCATGTTTACGTAATAACATTAACAATTTATTGTGGTTTGTTAAAACTTGGTGTTGCAAGTAACAAAAGAAATCAATTAAATTAAAATTAGTAAAAATAATATTTCAGGAAAACATGTAGTGTTACAGGTGTGTTATCCTTCATGATTTCTTAATGGTTGTTTCCCTATGCTAAATAGAAAAATTCCTCATTTTTTAAACTAAAATAATACAAAAAATTTTCAAAATTTATTCAATATAACAGAAAGCAAAAAAGAAATAACAACAAATTTGTTTCATTCAATTTTAATTTTACCAAAATGTTATTTAAAATATAATTACCCACAAAATAGTAAATTAATTAATAATTTAATCATAAAATATTAGAAATAAATAAATTCTTACATGTAAGTATTACAAGTATAAAACAACCCCCATATAAACCCATGCTTGTAGTCAATAATTGAATCTACAAAATAAATTATATAAAAGTGATATGTTACAAATATTCACATTTCAAAGAAATAAAACCAAATTATTATGAATGGGAAAATAAAATTTTAAGTTATATATAAAATGTCAATTCAACATCACACTCTTCAAATACACTAATGAACCCATGTATTTTACTTTATCTGACTGGGAATTAATGGACGTTGTCCTTTAATTCATTCAAATATATCAACAATTCCAATCATGATCTACCTGACAGTAATTTTATTTCACTTAAAATTAAAGTTAAAACAATTATATTATAGTTATTCTCAAACCATGAGTACATACACGTACCATAGGTTTAAAAAAACATACATTCTTGACATTTCAAATACAAAAATCACAAGAAAATCATGAGTAAACTCCTATTAAGGGTCTAATGAATCTAGGGATTAAGGTAGTTAGGTACTTATGTTTGAAAAATTAAGGCTCAAAGAGGAGTTTTATCTTTATAAAATAAATCATTATATCTAAAAGTAAAATATTAAATGAAATTATTCCATTCAAAGTGACCCCCCTCTTCTCATGATCTACATAATGGTAATGAACATTTAAATCATAATGAAAGATGCACACCCTCATAAATATGTATCTTAATTTTTTTCAATTGTTTTTCACTTTTTCGAAAATAAAATTATATTTTTTTAGTTTTTTCAAAAAAAATTATAGGAATTAATATCACATCCACTGCATAACCTGATTTGATAGAGCATTGATCTAGTAATGGTAATTTATTTCTCATGAGTCATAACCCATTTTTAATTAAATTTTCATTTTTTTTATTTTTTATTTTTCATTTATATACAATAGGGATATAAATTAAATATAATAAATTAACGAACATGAAAATTGTTCAATTATAAAAATGGTAACCCCATACATGTTAATTTCCATGCATTGTATCCCTTCTAGATTGACATCCCTCAATCCCACAATTCAACTTTAAAATATCATGAAATATACATATGGTAGGGAAAATAAGATAAATATTGAATTATAAGGTGAATATTAATTAGGTAATTCTTGTAATATATAGTCAAAAAGAGGATTAACTAAAAACTTGGTCTTAATAAGACGGTCTAAATCATCAAAAATGCCTCAATAATATTAAATTTGACTTTGAAAAATTATAGGTTCATAATGTTCCAAAAAAAGTTCGAGTTAGTGTTATTTCCCAAGATCACTCAAGGAATATTCTCAATATAAAATCCATATTATTAGGTATATAATCCTATTTGGAATAGAAAACATATGAAATTAATTAAAAAATCATGGCATGAAATAAAAATAATAAATCAATCTGTTGAATTTCAAAAATTAAAAGTAGAAAATGTTAGAGAAATTTTATCTACATTAATCCACTGACTCCATAAATCTCTAATCTTAAAATTGACATCCAATTTTCATTTTTTAATCATTAATCTCTCCATATTACCCATTCAATCTCAATCTAATTGAATATTAAAACATGACATCATTATTTTCATAATCAATCACTTGTGTCTCCTAGATAAAAAAGTAGAAAACATTCTATATAAGGGAATTTTATTTGACGTTAAATATAGAAATTAATTTTCAAACAATATTTTGGGAATATAAAAAAATAATGGATTTAAAAAGTATAAAAACCTTTATTCGTGAATATATTTCTCAATTTATCATGACACATGATGGGTTTCATTATTCTATCATCAGCATGGATATAGAAATGAAGAGCACACATAAAAGAACAAAATCTATTGCAAAGTAAGATAAAAAATAATTAGGGATTTTGGGATACATACTAATATATTCATAATACTAATTAGTAAGAAAAAAAAACAAAATCATATAATGGAATTTAAAACAAAACACAATAGAGATTAATCTTGGTTTGAACCCCAAGTAGTACCCAGTGTTTGGCATCCTCCAAATAGAAAGTACCATATCTTATTCATAGTCTTATGGTGGGTTGAGCTTATTTTATTTTAACCACCACATTTTTTTCTTAAATATTTAATTCCTTTATTTATATTGTTGAGGATCCCATGGATAGATAACATCAAGTTCATCCCCTTATAAATAAAGTAAAATTTTCATGGTGGGCGTAAGAGAAAATATGAATCCTCTTTTTTGGTTTCTAATTTATAATCCTCTTATCAATTCTCTAATTTTTTCTCAAGGAATTCTATATTGAAATGGTATTTGAAGGGAAAATAAAATTGTAAAAATATTTGAAGAAAACCTGATGAATCAAAATTAAAATATCCCTCTTTAATGTAACCATGTGGAATCTCTATTTACTTGTTCAAATTCACATAGATATCCTCTTGTAATGGACCCAACCCTAGTAGCCTATAGTTTGTGGTTACTATATTAAAATGGAACTATAAAATAGTAATGTCATCCCAAAAGACTGAATAATTTATGAGTCTTTATAAATAAAATATATTATTTAATATCACATTACATAAAATACAACATAGTATTTTCATTGAGAACATCAATATTTCTTATAGAAAGTCCTTGCATATAAATCATAACACAATTCCAAATATCATGAGGAAAATACAAAAAAAGGTAATATATTATATGATTAGTGATATTTATTTAAAAGGTAAGTTATCATGAGTAAATAAATTATAATCAATATGAAAATATAAGTTACTAAAAACACATTCCATTTAGTCAATAAAATGAGCATTAAGAATAACATGTCAAGAATAAGTGATGATCAATAAATGAAATACAAATAATCACATGAGTTTGAAACTTATACATTTACATAATAACTATTCAATCAATCACATTTACATCAATAAGTAATCCCATAATAATTTAATCTATAATATTGTATATCTTAAACTTACCATCAAGGCCTTATGAAAATAAATCTTATATAAATGTGTAATGCGTCAACCAAAAACCCAACATATTTTGTCTCATGATACCTAATGATGCATCTAGATTCTATGTAATTTTAATCCCCAACCATCACTTAATATGTCCATTTCATTTCTAATACATTGAATGAAAAAATTAATTCATAAATAAAATGCCTTATTAAAAATATTTGTATCAATATTTCACCAATCAGTCAAAAACATTTCATAGTGAAATAGAACATATTAAAATAGTATATAGTTTTACGAAATAATCATATACATTATATAGTGGATATGGATATTTAATAGAAATGAAATTTATAATGAAAATTTTCACAATAAAGTGAAATTCTTATAAATAAATTAATAACAATTTTTTTTTGTAAAAGATAAAAGATAACAATCAATTAATCATAAATATATGTTTTATAATTAATACATTCTTTTTAGAGAATAAAACGATAAGGAAGAAAAAAATTAAAATAAGTTTTAATTAAATAGTTTTATTTCAAAACAATTAACAATTAGAGAATAATATAATTATTTTAAAATATTTATGGTGGTGGGAACGTCTATTAAAACTGTAAACATTAAAAAAATTCTTTTGAATTTTTGTAAATAAAGATAAAGATGAAAATTTTGAAAAACATTAAAAATATTACATTAAAACCTATTAAAAAGTCAAGGATATATTAAAATTTTATTAATAGATCATTTGGGGTAATAAATGAAAAATTTTAAAATAATTTTAAAAAATATGAACTTGGAAGGAAAATATACCCGATCAAAAAGAGAAATGAGGTTAGTTTTTATTTTTAACATTTATTTACATAGTTTAATTTTAATGCAGATTAAAAGATAGATTACATCATAGAAAATTATAAAATATATATAGGGCAATAAAATAGGTGAATTTTATTAAGGATATATTATTATATTCCTTCAATGAAAAATATAAACAATCTCGGAAAAAAGAGATTATAAAATAAATTCTTACCTCACTAATAACATTAAAATTGTAACCCCTTGAAAGAGTAATGATAAATTTAAACAATAATAATAATGAGTTAATATATATTCAAGTTAAATAAATAAAATTGGATGTCTATTCAACACATAAAAATAAATTGGTGTGTAATACCCAATATGACTCAATAGAGTGGAAATTATTATAAAATACTTTACAAAGATCATATAATTGAAGTAATATCTAAAAAATGAATCGATTAACTCTATAAATGTTAAATAAAAACTTTAAAGTAAAACATAATAAAATCATATTTCATTTCAAACATAATCATGGAATAACATAGTCAATAGAGAAGAAGTATAACCCAAGAAATGGAAATTGAGTTAAGAAACCCCTTACCTCAGACATCCACTATTTCTTTATGTTATTTAACATTAGTTTAACGGTTTTATGATTTTTTAGTATTTTTTACCAAAATATTATTCATATTTATACTAAAATATTTAATCCACCTATAACATATTATATACTAATCATCAAAACTATTTTATTATTATGATTTTTTCTAGTATTGACTTTTTAAATTTATATTGAATACTTCATTGCAGATGTTCTAGTTCTTATGTATAGGTTATAGTTTTATTATCTACAGAATCATGGTAATTCTATAATTATAATATTTATTAATTATGTAAATTTTTATAATCATTCTTTTATGGTGGAGATAGAAAAATGAATTACACCATTTATGGAGGAGGTAGGATGTATACACTCGTGAATGTTGATTTCACTTTTCGACAGATGGAATGAATGAAAAATAAATTATAATTCAACTTTAAAGAGTAATTATTATATAAATATATAATATATATTAATTAAATCTATTCTTAATATTATACATTTAAGGAAGAAATAAAAATAAATCATATCTCTTCATGGAGGTTGTAATCCGCATGTACAAACATGGGACATTATCATCTGTCAATGGATGGAAAGGTAAGAAGGTAAATGAGATATTATATTTAAAGAACCATAATTTTATCATAAATATAATATATACTCATTATCCCCATTTATATTACTATTCATGTAAAATGTTGATGAAAAATGAATTATACCGCTATGTAGAGACAATAAGTTGCATGTATTCATGAGTGATGTTCTCACTTTTCATTCTATATAAAAGTGGTGAAAATTGATTTTCCAATTATCATAATAAAATATTATGATATCGATGATATTTTGGTTATTATTTTAGTATGTTTACACTATATATATAGAAACTATATGAATAAATAAACATGAAAATTTTGGTAAAGATGATTAACACTTCTTCTATAGACTATATTAAGATCCCTTCTTAAGGAACCATTGAATGGTATTTTATGAAAAATGACTAATAATTCATGGATATAAATGTTTAGTAGAAAATATTGTTGGTTTTTTAAAATCAATGTTGGTCAAACTGGTGTAAATGAGAGAGGGAAGGGGTTTCCATTTACAATTGAGGTGAGTGCCACACTTGTAATTATTCAAACTCTTAAAAACAATTAGGTCCCTTATATGGATAAATAGATCCGTAGTTACTCATTTTATAAGGTTATATGGGTAAGGTAGAAATAAACATAAAAAATAAGGTTTAATAAATTTTTGAGACCATTTTAACCAATATTTCTTTTTAAACCCTTTTTAAGCATTTACAACCTTAACCTTGGTATTGAATTTTTCAATCTTAAAGGGTAATAATTTTACTTATAATTTAATAATTTGACCTTAAATGGAATATATAAGATATAATAGACCAATTATCATCTTCTATTTCTTATTTCATGTTTTTTTGATGATTTTTAATAATTTAATAAAATACTTGTTTTTATAAAATATCAGTAATATCATGTTTGGGAGTATTTATTTAATTTGAATATAAAGACATCTAGATAAAAAATTAATTTGAATATAAAATATTTTACAATATCTTATAAATTCTTATTAACAATAAAATTTCATTTGGACCATAATTCATCAAAAATATTAATTTTCATATTTTAAAAAACATTTTCTTTGATTTTATACTCTTTAAAAAAGCATTATGCAAGTTTTTTATAATAATTTAAGGTAATTATGCTTTCACTAAAAGTTATAAATAATTTTACATTATAAATATAATTTCATTATTATAAAAAAATCTTTAAGGTTTATTAACAACTTATATTTATCCCTATGTGAATATATAAAACAATTTTATAAGTAAGAGAGTGACATTTTGTACCTAAAATAATATAAATATCATTATCTTGAAAAAATGGAACCAAAATTCCATATGTTAAAATTTAATATTTATATGGTTTAATTAATCTCATAACATTAAAGAATATAAATTTTTGTATTTATTTGGATACTTAAACTAAATGTTACAACATTGTTTACACATTTTAACCTTACTGAGATAACAAATATGTACCCCAATTACTATTCATGATGGAAAAAATTAAAGTGACATGTTTCTCAAATTTGAGCCTCATGAATAAAAATATGGTATCTATTTTTCATAATTAAACCTCTATAAGTTATAAAAATTAATTTTAATATAAATTTGTAAAATGAAAAGAAATATTTTTATAGAAAAATACATATTTATGCATAGAAAATAAATTATATATAAAAATAATAATTTTTAAATAAAATTAAATTAATTACATTTTTATAAATGTAATGAATTATATTTCAATTTAATACCAAATAAAAAATATAATAACAATTTTAAATTTCTATATTTAATGAAAATAAATGGGAGTATTTCAATTCAATGAAAAGTAAATCATTTCAGAAAAATCCGAAGATCTCACCCAATATAAATTTTGATAGTATGATTTCTAAAATTATTTCATTTTAATAAAATAAAATTTCTATAAATTTAAAAAATTAATTATAAGTTTCATGTATAAAATTCAATAAACACAATTTTTGATTAAAACATATTTTTGAAGCATAAAAAGGGATTCACTAAAAATTGAGTGCTTATTTCTTAAGCATTGATTGATAAATTTTTATTGAGTGATGAGGTTACTCAAATTCATAAAAAACTACTTAATAGATAGTTTATCATTGTCACATTTGAATACTAATATTTTTATAGTCTATCACAATTTTCTTAAATATCAGTGTTTCCTGTTATGTAAGATATCAAGCATATTATTCTTTTAAACCAAATTTTCAGGTTGTTACATTATACCCCCTTAAATAAATAATTCCCTTTAAATTTTATCTCAGTTATCAAAGGTTACAGAATTGTTGAAAATCCACATCGTATAGAGGGATAATAAAACTAATTTTGAAAAGGGAAAGTGGGATGGATAAAGGTGACCTAAAACAATACAAAATCCAGTTCCCAGATAATGAAAAAATTTATGGGAGGTTCAAATATATACATGGAGTAAAAAACTAATGCCTAAAGACTAAAAATATTGATATATAACATGTTCATTATAATGTTAATGAACACAATACCATAAATTAGTAAGTGGTGAAAAGACTATAAATTCATCAAAATTGAATCTAAAAGGATAACATTTAAATTTCATTATTCCCCTTCTATAGTTCAAGGACAATTTTACTATCATTATTAAAAAACAATAAAATACACTTAATTTATATTTTCACATTTTATAAACATAATTTCATACTTTGGTTGTTCTTCATTCAATTTTCAATTCATTTATTAATCTATGAAATGAATATTAAAAAATAGATTTTTATGCTTGATGAACTAAAATTAATATTTAATAGATTACAAGATCCATAAAATAATTAAAAGTCATTTATTTTTTATGATAATATTCACCTAAAATAAAAATTGGATAGTACCATTTATCCAATATGGATAAATCATATATTAATATATAAATACTTATCAATAATACTCAATGTTCATCTTAATCCATTCCAGAAATAGTTATACTTAAGACTCCTCCAAAATATTTCTAACCAAATTCAAAACCCCAAAATGAGAAAGATTTTTTCACATATTTTTTTGACTTTAACTATTATATTTATACATAGACAATATAATTTTACACATTATTTCACATGCCAAACATGTGAATACCTTGATCATATATTCTCTTAAAAATATATTAATAAATTGAATCTCTATAAAACCTCAATGAAAACATATATACATCAGAAATTCTTCCCAAACCTTATTACACAAATAAAGTCACTAACTGTTGACTATATTCCTAAAATCCAAGAATGTAATAAACATCAACAGAGATTATACAAATCACGTTATCATAAAAAAACTAACAAATTTTAATGTTACCAATACTATCCCATTTAATTCATCAGTTTCAATCATCTCTTTATCCTAACTAGACATTATTGAATCAACAAAAGAAACATATTAAAGTTTATATTTCTTTTAATCAGGTGGTCTCCAAAAATATCAAGATACTAATATATTAATTTCCTGTTTTATTGGTACAGTTTAATAAATGTTTTCATGTACTAAAAGAAAAACTATTATAGAGTAATACTTATATGTTTCATGATTTTTATAACTAAAATATAGTTGGAATAATATTTCTACAAAATAATTCCTCAATAGAAATACAAAATCACATTATTCCTTTAACATCAATGATTGGAATAACATTTTTCCTTCCTTGGTATGTGATTTACCCTTTTTATTAGGTCATTGACTTTGATAATTTCCATGTTCTCCACATACAAGACATTTAATTATTCAGAAATTAATTTCACTATGACCCTTGTTTTCACATTAAAAACTAATCCCCTTCCTTCCTTATATTTTCATGGGTTCTTCTTCCCATAATCATGACATATATAAAATTGAATTTTCTTTTCTCTATGGTCATTACCACATGAAATTATAAAAAATCAAATCTGGCACTTACTTTATGAATTAAGAAACTCACATAAGTTTAAGTTTATGTTATTAATCGCATGTCAAAATATCTGATTGGGCATGATTAAAAGGTTTCTCCTTCCATATAATTGAGAGGACTTGTTTTTTTATACCTAACACTAAGAGGGGGTTTAATCATTGTTGGGGACTTTTGAAACCAATTCCAAATTTTGTCCCTGTACCTCTTGACCTATTACGATCTTGATTATCTTATTATCTTTTCCATATTATATTCAGTAATAGAAAGTAGTAAAAATATGCACATAATACTTTTACAAAGTTCTCCATTAAATAAGAGAAGCTACGTCCTTTCCATTCATGTGAATGACCAGTGCATGGATTCTCCACTATAATGTAATGTTCTATTATATTGGTTGACTATTAAAACAATCCACTAGTCTTTGTGGATCCCTACACATGGAGGCGTAAGGGAGATAATCCTCTTCCAACTTTGAACAAGTAGGATATGCCCTTACAAATTATAGTTATTTATAATACCATCCAAGACATTCCTCTTCCTTATTCAAAAGTAGGTTCTGCTCTTGGTCTTCTTTAGTTCTCTTCACATAAATAATTTCAAAGCAGTATGCATGAAATCATCCCTTCATTATCTTAGTGAGAAACCAACTTCTTATTCTATCTTCATCTACAGTGAAACAACCAACTTTACTAGAACCTGTTCTTTCTTTATCTAGAATCACATACATCAATGTAATTATTAAAAAAGTTAGGATCACCTTACCTGCAATCATCAGGTTCAATTATTATATTTTTTTTATGAATTCATGTGATCATGCAAATAGCATATGGATTAAACCTTATCTTCCATTTATTTTGTCTTCTTCTTTACAAACATGAAAATAGTTATTTTGGCTACTTTATTTATGTGTCTTCACGTATGCATGTGCATGCATGAAAGCATGAACACTAATCTTATTCTTATTATGTGAAAAACATTAAGAGATATGGTTCTATAAACACACACACACACACTCAGATTCTTCTTATCTTACTCTCATTTTCTTCTCTTGAACATAGTTAAGGTGTTTCCTTAGGTTTATATGTAGGAATCATCAAACCCGAATGGGTGAACACTTTTTATTGTGGGAGCTTCTCCTTCAACCAACTACTCAAGGCCCGAGTCTTTCTTCAAACCATGTACACGGGTACATGCAACACATACTTCCCTTCCTTCATCACTAAAACTAGAACCCTAGAAAACAATGGGATAAAGGTGAGGTCAATAGGGTTCTTACCTTTGGGAAGGCCATGGGATTCACGGTTCTTCTTCATGCATAAAGAGCACAATACATTCCCTTTGTAGAGTACATCAAGGGTGTAGTTGAACCAGTTGTGTACCCATGGGAACTTACTCATGAAATACACTTGGGTTTTTTAGAAAACCTATTGAGTGTTATAAGGTTTTTGTTCTTTGCAAAGCTGTTCGAGGGTGTGTAGCACCTATCGAAGGCATTCAAGAACAATTATTCACAGATCAGAAAGCTTGCATGACTCCTGATTGCTCTTCATGAAATGGTGCATAAAGAGATGCTCTGTTTTTCGAAATAGGAGATCTCAAATATTTGGGAGCAGCAGCATTCTACATCTCATGATCCTCCTTTTATAGGAGAGGGAAGTTTTTCTTCCGCGTTCACAAACCATGTGAGAGGCCACGAGGATTTCAGTTTTAAATCTCAGGATTTCTAGGGTTTTGAAAATATTCAAACCAGCTGGTGAAGATATGCCAAGATCCTAGATTTATTTCTTCTTCAATGAGAGATCTTATCTTCATGCATAGATTCAATAAATTTTGAACAATTCTTGTGCATTAATCTTTCTCAAACCCACGTGGCCTTGGAAACTCCATTTTCTTTGACCGATACATCATCTTCGAGACTTTGCATGCATGCAATATGTAGATTTCAAGGATGGTCCCGGTTCGATCCAGTAGCCTTAATGGTGCTGAAATGATCCTTCTTTGATAGTCTGAGGTCGTCCATGGTGATCAGGCTTCTTCATCAGTGAGTGCAATGTCACTGGTGGGTGGCATCATCGTTGATAGGTTTGATATGATGGAGCGGGATGGATCTAATTCTGTATGAGGATTGGATAGCCCTGGTTCAAACACACGCGGTGCGAGATCAGATAAGCGGTGATGATTTGTATGATAAAATTCTGTGGCTGATCAGATGATCGACTGAGATACATGATGATATGAGTAAATTAGATTACATCCACATTTTAAATTTTTTTTCTCACATTGAAATAGAGATGCTGGAGAGGCACGATTTATCAATCAAGTCATCTTAGCATCAGTTCAAAATTCTCCACTCCCCCCTCTGGTGCCTCCCCGCATCATTTCTATGTGGGCATGCTCTTAGCGCCCACTCTACCTTCTATGGGTATGCTCTTAGTTTCCACTATGCACTCTCCACATGGTTTCACCACCGTGCACATAACTGCGGGCTTATACACAGCCCGCATGCCCTATGACTCTTGTAGGTCTGACCTTAAGGCTTCCATTAGGCATGGTTGACCCTCGGGTCCCGCATGTGCCTGAGGTTGAAAACCTCGACTAGTATTGAAAGGTTGGCCTATTTTTTAGCCATCCACAAAAAATACTAGTGTAGACTTTCATTTCCACCTTATAACATAATTCACATGCACGACTACCACATTCCAATGAAAATCTCACGCCACTCCCTTGTTTTCTTCTTCTTCAAACATAATGCTCAATATTTTCTTTTTACATGATCACTCATATAATTAGAATCTTCAAGCCACCTATGATTCAAGAATAATGTATGGAATTTTTTTTGGGTGATGCGTTCTCTTCAAAACACATTCCTTCTTCTTTGAGGATCAACACAAACAGTTTTCTATTTTATAACAACATAGAGAAATTTCCAAGTGTTGAATACAAAGCTATAAATCCATAACAATTCTCTAGGAATCATCACTTTAATCAATATCCATTAACTTAAGAGTTCCTTATTAATTTTTACCATTATTGATACCGGTTTAAAACAAATACAACTTATACACAATGTGGTCCCAAAAATCATCCCATTTTGATTTTTTTTCATGCATTTGGACGTCTCCTAAAATGAATGTGTCAATGTGAAAATTAGAATTTTATCTCTCCCATTACTTATTTATTTCCCCTAGATTTTTATTTCACTTATATCCCCCATATTGACAACAAATAAAAATTTCATAACTTATTGGGTATCATTTCATACTTATGAAATGTTCCATCAACCATTTCACTCTAAGTATACATGATCATTGCTCGGTGTAGAATACAAGAGGATTTGATTTAGACAACAAGGATGTCCATCAGCCACTGAATATGACACCTAATTGGATGAGAACTCATGTACTATGTTCAAGGGATTTCAACATTAATTAAATTCTTAGAATAATATGTGTGATATGAAATAATCAACCAAAAATTCATGCACTCTCTCACAAAAGGATAAAAAATATCCATTGAAAATTGGCAGGATAAGTGGCCTTGGGCACTTTCAATCTTCTTATTTAACTAATTAAAATTTTCTCTCCCACTTTCTATAGTGATATTTATTTTGAGTAACCAAGGATGAGTGATTTAGAAATAACATACCTTTTCCAATGACATTATCTTCAAAAAATCATCTGAATAATTGAGTTTTATACCAACTAATGTTGATACTGATTGAGATAATGACTGTGGCCTCTTCTTCATGTGTCTCCCCTCAAGGTAACACTTCTAATCACTAAATACCAGGTTATCCCACTAAGATCTTACCTCAATGTCAATTCCCATTATGATAAGAACAAATACAATCCACATAGATTTAATGGAATAAGATTGATCATCCATGCTCTATCAATGAGAACAACAAGGTTGGGATGATTTTCATAACCCAGATGCTCCATTCTTCAACTTTAACAACTGATCTTCAATTATGACTATGATTGTGTGGACCTCACTATTTATTCCATCTCTTTGTGTGTGAGTCTTATCTCTTAAAGGGATTTCAAAGAACTTGAATCTCTTGGTGAAACATTTATCTTCTTGAGGAATTCTTGTTGGGTTGGAGTAAATTTTATCCATCTTCTAATAGTGTTACTATCCTTGTTGCACCTCAGAAACAGAATTTATTTTCCTTCTTGTAGAATCTTATTTTTGTTTTTTTCACTAGCCTTTTCCTGTGCATAATCCATTTTCCTCATTCTTTTAAAATATTTTTTCCAAACCACCAATATTTCATTAGGAACTGAGGCATCAATATTGGATCCTCTACATGGCTTCTTTTAAGTGGAATCCTTCATAGTGGTTCTTTTGGATGCACCTCCCTTCATCTTATTGGACATAGAATCCAAGTAATTATCATACATTTGAATTTTGGCTAGATTATGTGATCTTAATTCCTTATTAGCTTTGGGTACCTATTGAAATGAACTAGAACTGTTTATGTGACCACTGTTATTGAATACATCACAAATATTATCTAACTTTCCAAATCTATTTGCAGTATATATATTCTTCTAGAACTATGGATGTTGCTTCTTATTCTCTAGATTTCTCACCCTTGAGATGGTATTTCTCTATTATTTTACATTTAAGGTATTGTACCAAAAATCTAGTGCACAATTCCCTAATCTATTATAGCACCAACATTGAAAAAAAACCTTGACTCTTTACCATATTCATTATAAGGTTATGAATATTTTTCTTGGTAAGTTGTGCTTTCTGTGTGGAGCTATCTACCAAATTCTTCTTCCTATCCAACCTAGTCATGGTGGTAGGTATCTCCTCATTTTTATCATCCATGATTTTTTTTAATTTTTCATCAAACCTATTCTTTTTTTAGAATAAATTTTAGAAACATGAGTACATGTTGGTATGGATGGTACCTTCACTTTCTCAACTTTTTGTGACAAATCAATGAGTGAATCCATGATCTTATTGTCACATGCTGGAGGTATTTTGACCGTAGTATCCTCTAGTGAGAATTGAGTACTAGAATCAACTATTTATTTCTTTTTTGGAGACTCAATATGTGTGTTCTCAAGATTGGTCAACTCAACTTCCAATTCTAGACATCTCATATTGAGGATGGATTCCTTGTCTTCAATCATAGTAATTTTATCATCAAAAGCCTTATTAAATATTTAAACTTTATCTTCATGCATCTTTACTCTGTGTTTTAACAAAGAGTCATGTTCTTTGATCTTCTTGGAGTATTCATCCAAATATACCTCCTTGACTTCATTGCTCATTTTCATATCATCTTCATGTGCATGGATCTTCTCTCTAAGAGTCATGTTGATTCCATCCTTTTCTTCAACATCGTTGATCCACTTTGAAGAACATAATTAAATCCAATCTTTGTTTCTTCAAAGGATCAAATATTTTTTGGAAGATTTAAACATCCAATAATTTCTTCTTGTAATTAATTCTCCAAAACACCAGTTTATTCTTCCAGCTGAGCGATATTTTCCTGTATACATTGGAATACTCCACAAACAAAGGATGTACTTTCTTCAGGGATACCATGAAACACCATTATTAATCCATCAATTGATTTTTCTTTAGATTATTAGATTAATCATCACCACTTGTGCTATAATTTTCATCATGAGAATAATTTCCAAATGACCTAACACAAATATCTTGATCAGTTGAGATAGGAATGTTGTCCCTATTATTTGTGGGGACTTGATCCACCTTATCATTACTTTCCAATTATAGTGTGTATTCATTGTCATCAAGATATGAAGAGCCATATGCTTCTTCTTATTTAAATACAAAGGAATTATTCTTCAACTTCATATTCTATTTATTTTTACTATTCATCATGGTCTTGGTAGACATAGCCTTCTGTTCAGAGATAACTGTATCTTCACTAAAAGTGCACTGCATTGATAGCACAAGAAAGAAACTCAAATCTTCAAAGGAGAATAAAATCTCTGTAGATAATCCAATAGAGGTGAACCAATACCTCTAATACCAACTAAGAAGACCAGTTTGGGATATACACAACACTGAGAGGGGGGGGGGAATCATTGTTGAGGACTTTTGAAACAAATTCCAACATTTTTATCCATGTTCCTCTTGACCTATTAGGATCTTGATTCTCATATTCTCTTTTACCAATCGTACACAACAATATAAAGTACTAAAAATATGCACACGATATTTTTACAAGGTTCACCACTCAATAAAATAATGTACATACTTGTCATGAATGGGAATGACTAGTTCATGGATTCTCCACTATAATGTGACATGTTATTACTATGGTTGAATAGAAAAACAATCCACTATTCTCTGTTTCTCCCTAAACATGTAGGGGGAAGAGAGATAATACTCTTCTAATGTACAAAAAGTAGGATATTCCCTTACACTTTCTAGTTTTCTATACTTCCATCTGGGACAGTCTTCTTCATTATTCAAAATTGGGTTCTGATCCTGGTCTTCTTTGGTTATCTTCACTTGATTACTTACAAATTAGTAGGCAAGAAATTCTCACTTCTTTCTCTAATTCCAAAACCAACTGAACAATTATTATTCTCTTTTATTCTCTAGTGAAACAACCAAATGTAAAACAAATTCTTCTTTCTTTAGCTAGAATAATATACATCAATGTGATTATTCAAGTAGTGAGGATCATCTTACATGGAATTAGTAGAGTCAATTATTCTCTCTAGTTCATGAATGCATGTGATCATGTATATAGCATATTGATTGAACTTTATCTTCCCTTTCTTTCTTATTCTTCTTTACACACATGCACATAGTCATTTTGGTTCTTTTATTTATGTGTCTTCATATATGCATGTGAATTAATTCAAGCATGAACTCTACTCTTCTTCTCCTTGTGTGCAAACCCTTAGTGGATATAGTTCTTTAAACACAGACACACACACACACTCGACCTCTTATTCTCTTCATCTTCTTTTATTCTCTTGATGTTAGTTAGGGTGTTTCTCTAGGTTTATATGTATGAATCATCAGACCCAAATGGGTGAACCCTTTGTCTTATGTGATATTCTCCTTCAAAAAACTACTCGATGCCTTGGGATTTCATCAAACCATGTTCTTGGGTACATGAAACATGTATTTCCCTTTCTTATTTACAATGACTCGAACCCCTTCATGCAATTGGATAAATATGAAATCATAAGGGTTCTCACATTTGGGAAGGATGTGATATTCATCGTTCTTCTTCGTACATAAGGAGAACAGTTACTTTAAATTCATAGAGTACAACAAGGGTACGATTGAACCGATTGTGTAACCATGAGAGCTTCCTCAAAAAACAGATCAAAGATTTTTAGAAAAGCTATCAGGTGTCCACGGGTGGTGGTTATATGAAAATCTGTTCGAGGGTGCGTGGAAACTATTGAAGTCTTGAGGGGAAAATTTTTCTCAAAGAAGAAAGCATGCGGGACTCCAGGTTTGTCTTTGCAAAATGGTTCAAAAAGAGATGCTCTATTTTTCAAAATAAGATCACTAAAATATTTTTGAGCAGCATCATTTTTATCTCAGGATCCTACTTTTATAAGGGAGGTAAGTTCCTCTTCTGCATTCACAAACTGTGTGAGAGGCCGTGGGGATTGCGGTTTGAATGCTCAGGATTTCTAGGGTTTTGAAATTATTCAATCCCACAGATAAAGATATACCAAGATCCTTGATTTGTTTCTTATTCAATGTAGGATCCTATCTTCATTCATGGAGTCAAGATCATGTGTACAATTCTCATGCATGAATCTCGCTCGAACCCCCAAGGCCTCGAAAAATCTGTTTTCCACATCCGATTATTCTTCTTCCAGACTTCACATGCATGTAAGACGTATATTGTATGCATGGTCTCGGTTCGATCCAGTTTCCTTCATGGTGCTAAAATGATCCTTCTTTTATAGTCAGAGGTTTTACATGGTGATCGGGCTTCTTCTCTAGTTAGTGTAGTGTCGTCAGTGGGTGGCAGTGCTATCGAGAGGTTGATGATGATAGTGAGAGATGGAATTAATGCCGCAGGAGGATCAGATGGCCCTGGTTCAAATGTATGTCGCACGAGATCATATGAACGGTGAATATTTGGATGATCGAATGCCGCAACTGATCAGATAGTCGAACAAGATGCGAGATGAGATGAGTGGCTGATATTTCATCTAAATTTTTTAAATGTTGTCCCACATCGAAACATAGACGTGAGAGTGGAACAATTTATCAATCAAGTCGTCTCAGCATCACTTCAGAATTCTCCTCTCACCCCTCTGGTGCCGCCACACACCAGTTCTCTATGGGCGCACTCTTAGCGCCCACTCTGCCTTCTCTAGTCATGCTCCTAGTGCCCACTATGTACTCGCTTCACAGGTTCACCACCATGTACGCACCATGGAGCTTATACATGGCCCACATTCCCTATGCCTCTTGTGGTGCTGGCCTTGAGGCTTCCTTTGGGTGTGGTTGACCCTTTGGTCCCGCATGTGCCTGAGGTTGAAGAACCCAGCTGGCCATGCATGGTTGGACTATTTTTTAGGTAGCCACATAAAAAATCCTAGTGTAGCCTTGAATGGACAACTTAGAACATAAATCACATGCATGCCTACCACTATCAAATAACAAGCTCATGCCACTCCCTTCTTTTCTTCTTCTTCAAGAATAATTCCCAATTTTTTTACATGATCACTCTTAGAATTAGATTCTTTTAGCCTAAACTGATTCAATCAAAATTTATGGAAGAAATTTTTAGAGTGATGTGTTCTCTTAGAAACACATTCCTTCTTTTTTAAGGATCATCATAAACAATCATCTTGTTTGTAAAAACATATAGAATTGTCGATGTGTGGAATCCAATTCTTAGAATCCTTAAAAATTCTCCTTCCCTCTTCACTTCAATCAATCTCCATTCACTTTGGAGTTCCTTTTTCATTTTGACCTTTACTGATACCAGTTGAAAACAAATACAACTTAAACACAAAGTGGTCCCAAAAATACTACATTATTTTTATACTCAAGAGAAAAAACATTACATTTTCTATCACTAATAGAAATATCATGATTTTTCCTGATTCCAAATATTGAATAAAACAAAATAAAAAATATAGTGTTAATTTTTTAATCATATAATTATGAAAAGGCACTCAAAATCATGAAACATTACTTTCAATCTATCTAACCATATATTTGACCTAGGTCATTAATGATCATCATATATTCAAATCCTCAATAATGGACCACTAAAAAGGCATTAATTAACCCATGAATATCCAGTAGGAGTGTGAAAACAGGTGTGAAACAAGGGCACATTCACCGTTTACCAAAATATTGGCCAAAATATACTCAACCAACTATTTTCAAGGTTATTATCCCTAGATGTCGATGTGCCAAAACTATTACCACTTTTAGTATCCATAAATGGAATTTTTTTCAAGAAAACCAAATAAACTCTACCTTACCAAAAACAATATGATATTCTTCTATAATTAGTCATATCATAACGGTTTTTTATAGTGTCATATTCTATAATATATTTTTTCTTAAATCTAGTTCCAAACTATTATACTAATGTTTCTTTGAAACTAACTATAGTGGATCCGTAACTTATAGCCTAGTGTTTGTCATTAATTTTTTACATTGACAGAAAATACACATGATCACATCCCAATGGAATGAATAATTTAGTAGTCTTGGTAAGGTAGATACAAGAGGGAATAAAAAATTACATAAAATAAAATATAGTATTTTCTTATATAACATCATTATTACTTCAAATATATTATTTCATATCAATCACAACACACATCATGGAATCATGGGGAAAAGAAACATAAGAAATGGCTAAGATTAAATACTTGATAAGGGTTATGTACAATGGAAGTTTTCCTACGTAAATAATGAACAATCAATATAGAAAGTTAAATAACTAAAAACAAATTTGATTTAATAAATAACATGATCAAAAATTGTAATATGTATTGAATAAACAATGATAAAAAAATTTAATACAAATAATCACCTTAGCTTAAAAATTACTCATAGATATCATTAATACTCAAATAGTCACATGGACATCAATAAATTATTACATAATGATGGAATGAATAATCATGGACTTCTTAAACTAATATTTGAAAATTTGTTCCAAGAGATATTACATAAGTGGGCAAGGACTTAGACAAATAGAAATTTTTTGTCTCATGAGACATATTGATTCATTGAGGGGATACATAATTTTTGGCACCACCCATCACTTAATATGTTCAATGACATACCTATACAATCAATGATAAATTTAAATCATAACCAATATTTATTATCAACAAATATCTATATCAATATTTCCCCAAACAATCAAATCACATTCGTAATAATATTATTATTATTTTAATTGATCATTGATTGTATGGGGAAATATTGATATACAAGAGGTGTAACACCCAAATAAATTATATTTAAATAGTATATAGTTTAGAAAAATACCATATATAGAAACAGTATACATTTTAGGAAAAATGGGTGATAAGATGTTATAAAAATAATATCATTATATATATAATGAAACTATAAAATATTCATAATAAGATTATTATTATATATCTCAGTGTTTCATGTTAAGAAATATATTAAGACTATTATTATTTAAAAACTTTTTCTGGGTTGTTGCACCTCTTGTATTATCTCTAATAAATGTTTCAAATGTATAGGGTGCTCTATATTTTCCTTATCTGGTGCATCTTATTTTTCATTATCTTCCTCCAAGGAAAAATTATATTTGGATAATTCTAAAAATTCAAAACAATGAGAGTTGACACTCAATTTAGGTTCAATAAAATTAGTGGAGAATAAGTTTAATAAAAGATCATATCCTAGTATTGGTTTAGCTTCAAAACCTTCTTGATTGACAAAACTAAAATCAAAGTTGAGCAGTAGTAGATAGAGGTAGGTAGTCAGGCTCATCCAATATTTCTTCGAACTCAGCCCTAAGGCTGGTTTCTCCTACCAAAACTAGAGAGAGACACAACTGTGCTAATTCCTCCTTTTAAGATATAGTGAAATTTTATTTCATTTCATTCTTGCATATTCATCCCAAGATTCATTTGAAAATTCTTATCTCCCATATTGTTGGGTCCAAAAAATTGAAAAGGGAAATAAAATACTCTTGGGGATTTGAAAAAGTAAAAAATTTATTAAAAAAGAATAGATGAATAAGACAAAAAATTATCAATGGAAAGAAGAGTCACCACGAAGTAGAGATCCTTCGAAGACTTTTTCTTCGCATAGAGGTCAATGGTTTCAGGAATCATCTATGATCTAACAAGTCCAAATGATGGAATTGAAAACACTAGTCCCCCCACAAAAAAACCATTTTTAGGAAGGAGAGGAAATAATCCCTGCATACGATTCCCCATAAACTCAAATGGTTCGCGGGTGAGGTGGAGCTGCCGACTTCCCACGAATGAAATAAAGTCTTTCATAAGAACGAGGAGGTAGTTTTATCCACTTCATATGACTACCCAGTGCCCACTGACCAAGTCATCCACAGGATAGGTTTCATCCTTGGGATTTCATAAAAGGGGTTTTACGGCCCACCAATCTCGTTCTTCCACCTCTCTACAAAAGGACCTCTAAGAGGCTTTTCGAGGAGAGGTTGGAGAGGGATTTTGGGAGGAATGGATTGATTGAATGCACATAAAAAGAGAGAATCATAAAAGATGGTCTCTATTGAATATCCTTAAAGGTATTCCATTCTTCAATCTGGAGTCCTACATAGTAATAAGCTATGCAGGTGGAACCCTACACCACATAGAAAATATCTACACGAAAGACCCACACCCCATATAACATCATTATACAAATAAGAAACTTAGAACCACATAACGAATGTTTACACAGATGGAACATGGTTCTAGATATAGAAATTATCTATAGACTAAATCTAGGATTGCGTACCATCACTATACATAGGCATTGCCTTCACAATCATAGAAACACTCTATGTGGGAAAAACCCATACAACATATTGAAATAGTATGAAGATTGAGGTATTCTTAGGCATTTCACCCTCTAGTTTCAACCCTTTCCTTCTGTTTTCAATGCATTATCCATAGCCCCTCCACAAACTAGTCCCACTACACTAAGACAAATCCTCTTCCGTTAACACTGAAACTGTATGATAAAATAATCAGGTGAATCAGTGCACCCTTATGAGTTTACATACCATGGTAAGAAAATTCATGTGGGAAATTATTGTAATAAAGTGAACCCTAGAATGTCCCTAAATTTACATTACCATGGTAATGTAGGTTATAACCTTGAGATTCTCAAATTTCCCTCCCCATTCTATAGATTAAGGGTAATCACTATACTTTTCCTTTGATGAGAGCAAATGATAAATAAGGTAAAATCATACTTTCTTTCCAATTAGATGAAGAATCCCCTCCCCATTCCAGGAATTGAACTTAGAGAACACCATATAAGGTAATCCCCTAGAAAATTTTCATGTAACTTCCATATCCACAGCCTCTCTGACTTTTTTCCTCCTCATTTTCCACCAATGGAGAGGGGAAAGTGCATGATTTGATGGATCCACCTATTCCTCTAATTTCAGACACCGAGCATGACTTGAATGGGATTAGAGAATAGTAGAGATAATGGAATCTACATGATTCCCCAACTAGTTGAACTATTTGAACTTGGATTCCTTCTATATCCAGGATACATAGGATAACTATCTAAGGATCAAGCTCAAATTGGCCTTCTCTACATATGAAAGTCCTAACTGGAGGTAAGTGAGCCTCCTAATTGGTGAAATCCCCAATTATGTACCCCTTAATTGGCCACTTCAATGCATAATTATAGCTTTCTTAACTACACGGGTTCTAATTCATCACACAAAGATACATAGGAAGAAAATATTGTAGGTTTGATCCCATCCATAAAAAAATCATTTTCCCACTTGGATGATAATAAACTCCATAACTCCATCCCATATGGCTCAAAACTAGTTTTTTCTCAGTGAAAGACCAAGGTATTATTGATTTTTTTTTACAAAAGGGTAACATTGATGATGAATCTCAGATATATACATATTTACTCATTGATAGAGAACCTGATACATTAAATAGATTCTATACACATGCGTATTTAGGATTGATCTCATGACCTAGGAGTAATCTATAGACACACTATTGGGAGTGAACCAAGGATTCGTGAATAGATGAACATGGATTAAATCTATAAGAGAATCCTAGAATAAGAAATAATTCCCCCTAAAAGGGTGCAATGAGCTTGAGTTACAATCATATTGACCAATGTGAATCTATATGTTTCATTGGCCAAATAATCTAATGAGCACCTGTCATTGGAAGGAAGGTCCATGAATCAAGGATAAGAGGGTCGTTGTGTGTTTATAGCTCCAGAAATAAACTAATTAAAGACCATTTTAGGATGTGGTATCGGACATGGATTTATTACAAAAACATTTAACCCCCTACAATCACCTTCTTGAACCAATTAACTACGAAACCTTCTTTATAAGATAAAAAAGTATATAATGCCTAGTATCCATCAAACCATTTTCATTCTTGGGTATGAAATGCCTTCGGGTCAAAATAGAAATGGTGAACCCAATTTTAATCCTTTACCAAGGTGGTGGAATTACCCCCACCAAATCCCCTTTCAAATCCAACAAGAAAAATGATCAAGAAATATCATCAATTATGAATATGGTCATGCTATTTTAATTTGATAAGGTTTTAGTCTCTACTTATCACATATATTGTAGGTCTATAGAGCTACCTTTAAACGAAGGGAATACTCAATGTGTTCATAGACATGCATGTCGATAAATGTACCAGTTGATTATTACACAAAGTCAAGGACTTCATCACCCAACCAGAATATCCAATGATGGGTTTCGAACACGCTGATCCATGAGTACCCCCATAATAGTTCTCTCCCCATAGTGGAGGCTTCAAGACAGGACCTACAATTGGTGAAAGCTCACCTCTTCAAATGAAACCGACATTCTGGAAAAGGGAATTCCCATGATACATAGGAGCCTTGCTCAGGGTCCCCTTCCAAAGGATGTCACTAACAACATCGTGTAACCCATTATCCTCATTTTGAAGAGGATACCTCACCGAGGGATCTAATTGAAGTTCAAATTTACATTGATCCCTCGTGCTTCCCTCCAGGGGAAATGAACATATAATCTGGAGCGAGTCATCACCCCAGTACATGAATAAGAGACCCTCCAACAAAATACAGTGGCATAATACAAGAAGGCATATAGTCAACCCACTCTTCTAAAGCCTTCCATCAAAATATGGTGGCAGCCTACGAGCATATGCATATCCACACTCAGTCTTATGAAGAACACCATGAAAATATGGTGTAATATTATGAGAAAGATCAAATTACCACTAATAAATGCCTGTATCATCACACTAAAATGGAGGAAAATATTAGGTAGATGAAAATACATGTAGATCCACATGAATATCTTTATCCAAATAGGATAAAAAAACTACAAGCCGGATCATATCCCTACCAATGAATATGAAGATGACCAATCAAATATAGTGGAAATTGATTATGTGTAGAGTCGAATTCTTACACCATCATTTCAATCCCATCTGTAAAATACAATGCCAATCAAGTACAACAAGAGCAAAATTTTTGTGGATTCATATCAGGCTCGCAATATAAATATAGTGCAAAATGAGAAATCACAAATCTCTACCCACAAATATGATGCTTTTCATTCAAATAGTACGACCACTGAAGAAACAAGATGGTGCATCCTAGACATAAATCAATGACAAGCTCATTCCTCTACCCCAACATAAGAGAAAATCCAATACCCACCGGAAACCCATGGAGGACTGAAGCATGAAAAAACTTCTAATATGGCCTCGAAATGGGTATATATTCACATTCCAACCAAAGATGTATCTCAATAAATCTTAGAAATGATGGAGGATCAGACATTAATTCCTGACCATATTTTCCATACCTATCAGGACATAATAACATCTTGCGGAAATAGAATGGGGTCAAGCCCACAACCCCATATTCCCGAGTGGGGTGACTCATCCAAAAAATAATATACTCACTAATAAGAATATATGTATCCCTACTCTAGTCTTGGGGGGGGGGGGTTGATGACCATATTCTGTGATACAAGGACAACCAGATCGAGATCAAACACATGTTCCAACTAGGGGACACCATTCCACCATGGTGGCTACTCCTGGGCATGCATATATCCTTATCAGAACTCAAGATGTGCATCGAAATATCCTAGCATCATCACATGATCCAACAAAATAAGAACTCGAATATAAAGGCTATTACCAATAGCAGGTGGCCCCAGTTTCCCACCAGAGAGTGACCAAAAACAAAACACGCCAATGGAAATTGGGAAATGAAGAGCACACTCATGATCCTACTCTACTGAAAGTTCAAGTTCATGATACCATCAATAACCTATCAAAACTGGATCAAGATCCTATAAACCAATTAAAAAATTATGGGTTTGCAGTAGAATTTATAAAGGTCCTCCTATAATATTATTACAAGTAGTTATGAAGGTCCTCCTCAGAGCACCTATGGGGGCTTACTTCATAGGAAAAAATGACAAATAATGAGTACCTATCTCTTGATGATTGTCATGGTATCCCTACCCCTTACCATAAGATCAAATATCCAGATGGTGTTTCCCTTAATTTTATCCACCCAGATGGTCCTCCCCAAGGTATACACTATAGAATTTATCCCTATAGTTGGACATCAAGATATTATGGTAGTTATCTCAATGATTACAGTCACCACGAAGGCCCTCCCCACAATAAAATCAACCAGAGAAAAGATCCTCCCCTTATTGTAGCCCATCCCAGAGGTCTTCCCCCATATTTGCACTTCATATATTCTTCATGCAGCTAAAAATCTAGTTATTATGGTAGTTCTATCCATGATGGAAGTCACCACAATGTCCCTCCCCACAGTGACATCAAGAAACAACAAGGTCCCCCCATTTATTTGGTCCTCCCTAGAGGTCCTCCCCATGGTATATTCTATAAAACATATCACTTTGACCAAACACTAATCTGAAATGGTAGTCATTTCCACCATGCCATCAGCTATAAATGTCCTCCCCACAGTTAATATTTACACTAGTAAAAAGGTCCTCCCCTCACTGAGCAATATATGAGAAAGGACTCATATTCCGACGGGCATGGAAATATGGATTTAGACAATTTAGATACTATATATGTGGCAAGAAACATCCTTTCCCAGTCAGAATATGGACTGGGGAAATTTTCACCTTTTGATACATCCCTATACCATTCACATATGGATAAAACTCCTATTATCCCCAATAATGGGGATGAAATCATTAAGAAGAATCCATGTTGGTAAGACAAAAAAGAAGACTCTTTGGTGTATAAGAATAAGGATATGTTGCCTCTGAGAAGACAATTTTCCTGGGATGACATAACAGTTATGTTTTGTCCCACAACCACTTCTTATATTGACATACTAAGAGAGTTGTTCGAAGAATATATGCATAGAATTTCTCTAATTTTATGCAATACACTCCACCAGTTGAAATAAAAGTATTTACCCTATGATGGGTATGCATACTACGTCAATATATTAGAAGATAATAATATGAAAATTGGCCCAGAATCCCTTTTTTCTGCATAGATTCCACAATTAGAGAGGTGAAATAATGATATTGAATTGATTTTCCTCCATGCGCTGTATGTGTTGTGTTTCCTTATCAGAGATACACCATATGGTGTTCATATATATGGTTGGAGGGATGGGTTATTTTTAACACAAAATGCCTCCATAAGACTGACAAATTCCAGATTAGGCCAGGTAATAGAGTAACATGAGAAACCCTAACCCGTAGGGTTAGGGGCATTTTTACATCAACAACCCACATAGCGGACATTAATATTTTCCCTCCTAAGGTGGGAAATGAGTAGATATACCACCCATTCTGTCCCATCTTGTTATTCATTATCAATAAAATGTAGGAATATAGGAATGTCATATAAGGGTTCCCTCTGAATTTACCTTCACTAAGAAACCTGTAAGAAGACCATGGGATGGAAGGAGAAGATCTAATAAAGGACGTAAGAAGCTCTCATAACTTTTGGAAACTGGTACAACACCTAACATGCATTATGATTTAGTGAACATCATGGAAATAAATCCTTTGTACCCTTGCCAAAAATAATGTGAATGTGGACACATGTAGAGAGGATAGTTCTACCCATAATCTAATCTGTACTAAACCCAGAGGTGTGCACACCTAAAATCTGAGGGCTATCCTAAATTTGCGAGCTACCTCAGTCAATCCCTCAATACATCCTTTGCGAAACCCCAATAACTAGAAGAAAAAAAAACAAGAACATACATGAACAACCTCCCCCCAATGAGTATACTTCCTATACGCTGAAAGAAAGATTTATTCTATAAGAGGAAGAAATAAAAGAGTTTAGGTGAATCAATGTTGAGATACTCTGACAAATTCATCATGTCAGATATTTTTCCAATGTAGAGCTTCAATATACCCTTCTAGCGGTTGTGCCTTTTTTACAAGGGCTCATCTCAGAATATGATGTAAATACGGAAAGCTTATCCAATGTATCATCGGGACAATCTGTCCACCAATACCCAATCGAGATAATATATAAATATTTCCCTCACTTGATGAAACAACATGAAGAAATTACAAAAAAACCCAAAAAGGATTCCCTCGAGCGAGTATCCCCCTAAAGTGCCATATGTTCTGGAACAACCAATATTTTTCCCTATTATTACCTCCCATGCTCAGGTTCAACGTGACACACATCAAGGGATCATTAATACCATCAAGTCATTGGAAGCTCTATTGGAGGCCATGGAAGGGATGTGTGCTCCGATACAACCAGAATAGAAACCCTAGAAAACTAGGTGAGAAACGTTCCACCACTACCAAATTTTGAGAACCCTGTATTCCCATTATTCAATGGATCATGTGACCCGAAACAACATCTAATTCATTATGAATCTTATTTTGATCCAATGATGTAGACCCTAGAGAAAAAAGATGTGGTAAAACACAGATTCTTTGTGTTATCTTTACAAGGGCCAACTATTGTATGGTATACCTATTTTCCAGCTCAATAAATAAAATGATGGGAGGATCTATGGTGGCTATTAATTTTCTAGTTTAGTTCAAAGTTTCCTAAAACAGCAGTCATCAACCTTATCAACTGCAAATAATGGGATAATGAAAGGGTCTCTTATTTCATTTCCATATGTAATGGTATGACCTACTTACTAAACAGACTACTTCCCCAAGATGATATTATTTCTATGTTCATTGGTATACTTCATAATGAGCAGATAATTCCACTCATCCAAGTAATATATAAGACACGGTTTTGGGATTTATTTTCCGTTGTTCAAAGTATAGAGGATTCCTTATAGTGGACTAACCTTAAGTCCCGAGTGGCCCCATCGACTACATGAAAAAGTGTGGGAAGAGCTGAAGTGAATTCTATTATGATTAAGCCACCCCTACATCAGTCCCATATCCAATGCCTACCACAAATCATGTAGCCCTTGGACATCAATAGTATTCTCCACATTATCAAAAAAAGTGGTGGGTAACTATATGAAATTATTTTGAGGAAAGAGGTAATAAAATTTATTCATTTTGAGATGACCCTATCTGTGGATACTTTATAGCTACCATGAGCAAAAAATTTCTTTGGATACCATAGATAAAGGGGGATGATGAAGTAGGTATTGATTACTGTCTAGATTATTATCCCTTCCATTGAATACTGAGACACACAATTCAGGAATTTTTCGTCTTCAAGGACCTCCTATAAAAATTATAGTTTATGAGCAAGTCAAATTGGGATCACCAGTAGAAAAAGTGAAATATGATTCCATGAATAACCAAAATAAAGTGTTAGTGAAACAATGTTGTTAGAAACCCATTATAGAAGTTTGATAGTTGAATGACTTGAAAATAGTCAACTGAGCCCCTGGAATACTCAAATCATAGTTGAAGCATCCGACTATGCCTTTGAAAGATTCTGATTCAACTCCACTAACATCTTCGGCACCACAATACTCTAATGGTTGAGCATCAAAAAAAAAATATTGACCCAGAAGGTAGAGATAAAATCAAAGAACATAAACCTACATTAAGGACAATGATGGACTTAAAAATCTCAAATTTTATGCCATCAAATTTGATGAGATGGGAACCACCTCACAAAAAAACACTCATAAAAGAATTCAATTGGGGAGAGAAATCATCAGATGAGGTTCTGATATTTGGATCCATTAATTTCATTCAAATATTGGATCCCTTCTCTAATGAAGAGTAAATATATGAAACCGAGATCCCTACACTCAATTGTGAAATCAGAGGAATATGTCGTTGAGGCCAATGATACCCCTGAAGATGCAGCCGTATAAGAAACCAAATATTTGGATGTACCTTGAATCAAACTATCAACATTGTAGAAACCCATAGAATATCCCTTCATCAAACCCAATAAGAACATAATAATTCTATGGCCCCTACCATAGGACACTTCAGCTAGATCATCCAAGAATATCCATTAAAAGTGGAACACGTGTCTAATAACCAATGATAGGCAGGAAGACCTGCACATCCAAATCCACAATTACAGAAGTACCACCAACCCCTATCTTAGGGACCGGTCAATTTTCATTTAATTTTCAATCCCCTAATGGTCCTATGAAAGAGAATCCCCCAGTGGGGAAGTATAAACCTTTAGATCAGAAATATATCATTCTAAAACCATAATATTTAGTAACGACCATGCTTTGAATCCTAGGAACCTTTAATTAGTCAAAATATCACAAAGAAGTACTTATAGAATCTTTTATAATCCTCCCATTGAGTTTGAAGCTAAATTTACCACTACAGAAGTCTATCGTATGAATAATTATATAGAGGAATTCCATTTGATCATATCCTTCATATATATATATATATAAAGTTTCCATTATGAAGGGAAACATAAAACCCTTATATGTGTCAGGAAAGGTATATGATGTCGACATTCGATATGTGTTCATAAAAAATCATTCTAGAGTTAATCTCATTATACTATGGACATTTCGTCTGTTGGGATGTAATGAGGATGACCTTCAACCCTACTCTAAAACACTATTGGGTTATGAAATGATTGATAATAATCCTCTAGGTGTAATCAATCTAAAAAATAATTTTCGATACCTTATGGCCGAACCAAAATTTCTCGTGTTATGCCAAAACTAAGCCTTCAACATCCTACAAGGAAGGCCCTGACTACGTCATCATGTATGGATTCCCTCATCTTACCATTTGCGCATCAAATATTTCACTAATTTACAGAATGGAACCTTGAAAACTGATAAGACGCCATTAAAATCTTGGGTGTTATAATATATTGATGAAGGATTCAATGAGAAGGAAGGGAAAAAACCCTTAGTTGATGGGATTTATTAGGTCACCTCTTCAAATGGTTTGGAAAAGGCCCCAGATAACCCATTTAGGAACTCAGTGAAGAATACGTACTAACCATAAATTAGGTAGAGGGAATGAGTCCATATTCATATGTGTATTCAGCAGTGCTTACAATTTCATTCATGAAAACTGAGGCTAACAATGAAAAAACATCCTTTGGACCCCAAAACAATGGAGAATGCTTAAATGGAAATTACCTGAATCTAAAATCAAGTATCCATATAATTACTACCTCACCCATTAAGGTATAATAGAATGAAGACACTTTTTTATTTCCTCACCCCATCCTCTCAAAATAATTCCTCACTGTCAATCGAGTCAGAAGAAGTCAACTCAGCTTCCAAATGCCCAAATAAAAAAACTTCAATCAACTTTGGAGAGATAATATCAATAATTGTTTTCCATTTTTCATATGGGAAATGAATTTCATGGGACTGTATCCTTCTACTACAACCAATCAATTCAATTATATTCTCATAGAAACATTCTTATTTTACAAATGGGTAGAAGCTCCACCCCTCATAGAGGTAATAGAAAGAAGCATTGTTATCTTTGTGAAATCCAACATCACCACCAAATTGGGTGTCCCCCATACAATACTAACGGACAATGGAATGAATTTTTTTTCTATTAAATTGAATAACCTATATCGAAGGTATGTAATCAAGGCCAACCGTTCATCCAACTTCTATGTAGTGGGTAACAGAAAGATAGAGAACTTCAATAAGAACCTATCTAATATACTTCAGAAGATGTGATACAAGGACAATAAATAATGGCTGGACAAGATCCTTTATGCTCTATGGGCTTACCAGACCACAAACTTCAATGCCAATAAAGAATCTCATCCTCATTAATATAAAGGATAAAGGCAGTTCTACCAATCACAGCTCAACTACCATCACTCTACATTGCTATTTGTGATCAACTATCGATAGAGGAGAAATCCAAAAAATGGTTGGATGAGTTGGAGAGACTAGAAAAGAAAATATTGAAAACTCTTCATCATTTGAAAGTTTACCAAAACTATAATAGAGAGGAATTAAATAGTAGGGTTCTCCTCTAATCATTCCTCGAAGGAGAAATGAATTTGGTCCTTAGAACCCTGATGATACTTGGAAGAAACCTCAAAAATTAGATCCAAAATGGGAAGAACCATATTTCATACACAATTTCTACTCTAATGGAGAATATTTCATGATTTAAATGGATGAACATATCACCATAGCTCCCACCAATGTAGGTTTCTGGAAGAAATATTTCATATAGAAAAAATTAAGCCCCCTGATTGCAAGACGTGAAATTGCATAATGAAATCATATTTATCGCATGACATTAAATTGCATGACCCAAAACATACCGATCACATGATCTTAAACCACATGATAAAACATTAATGCTACATGACATTAAAATTCATATTATGGATGTCCCAACCATAAGATGTTAACCTATAGGATATAACAATTATTCGCTTTCATGTTTGTTGAGCCATCCTTACCATAAGATATTAAAATACATGGTTTCTTTCATCTTTAAAAAAAGATTTTAAACTATATGATATATGTTGTCCTTACTACAAGATGTTAAACTGTATGGTATTTTTTATCCTTACATTAAGATGTTAAACTGCTTGTTAACTTTCCTACATACCGAAATACATTAAACTACATGGTATCTATCGTCCTTTCCACAATATGTTAAACTGAAAGGTATCTTTCATCCCAACCACATGATGCTAAACTGTATAGGGATCATTGTGTTATAATCAATGATATTTCGCACATGAGTCAAATCTGTACCAGAGAAAGATAAAATTCCCATGTTCTTATATGAGATTTTGATCCATGTAGGAACCCTCTTTCTCGAAAAATATGTGTGGAATGATTCTAATCTACATAGGATACATAGTAATGCATAGTCACTATGTAACAGGCCCAACCACCACCAAAACAATTAATCTCCCCCTCCTTATATATGGACCAAATCGATGTACGGAGGTCTCTTCACAGAACTATGTAAGACTTGATTTCCCTCTGTTAATGGGATCCCAAGAGACAACTAAATCTTATATCTTGGTATTGCCACCAAAAGACACAAAATACCTCAATTGGACCCTCAACTACCTAAATATTGCACAAGAACACCCATACCATTCCTTATATCTCACTCCGAGTGTAGATCATATGAGCATAGGAATTTTTATAAAGGATTCCCTTGGAGGAACAAAGTTAATAGTTACATTACTAGCCCATCACCTTGAAAAATGGATGAAAATTCCCCCTCCCTATACATGGGTCTGATTGGTACATGGAACATACTAATAGAAACATGTATGGCTTTATTCCTACCCTTATAGGATATGTAGTCATGAAAAATTATACATCATGGTTCATACATCATCAACAATATATATATATCCCCATTTTCCCTATGTGTGGACTAGACCTGTGCATATAATTTCCTTCTTGAACTACATGTGGCTTGATTCCTGTACTCATAGGATATGTAGTGATGCCCAGATTCTACATCCTTGGGCGTATCCACAAAAAAATTCCCCCATCTCCTACACAAAAATGTAAACTTATACTGTAGATCCCAAACAATGATTCCTATAATAAGGATTTGTCGAAAGATCATACCTCCTAGATATGAGCCAAATCTATTTGGGGGATTCCATAATTCAAAAATAATCACAGTTTAGATATTTCTTTCATGCTAGAATATCTCATCCTGGTTATCCCATACTTACTCATGATTTTTATGAAAATTTGTCCCCACAACATGACATTAAACTGTGCTCATAGAGTACTCACCACATGACCATAAACTTCATGGAATAACTGTGTTATCACTTTGGAGGATAATGCATCTGACATTGGTCACCTACCATTACACTACACAGAACTATGTATGACTAGATTCCGGTCAATATAAGATACTTGGTGATGCCTATATACTCATCTCGGTCTATCCACCCAGAAAATCCAAAAAATCACCACTTTTTATGATTTGGACCTACGCAGGATTATTTCGGTGAAGAACTATGTGTAGTTTGATTCCTATCAACCCTTGTGATTTATAGTGAGGCCTGGATCCTATTACCAGGATCCCACTATGGAACACATAGAGATTTTCCTTCTCTTTATACAATATAAGTCTAAAGGGGGTTCTTCCACACATTCTCTATTTGTGAGAAATTTTTTTGAAGAATCACATGTCCCTTATTTCACGACAGGTCATCCATGTCCTCACAGCATGAAGATATATACAATGGAATCTATGTGCTCTCCAAACAACATTAATCTGTATTATAATTGTCATAATATAATTCCATTAAAATTCATTATAAAACGTCCTTGTTGTGTGAAATTAAAACTACACAGCATCACCCAAAATATAAATTTTCCCTTTCCCTTATCACTCAACCCCTAGGCTGTGAATTAAATTATTTCCTCCCCTTGTTTCTCATGTAGATCACAACTCACATGGGCTTAGGGACCTTGGAAAGGGTTTCTCCACAATGACTTGGAAAATAAATCCATGAAATTTGGTCCTAGAGGCACAACCATAAAAGGAATGATAGAGTTATCTCCTCTATATTGGGAAACCCAAATTCCTAACTGTATTACATTAAACTATGAGGTACCCCAAGAACTATATTAGGCTTGATTCCTATGAATGTAGGATACACAGTGACACTTGGATGAAAAAACATTAGGCCTAACCACCATAAAAGGAAAAAAATATAGCTAACATTAGCCCACTCCCCATATATAGACCAGTCCTTGGTAGGGAGTCTAATTTCAGGACACCTAGATCTTCAAAACTAGGTCCACCCTTAATAATGTAATCAAAATGCCCCATTCTACATACGAGTCTAATATATGTAGTGAAATATTTAATTATGTTGGAAATCATGTTCTGAGTATTTCTAAATATGTCTAGATATACTCTTTCTATCTTTCAAACTCCTTGATTTGAGTAATCTTGGATTTTAAAAACCCTCCCAGGCTATTGGAAATGGAAGGACAGTTTATTACGGACACCTTTGTTTGACTAAAAAAACAATTCCCTAATGGCTCTGTATAAGTCACCCTTAAAAATGCCTTTTAACCAAATGAAAATTGAAACTCAAGAGAGACTTTTCCTACCTCATTGCAGCTAATGGATTCTATGACCCATACCGTTTCTCCTAATCCGAGATCCCTCAGAAACATGGTTTAAACTTTTATTCCTATCGATGTCTTGGAAATGTTGGGATATCCTATTCCAATTATCCTCTATTAACATGGGGATTATATATAAATGTCATCATTCAAAGACATTAAAAATACATGATTTCTAATACATAATTTTCTTTCATGGGTCGAGATATGTCAAAGAATATATTTCCCACAACATTCATGTGACCAAAATAAATATGCACATGAATGTTTGGTATGTGTCTTTGTTCATTGGTGAGCACATATGAAAAAAACTCCCTATTCATATGTGTGAATCAGATCCATATATGGATAAACATTAAACCATCAAATAACTATGTCTGGATTGATTCCTATCATTATAAGATATGTAGTGTCACCCAAATAAAAAATCTCAGGTCATTCCATGAAAACTATTTCCCCATCCTTTCCTATGGATATGTCAGACCAATGTCAAGAACCCACTCAATCCTGTATGGGAATAATGTCTTCGTACATTCCAATGAAATCTCAGCCTAAAATTCCCCCTTTCAAGTTTGGTCACCCCCTCTCACAAACCATTGCTAAATGGTAAAACTCCTCACAAATGTCCTGATAGGTCTTCATTTGAGGATGTGAGGCCTTGAATTGAGTAAATAATCTTTTACTAGTATCTATAACTCTTAGATCCATGAAATTATGGTATACAATAAGGTTCATGTGTCGGTAAGCAAATCCAACTAAACCCAAATCAATAAACAATCATTGAAGGGAGTAAACCTCATTAGCATAGTTTTCCTAGGGAACTTATTTGGAAAGAGTACATATTCAAAGTCATGTCGATCTCCAAAAAAAGTGTTTCCTAATAGAATTGGTAATTTTTGTAACACCCCATGATTTCATATTATGTTATCTATTTAAATTAATTCAATAGCTAGAGTTACACGCAAAACCGAGTTCAAGCGCATCAAGACCTATCAATCTTACCATTAAAAAAGTAGTTATGAATATTATTAACAAAAATTTCAATTTTATATATATCATATATAATTTTTACATTTATCATTTGTGTTTCTTAAAAATAATATAATGAAAAATTCAATTTTCAGATAAAAGAAGTATTTTTCCAAAATGTAGTTTTTCCGCCATTTAATTGAAAACCATTTTTAAATCCAATATTTGCCGCATTTATATATTAAATTTAATGAAATTAAATTCTTATTTATAATTTCAACATAAAAATTTAGTCTGGATAATTTTTTTGTACTTTTTAGATAAATTTCATATTTAGATGAATAGTGAAAATTACTTAATTTTAATTAAAAATAATTTTTAATAGAAATAATTTATTGTGTTAAATTATAAATTTGAGTGGTTTTAAAGTAAAATTAGTTTATATTTTTATAATTTAATATAATTGAGGTCATTGTATGTAATTTCACATTTAAATTGTATATAAACACATGTAAATTTTTTGTTAGCTATTATTTCTTAAAAACCTGCTTTCTGGTTTGGATGATGGGAATTAATTTTAAATGAATTAAGTCACCTTATATGTTTTTAATTTGGTAAAATTAAAATAATTTTTGAATTTGGAATATCAATATTATCTTTGGTTTAATTTTCGGTATTTTTCTGAAAACATTCAATTTTTGATGAATAGTGAAAAACATTGTGTTGTAGATAAAAACCGACTTTTTTCATTTAAATAATTAATTTTATTAAAAATATATCATAAAGTAAAAAATAGATACGTAATACATATATTATTCCAATTTAATTAATTAGAGTCATTTAATAATAATATTAGACATATAAAATTTTATTGAACTTTTTTTATCATCGTTTACCCACATTCAAGGCACATTTACAAATTTGCATAAAACATAATTTTACCGCTTCTATGAATTGAATTTCAAATATATGAGAGGCTAAGTTGACATAAATAATTAAAATTTGGTTTAATATGATGAAAATATATTTTTTGGGTGAATAGTTACATTTGAATTTTATTTATCACAGTTAAAAGTAAATAGGGTAATTAAAGGTAAAAATGATATTATAATTACCCTAAAACATGTCCTAATTATATTGGATAAGTGGTTCTAGACCAAAATCATACTTATAAAAAACATTTTAACCTTTTGATCCACTTTTATTAGATTAGGACATTTATTATATTTTATTTAAGGAAGAGTTAAAAGTGTTAAATTCTAATTTTAATAACTAAAACATTTTTTATAGTATTATACATAAGATATATTAGACTATAAATTTAAATTAGAAAGATAAAAATATTTCCTACATCAGGCCTTTTTATTTATAAGTTTTATAAATTGAATAATTAAATTTATTTATTACACAATTATGATGCAGTAATTACCTTATTAATGAAAGATTAAAATAATTGATATTATAAACATTAAAATACTTGTAAATAGAAACATTTGATGCCATACACGAATTTTCTAAGTGAATTTGTTAGGTTTGGGTTAATTCAATGTATTTTTTTTTGAAGAAATCAAATTTATATGACTTTCGCAGAAACCAAATGCTAAGTAGTGTCAAAACTGACATTCATGAGTTTTTCAAAAAAAACACCATTATATTAAATGATATAATATTACTAAAAATATAAGGTTCTTACAAATGACTTATTTAATTTTATATATGTCATTAGTTGACCACATTAGGTTCTTTTGTCCATTTATAGTGTGTTTATTAACCATATAGTGTAATAATATAAGAGGACGTGGTAAAAGTTAAACTATTTAACTAAGAGTTAAATCTAAAAGATAAGGTTAATATAGTGACCTTAACTTGTCTAAAATCTATTATATGACATGTTTTCGGCCCATACCCACCTTATACTCTAAATAAATACATTTTTAGCTATTATAAATTTGAAATTATTTTATAATAAAATAATATTTCAATATTTTCCTAAAGCCCCCCTCACATCTATTATAAAATAGTAATTTTTCTTCTCTTAACATTACATCTCCAAATCCATTTATCTCAGAAAAAACCGGCTCAATTCTTCTCCAGAATACCCTCAATTTAACCTATATTTCTTACTATTATTATAAATCTAACCTATGTATCCATTTTGTTCAAATCCAAAGGAATCACCCAAAGAAGAGGTAATTATTTCATCACCTCTTTCAAAGTTATTTTCTTATTATACTTTTTATTTCTTTGTTATTTCAATAATAAAATAATTAATCCAGTAGAATCTACATGTGGAGATGTTATTATAAATATGGTAAAATCATATTCATTTTTCTATCCATCATATGAATGAAAAAGTCACCATGTGTGTGTACGTACGACTTACCATCACTACGTCGTGGTGTTGTTTGTTATTCAACACTACATTAATTGGATGGGTATAATAATGAGTATAATAAATGGAAATAATTAATATAACTTAATAATGTTTCTGTATATATAATATAACATCCAATTAAACACCATTTAACCATTAATATAATGATATTATCACTCATGCATATGTACGACTTATCGTCTCCACGACGCGATGAGATTCATCTTCAACGACCACCCTTCAAGAGTTTTTATAAATTTATATATATATTGATTAATTATGAGGTATATGAAATAATATTTCTAATTTATTAATATATATTTATGATGATAAATATATGATGTTTACTTCCATATTATAGGATAAGAAAAAAGAAACAATGTTCATGCATACATAAGGACTCTCATCTCTATAAACGGTGTTTCCATTTCATATATCTATCTATTATACACATTTATATTCTGAATATATGTGATATATAAATCATGTTTTAGATTATATAAGTAGGTAAATCGTGATCTAAGTGATATGATCAAGAATAACAAGTTAAAACATGTACGATAAAGAAAGTGATTATTTCCCAAAATGTTACTTTGACATGGTAATTATTATTAAATAGGAAATATAATGTCCTAAATGAATTATATATGATATCATAAATATTAATATGGTTCTATTATAATATAATAACATACTATGGTCATTATACATAAGGTTAAACGTACCCTCGAGTAAAGGAAAGTACAATGTAAGAGTTAATTCCTCAATCTAATTATTATCCAAGATTGTTTTTGTGTATGTTTATTATGGGACATATTTATTATCCATGTCCATGTTTCATAAAATAGGTTTCAAAAGGATTATTTTTAAGGGACACTTTAACTAAAACATCACTTTAAATGGTTTAAATATTTACTCTTCTAAATTATTCTCATTAATTTCCATGTTTTCAAAATGGTTTTAAGGATTTATTTATATGGACATGAATGTTTTAATATTTTAATTCCTTTCAAAAGTTTCAAAGTGGTAGGGTGAACATTGATACAGAAATGTGTTTTAAATGTTTTCCTTTAAAAATTGTGTGACTTTTAAATGATATCATGAAAAAGGGATATTTTTATCAAAGAGTTTTACTAATAATTTTCAACTATGTCAACATATTTACTGGATATTATTCATGATTGAGGTCTATTTATTGTAAAACAATGTTCTATATTGTATTGAATGTGTTATGATGAGTCTGATCATGGATGTACTATTTTTATACCATTCATGGTTTATGGTTAGAGTATCGACATTTTTTATTCTAGTTTTAATATAATTGTTTATGTTATGTTGCATCCTTTTCATAAAAGGAATGAATTGGACTTAGTAAGTGATGGGAAGGGACTGCTATAACCCCTTGATACATTGGTAGGTATCATGAGACAAATTACTGACTATGAACAAGTCCTTGAAAAAAAATTATTTGTAGTCATGGAATGAGGCCTTGAATATGTGGTTATGATGTTCTACATTATGTATTCCCTCATTATGAAATTATTTATTACATGTGATTATTATACTAGTAGAATATACATGTGCAAGTTTATATGGAAATGTTTGACTTATTTTTTCCATATCATGTTCATTTGTATGTTTAAAAGGTTGTTGTTTTTATTACACATCTTGCCTTAAATGTTTATAGCTTCCACTCAATTATTTACCCTTACTGAGCATTTGAGCTCACCCCATTATTATGTTTTGATTTTCCTTGATTCCAAGAAGTGTATTATTATTGATATGAAGGGTTAAGATAGGGGAATAATTGCATTCTCAAAGTACTATTTAGGTTGTGTTTTATGTTTGAATGTGTAATGTAACAATCATGTATGTGATATATTTTTCAAGACAACTAAACTGATTGGTCCTTCGAGACATGATTCCATGTGATCATGAAAATGTAAAAAAATAATACACCGAATTCGAGATTTTGGGGTCAGGGTGTTATAGTTGGTATAAGTGGAAGTTTAATAATAACCATGGAAATTATATTTAGGTACACTATGATTAAGAAACATTACCCTAATATAGACTTTGAGGATAACTGCATAAGAAAATCCAAAAATTTTGGTAATATTGATATTATGTGGGTTTTCAAAGTAGTAAATACCTGTCTAGATACTAATAGTGGATGTGGTTCTAGCACAGATATACCTAGGGGTGAAAACTCCAACAAGGAGTTTTGGGATTGACCCGAGGTATCCTGGTACACAAAAAATGGCCCTAATGCACAACTAGTTTTAAACTCTTGGGGAATATGCATAGTATAATTCAAATTTTCTTTACAAACCATTTTGAAGTATTTATGTTCAAATATGTTTGAAAAGAATTTTTTATGACTATGAGACTAGATGTCTAAAAATATTTAATTACTGTTGATAATTTTCTTGTTTTGGATTATAAATTATCATATGATCTAACCTAGTTTATGTCATCATTTTGAAATCGTGGTCAATACAAGGGATGCAAACTCCAACAATACGCACGATCCAAAGAGTAAGAATGATCATATCTTTCATGATCATAATCCAATATTTATAAGGGAAATAGTCTGCCATGTATCTACATCATATGATGAAATAGTATCATCTGTTAATAAGATATTTAATGAATTCTCTGAGTCCTATGGATTTGAAGGGAATCATGAAAATAAGAGGATGAAAAAAAGATAGATAAAGGGAATAATGGAAATATGGTTTCTACCACATGTGATAAATATGGAAAAAATCACCTTGCTAAATGCTCGAAGGGAATGTTAGTATGTTATAAGTGTGGAGAAAATGGACACCATGTTTGTGATGGAAAGGGTTAGAAAAAGGTTTCAAATTTACAATGCTTCATCTGCAAGAAGTTGGGAAACTACACAAATCAATTTCCAAATCATCAGAGTATGCCCCAAATGATTCTATTGGATAATAATTAACCTATGATACTACCACGAATGAAGAAGAATGACTAGTTTTTTTATGTTGTTATTAGAGAATTATTTCATTTGAGTGATGTATCGATGATGTATTAATTATATGAATGATGGGAATAAAAAGTTTTGTACTATAGTAATATTTCCTTGAGTATTTGAGATTATATAGTTATAAGAAAAGTGACTCAATAGCAAGTTAACCATTTTGGAAAACACATGGTTGAAGGAAAAATAAACCTTAATACGGTTTTGATACTGAGGTAGAGATTTTGGAACAAGAAATGATTGATTTGGATAAATTATCTTAGGTATTCTTAACTACATTGAAACTAAATAATGGTATGTTTATTCCATCATTGTTGGATATTAAAACATTTTTGGATTTAAGGAGTATATCCAGTATTCTATGTTTTATAGAAGGAATAAAGAAGTACATACCCATTCAAAAAAGGTTTTATACTAATTCAGGTTGTTTCCATTTTTCCATAGAATACATGATTAAGGTATTCACATGTTGTTATGTGATAAAAGAGATATTCATTTTTTATGTTGACCTTTCTTATAATTTTTTGGACAGTGAGTTTTGACACAAGTTCTTTAGATAAGTCTAAAGGATGGAGTTGAGTAAGTTGAACACTTGATTTTTTGTTTGAGGTTAAAGTATTATTTATTGAATACATTGACATAACATTTTGGGTTTTAGTAAACATTTAGAGGATTAATGGAATAAATATGGACATTATGATTTATCAAATGTGCTTCAGGCATAAAAAATTATTTTTGATCATTCATTTTCTACTGTGAGGGATGAAGTGAAAATAGATCGAAGAACTACCAAATGTTGAGAATATGATTATGATTGGAAATGAAATCATGTATATTTTCTTTAATTATCATCATGATAGTGAATTAATACCTCATCTTTAAAGGAAATATAATAAAATAAAATAAAATATCTAAAACAATGTGTTATCCTAATACCATATGTTTTTTCGAACCTATGATACTTTAAATCATCAAAGATGGGTGGCTTTGAGTCCCTGAATTTTACATTTATTTTTAACTTTTTTGTGATTGATGACCTCAATAACTCCCTCTGAATATTTATGTTTTCCCTCCAATTACATGTCTTTAATTTCTAGCAATGTTCTCTTATTCAAAATCCAAATTTGGCAGTGACTTTTTCATTTCACTTTCCCTCTTATTAAAACTAGATTTTATTAACCCTTTTTTCGATGTGAGTTTTATAAAAAGGTATTATTTATTTTCAACATTTTTTTGAAGCGAAACTTAAAATTGTGAGGATTCAATTTATTGAAGTAGGGGGAATGTAACAACAAAATATTTCATAGTATGTTATCTCTTTAAAGTAATTCAATAGTGTGAGCTACACGCAACACCGAGTTCAGGCGCATCATGAACTATCAAACAAGCCATTTAAAAAGCAAATCTGAATATTATTAACCACATTTTGAATTTTATTTATATATCCTATATAATTATAACATTCATATATTTTGTTTATTTTACATAATATAAGGAAAAATTCAATTTTTCAGATAAAATAATAATTTTTCAAAGATGCATAATTTCTACCTTTTAATGGAAACCCCTTTTCAAATACAATATTTGACACTTTTATATATTAAAAATAATTAAATTACATTATTATTTAGATGTTGGACATAAAAATGTAGTTTGGATAATTTTTTGGTACTTTTATGAGAACTTTCTTATTTTGATGAATAGTGAAAATACTAAATTTTAATTTGAAACAACTTTTTTAATTGAAAAAATTTAAAGTGTTAAATTATATATTTCAGTGGGTTTAAAGTATCATTAGATTATATTTTTATCATTTAATATAATTTAGGAAATTTTATGTAATTTCACACTTAAATTGTACATAAACAGATGACAATCTTTTCATAGTTTTTACTTCTTAAAAACCTGATTTCTGGTTTTGACGACCTGAATTAATTTTAAATTAATTAATGAAGCTTATATGTTTTGAGTTTGGTAAAATTGAAATCATTTTTAAATTTGTAATATCAAAATTATCTTGGTGTGATTTTTTGGTATTTTTCTAAAAACATTCAATTTTTGATCAACAGTGAAATACACTACGTTGTAGATAAAAATATAAATTTTCATTTAAATAATTATTTTAATAAAAAATTCATCTTAAATTTATAATATATACATAATGAATATATTAGTCCAGTGTAACTCATTGGAGTCTTTTTCTATAAATATTAGACTTAAACAATTTTATTGAAATTTTTTAACATCTTTTACTTACCTTATAGAAACATTTGAAAATTTGAATAAAACATAATTTTACCACTTTTGTGAATTGAATTACGAAATTCTGATAGACAATGTTGACATCAGTAAATAAAATTTGGTTCAATTAGATGAAAATTATTTTTTGGTGAATAATATATTTTAAATTTTATTTAGCACGGTTAAAAGTAAAAATGGTAAGTAAAGGTAAAAATGATGTTATAATTACCCTAAGGCATATTCTAATTAGATTTTATTATTATTTTTGACCAAAATAAACCTTAGGACAAAACTATAAATCTTTTTATCCACTTTTATTAGATTAGGGAATTTATTATATTTTATTTAAATAAGAGTTAAAAGTGTTAAATTCTAATTTTAATAACTAATCCATTTTTAATATAGGGTTATACATAAGATATATTCGACTATAAATATTCCATAGATTGATAAAATGATTTATTACATCATGGTATTTTATTTATAATTTTTATACAATAAATTATTAAATTTATTTATGACACAATGATGATGCATAAATTACCTTATTAATGAATGATTAAAATAATTGATATTATAAATATTAAAATAAATTTAAATAGAAACTGTGGATTCTATAAAATAATTTTCTAACTCAATATGACATGTTAGGGTTAATTAAATATATTATTTTTGAAGAAATAAGATTGCTATAACTTTCACAAAAACCAAATTCTAAATAGTGTCAAAATTGGCATTAATGAGTTTCTAAAAAAATAATATTTTACTAAATGATATAATATTTATAAAAATATAAGGTTCATAAAAATGAACTTAAATAATGTTATATATGTCATTAAGGAACCACTTGAGGTTCTCTTGGTAGTTAATAGTGTAACATCCCAAGTAAGTAATGAATAATAGATATTTTTATCTATGTCTATTAATGATTAATGTAGTGTTATAGAGGCTTAAAATGAAAATAAATACAATCTTATGCATGGAATACACTAATATTCATAAAAGATTGTTTTAGTGCCTTTTGATGGCAAACCATTTTTGAATCTATATTTGGACAATTTTATAAACTATGTTTGTCAGAATAAACTTATCCTTTATGATTGGGACATCAAAATTTACCTTGTGTGAATTTTTGGTATTTTTCTGACAATGTTCATTTTTTAATGAATAGTGAAAAATACTGCATTTTACATCAAAACTGCTTTTTAATATAATTTATTTATATGATTATATTATGTTTTGAATTGGGTTTGAAGTGAAATTAGAATATATTTTTACCATTTTATCCAATGGTGGTCATTGGAATCAATTTCACTTTGAAATTAGACTTAAATTGGTGTCAATCTTTTGATACTTATTGTTTTGTAAAAACACGCTATTTACTCTGGCAGCGGGAATTAATTATTAAATTAATTAATGTGACTTATATGATTTGAATTTTGTAAAATAGACTTCATTTTTGAATTCGGAATATCAAATATAGCTTAGGGTTAATTTTTGGTAATTTTCTGAAAAACTTCAATTTTTGATGAATAGTGAAACCACTAAGTGGTAATCAAGCAAACTGATTTTTCAGTTAAATGAAAGTTTACCACTAATGTGTATTGAATTTTGAAAATCCGACATACATGGTTGTCATTGAGAAGTAAAATGTGGTTCAATGAGATTAAAATAATTTTTTGGTGAATAGTAACTTATTAAGTTTTTAATCGCGATTAGTGGTAATTAGTGTAGTTTAAGGTATAAATAATGCTTTAATAATATGAAATGACCTAGACACATGTCCCAACCTTATTGGGTGTGTCATGGCCGACCAAGACAAGCCATGGGTCAACTTGGGGACCCCATGGAGACATTTTGGTTGGGAAATGACATAAATAACTTTTTATTTAATGTAAAAGTAAAAATGACACAAACATAATATGTTTTATGAAAACAATTTTTACATGGGGTTATAAAGATCCGATATTTGATTATAAATAGTCATTGGAAATCTAAAAAGATTTCCTACATCATAGTATTTTTTATTATTATTTTTAGACATTAAATAAATTAAATTATTTATGACATAATAATGATGCAGCGATGACATCATTATTTGACGATTTAAATAAAATGGAAAGACAATGTAAAATCTATGAACTACACATGGACAAAACCAATTGGATGAGTGGATTTCGAACCCTTATAACCTTATCCACGAATTATATCAACTGGGACCTTTTAAAACCGAAACACATTTTCAAATAAAGTAATATTTTTTTACTTTCCAAAAGTGCCCCTCCTCTCCTCTTATAAAAGGCCCCCACCTCTACCTCATTTCACACACTACTCAAGCCTTTGGCTCGGCCAACCCCTGCCCATTTAATCTCTCCACATCCCTCTCCTCATCTTAGAGGATTCCCTTTGGGAAGAATCCAATCAAAGGAATCCTTTAGACTCAAATCAAAAGGAGATACACTTTTAAAGGTAATTCATTCTCTCATGTTCATTTGTTTTATTTTGCTTCTCCAACCCCCTAAACTCTTTTTATTTAATTATTTTGTAACAACACCAGTATATTAAATATACAAGGATGTTGTTATAATATTTATTTGAGCTACACTCTCACACATTTACATCAAATGTTTAAAGAACATACGGTTTCCGTGGATGGAAAAATTCTGCATCCCGAAACGATGATTGTTCAACACTCATTTAACACCTTTAAAGGTGGCCATTATGATGTAACTATTTTTATATATGATATATAATATGTTTATGTTTTCTTTAAACTTCTGTTTTTTCATTTTGGTCATACATTTATGGTTTCCATTATGGGTAAACACGATATCTTCATTTTAGGAAGTGCGGACTACCGCCCCCTCAAAGTGATTTGATTCGTTAAATACCATATGTGGGACATATAAAGGATGGAACTATGATATTATATATGATATTATACTGGAATTATAATATACCTTTATATCATTATGATTCCATTCTATAAAATACGAAATAGAAATGAAAGTAGCGTTCATGCGTACGTACGGCTTACCGTCTCCATGAACGGTGCATTTCATTTCTTACCTCTAAATGATTATGTAATTTTATAAATGCAAGTATGTACTGGGTATATATGACATATATCATATCTACATCATGAATACCATTCTGGATATAATGAACCTTCGACCAAATTAACAACATGTAAATGTAAGAAGTCTATTTTTGACTTAAGAACCAAATACCGAAAAAATGAACATTATTAACTTAACTGATTACATGATGTTCATAACATGGTATAAAAGGAATAATGAACTTGAAAAAGATTCATAAGAAAGTAGAGATTAACTCATGTTTATTATTCAGGAGATTAAAGAACGGTCGGGTCAAGTCGGATACGAGGTATGGGACTTCGTCTCAATCTCCTTTCATTGAGGCATATTTTATTTTATACACAACTTTCTTTTATACGATGTATAAACCACTTTGACTTTTGCGTTTATTCAAAAGGAATCTTTTTTTATACGAAGCATTTACTAAACAACAAAAACGGAATGTTTCTGTCGTACGTATGCGGAGACAACGACTTCTCCGCCGTCGTAACTGTTATTTGAGTTTCGACTTCCTCTACAAGCCATACCTTCTTTTTAAAAGACAAATAAATACCATGTTTTAATTTTCTTTTATTTTGGTATTGAAAATGGTTTTCACAATGTCTTTGTGTTGTATTGATATCTCGTGATTGAAATGTGGAAATGTTATGTTTCCTTTATGCATGTTTTATGTGATATGATTATGTTATGGTTCTTGGGAATTATTATGATGACGAGTGGTTCCGTGATAAACTAAGGGCGGGTGAGACCGTTATAGCTCTCCAATGCATTGGGTAACGTGAAGGAGTGAAACGTTAAGGTTTATCCGAAGAGATTTTAGGGAATATACTGTGATGGGTATTCCAAACGTAACCAAGAGGGTTACTCCCTACGTAAGAATGTTATGAATTCCTCAAGTTACCTTTATGTCTTATGATTTCTATGATTTATTCATGATTTTATGAGGTATGTTAAAGTGCCTATGTTTTATGGGTAAAGTATTTTTTCATTCTTATGTATATATGAACTCATGTTTCCATTCCATGTTTTTTTATAACCCATACTGAGTTTTTATGCTCATCCCAAGTTTTTGAAATGTTTTTCACAGGTCAAGGGAAAGGTACATGATAAGATGATAGAGTCAAGGATGTGTCAAGAAATAATCCATGTTTTATTTTAAATGTGTTTCCATTGATGGGAATGAAGAATACTATATTTATGTAACCACTTTGTTTATATGTGGAATGTAATGCAAGTTTTATGATCTAATTCTCTAAAACTCTAAACCCGAAAAGATCCTCAATGTGTAATCTTGTAATAACTCAAGATTAAGTAAAGTTTAAGGCTGGGGACTTATAGTTGGTATCAAAGGTCGGTTTAGATAACGTTAGGAGTTAGAATTCTATTAAATGATTATCCAAAAATATTTTTTTTTTCGAAATGATATATCATTTAAAGATTACAATGTTGCTTCATCTAAGACATGTTTGTTCAGAATGGTTTTCCGCAGAGGAAACAGGGAAGCAGTGCTAGGAAGGCATACAGAAGGAAATAACCATCTGAATCAGCATCTAGAAATGGTCGGAATTGGAACTGAACAGTTTGTTGCAGTAATGGCACAGTTGACTCAAGCGATAAATGGCGGTGGTATCCATGCACGAGATCAGCCAGAACAACCGCAGAGGAACATGTCAGTGGTGGAACATTTCATGAGGCAACATCCACCATCATTCAGAGGATCATCTGACCCTGTTCTAGCTGAAGGGTGGACTAAAGCACTTGAGAAGATTTTTGATGTCATGGGGTGTTCAGACAATCAAAAGGTTAGTCTTGCTATTTACCGTTTGGAGGGTGAAGCAGATCAGTGGTGGTCTATGGTTAAAAATATCCAGGACGCCGATGAGATTGATGCTCTTGACTAGGATGAATTAAAAGGTATGTTTATTGAGAAGTATTTTCCTAAGGCTTTTCGACTTAGGATGGAAAAGCAATTCTTGGAATTGAGGCAAGAGGAAGACTCAGTGGCTGCCTATGAAGAAAGGTTCACTCGATTGGCAATGTATGCTCCAAATTTTATCTGGGACCTTGATAGTAAAATCAATCGTTTCTACTTAGGATTAAATCCAAAGTATCGAAGGGCATTAGCTTCTTGTGAGTTTAAATGTTATGAAAAGCTTGTTCGATGTGCTAAGAAGGTGGAAATGGAGTTTTCCGATGACCAAGTTTTCTATATCAACCAGCAGAAGAAGAGACCGAGGTGGCAGGAGAAAGGTAAGAATTCTTCAAAAAAGTCTGATGGTAAGAGAACTAAGTTTCCAGTTTGTGATAAATGTGGCAAAAGTCATGCTGGGGAATGTCTTCTGAATTCTGGAAAGTTCTACCGATGTGGTAATATGGGACATAAGGCTCGTGATTGCACTGAAAAGGATCAAGGTGAAGGTAAGAACAAATTTGATTTACAGTTAGTGAAATGTTATAAGTGCAATGAGATGGGTCACTATGCAAACGAGTGTCTGACAAGGAGCTTGAGTGATGAGAAGCAGTTAGACTACAAGCAGAAAGGGGTGGTGAAATTCTTTGCAACTACTTCAGTAGATGTCGGACCATCAAATGAAGTTGTATCAGGTACTTTGTTTATTTTTTCAGATTATGCCAGGGTGTTGTTTGATTTGGGGTCTACACATTCTTTCATCTCTGAAACCTTTTCTAGTAAAATGGGAATACCATCTCAAGAAATGACTCCTGAACATTTGGTAAAAACACCTGGGGGAAATGTTGAGGCAAAAGAAATTTATAAGAATCTTCCTATCCTTATCTGTGGAAAGAACCTACTTGCAAACCTTATTGTTCTACCTCTAGTAGAGTTTGATGTTATCCTGGGTATGGATTGGCTCTCTATTTACCATGCTAAGATTGACTGTAGAGCTAAAGAAGTTTCTTTTCAGAAAGACTTTCAGTTTGTTTACAAGAATGAACCCTTACTTTTGATAACATATCAAGAGTCCGAGAAACATGTAAAATATGGAAATGAATGTTACCCTTCACACATCGTTGAAAATAAAGGAACTGTTCAGATTAATGATGTGCCAGTTGTAAATGAGTATCCTGATGTTTTCCCTGATGAGTTGCCCGGAATAATACCAGATCGGGAAGTTGAGTTTACTGTTGACTTAGTTCCTGATGCTAATCCAATTTCAAAACCCCCTTATCGAATGGAACAAATTGAACTTTTAGAGTTGAAGGAGAAATTGCAAGATTTATTAGAGAAAGGTTTCATTATACCTAGCACATCACCATGGGGTGCTCCTGTTTTATTTGTTAAAAAGAAAGATGGTTCTATGAGACTTTGCATTGATTATAGAGCCTTGAATAATATCACTGTTAAGAACAAATATCCTTTGCCTTATATCGATGATTTGTTTGATCAGCTCCAGGGAGCTCAGTTTTTTTCAAAGATTGACCTGAGATCGGGGTACCATCAGCTGAAGGTAAAGGAGGCAGATATTCCGAAGACCACGTTCCGTACGAGATATGGCCATTATGAATTTGTAGTAATTCCTTTTGGGTTAACCAATGCACCTGCTGTATTCATGGACTTAATGAATAGAATTTTCCATGAGTTCTTGGATAATTTTGTGGTGGTTTTCATTGATGATATTTTGGTGTTTTCTAAAAGTAAAGAGGAGCATGAAAAACATTTAAGGGTTATCTTGCAAACCTTAAAAGAAAAGAAACTGTATGGGAAATTCAGCAAGTGTGAGTTTTGGTTGCAACAAATTTCTTTCCTTGGTCACATTGTTTCTAAAGATGGAATAACTGTTGATCCTGCAAAAACAAAAGTTGTGGAAGAATGGCCAAGACCCACAAATGTAACCGAGATTCGTAGCTTCCTTGGTTTGGCGGGATATTACCGAAGGTTTGTTAGAAATGTTTCACGGTTATCTAGTCCAATGACTAAGCTAACTCGGAAGGGTGTTATGTTTATCTGGACAAAAGAATGTGATGATTTTTTTCAGGAATTGAAAAGAAGATTGGTGAATGCTCCAGTTTTGGCACTACCTTCCAGGAATGGTGAGTTTGTTATATACAGTGATGCTTCATTGAAAGGACTTGGTTGCGTCCTAATGCAGAATGATCAGGTAATTGCTTATGCTTCACGACAGTTGAAAACTCATGAGGTAAATTACCCTACACATGATTTGGAATTAGCTGTTGTTGTTTTTGCTTTAAAAATTTGGAGGCATCATTTGTATGGAGTAAAGTGTGAAATATATACCGATCACAAAAGTTTAAAGTATATATTCACTCAGAAAGAGTTAAACATGAGACAAAGGAGATGGCTGGAATTAATCAAATATTATGATTGTACAATTCATTACCATCCGGGAAAAGAAAATAAAGTGGCTGATGCTTTGAGTCGAAAAAGTAATGCTTCATTAACAATGTTGCGTTGGAATGTGATCCTTTGGTTAAGGATTTGATGAACTTTGGAATAGAAGTTTTTGGTGTAGGAAGTCCTTCTGTTTTGTTTCAGGTATCAGTGAGATCATCTCTATCAGATAGAATCAAGAAAGCACAGAAGCAAGATAGTGAGTTGCAGAAAAAGGTAGAGTTGGTTCAGAAAGGTAAGTTGCCTAAATTCAACATTGATAATGATTGTGTTTTGAGATTTGGGAAGAGATTGTGTGTGCCTTGTGATTCACAGTTGAAGAGATAGCTGTTATGTGAAGCTCATAGTTCTCCGTTTTCAGTTCATCCGGGCAGTACTAAGATGTATAGAGATCTGCGGGAGTATTACTGGTGGGATGGAATGAAAAGAGATATTGCTGATTTTACTGTGAAGTGTTTGACATGTCAACAGGTTAAAGCAGAGCGGAAGTTACCGAAAGGGATGCTTTAGCCTTTACCAGTGCCAGAGTGGAAATGAGAGAATATATCCATGGACTTTGTTGTTGGATTACCGAAGACATCTCGAGGTAATAATGAAATCTGGGTTATTGTTGATCGCTTGACCAAATCTGCTCATTTCCTTGCTATACGAGATAATTTCTCTCTTGATCAACTTTCCCGTTTGTATCTTAAAGATATAGTCAGGTTACATGGAGTTCCTCTCTCCATTGTATCGGATCGTGATCCCAGGTTTACATCTAACTTTTGGAAAGGCCTTCAGAAGTCGTTGGGTACTGAATTAAATTTTAGTACATCTTTTCATCCTCAATCAGATGGGCAGTCAGAACGAACAATTCATACATTGGAGGATATGCTACGAGCTTGTTCTATGGATTATCAGGGAAGTTGGGACCAACATCTTTCTTTGGTTGAGTTTTCATATAATAACAGTTTTCATTCCAGTATACAGATGGCGCCATTTCAGGCATTATATGGGAAGCGGTGTCGAACTCCAGCTTTCTGGGATGAAGTGGGTGAAAGAATGTTGATGGGACCAGAATTGGTAGAAGAGATGGCAGAAAAAGTTCAGCTGATTCAGAAACAGATGAGAACAGCTCAGAGCAGGCAGAAGAGTTATACGGATAACCGGAGGAAGGATCTATCTTTCGAGGTAGGTGATCATGTTTTTCTCAAGGTTTCTCCTTGGAAAAGTGTGATGAGATTTGGTAAGAAAGGAAAGTTGAGTCCAAGGTTCATTGGACCATATGAAATTCTGGAGAGAGTTGGATCAGTTGCATACCGAGTGGCTTTACCTCCGAGTTTATCTCAGGTACACAATGTTTTTCACGTTTCGATGTTGAGAAAGTATATGCCAGATCCATCTCATGTTTTGAGTCTAGAGGTAGTTCAGCTGGAAGAGAACCTATCTTATGAGGAACAACCGGTCCAGATTCTTGACCATAGGGAGCAAGTGTTACGGAATAAGGTGATTTATCAGGTAAAGGTTTTGTGGAAAAACCACATGATTGAAGAGGCAACATGGGAATCTGAAAATGCAATGAGGGATAAGTACCCCCATTTATTCGAAAAGTAAATAAATTGCGGGGATGCAATTTTCTAAAGGGGGGAAGGATGTAACATCCCAAGTAAGTAATGAATAATAGATATTTTTATCTATGTCTATTAATGATTAATATAGTGTTATAGAGGCTTAAAATGAAAATAAATACAATCTTATGCATGGAATACACTAATATTCTTAAAAGATTATTTTAGTGCCTTTTGATGGCAAACCATTTTTGAATCTATATTTTGACAATTTTATAAACTATGTTTGTCAACATAAACTTATCCTTTATGATTGGGACATCAAAATTTACCTTGTGTGAATTTTTGGTATTTTTCTGACAATGTTCATTTTTTAATGAATAGTGAAAAATACTGCATTTTACATCAAAACTACTTTTTAATATAATTTATTTATATGATTAGATTATGTTTTGAATTGGTTTTGAAGTTAAATTAGAATATATTTTTACCATTTTATCCAATGGTGGTCATTGGAATCAATTTCACTTTGAAATTAGACTTAAACCGGTGTCAATCTTTTGATACTTATTGTTTTGTAAAAACACGCTATTTGCTCTGGCAGCGGAAATTAATTATTAAATTAATTAATGTGACTTATATGATTTGAATTTTGTAAAATAGACTTCATTTTTGAATTCGTAATATCAAATATAGCTTAGGGTGAATTTTTGGTAATTTTCTGAAAAACTTCAATTTTTGATGAATAGTGAAACCACTAAGTGGTAATCAAGCAAACTGATTTTTCAGTTAAATGAATGTTTACCACTAATGTGTATTGAATTTTGAAAATCCGACATACATGGCTATCATTAAGAAGTAAAATGTGGTTCAATGAGATTAAAATAATTTTTTGGTGAATAGTAACTTATTAAGTTTTTAATCGCGATTAGTGGTAATTAGTGTAGTTTAAGGTATAAATAATGCTTTAATAATATGAAATGACATAGACACATGTCCCAAACTTATTGGTTGTGTCATGGCCGACCAAAAAAATCCATGGGTCATCTTGGGGACCCCATGGAGACATTTTGGTTGGGAAATGACATAAATAACTTTTTATTTAATGTAAAAGTAAAAATGACACAAACATAATATGTTTTACAAAAACAATTTTTACATTGTGTTATAAAGATCATATATTTAATTATAAATAGTCATTGGAAAGCTAAAACAATTTCTTACATCATAGTATTTTTTTTATAATTTTTAGACATTAAATAAATTAAATTATTTATGACATAATAATGATGCAGCGATGACATCATTATTTGACGGTTTAAATAAAATGGAAAGACAATGTAAAATCTATGCACTACACATGGCCAAAACAAATTGGATGAGTGGATTTCGAACCCTTATAACCTTATCCACGAATTATATCAATGTGGGATCTTTTAAAACCTAAAAACATTTTCAAATAAAGTAATATTTCTTTACTTTCCAAAAGTGCCCCTCCTCTCCTCTTATAAAAGGCCCCCACCTCTACCTCATTTCACACACTACTCAAGCCTTTGGCTCGGCCAACCCCTGCCCATTTACTCTCTCCACATCCCTCTCCTCATCCTATAGGATTCCCTTTGGGAAGAATCCTATCAAAGGAAGCCTTTAGACTCAAATCAAAAGGAGATAAACTTTTAAAGGTAATTCATTCTCTCATGTTCATTTGTTTTATTTTTCTTATCCAACCCCCTAAACTCTTTTTATTTACTTATTTTGTAACAAAACCAGTATCTTAATTATACAAGGATGTTTTTATAATATTTATTTGAGCTACACTCTCACACAACTACATCAAATGGTTAAAGAACATACGGTTTCCGTGGATGGCGAAATTCTGCCTCCCGAAACGATGATTGTTCAACACTCATTTAACACCTTTAAAGGTGGCCATTATGATGTCACTATTTTTATATATGATATATAATATGTTTAGGTTTTCCTTAAGCTTCTGTTTTTTCATTTTGGGCATACCTTTATGGTTTCCATTATGGGTAAACACGATATCTTCATTTTAGGAAGTGCGGACTACCGCCCCCTCAAAGTGATTTGATTCGATAAATACCATATGTGGGACATATAAAGGATGGAACTATGATATTATATATGATGTTATACTGGAATTATATATCTTTATATCATTATGATTCCATTCTATAAAATATGAAATAGAAATGAAAGTAGCGTTCATGCGTACGTACGGCTTACCGTCTCCATGAACGGTGCATTTCATTTCTTACCTCTAAATGATTATGTAATATTATAAATGCAAGTATGTACTGGATATATATGAAATATATGATATCTACATCATGAATACCATTCTGGATATAATGAACCTTTGACCAAATTAACAACATGTATGTGTAAGAAGTCTATTTTTGACTTAAGAACCAAATACCGACAAAATGAACATTATTAACTTAACTGATTACATGATGTTCATAACATGGTATAAAAAAAATAATGAACTTGAAAAATATTCATAAGAAAGTAGAGATTAACTCAAGTTTATTATTCAGGAGATTAAAGAACGGTCAGGTCAAGTCGGATACGAGGTATGGGACTTCGTCTCAATCTCCTTTCATTGAGGCATATTTTATTTTATACACAACTTTCTTTTATACGATGTATAAACCACTTTGACTTTTGCGTTTATTCAAAAGGAATCTTTTTTTATACGAAGCGTTTACTAAACGACAAAAGGGGAATGTTTTTGTCGTACGTATGCGGCAACAACGACTTCTCCGCCGTCGTAACCGTTATTTGAGTTTCGGCTTCCTCTACAAGCCATACCTTCTTTTCAAAAGAAAAATAAATACCATGTTTTACTTTTCTTTTATTTTGGTATTGAAAATGGTTTTCACAATGTTTTTGTGTTGTATTGATATCTCGTGATTGAAATGTGGAAATGTTATGTTTCCTTTATGCATGTTTTATGTGATATGATTATGTTATGGTTCTTGGGCATTATTATGAAGACGGGTGGTTCCGTGATAAACTAAGGGCGGGTGAGCCCGTTATAGCTCTCCAATGCATTGGGTAACGCGAAGGAGTGAAACGTTAAGGTTTCTCCGAAGAGATTTTAGGGAATATACTGTGATGGGTATTCCAAACGTAACCAAGAGGGTTACTCCCTACGTAAGAATGTTATGAATGCCTCAAGTTACCTTTATGTCTTATGATTTCTATGATTTATTCATGATTTTATGAGGTATGTTAAAGTGCCTATGTTTTATGGGTAAAGTATGTTTTCATTCTTATGTATATATGAACTCATGTTTCCTTTCCATGTTTTTTTTATAACCCATACTGAGTTTTTATGGTCATCCCACGTTTTTGAAATGTTTTTCACAGGTCAAGGGAAAGGTACATGATAAGATGATAGAGTCAAGGATGTGTCAAGAAATAATCCATGTTTTATTTTAAATGTGTTTCCATTGATGGGAATGAAGAATACTATCTTTATGTAACCACTTTGTTTATATGTGGAATGTAATGCAAGTTTTATGATCTAATTCTCTAATACTCTAAACCCAAAAAGATCCTCAATGTGTAATCTTGTAATAACTCAAGATTAAGTACGGTTTAAGGCTGTGGCCTTATAAATAGTATGTTTATTAACCATATAGTGTAAGAATACATGAAGAGATGGTAATCATTAAACTATTTAACTAATAGTTAAATCTAATAGATAAGGCTAATATGGTGAGCTAAAATTGTCTAAAACCTATTGGTTAAGAGGTTTTAAACCCATACTAACCTTATTCTATAAATAAATATATTTGGATCTATTATAAATAGTAATTTATTTTATAATAAAATAATATTTCAAGCTTTTCCTAAAGTGTCCCTCACCTCTCTTATAACAGGGTACTTCCCATTCTATTAACTTCACACCTCCAAAGCCATTTATATCAGCCAAACCCTACAAAAATATCCTCAAAGATACCCTCAAATCAATATATAGGCCTTAATTTGATGAAAAATCCAACCTATGTATCCCTTTTGTTCAAATCAAAAGGAAGCACTCAAAGAGGTAATTATTTCATCACATCATTCAAAGTTCTTTTCTTCTTCTATATCCTCTTTCTTTGTTATTTCCATAATAAAATAATAAATCCAATACTTTATACATTATGATATTTTATTATAAATATGGTACAACCATCTTCATTATTCTATCCATCATATGAATTACAATGACCCCATGCGTGCATACGTATGACTTACCGTCTCCACATCCTGGTGTAGTTTTTTATTAAACACTAAATTACTTGGATGGGTATAATAATGTGTATAATTAATGTAAATAAGTAATATAACGTGATATTGTTTTTATATATGTAATATAACATCCAATTAAACACTCTTTCACCATCAATAGAATCATATTGTGTTTACCGTCTCCATGACGTGATGAGATTCATCTTCAACGATCACCCTTCATGAATTTTTATAACAATATACATATTGATTAATTATGAGTTATATGAAATAATATTTCTAGTGGAATAATATATATTTATGAAGATAAATATATTCCATTTACATACTTATAGACTATACAATAATAAAAAGGAAACACCGTTTATGCGTACGTACGGACTACCGTCTCCATGAATGGTGTTTCCATTTCATATGTCTATCTATTATACATATTTATATTCTGAATGTATATGATATATATATCATGTTTTATAATCTATAAGTAGTTAAACCATGATTTATGTGATACGATGAATAATAAAAAGATAAAACACATACAATAAGCAAAGTGATTATTACCCCAAATGTTACTTTAACATGGAAATTATTTTTAAATGGGTAGTATAAAGCTGTAAATGAATCATAAATGATATCATAAATATTAATATTATTTTCGTATAATTTAATAACATACTATGGTCATTATTCAATAGGTTAAACATACCCTCGAATAAATGTAATTACAAGGTAATGGTCAATTCCTCAATCTCATTATTATCCGAGATTGTTTTTGTGTAAGTTTTTATTGGGACATATTTTTATCCATGTCTATGTTTCATAAAAGAGTTTTCAAAAGGATTCTATTTAAGGGGCTATTTAACTAAAATATCATTTTAGATGCTTTAAATATTTACTCCTCTAAATCATTCTCATTAATCGCCATGTTTTCAAAATTGTTTAAATATTTATTTATATAGACATGAACATTTTAAAATGTTTATTCCTTTCAAAAGTTTCAAAGTGGCCTAGGAAACATTGATTAATAAATGTTTTTTAAATGTATTCTTTTTTAAATTGTGTGACTTTTAAATGATATCATAAAAAATGAATATTTCCCTCAAAGAGTTTTAATGATCATTTTCAACCACGTCAATATCCTTTAATGGATATTGTTCATGATTGAGGTTTATTTATTACAACACAATGTTCTATAGAGTATTGAATGAGTTATGATATGTCTAACTATGGATATGTTGTTTTTAGACCATGCACGGTTTATGGGTAAAGTATTGACATTTTGTATGGAAGCCTTAATATGAATGTTTATGTTATGATTCAACCTTTTAATATGAGAAATGAACTGGACTTAGTAATTGAAAGACAGGGCCCGCTATAGCCCCTCGAGGAATCGGTAGGTATCATGAGACAAATTAGCGTCTTAGCACAAGGCCATGACAAAACTTTTTATTTCTAGTCTTGGAACGAGGCCTTGAAACTATGGTTCTGATGTTGGAAATTATGAATTCCCTTATTATGAGATTAGTTATTACATGTGATTATTCGGCTAGTAGAATATCCATGTGCATTATTATATAGTAATGTTTGATTTATTTTTTCTATATTATGTTCATGTTTTTGTTTAAAATTTTGTTGTTTTTATTAAACATATTTCCTTAAAAGATTATATCTTCCGCTAAAATGTTTACCCTTACTAGGAATCTGATCTCACACATTTCTTATGTTTGGTCATAGAAGTGTATTATGATTGATATGAAGGGTTAATCTAGGGGAATAATGGAGTTGTCAAAGGATTTTTTATTTTATGTTTTATGTTTGAATATGTAATGTAACGTTCATGTATATAATATATTTTCCAAGACTTCTTAACTGATTGGTCCTTCGGGACACTATTTCTTATAATCATGCCAACGTATTAGAATAATGCACCGTATCCGGGATTCTGGGGTTTGGGGCGTTACAATTTTTCCCCCTACGCCATGATGGGTATATAATTAGGGAGAGATATCACTAGAAACATAGTGGACATTATTTTAGTTACCCATGAAGGATAACTCTCCTGATTTATAGGTGGTTCAACCTATGGAGAAAAACCTACATGGATGGATACAATTTTAGGAAAGTTTGGTGATGTCCCGCTCGGGCTAGCATCAGTAGGACCACAGACCTGGCCCACCAGAAATATAGGGTCTAATTCACTCTCCATAGAGAGATGTAATGTGGGTGAAGCCCATTCAGAATGCAAGTGAAGTCCAATATAATGACTTCTTATGGTAGGAATGAAGGAAGATGGCATATCAGGCATCGTTAAGATAGGACAGCAAGCAGTCAACGACCATTGAACCCTTCAAATTGGCGTAGTTGATACACTATTTGGATTTCAGGACACCCAAAGTTGGGAATATTCTAATGATAGGTGAGTGTAGGATACTGTGGGAGGAATAAGGACATGCATTCTAGAGTCCACCCACATCATCATCAACCATAGGTGGTGAATGATTACTGAATATAATTCCCACTTAACTTGGGTGGATGGGAGTAATGTGAATTTCTACAGGCATCCCAATTGCCTGGAGAACCTGTAAGGAGTATAAGGTTCACAGATGGTTACTCTGTCGATACAGGCGGTCAATATTCTACCTCGCATCACAATAAAATAATAAAATTCTTCTAATGAACCACTCCCATCATTCAAAATTTATCTAAGAGTCACAGAGTAGGGTGCACATGAAAAGGGAGAAAAATCACTAAACAATTCAATCATGATGTCAACTTATAGGGTTTTGGGATGGACATAAGCCATACTGATTAGAGCCGGGTGGAAGTCAGAATGAGTAACCAACATGGTATGTCAATACTCATAGTGGTAAAATTGATATCCTATACATCCATATAAAAATTGATATGTACCACTAAGACGATGTAGAGGTATTCCCTCCTATATCTTCTATAATAACTCATAAATTTGGGCAAGGGTGGGAATGGATTAGTTGACAGGTTATCCCTCCGACAAGGTGGCTTTGATCATTAAAGTTCTAACTTAGATGCTATTATAAAAATCATGGAAAAATAAGAGATACCATATTAAGAATAGGGAAAAGAAACCTACTAATCTAGGTTCAGGAGAAACATCTGTTCATACCTCATAACCTAAGATGGTGTATCGACCCACCTCTAGGGTAACATATTAAGATCCATGAATGAGTAGTGAATAATGAGTCGAATGGGGTTGGATATGGTGAAATCTTGGTCTTAGCCCATTCAGATGTAGGAATAGCCCTATCCAATCCATGAATGAAATAAGTGAGTGATCATGAAGAGGCTGACCATGTAGTCTCTCCACCATGATCAATAACTCGCTGACCAATGGGGACACTTGTTCAACATTCCTCAAGGTGTTGGAAATGGGTAAAAATTCTTCATATATATTTCCAAGGATGGGATGTACCCTTATCTAGTAAATATCCTAATAACTAATCTACACTTCACTTTAGTAATAGTGAAAGGTGTTGGTGGCTGAACACTAGAGACTAAGAATCTCATGCAGTATCTCGCTCATTGGATAAATGGAGAATTGGGAGACCCACAAAGCTTGGTATAGGTTTACAACTTCCAATGGATCAGGAGCTTCCAAGTAGTTCTGATGAACCCAGAATGCCTATGACCACTCTTCTTAAAATAACCCTCAAGACTATAGATTCCATTTGGAGATCCACCCTTCACTAAGATCATTCTGTGAAAGGTTGAAAATGGGAGGGTAGTCATGGGAAAAAGATTACAATGTTTTTTTGGATATGATGTTTACTCTATGGACACATGGATCTATTTAAGATGAATATTTCCTTTCGACCGATGTTAGAAGTGATTCCCAACATATCAGATATGTGTGCTTGATCGAATCCCTTGGACATCTCCAGGTGAATAATAGGGACGTTCTGATCAACCAGAAGAAGAGGGGAGTTGTCTTAAAGACAATAGATATAATGTGGAAGGTAATGGGATAATGGGTATGAGATGAGATATGGTTAAATAATGTATTTCATAATAATATCCCAAGTGATAACATAAGACTGAAGATCATTTCATACATTATTGGCCAAGATTACCTTCTTGTAGCTATATTTGTTAATGAAAGAACCAAATCTGTCTCAGAATACGTCAAAATTTGATGAAATAAAAAGAGTTAGCCCAAAAAAATTGGGAATGGACTAAAATCAATCTGTATAATGAATAGTCTTCAAAATGAATGTTCAAAGAAGGCACCATCAATGAACAGAAAGTTTGCAGAATCCTGTGAGGCGCTAGACCACAAAGCATTATACAACAAACCTATAGTTCATAGAGAAAGAGGACCACGTACTGACCCATGCTATGTAGAAGGCCAAACTCACATTTCATATAACCAGTTTTATCAGTTTGTAGAATCAAGTTTCAGTTCTTGAGTGAAGGGAATACATGAAGGATACGGTTCATGGGAGTACAATGTTTCCTGAGAAACACAATAAAAGGATAAATTACCTACCCCTATATAGAATCATCGTCCCACCTATGGGTCCATCCTTATACCACAAACTAATTAAAGTATGTACTCTTTTCTACATCATAATAGACTCATATTCTTCCCAATCAGAACCCATTCTAATGGGGGAAATTTTTCGGGTCCTAAAAAATTTTCAAAGGAAAATAAAGTAATCTCAAGGATTTTATAAAATAAAAAAATGAATTGATGAATAATAGTTTAAGTAGAAAACAATTAGTCAAAACAATTAATTTTTACCTGGAATAATATCTCATTCATGGGAAACCACTTCGCATGGAGGTCCACGGTTTCATTAAGCATCCATGAACTAACCAATTAGTGGTATGGATGCGATGAAACTGGTCCCCCACAAAAGAAATCTTTTTTATGAAGGAATAAGAGAAATATTCCACCCATAAAATCCCTCACAAACTACAACATTTTGCGGGAGAGGTGGATCAGATAACATCATATGAATGAAACAAATTCATTCGTGGGAACATGGTGGTAGTTTTCACTGCCATAGATGATGACCATGTGCCATACTAACCATGTCATCCATGGGGTGGTTTTCTTCATTGGGCTTCCACAAAAGTTTCTCATTGGCCCACCAACCCAGTACATACTCTCCTCTGTAAAAGAACCCTAATAAGGAATTTTTAGGAGAGGTAAGAGAGATATTTTGGGAGTAATTGAGCGATCAAAGGCACATAAGAAGAGAGAACTGCAAAAGATGGACTCTTTCAATGATTACCAACATGTATTCCATTTTTCAATCTAACATCTCACATAGAGATATTGTATGTTCGTGGAACACTACACCATATAGTAAATTGCTACAGTGATGGATCCCAGCAGTGCATAGCATCATGCTACACGAACAAAACCCTTCACCGCATAGTGAAATGTCATATAGATGGAACATGGTTCTGCAGATAGAAATTCTAGGAAGACTGAATCCCAGTTTTCAAACTGTCCTGGTATAAAGACATGCTCTTCACTCGTAAATTAACATGATATGTGGGGGAAACCCCATCCCAAATAAATAAATAGTATAAAAATGAGGTATTCCCAGGCATTCCACCCTCTGGATTTAATATTTTCCTTTTGATTATATCACATTACCCATTGCCCCTTATAAAATTAGTCCAATGGCACAAGGTCACTTCCTTTTCCGAATGCACCAGACCCAAATGATAAAATCATTGGGGGAATTTGTGCACCCTTATGAGTTGACATACCCCTGGTAAGTAGAGTAATGTGGGTAATTCTTTTAATAAGAAGTACCCCTCAAAATTTCCCCATGTTTACTTTCCCATGGTAATGCAGGTTTTGACCTCGGGATGCTTACATATAGCTACTCATTTTTGGGATTAAGGTTAATTTCTAGCCAGTCTCTTTGAGAAGGGTCAATGATAAATACGAAAAAATAAAACTTTCTTTCCCCTTGAATGAGGTATGCTCCTCTCCTTTCCTAGACCTGACCATTGGGAACTCCATATAAGGTAAACCCCTAGACTCTCTTCAAGGAAGTGTCATATCCTCGACCTCTCCCACTACCAGCCTCCACATTTTCCACCAAAAGATAGGGGAAAGTGAATGATTTTCCAAATCTTCCACTTCCTCTTATTTCTCACACAGAATACGACTCACATGGGATTAAAGATTAGCGGTGATCATGGAATCCTCACAATTCAGCAACTTGTTGAACTATGAAAACTCTAATTCATACTCAAAACAGGATATGTAGGATTGCTTACTATAGACTGATCTCAAATGGGACATCTCCGAAGATATAAGTCCTAACAGTAGGAAATATGGCCTCTTATTCAGTGTAATCCCCAATCATGACCCCTTAAATGTGCCTCTTAAATGCATAAGTCTCATATTTTCAAACTATATGGAATCTAATTCCTCCCACAATGATACATGGGAAGCCCATAGTACATGTTAGGTCCCAACATTGAAACAATTCTCATCCCCCATGTATTATGATAAAATCCAAAACTCAATCCGATATAGATCAAAACAAGAATTGTCTTAGTGAATGCCTACAGGGTTCTTGATTCTTCCAAAAAAGGTTACATTGAGGAATCAACTCAGATATACACAGATTTCTTTAATATTAGAGAACCTTAGATACATACAAGAGATTCTTTACCCATGCATATTTATGATTGATATTTTAAACTAGGCAAAATCCAGGGACACATGAATGGGAATGAGCTAAGGATTAATGAAAAAATAAACATAGATTAAATAAATAAGAGAGTCTCAGAATATGAAACAATGTCCCCAAAAATGGTGTGATGATCTACAGTTCCCATCATCTCAACCAATGTGAGTTCTTAAGTGTCATTTTCCTAATCATCCATCAAGCTCTTGCCTTTAGAATGTAGGCTGATGAATCATGGAGAAAGGGTCATTGGGTACTTCTAGATCCGTGTATAAACCCATTTCAAACCATCCTAGGGTGTTTTACATGATGTGAATAAATTTCACAAAAACATAAACCCTAAAATCACCATCTCAGAAAACTTACCTATGGAACCTTTCTCATGAGATAAAAAAGAATATACTTCCCAGTACTCGTCAGGTGATTTTTATTCATTGGTATGAAGCACCTTTAGGTTGAAACCCAAATGTACGTCACCAAGAAAATATTATTTCTGAATCTATCAATTTTTTTGAGATAGTTGGAATGGATCTTAAAGAACTTACTTCCACCTCAGCTTCTTCAATTAGAGAAATGATTTTAGCTACTTATTCCACCATTGGTTCTAATTTATCATTCAGTAGTTTCTCTTGAGATTCAAGGAGATATTCATTTTACCAATATATTTTTTCTACCATGTTCTATATGTATTATGTAATTTTTTTCAACAATGATTCTATATGATTGTGAACTATTTTTTCATGTTATTTTCCCTATGAGAAATCAATCAATTCATAATAATCATAGTTAGAATACATTGTGGAAATGGTTATTTAGAGATATTTTTATGAAAAAAATGAATGTAGATTATAGAATATGAAAAAAATATTGAGGTAAATAATTCTTATATCCCCGGAAACTACGTACTATTTTAACACACTTAACACAGGGAGGTGAAAAGGCAATAATTATTTTCCAAGTGTAGACAAGTGGCTGAGCAGGGTTGTATTTCCTAAAGTGGTTTGTAGTCAATCAAACATAATAAATTTGTGTGTTTTTATTATTTGATGAAAAAAATAAAAATTGGTTTTTCATAAATTAATGAAAAACTAAAAAATTGAACGTGCTGATGTAGGTGAAAAAAGAATGAATATATGTTAAAGAAGAAATGAAATTATCCAGAGGGAGTCATCAAGATAGAACCTTCATTTTCTTACATTATATATACATAATGAAAAGTCTCCATCGTTTGAGTGAAAATATTATAATACCTCGGTTTTGAGTATATAATACACTCACTGATCACCAAGTACAATGCTCATCTACCTCCTCAATCAATGGAGAATGGTCATAGACGAATAATCTATCCCTATGATAACTGTAATGAGGATTAAAATCACCACGTATCATCATTATATCAACTTAAAGTAAATATAAGTCATAGTCTGGGGTTTAAACATATGATTAACCCCCCTAAAATATTCCATAGATTAGTTAATAATTATTATTATTTTAGTCGATCAAAGTAAAAAACATGGGGGAGATATATATAGTGGGAGAAATAATAAAGAAACACTTTAATTAAAAACATGAATATAGGGTTATGTAAGAGAAACAAAACTAAATCTATAGTGTAAAACTAAAAATTATATCCTCCTCCCAATTTTGATTCTCTCACTCACATAATCGAATTTATTGTATTTATAGGAAACATAATTCTCCCAAGGGAAAGGCTTTGAATCTCTAAATCTATTCTTCAGATTCCTAAAAATTTTCTTCCTTTGAATTTTGTCAATGTTTTCTGCTTTTTTTTTATAAATTTTTTCATCCAAATTTTGGAAATTAATTTATAAAATCCATTTAATTTTGAATGATTTGATGTATCTTCCTATATAACTTCCTAGAAAATATATCACACATGTGAATGGTATGAGGTGGCACAATCTTCTCTGGTTTTCATGAGAATTTAATCTCTACTGTACTCTTATCGAAATGAATTTTAATGTAACCCTACAACATAGTCATAACTATTTAGAATTATTCCTTCCACTTCTATCCATGTAGGGTTCAAACATGCCAATTATCATGACCATATATTGGCCATTTTTAATTATTTATATGCTTATTGTCCATGTGATCCTAAACTATGGAGTAATGTATTTTTAGTGGGAGTTATCATTTGGACATGTGATGAATCACTACCAGCATCCCATTTTTATGGCTATTTTAATCCTGACACTTCCTTTTTTCCTAAGGTTTAACTCATCATACCATAGTGATGGATGTTTCATCCAATAACTCATGCAATGGATCATCTCTTTTGTAATGGGATAACAATGGCTCATTCAAACTCCTAGATTCTAGCCAGGGAATTTTCATGATTCATTAGTGGTGTTTTAGCTCTATCCCTATCTCTCACATTAGTAGAAATCGTATATTTCACTCATATACAATGTTTTTCTGGCTACTTAGATGGTGGACAGTGGAATCAGGTGTGTCCGAGGGGAGGGGGATGAGTCTGATATAAAGAAGTTTCATTTATATAAATGATGAACACTGATGTGTTGTTCAGAGTCCCACATTGGTTGTGATTTCAAGAAGATAAAACTACATTAATTATGATGTGACAGCTAAACCTCAAAATCTTTATCTGGGGATGTTCTCCAAGTTCACTCACACCCCTCACCATTCCCAAACCCGTTCCGACTCTCATGGGTCCAATAGGCCTTAGCCATCCATATGTGCATGATTCGTGAACACATTATACCCTTAATACATACTCTTTCCCTAGTTATCCCATAAGTTATCCATCATGTTTTTTTCGGTTTTTTCATTAGGCCTAATAGAAAAAGGTCCCATTGTATACCTAAAATAATAAAAAACACTTCTCAAAATATTTTCATTATAACATAAAGTAAAAATAGTCTTCAATTATTCTAATTTATTTTACAGAAAATGTATTTAAAATATAAATATCAAAAATGAATAAATTAAATAATAATTTGGTAATGAAACTTAAAAAAATGTAAAAATTATGACCATCAGTTATTTTGACTAAATGATGCATCTAAATTATGTCCGATTAATTCTTACATGTTACAACTGAATCAAAAATCATGGTTATGAAGTTTGATGAAAATAATGGTGTTTTTCTTAGTTTTGAGTATGTGTCATATGTTATGAACTAAAATATAATTTTTTATATTAAAAAAACACTTTTAGTCACACTACCCACCCCATATTTTAGAATGATGTGTTGTTAAATATGAAATTTTACAAATTAAATGATGATCATTTTTTCAATGTTTAATGACAATAAGAGTGCATTATGTCAAATTTGAGTATATTTACTAACTTTAAAATTAATTAAAACTTAAAATAGATAAATAAAAATTATTTAATCCCAATCACATAAGGAATCAGAGGGACATGTAGTTTATTCCTAAAATTCGTAAATGAATAGAAGATCTTTTTCCAAGAGTTTCATGAAAATATGAGATCATTTGATGGTTTTTGAGTATGTGATGAAAATTTTGAAAAAAATATTATTTTTTATTTTGAAAACATACATGTTCAATGAATAAAACTAAAATATAAAAAATAAAGTATAAATAGATTTAATATATAGAATTATTATAGGTACTTATAAATCCAAAAATGATTTTCAATTTTTTCAGTGACTGTATAATTTTTATATAAATATCTAAAATAAAAATATAGATGTCAAAATTGTAATAGTATTATTACCTAAATAATTAATTGTTTTAACATGGATAATATCTCTATTTTTAGTTGTTTTTCCTAACCAATTATGGTGGTATTATATTATCAATAAAATGTAGGTAATGTTTTTCAAATCCAACCATAATTTGAAGAAACATGAGGTTTTTTTTGTATGAATAAATCTCTATTTAATCATATTAAAATAAACTTCAATTTCATGTCCTGGTGGTTTGATTTCTAAAAAATATACCATCTATTTGTTGAAAATATGAAACAGGGTTGATTACAATACCCTAACTTTGAAATCATTTTTCTTCTTTAAATTTTTTAAAAAAATGAATATTCTAGGCCATCCTAAATGATTTTTATCACATTAAACTAAGATAAATCTTAGTAATTATTATATTAAAACATAATAAAAATAAATAAAATTTAAATAAATACCATTATATTTTCCCTTTAATAAGGAGAGTAGGATCTTGAGGAAGATAAGAGATAGTTTTCATCATAAAGTAGACAAAGAAGTTACAACATATAATACTATTATTAATTAAGATTGATATTAATAAAACACATATAATATATAAAAAATTTAGTTAATAATATACCTTGATTTTATAAATTTATTTATTTATTTAATGGTTGAATAATTTTTTCCACTTTATCAATTATTCAAATTACAACTTTATCTACACCCATAACATACAAAAAAGCTTATTTAATAGTTACACTATGAAGTACCTTTGATGTAATATATTAAGAATCATCATCTAATAAATTGAAACTTTATTCTATTTTTTCTTTCACTGTTAAATTCATAATTGAAAACGTTTTGTTTTTCAAATAAAAAATTTAAAAAATATTTACTACCTATGATACCATTAATAGAGGATCATCATTTTATATTTTAATACATAAATCCAAATTAATGAATATTAATCCATCAACAATTAATTTCAACCTATTATAAACACACATGACTTTGATAAATGGGTCATGAAATATCATATATTTTTTTTAATATTTTTTAAATGTTTTCAAAGTATTACATATTTGAATAAATTATATTTGTTTCTTTGAAACTCCTTACATCAAAAAAATTGAAACAATAGTTTCAAGTTATACTGAATTTTTCATATTACCATGTTTATAATATATAACTGTAAATTATGTATAAATTTAAATGAAATACCTGAATATTTAGTCTATTTAACAACCATTGTAATTTAACAATGTTGGATTTTTTATTTTTGGATAACTACTTACAAATTCGGTCATAAAACCATGTAAAGAATTATTGGTTATGTGTATTAGACATCCAATCTTTAGCCCTTTATTGGATTAAAAGATCTATGAATTTCCTTATGTGTTTGAATGTAAGACACAAACTCTATACAATTATTCCAAACATATGGGTAATCATGATTCCAATCTCTGATTGATATTTTTCCAACATCTATTCCTAAATATTCTTAACATTTTATGTGGTTATTGTTGGTAATTCATTCTAAATGAGAAAAAAAAATTTAGTATTGAAGAAACATCCAAGGAATAGGTATTATATTCTCTGAAAAATGAAGGAAGGAGCATCATGGCTACATGGATATCTAGTATCTAGGATACAAGGATAACATTACCCCTAGGAGAACATGTGATCACATGACCCATGGAATGTGACATGGCTAGATCATGCATTTCCCATTACATGATAAAGCTCACATGATTCCCCTTTTCCAAGTCCTTCTAATCATACAAATACCAATCATCAAGAATGATTCATTACGAAAAGCCCTTTTGACAAGTATTCCTAATTTTACAGACCAACATTGGACAATTTCCTTTGATCATGTGACTTTTCAACTGATAATCACCTGCTAATCACCCAAATAACCTTAAAAAATAAAACCTAAAAAGAATAAGATTCATGTGATGGAATTTACATTGTTTCTCACACAAATGGATTATAAAACTCTAATTATTGGTTCAAAGATCAGAAGAGATCCGTAGAATCATGTCATCTATGTCATGGAAAGGCCTTTGGGTATGTCCCCTTTATCATGCGAAGGCCCCAAGACACATCTATTTGATCATGTGATACCCCTTCAGATCCACAGACAAGCGGGGAGACATTCAAGGACAGTTCTCATATGCCTCTGTGATATTCCTCATTGATCTTGCTATGCACCATAGAAAATAAGATACCACCCATGGAAATTCTCAAAAACATTAATGAGATCCATTATTGATCATGTTATTACCAAATATAAAAAAAAGGGAAAATTCCAAGGTCTTGGAAAATAATAGTAAAAAATATTGAAAATGAGGAAACCTCATGTGGAAGGAGGTTCCACAATTTTTCATGTGAAGGATGGATTTGGTATCGATGATCATTTTGGTTGGGAGAGCCAAAAATGTCCATGGAGAACCCCTAAATTCATATATGTTGAGTTTTGGTTGATGAATAAGGATTAGGAAATGAAACTGCGTTTTCATGAGAAATAACAAAAATAACATTACTAATCCTCGAGTCCAATGATGCAACTGGTGAGTTGGTAGAGGCCCACCGGTGGGCCGGTGGATACTATATAATATTGTAGCCATTGTCTTGCCTAACAGATTTCTAGTGTCCCTCAACAACTAGCCAGTGGATAGATTAAAAATTTATTAGCTATAGATTATGTCCATCCCTATCCAAATCATCAAGGCACACCTCAGACCCCTCTATAACACTAAAACCTATAGAGATAAACTAAGATCAACAAAAAAGAAGCATGAAATAGAACAAGGAAATTTTGCACCTAGAAATATTATTGGGATGCCACCCCACATCATTTAATTTTCATTTCACCCATCCTTGCATCACTACCCTCATGCCTTACTCTAACTTATTTCACTTACCCTATGCAAGTCACCATCCCTCACACCTGCATGTATAAATTTAATATGTGGATCGCTAAAATAGAACAGGTGACTTGAGTGTTGGGGAGAAATAGTGGGACCAACCTAGTGACCAAAAATTAATTTTTTATTATATATATTACAATATACTTATACATATGTTTTGATATTTTTATATAAAAAAATAAATAAATATTTATATTCTAATATAAACTTACATATTAATAAACATACAGACATATATATATATATATATATATATATATTTTATTATATATATATATATATGTATATTTTTAATAATGATTATAAATATATATAAATATATATTTTTTATAAATGGGTAAATATATTTTTGTGCACATACGTATAAATTTATATATATATATATTATATTGATTAATTTTGTTATATTATAGTATATAAATTAATATATTTGTTATAATATATTAACATAATTTTTATTATATGTCACATATATATGTAATAACATATGCTATTATATATTTATATATAAATCAAAATATATGTTATTATATGTTATTATTTATATATGTTTTTATAAATTGATATATATGTTATTGTATGTTACATATAAAGATATATATGTTTTCATGTGTTATTATATATTAATATTTATGTTATATATTAATATATAAATTACAAAATTTTTATATATTTTTATATAGAATTTTATAAATATATATATATATATATATATTAATAATAATTTATTCAATTATTAATAAATTGTTATAAATTATTCACATTTTCTGTTTGTATGTTTATATGTATGTTTGTATGTGTATATCTATAACACACAAAGATTTTGTGATTTTTTTTAAAATATTAATTTAAAATTTTTGATATTTTTATTACATGGAACACTAAATTCATCATGAGTCTTATGAAAACTTTAGTTTGTCTTGCATTACATGAAACATTGAGATTAGCTTTCATAACACACAATAACGAGTCTAAATGAAACATAAAATATTATTAAAGTATTATTATTTCAAATGTTAGACTTCACCTAGCCAATAGAATCGAGGTAATGAATAATATTTACCATATTTTGAAAATAGATTTTTCACATGTATATAAAATTAATTATTTTGTTTCCAATTAAGGAAAATAAAACCCTTTTGAAAATAAAACCCTTTTGAAAATAAAAGGGAATCATTCTCAAAAAAAACAATTTTTATACATACAAGTGTTTATATATCAATAAATTAACCAATTCACTTTTGGTTAATTATTTTGATGGACTCTTTGTTATATAGTTGTTTTAATAATCACTAATCATGCCATTTTAAAAATCATGATAATTCACATTTTATGTAGTAAATAATTTTAACCATGTCAATGAATATTTACAAATGAACAAATTTTGTGACATGGTATAATAAATTTCAATAAGTCAATAAATTTTGGATATTTGTGTTTCAATATATTTAAAAGTATATATTTTTACACAATTATGAATTTCATTTAATCTTGTACTATTATTTATAATACATACACTTTGTACATTTTCCAAATTCTCTAATACTGATTGGTTCAAAGGAGTAACCGATCAAAGAAGACATCGATGAACAAGTCACCGATGATCGGTCACACTGATAGTTTGAGCGAATCACTGATAGGAGACTCAACGATGGAATAGTCACTGATGTGTGACAAAATTATAGTTCAAAATACTCATTGATGGGTGGCGCACCGATGGGTGACACATCGATAGTTAAAAATGAGTCACCGATGAAGACTCCGCAATATCGGGATAGACTGATAATACAAATGACTTACTGATGCCCAGAGTCACCAATACCGATGGAAAGGACACACCGATACAGAGAGTCATCGATGCAAACAGTTTGATGTTATTGACTCTCCAATTCTTATGACTCATTGATAGTCATAATTTTTTTAGTTTATTAAATAAAAATTATATCTAACTATCATATTTAGTTAAATTTATGCTTCTCACATTAGTTAATGTTGTTTTTAGGATATTCAGAGGAAAATACAATGTACATGCATGCGGGGAGAGCATTATACTTTCTGGATCTCGAATGATAAAAGGATAAGAAGTTGGAACACTAAAACAGATAAAGAAGAGTAGCCAATAAAATAAATCCTAAGAACTCCGGCAACTCTCAAGAAAACCTCCAAAACCCAAGAACTCAAAAAGATGAACATACGTGGAGATCAAAAAAATAAAGCTAAACTCGCTAAGTAGATCTGAATTTTTTTTAACAAGATGTTTAACATATCATACAGCTACAATCCAAAACACAGTGGCTATGACATTTTTTTGGAGTCAAATTCTATAAGAGGACTCAAAAATCAATTCCATTGCATCAAATGAGTCTAGAGTTGCACTTCATAACACACAGATCCCTCAAAACCTAACTCTACATATTTAGCTCTGTTGTGTTCATTTATTTGACTTAATAAGTGTGTGTATCTGTATGTTACATACACATAGACTCGTGTGCATAACTGGAGGATACTTGATATCTTTAATCTCACAAACTATTTATCCATTCTTATCCCACATAGAACTATGGAAGAGGTCATCTGTGACATTTTTGTTTTTTTTCACCATGAAAAACTGTGGAAGATGTCAAGTGTGACCTAGACAACCTTTTGTGCAATTTTGAACCCCGATCCGGGGTGTGGATCAAACTTTTTATGAAATTAATCTTCTTTTTGGATGGTGATCACCATGTGGAGAGGACGATGTATCGACATGATACTGAACCCCTTATATTAAATTCCATTTTTCCTATTTTTATTTTATTTTATTTTATTTTGTAAAAAAATTCATTTAGAAAATGTTAAACTCTAATAGTTAGTTTATCAAGTGTTTATAATAGTTTTTAACAAGTAGGTTAGTTTCAAAGGTTATATTAATCTTTAGATAAGTATAGCATAGAACTAATCAATCTCTTGAGTTATTAATTAAACTTTAAAGTCTCTTATAAATTCACTACAAACATTATTGGATTATATTTTTAATTGGGGAATTTTTTTAAAAAATAATTCTTAACATAAATATTCATAGGGACTCAATTAACCCCTTCTTGAGTCCTCTACCTTGACCAGTTTTTGGTATCATAGGGTTTATGAATTGTTCAGTTTTCAAATATTTTTCAAACTTTTTCAACTATTATTGTAGTTTTATTTCAAATATGTTAAATTTTATTTTAATACTATTTTTTTATCTCTTTGAAATATTTTAAAAATTTATATTATGAACAATAGATTAGAAGGAGCTAATACGAATATACCACATTTTTTAAATGGAAAAAATTATACTTAGTAGAATTTTAAAATGAAAATACATTTAGAAATCATTGGATTTGAAACCTGGACTATTATAGAATGCAAATATTAACTCACTGAAACTACTAAAAACACTTGGGATGAAGCTACCAAGACTTCCTAAAACAAAAACTATAAAGAAATGAATAATCTAAATTGTGCACTAGGCGATAAAGGATTTAATCTCATTTATTCTTGTAAAACTACTCATGATATTTCAGACACTTTAGTTATTTCCCATGAGGGAAAAAATAATGTGAAAGATATTAGATTAAATACTTAAACTTGTAAAATATAAAAATTTTAGAATGAAACATGATGAATCTTTTTATAATATGTACCATAGGTTCAATGAAATTGTGACAACCAAGATTTCATTAGGGAGATATGTAACAGAAAAAGAGTAGATCTTGAGGATTTTGTGATGATTTCCAGAGACATGGAGAGGGAAACTGTATCCATAAGATAATCATGCAAAATTGATAAATAGAAAGTAAAGGAACTAATTGGAAAATTAATGATGAATGAATAGGAACTAAATGTGAATCAATAAGAGGAGGAGATAAAGAGAAAATTTATAGACTTCAAGACTACTACTTCTAAGAGAAAAGACAAATAGAAAGTTCAAGCTGTTGTTGATAGCACTAGTAGTGATGAATGATCTGTAGGAAATGATGAGGAAATAGCCCAGCATGATAGGACATTCAGAAAATTTTATAGAAAGAAAAATTTATTCATGAGATCAAACTATAAAGGATATTATTAAAACCAAGGAAAATAGAAAAATGATTGGAAGAAGTCTGAAAAATCAGAATAAATAGTTTTCTATAAATAGAAAAGAACAATTAATGTCAATTATGACTACCTTAAATTAAAATATAAGAAGAAGTATGAGAATAACAATAAGAAATATAAGAAATCTATGAAGTCCACATGAAGTGAATACTAGGACAGGTCAAATGAATCGTATATTTATCCAAATTAGAAAAAAGATATGGTAGAAATGTTCTTTATGAAAAATACCTTAGAGGTACTCTTAAAAACTCTTATACCTAAGGAATATTATTTCTGTGATGAATCTAAATCTAAAAATATGAAAAATGATGAACTATTTTAGTATTCTAAAATTATAGAGGAAATATGTAATGAATTGATGGATAAATATAAATCATTAAAGAAAAAAAATGCAGTCTCTTAAAATATTAAATATAAACTTACTGTTGAGAAAGAGAAAAATTCACAACTGCAACAAGAAAATAATGACCTAAAGTTATCCAATGATCAATTAAATAAGGATATGGAAATGTTTACCAAAGGAAAAAACAAACTTACTCATCTACTTGATAAAAAGATAGATCCTAGGTATATTACTGGAATAGGATATCAGACATGATAAAGAAATTTATCTAAAACACATTTTATAACTAAATTTGGGAAATCTACTTCTATGTCCAAAAATTAAGATTTTACTGCAATTTATGGTTCAGAAAAATCATTTACTACATCATGTTTTTCTAGACTAAATAAATTATATTTTTAAAATACTTTATATCCTCCATATCGAAAAACCGTAAGACAATTGTGGGTTCCTAAAGACTTTATTACTAATGTTTCTGGACCTATAGAAATTTGGGTATTGAAATCGTTTCTGGGATGAATTTTTTTATAGGAAAAATTCCTAAAGAGTTCCTATAGAAATATTTGGTACTTGGACAGTGGATTCTCAATACACATGACATGATATTAGTCATCCTTTAAGAATTTCATCAATATTGTTGGAGGATATGTGACATTTGGTGACAATGGTAAGTAAAAATAATCAGCTTCGGCCAGATTGGTTAACCAAACTCTATTTTAACTTCCAAATTACTTTCTGTTTATGTATTAAAATACAACATTTATAGCATATCTCAATTGTGTGATGATGGATTCAATTTAAATTTTAAAAATGATTCATTCCAGATTTTTTATTCCAAAATTAACTTAGTATTTAATGCTCTTTAAAAAGATAATGTATATGTTGTAAATTTAGACTCACTAGCATCACAGAATGTTTACTGCCTATATTCCATTCACATAGAGTCTTGGATGTGGTACAGAAGACTAAAGTTTTTTAATGTACACTCCCTTAATAAATTAACCAAAAAAATGTTTAGTTAAGGACCTAACCAAACCAGAGATTCCAGAATATAGACTGTGCAATCCTTTTCAAAAGGGAATGAAACACAAAATCTCTTCAATCTAAAGAATGAAGTTACAACTTCTCAACCTCTTGAGTTGGTTCACATAGACTTTTTATACTATCTTGATTTTAAAGTAACAATTGGAATCCCAATGTTTATGTTCTTGTATATGGCTTATCAAGGTATACTTGAACCTATTTCTTATCTCACAGAAGTGAATCTTTCTCTCATTTTACCAAGTATTCTAGGATTATATAAAATCTTACTGGACTTAAAATTAAATAATTAAGATGTTTCCATGGATTTGAGTTTGAAAATCAAGTCTTCGAATCTTTTTTATCATAAAATGGCTTTAGGAATTATTTATATGCCACTAGGACACCTTAATAGAATGGTGTGGTAGAAAGAAGAAATAGAACCCTATTATAAATTGACCAAACTATTCTCAATGAATATAAAAACCAAATTTATTTTTGGGATGAAGATGTTAATACAACTGGTTATATATTAAATAGATTCTTAATCAGACCTATTCTTAAGAAAACTTCTTATAAGTTGTTGAATAATAGGAATCCCAGGTTAATTTTTTTTAAAATACTTGGATATAATGTATTAATTTTAAACACAAATGATAATAAAGATAAATATTCCACCAAAAGTGAAGAGGTATTATTCCTTGGATATTCAGCATCAAGAAAAGCATATATAGTCTTTAATAAAAGAACCAAATGTGTGAAGGAATCAGTATATGTTATGTTTGATGAAACATATACACATGAACCTAAGACCATTATAGAGAATCTTGAAAAGGATATGTCCAATGTAGGCATTAATACAACACCCTCTAACTATCCTATAAATGAATATATTAAAACTTCCAATTCTAGAAATTATCTAGATTCTAGTTATAATGAACTATAATCAAGTGATAAAACAAAAATAACTAGACCTACTTTTACTACAACTTATAGAACCCTTAAAACCTATCCATTAGATGTTGTGGTACAAGATTTAGATAAAGGAACACAAACAAGAGATTCTGTGAAAAATTATGTTGAAGATCGATCATTATTGTCAAAAAAAATACTTAAAAGTATTAATGATTCAATAAATGATGAAATTTGGGTGATGGATATGAAAGAAGAGATTAATAAGTTTGAGAGAAATGATGTTTGGAATATTGTGGATAGACCGAAAAGTAACATGTACATAAAAACTAAATGGGTGTTTATGAATAAAATAGATGAATCCAGAAATATAGTTAGAAACAAATTTAGATTGTCTGCACAATGCTATAATCAAGAACATGGAATTGATTATGAGGATTTATTTTTACCGGTAGCTAGGCTTGAATCCATTATAATCTTAGTTGCCTATGCAGCACACATGGATTTAAATCTTTATCAAATTGTTGTCAAAAGTGAATTCATAAATATTTATATAATTAAGGATGTTTTTTTCAAACAACCCCCAAGTTTTACAAATCCACTCATTCGAAATAATGTTTTCAAATTAACTAAATCATAATATGGTTTGAAAAAAACCCATGATCATAGTATGATAGGTTATGCAACATTATTATTTTTTTAGGTTTTACAAAAGTATTTGTAGATCCTAATTTATTTATAGACACAATTTATAAATTTTTTTAATAGATCAAATATATATAGATGGTATTACCTTTGGTTATTCTAAAAATGCTTTATGAAATGACTTTTCAAACATGATTCAAAATGAGATTGAAATTAGTTTGATTGGTGAAATTAAATATTTTCTTGGATTTCAAATATTTTAAAACAAAGAAGGTAATATTTTAAAGGAAATTAAATATACAAAAGATATTTTTAAAAGATACGGCTTTATGGAATTAAGAAAATTAAAACACCTATGAATTCTACATGTAAGTTGGATCAGGATGAAAATGTAAAATATTTTGTTCAAACTACTTCTATAGGAATGATTGAGTGTTTTCGTTACATAATTTTAGTAGGAAAAACATCATGTTTAGTGTTTTTATGTGTGTAAGAGTTTAAGAAAACACAAAAGAGTCACATTTAAATGATGTTAAAAGAGTTTTCAAATGCCTCAAATATACAACTAATTTTGGATTTTTCTACCCAAGAAAACAATATTTTGATATGGTTAGTGATTCTGATGATGACTTTGTGGATGTAAGTTAAATAGAAAGATTACATCTGGAACATGTAACATTTTTGAAAAATCAGTAATTTCATGGGGAAGTAAAAAAGAAAAAATCTGTTTCACTATCAACTGCTGAAGCAGATTACATTGCTGCTGGTAGTTGCTTTGCAGAAATCTTGTAGACAAAACACACTTTATAAAATTATAGATTTCAATTCAAACATTTCTCTATATATTTTGACAATAATAGTGCAATTAAAATATCTAAAAACCCAATTATCATTCCAGAACAAAATATAAATACGTAATATATAAATTTTTAAGAGGCCATTATATAGAAGGTGATATAATTCTTGAGTTTATTAGGACTGAACATCAACTTGATGAGCTTTTTACAAAACCCTTAAACTCTATGAGAATGAGCTACATCATACATGAAATAGGAATGATAAAATTGTAAAGACTATATAACCTTATCTACTTAGAGAAATTGTTTTGTCTGTGACACTGATCGAGTGAAACGGATTGTGTGAAACTGATTAGATGAAACTGATCATGTGAAATCGATCAAATGAAATAAATCGGGTGAAAATGATCAAATGAAACTGATCAAGTGAGACCAATACCATTAGTGTGAAACCGATCAGATGAAACCAATCACATGAGAATGATACTATTATTATGAAACCGATCAGATGAAACTGATCATGTGAGACTTATACCATTTGAGTGAAACTAGTATCGATTGGGAAATTTTTGTAAAGTAGTTTGTCTGTATCTTTTATATAAAATAACATAGTTTCTTGTTTCTTATTTTACCATTATTCTATTTTTTTTTATGAAGTATTACCCCTTAATGATAAAATTTAATTGATCCATTACCCTTCACTACCCTCACTACCTTCGACCTTTCGACTTCCTTCTTCGAACTCGAACCTTTAGAATGGTGAGGAAAAAGTGCGAGATGGAAGGAAAAGGTGAATCATCATCAACCAAGCATCCAAAATTAGAATCAAGTAGTGCCACAAGTTTTGTGAATCTAGATTTGGGAATACTAATATTAACTCTTGAGAAAGAAATGTCTGTTAAATTGTTGTTGTCGAGCAGGTCTCTCTTGCTGTATGGTTTGGAATCACAAGGGTGGATTAGCTGGTTTGCAGACAACGAGAGACCATTATATCACAAGATGGTACAAACGTTTTATCTGTACTTGGAAGTGTTATTGGGAGGAACCAAGGAGTCTCGGATGAAGTCTATGGTAAAGGGAAATGAGGTTACATTTTCTTCAAGCGAGCGAGCTGAATGCTTGAAAATTAAACAGGAGGACATATTTAGTGACTAATAAGGTAACATTTCACATAATTCAGACTTATTTTCTTATGAAAATGAATTGAAATAATAGACTTGAAATGGGGATTCAAGGAGGATAATAGTTTCATAATTATATATAGTGGTATGAATTATTTTCGTGTTTATACAACACTAAATATCCCCAATGAACAAAGATTATGTTGCCTTAATGTATCCAGAATTATTCCTAATTTATTTGATGATGAATGAGGTGAAAGTGAAACTATTTAGGTACCATATGGTATACAGCTGTGAAATGATTAAAATATGTTAAAAAGAAACTTTTATATATTATCTGATATTTATTTTTGCATTGATGAAGGGGCTAGTATGTTTGGAGGATAAAGATGGGGTGATAACTTCTTATAGTGTCTTATGATTGCACAAAGACATATAAAAAAGGATGAAAATATTTTGGATCCCATAGGGGAGAATGTGGGTAGAAGATGAGGAGAAATAGTATGTAGATTTTAATCAAATTGATTATCCTACTGGAACAACAGATCATGCTCATCCAGGTCTTAAACTTGGTGACCAGGTTGTGTATTTAGATACAGAACAAACAGAGTCTAATATGGAAGGAGAAAAGGGGTATCCTATAGATGATAGGAGTGACCCATATATTACTGAATTACATAGAGAAATGTTATATGGACCTGAAATTACACCATTAGAATTACCTTCTAATGAACCTTTATTAAATGATGATGAAGATTGGGATGAGGCTGATGTCTCTGGAGTAAAAGGTTCAATGAAAAGTACTGATGATGATGATGATGATGAGTATGATGATGGTGAGAATGTGAGTGACTCAATAAAATCATGACAATATGTAGTCAGTTCAGGTGAGGAGTCTGTTCATAGAGATGATAGTGAAGTTGGTATACCAGATGATGCTGATCCTAATGGATGGGTTGGTGTTGATCATGATGAAGGAGATGATGGAAATGAGGATGGAAATGACCACCCTAATGATTCTCAAGGTATCATTCAAAAACATAATGATATTATGGATGGAGGTCAATATGAAGAAGCTGAATCTCAGATTATACGAGTGACTTAGAATGATATTTTGGCTGATGGTAATGAGGAATAAGTTGAAGCTCAAAGTGAGGGGGAGCCTCAATGGAAAATACTAATAATTTATACTTTGGACCCTTGAGATTGGACTTGTTCTGGTGAGTGGAATAAAAATCCTAGATATGTCCTATTTGGTCTAGATTATGATTCAGATGAGGAGATGGTAGCTCCTTTTTCTCCATAAGCTGATGTGGAACCGACTGCTCCTACTTCACCTGCTTTACCCATGAGTAATGAGTCTGTTGTACCTTCCGTGCCTAGTGACTATGTCACCAAGGCTGATCCCGAACAATTCAAAGTTGACATATGTGAACATGTGAGATCCTATATTGGAGAAAAAAATTATGCTTCTACTTCTACGAGTATTTTAGAGGAATATTCTGCCCAGATTGCAAGAATCATAATTCAGGAGATACAACCCAATCTTATCACTACAGCCAAGACCACTGTGAGAAATAAATCAATGGTGAGAGAAGAAGGGAAGATAATGGGTCTTGAAATGGTATCCATATCCCATGTTTTCAGAACCAAACATGGTGGTGTTATGGAGGTTATTACAAACCATATTACATATCTTCAGAATACCGATTTGAAAAAGTTGAAATAGGATCTTAGAAAAAATATTTCAAGTGCATCTAGTTCAAGAGTTACCAGAACTTTTACTAATATGGAGTCCTTTTGGATTTTTATAGGAGAAGAGATCAAGTCTATTCGTAATGAATATGATAAAGAGGTCCTTTCCAAAGTTCAAGGGAATAGTGAAAATGTATATAACATGGTGAGACAATGTGAAAATGAAGAAATACTACTCAAAAGGATATCAGAGACAAAGTGGACAAGTATTTCCCCAAAAACAACACAAATCATGAGTTAAATAACAACATTAAGAACATGGATGATAACCTAGAAATGCCTCCTGTTTCCAAGCCATTCATGAAGCAAGTGATCTAGTTGAATGTGTTTACACCCACATTAGAGAAGATTATGTAAAACAAGGAGGATTTCGAGAAGGCCATGAAGTATGGAGGTGAAATCGTTAACGATTTTATCATGATTTTAAGCCATAACTGCATGTATAGTCTGAGGCTATAGTGGTCCCCACAGCTGCTCCCATTAGACCTGGTTCACTACCTCCAACTCCAATGTTAGTGTCTCATGATTCATCTCAGATCAGTCCTGTGATCTCAGAGCAGCCTCCCAGTCATATATTGTTTGATCAGAGACAAATTCTTGCATCTATAGTTCCTACAGGCATTGATTTACCTAGTGTCACCACTCTACCATCCCTTCCTACATCCAGAACACTACCTCTTGACCCCACTATTGACCCTTCATAGAAAAAAAATGAACCTAAAAATCCCAAGCCTTAACTATGGATCATTCTTTAACGGGGCTCAAAATTATTATTTTTATGAAATTATTTTTATGTTTGTACTCTATTTGTACTTTCATGAATATAAGTTTGACTTAGCTGTGTTTCTTGTTTCATTGAGTTATGTTTCATTATCCTTTATATTTCTTTTCACCTTTTTGTTAATCCAAAAATGTGGATAAATCTATGGATGACATAAATATATAACCTAAAGGGGATACTAACTATGGAATAGGTAAGATGGCATGTAATAAATAGAAAATATATATATATATATCCCATCTCTGATATAAATCACTAAGACTGCTTTAACAAAAATTACTAAGGGGGTCATGAAAGTAAAGACCTTATATATATTCTTTGATATAATTATTAAGGGGAGAAAAAAAGGAAAGACCTTATAGTTATATTGTGAATTCAAACTCATTGTTGGTATGATAAGTAAAGTCATTCTTATTCCTTAATATCATGTATAATGCATTCATTCCATGATTTGTTATTATCAAATGGGTGGTATTGCTGAACCCTTCTTTATAGAGCTTTTTTAATAATCACAAATCATGTCAATTTAAAAATCATGATAATTCACATTTTATGTTGTTACTAATGTTAATCATGACAATGAATATTTAAATATGAATAAATTATGTCACATGGTATAATACATTTCAATAAATTAATAAATTATGAATATTTGTGTTTAAATATATTTAAAAGTTTATAATTACATGGAATTATGAATTTAAATTAATCTGGTATTGTTCTGTATAAGACAGACACTTTGTAATTTTTCCAAAGTCTCTGATGTCGATTGGATCAAAGGAGTCCCCAATTGAAGAAGACACTGATGAACACAACAACGATGATTAGCCAAACTGATAGTTTGAGAGAATAAATGATAGGTGACTCACTGATGGACGAGTCACCGATGGGTGTTAAACTGATAGGTCAAACGACTCACCAATGGACGACACCCCGATGAGTGACAAACCGATAGTTCAAAATGAGTCACTAATGATGACTCACTGATGCCTAGACAAACTGATAGTACAAATGAATCACTGATGCCCAGAGTCACCAATACCAAATGAAAGGACTCACTGACACAGATAGTCACCAATACAGATAGACCAATGCTATTGAGTCATCGATACTTATGAATCACCGATAGTCATAAAAAATGATTTTATATTATTAATTCAAATTTATATCTATTTGTCATATTTAGATAAATTAATACTTCTGACATTAACTACTGTGTTTTGTAGGATATTAATAGGACAACCTGAGGTATATGTAAGTGAGAAGATCATTATTCCTAATGGACCTTGAAGGATAAAAGGATAACAAGCAGAATCATTCAAACATATATAGAAGAGTAACAAGAAAATTAAACCTAAGAACTCCAGAAACTCTCACACATACTTCAAAAACCCATGAAATAAAAAGGAAGAATATACAAGGATATCAAGAAATCATTATAAACCTACTGAGTTGATCTTAAGATCTTTTTAGTAAGAATATGAACATATCATACTTCTGCAAGCCAAAACATAGAGGCTACGACACTCTATTTTGCAATAAACTTCTAGAAGAGGACTATAAATTCAATTACAATATATAAAATGAGTCCTGAGTCACACTGCATAACTCACAGAGACTTATAATCCTAAGTCTACATATTTATCTCTATTATGTTCATTTATTTAATTTTTTGAGTAGTGTATGAATCCTTCTGTAACATTCACACCGACTCATGTGAATAACAGGAGGATACTTGATATCCTCAATCTTAGAATCTATTTATCCATTTTTATCCCATGTAGAAATATAGAAGAGGTTCTGTGTGACTTTTCTATTGTTTTTTCAATGAATAACTATGGTAGAGATCGAGTGTGACCTGGATTGCCTTGTGTGAAGTTTTGAACCCCGATCTATGGTGGGGATCAATCATGTTTATTAATTTAAACTGCTTGGTGGAAGGAGATAACCAAGTGGAGAAGAATAATCCTTGTCTTGGGAATGAAACACTTATTTTAAATTCCTCTGTTCCTATTGTTATTTTCTTTTCCTTTTTATATCAAATTTCATTCATGAAAATTTAAACTCTAATAGTTATTTTAGAAAGTGTTTATAATAGTATTGAACCAGTAGGTTAGTCTCAAAGGTTCTATTAATAATTATATTAGTATAGTTGAGAACTAACCAATCTCTTGAGAAACTAATTGAAATTTCAGGTTTCTTACAAATTCACTACAAACTAACATGGATGATATTTTTAATTGGGGGATATTTTTAATGATCCAAATCATAACAGAAATTTATATAGGGACTCAATTCACCCACCTTATGGAGTAATATACTTTTACTAACATATTTAATCAAAAATTAATTAATATATATTCAATAATATTTTTAATTTTCATATTACATGTTTTCTAAAAAAATAAGAATAAATCTATTTTTTGCTTGAAATAATATTTTTCTCTAAATAAAAGGTTGTTCGCCTTTTATTTTGTATTTATTTTAAATTTGATTTCTTAATTTCAAAAAATACTTTGATAAAATAAAAATCATTTTTCAATCATAGTATCAGAATTCAGGTAGGGTGATGTTTTTGGGTTTTTTCTAAAATGTATCATTTTTTGATGAATAGTAAAAAATACTGAATTTTAAATGAAATCTAACTTCTAATTTTATTTATTTATAATATTAAATTAAGTTTGAAATTTGTTTAAAAATAAAATTAGGTCATTTTTTAAACATTTATCCAATTTATGTTTTTTAATAAGTTTCATATTGTATTTGGATATAATAATTTTTTCAAATATTAGAATTTTTTCTCTTTAAAAACCCTCTCTCTCACCTTATTAGTGGGATTAATTTTAAATTAAATTGAACCAAATTTTTTATTGGAATTTGGAAAATGGATTCTATATTTTGAAAAAACATAATTTTGATTATCTAATAATTTAAAATTAATTTTATCTATAATGATTAGTGATAAAAGTTAAAATTAATTACTTTGATTAAGGTGGAAAAAAGTTTATCAGGGGTTAGAATTAATAGATAAGGGATAAAATGACGTACAAACTTATCCGACACTGATTTATGGATATATTTTTATGCATATCAATAGAGTATCACTTTTCAATTAAGTTCTATACTATTCCATGAAGGTGACCTATAAATTAAGTTAAGTAAATAAGAAGATAAAAAATAATATCCTTGCATTTAATTTCGATAACGATTTGGGATAAAGAAGAATCATCATATGTTTGGTTATAAATATTGTTTTCAAATATAAATTATTTTTGTCAGGGTAATTTAATTTATTTTTTGGATGAAATAATTAATTTAAATGATTACGAAACACCAATGTGGTAATTATTTAGTTAATAATTATAACGATAAAATGATACTAAACATATTAAAAGTGATGTAAATTTAATGAATTATTGAGTTACAAAAAATTTTAGATGATTACATCATGTTACACTACTGTTAGCATAATATATCTAATTTTAATAATTTATTTATATTTTTAAACTCAAATTAAATCAATAATGTTAAAATTTACAATAATGTTAGTTTATAACAAATGATACTTTATTAAATTATTTAAAATTAATAAAAATACTATATTCTTCTACGTAATTTATAAAATTCAATAAATATCAACTATTTTCCATTAATTTCCCAATTTTTATTTTATAATTATTATATTGACTCTTAAATAACAAAATCTATATTAGCAAAATTCTGGTTAAAATGGTGTTCTTAGTGCATTACATGTGTTTGTATTAAAATCAATTTTATACAAACATGTGAGTTTTATTCAATGAAATGGAATTTATATTTAGAATTAGTGTTTATAAATATATAATAAATATATTTTTAATTATAGTCTTAAATGATAAATTTTCTAGGTAAATACAAATATACAAGTAAAATTGGTAAAAAATAATGATAAAATTTAGTAGTCTTAAAGACTATAGAATAACATGAAAAAAATTTATTTATTTATTTTAGAGGTGTTTTTCTCAACCAATCCCTCCCATACCTCAATTATTAATCAATTTTGGATCCACATGATCTATGTCATACCTCCCAAGAGTGAAAACGTTATGGTATTTATAATAATGGTACTCTTTGCCAATTATAAAAGGACACTAACACTCCCGCCTTCTTAACACCTGTCATGCCATTTGGATTGACCAAAACCTAAACAAATTACTCCCAAAATTCCATCCACTCATATTATAATAATTATTTTTTATATTAATCCTCCCAAGAAAGGATTTAGTAAAAAGTGAAGGAAAATACATGAAGAATAGGTAATGTTCATCAACGATCAATTTTTTTTATTTTTTCATTTACCCCCTTCAATTGAATGTATACCCCGATTATATAAAAAAATCAATATAATCTATATGAAGAAATGTTTTAATTCTATTTTTATGACATACACTCCACACAATTCCATAAAATGGGTTATGAAACCACTATTCGTGTGTAAAGCAGACTAGAACCTTACAAGATGATGAGGTTTATTTTTCCATTACCACGATTCAACGTAGGAAATAAGGATGTATTTAAAGTTTATATATTATATATAAGATATTTTTATGTAATTATTCTTCTTGAAATATTATTTCACACATAACTTCAATCTTTCTATATTATGGTAATAGGATAATGATGTTTGTGGGTCAGACACACTACAACCTTGCAATGTGATGAGATTAATTCATGCTTTACATGGAATGTAATAGAGACGATATTAATAAAAATATGTGATATATATGAAATATTAATTATAATTTAATTATAATATATATACAGATATATCATTTTATTTTCATTCATTCAATACGGCTAGGAAATTGAATCAATGCTCATGCGTACATATACCTACCCTCTCCATGAATGGTGTATTTCATTTCCCCTAACCCAATTTTATGGATTACTAAATATAAATTTGTAATGTATATATGTGATATTTATATCAAGGTTTACATTTTTTAGATTATGAAACCATGATCAATGTAATAGTAACAAAAAAACAAGTCAAAACATGTATTTAAAACAAAGCGGTTATTACCAGAAACGTAACAATAACATGTTATTGTTAATAAATAGGTAATAAAAGGTCATAAAAATTATATATGATATTATATATATAATTATTTTTATTTAATATATGTATATTAAAATAATATTTATTATATATAAGTTTTGAATAAGTACAACATAATTCAACACTTACGGTAAGGGAATTTCTAGTCTCACTTTTATTTCTATGAGACTTAATCCATATTCATCACTCATTTCTTTTTTTAGGGTGTATATATTTCAATGTAAAATATATATCTTTAATTAAATTTATTTCAAGATAATAAAATTTTCTATTTATTTTATTCTATTATAGAACTTGTTATTTTATCGTTACTCAAGAAGTAATGGATTTTTTCCTCAATTTTCCTTCTTTTAGATATATGTTATGTTATGCACCTATCATATTTTATCAAGGGTATACACTACACCTTTAACATGTAATATCATGAATTTATTTTTTTATCATGATATTATAAGTTTTATTTAGTGATTATACTTTCTTGGGGCTTACAATCCAATGTTACCAAGTTGTAAATATTATACATTACAATCTCATAGTTTGTCGAGCTTATGTATGATTACAAATTTTTTGATATTATAGTAGGATCTATCTCTCAATAAACCCATTAATTTTATTATAGTCTGGTGAAATAATTTGTTTAATTAATATTACCTTTTCCACTATTTTTTAATTATGAAAATTAATAAAATGTTTTTGATAAAATATTACGTCATTTCTCTCTATGGTTGGAAATCTATTTTTTCTCAAAACCTTGTTTTATAAATATATTTTCAAAAATTTCACACTATTATATTATCATTTTTGAAAATACATTTCTACCCATGTTTTTCCTTTTTTAAAAAGTGGTTTTAAAAGGAATCTTCTTGTCATTTTTTCATCAAGTATCTTTTAAATTCTATAGAAAATGTGAAAAGAACCTTTATTTTTATGTATACATCAAGTAAACAATTATCTACCATTATGACCACTATATTAGTTTAATCCTATTTATATGATATAAATATTATTTTTAAAAGTAAATATTTTCCAATATATTTTGGAAATATTTTTATTTTATATTGAGTCTTAAAAGAAAGAATTCTGAATATGTTTTATTTTTTAAAAAAAATGTTTAAAATGATATTTAAATATTAATTTAAAATTTTAAAAATATATTTTCAATGAAAATAATTTGAAAAATGTTTTATCATTTAATAAAATTATTTCACAAGATTTTAAAATATCCCTTTCAATTTTACAAATTTATTTTCAAAGGAATAGTTTTTCAAAATGTTTTCTATTTTAAAAGTATTGTTCAAGGGGGAAATGGTATTTTCCTCAAGAAATTGTTTAAATTGTAATTCAAAATTATTTTTCATCTAAGATTAAATCTTTTGGTGTTACATACTCCTTACTAAAGATATTATCCGTTTATACCATTCATATTGTTTCATTGAATTATATATATTTTGATGGCATAATTTTTATGAAACTTTTTTCTATTCGATGGGTTATACCATGAGACACTGCGTATGAAACCAGCTTCTTCTCATGGGGTTTTCTATGATGAAATGGTTATGAAAATAGCCTCTTTTACATATTTTATGATATAACGAAATTTTTTTGATACCCATATTATTTCATGTGTTATGATGTGATGAATGATTAGGATCTCATGGAACACATAAATATGGTTTTAATTATGTGTTGGGTGGGGCCTATATATCCCTACAACTCATTCAGTAAAATTTATATATCACATGATAGACATGACTGGAATGGGGAGTGAACCCGGTACAGTAAGGGACTTTTTACATTATGACAGTATGGGGAGTGGACCCATTCCACTATTAAGAAAGAGCTTCCACTGGGGATGGTGGTGTGTCCCACATAGTAGGTGTAGTCCCTATGAAGTGTCGTGATATGTTTTTTGTGGTGACACTTGACTGATATGGAATTATTTTATATACTTTTGCTTGTGCCAAAATCCCATGTCTCATTCCTATGTTATTATTTAATGGATTATGTTCTTTGATTCCCTTATTTGGTGATCATCCAATATTTATTTGATGACTTAATATTATGTAATTTTACATGTAAAATATGATCTTAAAATGTTATGATCATGTTCTCATACCCTTATGTGCATGTTAACACTTAATTACAATCTAATATCACCCTTTATTTTGTTTATTTTTCTTAGTTTATGAATATATGATTCATGTATGAGTACTAAGAAGGATGTTCTTTTTAGTAGATATATAATATCCTTCATTCATTAAGAATATTTTTTGTAGTTTACAAAGGAACCAAACTTTTACAGTCCTCAAGAATGTGTTTTTTCAATATAATTAATATTCATAAAAAATGTTGTAATATCCATGTATGTTAAGCTAAAGTCTCTATGACTGATATCATAGAAATGTTTTAGTACACCATTGGAAAAAAGGATGTGAATGATTTACTAAGATCCCTAGGGATATTTCTATGGATTTCCTAGGTATTTATGTAAGGATAAGTATAATAATGAGTTAAAATATAGGAAAATGTTTTTGAATTTTGGTAAAGGATAGGGTTAGGGGTTCACATGAAATAAATTCTTGTATATATACTAAATGTGGATATGGGTATGGATATTATTTACCTATGGGTAATAACCCTGAAAATGAAAAATGGATCTATACTCGAACTGGAATTAGTGCACGTTAACATGTCTTGATGCACACCAAGTTTAACACTCCTGGGGGATATGTTATGGTAATTCACAAACTCATTATGAAATATCTTGAAATATTTAAATAGATAGTGACTAGGAATGAACTAGGATAACCCTATGGTTTAATGGATTAAATAATAAGGTGTCTTGTTTTCGACATCCTATAAGTGATTTTAATGATTATTTGGTTTCCCGTTATTATTAGTGTTTATCAGATTATACTTTCTGGTTTTAGTTAATGATAGGAACTTGAACGAAATAGGTTAACATTGAATGTGATGAATTTGTTTATGAGAAGACAAAGTGGATAACGATTAGATTGAAGGACATTATTATTATATATATTTATTTATCATTGAATATGATCAAAAACATGCAACCTAACCAACTCTCAGACTCACCAAAGAAGAGAATGATAGAGTTTTTTGAGAGTTAGGGTAGTGGAGACCATGGAGGAAAGAATATTCAATTACCTAAATTTAATGAATGTTTAATGAATTAACAAAGGAATGTCTGAAAGGAATGAATTTTTTTTGTGTGTGGATAAGGACACAAAGTAAGCAATTACCTAGGAAAAAATGAAAAGATCAGTAAACACAATGGATGGGAATATTAGTCTCCCTCAGGTATCATTAATGGATGAATGATTTAAGTGATTAATGTATAGTAATTATGATTATATATGTCCTAAAGGTAAATATTGTTAATATAATTAAAAACATTGTATGAGTAATAGTTTTTCTATTCATGAGGAGGAGAATACAATTGACATAAAGTGTATTTTATTTTTTAACTATATTATTTATATAAAATGTGATAAGAATAATTAAATTTAGGTTTAGGAATTTTAGTACATGATTTATATTTCACTCTATAAGAAATAGTTATTAAGAAATAATATGATGAATCCTAGTTAATGGACTAACAATGAGGTGGAATAATTGAACCATTTATGAATTAGAATTTAAGAATTATAAAATAGATAATGATTGTGTAGGAAATGGTTTCCCTTAAGGATTCAAAATAGTATTTTTAAGGGTAATAATGACCAAGAATATGGATTCGAAGGAAATTTGGTAATTTTATTTTGGGAAGGTAACCCTTAATTTTTTTATAATATTCAAAAAAATATTGTTTTATTTGAATAAAGTGATGATGGATAGGGATAATGTAAATTGGATTGTATTGATAACCTTAGAACTGATAAAGGATTTATTGAAAAAGTAGTTTATGTAACCTTTATGGAGTTTAACTTTTTGGATTTAATAAATATATCCATAATTTATGTTTTATGTAAGGAACGGGGAATCATGTACCTTTATATTAAAAACTTTTGTTAATTCATGTTTTTACTTTTTTGAAGAGAATATATAATGATATATTGGGGTTTAATTATTAGTTGATTTAGAGAAATTTAGTGAAATACATTATAAATTTTAAATATTTAAGGTTTATAAGGATATCTATATATGAATTTGTTTATGTTGAAATTTTAATGAGGTTTTAGAAATTAATTTATTCATTCGACATATAAGGATTTATGAATATTAGATAACAAGTGGTAACCATTTTGTTTAGGATTACTAATGATAAAAGTAATTATTTATCATTATATATATAGATATCAGAATACATTAGTGATTCATTCATACAAAATTATCCTTCATTTATTAGAGTTATAGATGAATTTGAAGTTGATCAAGGCACAACAACATGGTGAGATTATTTTTTTGAAATAAAATGAAATTGCGTAAGTATATAATCTCATGAAAATTATCCAACTTTAAAAAAAGTGTCTTGAAATTAAATTATATCTTACAATCATAATTTTTTATGATGTTAATGATATTTTCATGACGTTTTGGTTTATGGATTTTTAATTTTTATCTTTATCCTAGTTGTGTTCTATTTTATTCTCCATCAGTATTTGGGTGTTATTTTTCTCTTATATGTCCGGGTTTTCACTTCCCACCTATGTTCTTATATTTGAAAAAATAATATTTGAAATTATAAATGAATTTTTATATTCCAATGTTTTTTAAAAATGATGCATTATAAACCATTTTTATAATGTGGGTTTCTGTGAATTAATTATCAAATGTTAGACCTTTGATGACCAAGATGAATATTGAGAGAGAAACTCATTTTAAGGGGTAGAATGTAACACCACAAGATATTTTTTCAATATTAATTCAATATTTTTATATTTTAATATAAATTCAATACTATTTTTACCTTGAGTTAAATGACACATTGGGTTTTTATTTATTTACATGCAACACTATGATTTGGTTTCACTACCTGAAACACACAATTTAAATGAAACGTGACACATTTTTAAATTATTATTATTTAGTATGATATTTTAACAAAGCTATTGGAATGAAGGTAAGAAAAATATTAAATAAATAAAATAATATGGTTTAGAAATGTATATAAAATTAATTATTTGGTTTCTAATTAATTAAAATAACACTTTTTTGAAAATAAATGGAAACAATTCTCTAAAAAAACTATCTTTCTATGAAAAAGTGTGTTTTAAAACAATAAAGTAACCAACTAAATTATGTTTAATGATGTTAATGAAATTTAAATATTATATATTTGATAAAATTCTTAACATTCATATTATGTGTTATGTAGACAATAAATAATAATAAATACAATTTTATTAATCAAAACCGTGTTTTTTTTCTAAAAAGTAGTTTTATCACCTTTTATGGCGCACATATGAAAAAAATGACACATAGAAAAAATGGATTTTATAATATATAAATAACTTCTAAAATTTTAATATCAAAAAAAAATTAGGGTTAAGTTTTGGGTTTTGTTATGAAACGTGTCATTTTGTGATTAATAGTGAAAAATACTAAATTTGAATTGAAAACTAAATATTCATTAAATTTATTTATAAATTTAATATAAATTTTGAACTAATTTTAAACTAAAATTATTTTAGTTTTATATCCATTTAACCAATTATGGTATTTTGAATCAATTTCATATTGAATTTGGATATAAAACATTTCAATCTTTTGAACATTTTCTGTTTAAAAACTATTTCTCTAATCACATATGCATGATTATTTTAAAATAAATTATCTCACATATGTGAATGAAATTTGGAAAAATGGATTCCATATTTGGAGTAATAATAATTTATATTATATAATAATTTCAACATATTCATTGACCATAATGGCCAGTGAAAATAATTAAAATTAATTACTGTTATTAAGTTAAAAACAAGTTTACGAGGGGTTAAACTTTATAGATAATGGGTAAAATGGCCCACCAACTTGTCCAACACCCATTTTCTGGTCATATCTGAACAGTTTTAACCATATTATATTTTTATGGGTTATTAGGGTACTATTACATGAAAGTGACCTATATAATAATTAATTGAAGAGAAAGACAAAAAATAACTTCTTTTCCGACAATATTTTTAAAGATTTGGGATAGGGAAAACCTTAATATGTTAAGTTATGAGTATTATTTTTAAATATAAATGATTTTTGTGTCATGATAATTTATTTTTAATTCTTAAATATGAAGTAATCTCTTAAAATTAAAAAAAAATCTAACATAATAATTAATTAGTCAATAATTAAATAGAATAAATGATACTAAAAATATTAAAAGTGATATAATTTTAATGAATTATTAAATTCCATTAAATTTTTATATTATTATATGATATTAAATTGTTTTGGAAATAATATAATTTAAAATAATTATTTTATTGATATGTTTACATTCAAATAAAATGAAATTGACATTATTTTTATTTTATATTAAAATATTTTTTTTAAAATTATTTAAAATTACTAAAAGTACAATATTTTCCCAAGGGATTTAAAAATTTAGATAAAAATAAACTATTTTACATGAATGGATCTATTATTTTCTATAATATAAATATTTACCACTAAATATCAAAAATTTGATTGGAGCGATTAATGTTAAAACTGTGTTTTTTGGCGCATTAAATGCGTTTGTATTAAAATTAATTTGATAAACACATTGGAAATTTTTTAATGAATTGTAATTTATATTTTTAACCATAGGGTATAAATTATCTAACAAATATATTTCAAATATTATTCTTATAGGATAAATTTTCTAGGTAATTTAAAAGATACAAGTTACCTTGGTAAAAACAATAAAGACAAAATTGAGAAAAACTTAAATACTAAGGAATAAATTGATAAAAAAATGTTTTTATTTTGTGTATTGGAGTTTTTTATAAAAAATATATGTCCCTTAACTCCATTATTAATCAATTTTTATGCACATGATGTAAGGGAGACATCCCAATTGCTAAAACATATGAGTATTTACAAGAATGCCACTCCTATTTATTTTAAAAGGGATCTCACTCAACAATATTCTTCACACAGATCATGAAATTTGGATTGATAAATATCTTAAAAAAATTAATTTTAAAATTTCCCCCAATAATCCTATAAGTTTTATTTTGTAAATAAATCCAAAATGGAACAGATTTAGTGAAAACATATGATGAATACCCGATGAAGAGGTAATACTCAACAATGAGCTTTTTCATTTTATTTCTTCCTCCACCCATAAAATTATTATTATAACATGATTATATAAAAAATAACTATATTAAAAATATTTATATTTCGTTATGTAACTTTTATGACCTACAACCACACACACATCCATCAAATTGGTTACAAAATATATTTTTTTTGTGTATGATGGACAATCGCCTCACAAACCAATGCCATTCATTTTTCCATTACCACTATTTAAGGATTGGAATAATGATGGATATATAGTTTATATATATATATATATATATTATTTTTTGTCTTATGGAAATATTATATCACACAAATGTTCCTTCATTCCATTTTGTAGGAATATGATAACGTCGTTCCTGTGTAAAGTGAACTACCGCCTTTCGAAGTGATGTGATTCCTTCACATTTTAAATGGAATTTATTAAGGATGGGTTTAATTATAATATATGATATAAATGACATATTAATTATAATATAATGTTAATATATATGTATATACCATTTACTTTTATTTCATTCAATACGATATGGAAAGTGGAATAGTGTTCATGCATATGTGCGACCTACATTCTCAATGAACGGTGTATTTCATTACCTATCAGTATATTTTTAGTATTAAACTAAATAAATTTACATAAGATATATATTATATTTATATCAGGGTTTAATTTTTAAAGACTAAGAAACAATGATCAATGTAAGATGATAAAAATAACAAGTCAAAACATGAATGAAAAACAAAGTGGTTATTACCAGAAATGTAACATTAACATGGAATTGTTAATGAAAAAAGGTAAAATAGGTCAAAAAAATCATTTATGATATGATATATATAATTATAATTATTTATTATATGTATAATAATATTATATTTTTTATACATGAGTCTAGGATGAGCACCATTGATGTTAAGACTCAATGTAAGGGTATTTCTAGTGTCACATTTATTTTTTGCAATACTTATTAAATATTAAAAACTAGTTTTATTTTTATAGTATATATAAAATAGTATGACATGCTATATTATGAATTTAATTTAATTAATGATATTAAAAGATTCAATTTATGTTATTCATTCCTTGGGTTCTTGACTATAAAGACACTCAAGTCATATGGGGTTTTTGTTACAATTTTCCTTCTTTGAGATGTCTATAATGTTATGCACCCATCTAATTTTATGAGGTGTATATACTACTATTTTAAATGTAATATAATTAATTTATTAATTATAATTATATTATAAGGTTTTTTAATGTTTATTCTTTCATTGTTATTACAATTCAATGTTACCAAGTGGTATAGATTGTATGTTTCAATCTCATCATTTATGGAGATTTTGTATGATTATACTTTTGATGATAAAATATTATGATCAATATCTCAAGAAACACATGAATTTCCTTCCACTATGGTTATCCATGTTTTTTACAAGTAATATTACCATTTTTATACTATGTTAGAAATGATAATTAAGAAAATTGTTTAAAAAAATGATTCAATTCTCTCTTTGTTCCAAAATATTTTTTTCCCCAAAAAAATTTTTTATAAAAAAATAAAAGACATTCTAAAATAGTCTTATGATTTTTAAAATAAAATTTTTCCCATTTTTAACCTTTCAAAAAATGGTTTTAAATTGAATATTCTTTTTGTTTTCCAATCAAGTCTCTTTTAAGTTATACAGATAATGTAAAAGGAATCCTTTTTATGTATACATAATGTATGGAATTATCCTCATTCATGACCAATCCATTATTTAATATTCCTATATAAATATTAGATATTATTTTCAAAAGAAAATTATTTCCTAGATATTTTTGAAATAATAATATTTTATATTTATTTTCAATAAAAAAACAATTTTGAAAATATTTTGTGTTAAAAAGGGTTTTAAATTAATATTAAATATTCCTCTATATGTTTCAAATATTATTTTCAAATAAAAGATTTTAAAAAAGTTTTTAAATTATTTTTAAAACATTATTTATAATTTTCATTATTATTTTTAAAGTAAAATGTTTTCAAATATTTTATGTTTTAAAATTCATTTTTCATGGAATAACGGATATTTTCATCATTTTTTTCAAATGATATTTTAAAAAAATCCATCTACAATAACATTAGTTTGTGTTACATATTACTTATTAGAGATATTATTTAGAGATACCATTCAAATTCTTTCTCTGAATTGTTCATCTTTTTAATGCATGATGATTCTGAAACCCATTTCTTTTCCATGGGTTATACCATGATGAAATTCTAGTAAAACTTTCTTCTTCTCATGAGTTAATACAGGATGAATTATTTATGATACCCATTTCATTTCATGGGTCATGATGTGATTAATTTCTATGATCTTTTGTAACACATAAATGTGGTTTTCATTGTGTGATGGGTGGGGCCTATATCTCCCTCTAATGCATTTAGAAATTATTTATATTTAATGATACAGACATGGATGGAATTAGGATTGAACACAACAAAGTAAGGGACTTTTTCCATTTTTATGGTATGGGGAGTCAACCCATTCCACTCTAAATAAAGGGATACTAATGGGGATAGTGGTGTGTCCTTCCAAGTAGATGTGTCCCCCATGTAGTTCCTAGATATGTTTTTGGAAACAATCCTTGAATTATAGGGAATGATTTTATATTATTATGTGTATTCCATAAATACATGTATTATTATTATGTTATTATCTCATGTATTATGCTCTTTGATTCCCATATGATTCATGTCTTATGTTATAATAATCTATATGTCAAGACTCAATATTATGACCTTTGAAATGATGGGTATGACCTTCAAATGTTATTCTCTTGTTCAAAAACCCTTATGTCCATATTAAGCTTATATATCTCCTTTTTTACACTTACTGAGCATATGAGTTCACTCTTTCTTATGTATCCCTTCTCAATGTGATAAATAAATGTTTTAAGTGAGGATAATAAAAGGGATTATTTTTATTAAAGATATAGAAGAACATTCACGAATGAAGAAGATTGTGTTCCATGTTTCCAAAGGCACTTAACAGTTACGGTCCACAAGCGTGTGTTTGTGAAATGTATTGAATATTCATAATAAATGATGTAATGTCCATGTATGTTAAGCCTGGGTAACTATAATATCAATTTTATATGAATATAATTTATTTCTATTTACATATACTAAAATTATATGTGTAATATTGTTTATATATATATATAATTAAAATTTATATATATTCATATATAGATTAATATTTAAATTTATATATAGATGTATATATGTATGTATATATGTACATAGGCATTCATGTTTGTGTGTGTTATAATGAAAATCATTTTTATAGTCATTACTAATTTATTTAAATTTTTATATCTTTATTTATATATTAAAATATTAATTTATGTATATAAATATATAATTTGAAAGGAGGCACTCACCCGTATCAATTTTATACTGTGGGATGGGTACAAGACATAATTATAAATACACATATATATGTTTATATATATATATATATGTTTATATATATATATATATAAATTAATATATAAATATTATGAAATTTAAGTATACGTTAATCTACTTATATATAATTATAAATTATCTTATATATATACATAGTTATAATTATAATTTCTAATTTATGTATACATTAATTAATATAATAATACTCATATATTTAAATTTATATATATATATATATATATAATTAGTCATATTTTAAATTGTGGGCAAAAGATATCACTAAAATAGTCATGTTTTGATAAAATGTGGCAAAAATCATAATGTTTTTTTTTGAAAAATGCCTACCAAAAAGTCTCTAAATTTGAAATGTTTTTTGAAAAACATGGATAAGAAATTATCACTAAATTGAATTATTTTGTAGTTTCAAAATCGTCCATGCATGAAATGAATATAAATTTTAAACTAGCTAGAAATCATTTTAATTCATTCTTTATTCAGAAAAAATTTTAAAATTAATAATTAAATTGTATATTAATTAATTGATTATTTTATCTTAATTTCCTATCAAAACAATATTAGAGATTTCAATACACTATATTTTGAAATAAGTTAAATAATAATAATAATAATTGAAAATATTTTTGTACATCATGTGTACTTGGGGGGAACATGGTGTGTATGCTTCTTTTTTATATAGCCGGTGTTTTTCTCTACATGGTCCTTATTATGTGTTGTGTACTTACACAACATGTTCTGTACATGGTGTGTCCTGATATTGCATGGTGTGTAGTTTTATGAGTTAATCTGAGCGGTCAACATGGTGGTTATGAATACATGATGTGACATTAATATATGTAGCATGTACTTATGGAAATTTTCATGAATTACATGGCGTGTTTGATCACTATACAAATCATGTAGTTCCAATGTGACATTGAAAAAAATAATAAAATTTTAATGCCCTGAAAAATGCTATCATACGGTTTTGTACACTATAAATTAGTCATGTAGTTTTGTTTTAATTTTATAATCAATGTTTATTCTATGTAATTAAATCACATAGAATATTCTGGCACAATATGTACTCCCGAAGAATTATTATGAGTTATTAGTCATGTATTACTTGATATACGCATGTAATATGTTATCCTATGATCTTTGAAATATGTGCTGGGACTCAACATGTAATCCATGCCGAAATTAATTTGTTTTATGATTTGTATTTTAGATACACACCATGTAGTCAAAATTGGACCATGTTTCTCATCTATCATTCAATACATAGTATGCAATTAATACATTCTGTTTACTTTGACTATACATATTCCATGATTCATTCAAGGACAAATTCTATGGGGTTACATATTGTATAGGCCAACTACACTCTGTGTAACCCACTGAGCTACACACCATCTATAAAATTAATAAGTGGAGTGTAATGAAGTCATTTACCATTCTCCCAAATGGCGTACCATGTTTCTTATAATCTTTTATAGTGGAACAAAAATGGGTACACCCTGTGTACTTTTCAGTTTGAAGTTGTGTAACCACATCTTGTTGCCAAAATCCTTAGCCCATTCAGATGGAATAATTGAGCATTCATTATCTGTTCTTAGCCTTTCCTTGATTATATGAGTGTTATAAAATAACTTTTGATGAGTTTTGGATTTAGAACGAATAAAATAGAAAATAAAAATAAAAATAAAATGTGTAATTTTATTAATAAATAATTATAAATTAGTATGTTACTATTATGATACCACTTTCAGGTCTCACGGTGATGAGGAAGTGAATTAGGTTAGTTCCAAATAATGGGTTTTGTCAATTTCTATAGATAAACCCTCATGACTGAAAAACAGTAACCCTAGAATATTCAATAAGAGGATATACACATATATATATTATAATTAATTAATATAAATAAGAATAACCTTTTTGTTAAATTTTTTATTTATTGTCAAATCAGAGGACCACAGTTATTGTGCCCTTATTGAGATTAATGATTTATGTGTATAATCCCTTTAGTGATAATCCACACTGTAACAGCCCGAGATTTTATGAAAAATATTCTTTTTTATTTCACTAATGTCTTGTGTTGTACGCTACACCAAAAGGAGCTTGCACAACACGCATCCTTGACTTGCCTTGCATTACACGCAATCGCGACCTTCCTCGACAGCGTGTGTAATACGCAATACCGAGTTTCACTAAACAACGATATGCTATTAAAATATTATTAAAACTACCCGTTATGAATAGTAATAACCACTTTTTAAAATTCTATAAATCTTATTTTTCAAAATGAACTTCATTTTTGGATTCGGAATATCGAAATTAGCTTAGGTTGAAATTTTGGTGATTTTCGGATAACTTTCATATTTTGATGAATAGTGAAAATTACAAAATTATAATTAAAAACTACTTTTTTAATCGAAATAATTAATAGTGATAAATCATTAATTTGAGTGGTTTTAAAGCATATTTAGAATATATTTTTACAATTTAATACAATGTTGGTCATTGGATGTAATTTACATTTAAACCAGACATAATCAAGTGTCAATCTTTTGATAGATATTGTTTCTTAAAAACACGCTATTTGTTTTAACAGCGGGATTTAATTATAAAATTAATTAATGCAACTTCTATGTTATGAATTTGGTTAAATAGATTTCATTTTTGAATTCGGAATATGAAATATAGCTTAGGATGAAATTTTGGCATTTTTCTGAAAACCTTCAATTTTTGATGAATAGTGAAACCACTAAGTGGTAGGTTAAAAACTGAATTTTGCATAAAACTTAATTTTACCGCTTCTGTGAATGGAATTTCGAAAATCCGACAGACACGGTTAATATCAAGGACTAAAATGTGGTTCAATGAGATGAAAATATTTTTTGGTGAATAGTAACTTTTTACTTTTTTTTACCACGGTTAAAAGTAAATAGGGTAATTAAGGGTAAAGATGATATTATTATTACCCTAACACATGTCCTAATTCTATTGGACAAGTGTATTTCGACCAAAAACAAACTTAGGAATAAAATATGACCATTTAGGCCCACTTGGATTAGATTAGGACATTTATTATTAATTTATTTAAAGAAGGGTTAAAATAGTTAAAATCAAAGTTTAACAAGTAAATCATTTTTAATATGGGGTTATACATAAGATAAATTCGATTGTAAATATTCATTAGAAAGCTAAAAAGATTTCCTACATGATGGTATTTTATTTGTAATTTTTAGACATCAAATAATTTAATTTATTTATGACACAACGATGATGCAGTAATTATCTTTTTAATGAAATATTGACATAATTGATGTTATAAACACCAAAATAAATGTAATATGAGAATTTTTATGAATTCCACTAATTTTATAGGTTACTATGATATATTAATGTTGATTTAATCAACTTGGTTCGAACATTTAATTCTGTTATGACTTTCACAAAAATCATATATCAAATAGTGTCAAAATTGACACAAAATAGTTTTTAAATCAAATATTATATTATTAATTGTTATTTTATTCCTAAAAATCTAAGGTTCGGCCAAATGACTTAGATAAGGATATATATATTAATAATAAACAATTTGGGGTTCGTTTGGCATGTTATAGTAAGTGTATTAACCATATAGTGAAAGAAAACAAAAAGACATGGTAAAAGTTAAATTATTTAACTTAGAGTTAAATCTAATTGATAAGGTTACAATAATATCCTAAACTTGTCTAAATTCTATTGGTTGATAGGATTTCGACCCATCCCCACTTTAGCTTCGAAATAAGACCCTTTGGAACCATTATAAACCGATTTTGACTTTAATATAAATTAATATTTTTAAGAATTCCTAAGGTGCCCCTCTCCTCCCCTATAAAAGGACACCTCCTCCCCCTCCTCATCACACCAATTTGAGCACTCAAGCTCGGCCAACCCATGCCAAAATCTCTTCTCCACTTCCCTAGAAACATCCTAGAGGTTCTGGTCTTACTCAAAGACCAATTTTAGTTCCCTAAGAGGAGGTCTCCAAAAGGCGCTTCAAAGAAGAGGTAATTACCGTTACCAATTCTTTCATCTTTATTTCTTCTTCCACTTCTTCTTCTTAGGTTGTTTCATTATGAAGTAATAACATCAGTATCAATCATATACTGATATTTTATTATAAGTATGAAACAACCCTATTTCACCATCTATCCATCCTACGGAAAAAGAAATCACCGCGCGTGCGTACGTACGGAATACCGTCTCCACACCGTGGTGTAATCTATTTTCCACCACCACCTTACATGGATGGGTATAATGGTGTAAAGAATAACTATACATAGTTATTACAACATCATATTGATTCTGATATATTGTATAATCCACTCCAATTCAATTCAATATTTATAGAAATGATATCATCGCTCGTGCGTACGTACGGACTACCGTCTCCACGACGCGATGAGATTCATTCTCCATGTTAACCATTTAAGAATGATTATAATGTATATATAAGAAATAATAATGAAATATATGACATTATAAAGCTACTGGATTTATGTATATATATACATATGTATGTCATCTACTTACTTCCATTTCAAGACAATAAGGAAAGGAAAACAGCGTTCATGCGTACGTACGGACTACCGTCTCCATGAACGGTGTTTTTCATTTTATTTATCTACCTATTATATATATATATATACTGAATATATATGATATATAAATCATATTTTATATTCTGGAAGTAATTAAATCATGATATAAGTAATAATGATGTCAAGAACAACAAGTCAAAACACCTACGATAAATGAAACGATTTTACCCAAAACGCTTCTTTAACATGGAATTTACAAAAGAACGGGTAATATAATGTCATAAGTGAACCATATATGATATCATAACAATGAATATGATTCTGTAATAAGTCAATAACATGATTTAAATCATTATACAGGAGGTTCGGACACTTACAAAGCAAGTCGGACCTAAGGTAAGGGAAATATCACAATCTCATTTTTATCCGAGATTGTTTTTACTTTGGCATTTACTGGGGTGTATTTTATCATCCACATCCATGTTTCATAAATATGTAATATTATTTCCATCCAACTACAATTGTTTAAATCCAATTTTACCCTTAGGTGAGTTTTTAGTAAAGAATATGAAAGGAATCTTTTGTCGTTTTTCCGTACGAGGTACTTTTTGACTTTTCCGACAAAAGTACAAAGAATGTTTTTTTAACTTATACGGCATGAATGGATTTTTAAAAAAATTACTTCAAAGAAGCTTCCTTTACAAGTTTTCAAGTTTATTTTTAATCAACTTCTTTTATTTTAAAGTTGTATGACATGTTATGAAAGGAAAAATGTTTTTGAAGAAGAAAGGATATTTTCCTCAAGAATTCAATTCAAGTGTTTTATCAAAATTATTTTCCATCTAAGATAATAAAGGGTTCTGTTTCTATCCATATTTTTACATTGGTTTGACTATGTTGTGATGGAATTATGTTTATGAATTCCTTTATCATATATGAATTGATTTATGATGTCATGATGTTTCAAGAATCCCATTTTTGTTACATGTGTTATGCGATGATGCATGTTTTATGATTATGTGGCACACATAAGAAAGGATTCATTATAAGATGGGTGGGACCTATATCTCCCTCCAATGCATTGGGTAATGATTTTATATCTCATGAGATAGACATGGCTGGAACGGAAGGTTATTTCGGTTCAGTGATACAGGACTGAAACGAGGAGTGAACTCGGTTCAGAAAGGGACTTTGTCCACTAAGATAGTCTTGGCAATGAGTCATGACTAACAAGAAATGATTTTCCATGATTATGTGTGCATGCCACAAAGATTCAAGTTTTATGTTATGATTATGGGGATCTCATTTTCACTTCTATGATTTATTCCATGTTAAGATATTATGATCTCTTTTGCAGGTTTTGATTTTCATAAAGATATGATATGATTTTTATTTCTTTTATTTGCCCTTGCTGAGCATTTGAGCTCACCCTTTTATGTTTTCTTTTCCCCAGGATATAAAGAAAGGTTTTAGGTAGAAAAAAAGGGATGACCTTTATGGGAGATATTGAAGAACTTTCACCACGATTAGAAGATTACGTTCCGAGTTTCCAAAGACACTAAACTATTACGATCCTTGTGTGTGTGTTTTTGTTATGTACTAAGTATTCCGCAAAAGTAATGTAATGTCAATGTACGTCAAGATACGGGTCTCTACAGTTGGTATCAGAGGAAAGGTTTAGTCAACCTTTGGAAACTAGGATGCGAAAACGTTAGTGAGATCCCTAGAGGTATTTCTAAGGTATGTCTAGGGATGTCCCTAAGGTTAAGTATACGTATAGGTTATAGTACTAGAACTACGCTAACGATCATTGAATTAAACCTAAGATGTTAGATGTTCAAGGTACTCCCCCTTTTATTATGTTGTTTTCCCTAGCATGATTTTTGCCTCTCACGCTATTCTTTTTGGGTTTTAGAAAATGGCTGGAAACAAGGTGATTCACGATAATGGAGGAAATGATGGACAATGGAATGATATTCTTTATGAGCAACCAAATGAAATGGGATTTGGAAGTCCAAACATCATTATTATGCCGAATCAGAAATCTCATAATATGATCAATAAAGTAAAATTTGGTAAGTTTCCTGACTCGGCTAATAAGAGAAAGATGGAGTTTCATGATGATCATAGAGGAAAGAAAGTTCAATTTCCCCTATGTAAATCATGTGGGAAGAGGCATCAAGGAGAATGTTTCAAAGGAACTGGAAGATGCTTTGGGTGTGGAAAAGAAGGACACAAAGCAATTAAATGCAAAGGAAAAGGTTCAGTTAACAACATGGATGAGGATAATGGTATTGCTATGACATCAACAATGGTTAAATGTTTTAAATGTGGAATGTATGGGCATTATGCAAACAAATGCCCTAAGGGAAAGACTCATGAAGAGAATCAGTATGGTCATATGGGAAGTATTTATGTGGATGATGATGAAGAGACTACCAATGGTATGTGAGATGAAAGAATTGTTGAAGCTCGGTCAATGGTTTAAGAATGTAGTGGAATGATTACATGTTTATCATGTGTAATGTTGTATAAGTAATCTCATGGTACTATGGAATAAAGAGACATGTAAGGATTGTAACATTGTTGTCTGATTAATGTTACCAGTATCCATGAAAGGTTATTCAGATATTTTTGGAATGAAGATGATATGCGCATAATGAAGGGATAAGGGGAAAATGAAATGTTTGACAGTATTCATGAGCTCATGATTGATATAAGGACTAAGTGATATCATCGTTTGAGTATATAGAATTTTGAGGATTTCGGTATGTGAAAAGTGTTAACTTTTAACTGCATTCAAGTTTTCACTAAGGTTCAATGGGTATTCAAGAGAGTACAAGATTAAGGCCTTTAAATGTTTGGAATGTGACCAACAAGATATATCTTATGATATATGGGGATCAACGATGGTATTAAATCTCTGGTAATCGTTTTCACTATATTATGAGAGTGGACTGCAGTATTATGTATAAGCCTAAAGATTAGACTGGATTATGTTGGACATAAGTTAGTATTGTTTAAGGATATAAGATTTTCGATATTATTGATGGGATGTTATAGTAACGTAGTTTTAGAAAAAGGGACAACCTGCAGGACGGGCGACAGCCCATCGCTTCGGACAAGGCTGTAGGAATCGAACCCACAACCGAAGTACGACTGGCCTTTATCGCCTACCACTGACCTACAGGAAGTCCCTGTTTAGTAGAAACTAGTTTTATTATATTAAGCAGTATGATATATGAAGTATAAGTCCATTTTAGGAACCATATATGATTAATCTCACTATAGATCGACTTATGCATATAATTTTTGCTAATCTTTTGTTTGAGACAGATGGAATGACCCGTCATTCTATCACATGATCTGCTAACACTTCATGAATGACAAATTCAACTTCATTTATTTAAGAGATGAAGTGGAAATTGTTCAAGGCACGAACAACAGTGAGATTGTACCAAAATAAAGTAAGTATTTATTCTAATTCAAATTTTCAACTTTAGGGAAATGATCTTGAAAACCAAAAATGTCGTCCTAGTGATCTTATACCTGATGAATAAGATGGTACCTTATATCATCACAAATCTATGGATTTGTGATTACTGCCTTTTCCATAGCCATGTTCTCTACCACTCTCCATCAGAACATGATGGTTAGATTTCTCTTCCATATCCATATTTTCACCTATGTGGAAACCCAGTGATTACTTTATTTGGGTAATCGTTACATTTCATACTTTAGTTTTTAAAGCCAAGTTTTGGTATTCCCTTTTACGATGTGGGTTTCTATTAAAGAAACTTTCGAATAGTAAACCATTTATAACCCCGACGAATTTCGAGGGCGAAATTCATTTTAAGGGGGGTAGAATGTAACAGCCCGAGATTTTATGAAAAATATTCTTTTTTATTTCACTAATGTATTGTGTTGTACGCTACACCAAAAGGAGCTTGCACAACACGCATCCTTGACTTGCCTTGCATTACACGCAATCGCGACCTTCCTCGACAGCGTGTGTAATACGCAATACCGAGTTTCACTAAACAACGATATGCTATTAAAATATTATTAAAACTACCCGTTATGAATAGTAATAACCACTTTTTAAAATTCTATAAATCTTATTTTTCAAAATGAACTTCATTTTTGGATTCGGAATATCGAAATTAGCTTAGGTTGAAATTTTGGTGATTTTCGGATAACTTTCATATTTTGATGAATAGTGAAAATTACAAAATTATAATTAAAAACTACTTTTTTAATCGAAATAATTAATAGTGATAAATCATTAATTTGAGTGGTTTTAAAGCATATTTAGAATATATTTTTACAATTTAATACAATGTTGGTCATTGGATGTAATTTCACATTTAAACCAGACATAATCAAGTGTCAATCTTTTGATAGATATTGTTTCTTAAAAACACGCTATTTGTTTTAACAACGGGATTTAATTATAAAATTAATTAATGCAACTTCTATGTTATGAATTTGGTTAAATAGATTTCATTTTTGAATTCGGAATATGAAATATAGCTTAGGATGAAATTTTGGCATTTTTCTGAAAACCTTCAATTTTTGATGAATAGTGAAACCACTAAGTGGTAGGTTAAAAACTGAATTTTGCATAAAACTTAATTTTACCGCTTCTGTGAATGGAATTTCGAAAATCCGACAGACACGGTTAATATCAAGGACTAAAATGTGGTTCAATGAGATGAAAATAATTTTTGGTGAATAGTAACTTTTTACTTTTTTTTACCACGGTTAAAAGTAAATAGGGTAATTAAGGGTAAAGATGATATTATTATTACCCTAACACATGTCCTAATTCTATTGGACAAGTGTATTTCGACCAAAAACAAACTTAGGAATAAAATATGACCATTTAGGCCCACTTGGATTAGATTAGGACATTTATTATTAATTTATTTAAAGAAGGGTTAAAATAGTTAAAATCAAAGTTTAACAAGTAAATCATTTTTAATATGGGGTTATACATAAGATAAATTCGATTTTAAATATTAATTAGAAAGCTAAAAATATTTCCTACATGATGGTATTTTATTTGTAATTTTTAGACATCAAATAATTTAATTTATTTATGACACAACGATGATGCAGTAATTATCTTTTTAATGAAATATTGACATAATTGATGTTATAAACACCAAAATAAATGTAATTTGAGAATTTTTATGAATTCCACTAATTTTATAGGTTACTATGATATATTAATGTTGATTTAATCAACTTGGTTCGAACATTTAATTCTGTTATGACTTTCACAAAAATCATATATCAAATAGTGTCAAAATTGACACAAAATAGTTTTTAAATCAAATATTATATTATTAATTGTTATTTTATTCCTAAAAATCTAAGGTTCGGCCAAATGACTTAGATAAGGATATATATATTAATGATAAACAATTTGGGGTTCGTTTGGCATGTTATAGTAAGTGTATTAACCATATAGTGAAAGAAAACAAAAAGACATGGTAAAAGTTAAATTATTTAACTTAGAGTTAAATCTAATTGATAAGGTTACAATAATATCCTAAACTTGTCTAAATTCTATTGGTTGATAGGATTTCGACCCATCCCCACTTTAGCTTCGAAATAAGACCCTTTGGAACCATTATAAACCGATTTTGACTTTAATATAAATTAATATTTTTAAGAATTCCTAAGGTGCCCCTCTCCTCCCCTATAAAAGGACACCTCCTCCCCCTCCTCATCACACCAATTTGAGCACTCAAGCTCGGCCAACCCATGCCAAAATCTCTTCTCCACTTCCCTAGAAACATCCTAGAGGTTCTGGTCTTACTCAAAGACCAATTTTAGTTCCCTAAGAGGAGGTCTCCAAAAGGCGCTTCAAAGAAGAGGTAATTACCGTTCCCAATTCTTTCATCTTTATTTCTTCTTCCACTTCTTCTTCTTAGGTTGTTTCATTATGAAGTAATAACATCAGTATCAATCATATACTGATATGTTATTATAAGTATGAAACAACCCTATTTCACCATCTATCCATCCTACGGAAAAAGAAATCACCGCGCGTGCGTACGTACGGAATACCGTCTCCACGCCGTGGTGTAATCTATTTTCCACCACCACCTTACATGGATGGGTATAATGGTGTAAAGAATAACTATACATAGTTATTACAACATCATATTGATTCTGATATATTGTATAATCCACTCCAATTCAATTCAATATTTATAGAAATGATATCATCGCTCGTGCGTACGTACGGACTACCGTCTCCACGACGCGATGAGATTCATTCTCCATGTTAACCATTTAAGAATGATTATAATGTATATATAAGAAATAATAATGAAATATATGACATTATAATGCTACTGGATTTATGTATATATATACATATGTATGTCATCTACTTACTTCCATTTCAAGACAATAAGGAAAGGAAAACAGCGTTCATGCGTACGTACGGACTACCGTCTCCATGAACGGTGTTTTTCATTTTATTTATCTACCTATTATATATATATATATATATATACTGAATATATATGATATATAAATCATATTTTATATTCTGGAAGTAATTAAATCATGATATAAGTAATAATGATGTCAAGAACAACAAGTCAAAACACCTACGATAAATGAAACGATTTTACCCAAAACGCTTCTTTAACATGGAATTTACAAAAGAACGGGTAATATAATGTCATAAGTGAACCATATATGATATCATAACAATGAATATGATTCTGTAATAAGTCAATAACATGATTTAAATCATTATACAGGAGGTTCGGACACTTACAAAGCAAGTCGGACCTAAGGTAAGGGAAATATCACAATCTCATTTTTATCCGAGATTGTTTTTACTTTGGCATTTACTGGGGTGTATTTTATCATCCACATCCATGTTTCATAAATATGTAATATTATTTCCATCCAACTACAATTGTTTAAATCCAATTTTACCCTTAGGTGAGTTTTTAGTAAAGAATATGAAAGGAATCTTTTGTCGTTTTTCCGTACGAGGTACTTTTTGACTTTTCCGACAAAAGTACAAAGAATGTTTTTTTAACTTATACGGCATGAATGGATTTTTAAAAAAATTACTTCAAAGAAGCTTCCTTTACAAGTTTTCAAGTTTATTTTTAATCAACTTCTTTTATTTTAAAGTTGTATGACATGTTATGAAAGGAAAAATGTTTTTGAAGAAGAAAGGATATTTTCCTCAAGAATTCAATTCAAGTGTTTTATCAAAATTATTTTCCATCTAAGATAATAAAGGGTTCTGTTTCTATCCATATTTTTACATTGGTTTGACTATTTTGTGATGGAATTATGTTTATGAATTCCTTTATCATATATGAATTGATTTATGATGTCATGATGTTTCAAGAATCCCATTTTTGTTACATGTGTTATGCGATGATGCATGTTTTATGATTATGTGGCACACATAAGAAAGGATTCATTATAAGATGGGTGGGACCTATATCTCCCTCCAATGCATTGGGTAATGATTTTATATCTCATGAGATAGACATGGCTGGAACGGAAGGTTATTTCGGTTCAGTGATACAGGACTGAAACGAGGAGTGAACTCGGTTCAGAAAGGGACTTTGTCCACTAAGATAGTCTTGGCAATGAGTCATGACTAACAAGAAATGATTTTCCATGATTATGTGTGCATGCCACAAAGATTCAAGTTTTATGTTATGATTATGGGGATCTCATTTTCACTTCTATGATTTATTCCATGTTAAGATATTATGATCTCTTTTGCAGGTTTTGATTTTCATAAAGATATGATATGATTTTTATTTCTTTTATTTGCCCTTGCTGAGCATTTGAGCTCACCCTTTTATGTTTTCTTTTCCCCAGGATATAAAGAAAGGTTTTAGGTAGAAAAAAAGGTATGACCTTTATGGGAGATATTGAAGAACTTTCACCACGATTAGAAGATTACGTTCCGAGTTTCCAAAGACACTAAACTATTACGATCCTTGTGTGTGTGTTTTTGTTATGTACTAAGTATTCCGCAAAAGTAATGTAATGTCAATGTACGTCAAGATACGGGTCTCTACACACACAGGCTCTATAAACTATAGAACATAACCATACAATCAAAGGGTGATAATGGGAATAATTATCACTCTTTGTAATTCCAATCATTGACCTTCCCCAAGAATAACATTTGTTATTGATGGATTATTCTAGTTTATCAAGGACATGAGAAGAAGGATGATGACTAATTCTCTCTATTCTTGAGATCATTCAAGAGAAAAGTTCTTTATATGGTTTGAGATAATTCTATATATAAAAATTGTGTGTGTGATAAATAATTATGGTAGAACTGATATAACCTATAGTTTATAATTAGGGTTAGATATTAGTTGTTTCACAAAGGACCATAGATAATATCATTATTTTATGTGAACCCCATGTTAAATAATAGTAATATTTTTAATTCCTTGATTTATGCTAATCTTAAAAACATATAAATATGATCACTTCTATTCCCTTAACATGACCAATCAATTATCCTCAATATTTATATAACCCTTAATAATAAATATTTATTTAATTAAAAAATAACTAAACTATTTTTCTAATAAATATATTCTTGGTCAACATATCGTAAAAAATTTTCATTTCTCATCACATGAGAGTAATATTTATAATAATAATAAATTCATTTCAATTCAAATATGGTTTTAGATACTCTTTGTGTGAGACCATCTAGGATGTCTTCTCACTAGAATTAGGTGAATGAGCCTAAATTACAATATTAGTATCCATCAACAAATGACGGTGTCCAGATATAAAGTCATTAATTAATTTATTTAAAAAACCACCTATAAGCACTAATTGTTTAGTTAAATCTATTTTCTATAATATCTCATCGAACAAGTTGTATTAATAGTTTCAAAATCTTATATGCTTGATATATCATTCTTTGTTTTTTTAATTGAATTTTTTAATAAAGCTTCCATGACCATGGAAATAATCATACAGTTTCATTCCTATCAGGGTTCCTAGGATAATTATTTACATTAACAAGGAAGGGATAAATCATTTCATCACTTATTCAATAATTTCATTTCACTTGGGATGCACCAAATTATCCTACCACACTAGGAGGATATATGACATCATTTTTCACAAATTCATCGAAGTAAATGACCCGTGATTTGAATTAACATTAATATCGAATCAAATGATACTTCATGCATAAAAATAAAGGAATATATAATGACATAGTATCATGTGATATATCTATGGGTGGGTGTGTTCTCATAACCTCTTGTCTTGGAGATTAGCCAATGTAAAATTCCCAAGAAGAAGTCTTAATGTTGTATGAGCCTCCATCAACTGATATCTAATAGCATTTATGTCCCTTAAAATAGATTTCATCTCTCATAGACCATCTATTTAAGAATTTAATCATAGTAAATCATGTTTCCATCATATTAGGGAAATGTTATAACCTTATGATGTGAATGATAATCCATGGACATTATCATATTAATGTTATATAGAAGAACACTCATCATTTGATAATATATTTATTAATATTCAATATAATGAATATATGGGTAATTGAATGTATAATGTAATTAGATCTAGGTCACAAAATATGTAAATACATTCAATGATATATTCTCACTTATCTTTATTGGGATCTTCTTCCATCACCCAAGTTCTATGTAAATCGGATTTCCTTCACACAACTATATTGAAAAAATACAACCTCATCTCCACTAATTCTAGTAATAAATTTGGGTTTATTGATAATATATATATATATATATATTAATATATATATATACAAACAAAAAAAGACACATTTATATATACATAATTAAATAGTGTATAAATTAAATTATTGGAAATAATGTATAGAATAATATATACCAAAATTAAAAATACAAAAAATGTATTTTCAAAATAATATATTCAGATAATCACTATTAACAAAAAAAATAACACTAATAAAATATTTTTGTGTGTGTAGTGTATAAAATATATATATTTGAAAACTATATGAAATATATATAAATATGTTCTTGTATGTTATCTGTAAACATATTATAAAATATATATATATATATATATATATATATATATATTAATTTTTATACTTGCTTCCCTAGAACCAACTTTTTTGTGATTTAATATTACTTGTATTTTTTTATTTGATTACTAATAAATGTTCATAGAACATTATGATTTTTCTTCTACATGACATTTTATATGATAATGTCCAAAGTGTAATTGCCACACTAAAAGATCAAAGAATATTCCCACATTGATTATAACTTATAAGTGTCATGATGGTATTATTAATTATATATTTCATATCTAGATGATATCATTTGATGGAACACAAATGATACATGCTATTTATAGTGGAAACCCATAGGACTTTTAGACACTTTCTCTTGGTGTTTTCCCCTAGTAATATTTGATGCTGGATATAATGAGAACATAATCCTTCAATTAGAAATCCCTTTTTATATTTTTAATGTATACTACTATATATGGATGTGTGTAATGATGGTTAGAATTTATGATTATTTTTAATGCATGTCATGATTCATGTGTATTGATGTATTGATAAAAAATATGATGACATACCTTGTAGAATGTTAATATATGTTGGGTGTTCCAGGAGTAATTTTGTGTTAATAAATAATGTGAGAAAGGAATTATCCATTTTATTCTTTAATGGTTGTTAACATCTCGGGATCATTGATAGGAATTGAACAATCTGATTGAGTATATGTTCATGGTGGTGTTATTGAGATGTTCATTTCTAAATATTCAAAGAAAGTGATGTCAAGGAAATAGGATGATGACACCACTATGAAACCTTCTTGACTAGATATAACAAGAAAATTGGATTATATTTCATAGTGTTCATTTCTAGGAGGTTAAATTTCATTGTAAAATTATCCGCATCAATTATGGGAAAATTGGAATTTTTGAAGATGTTATCCATGTACATTAAGAGGTATAGTCTAATTCCATTGAAAATGGATCCTAGAGGGTCACACACTAACTCCAAATGGTGCATAACCCGATTTTTAGCTCATGGAGGCCAATATTTAGTAAAAAAGATAAAAGTTGACTAAAAACTGCATGGGGTACAGAAGATACCTCCAAACAAAAAAATGGCCAATGAAGGGACCAACATCATCAAGAATCAAGTACCCCAAAACCCACCTAAAGCCCATATGTACTTGGGTTAAATACCCACAACATACCAATTCTAAATGAAGCATGTACATTTCTGGTCAACCAACAGCCACCATACGCAACACTGGAAGTCATCACCAACCAAAAAGAAAAAAATACAACAATATTACAATGGCCTTGTCCGATCAAGCATGCTACCTCCATGTGAGGATGTCAACAACCCAAGTCTAATATGTCATTTCACATCATCTGGTTGTCGATACAAGAAGTAATAATTTCTAGCCTCTACGCAACACATCATATCATGCATCCCGAGGACATCTGCCAAAAACCGGCTACATTCCCCACTGTTGAGGTTAAGCGCCACTACCATCGAATTGATGCTGCCATCGAGATCCCACCATTGGGATCTGGTAATCATAATCCAGATTTCCAACGACCTTCGCCTCCACTGAGTGAAAATCATTGAAAATCCCAAGGGTAATAAGTCTACAATGAACTTCCCATCATTGATGGTTACACAATACCTTCCAAGAAACTGACCACCAAGATCACCCTCTTTGAATCCAAAATGAGATGATGTCATACCCCGCAACCAGAGGTCACCAAATTCAAAATCTTATACCACTTTCATACCCATGGTCACACTGAACTCCACATTTAAGAAGAGAAAGATGCAACATGACCACTGATCCACCCCCATCTGAAATAAGCAGTCTGGATCTGACTAGATATTCCTTCAATCCATCCCCACCATAAGGAAGAATCCAAGATCTGAGTCCACAATATAAACAATAATACGTAAGGATCCATCACATCAAACCTTCTTAAAGGCTCCCCATTTACAACTATAATCAAGGTGGCTTCATCAGAAACCACCAACAAGGAATCCCCCTTGCCATTAACCATCCTAATTTGGAAACACCGTCGTTCGCATGTAGAAAATATGTCAACATAACAAAAAATGTCATCTTGAACAACTTCTATTTGAAGGAGGGGATGCATGGTTCTCTTTTTACCCAACCAAAACCCATAAAATTTTAACGCTAGAGGGCTCCATTTTTTGAGGGAAAAAAATCTCCATCAAGGGCCACACACTAAATGTATTCAGAACCTCAGTTAGATTCTATATGAATTTAACATGTGAGAAAAATATTATTCTAGTATGTTGTTTAGTAATTTTTCATTTTAGTTTGATTGCAAATATTCAATCACCTTTTATTCAAGATAATATATTTTTGAGTAAAATATATAACAAATATTTATTCACTATGTAATTATTTATTTAATTATTTGAATATATAATATTTATCTATTCTAGATTATTCTTGAGGTAACAAGTATTTATTTATTTAGTTATATTGTTATTTAAAAAATATTAATTCAATAATTGGAAAATTTTATATTTATATATTTATTATATAATAATGTAGTGATATCTATTTAATTAAATAATTATACACTATTACAGGCTTAAAAATACCAAGGAGTATTGGAGAACCACATTTAATGGTCTAGAATGAAATTTTACATTAAATATTATTTAAATAAATACTAATTTATTTATTCAAGAAAAAATAATATTATTTTATACATTATTTTATAACATGTCAAGTTAATAAATACAATTAAATTATTATTTACATATATGGTTCGTCTGAGATTAAAAAAATAATTTCTCTTGAGCAATTATTATTTTCAAACCATAGTACTATTTTAACATGATTATGAAATTCTTTAAAAGTGAGAGTTTCATTTTATCAATGTGCACAGTGAATTATAGGGAGTATTATTTTCAATCCCTAGAGATTACTCCTCTCTAATAATCTAAATAATGTGAAGAAATTATCCTCCTCCACTAGAAAAAATTGTTCTCCTCCTGAAGGATTTAGTAGTAATTAATGATAATCATCACTAGAATTTGATTAATCATTGCTATCCCATGTGTAATTCAAAAATAATGGTCTGTGGTTCTCAAAACATATGTGGATCACTAATAGAGGGAATCTAATCTTGATGGATATTAAACTATGATGATACAACATGAGTCATTTATCAATTCATTGACTCTGAAGAATGAATTTAATGAAAGATATTTCATTAATTAAATAAATTCATGATAAATTTTATGTAAAAAGTACATCTCTTATTTTTTTTTGATTATCATAAATTAATATTCACATTAATTCCATTGGCCATGAGGGTTCTTTATCACATATATAATGGATCATTTGTTGGTTATAATTAATAGATGAGTTGGGTAGGCCCAAAATGGATGATTCAAAAGTGAACGGAACCTTCTAGTGGAATCAAAGAGGACACATAATAATTTATAATAATTTATTATTCTTTATTGACTATACACATTTTTTTTAGTTTTTCACTTTATATTATTCATTATTTAATATAAATGTAAAAGTAACACATTTTTTACAAATTAATTATTTGCATTCAAGTTCCATATCATCAAAAAACAAATTAAAAACAGATGAAGAATGATCAAAGATTCTATCTGGATCAAAGTAAGATTCTAGATTGTGGAAATTGATACACAACATGTGATGAAAGGTACATATAATTCCAATAAAGTTCAATGCACTTGGATCTGTCATCAGATACATGTTGTGATGATAAGTAATAACACATGGTGTATTTAATTCACACCACATGTTGACCATGATAGCCTAACACGCAGTCTGTCAGACCACATCATGTGTAGTTTACATACATTTCATTTATTCTATATGGTTTAGTGGTGAAAATCAGGTTAATAGTGTTGTCAAATGTGATGCATATGTTGTGTGAGACTAACCGAATGTATCCTTAATGATACTCATAACATGTAGTTGGTATACACCTTATATCACCCGTTAATTACCATGTATGAAAAATATTCTGAGTTTATAAGAGGGTTGTGTGGACACACTGTAATAAAAACACAAAGTGTGTATCACATTAGTATAGATATTGTAACTCAACTAAGATACATGCTGAGTCCCTATGACATTATCCCTGAAACATGACTAGTAATGAACATAACATGTAGCTGATTAATAAATTTTTGTGTAGTCTCCAAGTACAAAATATAATTTAATTACATAAATAATAATTAATTTTAGTGTTAAAAATCTAATTTCATTTTATACATTTGATCATTTGGAAATGTAATAAGGTTTGGGGAATTAATAAATTCCCAATTAATTCCATGTAACTATCTATTAATACTGGCCAAGCTATTTATTTCTCATGTTGAATTTATGATGTGTCTATCCAAGAGACATCATATGGTCATTAAGATAAAGAGACCTAAAAAATTAATTGAATTAATTAAAGTGTGTATATCTTAATAATAATGATAATGTAAAGTGAATGATAACTAGTGTGGGTTTTCATGTTTTGTTTTCACATTATATATAAGAAAATGATCATATACTATCCTTTTTATAGGATTGGTTTTTTTAATTTATTATTTCATGGTTGTTAATGACTTTTTTTCAAATCGAAAAAATTTATACCATGGACTTTACCACATGAACTAGGATACAATACCCACTTATACAACACATGATGAGTTCGAGATGAAATTTGTCTCCATGATGGAAGAAGAAGGTCAGATTTCCATGTTCCTTAACACTATTAAAATAACATGTGATAGTGATTTTTCAGAAACATTACCTAATCTCATAACATGGTGGTGAGAACATCCCTTTGGGAGTCGGTTGTGGATTTTGAAAATAGATTATAAAAAGGTTTTGACACATCAAAACACATTTTGAGGGTCTTATAGTAATTTATTTATTAGAAAAAGCATTGATATGGTTTATACACTATATCCATGGTCATAGATCACTTCATAGGCTTTGATATATCTATTCATGGGGACAAAATAGACTTAATGATTAAATGTAATGGCTTTCAAAGTTTGGGAAAATTTTATAATGGAATTTGGGTTCCTTTAGAGGCTATTAATGCATCTCCCTCATCAAATTCCCTCAAACATCTCATGATGCTCCTTCATGAAAGTATCTCCTATAGGTCCTCCTGTTTGGTAATAATTATACCCATAAATCCAATTTTAAGGGGTTGATAGAAGAAATTTTAGACAATGAAGCACGTTGAGAGCTATGCTCTTGCTAATTGTTCAACCGTCTTGTTCACCCTAATATGGGAGAACCAAAATGGACATCCCTCTACTAGGATGAGGCCATGAGTTCTCTATAAAAAGGAAAAACCACTTGGGTGAGGTACTTTAATCAACCAAAGTATCACATAGGTGACACTCACTTGGGAGACCCATCATCCTAGTCACTCTATATGGGAGAACCATCACCAAAGGCACCATTTTTATGTGAAACTTCACCCAAAGGCCCCTATGACTAGGAAAAAACATCCTAATTCTATCACTATCACTATGTATAAGCACCTTCATTAGAACTCACTATTTTTATGAAACAATTTACTCTGGTCTAAAACATGGGAATCAATTAAATCCATATAAAAATTAAATTGAGACACTCCTCAAGTTATGGGCCTCTTAATAGTTAAAATCCCTAACCTTAGCAATCTACCTTCCTTATCCCATTATCAGTGGATGGAGGGGGAATAAATCATGATTGTGAATCAACCTAGGTGTATGTCCCAATAAATCAATAATCTCTATGAGTTGATATTCTCCCTGTGGTTCTAGAAACATGGGAAAACCACTATTGGAAGAATAACCTATACTCATTGTTCTAAATGAGGGGCATAACCCATAAAACCATGGGTATAGCCTATACCCACTATTTTATGAACTATGGTATTGGGATGTTTCAATATAGAGTTGTACCCATGGTTTCTATAGAAATAGGGGGTATAGTGTGAGAGAATTTAATCATACCCACCATTTATCCCAAAACCATGGGTATAGGATATCCCAAAAAAATATATATGCCCATAGTTCTCCAAACTGTGGGTATATGTAGCAATACCCATTTGGTGGAAGTAACAATTATTATAGCCCCTTAACTTTTAAATAAAATATGAAACACAATATTCAATGAATTTTACTCAATTATTATACATTTATCATTCAACCAACTTATTTACAATCATTTCAATATACTATAAGATACATATACTTTCATATAACCAAATAATTTATGTCATTATGTAATATCCAAATATTTATTTTATGCTTAGTCAAAAATTGAGGGGATCAGTATCTCTTTCATTGCCAATATCCTCAGCCTCATCACCACCAACAACATACACATCACCAATAATATCATCTGGAGTAGTAGAAACATCATAGTCATTTTCACCACAACAAACTCGACTACCATTAAGAATCTTTATATAATCACTCAGGAAATAATTTAAAGAGTGCATGAATTCCATATATCAATAAATATATATATATGCAGCCTCTGATGGATGTGATCTAATTAGAAATGAAATAGATTTTAGGAAGTGTTTGGTGATCATTTTACTTCTTTCACCCTCATGTAATGATATTTTTTTTGCTCTAAAATGCTTCTAAATGAGATCTTTCAAACATAGTGGTTTGAGAGGTTTTAGAGGATCCCAATGAAGACCAATATATAGTGGGTAAAATGTTTTTCCCAGGTCGACATTGAACTATAACAAGGTGCTAATTACCTAACACATTACTCAAATAATCATTTGGACTGAATTTATAATCTTATTTATCATCAAGGGCCTCCAAGAAATACTATTGAAAATATAATAAAGATATTTAACAATTAATTTTATATAAATATTTGAAATATAAATAATAAAAAATACAATATTTTATTATGTTTGTTCATTTACTGAACTTCCATCCCATTTTATCCTTACTGAGAAAAATAATATTTCTTGAGGTATAGAACCTTCAATTCCCAATACAACTTGATGAAAATAAAGATTATTACTATAAAAATATTCATCATATAAACATTTTATAATCATAAATAATAATGAAATGAAATAATATTTAAATGAATTAAAATCTTTTGAAATTTCCATTAGGTCTATAGAATAATTGACCATTTTAAATAGTTATTTTCAGAATTATATAAAAGGGATTAATGAATATAAAACATAAAATAATGAATGAAGATATAACTAACTAACAATATAAATCATGATATTATATAAACTTGGATTAAAGTACCTATATCTTATCATGCATGGGAATTGTAGTAACAATCTATGGAGAAATGTAATTGAATATTTTTTAATGTTATTTTTTCACGACGCTTGCTAAGAAATTTCATCATAACTAATAAGAATTAAAATGTACATGAAAACAAGTAAATATTTAGAATACCTTATACTCATCAAAATTCTACAATTTGATAACTTTTTGACATAGTTCTATTGGATAGTTGGGGAATATGGGTACACCCTCTAAATTAGAATTTTCTATACTCCTCCAACCAATATATAATTCATGCTTATATGATCACCAGAACTCCCCAAGATCCATCATACTTGAGAACTTATCAACTTTACCATCAGGAAGGTTAAAATGATGCTGTAAAAAAATGTTAATTCATATAAATAGAATAATAATACCGATATAATTTTAATAAAAAATTTACCCATATCTCCACCCATGCTTGGTCTTTGATGACATTATCGATCTGTCACTACAACACTGTTTCCACCACAATGATATCGTGGTACTTGTCTAAAGTAGACATGAAACTTATACACTTCTAAGCATGTATACCAATTATCTAGATTTATTCATTGCATTTGACCATTATTTGTTCTTGTTGATTCCAAGTTTCTTGCATACAAGTGTTCCCACACCTCCTAGTAGAAGATCCCACTAAATATGATAAAAGGGGAGAAAGAATAATTATGTCATAAGACAATATGAAACAAAAATATGTGATATAATTTGACAAACATATCCTAAAAAACACGATACATGATTCTTAATAGGCTCTTATGGATTTGTGGGCTATCTTGGATTAGTATGCTCTGAAGGATATGTCTGTTCCATTGCAAGATCTCTGTGAGATACATGCACTAGAGTGAAAGATGAAGGAATAGAAACATTTGATCTTGGATGGATAGAAGGAAATGGAGTCATTTTAGACATGATAGGATATGGGTAGAAGGTTTGGGGACACATCAAAGGATGTAGATGTCGTAATGGTGGAAACAACCCTGGAGGTAGCATAGAAATTTTATGGGAAGAAGAGGTTAAATTAGATGATGATAGAGGCATGGGTAAGAACATAACTAGAGGCTAAAGTGAAGGATGAAAAGGTGTGTAAGATGGATTTTTATTTATGTTAGATGGGGTGTTTTTTGGTGGGTTAGGGTGAAAAGATGTATGAAAGGTGCTACATCTAGGTCAAGGAGCATCCTCAGTCAGAATCATGTTAGTATAATAAAATTGAATCGACTCTGTTGAAACCAAATGTCGCTAAAGTGTTATTGATAAATAATATAAACAATACATCATATGTAATGAAAAAGAAAAATATTATAATGATTATACATACTACAGGAACCATAGGACAAAAACCATGCTCATGCATATGTCGATCAACATCCAAAAAATCACTTTCTTCATAGTTCATTAGTATTTTTCAAAATATACATATAAATGAGAAGTAAATTTTTTAAAAAAAGTTATTAAAAATAATGTATACAACAGAGAATTCAAATAAGTCATAAAAAATTTCATAAAATGTTTTAGTAAAAATAATTTAAATCCATGTTATAAAATGTTGAAAAAAACCATTTTAAACCTGGTATTGTTAACTGAAATAAATACAATTAAGTACAAAAAAACCAAAAAATACTAAAAAAACCTATCATTCCAAAATGAAAGTAAAATAATGTAATTACATTAATACCTATTTGGGAATCGCAAGTCAAGGTAAACTAAATTAATTGTGAACATATATGGTTTCTCCTATATATTACCCACCACTAGATTAGGTTCAACATCAACTCTCACCATAGGGATATTTGACTCATAAAATGTAGTATTTTTTAACACCAATCAGGGTTTCAATGGTTTCAATTTCATTCTCATCATCATGGAAAACATGTTTTGGTATTATATCATTAATGAAACTATAATCAAGTCTGAGATGATATTTCATATAAAACACTTATTTTTTTATCGATACCAAAATGTATGCTTCATATGTAGCCAAGAATCGACTCATGTAAATAACTATGAATCCACTGTCATTAATAAATGTACTATGTCACATCATTGAATCAAACCATTTACATTTAATCTTAGTGACTTGTCCTTGATTGTAGTAATCCAAAAAAAAATATCTTCCAAATAAGTCCAAAATAAAGAAAAAATCATATCAGTGCTGACTATCAGATGTAATGACATAAATATTCACTATAGAAGTTAACTAAACAACATAATGTTTTGATCTCATTTTCAATGATTGATTAGATGTAACAAATCTATACCCATTGATGAGTAATGATTTTCATTCATGAACAAACGAATTGGGACCAAAAGAAAATTCTCTAAATTCTTGAGTAATAGTGTCAATTGTAAAACTTCTTACCTAAAATATATATGAATAATACAATTAAATGAATATATATATTTTAGTAAATTAAATTACTGGTTGTACCTTTATTTCAATCAAAAAGGAAACTATTGGCCATCCAAATCCTCTCTCTTACTCAATGAAAATCATATATGAACACTACTAATAATTTGTTTATGTTTCGTACATAAAACGATTACAGAAATATATGGTATATGTGAAATAAAATATAAATAAATAACATCTAAATATCAAAATTTCATACTTGATATACTCATAGAAAAAATTTAATTTGATCAAGACTATGCAAATGCCATATATCGCTCCTCAAGGATCAATCTAACCAATGTATATGACAAAAGAATTACTCCTCTTTAGGGAGGAAATTGAAACAATGGATCATTTTCCCAATACTTCTCATTTTCATTTCTATTTGGCAAGTTATGTATTGTTCTCCCATAAAACAAATATATTGAACCAAAATATACATATTCTTGAGCTGGATAACCTCTCACAATATAAGCTTTAGGATTATTCATATTTTTAATATATTATTTCTTTGTGTAAATATTTATTTCAAAGGGATACATCAAAAAAATGAGATGGTTCCCCATAGAATTGATTCAGTGGGAAGTTGAACTGTTAAATGTAACATGTGGGTACAAATGATTAATTTTTTTTCCAATTCCAAAAAAGTTAAAGAGACCTCTTGCAACTTTTTTAGCAATCAAACATCAATAATCTTTTAGAAAAAAGATCTATAGGTAATGGAAAAGTGAATCACTGTCACCCATTATTTTTAGGTTGAAAATGTCATATTTATACTGGAATAAATTCATAATGTAGGATATGATAATCCCAAGTTTATATGGATTTTAGTTTCAAATACCTTCTATTGAATTGTTCAGATATGTTTCTGGAATGGCCATCAAGAACCATGATATTCCCCAACAGTTCTATAAATAAAGATTTTTCTCTAAAGTCGTCATCACATAATAAGCACAAGGTACATTACATTTGTTTTCACTGATATAAATATGATTTATTTCTATTAGAATATCCCAATCCAAGAAGTCTGATTGATATCATAAGTTGTCTTTGGTATTCTCATTGATATATAGAAGGATTGAAATAAATTTTTCACATATATTAATCACAATGTGATTTACATCTAAGGAATGATGTATCAAATTGGTAGAAAAATATGGTAACAAAAAAGAAACTTCTTTTTTCCATTTGTAAGTGGATTCAATGTCAAAAATTTTCTACTTTTTAGATTTCATATGATATTTACCTAATAAAAAATTGAAATAGTTTAATTAAATAAGAAAATCAGTTCTTAACATACGTTGAGGTGGCTATTAAAAATCAATAGTATTTTAAAACCTCCACTGATTCTTTTCGTACTGATGATCTATTGTAAAGAATTGTAAATTACCCATCAAAATGAAACTAACATGATATTTAATCCTTCTTGATCATGCATTCATCACAAAAAAATCCCATGATTGATTTCCCTTCATGATCCAACCAGATATCATTTCTTAAATAGGGAAATCATTTATAGTCTATAGAATGACAACATGCATCTGAAATATATTTTTTGAAAAAGAATTTAATGTTCATAACCCAATATCTGAAAGAATCTTCAAATATATTATTAAATTAACCATTTAAAAATTTATATCATTTCTAGGATCATAATGTAAAAATATTAGTATACCCACAAATTGAAAGGATTATTCATACACATTCATGGAGGAAGATTATATATGTGATTAAAAATAGAAATGTGTTGTGGGAAATAAGAATCTGACCAAATGGATTGCACCCATAACATGATAGACCCAACCTAAAATTATGCACCTCAACTACAAAATAAAGACATGTGCCTAAATCTCCCTCAAGGTCTTCCATCAGTAGGATAAAGAACTCATCACTAAATTTAATTCTATCAGCATCATGAAATCATAAATTGGATGAAATTTCGACACATATGAATATATTTAATTCCAAGGAATCAATTAAATGTCCCACAAAAATTTTTTTGCCACATGATATGGTTTTCCGTTGACATTTTCCATCCATCGAGATGCACCACATTTTTTATAGTCAATATGGTTATCTATTTCATCACAAAATAAACAGAAATTATTTGGATAGGCACTCATTTAATTATTATAATATATGCGCTTATTAATTAACTTCCATTCCATGAAATTATTTAATGGAATATCTCCACCATTAGAAAGAATGTTCTTCTAAAAGGTAAGAATGTAATCAATGGTCGAATTAAAAATTCCAGACATGGGTTTTTCATGATATAACCGCATTAAAAATTCCAACTTTTTCATATTAGTACATTAAAAATATGGAGTATTTCTAGTATCATCCATTAAATTTTCACTATCTCAACAACATTATCATAAATCATTACCTCATGTTTTTTGAAATAATTTTCTTCTTGTTCTGTAATTATATCTCCCTCAAGAAGATGTAAAAATGGAATCCTATGAAATATAAACTTCTCCAAACCAATTCTAATTTTAATTCAATAATAATAAATTACTCTCTTTTCTCTCCATTGTGAAACCAAACATAATAATTTTTTAATCTAACTTTTTTTATATGGCAGCTAACTTCTTCCAACCATAACCATGATCTTCCAATAAAACTATAACATGTACACTATATACGATCTCCATATAAAGCATTGTTAAATGATAAATCTAATGAATTTTCAAAATTATATTGAAACTTGGTTGAAATATGATCGGTGGGATACAACCATCTTCTATCAATTCTATTACAAGGAAAAAGATAAGTTCCAATAAAAAATGTAAACCATAATTAAGATGATATGGAAATAAAAATAAGAAATAAATGTTTAGAGTAATTGATATTAAATAACACTGTGTAAGGGTAATAAAAAATTATATAATTGTAAATCAAAGTTAAGTAAGAGTGAAGAAAATGTAAATAATGATTAATTAAATCACCGAAAAGGTAAACTGTAGTTATTTAATGATCGACTAAAGTTAATTAATGGTGAACTAAAGTTATATAACGGTAAAAAAAATTATGTAAGGACCAATTGAAGTTTTTTAATGTTAAAATAAATTATTTGAGATTAAAAAAATGGAATTTAATGGTAAAATAATTCTATGTAAGGTTAAACTAAGTTATCTAATGGTATACTGAAGGTATAAAAGGGGTAAAACAAAGTTAATGGTAAATTATAGTTAAGTAAGAGAATCCTAAAGTTATGTTAGGAAAAAATAAAGATAAGTAGGGTTGATACAATATTACATCAGTGTAAAATAATGTTAATTAAAGGTAAAATTAACAAGATGTAATGGTAAAATAATGAAAAATAAGGGTAAACTAAATTTATGCAGAAGTAAAATAAAGCTGAGTAAGGGTTAAAAAAGGTCTATTAAGCGTAAAACAATTTTATGTAAAGGTAAAAATAAATCTATTTTATGCTAAAATATTCATTATATTAAATTAATTTTTATATTTTATTATTCAATTTTTAACTTTATTCTATAGTATTATTAATATTCTTTTTAAATTATGAAAAATGTTATTATTACTCATCTTATTTTTTCTATATTTTTAATTATGTATATGAATTATTTATTCATAATTATTCAATTTAATTGGTTATTTATATATATACATAGTGAAATTTATATAATATTAATCATATAAAAGAGGGAGATGGAGAGAAAAATAAAAAAAGTAATATTAGATATAATGCAATTAACTGAAAGTGAACAACCATAGAATACATTAAATACAAGGGATCCAAAGGAGGGAGAAGATGGTAAATGAATAGCTTACCCCACCCATGATAGTGACCAAGAAAAATAATCTATGAAGAAAACCCAAATTTGAGGTAAAATCAATGAAAAAAATGGAAAAGTGTCATACTTTATAAGGAATTAGACATGGGGATATTGCATACCTAGTGGTAAGACTCTGAATACTAATCCAATGATTCTTCCTCAAAAAATAATTAAAATAAATGACAGTAGGTAAATGTATACCCATTTTTATTTATATAATTTATCATGAATTTTCATTTTATTAAATAATTTTCACATGTTCTTATTTTTGAGTCACTTCTACATCCAATGTATCTAATAGTAAATGAAATTATCTTATAAAACACATTAACGAAAATATTATTAAATTTTTAAATAATTATTAATTAACAAATAATATAAAAAATAATTAATTTTTAAGAATAAATGAATTAATCTAATTAATAAAACATGTAGTTTTATTTAAAAAAATTGTTAAGAAAATTAATTTAAAGTTTTCTTTTTTTCGACACAAAATATATAACATATATGTAATAAAGTTAAGGTAGTAAATAAGATATTTATTTATGTAAATTTAGAAAATTAATATTCGATATATGAGTTCAATTTGATATGTCAATTTAAAAATCTCTATTATCAGGTAGATTCATAATCTAAAATGGTTTTTAATACAATAAACGAGTTTGGTGACCCCGTTCTTGAGACTTCAACTAGTTTATCATATAGGGTAAGTCACACTAACATAATCTCTAGTGGTTGAGAAATATATTTGAGTGATCAAATAAACCATTGTAAAAAACTTTCCTCACAAAATACATAAACTAAAATGGAAACCATTGCCTGTGTAATGTAAAATAATTAAAAAATATTTAAAACCTATATAAAAAACAAATTACTTTTTAAAATATCCAAGAAAAATTACAAATACACATGTTGAATCAATGTAAATTTAGAAAAGTGAATCACACCCATGAAATTTGAGGAAGGCATGACTAGAAATAATAGGAGGGAAGGAAGTCATACCTTTAAACGACCGCAACAAAAAAAATTGTTACCATTGGTGGAAGAACTCCTATTGATGGGTTTAATGTCATATGGGGGATGCCATTTTCACCTGAGGGGAGGGGTAATTTCCTAAGTAGTGGATGGGAGAAACCAAATGATCTTGAGTAGGGGAGTGTAGAGGAAACAATTTCCTAAATGGAGGTGGATTTGAGGATGTACAAGGAGGTATTATGGTTTGAATAAGGAGGAGGGTATGAGAATCCAATGAGAACCACACTATATAAAGTGTTATACCCATTGTTTTTAACAAAATATTGGTATAGATTAACCTATAAAAATGGTTTTTAAACCATTGGTATAAGCTTGGGTAGAAAACCTATAGTGAATGATTCTCTAAACCATGGGCATAAATCTATTGGGATATAGGTAATTTCCAATAGTGCACTCCTTGGTGTAAGACCTAACCAAACCTAAATATACCTAAGTTGATATTTTTCTCATGGTTCTAGAAACATGATTATCTTAATAGTTTTATTCCACAACCAATCCTTCAATTCATCATGATTTGAGATTATCCTCATGGTCCAGCAATCATTTGAATCCTCTATGGTGTAAAATACCAAACTATTTTGGGCTACCATCCGACTGGACACCCAACATGATTCATCATAAGGCTTGAAGGGTGTACCTAATCCCCACGAGTTATATAAATGTTCTTGGTCATCACAAGAACTCTTTTGGGATTTAAATTTTCCAAATCATAGATAAAAATAATTGAAATAAATATATACAGTATTAAAAATAAATAAAGAGGCAAGCATGATATAACAAAACAAACTAACTAAATAAGAACAAATAAAAATCTAATAGAAAACTAACCTATATGTGACATCACATGTCACTACCACCTGAATATCCCCACTACTATGACGAATAAAAAAGTCCCAACTAAGAACCTTTGAATATATAGGTGTGAATTAAAAATAGCAGTAGGTCCTGACAACCCACTAAAACATTGGAAAATATTTTCCAGGGAGAAACATCAATTCTAGTTTGAAATTAGTTAAAGAAAATAATCCATTAAACATATACCAATTTATGAAATCCATATCAATCACATAATATACTTTTTAAAATAATATTCCTTATTTCCCAAATAGAACACAGATATTTTAAAAAAACCAACTAGCCTAATCCATCTTCAAAACACACAATTGTTTTCTATTTCATAAAACAAATAATTCGATTTATTTAAATGAAAATGGTTACATAATAAAATATCTCTAGACAATTACATTCTAAAAATACATTTTTAGAATCCTCCACTAGAACTTAGAGAATATCCTTTCATTTCCATAAAAAATTCCAAACGTCTTTGAAAACTGAATCTTCTAAATAAAACACCCCACACACTCATGCAGGACAATAACAAAAAGCAGGAACCACACATACTTGAGGAATAAACCAAGTAAAAAAATAAGGCTCCAAGAGATATGCCAAAAAATAAGGGACACAGCTAAAGCATTTGGGAGATCCCCAAAAATGATCCAACAAATCCTAGTGTAATGGTACTAACTAAGAGGCACTAAATGAATCCTAGAATGACTAATAAAAACCCTTGTCCATACCTTAGAAAAAAATGACTACAAATATGTTGAGGCTCACGCGATCCTCCTTGGGATATCATAGATCCATCTCAACTCTCACGGTCTCCACTACGGTGATCTTGGTCCCCAACCACAAATGAGCACACACAGTCACATAGGTCAATGTTCCCAAAATAGGCTCTCTCAGTTGATGGGGAAACACTCTTAATCATCATCCTAGGTCAGGGCTTCAAAACCTTTATCCACGTATCACATTTCCCATGGTCTACCATGGATAGTCAAATTAAGTGAGGGATAGTGAAAATGATCCAATTATAGCCCACAAGGAATACTAAAAACTACCCCCACCCCTAACTCATGAAGATGGAATTACCCCGCCTATAAAGTGCATACAAGGAATAATAATCACATTCCCACTCAAGGGGATAAATTAAGAAAGGGAAATGAAGGGGTGTCTTCCATACAATACTTAAAATATGGCCTTTATCAATGCTAGAAAATTCAATTAACAGTGCTAAAAAAGTGTTGTTAATTGAGGTGAGGATAAAGGGGGGTCTCTTTTATTAGTGCTCTGAAAATCGCTTATAAAGGCCCCTTTTATAATCTCTTTTTTTAGAGATGATAAAAGTTATAAAAATATTTTAAAAAATAAAAAATATATTCTTACAATTCTAGGGGGCTTCAACAGCGCTTGAATCCCCCCTTTAACTGTGTCCACTACACATAGTAGCCCACACATGCCCCAGGATAGCTCCACCTAGCCCCACCCCCTTTAATAGTGATATGTAATTCCCAAAACCTACGCGTGTGACCACCCTCCCCAAGGATTCGAACTCGAGACCTCTTGACTATGCGCCTAATCCTTTACCACTCCACCATATTTCTTTGCTTTTCATTTATTAATATATCTAGTAATTTATATATATATATATATATATATATTAATATTTAGTCATATATTAATATATATATATATATATTTAGTTATATTAATATATATATATCCGTATATTAATATATATATATATAAACACACACATATATATATATTCATATTAATATATTAATATATATATATATATCTGTATAGTAATATATATATATATATATATATTAACATATATATAGTCATATTAATATATACAAATATTTAATTATATTAATACATTTATATATATATATATATCCGTATATTAATATATATTAACATATATTTATATATATATTTAGTTATAATTATTTATCCATATATTTATTTGTATATTAATATATATTAATATATAATTATAAATTTGTTTTAAATACATTTATAAAATATGTTTTCTTATGTGTTTTTTTATAAATAAATAAATACATACATACATATAGATATACAAAACACACACACACACAAACATATTATATGTGTATCTATTGGTATACTTATACATATTAATATATATTATATATTAATATGTATATACAAAAGTGCTAGAAATCAGGTCTCAAAAACCTAATAAATCACAGAGTCACTAAAAAATATATAACTTCTTCTCTGGGTGTCTGTTTTAGCTCCGTAATTAGTCAAACTGAAGATCATGGATTTAACTATGATAATAAAGGTTCTGGAGTGTTAACATACACACATATAAGAAGTTATGACCATTTTAATAAAAATTTGACAGGGGTTCGGACACAAAAACTGAGTTTTGGAGGCATTTTGGTGGTTTTTTTGGGATTTTTGGATCATAGGAAAGACTGAGACTATGTTAGAGTCAACCTTCTACATATATCACTTCAATAAATTTGATTTGATATGTGGTAGAGCCCAAAAAGACACCCGGAGCGAATGTTATGGTCGTTTGAAGTTGGATATTTTAGGAGTTATATAACTGATATATCTTTTCTTCCTCTTATTTTCTAATGGTTTCGACTAGTCGTGGCCATCACTTGTTTCACGAGATTAGATTTTAATAGTCATGTCACTGAAATAGACAACCAGATCAGATGTTATGCCTATTTTAATGAGTTTTTGGTTTCTTAGGTTTTTAGGAGATATGAGAGTTGCAAAATTTCAAACGACAATAACATCTGCTTTGAGTTTCTATTTTGGCTCTATCGCATATAAAATCGAAGCATACGAATTTTTACACACTCTGGTGATCAGAGAAACCCCTTATCACATCCATTAATGTTCAAAAAGGACCAAAAACATTCTGAACGGTCATAAGTTTTTCTTTTTGGGTCCGTTTTGTGATAACTTCTCCTCCAGGTGTTCGTTTTGCCTCAACCACATATCAAATCAAATATTACTACCATAACTAAACTATTGTATCCATTGTAACACCTTTAAATATTCTTCAAGGTATGAAAATGCACTTAATCCCTACAAATGGCCATAATTTCTGCTCTGGGGTGTGTATTTTGGGTCTACAACATATCAAATCAATATAAAACATATTTTAAAAAATATGTATTATATTCATACCAATATGAATATACATATATATAAATATATTTTTTATGATATATTTTAAATATACACATTTATCAGTGCTATTAAAATTCATATTGATAAAACACCCCTTTATCAGTGCTACAAAAAAGTGTTGATAATTGGGGCCCCTTTATCAGTGCTAAAAAAAGCGCAGATAATGGGTCACTTTTAACAACGCTTTTTTAGCATTGATAAAGGGTGACACTACGAAAACCCAGTTTTGTGGTAGTGATAATTAAAATTTTAAAATCAAAGAGGCAACCATGCACTCAACACTGAAACATGGCTACAATTTCTCATCCCGTACTCATTTCATAAAAATGACTTAATGGAATTTCACATAAACAATGGAAGTCACACACACATTAAAAATAATTTCATATTCACCCTTCAACAAGGGTGTATACCTTTGAATATCACAACAAGGATGAATTACACCAAATTTCCATCAAGACATCTTAAGGAACCAAACTAGAATTTTACATAAGGGTTAAACCACACACACATTCCAAATCACCATTTAAAATAAAAATAAAAACCCATTTTTACATAATTTTGAGTTCAATGACATAATTTGAAAACAAATTGCCTTTAAAACATTTTTTTCACCCAATAAAAACCGAAAAAGGGTCAAAACCCTATTCCCAACTCCAATACCTTTTCAAGAATCCAAAAATTCAATTAATAATATATTATAGTCATCAAATAATTCAATTTATAAAATAAAACATTTAATCTACACATAAATATATTTATACTAAGTAAAAAACACAATGAAATCATTTCTAAATACCACATGGTTATCACATATATCACATGTTAATAAAATGGGAATTTTTAAAATTAAAGAATATTAAAATAACAAAAGGAATAAAATTTCATTGTGAAACCTTTATCAAAACATAATGATTTTGCAGATAGAAATTAAAAACCACCCCTTTACACTTACATGCATATGCACCTTCACATATATATTTATACCATCTATCATATGTATATATTACCCTTCACATGAGAGAATATTTATAAAGAGGGAATATATATATATATATAAGTTTACCTATTCATTACTTTGAAATTCACATTCATGGGATGGAAATAACTCTGAAAAAACATAGGAGAAACCAAGAATCAAACAAATCCCCCAATTAATTTTTTTCAAAACAATAAGGTAATGAAAATCTAACACAAATGATGATTCACGAGCATAAATAGACCAAAACTATTCATCTTTAGTGATATATTCCAAAAAATGTCTATATAAAACCTGAGAGACCCATCACACACCCAAACAATTTAAGAAAATACCAAAAATTGGGCCAATCCTAACATTAGGGTTCATCTAAAAAATATGGCCACGAGAGAAGAGATAAATATAAAAACATGTTAGGGGGTATCCATAGAACATAACGTAATGGATAGACTAAGAATCACAAAGTAATATTGTGGAATCACCAGAAGAAAGGATCTCATTGAAAGGGGGTACCACTTGTGGATGAAGATGAGAGTGGGGCCTGTTGCTCAAGACACCAAGGGGGAGAGGGGAAAAACTCACTTCAACAAAAAAGTGGAAATAAAAAGGAAAAATAAAAGAAAAACTGGGAATTTAAAAACTAGGAATCGCAAATAGTTTTGCAACATGTTTTTCCGAAGTGTTCCCTTACCATGTGTTTTCCACTACCTAGTCTAGTAACCCCTTAAATGATTTACCCTAATAGGGTGAATGGTTTTTGAAAACCATGATTTTCACTCCAGACATATCCATTACCTCCCATTGTCTCTAGGTTGTTCTGCATAGTTTGAGAAACTATGAGGAATCCATTAAAAATGGATCTCCCTAAGGATAAAAACACCCTCATAGGCACCACATGGTCAAAAAAATTGCATGGGATAACCATGAACTACTAAAAATCCTCCTTATAATTATATTATGACCTTCCAAGTAATGTAACTTAATACCTATAAATAACAAGTTAAAATAATTCAAAAATTAAAACATCATGACACCATAGTTGTCATAAACTACCCACCTTACAAATTTATTCCCTCAGAAAGTCCCATTCTAAAAGAACGAAAAGAAGAAATAAAATTTCCTAAAAGTTCCTATCCTAGAATAACTACAAGACTATGATCATCCTTCATTCTCACAACCAACAACCAAAAAAAAATGATCTTCCATAAAGAACTAACATCTCCAATCAATATTTAAATGAGATCCTCAAACAAAAAGTCATACACATAATGAGAGACCTAACATGGTCACCCCACTATTTAGATTTCCTCTAAAATTGTATCACCTCGATATTTTATGAGATATATTCTTTTTAATTTCATTGATGTAATGTCTTGTATACTACACAAAGTTTATCTTGTGCTATACACAACAAAATATTAGCTTACAGTATATGCAAGAATATTATTAGCTTGTGTTACCCACAATTTCAATTTATTATTGATATAATTCATTTCACGCATTATTGAGTATAAGTTAAAACTAAATATCATAACCTAGTCATTATAATGGCGGATATAAATAGTATTATCTTTTTTCTAAAAATACTATTTGAATGAAAATAGGTGAGTCTATAAAATAATAAAATCACTCTTTATGGATTTTATTAGTGAAATATATATGTAATATATTCAATTTAATTATCAAAATTTATCTTATTTTTTTTATAAGGATGATATAAGATGAAATTTAATTTTACGGAAAAATGATCGTGTTTTCTACAAATGCAGTTTTACGACCTTTTGATGGAAAACCAATTTTAAATATAATTTTTTACCATTTTATAAGATATTTTAGTATAAATAATTTTTTTATTTTGATGGATGACATAAAAAATTTACTCTGGTTGGATTTTCTTTTGGTAATATTCATTTTTAAATGAATAGTGAAAAACACATCATTTTAATTTAAAACTTCTTTTTCATTTGATTTATTTATATAGAATGGTTATAGTTTTAATTGGTTTTAAAGTTTAATTAGATTATAATTTTATAATTTAATACAATTTTTGTCATTGTATGTAATTTCACATTGAAATTATATATAAACACACATCAATGTTTTGATGGGGTTTACTTAAAAAACCATGTTTTCTCACTTTGACAACATGAATACATTTTAAATTAATTACAGCAACTTATGTGTTTTGAATTTTTAAAAATATATTCCATATTTGGTATTTGTGGGTTAAAATTATATAAATAGGACACTTTTTTTGAAATTATGAATAAAAACAACAATATTTTTTATTTATAACTATTAAAGGTATATCGAGTAAATAAGGGGAAAAACAATATGGTAAAGATAATAAGATTACCATAACACCTGCCACCTTTCTATTGGATGAATTCAAGTCTACCAATATCACATAAGGGTTCAAATGGATTAATTTAATGTAATTTTTCTAACAAAGTGATGTAATTACAATTAAAACAAAAGAATGTGACATAATGTCACTCTCTAATCTCTTATAAGTATAATAATTTTAATAAAGTGACAAACTTGATAAAACATTGAAAATAAATAGTCTCTATAAATATATTTACTTTATCAACATCATTTGAATTTATTATATTTTTTATATATTAAATAATTGTCTTAAAAATTTACACAATAGTGATACAATAATTATTTTATTTAGAGAAATATCAAATAAATGATATATTAAATAATAAAATAAATAGTATTTGAAATAATTTATGTCATACATGATTTTTCATGGTGAATATGACATTTTATAAGACTATTAAATGATTTTTTTGAATTTATATCTCTATTGGAATTTGATTTAAATTCAATGAAATGAATAGTGTACAAGGAGACACTATTTACATTTTATTAAATTATCTAAAAATAATAAAAATATTTTAAAATTGTAAATTTTATTTTATAAGGTTTAAAAGTTAATTATTTTCCCTATTATATGAAATTTAACCCATATAAATAAACTTAATATCCTCTTAATAATTAAAATGTGGTTACCCTAATTAAAATTAAAAGAGAGTAATTACAAGTAAACTAAAAAGATAAGGTTTAAAATAAAATAAATACATGTATAAAAAGTATTAGATGATATATATTTCAAACAATAATCATATTATACTATAAATATTTCCCTTTATAGATATTATAATTCTAAAATCAATTTATAATGAAACAATATTTCAAGACTTTCATAGAGTTCCCCCACTTTCCTCTTATACAATTCTACCGCATACACCCACTTACTCACACCTCTAAATCCCCTTATATCATCCAATTTCTACACAAATAAGCTCCCAAAATTCTTCCCTTCCTCATAGAGACCACCATTTTGTCCTAAACCCATCCTATAAAGAAATTTTAATGAAAACAAAAGGAGATACTCGAAAAAGAGGTCATTATTTTATCACCTCTTTCAAAATTCATTTCTTCCTCTACTTTTTATTCTTCTGTTTTTTCACACTAAAGTAATAAATACATTATCTTCTATATGATGGAATTTTATTATAATTATGGTACAATATTATAACACCTTTTATCCATCCTATGAATAACAATGTCACCACGCGTGTGTACGTACGACTTACCGTCTCCACGTCGTGGTATAATTTGTTATTCAGCAATACTAAATTTGGATGGGTATAAGGTTGCTTTTAATGGATTTAAATAATGAATATAACATGATAATTATTCTGTATAATTATTATACCATCTAATTCCATACAATTTAACAATTAAGTGACTGATATCGTCGCTCGTCCGTACGTACGACCTACAATCTCTATGATATGGAACGATTCAAACAACACAATCTTCAATAAATGATTATATACATGAATTTAATGAATATATATTACATATATTATACTAATTTCATTTTTAAATTATATATCTATACCCTAAGAAGCGGAACATGAACTTATTCGATATAGCATGCATAAGAACATAATGTGGTTAATACCTAAATAACAAGAGATAATGAAATGTTACTAAAAAAAGGATGATAATATAATCATATATGATATCAAAAAAATGATTTTTATTCTAGAATTAGTCAACAACATTATTTAAATCATTATAAAGTATTTTCAGATACATATGAAGGATATCAGACCTAAGGTAAAGGGTGAATTTCTAATCTCATTATTATCTGAAATTGTTTATATTTAATTCTTTGTTATGGTATATTTATCATCCACATACATGTTACCTAAATATGTAATACTATTTATATTATTATTTAATTTTTTAAAGTTAATTTTACCCACTGGTTAATTTTTACTAAATGATAATAAAATAATATTTTATCATTAGTTGATATGATGTACTTTTTTGACTTTTTGGAAACAGTATAAGGAGAATGTTTTTTAACTTATATGACATGAATGGATTCATAAGATTTCATAACACCTTATTTTCGTGAATCTTACATGAAAAAAATTAAATTTTATTTTCAATTAAATTGTTTTCTTTTAAAATTCTTTGGATTTTTTAGAAATGAATTTTTTTTTTGAAAAAGAAATGATATTTTCCTAAATAATTAATTTCAAGTATTTTATCAAAATTATTTTCCATGTAACATGAAATAGAGTTATGTTTTTATCCCTGTTAATAATTTGATTTTATTCTCTTTATTATGTAATAATTTTAATGAAATCCATTTATTTTATAGTGATTGTGATGAAATGTTGTTTAAGAATCACATTTCTTGTTCTTTGGGATATACTATGATGAATACTTTATGTTTTTGGGGAAAATATAAGAATGATTTTATTATGAGATGGGTGGGACCTGTATCTCCTTCCAATTAATTGGGTAATGATTTATATCACATTATATATAAATTAATAGAACGAAAAGTAAAATTAGTTCAGTAAAATAGGGTGATAATGAAAAGTCAACTCGGTTCAGTAAGGGACTTTGTCTGCTATGATGGTCATGGATATCATACTTGGATAATATGTAAATTATTTTATATGATTGTGTATTTTACCCAAGTATATGTTTTATTCCAATTCTACTTTATCATAGATAATATTCTGTTATGATTTATTCCTTATAAATTGCTAAGATTTATTTCAGGACTCAACATTTTGTTATTCAAATGTTATGTACATGTTTGTTTACATTCATATATTCATATATTGTTCTCTTACTCTTATAGAGAATCTAAGCTCACTTTTTCATAATTTTCCATTCCTTGGGTTATAACGAAATCATTTAAGTTGGATTACTAAAGGGAAATATCTTTATGGGAGATGTTGAAGATCTTTCACAAGTTAGAAAAATGTATTCCATGTTTCCAAAGGCACTAAACTATTATGGTCCTTAGGTGTGCATTTTCAAAAAGTAATGAATATTCATCTAAAAATATGTAATATTCTTATAAATCATGATTCAGTCATTATAGTTTGTATCAGAGAAATGTTTTAGTCAACCGTTTGAAACTGGGTTGCAAAAACATTAATGAGATCCCTAGAGGTATTTGTATGGGATTTTATAAAGATTTGTATAAATTTAGGCTACAGTCCTATAATTATAATAAAAATAATTATTAAATTAGGATTACAAATAATATATTAGATATTAAAAATAATCATCCTTGATTATTTTGTTTTCCTAGTATGATTTTTTCCTCTCACACTATTCTTTTTGGGTTTTAGACAATGGATGGAACCCGAAGGAACCATGTTAATGATCAATGAAATGAAAAATGCAACATTTTTCCTCCTAAAAAAATAAATTTTTTGGGATATGGAATGAAAAATATTATCTATATACTTACACAAGTTATGAAAAATTCTATAATTCTAAATCAGAAGAGAAGGTACCAATATTCTGTTGAGTCCTTCATGAGGAAACATTCAACTTCTTTCAGTGGGTCTTCTGATCCACTTATTGATGAACAATGGATTAGTACCATTGAATAGATATATTTCATCCTTCTCTATTTGGAACATGAAAAATTCACTTTGGTTATTTATCATTTAGAAGGTGAAACAGACCAGTGGTGGACTCTAATCATGAATAGGAGGCAACTAGATGAAATTTAATCCATGGAATGGGACTAATTCAAGAACTTATTTTTCAATAAGTAATTTCTTCCTACTATTTTATATAAAATGTAAAAGGAGTTCCTGGAGCTTAAGTAAAAGGATTATGAACTCATTGGTACGTACGAGGGAAATTTTACAAGACTTTTAAGGTATGCTTTTGGCTTTATCATGCAACACAAAAGTAATGTTGACCTATTCTTTAGTGACTTAAGAAAAAGTATTCAAAGGGTGGTAGATATAAGAGAATTTAGTTTCTATGAATAAATTGTTTGTTGTTATATCGAGGTAAAAATTAAAGTTGGTGTTACAAACCAATATAATGGTTATGAAGAGAAATGAAAGTTGGAATTCAATGGAAAATCTTAATACAATTGGGAAAAGAAGATGTGTGTTTCCTTATGCTCAAAGTGCAGAAAAATTATGGTGGAGTCTATCATAAAGGGACTACAACATGTTTTATGTGTGTAAAATAAGGTCATTGGGATGTAAAGTGCTGAAGTAATGAGAAAAGTTTAGTTAATTATGTGAATATATAAAAGAATATAGAGAATGCACCACCCACACATCGATCCAAAAAGTGAAAGGAAATGGAGATTTATGATAACTAATTCCCTAATCCATGGGTGATCAATGATGATTGATGTAAACAACCTATTAAGGCCAAATACAATGGAAAATAATGTATGATCACTATTGATGATGTTGAGTATGAAAATGAATTAGTGGAATGATTGAGTGTTTATGTAATGAGATTCTAGAATAATATTGTAGAATTTATTTTATGGTATTATGGAATAATGAAATATCTATTTGGTGGTCACATATGGTTTTCCATATGTATTTCAAAGTATATGTTGAGTTGTACTGGTAACCATGAATAGTTATTGAGTTAATAAGGGGATGTTTTTGGAAAACACATGATTAAGGGAAGGATGACCCTTAATATGAACATGATGTTAAGATAATTATATACTGATAAAGGTATGTTTGATAGTAATAAGTAAATTGGAAAATATTAGTTACCTTGAAACTAATTATTTACTAACATATTGGTTATGCATTCTTGAATGGATATTACATCTTTTTGGACTTAAGAATAAGAAAATATGCATGTTTTCAATAAGGATATCTGACAGTTCAGGTTATTACCATGACATAAGAGAATACAGGATTAAGGGATTCACAAGTTTGTAATGTGACAACCAAGAACTACCTTATGATATATATAAGATAAATGTAAAACATATTTATTTCACCACTTTCTTATGTTTTACATTTTCAGTTTTTTGGAAGGATTATAAGGTTATCCAATTATGGATAGTATATGTTATGCTTCAGTTGATTTTTATTAGATTAATGTTGTAACATCCCAGGTAAATAAAAAATATGGAATTTTTATATTTATTAATATTTTTGAATTAAATATTAATTTTAATTTAAAGGGGTTGCTAGGTTTGATAGCATACCCGATACGCAACAAACAAGTTTCTTTGAAATCTTACATTGCACACTAATAATATAATAATATTATTTTAAATGGCATTTAACACCTAGAAGTTTTAATGGCGGGATTGAATAAAAATAACTAAAATATTATTATACATGTTTGTTAAATTTTTTTACATTTATCCATTAAATGTTAGAGGCTTAAAATGTGAATGAATCCAATTTTAAGCATAAATATTCTAATATTCTTTAAAATGACGATTAAACACCTTTTAATGGAGAAACCTTTTTAAATATACATTTTGTCAATTTTCTATGTCATAAAAAATAAAATCATTTTTTATAATCAAGACATAAAAATTTACTTTGTGTAAATTTTTGGTATTTTTTTGATAAATTTCATTTTTAATGAATAGTGAAAAATATTGTATTTTAATTCAAAACCACTTTTTAATCTAATTTATTTATATGGATATATTATCTTTTAAATTGGGTTTAATGTGTAATAAAAATATATTTTTACCATTTAATCTAATGGTGGTCATTGGAATTAATTTCACATTTAAATTATACATAAACAAGTGTCAATCTTTTGATTGATATTGTTTCTTAAAAACACACTATTTTTTTGACAGCGAGAATTAATTATATAATTAAATAATGCAACTTCTATGTTTTTAAATTTGTAAAATGGACATAATTTTTGAATTTGTAATATCAAATATAGATTGGGGTGAATTTTTGGAATTTTTCTGAAAAATATCAATTTTTTGATGATTAGTGAAACCACTAAGTAGTAGTTAAAAACTGATTTTTTTCATTTAAATGAAATTTTACTGCTTCTTTTAATTGAATTTTAAAAATAATACTTACATGGTTGTAATTAGTAAGTAAAATTTGGTTCAATGGGATGAAAATAATTTTTGGGGAATAGTAACTTTGAGTTTTATTAACCGTGATTAAAGGTAATTAGGGTAATTTAAGGTGAAAATAATATTATAAAAATATAAAAATACCTTGACACATGTCCTAACCATATTTTATGAGTCATGGCCGACCAAGAGAATCCATGGGTCAATTTCGGGGCCCCACGGAGCCACTTGGGTACGATAATGACATTAATAACCTTTTATTTAATGTAAAAATAAAAATGTCACAAACATGCATTGTTTTATTAAAAAAAATTAAATTGGGTTATATAAATTATATTTTTGACTATAAATATTCATTAGAAATATAAATATATTTACTACATCATGGTTATTTTTTTATAATTTTTAGACATCAAATAAAAAAAGTATTTATGACACAATGATGACGCAATGTTTACGTCATTAATGAATGATTTAAATATATTAGAAGATAATGTTTAAAAAATATCCAAAACTACTCCAATTGTTATTTGATGATTTTATTTAGAACATGGTACACCCTATATTTGACTATACTGATTTTGGGACCTTTATAAACCAAAAAGCAGTATATAATAAAATAAAATTTTCAAGCATTCCAAAAGCGCCCCTCCTCTCCCCTATAAAAGACCCCACTTCCTACCCCTTTATAAAACTTCTCAACCCTTTTGTCTCATCAAAACTCTACTAAAATAATATCCCTATATCCCTCTATTCATCCTAGAAGCCTTACCTTATGCATAAAGCACTTCAAGAAACCTTTTTGGTTCAAACCAAGGGGACTTACCCTATTTAATGGAAATGTCTTCTCTTATGATCTTTTGTTTTATTTTGCTTCTCCAAGCCCCTAAACACTTTTTATTACATTATGTTGTAAAAAAACAGTATCTTAAATATACTAGTATGTTTTTATGAGAATTATTTGATCTACACTTATATACACCGCCATCTAATGGGTGAAGAACATAATGTTTCTTTGGACGGCGAACTACTGCATCACGTAACGATGATTGTTCAATAATCTCCTACCACATCTCTTGGTGGCCATTAAGATGTCACTTTATTTATATATGATATATATTATGTTTATGTTTTTCTTATTCTTCTTTATTTTTCATTTATTTCAAAACTTTAGGGTTTCAATAATAGGTAAACGTGATAATTTCATTTTAGGAAGTGCAGACAACCGCCCCCTCAAAGTGATATGACTCATTCATGATATACGTGGAACGTATAAATGTTATAATTTATGAACCTATATAACATTTATGAAATAAATATTATACTGAAATTTTATTCTGCCAATGAATCACTATGTTTTCATTTCATTAAAATATGAAATAGAAATGAAAGTAGCGTTCATGCGTACGTACGACTTATCATCTCCATGAACGGTGCATTTCATTAATTATCTAAAAATGTTATGTAATATTATAAATACATATATATACTGGATATATATGATATATATGACATATAAATGATGAATATTATTCTGAAGATAATGTAATCCTGACCACATGGAAAATTTATAATTATAAGAAGTTTATTTTTGACTCAAGTTCCGAACATCGACAAAATTCCCATTATGAATTGAAATAATTAAATAATTGTTATAAAAAGGTAATAAGTGATATAAAAGGAATAATAATCTTGAATAAATATTATTGATCAAGTAGAAAATAATTTGTGTTTATTATTCAGGAATAACAAAGAACATACGACCGATTCAAGTAGGACACGTGGTAAGGGATTTCTTATCTCACTTTTAATTCCATGAGATTTCCATTGTTCGCCACTTATTTATTTTATGTGGTGTATTGTGTAATTAAATTTGATATATATTATAATGATTCTATTTATTTTCATGTAATTCTGTTATTCATTTGGTGCTTATTATCTTTTGGTTATACGACTCGATTTATTACAATGAGGTAAGGGGGTTTTATCTCACTTTTTATTCCCATGAGATTCATTCTATATTTGTCTCTATCACCTTTGAGTGATGTATTTACTACCCATGATTCTAATATTTGTGTAATATAATTTCATTTATGGGTATTTACATCAACAATTTATTGTCCTTCTTTCATATGATGTGTGTTTTGTAAGGTAGCAAATCAGTAGGGGAACCTTTCACCCTCTTCTTTTTAAAAGACTTATTTTTGTTATGTCTTTTAGATTACGTATTATTATGCTTGGATATTTTCTTCTATATCCTTATTGATGTAAATTTTGTGTCCAATTGATGAGATACCATTTTTTCTCTCATCAACTCATTTTCTGAATTTTAATGTGACACCGTTAGGCTGTCAAATATTTGTAAGGGAACTTCTTATCCCAATTTCAATTCATTGGGTTAAACCTCTACTTCATAATGATGTTATAAAATGAGTATGTATTAATGAACTATGATTGTTTTACACTTAATATCCACTTATATTGGGTGTTTTTATATTTTTCATGCATTATTATGCCATTGATTTATCCTTAATATAAGGATACCTTCTTTGTAAGTGACATCGTCTCATTCTCCTTTCATTGAGGAAAATTTTGTTTTGATAGAAGATTTTAATTAATATGGTGTATAAACCCCTTTTAATTTTACTTTTATTCAAAAGTAATATTTTCTCTACAAAGCGTTTTACTAAATGACAAAAAGTATGTTTTTTTAACAAACGCGGTGATAATGACCTTTCCGCCACCGCGAGTATTATTTGATCTTTGGCTTCCCCAACAAGACATAATGTTTTAAAAGAAAATAAATACCATATACTCTTTTACATATTTTGGTATTGAAAATGGTTTTCATAAAGGATTATTTTATGTCTAAATATTTAAATTATATATTGCGATTGGAATGTGGAAATGTTATCATTCCTTTATATTGGTTTTATGTGTTATGATTTTATAATGGTACTTGGAAATTTGATAGGTGGTTATGTGATAGACCAAATGATGGGTGGTTCCATGAAAACCAAGATGGGTGTTTATGTTATAACCTCCACTGCATTGGGTATGGAAGTCGGCCGTATAGATATTCCATTTAGTGATGAGTGTGGAAGTTGACCGCATGGTTATTCCATTTAAGTATGTTTATGTCCCATGTTACCTTTATATGTTATGTGTTCTATATATGGATTTTATGGTAATATTTTGGTTACAAAAGGGTATGTAATTGTCTTTTATTCAGTGAATAGTATTTACTATTTCATAAAGGTGAAAAGTATTATTTATGATAAAGTATTCATGATTTACTTATTATTTTGAAAAAATAACTATTCTCATACATTGTGTATCCCTTACTAAGTTTTTTATGCTCATCCCAGGTTTCTAAATGTTTTCCATAGTACATAAAGATGAATGGGGTCAAGGATGAGATCAAGGAAAGACATGTTGTCTAAATCATGTAACTACACAAGAGTTATAATTTTATGAAAAAAATGTGAACTGAGAAGAATTGTCTACTTTGTATTTTTGAGATGTGATGTAATAGTGATGTCCTAATTCTATAAAACTATAAACCTGAAAAGATCCTTAATGTGAATTATTCATTTAATTCAAGATTATGTAATGTTTTAAGGTTGATTCCTTATAGTTGGTATCAATGGTCGGTTTAGATAACTTTATAGGTTAGGGTATTCTTTAAGCATAAGTGTCATTACCATAATGGTTAGGATTTCAGAAAGAGTCATTATTTTTTATATAGATAAAGTAATTTAGATTAAGATAATATGAATAATTATATCTTAGAATTTAACCTCCTCATAAGATATTATATGATGATTTTACTGATATAATCAGACTGACCCTTTTGGTTTTAGTAAATGGATGGATCTAGAAAGCACCAAAGTAACAGTGGATGTGAAGAAAACTGTGACGGTTTTTTGAATGAGAAACTGAATGATATGGGAGATGAAATGAGAACTCTTATGGTTATTCTCAACCAACTATCTTGAGTCATGATTGACCACCTGGACCTTAGTGAATTTTATAAAGAATCATATATGCGAGAAAAAAATCCCTACGGAAGTTCAGGTAATAATCATAAAGGTAACTGTGTTCAAAAACATATTTGTCAAAGATGAGGAAAGAAACACCTTGGAAAATGTTTCAAAGGGATATAAAGATGCTATAGATGTGGAAATTAAGGTCATAAAGAAAGAACCTATGATGGAAAAAAGAAGCATCCAGTTGACTCTATGAAAGGGAAAGAAGTTCATTGTGAGGGATCAATTGAATGTTTTAAATGTGTTGTGCATGGTCATTATGCAAACACATTTCTTACAAAGATGTTTCGAGATTGGGATCACCAAGATCGTATAAATATTTTTTTACCAATACCTAATGCTATTATGATTGAGGATGAAGAAACTGAAAATTACTAATGAAAGGTATGGATTATTTCTTAACATATGTTTTCCAATTATTGAAAACTTATGATACGATTCATTATTTTGATTGTAGGAAAGAATTATTTCAGAATAATTTGGAAAGTAATGGTTAATGTATCATAAAAATTTTTGAATGAGTAAGAAGTCAACATATAAGGGATTCAAGAGTTATGGTATATTTTAGGATGGTGAAATGCATAAAAGTACTAAGGATCTTTTGATGATGGAATTACATTAGAAAACTTTTTATAATATGTGTAACCATGAAGTTTGATATATAAAATTTTTATTCAAGGAATAATTATCTTTTCTATTCTGGATATAGTTATAAAGAACCATTAGGGTTTATATTATTCTTGAATTTGATGCAATTACTGGTTAATACATTTTGGGATTCAAAATGAATGTTATTAGATAAACTTCATGGTTAAAATATGTTATTATTATTTTGGATTAATTTATCTCTTTTTGGGTATGTTATAAAATTATATAGTTTTTGAAAAGGGACAACACGCAGACCGTGTGACAACCCGTCACGTCGAACGAAGCTGCGGGAATCGAACCCACAACCAAAGTGCGACTGTTATTTATCGCCTAGCACTGGACTACGTGAAGTCCCTGGTTAGTTTGACTAATTATTTTTAGTTAGATGATTTTATGAATCTAGAAAAAGTTTATTTTGGTTTACCTATGTAAATGATTAACCTATTAGGGAGGATATTTGATTAGGTTAATTACTTTTTAGTATGAGACTTTTAGAGTAGTCGATGTTATTTGGAGATAAATGTTAAGATGTATCATGGGAGACTATGTGATAAAATTATTTTGAGTTTTTGGATTCGATCATAGTTTGAATTACTCTGAATAAGTTTATGGAAAATTATTTGTTGAATGGTCTTTGATGAACTTTGGGTTTTGTTGGACAAATTTTGGGAGATTGAGAGTAGTTTTTCTTTTTGTAAAAGATTATCCTTTTTGACGATTATCTGATCTTGTACTAACCATTTTGGTTTTTTAAGGTCTAATGACCTGGGAAATATATAGTTCATCTTTTGTGGACTACATGATTCTCTAGAATTTTATTATAGTGATTTTAATGTGAACAAGTCATCCTAAATACTCATCATTTGGAGAAAATATGAGTTTGTGTTAGAAATCTAGTAAAAGATGAATGTCTACATGACAAGTAATTATGTTTACTTATGTTTTAGTTAATCCCATAAATAAATTCCTCAATTAAAACTAACTTAAAACAAAAACGTTGTCTGTTAACTTTTTCTACTAGGGAATCAAAAACCATTTAACCCGTCACAAATTTGTGGATTTCAGATTGTTTACTTTCTCCTGATCATGTTTTCTATCACTCTCCATCAGAACATGACACTTTTTTTCTCCTCCACATCGATGATTTCATGGATTCATAGTATGGGTTATCTCAGGAGACCATTTTACTTCTCTTTCTTTCTTTTAAAGTGACAGTTTTATTGCCTCCTTTTCGGATGTGGGGCTTTCAATGAAGTTTCCGAGCCCAATTTTAAAATTGCAAGGACACAATTCCCAAAAGGGGGGAAGGATGTAATATCCTAGTTAAATAAAGAATATAAAATATTCATATTTATTAATATTTGTGAATTAAATATTAATTTTACTTTAAAGGGGTTTCTTTGATTGATAGCGTACCCGATACGCAACAAACGAGTTTCTTTGAAATCTTACATTGCACACTAATAATATAATAATACTATTTTAAAGGGTAGTTAACACCTAGCCATTATAATGGAGGGAATGAATATAACTAACTAAAATATGATTATACATGTTTTTTAAATGTTTTTACTATTATCTAATAAATTTTAGAGGCTTTAAATGCAAATTAATCCAATTTTAAGCATAAATATTCTAATTTTTTTTTAAAAGGACGACTAACCACGTTGTGATGGTGAACAATTTTTAAATCTAATTTCTGTCAATTTTATTTGTTATACAAAATAAAATCCTTCATTATAATCAAGACATCAAAATTTACTTTGTGTAAAGTTTTGTTATTTTTCCGATAAAGTTCATTTTTTAATGAATAGTGAAAAATGTTGTATTTTTGTTCAAACCCGCCATTTAATATAATTTATTTATATGGTTAGATAATCTTTTTAATTTTGTTTAAATTTTAATTAAAATATAATTTACCATTCAATCTACTGGTGGTCATTGAAATTAATTTCACATTGAAATTGGACATAAACAAGTGTCATTCTATTGATAGATATTGTTTCTTAAAAACACCCTATTTGTTTTGACAGCGGGAATTAATTATAAATTTAATTGATTAAAGTTATATGTTTTGAATTTTGTAATATGGACATCATTTTTGATTTTTGAATATCAAATATAGCTTAGGGTGAAATTTTGGTATTTTTCTAAAAAACATCAATTTTTAATAAATAGCGAAACCACTAAGTAGTAGTTAAATACTGATTTTTTTGTTTAAATGAAATTTTACTGCTATTGTTAATTTAATTTAAAAAATATGACATACATGGTTGTCATTATTATGTAAAACTTGGTTCAATGGGATGAAAATAATTTTTTGTGAATAGTAAATTTCAGTTTTATTTACTGCGATTAAAGGTAATTAGGGTAGTTTAAGGTAAAAATAATATTATAAAAATATAAAACATACCTTGAAACATTTACTAACCATATTGGATGGGTCATGGACCATCAAGAAAATCCGTGGGTCAATTTGGGGGCCCCATGGAGCCACTCAGGTATGATAATGACCTTAATAAATTTTTATTTAAAGAGAAAATAAAAATGTCACAAACATGTATTGTTTTACTAAAATAATTTTTACATTGGGTTATATAAATTAATTTTTTGACTATAAATATTCATTAGAAATATAAAACAATTTCCTACATCATGGTAATTTGTTTATAATTTTTAGACATCAAATAAATAAAATTATTTATGACACAATAACGATGTAGTGTTTACACCATTAATGAATGATTTAAATATATTAGAATATAAAGCTTAAAACAATATCAAAAACTTTTCCAATTCTTACAGGATAATTTTATTTTGAACATGGGACACCTTATATTCGAGTTTAATGATTTTTGGAAATTTAGAAAATGAAAAGCATTTTATAATAAAATAATATTTTCAAGCTTTCCAAAATATCCCCTCCACTCCCTTATAAAAAGTCCCCACTTCCTACCTCTTTATCACACATCTCAAGCCCTTTGTCTCGACCAAAATCTACTCAAATAATCTCCCCAGATTCGTATATTAATCCTAGAAGCCTTACCTTAGGCAGAAAGCCCTTCAAGAAACCCTTTTGGTTCAAACAAAGGGGAGTTCACCGATTTAAAGGTAATGTATTCTCTTATGTTCTTTTGTTTTATTTTGCCTCTATAACCCCCTAAACTCATTTTTATTGGTTTATTTTTTAAAAAAAAGTATATTAAATATAATAGAATGTTTTTATTAGAATTATTCTAGCTACACTTACACACACTTTCACTTAATGGGTGAATAACATAATGTTTCTGTGGACGGCGAACTACTACCTCACGTAACGATGATTGTTCAATTATATCCTACCTCTTGTCATGGTCCCCATTAATATGTCACTGTATTTATATATGATATATATTATGTTTATGTTTTTCTTATGATTCTGTATTTTTTATTTATTTCATAACTTTATGGTTTCCATAATAGGTAAACACGACAATTTCATTTTAGGAAGTGCAGACAACAACCCCCTCAATTTGATATGACTCGTTCATGATATATGTGGAACGTATAAAGGAAATAATTTATGAAATTATGAAAAATTTATGAAATAAATATTATACTGAAATTATAATATTCCTACGAACAAATATGTTTTCATTTCATTAAAATATGAAATATAAATGAAAGTAGAGTGCATGCGTACGTATGACTTATCGTCTCCATGAAATGTGCATTTCATTTCTTATCTCCAAATGTTATGTAATACTATAAATACATATATATACTGGATATATATGATATATATGACATCTAAATTATGAATATCATTCTTAAGATAATGGAATCTTGACCACATGGACAATTTATAATTATAAGAAGTTTATTTTTTACTCAAGTTCCGAACATTGACAAAATGCCCATTATGAACTCAAATAATAAAATAATTGTTATAGAAAGTTAATAAGTAATATAAAAGATATAATAAACATGAAAAATATTATTAATCAATTAGAAATTAATTTATTTTTATCATTCAGGAAGAACAAGGAACACACGAACGAGTCCAGTCAGACACGTGGTAAGGGATTTCTTATCTCACTTTTAATTCAGTGAGATTTCCATTGTTTTCCGCATATTTATTTCATGTGGTGTATTGTTTACTTCCATTTTATATATATTATCATGATTCTATTTATATTCATGGTATTCTATGATTCATTTGGTTCTTATTATCTATTGGTCATACGACTCGATTTGTTACAATGAGGTAAGGGGTTTTTATCTCACCAATTATTCCCATGAGATTCATGCTATATTTGTCACTATCACCTTTGACTGATGTATGTACTACCAATGATTCTGATATTTGATTAATATACTTTCAATTATTGGTATTTACATCAATACTTTATGGTCCTTCTTTCATATAATGTATGTTTCGTAAGTTACCAAATCAGTTAGGGAACCTTTCACCCTCATCATTTTAAAAGACTTAATTTTGTTATGTATTTTAGATTACATATTATTATGTTAGGATATGTTCTTCTCTATCCTTATTGATGTAAATTTTATGTCCAATTTATTAGATACCATTTTCTCTCTCATCAACTCATTTTTTAAATTTTAAAGTGACGCCGTTAGGCTGTCGAATTTTTGTAAGGGAACTTCTTAACCCAATTTCAATTCTTGGGGTTAGACCTATACTTCTTGAATATGTCATGATATGAATATGTGTTAATGACCTATGATTTTTTTACACTTAATATCCACTTATATTGGGTGTGTTTATATTTTTCATGCATGATTATGCCATTGATTTATCCTTAATCTAAGGATACCGTCTTTGAAAGGGACATCGTATCAATCTCCTTTCATTGAGGCATATTTTTTTTAATACAAGAATTTATTTTATATGGTGTATAAACCCCTTTGACTTTGAATTTTATTCAAAAGGAATATTTTCACTATGAATCATTTTATTAAATGTAAAAAATTATGTTTTTTTAACATACGTGGTGACAACTACCTTCCCTCCACTGCGAGTATTATTTGATATTTGGCTTCCTCAACAAGCCGTAAAGTTTTAAGAGAAAATAAATTCCATATAATCTATTACATATTTTGGTATTGAAAATGGTTTTGATAAAGGATTCTTTTATGTAAATATTTTTAAATGATATATTGCGTCTGGAATGTGAAAATGTTATCATTCCTTTATATTGGTTTTATGTTTTATGATTTTATAATGGTACATAGACATTTGACGGGTGGTTACATGATAGACCAAATGAAGGGTGGTGCCCTGAAAACTAGGACCGGTGGTTACGTTATAATCGCTAATGCATTGGGTATGGAAGTTGGTCATATGACCATTCCATTTAGTGATGAGCGTGGAGGTCGACCACATGGTTATTCCATTTAAGTATGTTTATGTCCCAAGTTACCTTTATATCTAATATGTTATATATATGGGTTTTAGGGTAATATTTTGGTTACATAATGGTAAGTAATTATCTTTTATTCAGTGAAGAGTATTTTATTCCTCATAAAGGTGAAAAGTATTACTTATGATAAAGTATTCATGATTTACTTATTGTTTTAAAAAACTAATAGATTTCCTTCTTTGTGTACCCCTTACTATGATTTTTATGCTCATCACATGTTTTTGAATTTTTTTCCAGAGTACTTAATGATGAATAGGGTCAAGGGTTGGATCAAGGAAAGACATGCTGTCTAAAACAAGGAACCAAAAATATTTCTTTTTAAGATTTTTAGTTATTGAAAAAATGGGAACTGAGTAGAAGAGTTTACTTTGTATTTTTAAGATGTGATATAATAGTTATGTACTAATTCTATAAAACTATAAACTTGAAAATATCCTCAATTTGGATTATTCATTTAATTCTTGATAATGTAATGTTTTAAGGCTGGTTCCTTATAGTTGGTATCAATGGTCAGTTTAGATAACTTTAGAGGTTAGGGTATTCTTTAAGTATAAGTGTCATTACCATAATCATTAGGATTTCAAAAAGATTCATAGTTTTTTATATAGACAATGTAAACGAGTTTAAGATAATATGAACAATTATATATTAGTATTTACCATCCTCATAAGATATTATATGATGATTTTACTAATATACTCACACTGACCTATTTAGTTTTAGTAAATGGATAAATCTAGCAGGCACCAAAGTAATAGTGGATGTGAATAAAACTGTGGCGGTTTTTGGAACAAGCAACTGATTGATATGGGAGCTTCAATGAGAACTCTTGTGGTTATTCTCAACTAACAATCTGAAGTCATGATTAACCACCTAAACAATAGTGATTTTTAGAAGTCATCATATATACAAGAAACAAATCCCTACGAAAGTTTAGGTAATATTCATAATGGTAATTGTGTTCAAAAACCTATGTGTCAAATATGTGGAATGAAACACCTAGGAAAATGTTTTAAAGGGACAGAAAGATGTTATAGATGTGGAAATTAAGGTTATAGAAAAAGAACCTGCAATAGAAAAAGGAAGCATCATGTTGACTCTAAGAAAGGGATAGAGTTTCTTTCTGAGGGATCAATTGAATGTTTTAAATGTGGTGTGAATGGTCATTATGAAAACACATGTCCTAGTAAGATGTTTCGAGAATAGAATCGCCAATATTGTATAAATATTTGTTTACCAATAGCTAATGCTATTACTATTGAGGATGAAGAAACTAAAAATGACCAATGAAATGTATGGATTATTTCATAACATATGTTTACCTATTATTGAAATGTTATGATACAATTAATGATTTTGTTTGTAGGAAAGAAGGATTTAAGAATAATTTGGAAAGGAATGGTTAATTGATCGTGAATAATGTTTAATGAGTAAGAAGTCAACATATAAGGGATTCAAGAGTTATAATAGATTTTAGGATGGTGAAATACTTAAAAGTATTAAGGCTCTTTTGATGATGAGATTACATTAGAATAATTTTTATAGTATATTTAACTATAAAGTTTGATATATGAAAATTTTATTCATGGAATAATTATCTTTTCTTTTCTGGATAATTTTATAAAGAACCATTAAGGATTATATGATCCTTGAATTTGAGTCAGTTATAGGTTAATACATTTTGGGATGCCAAATGAAATTTATTAGATAACCTTCATGGTTAAAATATGTTATAATATTTTTTTATGAATTTATCTCTGTTTGGAAAAATTATAAAATTATATAGTTTTAGAAAAGGAACAACACACAAACCGTGTGACAACCCGTCGCGTCGGACGAAGCTGCGGGAATCGAAACCACAACGAAAGTGAGACTGGTATTTATTGCCTACCACTGGACTACGTGAAGTCCCTGGTTAGTTTGACTAATTATTTTTAGTTAGATGATATTATGAATCAATAATAAGTTTATTTTGGGTTACCTATTAAAAAGTATATGTGATTAGTTTAATTACATTTCGTTATGAGACTATTAGAGTAGCCGATGTTATTTGGTGATAAATGTTAAGATGTATCGTGGGAGACTACGTGAAAATATTATTCTGAGTTTTTGGATTTGATCATAGTTTGAATTACTTTGAAGAATTTTATGGAAAGCTATTTATTAAATGGTCTTTGAGGGACTCTGGGTTTTTTTGGAAAAATGTTGGGAGATTAAGAGTTGTTTTTGTTTTTGTAAAAGATTATCCTTTCTGAGGATTATCTGATCTTGTACTAACCATTTTGGTTTTGGTTAAGGTCTAAAGACATGGGAAATATATAGTTCATTTTTTTAGATTATGTGAATCTCTAGAAGTTGATTATAGTGCTTTTAATGTGAACAAGTCATCTTAAATACTCATCATTTGGAGAAAATATGAGTTTGTGTTAGAAATACAGTAAAAGATGAAAGTATACATGACAAGTAAGTATGTTTACTTATGTTTTAGTTAATCCCATAACTAAATTCCTCAATGAAAATTATCTTAAAACAAAAACGCTGTCTGTTAACTTTTCATACTGGGGAATCAAAAACCGTTTAACCCGTTACAAGTTTCTGGATTTCAGATTGTTTACTTTGTCCTAATCATGTTTTCTATCACTCTCCATCTGAATATGACATTTTTTTTCTCCTCCACATCCATGTTTTCATGGAATCCTAGTATGGGTAATCTTAGGTGACTATTCTATTTCTCTTTCTCTCTATTAATGTGATATTTTTATTGACTCCTTTTCTGATGTAAGGCTTTGAATGAAGTTTCTGAGCCCAATTTTAGAATTGTGAGGACGCAATTTCCAAAAGGGGGGAAGGATGTAACATCCCAGGTAAATAAATAATATTCCATTTTCATATTTATTAATATTTTTTATTTAAATATTAATTTTACATTAAATGGGTTTCTATGTTCGATAGCGTACCTGATACGCAACGAACGAGTTTCTTTGATATCTTACATTGTACACTAATAATATAATAATATTAATTTAAATGGTAGTCAACACCTGACAGTTTTAATTGCGGGAATGAATATAACTAAATTAAATAATATTATACATGTTTGTTAAATGTTTCTACATTTATCCAATAAATGTTAGAGGCGTAAAATGCGAATGAATCCAATTTTAAACATAAATATTCTAATATTATTTAAAAGGTCGATTAACAACCTTTTGATGGTGAACCCTTTTTAAATCTACTTTATTTTAATTTTCTATGTTATAAAAAATAAAATACTTTTTTTATAATCAAGATATCAAAATTTACTTTGTGTAAATTTTTATTATTTTTCCGATAAAGTTCATTTTTAATGAATAGTGAAAAATGTTGTATTTTAGTTCAAAATCGCCTTTTAATCTATTTTATTTATATGTATATATTATATTTTTAATTGGGTTTAAAGTATAATTAAAATATATTTTTACCATTTAATCTACTGGTGGTCATTCGAATTAGTTTCACATTGAAATTGGACATAAATATGTGTCAATATTTTGATAGATATTTATTCTTAAAAACACGCTATTTGTTTTTACAGAGGTAATTAATTATAAAATTATTTGATTAAACTTCTATGTTTTGAATTTTGTAAAATAGAAATCATTTTTGAATTTGAAATATCAAATATATCTTAGGGTGATGTTTTTGTATTTTTCTAGAAAAACATCAATTTTTGATGAATAGTGAAACCACTAAGTAGTAGTTAAAAAGAGAACTTTTTCATTTAAATTAAATTTTACCACTTATGTGAATTGAATTTCAGAAATACGACATACATGGTTTTCATTAGTGAGTAAAATTTCGTCAATGGGATGAAAATAATTTTTGGTGAATAGTAACATTTGAGTTTTATTAACCGCGAGTAAAGGTAATTAGGGAAGTTTATGGTAAAACTAATATTATAAAAATATAAAAATACCATGAAACATGTCCTAAAATTACTGGATGAGTCTTGGCCGACCAATACAATCCATGGGTCAATTTTGGACCCCCACGGAGCAACTTGGGTATGATAACGACCTTAATAACTTTTTATTTAAAGTAGAAATAAAAATGTCACAAACAAGTATTGTTTTACTATAAACATTTTTAAATCGGGTAATATATATTATATTTTTGACTATAAATATTAATTAGAAATCTAAAAATATTTCCTACATCATGGTAATTTATTTTTAATTTTTAGACATCAAATAAGTAAAATTATATATGACACAATGATGACGCAATGTTTACGTCATTAATGAATGATTTAAAGATGTTAGAAGATAAAGTTTACAAAAATATCCAAAACATGTCCAATTCTTAATGGATGATTCTATTTCAAAAAAGGGACACCGTATCTTTTACTTTAATGATTTTTGTACCTTTAGAAACCGAAAATCATTATATAATAAAATAATATTTTCAAACTTTCCAAAAGAGCCCCTCCTCTCCCTTATAAAACACCCCACTTCCTACCCCTTTCTCAAACTTCTCAAGCCATTTGGCATATCCAAACTCTACTAAAATATGCTCAAAATATACCTCTACTAATATTATAATCCTTACCTTAGGCATAAAGCACTTCAAGAAACCCTTTTGTTTCAAACCAATGGGAGCTACCCGATTTAAAGGTAATGTCATCTCTTATGTTCTTTTGTTTTATTTTGATTCTCCAACACCCTAAACGATTTTTATTCCATTATTTTGATAAAAAAAGAGTATCTAAAATATACTAGTATGTTGTTATGAGAATTATTCAAGCTAAACATACAGACATCTCCATCTAATGGGTGAATAAAATAATGTTTCTGTGGATGACGAACTACTGCCTCACGTGACGATGATTGTTCAATTATCTACTACCACCTCTCATGGTGGACATTAAGATGTCACTGTATTTATATATGATATATATTATGTTTATGTTATGATTCTTTATTTTTCATTTATTTCATGACTTTATGGTGTCCATAATAGATAAATGTGATAATTTCATTTTAGGAAGTGCGGACTACCGACCCCTCAAAGTGATATGACTCGTTCATGTTACACGTGGAACATATAAAGGATGTAATTTATGAACATATGTAAAAGATATGAAATAAATATTATAATTAAATTATAATATTCCAATGAATCACTATGTTTTCATTTCATTAAAATATGAAATAGAAAAAAAGTAGTGTTCATGCGTACGTACGGCTTACCGTCTCCATGAACGGTGCATTTCATTTCTTATCTTCAAATGTTATGTACTATTATAAATACATATATATACTGGATATATATGATATATATGACATCTAAATTATGAATATCATTCGGAAGATAATGAAATATTTACCACATGGACAATTTATAATTATAAGAAGTTTATTTTTGACTCAAGTTCCAAACATCGACAAAATGCCTATTATGAACTCAAATAATTAAATAATTTTCATAGAAAGGAAATAAGTGATATTAAAGGAATAATAAAATTGAAAAACATTATTAATCAAGTAGAAATTAATTTATGTTTATCATTTAGAAAGAACAAAGAACATACGAGCGAGTCAAGTCGGACACGTGGTAAAGGATTTCTTATCTCACTTTTAATTCTATTAGATTTCCATTTTTCGCCACTTATTTATTTCCTGTAGTGTATTGTGTACTTCCATTTGATATATGTTATCATGATTATATTGATATTCATGGTATTCTGTTATTAATTTGGTTCTTATTATCTTTTGGTCATTCGACTTTATTTATTACAATGAGGTAAGTGGTTTTTATCTCACTTTTTATTCCTGTGAGATTCTTACTATACTTGTCACTATCTCAGTTGAGTGATGTATGTACTTCCCATGATTCTACTCTTTATGTAATATACTTTCATTTAAGGGTATTTACATCAACACTTTATGGTCGTTCTTTCATATGATGTATGTTTCGTAAGTTACCAAATCAGTAAGAGAACCTTTCACCCTCTTCTTTTTAAAAGACATTTGTTTGTTATTTATTTTAGTTTACATCTTATTATATTGGGATATGTTCTTATATATAATTATTGATGTAAATTTTATGTCTAATTGATTAGATACCATTTTCTCTTTCATCAATTAATTTTCTGAATTTTAAAGTGACGTTGTTAGGCTGTCGAATTTTTGTAAGGGAACTTCTTGACCCAATAACTATTCTTTGGGTTAAACCTCTACATCTTGATTCTGTCATGCTATGAAAATGTGGGAATGAACAATGATTATTTTACACTTTATATCGACATATATTGGGTGTATTTATATTTTTAACACATGATTATGCCATTTATTTATCCTTAATCTAAGGATACTGTCATTGTAAAGGACTTTGTCTCAATCTCCTTTCATTGGGGAATATTTTTCTTTGATTCAAAAATTTATTTTATACAGTGTATAAACCACTTTTACTTTTACTTTTATTAAAAAGGAATATTTTCTCTATGAAGGGTTTTACTAAATGATAAAAAGTATGTTTTTTAATGTACGCGGTGACAACGAAATTTCTACCGCCGTGAGTATTATATTATCATTGGCTTACTCAAAAAGATGTAATTTTTTAAAAGATAATAAATACCATATTCTCTTTTACGTATTTGGGTATTGAAAATGGTTTTGATAAAAGATTATTTTATGTCAATATATTTAAATTATATATTGTAATTGAAATGTGGAAATGTTATCATTCCTTTATATTGGTTTTATGTGTTATGATTTTATAATGGTTCTTGGACATCTGACAGGTGGTTACATGATAAACCAAATTACAGGTGGTTTCGTGAAAACCAAGATGGGTGGTTACGTTATAACCTCCAATGCATTTGGTATGGAAGTCAGCCGTATGGTTATTCCATTTAGTGATGAGTGTGTAAGTTGACCGTATGGTTATTCCATTTTAGTATGTTTATGTCCCAAGTTACCTTTATATGTTACGTGTTCTATATATGGGTTTTATGGTAATCTTTTGGTTACAAAAGGGTAAGTAATGATCTTTTATTCAATAAAGAGTATTTACTACTTCATAAAGGTGAAAAGTATTACTAATGATAAAGAATTCATGATTTACTTATTGGTTTGAAAAACTAATAGTTTTCCTTCTTTGTGTATCCCTTACTGAGATTTCTTATGCTCATCCCATGTTTTTGAAATGTTTTCCATAGGACTTAAAGATGGACAAGTTCAAGGATGTGATCAAGGAAAGACATGCTCTCTAAAACATGGAATAATACATCATTCTTTTAAAGATTTTTTATTTTATGAAAAAATGGGAACTGAGTAGAAGTGTCTACTTTGTATTTTGAGATGTGATGTAATATTTATGTCCCAATTATCAAAAACTCTAAACATGAAAATATTCTCAATGTGAATTATTCATTTAATTCAAGATTATGTAATTTTTTAAGCCCCGGTCCTTATAAATGTATTATAACACTATAGGTGGACTTATGAATATTTTATAATATGTGTTAACATTTTTGATGAGACATATGGAATGACCTATCTTTCTATTTAGGGATTTTCGGATCTATTAACACTTCAAGAATGGAAAATTCAACTTCATTTCATTGAATACGAGATGTAGTGGAAATTGTTCAAGGCATGAACAATGGCGAGATTGTATTGAAATAAAGTAAGAATTTATTCTAAATTTCATTAAATTTAGGTAAAGGATCTTGAAAACCAAAATAGTTATCTTATTACCTTCTTTATTCGATGAATCAGATGGTCCCTTAAATCATCACAGATTTATGGGTTTTTTGTTGTTATCTTTCTCCAAACCATGTTCTCTGTCACTATCCATAAGAACATGATAGTTATATTTTTATATCATACACATGTTTTCAATTCACAACTATGTTCTCCTATGTGTAAAATTAGTGATCAGTTACATTGGTTAACCGTTATGTTTATAAATTTATTTTTTAAAATGAAGATTTAGTATTCCTTTTTATGATGTGGGATTATATGAAAGAAAAATTCAAATAGTAAACATCTTAAATCCCTAAAAAAATATCAAGGGTGAAATTTATTTTAAGGGGGGTATAATTTAACACCACTATATTTTATGAGATATATTCTTTTTAATTTAATTGATGTATTGTGTTGTACGGTACACAATGATTAGTTTGCGCTATACACAACATCGTATTACCTTGTAGTATACACAACACTAAAATTTGGTTGTGTTACACAAAATTTGTAGTTATTTTTATTGAATTAATTTCATGCATGAAATAGTATAATCAATAACTAAATATTATAACCTAGTCATTATAATGGTGGATATGAATAGTATTAACTTCTTTCTAAAAAACTACTTAAATGATAATAAGTGAGTCTATATAATAATAACACCACTATTTATGGATTTTATTAGTGAAATATATATGTAATATATTCCATTTAATGATTAAAATATATATTATATGTTCTCTATACATGATATAAGAAGAAATTAAGTTTCACAGAGAAAATGAGTGTTTTTCTAAAAATGCATTTTTACCACACATTGATGGGGAGCCCATTTTAAATATATATTTTACACTTTTATAATTTATTTATGAAAAAATAAATTATTATTGGGAATAAGGACATAAAAAATATCCCTAGGTTGAATTTTTGGTTTTTTCTTGTAATATTCATTATTTAATGAATAGTGAAAATACTTACTTTTAATTTAAAACTACCTTTTCATTTGATTTAATTATATAGAAAGGTTTTCATTTTAACTATTTGAAAAGTATAGTTATATTATGTTTTTATAATTTAATAAAAAAAATTCATTGGATGAAATTTCACGTTGAAAATAGTTATAAACACACATCAATCTTTTGATGGGTTTTCCTTTAAAAAACCTGTTTTCTTGCTTTGAAAACATGAATTAATTTCAAAATAATTAATGAAAATGAAAATAGTTGAATATTGAAAAAAGTATTGAATATTTGGAATCAGCGGGTACTAATTATTTAAATAGTTTACTTTTATTTTTGTGGTTATTATGAACAGTAACTATGGTATGTTTTATTTACCACTATTAAAGGTAAATCGGGTAAATCAGGGTAAAATTCAATATGGTAATTATAGTAAAATTACTGTAAAACTTTCCAAAATCCTATTGGATGAATTAATGTCGACCAATATCACGTATTGGTTGTAATTGATTCAATTAATTGACTTATGTCTATGAAAGTGATGTAATTATAATTAAAACAAAAGAAAGTTACAACATGTAACCCTCTTATATCTTATTAGTATAATAATTTTAATGTGGTGATAAAATTGATAAAGCATGGAACATAAATAGTCTCCTATAAGATAATAAAGTTATATAAATAATTTGAATTTATTTATAATTTATATATATTAAATAATTACTATAAATGTTGATACAACAGTGATACAATAATTATTTTATTTAGATAATTATCAAATAATTGTTATTATAAATAGTATAATAAATAGTATTTAAAATAATTTATATCATCATGGATTTTTACTGGTTAATATGACATGTTATAAGATTTATACGGTTTTTTTCTAACTGATATATTTTTTTAATTTTATTTAAATTCATTGAAATGAATAGTTTAAAAATTGACACAATTGATAATTTTTGAAAATAATATTTTATTAAATTATTTTAAAATAATAAAAATATTTTAAAATTACAAAGTGGATTTTAAAGGTCTAAAAGATAATTAATTTTATAATTATGGGAAATTTACCCCATATAATTAAATTTAATATCCTCTTAATAATTAAAATGTTTTTACATTAATTAAAATTAATATCAAATAATTTTGGGTAAACTAAAAATATAAGGTTTAAAATATAATAAATACAAGTTTAAAAACTATTGTATGAGATTATTATGAACTATCATTATCTTATTCTCAAAATATATCACTTTTGAATTATTAGAATTCAGAAATCTATTTATAATAAAATAATATTTCAAATCATTCCTAAAGTTCCCCTTCTCTCTCTTATAAAAGGTCACCACATCTACCCACTTACACACACCTCTTAAGAGCCTTGGATAATCCAAATTGTAATAAAATAAGCAAAAAACATACCAACATTCCTTCTAGAGACCAAAATTTTCGCATAAGGACATCCTATGAAGACCTTATGTGAAAATAAAAATAATATACTCGAAAAAGTGGTAATTATTTTATGATCCCTTTAAAAATTAATTTCTTATTCTATTTCCTATTTAAAAGTTGTTTCCATAATAAAGTAATAAATCCAATATCCTTTACATTATTATATGTTATTATAATTATGTTACGACTTTATACCTCCTTTTATCCATCCTATGAATGAAAATATCACCGTGCGTGCTTATGTACAACTTACTCTCTCCACATTGTGGTGTAATTTGTTATTCAACAATACTTAATTTGGATAGGTGTAATGATGAGAGTAATGGATTTAAATAATTAATATAACATTATAATGATTCCATATAATTAATATACCATCCAATTCTATACCATTTAATGATTAAGTGAATGATATCGTCACTCGTGCGTGCGTACGACCTACAATCTCTATGCTGCGATGAGATTCATTATACATGATATTCAAACCATGATAATATACATGAATGGAATTAATAAATATGATATATATTATACTAATATTATTATATAAATTATATAACTATATCCTAATAAATGGAACATGAACTTATCCGAAAAAACATGCATAAGAACATAAAGCAGTGAGTATCTGAATAACAAGTGACAGTGAAATGTTACTAATAAATGAATCATAATATAACCATATATGATATCATAAAAATTATAATGATTATAGAGTAAGTCAATAACATTATTTTAATAAATATATATGAGGTGCGGGTATATACGAAGGATATCTGATCTAAGGTAAGGGATAAATTTGAAATCTCATTATCATCTGACATTGTTTATACATAATGATTTATTAGGGTATATTTATCATCCACATACATGTTACCTAAATATAAAATTGTATTTATATTCTTAAAAAAAATTAAATTAAATTATAATCATTTTTTAATTTTTACTAAATGGTCTGAAATTAATATTTTGTCGTTATCCGAAACAAGGTACTTTTTTTGAATTTTCCTTTAATAGTTTGAGGTTAATGTTTTTTAAATTATATAGAATGAATGGATTATTATGCATTAAAAATTCCTTATTTCCATGAATATTCCATTTCAATATTTCACGTGTATTTTCAATTGAATTATTTTCTTTTAAAATTGTGTGGTATTTTTAGGAAAACTTTTTTTGAATAATAAAGGAAATTTTCCTTCAGAATTAATTTCAAGTATTTTATCAAAATTATTTTCTATATAATATTACATAGGGTTATATATCAATACCTATTATTACTTTTATTTTATTATGTTTATTATGGAATTATTTTTATGAAATCCATTTATTTTATATGTATTATGATGGAATCATGTTTATGGAACCCATTTTTTGATCCTTGGGCTATGCTATGATGTATGGTTTATGTTTTTCTGTCACATGTAAGAATGATTTAATTATGAGATGTGTGGGAACTATATATCCATCAAATTAATTGCGTAAATATTTATATCTCATGAGATAGACATGAAAATAGTGAAATATAAATCCATTTCAGCAATACTAGGCCAGAACGACAAGTAAACATAGTTCAGTAATGGAAATTATCCTCTATGATGGTCTTGGTTATGAGCCTTGTCTAATATGGAAATTATTTTCTATGATTATGTATTTTATACAAGTTTATTTTTATTCCAATGCTATGTTATCATGGTAAATTTTCCTTTATGATTTATTCCTTCAGAACTGCTAAGATTTTTTATGACTCCTAGTTTTGATATTAAAAAGTTATGTTCATGTTTTTTTACATTCATATATTAATCTATTATTTTATTACTCTTACTAAGAAATTAAGCTCACCCTTTCTTATGTTTCCATTCATGAGTTTATAAATGAATAATTTAAGTAGGAGTACTAAACTGGAATATATTTTTGGGACATGTTGAAGATCTTTCACATGTTATAATAAGGTATTCCATGTTTCCAATGGAACGAATCTATTACTATCCAAAAAATTTTAATTTGAAAAATGTAATGAATATTCATCTAAAAATATGATAAATTTATATATGTCATTCTTGGGTCATTATAAAAATGGTCTCCCCACCATTTATAGTTTTATTGTAAAATTGAATCCCCACCATGTACATTTAATCTAAAATGGTCTCCCCACCATTTAAAGTTCCAATAAAATAGAGGCACAATATAAATATACAAAGAAACATCCTCAATAAAGGAAGAAACTTGAGATAAATTCACTCTCAACCACATGTTCTTCCAAAATCAAAGAAGTAAGAACAACTATAATAAGACTTATAAGAAAAAAAAGAGTTATCACCTTAGGTCATAAGACTCTTAGATAACCTAGGATCCAAATAATTAATCACCCTCACATATTACATCTAAAAAAATTCACTTCTATGAAAAAACTAATATATTAAACTGAACTAGTAGATCAAACACCCTAGTTACTAGTTAATGCACCAAAGTATTCTATCCCATAAAAACAATTATCACACCAATGACTAATATCAATAATATGCATGATGAAGATCTTATACAATGCCTCTCCCATAAATTGAGGACAAAAAACAGAACCTACTACCAACCAAAAAACAACCAAGAAGGCTAGATAGTGGTAAATAATTCATCACATAATATAACATTTCATAAACTGGAATTGAATCCATCCATCAAAACATTACAAAAGGAAACCATCCATAAAAAAATCTAAAAAAAGAAAGTATTAAAAAAACCAACCATCATAGTTGAATCTACAAAAAAAAATTCACAACCCTTAAATTAAAGGATATCCAAGTAAAACACTATCGAAATATCTCGCATAGAAAACACTTATGAAAAAAAGGGAAGGTTCAATTGATTTTCACGTAACATATCTAAAACTGACAGGACAGTTTATAGATTCTCTCACAAGGATAGATTTGCGTACACCACTCCAATTGGAGTTTGTATATCCACTTAAATATATGAAATTACTTCTACCATTATGGGGTAAAAAAATATAACACAATACATAAACATCCCCAATTATTTACTTAAAACATAATCCAAATGATCCCTTCATAATAAATGAATAAAAATAAAACAAGAAACCCTCTAAGGTGACACAAACATACACACCATATAATGTTTATTTTGAAAACAACATTTTTACTGTAGAATTTTGAAAATCACCCTCCACTAAATTATCCTCAAAATACCATTCCAATATTCATTATTATTAAACAACCCTAGTTGAACCCATGAATTTCCCAACAAACGAGCATTTCAAAAACACTTTCCAAAATTCCATTTTTACTTCAATACCCAATCATTTTAGGAAATCCCATCCAAACCATTATACATTTTCCAAAACACCTTTCACATGTGAAAACAAAAACATCACAAAATACTCCAAGAAAACCAAGGGAATTTATCCTTTCCACTTTACCCCTAAAACCATCCTTGGAAATAAATGATTCCTTAAAAATCCTTTTTAATTTCGAATCATTTTTTTCAAAACCATTTTTATAAAAAACACAAAAAAGATAATTTCTTCAAGGATCATAAGATCCACATCCAAAAAATCGTCACCAAAATCCTTAATACATCTCCATAAAGTTGGGACCACTTTAGGAGAATACAAATTCAATAAGAGTCCAAAAATATACAACCGATGAAGAAATGATGTTTCAAATGCTTTGGTAATGTGAGTTGGGGACTGATTGTGAATCATGTAACACATCCCTACTAGTGATGTAGAATCGACTACATGAACACCCCATTCCATACAAAGCCATGTGTTTTATCCTATGACTTATGTTATTTCATCCCCCACCACGAAACCAAGAGTGACCCAAAATATTATGCACATGCTCAATGAGAATATAAATATTAATCTCATAGATATTAATAATAGCCAATTCAAAGCAAGAAAAAATTAAAAATTAGTGACCCAACCTCTCCGGGAAACATCAGGCTATTAACAAGAAAGAGTTATCTAGAATATCCCTACCCAAACCTATCAAGCCCCATAAACTTTAGTCCCCATTCTACCCAAATATCTCCATCTAAAAAGGGTTATACAAGAGACTTAGGATAATATTAGATGTAATCCAATCCTATGATACAATTTTTTAATTAATTGGCCCAGGCAGCCATCTAACCCGACACATATCCCAATTCATCACATAGCCTAAATGGGTCTTCTGGATCACCATGGGCTATAGAAAAGCATCTGTGATTCACATGAACTCTTATTGGAATGGTTATCCTAAATAAGATATTCATAATGGAAGACCAAATAAATGCATTAAAAGTAGACTATAATGGAAAAAAATTACTAAATAGAAACAACTATAAATAAATAAAATAGACTAGCCGCCATGTGACCTCATGGGTCACTACCTCCCAACACTCACCATAACTATATTGAACAAAGAAATTCGTTTGCGTACCATCAATGATATTTTCATGATCTAAAAATTCTAATACGTCATAATAACCCACAGAAAATATGAAACATACTTCCTAAGGAGAAACATTAATTATTGATTGAATATAAAACATGAAAATAATCTTAGATAAATATACCAATTTATGAAATCAAAATAAATCCTATAATCCACTTTTTAAAATATTCTTCATTTCTTCTCAAAACCAAATCCATAAGTTTTGAAAACAATCCCACTTTCAAAATCCATTTATAAACCATAGACCAATTTTCTATCTCCTAAAATAGATTAATTTTCATTTAAATGAATATGATTCCATAATTACATTTCTCTAGATAAATCCATTCTAAAAACCCATTTTTAAAATCCATAATAAGAACTCATAGAAGAGCCTCTCATTGAAGAAAAATTAAAATCATATTAGAAAAACCACTTTTTCTCATAAAAAACAACCCACACACTAATAAGGTTCAAGCACAACGAGAAAGAACCACACATACTCAAGGAATAAACCAAATATAAACAAATAAGTTTCCATGTCATAGTACTTACCCGTGAGCTCTTATCAGATAATAGTGTGAAAATGAATAACATTTTACTAATATATAACAAAAACATGGACACAAATATGTGGAGGCTCACACAGTCATCCCTAGGCTCTGACAATCCCACCAGACCTCTCTAAGTCCCCACTAGGGTGCTCTGAGTCCCCAACCACTAATGAGAACCAACAATTTCATGGGGTACACTTCCAAAAATGGTTTCTATCAGTACTGAGGGAAATTCTCCTAATCACCAACTAGGGTCAGGGTATCAAATATCTTAGCCACCTACCCAGTTTCTTAATGTCTATCATGAAGAGTCAAAGGAAGTAGGGCATAATGTAGATGACCTGTGTGTAACTGAAAAGGCATAATCAAAATTACCCTTAACCTTAAAACATGATGATGTAATTCCTCAATCTTTGACATTCACATAAGGTACAACAATCACATTCTCAAAAATGGGGAGAGAAAAATAAAGGGAAATCAAGGGGTTTCTTCCACAATTACCATTTGAAAAAAATACCCACCATGACTTTGATATCGAAACATAGCTTATATTTCCATGAAAATTATCATTTCATAAAAATTCAATCATGTTTTTACACATAAATAATTAAAATCACCCACATATTAAATTTTTTTAAAATATACCCTTAGATAAGGTTATTTCCTATTGAAAATAATAATATGGCTAAAGGCCACCCAATTTTCATCATACCATTTCAAATAAAACAGTTGATCTATTCATTATGGGTTGAACTAGTCACACATTTCAAATAACTATTTTAAATAAAACTAAAAACACCCCTTTAAATAATTTTGAGGTAAACACATAAATTGAAAAATAAATTCCCATTAAATCTTTATTTCACCCAATGAAAACAAAAAGTGGGTCAAAACCCTTTGATAAAGTACAAAACCATTTCAAAAAAACCTAAATTCATTTTATGACATCTTAGCATTCATATACAATCAAATTCAAAAATTGAATCATGGAATCTAATCACAAAACCATTTATGCCAAGAAAAAAAATACAAAAAATGGTATTTAAATACCAAAAGGATATAAAATATGTCCATACATTAATAAAAAGATAATTTTGAAAATGAATTTATATTATAATTCTTAAAGGAAACAAATTTCTTAAAAACACCTACTGGAAAAAAATATGTTTTTATGACAACCACTCAAATCCTTCCCTTTACGCTTCGGCTCACATTCACCTTAACATATATATATTTATACCCTGTGGAATCATGTAGGTATTCCCCTATCCATGACGGAATATTTACTATGATAATATATATATATATATATATATATATATATATTAATTTCCGTGTGTGTATGTGTCTTTACCTATACATACCCATGTAAGTCACCTTAAATGGATCACAAGACCTCTTAAACAATGAAGGAGATACAAAAAAACAACAAAATCCCCCTATTAAAATATGTACAAACAATAATGTAAGAAAAGTTTCCTCAAAAGATGGATAGTGAACCGAAATTGTACGAAATGATTCTCCTTTGGATTCAAATGCAGAAACATTCATAATGTTAGCTCAAGAGACCCATAACATACCTTAAAATAGATTAAAATTCCAAAAATTAGTTTAAACCAAAACATAATGTTTGGAGAAATAAAATATGGTGATGACAGAAGAGAAATTTTCAAAAAAAAATTGGGGGAGCCAGAGAGCTTACCTCGAATGATAGACCAGGAAACCCAAAGAATTCAACTAAATTGATAGAAGAAATGTGCTCATTGAAAGGCGATGGAACCTATGGTTAGAGAGGAGGGGGATGTCCCTTAAGACACTGGGGGGAATTCCATTGAGGGAATAGAGGGAATGAAAATTTTATAATAAAATAAAAAAAATTAAAAATACGGAAACCCATATGGATTGGCAACATGGTTTTCAAAAATTAATTCTAATGGTACATTGCCCACTACCTTGGCAAGGAATCCATAACATGGTTTTCCCTAAAAGGCCACATAGTTTGGAAAAACATTAACATCAATCTATACACATCAAATAAATCACATCATCTCTGGGGTGATCTAAAAGGATTGAAATAATGTGGGAAAGACATTCATAATAGATCTATATATGGAAAAACACCCAAAGAGGAAACATACATTTAAATAAACCATGTGAGCTAACTTTTCACTATTAAAAAACCTCCAAAACAAATTTTGGCATGCCAACTACTGGAACTTAATCCCACTTAAAAACATAAAAAAATAATAAAAATATAAATCCACCATGACACTATAGGTGTAACATTTAAACCATAACCAAGCCTTCAGATCTAGATGAGTTGAGATTCTTCTCATCGTTCTAGAATCATGGGAATCCTCCTATGTGTAAGTTCAAATAAAATATTCATTAAACATAAATCTGAGGTGAATTTCATCGTTAATACTACTCTGATCATGTCTAGATACTATTCATGGTATCATTACACTCCTCAAGCTGAGATAATACTCTTGGTTTCATGTACATGGGCATCCACCTAAGTGTAATCCCTAAAAGATACCCTCAACTGAAAAACCTATTAGCTTAGGTATTATAGGTCATCCCATTAATACCCCATATTATTTCCTATTGTAACCCCTTTCAAAACATTGGAAACATATCTAGGTGGCCTTAGTGGGTAATTACTCATTTCAAATATAATGTTATGCTGTTATGGAATGTGACTGATCTTCTATTATCTCAAAATTATCACTCTAGGAAAGAATCACATGGGTTTAGAGATATGAAATTATCATCCCATTATCATTGGGAAAGTACATCAATTACATGCCTCATGTCAAGGTGTATGTCTTTACCATTATAATGAACTATCTGGTCTATGATTCATGTTATTAGAAGGATATGTAGGAAACCTCATTGAGGTTCGATCCCAATGCCATTTCACCTATATCCAACCCATTCAAATAAGTGGGGTTTTATTACTTCTTTCATGGGATATGTTTGATTCCTCTTTGAGGTTCCATCCCAACTCCAAAACACCAACTGGCTCTATGGATGACAATAATTTTCAGAGATCCTATCTAGTTGGATTTAAAATAATGTGAAAAGAATTAATAAGAGATGGATTTTAAAATCTAAAATATATAGAGGTTATCATCTAATACATGGTCTTTATCTTATCATTGGAACTAGAGAAAATAGTTATGCACTAGTATTTGTTAACAAATCATGAATATGACATAATCTATAAGAGAGTATCATAGTAGGAAATTACCCAAAAAAGGGGTTTGATGATCCAAACCTCCCAACCTATTAGTCTACACATTTTCTAATATGTCATTAGAAAATTTCAAGTGACCACCGATCATTGGATGACAAGTATATGTTAACTATAAATGAGTGAAAGCATGAATCCCATTAAAAAAAGGTTATCCCAACATTAAAAATTATTCAACCATACTCACCCCCACAACAAATAGATAGGAACTATTTTTGTTGTAAAACGCTTATTAAATTAAATCATCCCCTATAGGTCATTCTTATCCTCTCATTATGCAAGTTACTTCATGCCCAAGTTTTCTTCAATATAAAATGATTTAAATAATCTGTTAGTTCCTCTGACATGTAAGTGAGTAAGACTATGTAATGAACAAATTTCTTAGTATAGTGGAGAAAATTAATGTTTTAAGCAAAGGAAAAAATAATCCTGGAGTTATATGAGTGTATATGTGGAATTCTACAACTCAAACCACACATGGTTCTATGAGTTAATTCCAAAGGGTATAGGGTTGTCTTATCATCCTTAAGATTAAACAACCATTATATAGGCTCATGCTCATTCTAATTTGTTTTCTAGTTGGATGGTTTATTATTTATGGATGTCTAATTAATTACATTAATTAATTAAAAATAATGATATATATAATTTATATAATTCTTACAATATGGGTAAACATTATCAAGTAATGTTTAATTGTGTAAATAAAATAAACATAATATTTATAATCATGTAAGAGGATAAAAATGGCAGTTTAGACATAAAGATTAAAATTACTCATCTTAAATATTAAGTATATACAGACATATAATACTGGGGTAGAAATCAAATAGCTTATCTGAACTCCATCTAGGTTATGAGAATGAGTATATGGATCATTTACAGTATGATATCCATTTTATGGGATATTTCAAAAATAATATCGACAACTATTACGTTTCTATAAAGTAAAGGTATATTAACAAATTAAAATAAATTTATTATATAATTTAGTAATTTATTTGATGTTCTAAAAACATGATCTTATATATCCTAGAAAATTGAAACCAACACAACTTCAACTATATCACTCTGATCCAAATTAGAGAATGATAAAATTATCACCAGCAATAATTTATAGAAATGGTATAAAATTCTGTGCATTATACTATTCCATGAATAAAAATAATATGTTTAGTGTAACTCTATTCTTAAGGCACTTGGAAAAGAGTAAAATGAGGAAGAACTATCTCTTAATATAAAACATTGGGATGATGCTAGAAATTTCTAGTTTTCTGTGCTTTCTCCTTTATTTAGTGATCCTTTAAAACAACATGAGGATATGGATTCTTATAGAGTTATGTCATGATTTCATGATCATTATCAATAAATTATATGAAAATAGTGATATGAGATCTTCAATGCACTATTCACGAGAAATCATGGGGAGTTGGATCTAGATATATTTTATATGGTCAAGATGATTGGCTATATTGAGCACTTTGACATCATGGGATTTAAGATCCATAATAAAGAGCAGAAAAATCATATTTTTTTATCAGTATCTTAGGATTTCACTAATTTTACAGCTAATTATAATATGAGAAATAGTGAGAAGACTCTCTCAAAACTCTTTATATTAATTATCAATGTTGTAAACGGAATGGGGTATAAAAAACCAACAATACTTATAGTGTATAAAAGCAATAAAAATTAAATATTTCAAAAAATTCATTCCACATTTAAGTCTCCCGAGCACCGAACATCCATAAAAATAGAGATCCAGAGATAGGAAATTAAAAATAGTGCACTATGTTTTTCATGTGGATATTTGGGCCACTAGAAGAATAAATGAAACTAGTTAAATATCAAGAAAAGGCTTTAGGTTTGTTCATAACCAATTTAAATATCTCTATAACATTACATTGGGTATTAAATATTAATTTTAGTTTTCACATATATATTCAAACATTGAATCCAAGTATATTTCAAAACATTTCTATAGGAGAGGTGGTTTTTTGGCTTCTAATGATCTAGGGTTGGTTTATTAAGACATTGGATAATACCTCCTTTCATTTCCAATTGGTATAGTCTTCATTTTATAATATTTTTATTATTTACCAACTAGCAATAAGAATATAATTTTTTTATCCTTCCAAGATTAAAATGGTTTTATTTTCATGTTGAGAAATAAGTGTTTTTTATTTTATAAATAATATATATACAATGGTATAAAAAAATAAAATAATAGTATTTATATTTTAAATTATGAAAACAATGAATTGGAAATTTATAATGAATCAAGATCACATAACACATTTCACACGTAGTTATGGAATCACCATCATCATCATGTGAATGAAATTAATTTGAAAAATCTCTATCAAGATGGTTATATATGCTCTTTTTAGCTAAACACATGTAAAAAATTTCATTCTTGTTTAAATGGATACATTCCCAAGACATTATTTATTAGAAAAAGTGAATGGGCTATAGGGCTCTAGAATTGGTACACACATATTATTTTACACTATTTCTAATATAATCAAAATGTGGGTATTCATCCTTCATTACTTGTACTATTGAATTAGGTTGATATGGATATTTCTACTTGATGAGGTATAAGTATTAATCCTTTTATAAATTCAATGAGTTCCATAATCATCCCAGTAATGAGATATATAAACTTTAATATGATTGATGTGGTGGGTATGTTATCCCAGTAATAATTATCATTCAATAGTAATGCGGGATCTAATCCTAACTCACTCCTCCTAACACACCATAGTGGGATGCTGTCAAGGAAATTAGGAACTATTCCATTATTAAGATGGTAAAGTTGATAATATGCCTTGAAAGTCATCCATTATCCTTTAAAGGATATTCATTACTGCTAGAATACAAAATCTAAACTGAGATCAAAATAAGGTGATAAATTGGAATCCATCGGAGTAAATGTAAGGAAGAAAATATGTGATTTCAAAAACTCATGAATGAGGTTGTGAGGTGTTTTTTAATGAAGACTCTAGAAAAAAACTATCACCCCAATGTGATAAGTTTATATTTATATAATTTCTTAAGGAAATAATGGGATACTATATATGAATCCCCTTAAACAACATGGTGACTATCACAAGATAATTCATTTTATTAGGAGGGAGCACATCCTTAAGAACAATAGTTAGAGTAAAATTGAATTTGATGAATTTGAAGGTCACAATACATAAGAGTTTGTATAGGAACAAGTTAAATAGGTCTTCATTGAATATGTTGTTACTGAAAAACATGTATTTCATAGGATCATAGTAGAAATTAAATAACTATAAAGACATGATTTTATAGTCACTAAAGATATTGACTCATCATTGGTTGATAATAATAATTCTATTTCTTAAAAGGATCTAGTAGAAAGATCAAAATCATCACGATTGAAAAAGGTTGGGAATTATGAGATATATTCCATATATCAAACCCATTAATGGGATTTGTTTGATCTTCTAGTTGATGTTAATCATATTGGGTGAAAATGGTATTTTAATAGAAAAATGGATATTGAAGGTAAAGTGCCTATAAATAATGGATAGTGGATAAAGGATTTAAACATCATCATGTAATTGTCTATGAAAACTATTTTTTTGGTTTTCATGTTTAAATCCATTAGAATTTTTCTTTCTATAACATCATTCTGTGACTACGATATTGGGAATATGGATGTGAAAAAAACATCCCATAGTTGAAACCATCAATGAAGATGTATATATGAAATAACTAGAATTCTTTTAGAGTATAGTAAATTCCAATGTTATATGAAACCTGAAAAGATCCATTTTTAGGTTAAAGAAGCCATCTAGGTCATGGAACATTCAGTTTGACAAAGCCATGAGTGATTTCAGTTTCATAAAGAATGAAAGTGACAAATGGGTTTAGAATATGTTTAGTGGGATTGTGGTAATATTCATAAAAGCATATTTTCCTGACATATTACTTATTTTAAACAACACACTAGACTAATAGTTAGTTAAGGAATGGTTAAAAAATTGATTTTATGTGTAGTAATTAGGAGAAGTAGTGTATATCCTTGGAACCCTGATAATTTATGATAAATTCTTCCACTAAAATACATATGTTGAATATGTAATAAATATATTTAATATAAATTAATCTAATAGGGGATTAGTTCTAGTGTCACGTAATATACAACTATCCAATAAAACATTTCCTCAAACACAATATGATAGATATATGGAGAGAGAGTGTGTTGGATCTTACATGCATCTGTGACAGGATCTAACTTATATGACATGCTATATACTAGGCATGATGTTTCTTACACATTAATCATGCTAGATTGATATCAGGATCATACCGGAGAATAAATTTGGTTTGTTTTTAAGGCTATCATTAATTATTTAATGAGTACTAAGGAAATGTTCCTGGTTTATTAAGTAGATGACGAACTAGTTGTCAAAGGATATATTGATGGTAGTTTCCAAAAATATCATAGTGATATAAAGCCACACTCGGGATATGTCTTCAATCTCAATAGAGGATTTGTGAGCATAATGAGTTCAAAGAATCCATTGGTACCCTATTATATAATAAATTATGAGTATAAAATAGATTTTTATATAACAAAATAAGCCTTTTCGATTTTTAGGTTTTCCCAAAAGCGAGATGTGATGATTAGTAGTAAAGGTCCTTACACATTATATTGTTATAATACTATAGTAGTGTCTCTAATAAAGGGATAAGGACACATCAATGGATGAAGCATGTACTCTAAAAATATCACCTATTAAGGGATCATTCACCGAAGAGTGAAGTCATTGTGATAAGAGATTCCAAGGAGGAAAACATGGTAGGACCCTTGACCAGATCCCCAGCTCAGTATAAGCATATACATCTTGTGAATGCTACAAGACTATAGTTTTGTAGATGTTGGCTCTAATGAAAGTGGGATAATATTGGATTTGGTTCTCTAAAACTAACTTGTAATTACATTACGATAACATGTAACCATGTATTTGAATATTAATAAAATTTATTATTAAAACAAGAATTATCTTAAGGGTGAAATAGTATGTGTTAATTTCTTAAGGATACTTGTTTCACTAAAGGTCACAATAGTTCCCCATGATTATGAAAACCTCGAAGTGTCATTATAGTATTCTTAAATATTAGATAAATACTTGGATGATATCATTTTAAAAGTCATGAATGATACAGACTATCAGGGCTAGATACTCAAAATAATTTGATACACTTTTTTATAGTGTATGAACTAGATAATATTTAGTGAAGGATATTATGATAACACGACCTACAAATTGGAAATCAACATTAATATGTGTCAATTGATATTAATATCTATGGACATGTGTAATGATCTTATGAGTTTAATATTATTATTACTGTATTTCTTGACTCATGAATTTTGATGTATTATTGAGAAATCATGATGAAATATGCTCACAACGTGGTAGAATGAATTAGGTGTGTTGTAAATGATGTCGTATTAATGAATAGGGTGAGGAATGATTTACCCATTCTGTTCTTTAATAAAAGATGATATCTTGGGAAATTTTTTGGGAATTAAACTGCCTAAAAAATTCTATATTCATGGTCATATTTTTGGAAAGTTCATTTTTGGAAATTCAAATATTGATTCATTGTAAACTTTATGTTTATCACAATGTTATATATCCATATTGATTATAGATATAGTGATAAGTAGATTATATGAATAGTGTATTATCTTAGGAGGTTGCATGTCTCTTCAACATTAACATCAATCTTTAAAAAAGATTTAGCTTATTCATGGATGATAATATTGGGCTTTAGGTAGTGTAGAATAATGTCACTGAGAAAGTGACATAGAGGTTCACACACTTAGTGAATTGAAAATATTAGTTAAATTTCACATGAGTTTAAAATATAGGATGAATATTATTCTCATATTTATTTTAATAATTATTGATGCCAGTTTGATCAAAAATATTCAATCACCAGTTATTTGAGAAAATATATGCGTGAGTTGAATATTTAATAAATATGTATTCTCTAGAAAATTACTTAATTACTTAAGTGAATACATAATATTTATTTATTCTCATTTATTCACAAGTTGAAAAAATATTTATTTATTTAGATATGTGAATATTTAATAAATTTTAATCACTGATTTTATAAATATTGTACATAAATTTTTATTGGTGAATAATGAAGTGATATTTAATTAATTAAATAAATATGCATTATTCAAGTCCAAATAAATATTTAGATGTATTGTATAACTCAATTCAATGTCCTAATGATAAATTTACTATTAAATATAGTATGAATAATTATTAATTTACTTATTGAATAAAATTTAATGTTTATTTTATCTATGACTTTAAATAAATTTAAATAAATAATAATAATTCTATTATTATTTATACATGGGGTTCGTTGGGGAATAATAAATATAATAACATCCCTTACAAAATTATTATTATTCAACTGTAACACTATTTAAACCCATATGAAACTACTTTGATATAGGAAATGATCCAAAGAAGGATATTTTGCAGCAAAAAATGGCCAGCAGTGTGCACAAGAAAGAGAGAAAGGGTTGAAGAGTCTGACTGGAATCATAACACTAAGATCCCATTCTAAATGATATAAATAGAAATATCAATAATGGTAAACTGTTTTTATTAACCAATATGGCATAGTAGTGGGTGGTAAATATGAATACAGATATTTTTTAGTTATTGAAAAAAATAATCTTCATGGAAAATAGAAAAAACATATGTTATGATTTTTTTCACATAACACAAGCTATGCGTATTATTTTATTAGGGAAAAATTAATCATATTTTTTTATAGATAAACAAACATGTTCACAAAATGTTTTATTATATTTCCAACATTCAAAAAGGTAGGTATTTTTATGTTTAAAGAACATATATTGTTTGTGTGCTCATATAATATTTTATTATATGATTATATATAAAATGGTTACAAATAATTTTTTAAAACAATAAAAAATTATTTGATAAATAGAATATTCAGAAAATTATATTATCATTATTTAATGATCTCTTGATTTTTTTGTTTTTTTATGTTACATTCTACGTGTATTTTATATACGTAATTTATAAACATGTTATTGATTTATATTTTTTGACTTAATAATATAAAAAATTGAGTTTATTTCACAAATGTGTGACTTGACAACTTTTTATCTTGATCATTTAATGTTCATTTACTTTATTTCCTAATTTCCTTTTGATCATTTCTGTTATATATAATATTTATGTTTATATCTATTTAATAATCTTAATTTTTATTTATAACTTTTGTTTTATGAATTTCCAAAGTGGGTTCTCCACTAAAAAACAGTAGTGAAGTGTACAACACAAAACATATATTATGTGAATTTAATATGAAAATAATTTTATTGTATTATAATTATAATTTTATAATTATGTTATATTTTTGGATGTATTTTTTAGAATTTTTTTGTTTTATGTATTATGTTTTTTTATTCTTGATGTGATGAACATTTTACTATCATTGGAAATTAATTAGTTTTAATTTTCAAAAATAAATATTCTAAATTTAATGTGACCCTAGACACAATTGTTAACATCATTATATTTATTGTTTTACATGAACATATAATACATTTACATATATATGTAACAAATTAACATATTTATTTTTTGAAATTCATTTGGAAATTTATTTACCACAAACTTTCATTCAGAGTATAAAAAGTTGTTGTTCATAGTAAATAAATATAAAAAAACAGATTTATCAGTTATTCTATATAATGTTAATATTATTTTGAATTTTTTAAATATTAGAAATATTGATTAAATTGATTATCAGAGTTAAAAAATGAATTTACATCATTTTTTGAAAGTCAAAAAAAAATTCAATATTTTTATAATGGAGACCAAAATAAAATAAAATTAAATATTGATCCATATAAGAAAACAAATATTGTGTTGTGTTTGGAACTCTGATGCTATAATATTAGAAAATTTGACATGAAATTTAAATTAATATATTCATATCATCACTCTTTGTGGTTTAACCTAAGCCTCAGGTTGGTCATTAGATGACTACTACATATGCTCATCGTATCTTAATTGTTAAAACAATGATGAAAAAAATTAATATGGCAGTCTATAATAAAATACTGTTTGGATAAATTTCTTTCCCATTGAAAAAATAATGAAATTTTTCTCCTTCCTCATGAGGGTGGTGATACTATTGTAGTGAGATTAATGGGTTTTTAAGAACATGAAATTGGAACCAACCTAAATGTTGGAAACATAATATTTCATAGCGGGAGAAACAAATATACAGACAACATTAGGTTGGATTTTTTGTCTATTTTTTGTTCTCAAACATTGAAATAATATTCTTATACATTTTAGTGACAAAATAAATATTGTACAATATTTTCATTGGGTTTTTTAGGTTACTTTATGAGGAATGTTTTCAGAAATTTATTTGTTTATGATTACATTTATAATCATAACCTAAATAGAATTTATATTAGGAATTACAATTTGTATTTCCATTGGAAAATTTTACTATAAATTTCTATAATGAATCCCACAAAATAATTCAAAAATAACATTTATTCTATAAATTTACTCCGTGAATTCATAGTTGGAATTCATAGTTTAAATTTTAAAATGTTTTCGAAGAAGTATTTTGTGATTTTAAATTATTTTATATTAGGAATATAATTTTTTATTTCTCTATGGAATTTAAAACTAAATTGAATTGGAAATTTACCCTTGGAGATTCCATTGTGAATTTCCACTAAAAATTCCTAATGTGAATTCCCAATGATAATTTCCATGGTCGGCACCACCTTCAATACAAACATGGTGTGTATGACATTGGGTGTGTTTTTTTGGAATTAACCTTAATAAGGATATTCTAATTTCTATGGAATATTTTTTATATGATGATAAAACATACTCATTCAGTATGTTTTATTGTAGGTTTATTTATTTTCATAGTGGTAGTAGTCCTAATTTTTTTAATCAGTCTATACGTGGATATTTCTAAATCATATTATTTAACTATACCTAAAAATGACCTATGTACATGGATACTATTGAAAAATAGAATTAAACATTTTGTACCGATAATAAAAGATGAGTATCCATTATTCGAAAATATCAAGAAAAAAACATGTATAGTGTAAGAACCTCACATTTATTCGAAGTATGAAATCTTCCAATTTTAGTAAATTCATTAATTATTTCCTAATGGGAGTACCTAACGAGTTCAACAATTTTTTTGGGAGGTTTTCGAGGTTTTTTGGGGCCTAAAATTATAGATTTTGGGAGAAATAGATGGGCCACATGGTCAGTAGAAAAAATTCACCCCTGTCCAAACAGTTAGATTAAACCATGTGGTGTGATTCAATGTTATTTTTAGGGGTGGTAGATTGTTCTAACTGTTCACCCCAAACATCACACTTGTGCGTGTGCTCTATACTTATTAAAAGAAAGTTTTATCATGGGTTTCACATAGTTATTAAAACCTTATGTCCATACCGTGTGAGGGATTATTTGAGGTAGTTCATTGCGTATAGTTGGAACACAATTTTTCCAACCATGCATCCAAACTATGCGACTAGTCCATGTGATCTGTGATTTTAGGAAAGGTATGGATCACAGTTGGCCCACAATTTGGCCAACCATATGACTAAATCATAAATCCATTTAAATTTCATTAAAAACACAATTTTTACCATCTTTAATATAAATTTATCTCCACTCATCCATCATTTTTCAAACATAGGAGGTCATTCGTGGGATAGATATTCATTCCCTTTTATATAGGATTATTGATATCTTCATCTACAAAAAATCAATTATCCATCATCATTATTGTTGTTTGCGTAATTCTTATATCTTTATTCCTCTTACGTATTTAGTTATTTATCTTCATCTCAATGATGTTTTTCATACAAAATAATATGCCCTATTTTCATGGAATTTCTCTATTTTCTTTAATTATTCCATTCAATATACTATTTGAGGCCAACAATGGATGAGGTGTTTAATACTAAGTACAGGTATGTGATCCTATTATTTTATCTCAAAGTCTTAGTGTTTATTTATATTGTACTATGTCGCATGCCATATTTTCCATGTGAAGCATATTAAATGGATATATTATTAAATTAAATGGGTATATATACCATATGTTACCCATGAGATACATTTAATTATCATTTAAATTTAAGTACCTTTAATTTTACCACCCCATTGGGTGTGTTTATTATATAGATATAATGACCATGGGTGGATGATGTACTAGATTAACCTTTTGGGGTATGTTTTTTACCCATTTTATTGAGGTTGTCAAATGATATGATTAATGTTTAAAATGAATTAAATAAAAGAGGGAGTGGTAGACCACATCCATGTTCCATGACCATTATTTATTCCAATATTTTAGTCCTGATAAGTTATTTAAATGCAAATTAACAATTAAAATGAATAGGAGGATTCTTGTGATTCTAGTCCTTCTAAGCCTATTCTTTATTTGAACCACCTTCTAAGGTGAGTAAACTGACTATATAAAAGAAATGGATAGTTGAATTAAATGTATCCTTAAATGGAACGGTTAGTATTTGGGCTGAGGACTATTCATATTTTTGTGCCAAGTGTGAGAGATGGTTTATGACTCGAAACCCCATGAACGAACTCTTCGTGATTAATTAACTAAATGAATTGCAGATGAACTTATCATGTGACTTGGGGGACATATGTGATATTATATGAATTTCCAGGATTGAGTCACTTGGTTTCTAGATTATTTATGAAATGAGTGACACTTGTAATAATTATGTGGACTTCTAAGGATGAAATTGGAGAGACAATCATTATATTAGACACTAGTGACACTTAGTCTCCCTTGGTAGACTATCACAGAAGGAATCCTAGGGATGTGACCATAAACCACATCTATAGTGGTACTTGGGTTCCTATAAAAAATTACTAGGATCATCTTATAATTTAATGGGATCATGTTAAATTTGAACTGATACCTGGGTTACATATTAGAGATTCCAAAGAAGGCATCAGGTTTCTTATAATGAAAATTAAATAATAATATAATGCTTTTACCAAGACAATGCACAAAAATGAATTCAGTAGAATCCTTATATTATTATGTTATTATTATATATAACTCACTAGATATGATTTATGGTGGATCTTGGTCTATAAGATAGGTCCCAAGAATATATTATAAATTAAATAACGACTAATTGATTACTATGAGATATTCATTCTTAGGCATAAGTAAGAACTAGAAGATATATGTTCCATGGGAACACATAACTATGTGGTATATTAATTACCACTCTTCATTCACATATTTTATTTTTATGTTCACATAATTTACTATATATTCACAGACTATATGGAATTAGACACAGTTTGTGGTGTACTACGGAGTATATCTCACACCCTATTCATACCACCAATTGGTACCCAGAAAGACTTCATGGATGTATGAAGGGGCTAGGGGAAGATTCATATTTGGAATTATTTATATCTATGATTGGATGAGGTACAAATATATCGGAAAAAATATATACTCGATATTCTAATAGATATCGCCTTGGGTGTTTTGTTCATTTTTGAATAGAATTTTTTATATTTAGGTTCTGCTGAACCCCGTGTATTTTTTTATTATATAAAATTCCATGTTCATTATTAATGTATATTACACTGACAGATTTGCTTACATTGTTATTTATTTGATGGATATTTACTCTTTAGTTATTTTTTATGCTTGTACAATTTATTGATATTATTAAAATATTATGATACACTCTAATCATTAGGTTATGGGATCCCCATTTTTTCACCATAGACCCTAACTAATAGTGGAAGCCTATGGTGTTTGAGGAGACGAACATGAGATCATGTTTCCAACCAGGTTTGGTTACTTTTGACTAAAATAAACTTGGGACGTCACAATGTTATATCTAAGAAGTTTCGTTTCTTTTATTCATTCCTTACTGCTTATGTATTGTAGAATGCATAAATAAGACTTTTCTAGATTTGGTCATGATCTTGTGCCTAGGTTTATATTTCCCATATATAGAGAATGGGAAAATTACGTTGGTTGGGACATGTTATTCGGGATTGTGCCTATTATTGTTTCTTTGATTTCATAATATGGTGATGCACTTGATGTTTTATGTTACTTATGACAATGGGGTTTTTCCCTGATCCTAGATGATAAAGATATATCTCATCATTCATTGAGATATGAGCTTTAGTACTTATATTTAATGAACTATTCTATGAATCATTTACATAATACATTCATTTATTGTAGCATATTTTGATGCCTTTAATTCTATGTCTATGAAACTATAATAACATTTCATATAGGGACATAATAAATTATTGGTTGTGAAATAAAATTTACACTAAATTTAAATTTATAAGGTGTATGGTTCCTTTTAATTTAGATTTGGTGATCCATACAGTTAAACTATTTTTAAGGAACTTACTATATAATTGAGTAGAAACTTAAAATAAAATTGAATTTTAAAATAAATGGTCAACACTAAATGGGGATTCCAATTGAAATTTAAATGGTGTTTTCCTATATAACTTAATTTTAACACTATTAATACTTGGACCTTTGACTTATGTCATAGAATTTTACCAAGACCTAACCATAATAGAGGTTAGTAGGAAGTGTCATATGCTTTTATTATGACATGTACATCACCCATACGTGGCTATAGAAGTAGGAAGATTGGTGTCACTCTTATATATGATGTCTTGTACATATCCTATTATTATAATTTAACTTTTGGAGGTTATTAAATCTTGTACTGAGGAATATGTTTATAATTTGAAAATATATTACACCATGAAAACCTCATGTTGTATTCTAGGTGGGTGGTGACGACCATCCTCTGAAGGTGGTGGGCCTTGGGTCACTAGAAAAATCCTTCAATAGTGTCACCTGAGGAACCACTAGTTATACCTTATATAGTCACTCATGTCCCATTTTAAGAGGGTTTCCTATTCTTTATAAAAACTATTTATAGATCCCAATGACCTACTCTGACTATGGTAGAGTTGATGTGTGAATTTTAGTAGTAGAATATGCCCAAATTTGGGAGGGGGTGGTCCACCGGTTACTAAATCATGGATATAGGCTATGTTATCGATCTTCAAGAATATTGAGACACCTCTTAATTGGAAATATAATATATCTCTATATATTCTTCAAGATCACTCCAAGAGAAGTTGTGATTTTATTACTCATATGGTCCATCAGCAGGATATTTATTAGAGGTATTTCTAGATGGCCTTTCTATGATTACTTCTATCCTGATATATTGTGGTCCAATAAGGACAAAGAGTTTATTCATTTGGGGAATGGTTATTTATCAGTCATGGACTATTGTTTTCGTTTTATAGAGATTAAACATTTTTAACATATTACTTTATGTTATATGTAATATAAAGCTAAGAGATTTTAGGATGGTATTAGGTATTAAATTTGATCACTTGTGAATGTATTTCATCTTACTACCTCATCATGGATAGTGAATTAGGTTTTTATCAATGATTGTAACCTGAGAAACGATGGGGGTGTGATACAAGGTTGTTTTGAACCTATATCTGGAAATACAAAGACCACATTTATGAAGTGTCATTTGGAACTTCCACGTGGTGATATTAATAGCTAGAGTACATAACCAAGAATATAGGTGAGGTTCCATCAGTGTGGTAGACCAGAAGAGTAGAAACGTCAGTGTACCAGGGACCTTGTCGAGTTCCTTTCATGGGGAATGATGGGTCACCTATAGTGATTTTGGATATATTTTCCACCCATAGCTAGTGAGTGTGGGTTTACTTTGACTCCACACGTAGGATAGGGGTTAGAATATTCTCATCCAGTAGGGCACTGGAGTATTTTTGGCCAATCGGGCTAAGGATGAGGTAATGGATGAGGTAGGAAGAGCCAAAATTTGTAGTGTCAACCGAAGATACCTACTCATAGTATCTTAGCTATATCATAGGGTCGTAGAACAGTCCAAATGAATGCACTCCAACTAATATCAGAGGAGTAGAGTGTTTGACCTTATATGGTCAGAGGTATTATTATAGAATCCTCTATGTTAGTATTTTATTTTTTGATACAGGTGCTTCTCATTCCATCAAATTTGTGCCTTTTTTGGAGTCTTAGGCTCGATGTTTTTCTTCCCCACAACATGTTGACACTCAATACTCCCATGAGGATGCGATTAGAGAGTGTACAATTGTGCAGTGAATGGGCCTTTAGTTAGGGACATGATTCATCGCTTGAGACCTCTTTTTCCTTGATATGATAGGATTTGATATCATTCCCGGGATGGAATGATTAGTTCCCTATCATGATTTCTTTCACTACTATTACCAAAGTGTGACATTCACACTACCAAAGGGTTGTTGTTTTATTCAGAAGGGTGAATGCTATTTCTAGGTGAACTATGCATGACCTGATATTCATGTGATGGGTGGGATGAAATCACATATTTTTATCTTATATCTTGATGACTAGTGAAGGTTTAAAATTTATTTCTCTCCAGTGTTAGTCAATTTTAGGTATTTTTTTTTCTGATATGACTTTTTAGAAATTTCTATTGAGGGAGAGGTATATTTTTTGTTAATATAGTGCATAGAGATGCACCTGTATCCACTCCTCTTTACCAGATGGATACTACAGAGTTTTGGGAGATCAATAGGATGATAGTGGATTTAGAGTTTAATGGTTTTATACATACCAGTTCTTCATCATGGGGTTCATCGGTCTTTTTTCCACGAAAGAGGATAGTACCCTCAAGATTTGCATTGACAATATTTGGTTAAACCTGCATACTATTAAATATAAGTTTGGATATCCTACTATAAATGATCATATTGACCATCTCTAAGGATAGATGGTTTTATCTAATATAGATCTGATATTGGGTTATCATCAGGTTCCTATTAGACCATTTGATATATCATGTATTCCATTCCATAGTAGATATCTCGTGTATGAGTATTTCTTCATGCTTTTCCATATCAAAAACACACTTTCTTTTTTCATGTAACTAATAAAACGAGTCTTCCATCCAAATCTGGATTCATTTGTGGTGGTATTCATGGAAGATATCTTAGTGTATTCTCATAATCAAGAAAACCATGCCAAAAATATTGAGATCATATTATATACACTATGACGGAATTTGGTATATTATAATCTCACAATGTTCCACATTTGGATGGATAGAGTTCACTTCTTGGTTCATATGATATTAGATATAAAAGTATTATTTTACCCAGATAACGTGAGATCTGCAGTATCAAGGGAGAATCCCAATAATGTTTTTGATATACAATGTTTCTTGGATCTAGATATATATTAAATTATCTTCATTCACGACTTATGATTATTAGAAGCACCCCTTATGAGTTTGAGTAAGAAGGGTAAGAAGGTAAATTGTTCATAAGCCCGCGAGACAACCTTTCAATAGTATAACAACGATTGACATGAACACCAATCATGATTCTTCTAGTGTTGGGTAAAATCTATATAGTTTATTGAGATTCATCAGATATTGATCTAGGATATATTTTAATGTAGGAGGATCGATTCATGGTGTATGGGTCTCATTATTTGAGGACACATGATAGGAATTACACAACTCATGGTCCCGAGTTATCCATTATTCTGCATGCCTTACAATTATGGAGGAATTACTTAATTGGAGAGAGTTCTATGGTGTTTACATACCAAAAAATCCTCTAGATCAATTTTACACACTGTGACATGAATCTTAGAGAAAAAGGTGTGTTGAATAGAAATAGTATTTTGACTTTTATCTATCCTATATGCTTGGAAATAAAAATTTGGTTACTAGTGAAATGGGTAGGAAGACTCAGACATAGAAAGTTCATGAGAATAATAATGAGAGGAACCATATTGGCATGTTTTCTGCGATTTATATATAGGTACAGGACCATCATGGAATGTCTATACTTGCATCGATATTAGTGACCACATTAATTTTGGAAAGAGTGAAGATGATACAACTATCATATTATGAGGTCTTGACCCTACATGAGAGTGTTTTATGTGATGACTCACCACCTCATAATATTTTTGATTAGGATGAGATCTTATGCATCCATGGGAATTTATGGGCACTTAAAAATGTTTGAGAGGTTTTCATTTGAGATTACCATTTCAATATAAGTTAAGTGCTTCCCAGTATTACCAAGAAGTTTAATGGATTATGTTTCCAATACTGATGGATAGGGATGAAAAGGGAGATAAATGGGTTTTTTAGTTGGTGTTACACATATCATTATGTGAAGGAAGAACAACAGCAACTACCCAATATTTTAAACTCTTACCTATTATTGAGTGGGAATAGGATGAATCCCCCATGGTTTTCATGAAGGGATTTCCTAGGAAACCTTCGAGAAATGAAACCATAAGGGTGATCGTAGAAAGGTTGACAAAGGTCACCCATTTATTTCATTTTTGGGGGGTTTTCTATACGGATGATCTCAAGAGGCTCTATATTAATGAGATCACATGCCTCTAAGGGGTTCCACATTATATCATATTAGATAGAGATTCTCACTTCACATAACAATTTCAGAAGGGGTTGTAGAAAGAGCTGGGTTTATAGGTACTGTTGTGTATAACTTATCACCTGTTGACCTATATTCATTCTGATCATATAATATAGGTTTTTGAGGACATTATCCAAGCATGCATCTCTTATTTTGGAGGTTCATGGGAGAAAAACATACCCTCAGCTAGTTCTATTATGAAAATAGCTTCTAGAAGACCATATATGTGGATCCTTTGGAGGACCTATATGTTTAGTTGTTTTGTTCCACCCTAGGCTTGTTTTGGGTGATAGTGATAGCATTAATAGATCCTCATCTTTTTGGAGAATTTGGATAAATTTAAACTTATTAGAAAGTAGATGTCTACAAATAATTCAATAAATAAGTTATACATTCGTCATCCCCACCAAACACTAATGTTTTAGGTAGGGATTCGGGTTTTCATTACTTTATTCGCATAGACTAGGGAATATATGGAACCAATAAGAGAAGGTATAGGCTCGTTCCATTACCCCCTTTTAGATTTTGTAGAGAGTCGATATGGTAGCATATCAGTAATATTTTTCTTAAGGGGTTTTATCCATGCACGACATCTTCCATTTATCTCAACTTCACCGATATAATTTTGATCCAACACATATCCTTTAGTGTGGAGAGTTTAATTTGGAGGTTGATGCATCCATTGAGGAGAATCCTATCCATCACCACTACAAATATGGCCTTTATCAGAGCTAGAAAAGTGCATTAATAATGCTAAAAAATGTGATATTAATCGAGGAAAAGATAAAGGGGTCCCTTTTATCAATTCTCCGAAAAGTGTTGATAAAGGAACCTTTTATCAGTGTTTAAAAAGCGTTGATAAATGACCACTTTATTAGCGCTGATAAAAGTCAAAAATAAAAAATAAAAAATATTTATATAATGCGGGGGGGGGGAGAGATTTTAAAATCTCTCTATCCTCTATTAGGGCTAGGCAGACCCCCCTCACACTCTTTAGCACGGTACCCCTCCCACACATCCCCCACACACATGCACCTCCTTGCTTACACCCACACTCGAACCCGTGACCTCCCCCCTTGCATGCCTGCACCTTTTCAACTAAACCATTTTTTTCTATATTTAATTATATATCAATTTATATATATATATAGTTATATTTATTTTTATATTAATATAGATTGATTTTAATATAAATATATTTAGTTATATTAATACATATATATTTATTTATATATTAATATATATATATATATTTATTTATTTATTTATTCGTATATTAATATAGATTCATATTTATATAAATATATTTAGTTATATTAAAACATATATTTTTTTTCATATATTAGTATATATATTAATTTGTATATTAATATATATTTATATTTATATTTATATTTATATATTTAGTTCTAATTTTTTATCTGAATATTTATTTGTATATTAATATAGATTTATAAGATTAGTTTTAAATACATTTATAAAATATTTTTTAATATCTGTTAATGAATAAATAAAAAAATACATATATAAATCACACACACACACATAGAGGCACATATATATTTATGAAGAAATACATTTATATGTGTATTTGAAAATCCATAGAATGTTAAAACGACCATAATGGGTAATGAAGAATAGCGTTTCAACTTAAAAACCATTAAAATCGAAGAAAATGAAACAATATTAGATATGATATGTGGTATAGGCCTAACAAACATCTGGATTAGAAGTTATAATTGTTTGAATGATATCAAATCGAGGTATCCTGACTAAAAACTCTATTTGGGAGGCCTTCTAGGAATTTTTTGGCCTTGAAAAATGTGACATAAGGGTCCTTTCAGTCACTATCCCATAGATCTCATCGCAAGCATTGATTTGATATGATTTAGAGCTGAAACAGACACTCGGATCAACAATTATGGCCATTTGAAGTTTGAGTTACATTATCAACTTATTTTAGATCTTTTATCATTTTTTTGATTTTTTGTGTCTTCAAATTGTTATTAAATGATTATTAATCTATGATAATGAAGAAATTATTAATTAATAATATTTTTTAAATTTTTTAAAATCCATTTTCACTAAATTTGTTATATATTAAATGTAATAATCTATTTATACTTATCTATAACATAATTAATATATATATATTATATTTATATAAATATAAATATACATATATAAGCTTGCGGGGCATGGGTGAGTTGGGTAATGGTGGTGGCATCCTGACCCTGAGGTTCTAGGTTCGAGTCCTCACAAGGCAACACACACTATATGCTAGAAACCACTCGTGGGCCACTCTACCCCATTGGGAACTCACCTAAGCCCAAGGGTTGGCCACCTTGGGCCTCGCTAGGGACGTGTGGCGCGTAGGTGGGTAGGCCAACCCAATACCTCATTACCAAACAACACATTTTGCCACTTCGGTGGTGGCGTAGTGGTGCAGGGTTGAGGACCATAGAAATGGTGTTCGGTGAGGTCTAGGGTTCGATTACAGGGAGCCCGCACTTGGAGGAATTTCAGCCTCCCACATACTGATCATCTTTCCGGGTCACCTGGTGTCTCATCGGGTGTGCAGAATGTGCACACTTCACCCGACTAACGTATTTCTGTGTCGAACCATCGCCGATCAAGGTGTTACCCCATGGGATGCAATGTCACCTCAGATGACAACGACTCCTCCCCGGCTAGGGATTATCCAGAAGATAGTTTCGTGGGGATGGGGTTCTCGAGTGTAGAGGGTTTGAAAAGGCCACTCTGGGGAATTCTATTTTAATTTCTAAATATACTTATATAACAATATTTTATTTTACTAGATTTTTTCTGAAACATAAAATTTATCAGCACTGATAAATCCTCCCTTTATCAGTGCTAATAAAAAAAGCGCTGATAAAGGTGTCCCCTTTAATAGTGTTAAAAAAAGCAATGATAAGGGGGGGCCTTTATTAGTGCTAAAAAAACACTGATAAAGGGTCACTTTTAACAACTCTATTTTTTAGAACTGTTAAATGTTCCCCTTTATCAGAGCTTTTTTTAGTGCTGATAAAGGCCCTCCATTTATCAGTGCTTTTTTAGCACTGTTAAAAGGGTGGCGCTTCCCTTTCCTGTTTTTTATAGTAGTGGATATTTTGTTTCTAGATGTTAATATTCTACAAGGGCAGTATATTCATCTGGTAGAGGTTATATATAAGGATGAAAGTGTAAAAGAAGATATATTGGAGTGGGATTATGATTTACATTTCCAATAGTAGTAGTTATTCCAAGATGTTGATTTACCATACTTGGAAGGGAAATTCAGAGAATTTTTTTTAATGTGGGGAATATGGTAAGATATTGAATTTTCGCCAAGATATGAAACCTTATAAATTTATTAAATTATTTAATTTTTTACTAATGGGATTTCCTAATGAGATTATATGAGTTTTTTTTATGTATGAGGCCTGTTCAGATCATAGAACCCAAAATTTTGGGAGAAACAGTTGAGCCACACTTCTAGTAGAAACCTTGCTGCCCAATATGACTGATTAAATTAAGATGTGCGGTGTGGTTCTATTCTCTATTTGTGGATAAATTCTTTATTCTAACCATCCATTTCATGTCCCATGTCCATTCATGTTCCAATGACCTCTCAACAGAGGGGTATTACACAATTTACACATGGATAGTCTAATAGTGTGTCTATCCAATGAGAGGGGTGACTTGAGGCAATGCATGGTGCATGGTTAATACACAGTTTGGACAAATGTGCAGCAAAACCATGTGACCATTTAAATTTTTGTAAAATTATTATTTATCCTTTAATTACATAAATGAAATTTCCCTCATCCCAACCCTTACTTCTCATGAAAAAGAGGCCAGCTGTGGGAGATCATTCCTGTCCTTTTTACTTAGTATTTTTGATATATTCCTCCTCTAGACACTGAATGATCTGTCACTTTTCACATCTATTGCAAGCCGGTAATCTCCATATTCCTATTATTATTATTTTTATTTGTTTTCTACTTAATGGAGTTATATTTGTGTGAAATAATATTTCTATTTTCAAGTAATTTTTTATTTTCTCTATTTATTTCCTTATAGCACAAATTAGAGGCCATCCATAGATGAGGGTTCGACTACGTAGATGATGTAGGTGGTGCCATGATTTTACATCAAATACTTAGTGTTTATATATATTCATTTGTGTCATAAGACATATTTTCTAAGTGATGAATATCAAATATATTGATTATTAAATTAAATGGTTATTATTTATTTATTTGACCCATGAGAATTCTTTAATTATCATTAAAGGTTATGTACCTTGAATTCAACAACCCCATTGGGTGTATTTCTTAAATGGATATAACCACCATGGCTGGATTATGTATTTAATTATTATTTTGGGGAATATTTTTTACCCATGTGTCATGGGATGATAAATTAAATGATTAAATTGTAATATTAATTTAAAAAATAGGGAATGGAGGCCCATGTACCTATGACATGGCTATTATTTATTCCTCTATCTCATGTTTGAGATGTTCTTAAAATCCAAATACCCAATTAAGTTGAATGATATGATTCATGTGATAATATGCCTTCTAATACAATAATTGATTTGATTTAACATCTTCATTGAGTAAATTGATTATATAATTTTGATAGATAGTTGAATTAATTGTGACCATAAATGGTATGGTTAATATTTGGATTCATTCCATTCATATTGTCACTAAAAGAGTGAGAAAAGAGTATCGACACGGAACACCATGAATTTAATCTTTAATATTAATTAATTAATTGAATTATAAGTGAACATATAATGAAACTTTGGTGAAACATGTGTTCTTATATGGAAACAATGAACAAAATCCCTTGGAAAAAGGTTTATTTATGCCACACATGACACATGGAGTCCCTATGTGGACTTACAAGGATGTACATAGAAAGAGGGTCATTATATATTCCTTGAGTGACACTTGATATCCCTTTATGGACCACCATGGATACACGTTGAGGGAGATGAGTTTATACCATCCCGAGAGCGATACCAGGGTACTTATGAGAAATTCCTAGGATGGTCTTATATGGTGATGGGATCATGTTATGAACAGTGCAAAACCCAGGATCCAAATGTATAATTCCATGAAAGGACATAAGTTGTTTATAACTTTAATGAATGTATTATAAAATGTGTTTTTGAAGCCAAAGCACAATATTGGATTTGGTTAGAGCCCTACTTTATGATGTCCTTTTTACATGTATCTTTCAAGATATGATTTATGAGGGATGATTGGGAAATGATATTTGTCCCAATACATTATTATAAATAAAATCATGTCATAATTATTAAATAGATATATTCTATTATAGGACGAAGAAGGTATAAGAGGATGGGTGTTCCATTGGAACCCGAACCATTGTGGATTATTTATCATCGTACATAATTTACATCATTTTTATTATATGGAAACTATTTATTATATATTCATGGACTATATGGAATTAGAAACCATTGGCGATGGATTAATGGGTACATATCACAACCTTCTTGGGCTACCCTTTGGTATGTGGATAGACATCATGGATGCATTTGGGGATATGAGAACATGACCTATTATGGATTCTTGATTACCATTCTAGGATGGGGTATGATAAAAAAAGAATGATTCTATAATCAATATTCTACTACATATATCCTTGGTTATTTTTTTCATATTTAATTGCATGTTGTGTGTGATTGTTCCCCAAATCCCACTGTATTTTCATCTTTTAAAGCATTCCATGATCATTATTTGTGTATACGACATTGATGGATGGATTTACATTTTTATTTATTTAATTTATGTCTAATATTTATCTATTCAATTATCTTTTAAGATTGATATACTGATTTATATGATTATACATCTATTATAGACTCTAACCATGAGGGTATAGTCTACCCACTATTCCACCATAGACCATCCATTCAAGTGTGTAGCCTCTTGAATACATAGAGGGACACATAAAGTAATGTTGACGAACAGTTTTGGTTACTTTTCAGTGAACTGTACCTAAGATGTCACAAATGGGGTTTATAAGAGTTCCCAATTTGAGGATTTATGTAAACAATCCTTGTAGAATGTGGTAAGAGAAAATAAACATGGTAAGAAGATATGGAATAAGTAAGGGAAAAATGGGAAAATAGTTTTATGAAGACTGATTTTCCATTAAGAATTAAATGTACAAAATTGATTGATTGATTCAATGATACCGTAAATGATTACTTGAATTATAATATTAGTGTATTGGAATTATTCTAATGGTTTAATCCTAGTTTGGAGAAGAATTAGTAATGATAAATGAAGGATGAATTTATTGTAAGTAAAAAATATTCCTTGAAATCATTTTCCACATCATCCAATAATGGTTCAAGCTAATCACTTGAACAAAATTAAATATTTGATCATTTTTACCTTGAAAAACAACTATGTGGTGCTTGTTTCCTTAAATATTCTGATGAAACTATTTCCCCAAATGTTTTGTTTTTAAAATGAAGGGTTCCTCAAATTAGTCTTTATTCGAAATGTTACATGATTAACCTATGATAAATGGATGTACCTTTATGAAATTTGAGAGATGCATGTATTTTTGTTGTCATGCACTCAAAATATTAAGTGTATTGAATGTATAACACTTTTCTGGGTTATATATCCATTATAGATAGATAAGAAATTCCCATGACATCCACATGGTGTAAATAAAAGTTAATTTTGATGAAGATGATTTAGAAGTACAAATCATAAAATGTATCAATAGTTGGAATAACTAGAAATAATGATTCTAATAGAATACTGTGAGATTGAAAAAGGATATATGATTGGGATTTCAAATCTAAAAAAATATTCTATGGAATTATAGGAAGGAAAAAATTATTTATCCTGAAAATGAATTCAACAAAAACCTAACATGAAACATAAAAAAAAATAAAACATCATTCATGGAAAAAGAAAAAAATTAATAGTGGTGATAGGTTTAAAATTTTTATAGAGTGGGAATGACAACAATTAAATAGCAGGTCAAATAGAAGAACAAAAGAGTCTATAGAACCAATATGGAATTATTATTATATTCTTCTGTTAATGATCTTCTTTATTTTTTGGTACCATTCATAAAAATATTATAATAATTTTTCATGTAGGTTATAAAGAATAGTCATATGCTAGCTACCATGGTGATCCTATCATAGATTTTAATGTAATTAATAATTTTACTATAGGTTAAAAAACATAAAATTTAAACACACTTTATAGGACATCATGTATTATAATTTTTTAATTCATCATGGATTAATTTTATCAAACACTTCTACTAAATTAATTTGTTTTTATTAATATAAAATTCTTACAAGAATTAAGAGTTAGTAAATAAAAATATTCTTCTATTCAGAGTTGGTAATTCACCAACTAGTGAATCCTTTCATGGATTCACCAAGAGTGATAATGCACCATATTTGCGTATATATTTCCAAATACTTTACCAAAAAAATAAAATGTATTCAAAAAATACCTACTACTTAGTGGAAAAATACTTTGATTTTGGTGATCTTGTTCATTTTTAGGTGATTTCTGGCCAAACACATAAACTGGTGGAAAACTGATAAAAATTTACAACAACATAGCGTGTACATATATACACACCTTCTACATTCTTACTCAGACATAAATTATCTAGGAAAAGAACATTCCCTTGTTACCAGAAGCAGATACATGCCATGTACTAATGCTACACACTGTGTATATCCTTTTAGAAGCGTATGGTGGTTGAGAAGAGGTCTATATGCCCATGTGGCCGACTAACGTTTACACACCATGTACATCATCTATACGTCATTTTGTACCTTATAGAAGCGGTTGGTGATCAATAAAAGAGAGTACACTCCATGTATGGTGGTGCTACATGCCATGTACATCTACCTACTAGGTGGCATTGTGCTCCAAGTCAAAGACGGCGTGTTATGCCACCTACCAATGGAGAAAAAAATGACAAAAGTTCATTGAAAAAAGTACATATCGTGTACCTTTTCCACACACAGTGTACTTGTATTTTCTATAAATAGAGGCCTTTTCCTCCAGTTAAAGGGTTTGTGGAGAAATGGGTGAAGCTCTAAAGGAAAGAATCTCTGTTGTTGTGCTATCATTATTTAACTACTTCGCTATTCAACTATTCTATCTAAGTGCCACCCTCTCCTCAAAGCTTCTAAGATGATCACATTAGGTATCAAGGGTTCTGTGTTTATATTTTCTTCAATGTGTAACTAAAAACCTATTGTGTTGGGGTTTCTGGTGATGAAATAGTTGTAATTTATATTAGTTTTTATGAATGTGTTTGTTCTATTAGACTATTCTTATTCTTCTTTAATCACTTCATCTAATCATTGAAAATTCTGAGCCAGACCAAGGGTAAAATTTTCAGTGACTCAAAAGAAGAATAAAAATAAATAAATTCAGGATCAATGGATGTGTTCATTGACTCAAAAATTGACCAAGCAAAACAATGAACTGTAAAACACTGATTAGCGGACCAAGGAGCCTTTTTCCTCATCTCAAGGCATAAGTTTATCGGACCAATGAAACCTTGTTACCAATTGAATCCCATAGTGTTTGGTTATTGTGAACAACAAAAACTAATAACTAATTAATTTAATAAACAACAACTTAAAGAATCCACACCCCTTATACATTTTCCTCCATATTTTCATCAAAACCAATTTCCCATATTTTCCTTTATCCATTAAGTATTTTTCTAAAGAAATTTAAATTCAATTACATTTTTATCCAAACATTAAAAATTGAATCTAAATTCAGTACACTTCACTAAGACTAAAATAAATAATAGTTATAAAAGATAAGAATAACTACTTTTTCCCTATGGATTGACCCCTTACCTGTATTATACTCATTAGGGTAAAACAATTTGGGACACTGATATCATACCTTCAGTAAAACGACAGACCAAATTTTGGAACCGTTGTTAGGGAATTTGAAAAGATAATTTTATCCTTATTTTAATTATGTTTGTATATAATTTTAGTGGAAATCAAAATTATAAATTCCCCAAAAATCTATTTTCTAATCTCATTTATGTTTATCATTCTTCTTTCTCATTTACGATTGGTGTGTTTCGTATTTTGAAGGTCTATAGGTGTATGAGCAGCTACCTCACTCATTCCAAGAATGCTGAGTTATCATGGTTTTTCCCAATTGACTGAGAGATCTAACAGATGCTCTCGAGGTGATAAAGAGCACTGATGGACGGGCACAACCAAAAAAATCCAACAGAGCGTAACAAAGAAGGAAATCCAGCTACTATCTAAGAAGTTGGATATCTGTTTGGTCCGAATGACAAGCAGAACCAGCATGATCCACTTGCTCCAGGGTATGGCCCACAACAGCTCCAACAGTTCAACCAGAGATGATGCCATTTTTATAGCCTGGCTAGAGGACTTACTTTTCCCCTTAGGAACAATAATACATGATGAATCCACTCCCTCAGTAGCCACCTCCACACCCCACTCTCATGGAGTAAAACCTGCCATCTATTCAAGGATCTAACACGGGCATCGTCTATCCACCAGTGTAGGCCCAACCCTCAGATGTTAAACTTACTACCTTGAAGATGATCTAAAACACCATTCACTTTGGAGGCTTTCCTAGTTAGGACCCCAATGCCCAGCTCTCTAATTTTATGGAGCTACGACACATTTTGATACCACAAAGTATCCACAGATTCCACTTGTCTACACCCTTTCCCATTTTATCTAAGGTATAAGGTGAAAAACTAGATTAATGGTTTGCCTCAATGATATATCCTCCCCTGGGAGGAGCTAGCCTAGTTTTTCATATCTAAATACTTCTTTCCCTCGAAGACAGTGACTTTACGAAATGAAATCCACAACATCCAACAACCCGACATGGAGTCATTGTACGAATCATGGGAGTACTTCAAGGAGATGTTGTGCAAATTCCCGCACCATAGAATCCCACTTTGGATAAAGGCCCAAACCTTTTATGGAGGTCTGATAATGAATACAAAGTCTGTGGTAGATGTTGATGGTGGTGGTATAGTTATGAGGAAGTCCCCCAAATTTTTTTTGAATGACTGGAAGACATGTCTGCCAATAGATTCCAGTGGAATTATGAGTGGGGAACAGAAAAATGAGGTATTCATAACATTGATTCCAATACTATCCCAGATGCCTAGTTGGATTTTGTGTCAAAAAATAACGACATGCTCAATATGAAGGGTGTGTCCCAAGTATATGCAGAAAACCATCCAGCATGCTGGGAATGTGGTGATAACCACATCATTGGAGAATATCTGGGTTCTAATGGAGGCCCTTCAACGAGTGAGGTGAGATATGTTTCCCAAAACAAGGGGCCAAACCAGCACCAACAGTACCAGAACCTAGGATGACGTGATCAACAGAATACAAGATAGGGCCAACAATAGCAGAATCCTCCATCTCAGCGACCGCCCTTCTATGATCAACTTCCTTATAAGAACCAGTACCTAAGAAAGAAATAACCCCAACATGGCCCGTATCAGCAGAAAAGGTAACAAAACCCTTTACCTCAACAGCTGCAATAGCCACCACCTCTACTAGCTGCACAACCACCTCAGCAGAAGAACACCTCAAGGTTATAGGATCTCATTAACAAATTTATATCTACTTCTCAGACTAGATTCCATAATCAAGAAGCTTCCATTTGAGGCCTAGAGATCCAAATTGTCCAGTTGGAAATACAAACCTCAGGGAGGAAACCTGGTACACTACCAGTTAACACTGAGAAGAACCCGAGGTAGGAGGCTCATGCCATTACACTACAGAGAGGATGGGATCTACAACAGAAGGAACCAACACAACCATGTGTACCTAAACCACCTCCTGATGATAAAGGTACATATACTGACCCCTCCTCATCCAAAATACCACTAATGGAGGATACACCAAATAAAGGGAAGGATGTTTTCAAACCCATTGAGCTTGCTATACCCTTCCCGAAGAGAATAAAGCAGAGAAATATGGACGACCAGTTCGGAGAATTCCTAGACATGTTCATGAAGTTGCACATCAATATTCCATTTGCAGAGGCACTGACGCAGATGCCAACTGATGAAAAATTCATGAAAGAAATACTTTCCATAAAAATAAAGATGGAGGATCCCAGCACCATTGCACTGACTAAGGAGTATTCAGCGGTCGTCCAACATTCGATTCCTCCCAAACTTGAGGATCTAGGTAGCTTCACTATTCCATGTACTATTGGATCATGTGAGTTTGGGAGGGCCCTATGAAACTTGAGGGTCCGTGAGAACCTAATGACCCTTTCATTTTCAAGAAGATATGGCTCAAATATTTAAGCCTACCTGAGTATCCCTTCAGTTTACTGAGCAATCAATCAAATATCTGAAGGGGCCACTAGAGGAGGTGTTTTTCAAAGTAGGTAGGATAATCCTTCACACATATTCCATCATCCTTGACATGGTGGAAGACCAGGTGGAACCTCTCATATTGGGAAGTGCATTCTTGTCCATTGGGAAGGTACTGATCAACGTGCACTAGGGGGAGCTGATTTTTCAGGAATGAGATGAAATAGTGTCCTGCAATGTCTTTCAAGCCATCAAGAATGCATCATTGTCAGTGTATGAGGACGGTTATGTAGTTACCACAATGGATGATATATTGATTAAAGAAGGGTATGATCAGGTATATTCCTTTACCTCATATAACATTATTATTTTAGATAATAATGTTGATGAAGCACTACCGGATTTGAAATTCCTAGGAGGCCAGGGTGGACACTACTAGAAATGTGCAGCAATACCCAATATTCTGAAGCAGGAAAAGGTGAAACCACTTGTACCTTCGATTTTAATGGTGCCTAAACTAGAACTGAAGCCTCTTCCATCTTCTCTAAAGTATGGTTATTTGGAAGACCATAAAAAATTTCCTATCATACATAGTGAAAAACTATCATAGGAGCAGTAGGATGCACTTATGTAGGTTTTGAAACAGTGGAATCACGCTATTGGGTGGACAATTGTATATTTGAAGGGCATCATCCCTACCATTTTCACTCACAAGGTGCTACTTGAAGAAGGTTCGAAGCAATCATGGAAACCACTACAATTCCTGGATCCCCCCATGAAGGAAGTTGTAAAGAATGATGTAATTATGCTTTTAGATGCATGCATCATTTATCCCATCTCGGATAGTCAGTGGGTGAGTCCCCTACAAGTGGTACCAAAAAGGGAGTGTCACTGTGATTTCAAATGATAAGAATGAGCTCATCCCCACATGCACCATCATGGGATAGAGAGTCTATGTGGACTACAGGAAGCTAAATGACACCACGAGGAAGGATCATTTCCCTTACCATTCATGGATCAGATTGTAGAGATACAAGTAGGGCACAACTTGTATTGCTTCCTTGATGAATATTCCTGCTACAATCAGGTTTCCATTACTCCAAAGGATCAAGAGAAGAGAACATTTACTTTCCCTTACAGTACGTTTTCTTACCGAAGGATGTCCTTTGGAATGTGCAATCCCCCCCCCCCCACCTTTCAGAACTGTATGCTGGAAATCTTCCATGACATGGAGGAACATATCCTAGACGTATTCATGGATTATTTTTCCCATTTACGGAAAATCAGTCACCACTTTTTTTTCAACAAATAGAGATAGTTCAAGAATGATGTGAGAACACTATCCTAGTTATGAACGGGGAAAAGTGTCATTTCACGATGCAAAGTGGAATCATCCTCGGCCAGAGTATCTCAAAAAAGTGGATAGAGGTGGACCCAACAAAGATAGAAGTAATTTCATGACTTCCTATTCCGACTTCCATCAGATCGATCCGCAGCTTCTTAGGGCATGCATGATTCTACTAGCAGTTTTTTTGCGACTTGTCAAAAATATCCCATCCCCTCACCAATCTTCTAACCAAGGATGCCATATTTGAGTTTGATGAGCCATGCACCACAACTTTTGAGCACATGAAGCAGTGCTTTGTTGATGTTCCCGTGATAATTGCTCCCAACTGGGAGGAACAATTTGATGTGATGTACGATTCCAGCGACTATGCAGTAGTAGAAGTCTTCGGCTAGCATCTTTACAAGATTTTACGACCTAAAAATTATTTTAGTAGGATGATCAATGAGGCACAGATCAACTACAACACCATAGAAAAGGAGATGATGGCAGTGGTTTTTGAATTTCATAGGTTCTGTTATTATATAGTGCTATCTAAATTAATTTTTTACATTGACCATGTATCACTAAATTACCTTTTTAATAAGAAATATGAAAATCCCTGACTAATCCATTGGATACTCCTCATAATAGAATTTGATCTTGAGATCCGAGACAAGAAAGGGAGTGGGAATTTTGTTGTTGATCATCTCTTCCACCTATAGATTTCTCTTTTAGAGAAGGGGGAAGATCAGGAGATCAAAAAGGATTTCCTTGATGAGAATCTCTTTTCGGTTAACGAAATACCTAGACCTTGGTATGCTGATATTCCCAATTTTATGGTTATAGTTCTCGTTCACCCCAACCTATCCTTCCAGAAAATGAATATATTTTTCTCTGATGTAAATATTTACTTTAGGGGAGATCCTACGCTATTCTGATCCTGAAGAGATGGGGTGATCCACCATTGCATCCCAGAAACTAAAGTTCATGGTGTCCTGGGATTCTGTAATGCCTCGCCAGTAAGGGGATATCATGGGCCTACCTATACAATAGCAAAAAACATGCATTCTGGGTTTTTCTGGCCCACTATGCATAGAGATGTCTGAGCCTTTGTTTCCAATTGTGATCGGTGCTAGAGAACAAGTAATGTGGGGTGTAGAGCTAAGATTCCCCAGCACCCCATCTTGGATGTTGAGATCTTCAATGTCTGGGGCATAGATTCCATGTTTCCATTTCACCCATATTTTGAGAACACTTATATCCTAGTCTATGTCAACTATGTCTCCAAATGGGTAGAGGCGACTCCTACAACACAAGGCACAACCAAGGTAGTCGTGGGATTTTAAAAAAAAATATATTTTCAGATTGTTCAAAATTCCATTTGTACTAATCAGTGGTAGAGGTACCCACTTCAACAACACATTGATGAAAGGAATACTATCAAAGTACCGAGTGAAGCATCATATAGGGACACCATATCATCTCTTGTCCAGTGGAAAAGTGGGGCTCTCCAACTATGAGCTCAAGTAGATTCTAGAGAAAACACTGAACACTTCAAGGAAAGAATGGTCCAAGAAGCTAGAAGATTCTTTGTGGGAATATCGAGATGCTTTTATATCACCATTGGGGATGTCCCCATTCCGCCTCATCTATGGAAAGACATGCCATTTTCTTGTGGAGTATGAGAACAAAGCTTACTTGGCCGTCAAGGCCATGAATTTTGATTTGAAGGGAGTTTAAGAGTAGTTGAAGTACCAACTATCGGAACTTTATGAAATCAGATTAGAGGCATATGAGAATTCCAAGCTATATAAGGAAAAGATGAAAGTAATTCACAACCAGATGATTTCATAAAAATATTTCCAACCTGGTGATTAGGTACGCCTTTTTAACTATCATCTTCAATTATTCCTAAGAATGTTAAAGTCAATGTGGTCAAAAAGATTCAGAGTCATACGAGTATTCCATCATTGAGCAGTGAAAATTTATGGAGAGGATGGTCAAACATTCAAGGTGAACGAACAATAGTCGGATATTTACCCTCACATGGAGGAAATGGTGGGAATGCTATCAACCATACATCTCAGGTAAAGCGAAGGTAAGCCGGTCGATCCAACGACCTAAAAAAAGGCGCTTTCTGGGAGGCAACCCAGAGGATACACATCGTGTTCTAGTTATCTACATGGCGTGTAATTTTCTCCTTTCCATTTCTCTTCAAAATATTATAAATATATATTTTAACTATGTAATAAATAGCAATGATGTCGGTGCCAATGGTAAGGTCACTGAAGCTTATGTGATCCGTCACCAGTTCAAATCCCTCCCAACCTACCTTCGGCATGGGGTTCCTCCTTTTTATCTTCGTGTTTTATTACAAGACATGTGTTTTATTTTTAATATTATCTATATATTTGATTAAAAGAAAACCCATGATGAGGATGGATCGGTTGGGTAGGTTCCTAACCCGATTCCAAAAGACCTGAGTTTGAATCCGAACAACTACCCCATTTCTATCATTTGTCCTTTTAATAAAACCACAAGGAGTGTCTTTTGATATATATCTTGTGGGCCATGTTTTCATTACTAAATTAATATCATTTTTATCATAAAGAAAATATTTGTGAGTGAAATTGGCAGATAGGCAGAGGCTTGGCCCCGGATCCAAAAGACCTAGGTTTGAACTCGATTAATCTCTTTTCTTAATCCCTTTATGTATAATTAAAAATCACACACTATGCATATCCTTCTTCCCTTGTAATATTGGACTTATACATTTAGTATATTTAAATAATAAGTAGGAGAAACAGTACAACCATTACTCCAGTGGTTAATGTCTTCCGCTCAGAACGACCGATCGCTGGTTCGAACCTCACCCGAAGCACCAGACCAAAGGTTGTACTTCTCTTTTCCTAATTTTAGAACACACAACTTGTATTTCCCGATACATTACATGTATAGTTTTATTTTTGATAAATTATGTATATATATTTATTTATTTTATTATAATTATTAAATATTAATTATTATACAGTTTACTATAATAATTATATATATATATATATATATTAACAAAATGTGGTGCATGTAATACCGCACCATGATAAAGGGTTAAATGACTAAATGATATGAATCATGTCAACAAGGTGCACCTTCCTTTTCGAGAGCCTGTCTTATTAGAACTCCACAGTTAAGTGTGCTTCACCTGGAGTAATGATCAGGATGAGTGACCTTCTGGAATGTTTCCAATGGTGTGTGTGAGTGAGAACAAAGCACGCTGGAAAAGAGATGTGTTTGCCTGTGGGGACAATCATTAGTCAGAAGACCTATTCGGGCACGTGGGTGGGCCCCAGGGTGGGGACCACTTGTCTATGAGGAAACTGGGGGTACCTGGAGGGCCAGGTCCCGACGAACATGTTAAGGTGGGGTGTTTGTGCTGTCCCTAGGACCCAGTTAATACATTTGGTATCAGAGGAGGAACCCAGCCTTAAGTCTGGTGCACTGCATGGGTTTAGTTATAGGTCCCACAATGAGGACGTTGTGCTCTAGGGGGGGGGGTGATTGTAATACCCCTGAATGATAAAGGGTTGAATAAATAAATGAAATGACTCATGTCAACAAGGTGCATCTTTTTTTTTTGCAGGAGCATGTGGGGCCTGCCATTATTCAGCTGACACTTTCGGGCACATGGGTGGACCTAGGGTGGGGACCATGTGTCTGCGGGGAAACTGGTGGTACCCAGAGGGCCAGGACCCGATGAATAGGTTATGGCGGGGTGTCTGTACTGTCAGTGGGACCCAGTTATTACATTTTCTATTAGAGGAGGAACCCAACCTTAAGTGTGGTGCACTACCTCAGTTGAGATGTAGGGCCCTCAATGAGAACATTATTCTCAAAAGGGGGGGGGTGATTGTAACACCCTAGAATGATAAATTGTTAACTGAATAAATGACATGACTCATGTCAACAAGGTGCATATTGTTTTTTGGGAGCATGTGGAGATTTTCATTAGTCAGATGACCCATTCAAGCACGTGGGTGGGCCCATGGGTGGGGACTACATGTTTGTGGGGGAACTGGTGGTACCTGGTGGGCCAAGACCCGACGACAATGTTATGGTGGGGTGTCTGTGCTGTCACTGGGACCCTGTTATTACATTTGGTATCAGAGGAGGAAGCCAGCCTTTAGTGCAGTGCACTGCCTGGGTTTAGATTTAGGGGCCACAACGAGGACATTTTTCTCTAAGGGGGGGGGGGGGGGGGGTGATTGTAACACTCCATAATGATAAAGGGTTGAATGAAAAATTGATATGACTCTTTTCAAAAATGTGCATCTTCCTATTCAATAGCATGTCATATTAGAACTCCATAGTTAAGCGTGTAGGGACAGTCCTTAGTCAGATGACCTATTCGGGCATGTGGGTGAGCCCCAGGGTGGGGACCATATGTCTGCGAGGTAACTAGTTGTACCTAGAGGGCCAGGACCCGACGACCATGTTAAGGTGGGGTGTCTATGCTGTCCCTGGAACCTAGTTATTACATTTGGTATCAGAGTAGGAACCCGACCTTAAATACGGTGCACTGCCTGGGTTGAGATGTAGGGCCCACAACGAGGACGTTGTTCCCTAATGGGGGGGGGGTGATTGTAATATCCCATAATGATAAGGGGTTGAATGAATAAATTATATGACTCATGTCAACAAGTTGTATCTTGATTTTCGGGAGTATGTGGGGACTCCCATTAGTCAGATGACCATTTTATGGCACGTGGGTGGGCCCAAGGGTGAGGACTACATGTCTGTGGTGCAACTGGTGGTACCCGGTGGGACAGGACCCAACGACCATGTAATGGCGTGGTGTTTGTGTTGTCACTAGGACCCAGTTATTACATTTGGTATTAGAGGAGGAACCCAGCCTTAAGTGCGGTGCACTGCCTGGGTTGAGATGTAGGGTCCACAATGATAACAATGTGCTTTAAAGGGGGGGGGGGGTGATTGTAACACCCCATAATGATATAGGGTTGAATGAATAAATGATATAACTCATGTCTACAAGGTGCGTCTTCCTTTTCCGGAGGCTTCCTAATTAGAACTCCACGGTTAAGCGTGCTTGGCCTCGAAGAACCCAGCCTTAAGTGCGGTGCATAACCTAGGTTGAGATGTAGGGGCCACAACAAGGATATTGTGCTCTAAATGTGTGTGTGTGTGGGGGGGGGGGGGGGTTGATTGTAACACCCCAGAATTATAAAGGGTTGAATTACTAAATGATATGACTTATGTCAACAAGGTGCATTTTCCTTTTCAGGAACCTGTCCGATTGGAACTCCATAGTTAAACGTGTTTGGCCTAGAGTAGTGATCCGGATGGGTGACCTTCTGGGAAGATTCCAAGGGTGTGTGTGAGTGAGGACAAAACACACTAGAAAGGTTATGTGTTGGCTTGTGGGGATAGTCATTAGTAAGATGACCCGTTCGGGCATGTGGGTGGGCCCTAGGGTGGGGACCATGTGTCTCCTGGGCAACTGGTGGTACCTGGCAGGCCAGGACCCGAATACCATGTTAAGGCACAATTTCTGTGTTGTCACTAGGACCTAGGGTGATTTTATCACCCTAGAAGGATAAAGGGTTAAATGACTAAATGATATGACTTATGTCATCAAGGTGCATCATCCTTTTCGGAAGCATGTGGGGACTATCATTAGTCAGATGACACATTTGGGTACGTGGGTGGTCCCAAGGGTGGAGACCATGTGTCTGCAAGGAAACTAGTGGTACATGGTAGGCAAGGACCCTACAACCTTGTTAAGGCGGGGTGTCTGTGCTGTCAATGGGACCTAGTTATAACATTCGGTATTGGAGGAGGAACCCAGCATTAAGTGTGGTGAACTGACTGGGTTGATATGTAGGGGCCACAACGAGGATGTTTTTCTCTAAGGGGGTGGTGATTGTAACACCCTAGAATTATAAAGGGTTGAATGACTAAATGATATGACTCATTTCCACAAGTTACATCTACTTTTTTGGGAACCTCTCTGATTAGAACTCCATAGTTAAGCGTGCTTGGCCTAGAGGAGTGATCCAGATGGGTGACCTTCTTGGAAGATTCCTAGGGTGTGTGTGAGTGATGAAAAAGCACACTAGAAAGTATATGTGTTGGCCTGTGAGGATTTTCATTTGTTAGATGACCCGTTCGGGAATGTGGGTGGGCCCTAAGGTGGGGACCACGTGTTTGTAGGGAAACTGGTGGTACCTGGTAGGGTAGGAACCGATGACCATGTTAAGGTGGGGTGTCTATGCTATCACTAGCACCCAGTTGTTACAATACACGGTGTGTATCAGTAGACTACATGGTATGTATCTTGGCTATAAGAGTCCCACCCCACCCATCTTTATCCCATTCCGTGCAGAACCCACCCCTCCCCTCGTTTCTTCTCCCACACACTGCTCGGCCTCCTATTACCAAATCTGTGGATTTTGGGTGCTTTAGATTTTAATTTATACTGCATTATGATCCTCATTTCGTGTACACCTTTCTACACCCTTTATTTCGTGTTTTCATGGGCGTTTAGGGTGATTTTTGGATCGGCCGACCATTCGTTTTCTAAGATACTCAGGCACAATTTGAAGAACATACATTGTGTACTTCTATACACAACCACACACTGAATGATTTATAATTTCAACATACACAGTGCGTATGTTCGGTACGCACCCTGTAGGAGCCCCCATCATTCCTGGGTACCTTGTTCACATGGACACTCACACCATGTTCACATACAGAGTGTGTTTTTTCTGTACAGGCCTTGTTTACCATTTCTTTTGGCCCGCCCATGTCTAGAACTTAACATAAACATATAACCTCTACTCTTGCACACGCCGTGTTGTCCTCTCACATGGAGTATCCTATACTTTTAGCTCTACTAGACGGTGGTTGTGTCTTTCCATCACATGACCAAGAAAACATGGCATGAACACGACGTGTATGTTTGGTACACACCATGTATCCTTCCTTGGTCTATTCTGTGCTCACTCGGCATGTCTCTCGATAGAACACTGGATGCTAACCTCTTTTCACTACACACCGTTTACTCTATATATACACCCCATGTACTTTTTATTTTTTAGTTTTCTCACATTTTCTTTTTTTCCTTTTTATTTTTCTTTTCTTTTGTTTGGTTTTTCTTTCTTTTTTTTGGATATGCTATGCCACTGTGGGTGAGAGGACCATTTTTCATCAGATCCGACTACAGCCCATGACGCTATTATCTCCAGACAATCTGGTGTACCAGCCTCCTCCTTTGGCCATCCTTCCCCAATTGGTCCTTTCTGCAGAGGCTGGTCCTAGTACCGCCACACCCCCACCACCCCGCACAGAGCCTCCGAGCACCATTATTTCTTCTCCACCGGCTGACAAACCTTCCGCGCCCTCCTCAGTCACCACTAGTCCATTATCATCCACCCCATTCAGCGATCCTCCATCTTCTACAGTCGCTCCACCCTCAGATCCAACCCCTATTGATGTACCGCCTAGGACAGGCCATGTAGGTGTCCCATACCCTTGCAAGGTATTCCCAGTTACCAACTTAGCCCATGACGGAGTCCGACATTTCTCTCACCACCCGATCCCATTGTGCAGCCACTATCTGGATAGAAGCATCCCTCCGCAGCTGGGTATCTGGGGAGATTTGGATGATCTCATTGAGAAGACTCTGTTACTCATGATCTTGCAGGACATCACTCCTATTTTGAGATATGTATTTTTGGAGTTTTCTGCTTCCTTCGAGATTGATAGACCCAGGTACCGGGAGAGTCCTGGAGATGCTATCCCGGTGGTTCAGTTTCGGCTAGGAAGATGACCCTTCCCCCTTAATATGACCGAGTTTGGACAAGGGTGTAGTTTCTATCCTCATCCCATCACCTTGCCCCCTTTCTCCACCCTAACTCACCCGGAGTACCCTGATCTCACTACCATGTGGCGGGAGATCGCTGGTCCTGACCACCGATATACCCCCAGTTCCTTGAAGAGTACCTCTATTGCTGACCATATCATCTCCTTCACCCACCGGTGCTATAGAATCATCCTTTTACCCTACCATGAGGACATGCGAGTCTTGACCGGTAGTGATATGTAGCTTCTCACTTGTGTCATCCTTTAGGACAACCCAGACCACCCTTACCTTCCCGCCTCCTATTTCCACACCATGTTTACCGGCCATTAGGGAAACCTGAACATTGGGTTTTACACCACCCAACTTGCCCACAGACATGGGGTTTTTGAGCCTTACCTTTCCCATGACTGGCTAGGTTCCCCCCAGAAGATGGACTTAATCATGCTTATTCGCATAGGATTGGTCCGTAAGTAGGCAGTGCTTACATCCTAACCCAGGAACCACCCCAACCACCTGTTGACCCTCATACCCCTATTGATGCACCTTCTCCTCTTTCCCCACCCATTCCATATTACCCACCCACCCCCTTCTTCTGAACTTCTTTCTTCTATTCCCTCTACTGCCCCACCTACATATGCACCCTTAGTCAATCTCTCCTTTTCCCTCCTCCTAGCTGTGGTGGGGCATCACTAGGTTCGTATCTATCGAAATCAGGACTGACTGGAGTAGATGATGGGGTTCTTATTCAGCATCACGGTATTCCACTACCCCCACTACATACCCCTACCTAAGCTTCTGGACCATCTTATTATGCTCCAACACCATTTACTATGCTGGCTGGAGATTCCGTTTTAATCTACACTACGGGCCCTACTGCTGCCACTATTACTGCCAGTCCAGGGATCACTGTTGAGCCTCCTATTCCGAGTCCATCTCCTACTGATTTTCCACCCATGGCTTATCTTCTGAGTGAAGATTCCGAGCCACTAGTTTCTATTGCCCCTAACCCTTCTATCCCGACTGTTTCTTTACCGGATGATGCCTCTTCTAATGAGACCCCCTGACTATTTTTTGGACACATGGTTTTTATTATATATACATCTATAATATCTTGTGCTTGTGTATGTTTTTTTTCTTTTAGTGTTCTCTCTCCATGACCACCACATGTATTCTCTCATGATTTGGGCTGTACTTATCCACCACTTCCCATATTTGTTCACCAAAACACGAGGGGAGTATTGTTTTCCCATATTATGTTATTTTATTTTTCTATCTTGATTTTCTTATTTCTTTACTTCCCCTCATTCTGGTCCCCTATTGTGTCCCCTATTCCCTTCATTATCTTTTTGTGGCGCTTGTAGGACCATGTGCAGTATTCAGTATGGGGGGGCATCTCACAACCACCTTAGTCTTTTCCTTTACCATAATCTAGGAGACATCATTAATAGATGATATATTTGAAAATTTAAAGACATTTTGTTTAATCATATTTTTAAATTATATTACTGAAAGTGGAAATTTTTTTAAAAGTTTCATGCTTATTTTAGTTCGTATGTGTTTTAAAATTATTTTGGATATAGTTAAAATTGAAACTTGTAATCGTTGGATAATTACATTAATTAGGCTAATCAATTATATGCAAGTTACAACATGGTTGTCTCTTTATTTGTTTTTATAAGCCCGGATATGTATAATAAACCTTTTTTCATATTTTTTCTAATAACCACCTTCTTGAGAGATTCATAGGATATACATATATACCAAAATTTTCAAGTTTTATTTTCGAAACATAAAGAATTTTTGAATTAAATTAAAATCATTGAAGAATTAGAATGTTTAAACCCCTTTATCTCGATACCTACCCTAGATCTGATCTTTGTAAAGCCCCTAGAAACCATGAACAACCTTTATAGGAAGCCATATTACAAGCATATTTCCCTTCCTACCCTAATTCTTTTATAATTTTTCATTATTATTCACTTGAGATTAAAATTAGGGATTGGCACCACATTGCGTACTTTTGTGAATCATAATGAAATTAATTATGTGGGAGAGCCTCTTGATCATTTGGGGAAAAAAGGGTCCCAAACCTCTATTTGAGGAAATTCTAAAAGTTCCCCTTCGTTCTATTAAAAAAATGATGATACAAACAAAATAACCTAATATTCACTTATTGGTGTGTGGATCCTCATAACTAAAGGAGATGGTGGTGATGAGATCTTTTGACAGATATTATGAAGGATGATTCTACACTACACATAACACTGAATATCATGAACTGATATTTAATGAATTTAGCCTCCTTTTTCAAGCCTTAGAGTTATTTTTCACATCTTTACCTACAAACCCTTACCCACAGAGACATCTGATCCTTATTGAAAATCCCTCATGATTTTGGTAAATCAATTTTATGAAGTAGAGAACTATATTTCTTGAAAACCTATGTATAAAGGTTATATATAGTTGATTTAGAATAACTTTGATTTAAAATATCTTGAGTGTTATGTAAATTATTGGTGAGGTAGATCATCATGTGGCTTTATTATTTTAGAAAGGTTGAAACATGTTTTTAAAGGAGGATGAAAGTAGTTAATTTAAATTATATATGAGGCATCATTATAATATATTATGAATTTAAACAATTTTATTCACTTTTTAGAATTTTATCCTCTGATTATATCATTTACATTAATGATTAACTAAATTCCTTCCTTTTAAAATATAGAATCTTTCAATTAGGTGTTGATATTTAATTGAGTTTGAGAAAATGATTATGTATGGGGGAGTTTGATTCACCCGATTTGTGTATACATTTCCACATTCTTTATAAAAAATAAGATCATGTCATCAGAAAATAACTACTACTTAGTGGAACAATACATTGATATTTTGTGATCTTGTTCATTTTCAGGTGATTTATGGCTGAGCACACACAATGGGGGATAACTGAGTAAAATTTACAACTACATGACATGTACATATATACACGCTGTGTACAATCAGAATCAGACACATATTGGCTAGTAAGAGTACATGCCCAGGTTACCAGAAGTAGATACACACTGTGTACTGCTACACACTATGTATATCCTTATAAAATCATTTGGTTGTTGAGAAGAAGTCTGCATTCCCATCTATCAAGCTCACGTTTACAGGCCATGCACATCATCTATACATCGTGTGGTACCTTCTAGATGCGATTGGTGGCTGATAAAAGAGATTAAACACCATGTATAGTGGTACTACAGACCTTGTACATCTAAATACTAGGCAATGCCATGTTCCAGGTCAAAGACGGTGTGTTAGGACACCTATCAACGAAGACAAAATTGTCAAAATTTCATTGACAAAAGTACACACCGAGTACTTTTTCCACATGCTATGCACTTTTATTTCCTATAAATAGAGGGCTTGGATTTTGATTTAATGGTTTGTGGAGAACAAGATGATAGTCCAAAGAATTGAAGCTATACTACAATGATATCATTTTTAAGTACTTATCTATTGTACCATTCTACATAAGAACCACTCCCTCCTCAATGTTTATATGATGATCACATCAGGTATGAAGGGTACTATGTTTATATTTTCTTTTATGTGTAACTAGAAACCCAGTGTGTTGGGGTAATGGGTGATGAAAGAGTTTTAATTTATATTAGTTTTTATGAATGTGTTTGTTTTATTAGTCTTTTCTTATTCTTCTTTAATCACTTAATCTTATCACTGAATATTCTAAGCTAGACCAGGGGAAAAACTTTTCAGGGACTCAAAAGAAGAATAATGATAAATACATTCATGATCGTTGGACCTATTCATTGACTAAAAAATGGACTAAACAAATAAAGAACTGTGAAACACTGACTGTCGGACTATGGAGTCTGTTTCCTCAGCTTAAGACATAATATTACTGAACCAAGGAAACCATGTTACAAATTGAAACACAGAGTGTTGGGTTATTATGAGCAATGAAACCTCATAATCAATTATATTTAAAAAACAACCACTTAAAGAATCCACATACCCAATGCATTTTCTTTCATATTTACATAAAAACCAATTTCCTTTACTTTTACTTTATCCATCAAGTAATTTGATAGAGTAATTTCAATTTAGTTACCTTTTTAGCAAAACATTAAAAATCGACTCTAAATTTAGTACACTTCACTAAGTAAAAAATGAAAACTAGTTAATCCAAAAAAGAATAACTTCTTTTTACCTATGTATCGACCCCTTACTGTTACTATACTCATTAGGGTAAAAAAATTTGGGAAACCGATAACATACCTTTGGTAAAACAACAGAACAAGTAACAAGAATGTTCTTAAAAAGTTGTTATTTTATTAAAAAAATGCATCTAATCTATGAATAGAAAATAAAATTTTATATAAAATTTCCTAGAAATTTACTAGAATCTATTACTCAAATAAGAAAATTTAGAAATCATGCATCTCAATTCAAAATGATAACAATTGTTTCATGACCATCATAAAAATGGAATAATTACAAATTCAGTTGATCTATAACTTGAACTATAGATGTCTTTATAATATACAACTATCTATAAAAAATTTATAAGTAATGAAGTTGGTGTCACTTTTTGATTATTTGTACATTTGATTTCTTTATTAATAATTTTATAATGTTAACCTAAATGGAATTTTTGGAATGTACCCTTCATTTATAGTAATTTAAAGTATGAGAAATTCCAATTTATTTCCTCTTATTTTAATTAGAAATTTATCATGTGATCCAACCACTAGGACCATCCCATGGTTATTTCTAGTGTCAATTTTCAATTGTTTTAGAGTGTAAGTTTAAAATTCCATTTTTCAGTTCCATATTTCACTAATGAAAATTTCCAATGGATAATTTTATAGAGTCAAACTAAAAGATTCCAATAAAAGTTTAGAGTGAGGGTTTCCATTTTAAATTTACAATTGGAGTTTATAGTGGGAATTTCTATGCACTAGAATCTTCTAATTGTTATCAATAACTTACAAAGGAGACTATAATGAGAAATAACTCACTAAGAGCTATCATATAATTATAAATTACCTAAATATCATATTTATCAATATATTAATCTAGATAACCGAATAACCATTTCCACCTTCTATCCACTTCTGACCTAAATGGTATGAATCAAAAAAGAATTTTAACTCATAGTTTACGATGGGTGTTTCCACCAGAAATTTACAATGGGAATTCCCAGTGGGTTTTTTTTGCATTGTAAGTTTCAAATCGATTCAAAGAACTAACAGTGAAGAAAACAAAGTCAAATTAAAATATAAAAGCTATCATATAATCACAAATTTCATCAATATAAAATTTATCAATATGTTTATCTAGATCACCACATAACATTTTCCACCCCCTATCCACCGCCCACCGAAATGGTCTGAATCAAAAGGAAAATTTTTAATAATAGTTCCTAATTGTATTTTCTATCCAAATATTCCAATGTGAATAACCAATGTGAATTTTAATTCACTTTAAGTTTCCAATTGATTCAAATAATTGATAGTGGTGACTGAAAGTCAAATTACAGTCTAAAAACTATCATATAATCATATATTACCTCAATATTTTCTTAATAAATATGATTATGCATATCACCAAATAATAATTTCCACAAAATATTTACTTCCCACCAAAATTAATGAATCCATGTGGAAATTTTGGCTTATATTTTATAGTGAGAGTTTCGACAAAATATTTCCTGTAGGAATTCCTTATGTAAACATCTATGAACTGGATGATTGGAATTAATTCCAACAACTGATAGTGGTGACATTAAAAAATAAAATTATAGTTTAACTAGTATACTATAATATCATTTTAACTCAATATGTTCATACATATCATAAAATTACCAATTCTACCCATCTCCCACATAACCAAATCACCACAACAAATCAAATTATTTACTTTTGTTAAATAAAAAAAAATTTGTTTTAGTGAATAAACATTTTAACTATCATTAATGATTCATGAAGTAACTAAATAATTATTTCAATCGGTATCCATATCTATTATTATCCCTCCAGGATCATTTCGGAAGTAATGAACCAAAAACAATTGATCTTCACTAACATCATTTTACATCAAATGATTTTGAACTCAAACTCTAATTTATAGTCATTCCATTACATAACAAATGATGACACTAGAATTCAAATTATCGGCCCCCTATTGCATCGTATTTTAAATTATCATATCCCATTTTTGTAGCTTCAGATTTTTAGATTTATTTCTATTTAACATGTCTTCTAAATATAATTTATTTAAAAAACATAAATAAGCATTATATATTGAAATATATTGAATTTTTTTTTGAACGATGTATAACTTCTTACCACACTAACTCTTTGTTTAATAAACTGGTCAATAGATCTTGTTCCTCCAATATAATTTAGGGATTATTAATATAGAAACACATTTTTTGTATCCATGAATAAAAAATTCCAATGGATATAGTCATAATTTACTAAGAAAAATAAAAATGTAGAGTTCCCCATACTACCAACTACTTCCTAGTTCAAAATGATTTTTTTAATTTTTCATTTCTCAAATAAAGATCCTCGATAAGCCAACAAAAAATTAAAATATAATAATATATTCATAATTAAATTTAAACATGCACTGAATAACAGAAGTACTAAAAACATATGGTCATTAGTTGTGTAAAAAATGAACATCAGTCTTACTATAATAGTTTCGAGAATAAAGGAAAATATTACAATTCTGAACATTCTATCTATAATGCACAACTAGCATCATTCTTCACTTATCACTATGTATGAATCTATCAACTACTTCCATAATAGGTCTTAATAATTGATAAAAAATAACATTTGTTAAGTAAATGTTCATGAAACATACTATAATGGGTGTACACGCCTTGTTTAAAAAATCAATAATGTTATTCACATTGATTAGATATGATTTGTTAGTATATTCCCAAACTAAAATCTTATTTTCATGGAGTTTTTTTATTTTTAGTACAGTGTAAAATTGTTAAGAATAAATTATATCTAAATAAATTATGTAATATTGCATCTCCCCATCGGCATCAAGATTCATTTTCATCAGCCATATATCATGTTTCGTGTCTATAGTCTGCTGCTTCACCAACATAGTTATAAAGTTGGACAAGTTTTATGGAATTTAAGGTATCTTCTTCACATTGAACATAGGATATATATAATCATTTTTAATATTTGGTTTCGTCATTGTACTCTTAAAAAATCTAATTAATATTTTTTTCATTGTGGTATAAATTTCTTCAGTGGCCTGCATAGAACCTTTTACTTCTTCCATACTAAATTCTTCATTAACATCATTCTCTCCCTCACTTAACTCTATACTACTAGTTTCTATCATTTCAAATCCATTAATTTCATGTGTTATTCCCTTAATAGTAGTTGTTTAAGTTTTAATTTTTATATTTTTGAGTTTCATGAATCCCAACATCCTCTAAGACACTAAAATTAACATTATCAAAAACTTCTTTTATCTCTTTTTTCTCATAGATCTCCTGCCTTTCCCTCAAAAAAATAATTTTTATATACATCTTTTTTTGTTTTTCCTATAGTCACTTCACATTTTTATAAATTTTGAGATTTACCATACTTAATCCCATAATCTATTTATAAGAAGCTACTCTTTTCTTTTCTTTAATACTAAATATATGTTTATTTTTCTCAATAACCAAATGAATATGTTTTTTAATCTCTGAAGGATGTGATTGCAGCCTAGAATTATCTCTTTGAAAACTCATTATCAAGATAGATTATGATAAAAATAATTACAAACACTGTAAATTAATTAGTTAATTATGGACTATTCGAAAATATTTTCAAGTAACATCACCTAACTATTTTCTTCTATAGAAGCTTCAATATCTTGCAAAATGCACTTAAAAAAATTGAGCACCTTCTACTTTTGGTGGAAAATTCCTTGTCTTCTCCACATACAATTACAATAATAGTTAATTTTTTAGAAAAATCTCAATTAAGTTATAAAAAATAAACTTGGTCAAGTAAATATTAAGATATTGGAATATACTAACAAGAGAATCTATAAATTTTAAATGAGTAGTGTAATTTTTATCATAAATATAATCACCAAGTAATGAATACCCGTATTCCATGAAAACTAATTCAATTTTTATATTTAATCATAATGTGTGTTGAAATTCATACCCATATACACACCGTTTGTGGGAAAAAATAATGTTGTGCATTCAAAAATGAAATTTAAATGTGCGAAATTTGATAAATATTGTTATTCACGACATTTAATAGTTTAAATAATTATTATTCATAAAAATACCTATGAAAATAGTCATCCAACATGTGAAAACCTCCCCCTAAATAGTGGTAAAATATATTTCTTTAATTTATAGAAAACTAAAAAATTTATGTCACCATCCTGAATGCCAAATATACGTATGATGTATATACTTATTAACTCCATCATCTTTCCTACTATGTTGATCATTTTTCAATTGACATTGTACCTCTATATTAAAAATAATACTGTGTAATTATTTTTTTACAGTCATAGAATGGTACTGTGTTATGAAGAAACACATTAAACTACTACTAAAATGGCATACTTTGTAGAAGTCTAATGCTATTTTCTATAATATTGGGCCTAATAACCTGAAATAAATTTTATCAACCAGTCATCAAAGACCTATAATGGTCGGTAGATGACGTATAGTTTTATTATATCCTAAAATATAGTATCCCAAAAAAAATTAGTATCTTCTACTTGAATTATAGAATAGATAAAATAATTGAAATTAAGAAACTCAAAATGAGAATACCGACTTGAAAATTTCCACATGAATTTGAATTTGTACTTTTAAATCAATGAACTAGTTTATATTATTCATGGAAATCCTAGTTGAAATTATAAATGAGAATTACCATTCGAAATCCCATTTAAAATTACTAGTGGAAATTATTTATGGAAATACCTAGTAGAAATACCTAGTGGAATTTCACAATGGAAATTCATAGTGGAATGTCCTATTGGAAATTAATAGTATTAATTAATAGTAGAAAGTACCAATAGAATTCCTAGTAGAATTAAATTATAATTTCTTACTAAATAACAATTTATTTTATCATTTTATAATTTCCACTAGGACATTCTACAGGAAAGTTTCATTGGGAAAATCTAGTTCGACATCAAATAAGAGTTTTTAGTGGGATTTCCATAGTGAATTTAAATTGTGAAATCTCAATGGATATTTACAACTTATTCAATTATTAATTGTTCTGCACTTGGATATTATATTATAATTTCATTGGTAATTCCCATTGGGGATTACAATTAAAATTTACAATGGGAATTTCTATTAGAAAATTCCCTTGGGAATTTCCAATGGGACATTCCATCGATAATTTACACAATGAATTATGAGTGTAATTTTTATATTAATTAAAAACAATTGTTTCCTTATTTGAATTTAGAATTCCATTGAACTATAATTGAAATTTAAATTTTTTGGAAATATTAAAATAATTATTATAGTCAATGAAAAGTCATTAAAAAGGAACACGTAATTTAATTTATTTAAATTTTATGAATGTACAATAAATTTTTAATATTTTTTGAGATGGTATCATAATATAAATTTCAAAAATTATGCACTGAGATGACTAATTATTACAATTTCAATTTCAATAAATATAATGTTTTCCACTATAAAAAATGTGTTCAAAGGTGGGGAACCTCCCAATACCTTAATAACATTCAAATATCAATGATCGAACCTATTTTTTAGATTTTAAATAGTTTTTAGAAATATTTTATTCTTTTATTTGATGTTTTAAATTTGAATTTTTGGGAATCTTACACTAGAAAGCAAGTGTAGAGACCAATTCCTTACTAATAGAAGTATATTTATCACTATATAAAATTAATAAAGGAATAATGGGAATAATATTGTCTGGGGAAGTGCACTACACCATCCACACATGCTTTTGTGCGCAAATGGTGAAATGTGATGCTCGGATGGTGCACCTTTCACATTGATTCATTACTTAGATGTTCCTCAATGTTTCACAACATATTGGTGGGTATTACCTCTTCGGTCCCTCACTAAAACGGGTATGATCTGGACTATCAATCAGATCATAAATGATCTAATAGATGTAACAATTCACTAATGAGTGTATTTAAACCACTTAATTAATTGAGTGTGATCGATTGGACAAGATTAAATCTTGAAAAAACATACATTTCGAAAAACATTTATCACTACCACAGATCATACAATATAGAATACTAGTTTTTATTTGCGTTAAATGGAATTTGTCGAAAAAAGGGGAATTATCATCTATTATAGGAAAAAGCACGAAAAATGGATACTTTTATTATCACTAAAAAATAAATGATAAAAGTATACCCCTTTTAAATGTATTCTATATCCCTATTGATGGTTTGACTTTATTAACGATTTTCCTAAACCTGATAAGTTATTTTTATTAATTTAATAAAAAAATACTATCAATATATATATATATATATATATCATATTTATTCTCTAAAATTTATGTTTAATTATAAATATTAATTACAAAATGTCTATAATTAAAATAAATATGATATTTTAATAAGTGGTATTTGAATTTATTTATTTATATCTATCCTTATATATGGGATGTATATATATGATTGTGTATGTGTATATATAGGACATGTGTATATGTGTATGTATGGAATATAATATTAATATTTTTAATATTCTCTCATATTTAATTTATATTTTATATTTTTGATATAGTTTGTATAGAATTTATTCATATTTTAAAATTTATACATAATTATTCACTAAGTATTGTTGACAATACTTTTTAAATTTATTTTATTAGAATATATTCATTTATATTAATTATGTTTCAATATTTTTCAAATTCTTGAAATTTATAGAAATAAGTTTTTAAAAACCATTTTATAATATTTTGTTCATTTATGTACATGTTTATAATTCATATAATTACTCTATGATTTAATTCTTTTAATATTTTTTCCTATTATATTTTTTTAGTTATTTTAATACTCTTTCATTAATATTAATATTCATTTTTAATATTCAATTATTTTTTATTTTTTTGAAATGATTCATTTTCTAATATTTATTTATACATATATTTATTTACTATATAATAATTTCACTATGTTTTTAATTTTTATGAATAATATTTATTCATTTTTGTTTCTTATATTTTGTCATTTAAAATATGGTTAATGTTTCTATAATAAATCACTTTAAAATAATTTTTTATAATTTTATAATTTAAATAGTTAATATTTTTTAATTTATTTAATTTTATTTATTTATTTAAAATAATATTTCCTTTATTTTATTCATTTTTCATTTTTATTTTTTTAATATTTTGGAATTTATAATTTTTTTAAAATGAATACATGTAATTAAATTATTATTCATATTTTTAAAATGTTTTTAATTTACATAATTAATATTAATTCATTTTAGTTTATTATATTTTAATATTTACATATTTTTGAAATTTATATAATTGATTCTTATAAATGAATTTTAGTTTTTTAGTCAATATAATTCATATTTAATAATATTTTTAGGTATACAATTACTAATATATATCTATATATTAATTTTTATTAATTTTTATGTTTTTGTAATTCATATAGTTAATGTCACAAAATAACATTTTTTATGTATTTTTATAATTTATTCAATTTTTTTATTCAAATTTAAAATTATTTCATTTAATATTCTTTTTTCATTTTAATATTTATTAATTTTTAATATTATTGAGATTTATTCAGTATATAATATTTATTTATACCTAATTATTTACTAAGTTTTTATATAGTTACTATTTTTTAAACATATAATATTAATATTTGATCAATTGAATTAATTCAGATATAATATTCTTAAATGTCTGTAATTTATATAATCACTTTATTTAAAGTCATTTTCTAGTATTTTATCCATATTTGAATGTGTTTACAATCAATGTAGTTAATATTATGAACTATAAATAATTATTTAGTATGTTTTAATACTCGTGGAATGATTTAAATTTATATGATTAATATTCAATAAATTTAATATATTAAGTAGTAATATTTTTAAAATGTTTGAAGTATGTATAATTAATCCTTTAAATGTTTTTTTTATTTTCCTAATTTTTGTATGTATTTTCAACTCATGTAATTAATCTTATGAATTCATTCATTCAAATAGTTTTTTTATCTATTAAATTTTATTTATTCATTTTTAATATTTATTTATTTAATAATATTTATTCTTTTAATATTTATTAATTTTTATATATATTTTTTAATTTACTCATTTTATAATATTTTTTACACATGTTTTATTTAATATTTTTTAATATTCAAAATATGAATTCATCTCCAAGTTAATATATACCCATTTTTAATTTTTTTATATTTGTATATTTAATAAATCCTATGTATTTTTTAAAATATTTTCAAACAGTCTTCATTTTTAATTATTCAATTGCACTCATTTTTAACCTTCATGAATTTATTATTATATATTACTTAATAATTTAAATTAGGTTTTAAATTTTTTATTATTTATTCATATTTAATATACATTCTTTAAATATTTTGTATTTTATTTATGAGAGCTTATAAAAAATCATTATGACCACTAAAACAATACTGATAAAAATTATATTTATCATCACCTAAAAATCCCTAATAAAGATATGTTTTATTAATTCTTATTATTTTAGAACTGATAATACTCATCTTTGTTAGTGATTTTTGGAAACCACAAATAAAACCATTTCCAATCTTATATATTCAACGTTAACATAATTTTTTTCTTCTTGTCGTTCAAGCTCTCATGGTAGTTGATCTCTAATTCCACACCCCTCATACTTATTTGAATAATATATCCATTCAAAACCTATGGGATCTGATTATTTTTACCCCTATTTAATAAATTTTACTATACTCGATCTACATGCTCATTTCCATCACACCCTTCAAGCTCATTTTTAATTAATCCTTGAAATTTCCCTATATCCATGGCCTTCGAAATGGATTTATCTTCTTAACTGGGTCACTACTTGAATGAAAACATCATGGTGATATTCAAACTTTATGAGAAATATGTTTTCACTACATTAATAGCTCATTTGAGAATAACCATTTGGGGAGAAAAGAAACAAAGTTGATTTATTTAAACCCATTTCACCAATAATATTTTTCAAACCCCAATTAAATTCAATCTTTTTTTCATTGAACATTGGGTTCTCCATAATAAGTTACTGGGTCCTACCAATGTTTTCATCATCTAGAAAATGTTCAAATCTATCTCCTAAGATTCCTATCACTAAAACACTACCTGAGCTATCATGTATCGAGTGATGAAATGAATAAATATCAACTAATTCCACATGTTGATTTCAATCAGTCACCACTTTTTCAGGATCTTTCCTGTTTATTTAATCATATGATATATATTGAAATTAATCCCACATGAGATCTTATTTTTTCTATTTCTCACTTTGAATGCATGGAGATCTTAGATGAATGATAATGTGCACGAATGTACCTTTTGTTCACTATAAAAATCCTAACCACTTATCAAGTAAGATGGTGATTTCAAATGATAACAAGATAGATTTTTTAATGGTAAAATGGTAATTCACTCCACGCTCTAGGTATCCTTTCCAATCTCATGGATTAAAATAAAAAACCTCAACCCATTTTCTTCTATTAAGAGGGATAAGAACCCGATTTTTTTTAATATTTACATTCCCATGAATATATATGATAATAATTTTGTAAAGAAACGCACTAATGCTATGTTTAGTTACAAATAAAATCTTGTAAGAATGATTAAAAAAGTGATCGTACACCTCAGAAAGATTCATATTATTATTATGTAGGTTAATTCACCATATTTTTTATACACAGTGCTCTAGTTATATAATTTTTCACTAATTATTGTTATATCCCTTGATGGATTATTTAGGGATTCATTCCACTTTCATTCCACTCCACTACTCCCTTTTTCCAATGCGGTTGAATTTGAGGAGAAATTATGCCAATGTCCTGAAACATTATGAAAGTTTGGAATGGGAATTGACCACTGTAGAGGAAGATTTCTATAATGGGTGTGGCAATGGGTATGGTTCTGATGGTTTCTAGTTGATGTTTTTGGGCTTGTGTTCTTGTTTACTGAATATTTCTTTATTTTAATAAATTGTCAGAGGATAGCCTCTGACTCACTTTCTGGTAGTAATTTGGTGTTTCTATTTAGGCCCTTATAACCCTTTTCACTACTTTCATTCATTTTAAAAACCATTGGATTTATTTAAGTAATCAATATTTTGTTCTTTTTTTCTGGTTTACTTTATCTGTTTATCCCCTTATGATAGTCCCACAATTTTATTTAAACCACAGTCAAAATTATGGGGACTCCCATAATTCTCTTTAAATATTCAATCAATCTTATATTCACTCTGTAAATTGTAATTAAGACCAACATTCAAAACATCTATATATACTTAAATCTTGTTTAAATCTCACTCTTAGATTCAATTATAACATTTTTTCTTATTTGATTCTGTTTGTTGGTTCCACTAAGGTTGGGTTTTGGTTTCAGTCTATCCCTAAAGGTTGGTCTTATAATCCAATCATTAGTTTGTTATGAGGATTTATACTTATCCAATTTGTATACTTCTTCAACTTGTGATGATGTTTATTATTCTTTTAGACCACAATATGAATTTTCATCTGTTCACTTTGAGGAATCATATCATCCATGAATTTCTTTAAATATTTTGCATTCATGTAACCCAAATTACAATGTTCTCTAGTTTTTCTAGTAGATTGAGAATCCCAGATCAAGACTTATGGTACATAGGTTTTAAATTAAATAATTTCTTCAAACATTAGGTTCTTAAGATCATTTGATTGGTCCCTATCAATGTCTCACCATCTGAAAATTATAAACTACAACTCTTAATAATCCTATCACTGAAACACCACATGGGCCACCATGTAACAAGTGATTAATTGAATAAACACAAACTCCTCCCTCCTGTTTTACTCCCACAAAGAAAAATTACAGGACTTATCCATGAACTATGTGTTTTTTCAATAGATTAAAATTGAATTATATTCTTGGTAAATTTATAGATATCATGATTTCTTTTTCTTCAATGATTTACAAAAAACAAAAAAAACTCAATATATATCATTCAATAGTTATTATCATAGAATAATGGATTCATATAAATTAAATTATTCTCCAAGAATGACCTTTTATTTGTTCTAACATAATACATTTTGTGTATATATTTATTTTTTTAACTATTGATATTAGTAAATACAATTCTATTGATATAAAGAACAAATTGATAGATTCAAGCCATTTGAAAAAATAGTATGAGGTGGGAAGAAAGAGTTCATCATGTTTGAAAATGATCTGGCACATTAACCATATAATATCATTTTCCCATGTTTATGTTGTTTTTATTAAAGAACAATTTTTTAAAGGAGTTGGAACAAGATGATAATGTGAGTACGATCACGAGGCGAGTTCCTAATAGGAAAAATCTCTTTTATCTTTTGGAGTAAGGATAACATTGATAAACAACATCCTCTTATCCATCCCTATTCATGTTATTTCCTCCTTCAAAGCTATAAATGGTTTAATTTATACAATGGATAGTATCCTAGGAATATTTTTATTGGATTCTCTTTTAATTTTTTAAAATAAATGGGTTTCTATGGCTAGGATGAACAGACCCATTCAAGAATGGTAATCACTATGAGGAATCTATTAGATACTATTCACTTCTTTCTGAAAAAGATTTTGTGGGAGACTATTCATGAATGAAATATATGGGGAAATACTATGTCTACAATGCAGGGGAGACAAAACAATGATTAGTTGGCACACATATCCATTATGGTCTATGATTTCTACTCACATACTTATCATGTAACCTCTTTATGGATTGTAGGGATAGGTAATATCCAATTTCGGCACCACAACTGGGAATTTTATTTTAATGGATTCCCATGATGTCTATATCCAAGAATATCCATCATAGAAGCTAGTAGGTACCCCTTATTTAAAAACTTTTTTCTGGAAAAAAGTCAACAAGGGACTTTTGATATCATTGAAGTAAACTCCAAACGTGAAAAGTGTATTTTCAAGACATATCCTTAGGGGCCTTCTCTATGAGAGATATATAAAGGGAAATTCTTAATTAGGACTAACTTAATAATTTGAAAAATAATTATATAGTAAAAAATGATACCCACAAAGTATAATTTCATTACATTGAGAATAAGAAACAAATCAGTGCCATTTGAAGATAACATTAAAAGAAAGAGCATCCCTATTGGATCCAGGTTCTCGTGCTTTAAGTAGAATCATGATTTGAGATTGAACCACCACTTTTTTGAAGGTTAATGTACATTTATAATATAGATATATTTCAGTTACCTTTTGACCTTCTCATCATAGGATATCCTCATTGTTCCCATCGTGGAATATTGGTTTCATGGTGCATGAGATGCGAGATGTAAAAATGCTGATTGAGAAATAGTTTGAAACATTAGATAATGTGAATATGGAACGAAATAAATAGGGAATGAGATGAGTGGATTTTCTCTATAGGAATGTCCCTTATTATCAGAAATCAGACCCTGAATATCAAAATGGTTAGATTGTTTAAAAAATAGTGTGATACTACTACTCTCACACCACTCCAAATGAACATCCCTCCTTATAATTCCATGCACAAAAATCCACAGGGCCACTAGGTACAATGGTGTCCTCCCCATACGGGTCTCAATCAAAGCATGGATGGTTCAAGTATCCAAGGTATCATGAAGGGAAGGGGTAGTGAGATACCCCTAGGGCTTTATTATCATGGCCCTATCAACCTATATTTATTTCTTAAATTCTTTACAAAAATAAGACAATGAAATTCTCATAGGATTAAGTGTATTTCATAAAAGAAATATCTAAATAATATAAGTGAAAGTAGACTCTATTATTCTTCAGAACCCTCATCACAGTACAGGTAAAATCCCATGGTTAATCTCATACATTATAAAAAATTGTAAAAACCTAATTAACAAAAAAATATGTATTCTCCACAACATGAAAGTGAGGAACAAGGTTTCAGACTATATCTTTCATCAATGGAAAACCAAGGAGTTGGTATCATTTTTCCCCAGATTGAACATCTTGAAACTTGATGGGGATGACCTTGTAAGAGGGTATTCCCTCAATCATCATTATTTGAGGCCTCCATATACTGTTTCATAGTCTTTACTATTTGTACTCTTTTACATTGAATAAATTATAATAACACATTATGATTACTAGTTGTACAAAATATAACAAAATTTCATCCATATTGAAGGTAGAAAATGTAAAATCTAGAAACATATGGAGTGACACCAACACTAATGAACTACATTCTCTCTTGAATGATATGTTCCTAGAAGATTATTAGAATCCTTATCAAACATATTATGAATAATTAATTCTATGTTAAATGGGTATGATCACTATAATAATACATTTATATCCAAATGATTGTATAATATTTCTAAAGGACAAAAAATCACTTCCCAATGTTTGGTGTGTCTTGATAAAATAAAGATGAATCAATAAATATGAATATTTTTTAAATTGAGACCAATGTTTTATGTGAAGATAAACTACATTCTTTCTTATTGAAATATTTTAGGATATATAATTAAAGGAACATAAGGGTGTCCTATTTGAAAAACCCTCAATTAGGTTGAATCATTCACTGAGGAATGTGTTTCTAGGAAACCACATATTTCTACCCCAATAAAATAAACACCAAAAATATATAAATCCTTTATTGGGAGTTTATAAGAAGTTATAACACCATATTCACTAATATTTGATCAAATATTTGGAAAATTGGAAGATATGGACATTTATTTTTATAATCCTTCTTTAAAAACCATAGAATAACTTTTTGGACAGAGTGGTAATTTTTTTTCAATTAACATACTTGAATTGTTTTTATGTTTTAAATATTATTGATGTTATTCATATGGATAAAAATTTATGTATTAGTGTAATAGGAGGATTAAGAAATTTACCCTAAAAAACAAAATATATAATTAAGGATAGGTTGGAAATGACTGACAAAAGATATAGGTAGAGTTGGTTCCATTGAAGGGTGAAAGACATAATTTTATTCCTATAACTTCTTACATTCTCCCTAGGTAAAAGTGATATTTGTCTTACATCATATTGAATGATGTAAACAGTTTATAGGTTTATTGATCAAACATCAAGAATATAATATCAATGATTAATTTAAATTTAAAGGGTTTGAAATCACATGATTGTATTTGTTCCATGAAAGATATAATTCCTATAGCCTTATGATAAATTTTGACCAAGAATTTCCATATTACATTAACCAAGCTATATTTATTTTTCCAATATATTTTCAGCAATGTTACATACCTATAGAAATTTCCAACTACAAACATGGAAATTTCTATCCTATTATGGGAATTAGAGATCATCTTCCCACTGTCATTATCTGATATGATGGTTCATTTGGTTAGAGAGATTCATATATATTGTCTGATACATTATAGATGGATGTACCCAATAGAATGGTATATGTAGATTTTGAAAGGGCATATCAAACATTGAAGTCATCTAGAAGGTTTTATTATGGAGTGATATGTTGTGGAGGAAGACATTTAATTCTATACCAACTATCATTATGAAGCTTAAATAATTGGCCTATAAAATATAATCACACAAGGTTTCTTTTAGATGAAGGAATTTCATAATATATATTATCAAAATTGTTATTACAGAGTGGGAATAGGGACACCATTAAATTCTTCATAACAGTTTAGGGGTTTCACCATATATTGAAACCCACAAAGTAATTTTTAGGAACTTAAATCCAATAAGGGTTGAATGCTAGATATCAAATACACATAATAAAATGTTTATATGATTTTTTTGAGATAATATTTTTGAGGTGTCATCCAATAATTCAGATTCAATATGAGAATGAACTTAATAGGTTACTGAGGAACAAGTGTTCATATATTATATTATAATGGTTTTAAAATTATTGGTTATTTGTTCTATACAAATGAACAAGATGAATGCAGTGCCATGAAAAATATTGGAGTTACAACTATGGATAAATTGCTCCATGTATATAGTACAATGGACATAAATTTAATTTATGAAAATATTTTGCGTCTCAACATCCTAAAAAATTATGGGATTTGGATTATAAAATATTTCAAATTCCTATTTTCTAATTCATGTTGGATGATAAGAGGAGTTAAATTAAAATAGATGAATTGGGATTTATGAATGTGTATTTCAGTATGGAAGGGTATAATGATGATCAATTTATAATGGAATAATAGGTAATAAAGGATTTTATGTTCCTGATCCTATAAACTGAAAGTGGTCAATTGATCTGTCATTAAACAAAACTAGTGATGCTTTATATTTCAATTCATCTAAAGATACACCTTTTACTCGGTATTCATAATAATTTTGTAGTGGTCCCAATGTATATTCGTACATGTATTTAATAGGAGAGAACAATGAGGGGTTTCAGATGCTCCACAGAGGGGTCAAATCTCTTCAACCGTATGAAAATGAGATTTCAATATTTAGGATATATTTTTTTGTAAAATACATTTAATTACCTCACCTTATTATCTTTCAACTAATGAATTTGTTATCCTGAATTAAATTTTCAACCACTTCTATTGATAATGAATTCTATACATGGTGATTCTCACAATCATAAGGAGTAATAAGTTTCTCAACATGTTGATGCTCCCAATGTAGAGGGGAAATAAGTTTTTTTACATGTAAATGATACTAATAAAAAGGAAAAATATGTTAATGATGTTGTAGTGAAGGAAATTATAGATGATAAACAACCTATGTACCATAAAAAGGAGAATCATAGCATGATGGTGTTATAAAAAATTTTAGTGTGAGAAGTAGAGGAATAAAATTGGAGGTTGGATGGAATGCATGTTACGGACTATTAAACCCAAAAAAGGTCATGTTAAATAGTAAAAATGGGATCACCACTTGAATGCATGTGGTGGTTGATATATATTCATTCCACAATGTCATTCCCATGATTAGGACACTAATTTGAGAATATATTAGGGAAACATTTTGATATAATTTCATTATTGAACCTAAAATAATAATGATAAAACATTGATTTAATATTCATTAACATTTTAAGATATAATTTATTCTATGTTACTACAAAATTATATTTATATAAATGTTCTCTGTAATTGATCATAGAGGCTTTTGGAAAATCCTTATAATGTATCACAACATAGATGATAAAGGGAAAATAAAACTGCACTCACCATAGATGTATTCACACCTGATAAACCAACAAACATGTAATGCTTTTATTACTCATTTTCAAGATACAAATTTCAAGACCATTGTGATTTGTAGTACATTTGTTAGCAATTCATGTATTAATCACTTTAATTGAGAGTTTATAAATTTTGAAACAAATATTTTGTGCTAAAAATAATAATCTTGATGAAATACCATCATAGCCCAACCATAATGTAAGGAACGCGTTTTGTTTACTTGAAATGGTATGTATTTTATGTATATAGTAATACATTTGTGTGAAATTAAACAATAACATTATTATATTACTTTGATTATATGAGGATTGGTGAATCATAATCCAAATACATTTCCATCCCACATCATGTGTTATGAATGGAGGCTGCTGTAAATAAAGATAATATACTAATAGAAGAAAACACATAAATATTATCGGAACCATGGGTAAGTATAGAATAATAAAAATTTTATTTTCATTAAATAATTATTACATAACAATGATTACTTATTTTCCAATATTTTTTATCTGTCACAGAAACATGAATCATCAATAGTTCTACTTAATGAATAACTACTGTAATTGGAAATGATGTGGATAAAATAATATGGACTTATCTGTGGTGTGGGATTAGGGGTGTCACCCCAAACATATTTTGAGAAAAGAAATATACATAGATATAATGACATGAAAATGAATGAGATGCATGCATAATTAGCTTCACTAGGAGAAAAAATTAATTAGTAGTTTATGTTGACTGAAATGTTTTGGGGAAGGAATAAAATAGAAGATACCACAACACAACAACAACTGCATGAAGATCTCACACCCCCACCAGCATTGAGGTGAGAAATTACCCTCAATGTTATACCTTATAATAGGTAATCAGTTTTTTCAAAACAATTTCTAAGAAATATCAAGTAGTTATACATTGAAACCTATAATGTAATGATATTTTACATTTTAAAAATTATTACAATTTATATCTATCATGACCCAATCATCACCTTATTTCAAGGGGTACAATGTAAATTATCAAATGAGATATTACACGTAACAAACAACTCTCAATAGATCATATGATAGTGGGGATTCACATAGCACATTAGCTGATCATCGAGCATCCTATTGAACATAATGATTTGGATAATTATATGGTAAATATATCTATTGAAATTTTTATTACATTGTTTTTTTATCTTGAAAAAAAAACATTTTGATAAATATTTATTCCTTTATAATTTTTTCAACCATTAACAATTAATAAATGAATTATTGAACTATAATATTTTATCATATCAAATATATTTTCGTTCCTTTCATCACATATTAAATATTGATTTTCGGAAGCATTGGTTATTCATTGTAATCAATTTGAATAATCCAAATATTTATTTCCTAGATTTCATTCATGGATACCTAAAAACGCAACCGCATGTGGTGACATTTATAAATTTTTATTACAATACATGAAACATTTTTCAAATAAAAATCATTTTAATTATTTTATATTATATCTTAATGATAATTTTATTATGATATATAAGTATTTAAATACCATAAAAATCATGGCACGAGGAAATTACATATGAAAAGTAATCCTATCAAATCTTACAACTAGATAATATATATAATAATATTTCACTATAAAAGAATATATCAAAAAAACTTATTTTTTTTTTCATTTTTCTACAGTACCCTAAATAAACTAATTTAAAAGAGTATGGTTATTATGTTTGTAAATTTATGAATGAAATTCTATTACATTAATAAACTAGATGATGTTCCAAGGATATAATCACAACTAAGAGTGGGATGGGGGTTGAATTGGTTTTTCACTTTTTATAAGTTTCAAAATATTAAGAAACTTAACCCATGAAACATGTTAAGATTTATTTCCTTATAAACCTTTAAAAAATAAATAAGGATTAAATAGTAGTAAAGAATTAAAGGTAAACATGAATTAAAAGGTTTTCCTCCAATGTTAGAACCTACATCCTTTCCATAGCAACTCTTATGGGTTTATAGAAATCCACTATAATTAAAAGGTGAATACATATTTTCTCAAATATTATTAGACACCTTATATATTCCAAAAGGAATGAATATACTGGCTCTCTTCATTTTACTATGTTTTCTTAATTAACAATTAATCCAAACACAGGCATAAAAAATTTGTTGAGTGTACTCCACAAATGATCAGTACTAATGCTTAGTCTGATTTGGCTATGTCTAATCTTCTAACTACAATAAGGACTATTCTGATTTTTTCTTTTCCTCAAACACTCAATTAAATCTTCTTAAATTTGGTGGGAACCTTTCACATTGAATTATAAATCACTCCACTTTTTCTACATGTGTGAATGTTTCAAATAATTGAATGATTTGAGCGCATATTTATAGGAAACTTGAAAACAAGGGAGGAAAGATTGAAAATATTTCCCGCTTACTCAATTCTCAAAAACTAAGAAAATCACTCACCTTTATTCTTTAATATTTGATCTATTAAATACTCCTTAAATTTATCCATGATATATGTGAAGTTGATATTCAGGTTTGACAATGCTGAATCTTGATTCTTATTTATTCAGAAACATGATCAGAAATGTAGTTTAGATATTCTTAGAAACATGCTCAGAAATTCGGTTCAAGATTCCTCCAAAACATGCTATAAAAAGTGGTTCAGTTTTCTTAGAAACAAGATCATAAACGATGTTCATGTTTATTTAGAAAACATGGTACAATTTATTTAGAATACTTTTTTTTATTTTCTCAGAATTCAGGTTCTGATTTGCTTAGAAATCAAGATTCAATTTTTTCAGAAATTAGGTTCCTATTTCCCCAAAATTTAGGTTTCGATTTATACAGAATTATAGTTCCAATTTTTGCAGATTTTTGGATCCATTTTTATTAGAATTATGGTCCCAATTTTCTCAAAATTTATCTTCTGATTTTCATAGATTTTAGGTTCTGATTTCTTCAGAATTATGATTTTTATTTTTATATAATTCAGGTTCTGATTTTCTCAAAATTTTGGTTTTGATTATCTTTGATTCTTTATCATAATTGTGGATCTTATTTTTCTTATAATTTTTCTTAGAATTATGTATATTATTTTCATTGAATTAAGGTTCTGATTTCCTCAAAATTCAAGTTCAAATATGTATAGAAATGGGGTTTTCATTTGTACATAATTTAGGTTATGATTTTTTCATAATTTGGGTTCTTATTTTCTCAAAATGTTGCGTAAAATTTTGGATCCGATTTTTCTTAGAATGTTTCTTAGAATTCTGGATCAAATTTTTCCCAGAGTATTGCTCATAATTTTGGATCGTTTTTTAGAATTTTTCTCATTTAATGTTTTTAAACCAATTCATCATTTATTCAATAGGTTTCTAATGAAAATTTTCATGATTTGTGAGAACTTTAAGATCAAAAAATCATCGTCTAATTTTCATTGAAAGTATGAGAATCTCTCTGATTCTAAGAATTCAACAACATCACTTTCTATGATTCTTCAGCAACAAAATGGACTTCACCAATATCTTTCAAACTCAGAAACCTTTTTCAAACATAGAAACTTCAATCTTTAACATCAACTAAGATAAACATCCAGAAAATATCAACATCATATTACATTATATAAAAAAATTTATTAAAAAAAGGTTAGTTGTTCACAAATAAAAAACATTACTAAAACAAAAAACCAAAATGGTTCTTCAATATCAACCTTTGGATTTATTGACAACCCTTGTTAATAACATTTCAAACTCTTAGAATGTTTTCACAAATAATGTTTTAGAATTTTTTCGAAACATATCCTTTCCCAAAAGAGAGATTCCTGACAACACAAAAATAGATAAATTAATTTTTTGAAGTATTTTAGTCCCTTGGTGGAAATAAAATTTTGATACTACATAAATATAAACTCCCCCTTACTCAGACCCCCTAATTTTATCTTTCTCTATCTCACTTTTATTTTTCTATCTCATCTTACCTTTTCTCTCCTAAATTATATGACAACCATAACTTCAGATTCATAAAATAAAGCTAAGAAAAACCATATTATAAAGTAAAAAGGTTGTTTCTTACTCTCCCCCTTTGTCAAAATAATCCACTGAAAAGTGGGGGTAATTTCATATAATTTCTAAGATGACATGGGAGGTGGATAAACATAGAGTTGTAGCATCAATGTGACAAACCGTTCCTTCGACATTGCTTTTGTAATGATATTAGAAATCTCATACATTATTATTGTATATTCTATAAAAACATCTCTATCAGCAACATTCTCTTTTATGAATTGAAATTTAATATAAATTTGTTTTTATGTTTAGTGTTGGGAAAGATTCTAAGAAGGACCAATTGCACTTATATTATCACAAAGTATCTTCAATGGTTAAAAATATTTTACTTTAAAATATTATTTCTAAACATTCATCCATAAAATTTGAGAACAATCTTGAGTAGCTACAACATATTCAGATTTGGATGTACTCAATATTACAAAACATTGTTTCTTACTATGAAAAATCACACAACATTCACCTCAGAAAAATGTTCCTCTTGAAGTTGATTTTTTATCATTATAATCACCATCCCAATCAACATTCGTGTAACTATGAATCTTTAAATCACAGTTTATTATTTATGACAACCCATATAAAGTTATTACTTTCAGATATATCAGAATACTCTTTGATTCCAAAATATGTTATTCTTTTAGATTACTTTGATACGTGACAAATAAATTCATAGCATAAAAAATATTAGGCTATGAAGCTATAAGGTAAGGAAAACTTCTTATCAGTTTATGAAAATTATTCTAATTCACACTTATTCTAGATTCGTCTTTTTTGATCCTTGTTCTCACTAAAATAGGAGATTAAAATTCATTTAATTCTATCATTCCAACCTTCTATAACAATTCCTTGGAATAATTTTCATGAGATAAGAAACTTTATCTTTCTTTTTGTTAAACTTTTAAGTCAAGGAAGGAAGGTAATTCCCCCAACATTGATATTTCAAAGTTCTTCATCTATTTAGAAGACTCTTCACAAACCTTTTCATCATTCCCAATAAATATTATATCATCCACATCAATAATTACAATTAATTTTAATATGTATAATTTTTTTTAAATAGAATTTGATATCAACTTTTCTTTAAGAAAATTTCAACTTTCTAAAAAAAAATTCAAACTTCAAACACCAAGAGCATGGATATTGTTTCATCCCAAAAAAATATTTCTTCATTTTAAAAACATTGGTTTCAACCTAATAATGTAAAAACCCACAAGTTTGTTCAATGAAATGTCTTCGTTAATATCACCATTTGTGAAATTTTACTTTACCACCATCTGATAATCTTTGTAATTCCGATGGGCAGACACTACAAGAATCATTTGAATAGTTTTTAACCTTATTTAATTCTTATCGAGGAGAATATAAATTATGTAAAAAGTAGATAAATTCCTAAATTCGTGTACAAGAATTATTATTGATGCAAAAATATGATGACTCCTTATCTCATATCTCATGGGCTCGAAGTTGTTGATGCTTCTACGATTTTTTTCCACCTATTGAGAAAGATGCATCTATGGAATTCACTAATAAGATAAATATATAAGTTAACAGATAAGATAGAAATGATATTATCATTTACTTATTATAAAATGTTTATAAGAATTTGATGTGTCTCAAAACATAAAAAATCATCTAGGATAAGCTGGAGAGTATTTTCAAAAGAAATAAACAAGTCAAGGAGGCAAAGCTACAAATCTGGCATAGTAAGTATGAAGTCTTCAGAATGGGAGATGATGGAATAATTGATGAATACTTCACTAGATTTAATGAATTTTTTTTGAAACATTAGATGATTTAGGGATGTCTTGGACGATTCTAAAATTGTAAAGAAGCATATGAGAAATATTCCAAATAAGTTCGATTCTAAAATTTGGCCTTAAAATATAAAGATTATCTAACTCTTAATGAATTGAATAACATTATTGTTTCTTATATAATGAATAAATATTCAATCTTTAAGAATAAAATGAAATATGAAATGGATTTTGATGCCATGTGAAAGATTAAAACACATTAAGTTAATGAAGATGATCGTTGTGAAACCAAGGATAAAGAATATGATGAGAAAATGAATTAAAAATTTCTCTATTATCTATGAACTCTCAAATAGGAAGAGTAAATTATGGGGGAACTGGGCAGTACTATAGTAGTTAGTATAGCGGGACCTATAGCATCACTATTTGGCACTATATAACCTAGTAATATTCCCCCTTTTTGGCCTTTGGGCCACTAATTTGGTCCCTGAGTTCTTTAAGGCCTTAGGGCAACCCATGACTTCAGGTCAGTTAGGTCTTTGGTCCACCTCAAGGCATTTGGGCCACCATAAGTGCAGATACAAACCTGACAACCTACAAGGAACAAGCTTCAGAAGGAGGATGATAAATGAGATTTCACTGTGACAAAAGCTAAACGGATTTAAAAAATGATAGGGTATGACACCTGTCATCGGGACAAACTTGTTCATGCACGAGAAAGCCTATTTGAATAGTCATGCAAAGGTGGAGAGTTGATTTCACAATAATGATGTTGGGGGGGGAATACTTCCAAGTAGTTAGTCTGGGTTGTATGTAATGTTTGAAGCCTAAGGGCATTGAATTCCTCTAGGTCCTATGATCCATGTACTACTTACTCCTACAGGCTTTGTAAGTGTTCCACCTCACCCCTTGAATGGTGGATTATCAAAAATGAAAAACAAATAAAGGCCTTCTGGCCATTGGATGGATGGATGGGGGACACTTTAGACACCCAAACATAAAAAACATGGTAATTACCTTAATTTTATAGTATAATTAATACATAACATAAATAGACAGCCAAAGATCATATTAGGTTAGTGTCTTTGGAAACTTGAAACATAAACTTCAAATCATTGTGAAAGATCTTCCAAATCTCCCATAAAGATCTTCCCCTTTTGTACTCCTACCTAAAATAATTCTATATATCCCAGGGAAAAGAAAACATAAAAATATTGAGCTCAAAGGCTCGGTAAGTGTAAATATAGATAAAATAAAACAAACAATATATATTTTCCTGTAAAAACATGAACATAATGTTTAAACATCAAAATCATGAGTCATGAAATAAATCGTGAATGTGCATGAGGAAAAAATAATAAGGAAACATTAAACGTGATAGAATAGAATTGGAATAAAACATTAAAATGTGTAAATCAAATAAGCACATAATATTATTTTTATTTTAGCTAAGGGATTTCTTCCAAGAAAATTAGAGTGGAAAAAGTCCATTACCGAACTGAATTTACCTATCGTTCTAGACCTGTATTACTGAAACGAATTTACGTTCTATTCTAGCCATGTATATATCATTAGATATAAATTTTTACCCAATGAATTGGAAGATGATATAGGATACACCCATCTCATAATTAAATATTTCTTACATGTTCCACAAAACCATAAATCATTCATCATCGCATAACCCATAAAATAAAATGGGATTCATAAACATAATTCCATCATAACATAATCCATATAAGATAAATGGACATCATAAAAATAGTTAAATCATAAAAATAATCAAATAAAAGTAATAATAGGGATAGAAACATAACCCTATGTCATCTTAGACAGAAAACAATTTTGATAAAACACATGCGATTGAAAAATTTTCCCATACCATAGGTATAATTTCTTCAATATGTGTCGGAAACTCAAGTATAGTTGGTTTAAACATATTATTAACTTTTTTACATAGCCATAATAACATTTATGATATCATATATGACTCACTTATGACTTTATATTACCCGTTCATTTTTGAATTCCATGTTAAATCAACGATTTCAATAATAATTGTTTCATTAATCGCACTTGTTTGGACATGTTATTATTCATATGATTATATAGATAATGATTTACATAATTATATAATTTAAATCATTATTTATATATTATATATATTCAATATATAAATATATATTATATATCAATAAATAGAATGGAATACACCATTCATGGGGACGGTAGGCCGTATTGAATGCTATTTTCATTTCCTTATTAAATTGAATGGAATTAAGTAATTGAAATATATATATATAAATAAAAACATTAGAATTTTTATGTAATATATTTCATGATTATTTATTATATATACATTATAATCATTCTTGGATGGTTAACTTGGATAATGAATCACATCGTGTCGTGGAGACGGTAAGTCGTATGTACACATGAGTGACGATATCGTTCCTATAGTTGTTGAGTGATATTGAAGTTTGTAGTGTATAATATCTCAGAATTAGTATCATGTTATAATAATCATATATAGTTATTATTTCCACCATTATACCCATCCAAGTATAGTGGTGGTAAAAACAGATTACACCACGGTGTGCAGACGGTAATCTATACGTACGCATGCACAATGATTTTTTTCATAAGATGGTTAAAAGCTGAAATAAAGTTGTTTAATAATTATAATAACATATAATTATATTAGTGATAAATATTTTATTACGTTATAATGAAACAACTAAAGAATAAGAAGTATAAGAAGAAATAAATTTGAATGAATTGTTTGAAGAGATTACCTCTTCCTCGACATTCCTCTTCTAAATTTCTTCTTAGGGAACTAGAGATGGTCTTTTGAGAAGAATAGAACCTACATAAAATAAATATGGAAGTTTATAAGATAAGTTTGTATGTCTTGGAAGAACATTAAGTCTCAAAAATGAGTAAAGAGGAGAGTGAGGAGGTGACCTTTTATAAGAGAGGAGAGGGGCACTTTAAAAAAGATACAAAACAATAATTTATTATTGATTAAATTTCTATTTAAAATACTCTAAAACTTATTTAAATATAATATAAGTTTATTTTGTTTCTAATAATTTTCATACAATAATATTTTTAAGAGTTTTGAATATTTTTTATCCTTATCTTTTGGGGTTTATCCTTATTTTACCCTTTTTAATCTTACTGTGATATCATGTTATTTACACATTATGGGTTAATATAATTACCATATCATGTCAAAATACCCCAAAAAGTTAATTTTGACATATTTGGACTTATATTAACCATTTTACATAATCATTGATTTTTATTAATTTAATATCATTTAATAAACTATTTTATGATTTAAGTTACAAGTTATGTCAATTTTGGATTTTATTCATACTTGAGTTTTTTAAAAAAATCATTACAAACTTATTACTTATAAAAAAGAATTAAATAATCCTTAATATTTCAATGGAATCCAAATTTTTTTTTATGTCATCCAAATTTTTAAATAAAATTTCTTTTAATAATTATAAACTTATTTATTTGAATCTTTCATTAATGAGGAAATCACTAAATCACAATTATGTCAGGAATAAATATATTTATCTAAAATCTAAAAATTATAAATAAAATACCCTGATATATTAAATTTTGTTTATATTTATAATTAATATTGATAAAAATATATATCATTTATATAAACCTCTATTAAAATCGATTTAGTAAAAGATATATGTTTAGTTTATAATTATATTTACTTAAAATTAATTCGTATAAGTTTTTATTTTCACATCCAAGTGAATCCATGGGGTCACAAAATAGACCCTTGGATGAACATGGTCAAAAATATCTTATAAAATAGGATTAGGACATGTGTTAAGGTAATTTAATATTATTATAATATTATTTTATACCCTTATATACCAGATTTACCCTTTAACCATGGTAAATAAAATAATTACTGAAGTTAGTATTGATAACGTCCAAAATAAAAGGTAACTATTTAGAAAATTTAAACCTTATGATTCTAAATATGAAATACAATTTTACCAATTCAAAATACTGAATTTTTAGCAATTAATTTAGAATTATTTCCCATTGTCTAATCGAAAATATTTTTTTAAAAAGTAATAACTATCAAAAGATTTATATGTGTTTTTGTCCAATTTTAAAGTGAAATTACATAAAATGACCAACATTGGATTAAATTATTAAAAAATTATACAATTACAGTTTAAAATAAATTATAAAGGTAATCTAATTATATAAATAAAATTAATGAAAAGGCATCTTTTAATTAAAATGCAGTATTTTTCACTATTCCTTAAAATTTGAATTTTTTCAGAAAAATATAAAAAATTAAAAAAAAACAATTTCATGTATAGATTCCAAAAAAAAAATTTGTTTTTTCACATTGAGCATATAATAGTGTCAAAAATATATTTAAAATGGGGTCTTCATCAAAAGGAGGTAAAACTGCATTTTTTTAAATACTTCTTTTATCTGAAAAGGATATAATATTCTCATACCATGTTCTATAAAATGTGTAAGATGAATGATGTTGTAATAAAACTAAAAATGTGGTTAATAATATTTATAAAGGCTAGTTTATATCCCATTAAATAATATTATTTTAATAATATATCATTGTTTAGTGAAACTCGGTATTCCGCACAATGCAAGCTATCAAGGAAGGTCACTATTGCTTGTAACGTAAGGCAAGTTAGTGTAGAGTGTAGTTAAATCTTTCATTGGTGCTGTATATAAAATAATCAAAACATAGTTCATTTATACATTAAAAAAATTCTATACTCAGTTTTGCGTGAAATTAATTTTATCAAAAGAACTTGAAATTGTGTGCGACACAAACCAAGTATATTGTTGTGTATACAAAAAGCTAATACGGTATTGCATATCGCGAAATATAATATTGCTGCAGAGTAAAACACAATACATCAATTAAATTAAAAATAATATATCTCATAAAATCTCATAGTATTACATTCTACCCCCTTAAAATGAATATCTACAAAGAAAATCATTAGGGATATAAATGGTTTTCTACTTGAATGTTTTTTCATGGAAACCCACATCGTAAAAAGGGATAATAAGACATAATTTTAAAATGGAATGTAATAAATATAATGGTTACCAAATGTAACACATCACTGGGTGTCCATATAAGAGAGCATAGATGGGAAGTGAAAAAATGGATATGGAAGAGAAATCTAACCATCATGTTCTAATGGATAGTGATAGAGAATAATGTTTGGAGAACATAAACTACTAGTAATCCATAAATCATTAATGATTTAAGGGAACAGTTAATTAAAAAAATATGAGGGTAATAGTATAAAGTTTTTTGTTTTCAAGATCATTTCCCTAATGTGGATGAATTTTTTCATAAAGATAAATACTTACTTGATTTCAGTGTAATGTCACCATTGGTCGTTCCCTAAAAAATTTACACTGCATCTCTTATTTAAAAAAAGGATATTGAATTATGTGTATATCATCTACTTTCCAAAAATATTTTAATCACTTTTCATGATTATAGGTACCATATAATTATGAAAAACCATAATAGACCAATAAATAGATATTCCAATATTCGATAATACAATGAATGAGATTCCACAATACTATTTTGAAATCCCATTACATAAACACTTAATCATTCCCCTACTTCATTTTCATAATAAAAATCGCCAATAGTGATCTCATGTGACTTCCATTTGTGTTTTTTCCTTAAGAGGTTGTTGATGTCGATCAAAATCAAAACTTGTATTAGTTCATTGGTATGAAAAATGCTCCATTTCCCGATACTTATAGCATTAAAGTGTTTGTGGTGCGTTCTCTATAGTCTTTCCTCCATTCACATCATTAATATCCATTTTACCATTACATCAGAAATAAAATACTTGAGGACCATATTTTAAACACTTGAATCATTTTCTAGTCCCTTTAAGACAATCTCCACCATGCTTCATTCCACACTTTGAGCATAATGAAACATTTATCTTCTTTTCATAATATCATTGATATTTCCCATCAAACTCCGTTTTTTGTTTCTTATCAAAACATTGAGATGGATAAGTAACCACCACTTCTACTTCTACCTTGACATAACAATGCAAAATATATTCATAGATACTGATGTATCTTATAGTTAATCCCTTTCGATGACTTGGTTTTAAGCCACTAAATAGTCGATCAACATTACTTTCAGTTTGGATGATATAGACAGACACATACCTTTTCATACTTATAAAATTCACCTTGTCCATATCAACAGATTCATTATATTTTGATTAAGATCAAGAAAATACTTTTCCATCTTTTTTTGAATAATAAGAGGGATGCACATATTGAAAAATAAGTTGTTGAAGTAGTCCCATTCCATGTATTCAATTTGATCTTGTTTACTTGTATTCTTAGTTAGAGTCCACTGCTGGTCTGCTTCACCTTCTAAAAATTCGATAGCCAAAATGACCTATTCATGTTCCGAACAAAGAAGGATGGTAAATATCTTTTTAGTGGTACTGATCCATTTTTCAGCAACAAGTGGATCAGAAGACCCACTGAAAAAGGTGGTGTTGCCTCATGAAGGACTCTATAGAATTTTGTTACATTCACAGATCATTTGGGAGTCTTGAATGATTCATAGGTTTTGTAAGTACATCAATAAAATTTTTCATTCCATCTCCCATAACATTTAGTTTTTCATGAGGATAATCATTGTATTTCCCAGTGCATTTATCGTTAACACATTTCATTTGAGTTCTATCTATCGTCTAAAATCCAAAAATAATAGTGTGAGAGGAAAAAATCATGCTATGAAAACAACGTAGTCAAGGGAGAGTACCTTCAATATCTAAAATCTTAGGTTTATTTTTAGTTTTTTCATGATCGTTACCATAATTTTAGGACTGTATCCTATACCTATACTTATCCTTAGGGACATCCCTAGAAATAGCTTGTAAATATCTATTGGGATCTCACTTATGTTTTCGCATCCTAATTTCCAAAGTTTAAGTAAACCTTCTATATGATACCAAATATAAAGACCCAAGATTGAAAAACATAGAAATTACATTACATTTGAAAAATACTTAATACATGACACAAAAAGACACCCAAATATCGTATTAGTTAACTGTCTTTGGAATCTAGGAACACAATCTTCTAATAATGGTAAATGATCTTCAAAATCTCCCATAAATATTTCCACCTTTTATTCTCCTACATAATACCTTTTACATATATCTTGTGGAAAAGAGAACATAAAAGGGTGATCTTAAATGACCAGTAAGCATAAAATTGGATAAAATAAAACACACCATATACATTTGAATATAAAAACCAGAACAGAACATTTAAACATCAATATCTTGAGTCATGAAATAAATCATGGAAGTACATAAGGCATAGATCATAAAAGAACATCAACCATGATAGAATATTATTCGTATAGAACATGTAATTTTGGAAAACTATTAGGAACATAATATTATTTCCATATTATCCATTTCATTACTACCAAGACCATCATAGTGAAAAAATTCCATTACTGAACCGAGTTTACATGCGGTTCCAGCCCTGTATTACTGAACCAAATTTACTTTCTGTTCTAGTAATTTATATATTATGAGATATAAATATTTAACCAATTAATTGGAGGGAGATATAGGACCCACCAATCTCATAATTAAATCATTATTAAATGTTCCACAATAACATAAATCATCCCTCAGAGCATAACCAATTAAAAAAATGGGATTCTTAAACATCATCCCATCACAACATAGTCCATAAAATATAAATAAACATCATAAAAACAATTAAATCATAAAAATAATCAAATAAAATTAATAATAGGGATATAAAGATAACCCTATGTCATATTAAATGGAAAATAATTTTCATAAAACACTTAAACTTTATTCCTATGGAAAATATCCTTTCTTCTTTAAAACGTATTCTTTTATCAAAATGTTGTCAAATTATAAAGAAATAAATTTAGTTGAAAATAAACTTGAAATATTTTAGAGGAAGATTCATGGAAATAAGACGTTAAAAATATGTAAAAATATGTTCATGTCGTATATGTTAAAAAACATTCTCCTCATACTTTTACTGGAAAATACAAAAATTACCTCGTATAGTAAACAAAAGAATGATTCCTTTCATACCATGTTGTAAAATAAAAAATGGGTAAAATATAATTTAAAAATTAATATAACAATGAAATAATTTTTATAAAACATTTAAATGGATGATAATTATTTCACCAGAAAATACTTAGGTATAAACAATCTTAGATAAAACTGAAATTGCAAAATTATCCCTTACCTTACTTCCGATTTATTCTGTATGTTTCTGAAACTCATGTATTGTGGGTTAAAAGATATTATTAACTTATAAAAGAACCATAATAATATTTAAGATATCATATATTATTCCCTTACAACTTTATATTACCCGTTATTTTGTCAATCCCATGTAAAAGCAACATTTTGTATAATAATCGTTTCATTTATCATATGTGTTTGGACTTGTCATTCTTTATATGATTATTTAGATCATGATTTAATTACATCCAGAATGTAAAACATGATTTATATATCATATATTTCTTTATATAAATATATATAACATATCGATAAATGGAATGGAATACACCATTAATGGGGATAGTAGGTTGTACATATGCTTGAATGCTATTTTCGTTTCCTTATCAAATTGAATGGAAGTAAGTAAATGAAATATATATTTAAATATATATATATACATAAATCTTATAGAATTATTATTCCATATATTTCATGATTCTTTATTATATATACTTTATAACCTTTCTTGAATGGTTAACATGGATAATGAATCTCGTCGCGTTGTGGAGACAATAAGTTGTACGTACACACGAGCACTGATATCGTTTCCATAGTTTTCAAACAGTATCGAAGTGGGTAATGTATAACATATCAGAATTAGTATCATGTTATAATACTAATTTATAGTTATTATTTCCATCATTATACCAATCCAATTAAGGTGGTGGTGATAAAAAAAATTACACCATGACATGGAGACAGTAATTCATACGTACGCACGCGCGATGATTTCATTTTTCATAGGGTGGAAAAATAGTGAAATAGGGTTGTTTCATATTTATAATAAAATATACATATATTATTGATACTTATTTTATTACGTTATAATGAAACAACCAAATAATAGGAAGTACATGAAGAAATAAATTTGAAAGAACCGGTAGAAGAGATTACCTCATCCATGACCTGCCTCCTTTCAATTTTCTCTTAGGACACTAGAGATGGTCTTTTGAGAAGACCATAACCTCTATAATATAAATAGTAATGTTGAGAAGATAAATGGGAAGGTTTTTAAAAACATGAAGGAAAGAAAAAGAGTGAAGAGGAGAGGGAGGAGGTTCCCTTTTATAAGAGAGGAAGGGACACTTTAGGAATGTTCCAAAATATTAATTTATTGTAAATTCAATTTCGATATAAAATGGCCCCAAACTTATTTAATTATAATATTAGATGGTTTTTGTTTTAATAACCATCATACTATTATTTTTTGACAGGTTTTGAATATTTTGATATGCTTATCGTTTAGGTTTTACCCTTATATTACCCTTTTTAATATTACCTTGACATCATGTTATTTACACATTGTGGGTTAATGTAATTACTATATCATGTCAAATGATCCTAAAAAAATTATTTTTGACATATTTGGACTTATATTAACCATGTGGACTAATAGTAGATTTTTATGAATTTAATATCATTTAATAAACTGTTTTATGTTTTATGTTATTAATTATGTCAATTTTGGATACTATTAATACTTGATTTTTTTTAAAAAAATTATATCATCATTATTGCATTGTAAAAAAGGAATTAACTCATACATAATAAGTCAATGGAGTCCAAAAAATTATTGTGTGACATCAAAATGTTGAAATTAAATTTATTTTAATATTTATAAACTCATTTATTTCAATCTTTCATTAATGAGATAATCATTACATCATACTTGTGTCATAAATAAAAATATTTATCTAATGTCTAAAAATTATAAATAAAATATAATTACATAGGAAATAGTTTTACATTTCAAATTACTATTTATATAAATATAGATGAGTTATATAACCCTATATTAAAATCAATTTAGTAAAAGGTATATGTTTAGGTTATAATTATATTTACATAAAATTAATTCTTATAAATGGTCATCTTCACATCCAACTGAATCCATGGGGTCCAGAAATCTACCCAAGGATGCCCATAATCAGAAATATATCATAAAATATGATTATAAAGTGTTGTAGGTTAATTTAATATTATTATAATTTTATTTTTATTACCCTTATTTACCAGATTTACCCTTTAACCATGGTAAATAAAATAATTACATAAGTTACTATTCATAACATCAAAAAATAAAAGGTACCTATTTACATAATTTGAAACTTTTGATTCAAAATATGGAATAAATTTTTACAATGTCAAAGTAAGCTAGTTGCATTAATTAATTTAAAATTAAATTCTGTTGTCAAAACCAACAAGCAGGTTTTTAAGAAGTAATAAGTATCAATAGATAGACATGTGTTTATGTCAAATTTAAAAGTGAAACTACATCCAATGACAAAAATTAGATTTAATAAAAAATCCTTGTCCAAGTACATGTTATAAAAAATTAATAAGCTAAAATTACAATATAAATAAATTAGACGAAAATGCTTTTTTGAATTAAAATGCACTATTTTTCACTATTCGTTAAAATTTTAATTTTATACGAAAATACCAAAATTTCAACCATATTAAATTTTTTATGTAATACCCCGAGCTTCCACGATACGCTTCTCATTCAATAATGCAATAGCTTGCATTGTACGCAACTTCGAGTTCTAAAACACCGCGACTAATAAAAATAGCCGCTGTGAATAGTAATAACCACTTTTTAAAATTATAGAAATTTTATATTTCAAAATGGACTTCATTTTTGGATTCGGAATATCGAAATTAGCCTATGATGAATTTTTGGTATTTTTCTGAGAACTGCTAATTTTTTATGAATAGTGAAAAATACTTAAAAACAACTTTTCTAATCAAAATAATTTATAGTGATAAATTATACTATTTAGTGGTTTTAAAGTATAATTAGAATATATTTTAGCCATTTTATCCAATGGTGGTCATTAGAATTAATTTAACATTGTAATTGGAAATAAACAATTGCCAATCTTTTGACACAAATTGTTTCTTAAAAACACGCTATTTATTATGATAGCGGGAATTAATTATAAAATTAATTAATGAAACTTATATGTTTGTAATTTAGTAAAATAAAAATCATTTTTGAATTAGGAATATCAATTATAGCTTAGGGTGAAATTTTGGCATTGTTCTGAAAAACTTCAATTTTTGATGAATAGTGAAACCACTAAGTGGTAGTTAAAAAACTGATTTTTCGTTTAAATGAGATATTACCACTTCTGTGGTTTGATTTTCAAAAATCCGACATTCATGGTTTTCATTAAGAAGTAAAATGTGGTTCAATGAGATTAAAATAATTTTTTGGTGAATAGTAACTTTTAAGTTCTTAATCGCGATTAGAGGTTATTAGTGTAGTTTAAGGTAAAAATAATGTTTTAATAATATGAGATGAGCTTGACACATGTGCTACCCTCATTGGATGTGCCATGGCCGACCAAGAAAATCCATGGGTCAACTTGGGTACCCCATGGAGCCACTTTAGTTGGAAAATGACATAAATACCTTTTATTTAATGTTAAAGTAAAAAAATGACACAAACATGAAATGTTTTACTAAAACAATTTTTACATGGGGTTATACAAGTCATATTTTTGACTATAAATAGTAATTTGTAAGCTAAAAATATTTCCTACATCATAGTATTTTGTTTATAATTTTTAGACATTAAATAAAGTAAATTATTTTTGACATCATGATGATGCAGCGATGACCTCATTATTTAACGATTTAAATAAAATGGAAAGACAATGTAATATCTAAGACCTACACATGTCCAAAACCTATTGGATGGGTGAATTTATAACCCTTATCACCTTAACCTCGAATTATATAAGTGTGGGACCTTTAGAATCTGAAAAGAATTGTATAATAATGTAAACTTTCTTTACTTTTCAAGAGTGTCCCTCCTCTCCTCTTATAAAAGGCCCCCACCTCTACCACCTCACTCACACTTTCAAGCCATTTGGCTCGGCCAACCACTGCCCAAATACTCTCCCAACTCCCCCCTCTTACTTCTAGAAGCCTCAATTTGGGCAGAACTCAACCCAAGGAAGCCTTTGGCTCAAATCAAAAAGAGTTACCCGATTTTGAGGTAATGTCTTCTCTAATGTTGTTTTGTTTTATTTATCTTATCCAACCCCCTAAACACTTTTTATTCATTTATTTTGTAACAAAACCAGTATCCTCAATATACAAGTATGGTTTTATAAGAATTATTAGAGCTACACATACACACACCTACATCTAATGGTTAAAGAACATACTGTTTCTGTGGATGGAAAAATTTTCCCTCACGAAACGATGATTGTTCAACACTCATATAACACCTCTAATTGTGGCCATTATGATGACACTATTTTTATATATGATATATATTATGTTTTCATTTCCCTTATGATTTTTTATTTTTCATTTATGTCATACCATTATGGTTTCCATTATGGGTAAACGCGATATTTTCATTTTAGGAAGTGCGGACTACCGCCCCCTCAAAGTGATGTGAATCGTTAATACCATATGTGGGATGTATAAAGGATGGAGTAAATGATATTATATATGATATTATACTGGAACTATATTATAACTTTATATAATTATGATTTCATTCCATTAAATACTAAATAGAAATGAAAGTAGCGTTCTTGCGTACGTACGGCTTACCGTCTCCATGAATGGTGCATTTCATTTCTTACCTCAAAATGTTACGTAATAATATGAATGAATGTATATACTGGATATATATGATACATATGACATCTAAATCATGAATATAATTCTGGATATAATGGATATTATACCACATAAAAAACTTGTAATTATAAGAAGTTTATTGTTGACTCAAGTACCTAAGATCGACAAAATGACTGTTATAAACTTTAATAATTACATAATGTTCATAACATGGTAATAAGGGATATAAAAGGAATAATGAACATGAAAAAGGTTCTTAAGTAAATAGAAATTAACTTTAGTTTATTATTCAGGAGGGTAAAGAATGGTCGAGTCAGGACAAGACGCAAAGTAAGGGAACTTCTTAACCCAATTTCCATTCTTTGGGTTAATCTCCTACTTTCAAATTATGCCATAATATTATTATGTACTATCTTGTATTTATTCTTTCTTTATGTGTACATATAGTGAATACACATAATAGATATATTTTATTTAAAAAAGATCTTTTTAAGGGACTTCGTCTCAATCTCCATTCATTGAGGCATATTTTGTTTTATACACATACTTCTTTTATACGGTGTATAAACCCCTTTGACTTTTATGTTTATCCAAAAGGAATATTTTTTATACGAAGCTTTTTACTAAATGACAAAAGGGAATTTTTTTGTCGTACCTATGCGGCGACAACGACTTCTCTGCTGTCGTGACCATTATTTGAGTTTCGGCTTCCTTTACAAGCCATAACTTTTTAAAATGAAAAATAAATACAAAGTTTTAATGTTCTTTAATTTTGGTATTGAAAATGGTTTCGAAAGTGTTTTTATTACATCAATGTGTTGTATTGATATCTTGTGATTTAAGTGTGGGAATATTATGTTTCCTTTATGCATGTTTTATGTGATACAATTATGTTATGGTTTATGATATGTTTAAACCTATTCATACGAGGAATGCATTGGACTTATTAAGTGACGGGTGGAGCCCGCTATAGCTCCTCGATGCATCAGTAGGTATCATGAGACAACTTGATGTGGAATTTGCTGAAGCCCTTTCCCAATTTGATTTATGGTTTTGGCAGAGGCCTTAATCATTTTAGACGTCTTGGCTGAGGCCTTGACAAAATGTTTCAGAATGTCTGGCATTATGCATTCCATCATTATGAAAGTGGTTAATGATATTTCATGTGAATATTCGACCAGTAGAATATCCATGTGAATAAGTAAATGGAATTATCTCATTTTACATTTTCCATATTATATTGAAGTTCATGTTTAAAAGGCTTTTGTTTTAGTTATATATTGCCTTAAATGTTTATGTTTATTGATGAAAGCTTCCGCTATATTGTTATCCTTACTGAGCATCTGAGCCCACCCCATTCAATGTTTTAATATTTTCTAGGATGTGAAGAAGTATTTTAGGAATGACCTGCAGGGATAGTCCGAAGAGGATATGAGTGTGGACTATGAAGACTTTGTTATTAGTTTTTCACTTTATGATGTAATGTAAGACTTATGAATGTATCTAGTGTTTCCAAGGCTACTAAACTAATCGGTCTTTCGAGACTTGATCTTTTGTGATCATGCCAATGTTACAAAGTAATGCACCGACTCTGGGTAGCTGGGGTCAGGGCGTTACATTTAATGTCCCGATTATAATAATGAAGTTTATTTTTTCAAATTTAAATTATATAGGTGTAAAAAACTATATTTAAAATGGGTTAACAAATAAAAGGCGGTAAAAGTGCATTTTTTTAAAAAAATATTTCTTTTATCCAGAATATTTATTTTGTTCTCATAACATGTTCTATAAGTTGTTTAATATGAATTATAAAGTTTCAAAATATAATATGCGGTTAATAATATTCATAAATTCTAATTTATATCCCCTTAAATAATAACATTTTAATAATATATCGTTGTTTATTGGAACTCAGTATTGCATACAACGCAATCTATTGAGAAAGGTTAATCTCACGTGTAACTCAAGCCAAGTTAGCGTATCATGTAGTGAAATATACCTTTGGTGTTGTGCATAATATAATCAAAACATAGTTCATTTATAAATTGAACAGAATCAATAATCAGTATTGCGTGAAATCAATTCTATAAAAAGAACATGAAATTGTGTGCAACACAAGCCAAGGGTATTGTTGTGTATAATGCAAGCTAATAAGGTATTGCGTATAGTGAAAGATATTCTTTGTGTATCATACTACACAAGACATCATTGAAATTAAAAATAATCTATCTCATAAAATTTTGGGGTGTTACATTCTACCCCTTTAAAATGAATTTAGCCATTAAATTCACATAGGTTATAAAGGGTTTTCTACTTGAAAGATTCTTTCATGGAAACCCACATCATACAATGATATATTAATACATAATTTTAAAAAGAAATATTAGAAATGTAATAGTTATCCGAAGTAACTTATCACTTGGTTTCCATATAGGGGAACATAGGTGGGATGTGAAAACATAGACATAGAAGAGAAATATAACCACAGGGTTCTGATGGATAGTGAAAGTGAATATGTTTTGAAGAACATTAATTACTAGATGTCCAAAAAAGAATAATGATTTAAGGAACCACATGATTCATCAGATTAGAGGTTACTAGGATAACATTTTTCGTTATCAGATCATTTCCATATCGGTGAAGAATGATTTCACAAGGGGAACCAATTACATGATTTCAGTTTAATATCATCATCGATCTTTTCTTGAACAATTTCCACTTCATCTATTATTTAAATAATTGAAGTTGAATTTTTCATTCTTGAAGTGTTATAAGATCATATGATAGAAGGATAGGTGATTCCATTTGTCTAAAAAAGGGTTAGAACATATTGTTAAATATTCATATGACTACCTATTGTGAGATAACATTGTAATCTAAAAAACATTAACCATAATATAAATTATACTATCCATAAATGGATAACACTACAATACATCCAAAAACTGAAAATTTAAACTTAAAAGGTGGTGAACTAAATCAAATTAACATTTTTCTCCCATATCTCATTTGGCGGTTCTTGGTTGTCACATTCCAAACATCTTAATACATTATCATGAACTCTCTTAAAATATGATAATAACATAAATTACAGTAGAACCTTAGTGAAAACATGAATAATATCAAAATTAACTTTTCGAAAACACCAAATATACCAAAAATTTGATATACTCAAACCATGATATCACTTTTTCCCTTTTATCGATCATGAGATCATTAATACTATCAAACATATTATTTTCTCATAATCTCTTCATTATACACATATAATCTGCTTTCCAAACATATGTCAATAACTATTCATAGTTAGAGGTACCATATAATTATGGAAAACTATAATAGACCAATACATAAATATTCCAATATTCTGTAATACTATAAATAAGATTCCACAACACTTTTTTGAAATTCCATTACATAAACACTTAATCATTCCAATACTTCATTGTCATACTCAACATTACCAATATTGATTGCATGTGGATTCCCTTTGTCTATTTCATTAAGAGGTTGTTGATGTTGATCATCATTAACCATTGGAATAGAGAATTGGTTAGCATAATTCCCCATTTCGTTTCCCTTATAGTATTGACGTGTTGGGGTGCGTTCTCTTTATTCTTTTCTCCATTCACATCATTAAAAACATTTTTCCCATTACTTCGGCATTCATCTTCTCGATGAACTTCTTTTGTACACTTGAAACATTTTCTAGTCCCTTTAAGACAATCTGTACCATGATTATTACCAAACATTGAGAATAATAAAACATTTATCTTCTTTTTACCATTGTTCTAAGATTTCAACTTGAACTCCATCATTCATTTATTGTCAAAACCACAAGATAGCTATTTATCACAAACACCTAGTTCTACCTTGATAGAACAACACACAATATCTTCAAAGCTAGTAATGTCTCTAATAGATAATTCCCCACAAAACTTTGATTTAAACCACTAATGAATTGATCAACTTTTCTTTCAGGTTGAATGATAAATCCATAAGCAAATCTTGAATTCCTTGTAAAATTCACATCTTATGTACCAAAAGATTCATCATACTTTTTCATAAACTAAAGGAACTACTTTTCCATATTTGACTGAATAATACAAGAGATATACTTATTTAAAAAAAGTTCTTGAACTCATCACATTCTATGGATTCAATTTCATCTTATTTACCTATATACTTAATTATAGACCACCACTGACATGATTCACCTTTAAAATGATAGATATCCAAAATGACCTTTTCATGTTCCGAACAGAGAAGGATGGTAAATATCTTATTAATGGTACTGATCGATTGTTTAGCAACAAGTGGATCAGAATACACACTAAAAGAAGGTGTATGTTTCCCCATGATGGACTCAATAGAATTTTGTTCCCTTATATGCCTATTTGGGAGTCCAGAATGCTTAATAGCTTGTGTATGTATAGAAATAAGATTTTTCATTCCATAACCTATAACATTTTTTTTGTTCAAGAATACAATCATTTCATTTTGTAGTGCATTTATCATTAACACAGTTCTTTCTGGTTCCAACATTCATCTAAAACCCAAAAATAATAGCATGAGAGGCAAAAATCATACTATGAGAAGAACATAATCAAGGAGGAGTACCTTTAGTATATAACATATTAGGTTAAAATATGGGTTATTCAGGATATTTACCATAATTTGAAGACATTTTCTTATACTTATACTTAGCCTTAGAAACATCCCTCGACATACCATATAAATATCTCTAGGGATGTCACTAAAGTTTTTGCATCCTAGTTTCCAAAGGATCACTAAACCTTCACTTTGATAGCAACTGTAGAGATCCATGATTGATGTACAAGGAAATTACATTAATTTTTCTTTGTACTTAACACATGAAAAATATAGACAACCAATGATTGTATTAGTTTATTGTATTTGGAAATTCAGAACATAATCTTCTAATCATGGTGAAATATCTTCAACATCTTCCAAAATGTTCTTCCCCTTTTTTCCTACCTAAAACATTAATTTATATCCTAGTGAAAATAAAACATAAAAAGTGTGTTCTCAAATGCTCAGTAAGGGTAAACATGGAGAAAATAAAACAAACCATATACATTTCATCGTAAAAACAGGAACAAAAAGTTTAAATATCAAAATCACGAGTCATGAAATAAATCTTTAAAGTACGTAAGGCATAGATCATAAAATAACATTATGAATGATATAATAGCATTTTCATAAAATATATAATTGTGGAAAAATAATAATAACATAATATAATTTCCATAGTATCCAACAGATTTCTTCCGAGACCATCATAGTGGATGATGTCCATTACTGAACCGAGTTTACTTTCCATTACAGCCCTATATTACTGAACTAGATTTATTGTCGTTCCAGCCATGTTTATATCATGAGACATAAATCATTAATCAATACCTTGGAGTGAGATATAGGTCCCACTCATCTCATAATTAACTCATTCTTATATGTTCCACAAAAATGTAAATCATTCAGCATAGCATAACCTATGATACAAAATGGGATTCTTAACCATCATTCCATCATAACATAATCTCTATAAGATAAATGGACATCAAAAAAACAATTCCATCAAAAAAAATTAAATCAAAGTAATAATAGAAATAGTAACATAACCCTTTTCATTTTAGATGGAAAATAAATTTGATAAAACTCTTGAACTTAATTCTTGAGTAAAATATCCTTTCTCTAAAAATATTTTCTTTTATCAAAATGATGTGAGATTTAAAAATAAAATAATTTAGTTGAAAATAAACATGAAATATTATAGAGGAATATTCATGTAAATAAAGTGTTAATAAGACATTAAAATAAATTCATTTTTTATACGTTTAAAAAACATTCTCCTTGTACTTTTACAAGAAAAGTCAAAAAGTACCTCATCTGTTAAAAAAAAGAATGATTCCTTCCATACCATGATGTAATAGTAAAATAAGGTAAAAATGAATTTAAAAATACATCGAATAATTAAATGTTTTTTATAAAACATGTAAATGGATGATAAATATATCCCCAGAAAATACTTACGTATAAACAATCTCAAATAAAAATGAGATTGCGAAATTAACCCTTACTTTAGGTTAGATTTCTTCTGTATGTATCTGAAACTCTTGTATAGTGGGTTTAAACATATTATTAACTTCTAACAAAACCATAATAATATTCATTATATCAAATATAATTCACATAAAACATTATAATACCCATTCATTTTTCAATTCCTTGTTAAAAGTCATTTTTGGTAATATTCATTTCATTTATCGTACATGTTTTGATTTGTTATTCTTCATATGATTACATAGATCATGATTTAATTACATTAAGAAAGAAAAAAATGATTTATATATCATATATATTCCATATATAAATATATATATTATATCGATAAATGGAATGAAATACAATGTTTATGGAGATGGTAGGTTGTATGTATGCATGAAAATTGTTTTCCATTTCTTATTAAATTGAATGGAAGTAAGCAAATGATATATATATATACATAAATCTAGTATCATTATTATGTCATATATTTCATGATTATTTATTATATATAATTTATAATACTTCTTGAATGGTTAACAAGGATAATGAATCTCATTGCGTCGTGGAGATGGTAAGTCGTACGTACACACAAGCGACGATATCGTTCCCATATTTGTTGAATGGTATTAAAGTGGATATTGGATAATATCTCATAATTAGTATCATGTTATACTAAGAATATATAGTTATTATTTCCATAGTTATAACCATCCAAGTAAGGTGGTGGTGAAAAACGGATTATCCCATGACGTGGAGACGGTAATCCGTACATACGTACAAGCAGTGATTTCATTTTTCATAGGATAGATAGAAGGTGAAATAGGTTTTTTTCAAATTTATAATAAAAAATATATATATTAATAATACTTATTTTATTAATTTATAATTAAAAAACTAAATAATATTAAGTAAAGTAGAAATAAATTTGAAATAATTGGTAGAAGAGATTAACTCTTCCTCGATGATCCTCCTTTAAATTTCTTCTTAGGGCACTAGAGTTGGTCTTTTGAGAATACCAGCATCACTAGAATGTATCTAGGGATGTTTAGAAGAGAAATGATCAGTTTTTGTTTGATATTTAAGGCTTAAAATAGAGTGAATAGGATAGGTATGAGGTTTCCATTTATAAGAGAGTAGATGGGCACTTTAGGAAAGTTCCAAAATAGTAATTTATTATAAATTAATTTTCAATTTAAAATTGTCCAAAACATATTTAATTCTATGATAATATGATTTTAGTTCTAATACCCATCATGTCATAATTTTTTGACAACTTTGGAATATTTTTTATCCTTATCTTTTTCGTTTTACCCTTATTTTACCTTTCTTAATCTTACCATGATATCATGTTATTTACACGTTGTGGGTTAATGTAATTACCATATCCTATCAAACGACCCAAAAAAATTTATTTTTGACATATTATTACATATATTAACAATTTTGTAATAACATAAATTTTCAAGAATATAATATCATTTCATAAACTATTTTATGTTTTAAGTTATGAATTATTTCAATTTTTGATACTATTCAAAATTTACTTTTCTTTAAAACAAATTCATAAAAACATTATTAATTCTAAAAAAAAGAATTAAATCTTCTTTGATATGTTAAATTAATCCAAAAAATTCATGGATGACATAAAAATGATCAAATTAAATTTATTTTAATATTTATAAACTCATTTATTTGAATCTCTCATTAATGACGTAATCACTATATCATAATTGTTTCATAAATAAATATATTTTTCTAATGTCTAAAAATTATAAATAAAATCAATGATGTATTAAATAATTTTATATTTATAATTATTATTTATATACATAAATACCAGTTGTCTAAATCTCTATTAAAACCGATTTACTAAAAGATATATTTTTTGTTTATAATTATCTTTACTTTAAATTAATTCTTATAAATTGTAATTTTCATATTTAAGTGAGTCCATGGGGTCCCAAAATTGACCCAAGGATTTCCATGCTCGGACATAACTCATGCAATAGAATGATGACATCTTTATGGTAATTTAATATTATTATAATATTATTTTTAGCCTTATTTACCAGATTTACAATTTAAGCATGGTAAATAAAATAATCACTGAAGATACTATTCATAGCGTCCAAATCTAAAAGGTTCATATTTACACAATATGAACCTTAAGATCCCAAATATGGAATCCATTTTTAAAAATTAAAAATATTAATGCTATAGTAATTAATTTAAAATTAATTCCCGTTGTCCAAACCAAAAAACACATTTTTTAGAAGTAATAACTATGAAAATATTGACTTCTGTTTATGTAAAATTGAAAAGTGAAATTACATAAAATGAAAAAAATTCTATTAAATGATAAAAAAATCCAATTAGACTTTAAAACCAATTAAAAAGATAATCAAACTATATAGATAAATTATATGAAAAGGCGGGTTTGAATTAAAATACAATATTTTTCAGTATTCATTAACATTTTAATTTTATCAGAAAAAATTATTCATTTTCAAAAAAAAGTAAAATTTTATGTCTCTATTCAAAATAAGAAGTCCATTTTCTCAAATTGAACTTATAAAAGTGTCCAAAAATTATTTAAAATGGATGCGCCATCACATGGCGGTAAAATAGAATTTTTTTGAAAAATAATTCTTTTATCTGAAAAATTAATTTGGTTCTCATACCATGTTATATTAAATATGAAATATGAATAATAATGTTATAAAATTCAAAATATTTTTAATTATATTTTTAACGGATATTTTATATCCCATTAAATAATAATATTTTAATAATAAATCTTTATTTAGCGAAAATTGGTATTGCATACAACACAAACTATCATGAAAGGTCACTAATGCATGCATCGAAATCCATGATAATTTTGTTTATAGTTCCATCTTCCTTTGGTGTTGTGTATAAAATAATAAAAAATCAGTTCATTTATAAATTAAACAAAATTTATACTCAATGTTGTGTGAAATTAATTCTATCAAAGGAATATGAAATTGTGTGAAACACATTCCAAGTATATTGTTGTTTTTGCAGTAAGATAATATAGTGTTGCATATAGTGTAAGATAATCTTGGTGTAGCTAAAAACAAAATACTTCAATGAAATTAAACAAAATCTATCTCATAAAATTTTATAGTGTTACAAAAAACAACTTCTCAAATTTTTCGAATGTGGTGGAATTAGGAACTTTCTATGTATTTTTCGAAGAAGAATGTTGGAGAATATAGAGATGATTCTGAAGAAAAATAGAGATAGAAGAAGTGGAAAAAAATTATAAATAAGATAAGTCTTCCCAAAAAAATCAAGAAGAAGTCTTTTGAAAAGAATACAAGCATTTTGAGTAAGAAGGTTGAATCAGACTCAACAGACAATGATTTTTTTGAAGACAAAAGTTCAAAAAAATTCAGAACCTTCATTGAAAATGATGGAAAAACAAAAGTCTCTTCAAAGAGAGAAGAAGGTGGGGAAGACTCTTATAGAGAGTTTCATCTCAGAATATAACTTCTAGAATGTATTGAGAAAGAAATCATTCATGAAAGAATTTATATTATTGAATAATGATCGTGAAGAAGTTACTGATGAAAGAAAATATGTCATCAAGAAGGAGGATGAATACATTCAGCATATTCTAAGATATAATCATAGAAATACCGAACATGGAAAGGTGATTGAATATCATACCAAGAATATGGAATCTAATGAATAAGAAGTTAACAAGTTGTAATCAAAACATCTTGTGTCTTAAAATACCCTGATGATGACGAATGAAAACATCAACAAAGATACAGAATTAATAGCTAAGACCTCTACATTTGCTGTGAATTCTCAATACTAGGAATGCTTGTGTGGAAAATGGTTATGAGAAACATATCAATTCTACAAAATTTGAACCCTTACATAAAGAAAATGATGGTCTATATCCTAAGAATTTGAAGTCTGAATGAAGTTACCAACATAAAAAATGTTTCTATAGGTAAAGATAGTTATTTAATAAAAAATAAATATTTGAGGGCTATTAATGGTGCTTTGTAATCTACAGGCATAAATATGATAATTTTTGGCACAATTTATCTCTATTCGGAAGAAGGTTTGAGAAAAGTGGAAGAAATAGTGAAAGAAAAATGTGTAACAATCATCACTCACATAAAGTTGAAAAGTGAATTCTCAAGATGTCTGAAAAATTGCAACAAAGAATCAATTTGAATGTCTGAAAGGTTTTTTTCGATATTGTGATTTGTCTTGTCATAATTCCAACAGATGTATGACACTCTTTCCAGAACAAGTTTCTTTTGATAAGAATGAAAATAATTGTGAAAATAAGTAGGTTGAGGAGAGAGATTTAGTTGTTGAGATAGAATAGAAAGAAATTAAGGGGAAAAAATTGGTTATTGATAATGGTTGTTCTTCACATATGAAAGGTGATATAAAAATCTTGTATCATGATTAATATCGTGATAGAGGAGAGGTTACTTTTGGCTATGATAGTTCTTTAAAAATTAAAGAAATCATAATGCGAGAGATTGAATTACAGAAACTAAAATCTATGTATGTATAGCTTATTTATAGACTAAAACATAACTTACGTAGTGTAAGTCAAATTTGTGATGATGACAAAGAAGTAATCTTCATTAAATATTCTTGTATCATCAAAATTTGGAGAAATGGAAACATCATTACCAAAGGAGAAAGAACCAGTGAGAATCTATTTCAAATTGTAGAATACAATAAATCATGTTATTTGAGTGTTTAAGATATAAACAATCTATCGCACTGAAGAGTTCACCACCTTGGGATGAAGAACACGAATAAAATTTCAAAAGTCGATGTTGTTTGGAATTTTCTAGAATTGAAAAAGAAGAGATGAAGATGTTTTTATTACATTCTAGAGGGGAAAAATGAGTAACAAATGTGATAAAAAATTTGAGATTCCATATAAAAAACCACTCGATATTATTCATTCAGATCTATGTGGGATGATGAGACATTAATCAACAAAAATGGATTTATACTTTATCACTTTTATTGGTGATTTCACTCAGATGATAAACGTCATGATCATGAAGCACAATTCAGATTCTATTGACATGATAAAATTATTAAGAAAATATTTTGTGAAAGAATTGAGGGTTTCCATAAAGAATATGAGAACAGATAATGGTACTGAATTCACAAAAAATTCTTTTGAATCATATCAAATAAAGTATGGTATCAAATATCAGTAAATTTCTACCTATACTCCACAACAAAATGGACTAGCAGAAAGTAAGAATATGAGTTTGGTTGAAATAGGAATAAGTATGGTAGAATAATAAAAACATTAAATATTATTTTGGAAAGAAGATATTAGTACTACTGTACATTTTCAAAATATATTCTTATTGAGATCAGAAACCAAAATCACTCCTTACGAAATGTGTTATAATAATAAATTCTTATTGAAATACATTAAAATCATTGTAAGTCCATGTATGTTTCGTGTAAAAAATCTATATTTAGGAAAGTTTGATGAGAAAGATGAGGAAGGAACATTCATGGGTTATTAACCAAATTGAATATGTTAAAAATTTTGGAACAAACATTTAAAAAAAGATGATGGACTCATATAATGTGAATTTAATTTAAAATCAAAGATCTTTAAGAAATGTTTTTTAGAATTATGAGGATGAAAAATTAGAGAAATACATCAATAGAGAATGTTATCCAATATAACCTCATCATGATTTAGATGAGTCATGTGGTGAAGAAATTGATGGTGAGGATGGAAATATAATATTTCATACCATAATAAAGTAGGTTGAATCTGATAACATTATTGGAAATCAGAATGATCCTATTCAGACAAGTAGGATGTTGATATTATTAAATCAGAATTCAATTATCTCAAAAGTTGGAAAATAATCAGTTTCAGAGATTATTCAACATAAATAATGGATGGATGCTATGCATGAAGAGTTAGATCAAATTGAGAAGAATGAAACATGGGAACTTGTTCCAAGTCCAACAAATAAATATTTTATCATAACCAAGTGGGTTTACACAAACAAATTAATGGAGAAATAGAGAATTAAATGTGAAATGTTCTCACCAGATTGAAGAATTTTTCATTGAGTGTTTAAGGAAATGAAAAATTGGAACCGTCCTTACCATAATAAGAGGATAAAACTTATGCAAATTAGTCTGAGGATTAAGACTAATCATTTTTTGGTCAGATTTAGAAATGTTTTTATTCTTGTGTTTAGCTTAATTTTTATTTAAAAAAACTTTATAGATAGATGGGAGTCAGCATAAGTTTTACAATTTAGAGATAGAAGGTGTCTAGTGGGAGTTGTCACATGTTGTGTTCACTTTTACATTATGGATTATTTCTATAGACTCACCGGAGTAGAAATGGAAAGGATGGAGGTTATCACATTGAGAATAAACCTTGTAAATTGTGTGTGCCATACATTCTTTACTAATCTTTAATGACTATATATTTTTAAATATTGATATGGAAATCAATCTCAATAGGTTTCATAGGTTGAGTTTCTTAATATTTTGAAACTTATAAAACGAGAATAACAAATTCAAACCCCCCCCCCCCACTTTGTTGTTATACGATCCTTATAGATTCACTGGAATCCTCGAAAAATTATTTTTCATGATAATTAAAATTTTATTTAAAATATGTATTAATCCTTTGATTAATTATATTTTTCTATTACTATGATGACTCTTGATAGACCTAGTATTTAAAAGTGGAAATAGATTGTCTTAGAAATGAAGGTGTATAATTCATTCTATAAGAATTTATACATACATCATAAATAAGTGACTTCCTACAAATTATATAGTATAATGTCACATTATTTAATCTAATACTTCTTAGTTAAATTATTCAACATTTTTATTTGATACTTATTTTAATTCATTACCTTATCAAAACAAATGTCACATACTTGAAAATAATAACATGAGATCCAATTATTTTGATACATTATAACAATAATCATTATGTTATATGTGATGTGTAAGAATCAACTACACATCAATATAATGCATCATGAAACCAGCATGACTTCAGGTATGTGTTTTTAATTGAAATTAACATTATATTAAAAATTAATATGACATACTCAAAACTGATCAAACACATTCAGATAGTTTTAATACTTTAGTAAAATTATTCATAAGTCATTTTTGATGTTTAGGAATCTACCACACCTTAATCTAACACACAATGTGATCGATATGAATCAAAGTGTATGCTATAAATTAAAATTGAAATTTAACATCAAAATATGTTCCAATCATTGAAAAATAATAAGAAATACTTTTATTGTCTTTATAATTTAGTAAAATGATGCTTATGTCATTTGTGATGTGTATGAATAAATTATATATCAATACGAGGCATGGTTTGACCATTTGACTCAATGTATGTGTTTTTATTTAAAATCCAAAATTTAGTTCAAAACACACAAGAAATGTTCCAATTGAAGAAAACACATATTTATTATTTTGATACATTAGGATAATGATCCATACATCATTTATGACATTTAGGAATGAATTTGATGTCAATCTAATTAATGACGTGACTGGTATAACTAAAGGTGTGTGTTTTTATTTACAAATGATATTTTACTTCAAAAAATTTGTCACATACTCAAAATTGAGAAAACACAATAAGAATATTTTTATAATTTATTAAAATGACCCATAATTAATTTTCACATATAGGAACCAAATGTACTCAATCTGATACATTATGTTCCTCAAATGACACAAAGTGTATGTTATCAATTTAAAATAGACATTATTGTTCAAAAAAAGTGTCACACATTGAAAACTATGAAACTTTGATCATATTGAATATATAAATTAGGGAAATGATTTATAGGTAATATATGAGGTGTATAAATTAGTTTCACTTAAGAAAACAAATGATTTTACAGGTATGAAACAAATTAATCATTGTAGTTTAAACTAAAATTATAGTAAAACAGACCCATGAAAAACTCAAAACTAAGAAAACACATCCATATTGTTTTGATACTTTGAGAAGAAAATACATATGTAATTTTCTGATTTTTAGGAATCAACCTCATTCAAATTAGATGCATTGGGTGACCGGTATGACTCAAAGTGTGTGTATTTTGTAAAAATTAATATGTTAGTTCAAATAAAATTTCACATACTCATAATAGAAAAAAAACATCCTATTTTTTTGATACTTTAGGATAATTGTTCATAAGTCATTTATGACATTTAGGAATCATCAAAACCTCAATCCAAAACATGGTGTTCGTAGTATGACTCAAAGTGTATCTTATCAATTTAAAGTTGACATTTTGGTTCTAAACATATTTCACTCACTAAAAACAAAGAAACCAATTATCTTTATAATTATGGAAAATGATTCATTAGCCTTTTGAAGTGTAATAATTAGTTCGGTATCGATCAAACACATAATGTGTTTGATATGACTCAAAGTGAATGTTTTCAGTTTTAATAAAAATTTTAGTAAAAAAGACACTTGACATACTCAAATATGAGAAAACACATTATGATTAATTTTATACATTAATACAATGATACAAAGGTTATTTTTGGAATATTGGAATCAACCTCACACCAATCTAATAAATTGTGTGACTAGTATGACTCAAAGTGTGTTTTTTATTTAAACTTTACATTTTAGTTCATAACACACATAATATAATAAAAATTAATGAAAAACATTTTTATTGTTTTGATAAATTTGAAAATTGATCTAGAAGTAATTTTTAATGTTTAGGAATCAACCACACCTCAATCTGAAACACAATGTGCCTAGTACGACTCAAAGTGTATGTTATTAGTTTATAATTGATATAATAGTTGAAAATGTGTATCACTCACTAAGAAGAAATAAAACACACTCATATTATCTTGATAAATTATGAAAATTATTCATAATAATTGGTGATGTATAGGAATTAGTGACATATTGAACTGACACATGACAAGACCAGAATGACTCAATGTGCTTAGTTTCAATTTTAATTGACATTTTAGTAAAGAAATTCACATGACATACTCAAAATAGATCAAATTGATTTCAATTGTTTGGATACATTAAGAAAATTATTTATAAAAAATTTGACATGTAAGAATAAACTACATGTCAATATGATACATTGTGTTATATGTGTGACTCCAAGTGTTTTATTTTATTTAAAATTTTCATTTTTTTCAAAATACATGTCACACAATAAAAAATAATCAATAACATTTGGGTTGTTTCGATACTTTAGGATAAAAATCAATAAGATATTTTCGTTATGCTGGAATCAGGAACCCCTCATTCTAAAACATGGTGTGCCCAGATTTACTCAAATTTTTTCTATTAGTCTAAAATCGTCATTTTACCACAAAATGTGTTTCACTCAATGTAAATCATGAAAACATTATCCAATTTTCTTGATACTTTAGTAAAATGATTCATAATTCATTTATGATAAGTAGAATTATGATTTACCTTAATCAAATACACAACATTCCCAATATTACTCAATATTTAATGTTTTACATTAACATCAACACTTTTTTTTCAAAACAACCATCACATAACCAAAACCAAGAATAAATATTATTGTTTTGAAACATTAGGGAAAAGACTCTTAAATCATTTTTTATATTTAGTAATTCTCTACACCTCCATATAAAATATAGTGTGACTGGTATTATTGAAAATTCATGGCTTCAATTTAAAAATGACGTTTTATTAATGTATCATTTCATATTTATATTTATTTTTTTCTTTATAGTATTACTAACAAAAGAATTATTTTCTTATATAGTTTCACTCTTTTTCTTGAGTTGGGGTGCTTTGTTTGGATACTGATAGCATGAAAATGTTCTTTTTAGATGGGGTCATGTGAAAAAGAAAATTTAATATTTATTTTTTAAATTTTTGGGTTAAATTATAGTTACTAATGTAATTTTATAAACAAATGGTTGAAAAGTATGCAATATTGTGTATATTTTCTTATTTTTTTATTTGAGTATTATTTAAATTAAATTATGTATTTTGGATACAGTGTTCTATAATTTTAGCAGTACACTACAACAGTTTTTATTTGATTCATGTGATTTTTAGCACCAACAATGGAACCCCTTTATTGGTGAAAACTGGCACAGGTAAAGGTAAATTCTATCAATAATAAAAATAGTGCGGATAAAATGGAATCCCTTTTCTTAGTGCTGATAAATCAACACTTTGTAGTGATGATAAAGGGGGTTCCTAGAACTGATAAATGGGGGGTCTATAATAGTGCACTATACATATTAAAATAGGTAGAACGACTTATCAAAATGAGTACCACAGTGTCTATAAAATGGAGCCTCTAGTAGATGAGAAAATTTTATCACTATTACAAATATAAATATAATATATTTTATTAATTATGATTTATAGGAAACTAAATATACCTTTACACTTAATATATAATATATTTAGTGAAAATAGATTATATAATAATTTTGAAAAATTATATATGATTAGAAATCATATTTAATATTTAAATATATTTAGAGTAAGAGATGTAGATTTTATCTCTCATCCATGGAGAGACTATCTCTTTACATTTCAATTGTGATTGCTCACACAATCACACCCTATTATCATCTAAGATCTGTGAAAAAGAAATTTTTGGCCACTATGAGATGTTTACGGCCTGCGACATTAAGCGTCGTCAGATAAAATCTGAAATTGAGTGTCAAGAAATTGGGCTCACAGTGATTGATTGTCAGAATAATAACTTTGGAAATTCCAAATCAGGTATGTTTTAATTTGGTAATTAAGTAGGATTGTTCCAGTCTATGAGATCATTAATGGGATGATAAATTGGGGGATTCATCCCACTTGGAGTGTTTTTCGGTTTCCTATTTTGGTGATGAATGAACTACCTTTGATATGGGACCTCAGCAACATTAAGAGGTCGTGTGCCTGGGTGTCTGATGTGTGCTCCAGTGAGGCATTTTTTTGGGTTTCAGATGAGCACATGTCGATGAATAAGTGGTGAGCGTCTTGATGGAGGATCTGGGATGCTTCAAGAAGGCTAGACGGAGGCAGGTGATCTTGTAGTTGACTAGTTTCTTTGGGACCCTGGAAATGGTGCTCTTCCTGGAGGCGTTGTGGGTGCCTTGATAGTGGGGCTGACAACGAGGTGGGTCTTCTATCCCGGCGGTAGTGATAAGGGGCCATTCTGGCAGATGATTGGATATCGATGTCGTATTCTGGTGAAGGGGAGGTGTGTTCTGAGACAACCTAAGGCTACAGGTGCAACGACATGATTTGTTGTAGGTGAGATCATACCACGGGGGATGTGTTGTCTCCACCGGGGGATTCGGCTTAGGGATAAGGGTGCCAGAAATCACATGGGGTATCGACCTCGGATAGTCGGTGTAGAAATCAGGCTACTGGTGGGTGGATCCTTCTTTTTGGTCATTTGTTGGATTTTGAATCAACCATGAATTTGTAGCTTAATGAATGTGTAGGGGCTTTGAGCCTTTGTATTAAGGGTTATGTTGCGGGTCTCTGGGATTTTTGGTGTTTTGAGTGACTTTATTCTGTCTTTTTCCTCGTTTGGTGATGTTTCTTGTGCCGCTTGTATTTTTTGTTTCGTTGTACTTTTATTTTCTTAAATAATTTTTAGGGACGATCTTGCTCGAGTCCTAAACTTTCCTGGTATATAAATATATTTATATTAATATATATATATATTTTATAAATACAAATTATATTACAAAAAATATGTTTTTATAAATCATATTTAATTTATAAATATATTCATATTATAATGTCATATATTTAGTAAGAAACACTTTATAATTTAACTAAAAACAAATATTAATTAGAAATATTTAATAATTAATATTAATATACATTTAATAACATTTTTATATCAATGTCATTTGTTTTATCAATATGAAATATATATCAAATAATATATATTTGTTTATTAATTAATCAAATTGATTAATTATGTTACAGTTAATCTGTCAAAAAATACGTTCACATGTTCATATATAAAATAAATTCAATTTTGTAGAGAAAAACATCTGAAGATAATGAATTTCAATAAATAATTAATTTTAGATTTTAATTTATTACTATTATTTATTTAATTGATTATGTTTTAAATTGTCAGATTTTATTTAAATCACTTATTTATATTAAATAAATATTATTTATTAATTTTTAATATATATACTAAATGTATTTATTATTACTAATATTTATTTATTTAATAAATTTAATAATTTTTGGTTTTTTATTTTTTATTTGATTAAATTTTTTGTAATATTGTTCACTTTGATTATATTTTCTTAATATAATTGTAATTTACATAATTAATTTATGTATTAATTTTTATTTTAACATTTGTTCATTGTTATTTTTAAAAAATTTGTAGAATTAATAATCTTTATTCATTTTTTCAATATTTTTTCAGTCCATTCATCTTTTAATCAAATTTCTCTAATTTTAAACATTAATTAATTTAATATTATTTATTATTTTATAATTTTAATTTTATCTTATTTTTTTAAATTTTATTCATTTTAAATATATATTTGTTCAATTTTTTTATAATTTATTCATTTTTATTTATGTTAAAAATTAATATTAATAAATATTTTTAAAATTAGAATATTTTTATATTGATATATATATATATAAATTAATATATATAAAATTTTCTTAAATATTATTTATATAATAAAAAATATGTATTTACATTTAATAAGTCATATATTTTGTAAAAAAATGAATTATAAATAAAAATTGACATTAATTAGAATATTGACTAATTGTATCCAGTAATGAGTTTTTAATAAAATTTAATTTTTTTCAATATAACATATATCAAACTTGTGTTACAATATGTTGACACACACATATACATAATTAAAATAAATTTATATAAAAAAACACACTTATAATATTTCTTGTATTGTGCATCCCCTCGATGCAAATTTCTCAGGGCATATTATACTGGATGATAGAACATTAAAATATGATGTTCAATGACATGTTGATTATCTCCATGAGATTAAAAATGTTTTTTTTATTCAGGAATGTTTGGAAAATGGGGTAATGTTTCAGATGATGGAAGTGATAAGGAAAAGCAGATGGTTCTGCAAAACACTACTCATCGCTAATCTAAGGGCAGTAGTGATTCAATTTCATTCACGGATTCTACTTTAAATAGCAAGGGAAAGATGGTCATTAGTGATGGTGTTTCTCTGGTACATCCAAAAATAATTCCATGGAAATATTCTTCCGTTCAACCTGGGAATGTGTATACTAGGTCATCTTCCAAGGCATTAGAGATTCAGCTAACTCCAGTGTAAGAGAGGTCCAAGGAGAGTATCCTTGGGATCCTCAATCAAAGAAATTCACAATCATAGTGTGAAACTACTGATGAGGATGAGGATTTTGACTATCATTATAATAATGTTCATAACTTTCTTGATTCGTAGTTTTTGTTTATAGATGAGGGAGTGTCTCATTGTATGACCCAATATATTTTCTAGCTAGTTTGTTGCCTTTTCTTTCTTATTTAATAATTTGTGATGAGCTTTGGATTTGGATGGAATTTTTTCTTAATATTTTTATAATATATTCATTTTTTAATATCCATTTTAAAATATTATTTATTAACATAATATACTTAATTTATATTATTTCTTAATTGGTTACCTTTATTCAATTTTTATATTTTTATTCATATTATACAATTCATTATTTTTAATATATTTTTTTCATTTTGTTTCATTTTTAATATTACTTATTCATTAATAATATTAATTATTTTTTAATTATATTTATTTATTAATTTTCTATTTTTCTTTTTCTATTTTTTTTTATTTTATAAAATTTAAAAAAATATATATACATGTTTATTCAGTAAAATTTAAATTTTTTATATTTTTGTAATTAATATAATTAATATTTATGTTTTTCAATATAACATATATTCATTTTTTATTTTTTATTAATATATATAATTAACAAAACTTAATCATTTTTTTAATAATTTGCAATCTAATGATTTTTAATTTTTTTAATTTCACCATTTACCATTCATTTATTTAGTATTATTTATTATTTCATATTAATAATTAGTGTTAAATATTTTTTATTTTTCATAATAATTTATTTATTATTAATATTTTTTCATTACATTCTTCTTAATCTAATCATTTTTTATATTTTTTTACATATTTAATCTTTAAAATTTAATGTATTTAATATGGTTGCAATGTTTATATTTAAAATGTATTCATATTAATTTTAATATATATTCTTTTTAAATTATTATAATAATTATCTAATTACTAAATATTATCCATTATTTAATTTTATTGAATTCTATTCATTTTTTAGTTATGAAATTTCACTCATTTGTAAAATTCACATATTTAAGTAAATATATTCATTAATAATGTTAATTATTTTTTTATTTTTTTATAATTTTTTTATTTTTAATATGTATTTAGTTAATATTATGTAATTTATTTTATATAGTATTTATTGCTGCATTACAATAGTACTCACATAACCATTCCCATCTTTTAAATACAGGTATAATAAAGTCTCCCCCTCACTTACGTCATTTAAGAAATAACAGAACTAAACCTTTACCGCTTCCCCCTCTCGAATGTTTCCGATGAATTAATCATTTCAATATTGAATTTATTTAATTCTTTCTACACATTTTTAGTCTATATGTCCTTGTTTCACCATTATAGTTCTTCCTTTCCCAATCACCAAACGCCCCGATTCCCCTTGGCCTATGGGTACTATATTATCTTGACCTTGTACCATAAAACCATCATTTTTATTCAAAAGGGTTTTGATGCTTAATGTTTGGGTGTTTTTAAATTTTCAGGTTTTATAGTGGATCTTAACATATTATTGGTCGAATTTCCTATGAATGTTAATAGTTAACCATGGAAAGAATTACAAAAATATAAAAATGAAATTATAAAGAAATTTTTTAGTTGATAATTAATAAGATAAAATAACCTTAATGAAATCATAAATATGTAACGTATCTCTAGTTTGATTTCATTTTTTGATACTATATGCTTATATAAAATATATATGGCTATAAAGATGCAGATGTGAAATATAAAATTTTTTATATTAGAATATATATAAATTTATATATGTATACACTCAAACATATATAAATATATATATATATATTTGGAATATATGTTACTAGGTGTGTGGAATGATTGTTTATTTTGGGCCTGGGCCAAATTTTTTTATTAAACGTTAATGTAGAGTAAGTCTATTATATTCCAATAATTAAGCATGCATGATAATCAGTTGGTCGACTCTCCATTTGATTTTCCCTCATATGTGTATTACATAGTCCATTTTTTTGTATTTCATAACGTGGTATTAGAGTGTAAAAAGTATATATTTTCAACATGTTATCTAGATGATACACAATCATATATCTATATATATATTTTTAACATGTGATTTATTTATAGTATTTATTTATATTATTAATATTATTACCAAATGATTTGGATAATCAAAATAATGTCTAATTAAGAATGTAATATTTTTTTCATCAGTTTAATTTCATGTGAAGGTCCCAAGAATAATATAAGTCAGCTAGTGGAACCATATAGGTTTTATCAAATCAGATGAATATCCATAAATAGTTTGAGACATAAAATCCATGACCAACAAAATTTTTAATAAATATTCACATTATAGAATCTAAAACCTGGAGATAATCTTTTCATGTCGAATTTATAATTTATTCATCTTTTATTTGAAGGTATAATTCCTTTATCTCAAGATCTTTCTTTGATGTAGTTGTTGATCTTATGAGATATGATTTTCATATTATCTTCAGTGCTCTTGTAGGATCCAACTATAGAATCACCCTAGTGGTGATCTACATGTTCTCCATAACCATTTAAAAATCACCATAGGAATCTACGGGTGCTATCAGGACATATCCCATCACTTGTATCATTTTCTGTTGCTCGCCTTGAGAATCACTTCAATAAGGATTCGCTTGGGTGGTGTAGGTGGATGACACTCCATTATTATGACTTCTTCTATAGAATGGATCTCTCTAGGTCCTTGAGATAGTTACTTCAATATTTTTTGCACATTAAAATTACTATCATAAATTACGAAATTATATAAATGGGTTTATATAATGCATGGTTATGAAGATAATAATTACACATTCTCCCTTATTATTTTCTATAATCCCTACAGAACCCCTTATCTATAATATTGAAAATAATATCATGAATTAATTAAATATTATTTATTAAAATAATATTCAATATTTCTTATTTCTCATCGAACCATTATCCTGGTCCTATATTCCTCTACAAAATTTTTTAAACCTCCGATAATGATTATTTATTTAATAAATAAAAAGGATTTCATTATTCCTAAATAAATAAATATTATATTTTCTAAATAAAAAATAAATATTCAATAAATATTCTTCTCACAAAATATTTTCACGAATAACTAGTGATGTAATATATATGACCAAGAAAATATAAATAATTATTAAACCATACAGGGGGTAATATTTATTCAACATGTTAAATAATAAATAAAAATATTATTTAACTGTGGTTCTAAATAAACATAGCTTTTGAACCTCTCAACTTCATTCATAGTGGCGCAGTGAGAAGTCTTCAAAAGTATATAGTTATAATATTGAAATACTCTAAGGAACCATTGAGAAAGAAGTTTACGTCGCAATGTCAACAACCTCAATCTAATGATCACTATATAATATAAACCCTTTATCACAATATCGAGGATAAATTAGTTTTCATACCTAGTTCCATCAACCTATGTTCTTGATGTATCTTTCTTTGACTTTATGGAAATATAACTTGCCTATAGAACACCATGGTCATGGATTTATTTTGGAAGCATAATTTCTATCAAAGGGCCTAAGATATCAACATCTATTAAAGAACATATTGTAAAATACTTTCTTAGATTATTTGTTAATAAAATTTCATTTTTTTTCACCCACACGTCCAACTACATCACAAACACATGTCATATCAGTTTAAAAAATACATCTAAGTGCACAAGGTGTAACATACCATAATTATAATCATAAATTCAATAGACTATGAAACATGTTCATAGATGAGAATATCCAATGAAACATATAAATTTGGAATTCCTACTAGTGGGTTTCTTCTCATAATCATATTAATTGGAAATTATAAAGGGCGTACCTGATGGGAAGGTTCATAAAAGTACTATGAGTCACCACCCCTGATAGTCTATATCACTAGTTTCACTTCAAATGATTTCATACGGCTATAAAACATATATTCTAAGAATATTTTCATGGAACATATATGTTCTCATCATAGTGGGTAATTCTATGACCTTTTGGTGTGACAACTACTCTCTGGACATTATCACATACTATGTCATATAGAATAATAATCATGATGTGACAATATTTTTATTAATATTCAAGACATATAAATAAAGTTAATCATAAAGTATATTGAATTTGGTTCCAAGGTACCAAATCCAGCAATAATAAGAATTCTAATTGAGTTATTTTCCACATAGAAGTTTAATTGTTTCATTACAAATATTATTGGATTTATTGAAAAAAGATTTATGATGTAATTTAAAATGGTTATTTTTATTTGAAAATTAGTGTGAAAATAGTAGGTTTTGAAAAATAAAAAAACGAAAGAGTGATAGGGGGTTAAAAAGGGAATAATTTATATTTTGAGGAAAGTAATAAGTTGATTTAGAATAGTTACCTCAATCATGTTAAAGCTATGTAAACATTCCAAAAATAGCACCTATATATATTCAAATTCTGGTACCTTGATTATATATAAATGTATATATATATTAATGAATTACTTATTTGTATTTTTTTATTTTTTATACAAAATGAATATTTTTGAACATTATAGGGAGTATATGAATCAAATATTAATTAATAATAATCATATAGAAAAGGAGTATGAGGATGGTGTTAAATAGTTCATGATGTTTTCAATAAAGCCTGCATAAGACCTTTCTCATATACATTAACTATGTTTATGTTCTTATTATTCAAGATGAATTCATCCAAAAGGGTCGGAAGAACATTTCATTTTACATGAAATAGATCAAAGACAAAAACGATGGTTTGAACATAAATAAAAAACATAATATACATACTAATTGTAATGAAACTATGATTTATAGATCATTTGTTATGAATACTAATGAATATTATGATGATGATCATAGGGAAGAAATGAGACAATTGATGATGACTTTCATGATTGTCCAGTTATTTTAGAAGTTAATTAAATATTAAAAGGGACCATTTTATACTGGTTATGAAAAATATACAACAATGTAAGATGTATTGATGTTATATAATTTGAAATTTGGAAGTGGATTAAGAAACACTAGTTTTTAAAAAATAATTCTTCTCCTTAATGATATTTTACGCAAAGAAAATAATATTACTTATTTAAAATATATTAAAAAACAAATTCAATTCTCAATTAGTTTTATCTCTGAAAAAAATACATGCTTCTGAAAATAATTGTTTATTGCTTCACAAGAACCAAGAATTACATAAAAAATCCCATAAGTTTTTCATGGAATCATACAAGAAATATGAATCAAATCATTAAATGGAAATTTAATATCATTATAAATATTGTTTGACTATATTGTAGGTAATAAATCACTAGAAAATTGATTTTACACATAGATAGATTAATTAAAGATAAGAAACCAAGTCACTATGAAAACTCTCATTTGTGGAAGAAAATTAATTATGAGTATCCTAAATATTGAAACATGCTATGAAACCACTATCTTATGTTATCTATATATGAAATAAATACGGTCATGTACAATGTATTACTCATTGTACATGGTTAGTTATGTTGGTAAATTATAAATTATGAAAGTCGTTGTGCTTAAAGCATAAATTAAAAACGTTATCTCTATATATATCTGAACCAAAATAACCCAGTTATGATATTGATGCCTATTTGGATCCATTGATCAATGATATAACATAGATATAATATATAAGTGTTAAATTTTATTATGATCATATATGAAAATATTTCATATTGATATCCAGGTGTATAAGATGATAAATGAATTTCTTTCTTATGGAAATTTTTTAGACTATATCATCAGTAGACTTTTGGGGTGACCCATTTGCAAGGAAGGTACAAAATCAATTATGATGAATAATTCCTCAAAGACTTTGGTTTTTGGATATCAGAAACACAATTAGATAATTAATGATGTGAGACAAACTAATTTTATTGAAACATAAAATAATGTATAAAACAGTCTCCAAAATGAGTGATAAAATGTTATAGATGGTTAATGATATTGAAACTGGTTTTCATAAATAACATTTGAAAAACATTATGAAATGATGTTGAAAAAATAGATCCATTTTCTTTGATTTATTGTACCTAATTTTTTTGTACGTTAGACATTTTTTTCTGATTTCATGTGTATAAAAGAAATGTATGTAACAATGTTATTGTCATGTTACAAAATGAACCAGAGAAAAAAAGATGGAATTAAGGATAGGATGGACATGATAAACACAGTTATAAAAGAGGATTTGGAATCAATGAAGGGTGAAAGACATACTTTTCTTCCATTAATAGCTTACTCTCTATCCAGACATGAAAAATAACAAGTATTCAACTTATTTAGGGGTATAAAAGTTCAAATTGATGTTCATAAAATATAATGAGTGTTGTGACAATGACTAACTTCAAGTTACATAGGATAAATTCACATGACTATACGGTTTTTATGTAATATTTAATGTCTGTATATTTAGGTTTAATTTTTCATAAATATGTATTTTAAGTGTTAAGAAGACTTTTCTTATTTTTAAAATCCATATGATGTATTTTTATATAAATTATTATGTTTCCAATTATGAATAAATAAATAAAAGTTAAATTATGTGAATTAAATATATTATTCCCACAATCAATCTTTGATGTAATGGCACACCAAATTATTATCTTGGATATAAATATTCAAATACGTAGTCATGTAAAATACAAATGGATTTACCATATTGATAGATATATGATTATTTTTAAAACGGTACATTATGTATTTAAGTTACCCAAAAGGTTTTATTATAGAGAGAGATATTTTTATAGAAGATGTATAATTTTATATCGATCACCTATCAAATGTTGACAATATTGGTATCCCATAGTCTCATCACAATAAATGTCTTACAGAAAAGGGATTCTAGAATGATATTTTTTTCCAAATACCATTATAGAGTGGGAGGAATCCTAACATTACATTGTACATAGTAGTGAAAAGGTTTCTTTGTACATTGACCCCCACAAAGTAATTATTGGACTTGTGAATCCATCAATGGATGAAAGACATATTTCAAATAACCATAATAAAAAATTTAGATGATGGTTCTAAGATTATATCCTTAAGTAATTATATACATATCCAAATTCAATTGTCAAATGAATTTGATGGCTAGCCAGGGGACCAAATGAAAATGTCATAACTTACCCTGTTTATACTTTTAATTGTCATATGTTCTATACAAAACAACAAGATTAATGTCGAATGATAAAAAAATAGTGGAGTTATTATTATGGAAGAATATATTCATTTATTTGACCCTAAGGATCAAAATGAATTTTTGTTGAATATTTCCTATTCTAGAATCATTGAATAGATATACAATTTGGATTATACAAAATTTCAAGAGATGATTTTGTGTATAAATTTTTTTAATAGTAGGAGTGAAGATAATGTTGATGAATTAGAATTTGTGGAGGTGAATATATGCATGTAAGGTTATAAGGATGAACTTTTTATAAAAAAATAACATATATTGAAACTGTTTTATGTCCCATATCCAACAAACAAGAATTGGTCTATTATTCTGTTGGAAACAAAAACAGTTGCAGGATTAGATGAAAATTAAATTTTGTATAACCCTTTCATTAGGATATCACAATAATTTCATAGTGTTCATAATATATAAAATTTATTATATGTTAGAGGGAACCACAAGGATGGGATTTGGATTCCTGATAAAGGATCCAAATATATTTAGCATTTAAATAAAAAAAGTGAGTTCAATGAATTTGATAAAGGATTTTAAATATATTATAATTTTATTCATAATATTATTTGTTCTCTACTACATTTACATAATCTAAATGAACTGTTTGACTAATCTTGTAGATATTGACTTCTCTACGCACTGATGTGACCGATTTCATGGAAAAACAAATGACAAATGGTGAAACAAAAAAAAATTTAGGGGATCTGTAGAATATTGAAGAAAAATAACTCGAATTGCATAGAACCACATTGTTAACTAAATTTACCAAGGCAAGAAAAAAAGTTATAAACTTTTAGGTTGGATGGAATTAACAAGGAAATCCCATTAACCCCAATAAGTTATCATATTTTAGTTACATTGGGGTCACAATGAGCATGAATTTTCTAATTGATATAGATATGTATCACTATATCATGAATATATAAAAGAAAACAAGTTGTGATTATTTATGGTAATTTTATGATATAATTTCTTTCTTTAAATGAAAAATTATAAAGTGAAGCATTTATTTCATTTTATTTATCCCCTATAGTGTTTTTTTATTTTAGATGATTACCATAAGGAATTTATCTCAATAGACTCTCGAAAAGATCATAAAGGAATCTAGAATCTTTTTACAAAGAACATTATTGGTGATGTTGAAGGAAAATTAATCCCTGAACCACCAGCTACATTTACACACATTAAAAACCAAGAAACATTGAAATTTTCACATAGTTATTGAAATGAGGAAACATTTAATGTTCCTTATAATTATTTCTATTTTATTTAATATTATTTTTATCTATTTTAATTCACAACTATTAATTTTTTAAATAATAATGGTGTGATGAAAATATGAAATGTGTATCAAAACCACTGTACCCCTACCGTAATGATAGGATTATGTATACTTCTCTTGAAAAATGGTATGCATTTTAAATCCATATTAAAATATTTATGTGATACGAGAAAACAAATATTTATTTTTTATATAATGATTTATGAATCATAATATGAAGAAAAATCTATCCCACATCATGAGCTACAGAAGCATTCTCTTGAAATAGAGAGGTAAAACCAATAGATGAAAAAACATAAGGATTATGGGATTAATGCATAAGATTGAAATTAAATTATTTATTTATTATTCATAACATTAGTACATAAAAATATCTATTTATTTTTTTGTGTTTTTTATATTTGCTAGACACCAAAATTGAAATCCACTGTACCTGAAGGAAAACTAAATTTAATTGATTTCATGTGACCAGAAAAATATGGTCTTGTTAGAGCTTTAGGTTTTAGAGCATCACCTCAAACATATTTATTATAAGACTATGATTCCAGGAGATATATATGATATTATAAAAGGTATGAAGGTATATAAAAATAATTTGAATGGTATTATCATCCTATTTGGTTTATAGGATAGATACATGTGAAAGGATCAGAGTAAAAAAATAGTGGAACAACATTTAAAACAGAAAGAGGCACATGAACCCATTATAATTAAGGCTAACAATTCCCCTAAATTGCCTTCCTAGCTGGATTAAATAAATATTTTCATAATTTTTTATCCTAGATACGAATAATATAAACAATGATAATTTTTTTATTAATAAAATTCCAAGGGTAAAATTATGTGTGGTTTATATCTATCAACACCCATGCATTAACTTATTTCAATGGGTATAGTTTAAAGTATCATATTAGACATGATAAAATATAAAAAAATCTAAAATATCCTATTATAGTTGGTATTTAAGTATCTCATGATCTTAATAATGAGTTTCCCATTCATCATGATGATTTGGATATTACCATGGTAAATAATTCTATTGAAATATTCATCGCATGGTCGTTTAATATTATAATGATACATGAGTTATTTGATTAACATTTTTTTCAAATAAAAAAACAATAAAAGTTGATGATATAAGGTCGAAAATTGGGAAATTCTATTATAGATGAAAAAACAAGAAACAAAATGTCAAATCAGAACAATCTAGTGGATCAACAATGAAAAAAAGGACCTTCTGAGAGTACCTTCACCCCAACAGTTCTACTATCACATATATTATCATTAATTGTTCATGTAGATTCAATATTCAAAAAAGAAAATGTTTCAATCATTGAATATAAAGAGTAAATATTTATGGAGGCCATTACAAACATTATTGGTCCAGAGAGTATGAAGGATATTTTCAAGTTTAAATGATTGGGATTATTAGTTGGGAAAACATAAATAAGGTATATTTTCATAATCTTATAGTAAAAAAATGATCTATTATTATAATTATAGTTAATAACTATTATTTTCTAATACATAAATATATGTATTATTATTATTATATAAAATGAAGACCAAGAAAATCAATATTTGGACTCATTAATCCATCTATCATTTCTATGAAAATAATTTCTTTAGAATTAGAAAGAATTGGGAAGCAAAATATGATCTAAGTATGGTGTTCTAAATGAAAATAATAGAAAAAATACTCATCTTGATTCCAATAATCTATATGTAAAACTCTACAATATAATATAGTTAAATATATTTATCATTTTTTCATTAATTTTTTTGAAGAACTGTATGTTAATAGAAATTAGTTTGGATACCCCAAATGTTAATTTTTTAGATCCAAAGCATGGATTTTCACAAACATAAACATGCAAGATTTACATTTTGAATTTATAAATCAATACAATTAAAATTTAATAAACAAATTTCAAATTAAAATTTTTAGTTTTTACTTTAATAAGATGTCTGTTATGATAGGGTGTTCAATAAATATCAGCTACATAATGGTATGAGGTCTATGAAAAAACATATGAATCCTAATAAATTCATCAAATTGGGATAGATTAATGTATAAATAATAATATTTAAATATCAAGACATATTTAAAAAATATTACTTATTTTTATTAATGTTTTTTAGTGTATGAAAATAATAATAATAACGAGTGTGGATAATAGAATTAAAAACTTATGAATAATATTCTATACCATAAAAAAAACTATCATCCCTAAACAAGTAATTTCTAAAAGTAATTATAATTTCTTTACAAAATTGAAATTCTCTTCCATTTTTATTTTCTATGTACTACCATGACATTCAAAATACTACATTCCCAAAAGAATTAGTTTTTTTAAAGATAAGTGAGTAGAGTACATGATTTAAAAAGGTTTTCTGAAATCATTTTTATTTGATTATGTATTATGCTTGTGATGTAATACAGTATATTCCCATAGATATACATTTGGGATATGAAATATTAGTATCTAAAATTCATATATATTATTTTTTAAAAAATAAAATTCATGAAGTACTCGAAATCTATATTTATATTTTTATTCTAATTATACATTTTCATTTCCATCCAAACATTTTTTTATATTTGATCCTCCCATGATTAAAATGGAATTTAAACCCCACTATAGGTATTCATCCCAATTTATAAGAAGATATAGATTAGATTATCTTCATCTTCATATGGTTCCTTATTATGATAAAAATAGTATTAATGTTTTGATTTAGGGTATTGAATCTATGATAAGAATAAAAATTATCATGATAATAATCCACAAATTTCTAAGAAATCATTTCTAATTCATTCCAATCCATATATATCTATGTATTCATTTTAGGTTTAATGAAATATTTAGAATACATTTACTAAACCAGTATCTTATGTGATTAATCCAATATTACTATTTTAACTAAAATTTTTAATTCCTTCTAGTGGAAATATTATTATTCCCCATTTATCATGTATTTATATTAAACTATTCAATAATATACTTACATTATGGGTTAGGATGAGTTGGTAGAAAATGAAAAAAACTTTGGAGATGAACCAATAAAGAAATTAATATTTGAGCTGTTTCTTAAGGAGAAGTATAATGTAAATTTATGCTCTAAAGATTCTCTAAAATATAGTAACTTTCCTAAAGTTGCTCATCCTTGTGGGAGATTAGACTTCAATGCTACAGATGAGATACTGAGGTAAGGAAATGGGTCAAGGATCCTTCCATTCAAACATTTTAAGAAACATTACTAACTAATGGGGAAGTTACATCCATTCTTCTTGACTCGTCAATTTCATTTTATATCATGATATCTTTTATTAGTTTTTAAATATATTTTTATGCATTTTATAATCACCTCAACCTCAATAATGATGAAATGTGGAAACTTTATTTACTTTCAAATTTTATTTAATGAAATAAATAACAATAAAAGATATTTTAAATATTAATAGTGATTCCTTACCCACATCCCTATCAAATTCTTAATATATAAATGAAGAATTAACTAGGATGTAAGTTGAACTAGGGTTTTAAGTTGAAGTGTTGATAGGAAATTTGATCTCTATAAGACAATTTAGTTTAAAACAAATGTCATATTCAAAAAACTATGAATAAAATATTGTATTATTTTTAAAATTTTGAAAATTGATATATAATTCATATTTAATGTATAATAATTGTCCACACATCAATCTGACATGTGATGTGGTAGGCATGACTCAATGTGCATGTTTCAATTACAAATGTTTTATTTTATGTTAAAAACGTGTCACATTTTTGAAAAAAATCAAAATATATTTTATTTAAATTAAAATTTAAGAAAATGATATATAAATCATTTTCTATGTTTAGAAATTGACCGCACATCAATATGACACAATATGTGGCTGAAATGAATCAAAGAACATGTTCATAATATAAAAGTGTAATTTTAGTTTAAAACATATATCAAATTATTAAAACCATGAAAAAGAGATTATATTAATTTAATGATTTATGAAAATTATCAATAATTTATATGTGATGTGTATAAATTGGAGGTGCATCAATAGGACACACGATGTGGATGATATGACTCAAATTGTGTGAATTCACACTAAAAGAATCATTTTACTCTAACACATACATCATATAACCAAAACTAAGTAATTTTTTTGGATTGTCTTGAAATATTTTGAAAATAATCTATAATTCATTTTTGAAATTTAATAAAATTCCACACATAAATCTGACGCACACTGTGAAAATAATTACTCAAAATGCTTGTTTTAAACATAAAGGGGATATTTTAGTTTAAAACACACATCAAATTTTCCAAAAACATGTAATTGAGATCATGTTGTTTTAAATATTTAACTAAAAATTACATAATTCATTTTTTATATATAAAAATTGACCACATGTAAATATAACACACGATGTAGCCAATATGACTTAATGTGCATGTTTTCACATTAAAAGGGCCATTTTTGTTTAAAAAACATGTAACATAGACAATAATGTGAAAAATATATTATATCCTCTGGATTATTTAGTGAAAAGATCTGTAAATAATATTTGGCTTGTATGAATTAATTGTATGTCAATATAACATGTGATGTGGTTGATATGACTCGCATTTCATGTTTTCACATTAATAGTGTACTTTTATATTAAAACACACATCACAAAGTAAAAACTGAGAAGGTGATGTTGCATTTTCATTAAAAAATTTAAAATCTATCCATAATTTTTGAGTCATGTATATTAATTTACTACACATAAATCTAACACATTATGTTGCCAGTATGACTTAGAGTGTGAGTTTTCTATATGAAAGTATCATTTTAGTTTAAATCAAATGTCACATATCCAAAAATTAGAGAATAGTATCAGATAGTATTCAAAAATTATGAAAATGACCCATAATTCAATTTTTCACCTATAATAATTGAACATATAACAATCTGACACATAATGTGTCCAATGTGAATCAATGTTTTTGTATTCAATTGTCATTTTAAATTAAAATGTATGTCACATAGTCAAAATTAAGTAAACAAGCCCAAATTGTCTTGAATCATTTAGAAAATTATCCATAATTAATTTTTTTAATGTATGAATTAACCTCACATCAATCCAACACTCAATGTGGTTGGTATAACTCCAAGTTCATGTTTTCAATATAAAAGTGTCATTCAAGTTTAAAATTATTGTCCCATTATAGAAAATAAGAAAATTTACTCAGATTATTTACAAAATTCAATAAATAAATCCATAACTTATTTATAATGTGTAAAATTTTTCCAAATCTCAGTCTTACACATGATGTGGTTGGTATGACACAATTATTATTTTTTCACTATAAAAGTGTCATTTTAGTTTAAATAGAATGTATCATAGACAAACTATTAAAACAATATCATATTTTTTTAATACTTTTGGAAAATTATCCCTAATTCATTTGATATGTATAAGAATTAGATACATGTCAATCTGACACATGATGTGGTTGGTATAACTCCAAGGGCATGTTGTTTTAGTTTAAAATGCACATCACAAATAAAATAATCAACATACAAGCTTGAACTATTTTAAAAATTGGGTAGAATGATCCAAAATTTATTTTTGACATGTAGGAATAGACCCAAAATAGTCTAATACATGATGTGGATAGTATGAATCAATGTATGTGTTTTTAATATAAGTGTTTCATTTTAGGTTAAAACACACATCAAGTAGACAAAATTAAGAAAATTTTCCCAAATTAATTTCAATCTTTAGAAAAATGATCCGTGAATAATTTTTAACTTATAATAATTGGCCTAAAATAAATCCACTAATGATGTTGCTGTAATGACTCTAAGTGTGTTTTTTCAATATAAAAATTTGCATTTTATCTTAAAATGCAAACCACATAGCCAAAAATTAGAAAATGAGATCATACTATTTTGAAAATTTATTAAAATGATCACTAATTAATTTTTGGTTTGTTGGAATCAAACAAAGATAAATCCAACACCTGATGTGGTTAGTATGACTCAACAATCATGTTTTCAAAAAGATAGAATCAGTTTAGTTCAAAATGTGCATCACATATCCAAAACTGAGTAAAGGAAATTGTATTGTTTTCAAACATTACGAAACTAAATATAGTTAATTTTTGACTTAAAGGAACCAACATCATTTCACTCTGACATATGATGTCCTCAGTATGACTCATAGTGCATGTTTTTAATAAAGAAGTTTCATTTTATTAAAAATATGTCCCATGTTTTTAAAACTGAGTAAAAAATATCTGATTGTTTTCAAACATTAGAAAAGTGATATGTAAATCATTTTTGATGTGTAGGAATCAACCACAGATCATTCTAACATATGATTTGTATAGTACAAATCCAAGTGCATTATTTTGATATAGAAGTTTCATTTTAGTTTAAAACGCACATTACATTTTCAAAAATGAGAAAATATGCTCAAATTGTTTTCCCACACTAGAAAAAAAATCCATAATTCATTTGTAATTTTTCGGAATCGACCACGCATTGATCCAAAACCCGATGTTCCCAGTATGACCCAAAGTTCCAGTTTTGAATATGAAAACACCATTTTAGTTTAATAAAACAATTACCAACAAATATTTATGTAATTAAAGTAATTAATAACTAATAATATCATTAATATATTAAATAATTAACAATATATCATATGTATATTATTGTTTAATAATGTAATTAATAATTCATAATATAACTAATAATTAATAGTATAATTAATAATTAATAATTCATATAAAATTATCAATAAAATCATAAATAATATAATTAATATTATAAATTATAGTGTCATTAATATAGTTAATAATTTAAAATATAATATATCATATGTGGATTATATAATATTAAAAATATAATTTGGTAAAAAAAATTATGCTACTAAAAAAATCGGTTTTACTATAAGGAAATGCTTTTTTACAGATATTGATCATTAGAGATATCATTCTATAAGAGTTTTTTATATTAGGATGTAATTTTTTGATTAATTATAAATATCACACCATTGTAATAATTTTTTTCTGTAAATTTTGAATTAATATCTCAGTTTATTTTAATATTGTTATTTAAATATGGATTTCTCTTATATATGTTTTCCAATTTGATTAGATTTTTCTAATCTGTTTTTATAGGGATTCTATTAGGATGCTTGTCTTTTAAAAAATTCATGGTTTTTATCAGTTCTTACAAAGGGGTTGATAATTGTCACTTGCTATTATGGATGCTTTCCATATCAGTTCATCTAAGAGATGATAAGTCCCATTTCTAGTACTTATAAATGCGTGTTCTATAGTAGTGATTCTTGAAATCAATTCTCCCCACTAATTCTCCTCTTTACTGTTATTAATCAAAAACCAACAACAAGTATCAATGAAAATTTGTTAGTGAATAACTATAAATCCTCATCTAGCCCTCCCGACTTTCCAAAGACTCTTCAAGATATACACTCCACAATGTACATGTATTGAGTATCGAGCCACTATTATATCCTAAAAGGGATTCATTAATAACCCATATTGCTATCATTTTTGTGGGGGTGAATAAACTCTTAAGGAGAGGAACAAGGTAACATGACATTGTAAGCTCCATCCACTACCATCCAATGTAAATGACATTTCAATTACCCTCCAAAATCTCCAAAACTATTATGAATAGATTCCATCAACATAGATATTTTGATTTGAAATAATATATTAGAAGGTGGAGAAATTTTCTGCAAACTATTTAAATAGGTGAAAAAAGAGGATGCACTTGATATTTTCATATCTAATAGTGGTGTACATTCTCTAAACTTCAAATCCCCACACAAATGAAGATAAGACATTTTATGTTTCCAATATAAGAAAAAAAATGAGTGAATGATGATCTCACGCATTAAAGGAACATACTCAATTATTTATCTGATTATCTACTTAACACTTATCAAAATCTTCTATTTACAAAGGAGTTATATAATTCCTTGTAAAAAGAGTACAGAATTAGGGAAAAAACTAGCTATAAATTCAAAGTAATCAATTTTATTTCTTCCAGAATTATAGATAGTAAATCTATCATAGAAAAATATTTTGAAATACAACGCATCTTTCAAAACCTTAATAAAAAAATATAAACAAGGATGATTCTATTATTGTGAAATCCATTATTAAAAAACTTGTATCCTTGGAATACATTAAAAATTCTATAAATCAAAAGAAAAAAAGATATTTCCTTCAAAAAGTTACTTAACTGTCTACAAATTAAGGGGGAATATAAAAAAATGAGGAGGAAAATGTTCATGGGGATGATAATTCCAAGGACCTAATGGTGTAGGGAGTAGATCCATCTTGGTTCTAAAAAGGAAAATCATTCAAACCATATTCCAAAGTAACGTTTTAATTCATGAAAAACTAAAGGGGTGTGCTACTTCTGTGACAAGGCCAAGAACATCAAATGAGAATATCATATATGTAGGGATAAATATGGATACATCACTTCAAAAAGTAATTTTGATATATGATATTTAATGTAAATTTAATCAATTATAACTCTTATTAGTGGATTTATTCATGTTCTACATGTATTCTCTAAAAAAATATCTCTCTTAAAGTGTATGTAATCATCAAATATGTAGCATTTTTCTATATAGGTAACCCTACAAGTACAAATTTATAATGAAAGTGAGTTGTTTGTCATAATTTTACATTAAGAACGATCCTGACCTTAAATTTTTTCATGTGTGTACATTAATTTCCTTGTAACTTTGTCTCAATGATGTTTCTTAATAAACATGTGTTTAATCTTGTATTTATGGTGGATAATTTTTCTCTATCCAATGGTGGGAGCCTTTTAAAAATATCCACTTATATAATAAATTATTCAAATCAAATAAAATTACAGTGTTTTTTAAAATTTCTAGGCTCTTTTTATATGTGGAATAATCGTCTAGGTCACATTAATTTTTTGAAAATTCATGATATTTTAAAAATGTGATTATTACCTATAATGGGAAAAAAATAAATGTATAAATTTCATGAAAAATAAAATAGTTAGGAAAAAATATCCAAATAGAGAAAGTAAAATTAATTTACTAGAATTAATACATATTGATGTATGTAATTTTTACTCTATAACTACCATAAGTAAAATAAGGTACTTTGTAACTTTTATTGAGGAATAATCTGGATTTTTTAATTTATATATTTTACATGCTAAAGAAGAAGTAATAGATAAATTTAGTATTTATAAAATTGAGTTTGAAAACCAATGTGGGATTATAATTAAATCCATAATATTTTATTGAGGAGGTGGATACTATAGTCCTTCATTGTTTGAATACTAGGGATCATAAATGATTTAAAGTCTCCCTATACACCTCAATAAAATTGGATAATTGAGACAATGAATAAAATGTTAATGGAACTTGTTATTCCACTGATGGAAATCTTAGGTTTCCCAAATGGTTTTCAGGGAGAGGAATTATTAACCACCTGTCAATACTAAATAAGGTTCCCTAAAATGGATGGCTATGTCTTCGTATGAATTATGGAAGACTTTTCAACCAAACCTTAATTATTTCATGGTATGGGCTTTTCATGGAATTGTATGAGTACGTAAACTTAAAAATGATTTTTTTTAAAGGTGTTGATATAATATTTCTTAGATATATAAAATATTGAAAGGCTTATTGGTTCATGGTTGTAGAATCGTATGATTTAGTAGATATTAATATAGTTGTTAAATCAAGATATGTTATTTTTGATGAATCTAGGTTTACTTCATTAGAAAAGAAATTCCAAACTGAGGAATTTGAATAAATTAAAAATGCATCTCAATAATATACTATTGATGAGGTTCATTAATTACATGAAATTATATACCCAATACATATGGATCAGATTAAAATACCTAAATGTTATAGGGAACTATTTATATCATTTTTATAAAAAATAAGAAATTTCGCAATATAGTGTCTTACCCAAAATCCTTCAAATAGGCTATGTAATCATCTAATCAATATATTTGAATGTAAGATATAGATTATAGAATGTACTCTAAAAATGGGGACAATATGTATATAAAATATGATCATCCACAAGGATTACAACCTATAGTTTATAAGTGTATATTTAAATGAAAATAAAATGTTGAAGGTACAATTGATAAATATAAATCTAGATTGGTATCAAAGGGGTTTACTCAAATTAAAGGAGTTTCTTATTTTGATCAGTATGCTCTCATTGAAAGGGATTATTCAATTTGAATTATTATTTCTTTAGCCTCCATAGATAATTCATAAATTCTCTAAATGGATGTTAATAAAACATTCATAAATGGTGAATTGGATTAATAAATATATATGGAACAACTAGAAGGATTCATAGTAATTAGTAAATATAATAATGTTTGAAAATTGGTATGGTACCTATATGGTTTAAAACCAGATCCAAAACAATGTTTTGAGAAATTTATTGAAATAACCTCATAAAATTGTTTTTTAGATAACCATGTTTATAAATAATTTTATTGTATATTTCATAATAAAAATATTTTTGTTATTTGTTTATATATTGTTGTAATTCTTATATTTGTAACTAATATGAATCAATTAAATAAAGTTGTTTATCTTTTTATAGATTCCTTGATACGAATGTATTAGGTGAAACCACTTTTATTTTAGGAATTAATTTTTTTATAAATAATAATTTCTTTCTACTTTCTAAATCTCATTATAGTGAAAGAATATTAAATAGATTTCAAAATTTTGATAATTCACCGGTTTCAACCCCATTTTCTTATGGGAGTAGGATGCTACTAAATTCTGGTAGGGAAGTTTGTCAATTATAATATGAAAATGAGATTAGGTGTCTCATTTATACAATGACATGTACGAGAACTAACATTGTGTATTATATTGGAAAGTTAAGAAGTTATATTAGTAATCTAGATTATCCATAATTGGATATAGTAAAAAGAGTACCCAAGTGTCTAAATGGTACTATATATTACATTATATTTTATAGTGGAAACCCAATAATATTTGAATATTTTTCAAATGAAATTTAGATAACTAATATAGATGATCTATTTTATAGAAGTGGATGGGTTTTCACACATGAAGGTGGAGTTTTCTCTTAGGGTTTAAAGAAAAAACATTGTATAATAGACTCCATAACAGATTCTGAGTTTCTTGATTTAGATGCCACCAAAAATGAATAATATTGGATAAGATCTCTTTTACCTGATCCACCATTGTGGTCTATGAAAATATATCTAGTTTCTATATACTGTGATAGTCAAGAGGAATTTTCTTGGACCTATATTAATACTTAAAATGTAAAATAAAGAGAAATTGGTCTCAAGAATATATATGGGAGGAAGTTGATAAAATATGGTATAAAAATTATGGATTCTATTATATTTTGATATAATTTAATAGATACTCTAACATATGTAATATCAAGGGACTTTTTATAAAAAATTAAATATGTTCTACCTCTCTATCCAGATGTCTTCTTATCACAAACAGTTTTTTGTCTATTGAAAAATTTCATTTATGCGAGTTTTAGTTTTGTTTATTGAATTCGAAGAGGTGGAATTCATAAAATCATTAAATTCTTTAAATAAATTATGATGGATTATTCATTTATTAATCTAAACAATACAAACCTAGATGTCCCTTATAAGATCCAAACAAGTGATTGGAGTAAAGTGTAATCAGTCCCTTTTTACACTTTTAATGTGCATACTATATCAGCTATTCGATATAGGGCACTGACTAGCTAGTGCCATGTGTCCAAAATTAATAATGTTCTATTAATACCACCAGCTTGCCAGTGGAGGAGAATAAATCAAAAAGTTGCTCTTAATTATGTGAAAATGGGACTTTATAATTTCCAATGGTTATCTGTTTGGGAGTAGTGGATATAATTTGGATAATTACTACAACTCTTAGCTATAGGTAGTCCACTAGTTACCAAGGGGTGGATACTAGGTATTCAGTGGTGTTGAAAATAGTACAGAAATAATTTCTTTATTATTTGCAAAATTATTATTAAGATGGTCCATTATAGGTTTTATGAACCAGGTGATTCAAGAAGTCTCTTCCTCCATTTTAAAGGAAATAAAATTATCCTCTTGGATCATCGAATATTCACCATGAAAACATGTGATTCTTTCACCCAACAACATTCTCCAAAGATCAAATCATAGATGAATATCTATAATTTACATTTTGTCTTAACATTCTTCTATTTCAAAATATTATAATGTTCATTTTACCTTATCCATAATATCATCATCCTCCATTGTATCATCTTCTATCGAGATATTTTTTGAGCAACATTGTATAGGGTTTTACTAATGCGAACTTCTATTTCCTAATCATCTATTCACCAATGTTTGACACTCTATAAAAGTGTGTCATGTGTTACGTGATGACAGAAAAAGTTCAAGAGGTAGCACTGAAGCCAAAATTTGGAGGGAAGGGTTCTTGGCCACCATAGAGTATAAGAGATTCAGGATATTTTCCTATCTAGATGAGGGGGGAGACATAATGTCTCATATCTAGGTTTTACTAAAATCTTTATAAGCTATGTTTTTCCTATATTAAAATTTTTATATTTCATAATTAATCATTTTCATGAATACTTGAATAATTTTAATATGATCTTTTGTGCACATTAATTACGTTTATATAATCCTTATAAACTCAAATAAATGATAATAACATTTTTTATATTTGATTTTCTCTTTATTAATTTGATTTAATTTAATTTTCTAAATGGTAAATTAACCCCCACCCCTTGCTTTCCATAATCTCTTACCAAGAAGTGGTATCAAAGTATATAATCTGTTTTTTTATCAAAAACACTTATTTTTCAAAATTAAATTTATTTTCAATTTTTATCAAATAATTAATTTTTTTAAATATATATTTTTAATATGGTATCTAAATCAAATTTCCATTATATATTTCTTTATTGAAGTAATTAATCCTTTTGGAATAATCTTATATTAACTTTCCTGGGTAGTTTTACATATCCCATATGGAAAATTGTAATTCATGAGTATAATCTCACCAAATAACCTAAAGAAAAATATCCTATTAAAGATATAAATTATTTTGAATTGATTAATATATATAAGAATCACATATACATTGGTCCATATAGAAATGACTTTAATCATGTTTACATATGAAGAACTACTTATAAAATCTAATAATTAGTATAAGTAACACCCAAAGTCACGAACAAAGTCAACAACACTATACTTTATATGGGACACAAAGAATTTTAATGTTTTAATGTTAATTATAATGAATTAATTTCAACCTTGTGAGAATATTTATATACATCAATAATTTTTTAATGTACCTTATAAATTATTTATCTATGTAATTGATCAGAAATAAAATATTATTGTAGTTACCTAGCTCCTAGAATCCCATAGTGATGGTGATACATGAATCCAATGATATGAAAAAGATGGAGGTAGAAGAACTCATCATATAATTAATAATATATGGAATCATGATGAAATTATAATATACAACGGTGGCTAATGAAGATAAAGATTCATGAAAACCATCACTTTCAGAGATATTAATGATGTAAAAAACTAAAGTGATATTTTTAAGAATATACATGTTCTTTGTAAAAATATTAATAGAATACTCCATGAGATAAAAAAACATATTTAATTAAAACATTCTAATGAAAGGGATGTTCAATTTTTTACATAATTCAAGTGTAATAAAAGGTTACATAAAACTAGAATTACCAATAAAGAAGAAAATTATGAAATCATAGAAGAATTGTAAAAATTATATAAATGTATACTTGGGGAGTGCTATTGATGATTTCATAGACTCAACTTAATCATCAATATCAAGTGATTCAATTTAGATGTTCCTTATGCTATATATTAGTGAAGATATCGTGGTTAGTACCGCCTTTCCCAATTCCTCATCCTCCTATTATTTTCCACATTCTCCTCTTTCTTTTATTCTCCCTTTTATTCTTTCTCTTTTTCTCCCCTTAATTATAAATAATTAAAATATTCATGAAATTAACATGAAAACAGATATCAGCAAATTGATTATTTATATCTTGAACATGAAAAAACATTATCAATTCATTGATGAATAACAAAATCTATAAAAATAAAGGGGTGTTTTAATCATAGAAAAATAAGAAATAATCTGCAAAATTAAAAATCAAATGATTTTAAATAATATTGTATCCAAAATTAAAGACCTTTAAAATTAAATTTTCAAATTTACCCAAACTAAAGAAAATATTAATAAAATTTTGGGATCACCAAAAACTAGAAAATATCAATCTGACTTGGGTTAATTCAATCATTTGAGCTCACCAAAAATGATTCCAAAACCTATTTTATTAATGGTGTTTTTCATGAAAAGAATTGTAATTATTGAAAAAATATCAATCATTGAGTCTATGAATATGATTTAAAAAATTATTGATATGGAAGACTAAATTCAATTCCTCTGTCTTATAATATTTTAGAAAGATAACCTATAATAATATTTTGGATTCAAAATTCATTAATAGAAAATATATGTATACCCATGTAGGTGTGGGTAATAAAATATATAATAATTTAATTTTTTCATATATATATATCTAATGATAAAATCCCATTGTGATATATTGAACCAATATTCTAGTTACTAAAGACAAATGTGTGGTTTCCTATAAAAATTCAATAAAATCAATAATATTGAAGGAGATGAAATAAAATTTAGATACAATTATTGGGGTAATATAATAGATTAAGGTATCATTTATTTGTCTAACTAAACCCATATAATTATTTTTACTCCTATAAGGTTGTAAAAAAAATTCTATGAATGGGATGATTATGTTATATTCATTTTAAAGTATAATTCAATAATAATTTTTAAAAATTTAAAAATTGAAAATTTATACTTCTTTTTACTAATTAATAATGTCAAAATGTTTAGTAATTTAATTTAAAATATCTTACATGAAAAATGTAAAAAAATTTAATGTACAAGTTAGTGATTCATTTATTTGACATCATTGCATTGGTCATTTTAGCATATACTATCTCATAAAACTCAAATGATACCTACTAGTAAGAGATTTTTCAAAATTTCAATTCAACAATGAAATGGTTTATAGACCATTACAACATGGTATATAACACAAATCCTTTTTTAAATATAATAAATGTATTTATTCTTAAGAATTTATTGAAATGGTCCATCTAAAACTATTTAATCCTAATCAAATTGAATGTATAGGGGGATAAATATATACTATCATAATTTGTGATGACATTAAAATATTAAGAGGAACATATTTCATAACTCATAAAAGTGAATCATTAAAATAATTCATCATGTTTTCAAAATGGTCAAAAATGAAAAAAGATTTAAAATTAACTTGATTAAAAGTGATCATGGTTGATAATTTGATAATAAATAATTTATTGTTTGTTTTGTTATGAAGGATATAATTATTCTTTTTATTCTCCTCAAACCCCTCAAAAAAATGTGTTAGTGGATAGGTTAAATAGATTAATATAAGAAGTCACTACAAATATTTTAAATGAATTTTCTCTTATAAGATATTTTTGGGATGTGGCCATAAAATCTACATGTTATATGATTATTTTCATTCATATTACACATTTTCTTAATAATACCCTATATGATATTCAACATAATAAAAAACCCAAGGTATATTATTAAATTTTTTTGTCTATAAATGTTTTATTTTAAAAAAAATAAATCTAAAAAAAATAGATTCTAAATTAAACAAACTCAATTTTTGTTGTGTCCAAGAGGTGATTTGAGAATTGTTACGATTTTAGAGGGTCATTTTTTTAATGAAAATGAAATGATTATGTTTATAGGAATTTTTTATAGTAGCTAAATCATATTACTATATTTAAATTATATTATTCTATGTGATGTGTTCTTAGTACCTATATATCATGAATGAAGTTCATGATGCAAGAGAAATTGATATAGAAATTAGAGATGGGAAGAATTGGTATACCATGATGTAGGATAAGTATCACACTCTTATATTAGTGACCATGATGTAGAATGTGTTCTCATTCCACATTGGATAATACATCCATTCCCTAGAGAAGGGCCATGACATAATAAAGATATTATTGGTTTTTGGTGCCTTTGGAGTTTTCGCTACCTCCACACCGTAACACCAAGACCACACAATAGTCAATGTTTTGCATAAAACACTATTACATAGGGATCTGTTCATGTTTTAGTGCTGAGATTTTTCATTTTGAGGATTATTTCATGATGTATTTATATACTAAGTCACTCCACACTATAACCGTTAGACCACCCGACAACCATTTATAGAAATTTATTGCAATCACCTAGAAACTGAAGGAACTCACAGTAATTTTAAAGTCTACACCAAAGAAGTGTTTTCTTGGAAATTTCATGGAAGATGATGACTTGGACTAATCTATTGACTTTAGTGGTTATTTCATTCTATAATAAATACCAATTTCTTATTTTATGATTTGGATCTCTTGAAATTCATATCCAGAGGCTATGTTTGAAAATGGAAGTTGGAGTTATGAATTTAAATTTCAAATTAAAATTAAATAAAGTGAATTAGGGTGATTCTATTCAAATTTTTGAGAATAACTGTATATAAAAAGCTATGATAAACAAAGGTATGTTGAATAGGAATATATAATAAATATAATTTTCCATATTTTTCATAAATTAAAGTGATCATACATGTGTTTCTATATATTAACAAAAATGAAGATGATAAATCCATCCATATTTAATGGCAATGTTTGGAAGGATTTATTTTTGATGATACCAAAAACTCTATACCATTTTTTAATATTTGGATGAACTATAATAGTCATGAGACTTTATATAATGAAATTTTAAGGATAAACCATGTTCATGGTACCTAAATGTTAAAACTTATTATTTGTATGATCTTGGAGTACTCTGGATCATATAGAGGAATAAACTTATCATTTTTAGAAGGGATCAAAATAAATATGTCATCCTCATTATTGTGTGTGTTTGTTAAACAATGCCAAAATTCAATTTAACTAGTGATGATAAATTTTTAACTAATAAAATCATAAAATATTTTGAATAACAGATTTACGCCCATATCAGTGATTCCTCATTTATTTAGGGGTGAATTTTCATGTGGTATAAAAGTAGTTTCACTTAATTTATGATTACCATTTTGAATATTGAAAATATTTTTCTCTTTTTTGGAAGTGGTTGGTTCTAAATTTTTTGTTTCTCTCATGTTTAATCATAATTTAGTGAATAAAAATGTGATTCACAATTTTGATGAGAAAAATAATCTATTTGGAAGGACAAGATTTTACTTAACTTTTCTTAATAAGTTTTTATGTTCTCAATGATGAAAAATGCGGTTTTCTACATTTTGTTTCAAGTATAAATTCGAATAAAATAGATAAATGAAATATTGAGAATTATGATTGTACTAGGAATGATTTATTTTAATCAATATTATAGAACTAATTTCTCAAAGTTAGAGTTATCATAACAACCAAAGGACGTTGGTATAAACTTTTAAATATTTAGAGAGAAATAAGAATGTGAGGTTGGCTAAGATACATTTTTGGAGATTGAAATATTAAGATCTAAAACAACAAGAAGAAAAAACTGTAGAAACTTTCATCACAAAATTTTATTATATTATGAGTGAGAAAAAAATTTATGGTCAATATTTTATTATACTAAAGTGTTTTAGAAGGTACCTCATATATTAATAGATAAGATTGATGCTAAATTTTATACTATCAAACAAAGGGATACAGAATCACTCCTTTAAGACAATTTTTATATTATTCTTATTACATATCAGATGAAGAAATAAAATCCTATAGTGAAGAAGTGTAGTTTTGAAAAACAAAATATCTTTTAAAACTTCAAAATAAGAAAGGTATAAAAAGAATGTAGATTAATAAGATATTGATCATACTGATTATAATTCTGATCTTGGATAAAAATTTGATAAGATGATGACTATAATCTATAAAAAATCACAAGAGGAAATTGATGTCTTAATGGAAAACAAACACTTAAATGATTTTGGAGTGGAGTAGTTATATATTTTTCATAAAATATTTTTATGTTAAAATAATATGAAGTCAATGATTATGAAGAAAAATTACCATGGAGATTATTTATAAGGATATAAACAATGTTTTAAAAATAATGGGTCTCTTATAAAGGTAACAAAAAAATTCCCAAAATTATATAGAAAGAATTATTTTATAATAATGAAATAAGTGAAAGAAGTAATGAGGAAGAGGAAATGGAGTGTTCAATAACTATTGATAAAAAACTTCATTTAAAATGATAATGAATAATAATTCACCAATGAAAATTATAGTGAATTTGAATCCAATGAAGAAATTAAAATGGAATTCAAGATAAAATTTAAACTCAAAGAGTGTGTCTTAAATATATAAAGTTAGATTTTAGTCAAGAAATATGGAGAAGGAAAATAAAACTTCTAGAAGAATTTAAAATGTTCCTATTGAAGTCAAATTATTTTTTTAGTTAAAATTTGATAACTTGAACAAGCATATTGCTGAATTTAATAATACAATATTCAATAGGGAAGGAGTCATGGAAAAATAAAAAGCGTTATTGATGTTATAATAATAATTTATGTGTATGGTAATAAATATTGAAATATTTATGGTATATTTTTATAACTCTATTTATGAAATTGGGGAAAGATCAACTATGGTTAAGGATCATGGATATTAGAAAAGTTCATTGTCAAATAAAAATAAAAACAGTAATTAAAGTTATACTATTTTTTGAGAAGGGTAATAAAATCTATAATACCATTCATATAGGGAAATCAAGTGATTTTCACAATTATAGATATTATTATCACAAAAAATGAATGAATAAATGATAAAAATGATGAATTTAATAGTTCTAAAAAGAAGTTGGTTATAAAGAAATAAGAGTTAGGATTTCCTAAAAATATAGGTTACCATAAAAGATCCAAAATTTTCCTTCAAAGAAGGATGAAATACATGTTTCATGTTCTGTCAATCATGATTTATATAAATTAAAATATGTTTTTTTGTCTATTAATGGAACTTTGGAGGCTTTGGAAACATGGATAGGGTGTGATGGTTTGATTATCAATATGACAAGCATACACATTGTTGAAATTCTACATGAGTGTTGATCATATTTTAAATTTATCTCCCAAAATAAAATAACCTATAAGGGAATAATAAATTTTAAATGTGGGGTCAAACCCATAGGAAAAATTGGTAAGTATACAACTTATTAATTCAAACCATAGGGTACTCTTCCTCATGATCTCTCTTCAATTTTGGATTTAATAAATCCTAGATTTCATGGATTGAAATTAATGAATGATAAGAGGGTATAGTGATAATCAAAATGATTAGTAAAAAGTATAATCTTAAATACAACATCGAATAAACTTACAAATTATGATTAGAATTGGTGAAAAGCTACCCTATTTGTTATGGTCAAACCAATTGGATCTACCTAAGTTGTAACTATTCCTTAGTCCAAAAATATAAAATAACCTAGATGAAAGAATATTTGAATCATGGGTAAAACTATCATAGGGTAATGGACATAGTTTGATCAACTATTATTAGGCCAAGGGTCTTGAGTTAGACCCCTATGGTCAAGGTTGTGAAATGGAATGGGATAAAAATTGTTTTTATCCTAATTTTTGGGTATATAGTAACTAATAATCCATTTGTCAATTTATTATGTTTAGAAACACCCTTAATCTCAAACCCTAAGCCTAATTGTATTATCGACTCATGATGGTATTAAATGAAAAGGGGAAATGGGGAATATTATTGAAATAATAATAATAAATAAGATTTAAACAATCCACACTTGAATTCCATTGATAATCAATAAAAAAAATCTTTGAAATAAATAATTGGAAACAAACAATAATTTTTTATGTTTAATGAAGAAAAAAATAATAGAAGAGTGTTGAATCATGATAAGTAATGGAAAAAATTTAGAAAGATAAACTAGAGAGGAATAACAGCAAGTAATATCAATATAATTGATAAAAATGGTGACAAAATGAATGAAAATTGGTTTATAATAAAATATAAGTGAAATAGAGAAGATAGAAGAACGCTCATTTGGATCCAAAAAATACTTATTATGTGGTAGAGGGTGATCAAATATTTATGGGTTTGGAAATTATATGATGTGTAATGTATTCGAAGAGAATATTAACATTAAGCACCTCCTCTTTCACCTTATACATGATGTGTTTGTGGGATTCAAAACATATATTTTATATCCAAAAGATATACTTAAAAATATTGAATCTTGTGAAATACATGACCTATATCTTTGGACGGATGTGATGTTAATCATTCCACATAATTTATATTATTTATTTCATGTATTTGATTCAATTATTGTATAAAATTCATGTCATGAACTTTTAGTGGAATTCCAATTTTAACGATTTCATGATATGTAATGTAATAACACGTCATGTAATATATTTATAACATGTGATGATTAGCCTCTTATACTTTGGATCTGTAGCTGTTCTATGAATGTGGAATATAGGTTGGAAACAACTTTCAGGACATATAATGTATGTTTTCCATTGTTAATCAACTTTTCCTTTGATTCGTAAATTCCTAATTCCAGAAAAATCAATCCAAATCCCATTTCATTATTGGATAGTGTGATGAAATCCTAAATAAATGTATCCAAAATGTTTATATTTATTTGGATTACAAATTCCCTCACACATGAACAATTTATTATCCTCAAGAACAAATCATATCAATAGGAATTATAAATAGTTTTTTAAAAGAAAACATGGACTGTAACCTAGAAAATAAAACTAAGTGAAAGTGGAAAAAGAATAACATCTAGAATAAATAATTTGGAGATAATTAGTCATTCCTCATTGTCATGATCCTTATTCTTATTATATCTTACTTAATTAAAATTTCATAATTTTTCCACAGGAATCTATTACCATTTCATAATTTACCTCACAATGAATTTTCTCTCACTAGTCAAGGTAAATTAAAATGGGGTTATTGTCATACCCTCAATACATGTTTCCTAACCATAGTATTTCAATGGTTCTAAAATCTCCTATCTATAAAGGTAAATCTTAAATTAATCATGTGGGAATAAAAATTGTGGATCAAATGAATTTGTGGATGGTGTAGGTGAGTAGGTATTAATAATAAATCTAGGAAAGTAGGGTAACTCTCAATTATAATACATAATATTTAGGAATAAAAAATTAAAAATATCATTCACAATGTATCTTCTTCACACTCCCAAAATTATAGCATAGGTATATGACTATGTTATGAAAGTAATGAACATATCATATTTCATTTCTTTGTTTTTTACAATTTTCATGTCTAGGAAATATCTCAAAAATACAACCAAACTACATATGATCGAACATAATATTCATAGGTCTAGTAAATTTTGGTTTTTTTACTTTTATAATATTAAATCCATAATTTTTTATAAGGACAATAGGATAACCATGAAAGGTACATCCAAGGAACCATATACTAGTTCCTGTAGATCATGTGAAATATTCATCGTACATCTCCTCAAGAGAAAACATCCCTTATCCATGAGGGGTTAATAACTCCCCAACACTTATTTGAATGACAATTATGAAAATATACCTTGAGTAGGGTATTAAGGAATAAAATGGTCTTGTAACATGGCTAAATCCTAACAAGGTCATTCATGAATTATATGGTATTAGGATGGAAAAATATAGAATATTTTCTCTAAAAAATGGACTTACAATGATAGGGTCAATCATTTTAATAGTGTAATTATTAAATCATAGCCTCAATAATATTCCAAATAAAAATTTTATTTGTTTAGTTTCTACAAGTATCTCTCACAAAATATGCCCATATATATTATGATAATGTGTCTTTAGATTATTCTTATGAAAAATAATAAAAAATATCTAGATATAACTCATGGAATAGTATTCACTAACAAGTCAATCGATATAAATTTAAGGAATATGGAATAATAATTAAATTACTCAAATTAAAAATCATGTTAAAAATCTAAATCGTAATAAAAAATATTTTTAAAAATCTACAACAAAACATTAACTATTATTCAAATGGGTGTATTTATATTTCATGTTAATGATTCATTTCAATGAAAATGTATCCTAGACTAATGAAAACAAGAAATAATCCAAGTTTATCAAGATTAATTCTTAGTACGGTATACCCCACACATAATATTATAAAATACTTGCACTGTTCTGGAATGTAAAATGAAAAAAATATCATGATAAGAATACATAGATTGAAATATAAATTAATAAATTTAGAATAGGGAATTCGGGGATCCAAATAATGAATGTAATTCAACATGGGGGATTTTTAGACGGTGATGAAATATTGCGATGCCTGTAAAAAATTGTGATAAAAATATCTAAACAAGATAAACCATTATACACAGGGGTCAGTCAATATAGAAGGAGAAGAAATTTTTAGGTGCACAAAGTAAATTATAAGAGAAAGTAGATTAGATAAATGTAACAATGAACCAAAATGATGATTTGGATAACTAGAAGATATAATGTGATAGAAAGAAAAAACAAAGTTCCTAATAGCACACAAAAATATAGAAAACAAAAATATAGGTTTCCTCCAAAAAATCACTTATCAATGATGGAGTCATCTAGAAATATGGAAAAACAAATAGTCAGTTTCATTCATTGGTCCAAATATACATTGTATCCTATAAGAACTGGTAGTTGTTTCATTAATATCATAGAGGAATATGGTGGTATTAACCACCTTATGAATGAGTCTACTAAAATGCTAATGTATAAGTAGTAAATCCTATGGAAATCATTGAGGGGGGATACTATAAAGTGTGGGTAAAGAGATTGATATTGTCACAATATCTCTGTATGTCAGCCACACACTGATACATGTCACACAAGAGGCCAGAGGGTGTCCTGACATACTCATCAACAACCATAGATAATGCTGCATAACTAGACATGCTAAATAAATGAATAAGAAAATATAATAAATAGAAATAAATAATTGTAGTTATAAATATGTATCCAATATTATAAATTTAATAAATTATATATTAGTAAAAATGGAATATAAGTGTACAAAAAGAACTCATAACATATTAATATTGTGGAAGGGGTACAATTAGAACTTATATGAGCATGAAAATATCCATGATCGGTATTAGGAGCCCCTCCCGAATAGTGGGTGCCTAAATATTCCACACCATAATGATACCATCTATTGAAGCTGATATAGTGGCATAGGCTTTAAAAGATGGGGTATTGGTGATGAAATATAGGTTATATGAAATCATAGGAAGTTATATGCCAATCTGTTTGGTGGTAGAACATATCAAAGTCGAATCAATTAAAGAAACCTCAAGTGTGGATATAAGGGCAAGGCCCTTCCCATGTCAGAACTTCTCCATTAGAAATACCTGTTGGGATGAAGGGTTTGTAACCTCATGAGATAGATTTCCAGAAGTGGTATATGTTATGAGAATTGAGGGTAATGTGGGATTGGTAAGTGGTTGTGGTGGGTAGAGGTAGGGACTGATGGTGGGGGATACATGGTTAAGATAGATGGTGTGGTAATGTGAATATGTTGATAGTAGAAAAGCTATCTCTGGTTCTCCATTAGACATTGGATAACCAACAAAGATGTATGATGTAATGAGTTGGAATATAAGTTAGGCTATGGTAGTACAATAGTGGTAAGGGTAAGGATTTGGGATTGGTATAGGTAGGTGGGGAGGTGGTGGTGGTGGGTAGGGTTGGAGCAGAAGTAGGGTTGGATGAGGTAAGGGCCTCATGAGCTGCTGTTGGAGTGGCTCAAACATGATTGGTAGGGGCTTCATCAGTTTCCTTTATGTACTCAATGTCCCACTTGTATACCCCATCCACCTTCCTTGTAATCCTTATATTATGGATTATAAGATGGTGACATACTCCATTTGATCGATTTTTGTAAAAGGCAGGGAAGCATCAAATATGTCATGACTACATGCAAGGTGGGTGATGAAACTTCCACCAACTACTGTACCTTGAGCCAGTGGAAAAAGGGTCTTGTATTAAAGATGATAATGGTTGTCCATGTTGGTGAAATTTATGACTATGGGTGAGATAAGGATGATAAACTCAATTGGTATGAGGCACCAGTATGAATCACATCTAGCTAACTAGGCATGCAACAAATTCTGTTGAATAATCTATAGAGAGGCACCCCATAGTTGGGTTCCCTTCACTTAATGAGGATTGTGGAATATCCATGGATATTAGGTGATCACATTTCAACATATCACAACAACATCCTTTATTAGGATGTTCTCTAAGGTTAGAAATATTGGTGCGGTGAAAAAGACATCATAGTAGATGTTGAGGCTGACACTAAAGTCTTATAGGGTGAGCTCACATGGTCTTCCTCCCAATGATAAGGTGAAATGTGTAATATTATGCTCCAATGTGGCCAATAACTTAAATTAAAACTTCTTATAGGTATCTGTGTACTCTTTGATGATAGTTTAGAGGTGTATACAACCATTGAGGTCAATTACCTCACGGTGAAATTGGATCCTCTCAAGTATGGCCTTGTATTAAGTCTTATTGGTCCTCATTGGCCTAGCCTATAGATAGATCAATGTGGATGGATACATGAAAGTAGAGAACCAAATGAATAGGAAAAGGTGTGGGAATTGAGCATTGACTTATGACCCATGAGATGAGCCATGTGATCCTTTATGGGCTGAAGTGAAGGAAGGTGCTGAAGCAAAGTCTGACCTGGACTGGTTAGTTGGTGGTAGAGGTGCCTCATCACACTTGGGTGAATGTTTGAAGGATTAGACACCATTGGTTTTGATTTTTTCCATTAAAAAATATATTAACAAATAGAAGATATAGAGGGGTATGTAGATGAGTGAAAGGTAAGAGAAAAAGGGAGGAGGGAGAAAAAAATTTGAAGGGTGGATGTACAGTAGTCGGGGGAATAGTAGTTGTGTGGGTGGGGGAAGATGGGGGAGGAAACCATGAACCAAGGGTTCATAGATTTTGAAACTACCTTGATTATTCACATCATATACCTAATGCATGATGTGAACGCCGCAAATTTTCTATTTCTTGAGCTCCTGACATTTACACATCACGTAATTAACACACAATTTGTATTTGGAATTTTGTGCCCCTTTTGGGGAAAGTTCCTCTTCTAAAGCCATTACCGAACCTAAATTTGAATTTAGATTATTATATCTATCTTGGGTTACCATCAAGTCAGTGCGTCAGTTAATTAATAGGGCTACAAATACATTGATTCATATGAATCTTAATTTAAGTACACACACCTCATATAATGGATCATGATAAATTTTTATCTTTTTTCTGTTTACCATGAAGGATGGTTCTATACATTTCTGAATTTTAATGATTCTTTAGGGTAAAACATTTAGGACTTCCAAAAGAATCAACCACCAAAATTTCATATTTATAGGGAATAATTTCCATCCGTAATTGAATAATATAACTACATCTCATGTTGTTAAGATTTAGTATCTGATTTGGTCATGCCATTTATTTCTCTTTTCTATATTGATTATCACATTTTAATAGGCATAATTTCTAATATATTATAGTTCATCTATTTGAATAATTATTAATTATTTGGAAGTTTGACCATATGTTTTCAACTCTTTTATTTCTCAATAAGATATATTCTCTATTTTTACTTGTATATGATATTTATTTCGTTATACAATCCAAAATGAAGTAGGTCTGATGGTTGTTTAATATGTTGTGTGATACACCCATGGTGCATCATACAATTTAACACATTACTCTTTCTACCTATGTCCACTATCTTCTCAATAGTTTTTTAAATATACCTATTAGAAAAATATACATTCTCTATTGTTATTGGGAAAAAGGGAGTTCCAGTGTTATATCAAATTCAATAATTTTTGAGCTATAATTTCATAAAATTAATTGAAGATTGTGTTCCCCAGTCACTAATGAGTAATTTGTGGAATCTAAATCTATAAAATTTATTATTCTTAAAAAATTCATCAGATCTTATTCTATTTCATTGGTGGTGGCCTTAACTTTTACCCACATAGAGATGTAGTCCATCCATACCTAGATATCAAATTATCCACAGGAACTAGGGAATGTATCTATAAAATAAATTCCCCACTTATCTAAGATGTATACTAATTGGATGGTGTTTTGGGGAATTTCATTTATTTTCCTAATGGTGACTATTCATTAGAAATAATCATATATTGTAATGAATTTACATTCATCCCGATGAAGTGTAGGGAAGAATAATCCACTCTGAAAGATTTTGTTCATGGTAAGTTCAGGTATATGATTCCATCCTACTAGAAATGTGTGACACATGTTAATCTTGTTTATTAGTTTATATCTTGAGATACAACATTGCATTAGTCCATCAGCATACCACATTAATAGTAGTATCTCATCCCAATATAAAAGTGAAAATTTGACTAAAAGCTTCTTCATTTTTGAAAGAAGAAGTGTGGGTAGAGTGATCACATGGCAAGATAATTTTAAATATCATAATACCATAGGAGTTCCTATGTATTTATTATGAAAAATAATTCATAAGGCATGTCATCCTCATTTTTATATTTTAATCATCCTCAATTTGGAGTAATGGGAATCTAGGAATTTGGTCTATAATAACATTATTAGTCCCTTTTCTATCCTTGTTTACTATTTCAAATTTATGTAGTTGTACGATCCACCGTATCAGCCATGGTTTGGAATCCTTTGTACTTTGTAGGTACTTGAGTGCTGCATGATCAGTATAAAAAACTAATTTGGAAATCATGTGGTTTGATAAAAATTTTTAAAGTTCCTTGATAAATGAAACAATTAATTTTCTATGGTTGGTTTATTTACTCGATCCTCATTTAGTGTATGATTGTCATAATATATTGGATGGAAACATATTTCTGACCTACTATCATAAAAATGTTCCTACAGTTGAATCACATTAATAACATATCAGTTCTAATTCTTTATCCCAATCTGGTGATATTATAATAGAAGAAAACACTAGACTATCTTTTAGAGTGTTGAATGCTTGAAACAACTCTTCAATGATATTATAAGGATTTTACTTCGAAAAATTGTATGTTAGTGGGAGATTAATTATTTCAATGTCATGTAAAATATAGTGATAAAATCCTACATGTCTATGAAAACTATTTATCCCTTTTACTGTCATGGGATAATGTAAATCATTTATGACCTTAACTATAAAGACCCAAAATTTCATTAATGGAAATCCATATTGATCTAATTAAATGTCTCTTTATGTTTCTATTAAATGTCATATTCTTTGTTTTTATGTTAAGAATTTTGACCGTTTCTAATACAACCGTTGAACAATGATCAAATGATTAGTATAAATATTGGGCATTAACAAATTAAATTTACTTAGACAAAGGAAGTGATGCCCTCATCCAGTAGAATTTCCCCATACGAATCCCATTTGTCAAAGCTCGGAAAAGTGGTGGCTTCCTTGGGCTTCGCTCTTGACCAAGCCCAAGCTGAGCTTCATCATGTGATGCTCAAATGGGACCATCTACGGGAGAAGTGGAAGTTGATAGAAATTACCACTCGAGAGATGTTATCCGAGCCACCCCAAGAGTATGTCAGCATCGCACACCTTACCGTTAGGCCTTATGTGGCTGCTTTATGGGGTTATGTAATGAATCGCTAGTACTATGTTCATGTATATTATTTTTTTATATAATAATGAATATAACTCCTTGTCATTTTTGATACATTGTAAATAGTTTTTAAAGTACAAATAGTGTTTTTAGTTATTAATTAATTAAGATTTCAATTTTGTTAAATTAATGGATTTTTTAATTAAATAATATTTTAATTAAATATTATTATTATTATTAATGTAATTTTTATTATATATAAATGATCATATATTTTATGAATGCAATTGTAATTTTTATTAAGGTTTGAAAGCCATTTTTGTCAAAACCCGTGATTTTCCGATAAATGTCAGTTTTTATTTTAAAAGTGAAAATTAACATATTTATTAAATTATTTAGATAAAATAAATGTTATTGCTGGAATCATGACATCAAAATTATCCAATGGTGAATTTTTCATAATTTTCTGAGATAGTCAAATTTTTGGGTAAATATTAAATACCGTTTAAATATATAATATGTTTTATGACATCATAATGACCCAATAGTGATGTAATAAAATACTATTATCTTTATGTTCTGCCAATATATGTTTTAGAATTAAAATAATGTGATTTTGGGTTTTTTTACTTACCTCTCAAAGCATTAATGGACCCCTCATGACTTATTAAACACCTTGTGTTTTTAAATTAATTTCCATGGGAGTGTGACTCACCTCCACATAAGCAACCCTGTTATTTTAAGAAGTTAGGACTTTGGTCTTATAAAATATTTCTTTCCTCTTCCCTTTAACAAAAACCATGAGCAAAAACCATGGTATGGTTTTTGGTTTGGATTAATTTAATATAAGGGGACCCAAACCTAAATAATAAAGAATACCCTCACATTTCCTATATAAACCCACCCAAGATCCCACTTACTCCTCACTCAAAGTCTTTGGAGTGCCTCCAACCTCTGCCCTAATCTCTCTAGAATCCTCCCAAGGTGCCCCATGTTCCCAAGAAGCCTCTCTTAAGCCTCTCTCAAGCCTTTGGAAGCACACTTCCATGTAAGGATTTTTTCATCCTTTTTATTTTTTTCAAATTTTCTTTAAGTTGTTTTTCCCTTTTAATTTAAATTATTAATTTTGGGGTATGATTTAGCACCTCCCTCATACTTCCCTATATATGTTTTAATGATGGTAGACCCCTATATCTCTCATTAAATTCCTCCCATGTACACCCGTTACTATGCTGAAATTCTGAAAGGAACTTCTCTCTCTTCAATTAAATTCAAGCAATACTTTTGTATCAGGAATCTAAATTACATTAAAATTATTGGGACATGTATATATATTACTTAATTACTGTAAATTACATGTAAATATGATGAGGTACCCCTTCTCTCTCATCAACCGTTTTTATGAATTCGTATGTCACGCTGTTACGCTGCCGAAATCGCGCCGATTTTCTAAGCCAATGCCATTGTGTAGTGAATACCATGCCCATTTCCCCATCAGGGTTATTAACCATTATGCACATTTACTTATTGATTATAAATATTCATTAATGAATTAAACATTCATTTATTGTATAATAAATGATTATGTTTTATGAATCCATGTTTTATAATCCATGTGGTACACTTATGCATGAAATTAAATGTTTAAGAAGGGTGTGCCCTTATAGTGATCTAATGCATTGGATAAAGTATCGTATCATGATACATCATGTGAAATGAGTTTTGACTCATTCTAATTGAAGTGCAATGATGGTTTTCTCGTGCTTCATGTGCAATGAGGATTTACTCATGCTCCATGTGCAATGAGTCTTGGATCATGCTAATTCCATGTTAAGTGTTGTTTCCACATTTCCATGTTACGATTATCATGCATTATCATGACTTTATGTTCATGTATCTCTTGTGCTCTAGTGATATGCCTAATGTCTAACATGTATTGTACTCCTCATGTTATTCCATGTGTATTCCCTTACAGGGATTTATAGCTCACCCTTTTCTTATGCTTGTCCTCAGGTTATCCCATGAAATGCTAAGTATGAGGGAATGTCGTGGCCATGTAAAGGATGTTTTCAATAAAGATGTTGTATTTAATGTTTTGATGTTTTTATGTAATTATCCTAAGACACAAGGATACTAAACCACTCAATATATTTTGTTGTATCAAGTGATGTTTTATGTAATAAATCATGTTTAAATTGTAATAAAAAGCTGGGTTTTCATAGTTGGTATTAGAGGATAGGTTTAGTTATTTTTGGGATTAGGATTAGAAAACCATAGTAAATACTTAGAGACAAGACTAAGTATAGTAAAAAAATACCTATGTTTTGGTGAGTATTTATTAAGTGGTTTATCAAGAAAATACATCCCTTTCTAGATACGAGCAGGTAGAGGCGGCTTTGGCACAGATGTATCCTAGGGGTAAAACCCGAAAACACTGCGTTGAGCTAGACTCGAACGGGAACTGGTGCATGACAACGGGCATTGCTGCACTCTTTGTTACGACACTACCGGGGGATATGTTTTTATAAATTCACAAGTTTAGTGTGAACCCTTATTAAGGGAATTAACAAAAGTGCCCCTAAGAATATATGTTAGAAATTAGATCATGAAAAACCTAGATTGAAGCCTATAGACTCATGAGTAAAGGAAATAAAAGTAATCAACTTTTTTCCTTGGATTACCCTTTATCTGTTACCCCCTATAATTCCTTTTATTCCAGCCAATGTCCAGTAATAGGAGGACTCAGGATAACAACTGATGTGAAGATTAGTGTGATGACGGTACTAATGAGATGCCCAATCCAATGGGAGTGGGAATCACAGATATTGTCACGCTTCTCTCTCAGGTAACTCAAGATTTGAATAGAAACACGGGTCAAGAGGAACGTTCAACCCCCCTAAGAAAGAACATGTCGCTATCGAGAGCTTCATGAGACAAAGGCCTCCTACTTTTAGTGGATCATCTGATCCCACGATCGCTGAACAATGGATCAACTCCATTGAAAAGATATTATCCACCCTTCAATGTTCTGAACAAGAGAAGGATCTCCTGGAGGCTTATCGTATGGAGGGTGAAGCTGATCAATGGTGGGCGTTGATCAAAAAAACGAATCCTGATGATGAGATTGAGGCATTAGAATGGAAGGATTTGTAGAAGATGTTTTTCAATAAATATTTTCCACACACCCGCTGTCTTAATATGGAAAGGGACTTCCTTTCCCTCAACAAAAAAGAAGAAGAATCTGTTGGAAAGTACGAGGAAAAATTCACAAGGCTTGCATGATATGTTTACGACTTTGTCGTTACCCCCAAATTCAAGGTTTAACGCTTCATTGGTGGGCTGAAACCTAGCCTGTGGAAATCATTAGCGATCCGTTACTTCGACATCAATGAGGAAATTGTCCGTTTTTACCTCAAGGTCGAAATGGAGATCGTAGAATCACAGGGGTATCATGGGGATAAGAAGCATAAGGTAGACTTCAATGCTGGTGGTCTGATGGATAAATCCAATGGTGCTAAGAAGATCCAGCACCCCACATTCCAAAAGTGTGAAAAGAAGCACCCTAGAAATTGCCTTAAGGGGATGAGGAAATGCTTCAAGTGTGGGAGAGAAGGGCACCTAGCTGTTAACTGTCAGTATAGAAGACCCACGGCTGCGACAGAGGAGAGGAATGCTCTATTTGAACCTCAACGCATTGTCCGTTGCTACAAATTCAAATAACCAAGGAATATTTCAAATCAGTGCCCTAATCCAAGGGTTTTCAGAGGCAACCAACAACCTCCAATACAGCAAGGAAGATATTTTTCCATCGCTTTTGCTGAAGTGAACCCCGACAATGAAGTGGTGACGGGTACGCTAGTTTTTCATTCAAGAATAGAAAACGTACTTTTTGATTCAGGTTCTACGCATTATTTTATATCTCGAAAGTTTAGTAGAAAAATTCCAACACCACCTCAAATCATGGAAGTGAACATGTCGGTGAGTACGGAAAATGGGGCAATCATTACATCCCATGAATATAAGTCCCCCCTGTTATAATCTATGGATTGAATTTCCCAGCGAACCTCATCATACTCCCTCTGGTGTAATTTAATTAAATTATTGTCATGGACTGGCTTTCCTTATATAGATCCAACATAAATTTTCGGGAGAGGGAAATCACCCTCCATATGGAGAATCGACCCACGATTATTTATAAGTGTAAGGAAGAAGATGAATCTCATTTAGCTTCATCATCTCAAGAATGGATATTAATGATGTATGAGGACGCGTATCTGGCTCAGATGATTGAGTCCAAGGAAGAAACCATCCTTGAAGAAATGCCTATTGTGATGGAATTCGCTGAAGTGTTTCCCGAGGAACTGCCTGGTCTTCCTCCTAGAGGAGATGTTGAATTCTTAATTGAAATTATACTCGGGGCTTTACCAATATCAAAGAACCCAAATAGAATGGCTTTTGTAGATCTTGAAGAGCTAAAGAACAACTACCGGAGAATCTGGATAAAGGGTTTATACGCCCAAGTGCTTCACCATGGGGTGCACCAATCCTCTTCGTCAAGAAGAAGGATGGGTCAATGCGGCTTTGCATCAATTATTGTGAACTTAAAAAAATCACAATAAAGAACCAGTATCCTCTACTAGAAATTGATGACTTGTTCGATTAGTTGCGTGGAGCACAATACTTCTCCAAGGTGGACTTACGGTCGAGATATTATCAAGTAAGGGTGAAGAAGGAAGATATCCCCAAGACTGCTTTTCACACAAGATACGTGCACTATGAATTCATATTAATGCCTTTCAGACTCACTAATTCTCCAAAAATATTCATGGACATTATGAATAGAGTCTTTAGATATTACCTCGACAAATTTGTGGTAGTCTATATAGATGATATTCCAATATACTCCAAAACCAAGGAGGATCATGAGGAGCATTTAAGAACTGTACTAGAGACTTTGTGCAAGGAGAAGCTCTATGAAAAGTAAAACAAGTATGAGTTATATTTAAATGAGTTCTCATTCTTGGGCCATATAATCACAAGAAATGGGATATCCGTGGATCCCTCCAAAAAAATGCAATTGAGGGATGTCTGAGTCCAACATCGGGAACAGATACTTGTAGCTTCTTGGGGTTAGCTAGATATTATCAACGATTTGTGAGGAATTTCTCACGATTTTCCAAGACTTTTACTAAGGTAAATCAGAAGGGAGTAAAGTTTTATTGGAGTGATGAATGTGAAGAAAGCTTCAAGGAGTCGAAAAAGAGGCTTATCACTGCGCACGTTCTCACTTTACCCACATGTGGGGAACTTTTTGTGGTATTCAGTGATGCTTCAAAGAAGGGATTATGTTGTGTTCTGATGAAGAATGATAAAGTGATATCCTATGCCCCAAGGCAGTTGAAAATCCATGAGTGAAACTATCCAACGCATGATCTAGAGTGGGCACCAGTGATCTTTTCCTTGAAAATCTGGCGGCATTATCTTTATGGGGAGAAATGTGAGATATATACTGACCAAAAGAGTCTTAAATATATATTCACTCAGAATGAGCTTAATATACACCAGAGAATATGGATAGAGGTTATCAAGGATTATGACTGTACAATACATTACCACCCTGGGAAAGCGAACAAGGTGATAGATTCCGTAAGTAGAAAGGACCCAACGATTCTATCAATGATGCGAATTGAGAAGGATCCAATCTTCTTATACATGATGAAGATGAACATGGGAATCATAAATAAGGGAACATCATCAATCATTTCACAATTTATTTCTCAACCGTATCTTTTGGAATGGTTAAAGGATTCTCAAAAGCATGATGTTGGAATTCAGGAAAAGGAGGAAGCTATCAAAAATGGTAAATCCTCAGAGTTTAATGTTAATAAAGAAGAAACTGTGCGTTTTGGGAAACGACTATGTGTTCCATCAAGTCCAGAGCTGAAGAAGGAACTTTTGAATGACACACATAGTTCAAATTTCTCTATTCACCCAGGGAGCACAATGATGTATCGAGATCTCGGAGAAAACTTTTGGTGGGATAATATGAAGAAGGATATCGCTGAATATACATCAAAGTGTCTGGTGTGTCAGCAAGTGAAGGAATAGAGGAAGAAGTCTAATGGGATTATGCAACCATTTCCCATACCAGAATGGAAGTGGGAGAAAATCACCATGGACTTTGTCACCGGACTTCCAAGGACATCTAAAGGAAATAATGCAATCTGGTTTGTTTTGGATTGTCTGACAAAGGCTTCACACTTCGTTTCCATTCGAGAGGATTTCTATTTGGATCAACTGGCACAGATATATATCAGGGAAGTGGTAAGGTTGCATGGAGTACCACTATCTATTGTGTCTGATTGAGATCCAAGATTCACCTCTATGTTTTGGAAGAGTCTTCAACATGATCTGAATACTGAACTGAACTTCATTACGACCTATCATCCTCATACTGATGGCCAATCCGAGCACACTATCCAAACACTTGAGGACTTGTTAAGAGCGTGCTCAATGGACTTTAAAGGAGGATGGGATCAACATCTTCCTCTGGTTGAATTCTCCTATAAAAATAGTTTCCACTCAAGTATCCAAATGGCACCATATGAAGCCCTTTATTGGAAAAGGTGCAGAACACCGGCGTGTTGGGATGAGGTCGGTGAACGTAAGCTTATTAGACCGGAAACGGTCGTAGAAATAGTGGAGAAGGTGAAAACTATTCAGTAGCATATCAAGGCAGACCAGAGTCAACAGAAGAGTTATGAAGATAACCATCAACGAGACCTTGAGTTTAAAGTTGGAGACATTGTTTTTCTACACATATCTCCGTGGAATAAGGTCATGTGGTTTGGAAGGATATGGAACTTAAGTCCAAGGTACATCGGCCCCTTTGAGATTCTTGATCGTGACGGGGATGTGGCCTATCGACTAGAACTTCCACCTACCATGGCCAAAGTACATGATGTCTTTCATGTATCCCTCTTAAAGAAGTACATACCACACCCTTCACATGTACTCTTTTATGAGGTGGTACAATTGGAAGATGATCTTTTTTATGAGGAGAAACCAGTGAAGATCCTAGATCGTAGAGAAAAATTTCTACGAAATAAGGAAATGACCCTCATCAAGGTGTTGTGGAGAAACCACAAGTTTGAAGAAGAAACTTCGGAATCGGAGGAAGTGATGAAGCTGAGTTACCCACATCTATTTTAGTGTGGGAAAAGGAAAATTTCGAGGGCGAAATTTCTTAAGGGTTGAATATTGTAATGACCCAAAGTTTCATCAATGGAAATCCATCTTGATCTAATTAAAAGTCTCTTTATGTTTATATAAAATTTCAAATTCATTGGTTTTATGTAAAGATTTTTGATCGTTGCTAATATAGCCATTGAATAGTGATCACATGATTAGTATAAATATTGGGCTTTAAAAAATCCAATTTACTCAGACAAAGGAAGTGATGGCCTCATCTAGTAGAATTGCCCCATAGGAAGCCCATTTGTCAGAGATCGGAAAAGTGGTGGAATCCTTGTGCATTTCCCTTGACCTAGCCCATGCTGAGATTCATCATGTCAAGCTTGAACTGGACTGTCTACGGGAGAAGTGGAAGTTGATAGAAATTACCACTCGAGCAAGTTTATCTGAGCCACTCCAAGAGTCTGTCACCATCGCACAGCTTACCCTTAGGTCTTATGCTGCTGTTTTAAGGTGTTATGAAATGAATATCTAGTACTATGTTCATGTATAATATTTTTTTATATAATAATGAATATACCTCCTTGTCATTTTTGATACATTGTAAATAGTTTTTAATGTACAAATAGTGTTATAAGTTATTATTTAATTAATAATTCTATTTTGTTAAATTAGGGATTTTTGAATTAAATAATATTTTAATAAAATATTATTATTATTATTAAATTAATTTTTATTATATATAAATGATCATATAAATTTATGAATGCAATTGTAATTTTTATTAAGGTTTGAAAGCCATTTTTGTCAAAACCCGTGAATTTTTGATAAATATCGGTTTTTATAATAAAAGAGTAAATTAACATAATTAGAAAATTATTTTGATAAATTAAGAGTTATTTATGGAATCAGGACGTTGAAATTATCCAACAGTGAATTTTTCATAATTTTCTGAGACAGTCAAGTTTTGGGGTAAAAATTAATTACCGTTTAAATATATAACGTGTTTTATGACATCATAATGACCCAATAGTGATGTAATAAAATACAATAAGCATTATTTTCTGCCAATATATGTTTTAAAATGACAATAATGTGATTTTGGGTTTGTTTGACTTATTTTTCAAAGCATTAATGGACCCCTCAAGACTTATTAAACACCTTATCTTTTTAAATTAATTTCAATGGGAGTGTGACGCACCTCCACATAAGCAACCCTATTATTTTAAGAATTTCTGAATTTAGCCTTATAAAATATATTTTTTCCTTTTCCCTTTTCCAAAAACCATGGGAAAGAACCATGGGATGGTTTGTGGTTTGGATTAATTTAATATAAGAGGACCCAAACCTAAATAATAAAGAATTCTCTCACCTTTCTTATATAAACCCACCCATGCTCCCACTTCCTCCTCACTCAAAGCCTTTGTATTTCATCCAACCTCTTCCCTACATTCTCTAGAATCCTCCCAAGGTGCCCCAAGCTCCCAAGAAGCATCTCTCAAGCCTCTCTCAAGCCTTTGGAAGCACACTTCCAAGTAAGGGTTTTTTCTTCCTTTCTCTTTTTTTTCCTATTTTTTTAAAGTTATTTTCCCTTTTAATTTCAATTATGAATGTTGGGGTACGGTTCTACACCACCCTCATACTTCACAATTTATTTTTTAATGATGCTAGACCCCTTTCCCTCTCAATAAATGCCTCCCATATACACCCATTACTATGCCGAAATTCTGAAAGGAACTTCTCTCTCCTCATTTACATTCAAGAAATATGTTTGTATCATGAATCTAAATTCCATTACAATTGTTGGGACATGTATCTAAAGGACCTCCTTACTTTCCAATACATGTAAATACGATGAGGGACCCCTTTCTCTCTCATCAACCGTTTTTATGAATTTTATGTCACGCCGTTACGCTGCCGAAATCGCGCCGATTTTCTAAGCCAATGCCATTGTGTAGTAAATACCATGCCCATTTCTCCATGAAGGGTACTCACCTTTATGCACATTTACATATTGATTATTAATTTTCATGTATGAATTCCACATTCCTTTATTGGGGAATAAATTATTATGTTTTATGAATCCATGTTTAATGATCCATGTGGCACACTTATTCATGAAATGAAATGTTTAAGAAGGGTGTGCCCTTATAGTGCTCCAATGGATTGGGTAAAATATAATATCACGATACGTCATGTGAAATGGCTATTGACTCATGTTAATTCATGTTAAATGAGGGTTTAATCATGCTTCATGTGCAATTAGGATTTACTCATGCTCCATGTGGAATGGGTCTTGGCTCATTCTAATCCCATGTTAAGTGTTGTTGCCACATTTCCATGTTATGATTATCATGCTTCATCATGACTTTATGTTCATGTTTCTCTTATGCTCTATTGATATGCCTAATATCTAACATGTATTTTACTCCTCGTGTTATTCCATCTGTATTTCCTTACTGGGCTTCATTGCTCACCCTTTTCTTATGCATGTCCTCAGGTTATCCCATGAAATGCTATGTGAGAGGGAATGTAGTGGTCATGTAAAGGAAGATTTAAATAAAGATGTTGTATTTCATGTTTTAAGTTTTTATTTAATGTTCCTAGGCCCCAAATACACAAAACCTCTCGATCTTCTTTGTTGTATCAAGTGATGTTTTATGTAATAAGTCATGTTAAAGTTGTAATAACAAGCTAGGAATTCATATTAATATTCACTAAATCAACATCTGTTTCATACAATGATTTTTTTCCAAGGAATATGACACCATGGACACAAAAGTGGAACTATTCCCAACTTAGAATTAGGAACATTTGTTCATAGTACATTATGATCATGTATTGATTACTCTGGTAGACTATAAAGGAGCATCCTTAAACAGAGGAATCATCCATGATAATTTCTAAAAACCATGCTTCCATATCATGAAATACATGTATCATTAACCTATTGAAATTTTTTGGTGCATTGAAAATTCTAGATGAAAATTATCTATTGGATAAGGTTCCAAAATGGCATGTAATAGTAGTTTTAGAGAAATATACAAGTTCCTAAACTATTTGATGGTTTCCATATTTTCTATTCTAAAAATAAAATTTTTTGGTTCATTTAGTATTTCCAATATTTTATCCATGAAAGGAAGAGGGAAATGATCCTTTTGAGTCTCCATGTAGAGGATTATATAATTAAAACATTATCCTTATATAGAGATGGTTCAGGATGAAATTAGCTCATTTTCATTATTTTTAACAATGGTTAATCTACCTTTCATTGGGATGACATTGAGTGGGATGAACCACTTTCTTTCATAGAAGGAAAATATTATTATAGCATCAGGAAGCTTCATAACTTATTTCTTGACAACTTCTTTTAGTGGAGGGTCAATTCACATATTGGGTTGATGTTTGGTCTTATCACCTTCTTCACACAAAAAATATTATGTAGAAATATTATGGGGATAATTAAATTGATGTTAGAAACTCTCTATTACATTGATTTCATATGACTTTTAGTAATGAAATAAACTTTTATTCTTATATTTGAGTTTTTTCAGAGCTAATAATGACTCATAATATAGTATTACTCACTAATAATGAGTACTTTAGTGTGATCGGTAGAGGATTAAATTCATGAGTTAGTGGTTTGATGACCAAATGTACAAATGGGTGGAAATTATCCCTTTTTAGAGGTGTAGTATAATTTACATCCTCATAGTCATTACCTTTATCTTCATAATGGGACATGGTATCTCAGTTTTCCTTAATGTTTCAAAAATAATCTATATCCTCATTAAAAAAGATGTCTTTACAATCTAATGTGTTATCACTTTAATTAGTATACACAAGTAAGTCGAAGACTAATTTTTCATCTCATACTCAGAATATTAGTCTCCCATGATTCACATCAATGAGTTCTATCCTAGTGATGAGAAATAGCCATCTTAAAATTATAGGAACATCTTTTTTTTATTTGGTGACTAAGAGGATGAAATCCATGGGAACGTTGAATTTTTCAACATTGACTAAGACATCCTCGAGGATTCCACGAGGATACATAATAGATTTACCAGCCATTTGATGTGTTACTCTCATAGATTTTAGTTCATCATTCCCTATATTGCATAATTCACTCATTTTAATGAGATTGATTCTTGAACTAAGATATCACAATGATCTTTTGAAGTAATATAACCCTTTAGTGAAGGCAATCAATAATATTTGAGTGTATTAAATCTTTTGTGGAAGATTTTACTAGATGACAACATAGAATTATTTATTTATGGAGATGTCGTCTTCTTCTTTTTTTGTTTATCTTATATCTGACATTCTTATGTTGTATTTGAATATAGGATTTTCTCTTGAATAGGTTTTAATGTGTTTTAATCATCAAACATTTTTATGAAATCCACAAGATTATTAGGTTCTTAAAACCTCTTTTCGTCACATTTTAATGGAAAATGGAATGTTTATTACTTTTCCACTCTATGAACCACTGCCATAGCCTCCTCTCTCAGAAGTGTCTTTGTATTACTATAGAAAAGTGATGATAAATATTTCAAAAAGGTCATGATTATTGGACCACATGGTGATAAAAGTTTTATAGGTAGTCCTTTAATTTTTAATTTGAGTCTCTTGCATTTTCACCCTCTAATATCCATTGTAAAAAATGAAGTAATTTGTTTTCATGGTTAGACTATAGAGGTCGGTATTTTTCTTGTGGACTTGGTAGAGAATGATAAAATTTCTATTGAGATGTAGGTGGAAATGTCTATTGAGGTATTGCTTTTTGTGAATGAGGGGTTGGATTCTGCGGTGGGTACCCAGGTGGTCTTTAATTCCATAGTGGTTCTTGACCACAACTCTACTAATAATACTACAAAGTGGCTTATCATGGATATTTATCTATCCCCTATTGACAATACTGATGTTTTCATGAATGAGGCTATTGAAATTGCCGTTTTTTTAATTTTAATTAGTGTAATTACAATATTTACATAGAGACTCTTTCTCACCTTCTTCATAGTCCTAGTAGGGTTATGGAACCATGCATAATTCACATGGTTAGATCTGCATCACAGGGGTAAGAGTAGAAGACAATTGAGTATGTATCTGGAATGACTCTAACTTCTTTTATTGTGACTCCAATTAGTCTACAAGGTAGGTATTCATTTAAAATTTATGTATTTCACATTAAGGATGTACTAAATCACTCTACCATAGACTGAAATTTCGGGAAACCTCATGTTGATGTTATTTCCAAATTCTGTTGTTTTGATCATTATCTATCCTTCGAAAATGGCATCCACTACAGTTTTTGAAGTAGGATGGTCTCCTTGATAAAGGGTTTGGAGCTATAACCACATGTCATGTCTGTGATTTGGGTACTTTATAGTTAGTTCCTTGATGATATCACAAGCTTCCAAAGCTGATTCTCTATCCCTTTGGGTGAAAATATAATTTGTTCCCCAGTTTACACATTTGTATTGATGGGGAATATTATTCTTCACACATCTTTTCTAAATCATCCCATGTCATAGTGGACATGAGATATTTTATTTTTGGAAAATCCTTTGCTCTATTATATATGTATAAGGTATAGACACAATGTTTAATGGATTAAGAGGATACAACTTTATTATAAAAAATACCATAGACTTCCAAAAAATAAAAAATGTGTTCACGGGGTTCTTCACTCCAAATTACACTAAATTTCTCCTTGTTCTGGATCATATGGATGAGTATAGGTTTAATATTGAATTTATTATCTTTGATACGAGGGAACACAAGGATAGACAAAATACCCCTAATGGATGATAAGTCCTAGTCCATGATGGTTCACTACTGCAACATTGTTCACTCTCCCTAATGTTTAGGTGGTGCCTTTTGTTGGGACCAATTTGGATGGATAAGGAAGTAAGAATAGTTTTCGGTTACAGAGTGTTGTCTTTTGTTGTCAAAGAACATAAATCAATTCACTTTGTAAAAGAATCAGAAACCAGACGATGCTTTTCTGTTCTGTATTTTACAATCATCACAATTTTGGAGAACTTGTGGTGCAAGCCGTATGATGGATAGAGAGAGTAATGAACTGTTTTTGGAAAACACCTTTCAAATATCATACTATCCAAAATTTGAAAAGGAATGCTGAAGGCGCGCAAGTGGTGGCACCCAAGTGGTGGAACGCAAGTGTCGGCACGCAAGTGGTGGTGTGCAAGTATTGACGTGCAAGTGAAGTGGTGCGCAAGTCCTATTTAAAAGATCATTCAATCAAAATATTCCAAAGGAAATAAAGTAGAGTGCAAGTTAGAAATTGTCACACAAGTCAATAGTGTCGCGAAAGTATTGGCACGCAAGTCTGGGCGCACAAGTACATGTTGTACACAAGTCATATTTCAACATCACTATATCAAAATATGTCAAAGGAAATAAAGTGTCTCGCAAGTGATGAAACAGCACGCAAGTGATGAAGAGGAGCGCAAGTAATGGCGCGTAAGTCTAGGTCCTTCAAGTCACAAAAATTCCATTAAATAGAAGACTAGGCACCTCATTTTTTGAGACTCAATACTTGAGAATTATATTTGAGCTATGGGTGTAGAAGTAGAGAGTTGGGCGCACAATTTGAGGGTTGTTAGAAGGCACGCAGGTTTGGGATGCACAAGTTGGAGGTGTGCAAGTGTTGGTTGGAATGCAGGCTGTAGGAAAGCAGCACATCTGAAGGGCAGCACACACGTAGGTAGCACGCAAGAAGAGTCGTGCAAGTATAAGGCAGACAAGTATAGGTCGTGCAAGTGGAAGTGGGAGCGCAAGATATTTTTCTCCAGGGGTTCTTGCCAGCTTATGGGTAGGAAAGTGAATAATTTCTTTGAATGATTTGATTTATGTAAGATCATTATGAAGAATTAATCCATTATATTACCTGATTTGTTCTAAGAGGGAGCAGACACACTATTGGATTGTTTTCAAAGTGTTTCACGAGTGTAAGGGTATGTCATACTCGTTGTATTCCACATCAAAGGATTATTTTATAGTGGATTGTGTGGTACGAGATTGTTTCCGTACCATACAAATGACGTAGTTACTCTTGTTGAGTAGTGAACCTTGTAAACTTTGTGTTCCTGTGGTTGTATGTGTTTAGTATAGAATAAAATCATTAATATGAGGCAAAGATTGTTTCAAAAAGTTAAACTTAAAAAGTAAAAATATATCATTGATTCACCCCCTTCCCCTCTTAGTGATACTTGGATCCTGACTGGGAACTTCACCTATTGATAATTTTTTAGGTTTTGTGGCATGATATTACAATGATAATCCATAATGAAATGAATGCATGCAAAAATAGATATTTCATTCTCATGATCAAATGTGTGCAATTCTAGAGTGTTAAGCCTCTTTGAATGAGTCATAGGTAAAGTACACACCACTAAATGAAAAAGATATAGGAATAGGTTTGTCCATTGCATAAAATTATGAATATAAAAAGAGAAAAGGAAAGGTAGTGGGGTAATCCAAGGTCCAATGTGATGTCTCATATTCCTAGGCACCAATGGACCAGCTAACGATGCCAAAAATTTTACTATCCTATGTAGAATAATTATTAAGTATAAATGTCGTTCATATTTGAGATTTATAACCCACACTATAAAAAACTAGAAAGTAGTAGTAACTTAATAGTGCGGGGTAGAACCGATAGGGACAACTAAATGGATGACAACCTATCAATTCAACCCCAAGGGTAATATTCCCCATGATCTATCTTGAGGATTGGATTTTATAAATATTACATAGCATGGATTAAAATTCCCGAAATAGAATAGGGTTAATGGATAATATCAGGGTTTATAAAAAATGAAAATCCTAAACCAAACATGGTATAGACCATTGGATTAGGCTAGGAAGTGGTTCAAAGTTCACTAATTGGTTATGGTCAAACCAATTGGGTCTAAATATGATATAGCTATTCCATTGCCAAGAAATTTCTAACAACAATGATGTAAGAAGATTAGATTCTAGGAAAAAAGTTTCACATGATACTCTTCATGGCCAACTCAAATCAAATTAGCCCAGGTGCCTTCTATTACACCCCCATATCCAAAGTTGTATAATGTAATGAGATAAAAAAAAATTTAACCAAGTTACTATCTATAGGGTTCCAAGGTTTTATTTATTGATTAATTACGTTTTAAAAAAATATAATCCTAGAACCCTAATCCAAATAATATTATCTATGGATTACTCTATTAAATTAAAGTGGGAAATTGGGTAACATTATTTTTATAAAAATAAAATAATTAGTATTTAAACAATTCACACATAAAATTAATTGAGAATCAATCAAGAAATTATTTACAATTAATTAAAAGGACAGAGAAATTTTTTTGTATTTTAATAGAGAACAATATCTTAAAAAAAGGATAAATCATGATAAGGTAATAAAAAAATATGGAATGAAAATTCATAAATGTAGAACAAAAAGTAACAAAAATTCAATTGATTAAAACAACCACAAAATGTATTAAAATTGGTTTGAAATGAAACATAAGATAAATAGAAAACAAATAAAAGAGTTTGGATGGATATAATGAATATCTATCTAGAATGGAGTTTGATCATGTATTTTCATAATTGAAAAGTACATGACGTGTAATGTCTTCAAATCATGTACTTTGTTTATGTGGATTTTGTCTTGAATTGTACGTGATTTGTAAGTGGGATTCACATGGTGTATTTTATATCTCAAAGATATCAATAAAAATATTTTATCTTGTAACATACATATCTTGTATCATCTTCAAGATGAGTGTATGAATATTTAATTTCATGTATATTACGCACATCATGGGTTCAATTCACATCACACACAAAATAAATGTCATTAAATTTCAATATGTAATGTGTTTACATATCATGTAACAACATCCTATAAAGATTCATTGGCTAGACTTTGTCTTTACACATATGATGTGAATGTGTAATATACATTACGAAAAACATTCATGATGTGTCAATATTATTTTTTCCATTTTTAGTAAATTTTTCTTTGGGTATTTAATTCTTAATTCCTACAAAAAAACAAAGTTAATATACGAATAAATCATGATTATAAAATAATTAAATATATCCAAAATTTTATATAAATTGAACATATCATAATACAATTACTATTTTATATGGGTTGGAAGGAGAAAATTGAGAGGGATATGTGTCACTGAAATGAAAACTATTCTAAGACATCCTATTAAATATGAATAGAAAACCACAAATATATTTTTACCATTGGAAGATGTTTATAAACGATATGAGAAATTATATTATCTTGAAAATTGTGTCTTTTAATGCTTCTATATTATATTTGATCAAGAAATAATGATGATAAGTCTTTATATAACAAGGATAAAGTAAAATATAAAACAATGGGTTGTGATGTTATCAACAATGTATTCAATAGAGAATATCCATGTATTTTGGACAATATCTGTTCTTCTCATATGATAAGATATATAAATCTTATCATGGATTTTGAAAATTTTAAATAAGGATTACTGACATTTTTAATTTATGTTTCACTCAAAATAAAACGTTTTGGATCAACATTTATTGGTAAAAATCAATTGAAATCCAAAAACACATTGTACGTTGAAGGACTCAAACACAATCTTCTTAGTTGATCACAGTTATGTGATGAAGGGAATAAAGTGATAATTACTAAATATGGGGTTTTTATGAAGACCATGAGATAAGGATGTATCTTGAAAATAGGATAGAGAATAAGAGGCAATTAGTTTCAGATTAGTGATGTTGGAAATTATTGTCTTTTAACAATTAATGAAGAAAATAAACTATAGAATCAAAGTCTTGGTTATATGGGAAAGAAGAACATATGTATGATTATTTATAATGACACTTTTAATGATGATAAATTTTTGAAAACAGAAGGTAATTATATGTCTACTACTTCTCAAAAGGGAAAGATTCTGAGAACTGTATACAATCGGATTGAAGTACAAACAACTCGTCACTTAGAGCTTTTTCACTTTGAAATTTGATTCCCTTAAGGAATTAATAAAAAAATAAAGATAAGTAATTTATTTACTTCATTGATAAATTTAACTAAATTATATTTTTTATGGCAATGAAATATATATCCTAGGCATTAAAATGTTTGACTATTTTAGGAGAAGTTTAGAAAAAGCATGTGATTACACTTTGAAGAAGATTTGAACTGATAATGGTGCTAGGTATAACAATGGAATATTTTAAAAATATATTAAAAAATATAATTTTTCATCAACATAGTGAATTATGTACACCATAGATAAAATGTATGTCTCAATGAAAGAATATAATTATTATGTAAATGGATCAAACTATGTGGATCGAGTGTGAAACACCCCATTATATCATGATACAAGCCATTGTAGAGGTGGTTCATATCCAAAATCATCGTCATTATAGAAAAAATTGGGTATGTCATCATATGATATGTATTACAAGAAATATACTTGTTTAAAATATTTTAGATCATTTGGTAGTACCAGTATTATCAAATTCAAAGGTGAAAATATTGTAAAATTTCAATGAAGAGGTGTTGATAGTATCTTCCATAGTTATCCACAAAATAGAATAGTATCCCATTGTTATAACTATGAGAAAGGGAATATTATCGACTCAATTGATATGAATGTGATTAAATTCATAAATTAAGTAAACATCCATAAAAATAAACTTCAAAAGTGATAATGACGAGTATATTTTTCAATAAACAAGGTCAGAATTCTTAAAATTGCAAGAGTAACGAAGAGGTTACATACGAAGAAGGTGAAACATCAAATTCAAGTGATTAATAATAAAATTTTTCATATCAATATAGATTGAGAAATAATATACATGTCTATAATATAACTATAAATCAATGAAAATATATTAAAATAATATGAAAATTGAGGAAACAATCTCATATATCATTTTTCTATTAGGATACACCTAAATATGTAGAATAAGTAATGAAACATAAATAGGGGTTTAATGTAATGAATGAAGATATGGATTAGATTGAAAATATTGATACTTTGTAGTTGGTACGTAGTATCAATGAAAATAATATTATTGTGACAAAGTGGGTGTTTTGAAACATGATGAATAACAAAGATGGTATAGTGAGAAATAAAGAAATATTTTTGTTTAAATGATATTTCCATGATAAAAGTGTTGACTTTGATGAACCTTTTCACCTATCTCTAGACTTGAAACAATATTAATTTTTCTATCTATTTCAGAAAAAAGGAATTGAATGATATTTTAAATAGATATAAAGACAACCTTCCTCGATTATGAATTATAATAGGAGGTATATATTAAACAACCATGTGTTTTTCTACATATTGAATATGGAAATTGCGTTTTTAGTTTAAATAAGCCTTTATATAGGCTAGAACAAGCCCCAAAAGCATGGTATTCAATGATTGTAACCTATCTAAAAATTAAAATTTCAAAACATGGAGAGTTGAAAACATCCTATATTTTAAATATGATATGTAGGTATTTCTCATTGTCATTTTTTAAAAAATAAAAATTATTTTTTTCGGAAACAGTGAATGAATTTTTGGATAATTTGAAAAAAATGAAAAAGCAGTTCAAACGTCTTGTATTGGTGAGATGATTTACATTATTACATTAAACATTTTTAAGAGAAGGATTATATTGTTCTAAATAAAGAGAATTATTATAATGATATGTTAGAGGAACTTTTTATGGAGAATTAGATGCATATTTCTATACGAATATCTATAGGAATAAATTTAACAAGATATAAATTGAGAATGGAAGTTAGACCAAATAAATTTCATAATCTGATCAATAGTTTACTTTATCTGAAAATTTCAACACTAGATATTGTGAATGATGTTACACATTGTTCAGGATATCCAATTGAACTAATGGAGACTCATTTTCTGCATATAAATATAATAATTAGATACATGAATCGAATATATGATTTTTGGTTAAAAAATTGTAGCAAGGGTAATATTTGTATATTTCATTACTAATGTGTAGATTCAGTAGGTTATTTTGATAATAAATGTTCTAAATATAGTAGATATTTCTTTCATGGAGAAAGATATATTTGTCGTAATTCTAGAAATAAAATATTAGAAATCTTGAGTAATGTTGATGCTAAATATGTGGCTTCCACTCATGCTTTATCATAACTAATGAGGTTGAAGACTAAAATAAATGTTTTGAAAGTTGAAGTGACCTATCCATTATTCTTGGTATGTAATAATTAAAGAGAAATTAATATTTCAAAAATTCTAGTTAATTATTTTAGGTTGACAAAAATTGATATAAAATATCACTTCCTCAAAGAGCTAGTGGATAATAATGAGTTCATATAAGAATCTATTTCTATAAAAGAGAAAATTGGGGAAGTGTATACCAAAACACTATCAAATGAAGCTTTCTAGAATTTGAGGATGATGTTAGGTGTTCAACATCACTCTTTATAAGGCTATGGTATAGTGTTAAGTTTCACTCTCTAATATTGTCATTGGATATTTTTGTCAAAGGGAGGGAATAATTGGAAATATAAGTCTTACATTTATGTTTATCTTTTTATTATCTTTCAAAGGGGGATTATATAATTTGGGGATATTATCCATTTATATTTGTCACATTTGGGAGAAACATATATCTAAATAGAGTTATTAAAATTGATAATCTATGATTTTAGTATGTATAAACTAATTTAATCGTTTATTGTGAGTATTTGTTGGAATATTTTTGGATTCAATGAATTAATTATATCGTGATAATTTTCATATAAAAAATGCTACACATATATCACTATCTTATGGAAATCAATGTATTATTTATGAAATGTACTTGTTTCCTATATCTATTTTTCTCACATAGGCATAAACTTATTGAATAATGATACATTTTAATGTCTTTAGAGTATTATAGTAATTTGTTATCCCTGGTTTCTAATAAAAATACAATGGGGGATTGATGTTCCTAATAGTATCTGTGATGGTTTTTGTGATTTTTCAGTGGGATATTTTTGGAGAAAACGACATAATTATTTCCTTTGGATTTTTTTTTAAAATAGATAAATAATATTCTAAGTGTTAAATAAGATGATTCTAACTAATGATATATTAGTTCTTTTATATCATGAATTAAGTTCATGATGCCAAAATGTATTAATGAGAATGTGGAGTTAGATATAAGTGGTGGACCAGTATTCTGGACACGGACCGTGTCATGGTATTAGTGACCATAGTGATAATTGCGTTTCCAAACCATATAGCGGAATTTCTCCATTCCATAGATAATGACAAAGATGTAGTAAATAGAATACTTTTTTTGGTGCCTTTGGATATTTTTACTACCTCTATACAGCATCACCAAGATCATGTCATAGTCATGTATTTTCATGTAAGGTTATTCCATGAAGATCATTCCACGACATAATGTTGATTTTTTTATAGATTTGGATATTTCAAACTCACCACACTACAATAGTTGGACCACATTGCATCCTTGTATAATGGTTTCTTTTACACCAAAAACTACAGGGTTTCATCATAATTTCTAATGCCACACAATACAATGGTTTTTTGGGTAGTTTTTAGGTTGATGATGAATTTTATTCATATGAGGTCTTTGTTTGTTATTCCATTCTACAATAACAAAAAATTTAAAACTCTATGGATAAGATCATTTGATATTTACATATAAAGTATTATTTTGTATATGGAACTCCATGGTTTGAATATGAATTTCAAATTCCAATAAAATCAAGTGAAAATGTATAATTTAATTTATTTTCTTAAAAATAATTTTAATAAAGTAGTTATGATAAGAATATGAAAGAAAATGTGGAAAATAGTTAAACAATATTTGAGGATTTTTTTAGTAGTGTTAAAGGGGCATACCTGTGTTTCTATAGGTTGAAGAAGAACTAGAGGATCACTGCATCTACATTTCAAGTCTATAGTTATAAGTATTTATTTTTGTTGATAAAAAAAACTCAATATAATTATTTTAGTGTGGGATGAACTATCATAGTTAGGTGTCCTGATGTAATAAAAGTTCAGGATGAATCCTACTTATTGTACTCACATGTTAAAACTAGTGGGTCATATGATCTTGGAAGAATTCAAATAATTCCATGGACTAGCCATCCCATTTTTATAATAAATAATTGTAAATATATTTTCCACTTCATGTGTGTGTGTGTCTTTAATAGTGATCAATATTCACCTTAATAGGTGATACAGATTTTTTCACCAAGAAAAACATAAAATAATTCGAATCTGTGATTCTCATCCCCCCCCACTCAGGGATTACTCATTGATCCAAGAGTTCCCTTTTTCATCAATCATGGGCACTCAAAATAAATTAATTAATATCGTCTATTTAATAAAAGTAAAAAAAATTAAGAAATATTTCATCTTGTTTATATATAAAATTTCCAATATCAAATCCTTAACATGTTTTTGAAATTTATTTTTCTAAATAATCCTTTTTAAACTAATGAGGTTTAAGAAGGAAAAGAATCATCTTAAAATTATTTTCCAAAATTTTTAAAAATATAAATACCGTCCCCTTGAAAAATTCATCAGTGATTGAAAAGTGGGAACTCCTACTCATATATCAGTACTAAAGGATATTTAACAGCTCGGATTTTTCTCTCACCTAGAACCAAAAAACATATAGATTTCCTTAAGGAAGCAAATTGGGTACATTCCATACAAGAGGAATATAATAAATTCATTATAAATTATTCCTATAATCCTAGGTAAATATATAATGATAATCTTGTTGTTGGATCTATTAGAGTTGTTGAAATAAACTTGAAGAATCTAGTAATACAACTAGAAATAAAAATATTTATACTTGAAAAATGTTATAACCAAGAATAAGGAATCAAATATGGTGAAACCTTCTCACCCATACCTCACCTTGATTCCATAAGAATCTTTTTAGAATTAAATTATCGTCATAATTATAATCTCATTGAAATGGATGTGAAAATTTGTTTTTTAAAGGGTTTCATGATTTATTTTTTGGGAACAACCTCTGGTTTTCAAAATCCACTTTAAAAAAAATTATTTTTAAACATACCCATAATTGTATAGAAAAAATAAAGTCCATATATCATGGTATTAATGTATTTTTAATTATCATATTTCAAAATTGCTTTAAAATGAGAAAATATGTTACAATTTTTTTTTTAAAACACATCTCAAAAAATAAATTAATCATTGAAATTTATGTCGGTGATATGATTTTCTAGATAACAAATATTTTTTTAATTACTCACTTTAATGAATAATTTTTATGGGTGAACTAAATTCTGTCATCAACCTTGAAGTCACTCAGAATTCAGATGAAATATTCTTAAATTAACTAAAATACACAAATTACCCTTTTTAAGTGATTCAAAATAGATCATGCTAAGTAAATTAGCACTCCCATGAGTAAAAATGTTATGTTAACATTAAATGATGATGAAAAAAATGTCATCAACAAGAATTATATTTGTATAATTTTTTCTCTAATTTAAATTAATAAAAATAGACCAAATATACTATTCAATTTTTTTTCATTTTAAATATAATACAATTAAATATCATTTGGAATATATTGATTTTTTTTAAATTAAACAGATAAAAAATCTCAGTTTATTTTATTCAATTAAATTTATGTGTAATTGTTTTATAATTCCAATATAAAATGCAGTTTGAAATTGGGTTATGATTCTTCATCAAAAATAATATTAGTGAATAACATATCTCTCTTTAAGTAGAGATGTATAAGAGTATAATAGGTGTACTTTAGATCAAAAATCTCTAAGAAACATATTTTCATAATTTATTTTATTTTCCCATTATAAATTAACTCTAAAAATTAATTTGATACTAAATTTATAAAATTAATCAATATGTATATTTTTTTAAACAAATCAGTCTACTCACCCCTCTTGGGGTTATATTTTCACTCTATCAGACCTAAAAATTATTATAAAAGGGTTAGACTTTCTAAAAGGATGTTTACCTCTATTATTCTATTTCTAAAAAACATAAAATTACTATCAAAGGATTATAATTTTTGGAATTGTAAGTTTATAAATATTGTCTATTTATTAATACTAACAATTGGTATAAGTGGTTATTCATTTCTTGGAATTTATTGAAACCTTCTACCGAGTATTTTGTTTATATATTAATATTATAATATCTTCCTGGACCTCATAGAATAAGGAAAATATATATAATATGTAAGGAATGAGATTAACTAATGGATGGATTCCTCCAAAACCACCTCACATTGATATAATTGATAAGGTTACTAGAAATCATGAATATATTCTTCCATAAAAGAGCTGATCAATGAACATGGGTAGATCGTGGAAAAAGCTTAGAAGCCACCAAAAGATGAACTTTATACACTAACATGAAATGATGTAACTAGATATGTATTTAATTAAAAATTAGAAAATATATTATATGGTTCTATTAAAATAATTGTGTTTAATCATGTGTGAACAAATAATATAACCCACAATATCTTAAATATTTTTCAATTTACTCACCTTGGATCTAGAAAGCTGATTATAACTAATAAAAGAATACTTGGAGTGGATTTTCAAGACTTTAAGAGTGGTAAAGTTGAAAGGGTTAATAAAATTTTCCAGAAATTCAAAAATATTGTTAATAGAAATAATTCACATATTGATTCTTTAGATAAACACATACTTGTTCGATGATTCCTAATAGATCTACCCTATAAAAGGAATGAAGATAAGATTATGACTGATGAAAGAAATAATTTTAATGAATACATATTGGATGAGTTCATTACATCACTTCTTGAATATGAACATGAGTTGAATATTATCATGGATTAAGACACATCATAGAAGCGAGTAATTTCATTAAAATAACAATGAAATTTCATTTATAACTCATTTGAGTTTGAAACTAAATAATTTGAAAAAGTATAAATTGTGAATATATTAAAAGGTATATATATTTAGATGAATAGAAATAAATATTTTAAGAAGAGAACTAGTGAAGATCAGAATAATGATAAAAAATAAGATAAGGTAACTAAATATGGACTAGATGTAATAATTGTTAATGTAGACGTAATAAAAATATGAAACTAGATACTCTAAAGTTGAAAAATAAGGTAGAGGTATAATATATAGGAAAACACTGAAATATGATTATCATTCTATATTGAGTTGCACTGAAAAATATGATTCAATTGTTGAATCTAGAAGTGATAAAGAATCATCCTACCTATTTTTAATGAAAAATATATATGATATTATTAATGATTATTATTATAGTTATTATTCAGATAGATATGGTTATATATTTGATGAGTTGTATAAATAACATAAACAACTCTAGAAAGAAGCTTAAAGATTTAATTAATCAAATAATAATTAAAATGATTAAATAATAGGCTTATCAAGAAAACTAAAAAATATAACATGGATAATGATGTTATTAAGAAAGAAAAAATAAATTTTTCTACATTTTCAAATGGTAATATCTCTAGTTTTTTTTATTTTGTTTAGAAAGACAATGACAATATTAGAAACAAAGTTATAACCTTAAAAGATACATTACCTACTTTTGTTGAAGGAAATTGAAAATACGAAAAATGAATTAGCTTTGATGGAAAAAAATATAGAAAAAACATTAATTGTAATCCATGTATTTCTAAACTATTCAAGATTACTTTTGTTAATAGTTATGCTGTAAAATCTTTTATTCATTCATACTTTAAATGTTATAAGAAAGGAAATTATGAAAATTATTATCATATCAGTTACACTCAATAACTCTAGTTATAAGAATAACTAAATTTAGAATAAAAAATCTCTGAGACATCCATACAAAAAATGATTCAAATCGATCTAGGTACCTAGTAATTCTATTGTTAAACAATTTAGACACAACTTAGCATAGATATAAAAAATATCTAGTAAATGAATTTTATAGAAAAAATTTCCTGTATGTCTCCAGAAAGAAAATTGGTACACAGACAATGGATATTCATGACACATGATCAGTGACCTATTGAGTTTCCTTTCTTATACAAAATTTTATAGAGTCTTTGTCACTTTTAGGGATAACTCTAATGGTAAGGTTAAGGATTTAAGTGAAGTAGGTATTTAATTTTTTTAATTTATAATGTTTTATAGATTGATGGATAGAAATAAAACATAACTATTATTTCAAAATTATTTGATGATGAAATGTATGTTAAATTTTATGTTGATAAATATTTAAATATTAAAAATTATAAAGTTTTATTTTTTGCTAATAGAAAAAATAATATATTTTATATTTATTATGTTGATGTTAATATTAAAATTCCTAAGTCTCCCAATGCTATAAAAATAAATGATGTAATCTAGAATAAAATTATTAGACAAGTTCATTTCTAAATGAACTCATATTATACTAGTGTGTAAATTTTATACATTCACTCAAGTTAAAGGTATGCAATGATTTGTTTTATGATTCATTCATAAAAGGCATGGAGAAAAAGGAATATTTCAAATATATTAATCATACATATACTTATAGATGTCTATAATTATAGAATAATGATTTATTTTATCCAGTGAAAGATTTCTTTTAGTAGAATGAAAAATGTTTTTTATTGCTGATTATTTCACTATGATTACATGGGTTTCTTTAATGTCTCATAAGAAAGAAACCATAACTTGATTTACTAATTTTGGTAACCTAATTGATAAAATGAAATGTTGTTTAATTTTTTGTATTATAATTGATAATGGAGATGAATTTTTGATCTATAATTTTTAAACATATTTTGAATAAAATGGATATTCTCATAACGTTTTTTCTCCTATAAAACTAGAAAAATGGTGGTGTAAAATAGAAAAAATATAATTATTCATGAGATGGATGAAAATATAATTAATAAATATATTTTAAAAAAATAGTTTTCAAATTATTTCTTTAATAATTATTTCTATGTTTTTAATAAAGTTAATGTTATGACTTTTATAAATAAAAACCCTTTTGAGTTTTTAAATTGAAGAAAACCAAATGTTGGTTATATTAATGTTTTATTTTTGTACAGTTTTTATGTGTAATATGAAATATAATTATATAAATTTGATGATAAAGTGTCGAAGGTATATTTATTGGTTATGTTTATAATATTAAATCTTATATAGTTTATATTCGGCATGCCATGAATCTTGAATAATCAGTGAATATATAGTTTGATGAATCTTGTAATTTTCAAAAATATGTTTTGTATAATATTAAAGTTGGTTTTAGGGATTTTAATTTTATTGAATAAAAAGTATAGAAAATATATCTATTTTAGTGGGATAAATATGATTTTTAATCTGATCCTAGACCATGGAGGATTCATAAAGATCATTCTATTGGAAATGAGATTAGTAATGTTGGTGCTAGCATGAAAACCCGAAGCTCTGGTTTGTAATTCTTTGTTTGTTCTACATTTGTTACTGTTTATTTGCATAATGATATCATAGATTCATTAAATTATGCTGATTATATTATTTATATACAAAAATAATTTAATTAGTTTTATATACATAATGTTTGGACTTTAGTTAAAACTCTATATAAAAGAAAGTTATTGGAACTAAATAGATTTTTTAAAATAAAATGGGTGAATCTAGTCAAATTGATAAAATTAAATCTAGACATGTTACTCAAGGTTATTCTAAATAAGAAATTATATATTTTGATAATTATATCTCACATATTACTTGTATTTAATCTATTATAATTTTTTTTTTCTTTTTTACACTTTTAATTTTATAAATTTATTTCAAATGGATGTGAAAAGTGATTTTTTGATGGTTTTATATCTAAAGAACATTTTATTTCTTAAACCCCATGTTTTGAAAATGAGAAAATTTTTAACCATGTTTTTAAATTATCTAATGCTTTATATTCTTAAAAAACCACCTCATTAATTATATGATAGATTTACTTTATGTTTTTGAAAAATTGTTTTAGTGAAGGAAAAATAGATATACAATGTTTATAAAAAAATAAATTGATATTTTGATTGTTTACATTTATGTCAATGACATTTAGTTTTTCTCCTTAAGTCATTTTATTTTTTAAAAAAATTGATAATATTATGGATAGTGAATTTTATATGAGTCTTATGTGTGAACTCAATGGATGATTTTTTTACTGCAAATTAATCAAATAAATGATGGGATTTTCTTATATCAATATAACTATTATAATGATTTTAAAACCCGTATCTGTAATAGTTTTAAATTATATTATGATGTTTTTGTAAAATCAATTTATTATAAATTATTTAGATGAATGATTAGATTTTTTCTGTATTTAAATGCACACAAACCCGATATAATGATTAATGTCTATTTATGTGATAGATTTCAATCCAATCCTATGAAATATCACATATAAGATATTAAATTTATTATTATATATCTTAATTGAACTATTAATACTATATTATTGTATTCTACGGAAAAGTTTCATTATTTTAATAGTTTCTATGACTTTAATATTTCTGGATACGGGCTTGATAGAAAAAGTACATCAAGTATATATCATTTTCATGGTAAAAGTTTAGTTTATTATTGTATAAGAAAGAAAATATTGATTTCTCTATCTAATACTAAGAGTGAATATATTTTCAAAGTATAATTTTATTATTAATCATCATGGATTAAACAAACTATGTGTGACTATGGTTTTACTTTTGAAAATATTTCAATTTATTGTGATAATTGTTCTAACAATTTTTTTCCCGAAAACCTTTTACAAATTTTTTAACAAAATATTATTGACAATATTTTTGAATAATATAAATGAGAATAAACCTACAAATATCTTTACTAAATAATTGTATTTTCAAAATTTTAGAAAATAAAATTTGAGGACAGAATGTTGGATATTTTGTTTTTTTATTTAATTGAGTATATACTTATTTTCATATTTTTTACAATTATTTAGGGTAAATTTTGAAAATGGGGTAGGTTGGAACTTGAATGTTTGTATATAAAACATTGGAGTAAATATATTTTATATTCTTAATATTATAAAATTCATTACATTATGTTTCTATATAAATATTTATTTTAAAAAATATTTTTTAATTATATTTATGTCTTATTATATATTTATTATCATATATTTATTAAGTGTTATTTTTAGTATGTTTAAACATTTATTATATCATAATAGTTATTTACATAATTTATTTTAATTTTCATGTTTTGAATGGTCATTACATGTTCTATGAGTTTTATATTGAGTGCATAGGAAAAATAATTCATTTGGGATCTTAAAATATCAATTTTAAATGTTTTATAGTATTCCCATATATACAATTTACATATCCAATTATCGTATGTATCCAATCTATGTATACAAATATCTCACATAACTAATTTACTATTCATGATTTAGATTATAATCAATAAATTCGTTCCTAATGTTTTTCAACCATATATTCTGATAAAGAACTCAAAATTGTGTTCTTTTTAAAAAAATATGAAAATTATCTACATTACATTAGAAGACAAGAAATTTTTAATGAAGATGAAATAATTTATAAAATTATATAAGAAGTATTTATATATTGTCATTTGGATTTCAAAATATTTTATAACTATCTTGATATAGTTTTCTAATAATAATATGATCTATAGTGGTTCGATCAAGTTTATTATTGATTATTTGGAAAGAAAATTATAAATTATAAATATAATTTAACTATACCAACAGTAGATTCAGAAATTATTAATGTCTTTTCTGGGTCTGAAACATATTATGTTACTCTATTTATCAATTTCAGAAATTCGGATACATGATTCCCTTATGTTAATTTCCAATGTAAATTTCATCTTTGTGAATCACCCACACCATTTTTATTAAATTGATGAACTATATCGATTCAAATTCATTATGTTTTCTTATGTGGTCAGACTAATCTATGTAATGAAAAAATATTACCTGAAAAAACTTATATGAATTTTCCTATGATGTTTAATGAAATTTCTATAAAATTTTCAATAATATGTTATTTTTCTATATTATAAATAATTATTCTTATTTTTATTTTCATCATATTAATTTTAAATATTTAAAATTTTCTAATTAATATATATATATATATTCATATTAATTATGTAGAATTTATGAAAAGTGTTTTCAATTGGCTTAAAATTGTTTTTATAAAGATCAATGGGTCTTCTATTTTCATGTATGAAACTTACATCATGAAAAACTATTTTTTTCTATGATTTTATGTTGTTTTTTTGATTTAATTTTTATAAAATTAATATTTGTAGACATTAATCTCAAGATAACTTGTTTTAATGTTTTTAATTTTGTGTTATAATTTTTTAATTTTCTCCTCATGTTTATTACTTGTTTTAATTAGATTGGTTTTTAATTTCATATTTCAAATAAAAGGGTTCTATTTTCATGGGCTCATTCATTGACCTATTATTTTGGTACTATTCAAAACTATTTTATTGAATGATATAAAATTTCCTTTAGTTATTGTTTATTGTATTCAATACTGTAAATGAGTGTAACTATTATCATGCAATGATAATATTCTTATCTATCTCTATCTCTATGATAATCTAGTTTTATAATTTTTGAATTCTGATTTCACTAAACACTATCATCTATTTTGTGTTTATTAATTTTAAAAAATAATTTCATGATTTTCTATTGTGGGGGGGGGGGATGTGAGAGAAAACTCAAACAACAATTATTCTCCAAGAGCCTTTATAAATTTATAGTGACGTAGTGAGAAGAGTGTGGTGGTGTTGATACATTGAATTGATGTACATGATGATTCTGAAAAATATTTCTCATTACTACTAGAAAATATATCATGGTATTAATTATTAATGGTACAAATTAATATAATACCTTGACGAGACATTAAATATCATAAAAAAATAAAGAACCAAAACTAGTGTTTTATTGTTCTTCTATAATTTTCATAATATTTTTCTAGGTTTGTACACTTGTCCCCATATTCCACCTAATTTAAATTTCTCTTTCATAATTTTCATAAAAAAGCATTATCTTTCTTTGGTTTGTGACTCCTAGATTTTAATGTTATGACCATTTGGTTTGTGATTCCGAGTATCTATGGCAATGGTTTTAATTTGTTTGTGACCCCTCATACAAAATTTATTTTCCTTTCGGTTATAATTTCACTATAAAAAGTATTTTGTAATTGGGATACGTTCCCATAAAAAATATGATTAGTGGATAAAACTTATTTCATTTGGTAGAGAGGTATATGAGTATATTATGTACACTTTTGACCGAAATACTATAAAAAACATCCTTGTGTTATGTCTTTTGTTTTTATAGTACAAATTAACTCCATTAATTATCCCTGATAATTAATTTAGATAAATAATCCATCTCTTTAAAAATAATCTTCTATTATATTCACCCTATGTAGAGATTCTATCATAACTATATCCAACCTAACAAGTTTCTCTTTCTATAACCAAATAAGAATACATATTGTCAACGAGTTGTTGCATACAAAGATTACGTATGCCACACACTGTCATGGAATTTTGGATCATATTCACTATATCGCTATCAGGTTTTATAATACCAGTTCCATCAATATCTCTAAAACCCCTATCCATTACTCTTACACCAAAAAATTGACCTTCGCCTACATTTCATAAGAGTTCGCTTTCAAAAAGGTGATATCTTATTAAAATTTATATCTATAGAATGTCAAATCATGGATATTTTCACCAAACCACTATAGCATTATCAATTTGAATTAATTAAAGGTGAATTAAGAGTTTATCAATTATGACACTCTTTATTTGATCTTTCCCTATATTGAGTTCACTTAAAAATATTTTTTTAATATTCCTTTAAGTATTTTCTTAAATTTATTTATTTATTTATTTATATGTCATGGATATGATACATTTTTAAAACATTTATTTTCATTAAAGGGGAGAATTTTATATCATTAATTTTAAAATTTTCATTAAGAGAGTTATTTATTTTACAAAATATATTAAATTAAAAAAAATTATTTAAAAAAAAATTATTTTCAAATTTCAAAATCATATTTCCAGAAAAGAATGGATTTTTATTATATTAGAATTTTTTCTATATTAATTTTATAAATATTTTATTCTTTATGTTTTTTAAATTTCTTATATACTTATTTATGTTAAATAAAAAATTTTCTTTTAATCTATCTTAATAAAAGATTAACGATGAGAAAGAATAGTTTATATATACTTGTCATTAAAATTTATCTTGATATATATTTGGATTAAATTACATTTAGAATAAATATTTTCTAATAATTCATACACTTCAAAGGAATTACCCTAACCATAAAATTCATAGAAAAAAAAGATCTCAATGAAAATTAATTTATTTAATGATGAAAATTGTATCTTAGAAAAGTTATGTACAAATTTTATTTTCACTCATGTACTTTCCATTCCCCTTTCATATTATTTTTGTTTCTTCCCCCATATATTTTTATTAATTTTTCCTTTTACCTTCTTTTTTTCATTGATTTACACTTTTGTATATCCAACTCTTTGTCTTTATTGATCCAACTATTTGGGGAGTTTATAATTTATGACTTTTTTATTTTGAAAAATTTGACTTCTTTTTTCTATTTTTTTCTTTGATAATTATTTTCTCTTTTTATCTCTTCCTCTATAATAACCATATTATTTGAAGAGTTTTAGGCTTAACAATTTTATTTCAAAATTTCATTCACTTATTATTTTTTTCATTTAATTTTTAATACTATATTACACTCTTTAATTTATAATACTAAATGGGTAGTAATGAAAATTTATATATTTTTTCATAATCATTCTCTCTTAAGAAATATTTTCCAAACATTTATTTTAGAATATCAAAATCCTCTATTGAGTTTTTATTATTTTTTTACCTTTCCACATATCATTTTACTCTTTTTTATTATTATTAACTTTTGGATAACCACAAAGGGGGATAAATATCATAAAAATTAATTGGGATACACTTTTTAAATTTTTTTCAAAGATGAATAATTATTGAAAATAATTCGTAGCATCATTTTTCAAACACTCTTGATTAATTTTTTACAAGGGGTTTCTTTTAAATTATCTTCAAAATAATTGTCTATAGGTTTTAAAATATTTCTTTATGAAATTTCTTCACAAGTTCATTTAATATCTCATTAATATCTTGATTTTTTTAAATGTATCTTTAATTAGTTATTTATTATTAATTTATCATTTTTAGGGAAGTGATTGGGATCTTAATTAGGGGAGATTGTTGTAAATATAACTGTCATGGTGTTTTCATAATCACAAGAATTATATTTTCTATATGAATCTCTCATTTAAATTAGGTTTAATATTTTTATTGAATCCAATGTGGTGTAATTCGAGGAGTCTTAAAAAACATCAAAGCCGTTATGAATTCATAATCACGTTTGAATATATTCTTTATGATGTTTTATGTTCCTTTGATGATCCAAATATGTACTTGGAGTGAAGTGGATATGTCCCCTCTTAATGATTGTGAAGTTAAAACTACACAAGATATCTGATTTTAGGTATCACCTAGCCAGTGACTTATGTCAAGAAGTAATAGTTTCCTAGTAAAGCCATTGGTCAGTTTGTAAAGGATCACTGACTAGCTAGTTGATTCAAACGATGTGAATTGGATCTATCAAATGGCCAATGGAAAGTTTCTATCTAATAGAATCCCAATGTTGGAGAATTTACAATAGCCTTTGACTATAGGTATTCCATTGGATACATAATAATGGATATCGGGTAGCCAGTGTCATGAGGAAGTGTGCAATGGGTTTTTCCATATTATGGTCCAAATGAAAATTAAGTTGTCCCTTTTTTGTTTTAATCACATGGTGCTTCTATAAGTTTGTAGATCCATTTATGATTTTGTAAAAGGACCCCCTAGGCTCCTTGAATTCTCACCATGAAAACATATGATTCTTTCACCCAATAAAATATACCTAGTTTTATATCAAAGTCCAACCAATATAATTTCTATTCCCTCTTAATAAAATTCACTTTCAAATCATCTAACAGATCTCTACCTTAAGTGAAATATATTCATCCTTTATTTTGTCTTTTTTCCATTAAGATATTTTTGAAATACTTTTTAAAGGGTTTTCCTAATGAGAACATCTCTTTCTTCAACAGTTATTGAGGTTCACACTATGGAGAAGTGTGGGATGGTATACATGATGAATTGTGAAATTTAAGAGTGTTCTCACAAGCCAAAATTGTGAGGGGTGGGTTCTTGGTCACCATTGACAACAAGTGATTTATAAAATCAACCTCTTGAGATGTGGTTAGAGATATAAGGGATCGCATCAATCTTTACTTGAATTAATTATCAATTGTGTTTGTTGTCTATTTACACTTCCATGATTGAATCATTAATTATTGTCTCTCATATATTCCAAATTTTTATTTAATTATTATGTATTATATTTTTCCCTTATTTAATTAGTTTAAATCATATCTTTTTAATGGGAAATTCACCCCCAATATCTCTTTCTATAATCTATGACCAAAACCATAGGAATGGGTCTAAAGTACTTAAAAAATTAACTAATTATTAAACCTCAACTTAACATGTGATAAATTCTCTTTTATAAGTTCAATGTATGAAATTATATCGTATACATGAAGAAAACCTTAATGTTAAATTACCTCCTAATAAAATAATGTTTTTACCCCTAAGGAATCATATGGTGTGTTTATAATTATTAATGAATTTCAAATAATTATTAAATCATGGAACCACTTTTTGGTTTGTATGTGGGAATATTTGAGTGAGGTGTCTCAAAAGATCTTATAAATTTTTTCTCAATTATTCATGAAATTTTAATTAAAACAAGATAACAATGTTTTCTAAGAGTATTTTAATAACTAATGAATTTGATTTTACTTGTAAATGATGAATATAGTTGATAATAAGAGTTACATGTTCAAGGTAGTGTCCACCAATTTCTCTATTCAACCTTGATTTGTATATACTATATAAAGACCAGAATCAAAAGATAAGTTTATTTATTAAAGAATATTCCATGATATTATGATCCTTTATTTTCAAAATTAGTTTTAAATATTTTTAATGGTTGGATATTTTTGGTTTTTAAATTGATATTGAAATATTTAATTATATAATTTTAGATTTTAATGGTAAATGTTTTCGGTGAATCCCACATAGGAAAGTGGGAGGAGTGGGGAATTCCTTATCAATATAATTATTTATATTACTATGAAAAAGTAATAAATGGAAAATGGGTTTAATATTATGTGGGATGGTGCACCACACCATCCACACTCGCGTACATGAGTGCAAATACATAGTGTGGCATTTTGATGGTACTCTTCGCACTCTATGTCAGTTTGAGGTTCTTAGTGGTAACAAAATTATTCATTGTGGATTAGTGGGTTATAATAGTTTAAGACCATGTATAAATGAGTATGTTTGGATGGTCAACCGAGTTCACTGAACAAGTATGATCAGGAACATTGATCAAATTGGGGATGATATAACTAAAGTAGTAGTTCACTAGAGGGTACAATCAAACCCACTAAATCGATCAGGTGTGATCAACCAAATTTAACTGAATTGTGAAATAACATACCTTTCCATAAAATATATTATACCCATTTAAATTTTTATGATTAATTAATGTAATGGGTGCCTCCATGATTATAAAATAGATCATTCACCAAATCATAGAATTACTTCTAGTCAATCACTTCACTTATCTAATTCCTCTCTTTATTTAGATCCCTAAAAATCATTCAAAAAGTATAACAGGAAATTAATTAGTGCATAAAGAAATTATTTTACAAATATATATTGTTTTTAAATCCTCTCTGTGGTGCACTCTCAATAAATTACTAATGTCGAGTATCAAGCCACTGTTCTATCCTAACGAGTATTTTCCAACAACCTATAATAATAATATTTAATAAGAAGTAAATATTCTATTATGTAGAAAAACAATGTTACATTTTTATGAAATCTCTATATACTACAATCCATAGTAATGGCCATTTATATTACCCCCCTAATATCCCAAAAAATGATCGTAAACAATAGTTGATGAAGAGACTGAAATGATGGGTCTAATGACATGGTCATTGCAACATGTTTGTTGAGGAGTATTTATCGATATATTAGTGATGAAGTGTTCAAATATGTGATTTATAGATGTGAAATTGGTGTGGGTGGTGAACCATGGTGGGTTAGTTTGAAGAATAAGATAGTATTTCTTTGTTTTCAAAAATTTCAATTTATATTTCATTGTAAACTATCCTTTGATGTATAACATCATTTTATCTTTTAAATTCCACATTCCATTGAATTTATAATTAAAAATACATAAAATGTGTTCCATTTTACCAGATGTTCTCATAGATCCCTATTTATGGATGATGGTTAATCTAGAAGCTCGTGTAGTGTTAATTTTATTTTCAATACATGAAAATTAATCATGGGATGTTTTCATAGAGAAATTATCTTTCATGTAATGTATATTAATGATGATATACTTTCATTAACTTATATTTTCTTTACAGAACATGTGATTTGATATGATATTAACCTTTTAGAATATAATTATGGTTAGGTTTTACATGATTTATTATTATTATAATAGGTTGTGATGATATGTTTAGATCAATATGAGAATGATCACATGTATAAAGAAATAATTAATAATTAAAGGAATATAAGTTACTAAAATTATATTCACATTAACTTGAATAAATTATAGCACATGTGTTTTCATACTCTTGTATGTTTGTCATTATTTTTACGTAATTTAATATTGGTTATTGATCTTTCATATGAAGGTTTTATAATAATACCCATAATATTGAGGTTTCATACATCGATACCTATCTAAATTTACTTAAGAATAAGTCATAATAAAAGGTTATTGGGTATGACACCAATCATGTGGAGTGATTTTATTAACCAAGATAGGATGTGTTTTCCTACAAGATGGTTTTATGACATCATAACCCTCAATTGATTTTTGATTAAGTGATTGACCATTCCAATATACTTACATATGATATAATTATATATCTTTTATTCATTTTAAAATTTGAGAATATGTGATATGCTGTATGAGGGTGTCTTTTTCCATTTGTTATGGTCAATCTATAATAGAAATTATGGGTGCGCCAATTACAATTGATTTTAATAGAATATTAAAATGAATAAATGTAAATATGAAAAAAAGGCCAAGAATATTGGATTTCTGTGTTTCAAGAATAATCCCAATATCCAAAGAGAGGTAAAAAAATTAACTATATTTAGGGTCTAATTAAAGGTCACACACACACATTTCGAAAACCCATGAATGAGATGATCTCATTAAAAAATGTGGTGCTATAGTAAAATTCCTTGTTATGGTGCTAAACATGCATATTTGGTACATAGTGAAATGGTAAGAATGATAGTCAAGTCTATAGAGCTACAAAAACCATGTTATCAATGTCAATGATACTACAATTCCATGTGGAAGTCTACACTACTATAACACCAATATTAATTTCACAAGTCTGGTAGACTATAGTACCTCTAGATGGGGGGGGGGGTACCCCCATGAAACCCCCAATAATCTCCCAGTAAAGGATAAAATGGAAGAGTAAATGACTGGTGTACAATATTGGAAGATAGTAAGCTAACCTAACGTCCTCTTCTTGATGAGGTTACATGATTCAAAAAATATCCATCCTAGATTTTGATCTCTAAAACTAACCTAATTTCTTATTTCCAATATTAGAAAACATACATAGCCTAAGATCAATTTCTTCTCCACCCACTAATGGGTGATTTACCAACAAATATTCAATTTCAAGCTGATGATCCATGAATTATTGGTTTCTTTCACATCTATGATCCCAAAATGTTTATCCATATTCTCCAACTCATCCTCCCTTCATAAATAAATATTAATAGAGGAAAATAGTTTCATCAAATTATTAGACACTATTTCATTCACCAAATTATTTTCAAATTATTGGTTCCACAAATCATTTATAATATCAAAAGAAAATTTAATATTAATCATATAAAAAAACAGTAATTCAAATAAATATACTTTATCTAGGCATGAAACACTAGGTTCTTTGAATTAATTATAACACTCTAACTATTTGTGAAATATAGTTTCCACTCTATTTATATCCAGGCCCTCTATAGAGTTTTTTAGCCAAAACATCTCATTCCCAAATTATGTTACAACAAAAAAACACTGTATCTTTGGAAAATGTCACCTCCATATTATTTAATGGGTATATATAGTCAATTATAGATCCATTATATAAAAAAACCTATGATACTCTTACTATCTACATCTCTTCTTAGGTTATAATTTACATATGCATGAAATTAATTCCATTTCCTTTATCATAGAGATACTTTTATACTACCCTTCAAATACTTCAATATTCACTTCAAAGATACTCATTTATTCATTACCGGGTTATCCATGTACCTCATTACATCACCCACAACATGAGAAATATTATGTTGGGTATAATTCTTAGTATAGATCATGTTTCTAGAAGTTGATTTATAGGTAACTTTTTCTATTTACTCAACCTCTTATTTTATCTTATTTTTCCTTTTGAAAAATTAAAATGGATTTCCAGGGGAATTAAAGAAGGATTTTCTTCAACCATAATAGATTTTATCAAAAACATTATAATGTATTCAACCTGTGATAACATCAAGGTTTAGACTACATAGTCTCTCTTGATCTACATACCCAAATTTGTTTTTCATCTCTAACACCTTCTATGTAAAACTCCTCAACATGTTTACACATCTTCTCATAAATATTCTACATATATGATCCTACATTTATAATTTCATCCACATATAAAAGCAATGTAATTTATCCATTACATGCAATTGATCCATGAAATACCATTTATATATGTTTTGCTTATTAATTCATAAAATTTTGGTTCGACTATCTTGGTACATTATTTAACCCATATAAACTTATATGGGGTTTTCACATAGATACTTACATTGAAGAATCAATAAATAAAATAGGTTGTTACATATAAATTTCATACTCAAAATCTTTATGAAGGAACTAAATATTTATACCAAGATACTCAGGATGTAAATCATCTGATACAACATGTTTTGAACCACCGAGATGGTGGTTAGCTTCACTATTGGTGAGAAACTTTTTTTGAAATACAAACAAAACATATGTTAAAAGTCTTTCACTTCCAACCTTTTCTTGTATATCCTCTTACCATCATGTTTTTCCTTAACCCATTATAACCGTTTTTTATATAATTCATTTTTTCCATATGTAAAACTATACAGATTCATGTATTATTACCATGAAATGAAATAAATCTCCTCATTCATAGACAACTCTAACTTTCTCAACTCTTTTAACATCATTTCCTCTTTAAATAATTATATATCCCTATAATTATTCAACAAAAATAAATTCATGGATGATGAGTGTCACGACCCGCCTTCACCAAAAGGAGGGAAGGGTCACCAGGTTGCAAAGCCCTTTTTTCTTTAATCTGAAGGAGAGATAATGACCCCCAAAACCCACCTTATATAGGTCCCAGAGTGGCGACTAGCACCAAGGGTATGGAAATTACACACAAATGGAAAGCGTTACCCTTTTTGTTTTATATGATTCGGAGATAAGATGATGAAACAAAACTACACCAAAACTAAAAGAAAAGTAAATCAAAAAGTAAACCACCCCACATGCATGTTCCAAAAGTAAAATCCACAAAGTACAAATGTGACTACAAGGGTAAGTACCAAAGAAAGAAAAAGAGAAACTACAACTGCCCCAAAGGTCTGAGCTTGTAGGGTCCTGTGCGATCCCCGAAGTCCTCCTGGAATCCGGAAAGTAGTTTTATATACATAGGGTGAGCATAAAATACAAACAGTAGGGAAAAACAAAGACACTCGTGCAAAAGTGGGGAAACGTACTAAAGTCATGTGAGAAAAGGGAGTAAACCATACACCTAGCAATGTAAACTATCCACCCAACCCTCACCAAGGCACAATCCCCAAATAAAGTAAGTCAAGTAATATATATAATAAGAGAACATTGATGTTTGGGTACCCTGTGCCACTTTCCCACTGGTTATTGAGACATCCTACGCATTGAACCAATCCCGCCATTCTCACCGAAGTCCCACTACCTCACCTGCCTACACACACCTGGGCCACAACCGCACGGAGTCCCACTGCCGAATCCCACCCACAAACACCTAGGCTACAACTGTCACACGTAACCATGCCTGCAAACACCTAGGCCAGAACAACCACCGCCACGCATGATGACACCTGGGCTAGAAGATCCACTTCCACGCCCCAAGACACCTAGGCCTCATCCTGAAGATACTTGTGAAACCACCTGCCCACACACACCTGGGCCATAACCACCACACTACCCCGCCCGAAGGTTCTTGGGCTAATAATGGACCTCTGGACATCACATCCAGCCTGATGACACTTGGGCTATCCGGGAAAGGGAGCATAAAAGGAGCTCATAACCAGCCACTAATAATAGTGTTGGGAAAAACACCTCCCATGAAATGGGGGTGTTCGGCACTAAGTGCTCAACTTTGGTGGGGCGCAAATAAGAAACACAAAACTACAAGTATAAGTATAGGTAACAAGAACTCACCCAAAGATTAGGTTTTTTTCAGCCTGTCTAAAGAACAAAACATCACTCAAGTCCGAGTCACAACTATCGCCAACAAAACCCATTTTCCCATTCATTTTCGTGTTCAGTAATGATGTTTAAATAAGTTATACACCTACTTGGGAAACTAGTAATCATAAGCACATGTCAAGGCAGGGAAAACATTCAAGCTTCAACAACATCACCCACACCTGGTTCTCTTGTAAATCCACAACAACCAAAGTAAAACCCAATATACAACCCCATGTCCAACATCCAGGAGCCAAAAAGGGTTTCTCAACAACAGAGGATCCCACCCCAATTCGTGATATAACAGAGGATCCCATCCTCAAATTCACAACCACTGAGAGTATAAAAATAGGGGATCCCATCCCCTCCCACATCTCCAGCAATTGGTCCATAAAAGAAAACAACCAAACCATTACCACCAACACAAAGCAGGGTCTTGTCGGTATTTTCAGATTTATAAGATTTAACACCCTCCATGATTTCAATTTCTGTGTTCTTTAACTGGGGGTTATCATAGAAGGGTTGATCATGGTTCCTCAATTTATTTAGCCAAATATACATGATTAACCAATTTACTTTTTCACAATAGGAGTTCACAATTACAAAACAATTCATTTCAAACCTCACCAGGGGTTCATTAGTGCACAGGGAAGGACCACCAATGGCCATGATTTTTAGTTGGCGTAATCCCGCACAATTCAAAAAAAAGATCATAATATAAAATAGAAACAATGATCACAGCCCCATTATTTCTTTATAAAATCTGTTCATTATCTTTATTTAGGTCTGGTTTATCGAATTATACAGAATCAAAAGCATTCCCACCCCGCATGATACACAAAAGAGAGAGGCGAAGGGGAAATTCTCTACCTGATGATCAACGATTGATGCTAAGGCTGGGCAAAAAACTTCACGTATAGCGATGCGGCTCACCTGAATGGAAAGCTATTCATGAACAAAGGGTACTCCCAACCGTGATCGAGAAAAGAACCATACGACGAACACTTTTGTTTAAAAGGCCAGGGACGGTTGAGATCAGAACGTGAAACCGTGTAAGGTGCGGGGTCGTGGGTTGACCACGCGGCCCCACACGTCATTAATGGGTCAGGTGGTTTAAACCGATGCACACACCAGGTTAATTCATAAAATATTTAATTAAAACGTTTATGGGAATTACCGGGATTTAAAACAAGCTTAAAGGGGTCAAAATATGGTTAAAACCCCAATTTGCGCAAAACGGAGCGCTACTGGAAAGACCTCACGGGGGAAGGCGAGAGCCACCGGTGGCCGAGAACCACCAGTGGCTGATAGCCACCGGTAGCCGAGCTACCGGTAGGCTACAGAGACCAGTAGACGGAGCTACTGATAGGCTGGAGCTACCAGTAGACCGAGCTATCGGTAGATAGATCTACGGGTAGCTGCAGCTACCGGTAGACCAAGCTACCAGTAGACCGAGCTACCGGTAGACCGAGCTACCGGTAGACCGAGCTACTGGTAGGCTCCAGCTACCGGTAGTCCGATCTACCGGTAGGCCTTCTACCAGTAGGCTAAGGCTACTGTTAGGCCTATCATTATGCCAAACTTCACCGAGATTCCAAGACCAGAAAACCCAACCTGAGATTTTCACAAAGTAATGGACCCCTAAAACCCGGGCCATTACATTAGATACCTCTTAAACGATTCTCATCTTTGACAATCAATACAACCCAGAAGGAAAGAGAGGGTCCAAACAACCACCTCGAAAGATACCTATTAGGAGTGAACCTCATGTTAACTAAAAATGCCCTTCTGTCAAGAACCAAGCAACACATCATGTCAAACTACCCCGACATGTTGGGGTTGGGGAGTCTCCTTCCCCATGTCAAGATATTATCATCTTTGTTCAGCACTGACTCGCCCGCATGGGATTAATAGCATCTACCTTAATGCGTCTTGATTAGGGGTCGGGTTCTCTCCTCTCCCATAGCCAGGGATTTTCACACACATTCCGAGGAAAGAAAACCAGTACATTTCATAGCCAACAAGACCAAAACATTCTACCACAACAGGTATAACAAACAAAACCTTACAAAACATATAAATACCCCGGGTACCGGGTACGCAGCTATGCATCCCTCTCCCACGTACTCTCCTCAAGACCACCATGTCTCCACAACACAAGAACCAAGGGAATGGTTCACCCACAAAGCACCTTCTCCTTGTGATCCTCGATCATCACTGGTGTCTCCATAAAAGTCACATCGTCCTCGATGTCCAGATCAACCCAATCAAGGACATGTCAATTTTTGTGCAGATACCAACGGAGCTTGGACACATGGAAGACATCATGTATCCTCAGTAGCAGCAGTGGTAACGCTAACTGATAAGCCACTTCGCTGACCCGCCGCAACACTTTGAAGGGCCTGATGAACCTGGGAGAAAGCTTACTCCCCTTGTCGAACATCCATTGTCCACGCTGAGGGGAGACATTCAAGAACACATGGTCTCCAACTTAAAACTACAAGGGCCTCCTCCTCGTATCAGAATACGACTTCTGTCGGTCCTGGGCCACCTTCATCCTTTCTCGTATGAGCTGAACCTTCTCTGTCGTGCTCTGCACCACCTCCGGGCCAAGAATGCCTGCCTCTCCAACTTCAGTCCAACACACAGGTGAACGGAATGGCCTCCCGTACAAGGCTGCAAACGAGGACATACCAATGATAGAGTAGTATCTATTATTGTAGGCAAACTCTACCAGGGGAAAGTATCATACACATGATCCTCCTGAGCCCAGAACACATGCCTGAAACATATCCTCCAAGGTCTGGATGAGGCGTTCTGTCTGTCCATATGTACGGGCATGGAAAGCAGTGCTAAGGCATAGCTGGGTGCCAAAAGCATGCTGTAATCCTCTCGAGACTCGTGAGGTAAACCGTGCATCCCTATCCGATACTATAGACCTCAGAACTCCATGCAACCGCACCACCTCATCCACGTACTTTCGTGCAAAAGCATCCATAGTACTCGACTCCTTGATCACCCGAAACTGATCTGATTTCATCAACCGGTCCACTACCACCCAGATGGCATTGTATCCCCCTTGGAACTTGGGTAGTCCCTTGGCTAAATCCATTGATATGTCGTCCCACTTCCACTCAGGGTCATCTAGATACTGCAGTAGGTCGCCTGGAACTCAGTGTTCAGCCTTCACTTGCTGACACACTAAGCACTTGGCCACAAACTCTGCCACTTCTCTCTTCACTCCGGGCCACCATAACTGTCTCTTCAGTCCCTGGTACATCTTGTAATTTATTAGGTGTACCGCTAGGGGTGATTTGTGGGACTCACTGTGAACCTTTCCAAGCATCGCCTCCGAAACAAACATCTTTCCCTGGAAAAGCATCCGGTTTTGGCCATCCTCCGTCCATCCTTCCGGGGCATTGCCCTGGTCAACTCGGTCGCACATCACTTCACACCCTGGGTCTCCCCACTGAGACTCCTCCACTTGCTAAAACAGAGACGACTGCATTGTCATCTGATACAGGCAGCCTTTACTGCTATCTATCCTCGCATCCAGGTGCAAGGCAGCGAACTCCTCCATTTCCTTCCTGGTGTTTGCCGACTCTCAGACTGCATCAACACACATCCCAGGACATTTCCTGAAGCATCACTGAATACCTCATACACCGCCCCTTCTTCTGGAAATCTTAGCACTGGGGCATTGACCAACTTCTCCTTCAGATTGCTAAAGGTTGTCTCACACCGCACACTTTACACGAAAACCTAGTCTTTCTTGGTCAAGGCTGTCCAAGGGGCTGCAACTCAGGAGAATTTGGGTACGAACCTCCGATAGTAACATGCCAGCCCGAGGAAACTACGGACCTCTGCCACATTATTCGGTGCTGCCCAATAAACAACTGCCTCAACCTTTGATGGGTCCACCACTACCCCCTGCTCGGACACTACGTGCCCGAGGAAGTTCACTTATCATGTCCAGAACATTCATTTTGACAACTTACCATAGAGCTGGTGCTGTCAGAGGACCTCCAAAACCGTCCTCAGGTGCTCCACATGGTCATCTTCGGACATTGAATAGATTAGGATATCGTCGATGAACGAAACCACTAACTGATCCATGTACTCTCGGAAGATGGAGTTCATAAGCCCTATGAACACAGTCAGGGCGTTCGTAACACTGAAAGGCATGACCACAAACTCGAAGTGTCCATATCTGCACCTGAACGCTATCGTCGGAATGTCACTTTCTTTCACTCTCAGCCGGTGATACCCAGACCGTAGGTCGATCTTCGAGAACCATCCTGCCCCTTCCAGCTGGTCGAAAAGATCGTCTATCCTTGGAAGAGGGTAGCGATTCTAGATCATCACCTGATTTAGCATCCTGTAGTCTATCAACAACCTGAGACCACTATCTGACTTCTTTGCAAACAATACTGGAGCACCCCATGGTGACACACTCGGCCGAACATAACCCCTCTTCATCAGATCATGAATCTGGATCTGCAACTCCTCTAGCTCTGAAGGTGCCATCCAGTAAGGAGCCATCAAAATTGGACGAGCGTCGGGTTACAGGTCTATCCCGAATTCGATATCACGTCGATGGGGTAGAGTCGTCACCTCACCAAGGAAGACGTCCATAAACTCACAGACGTTCTTTGGCACTTACACCATCTCAGCATCTACTGACTCCACTGACAGCTCAACTAACAAGGAGAGGAGGGGTTCCTCCCGCCTGCAGCCCTTCTAATTGATCTAATCACCGGTAAACGTAACACGCCGTCCGTTCATGTCTGAGAACACAACTCTTCCTCGGAATCAGTCACTGAAGGAACACACAGAGAATAGCCAGTCGATGCCTAGGATAATATCATATGGTTGTATCTGCAGTAGAATAAGATCCCTAACCGACTGATGTGGCCCTATCATCAGTCTGCATCCACGAAAAATAAACAAAAAGTCGGTCTAACCTCGGAATAGTGTGCTCAACACCAGGGGCACTAGAAGTCCCTCGACATATATACCCAAGTCACAGGCTAGACTGCGTGCAAAAAAGGAGTGCGAAGCTCTGGTATCGAACAAGGCATAAGAAAGGGTACTAAACAAACTGATCGTACCTCGAACAACCTCTGGCCCTGCTGGAACTGCTGCCTCCACGAAATGTAACTGTCCACACCCTGCTCCTCTGCCCCTCGGCTGTCAGCCACCTCCCTGACTATGCCCCGGTCGAGGTCCTTGAGGAGTGCCTTGTGGTCAGCCTCCTCCTCCTATGTCTGCCCTCAGAAGAGCGGGAGCTCACTTTCCCTCCTGCTGCTGCTAGAAAGGCCTGGCTGGAAGCTGTTGCTGGGGCGGGTACTGGGGATGTCCGCCACCACCGTACTGTACCCGGTCTGGGAACTGACTCCAGAGATGTCCATGGCTCCCACAGACGAAGTATCGCGGTCTCGGGACTGAAGGAAAAGGGCAAGGACCCAGGGATCGAAACTGAAACTGTTGCAGCCTACTCCTTACTGGTCGGAACCTGGAGGGCCCTGACACTGGAGGCCTGGTACTGATGGCCTTCCCCTTTGATAGTCCTAGCTGGATCCCCTCTCGTGACACACCTCCTAGAGCGTGCATTCTCTCCACCACTTCGGCCTTCTTCGGGACCTCCAAGTTCGTCGGTAGGGTAAAGGGGGTAACGACATACTGGAGAGAGGGTCAGAGGGCCTCCTCAAAACAACTTTCCCGAGACTCCTTGTCAGGAAAGAGGTCCAGAGCAAAACATAGGAGGTCCTTGAAATTGATTCCTATCTCCCTTACTGACATACTCCCCTGCTGGAGGAAGAGTAGCTCCTGTCTCTTTTTCGCCTTCATCGTTGAAGAGAGGAACTCCGACCAGAACTCCCTCTCGAAATCATCCCATGCCACCTCAGCCTCTCTCCACTTCACCAAGTAAAGCATCCACCCCTGACGTGTCACTCCCCACATCTGGCGGACGACAAGAGGAACCCAGTACTCGGTCGGAGCCCGGATCAAGCCGAAGCCAATCACCAGGTCCTCTAGCTAGCTCTTCATCTTCATGTCAGAGGTGCTGCCCTCATACTTCTCAAGGGTCTTTCATTGGAAAGCCTGAAGTATCTTCTGCCACTGGCCATCCTCCTCCTCTCGATCAACTCTCTGCCGATTAGCCAAGCTAGTCTCTGGGGCCTCGATCACCTGTACCACACGTGGTCGCCTTCCAGGTGCCATAGATACAAGGTAAAGAAGGAATTCCTAAGCCCAAGTAGTGCCGAATATTGTCTTTAAAACTTCTTAAACATTTTGTTTACTCTTAATTCCAAAAACAACCTAGAAACATGAGAACACAAGTCATTATGATGCATGTACCTTTCCTAGGGTCTCTCTACCCTTCAATCAGCATGGCCTTACTTGTTCGTTTGGTAGGTCCAGAGTCCTTGCATCAGATCACAGGGGCCCTAAAATTCCATGTCCTAGCCGGCTTCCCTGGCCTAATTCACGCACCAAGGTCACCCTAAACTGTTTCCCTACCATCCCTTGCAATCCTCATTGTGCCTAACTCCAAGATCCATCCTATCACTCAACCATCACCTCTGATACCATTCTGTCACGACTGGCCTTCGCCAAAAGGAGGGAAGGGTTAGCAGGTTTCCAAGCCCCTCCTACATTAAGTTGAAAGAGAGATAATGACCCCCGAAACCCGCCTTCTATTGGACCCAGAGTGGTGAATATCACCAAGGGTATGGAAATTACACCCAAATTGAAGGCATTACCCTTTTTGTTTTATAGGATCATGAGATAAGATGATGAAACCCAAAAACACCAAAACTAAAAGAAAAGTATATCCAAAAGTAAACCATCCCACATGCATGTTCCAAAAGTAAAAGCCACAAAGTACAAAAGTGACTACAGGGTAAGTACCAAAGAAGGAAAAACATCAACTGCAACTGCCCCAAAGTTCTGAGCTAGTAGGGTCCCGCGCTATCCCCGAAGGACTCCTGGAATGCTAAAAGTAGTTTTATATATGTAGGGTGAGTATATAAGTACTCTCAGTAGGGGAAACCAAAGACTCTTGTGCACAAGTGGGGAAACGTTCTAAATTACAGTGAGAAAAAGGAGTAAACCATACACCTAACAAGGTAAACTATCCACCCAAGCCTCACCAAGGCACACTCCCCAAATAAAACAAGTCATGTAATATATATAATAAGAGCATATCGATTTTTGGGTACCCCGCGCCACTTTCCCATCGGTTATTGAGACATCCTACGCATTGAACCAATCCCTCCATTCTCACAGCAGTCCCACTACCACACCCGCCCGCACACACCTGGGCCATAACTACACACAGTCCCACTTCCGAATCCCACCCACAAACCCCTGGGCCACAACTATCACACGTAATCACGCCTGCAAACACCTGGGATAGAACAACCACCACCACGCTAGAAGACACCTGGGCTAGAAGATCCACTTCCACGCCCGAAGACTCCTGGGCCTCATCCTGAAGATACTTGGGAAACCACCTTCCCGCACACACCTGGGCCATAACCACCATACTACCCCACTAGAAAGTTATTGGACTAATAATGGACCTCAGGCCATTACAGCCTACCCGAAGATACTTGGGATATCTAGGAAAGGGATCAGAAAATGAGTTAATAACCAGCCACTAAAAATAGTGTTCGGAAAAACACCATCCCCCGAGAAATGGGGGTGTTCGTCACTAAGTGCTCAACTTGGGTGGGGCGTGAAGAAGAAACAAAAAACTACAAGTATAGGTAACAAGAAATCACCCATTTTTTGGGTTTTTCTTCAGCCTACCTAAAGAACACAACAACACTAAAGTCCGAGTCACAACTCGCCAAAAAAACCAATTTTTTCCATTCATTTTAGTGTTTAGTAATGATGTTTAAATAACTTCTGCACCTACTTGGGAAACTATTAATCATAATCACACGTCAAAGGAGAGAAAAAAGTAAAGAATCAACAACATCACCCACACCTGGTTCTCTTGTAAAGCCACAACAACCAAAGTAAACCCCATGATACAGCCCCATGTCCCACATCCAGGAGCCAAAAAGGGTTTTTCAACAATAGAGGATCCCACTCCAATTCGTGATATAACAGAGGATCTCATCCTCAAATTCACAACCACCGAGAGTATAAAAAAGGGGACCCATCCCCTACCACATCTCCAGTAAACAGCCGGTAAAAGAAAACAACCAAACCACTACCACCAACACAAAGTAGGGCCATGCAGGTATTTTCAGATTTATAAGATTTAACACACTCCATGATTTCAATTTTCGTGTGCTTTACCCGGGGGTTATCACAAAAGGATTGATCATGGTGCCCCTATTTATTTAGCTGGATATACGTGATTATTCAATTTCCTTTTTGACAGCAGGAGTTCACAATTACAAAACAAGTCATTTAAAACATCACCAGTAGTGCATTAGTGCACAGAGAATGACCACCAATGGCGATGATTTTCAATAGGCGTAAGCCCGCACAATTCAGAAAGAAGATCATAATATAAACAGCATCAACGATCACAGCCCCCCTTCTTTCTTTATGGAATCCGTTCATTATCTTTATTTAGGTCTTGTTTATCCAATTCTAAAGAATCAAAAGCACGCCCACCCCGCATGATACACAAAAGAGAGAGGCGAAGGAGAAATTCCCTACCTGTTGATCAACAATCGATGCTAAGGTCGGGCAAAAAAATTTACGTATAGCGATGTGGCTCACTTGAACGAAAAGTTGTTCGTGAACGAAGGGTACTACCAACCATGTTCGACAAAAGAACAATATAGCGAACCCTTTTGTTTAAAAGGTCGGGGACGGTTGAGATAAGAATGTGAAACTGTGTAAGGTGCGTGGTTGTGGGTTGACCATGCAGCCCCACATGTCATTAAAGGGTCGGGAGGTTTAAACCTATGCACACACCAGGTTAATTAATTAAATATTTAATTAAAACGTTTATGGGAGTTACCGGGCTTTAAAACAAACTAAAAGGGGTCAAAATAGGGTTTAAAACCCAATTTGTGCAAAAAGGAGCGCTACTGGAAAAACCCCGCGGGGGTAGGCGAGAGCCACCGGTAGCTGAGAACCACCGGTAGACCAAGCTACCGGTCGGCTGAAGCTACCGTTAGACAGAGCTACCGGTAGGCTGCGGCTACCGGTAGACTAAGCTACCTGTAGGCCTGCTACCGGGAGGCCTACCGTTACGCCAAACATCACCGAGCTTCCCAGACCAAAAAACCCAACATGAGATTTTCACAAAGTAATGGACCCCTAAAACCTGGGCCATTACAATGAGTACCTCCACAAAAATATTCTCATCCTTTTTTATCTCCTCAATGACACTTGAGGAGCAGGATCAAATGGTTATGTTGGCACATGATCCTGTAAACCATCATGTTCACGATTATGGAACCATGATTGTTTATTCACATTATCAGGTTTTTCTAGATGATTGTACGTATATACAACATCTTCTTTAAATATTACATTTTATATTCTTATTATCTTATTATTATCTTAATCCTTTAAGTGATATTGAAAATCATTATCACTATATATAATAAAGATGAATGTTTTGGATTTTTCATCTTGTTTATTCCATTTATTAGAATATATTTGTACATATTCCAAGAAAACAAAAAACTTTTAAATATAAGTGTTAAATTATTTTTTAACCATATCCTCTCATTTTTACATTCTACAACTAGTACAAATTCAATCTTAATAATGAGATAATCTATTATATTTACCACTACTACCTAGAAGGTCTTGGGGAATCCTGAGTAAAACCTCATACTCCTAAAATATTAATTCTATATTCTATTCATCATTTCAACCACACTATTCTTTTATGGTTTAATTGAAATATTATTCACCCACTAAATTACATTATTATCAAATAATTCCCAAAAATATTTACTATCATACTCACCTCTACTGTCAGACCTCAAGCCTTTAAACATTGATCTAGACTCATTCTCTTCGATATTCCTTCAGTTTAGAGAAATGGTACATAAATTTTATATTATTTTGTGATAGTTAAATCATAATTTCCTTGTTGATTCATTGATAATTTTCATATAATATAGTGAACCTATAAAGAAATATATTAGTGAAGGCACCCAAATATAAGTTTACACTATGTTCATCTTCATAGACATCATTAATCAACATCAGTTTATAAAATAAACTTTTTATGATTTATAATTATTCAATAGTCACATAAGAAATCTTCTAATGACCTCAATTACAATAACATTACTTTTATTGGAATCACCATAATCTTATTCTCACTCATGTGGATTTTAATGTAATGTAATATTTATGAATATTTTAGGATATAATTCCTCCAGCATATACTTTCCAAGCACAATATATAATCCCTTTGGGATTCCATAAAATAAACAATTGATGATAGGATGATTATCCCATTAATACTTTTGTTTTGGAAACTTATAATAATGGAAACTAATGTAGGATTGGGTTTTCATTCCAAAATCCACCCTAAATCTAAATACAACACATTCAATCCTCCCCTTCAATGATAATCCATTTTATCCAATCATCTTGCACCATCATTTCTCACAATCGGGACAAAACTTATAGAGGTTTTTATCAAGAAGAATTTTAAAAAAAAAGACACCACCATGAGTCTATATTCACCAAATGATCCACTATTATCATTTTAAAACTAATGTGAAGATATAAAACCCACAACATGCCAATGTTACAAATTGAATTTGATATAAATTCCCAGATCTAATTCCTTCATCCCAAACTACAAAAAAATTTCTGATAGAAGGAGTATCATATACATGATTACACAATATCCACTAATCCTTATATAAATAGATATAGAATTTGGTTTTCACCCAAAAAATTCATGTTATAATTTATTATTTAAATCAATTCCAGGAAAGTTTCTATCATATTTTATAGGGTTCCATAGTTTTCTCTATGATATCCCTTGATAATTTTGAAACAACATGAGTGGACATGGTACTAAATTATTAATAATTAAGTGTCTTGACATTAATAATAAACCCACATGGTCCAATGATATATCGTACATTCTCTGGAATAACTAGACCACCATTGCTTATTTTGAAATGTGAATTAGCTTTCCCGGCAATATAAAAGGTTTTATAGTCATTAATATCTACCATAACAACATTTCTTGAATCATAATTATATATTAAGCTCTTATCTAGTGCAGATTGCAGGGATAACCCTATGTCTGAAATTCAAGACCCTATAAGGATATTCACACTCAATAGAAATACATCATTAGTTACTTCAACTTTTGTGTTTAATATAATGGTTTCATGTCCCTTCCCTTTATCTCCTCATTCCTTCATAAAAATTTCTTTATTCCCATAACAACAATAGGTACAACCATTACCCTTTTCCTTGTATCAACAATTTCCTCCTACTTTTTATTGTCCTCTATGATTATATCACTGTATACAGTTTCCTCTTCATTCATTATGTATTGAAGAACCAAAGAATCAACTAGAATATTTTCTTTATATATCCTCACTAGGGATCAAATATTGTACAATTTTCAAACATATTTTTTTTATAAAGAATGTGTCATTAATACTATAATATATTCCAAAATATCAGGTAATTAGGAAAGTAAAACCAATGCCCATAACTCTTTTTCCAATGCCATCTAACTTGTGATTGTGTTGTATATATTGAAATGATCAACAACATGCTTCCCTTAAACCATATTAATTTTGAAAATATATCATAACTGTTATGCAATGTTAAAAAAAGTATCCTCTTATATATAATCCAGATCTTTCATCAAACTAGTCATCATATTCTCCTCTCTAATGTTGATTACAAAATTTTTGTCTAATGCAAGGGTTATTACTCAAAAAATCCTAACAATCTAGTTTCTTGTACATGTTATTCTCTATAACCATTGGTTTAACATAAAAAACTAAATAGTGGTTATTTTTATTATATAGATAATATTTGGACTATATCCACCACTAACTGAAGTCATACCCTTTAGAGTGGTCGATCTTTACCTTACTTTCTTCTATAGCCATTATTCAATTTAAAAAATAGACATCAATCATCCAAAATCTATAATTGACTGTATAATATAAATAAATACTAGGATATAAAAATATAATCAATTCCAGAGGAATATTAAAATTGAAAAAATAAGAACCAAATATTTACACGGTTAGGTAATAACATCTATATCAAAAAACTGGCACAAAAAAATCATTATATATGGGATCCAATTATAGGGAATAAAAACTAATTATAAAAACCGTATATCCAAAAGATCTCATAATGAAACAAGATGATATAATAAACTATATTTATACTATTCCAAATTAGTACATTTATTCAATAGTGATATAGTGATAATAGAGATCATGTATGTAGAGTTACGATACGTAGCCAATAAATTCCATCCTTATACCACCCAATGTTAAAGTCTATATTAATATTGAAAAAATATCATTGTTAATAATAAATATTGCTATAGTACACCCCAGTCAGGATGGAACTCCCCTAGATCCCCTTGAGTCCTCACCATAAAGGTCAAATGATGAGAGTTTGGCCCTGGTGTATATTATGGGATTCTAGAACTTGGACCAAATTCATTTAATCCAATGAGATCAACTATTCCAATAATATTACTTATAGATCCAAATCCAAAAAACTAAACTCTTTACATGGTTCAAAATTTATAAACATACATAATCTAATAACTTAATATTCTTTACTCACTAGTGGAAACTTTACAATAAAATATTCAATTTTAATGATGATTAATGAAAGACCATATTATTTCTCTTCAATTAACCTAAAATGTTCTTCCATATTCATTCTTTCATCCTCCATTCCTAAATGAAGAGAAATAGAGTCACAAAACTTTAATGACTTATTATTTACCATCATCTAAGTCAACATTTCTAATAGATTACTAGTTTCATAGGACTTTTTCAATTTCCAAAAACCTATCCTGTATTAATGAAATGATAAATTTCTAATTACATTAAATACGATTTATCCTATCATGAAATACTAGGTTAATTTAATGATATGTTAAATTATAACAATTATAGTTAAATACATTTTCCTCTTAGTTTATATCCATCTCTTTGAAGAAGTGATGTTTTTTCTCCAAATCATCCCCTTCCCATCTTCTCTTATAGTAATTTACTCAACCTTCATGGTAAATATCACAAATTTATTTTTAATTGAGATGACCAACCTTTTTTGTTCCCCTAGAAGTAAAAAAATAACCCACGGTACTTATCATTTCAATGACATATTCCCCAAGGTAATCATTCACATACCCCCATAACGAATTTCATTTCCCAAATCAAAAATATACTTCCTTAAACCTCTTAAAATAGCTTAGTATCAACTTCATAGATTGCCAATATTTCTTTACATGCGTGTCTATGTACCTTCTCTCAATTCCCATAACTTGATAAATATCTTGTTAAGTATGAACTACAAAATTCATAAATAATATAATAGTTGATGCATAAAAAACCATTTCCATGTACTCAACTTATTTATCAGTCAATGGTTATTGTTCCTTTGATAGTTTAAAATGGATTTATAGGGGAACATAAATTTGATTTACTTCCAACACTACAAATATACTAAGAATATTTCCAAAGTACACTAAGTGTTATAACATCAAGTATCCACCACAACCTCTCTTGATCTTCATCCCCATAAGCATATTATCTTTTCCATGATCTTTCATCTCAAACTACCTAGTTATTTTATATCTTATCTTTCCAATCATAAGAATACATGAGCCGATGATGTGCATTTTATCCATAAAATAGAATCAATGTAATGTATCTATCAGTAAAATAATTGATATATCATCATTAATCCACGTCATAATATTTTTATTTATTTTTACTCATGAATGGTTCAACATTATAATTCCTATTAATTGGTTCTTAATTTGACCCATATAAATGGTTTTGGAGTTTGTACACCAGGTCTTCCTTTATCAAAAAAAATAAATAATGTGGATTTCTCCCTAAATAATTTTACATTAAAAAATCCAGGAACAAGTTTAGTATTCAATACAATATTTACAAAGATCAAACTAGTCAAATTAAATAAAATTAAAGATGATGTAGATGGTGGTATGCTTCAATACATATGAAAATAGTTTAGAACTATCTATATGTTACTTCCATTAAAAACCATTCACCACCAACCTTTCCTTGTGTCTTGTATTACAGTAATGTTTTCCATGACACAGTATGTCCAATTTATTCTATGTTTTCTTTCCTTCTGAAAATAATTCATCTCCCAAGTATTTTCATTATGCTATGAAGAAATATCCTACTTTATAGACATATCCCACTTTCTCAACTATTTCAACAATATTAAATTTCAAATGAATTTAGGATCCACACCATTAGTCAGTAACAAATAGTATATGGATTATAAATTCGTCTGCATGGGTATTTTCATTCTTATTGTTCTCCATAACTCTATATGAGAAGTATGGTCCACTAGTATTATTTGTACAAGCTTCTGTACACCTTTAAACTCTAATTAATCCTGGAACCCACATTCTGTATTCATAAAATTACTTTTTTACTTTGAGATGGTCCATGTATACAAAATCTTTTATAAATAACATATTATGGATTATGATGATCATATTTTTTCATATCAATATATGCAATATGAAAAATCCTAAACACTATAGTAAATAAAGTATCATTTTTTTGATTTTTCATCCAGCTTATCCCTTACTTGGTATTATCAATATAGAAATGATAAACAACCTAGAATATTAAAATTAGATTGTTTTACCTCCATTAATAACTTGAGTTAATTAGGTTGAGATTCTCTCATTTTTATAGACATAATCTACTTGATGAGATAATATTCTTTAATTATTTCTTCTAATTATATATTCTTGGGTAATCCCAAGAGAAACCTCATACTCCTGGGAAATTCATTAAATGTCTTATTCATTATCTAAACCACATATTTCTATTTTCGTGTACCCAGTATAGCCTTATCCTATTGAATTCCATTATAAGTTTAAATACCCCTAAAATCATTACATTCATAATCTCCTTAAATGTTAGAACTGAAGCATTTCAGATTTGATCCTAACTAATTAATCACCAAAGGATTACACTTATGAAACAAGTTAAATACATAATATTTTTTTAGTAAAGAAAACCCATACCTTACATATTTATTCATTTATAAATATTAAATAATATAGTGATGCTCTTAATGATGTTCCAGTGTAGGCCGTGAAACATCTATATGAACTATGTCTAATTTTACAACTTTTTGTGTTCTTTATCATTTTATAAAAGACCCCTTATTCAACTTTCCATATAAATAATCATCATATATTCAATCATCAATATAGTTATACTCTATTATCATTTTTTATTTCTTCCAGATTTATCCCATTCTCAATTATATGGATAATCATATAATTCCACAATTTTGAATCCCTGATAGAATTTTTTGTTAATAGAATGTCTATGAAATAATCAATCATATTAAAGATGGATAAAATCTTTTATAAATAATATATATCCATAGAGACCTTGGAAATTTTCTATACCCTACCACTGAAAATTGTACTAAATAATTCATCATTAAGCTACTTTGTATAAATAAGATTCATTATCAATATAAAGATATATCAAAAAATATCTAGAATAAGAAAAATATCATAATTTATTTTGGTCAATGAATAATATTTTCCTATAATATTCAAGGATTAGTCATCAACAAAACATACCATGCCAAAATTTCAACAATTATAATCATTCATGAAAACCTTTTCTGAGGTAGAATAAAACTATTTCCCTTATTCTTGAATCATTGACTTCCTTGGTATATCAACACTCAATAGAAATACATTAAAAATTACTTCAGCTTATTTGTTTATTGCATTGGTTTTAGTTACCTTCCATTTTCTACTATACTTATTCTAAACATACCATTTATTCTAATAACTATAATGGGGAGATCCATGCCACCTTTCATTGTCTCAAAACTTTCATATTTATTTTAAACATACACATGGATCTTCTTAATATAGTATATACCAATTTAATCAATTTATAGAGTAGAACCATAGAATATTTCCCATTCTACACTCTAAATATCCTTACAAAGGATAAGATCTCTCACATAATTCGAATTAAACTTTGGGATTCCCAAATAACTACTCACACATATTACAACAACTTGAAACATATTATATAACGAAGATAGTAAAACTAGTTAAAATAACTCATTACCCATCAAAAGTCCCAATAATATTAAATAATTTGGGATAATGATGAATTCCTTGAATTTACTAGTTATAAGAATCCCTTTAATCATCTTCATATTGAATAAACAATACATCAGGTGCACTATGATTGATACAGATAGATTCTCACTAAAATTTCAGAGATACTTTATTAACCCATCCATATTCTTTAAATATAAATTGTTAAACCCTACATTTTTTCCAATATACAAAAACCCATTGATCCAATAACCCCCACTTGGTATTATCCATATCTATTTGGTTAATACCTAGAAGAAACAAGTGTATATTTTTTGAGAGATATAATCTTCGATCCAAATCCATTATAATATGATGTTAAATATATTCAAATGATCTATAATTATCTTTACTTATTCAATACGCGTTATTAAATATGAAAAATCTACCCTTGAACTTATGTAATTAATATTTTGTATCAATTATAATGGGAATACATGGGCCATAAATGATAATTGATTCTAGAATAAGTATAAAATAGATAAAAATAAAGAAAAACAATTAAGGAATTACATCCTTCATGAATAATCCCTACGCCAATTGAGAGGCCAAATAAAATTCACTATAACTAAGATACAATAAAAGCTCACATAAACTGATTAACAAAACTCTAGTTGAAAATGAGATTATAAACAAATATGGTTTTATAGCTCACATTATTTAATTTAAAAATCCATACAGTTGGTCCACTATGGTAAATTTCAATGGAAATCATGTGTGACGATCTATATTTACTAGGTCATTAATTTTTATAACACTATAATACCATGTTTAATTACACACTACTAGAGTACCATTATTGGTTAGATATGATACAGAACCCCTTCCAAGAGAGTGTTGCTCTAAAAACCCATAATGACCTCACTATGGAGTTATAATCTTAAGATTTAAGGGCTCATGTATACAATGACCCACTATTAACTAGGCCAACATCACTTAATAGATGAAGCTATAAATTTCTAATAATCTCCCACTTTGATCATGATATATAAAACTATCTTCCTTTCATGTTTCTAGTGTTAGAACACACATTTAATCGAAGATCACACCCTTCCTTAGTATACATGGGTTCTTTCCCATTAAAGCATCAATTTCAAGATGAATATTTATGAAATTATAACTGATTTCCCATACAAGATTCCATAGTGTTCTTCTATATTAGACCTCTTATCCTTCACTCATATATGAAGACCATCATAGGTAAAATATTTCCTCAACATGTCAATCACCTCCAAATTTATAAACATGAATTATGGATTATTGATTCTCTAAACTCACTAAAATGTTTACAACTTGCCCAATATTAATAATCTAATAAAGTAGAACTCAAATTAAATTTTCTTCATCTAGAAATGAAACACTGGTTACATTTAAATATGTATAACATTATGAATTCTATACTGAAATAATATTTCCTCTTGATTTAATTCTAACTATACTAATAAGTTCCTCATCAAAACTATAACCTTCTCAAATTATATTACAACAATTTATTGTTTCTATACAACAAATGGTGTCACTTCCTTTCGTAACAAAGAAATATATCTTACTATATTTCCTCAAAAAGTAAACACATTACTTATAGTACTCTTCCTATTTTCAATATCTCACTTTAGATAAATATTAACATAATCTTATAATGAATTTATTTTTCTAAATCATAGAGATAATTCCTTCTTTCTGTTTAAATACCTATGTATCTACTTCACAGCTTCCCAATAATTATTTCTATGGGTATCCATATATATTCTCGAAAATCCCATAACATGAAAAATATCAATTTAGATAATAAACATGGAATAAATCTTGATTACAATATTTGATGCATAAGGATTTTTTATGTTCTCATCCTCTTGTACTATATTTTTTTTCTTGGTTCATTAATAATTTAAAATGGATTTATAAAGTAATAGAAATTGATTTTTTTCCAACATACAAAACCTTATCATTACCTTTCAAACATAGTGATTATATAAAAAAATCAAGGTTTCAGCTACAAGATATCTATTTATTTTCATCCTAGAAATCATTGTATCTTCTCCATGATATTTCATCTCAAAATATTACATTAGTTTTCCTTTCATCTCATCAATACTATACATACATGATCTTGCAATGAAAATTCAAACCCTATATTAAAAAATGTAATGTATCCAACACCAAAAGACATTAAACATTATAATTTATCAATTCCACAATGTTATTATAAATTTTGACTCCTGAATGAATCAAAATTATTTTTCCACTACATGGGTGTCTTTCTTAACCCACATAAACTTTATGGGGTTTTTACATAGGGTCTTCTAATACTAACACAATAAATCTATGAAGTTACTTCATATAAATTTCATCCTCTAAATCTCTATGATGAGACAAAATATTCAATTCAATATAAAAAATATGTAACTCATTTCATTCAATAATACAAACAACAACCAAAATTGTGGAAATATTCACTACTTATGAGAAAATATTATTCAAATCCACAACTTCCTTATACTATAAAACTTCCACCACCAGGTTTTCTATGTATCTATTACTATCTTGTTATTACATGATTTGATATATCCTTTCTTTCTACAAATATTTCTTTTATTATGTCAATGGAGTCATATTAGTAGTATTTGTATCATGTAATGAATAAATCTACCCCTCCACTACAATCTTCCACTTTCTCTACTATTTAAACTATATTGTATCTTCAAATAATTCATTCTCTCCACCACCATTAAAAAAATATATTGTATGTATGATGAATACATTTATAATGATATTATTATCCTCATTGGAATCCTCCTATCCACCAAAGGTGTAGAATCAATTTATTTCTTGGAAAATAATCTAATACACCTTCTTTCTCCACTTACGCATGAGACTAAGATTCTATATTCCCACCATCAATTTAGACTACATGACAGTGCTTGTATATGACACTATTCATTAAGTATAAAATTATGTATTCTTATTATTTTCATGTTCTCATCATCTCATAAGTGATATCAAAATTCCTCAACACTATTTCCAATAATGAATCATGTTTTGGATTTTTCATCCAGTGTATCACTTATATTTGAATCTATATTAACATAAGATAAATAACAAAAGAATTATAAATAATATTCTTTCCCAATTTCCAGAATATATATCCTCATTCTCTCATTGGTATAATATAATCTTATTTTAATGATATATTATTCTATATTCATTACTTTTTCCTAGATATTCCTAGGTAATTGTGGGTGAAACATTATACTCATGGAATATTCATTCGATGCATTATTCATCTTCTCTACTGCACTGTTATATTATGGTACTCCTATAAGTTTATTCTCCCACTTAATTAATTTTTTTTGTTTTCCCAAGTATATTGTCTACTCACCCTATATGGGAGGGATCTGTGTTGACCAAATTTTACCTGTTATATTTAACATATACTCTTTATTGTTGTAAGTTGATCAATCCTTGGTTATCGATTAAGATGTGTGGATATTTATGATATCTTACCCACTTATTTACCCTTTTGATGTGTATATTATATAATTATAACAACACATACATATTTTCCCAAGGTTTATCCTTAGTGTGAGAACCAACATTAATTCCATTGAGACTCCATTCGGTCCCTGAATTCATTCACTAATAATATTTTAATCAGTTACAAGTGAGGGGTATTTATACTGTATCCCATAGTTGAGATATTTCCTAAAATGATCCACCCATGTCTCGATAAGATATTATATTGACTCATGTCAGTTGCCAATATTTTTTATCTTTGGAACTAACTTAATATTAAATATGTAATATAATTATGAAAACATAATATAGAAAATATTTTTCTAGTATGTACATCAGGTGTGCCACTTCCTATGTCAGGTATGGCTCTATCAAATTCACTTCAACCTCTTTTGAGTATAACTATTTTAGGAACGCCTTAATAATAAACTCCTCTACCTTCATCTGTTATTCCTCTATTCACTGTAACTTTAATGAATTCCCCAATAATTGGTACCTAGTTTGGATAATACACAATTTATTCTATATGTGACCAAAAAATATCTATCCAATACCTCTGACCAAAACCTATTACTGGTAAACCTCTACTATGTACATCTATCTAGGTCCTCTACTTCAACCAAATATTTCCTAAGTTTGAAACTCAGACTTCTATGAAATCATTAGAACATCACTTTTATTTAACATATTAACATTGTAAGTAAATTTAGTATATACTCCCCTTTATAGGAATTTATTTAGGGAATAGGGTGAGAACTCAAATATGATTTCCTAATCACCTCAAATTATAATTTCCAAAATTCCTCTCATTTATAATTCATTGGATTCTTCTAAACTTATTCATAATCTTATTAAAAAATCATGAATACTACAACATCCAAAAACTTATTCGATCTTATATAACATAATTGTTAAGAAAATACTACAAAAATAATTAATATCATTATTAATTAACTTCTTCAAAATTCCTTATCTTAGCTAGATAACACACATTAAAATATATTTTAAATATCCTCATGATAATGACCAAAAAATTCCTGTAAATATCCTTTTTACTTTTTCTAATGACTTCATTAATAGATCCTCCATCTCTTGAATATTAAAATTTTTGGAGAAATTTATGTTTCACCATTAAATTAATCACCTCTAAGAAAACACCATTGAACAATCGAATAGGTTTGATGAACTCAAAACTTCTTCACGTGATTCTGTTCATATGATTCCTATGAATAAAACTATCACATTTGTTCATCCTTCTATATTTGTTCGATGAGTCAACATATCTCTATTCAATCAGCCTACCTCAGATCAAAAATCATGTTCAATAATATTCTTTATAATATCTCTTTATAGAATCACCCTTCCAATGACTTCATGTTTCTCCCTTCTATGCTCACCCACCCAATTTCTCTTTGACTGATCATCTTGACATGTAAAAATAATATTTGCATGTACCTTGATAGAATAATTTATTAAATTGATGGACATTTATACTCATATGATTGTTAAGACTTTATAAATTTTTCATCTAATAGAAAACATATTCCATCTTAGTCTTCATACAACTTTCTATGATGGGACTGCCTCTATATCTCAGTAGCAAATGACATCAAAAATACTCATCATATATTACTCTATGAAAATATATCTGATGGAATATAAATTAACACAAGGTCTTTCATTATTCGATGTACTTCATCTTGTATACCATTGAAACTATACATACATTGATATTTGTAAAGATCATTATGATGTTTCCTTATACTATAGGGATAACATTTATATCATAAAAAATATGGTCCAGTGGATCTTCATCTGATTGACTCGATCGGATTGCCTCCAAAAAACAACAGACTCATTTACTTCATAAATATAAAATACACACATCTTGTAACATAATTGTTTCCACTTTAACATCATACATTTGTGTATATATAAACTTTATATTCTTTTGTATGATATACTCTATTTTTAATCCTTCAATAATTTTTTCAAAATCATTTGAAGCAACTTCACCATATCATGGCCTATATTTTGTAAATCCACAAAATTAACATCATATCTTTAACATCGAAATCTTATATTTGTAAAAAATCATGGAATTTTTACACTCTACCAAACAATATTCTTACAATTCATCATTTGATAACATCGTTCATGTTTCAACAAATTCTGTTGTACAACTAAAAACTTAGACATCTATTGGATCTTTCTCCAATAACAATTATCTAGTAATTTAATACTTGTATTTTTAATGTATTACCATTAGTTCAATAACCTCTATATATCCCTTTTTAATAATGATTGGATCATGATAATATTCATGATTTAATGAATTATAATATCTATATTTTATCATCTAACATAGTAATGGATTTTCCATATATGATTAAAGACACTTAATTAACTTCCTTCGAAAATTAATTTGAAATATTTATTAACAACCACAAGGAATGTTTCCTAAGCTTCTATAAAAACTCACATTGGACTCTTCCAAATCATCAGTTTGATTTTTCCTTCTCAGACCATGTTGGATAATATCACTATTTTTATTCTGATGCTTTTCCCTTCAAAAAAACTTCCTCTACAAAATCATTAATCTAATTCTCTACCAACCAAAACATCTTAAACATTACTTAACGTGGATAATGATTCTATCTCATAAATCATTATCCTAAATTAATAATAAGTACTTCCCTAAATACATTCCTTAGGAATCTTTACATAAGGAACCTTAACCTTTAATATTCTCTTTCATTTTACAAAAAACTATTGACAACATATAACATATATCACCATGATCATCCTATAGGAACTTAAATATCCCCCATTGGTTTTTTGATTATACCATATTATTTTTAAATCTAATGATATCATTATTCCACTTTTTGATATATTTAATCCTATTTTTCCAGGTCATTAACTAAGGGAACATTTTTCTCTCCCCCTATATGATCTTAATTTTGAAGATTCCTTGTTTAAAATTTTTGGATGATGGAGGAAAATTTTTCAAAAAATTTCATGTTCCCTTATTTTCTTATACATAACCAATTATAAACTATGTAATTCTTAAGGAGAAGTAAATAATCAAATTTATTAAATAAATAGGAATAAAATCATGCAAATCTTAGCCTATGTGATCCAAACATAATATAGAAAAACAATGATTAAATGAGATGTTAATATTGTATATGACATTTTTAAAGTGATGGAAACTTAAAAAACATTTTATCTAGAAAAATAAATCACATTTTTCATTAAACATGCATTCATAAAATCATTTTAATGAACATATCATAAATTTTCAAGCATCAAAATTAGTAGGTTTTCATTTTTGATAAATAAAAATATTTTCATTAATAATTTAATTTTCATATTTTCATTTGTACCTTTATTTTTTATGAAAAATAGATGTCAAAAAATGTATTTTTATGAGGAACAAATATCTAAATATTTAGGTTGTTTAGTATATAGTGTTTGAAAACATTGGTTGAATGGAATAACTTTCTGGAACACCTTATAAAGATCCCAGAAAAACGATATTCATCTATCTTCTTCAAGAATACCCTTGAATATCAACACCATAAATCTCATTTAACATTGTATGATTTTTAAAACAAATGGGGGAATAATTTTGATCTTTATTTGCATCATTATATTGAGAAACATTTAGAGAAATTATTCCCAACCCAAAAACTCTAACTTCACATTTCTTCATATATTAACCCTTATCTTTCAAAGTAGTAATATTATTGGGTGGTGTGAGTTCCTATAAAACTATATTCCTAAAAAATAGTGTGTTGGAGTCTCTTTAACCTCTCTATAAATGAAAGTACACATTTTTAATTTCCTTCTACTTTTAACCCCCTTTATTCTTCCTACTATTCTAGACATAAAACCATGAAAACCTTAAGAATATATTTGAATTTCTTATTATACTCAACATTCCTTATAGCACCACCTTTTTCAATCATATGTTAGTGTATTATTATTTATAAACCCATAAAATCACGGAAACATTTTCAAGAAATTTTTATGGGCGTGTCTAGATAACATACATATTTGACACAACTTATTATTTTCTAGTAGTTTACTATTCATTGGTATCTTCTGATGTACTTTATCTTATTCATGAGAGATGTATTACATCAATGTTTTAGATTCCTTATTTTTTGATTAATTTGGAGGAAATGATATATCTATCCGTGAAGTGGTTTTTATTTTAACAAATAAACATCATTATTGGGTATGAAATCTTCCAATTCATTCTTCATGGGAGGATTATTCTTCATTACTTAATTTTTCTTACACCCTAAGGTAGACATAAAATGTATCTTAATAACAATTTCCTTTTGATTTTTGGCATTTTTCCATTAGTAATACATATATTTTTCTTGATATTAGTTGGCTATCACATTTCTAAATAATTTCTATTTACTCCATAACTCTCAAAAAAATCATCACGATATCCACATCTAGTGGATATTAGTAGATATTTCTAATTTAATGAATATTGGGTAAACATTGTTGAGTTTACTTTTCTATTATATTTTATTTTCCTTAACACCAACCTTATTTATTTCATATATTAAAAAACTGTTCGAACAATCGAAACCCATGCATCTGAATTTTCTACATCACCAAAAGTGACAAATGAAACTTAGGTTTTTTTGTTGACTAATAGTTTATCTAGTAAAAACATTTTTCATCAAGACATATCTAGGGAAATTTCTTCCATTTGATTTTATAACATCTGACTTTTTAAAAGAGGTGGTTTTCATAAAATTTTTTACTAATTTTTTTCTAGAATTATAACATACACTAACATTAATATATTTAGAGAAAATAGATTCATCAGAGTATTCATTTAGCTTTTTCTTTATATTATAAATCTACAATTCTTCTAATTCATTCATATTATTCCCATAATTAGATTAATTCATTCATAATATAATAAACTCCTTAGAAAAGTTGGGGTATATTCATATCATATAATTATGAAAATACTTAGCTTGAGAATATTAAATGTTTCTCAAAATTACATCTTATCATGACACATTTCATTAATAGTTTTCTTTTGATTTTCAAGGCTTATAAATTCATATATACATACAAATTATAAATTTTTTATATTTTCATTGTGCACATTACTCATCTATATCAAGGAAAGAAGGGGTTACTATACATAATATTTATTGATCTCAATGTTATAATTCTTTTCCTCAATAACTTCATTGTGAGTATATTATTGTTAATAGATTATTTATTTGATTTTTTTGTCAACACATCTTATTCGACAAAAATCTTTTAAAAATATCCTATCATAAAAGTGATATTTTCCTAAAATAATGTTTTTTATTCATCATTATTCTTATTTAGTTTAGTATGGGTATCACACAGATGATCCTTATGACTGTTTTCTTCATTTATTTTTCTCTCATTATTTAATAACATTAAATATATTATATTCAATAATATTTATCAACAAATGGAGAGTTATTTTCATTGATATTAGATTTAAATGCATAAAATATTTCATTGAGAACTTCATTAAATAAAAAATACTCATAAATACTTATATAAAATATTTTCTATATTGAAATTTTATTTAGAATAGAAGATAGTTTCTTCATTTACATAAATGATTTTATTAATAGATTTACATTCTCATAACATCTTTCTTAATGCATTCTCACTATCATCGTGTTTTGATTTTAGCTATGATTTCCCTCATATCATCACCTAATATATATAAGTATATATGTAGTAACATCATCTTGGAAATTTTTTATGTATGAATTTATTTATAAATAAAAAATTTCATAGTTATAATTGAATCATATTCTTCATTTATTGAGTAATATTATTTTGGTGAATTAATATTTTTCCAATGCACATTATTTCTTACCATAACTTGAAATTCAGGTAGTGGCATATCATCTATAAAATTATTTTGAGAGGATAACTTCCAATACTTTTTATATTTTTTATATTTATGGGGTTTAATGGTTTTGGATGAAAACTCCATTTTTTTAAAATAAGAAATGAATTCTGTATTCTTCAGTTTAGGAAAAAATTTCTAATCTTAAGAAGAATTTTTTTCCCAATTCTGGATTGATTCAATTAATTAAAATAGGTAAAAATAAATAGGGAAATGAATTATATATCTAAATGGAAGAATCCTTACCATTGATAGTAATTTAGATTCCCATGTGTATTGTGAAATCACCTTGAAGGGGGGTTAATCAATGGTGGGAAGGTTTTCTAATTATATTCTACTTAATATATTTCATATATTAAGATGATCGAAACTCTATTATTAGTTAAAATATTTGGTTATTTATAAACTCTTCCTCACATCATTATCCTTATAATATATAGATAATATAAAGAAAATAACACATAGGTATGTTTACATGTTTCTTCCTTATTGTGAGAACCTATATCCTTTCCATGAAGACACACAATAGTCCAAGGATTCAATCACTAATAATATTTTTCATCAGTTATATGTGAGGGGTATTTATACTAAATCCAATAGTTGACATATGCCTTGAAAATATCAAACTATCTCATGAAAAAGAAAATTATAATGACTCATATCAATTACTAACTTTTCTTACCCATCGATCCAATTTAAGTTAAAACCACTTAGATGATCATTATCCCTTCATCTAGAAAATATTGTTTGAATAACTCCATCAAGTGTGTGCATTTGGTGTACATATCCCTTCATCCATGTTGAGTCCATATGATGCGCTTCACCCTTAGTCTGGTATGCCTTCATTTGGGATGCCTCAAAAATAGATTCCCTAATACTCTTCTCCTCAAACTCTATCTAGTATTCCACAGTACATTTTTTCCTTGAATAAATCACCCTCTAATTGGTTTATATGTCCAATAAAACAATATATGGTGTACCCATTCCCAGAGAACCACTATCCAATACCTCTGATCAATACCTCTAACTCATACAACTCTAATGGGTACCTATATTTTGAACCACATCTTTAACCAAATATTTCATTGGTTAGAAACTCACAATAATCTAGAATCTTTAACACATCAATTCATATAAAAAGAGTCAGTACATTAATTATTTAATCCCATTTATATAGGATCACCTCAAGTTAAAACTATGATAACACAAATACATTTTCCCACTGAACTAAAATCCAAATTTCAAACCTGTCTCTTAGTTTAGCTTTATTGTATTCCTCTGAAATCATCTAGAATATTCTTAATGATTCATGAAGACTCTATCACACACAACATTCCTCAAACATACTTAACAATATCATTAAGTATATTATTCAACCATACATAATCTTATCATTGATAAACATCTTCAAACAAACTTATCTTATCTAGATAAAAAAATTTAATATATAATCACAATATATTATTGTTAAGGACCTTATAAAGTCTTGTAAATATCCTCAGTAATTTATCATAAATATGTTTATATGATGAAAACATTTAGTTTTTCTCTATTCAGTGAAATTTTCTCTATCTGATGCATTTTATTTTCCCCATATAGTCAATCACTACTCCAATAACTAATTCAACTGATTGAATCAGTCTAACAAACATAACAACTAATTGAACAATACTCATCATATGCTTACTATGACCGATATACTCAATTTTTTGTATTCTAACATTATTTAGTCAATGAGTTTGTATCTCACCATCTGGTCACCCGACCACAACTCGAAATTTAGAACCTGTTCAAAAAAACTCAATCTTGTATATATTCATAAAATTTTCTATTTGACAACATCATATTTCACTATCTGATTCTTATCCTTTAGAGGTATATTTGACTTATCATACTAAATTTAAAAACTCATCATGATGTGTCCATTGATAAACCATTGTATTAAATTGATGAACATTCATAATATCATGATTGGTAGGACGTTGTAAAATTTTATTCCTATATAAATTAAGATGTATGATAGTATTTATGCATCATTATCTATTAAGGGAACATTTATATTTATTTATCAGATGACATCATAAATCCTAATCAAATATTACTTCACAAAAATCTATGTGATAGATCATCAATGAACACTAGATCCTTTTTAATTTAGTATATTTCATTTGGTGAAACATTAAACTAGTTTAACCATTTATATTTGTAAAGATCATTATGATCTATTATTTTGTTAGATGGATAAAATTTATATCAAAAAAACATGGTTCATTGTATCTTTATCTAATGAACTATATTCAAAATCCTCAAAACAAAAACATAATCATTTTCTTGATAATAACTAACTTTGAACATATTGTAACATATTCCTTTATACATCGACTTCATATATGTGGGTTGTATAGAAACCTAATCTTTCTTTATTTGGAATACTCAATCCATCAGACTTCAATCATTTTCTTCTAATAACTTTAAGTAACATATCTATATATGCTCTTATATTTTATATACCTTTGAATCTAAAATTATACATTGAAAATTAAATTCATCAATGATTAAAAACTCATCCAAAATTTTAACTCTTCAATGTAATATTATAATAATTCTTCCATTAGTAATATCACTCATGCCCCACCCGACAGCATTTTGGAAACGGAAACATAATTTTTTTTCCACATTTTTTTCTGATGAAATCTATATAGTGATTTTTTTTCTAGTATCCTCATTCTATTTCCATTATATTGGTAAACTTGATCTATCCATTTATATTCAATCGTGGATCATTATAATCTTCATGATTTTAGGAACTTGAATATCAGAATAACGTCATCTAAATTTGTAAGTATGTTTCCTAAATGGTATAAAGAGACTTTATTAACATACTTCAACACAACATATGGAAACATTATTAACTATATTAAGGAAATTTTATTAATAATATTACATAACCAACAAGGCACTCTTCAGAATATTCAATGATATTTTTCTTCTAAATTTACACTAGATAATTGCAGAATTATTATTTTAATGGTTTTACCTTTAGGAAAAACTTCTTCTGTAGATATTAAATACAGTTATATACCAGAATGTACATATTAAACATAACATGAAACATTAATTCTTTTATATCATAAACCATTCTCTTATATTTAAAATCAACTATATCCAACAAAATTTCCATAGGAACCTTTACCTAGGGAACATTTACCATCAATCTCTTTATTGAATTTATAACAACACACTGAAAACATATACAATATATCAAAATAAAATTTATACTTGAACCTAAATTTATATAAAGTTTAATTAACTCTTTATTTTCATACTATTCCTTATCTTCAAAGATCAATCATATCAACTTTGATCCCAACTCATTCTCCACAAAATTATTCCACTTTTGAAACATGGTAAATATATTATATTTTCTTTACAAAAATTAATACTATATTTTCCTTATTGATTAATTGATAAATATAAAATAGTATACAGACCCTCAAAGGTAATTTAAATCTAAATAACCCCAAATTCCATTATGCACCAAATCTATATTTATAGCCATTCTGATTTACATCCTTTTGAAAAAGATACATTCATCTAATTTACAAATTTAAAATCATTACATAATCCGATTCCTACTCACTTTAGCTCTATTAGAATTTAATTTATTTCATGAACCTTTTTCCTTTCCTCAATCTTGAATCATAACATATAAGACCATAGTTCTAAATCACTAATAAGAATGTTTACATTGTAAGCATATCGATGAGTTTTATAATAAAATTGTATATGGTTCCTTTCTTTTCATCATGATCTCTAACCATAGCTCCATTAGTAATTTTCAATAATCCTATACTGAATGTGGTAGAAAATATAGTAACATAAAGGTTCCCTAAAAAAATAATATTCTGTCTTAATCAAAGCATACATCATACATTCAGTAACCTAAAAAATCATCACTATTTGTTTGGATAATTGGATCAACTTTTCTCAAAATATATAAGGGTTCATCATAAAAAATATATGTACTGATAAAATTTCATGAAATAAAATTATCTAGGTATCCTTTCAATGATATGAAATTGAAGGATTCCCTTGATATTGAAATATAAAATAGTATAAGTCTATCTATACTCAACAACAACAAATCATAAATTCCTTCAGCAAGTGTGTTTACAACATTGGTTTTAGGTGCCTTTTATTTATCTCTGCACTTTTTCTTGATGTGAAATATATTCCTAAAACTCTAATATTAAGGTTTGGGAAACTTTTACATACCAATAATCTTTCCAATTTATTTTAATCATCCACTCTTATTATCTCTCTTTATGTATATACTTCCTCTTTCCATACATAGAGAAGAATAAAATAATATGCTCGACTTTCTCATTTAGATGTCCTCACAAGTGATCATATATATTGCATAATTCAACATTAATTGTATGTTCCCTAAAGTTTTTCTCATGTATTTTACAATAACTTTTCTTCTATCAGGTAATAATGGTTTTAATATCAATTCACATACCTCTTCATCTGACATAATTTATGAAAATGTCAACAGCCTACTACTGATGTTAAATTAGTTGTTATGATCAGAAATAAGAATCCCTTAAATCAAATACATATTAAGTAATTATAGTATCATGTATAGTTTCTTCAAAATAGATGGATTATTAGACATATTTTTTTGGTCATTCAATGTCACATCCACTGTCATCTCCTCTATATTACTAAATGACTCATTTTTTCTAACGAAATGTGTTCAACTTATAAAACCTTAGGATCTAGTATCACACAGTTGATCTTCTCTATCTCTACTAGTTTAAGACCCATAAATGGAATGTTCCCTTTTTAATAAAGATAATCATAAATCTACCTTGACATGTAATTGAAGTTAGATCTATTGGTATGATTTGTCTTAACCTTGATTTTTTCCATATCCATCACTTAGTTATATAGACCTAACATCTTCAGAACTCAACATTTTATACCTATTATTATGGAAACACTAAGATTACTAACTATATTAGATTCTAGAAAAATTAAAAATTGGAAAAAATTAAAGAAAATTAGTGATAATAACTACCTATAATTTATGTGGTTTATTAATAATCCTATAAACCTGATATGTTTCGGTGGAATGTATCAATTTTAATTTTTTAAAGGCTTTCATTTTAAATTTGATTAGTTGTACTAGAGGTTTTTGTAGGGATGTTGGGGTAGTCTCAAAGGAATTGTAGGTTATTCAGTGGATGAATTACGAATCAATGGGGCCTTAAAGATATTTCATAGCTTAGAAAACTATGTGTGGGTACAAATAAAGACTATTCAAAGGGTAAAAACATCATCAGTGCTCATGCATTGTTGGAATGTGGTCAGGTAAATCATATGCCAAAAAAATTTGAGTTGTATAAATAATTGAGATAAGGATTCATAATTAGATCATGGTTTAGAAAACCATGTATCCTATTTATGCTAGGTGGGATTCTCATTATAGTGGTAACCACATAGTTAGAACCTAGTTTATCAAAATGTGCACAAAAATAATGTGGTCTACCCATCATCATAAAATGTGTTATTTTACAAAACAACCATGACGATTTCAAAACACTTATACCTCTATTTTACTTTAAACATTAAACTATCATCCCTTAAATCAATGGTACCCTCCTCTGTTCTCACATACATTGAGTTGTTATTCTTAGAAACTTAATGGAATCAATCATTAATTTTCATTAGGTATTGCTAGAGGTAAGGATAAAACTCCATCTCAACCCCTTTCCAGTTTCTTCCACTATCTTGTAGTCTTACAATAGTTATTAATCTTTCAGCCCTGATTTATGGTTTTTATATACTCATATGATTCCTATAATTTGATCTCATATAAGTGGAAAATATTAATTTAGAGTCCTCTTACAACCCTATGGTAGGTAGTCCATAAGTTATCCATTAATTTGATATCATAATCTATGTTTGTTTGATGTGTGGTAATATTGAATTATTGTGAGTTGACCTAAATCCATAATAAATGACATGAAATGATTGTTCATTGTGAAAAAATAATTCTTCTTGTTTTTTTATACCACTAATGAATGTTTACATAAGACTTTTGTCCACCATGTAACGTGAGATTTATTTTACAGAAATTAATAGGTAGTTAAATTGTTGACCCATGGGGATAAATAAATTATGGTGTTACCTAATATTAAATACATATACCTATTATGATTTATAGGACATTGTAGTTATACCTATCATGTGTGGTTAATGAAATTAATAACGATGAATGTAAATAATAATTAAGTAGTTGTTTATAGTGAAATTTACGATCATTTTTATATATGGGATTCCATGGATAGTTCCTAAGAGCGGATGATTATACCTAATGGCATATATATGACAAGGATACTTCCTAGGACCCATTGTTTATGAATGATGATGTATGGATTTATAGGATAACGTATAGGCTCTAAAAGTTTTACCTATAGACATTTGATGGCATAATATAATATTTAGGATCCAAAATTTATGGAGGATGTCAAATTGGATGCTTGAGATACCTCCTAGTATCTAATGATTATTGTTAATGACTTATGGAATGCTTAAAATGCTTCCAAATATTTGTTTTTTATTCAAACTAATTAAATAATATAATAAATGTGAGTGTAAGTTGGCCCAAAATTCCACTAAGTGTAATATTAACATGGAATATTGTGTTCATAGATATTATACCATAAACAAAACAAGTACACTCAATCGTAGGTGTCATCATAGAACCTAAGAATTGATAGTGGTTTATTTATTATGATTTAATTTTATTTACTATTTAGATTATCATAAACTGTTACTTGGAATAGTTATTTTTGAGTATTTTGGTGGTGGTGACTTATGAAGTTGTATTTACACCATAGTTGGGACAACTTAGGTAATCAAGAATACTTCTTGATTTCTGGAAATGACATGGGAAAACTAACCATTGTTGATGGTCGATCATGAGAGCTAGGATGGATAATGGGTGATGGGACTGGGCCAGGGATCAGAATTATTTTTTCAATTGTAATCCCTGTTTTATATTTTGTTTATTTTTTTACTTAGTGGGTATGACTCTCCCATGGGAAATCTTACTGTTGTATCTATGTATTATATCACCTCTACAAAACTTATTCTATTAAAGAATGATATGCTTATGTTAATATTATTGTACCTCTTTGTGATTATTTTCTCAATATTTATAAGGAGTCATATTATTGTTAATATTTATTCTAAATTATCACCCTAATATGGGGGGTTTATACTCCCTATAATATCACCACATACCCTCCCAAATCGTTATCAAACTCTAGAATGTGTAGAGATATACTTTTGGTTATGTGACAACCCATTCAAACACTAATGAGTGGTCTATGGAAATAAAGGCATTACAAAGTAGTATCAAAGAATCATTCTTTTATTTTAATTTTTGGGAATGGTTGGAATGAGATATTATATTTCATAGCCATGGTGTGGATCTTGTTCATAGGAGTATCTAAACCATATAAGGGGGAGATAAATGTTACTTGGGATGGGGTTTTTATTAATCAATTACATTTTTTTGTTATGTTACTTCACATAGAGTGATACATTGAGTTTTGAGTTAATGACATATGGGATTTTATATGATGTCTAGAATGGTTGGAGGGTGTGTGTATATTCATTATGTAAGACACATAATATTGACCAATCATTAAGGTGATTACATTTTATTTTTTATTTTCCAGTGAAAAAATGTATGGTTATTTAATGTTTCTATATAAAATTATACATTTTTTCTATATAAATTGATTATAGAATATTATCTAACTAATTATTTAAATTGTAAAAATTTTATCCTTGGTAGGTTTCGTCATTAATCATATGGATTTTTATAAATAAAATTCTACTTACAAATTATAATGTGTTTTCCTCTATAAATTTTAATAGAAATTTTATTTAATAGATACTGAGTTATTAAATTCTTATTAAAAATAAAATAAAATGTATTAATATGGATCCTATATATACACTAATAGATCTTCATAATGGGAACATGGGATTTAGATAGATCAACTGAGTTATGAGACTTATATGATGTGGGTAATAATGGATAGTGATATTCTATGTCTATTAATTCATTCCATTCATATTAATATTGTAAAATCTTTTATTAGTGTGTTCTATGGTATGTGTTTGGAGTTATAGAGGGATGTATCCCTGAAATCCTTTGATTGATCTTTAACAGTGTAGCGATAATAATTCCCCACAAGGTATTTCTTCAAATCCCCCTATAGAACTGGGGTGAATGAATGATGATAAAATTCCAAATATATTGTTGTTAGTTATATAATTGAGAGAGACTGAGAGACACTCCAAGATATCCACCTATGACTTCTAATCTGAATCAAGATCTCTAGATGCAATATCCATTATTTTCTACTAGGTATGGAGGCCCCTAAGAAGTATTACTTTGGGTATAGTATATCGAAATGATCTTTTATTACATATAGACTCCCCCTGAGAGGAGGTTGAATCTATTCATTTATATGAAATATGTCCCACCAATGTGTTGGGGGATATTTATGTATAGGTATACAAACAAGTGGGTTTGATCTATACTGATTTCTTTCCATGATTCCTTGATCATCTCTTCTCAGATACCCTAATATAATACAATGATAGGGAGTTCATGAACCTTACACATAAAGGTAGTATAGTGATAGATAATTTTTATTTATTCACTAACCTATGAAATTTTACCCAATTCTAGATGAGGATTACATATTTGGGGTGAGACATTTTATGGATGGGATGAGGAAAAATGTTTAAGTTTACGTGAATTTGTTTGAAATCCCATCATTTTTAGAGTTTGGGAACCGAACCCTTATTATATAGATGATTTTGGGAAAATGAAGAGGCTCAAGGTATGAGACATCTATTAAAGAGACTAGTAGGGTGCCTTTACGTGGTAGGAGGCACAATTTTCACGGTTATCACCAGGGGACAATGGAAATTGTAATGAGAGTGCAGATTATTCTCTTCCTCCCAAAGTAGATAGTTACGTTTAGTGTCACTTTGTTCAAAGCTTGTATATTTTCATCGTCAGTATGATGAAACTCAAGTTGATAAATAATTATGTGAGACTATGAAGAACCTTTAGAGGTTTTATAGATGTGATCAGAGGTTTCCCAATGAAAAGGGATCCAGACTGGTTCATGGTTTTAGGGTTGGATCAACTACACCATGAAAGATATGTTTTTAGAGTTCGACGGGCCATTCAAATCAGGGTGGAAGATGTGGTTCCCATGAGATGAAAAAACAATACTAGATATCTAGTACTTTATAAGAGATATAGATATGATCTCATGATCATCCCATAATCAGGTTTTACTTCATTCAATATGCCCCTACTTACCAAGAATTTCACCATATAACATATGAGGTATTATCATATTGGATACTACTTTAGAATGCGCCTTCATTTAAATAATATAATCAGATTCATTCATATCATGTTAGATCATGGGTGGAATAGGACTATCAATTGATTATTTATTAGGGGTAATTTAAATAAACACAACTATAGGTGGGAGATATGTGTTCTTTATTAATGTGATAAATAGAACCTTGATATTGGTGGATCTAGATTTAGATGGGAAATCATAATTCTAGAAATGATCTATGTAAATATAATACTATGGATGGATTGGTTAGTAAAATATTGGTCTAACATCAACTATTAAAATCATCGAGTTTCATTTAAATCTCAAGAGAATATAAACTATATACATGTAGAAGAATGTGACATATATGTGAGCTGTGTATGTCCCAACCCTAATTTTTTGGTATTGAGTAAAACCAATGTTTCTATTCATATATAGGATAATGGGGGAATAAATTTTTTCATCCTATGATTTTTCAATTCTAAGATATTTTTTAATATGACTTCTTGGGACTATGACCAGAGAGAGGGGTAGATCATACTATCATGCTCATTATAGACACCAAGAATATTTCCATACCATCTTTAATGACGGATCCTTCTAATATATTAGAGATTATGGATTATTTATAGGAAATAGAGGTGAAGTATTGATATTTTTGAGTAATTACCATAAGTGTTCTCTTGTTATAATCCCCAATAAGGTGGATAGATATTTAAGTCTACATGTTGATTAAAAAATACTGATTAAATAGATTTTAAAAAACTGATATCAAAAATCTCAAATAAAATAATAATTTAATATTTATTCAGGGACTTGTGTGTTCTCTAAAATTCACTTGAGAAAGAACTATCACCAGCTGAGGTTGGTTCCTTCCGAAAAAACACACATGAAATTCAGGAGAAATTATGGTGTCTTTGTGTATTTAGGGATTCCAATCAGTTTGAAATAAAAATTGGAATTATTTAAGAATATGATGATTTGGTTCTTCTATCCAAATTTTGGAAACATTTTTTGTAGTTTTCATTGATGAAATTACCATATAATAAAATCCAAAAGAGGGGAACACGTTCCATCTAGGGATTATTTTGATCACACCATGTGTGCATTGGTTATATAACAAGCACTCAGGAAATAATTTTTTCATATTTCCTTGTTACAATATTTTAGGAATTTAATATATGAAGAGGGAGAATTTATAGAACCTAAGAAGTTTATAGTGTTTGTTTCTTATAAGAGAACTAAGAACATTTTTGAGAATCATTAATTTTTAGTGTTGTATTTTTATTATCAATGATTTATTTTTGGTATCTCTGACTTTATAATTTATGAGCGTCCTAAATAAGAATGGGGTGAATTTTATTTGGTCTGATGATTATGATGAGGAATTTTAAGAGTTAAAATTGAGATTTACTACAACACTGATTAAGAACTTTCCTAAGCTAGGCTAGTAGTATTCCTAAATCTATGATGCATCAAGACTTAGGTTCGGAGTAGTCATGATGTAGGATAATCTTGTGGCCACTTATGGATCCAGGAAGATGAAGCCACATGAGTGTGATGTTTAATATGGTTCTTTATAACTAACTTCATTTCAGTTTATATTTTTTATATTAAATTATTTTAATATTAATAGATATATTATCACATGTTGGTAGTTATTCTATGTTAGATCAATATGATAATTTTTTTATTGTATTTATCTAATATAAAGTTCATTGAAATTCTACACTATAATGGTAACCTTTAATATTCAAGATAATATTCTAGAAACATAAGTCCCATTAATGAATGAAATTATATGTTTGGACACATATGATGTCGACTATTAGGTTTTAGATTCTCATTAGCAAAATAGGCATCATCTCATGATGTTGACACTTGGTAATATCTTTGACAAAATATTATAAGGATAGGCCAACAGGTGTGAAAAACACATGTTTTCTATTATTGTGTATTCTTATCTACAAACACATTTAATGACCATTAGACAATAATATTTTTACTAATAAATAGTTTGGTTCATACAATTTGATCTATTTAATGAAACCATGAAAACATATATTCATGCTAAAGTAGGATACATTAGTTTCAGGAATGATAGGTTACTAATGAATTAGTTGGGGAAGTATTTTTTTTATTTCATATTTAAGAAGGTGGATTTCCCAAACCATTTATTTGAAAGGAAAATTCATACTAAATTCCATTTTAATGGTGTATTGGTGGGACAAGTTCAGATAACCAAAGAAAGGCATATCGAGCATATAGATTGATTTAATGAGTGTAGAATCTACATATTGAGATATGATGACAAAGGAATTATATTAAATTATGAGAATTCTTATACGGTTCTTATCTTTAAGAAATTAAATTCATCATCTACAAGTGAAATTATGTGTCTTTAGATGATGATATTGGACTTTAGGAAAGACTTCCTAATTCCACTAAGGACGTGGCTTGGAGGGTCACACACTTTGTGTATCCCTTGATCTCACCTAAATATTTTTTATTTAAATTTTGTGATTATTAATAAATTTTGTTAAGTCCATAACTATATGTGAGTTGAATATTTAAATAAATAATTATTCATAAAACCATTTAATAGAATATTTATTTATTTATTTTTCTATTCACAAGGTATAAAATAATATTTATTTATTTAATTATGTGAATAATTAATAAATATTTATTTACTAAACTATGAATATAATATTTATTTATATATAAATTGAGTAATATTTAATATTTCATGATCAATAAATGTCATGTAAGGTATTTGGTCTATGTTAAGCACCAATTAATGGAAATTATATACTAAATATCATAAAATGAATAAATATTTCTTTAGGAATACTTATATTATCTCATACACGAGGGAGTCAAAGAATTTTTTTTACTATAGTTGTTTTTATTAAATGTGGGGTTTATTAAAGATTAAGATATTAGATAATGTCAAATGAGAAATTTATAATTCTCTAACCTAGATCAATTTATACCAGGTTACATCATTTATATGGGGTTGTGGCGATGTATAACTTTTCCTCACTCTATTTAAACGTCTTAATGAAGTGAATCTCTAGGTTTCTCTCTCACGGTCTATATAATCTCTTCCACCACCTTCCTATTCTCAAGAACTAGTTATTAGAGAGAGAATCCTCAAGCCCTATGGATGTTGTAACTACTAAGATGAACAAATCTAGATGAATGCATCATCTGATTTTGTTCTCAACATTCCATAAACATCATTCACATATAGGGTGCATGTATGGATCACCACTTTAAGAATTATACATTGGATCCTCTTAGTGAAACAACTATACAAAATGAACAAGGTTTGATTGATCAACACCTACATCAAAAAATAAACTCAAAACCATGGAAAATTATTAATATTAAATTAATTATATATTTGACATGAAGGATCATATCTCATGGTTCAAGGATTATTTCAATATGGTTTGTCATATATACTCATGTGACTTATCATTCTTCATCATGTTCTTATTATTTATTCCTCAAATTCTACTAAAAACCACTATTGGGAAAGGGCACAAATAGTTTCCACTACACCGAATAACATTATGTGGTTTCAATGTTTTCACATTAAAATTTATAGTTTGATAATTCTTTGATGATCGATTTCACAATTATTTTTTTAGATTTATATTTTTATTATCATTCATAATCCATACATTTTTGATAACCTATTAATTCACTATAATATTACCCTATAAATGAACAAGAATATTTGTAAGATGTATAGAGATAATATTCAGAGGTTCTCGGGATCCTACTCACATCACTATATTACACAAAGTGTAACATAATTACCCATATTGGGAAAATGTAGTTAATATGTGTGGCGTATAATATATACACATATTATGTGTTAAATGTATGCATGGAATCTTGGTTCTTGCTATATTACATGGTATGAACCTTATTTAAATTCCATGTAACATAATGTTATCCAATATTTATAAAACATAGAGTACCTAGGCATGTAATACAGGATATACAAAAGGGATTTACATGCCATGTAGATAGCATACCCTCTATAATGACCTGAACATTAACAAATTAAATTTCTATTTTGATTTAGTAAATTCATTTTTATATAAAACACAAGAATTACATTAGTTATTTTAGACTAATATCGCCTATTGGAGTTTACTGAATACTGATTATCTTAACCATTCATAACATATCAACTATTTAGTTACCATTCAGATTAAAATATATATTAAGGTTTACGATAAATCTAATTGACAAAGATAAAATAAGTGATGTCATTGACTTTTAGGATCACACCCTATTACGGTCAATTATAAAATATTATAATGGATATGAAATAATTTGGGTTTCCCCTGACCATGAACAAGTATATATTCAAAAATTTATGCTCAATAGAAATCATTTATTTGATAAGTTCATGCTTACTGAGATCAGAACCCAAACCATGCTCTTCACACCACCCAAAGAAAGTGCAACCATCATACACCTTACCCATTGGGAAAACATTGGCGTAATAAAGGGTTATTTTTAAAGACCCTAAAAATGGAAATTGATATATTTTAATTTTAATTAAATAATTATTTTATTAATCCCTTATTATAATTATTTTATCAATTATTGTATAATGAGTTGGATAAAAATTTGATTTTCACTCAATGAAATCTTAATTTAATTTTAAGGAATATATAGTTTCTATTAGGTCACCCTTTTGATAAATTCGTGATTTATTCAAAGAAATAATATTTGAATTAAATATTCTTATTCAATAGTAATTATTTAATTATAAATGATAATATAATTTGATGAAGTGTAATGTAATTTTAATAACATTAATAATTAGAAAATATTGAAAAAACTATTATCTTCCTATAAATAGGGATTTCATATAAAAATAAAAATAATCATATTTATAAATTTATGATAAAAAAATAATTTTTTTGGGAAATCATAATTTTGAAATTATCTAATGGTGAAATTTTCTCTATATCTAAGATAATCGAATTTTTGGAGAAAAATTTAATACGATATAAATATGTAGTCTCTATCATGATATAATAATGTACCACTACTGAGGTAATAAATTCTTTAAAATTAATTAACTAAAAAATATATTTCTCTCCAAAAAATATTTTTTATATTATTTTATTAATTTTATAAACCTTTAATGAATCCTCATAAACCAATATTATGTTTTATGGTTTTATAATTAATTATTTAAGAACATGAATTACTTACACAACACTAGAGGTATTATTCTAAAAATTTAGTTTCATGGAATTACAAAATATTTGAGACAACTCATATTTCGGAGAAACTATGGGAAAAATCATTGTACTTTTTTGGTTATCATTATTTTATCATATAGTTTCCAAAACTTATATTTAAAAATTATTAAAAAAATCCCTCAATTTAAGTACAAATACCCACCCAACCTCCCACACCACTTCACTAAAAAATCATTGAGAATTAATTTACTCTCTTAATCCATAGATAACACCTAAAGGTGTTACAAATCTTTTAATATGATCCTCCTAAAATTTTATAAGTATCATCTCAAGGTATGGATTTCTCTTCCACATACTCTTTATTCATGAACTTTCTTTATATAATGCCATTTTATTTCTCGTTTTTCATGTTTGTAATTTGTTTTGAAGAATTACTTTTACTATCCTTATGACGTCCAAAAAATTATTTACCACATTTCACTCGCTTTAAAACCTTTCATTAATCTGTATGTACACACATTATGCTATTAAAATTATCATGTTATCTTCCATGACCAAAAATTTGGATTGTGAATACCCATCCCAATTTCCACTCAATGGTATTATCCTAGATGTTCCTATACTTCATTGATTAGGAAATTAAAAATATGTATCCCAAAATCCATATTCATGGGGTTAAAAGTGATTCAATTAATTCTTATGTTGTGTGATCTTTGTGGAACACTAATGCATGTATATAATATAAATGTGAAGGTTTTGCCTATAATTATATATCCCTCTAAGGCATTGTGCAATGTTTTTAACTAATGAGATAAAATTCATTTCTAGTGGTAGTTTATCTTACGAAAATCACATTATTATTTCTCTATTTTTATCCTTAACTTATGACAATGATACCATATATTATGTTGTTACTACATTCCTATACTGCCATTATGTAATCATCTTATACCATGATTCAATATTCATGTTCATGACGATCACCACTTTTATGTCTCCTTTATATTACTATTGACTAGCATGTATTACTTACATCGTGATATGATTTGATTAGTACTTTAATAGGCTTCATAGATGACCCCTTTCTTATGTATTTCCCTAGGTTATCCCATGTAGCATTATAAGATCAATGTATTTTCAAGGTCTTGTTATCGAGTTTTTAAATAATTTTTTTATACCTATGATCCATGTTATGGTTTTATGTATATAATTACTCAAATAAACCAATTTCTTTGATATTTGGGATTGTATTATGGGTTTATTTATTTAATAAATCATGAATTAATGATTATGAAAGATATGTGTTTTCATACTTGTCGTGTAACTCATACCCATTTATGAGGACTACATGTCATTCCATACTCTATTATATATATAGAAAATAACAAATTAAAAATCTATAATTGAAATAAAACAAAAAAATGGGTTTATACCCAAAGCTATAGGGTTTTGAAGAGTAATAAATGAAGAAATAATTATATATAAAATTATAAAATACACTTAATGTGGTGGTCATATAGACCTTATATATTAAAAAATTTAAAGAGGAATATCATGTGTAGTTTATATTTGTTCTTAATTGTTTTATTCATTATATTCGATATGAATTAATTGTACATAGCCAAAAAAGGTTCTATATCATTCATTTGGGTAAACACCATTTTGAATCACACTTAATTCTATGCAATGAAGTAATTTTATATAAAATTACATAAAATTTAATTTATTAAAAATCAAAGTCAATGTTTTTCCTTATGTATCTCAATGAATTCTTGGATTATTAATTAAGGTAAATAAAAAATTAATTAATAATTCCATTAATTAGTAATTCACTAGATATTTTTTTAATCAATTGAGTGATTATAAGTTTATGTTAATGTGTATGGATATGATGTTGTTATATGTATGTGAGTGCTCATGAGCTTGACTAACCAATGTTTGGTTAAAATTTCTAATTTATTTAAGATTAATGTATGAGTTATATATTAAATAAATATTTAAAAATTTAATTATTATTTCTTGTGAGTCATACCTCCCACTTTATTATATTGGATCTATGTCTTCATGGTTTATTTTATGTACAACATACCTCTGATTCCCCTAACTTGTGAATTAATACAAAATATATAAAGTATTTTTCTCCAAGGAGTGGAGGTGGTTCTAAACCTAGGTTGATATGAAACCAAACAAGAAGATACAATGGCCTATGGTGTAATACAACAACTCAACATAATCAAAGATTAATGTGTTTTCCATGTAGGTCACAAGTTATTTTATCATCATCTTATTAAATGTACCATTATAAATATCATGACCATATCATTTTTTTAATTCTATATTTTTCAGGGTTAATTTATATGTGCTTCATTTTGGTGACATAAATAAATTAACTAAAAGAACCCAATGTGAAAAAATTGATTAAGTGTAGACTATTTTATCATAACATTGTTAATTAATAATATAAATCCATATAATATAAACCAGGCATGAAATGATTAAATAATAAAATTAATGCATAATTTAAGAAATCCATCAAGATTATATTTATGAAAAAGACTTTTATTTTATGTGTTAAGATACACCAATAGTAAATTTGTTTATTTGGTCGTAATTTGTGTAATTTTTAATTATTACCGATATTAATCAAAATGATCGTCCCAATTAACCAAACATGTATTGAATTTAATGAACATAGTCTTTTCTGAAAAAAAATTATATAATTATTCAAGAAATCTAGGACATTATTTCATTATTTGGGAGTCTAATCAACAGATCATGGGGTTCAAGCTACTAATTAGTTAAATCACATACCAAAATAAATTCTTATGATTTTCATAGCCATATTCTAGGTTATAGGAAGAGAAATGTAGATCATTTCCAATAGAATGTCCACATGGTAGGACATTCCAATTCCATTGGTAAGGGATATTATAACTTGACAAAATAATTAGAAACTAATAAAATAAATTAAATTATTACATGATACACATTTTGTTAATCGAGATAATGTGTATATATTTACCTTTTATTATTATAGTAAAATAAAAAAATTATAACCACATTATCCATAGGATTTTTACTATGGAAAAACAATATATTTACATAAAGTATCTTCAAATAATGGTATTAGTAATTGTGAATTTTATTATTTCAATAACATAAGATTTATGTTATAGATCTCCAAATGTATGATCTACCCATTAAAAACAAAGTGAGTAAGATATTGTTTTCAACAAAAAACACTTGGATGATGCCCTATTGGTCTATTTTTTAATTAATTCATCCATGTATGATAATCTCATGAAGTCACATAGGAACATGTATACTCATAAGATGCTCAAGTATCACAAAGATCTTAATATGGAGAGGTACAGACATGATTATTTTGATATCCTTGTGGAACTCTTCATGATCAAACGAAAGAGGGTTCATCAACTAGTACTTGCATAGTCAACATGATTACATTGAGTATCTATAAATTCTATGTGACACACTCATTTCATTGTTCCCATATTTATAATTTTTTATGTTATTTTAAAGTTTTATGAAGGTTTTAACCTATTTTGGTTATGTTCTGGTAGGTTTTTGGAAGCTGTAGGATGGAATCTATTGTATTTTATGGTTTAAAATGGGTTATCTAATTGTGAAGTAGTATGGATATAATGCCTATTTTTTAAGGGTAGGTCCTTCAATAATTGTATGGGGTTCGTGCCAAAATGGCCAAAATAAAGGTCATAGGTTATATTCATAATGGTAGTTCATAGTATGACTTGTGGATTCATGCATGTAAGGATTGCTTAAGGGTTATAGTTTCCCTACATGAAGTCATCTCAAGTAGTGATAAAGGGAAATCACATCGTGAATGGGGCTAGGTCCAGTTCTAATTTTTTTATTTTATTAATAATCTATGTACCCTATCTATTCATACATTATCTAATATACGGAGTGTGATAGGGAGTTCCTCCTCTCCTATTTCATGAATTTTGAGATTCTATACTTCAATATCAGGAATTGTTTTTGATGTAAATGCCTCTATTAATTATTTTCATCCTTCCATATTTCTATTTCATTCATTTACTCTTATTTATTCATTCTCTCTAGAATACATGGGTCTATGGTCATTATATTTGGATTTTTTTTATTTGTGGTTTTGGATGTTGAGTCTTATATGGGTCATCTTCATAGTTTCTAGAGCCTTGAACCAAGATGCTAACTTATTATGTCTTATCAGGTGGTGTTTCATCTTTGTTTGAGGTAGGTGTTTCTATTCCATTCATTTGTGTAGAAAATCAAGAGATCATTTCATTTTCAAAATTTTCATTCAATTAATGTATTCTTGTGTATAATGTTTTTAATGTGTTTGTAAATTATTTTCCATGGAATTATGGATTGTTATAAATAATTTTATCAGGGAACATAGAGTTATATTTTTAAATCTAATGGGCTTTCATGACAAAAAATTATGAAAATTATTATTGTGTAATTTGAATGGTTTTTATGGAATTGAAATGATTTTAATCCTATTTTTATTTTTAGATAAAAAAATCCTGTTTTTACGAATGATTTTACAATGACTTAAAAGGTGGGGTATGAAAAAGGATTTTTAATAAGTTTTTTAGGTGGATTTTTTAAAAAAATAAATTTATTAGTATTCTGAGGATGTTTTTTAAGAGGAATGTTTGTAGCGTTATAAAATGAATGGTTTTTTTCTTTTGAGTCCTTTAATGTTTCCATTTTCTTCTAATCTACCATTTTAGTTATTTATTACTATTTTATGGATTTTTGATCTTGAGAAATGGTCTATTCCTTACTAAGTTGTTAGAGGTGATATTGAGTTGTTTTTTATGATTTATTGATGCATTTTTGGCATAATTGACATCCCAACTCCATTTTTTTAATTCTCATGGGGTATTTGGGTACCTAATAGAAATTATTGATGTGTGTTACACTAGTATATTATGTATAAGGTAGCTAGTAACCTATTAGAGCTATGTTATGACATTAACTTTTCACTGTTATTATTTATTTGTTATTTTATATCAATTTTAGATAATTTATGTTTCCATATTTTTTTGGATTAAAACATGTACAATATAGAAATTTGGATCCGTGTATGGTTTAGGGAATATAGTTTAGGGGAAATCATTCATCTACCCTTATATAGAATTATGTGACACTTATGTTTTTTTAATTTTAAACATGCATGGTTTTTCCTCCATCGGTAGTGGGGAGTTTGGATGGCCCATAGTAAAAACCATGTGACTTCACTTTTATGTAAGATTCATTTGGTGCATGAAATTGAACAAGGTTTGTCAAACCAGGTGATAATTGTGCGATATGGTTCTACAGTTTGATAGTGCATTTTGACACAATGCTTGCATGGTTAGTCAAACCATGTTGGGTATCTAGGATAATAATGTGAGTGGGTTTTATGAAAGATGATCCATCAACATAGTTGGTTTATATTTTGAAACATTATGTATCCAAATAATATATCTTTTCATGATTTCATTAAATTGGTAAAATTCTAACATCTCTCCATCATGTTTTTATATATTGGATTTGCTTTCTATTTCCTCATGTTTAGATAAACTAGGGTGCACATGGGGGATCTCTCTCCCTTATTCCTCCTCTAATTTAGAGCTCCTTATTCCCTATATTTCAATAGTTTAATCCTTACTTTTCTCCTCCTTTCTTATAATCTATTCTTTACTTAACCATTTTCTTGGTTTTTCATAGTTCCATGAACACTAACCTTTATGTGGAGTTAATAAAATAGAAAACAAGCACTTTATAACATTAATATTACATAATTATAAATATAAACAACACAACATTATTACACATTGAGGATATAAAGTTTTAGTGTCTTGGGAGGAATAGGATCAAACATAACATTTACAACATCAATAACAAACATTTATTTAATTTTTTCTTCTCTAGCTTCTTATTGGATCTTAACCTCTCCTTAGTACAAGTAGTCTTATGAGGATATACATAAAAAAAGGGTTGAGCTAAAAGCCCAGAAAGAGGGTATATATGAACAATATAGAAATGGTTGAGTGTAATAATGACATAGGAAAAGTGTCATAAACATGAGAGGAAGCATTAATAATAGACTTGAAATTTGGCAATTCATAAAAATGAAACAACATGTGTTAGTGGTCGACTACCAAACATAATTGTGAGAAATGATAGCATCATGTTAACGTATAATTTACCTTTTCATTATGAGACTCATCACATTACCAAATGCATTATAGAACCATTAAATTCTGGGTTCACCTTTCATATTCAAACATTCATATTGCACAATATAATTTTGGGTGGACCCATCACATCATAATATTTACATTATCATTCATGCCACATTAAAAATATGAAAAACACGAATATAACATAACACATGGAATGAAATAGGTTTTAGATAATAAATAATACATTCATAAAATTTTTTTCCCCAAAATAAAGAGTGAATATAATTCATGAAATAGAACAATTAACCATGAGTGAAGAGTGAAAGAATATTCAAAATGTAGAATGGGAGTGTTTACTGGAAAGGAGAGTTATTTAGGAAGACATTGGGGTCTTTTATAAAATAAATTATTTAACTTGTATATACCATAAAAGTTAATATATTTATGAATAAATTATTTTTATTTAGAACCCATACCGAACATGGAGTGAATTAGGGAGAACCTGAAGAATGAAAGTTGGGTTCGAGAATTTCCCCTTACCTTGTATCCAAACGATTTATTTATTTTAATTTCCTATATAACCAAATTATATGAATTAATCAACAATTACAGAACCTAGTGTACATTAATATGGTTCATTATGGTTTCATTATGTTCTTTTATGGTCCTTTAAACGAGGTATAGATTTTGAATACATTGTTCGGGAATGTTCATTTTTATGGTTTTGTTGATTGGCTCACATGTATTCATAAATGGAAGTTCGTGTAGAACATAGATAAAAATAAAGAAATGATATTCCATGTTACTAGTGATATTTAAATAAATTTAAATTTTCTTATAATGAATTATATTATATACCATGTGGATGAATAATTAGAAAAGAATTTAATGTTGATCATTTGAGTTATTTCGTGCAGTTTTTCAAACACAACAAACTTGTTTTGTTTATTGATTTTGTAGTATGTATATATGTTTGGTACAGAACATTGAATAGGATATAATAAATATAAAATAACATTTTTTCAACCCTAAAATGGGTTTTGTGACCATATCTGAAGTAGTTAAACTAAAACTAAAATAGGATATTCTTTAAGGTGATAAATTAACATCTCACGAGCAACATTTTCTTTTCTAAAATAAAAAAAAGAGTGGAAGGGGGTTGGATGATATATAGTGCCATTGGTATCATAAAATTACATTATATGTGAGATAATTTTATTTCCACCCCATGTGGTTGAGGATAGGTGGGTATAGACTACGAAAAGAACATAAAATTTAAATAAAAATAAATGGAAAGAGAGAGGGGGGAATTACCTCTTGAATCATACTCTTGATATCCTCATTAAGAAACCTAGGCTTGGAATTTTGATGAGACCAGAAGCTCTTGGAAGTGAGGGAAGGGATAGAAATATTTTTTTATAGTTTATATAATTCTTCAAGCTTCAGAGGTGTGAGGAAATGAGGGTGTGATGTGTGGTATTTATAGTGGAGGGGAGAGGGGTTTTCTAAATATTTTAATCATTAGTTTTATTAATTTCTACCCAGATAAGAAATAGTGGTGATTCCATGACCATGAATAGTAAATAGCTAAAATTAGTTTGATATTTGGGTGCTTACATCCGTTGTGATGTCAGAATAATGGATTTAATTTATAATTTATTTATATGTTAAATTAATGCATTTTACTATTCACCAATTTTTCAAGTATTTCAGAAAAATCACAAAAATTCACCCAACCCATTTTTTGATGGGTAGAATTAAAAAATGAAGTCCTTTTTTTAAAATCAATTTTCTAAATATTATTAATTTAATTTTTAATTAAAACCATAATTTACAGGAAATATAATAATTTTAAAATTTAAACTAATTTCATAATGCTTTAAAAAATTACATGTATTCTTATAATATTATATTAAAACCCAAAAGACATAGGTTAGGTCCACTAGCATAGATACCCTGAGAGGGGGGTGGTGAATCAGGGTCTGACAGATTAAACCAACTGCCACTTGTGATCTAGTTTTGTTTTTAGACAAAACCCTCTTCTATCTCCTTCCCGATGCGGAGTAAGAATAAAACTTAAAGCATGCACATAACACAACAAATTTTACTTGGTTATCCCTCACTGGGCTATGTCGAAGGAGTATACACCAGCAGTGTGTCGATGTACCAATACCACTATAAGCGCACTACTATTTACAAGTTCAAAGTGGACTCACTGTCCCTCCTAGTTTACAACCACTCACAATTTGAGAACTCACTGATCTCTCAACTGATGTGATCTCACTACTTCTTCATAAGATCCACAAAAAATTTCTAGACTTAGAGGTCCCTTCATTTTCATGAAAGCATGCATCCTCAACTGTTGATATGTGCTCTCGTAAAGTCCAATTTTCATCCACCGATTAATACCTATTTTCCTCTCATATAAGAACCCAACCATAAAACATTACATAATCATTAATTAAATGAATAATTCACATTGAGGATATATTCAGGTTTAGAGTTTTAGAGAATTAGGACATAACTATTACATCTCAAAGATTAAAAAGTAGACACTTCTTCTCAACTCCCATTTTTTTCTTAAAATAAAAACTCTTAAAAAGGAAACATGACTAGTTCCATGTTTTAGACAACATGTCTTTCATTGATCTCATCCATGACCTTATCCATCTTTTAGTCCTATGGAAAAAATTTCAAAAACTTGGGATGAGCATAAAAAGTTCAGTAAGGGATACATAAAGAACAAAAACTATTAGTTTTTCAAAACAACAAGTAAATCATGAATACTTCATCATAAGTAATACTTTTCACATTTATTAAGTAGTAAATACTCTTCATTTAATAAAAGATCATTGCTTACCCTTTTGTAACCAAAAGATCACCCTAAAACCCATATAAATAAAACATAACAAATAAAGGTAACTTGAGACATAAACATTGTTAAATGGAATAACCATATGGTCGACTTCCACACATGTCAGTAAATGGAATAGCCATACGGCCAGCTTTCATACCCAATTCATTGGATGTTAAAATGTAACCACCCGTCCTGGTTTTCATGGCACCACCCGTCATTTGGTTAATCACGTAACCACCCTTCAAATGTCCAAGTACCATTAAAAAATAAAAGCACATAAAATATTGAAAATATAAACATTTCACTATTATCATTTCTTTCGAAATCATAGTATATCATTTCAAGATATTGACAAAATAAATGATTTATCAAAATATTTTCAAAACCATTTAATAAATAGATTTTTGAATCAAAGTGTCCCATACCACTTTGAAGCTTTTAAAAGAATAAAATTTAATTTAAACTTTATAATATCATGAAAATAAAGGTATTCATGATATAATATGCCTAAGGATAGTATATACACCATATCAAAGTGAATTGGCACATAACAACACTGATGTCTCAGTGGAATGTAAATTGAGAGGAAATCCCTTATAAAGATGGTATCCTTTGATTAAGGATAAATAAATTACATAATTATGTGTGAAAAATAAGAATACACCCAATATAAATGGATATTATGTGAAAAAAAAATTCAGAGGTCATTCACACATATTTATAGGATGACATATTGAAGAAGTATAAGATTATACCAAAGAATTGAAATTGAGTTAAGAAGTCCCCTTGCAAAAATTTGATAGCCTAACGGCGACACATTAAAAATTCAGAAAATGAGTAGATGAGAGAGAAAATGGTATCTCATAACTTGGACATAAAATTTAAATCAATAATTATATGGAATAACGTATCCCAACACAAATAATACAATCATGGGAAGTACATACACCACACAAAAGGAAATAGTGGAAAATGAAGCATGAATCTCATAGGAATAAAAATGAGATGAAAACCCCCTTACCTCGTTGTAATCAATCAAGTCGTATGACCAAAAGATAAAAAACACCAAATTATTTATAGAATACCATGAATATAAAAAGAATCAGGATAATATATATCAAATGGAAGTATAAAATGCACCATATTCTATAAATAAGTGGCTAACAATGGAAATCTCATGGAATTAAAATTGAGATAAGAAATCCCTTACGAAATTTCTGCAGCCTAATGGTGTCAGATAAAACATCCAAAAAAAGGGATTCATGAGATAAAATAGGGTCTCTAATCATATGAACATAAAACGTACAATAATAGTAATATAAAACAACACAACCCAACATAAGAAAGGGGATATTAAAATAAATGACATAAAAAGAGTACCTAAAAGAAAGAGAGAGGTAGGATCTCTTACCTCAAGTCTGACTTGTCCTGTTCATTTCTTTATATTCATAAATAATAAAATTTGGTCAATTTATAATTAATTAAGGATCTATTTTAATGTTTATTATTCAATTCATATCACATATTATGATTTTATAATAATTTGTTAAATATGTGAGTTCATATCAGACGTTTTTGTCGATGTTCGGTACACGAGTCAAAAATGAACTTGTTTGAAAAGAATTGTCCATGTAGTTATAATTAAATCATCAATAGAATTTTATTAATGATTTAAATATAATATAAATACAGTATAAATTCATTTTATACTATTCCATAACATTTGGGGATAAAAATAAAATGCACCGTTCATGGAGAAGATAGGTTTTACGTATGCATGAACGCTACTTTAAATTCTTTATCATATTAATGGAATTAAAACTAAATGAGAGATATATATATTATAATTAAAGAATAATATATATGTTATATAGGTCACATAAGTTCATTAATTTCATTTTTTTTACATTCCATGCATTTCATGAACGAGTCACATCACTTGAGGGGCCGGTAGTCCACACTTCCTCATATCAAATTATCGCTTTTGCACAACATGTAAAGAATAAAGGTATGTTTTAAATATAAAATACAGAATCATATAGAAAACATAAATACCATATATATCATATATAAAATACAGTGACATAATAATGGCCACCATGATTGGCGATAGGAGATAATTGAACAATCATCGTTTCGTGAGCCAGTAGTTTTCCGTCCACAGAAACAGTATGTTCTTCACCCATTAGATGGAGGTGTGTGTAAGTGTAGCTCAAATAAATTTTATTACATCATCCTAGTATATTTAAGATAATTTTTTTATTACAAAATAAAGTAATAAAAAGAGTATTGGGGGTTGGAGAAGCAAAATAAAACAAAAGAACATAAGAGAAGACATTACCTTTAAATCGGGTAACTCCTCTTCGTTTGAACCAAAAGGGTTTCTTGAAGAGCTTTCTGCCTACGGTAAGGCATCTAGGATGAATAGAGGGATATTGGGATATTATTTTAGAAGAGTTTGGACGAGACAAAGGGATTGAGGAGTGTGATAAATGGGTACGAAGTGGGGTCTTGTTATAAGGGAGAGGAGAGGCTCTTTTGGAAAGCATCAAACTATTATTTTATTATATAATCATTTTCGGTTTCTTAAGGTCCAAAATTCATTAAAGTCGAAGATAAGGTGCCCCATGTTCGAAATAAAATCATCCAATAATAATTGGACAGGTTTTGGATATTATTTTAAACATTATATTCTTATTTATTTAAATCATTCATTAATGATGTAAACACTGCATCATCATTGTATCATAAATAATATCATTTTTTGTAGTCTAAAAATTATAAAAAAAAATTCCATGATGTATGAAATCATTTTACCTTTCTAATTAATATTTATAGTTAAAAATATAACTTATATAACCCCATGTAAATTTTTTTTAGTAAAACAATACTTGTTTTTGACATTTTTATTTTTACATTAAATAAAAGGTATTAATGTCATTATCTTACCCAAGTGGATCCATGGGGTCCTAAAAATTCACCCATGGATATTTTTGGTAGTCCACGACTCATCCAATAAAGGCAGGACAAGTGAAAATGTAATTTATTATTATTATAACATTATTTTTACCTTTAATTACACTAATTACATTTAATCGCGTTTAACAAAACTCAAAAGTTACTATTCACAAAAAATTATTTTCATACCATTGAAAAAAATTTACTTACTAATGAAAACCATGTATGTCGGATTTTTGAAATTCGAATCACCAAAGTGGTAAAATTTCATTTAAACGAAAAATCTGTTTTTTAACTACCACTTAGTGGTTTCACTATTCATCAAAAATTGATGTATTTCATAAAAATACCAAAAATTCATCCAAAGATATATTTGATATTCCAAATTCAAAAATGATTTCAATTTTAAAAAATTCAAAACATAGAAGTTTCATTAATATATTTTATAATTAATTCCCACTGTCAAAACAAATAGCGTGTTTTTAAGAAACAATATCTATCAAAAGATTGACACTTATTTATTTAAAAATTTCAAAGTAAAATTAATTCCAATGGACAAAATTGGATTATATGGTAAAATTATATTCTAATTACACTTTAAACCCAATTAAAATATAATATGACAATGTAATTAAATTAGAATAAATGGAGGTTTTGAATTAAAGTACAACATTTTTCACTATTCATTAAAAAATGAACTTTATTAGAAAAATACCAAAAACATACACAAAGTAAATTTTGATGTCTTTATTCTAAATAAGGATTTTATTTTTTAAAATATAACATATAAAAGTAAAAAAAAGTAGATTTAAAAATTGTTTTCCATCGAAAGGCGGTTAATCGTCCTTTTAAAGAATATTAGAATATTTACGCTTAAAATTGGATTCATTTGCATTTCAAGACACTATAATTTATTAGGGAATTGTTAAAATACATAACAAAAATATATAATAATTTTTTAGTTAGTTATTTTCATTCCCACCATTACAATAGCTAGGCGTTAACTACCATTTAAAATAATATTATTTTATTATTATTGTGCAACGTAAGATTTCAAAGAAACTCGTTGTTGCGTATTGGGTACGCCATCAAACATAGAATTCCCTTTAAAGTAATATTTAAATTTTATTCACAAATATTGATAAATTTGAAAATTTCATATTCTTTATTTACCTGGGATGTAACATCCTTCCCCCATTTTGGAAATTGCATCCTCACAATTTTAAAATTGGGCTCAGAAACATCATTGAAAGCCCCTCATCGGAAAAGTATTCAATAAAACTATAAATTTAAAAGAAATAAAGAGAAGTACAAAGATCACCCATGACAAAAGATACTAGGATCCTATGAAAACATGGATATAGAGGAGAAAACAAACCATCATGTTCTGATGGAGAGTGATGTAAAACCTTTTTAGGATAAATTTAACCACAAGAAAACCACAAAATTGTGATGGGTTAAATGGTATTTGATTCCCCAGTAAAAAAATTTAAAAGACAACGTTTTTGTTTTAAGTTACTTTTCATTGATAAATTTATTTATGGGCTTAACTAAAACATAAGTAAACCTACTTACTTGTCATGTAAACTTTCACCTCTTACTATATTTCTAACACAAACTCATGTTTTCTCCAAAAGATGAGTATTTGGGATGACTTGTTCACATTAAGAGTGTTATAATCAACTTCTAGAGAATCACCTATTCCACAAAAGAGTACTATATAATTCCTATGTCTTTAGAGCTTAACCAAAACCAGAAAAAATGGTTAGTACATGATAAGATAATCCTAAAAAGGATAATCCTTTACAAAAAGAAAAACTACTCTTAATCTCCAAATTTTTTCAAAAAAAACCCATTGTTCATCAATGACCATTCAATAAACTATTGTCCATAAAATTCTTCAAAAGTAATCCAAAATAAGATTGAAACCTAGATCTCAAAAATATTTAATCACATAGTCGTCCAAGGTAAATCTTAACATTTATCTCCAAATAACATCAGTTACTCTTAAAGTCTCATACCGAAAAGTAATTAACCTAATCACATATCCTCCATGATAGGTTAATCCTTTCCATAGATAATCCCAATTAAACTTATACTTGATTAATAATATCATCTAACTAAAAATATTCACTCATTCTAACCAGGGACATCACATAGTCCAATGGTAGGTGATAAATCCCAGTCTCAGTTAGGTTGTGGGTTCGATTCCCGCAGCTTCGTCCAACACGACAGGTTGTCCCACGGTCTATGTGTTGTCCTTTTTCCAAAAATATATAATTCTTAAAAGATTCCCTAAAAAGAGATAAAAGCTTAAAAAATAACCATAACATAATTTAACATCAAATTTATCTCATGCCTTCAATTTTCCATCATAGAATACAATAACACATAATTACCTCAAAAGTAAGGATCATATAAACCCTAATGGTTACCTTTATAATTATTACCTGAAATTCCACATCGAGTTGGTTCTCTCGTACGTGATGCATTAGATAATTCACTGAGGTTCAAGTGGTTAATCATGACTCTTGATAGTTGGTTGAGAATAACCACAAGAGTTTTCATTGCAGCTCTCGTATCTTTCAGTTGTTCTTTCAGAAAACTATCACAGTTTTCGTCACATCCACTATTACCTTGGTGCCTACTAGATCCAGCAATTTACTAAAACAAAAAAGGTCAGTGTGAGTGTATCATTAGCATCATCATATTATATCTTATGAGGAGGGTAAATACTAAGATATTATTATTTATGTTAACTTAATATCATTCACTTTATCTAAAACTATGACTCTTTCTGAAATACTAACCATTATGGTAATGTTACTTATTCTTAAAGAATACCCTAACCACTAAATTTATCTAAACTGACCTATGATACCAACTATAAGGACCCATCCTTAAAACATTACGTAATCGTGAATTAAATGAATAATTCACATTGAGGATTTTTTAGGTTTATACTTTTAGATAAATAGGACATACCTATTACATCTCAAAGATTACAAAGTAGACACTTCTACTCAGTTTCCATTTTTTTCATAAAATAAAAACTCTTAAAAAACAAACATGACTAGTTCCATGTTTTAGATAGCATGTATTTCCTTGATCCCATACTTGACCCTATTACTCTTTACATATTGTGGAAACAATTTCAAAAACATGGGATGAGCATAAAAAGCTCACTAAGGAATACACAATGAAGGAAAACTGTTAGTTTTTTAAAACAACAAGTAGATCATGAATAATTCATCATAAGTAATACTTTTGACCTTTATGATGTATTAAATACTCTTTATTAAATAAAAGATCATTGCTTACCCTTTTCTAACCAAAAGATCACCATATAACCCATATAAAGAACACATAAAATATAATGAAAAATTGGGACATAAACATACTTAAATGGAATAACAATACGGTCGACTTCCACATAAGTCACTAAATGGAATAGCCATATGACTGACTTCCATACCCAATGCATTATATTTTATAACATAACAACCCATCCTGGTTTTCATGGCACCACCCATCATTTGGTTAATCACGTAAGAACCCGTCAAATGTCCAAGTACCATTAAAAAATCATAGCACATAAAATATTGAAAATATAAACATTTACCTATTATCATTTCATTTGAAATCAGAGTATATCAATTCAAGATATTGACAAAATCAATTATTTATCAAACTATTTTCAAAACCATTTAATAATGATATTTTTGAATCAAAGTGTCCCATACCACTTTGAAGATTTTAAAGGAATAAAATTTAATAAAAACATTATAATATCATGAGAATAAAGGTATTAATAATATAATATGCCTAAGGATAGTATATACACCATATCAAAGTTAATTGGAACATAACAATAATGAAGTCTCAATGTAATGTAAATTGAGATGAAATCCCTTATAAAGACGGTATCCTTTGATTAAAAATAAATCAATTACATAATTATGGGTGAAAAAATAAAAAACGCCCATTATAATTGTATATTAAGTGAAAACAAATCAGAGGTAATTCAAAAATATGTATAGGACGACATATTCATGAAGTTCAAGACTAACCCATAGAATTGGAATTGAGTTAATAAGTTCCCTTGCAAAAATTCGACAGCCTAACGACCTCACTTTATAAATTAAAAAATTGAGAGAGAAAATAGTATCTCATCACTTGGACATAAAATTTACTTCAATAAGGATATGGAATAACATATCCCAACATAATAACATGTAAATTAATATACATAAAAAAGTAATTTAAAAAAAGGAGGGTGAAAGGTTCCCTTACTGATTTGGGTAACTTTCAAAATGTACACCCCATAAAAGAAGGATAATACAATGAAGATGTAAATAACCATAAATAAAATTATATTACACAAATAATACTATCATGGGAAGTACATACAACACAAAAAAGGAAATAGTGTCCAATGTAGCATGAATCTCACAGGAATAAAAGTGAGATGAAAAACCCCTTACCTCGTTCTAATCAATCGAGTCATATGACCAAAAGATAATAAACACCAAATTAATTATATAATACCATAAATATAAATATAATCATGATAATATATATCAAATGGAAGTATAAAATACACCACATTCCCTAAATAAGTGGCGAACAATGGAAATATCATGGAATTAAAAGTGAGATACGAAATCCCCGAAATTTCTGTAGCCTAACGGTGCCACTTAAAACTTCCAAAAAAATGGATTGATGAGATAAAAATGGTATCTTATCATACTAACATAAAAATTACATTAAGAGTAATATAAAAGAACATCCCCCAACATAATAAATAGGATATTAAAAGAAATTCCATAAAAAAGAGTACTTAAAAGAGAAAGCGAGAGGTAGGATCCCTTACCTCAAGTCTGACTTGTCTTGTTCGTTTCGTTATATTCCTGAATAATAAACGTTGTTAAATTTATAATTTCTTAAGGACCTCCATCAAATTTTATTATTCAATTAATATCACATATTTTAATGTTATAATAATTAGTTAAATATGTGAGTTCATATTAGACGTTTTTGTCGATGTTCGGTACATTAGTCAAGAATGAACTTGTTTGAAAAGAATTGTCCATGTAGTTAGAAGTACATCATATACAGAATAGTATTAATTATTTAAATATCATATAAATCCAGTATAAATTCATTTTATATAATTCCATAACATTTGGAGATAAAAATGAAATGCACCGTTCATGGAGACGGTAGGCCGTACGTACACGTGCACACTGCTTTCATTTTTTTGTCATATTAATGGAATTAAAACTAAATAAGAGATATATATATTATAATTACAGTATAATATATATGTTATATAGGCCACATAAGTTCATTAATTTCATTTTTTATACATTCCATGTATTGCATGAACGAGTCACATCACTTGAGGGGGTGGTAGTCCACACTTCCTCATATGAAATTATCGCATTTGCACAACATACGAAGCATAAATGTAAATTTTAAATATAAAATATATAAGCATATAGAAAACATATATAACATATATATATCATATATAAAATACATTGACATCATAATGGCGACCATGAGAGGTGGTAGGAGATAATTGAACAATCACCATTTCGTGAGGTAGTAGTTAACCGTCCACCAAAATAGTATGTTCTTCACCTATTAGATGGATGTCTGTGTATGTGTAGCTTCAATCCTTCTTATAACACCATAATGGAATATTGAATATACTGGTTTTGTTACAATATAAAGGAATAAAAATAGTATATCGGGTTGTAGAAGTCGAATAAAACAAAAGAACATAAGAGATGACATTACCTTTAAATCAGGTAACTCCTCTTGGTTTGAACCAAAAGGGTTTCTTGAAGAGATTTCTGTCTAAGGAAAGGAATCTAGGATAAATATAGGGATTTTGTGATATTATTTGATTAGATTTTGGACTAGCCAAAGGGCTTGAGGAGTGTGAGAAATGGGTAGGAAGTGGGGACTTTTTATAAGGGAGAGGAGGGGCTCTTTTGGAAAACATGAAACTATTATTTTATTATATAATGATTTTTGGTTAATAAAGGTCCCAAAATCATTAAAGTCAAAGATAAGGTGGACCATGTTTGAAATAAAGTCATCCAATAATAATTGAACAAGTGTTGGATATTATTTTAAACATTATCTTCTTATTTATTGAAATCATTCATTAATCATGTAAACACTGCATCATCATTATGTCATAAATATTTTGGTTTGATGTCTAAAAATTATAAAAAAATTACCATGATTTAGGAATTTTTTTTTATCTTTATAAGGAATATTTATAATAAAAAATATAACTTATATAACCCCATGTAAATTTTTTTAGTAAAATAATACATGTTTTTGACATTTTTTTACTTTAAATAAAAGGTATTAATGTCATTATCTTACCCAAGTGGATCCATGGGGTCCCAAAAATTGACCCATGGATTGTTTTGGTTGGTAATGACTCATCCAATAAGGGTAGAACAATTGTAAAGGTAATTTCATAATATTATAACATTATTTGGACCTTTAATTACACTAATTTGCTTTATTCGCGGTTAATAAAACTCAAAAGTTACTATTCACCAAAAATTATTTTCATCCCGTTGAACCACATATTAACTACTAATTACTACCATGTATGTGGAATTTTTAAAATTCAAATCACAGAAGCGGTAAAATATCATTTAAACGAAAAATCGGTTTTTTAACTACCACTTAGTGGTTTCCCTATTAATCAAAAATTGATGTTTTTTAGAAAAATACCAAAAATTCATCCTAAGCTATATTTGATATTCCAAATTCAAAAATTATTTCGATTTTAACAAATTCAAAACATAGAAGTTGCATTAATTAATTTCATAATTAATTCTCATTGTCAAAACAAATAGCATGTTTTTAAGAAACAATATCTATCAAAAGATTGACATTTGTTTATGTTCAATTTCAAAGTGAAATTAATTCCAATGAAAAATATTGAATTATATGGTAAAAATATATTCTAATTACACTTTAAAACCAATTAAAAAGATAATCTGACCATACAAATAAATTAGACTAAAAGGAGGATTTGAAGTAAAATAAAACATTTTTCACTATTCATTAAAAATGAACTTTATCAAAAAATACCAAAAACATACACAATGTAAATTTTGACGTCTTGATTCTAAAGAAGGATTTTATTTTCTCAAATATAACATATAAAATAAAAAAAAGTAGATTTCAAAAGGGTTCTCTATCAAAGGCGGTTAATCGAGCTTCTAAAAAATATTATAATATTTATGCTTAAAATTTGATTCATTTTCATTTTAAGCCTCTATAAATTAATGGGTAATTGTTAAAATATTTAACAAACATATATAATCATTTTGTAGTTAGTTATTTTCATTCCCACCATTACAATGGCTTGGCTTTAACTACCATTTAATATAATATTATTTTATTATTAGTGTGCAACGTAAGATTTCAAAGAAACTCGTTGTTGTGTATTGGGTACGCCATCGAACATAGCATTCCCATTAAAGTAATATTAAAATTTTATTCACAAATATTTATAAATATGAAAATGTCAAATTCTTTATTTACCAGGGATGTGACATCTGAACACTAGGAAATTATTTTTTGAAATACCTTCACAAAGCACCCTACATCGCGAGCCTCCCAATTTCACAAAGCTCAAACAAGCCATTGCGAATATCCTACCTTCTCGAGAACTACTATCGCAATGCTCAAGTCATTGCAGTGCAAATTACCATGTGAAGCTCACTGAGCCAACGCGGAACTCACAACTTTGGCAGATCTAGATTAGCCGTCGAAAATCTCTTCTTTCATGAAGTACTCTGCCTTCATGAAATTCCATCGCGAACCGAGAGAAAAATATTTTCTCTAAAAATTTTCTCTACTTCTCCCGAGTGGGTCAAGGCCTATTTATAGGCGATTCCACCGACCCTGTAACCATCGGCGTGAATTCAATGTCACGTCATCTCAAATCGCAAAGCTCCGAAGCTCCCGCCAAAATTCTCTCAAAATCGTGAAGCACCACTGAAATATTATGATCGTAATAATGAAGAATCACCATTAAAATTATTTTTCGCCTTCTCCTTGAAGATCCTTTGAAAATCCATTCACCACTGCGATGCACTTCAGCCTCTGCCATTTGTAAATCTCGACCTAATCGCAAAGAATCACCCCCATCATTTTTCTAGTCTTTGCAAAATCTAATCCATGGAGCCTATCTTTGAAAAACTCATGCCTTTTCCATAGTTAAATATGATCTTCATGGATATCTACTTTTGGAAATTCTCACCATACTCAAAATTGTAGACCCCAAAAATTTTGAAAACACTAGAAATCAGGGCCACCTTGTACTGCTCTTTTTGTACCACCTCCATATCATCTATTCCCAAGTCATGGTTCTTTGTCAACATTTATTGTCAACAACATATCTGGAACTTGAAAATTCACCATGGAAACCTTCTTTGTCAAAAAACACAACAAACCCAAAAATGATTCATTTTTACCATGAGGGATTTTTTCTCAACAATCTCCCCCTTTGGGTTTGTTGACAACTTTTCACAACTCTTCTCAGAATGATTTTTTTGACATTGATACCTCACTGAGTCTCCTTCCATCATCTACCACCATTCGCCTATTGCAATTCAAATAGTGACCAATGATTCACTCACCACATACTCTAAGACCACATGAGAAATTCTCATTGTGAGAAACAAGAGAAAGTGAAAAGTTCAAGAATTAATCACTTCATTTCTGCCACCAACTGTTGATACTCAACTAATACCAATTTCTAAACTGATAAAAATTGGATACAAATTGGATATCAATTATCAAACTGAAACTAATTGTTGGTTACTGGAACCCTTCTTACACCATTCCAACATCACTCTTATGCTTTTATCATGATCCTTAGCTATCATGATATCTATTCCTTGATAGATCATTTCTATCATCGTCATATTTAAAAAACACTCCCCCTATCTCATTGATCTACCCATATCTCACCGCTCCACCAGTCAGCTTCTCCCAATGTCTTTTACTAAGACATTTTCTCCCTTTATTAGCCATAGTTTCTCCCACTTGAGGAGTCACTATTTCTCCCCCTTTGTCAACAAACCCAACGGTCACCAATTTTCATTCTCAAATATTGGAAAGAACACAGATTAGCGCATGATAGAAAAACACACAATACCTCGGGGAGAGGGGGGGTTCCACGTCCACACTCTTTTAAGTGCAGGGAGTCAGCTGAACTCCAGAGCCCGTCGATGCGTTTCAAACGCTTCCTTGGGTATAGACTTTGTAAAAATGTCTGCAACCTGTAGTTCTGTAGGCACATACTCCAACTTCATAATTCCTTGCTCAACTTTCTCCTTGATAAAATGATACTTTATCTCAATGTGCTTTTTCCTTGAGTGATGAATGATATTTTTAATGAGATTTATAGCACTTGAGTTATCGCACTAAATTTTAATCGGAGACATCAATAAAATGCCCAAATAATCATTCTACTACATTATCCACAATAATTGTGTGCAAGCATGAGTGGCCAAAATATTCTCAGCTTCTGCAGTTATTAATGAGATGCAATCTTGCTTCATTCTTAACCTATCAATACGTCGTCCACCAAGATAGAATTCACCTCCTCACGTTGATTTTCTGTCACATACTGAACCGGCCTAATCTGCATCAGTATATCCAAATAACTCGGTCTGATATTCTCCATTATAAATCAAGCCGATGTCCACCATGCCCTTGATATACCAATGTATTCTTATCACTGAAAGCATATGGAATTTCTTGGGATTAATTTGATACCATGCTGCTTGGCAGGTGGTGAAAACAGTATCAGGTGATCTCATCGTCGTTTGGTATAGTAAACTCCAAATAATCTTCCTGTATTCTGTGATATTAACTGCCTTGCCATTATCATCATTCGATAATTTCATCTAGGTGGCAACCAGAGTCTTTTTATCCTTGGAATTTTCAATTCCAAATCTTTTCAAAAAATCCTTGGCATATTTGGATTGAGAAATGAAGGTTCCATTCCTTCCTTGTGTCACCTTTAGACCAAGGAAAAATGTTATCTCTCCAATCATTGACATTTTGAACTCACTTTTTATGAATTTGGAAAACTCTCTTCCCTGAGCATCATCTAATCCGCCAAATATTATGTCATCGACATAAACCCAGACCATCATCAATTGATTACTATTGTTGTTGAAATAGAGATTGTAATTAACTCCCCCATGCTGGAATCCAAGCTTCTTCATGTACTGGTCAAGCCTTGAGTACCATGCTCTTAGTGGTTTTTACAGCCCACACAACACCTTCTTCAGTCTGCAAACCTTATTCTCATCCCCATGAATGAGAAAACCATCTAGCTTTTCAATATACACCTATTCCTCCCGAACCCCATTCAAAAATGCAGATTTGATGTCAATCTTTAAAACTTTGAGCATTCGTTTCACTACAATGGCTAAAAATAATCTGATTGTCTCTAGTCTCACAACTGGTGCAAATGTATCATCATCATATATTCCCAATATCTGGGAATACCCCTAGCACACTAGTTATTCTTTGTTCCGAATAAATGTTCCATCTTCATTCATCTTGTTGCGATAGACCCATTTTGTCCTGATGACATTCTTATCTGCTGGCCTTGAGACAATCTCTCACGTCTGATTCTTCTCAATCTGATCTAGCTCTTCATTCATTACCTGAAATCCAGTTTTCATCTTCAGCTGCATCAGTGAAGCATTTCGGCTCAACCTATGATAGTGTCTGCTATAGTGATTTCATTCTTCTTGTCTGAACTAGAGCTGATTGATCACCAAAGATATTCTTCCTATCAATTTTAGCTTGACTCCTTGTCTTTTCTGTAGATAAATTTTTTAATTCATATTTCTCATCATCAGTATCTTCTTCTAAATCCATATCATCCACTTCTGTGACCCTTGTGTAGCTTTCTTCCTCATCACTCTCATCAAGAAGTTGTTCACTATGCTATTGAATGATATCTTCATTCTCTACTACAGTGACATCATTGATCATAACTACTTTTCCTAGCCTTTTGTTGAATTATTTATATGCCTTACTTTTTCTTGAGTATCCAAGGAATATCCCTTCATCTCCTAGTGACTCATATTATCTATGTTTTCCTTATTGAGGATAAAGTACTTACTACTAAATATTCTAAAGTATTTCACTATTGGATTCTTTCTATACCACATCTCGTACGGAGTCTTTCCTTCCTTCGGACACAACAAAGTCCTGTTAGAAATGTAGACTGATGTCAAAACAGCTTCATTCCAGAATTTATCTAGTAGGTCTTTTTCAATGAGCATTGTTCTGGCGATATTATTGATGATCTGATTTCTACTTTCAACCACACCATTCTGTTGGGGAGTTCATACTGAGGAAAATTGATGCCTTATCCCATGTTTCTCGAGATAGCCTTCCACCTGACTGTTTGTGAACTCCATACCATTGTCAGTACGAAGCTTTAAAATTTTCTGTGCAACCATCCTTTCACACTCACTACTTTACTATTTTAAGCAGCTCAACACATCCGACTTACAGGAAATAACAAATACCCATGACATTCTTCTATAGTAATCAATGAAAAGAACATTTTACCTATTTCTATCAATTTTTCTTGGTGTGAAAGGACCACAAACATCAGCGTGCACCAATTCAAGCACTCTTGTTGACCTCTTTTAATTTTCCCTATACGTCTTTCTTATGAGCATCCCATGTTGGCATGCATCGCACATATGAGAATGATCACATGATAGCTTAGGGAGGTCTCTTCCTGCATCACAATTTACATGATCTTCCTGGGATGGTTGGCATAGATGACCAAGTTTTTTATGCCACATCTTGTTTTCTTCTTCTCTGGAGAGAAAACACATATCTTCTTCTCCACTACATGGTAGAGATTTCCCTTTGTTCTTTTTCCCTGTATAACCATTTCCCCGTCTCTTCCATTGACGATACACAAATTCTTAGTAAACCTTATAGAATGTCCTGAGTTACATAGGTGAATGATGCTTAGAAAATTGTGAATGAGGACTTCTACTACTAAGACATCAGCATGTCTCATCTCTTTGCCCCAAAACATGGCCTTTCTTGAGAAAATAATATTCTGCCCTTCATTGTTTACAAAAATGACAACTCCTTCTTTGTCATATTTTACACCTATAACAAGATCCTTATTAATTTTCATGTGAGATGTGAAGCCACTATTAATGATCCACACACCAGAGCGATCTGATTCTTTAAGGTCAATTTCGGCCACCACATTCTTCTCAACCTTTTTCATCTTGGTTCATATTTTTTCCTAGACACTCGGCATGGATTGAGACTTCTGTTCTCTCTCAGAGCTTGATGGACCAGCATCATCTTGAAAAGATGCAAATCTATTTTGCATTTTTAACTCACTTTTTTGTTCATTGATCTGATGCTTGATAACATTTTGATTCTGCTTTGGAACATTCCTATGTATAGAAAAAGTGTAATACCTAACCATGTGCTGAAATCATCCAACCAACAATATTGTCCTTCGAAATATTTTCGTGAAAACTATTCATTATTTGGCTACCAGATCTATTTTTGTGCCCTTCGATATCTCTTGGATAGGGAATACACATATTGTGGATGACCTATCTTTCCAAGACAATAACACCTGATATAAGGTGCATTATTTTGTATGACTTCAACACTGCGAGTTTCCCCTAGGGATCTTTGAATATTATGATTATTCCTTGTTCCCAAATCAACCTTCAATCTCGTAGTGGGTGCTTTCATTCTGACCTCAATTTTCACAGCTTTTTGTTTTCAGACAAGCCCCCCATTAGTATTAGCATTTGAACATAGTTGATCCTTCTTTTCTGCTGAACTAATAGTCTCCTCACTCATCATTTTAGTCTTCGGAATGACATGCTTTCCCATGAATGTGTTTGGAATCAATGGTTTTTCATGGTCTTTAACATTTCTCCACATACTAACAACTTCTTCTTCAGGATCATCAATACGATTGATGTGTTCTTTCCTTGTGTTTTTCATGCCATCGATCTACCTTTTCTAGTCTTCAATCTTGATTTTATACTCACTAAATAATTATTAGTTCTCTGGTGTTGATGAATTGAGTTTCTCAATTTCATTCATCAACTCGGACTTCTCTTCTCTCTGCTGCTGCATATAGAGTTTTTCATCATGAAAAACTTATTTATCTTTCTTTGTTTTGGCTCTCCAACCTTCTATCTCCTCAAGAGTAGCCACTAAATCATCTTTCATATCTATTCTTACTTCAACTCATTCTTCTTCATCATCTTTTTCAGTTTCCTTCTTCTCATGAGAACTGCTGACAACTGCCACCATAGCGTTTTCTCTACGATCTTTTCAGTTCTCTATCTCTTTAACCTCCTCATCCTCTGACTCATCCAAACTATAACATTCTTTTGAAAGTATATTTTTCATCATAAATAAATTTCTCTTGAATTTTTTATTGCCTTTCCCATAGGCTGATGGATTATTCTTGGTAATTTTAACTTTGTCGACATCATCATCATCTTCGCACTTTTTGGGGCATCTTGCTACAAGATGTCCAACCTTTCCGCATCGAAAACAAACCGCTGGATGTTTCCCTTTAAACTTTCCTTTTCCTCTTTGGAGGTTTGAGGAGAGGAATGACATCACCTCATCTATCTCTTCTTCTTCCTAAGAGTCTTAAATGGCGAGCTTCTTCATTGCAGTGAATTCCATCTCTTTGGATTTCCACATTTACACATCATCGTTATCATCATTTCTCATTTCATATGCAACAAGGGTGTTGTGCAGATTATCCAATGTCAGCTCTTTCGGGTCTTTATCTTCCAAAACTGAAACTTTTAGATTAAACTGAGGTGGAGGTTTCCTCAAGATTCACTTCACAATCATTATTTCTTCAATAATTTCTCAAAGAACTCGCATGTCATCCACTATAACATTTACCTTGTCGAAGAATGCATCAACAGACTCATTAGGGTTTATTTTCAGATCTTCATACTTGTTCTACAACACTTGCAGATTTACCTCTCTGAACTTTTTTTCTCCTTAATATAAATTCAATAGATTTCCCCACATCGCAGTTGACATTTTTCATGACACCACCATTGTATAGATAGGATTGGACAGGGCTCCCCCCAAGGATTTAATTTTTTTGGCATCAGCATCCAACTCTCTACGCTCAGCTTCTGATAATGAACCACTATTAAAATCAGCGGTTATTCCATGCCTTGCTACTGTGAACACGTCCATTTCTAATAATAAGAAGTAGTGTTTCATCTGATTCTTCCATAGCTGGAAATTGTTTCCGTCGAAGATCAGAATCCATTTATGATTAGTGAACTCAATTTGAGTGATAAATACTGATATTAACCTTTCCATATGATACCTATTGGTAGGACCACTACGCTAGATAACCTGAGGGGGGGGGGGTGAATCAGGGTATGACAGATTAAAAAAACTACCCCTTGTGATATTGTTTTGATGTTAGAAAAAACCATCTTCTATCTCCTTCCCAATGCAAAGTAAGAATAAAATATATAGCATGCACAGGACTCAGTGATTTTTACTTGGTTCACCTTCACTGGGCTATGTCCAAGAAGCATACACTGGAATTGTACTGATTTACCAATTCTACTATAAGTATACTAGTTTTTACAAGTTTGAAGTGGGCTAACTGCCCCTCCTAGTTTACAGCCACTCACAATTTGAGAACTCACTACTCTCTCAACTGAAGTGAGCTCATTACTTTTTCAGAAGATCCACCCACAGTTTATAGACCTGTAGGTCTATTCATTTTTGTGAAAGCATGGGTCCCCAATTTTTGATAGATGCTCTGTTAATGTTTAACTTTAATTCACTGATGAATACCCCTTTTCCTCTAAACACTAAGAAATTCCTTTTGGAAATACATTCAAAAATAACCCTACTTTGTGAGGATCTCAATTTCTTAAAGCTCAAACAAGCCTTCATGAAGCTCATTCCTTTTCACGAAGCACTCTAGAGAAAAACTCTCACAAAGCACTCTCACAAAACTCTACTCATCGAAGGGAAACTTCCCTTGAGAATCTCTCTGAGCTAACATAGAGCTCGCAACTTTCGCAGAGTTAGATTAGCCACCGCGAATCTCTTCTTTCGTGAAGCACTCTGCCTTCGCAAACTATCCTCACGATCCAAGAGCAAAATATTTTCTCTAAAAATTATCTCTACTTATCTTGAGAGAGTCGAGTCCTATTTATTGGAGATTCCACTGACCATTGAACCTCCCATGCGAATTCAACATCATGTCATCTCAAATCGCGAAGCTCCGAAGTTCCCGCTGAAATTCTCTCAAAATCGTGAAGCACCACAGAAATTTCTCGATCGCGGAGCTCGTCGTAATTGTGGAGCATCACTTTCAACATTCTTTCTCACCATTTCCATGAATCTCCCTTGAAAATCCATTCATTTCTGTGATTCACTTTTACCTCTTCTATTCGCAAAACATGACGTAATCATGAAAAATCGTCGCCATCTTTTTTCTGGTCTTCATGAAATCCAATCCATGGATCCTATCTTCACGAAACTCATAACTTTTCAATATTTAAATATGATCTTCAAGGATATCCACTTTTCGCGAAGCTCACCAAACTCCTAATTTTGGACCCCAAAAAATTGGCAAACACTGGAAAACGACACCACCTTTTATTACTCTTTCTATACCACCTCCAGATCATCCATTCCCTTGTCATGGTTCTTTGTCAACATTGATTGTCAACAATATCTCTGGAACATGACAATTCACCATGGAAACCTACTATGCCAACAAACACAACCAAACCAAAAATGATGCAATGTTACCTTGAATGATTTTTACCCAACAACATAGAATTGATAATTTAATGAAACTTTTTAGGGAAATACATTTTTTTAAAAAAATTTAATTAATTTCATTTAATTATTTCAGACTTAAAAAAAAACCAATATTTTTACAATAGTCAAATTTTCACTTATAAGATGCCTAAATTTTAATTAATCATTAAAGAGCATGTTTACTATTATTTTGGATGATTTAGTATTCATAAGAGTCATACTACAATTCATAAGAATATGATACTATTAATAAGGGTTGGATACTATTCACCAAAAAATAATTTTGTCCTACCAGACCCCAAATATCTTATTGAGCGCAACCATGTATGTCAGATTTTCGAAATTTAAAACATATAAGTGGAAAAAAAAATTAATGATCACATAGTATTTAGTATCACGATATGTCATTATTCTTCATAATGTTAGTATACTATAAGGCATAATTATAATAAGGGGATTCCATTGATAAAACATTGGGTTATTAAATTCCTCCCCCCTTTTGAAATTTTGCCCTTGAAATTTCATTTTCTATAAATAGGTGAGGGTAATTATTCTTCATTTCCTCCTCTGGTTCCCAAGTTGCTTATTCAAACATATTGTTCCTCCACAACACTATATAAAGATGGGTTGTCTTATTGCATAGGTCCTTATCTCTCTTGTCTATAATTTTTACTAGATACTCCTCATAAGAGAGATCATCTTCCAACTGTACCACCTCAGAGTTCAGTTCATATGAGGGATCTAATATTTAAATCATGAGGAATGATACAAGAAACACATCATGAAATTGATCCATATTTGGTGAAATTTCATATCGATTGGCCACGATTCCTATTCTGATAAGGATCTCAAATGGGTCAATGTACCTTGGGATTAGATTCCCTTTCTATCATAACCGCATTACTCTCTTCCATGGTGATATTCGAAGGAAGTCTTTATCTCCAATGTCAAACTCCAAGTCCCTTGAATGGTAGCCATCATAGCTCTTTTCCCGACTCTAAGAAGTTTTGATATGTTTCTTGATGACATGAACCTTCTCTGCTATGTCTTGCACAAGATTTTTTCCAAGTATCATTCTTTCTCAAACTTCATCCCAATAGGTTGGATTTCTACATCCCCTTCCATACAAAGATTCATATGGAGCCATCTAAATACTTGAGTAGAAGCTAATTTTATATTAGAACTAGCCAATGGGAGATGTTGATCCCATCCACCTTTTAATTTTAAACTGTAGGATCTTAGTATATCTTCAAGTGTATGAATAGTCCATTCATATTGTCCATCAGTTTGGGGATATTAGGTTGTTCTGAAATTTAATTAATTATTCAAATCATGTTTAATACTTCTCTAGAATATAGATGTGAACCTTGGATCACAATCACAGATAATAGAGATTGTAAGACCATGTAGTCTCAACAATTTCTTAACATATATCTTTTCATGTTGCTCATGTGAAATATCTTCTTGAATAGAGATAAAATGGGATATCTTGTTGTGTCGGTCAACCACAACCCATATCACATTATTTCCCTTTGATGTCTTCCAATGACCCATGAAAATGTCTATAGTGACATTCTCCCATTTAGACATGGGTATAGGAAATGGTTTCATCATCCCTTTGGACTTTTGTCATTCTACGTTAATTTTATGACATACCAAGAAACTTAATATGTATTCTGAATTCTCATTCTTCATGTAGTCCCACTAAAAGTGTCCTTAGAGATCATGGTACATCATGGTACTACCTGGATGGATAGAGAATGTTGAACTATGTGCATTATCTAATAGAACCAACTTTATCCCGGGTGATGATGGAACACATCTTCCGCATTCCAAACTGAATCACAACATCATCATCGATATGGAACTCATGAATCTTCCCTTCTATTATTTCATTCACCATCTTTTGTAACTCTAAATCATCCCTTTTTGCTTTCTTAATAATCTCATGGATTGATGTTTGCACAATCATTTGGTAAGGATAGGATGTTTCCCATACCCTTATGATTTCCAAATTCATACTTTTCATATTCAAGAAGATAGGGTCTTTCTTAAATCATAACATGGATAGAGAAGTATATTTTTTCATTCATAGATCATCATCTAACTAGTTCTCCTTTCCAGGATAATAGTGAATACACGAATAATCATTCTTGATAATCTATAACCATCTCCTTTGATGCATTTGGAGCTCCTTTTTTCTGAATATATACTTTAGTCTCCAGTGGTTTGTGTATATGTTACACTTCTCACCATATTGTTTGTGCTGACAGATATTCAAGGAAAAAATAACGGCTTCCTACTATGGTTCATGTTTTGGGTAGTTTTTCACATGGATCTTCATCTTCTGTGAGGCATAGGCTATCACATTATCATTTTTAATGAGTAAAAAAACCCAAGCCTTTCTTTGAATCCTCGCTTTATACCACAAAACTATCTCCACTTTTTGGTAAAGTGAGTACATGTGTAGTGATCAACCTTATCTTTAGTACATTGATGCTTCCCTCACATTATTTTATGTAGAAATACTTTTCCCCATTCTTTGTTAACTTTTTTATCGAGCTTGAAAATCGTGAGAAAATTATCAGAAAACATCTGTAGTACCCAACTAATAGAATAAAAATACAAATTTATGTATCAATAGATGGGCCGATCCATTCCTTGGTCGCCTTCATTTTTAATGGTCCACAGAAATTCCCTCACTTGTGGTCACATTTCCCATAAACCTGATTTGATTCATCAAAAGTCACACTTTCTGAACATGGTGTAAAACTTCTTCTTTCATAATGTCACCAACACAAGTCTTATATATTCATTATGTTCCACCTTGATACTAGAGTATATGATAATATCAACAATAAAAAATACCAATTTTTTTTTTCTGGTAATGTCTAAACACTCTATTCATCAAATCAACGAGGATTGTATGGGAATTTGTTAGTCCTAAGAGAAACACCAGAAACTCATATTGTTCATACCTTGTAAGGAAGGAAGTCCTATGACTACCATTCTTCTTCACCTTTAACTGATGATAACCAGAATAAAGATCCACCTTTAAGAAGTATTGAGCTCCTCTTAACTGATCAGACAAGTCATCAATCCTTAGAAGAGGATACTTTTTCTTTATGGCGATAATGTTAATTTTCTGATAATCGATATAAAACTTCATTGTTCCATCCTTCTTCTTCACAAATTGCACTTTTTCTCCCCAAGGTGATGTACTATGGAATATGAACCCTTTTTCCAAATGATCTTGCAACTGCTTCTTTAACTCCCCCAGTTCGACAGGATCCATCTTATAGGGACACTAAGATATGAGTAGCTCTAGGAATGAGTTTTATTGATAACTCTACCTCACGATTTATGGGAATTATAGATAACTCTTGGGTAAATACATCACCTTATTAAATCATTATGAGAATTTCCACAAGGTTGGAACTTTCCATTGACTCAACCATTTGGGTGAGGTATGATACTTCATAGGAAATCAACACCCACACCATAGAATGATTTTTCAAAAGAGATATATGATCATCCTTGAATTTTTAGAGTGGCATTGAATGGTTCAGAATATTAAAAGATATTTATTTTTTCCGACAGTTGATATGTGCTCTATATAACATGAGCCAATCCATTCCCATTATAGTGTTCAATTCCACTAAGGTAAGTATTAAGAGAATCACAAGAAGAATATTTCCACATATGCTAAAAAAAGTAAATTCAAACACTTAGGATTCAATAATTTCACCACATGGAATTTTTACAGGTATCTCTATTCAAGCATTTGGGGCTTTGTTTCTATAGTTCTAGAAAACATACAAGATATAAATGAGTTCGTAGAAGTAGAATCAAATAAGTCTTTTTTTCCATTCTTGAGTTAATATGAAGTGTACCTTGTATGAATTCATTATCTTGATCCACATTTATAGTAATGATGGCATAATCCTTCCCTTGTTCCTTTAGATTTGGTGTCTACTGACGCTGATTAACCTCAAGGACTTGGGGTTTAGTGAACCATATTTTATAGAGCCATTTCTCCCAATAGTTGTAGCATTGGACCATGGGTGGTGCTCCCCTTTCTTCCACAACATTCTCCTTCCTTCTCATTTATTTTTGATATTCTTGAGCATGGTTACCTTCTTTCCCACACTTGAAGAATTTCCCCCAATCCATTGAGGAAGTTCCCATGATTCGACTTCCCATAATTTTTGCATGTTGGTCATTGAGTGTTTTTTCAACATTTATCATTATATCCTCTAGCATGAAACTCCATTTTCATTTCTTATCACAATATCCATCGGTCCATTATCCAAACTTCATCTCCACAATGAGGACACACCCAGAAATTTCTTCATAGCTCCCAAAGTCTCAAATTGAAAGAGCCTTTCGAAGGTGTAGTTTTATGCCACTAAAGAATCTATCAATTTTGACATAATTGTTGATAAAATAACCAACAAAAACGTTGAATGCCCTGTGAAATTCGCTTCATTGGTCATGAAATATTCTCATTACTTTTTCTTGAGCTCTATGAATTCCATCTCTATCTTGGTGTGAAGAGTTTGTGGCAAATAATTGTTAAGAAACATGATCATAAAGTCATCCCATTCAATCTCATAAATTTAAACTCTTGTCTTAGTGTTCTTAATCAAAGAACACCATCGAACGACATATCCCTCTAAAAGATAAACTACTAATATCACCATCACTGTCTCAAAACAGTGAAGCATAAAAAAGATCTTATCCATAGAGTTGAGCCACTATTCCACAATTAGTGGACCAGAAAACCCACTAAACTTAGTTTGACGTTGCCACATTAACAACTTAAAAACTAGTTCCACCCTCTTAGGTGAAGGATGGAGTTACCATTTATTCTATATATTGTTCATAACCTGAGATATTTGGGTAAGCATCATCATGAAATTTTTAATTCCACCTCATAAAGTAATGGGGATGTCATTCGTGAAATCATTGCATTGGCCCTCATATACGTTTTTGTCCTGGTTTCTCATGGCTCCCCACCATTTTCTAAAGTAGAAAATATTAGAACAAAATATAAGTCAAGAAGTCATGAATAAATAACAAATTAAATTGTAAAATTTTAACTAAAATCCTAAATTATGGGATTTTTGTGTAATGCTTCTTATGTTCATATTGGTAATTAGTCTAATACTAGAGGTTTTCTCTTAGGTTTACTAATCCTAATTCCCAAAGTAACTAAACCTTTCCTCTGATACCAACTATAGATAACATTCCCTTTCATAAATTACTATTAAATTATTATAAATATAATCATTATAATAATATTACACATAGAGGATCCAAAGGTTTAGTGTCTTGGAAAAACTAGGATCAAACATAACATTTACAACATCAAAAATAAAAATTTATTTATTTCCTTATTCTCTAGCTTATTATTGTCTCTTGACCTCTCATTAGTACATGTAGTAATCTAAGGATATACATCGAAAAATGAGTGAGATAAAATCCTAATAAGATGATAGATATGAACAGTATAAAAATAGGTGAGTAGAATTACAATATATGTAATGTGTTATAAACATGAAAAAAAGAATTAATATAATACTTGAAATGTGACAATTAATAAAAATGAAACATCATGTCTTAGTGGTCAACTACCAAACATAATTGTGAATAATTCTAGAATTATGTTCACACATCATTTTTATTTTACTCATGAGAATCATCACTTTACCCAATGCATTGGAAAAACTGTATAATCCTGGGCACACCCGTTACATTAAACCATTCAAATTTCACTATATAATTCTGGGTGCACCCGTTACATCATAATATTTATATTATCATGCATGCCGCATTAAAAATATGTGAAAATTGAACATAACCTAAATCATTGAAATAAATGGGTTTCAAATAAAAAATAATACTTTCACAAAAATTTGGTCCCCAAAATATATAGTTAATATCATTCTATACATAGAACCATTAACCACGAGTGAAGAGTAAAAAATTTTCAAGAAGTTGAAAGGGTCTGTTTATTTGAAAGAAGAGTTATATTTAAAAAAACTGGGTTTTTTATATAAAATAAATTAGATAAATTTCAATCCAAAAAAGGTTTTATAATGATAAATAAATAATTTTAAGGATAAATCGTACTGAACATGGAGTGAAAGAGGGAGAAACTGAAGAAAGAATATTTGGTTCGAGAATTTACCTTACATTGTCTCTGAACATTTTCTTCCCTTTGATATCCTATATAACCCCATTATATTCATTAATTAAATATTACAGAACATTTTGTACATGAGTATGGTTCATTATGATTTTATTATGTTATTTTATAGGCCCTTGTATGAGTTATATGGTTTAAAGAAATTGTTTGAGAATGCTAGTTTTTATGGTTTTCTTGAACGGTTCACTTGTATTCATAAATGGAAGTTTGTGTAGAGGATGGATAAACATACAGAGCTGATATTTCATGTTATTAATGATATTAAAAGAGATTCAATGATATTATAATAAATTTTATTATATTAATTGTCTATTATTCATTATATAAGAATTTAATGATGATCGTGTGGGTTATTTCATGCGGGTTTTCGACCACAATAAAATTGTGTTGTTTAATAATTTAGTAGTATGCACATAAGTCTGATCTAGAAAAATAAATAAGAAATAATGCATATAAAATAATCTGGATCAACCATAAAAATTCTTTATTGACCATATCTTAAGTTGGTAAAGTAAAACAAAAAAATTCCATTCCTGAAGGTGATAAATTAACACCTCACGAAGAAAGTTTTCTTTTGTAAGATAAAAAGAATAGGGGAAGGGGTTGTATGATATATTGTCCCCTTAGTATCATAACATTATAGTATATGTGAGATACATTAGTTACCATACCATGTGGTTAAGGATATGTGGTGATAGATTATGAAAGAAACATCAAATTGATTGGAAAATAATGGAAAGAGAGAAAAGGGGAATTACCTCTTGAATCCTCCTCTTCCAATCCTCTTCAAGAAACTAGGCTTGGAATTTTGATGAGACCAGAAGCTCTTTGAAATATGGTAGGGGATATGAAATATTTTTGGGTAGATTTAAGAAATTTATTGAATCTATATAGGAGTTAGGAGATGAGGGTGTGAAGGGTGGAATTTAGAGTGGATGGAAGAGTTGTTTTCTAGATATTTTATTCATTAGTTTATTAATTTCCACCAAGATAAGAAATAATGATGATTCCATGACCATGATAAGTAAATAAGGAATGAAAGTTAGATATTTTGGTTATTACATCACTTATGATGTTAGGAATAGTGGATTTAAATTATAAAGTATTTATATGATAAATTAATGTTATTTACTATTCACTAATATTTTATTTATTTATGAAAAATCTCAAAAAATCATCCTAACCATTTTTAAATGTGAAGAATCCAAAAAATGAAATACATTTTTTTAAAAAAATTCTCTATATTATGAATTTAATTTTTATTTAAAATCATAATTTACTAGAAAAATATGGATTTTAAAATTAAAACTTATTTCATAATGATTTTAAAAATTACATAAGTTCATATAAAATTATCTTTTAACCCAAAAAACACTGAATTTTAAATTTATGAATACTTTTTATTAAAATAATTTTTATTTTAAAATAATTAATAAATACTAATTAATTATTTCTGACTTAAAAATACCAATATATTTATTATGGTCAAATTGTCACTTATAAGATGCCAAAATTTTATTTAATCACTCAAGAGTAAGGTAAATATGATTTTGGATGATCTAATATTCATAATGGTCATACTACTATTAATAAGGGTAGGTTAATTTTCATAATGGTTGGATACTATTCACCAAAAAATATGTTTGTCCTAGCAGACTCCAAACATCTTACAAATTACAAGCATGTATATCACATTTTTGAAATTCAAAATAGAGAAGTAGAAAATTTATGTATAATTATCACATAGTATTTAGTGTCATGATATGTCATTTTTCTTACTAATGTGATTGTACTATAAGGAATAATTATAGTAAAGGAATTCCATTGATAAAAGATGGGTTCGTTTCAAATATTAATGACTAAATAGGATATAATGATGGGAATGTAATATTTATAGGGCTGAGAAGGGTGTATTTAGGATTGAATGTAAAATTTCCACAGAAGGTGAAATGGTATAGACGGCGTTTCTTTGAAATACTATTAAATTCATGTTATAAATTTCTTTTTTTAAAATTAATTTTTATATGTATCAACATAAGATTGTATGATTTTTTTTCAAAAAAAAATATTATTGTTATCAACTAGCCGTTGGAATGGTGGGTATGAATAGGATTAAATAAATTATAAAAATATATTTTACACATGTTTATATAGTTGATTATTTGGTCAAAACTTAATTAGAAATCAAAGTAAAAGCCTTTTAAAAAAAGTAATCTTCTTTAGGAAAACTATTTTTACGCAAAAAAGTATGTTTTATATCAAAAAATTTACAAAATAACTTGTTGATAATTATTTTTTAGAAATTTATATATTATGTAATCAATAAATTTTTTAACATTATCATTTTGTGTTTTATAGACAAGAGATATGGATAAATCCAATTTATGCTTAAAAGAAACATTTTTCTAAAAAGGATGTTTGTCACCTTTTTAGGGGACATTGATTTTAAAAATATAGTTAGAAAATTCTAAAAAATAAATTTTATAAAAATAATATAATTTTTAAATAATAATATAAAAATTATGTCATGGTGAGTTTTTGGGAATTTTTCAATAAAGCTATATTTTTTTATAAATAGTGAAAAATACTAAATTTTAATTGAAAATGCCTTTATTTAATTTTTTATAAAGTTAAATAAATTTTAATGGTTTTTTAATTTGTAATTATTTAAATTATCTATTTATTAATCTACCTTAGTTCCATGGTATCAATTTTGTATTGAAATTTGACAAAAAAATAGTATCGATGTTTGATCATTTTTTCTTTAAAACCCTACTTTCCTTATACGACGACATGATTAATTTTTAATTAATTTTATCAAATTATTTTATTTAAATTTATAAAAATTGATTTCATATTTGGAATCAAAATAATTTATAATTTATAACAAGGGAAACATAATTTTATATAAAAATCAATAGTGAATGTAGTAAAAATTAATTATAGTAGTTACAGTAAAAACAGGTTTACTAAGAGGTTTTAAATGAATGATAAGAGATAAATGACATTAAATATTATCTTAATTTTATTTTATAATTTTTTTCATTATTTTATTCAAATTCTATTAAATATGGTAATTCTTTTCCAATTTCATTTGAATATGACCCATATAATTATGTATGTAATGAAAAAGATAAAAAGTTACTTTTCTTACTTTGAATATCTATAATGCTTCCAGATAGGGATACAAAAAACATTAGTTCAATTATAAGTATTATTTTTTAGATAAACGCATTTATTTATCATGATTTTTAAGAATAAATATTTACTTATATAATTTTGAAACGTCAATATAGTATTTATTTAGTTTACAATTAAATAAATCAAATAATACGAAAAATATTAGAAGGGAAGTAAATAGAATGACTTATTATGTTACATTATAATTTTAGATGAATAAATCAAGTTAAAAATGTGTGAAAAAAATACATTTTAATTACATAATTGTCTTGATAATTTTAAATTCATTTTAAATGAATAATGTCACAATTTACATTAAAGTTATTTCATGATAAATTCTTTTTTATTTAATGGTTCAAAATTACTAAAAACATTATATTTTGTAACTTTATGTTTAAATATTAGTAAATTTAAACTATTATCTATTAATGTTATAATTTTTCTATTGTGATGTCTATATTGATCATTATATAGTAAAAAACTCAGTTAGTGAAATTAAGGTTAAAGTGGGGTTTTGCACGTATCATGCAATTATGTTGAAATTAATTTACAATAGGCTTATAATACATATTTTATAAATTATATATTAAATTAATAATTATGGTTCCACGTTACCTAATATGTATCACTCTAATTTAATTTTTAGGATAATTTTTCAAGGGTAGAAAACTAATTACAATTGTGAAAAAATAATAAAAATAGTTATGCTTAGAAGATAAGGAATGAAATGGATAAAAAATGCAATTAATTTTTTAGTGGAGGTTTTTACCCACCATATAATACCTCCACACATTTATTTATCAAATTTTATTCCACATTAGGTAATATTGACAAACCAATAGAGAAAATATTTGATAATTTACAATAATGCCACTCTTCATCAACTAAAAAAGACACTCACTCCCTTCATTTCATTAAACATATCAAGGATTTTTTATGAAAGAATATCTACCGAAATTAATTTCAAAATTTTCTACCCTCATATGAGACTAATTATTTTTTAAAATAAGTCCACTCAAGTATGGTTTTAGTGTCAACAGAAGGAGGATACCTGAAGAAAATGTAAAATTCATCAATGAGTGTTTTCATTTTATTTCTTCGTCCATGACCATGAATTTTTTTTGTAACATGATTATATACTAATTAAATTATCATTAAAATATTTATATTTTTTTTATGTTTATGTTATAACCTAAAACCTCACACACTTCCAACATATGGGTTATGAAATCATTATTCGTGTATACGAGAAACTACCACATTGCAAACCAATTTTGTTAATTTTTCCATTACCACCTTTAAATGTTAGGAATAATGAAAATTTTATAGTTAATATATTATATATATTATATTTATGATTATATTAGTATTCTTGAATTATTATACCACAAATAATTCCATGCTTTACATTTTTGGGGAATACAATTATATCGTTCCAGTGTATGGAAGACCACTACCTCACGAAGCGATGTCATTCGTTTACACTTTATATGGAACATGTTAAAGATTGAATTAATTATAATTTTTTTTATAAATTAATTGAAAATTATTATTTAATGGTAATAATTTTCATTAATGTTTTTATATTTCAACACAATATAAAAATGAAAAACACAGTATTCATGTGTAAGTATGACCTACAATCTTCATGACCAGTGTATTTCATTAATTATCTCTATATTTTATGGGTTACTCTAGAAATATATATAATTAATATTTATGAAATTTATATAATAATATAAATTATATATATTATGAGGTCATTATAAAAGTTAAATGACCATAAAGATAAAAAATGAAAACAAATATGAAAAAAAAATTAGTTATTACAAAAAATGTAACTTTAGCATTGAATTATAAATAATCGAAGAATAAAATGTCATTAGAAAATTATAAATTTAATAATATATATTAATATGGATCATTAATATATTTATAATAAAATTATATTAATTATACATGAGGTTGAACATATCCGACAGAAGCCAAGACTTATGGTATGTTATTTTTGTCTCAAATTCCCCTCATTAAGATGTATGTTATGTTATGCACCTATATACTTTCCTAAGTTGTATATAAAACCTCTTTTACATGTAATATCATGAATTTATTCATACTCATGATATTTTAGGTTTCATTTTATTTTATTCTCTAATGGGTCTTATCATTAATGTTAATAAAGTGGTAATGGATTTATGTGGCATTCTCATTATTTATCCGGATTGTCTATGAATATGTCTCCATTGTTGATATCTCATGGTATAACTCCCAATAATTCGAATTATTTTTTCATAATTTGGTTATTCATGGTATTTTTATGTAATTTTAAAATTTTACCACTCTTGGGAACATAAAATTATTAAAAAAATGTTTTTACTAAAATTAATCATTATTTCTCCCATCAGTCAAAAATATTTTTTCTTTTAAAACCATGTTTTCTAAATTTTTTCAAATTTTTATATTTATCACTTATAATTTTTATGAGAAATTTTTTCCTTTTTCCCCTTTTTAGTAAAAAAATAATGGAATCATCATATTTTCGAATAAATTATCATATAATTTTTACCAAAAATGTGAATGGAATAATTTTTTTAACATGTATGACATGGATAAAATTTGCTAACATCCTGACCAATCATTTATTCAAAGATTAATTTATAAAATTTGATAAATTTTTTCAATGAAATATATTTTGAATTTTTTTACGTTTTAAAGCGTGTTTTCAATAGAGGAAAGGATATTTTTTCCATAAAATGTTTTAAATGTTCTTTTTAATTTTTTTATTATATGATATATATTTGTTTTACTTATTCCTTATGTGGGATTTTATCCAAGGATACCATTTAAATTATTTCTCTAAATGGTTTATGTTTTGATGCTGTGATGAAATTTGAATCCTCTTATTTTCATGGGTTATTATGTGATGAAATTAATTTGAAACATACCTTTTTTTCCAAAGGTTATGATATGATGAAATATTTATCATAACCATTTCATTTGAGGGTTTATTATATGGTGAACAGTAATAATATTTCTCAAACCTAAATATTTATTTCATTATGTGATTTCTTGGTCCAATATCTCCCTACCATACATTGGGTAATGGTTTATATCTCATGATATAGATAGGATCAGATTAAGCAGTGAACTCAATGTAGTAAGGGGATTTGTCCACTATGATGGTCATGGGAGTGAACCATTGCTACTATGATGGTTTGGGGAGTTAACATATTCCAAAATAATAGCCTTGGGAGTGATATTTGACTAATATGGAAATGGTTTTCAATGCTTATGTTTATGCCATAAATTTATTCCCTATGCCTATGTATGCTCCAATTGCTTTTAATTTTTTTATTATGTTTTGATTCATTTATAATGAACTACAAACTATTTTTCTATTAATCATATATATGATCTTTGATATGTATGGTATGGTTTTCAAATGACATGATCATGTTCCCATTACTTTAGGTTCATGTTATGCTTTTGTATCTCTTTTGTTTAACCTTATTAAGTATATTATCTCACCCAATATTATCTTTACATTCCCCAAGTTTTGAATATATGTATTTTATATTATATTTCCATGAATAGATATTCTTTTGAATAATGTAGTGCGAGATGATGTAGTTCACTTATAGACCAGTGTCTAAGTTTCTATATTTTCAAAGGAACTAAACAATTTAGGTCCTCATGTTTATGTTTCTGTAATGCAATTAATATTAAAAAAAATGATGTAATATCCTTGTATGATAATATAGTGTCACTATATATGGTATAAGAATGATAGGGTTAGCTATTATCTATAATAACTAATGTGAAAAATTTAGTGATATCCCTGGGGAATTTTTTAATAATAAATCTATATATGAGTTAAAGTATTGGAAAATATCCTGAAATGTAGTTAATGTATAGAGTGTGTTTATTCAATGAAATTAAATCCATTTCTAGATAATTAATCTTTATTTTTCTGTGGAACAAATGTACCTAGGTTTAACAACCTCGAAAAAACCATATCGAGATAGACTCGATCGGGGACTGATGCACAAAAATGGGCCCTACTATACACCTGGTTTGACAATCCTAAGGGAATGATTTGTAAATTCAAAAAATCATTACGAACCATCATTAAGTATTCAAATTTATTATGGCTGTGAAGGGACAAGGATAAACCTTATGTGTTAAAGATAATAAATAATATGTTTTTATTTTCACTTTCTAAATATTTTTCAATCTATGTGATTTTTCATTGTGATTATCATTACTCACACTATAATTTATGGTCTTAGTCAATGGTGGGAACCTAAAATAACTCAATTAAAATTGAATATTATGGGTGATTTTTTGATGATAATCCAAATGGGATGATAACTAGAGTAATGGACATTGTGATTATTCCAAAACAATATCCCCGAGACATTATTAACAACATGTAACTTGGATAACTCTTTGACTCACTAAAATATATAAGGATAGAGTTTAGTGAGAGTTTGGGTTGTGGTGAACAATAGAGGATTGATTAATAAGTATCCTATGTGTTAATAATGTGGGATGAAGCATCTGGGTGTATGTATTCATGGAATAGTAAGATGTTTTGACTGTGGATAGATATGAAACAAATCGTGTAACAGTAAATTGCAACTGAAAAGATTAGTTAATGAAATTTGAGTGAAATTGGTCTTGTTATTATATCATAAAATTTTGAATTATTTAATTGTGGAATGTATTGGAAGTATTAAAATAAATTTCCTAAAGGAAAATAGCATGATGAAAATTAGAAATTTTGTATTTGTAATTGTTATATTCCCTAGAATGAAGAGACTACAAAGTACATACGAAAGGAAAAGTGTTAAGGAATAATATAAGAAATAATTTTTAATGGTTTATTATGAATTTTGGATGATATATTTATTTTTATTCAAGAATAATTAATTATGAAACATATAAGGATTGTCCGGTATAAGTTTTTTGTTAAGGATTATTGAGAATATATTGAATGATTAAGATGACCAATAAAATTAATTTAATTAAAAGGTTAAAAATTTTATAAAACACATGATCAGGGGAATTAAACCCTTGATATTTTCATGATATTGATAAAATGGTTTTTTGGGTAAAAAGTTGTTGAATATAAATAACATAAATTGTATAATAAATATTACCTTGAAACATATTAATGATTTATTGAAAAAGTGGTCTTTGTTATAATTGATGGAGTTTAAAGTATTTTTGGATTTATGGAATATATATAAAAATATTTTTTTATATACGAAATGAATAAGAACATTTGTTTTCAATATGGTTTTATGATAATTTAGGTTATTATCATGATTCAATAGAATAAATGATAAAAGGAATTTACATGTTTGATATGTGACAATCATGATATACTTTATGATACATTGGGGATCAATGAAAATATGATTTTTAGAATTTTAGTGAACTTATTTATAATGAATTAAATTTTAATATTTCATAACAGTTAAAATATTTATATTTTATAGAATGGGCTAAGTAACAATTAAAATGATGTTTTAGATATGAATGTATTACTTCACCATATAAATATTTATCCATAATGGATAACCTATTCTAACCATTATTTTATGATAAATAAATATATATGAAATCAATTATCATTATATCCATGGATCTAATGATCCATTAGTGTTTCAAGAATAAATAAAACCCCCTTCGTTTCATATAGTAAGAGATAAAGTGTACATTGATCAAGGATCAACCAATGGGTGATATCATACATTTAAATTGGGATAAAATCATGTAAGTATATCTTCTTGTGAAAAATAGTAAAATTTTGGAAAAAAATATTGCAATAAATTTTTTTTCATATGATAATAATTTATGATGATATCAATGATACTTTCACACCTATTTGGGATATGGTTTTATGGTCATTGACTTTATATGGATTATCTATAGTTATGTTATCGGTGATATTTATCACTCACTATAAATGAGTATATTTTTATTCCATGTCTAAATCTTCACATCCCATATATGTTATCCTATGTAGAGACCTATTTATGTGTTAGTTTAAGGAAATTTTATGCTTCCAATATTCCCTTTTAAGGGATGTTTTATTATTCATTTTTTACGTTGGTTTTTATGAATGCATTTTCAAATATTATACCTCTAATTACCATGTTGAATTTTGAGGGAGAAATTATATTCAAGGTGAGTAGAATGTAACACCCCAAGTTTATATGAATTTATTTTTAAAAAATATTTAATAATTATGATATTTTTCATTATGTTATCCTAAAATTTTATCTTTGATTACATATAATACAATGTTTGGATTGGGTTACACACAATTTTGAGTTTATTTTTCATTACATATAACACCAATTTTAAACCTTACATGACATAAATTTAATTATTATTATTTAATATGATAGTTATCAACATGAAAATGGAATGGAGGGTATGAATATGATTATGTAAACTATTAAAATATTGTTTACACATGTTTATATCAGGAATCAATTTGTGACCAATTAATTATAAATGAAAGTAAAACCCTTTAGAAAATAAAGAAACCTTTGTCTAAAAAACTATTTTTATGCACACAAGTTTGTTTTATATCAATAAATTATGCAAATTTTTTTTAAATGGTTTTAATTAAAATTATATATTATATATTAAAACAAATTTTTTATATTCATCTTTTATGTTTTCCATACTAGAGATAAGAATAAATCAAATTTTATTCTTAAAACTGTATTATTGAAAAAAGCAGTTAAGTACATTTTTAATTGTCAAATTATTTTAAAAATTAATTTATTCTAATTTTATAAATTTATTCTAACAAAATAAACATTATTTTATAAATTTTAATATCAATATTATCTTAGAGTTTTTTTTTTCTGAAAAGATTCATTTTTTATGAATAGTGAATGATAAAAAATTGTAAATGAAACCGTCTGTTTATATTAATTTATTTACATAGTTAAGTTATATTTCAAATTAATTTTAATGTATAATTTGTTCATTTATAGATATATAAATCTATTTTGTTTCATTGGATTGAATTTAATATTTAAATTATATATAAAAACATCGTAAATATGTTATCATTTCCTATTTCAAACCCGATTTATCACCACGTATGTGGGATAAATTTAAAATTAAAATTTCCCTATTATTATATTTTAATTAGAAAAAAATTAAATCAATTATTTAAATGAGGAAAATTTATAATATATAGTAAGTTCAACTTAATTTTTTTTACCAAAATTAATAGTTAATGTAGTAAAAATTTGTTACCCTAGTAAAGGTAAAATGGGTTTATAGGGGGTTAAACTAGAATGATAAGATTAAAAATAACACAAAATATTAGTGAAATTTGATATAATTATTTTATTTATAAATTTTCCATAAAATGTTATAAAATATGTAAATTAATTTCCACTTCCCTATTATATAACCCATATAATAATTCAATTAAAAAATATAGAAATGATACTAATATCTATAAGTATTTGGGAAAGAGAAAAAAAACACATATCTAGATATAAGTATTATTTTGAAATATATATGCGTTTTTCATGGTAGATTATTTTAATTTTTTTAGACGAAATAATTACTTGAATTATTAAGAAACGCCAACATTGTAATTATTTAGTTAGAAATTAAATAATCTAAATTGTACTAAAAATATTAAAAATAAAAAAAATTAAATTAAATATTATGTTAAATTATTTTTTATAAGAATATATAACGTTACCCAGGTGTGAAATAATTAAATTTTAATTCCATCATTGTCTTGATATTTTTAAATTCAATTTAAATGAATAAAGTCAAAATTGAAATTAATGATATTTTATGATAAATTATATTTTATTAAATGATTTAAAAATACGAAAAATAAATCATTCTTAAAAGTTATTTTTATATATTAATAAATATCAACTATATTTTATTAGTTGAACAATTTTTCTATTATAATGACTATATTTATTATTAAATAATAAAAACTCAGTTAGCCCTGTTAAAGAAAAAGTAGTGTTTTCACACTTTATATGCAATTATGTTAAAATTAATCTTCAAAACACATAGTATTTAAATTTTATAAATTATACATAATATTTTTAATTATTGTTTTAAAATTATTTAATATCTATCACTAATATTTAGTCTTAAAGGATAAATTACAATGGTTAGAAAAATAGTTATCATAGTGAAAAATCGAAATGGTAAAAATAGTGATACCTAAAGTTAAGGACTAAAATGTTTAAATCAATAATTTAATTATTTTTTAGAGGATTTTATGGACCATATTGTCTATAAAAACGTCGAAATTACCAATTTTTTCACATGAGGTAATATTGACCTCCCAATAGTGAATAGTTTTTAATATTTACAAGAATTCCACTTCTCCTCAACGATAAAAGGAACTCACTACCTTATCTATTTACACCTATAAATTCATTTAGATTCATTAATATATGAAAAAATAACTTTCCAACATTCCTTACATAATAATAGAAGCCTTATTTTGGAAATAAATCCATCTAATCAAGGATTGAGTAAAAACCGAAGGCGGATACCTAAAGAAGAGTTAATGTTCATCATTGAGCATTGTCATTTTATTTCTCTCCCAAAACACTTAATTTTTTATACCCTAAAAATATAATAACATAAGTGTATAAAAAATAAACTATGTTGTTATGTTAATGGTATTACCAATAGCCACACACAGTTCCAACAAATGGGTCACAAAATCATCAGTCTTTTGTACGGCGGACTACTGCCTCTTGAACTGATGTCGTTCATTTTATTCATTAAAACCATTCATGGTTGGTAATAATGACTAATTTATAGATTATAAATGAAATATAAAATAAATATGATTTTATTATGATTCTTTAATTCTTATACACAGATACCTTAATGCTTTCCATCTCTTGGAAATACAATAATGTCTATTGTGTGTATGATAGACTATCAAATCACAAAGAGATGTAATTCATTCATGCTTTACATGGGATTTATTAATGAGGGGTTAAGAAAAAAATTATCATATATATAATATAAATATGAATCTTTAATTATGATATATTTCATTTAAATATATTTTCTTCATCCTAAAAAATGAAAAAATAGGGTTTGTGTGTATATACAACCTACTGTCACCATGAACAGTGTATTTTATTTCCTCTCCATAAAATTTTTGGGTGACTATAAATAATTATATAATTAATATATATTATATTAATATCATGTTTTAAATTCTTGTGATTCTTAAATCATGATCAAATTATTAGGACAGAAAATATTACTAATCAAAACATATATTCAAAACAAAGTAGTTATTACTAAAAACATAACATTAACAATGAAATTTCTAATAAAAGTGTAATAAAAGGTTACGAAAAAATTATATATGATTTGATATATTTAAATAAGGTTCTATACTATATATATAATAAACATATATTTATTATATAGGATTTTAAATTTGTTCGACGAAAGTCAAGACACAATGTATGTTATTTTTGTCTCAATTTTACTTTTTTAGTTGTATGTTATATTATAAACCTATATTCGTTCACAAGGTTTATATAAATTCAATTTTACATATAATATCATGAATTTTTTCATACTGATTATAGTTTATGTTTCATTTTATTTTATTTCTTCATGGGTCCTATGATTCAAGGTTACTAAATATGTTAGGGTTTTATGTTGCAATCATATCATTAATCGAGGTTATCTATGAATACATATCCAATGTTGATAAATAATTATCTATATATCAATATTTATCATTAAATTTATTATACTATGCTAATTCACGATATCATTAAGTAATGAACTATTTTCCCAGTCTTTTCTAATTTAATTTATTAATCAATTATTGTTATGAAAATTTTATTTAATTACATCTTTCATGAGGATTCTGTTAAATTTGAAAACCATGTTTTCTAAAATGACTTAATTTATTTTACTCTTTTATGATTTCTAAAAGACATCTTTAAACGTGTTCAAATTTAAAAAAATTAAAATTAATCTTAGTGTCTTTTTCTAAATAATGGTTGTTTGGATTTTACCAAACATCTGATGGGAATCATCGTTTTAACATTTACGAAAAGAAAAAAAAATATGATTTAATTAGAAATTATTTCATAGATGTTTCCATTATATGTTTTCTAATTTATTTTCAATTAAATAGGTTTCGAAATGTTTTATGATTTAAAATGTTTTTTCAAACACAAAAGGATATTTTTGCCATGATGTTTTTTAAATGATATTTAAAAATTATTTTATATCTAAGATGATATCCATTGGTTTTAACTTTTAATTAATAGATATATTATACAATGTAAAAATTCATATTATTTCATTAAATATATTTTGTTTTTATGGAATGATGTTTATGAAACCCACTTTTTTTCACAAGTTATTGTATGCTAAAATAAGTATGAAACCTGTATTTTTTTCTATACCTTGTGATATGACGGACTATTTATGATACCCATTTCATTTATTGGGTTATGATGTGATGATTGTTTATGAACTTGTGTCACACATAAATATGATTTTAATTATGTTATTGGTATGAAATATATCTCCCACCAATGCATTGGGTAAGGATTTATATCTAATTAGATAAGCAAGGATGTAATGTGGAATGAACTCTGTAAATTAAGGGACATTGTATGCTATGATGGTATTGGGAGTGAACCTTGACTACTATGATGGTTTTCAGAGTAAAAAAATTCAAATATGATAGCCTTGGTAGTTATAATTGAATAAAATGTAAATAAATTTCTATGATTATATATTTTCTAAAAATCTTGGTCTTATGACAATGATATTCTCTCATGAATCCTATTTTTTATTATCTTATGATTCATTTCATATGAAATGCTAGTATTTATTCCATGAATAATATATATGATCTCTTATATATAGGGTGTGTTTTTCAAATTTTATTCTCATGTTCCCATACCCTTAGGTTCATGTTATTATTATGTATCTCCCTTATTTACGCTTACTGAGAATCCAACGTCACCCTTTATAAAATCTCCTTTACCTTGGTAATGAAGATATGTATTATATGTATAAGACCCCAGCCTTAATCCTTACTTAATATTGAATTAAATTAATAATTCACATTGAGGATCATTTCAGGTTTATAGTTTTAGAGAATTAGGACATAACTATTACATTTCCAAAGATTACAAAGTATAAACTTCTACTAAGTTTCCATAAAATAAAAACACTTAAAAAGAAACAAGTCAAGTTCCATGTTTTAGGTAACATGACTTTCCCTTGATCCCATCCTTGACCTTATTCCACGTTAAGTCATGAGAATAACATTTCAAAAACTTGGGATGAGCATAAAAAGCTCAGTATGGGATACACAAAGAATGAAAACTGTTAGTTTTTCAAAACAACAAGTAAACCATGTATACTTTATCAAATTAAAACTTTTCACCTTTTTGAAGTAGTAAAAACTCTTCACGGATTAAAAGTTCATTACTTACCCTTTTGTAACCAAATGATTACCATAAAACCCATATAAAGATCACATAACATATAAAGGTATCTTGGGACATAAACATACTTAAGTGGAATAACCATAAGGTTGACTTCCACAAATATCACTTAATGGAATAACCATTTGGCCAACTTCCATACATACTTAATTGAATATCCATACGGCCGACATCCATACCCAATGCATTGGAGGTTATAACGTAACCACCCTTCCGGGTATTCATGGCACCACCCGTCATATGGTTTATCACATAAAGACCCGTTAAATGTCCAAGTACCATTATAAAATCATAAGACATAAAATTAACATAATGGAAAGAAAACATTTCCACATTCTGACCACAATATATCACATAAATATATTGACATAAAAAATCCATTATAAAAACCACTTTCAATACCAAAAATACATAAAAGAGTATATGGTATTTATTTCATTTTAAAAAAACATTATGTCTTGTTGAGGAAGCCAAAGACCAAATAATACTTGCGGTGGCGGAAAAGGTCGTTGTCACCGCGTACGAAAAAAAACATTCCTTTTTGCCGTTTAGTAAAATGCTTCATAGAAAAGGATTACTTTTGTATAAAAGTAAAAGTCAAAGGGGATTATACACCATATAAAATAAAGTTGTTTATAAAACGAAATATTTCTCAATGAAAGGAGATTGAGACGAAGTCCCTTACAAAGACGATATCCTTGGATTAAGGATAAATCAATTACATAACTATGTGTGACAAACTAATACACCCAATATAAGTGGATATTAAGTGTAAAATAATCATATGTTATTCACACATATTCATAGAACAACATATTCAATGAGTACAAGTTTATCCCAAAGAATCAAATTTGGGTTAAGAAGTTCCCTTGCAAAAAATTCGATAGCCTAACGGTGTAACTTCAAAATTCAGAAAATGAGTTGATGAGAGATAAAAAGGGTATCTCATCACTTTTACATAAAATTTAAATCAATAAAGATATATGAGAACATATCCCAACATAACAATATGTAAATTAAAATACCTAACAAAAGAAGTCTTTTAAAAAGAGGAGGGTGAAAGGTTCCCTTACCGACATGGGTATCTTTTGAGACATGCACCCCGTAAAAGAAGTACAATACAAATTTGATGTAAATACTCATAAATGAATGTATTATACACAATTAGTAATGTAATGGGCAGTAAATACACCACTCAAAGGAAATTGTGGCAAATGTAGCATAAATCTCACGAGAATAAGAGTGAGATGAAAAATCCCTTACAAAAACTCGACAGCCTAATGGTGCCACAAAAAATGGATTGATGATATCAAATAGGGTCTCTCAACATATTGACATAAATTTTATAGAAAGAGGAATATAAATGAACATCCCCCAACATAACAAAGAGGAGCTTAAAAGAAGTGACATAAGGAGAGTACTTAAAAAGAAAGAGAGAGGTTAAATCTCTTACGAAATTTCGGCAGCCTAACAGTGCCACTCAAAACATCCAAAATGGATTGATGAGAGAGAATAGGGTATCTCATCATATGAACATAAAAATTACAGTAAGATTAATATAAAATAACAACCCAATAACAATAAATATGAGCTTTAAAAGGAATGACATAAAAGGGTGTACTTATAAAGAAAAAGAGGAGTATGATCCCTTACCTCGGGTCCGACTTGACTCGATCGTTCTTTAATCTCATGAATAATAAACATGAGTTAATTTCTACTTTCTTAAGAACCTTTTTCAAGTTCATTATTCCTTTTATATCACTTATAAACATGTCATATACATTATGTAATCATTTAAGTTAATAATGTTTCTTTTGTCGATATCTGGTTCTTAAGTCAAAAGTGGACTTCTTACAATTACATTTTATTTATGTGGTCAAAGGTTCATTATATCCAGAATTGTATTCATGATGTATATATCATATATATCATATATATCCAGTATATTCATGAATTTATAATATTACATAACATTTAGAGTTAAGAAATGAAATGCACTGTTCATGGAGACGGTAAGTCGTACGTACGAATGAACGCTACTTCCATTTCTATTTCATATTTAATGGAATTAAACCATAATGATACATAATAGTATTTTAATTCCAGTATGGTATCATATATAATATCATTAAATATATCCTTTCTACATACCACATATGGTATTAACGAATCAAATCACTTTGAGGGGGCGGTAGTCCGCACTTCCTTAAATGAAGAGATCGTGTTTACCCATAATAGAAACCATAAAGTTATTCCATAAATGAAAAATACAGAAGCATAAGTAAAACATAAACATATTATATATAATATATAAATATAGTGTCATCTTAATGGCCACCTTTGAAGGTGTTGGAAGAATGTTGAACAATCATCGTTTCGGGAGGCAGAAATTCGCCATCCACCGAAACAGTATGTTCTTTAACAATTTGATGTAGGTGTGTGTAATTGTATCTAGAATACTTCTTATAAAAACATCCTAGTATATTTTAAGATACTGTATTTTTTAGAAAATAAATGAATAAAAAGAGTTTAGGGGGTTGGAGAAGCAAAATAAAACAAAAGGACTCAAGCGAAGACATTACCTTAAAATCGGGTAACTTCATTTAATTTGAGCTCAAAGGCTTCCTTGGAAAGTATTATGCTCAATGTGAGGCTTAAAGAAGTTAGATAGGGGTGTGGTGAGACAAAATGGGCAGGGGTTTTCTGATCCAAAGGCTTTGGAAGTGTGGGTAAGGAGGTATAGGTGGGGGCCTTTTATAAGAGGAGAGGAGGGGCACTCATGGAAAGGTATAAAATGTAACATTATTTTCAAATGAGTTTCGGATTTGAATGGTCCCAAATTGATGTGTTTCGAGGATAAGGTGATAAGGGTTCGAAATCCACCCATCCAATAGTATTTGGACATGTGTAGGTCTTAGATTTTACATTATCTTTCCATTTTATATAAATCGTTAAATAATGAGGTCATCGCTGCACTATCATGATGTCATAAATAATTTAATTTATATAATGTTTAAAAATTATAAAACAAATACTATGATGTAGGAAATATTTTTATATTTCCAATTTATATTTATAGTCCATAAGATTATTTATTTAGAAAAAATTAAAAATATTTTACTTAGGTGATACATTCTTTTTTACATTTAACATTCTTTTAAAATAAAAAGAAATAAAGTCACTTTCTCACAAAAGTGATTCCATGGGGCCCTCAAGTTTGGAACAAGTAATCCCATGGTCGGCCATGAGATAACCAGTAGCCTTTTGACACATTTTGTGGTCATTTTCTATTATTTTGATATTATCTTATTATCTTTAACTACCTGATTACTCATTAATCAAGATAATTAAAGATAATTACTGTCGTTACTATTCATAATGTCCAAAAACAAAAGTGTCTTAATTAAATAATTTTCACCTTATGATTAAAAATATCTAATTCATTTTACCAAATTCCAAACACATAAATTGAAATAATTAATTTTAAAAAAACTTCCCGTTGTCAAAACAAATAGCGAGTTTTTTAGAAACAATATTTATGAAAAGTTTGGCACTTGTTTATGCCTAATTCCAAAGTGAAATTAATCCCAATGACCATATTTGAATTACATGGTAAAAATATATTCTAATTACACTTTAAAACAAATTAAATAGATAATATTACCATATAATTAAATTATATGAAAAAAGCAGTTTTGATGTAAAATGCAGTATTTTTCACTATTCATTGAAAAATGAACATTATCAGAAAAATACCAAAAATTAACCCAAGGTAAATTTCAATGTCCCAATAATAACTAATATGTTTATATTGAAAAATATAGCTTATAAAATTGTCAAAAAGTGGATTTAAAAGGGGTTCTCCATCAAAAGGTGGTTAATCGACCTTTTAAAGAATATTAGAATGTTTATGCTTAAAAACTGGATTCATTTGCAATTTTAATCCTCTAACATTTATTGTAAAGAGTAAAAATATTTGACAAACATATATAGTCATTTTGTAGTTAGTTCTGTTCATTCCCGCCATTACAATAGCTAGGTGTTAACTACCATTTAAAATAATATTATTTTGTTATTAGAGTGCAACGTAAGATTCCCAAGAAACTCGTTGATGCGTATTGGGTACGCCATCGAGCATAGAATCCCCTTTAAAGTAATATTAACATTTTATTCATAGATATGGATAAATATAAATATTTCATATTCTTTATTTACCTGGGGTGTTACATCCTTCCCCCCTTTTGGGAATTGCGTCCTCGCGATTTTAAAATTGGGCTTGGAAACATCCTTGAAAGTCCCACATCGGAACAAGGGCCTGTAAAACAATCACTTTAAAATAAAGAAAGATAAGTACAACGGTCACCCGAGTTAACCCATACTAGGATTTCAAGTATGAAAATATGGAAATGGAGGAAAAAAACAAAGGGTCATGTTCTGATGGAGAGTGATAGAAAACATGTTTAGGAGAAAGTTAACCATAAGAAAATCACAAACTTATGATGGGTTAAACGGTATTTGATTCCCGAGTAGGAAAAGTTAATAGGAAACATTTTTGTTTTAAGTTACTTTTTATTGAGGAATTTATTCATAAGGAAACATAATCACTTATCATGTTGACTTTCAACATTTATTAGATTCCTTACACAAACTTATATTTTCTCCAAAAGACGAGTACTTAGGAAGACTTGTTCACATTAAGAGTACTATAATCAACTTATAGAGAATCACCTAATCCACAAAAGAGAACTATATACTTCCCATGTCTTTAGACTTTAACCAAAACCAAAACCAAAAAGGTTAGTAAAAGATCAGATAATCCAGAAAAAGATAACCCTTTATAAAAATAAGATCTATTCTTAATCTCCAAAATTTGTCCAACAAAACCCAAAGTTCAAAGAGGACCATTCGATAATCAATTGGTCCATAAAATTCTTCAAAGTAAAACAAACTAAGATTGAAACCCAAATATTTGAAGGATTTAGTCACATAGTCTTCCAAGTTAAATCGTAACATTTATCTCCAAACAACATCAGTTGCTCTTAATGTCTCATATTGAAAAGTAATTAACCTAATCACATATCCTCCATGATAGGATAATAAATATCCATAGATAACCCAAAATCAACTTACTATTAATTCATAAAATCATCTAACTAAAAAGAATCAGTCAAACTAACCAGGGACTTCATGTAGTCCGGTGGTAGGCGATAAATACCAGTTGCACTTTGGTTGTGGGTTCTATTCCCGCAGCTTTGTCTGACACGATGGGTTGTCACACGGTCTGCATGTTGTCCTTTTTCTAAAACTATATAATTCTCAAATCATTCCCCAAAAAGAGATAAAATCATCAAAAATAACCATAACATAATTTAACCTCAATTTTATCTCATGCCTTTCACTTCCATCATAACATATAGTAACCCATAATTACTTTAAAAGTAAGGATCATATAAACCCAAATGGTTCTTTATAACTATGTCCACAAAAGGACAGATAACTATTCCTTGAATAAAATTTTCATATATTAAACATCAGGGTTACACATACTATAAAAATACTTCTAATGTAACCCCATCATCAAATGAGACTTAATACTCTTAAGAATTTCACCATAAATCTTGAAGCCCTTATATGTTGACATCTTACTCATTCAACATTCTTCATGATCCATTAACCATTCCTTTACAACTTATTCTAAAATACTTATTTCCTACAAAAAAAATCATGAATCATATATTAAGATTCCAATATAGGAAAACAATAGTTATGAAATAATCCATACCTTTGATTGGTCATTTTCAGTTTATTCATCCTCAATCAGAATGGCATTAGGTATTGGTAAACGAACGTTTGTACGATCCTGGTGATCCCATTCACGAAATTTCTTCATAGGACATGTGTTTGCATAATGACCATGCACACCACATTTAAAACATTCAATTGATCCCTCAGAAAGAACTTCATTCCCTTTCCTCGAGTCAACTGGATGCTTCCTTTATCGATGGAAGGTTCTTGCTTTATGACCTTCATTTCCACATCTATATCATATTTCTTTCCCTTTGAAACATTTTCCTAGGTGTTTCTTTCCACATTTTTGACACATAGGTTTTTTAACATACTTACCTTTATGATTATTACCTGTAGTTCCGTAGGAATTTGTTTCTCACATATATGATGCCTTAGAGAAATCACCAAGGTTTAGGTGGTCAATAATGACTCCAGATAGTTAGTTGAGGATAATCACAAGAGTTCTCATTGCACCTCACATATCATTCAGTTGCTTGCTCAAAAAATTGTCATAGTTTCCTTCACATCCACTGTTACTTTTGTGCCTGCTAGATCCAGCCATTTACTAAAACCAAAAAGGTCAGTGTGAGTATATAAACAAAACCATCATGTACTAATGAGGAAGATAAACACAAAGATATACTTACTCATTCACTTTATCTAAAAGTAGGACTCTTTTTGAAATCCTAACCATTATGGTAATGTCACTTATGCTTAAAGAATACCCTAACCACTAAAGTTATCTAAACCGACCACTGATACCAACTATAAGGCCCCAGCCTTAAACCTTACTTGATATTGAATTAAATGAATAATTCACATTGAGGATCATTTTAGGTTTAGAGTTTTAGAGAATTAGGACATAACTATTACATCTCAAAAGATTAAAAAGTAGAAACTTCTACTAAGATTCCATAAATTAAAAACTCTTAAAAAGAAACATGTCAAGTTCCATGTTTTAGGTAGCATGACTTTCCCTTGATCCCATCCTTGACCCTATTCCACGTTAAGTCCTGTGAACAACATTTCAAAAACATGGAATGAGCATAAAAAGCTCAGTAAGAGATACACAAAGAATGAAAACTGTTAGTTTTTCAAAACAACAAGTAAACCATGTATACTTTATCAAAGTAATACTTTTCACCTTTTCGAAGTAGTAAAAACTCTTCACTGATTGAAAGTTCATTACATACCCTTCTGTAACCAAAAGATTACAATAAAACCCATATAAAGATCACATAACATATAAAGGTAACTTGGGACATAAACATACTTAAGTGGAATAACCATAAGGTCGACTTCCACACATATCACTTAATGGAATATCCATTCGGCCAACTTCCATACATACTTAATTGAATAGCCATACGGCCGACTTCCATACCCAATGCATTGGAGGTTATAAAATAACCACCCGTCCTGGTATTCACGGCACCACCCGTCATATGGTTTATCACGTAACCACCCATTAAATGTCCAAGTGCCATTATAAAATCAATAGACATAATATAAACATAATGGAAAGAAAAAATTTCCACATTCCGATCACAATATATCACATAAATATATTGTCTTAACAAATCCATTATAAAAACCATTTTCAATACCAAAAATTCATAAAAAAGTATATGGTATTTATTTCATTTTAAAAAAACCATTACGGCTTGTTGAGGAAGCTAAAGACCAAATAATACTCGCGGTGGCGGAAAAGGTCGTTGTCACCACGTACGTAAAAAAACATTCATTTTTTTCGTTTAGTAAAACGCTTCGTATAAAAACATTCCTTTTGTATAAAAGTAAAAGTCAAAGGGGTTTATACACCGTATAAATGAAAGTTGTGTATAAAACGAAATATGTCTCAATGAAAAGAGATTGAGACGATGTCCCTTATAAAGACGGTATCCTTGGATTAAGGATAAATCAATTACATAACTATGTGTTACAAACGAATACACCAAATATAAGTGGATATTAAGTGTAAAATTAGCATATGTTATTCACACATATTCATAGAATGACATATTCATAGACAACAAGTTTATCCCAAAGAATCAAAATAGGGTTAAGAAGTTCCCTTGCAAAAAATTCGATATCCTAACGACGTCACTTCAAAAATCAGAAAATGAGTTGATGAGAGATAAAAAGGGTATCTCATCACTTGGACATAAAATTTACATCAATAAGGATATGTGAGAACATATCCCAACATAACAATATGTAAATTAAAAGACCCAAAAAAATAAGTCCTTTAAAAAGTGGAGGGTGAAAGGTTCCCTTACCGACATGGGTATCTTTTGAGACATACACCCCGTGCAAGAAAGACAATAAAACATTGATGTAAATACTCATAAATGAAAGTATTATACACAATGAGTAAAGTAATGGGCAGTACATGCACCACTAAAATGAAATTGTGGAAAATGTAGCATAAATCTCACGAGAATAAGAGTGAGATGAAAAATCCCTTACGAAAACTCGGCAGCCTAATGGCGCCACAAAAATTGGATTGATGAGATCAAATAGGGTCTTTGATCATATTAATATAAAGTTTACAGAAAGTGTAATATAAAATAACATCCCCCAAAATAAAAAATAGGAGCTTAAAATATGTGACATAATGGAGAGTACTTAAAAAGAAAAAGAGAGGTTCAATCTCTTACGAAAATTCGGCATCCTAACGGCGCCACTCAAAACATCCAAAATGGATTGATGAGAGAGAATAGGGTCTCTCATCATATGAAAATAAAAATTAAAGTAAGAGTAATATAAAAAACATCCCAATAACATGAAATATGAGCTTTAAAAGGGATGACAAAAAAGCGTGTACTTAAAAAGAAAACGAGGAGTAGGATCCCTTACCTCAGGTTCGAATTGACTCAATCGTTCTTTAATATCCTAAATAATAAACTTGAGTTAATTTATACTTCCTTAAGAACCTTTTTCAAGTTCATTATTCCTTTTATATCACTTATTACCATGTCATAAACATTATGTAATCATTTAAGTTAATAATGTTTGTTTTGTCGATATTTGGTTCTCAAGTCGAAAGTGGACTTCTTAAAATTACATGTTGTTTGTGTGGTCAATGGTTCATTATATCAAGAATTGTATTCATGATGTATATATCATATATATCATATATATCCAGTATATTCTTGTATTTATAATATTACATAACATTTATAGTTAAGAAATGAAATGCACCGTTCATGGAGACGGTAAGCTGTACGTACGCATAAACGCTACTTCCATTTCTATTTCATATTTAATGGAATTAAAACATAATAATAAATACTTGTATTTTCATTCCCATATGGTGTCATATATAATATCATTAAATATATCCTCTATACGTACCACATATGGTATTAATGAATCAAATCCCTTTGAGGGGGCAGTAGTCCACACTTCCTTACATGAAGATATCGCGTTTACCCATAATGGAAACCATAAAGCTATGCCATAAATGAAAAATACATAATCTTAAGTAAAACATAAAAATATTAGATATCATATATAAATATAGTGTCATCTTAATGGCCACCTTTGAAGTTGTTAGAAGAATGTTGAACAATCATCGTTTCGGGAGGCAGAAATTCGCCATCCACGGAAACAGTATGTTCTTTAACCATTAGATGTAGGTGTGTGTAAGTGTAGCTCAAATACCTATTATAACAACATCTTAGTATATTGAAGATACTTTATTTGTTACAAAACAAATTAATAAAAAGATTTTATGGGGTTGGAGAAGCAAAATAAAACAAAATGACTTAAGCAAAGACATTACCTTAAAATCGGGTAACTTCCTTTGATTTGAGCTCAAAGGCTTCCTTGGAAAGGATTCTGCCCAAAGTGAGGATTCAAGGAGTTATATAGGGATGTGGTGAGACAAAATGGGCAGGGGTTGGCCGATCCAATGCCTATGGAAGTGTGGGTAAGGAGGTAGACGTGGGGACCTTTTTAAAGAGGAGAGGAGGGGAACTCTTGGAACAGTATAAAATGTAACTTTATTTTCAAACGAGTTTCCGATTTTAATGGTCCCACAATGATGTGTTTCTAGGATAAGGTGATAAGGGTTCTATATACACACATAAAATAGGTTTTTTACATGTTTAGGTCTTAGATTTTACATTATCTTTCCATTTAATTTAAATCGTTAAATAATGAGGTCATCGATGCATCATCATGATGTCATAAATAATTTAATTTATTTAAAGTCTAAAAATTATAAAAAAATACTATGATGTAGGAAATATTTCTATCATTCCAATGAATTGTTATAGTTCAAAATATAATTTATTTAGGAAAAATTAAAAATATTTTACTCAGGTGATACATTCTTTGTTACATTTAACATTCATTAAAAATAAAAAGATAAAAAGTCACTTTCTCACAAAAGTGATTCCATGGGGCCCTCAACTTTGGCGCAAGGAATCCCATGGTCGTCCATGGGTCAACCAGTATCCTTATGACACATTTTGTGGTCATTTTTTATTATTATGATATTATCTTATTATCTTTAACTACCTGATTACTCATTAATCAAGATAATTGAAGATAATTATCGTCGTTACTATTCATAATGTCCAAAAACAAAAGAGTATTAATTACATAATTTGGACCAAATGATTCCAAATATGTAATTCATTTTACCAAATTCCAAACACATAAATTGAAATAATAAATTTCTTAAAAAACTTCCCATTGTCAAAACAAATAGCGGGTTTTTTAGAAACAATATTTATGAAAAGTTTGGCACTTGTTTATGCCTAATTACAAAGTGAAATTAATCCCAATGACCATAATTGAATTACATGGTAAAAATATATTATAATTACACTTTAAAACAAATTAAAAAGATAATATAACCATATAATTAAATTATATTAAAAAGAAGTTTTGATGTAAAATGCAGTATTTTTCACTATTCATTTAAAAATTAACAAGGTCCGAAAAATACCAAAACTTAACCCAAGGTAAATTTCAAGGTCCCAATAATAAATAATATGTTTATTTTGATAAAATAGAGCTTATAAAATTTTCAAAAAGTTGACTTAAAAGGGGTTCTCCATCAAAAGGCGGTTAATCGACCTTTTAAAGAATATTAGAATGTTTACGCTTAAAAAATGGATTCATTTGAATTTTTAATCCTATAACATTTATTGTAAAGAGTAAAAATATTTTACAAAAATATATAATCATTTTGTAGTTAGTTCTGTTCATTCCCGCCATTACAACGGCTAGGCGTTAACTACCATTTAAAATAATATTATTTTGTTATTAGTGTGCAACGTAAGATTCCCAAGAAACTCGTTGTTGCGTATTGGATACTCCATCGAGCATAGCATCCCCTTTAAAGTAATATTAATATATTATTGACAAATATGGATAAATATAAATATTTCATATTCTTTATTTACCTGGGGTGTTACAATATGAGATATTTATAACAATGGTTCTAGTTTTTTAGAATGTAGTGGGAGATGATTTAGGTCACTTATGGACCAGCGTTTATGTATTCATGTTTAAAAAGGCACTAAACTATTTATTCCCTTTGGAATGTGTTTTTGAAATTTAAGAAATATTCATGAAAAACTAATGTAATATCCATATTTGAAAAATCTGGATCCCTATATTTTGGATTTATTGTCATATTTCAAGCCCCCAGTAGTGTTAAACTAGTACTTAAATGGATTTTTCTTTGATAATAATGCATCCAATGGAAAATGTTTGTAAAAATTATTGATTTTATCTTTTAAAATGATTATACTATTATGGATATTTTTCTTATGAAATTATATGTGTATTAAACAGTCTTTGGGTTTTCAAATAGGATGAAAATAATGTAAAGGCATGGTATGAACCAATGCCACATTCCATGTACTTTATAATATTTCTATTTAGATTTATTAAAGTTATGTGAATGGTTTAAAATCGAATTTGATGTTGTTTTAATTTTAACAAAGGGAGGTGTTATGTTTAAATGTGAAATTTTAAAATGCGGGGAGTTGGCCTTCATTTCTATTAAATGGGTTTGAGACCATTTGGTCTTAATTTTTACTTAATTATTTTAAAAAATAAATTAACTTTTTATAAAAGAGTTATAGGAACTATATAATTTTTAAAAGAAAGAGGTTTATAATTTTAAAATGTGATGGTTAGAATAGGTTTGGTTTCTAAATTATATTTCAAGTGTACTTTGATAAATTATATTCAAAGATAATTTGAAATTTGGGTTTCAAATTGTGTGAAATAGCTTTGCTTTATGATAAATTTTTTAAAATCATAGTTGTAATTAAATGTAATGTTATTTTATAAACATAGTAGACACTATATTTATCCAAATGTGATTATGGATATGATCATTGTGTCATGTGACATTATGGGGATTTATTTTTTTGTATTATATTGTTAAATATTTGTTCATGGTTGTGATAAATGTTATTTATTATGAGGGTATAGGTAGTGAGGAACGGTTTAATTTTAGAAGTATTTTATTTTTATTTATGTGATTATTTTGTTTTAGTTTTTAACCTTCACAATTTAAAAGTCTTGGGAATCCTAGGATAATAGTAAAGATTTAGATAAGACAAATACATAGTATAGATTGTGTTGTTTAAGGTATGGTAAATGGTTAGACCTCTTGAGATAACATGATGTTCTTGTTTCCATAAAAAGTATTATAATGTCCCAGTGGTTAATTTTTGAGCTCTCTAATCATTATGTATTATGATTAGCTCAATTATACAATCAGGTAATAACATTTCCACTATGATTGACTAAGGTTCATTATCACAAGTTCCAGATCAATGTACTCAAGTCTTATTATACTGCACATGATAAGTAGTTCATTCTCAATACATTTTATGGGATTCATTTTTATGGATTGTTTTATCCCTACCTGTTTCGACTATATAACACCATTATTTGGTTTTTTTCAATGATTATGTTTACTTATTACCTTAGTTCCTATGTATGGGTTGTGTATCACTTTGAGTATATAATGGTTTATATTCAAATGTGTTATTTTAAATGGTTTTAATGAGTCTCTTAAACTATTAATGTTTTCTTATTTCAAGAAATTTTTATAATTAAGTGGTTCTTCTGGATGTTATTAATGAAGCTATAATTTTTTTGAAATTATTATAAAGAAGAACAAATACTGATTTTGGTTTTCATTTCATGGTTTTAAAGGCCCTCTTTCATTAGATGGGAATTATTATTTTCATTTTTTAACTACCCATGTTATATATTATGAAAATAATGGTTGTTTATATGTATGTAAATTCTTTATCATTGCACTTATTTAATAAAGCATGTGAAAAGTCTATTTTGTATTAAATGATCAATTAATAATTTAAATAACTCTATTATGAAGGGATTTTATATGTTTTATTGGTTAAGACCCCTCTGCGATATTTAATTCACTCACACATATATTTTATAGGTTTTTGGTGCCCATTTCAGTCCTAGTTCATTAGTTTATCATGTTCTATGGTTGTTTGGTGGAATTTGATGATTGTTTGAGGGTCACCAGGGGTGATGTAATAGATGTTTGGGTTCTATTTCCCTTTCTTTATTTTTTTGTTGTATCATTAATTCGTACTGATATGTTTATTTGTATCTTCTTCAAGTTCTTATTACTTTATTAATACTTTTATCCTTGTATTCATGTTTTATTAACCTATGTTTTTGTTTTTTATATATTATTTCAATTTCTTATTTATTTAATATTATCATTGAGAGATAAATTATTCCTGATGTGTCTTCTGTGATTTTGATGCACTAATTTCTATCCCATAAGGATCAGAAATTCCCTTTCGGATAGTAGAATATCGGTTTGGTATATTGAATGTATGAAAACCCTAGGCTGTTACATAAAATTTTCCATCCTAGTGTCTGGAATTTATATATCCCTTGATACTTCTGGAGGGAAATTATGGATGGTGTATTTTTTTAGGATACACCGAAGGTCCTAATGAATCTAAGAACACTGCCCTATAACATTATTTATCGAACATATAGTATGTACTATAAAATTTATTACATAATTATTGGTCTTAGGTATGAGATTCCTCTCATTTTTATCCCCTTTTACATATTCATATATAGAACCATTTATACTACTTATTTTTGGAACATCATTGAGGTAGTTGTTCAGAATTGTTAAATCTAATATGAATAAAATATGAGTGGGATTTTTTGATTTTGGAACATTAACAACAGTTTCAAAAGACTAAAATCATTTTTTATATATTTTTTGAAATAGAATATCCTCACATATGGTTTTAAATTTTCTTATTACGAAATGGTTTTTTCGTTGATTTTTTATAAGAAAACATGTTATATTCATTATAAACAATGAGATGTGGTTTGATCTCCTTATATTTTTTCTAAAATAAAAAAATATTATTCTATAATATAGTTCTAATAGGAATAAATCATTTGGTTATAGAATGGAACTACACCTAATTATTGGTAATATCATACTGAGCATGCTTTTTCTCATAACCTACGTACACCATTGGGTATATGTAGAATTCATTATTCTTTTTAGGTTCCCAGGATTTTCCCTGCTTATATTTCATCACAACTCTTGATCGAGTGGGCTATGTTCTATATTTTCAAGGATATGATTTGTAGTTATGGACCATGGGGATATGAGTAATTGTAGTTGGAATATTTAATATTGTTTTTTTAATTTTGAATTGGTCTACTTGGATTATGATATTTTGTGTTCTGGTTCTCATTTTATCTTTGTTCACGTTATTTGTTTCCATTATTTTTTATTTATGTAATATTATTGTATAATTTTTATTGTTTTTATTTTATTGTTCCCTATTAGATTTCTTTATTATTATATTTTTATTTATCTATGGATGTTCAGGTAATGCATGGGAACTTCATATCAGATTCCTAGTTAATATATATTGCTTCTATATTCTGATTAGAGGGTGTAATCATTACCAATATTGTTATATTGATTATTGAGAACTATGATCAAGATTTTGGGGATTTGGAATTCATGTCAGTGTTTGTGGAGAAGTGGATATAGTTCTTGGATGAGAGGAGACTAGAGTTTCTTTTTTACAAAACTATATTAGAGTTTCCTCTCAGTATTTGGGTGCATCTGCGTAGTATAAACCAAAAGAAATTAATCATAAATAAAATGTTAAGTCTGTGTAATATTATTTGTATAACATTCATATTCATTTCCAAAAGTTTCCATGGATATTTGTGATTATAATTTTTAATTTTGGATTTGTTATTTTCATGTTAGTGTTTTAGATATATATTGTATTTTGGAGTGAAAATTGACGATGTACTAGAGCTGAACAATTAGCTCACATGGTACATCCTATCATTTTGGGCCCATTAAGATGGTTTTAAATAAATCACTTAGGCTTTCACATAGTTGGTTCAACACTTATAAAGTATGCTTCCAATCCATACCCATCACTACTCCACTATAAGATCAGTTTTTTATTGGAGTTGATCCTAAGAACTATCTACTGTGTAATTTCAATTATTATAATATTAAAAGTGTTGAATATTAATTATATTTTGTCACATGATGATCATTATTCTATAAAAAATCTATATGAAAATGTCCTATGAAAAGTTGTGGTGCTAAATGGTCATAACAACTCCCCAATATGATTAGAACCTATTTATTCTATGATAATATTTTTAAATACATGTTATAGGACTAGATGATGTTATCTAAAGAGATATAGATAATATAGGATATTAGGGTTATGTAGATCATAAGACATAAATTATTCATATAATTAAGTTCATCCTTTTTCATCTCTATGAGAATGGGGTTATAAAAACATGAAAACCCATTAGGAAATACATACACATGTATAAATATATATCTATATATGTATGTGGTTGGTTATTCCTATCTTTGAATTCATTTAATGATTATTATAATAAATATTATTATTAATTTCTATCACGAGTCATGAAATTTTACTTATATTTGTTAACCATTGTAAATTATGATAACAAAAAAAAAATTCTACATTGGGTGTGTCATGACTGATATTGTGTTAATGTTTAATAGGAGAAAATATTTTTTCCTTTTGTTCTTAATTGAATGTTGATATATTAGGCTTTTTTAAGTAATCTAACTACTTGATTATATCCATGGATATGAAATTAGGTCAGTAAATTCCATTTTAAAAAATAAATGAAAGAAACATCAAGTACGTAGAATAATGACACCATCATGTGATATAGTTGATTAGATATTTTGAGATAAAATTGTTATATTAAAAAATATACATTCAAATGAGGTTGTATGACATTGTAAAATTAATGACATTATCTATGGTTTCCATGGAGGGCTTCGATTTTTTAATCACAGACTTTAGGTAGTTCTTCCTAGTTCTACATTGAAAAGATCCAATAAAGTAACAAATAATGTGTATTTAGAACCTCAACATAATTGTAAAGGAATTTATCATGATGAATAATGATTATTACCCAATGAAATTTAGTAAATTATCCTTTTTTGTTGATTGTAAATATTCAGTTAATAATTTAATAAAAAAATTCCATTATATTAGTGGATTTAATATATATTTATTTAATGGTGAATGATTTAATGATAATATTTTTACATTAATAAATAGTCATTATTCAAGATCTGACAAATATTGAGGATGATTGGAAAACAAATTTTAAGGTTCCAGTCAGAAATAATGTTTTGAAAATTATTGAAATAAGTATTATTTTATACACTAAATAAAATAATATTTATTTATCTATGGATTTTGAAAATATCATGTAAATAATATTAATAAAAATATTATTTTTTCATGGGGTTTGTTGGGTATTGAGAAAAAAATAAGTTCCATTGTGATTTGTTTTTCCTATTACCTTAGGTTTATAAATTCTTAATTAATTAATTCATTAACTATAACTAATTCTATCAATTCTAATCATTTTGAACAAATAATTCATGAAATAATCATCTAACGACCAAGATATATTTTCTTCTAGAATGTGCTCAAGAAGCATAATCCTCCTCCTTGACACTTTAGGGTCTATAAAGAACAAAATAATACATTCAATTTGAAAATAATATTCTGGAAATAAATAATGAACAACACAATCCTTAGATTATTCCATGAAATAACCCATTTATTTGTACAATGATGTTTGGTGGTTCATAGAGCATGTGTGGACCACCAGTAGGGGAAATTTACCATTGAATTGTCATTCCAAAATGATTTTTTTTGACAAGAATAGGTCTACGTAGTCTTAAATGAAGAAAAAATTACAATGATGGGTAATTATTAATCACGACTCAAATTATTTATAAATTATATGAGATAATATTTTATTTCGAGTTTCTGTAAGTATTTCTATTAATAAGAAAATTAATCATTGGATTATGACATTACAGTTTCATGCACAACTCATATTATTCATTGATTATGAAAAAAAATTGTTGTGCACTTCTATATAATTTCATTCACAACATCAACAATCTTCAAGTGGTATTAGAGTGGTGATATAATAATGTATTATTATTATTTTTTAGTTTATTAATATGTATATTTTTTATTAGTATTTCACTTATGTTAATTCATTTTTAATCTGAAAGTCAATTTTATGTGATCGTTCACCTTCATGTACTCAAAAACCTATAAAATATTAATGAAAAATGAAGTAATAGAACCCATAAATAGGTGTTAGAGATTCTGGCTGTATGATAATATTGCATGACATTTAACTGAAAATCACAAGTGTATGAACCCAGTTTTGAATTAGGTTTTGATCCATTAAATTTGTTTATAGTTCTCTTTTATGGACATAATATGGATGCATAATGAGTTAGTGATGGTCTTGTGGGTGTCCGAGGCTATTCGGATCCCAAAACCAGACTTTTTTGGAGAAAAATACATGTCGCAAAGTTGCATTAAATCAATTGAGGTGGTCCAAATAGTATTTTTAAATCATGCGATGCTGGATAGTGGGATGAAATTTGGTGGATTATTTTATCTAACAGTGCGATGTTTTCTACACAGCCATGATAAAATGTCTTCAATTTTGATAGTTCATTTTGAACGATTGGGTAACATTTTCCTTATATTTTTTCCCTAACAATGTGGGTGCCCTTTTCTTATAGTAGACCATGCACGGTTGGTGCACTTTTTGTATTATCGTGTCACCAAACCAGATAAATTGTAATTTCAGCTGAGTTTATAGTTTTACCCTAAATGATATAATTAAAAAAACCCTCCTATATTTCTTATTTCCAATAGACAAAAACCCCAAATCCTCTCTTCTGAAGAAAAAATACCCATTAATATTGGGAATTAAAATTCATTGTCCATAGAGAGTCTGAATCGATAGTAATTCATCTCATTGGATCCATGCCAATATGTTCTCTATTCCTTTTAAGTCTTTTTTCATTATTCTTCCAATAAACGTTGATATTTTGATGGAATATCATATGCACATATTTTAGGACACCGATCCGTTCATAATATATTTTTCAATCCATGGCAGAATAAAGAGTGAGTCATTATGAGGGGAGTCATATGAGCCTAAGGTTAGATGTCTATAACTCGATCCTCAATTTCTTCCATTTTATAAATTTTTGAATCATTACACCAATTCCATGAGGTTTCATCTGTTAAATTTGTTTTTTATTCTAATAGTCATTAGGACCATGTTCTAAGACCCATTCTATACATGAAATTAATAGTTAGTGGTCTCGTTCACAACTTCAACAACCCAATGTAGTGTGAGGTAACATATTCGGGTTTTTAGTGTTTTTCCAAATTTGAGCCACCCTTCATGTGTTATTGAGCTTGAAAAATCTAATGGTAATCCTCATATATTATATAAAATTTTAATTTTGAATTGAACAAGGAATGTAACTTGTGTGATACACGTTTTACCCACCTAATGTATGTTCTGGAACATGAATAATAAATGTTAAATAGTAAATTAGAAAGTATAAGGTATAAATATGAATTGGAAAAGTGAATATTAATTTATTTATAGTGGTTTCTCATCCTTTCCAAAACCTTTACATTTCATGAAATTTAAAGGACATAACCATGTAATTAAATGTGAAATGACTTAAGTGAGATCATGTCCCTTGGCCTTGTTACACTAATAAAAAGAAATTCTTGAAACTCTTCACATTATCAAATGACACAACCTTATCATGGAATAGATTATTAAACAAAATAAATAAACATACTATAATTATATATGTGGACTATGACATAATTATTATAGGAAAGGTTTTACTCGATCTCACGTTGTATTCCTGAGGGAATTCTTTGTTCTTTCAAGGACACCATTCTGATTCAGGGATGTTGTTTACCTTGGTTGAGACCCACATTGAAACTCGATCCTTGTCTATCATTGGATCCTAGTATAACACCATAGGTACTTGTATTTACTACTATAGGATTTCATGGATACACTCCAAGGATCCATCAAGTATTTTAAGGACACGAGGTTCCTTGGTTACATCCTTTGGCCTATCCATGGAATATACCATTATACATTGGATGTATTTCTTGGAAATGATTGGATAATGCTATTATGGAATATAATGGATGAATCTCCTTGAATGAGACTCTTACCATTTTTAAAGGAATAATTTATTATGGTGTTGGAAACTATTGAGACCTTAGTTGCCTTGGTAATTATCTTAGAACCTTCTATTGTTAATATCACTACAGTTTTAATAGTTATATATTGAAACCCATATTAGTACTATAATGATGTGATGTTTGTGATGGTTTTCCCTCATGAGAAAAAATTATATAAACTGACATAATTAACTAATTAATTAGTTACATGTTGAGACACCATCTTAGGGATTAATTAGGGTCTTGGGTATTTATATTACTATACTACTTTATATTTATATATTCATGCTTTCACACTATTTAAGTTTATAGCACCTGGATAGGATGTTATAGACACCACTGGTGGTGTCCTACTGAGATTTATCTGACACCCTATCTGGGATGCCTTTGGTACCTAGAAAGATTAAATTTTTTATGGTGTTGATAATGGTATGTTAATCACATTAGACACATGATTAGTGGTTTTATTAAGATGGATCTGGTAACAAATGATAGAGTTAGAGGTTGGGATTATTTGGATAGTTTTTATTCCTTTTTTATAATTTTTTTAGCATGCTTATTTTCTGATTTTTATCGTTTTTTATATTAATAGTGACATGAAATATCATCATCGGGTTTTTTATATTTTGATAAGTTATTTAAATTATTTTTATTCTTGTATATTTCTGCTATAATCTAATTACTTATATTGCTTCATCAATTTACCAAGTATTTATATTTTATCCATTATGATACACTCAAGTAATGAGGGAATAGTATCCCCACAAACACACCCAAGGCCCTCACTACTTTTTGTTAACCTCTGGAATTTTGGGGGTTGCACTTGAGGCCATGTGGCCAACCGGGCTCGGGGCACCTCTTATGTGGAATCCTTGTATGGGATGTCACAAATGTGTGTTAGAGGGGTTCCTTTATTTCCTTACTATTTGGAGACAATATTAAAGATATTTTTAATTAATAGAACATGGTCATTAGCCATGCATGGTAATCATGAATCCATGTTAGGGACAAATTCCATGTTTCCTAAATTATAAATGGTTTACTATTTTTCCTGTTATAGTTGATATCATTTCACCATTGGGTGATACACATTCTATGTGGGGTTGTTTATTATTCTTTTGATCGAGATTCTATTCCATCCTTGGACCAATGATATGATGTTAATGGGAATTGTTACATGAATCATCATTGGCCCTTATGTATATATCATGCATTGGGTCATTCCATATAGGTTTATTTCTCTACATTCATTGCATGATATTCATGTGGTTTTTAAAAGATGTTGTTGTAGTTATAGTATTCAAATGATTTTAAATGGCTATGATTTAGTGATTATTGGTTTAAAATCATTGGGTTTTATGGTCCCTCGTGAGTTGAAATTAGTAATTTACTGAGTCCAAGAATTTCTATAAAATAAAATGGGTGTCATTTGCAATGATAAGGTTTATGTGCCCTGAATTAATGAGAATGATCATCCATTTTAAATGAACTATGGTTTAATTTCTCAGAAAATGAAAACATAAAACTGAATTATGGATTCTAAAACATAATGGTTTTATGATCTTATCTCCCCTATTCATGTTTATGATTGGTAATGGAGTGAGAATTATTAATTAAATATGAGATGAATGAAATAGTTTCCACTAAATGATGAGGAAATATGATATTGACCCTTCATCTACTAGAACCCCTTGGACTAATATGTGAGTACATACCAATACATATCCATATAATTGGGTAGTTGTTGTTTAAATCATTTGGTAGTGAGTCTTTCTTACATTTATCTTCCACTAGTGTTTCTATCTATGTTTTATAGATTATTCTGTGGCATGCGATTGGATTTTTTAGACCAATTCCTCCACAAAGTACATGATTCATGAACCAAGTGGTTGGTGATGACCATGCTCCAAACGTGGTGGGACCTCAAATTCCAGTATTACATCTTGTAGTGTCAGATCAATCACTTCCAGTTGTACAAAATTTTAGCACTAGAACTCATGTTTGAGATTGTTTCATACATCTGATGCCGCCCATTCATGGTTCTCTATGAGCTTCACCTATGATAGAAGATCCAACATGCATGTCCTAGCAGAAAAATACTCCAAACTTTTTAGGGTTGGTGGTCTAAAAGATTTTATTCTCAGATAGAGGCTACCTTTTCTATCACTAATAATATAGACATTCCTCTAGATTGGAGGGTCAAGATTTCTATATATAGGCTATATAATTCAGCCATGTGTTGGTGGGATGTAGTTACTCATGTCGGTCATAATTAGGGAATGCAATTGGCTGACTTCCAGACTACATTCTATGATAACTTCTTTCCTCGTATTATGATATATTATAAATCTAGAGAGTTTATTCATATCGAGGTGTGTTTATGTTAGTTATGAAATAGTCAATATATTTCAATGATCAATAGTATTTTTGTTCATCTTATACCTGTTGATGAGATTTCACATGATTGAAACTTCCAGGATGGGATCGTGTATGCTATTTGTACTTAGGTGAATTCCTTTCACCTACCTCCATTTCCTGAAATAGTCAATCTGGTTTATATGATTGAGCACATCCTGAGGGATGATGAAAGTACCAGGAATATAGGACCAGTGATGAAGTAGGCCAATAGTTCCTATGGTAGTAGGAAGGGAGGTATCACGATTTTTCATCATGTTAGAGGATTCCTGAGTACCCATTCTGGTATCTCCAAGGCGTGTCACTATTGTGGATGATAGGGGCACAGAAAGCCTACGTGTAATAGATACACTCTAGATTTTTGGATTGTTGTCATATGAGTAACGTGAATAGATTTGGTTAGACCTCTCCATCAGCTTCTAGTGGAAGAGGATCCACACCAGCTCTACAATCAGGATCATGTTCTTTTACGCCGCTTCAGGAGAGGAGTTAGAGGATAACCAATAGGAGTAGCCAAGGAGGAGTTCATGGGCATGTTATATAGACTCTCGATCACCATTAATGCCTATATAGCAGTTTTGATCATGGTAGTCTAGTTGTTTCCTAGGGTTGGGGATATTTTATGTTTCATGATTTATAGTTGAAACCCAAGGATTGGGATCCATGACCATTTACAGTATGATGTACTATTCTAATAGCCTATACTATAGTATCAACTTTATTTGATATAGGTTATTCACACCCTTTCATCTCCTCATCTATTGTGGAATTCCTTATGCTGAAAATATAGTATTACTATTGTGTAATAATTCTGAATATCCCATTGGGATTATGGTCAGAGGGCATGTGCTAGTGTAGGGATTTTCTACTTGAGGTAGGCAGTTACACATTATTATGGGACCTCATTGTTCTTGAGATGAATATCATTAATATCATTCTTGGGAGGGGTTGGTTGGTTTTGTATCACACCTTTGAAGAATATTATCACCCTAGTGTATCGTTCAAGTTACCAAAGAGAGGAATATATCTACACAAGGGTGAGTGGGATGTCAATGATAGTAGAGATATACCAGAGAATCATAGGATAGGTGGAGTCACATCCCATATTTCTAATCTCTTCATGAAGGATTGGAGTTTTCTAGGTTAAATTTCATCCAATAGTAGATCATTTCAATAAAGTATTTCTTGAATATTTTTCTATCTTACCACCAGTGGTAGAGGTAGAGTTTATGATTGAGATTATTTTTGGGGTAGCTCTAGTTCCATTCATCTATATAGGATGGAACCTTTATATCTCTATGATCTCAAACAACAGTTAGAGGACATGTAGACTAAAGTTTCTATATGGCCTAGTATATTAACATAGGTGTTTCCTATGGTTTCCACCAAGAATATGGATGGAACCCTTCATCTATAGATCAATCATATATAGTTCAACAACCTTACAGTCAAGAACATTTATACACTACCTATCATAAATGATCCCTTTTACCACCTCCAATGATATAAGGACTTTTATATGATCAACCTGAGATTGGGCTATCCTTAGGTGTGACACAATCCATTAGACATGCCTTACACAGATTTTTATTGTTGGTATAATCTGTATGAGTACATCATCATGCCATTTAGTTGCACAAACATTCCCTTATTTTTCATGGATTTGATGAATAGGGTGTTCCACCCCCATCTGGATTATTTTTTCATAGTATATATGGATTAAATCATGGGGTATTCTCTCACTTTTAGAGACTATGATAAGAACCTTAATATGGGTTTACGTACACTAAGAGAGCATTATCCTTATTCTATGATTTCTAAGCACAACTTATGGACAAAAAAATTCAACATATTGGGTGATATTATCTCGTAATTAATAATATATGTTGACCTAGAGAAGGTTAGTGGTATGGATTCCTGGGTGTAGACTATGATGGTGTTTGACATATAGAGCTTCTTGGAACGAAATAGTTACTGTAGGATTTTCATACAAGAATTATCACACCTTTCTTGACATATTACATGAATTAAATAGAAGGATTTTATCTTTATTTTGTCAAAAGAGTGTGATAAATCCTCTCAGAAGTTGAAAGGGAGGTTTGTCTCATCACCTCTTTATATTCTTCCAGATCTAAGGAAGCGGTTATGACATATTGTGTGATGCATCAATAATAGGACTAGAACCATTTATAATGCTATATGATGTAGTCTTTATATACAGATCTCAACAGTTGAGATTTTATAAGAAAAATTACTTGACACACAATGTTTATTTACAAACAGTTTTCCATGCCTTAAGTTACTGGATATATTATCTAATGGGTGAGCGCTTTATGATTTATAAATACCACAACAGTCTCAAATCTATATTTTTAGAACCATGACATGAATCTCAAAAAGTTAATATGTGTCTAATATCTTCAATCCTTTTATTTTGAAATTTCTTGTATTCCTGGAATGGTTGATGAAGATGCCGATGGGCAGAGTTAGAAAACATAGGCACAAGTCGTATGAGAATCCAATTATGAATGGAAATTAATTGTCCTATTATCTAATTTTCATATAGAGATTCATGATAGTCATGGGAAGTCCTACCTATTAGCCATTATAGTTACCACTTCACTCATTGAGAAGGTAAAGAGAAATAAATTTTCATAAAATGATGGATTGTATCATCGTGAGAGTTTTTCAAGAGTTGACCCACCTCTAGATTGGTCTATGGATTGAGACAACGTCTTGGGTATACATGGATATTTCTTGATTCCTATAGACATGAGAGAGGAGTTGATGTGAGATTCCTAGGATTCTCAATGGGAGTTTTATATAGGAAGCTCAAAAATGTATTGAGATATGTGCCACTAGTATTAGTAGATTAGGATGAAATGTTAGATATCATGCCTTATCACTTGGTGTTCCACCTATCAGCAGGTGAAGGCAGAGCACCAGAGTACTACAACTTGTTACACTCACTTCCTATCCTAGAATCAAAATGGAAATATATTTTCCTATAATTTGTAACAGGATTACCTAGTTTACCTAGAGGTGTCCACACTGTATAGGTATACGATGAATGACTGTACAAAGTATCCCACTTTTTTCCAATATGGGAGAATTTTACAGTTGATGAGCTGGGAGGGTTGTATACCCATGAGATTATCCAAATTCATGGGGTACCTCATACTATTATTTCATATAGGGTTTCTCATGTACCATTAGGTTTTTGGTAGTGGTTGAAGATTGATATGCGATAAATGGTTCTTATGAGAAAAAAATTTCACCTTCATACTAATAGAAAGTCAAAATGGAAGATAAAGGTAATAGAGGACATGATATGGGAATGTGTCTTTGATTTAAGTAGTTCATGGGGGAAACAAATCACTATTATTGAGTTATATTATAATAATATCTTTTATGTGATGATTCAAATTCCACCTTTTGAGGCCTTGTTAGTTTAATTGTAGCGTTAACCACCTATGTTGGATAAAGGTAGATGACGTAGCCCTTCTAGGTCCTCATCTCGTGCAAGAGACATCAATGTTGGTTCAGTTTACCAGAAAGATTATGTACACTTCTCAGTATAGATATAAATATTATTTTAATTTCAACAGATGACCTCTAGAGTGCATGGTCGAGGATCATTTTTTTCTTATGGGTATCACCCAAGCTATAGAATAGATGGAAACAGAGGCAAGGGATGCTGATTCCTTTCTTTTTCTATATTTTTTGGATCGTGGATAGAGTCAATGTAGTAGCCTATTAGTTTCTACTACGTTAGAGGTATCATGAAATTCCCAACGTATTCCACATTTCACTGTTTCAACTTTATCATGTTGACCCATAACAAACATTTTATCTTGATAATTATGATGTTGATGCTTCATTTAAGGAGTGTCATATACATATCATAGATCATGAAGGCTCTCTAAGGCTATTCTATCCCTTTAGAATGGGTTTTATGATAGCATGAACATTTATAGGAAAATATTTGGGAGGTGGACTCCAATGTACATCCCCAGTGGCCAAGGATGTTCATAGAATGTGTTTCTCTTCCCTACGAAGGTAAACACCGTGAAGAGTTCATTTAAGGGGGAAAATGTAAGAACCCAATTTTAGACTCATGTATAGAGCCATTAATTTTAATACTAATTAATTTTTATGAACCTAATATTGATGCCTAATTATTTCATGAAGGTCTTGGGGTATCTGGGGATGTTCAGAGTCTGGGACTCATATTTTTGAGTGAAAAAGTCTTTTCACATGGTTAGAATAAACTGTTCGAGGTAGGCTGTATTGTTTCTTTAAACCATGTGAGGCTATACAGTGGACTGAAATAAGGCACGGAGTGGTTCATAATACCTCACTAAATTGGCTTCAGTTTTTAAATTTCATTTTCTATAGTGGGAACATGGTTTCTCAAACCATTTGGGAGCTCGTTTTCTATATAAGACTATGTATAATTGGTATACGGTTTATCAAACTATACATCCAAACCATGTGAAGTGAAATTCTGGATAATTTATTATTTTTACCCTAAAAGGTATAATTAAATTAATCCCTTATCCCTTTTTTATTTCTCAAGGAAAACACCAAATCCACTATTTTGAATCTAAAACCCCATCTGTTCTAGGAATGATGATCGAGTGTTTGTCCAGAGTCTGAATGGATTATCATTCTTATTATTAGATCCATGATAAAACATTCTAGATTAATTTTTAATACTTTATAATTGTTATTTCTACCAAATATGCTATTTAGATTCATTATCATGTGTCCCAATTTTTAGGGCATTGATCCATTATTTAGATCGAATCCAATATAGGACGAACTATTCGTTGAAACTGGATGAATAGTGTCGTATGAGCCTAAGGTAGGTGGTTTATAACGCATTCCTCAATTTCTATTATTTTATAAAATTTTCTATTGTCTTATCAATTTCGTCAACAATAATCTATTAAATTTTTATTTCATTCTTGTAGTCATTAGGATCAAGTTCTAAGACCCATTCAATACATGTAATCCACATTTAGTGGATATATCCACAACTTCAACCTCCCCATGTTGGGTGGGGTACCATATTTGAGTTTTTAGTGTTTTGACACCATTTTTCTACCCTTCAGGTGCTCTTCTGTTTGATAAATCTGTTGGTAAGACTTATAATATTAAATTGATGTTTAATTTTGAATTTTCCATTGAATTTAACGTCTGTTATATACACTTGACCCACCTAAGGTATGTTATAGAACATGTTTAATAAATATTAATTGGTAAATTAGAAATTTTATTGTATAAATATGACTTTTACAAGTTTATATTAATGGATAAGTAGTGGTTTCTCACCCTTTTCATGACCTTATCATGTCATGAATAGTAAAGGATGGAACTGAGAAATTAAATGTGATAAGACATAAAAGGTGAATGTTCCTTGGCCTTGTCACACTAATGAAAGTATAGGCATAAACCTTTTAACTTTATTAAATGACATGACCTTCACATGACCAATATTATTGAAAACAAGTAAATTTAAGTATTATAATTATACATATAGACCTTTACATCAATATTATAGGATTGGTTTTACTTGATCTATCCTTGTATAACCAATGTAATTTCTTGATCTCTCGAGGATTACATTTTGAATCAAGGATGATAGATACCAAGGATGAGAGACACCTTGAAACCTAATCCTCGTCTATAAATTGATGCTTGGTATAACACTATAGGATACTTTCTTTAATATTATAGGATTTTTTTGATACACACCTTGAATATTTCATGGATTCTATGGACTAAAGGTGTCTTGGTTGTATACTTGGACCTAGCCATTGATTATCTCATTTTAACTTGGAGGTATTCATTAGACTTAGTTAGATCATATTATTGTAGAATTCCAGGATTGATCTCCTTGGATTACACTGTTAGGTTTTATGTAGTCTATAGTTATTAATAATTTGGAGATCCTTAAGTTTTCACTTTCTTTGGTCATTACCTTCGAACCCTTTTATTATTATTATCATTTCAGGTTTCCTTTTTTACATATGGGGGCCCTTAATAGTATTATCACATGGTGATATCAGTTTTGGATTTTCCTCACATGAATTAATTACATAAAATGAACTTAATTAATTAATGAACTGATTATATGCCATGACACCAGTCAAGGGATAAATGAGGTACTTCGGTTTTTATATTAATTTACTACATTACTTTTATAAATTCATTCTCACACACTATTTCATTTTATAACACATAGATTTAATGTTATAGATATTGTTCCAAGTGGACTACTGAGATTTATATCACACCATCTCTAGGATCCCATTATTTCCCAAGATTGTGAAATGTATTTATGTATTTATAAAGGGAAGTGTATCACTTCAGACACTTTATTATAATCTGTATTAGGGTGGATCTTGTAGCAAATGCCCGAGTTTCATCTCTGGATTCATGGGATAGTTTTTTATTCTTTTTTTAAAATTTTGAATAGAATTATTGTGGGTAACATTGTATCCTTCTTTTATAGATTTAAAGTGACATGAATTATCATCATCTTCATTTTTATATTTTCATATATTTATTCACTTATTGTTATTATTTTCTCTTTCCACTGTCATCTGATTAGTTATAGTGAATCTTTTATTTATCTTTGATTTTTAATAGATCCATTATAGTTCAATATGGTATTGAGGGAATAATCTCTATACATACACACTCTAGACCCTCACTACTAGTCGAAATCATATGATTTTTGGGGATATGTGCATGAGGCCTTGTTGCCAACCAGGATCGGGGCAACTCTTAAATAGAATCCAGGTCTGGGATGTCCTAACAAGTAACATACATATGTTCACCAAATCTTTTTGGGACACATATTATATTTTTCTCCACACCAAGGTAACTCATGGTGTATTCATTATATGTTAGGTTTTGACCATAAAAACTTGTATACAACATGCTGGATGATACTATGTGTTGTTGGTGTAAACACTATCTAGTCCATGTGTTTTTATAGCATCAATTAAAGAATATAACTGGTCAAAGATGCATTATGTAGATTTTTTATGACATTTGATATTGACATCTAGGTAATACAGTCATTAATGCACAAGATTTAATGGTCATTTAATCAACAAACACACACACAATATATTTAATACACATGAAACAATGTTCATGTCATTAGTACATACACATTTTTTCAAATAAAAATGACTTGATGATCATGTAATTAATGAATATGTAGTGTATTTAAAACACATGATGTGGTGTCCATGTAATTAATCCCCACATTGTTTGTTTAATACAATCGGTTCATTGATAATTTAGTTAATTCAATAATAGTGTTAAGAACATTGTGATTAATTATATAACATGTGTTTTGTAATTAATTTACAATTGGTGTGTAATTAATATACTCATGATGTATCATTAATTTTCATGCAATGTAATTAAATAAACCAAAAGTGGTTTATTAAATTAAAATCAAATGAAATTAATTAATTCTCCCACTGTGTAATTAATTCACAAATGTTGTGATTAATTTACATAATTTTTATTATACGTAAACATGTGGGGTGTTTAATATAGATGGTGTAATTAATTTTTTTATGTGATCTATGTGTCATTCCAGGCCATACATGTATAAATTAATTTATGTGGAAATAATTTTTTTGTGTTATCAAATCGAGCTACACACCATGTAAAAAGGAATTATAGAATATTAAATTACCAATTAACCCCATGTTAAAATTTTAACTAATATTTGTGTTTTCTCCAAGAACATAGTAATTTAATTATTTAATTTTTAGAAAATATAATTTACATAAATTAATTAAAATTATTTATTATGGAATTTCTAAGACAGTTTAGGTAATATTAAATAAATGAGTGGATTAATTAATTAATTAATTATATCAATTCAATGTGATTTTATCTTAATAAAGTAATGGATTTAAGTTAATTATAGATACTGTACAAATACGTATCTATTTCATGTGTGGATGGTCAGGATATTTTTCCAGACAATGCATGTTCTCAATTACTTTTAATTAAATTATTACCATATCAGTTTAATAATAATTATTTTCGTAAATTAAAATGATGGAATGTGTGTCATATCTTTCTATATTATATTTTGTTAGAGTTATCATGATTTATTTAATGTAAAACTCATAACAAATCCTTTGGTTCCCCTAAATTTCATGTGAGTAAATGATTATCTAATATATGGTGATTTAAAGAGAGTGGCGAATGTTCGAAAATTGGATCCAAGGTAAAATAAACTCAAGAGTTACATTAGAGTAAATGTGTAATATTATAAGTCAAACCAAGTTATAGTTCATGGATTTTTTCCGAGGTCAAGGGGTTAATTGATCATATTTTCAATAAAATTTTCATCAGATAAGTTTATGATCATGAAACATTTATTATTTTATATCAATTAGCTCTGTAGTTAATCATTTAAGCAGATGGATTCCTTTTAATGGTCACATAAATAAATGATTTCAGAATCCTGTACGATAGAATAAAAATAAATTTGATTATGTAGAAATTTTATTTCCATACATGTTTGATCACTTATGTAAAATCCACTAAATCAACAAGAATTTAATTGAATAAATGGTAAATATAAATATAAAGATAAAAATCATCAACAAAAATAGTAATTCAGTTTCATTATCTATTACTTGATTTACAATGGAACAACTATATTAAAGTGTCCCCATATTATTTTTATGGAAACATCCAATTAATAGAGAGTTATAAATAATTATTTGGATTATCTTGATTGAATTTTTATTTTGACATATATATATTTTTTATCTAATAAAAATCTAGAGGTAGGTGTTGAATAAATTAAAGTATATAATTTTAGGATTAGGGTGTCCACTCAATAGATCATGTAGAATTGTGTTAATGAACTTATAAAATAACATCCAACATAAATGTATTTGATTAATAAACCCATCCATCACTTGGGTTATGCGATGGGAAACATGAAACATTTACACTAAAATATCTAGATGATGAGATATTTCAAAACTAATGGTGAGGGATATTGGGATTAGATTAAATGGTGGGGGACTAATAAATAAAATTATCTATTGCATTAGTATAAAAAATGTCTCTATATAATAGATAATGAAACATAAGGGCATGGATATCTATACTAATACATATCATCTCTTATCTCTTCAGGAGGGAAAAGATAGAATTTCGATAAATGAGATTGTCACTACAATGTACTAGTGTAAATTCAAATATTGTACATAGATATTGATCTTGTATTGAATCTATTATTATACGATAAATAGAATATATTAACAACCCATTAATATTTTCACTAATATTTACCAAGTAGAAAAAAGTTTTAAGGAGCTTGGTTCTACAACCCGTACGATGAACAATGTGAACGGTAAGGTTGAAAACCCATATAAATTTTATTTTTCACTGAACATTTTATTTATTCTAATGATAAAAAATATTTAAAGGTAATCTAGTAAAGTAGATTCTATTTTTTTCTCATGTGTATTAAAAGGACATATTAAAAAAAATTACAATTGAAGAAGACACTATAAGTTTCATCTACTTGAAATATATTCATCATAGTTTATACAGTTTTTATTTAACATCATGAGTATTAAATGATAATTTCTATTCAAATACTAAAAACAATAAGGAAACATTATAATAATTATTATATGTTCAACTATTTGTTGGGGAATGGTGATTCTTATTCCTGTTGTGATAAGAACATAATTTCAAGAAGTAATGTTTAATCACACTAGAGGCTAAATAAAAAAATTCCCATTTGAGAAGTGAGAGTTTCACAACATTTGATTATGAGTATTTGTCCCTATTAAAATATTATTTTGAATTAAGTGTTACCTATTCATTAATTTTAGTATTCTTTTAAACAAAATGAGACATTATTTCCTTTTGTATTAATGATTTTATGGTATTTATTACTTAACTATTAATGTAGTATTAATTAAATCACTCATATCCAGTATGAGGGATAAATAATACAATATGATATAAAAGTCTCATTCCCAGTTGGCGTAAGACAATTCATTATCATGTAAAAACCATGGTTTTTATTAATATATAACCAAGATATCATTTAATCTTATTATAGATAAATACACATTGGGTATTGACGACATTATTATTTAGTTTTAGAAAAATAAAATTTAAAAATTAAAGGTCTACCACAAAGCTTCAACTATTTGATAAACTATACAGAATTAACTATTTCAATGTAAATATATAATTAAATTCATATACATCATTATATTAATTTATTAAATTTTACATCTGGTAGATGAAATTAATTAATAAACATTATAAAAGATATAATATTTTCTCGGTAGGTATGTCATAGAATATATTGAAAAACTATTCATCGTTCATTGAATTTAGAATGAGGTATTTCCAAATACTCACATTAACTTATTCCCATTTGAGATATGGTGACGGTAAAAGGAAAATAAATGGGGAATATTATATTTATATATATATTTCAAGTCATCCATGATATCATTCTATAAATATCTCTCTAGATAGTACCATAACAACTAACAATATAACAACTATATTGAATTATTGATTTAATATAATTTATTATATGATTAGAATATATTATGACATAACCAATTTTATTAATCTGAGAATTATTTATTAATTTTTGTTCAACTTGAAATATACATCCAAGGAAACACAATGTGTATCTGAGTTAATTATCATAAAAATACTAAGGATATTATCATCCCCAAGATATAAAGTTATTAATCATACCAAAAAATTTGTTAGGAGGTTAGTAAATCCTCATTGAGATTGAGGATAGATAAAGGATTTAGTAGAACATTTACTCAAGATGCACAAATATTCATAAGTACAATTTACTATACATGTTTTCATGGGAGGAATTATTTTAGAGACACATACTATATTTGAATATTTAAAACCATAGTAGTTATTTTATATTCATCATAATAGGTTATATATATTGTTCAGTGAGAATAATGACACTTATAAGAAATTAAAAGTTGAATGATATATATAAAATACAAGTTCATATGAAATTAAACATGGATTCCACGTACTAATATCTAGTTATGCATTTGGTAGATTCTATAGTTAATTTAATGTTATTGTAAGTTATAAACTATACATGGATTTTCATGTTCTGACTAATAAAGAATTAATTATTAGTAAAAGCTTTACAATTTATATACATATTATTTACTCAGTATGGTGGGACATAATACCTTTACACTAATCATAATGGGAAATTATTTTGAAATTTTAATTATAATTTCTTTTCTATGATAATTTTATTGGGAGTTGGATATCAAGACCGTGAAGCTTAATTTAAAACTTATGGAAGGTGTTTATTTCGCAAGATAATAAAGGATAGTGTGATTAAAAAATACCAATGTTATATATAAGTTTCAAGGACCCATTTATGGATGAAATAATCAAAATGATTATAAGAATATATTTTAATTGATTTTTTTCTCAAGTGGCTATAAGAGGTTAGTGGGATTATAATAATATTCAGGAAATATATGTTTGAAAATATATCAAAACTAATTAATTAGTATTATAGTTAATTAAGACTAATTATTAATTTCTCCATGATAACATAAGTATCATCCCAAGATATAGGGAATATGATCTTTTATCATAGATAAAGGGGTTTCTTAGTCCAATTCATTATACAAGGATGGAATTGTATTGAAAAATACAAGATGGTATAATAAAATTCAAATATTCTAGTTTCACATGGTAATTTTATTATTTATATACTATATATGTTAAATAGTATGTTGGAAATATATCTCACATACGATGATTTGTACACATGTTTGATCATGGTTATGAATAAACAATATAATAAAAATATCTATTTAGACTAGGAGAACTACATATGAAATTAGTAAGAATGATCTGACTTACCTAGAAAGAAGAAAAACTGAATGAGTTCTTAAAAAATAGAGAAATTGGAAAAATAGTATGTCATGAGATATAAAATTAATTTTATTTAGACCATATTGATTTATAATTACAATAATGATAAGGTAATACATAATGGTAGAACTTCAAAGATCGAGTGGTTGTCACATATAATTTTTAACAAGTGTGTTTTGTTTTCTGATGTAACATAATAATAACTATTTTATAATTATTTTTCGATTTCATATATATATCTTGATAGAAAAATTAATTCATATCAAGTGAAATTTTAAATATGGTATTATCTAATATTCCAGGGATGATAGAGGGAAAAAGGACTACACTTGATGCTATAATCAAAGAGAATTTTTTTCAGAGATGTGATGTCATGTAAGAAGACCAATCATAGGTAGTGTCATGGTATAATTAGTTATATCCATATCTCAACAAAATCATGCTAATCACGTGATGTAACTATTTGAGTTGTTAGTAGTCTGATCTAGAGAATATGGGTGGCTATTGGATTTGGATTCCTATAACCATGTAATATATAGTTTAAATTACTGTAATATTCATGGTGTTTAATATTAATTAATATATTATCACATTATGATAGTTCTTTCACATGACATCTATATGATAATACATAAGGGTTCCTATTACTCTAGATGGTCATGGAAGTTCCCCAGAATAATGAAAACCAGCAAGTGTTATGAAAATTTTTCTGAATATATTATATATGGATGGATGATAGTGTATGGTAGAACATAGATGAAACATGCTATCAGGAATATGTGGATCATAACATATCAAGAATTATTATCAAGAAGTTATTCCTTAGTAATCTCCAAGAGAAGGAGGTTTTGAGAACTTCATGTACAAATATGACATCTATAATTATATGTTTCGTTGGATATTCTTATATGTAAATGTGGGTAAAGGTCCTTATTATTTAATATTATTATTAATGTGTATCATGATTCATACAATTTAGTGAATTTTTATAAACGATTATGACATTAGTTCATGGTAATGTTGTGTATGTGGGGTGCATCATGAAAAATATTACATTAAGGAATAATTTGAGAATTTATTTTTCCTTTTTGTTCTTTAATGGAAGTTGATATCTCTGACCCTTTGATGAGAATATAACTTCTTTATTATGTCCTTGTCCATATAACTTTGTATGAAAGTTTTTTTGTAAAAAATCAAAGAATGTGGCAATGATCACATAGGATGATGACATTGGTATGAAACCAACCTGATTTTATATATTTAGATAAAGAAATCATATAACATAGTGTTTTCCTGCATGTGTTTTTATGACATTGAAAAAATAAATTTTTTCTAAATGGGTTATTGGGATTCGTATTATATGTTAACATTGAAATTAGGAAATTACACCAAATTAAACTAATAAATGCTCTTATAGGGTAACAAACTAACGTGTTCAAAACCTAAATTAAATTATATATGAATTTATCATGTTAAATAAATATTATTCAAACCTATGTTTTAATAATTATTTATGTTTGGTTCATCAAAAATATTTATTTGAATATTTAACTAATTCTTAATCTATATTCTAGTGAATATATTATTTTTTTATAATACAATACTGTAGTGATGAAAAATTATTTGAATAAATAGTAATTATTAAATGTTTAATAATTATTGAGGAGGATTGGGAGACTGATTTTATTTTTCTAGAAGTAAATGAAATATAAAATATTAAATTAAAAAATTTTATTTATTTAATCAAGTAAATAATATTTTTTTTATCATCTTGTTTAACACTTATCAACTAAATACTAATAATGACATTATTATTTAGATATTTGGTTCGTTGGGGGTTATGAGAATAATATGATCCATTGTAAATTTATTTTTTTTCTAACCCCATGTCTCTAAATATCTAATTATGACATAATCTAACCTCAGGTAAGAATATACATTCTAATCATTGAAAAAAATAAATTCTAGAAATAATACATTAAATACATAAATATATCTTATTCTATAATGTTCTCTAGAATGGAGATTGATCCTCCTCCTTAACACTCTCGATTCTATAGAGAAGAAAACAATCCTTCTACCTTGATGAGATTCTTATGGTGATTAATAAAGAATGATGCAATTTTCCAAACAGTCCTCACTAGCACCCATGGATTTTCACACAGATGTTTAGATGTTTTAGGAGTATTTTTTGATCACCAATAGAGGAATTCTACCCATGAAACCTCTTATCTCAATTATTTTACTCCAAAAAGTGGTCTACCAGATCCTTATTGATGAAATAATTTCAACAAGAGATCATTCATAATCCAGAATCAAATTAGTTATAAATTATCTGTCATGACCTTGGCTTTCAGGTTCTGATGTTTATGTAAATTATTCATAAAATTACTCTATTGACCCTGACCAACCATTGTCATGTGAAAATTTGATTATTCATCAACTAAGACTAATAGTGGTGTCAGATACTTATTAATATGAAATTTTACTACATCTATAACCTTTAATTTTGGGACCCTCTTGGTTCTAAAATACTATTAATTTGGAAATTATTTGTTAGAATGAAATTAAAGAACGGCTTCAAGAAGTTTAAATGTTATTTTAGTGATTTTATGTGATACATTGTTTCATTTTTTGTTATATTTAATGATTTAATGGTTTGTTTTGGTGGGAAAAGTGGGTAATTTTATGAACTGTTTGATTTCAAAGATAATTTCAAAATATTAGTTAATTTGTAAAAATATATTAAAATGAATTGATTTTTAATTAGTAATTAATTTAAATGATAATAAATTTGGAAATTATTTCATTTAATAAGACTTAAAAATTTATATGAGTGATTTAAAGAGGCTTCTTTATTTTTCAATTTATTTTTTCTATAGATGGAAAGGGAGTTTTAAATACTTTATTTGAATGTTGATTATTTAAAATAATGCAATGTTTTAGTTTTTTATGATTTTTTTGATTATTTTTGGGCTTGGCGTGAGGTGTTTTAAAATATTTCCTTTGAATTTTAAATGGTTTTCATATTTTTGAAATTGAAAATGATTTATTTAGTGTTAAAAAATAGTTAAAAAATATTTACTTAGATAAATTTGTTTTCAGAATGGATGGTTTGTTTTTAAATGTACTCCTTAGTAAAATAGATTTAAAAACATTGTATTGGGAGTTGGTAATTTTAAGTATATTTTTTTTTTAATTTTGTGAGAATGTTTTTTTTTCATTGAAGTATTTTATTTTAGATTTTACTCTTATTTAGTATGATATTGTTTAGTTAGGATACAAGAGTCATAAATTGATTAGATTCACATATTGGGTTATTTTTATGCCCCTAGAAATCGTGACAATGAAGTAGAAGACCCATTTTTTTGGTTTCTCATGAGGTGAGTCTTCTCATCACTTAGAGAAGACCCCTTCTATTTCAGACTCTTCCCATGATATGAATTGTGTTCTAGACATGAACTACACTAATTATAATACATTTTAATATAATTTTTTAATTGTGATATAACATATTTCTATAGTGATTATGAATAATATTTGACCATTCCTTGAGGTATTTCCCCTATCCTTGAGTCGGTTCTATTTTTGTTTGTCCAGGTATCTTTTAAATAGATAGTTGAGGGGGATTAGATTGTAAAAGATAGTGTATCAAAATATGTCGTGGGTGTGATTTTGGTTTTTAGGATGATGGTTCATTATGGATTTTTTGGGGTGTATGTTAAGCTGGTTTTACTTTTTGAGGATTTCTTGGGAGGTATTAAAAGTTTCATTGGTTTTCCTTTTATAGTCAATTAGGAATATCTGTTTTATAAATTCCTCATGGTTGGGGTCATATTTTCATTTGGTGTGTATTGGTGTTTTTGGATGGTTGATATTGGATTATATATTAATTTAACATGAGAAACCTTGGGATTATTCATGGGTAATTGGGATGGTTTTATACATAGGAAAATTAAAAACTAGATAGTATTAAGGTCTTAGTTGACCCTATTTGAGTAATGTGACCCTATTTAAGATTCTATGTTGGTTATTAATGAAGAAAATTTTTGGATCATTTAGGTTTTTTTACAGATTAAATTAGTGGTTTTAAATTAGTTTTTTTGAAAGATTCTTATTTTTAGGTGTCATATTTCTCTTTGGATGTGTTTCCTAAAAACAATAAAGAGGCGATTTCATGTATGGGTAATTGTAGTGGATTATTACTTTTTGGTGATTTTTTTTACTTGAAGGGTGTATGTTATTTCTACTACAATAGAAGAATTTTAAATAGTGGTGAAATATTCTCTAGGTCTTATTTACTCAAGAGGCCTCATATTATATGGTTTTTTTGGATAGTTCTTATAGAATTTTGGTGACTTTTGGGAAGTTAGTCATTTGATTTTTGACGTTTATATTTATATGTCATGGTAGTGGATTATGCCTTATTAACGCATTTTTAATGAGATTATAATCATTTACCTGACCCATCATCCTATTGAATATGGGTGTGGGGGTTTAATGATTTTGTTACCTTCTTCCTTTGACCATAAACATTATATAGGAGGAAAGTGTAATGGTGGGGTGAATTGGGACACCATAATGTCCCTGGTGGATTATTTATTAATGTTTTCTTGTTATTTTATGTTTTTTGGGGTTATAATATGTTATTGGTATGTTAATGTGGTTTTGGGAGATTTAGGACTGAGCCTACTATAATTCACCCTAAGAATTGGGTATCATTCCATAAATTAGGTCAGAAAGAATGATTGTTTTCTAGAGGAGAGTCCTTCCTTCCACAAATGGTGGATCAGACTGTGAAGTCCAGTGAAAAGTTCATTTATACCCAATATGAAGGTTGATCTTTTGAAACATTAATCCTTTACACCGTGAAGGCCCGCTAAAGGGTCACAAGTCCCCAATGTAATTTAATTTCACATCGTGCTGAAGGGACACCATTCCATTAAAGGGGATTGGTCCAGTATAAATTTTTCTATTTTCCAAAATTTTCCACATCACTTTTAATGGGTTTAAACCCACCCTCACATCTCTTTATGGGTTTTATGTGTTTAGGTGCATGATATGTAATTTATCCCTTCTTCCCCTATTATTTTTAAGCTCATAGACATCAATTTCAAGAGGATTTCATGAGTAAAACACCCATGTTCAATTTTTTATTATTTTTATTCTTCTTTCTTCCATTAAATATTAATTTTTGTTTCTCCCAAAAACAATGGGGACTGTGGAATGATATTTCAGTTCAAATTAATTTTAAATGCACATTTTTTATTGTTTAGGACTGTATTTTTCATCTTATTTCTTGTGGGAGCGTTCACTTTTAAGGCAAATTACATTGGATTATCCATATGGGTTTCTTCTTAGTTTTAGGTAAGTTTTAATATTTCATTATTTTATTAAGAAATTCTTGTGAGGGTTTACTTTTCTAAAATAATATTTAATTAAATTATTCCTATTTATAATGTTGTTACAGTGTTTAAAAATTGATTTCCATGGAATTTAGATTTGGAATAAAGATTTTCATTATGTAATTTATTGATATATTTTGAAACAAAATATATTTCAACCAATATACTTGTGAAAATTTTTATTCCTCCTTCAAATATTTATAATGGAAAAGAATGATTTTTTATCCCAACATTCCTTTTCAAGGAAGAAGATCATGTTTTAAAAAATAAGTTCTCAAAGGAAAAAATAGTGTGGGTTCTTAAATGATTTTAATTAATTGATTCAAGTGAATTTTTACTGAATATAAGTGACATGGAATTATAAGTCAGTCTTTGAATGATGTACTGTTTCTCACTTTAAAAAATAAATGGTTTGGTTCCTGTGAGACTCTAAATCATTACGCTTTGTGGATGTTTACTATTTTTGGGGTTTTTAATATTATGTGATGCATGGATGATTTAGACAAAGGTTTTTTTCCTTATAAAGGAATTAGGGTAGAGGGTGTGTTATTATTTATTATTTATTGATGAATTTTTGGATTTGTTGATTCTCTCCTTCATTTTTATTTTTGTTAGGGTAACCTTAGATAACTAATAACATTTCTATATATGTGTTCCACTATTCTTGTGTGCATAGGCTGGATAGCACCCTAGGAGGGTTTTACCCTCCTATGTGATTATATTTGTGTAGCCATTAACTCCTTCTAAGTAAAATTCTTGATGGGAAATCATGTAAGGAAACAGATAGGGTCCCAATGAATTTGATAAATAGGTCTAGTAACATTTTAATTTATTCCTAATGAATATCCCATTACATTTATTTCTTCACTTGTGGTCCTAGGATGGTTATTACTATCATTTATTATTATCCACTTTCTATTAATTAATTATGGAACCACTTATATTTTTTATATTAAGATCATCATTAAAATAGTGGATCCTTTTTGGGTGATATTTTCATTCATTTATTCATGGTTGTATTCAATTTTTAAAATTTGGTTTAAGTGTTTTATGATAGCTATTTAATGTAAAAAAAAAGAAATTATTTGTTTTTCATTTTGGATTTTATAAAAATTGAAAAAAATGAATATTTTTTATTATAGTTTTTATTAGAATGGATTCCCTTATTTCAACATTCAAAAATATTTTATCACTAATTGAATTTTTCATGAAAATGGAAAATAATTGTATTAGTTATAAGTTGTGAGATGAGATTTGGTTTCATTATTTTTTTTAAAGTAAAAGATTGATTTTTTAAAGTATTTAAAATTTTCATAACTTAATTTATTAATTAAACGAACCACATAGTCTCTATAGTGATATCCTACGAGGTTTGGTTTTTTAACTCTATATATATTCTACTTGGTGAATGTAGCCTTTATGATTACCTTCAGTTTCCCAATATTTTTCTAATTTATCTTTCAATTTTATTTATTTAATGTTTCGTCAATTTTCAAATAGATGAGTTTGTGGTGAGTCTCCTTAGACCATAATAATATGGATAGTAATGACTTGATTGTTTACTTTTATTTTTGGGAAGCCATATCGATCAACTCAGTCTATTTAATTTTAAATTCTAGTAGTCATTGAATATTTATTTATTTATGTATTTATGAGATCCTATTTTAAATTATGGATGGTTATTTTTTCATTTTCCCCTATTTTGTTTGATTATTTATTAATATCTATTTATTATTCTATACATGGTCTTTAAACATATGGGTACACCTTTCCAAAACTCTAGTAAAAAAACTACTTTTTATAAATTAATTTGAGAGAGAAATCATTTCTAAGCTATCCATATTGATTACATAGAACTATTTAATATCCCATGGGTATTAAAAATTACCTTCAATCATTATATAAATATGGATCATGTTCCCAATTCGGTGGTAACCATGGATTGTTTGTTACATTCTAGGTTTTCTAATACTTGAGTAATTATACATTAATCTCATTATTTTCTAAATCCATTAGATATTCCCCATAATTAATATAAATTTTAAAATAAATAACATTGATAAGAATCACCTAGGTCCCCTTACACTTCTACATGAGGTTGATAAGGATGTGAAACTTGAAAATCCTCCATTAATTGTGGTGAACAAGAGGAAGGGAAAATATAAAAGCCCCAGGACTGATTTTATGTATACGTTTTCATCAAAACTACCTTACAAGTGATGGAAGATCGAAGGGAATGTTATGGAATTTGATTCCCTTTATTTATCATGTAATATTAAATTCTACGAGATGAATAACTATACCGCAAAAAAGAAGAAATGGGATGTTTTAGGTTTGTTTGTTTTCAACTGAAATATTATTGATCCTTTAAAACTATAATGGATATAGATTGTTGTACTCAAATTTGTTTCCAATGATAGGAACCGAGTATTCAGAAATGTTTTATGGGGTTAGTTGGATCTCTAATCCACTAAAAGAGTTTGATTCACTATTTTAGCTGTTAGAGATTGTCAACTCACATTACCGACAGGATTTATCATGGTTTTCAAAAAACTATTATTATATTGTTGCATTTACCAAAAACATTATTTCTATATCTAGTCTTGTTATGTATGGATATACTTTCAAATTTTTGAATAAATTTATCTGATTTTATAAATATAACTTATATTCTTGAATGAAACACTTAAATAATAGTCTATAAATGTTGGATAACACAAACTATGTTATTCTTAATGATTGTGAATATAATTCCCATGACTCATATTACACCTGAATATGATAGCACTGTCTATGTAAAGTAAATGAAAAGTAAATTTCAAAATTATTCCAATATGGACATTTATATAATTTTTAACTAAAACAACATGTAATATATATAACTTGTTTTAAATAAAAATATCTTAATATTTATTTAGTGGTTAGGGTAAAAGGGTCATAGAACTTTGTAAGTTAGTTCATACAGATGTGTGTGGACTAATTCTTATAGAAGTGTAGCGAATATTCAAACTTATAACTTCTATGGAATTCAAAATATATTAATATGTTCACTTAATAATGTATAAGTCAAATTTTCAAGAGAAATTAAATGAATAAAAAAATGAAGTTAAAAATTTTATTGGTAATAATATTAAGAAAATTTTGTAAAAATATGGTTGGGAACATATAAAGAAAGAGTTCATTGATTATTAGTGGGAGTTTGGGATTCAATCTCAACTCACTCCTTATACAGCTAAATTTTATTTTGTAAGTGATATGAGGAACCACACCTTACTAAAAATGTTGAGATCAATGATGATTCACTGAAGTCTTCCATTATACATTTTGGGATTCCAATTTTAGATAGTGGAACACATCTTCAATTGACTAAAACTAATGTAAAAATGCTATTATTTACCTATTTTTGTATATAATTAAACCTATGTTGTCACAAATATAAGCATGTGGTTTTGAATCATTTTTTAATGGATCATTTTGTAATAAAATATCACCCCAGGAAAAAAGAATTTATTTATAGGGTATACTAACAAAACTAAATTATTTTACCTATAACACCTAATTGATAATAAGGTTTTAGTTAAAATACATCCATCAATTCTTGAGAGGGAGAATACCAATACAAGAGATAGAGGGAGAAGATGAACTTCACTAAATTCTAGGATTAATATCCATTAGATATGGTACATGAAATGATCCCACAAATCCATATAGAATTGGATATTATAGATTCCAATGTACAATGTAAAATTATAAAAGCTGTTAGGGAACATAAAAGGTAGTTATTTTTAGTAATTAAGTATGGTGAATAATTGTTGGTTGATAATAATGATCATATAACATACAATTAAGAACTAAGTGGGATTGTTTTTTCAATATGGTAAGAACCCATGAATTATAAAATGGATCCCATGGACCAAAACCATGTCTGAATTTTGGAAGATTCACCAATGGATATAAATTTCATTGCTTATTAATGGTTATCAAGATTACACTGAACATAGATGGACAAGTTAATTCCTATAATTCATGACTAGTCACAAATGGGTTTAAATCCAATCAATAAATATAGTATCAATAAACCGTTTCTCTAGTTTCCTTAATCAAATACATATATATTTTGATTTCTATAATATCTTACCAAGACTGTGGTATTTGTAAAATGAATTTCAAAATATATTTCCTTAACATGAACCTATTTAAAGTTTTATAAACTATAAAACTCGATGGTTTTGTGGCTTGAAAAGATTCTAATAAATTTTGTAAACTATAATTATATATTTATGGACTAATTCAGGAATCCAGTTCAAAGAAAATTCTGTTCGATGAATCCATAATGAAATCAAGTTTCATAAAATATGAATGTGATCCATTTGTATATAAGTAGTTTTGTGGGGGTGTAATTTTCTTCCTGATAGTATATGTTGCTAACATATTACTTATAGGAAATAATATTCAATTATTATAGTCTATTAAGAAATGGTTAAATAAATTTGTTTCCAGGAAATACTTATCATACAAAACATACATTTTGTGATAAAGTTCCATCATGTTATATCAAAGTGTTGGTTGGAATATGTCAAGGTATACACATTGACAAGAAACTAAAGAGATTCAATATTAAGGAATCAAGTAGGCAATTGTTTCTAATGTATCATGGAATGAATCTATATACAAAAATGCATTCTCAAGCACAATAACAGAGATTGAGTATGATAAGGATCCCATATTTGTTTGTGATAAGGTCGATGATGTATGTTATGATATGTACAATATAGATGGCTCCCATTACTTAGGCATGGAAATAAGATATCAAGTTGATAAGGAGACATCCATTAGATGTCTACCAAGTCTTTCCTTAATTATATGATGTATAATAATCATATGTTCCTAGTTTATAGAGGATATTACGAGCAAGTCATCATGGTATATGAATTTTCTATTTTATGAAAAACTTTATGATTTATTGAAATTGTAATATGGATATATCATTACTCTAAATATATGTATTGTGAAATAGAAGATCATAAATCAATAAATGGTTACTAATTTGATAATAGAGACTCAATATATTGAGGCTTCTAAAATAAACATTGAATTGAGGTAGTTACAATTCTTCATCTAACATCTTAATGCACTTCCTTGAATAAAATATCTCATCCCCTTGTATTTTGATAATAATATAATAGGGGGTTCCTTCCAAGAATCCAATGTCACATTATATAAAAAATCACTTACATCAGTAGTATCATATCTCAAAGATTGTTTATCAAATATTCATGGTCATAGTAAGTATTTTTTCCATGGAATACAACATGGTAGACCCATTGACGAAATTCATATCTCAGTAGAAGCATGAACATCATGTGAGAGATAGAGAATTCAAAGTCATAAGTAGTTTTCTTTAGTCGAAGTGATATTTTATTAGATTTAGTTCTTTAGAACCAAATACTTTTCACTTTATATTTCTTATATGTCCACAAATTTTGTATTTATAAAAAGTTTCATCACATATTTATTATTTATTTCTATTAAATTGATGTAAAAATGTTCTTAGTGTATTTATCACATAGAAGGGTCATAATAGATCTTAAATATGGTGGAAAACTATAAGTGACATGAAAATATTCTACAATATAATCCATATAACATATTATGTTGTATTATAAGATATAAGACATGTATACCACTTGGTGTTGGATATTCATAAGTGAATGAGGATTTATATAATAAAGGATTAATTTGGTAATATATGTGACAAGAGTTTATAAGTATAGAAAAACACGTAGAAAATTCAAAATTTTTATGTTGTTAGATATCACTATCTTTAAAATTGTGTGATGATCATTATAATTTAAGATTATTATTAATACATTTCAAGAATTGTATAAGTTAATTTATTTACAGAAAAGTGATGTCATATTTTTGTAATGTAGTGAGATATGTTGGGTGATTCATGAATGATATTTTATTTATGAATAATTATTGAAGTATCCATCACTTCCATCTTTATTGAAGTGGATATCTCAGACCTTTGATTAGAATGGAACTATCAGAATAAATTCCATGTCTTTGGTGTATTGGCAGGTTCACTTCTAGAAGTCAAGGAAATACATATATATCAATTAGGTTGAAGAAACACGAGTGTTACCTTATTTATGAGACATTGAGATAAGGGTATTATTTTACATACTTAATGTTAATATATGGTTCTCATCATTGTGAAATTAATTCATTTCTCTATGGGTTATGTTTTTTAGATGCGAATATTGGACATCAGTAAATCTTACCTAATCCCACTATAAAAGAGTTTTAAAGGGATATATACTTAGTGTATAGATTGAAATTTATAAATATTATTTTTATTAAATAGTTAGGAATATTGATAGAATTTATTAATTTATTAATTATATATGAGTTTAATATATAAATAAATATTTATTCATAATACTATTTAATATAAAATTAGTTTGACTCGTTTTAATTTAAAAGAAAATAAATAATATTTCTTTATTTATTTGGGTTAATATTTAATAAATATTTATCCAAAATACCTTTAATATAATGATTATTAATTTATCAATTTATCGATTTAAAACAAAATTATTTTTTGAGGATTGTAAATTTATTAGAAAGGTGGTTGAGATATGTTATGCACCCATGACTAGAAATTATTTACCTAATATCATTTAAAAAATAACATTTTATTGAACATTTTAAATAATATGAGACATGAGTGTGTAAAAAATTATAAAAATTCTATTAATATTAGATTGTAGGTTTGATATGGATTAATAAATTATTAAAGGGAATTTTCAAAGATAATAATTGTGTAACCAATATCTATTTATAACCACTTATATTATTATTTTAGGGTGGTGGCCTTACCCAACACTTCCTCCCCCATGTGATTTTTTTAATAAAGAATGTATTTTATATTTTCTCTAAATATTGAGAGAATATCTTCAGGGTCATTCTTATTCTCAATAATGATAGATATAAGATGAAATCCTTAAGACTAATGCATTCATATAGTATCAATATGAACAATCAAAGGTGAATGCATTTTCTATTGAAAAAATCAACATTCTATTGGTATTTTTTAGAGATCATGGTGCACATGTGGATCATTGCTAGATGAATTATTCTTTGGATCATATCATTGAAATAATGGAACATATTGTATGATGTTAAATTGATCAATACTTATCAAATAATGTACATAAGGCTATGTTATTTTCATACTATTAAATTAATTATAAATTTAATGAGAACGATAATATATCATTGCTTTAGGATTTCATTTCATTATGGTTTATTACATATAATCATGAATCATGTTGTTCTTTGTTATGTTGTTATGAGTTTTTCATCATATCTAGTGAAGAAATATAATTAGGCATGGACCCAAACATATTTTGATGTTCTCATAATCTTCACTTAACTATTTATTAAAAGGCCATGAACTTGTAGAGATAGTACACACAATGAGATATTAGCAGAATTAAATATTGGGTGAGAGGTTTGTGGTGTTTATTGATCACATGGGCTTGATGAATATTTGCTCACAACAGGACCTGAACCTTCTTCTGTTAAAATGGTTCTAGTATTTATATTCCTATGATTTGAGCTGTAATAAACCCTTTGGAAGAGGAATATAGGTATATATGTGCTGATTTTAAGGACACCAAATTATGTGGTATATGAATCTATAAGTGAGTGGAAAATAATATCCACCTTCGCTAAAAAATATATTGACATCCCGGAGTACCAGGGATGAGAAATCCTTATATCTTTATTTATCAATTATTTATTTCTCAGTAGGGTGAATAGGGCTTAACTATCAAATTCAAACTATCTAGTTATGAGGGACTATATATATAGTGGCGATTATCTACCAAACAAGTTCATTGAGGTGGATATGTTTTTGTATATCTAAGGATGTGTTTTAGTTCCAACCAGCATTCTTGAGGAGATGATGAGGGGCTTACATATCTTGAAGGGGGGTTGATATCCATGATTTACCAAGATGTATTAAGATATTTATAGGTAATATTAATATACAAGGATGAAGAGAGAGATTAGGTACTTTGTTACACAGTTCTCCCCATATCCACAAGTTAAGTAAGAGTACCCTGGCCCACTATATTGACTTGTATGTTACCTATTATTGAGTATAAATGGGGCAACAAGACTATGGACTTCATTGAAGGGTTAACAAAAAATCTCTACGGTAGTGATGAAATATGGGTGAGAATGAATTAGTTGACTAAAGTGGACTATATACTACTAATATAGATTATCTTTTTATTTAATGGGATGGTTAAAATATATCTTTAAGGAGTGATATATATACATGGTATCCCTTGGATTGTTTTTGGAGATAGGGAAAACCAATATTCATGATTGTTTTAGTATGGATTAAAAAATTCACATAGTAGATAACAGAATATGAGAATTACCTATCATTCATAGATAGATGAGTGGTTCTTTCCTAGTATTTATATTTTAGAGGATATTTTGAGATAATTAATCTTGTAAATCGGTGGTTCATGGGAGAAACACTAGTATTTAGTGGTGTTTTACAATAAAAATAATAACCAGGTTTCAATTTAGATGAAAATATTTGAGACATTATTTTATTAAACTAATTTTTCATAATTATGTCGGCCGAAATATGGTGAGTCGATGATGGTTGGACTAATTCTCATGTAGGAGATTACATATTACATCTTATTGTTCAAGAAGTGGTTGTATATAACTTAGTGTAATACCCTAAACCCATGCTCTAGGATTTGGTGATCACAAATACATACATTATAGGGTGATTCAATTCCAAATATAGATTCCCATATATAATTATCCCAAAATTATATGATTCAGTAAAAAAAATTAATTATATAAATTCCAAATAACCTTTAACTTTATAGATTTAAATAATTACGAGAATACATAAACTAACAAAACTCATTTAAATATCAATTGATGGATATTGTTTCTATATAAAAAACAACATAAGCCATAATATAACTTCAACTTATCCCACAAGATATTATATTAGACATATCATTTTTAATACATTTTTCACACCATAGGGAAATGGAAACATAAGAAGGGGTGAGATTAAATGCCTATTAAGGGTATAAATTAAAATTAGGTAATCATGACATAAGAATCAAATAAAAATTATATCAAGAATAATTAATCATCAGAATGCTATAAATAACACTAGAATAAATCATATTATTTCCTTGGATATTAATGAATAAAAATAGTTAAAATAGATGATAACAACATTATCCATTACAATGAAATTCACAATATTGGATATCTAATTCTATACCATAAGTTGTGACATCATGATCTTAGGCATTATGATATTATCTTCAATGAAATATCATGGTATGGGTTGGCATGCACCAAAATACATAATCAATTTTGTCTCACGAGACCTACCAATGCATCAAGGGGAAATATAATATCAATCCCTAGGAATAACTTGATTAAGTCAAATACATTCATCATATTAGATATTGAGTAAACAATACAAAATAAAATTTTCCAATTATAATAACAATTTAAATAAAATCATATAGAATACCAGACCATTTCCGCATATCAATAAATGGGATTACATGATCATAACCCATGCAGAGGAAGAAATTAAATAGCAACAATATACATAGTAAACATGCTAATAACCGTACGTATTGTGGAAAAATATTAAAAACCCAATTCTTTCCTACATGTTAATTGGAAAAAAAGCTTTTCTTGGTAAACATAATTTAAAATATATCTTATAATATGTTATGATCTCACTATATAGAGCAACGACTATATTGCTATGAAAATACTGGAATAACATGATCAAAATCCATTTATGAAAATAAGGTAGATGGTTGAAAAATAATAGGAGCTAATAAGTGAGAAATATTTTTCAAATAGTTTATATGGTTGTAATATATATACCTATAAAAATGATAGAATACTATATAAAATAATCAATGTGATGAATGTACACAAATTATGTGAAAAAAATTCAATTAAATGATCTTAACCCAATAAACTAAAACTCTATTACCAAGAACCCATACTACATGGGGAAAATAGAATAAATAGCCTATTAAAAAACTGAACATGAAATTTTTAGTAATTGACATGAAATAACCTGATTATTAGACACCATAATAATCAAACATCATGAGAAACATCATTAATTATCTTGGATTTAATTTTTGATACAAATAAACCATGTGGGTGGAGTATCCTTTTAAATAAATCATGTTTAAATAAAAGGATTGTAATTGAACATAAATAAAATATTAAAATATAATTCATGATAAGATATTAAAAAATGTATATTTATTCATGGAATAAAAGGAATAAGGTATTGATGTACTGAAGGAAGAAATAACAACTAAGAGGGGGGGGGGTGAGGTTGAATTAGTTGATCACTTTTTATAAGATTCAATAATTTTAGAAACATAACCCTTATAACCTATAAAATTTCATTACCTTACCATATTTTACTAAATAATATTTCATGAAAATAAAGAAAATAAATTAAAGTACATGAGATTTACAAGGTTCTTATTAAGTGTGAGAACCTACATTATTTCCATAACCACTCTCAGGGGTGTATGTAAATTCACTATAGTCATGAAATGAATACAAAATGAGTAAAATCTCATTAGAAACCTTTGATCACCCAATAAGAAATATTATTCTAACTCCCACCAGTTTCTAATGTTATCATAGAAAAAATTTGATTCAAAAACTAAAAATATCTACCAAATTTCTTCTTTCCAAAACTCTATTTAGAACCTTGGTCCAATGTCCCTGGGTCTCGTTTCCTCAATCCATTGAATTAAGTACAATGGACATTCTATGTTGAACCTTATTCAATCTGTACTTCTCAAACTCTCTTAAATTTCTCAGTTAGATATCCCTCAGACTGACATTCTCATTTTGGTAAACAAAATATTCAACAGTTTGATATTAATAAAATATATACGTCAAAAATAAAATCTAACTCCAACTGTAGAGCACCTCACTTTTTCTTCACACTTAAAAATGTTTCAATGTATAAATGTATTGTGCATCAATTGATGTGAATCCCAAATAAGATATGGTGGGAAACATTTCCCGCTTACTCAAATTATTAAAACTATAAATCCACTCACATTTAAAATTATTTGTTGACAACTTCAACTATTTTCCACTTCTATATACCTTTCTTGAATATTCTTGAGTCTTATTCAAAATAATCCTTCTTGAAAATACTATATTTTCATCAGTCTGATTAGTTGGGAATGATAAATTTTCATTTTGTGACTCATATATTTATTTCTACCTTTAAATTGGTCTGACAGACTTTCTTAATGAAATTTAATCTGATGAACATTTTGAATTTGATGAAATATCATTGTGTATTTTTCATTCGATCAAAAAAAATTAAGGATACTCTTCCATAAACATTGTTCAAACCTCTGAAGACATCATATACCTATGGAAACGTAAAAATTTTATCACTTTAAAATGACTCTTTATTACAATTTTTATCTATTTGTGAAATCATTCTTTATAAGATTTTCTCACACTAATGAGTTATCTATGTCGTCAACTATGGTCCGTCCAATATTTTGCATTCGATGTTTTTATCAGTGTGAATAATCCTTATGAATTATTAGTTCTTGTTCCTTATATGATGGACCCTTGTTTACTAGTGGTCTGATTAATACTCCTCGACCTAGTCAGATTGATTTTTTATTGTGAAGTATTTCTCATTATGATAGAATACTCATCATGATGTTCTATATCCAATGATGAATAAACCTAGAAACTTTGAAAATATTAAAACCTCATGTACTATAACTAATTCATACTTCAAAAAAAATGTACTTATGGATCTGATGTAAAAATTTTCTTGCTTTATAGAACTGATAAAACTTTTATGATTCCTCTACTTTATCAATAGATATTTTCATGATAGTTTTCATGATTTATGAGAAAATAAGGATTATCAAAGAAAATTATGACTTTAGGTTTAAAAGTAAATAAATTTCAATCTCCAAAAATTCTTGAAACATACTTTTTTTTGATTCAGTAACATTCTGAATCACAGTAACAAATTATTATGACTTACTAAAGAACACCATATTGGATAGATATTTAACTTCATGTCTATGGATAAGAGATGGATGGTTCATCAAATAAAAAACATTATCATTCTAAAGTATTATGCATCCGGTGATACCCCATCCAATACTCTATTTCGTATAAACTAATTTCTCAAATTCTAACCTTTTCTCCTTGTTTGGGTTTAGGTTTGAATATTCAGAAAATTTCATCAATTTTTTGAAAAAGATATTTTACAAAATATTATCTGTCAAAAAAATTGTAAACAAATAAAAAATTTCTTCAATCCCCATTTTTGGATTTTGGGAAAACACTCTTTAATAAAATATATTATTCTCAAAAAAATCACAACTCAGCTTTTTCAAAATCATGTTTTTTAACTTTTACCAAAACAAAACATTTCTCAATAGAGGGTGCCTTGATACCAAACTATATTATAATGTAATGTTATTGAATTAATTTCATCCTTTGGTGAAAAGAAAATTTAATTCCCATATAATGATGAACTCCAATTTACTTTCATCTTTCCTCACATTCCATTTGGTATCCTCCTAGATTTTTATCTCACCCATTATCTGATAACCACAACTACAAATTCATAAAATAAAGATCAGTAAAAACATATTACAGATTATAAATTTGTTAGTTTTTATACCTATTTTTTCACATAATCCCAAGAATGATGGGGCTGTTCATTATGAGATTTAGGAAGTTGTTAGAGGACACTCAACATTAATTTATATCCTAAAAATAACAAACCATCATTTTGTAATTTTTTTGTGAGGATATAAGTGATTTGATATATCATTAAAATGTATTCCAGCAAAACATATCAAATAGAAACATTATCTTTTATAAATTTAATTTTTAAATAAATGTGTATTGATCTATAATTTTGGATAGGATTTTAGAAATAGAAATTCCAAATTTATTATCAAAAAATATATTTAATGTTTTATAAACTATTACATTATAATATTCTAGTTGAACATTCATCGACATCATTTAAGTAAAAATTTTAGTAAATGAAACATATTCTTATTCCGCTATGCTCAATTTTACTAATATTTTGTTCTTAATATGTCAATTCACACAACATTCACCCAAGATAAGTGTTCCCCTAGAAGTTTATATTCTATCATTATGATCTCCAATCCAATCAGCATTAGTATAACAATGAATTTTTATAGTGAAACTTATTTTGTTTGAACAACCATGTGAAATTGTTTCATTAACATATCTTATAAATATTTTTTCTTCCATTATATGAGACTCTTTCATAACAATCTAATATCTGGAACACAATGTCACTACAAAACTTATTTCAGGTTTTGATGTTATAAGATAAAAAAAATCCTATCATCTTCCAAAATTCTTTCTGACTCACAAGTTTTCTTGATTCATATTTAATCAACATATTTTTTAATGAAATATAATTAGAAACTTATTTTGATTTTTCTATTCCAAACATATTTAATAATTACAATGCATAAATTTGTTCAGATAATAAAATATAATTTTTCTTTTGTTGAACTTGGGAGGTAAGGAAGAAACTTAATTCTCCATGCATTGAAATTTCAAAATTCTTCACAAAACTCTGTTCAAAACCTCAACATTATGTTTCTAGGTCTGATTTCCTACTTTCATTGAAATAAATCTAACAGACTCATTATGATGAACCATTTCTCAATATGAAATTCCCAAACTCATCTCAATTTCCTAGTATAATATTTCTCAGCCTGATCATATCAATCCGGTAAAAAATTATTTCAGTATTTCAATCTTCTTGTGAGATTTATATCCAAAATGTTACTATGAATCAGTCTACATATTTCTACACAATTTCTACACACCTAGAAAGGTTGAAATGTATTAATGTATAGTTCATATATTTATTAGAATCCCAAAATAGGAATAGTGGGAAACTAAAAAACATTTACTGCTTAGTAAAATCCATAACACCCTAAATTCACTCACATTTGAACTTCTTTTTTGACTACCTAAACTCTTTTCAAATCTTATGTAATGTTCTATAATATCCTTTAGCATTATTCAAATTGATCCCTGATAATCATAATAAAATTTCTTTAATATGTTTATGCTAGTATGATTTCATTTAATTATGCCCCTATGTTTTTTATTTTTTCAATAGAATTAGTCGGATGGACTTTTTTAATGAAATTTAATATGATGAACATTATTAATTCTATAAAATATTCTTGTGAGTATCTCATATGATGAAAAAAATTGAATATACTATTTCTTAAACATGGTTTCAACATCTAAAGACATCTTATACCTTTGGAAAATTATATCTTTTCTCATTTTAAATTCATTCCTTATTAATATAATCCTCTCATATTAGAATATTTCTTAATAGAATATTCTTATAATGATAAATTATCAATGTTTTCAACTCTTCTCCATCTATTTTTATCATTTTATTGGGGTGAATCATCCTTTTGATGGATTGGTTCATTTTTTTTTCTGATGGATCAGTGTCTACTCTGGGTTTGATGAATATTCTATAATATAGACTGATTGGTTTTTAAATATAAAAAATATCTCATTATAATGAAATATTCAATACAATGTGTTGTATCCAGTGATGACTCAATTCATAAAATTTTAAATTATTCAAACCTCATCTTCTATAATTCAATCATTAATTTTGAAACATTTGTGTCTCGTAATTATGGGTATGATGAAAAATATTTCTTGATTTATGGAACTGATATAACCTTTATTATTTCTCCATTTTTCAAAATATTTTATCATGATAGTTTTCATGATTCATTAGAACATCAAGTTTATAAAATCATCATTGGATATTATGTTAGAAAGAAACAAATAGCCCTTAACTTCTATGAAACTTAATTCTCAGGATTTACCAACATTATGACTTTCTTTGAAAAAATTTTATGAATTTTTAAATAACTTCGTGTCATATTAATCTTGAACATCATGTATATTTATCTTATACTGATTGTGCCTCCAATAAATAAGATTATATTTCTGGAAACATATTATTTTGGTGATGCTCTATATGATACCCAACATCTGGAAAACAATATTTTCAATAATAAAACGTTTTCCCCATTTTTATTTGGGTTTAAACAGTCATCAAATTTCACCTTTTTTCAAAAAAAAAAAATAGTTAAAAAAACACTATTAAAAGAAAACATAAAAAATATTATTATATATAAGGATTTGTATTTATTAAAATCCATTTTTAAAAACTTTTTTAATTACTAATGAAATATCTTAACAATACTTTCATATAAAACTCAATTTTTTTACGTTAACCAAAACACTACATTTCTCAAAAGATAGTGTACCCACACCACACTATAATACAAATTAATGTTTCTGAATGAATTTCATCCCTCAATGCTTAGAAAATTTGAAATATATTTGATGATCAATTCCCCTTTACTTTTAACATTCCTAACTTTTCTTTTCCTCTCTCCTTGGGTTTTTATCTCCCCTTTTATCTAATAACCATATCATCAAATTCATAACTAAAATACAAGTAAATTGTTTTACAAAGTAAAAACTTCCTAATTTTTATACCCATTTTCAACGTAATACAATGAAAAATGTATATTTTCCTTATATAAATTAGGAAGTCCGTAGAGTATTCTGAACATGAACATGAATCCTCTTATCAACATTCCTTTATTTTAGAAATTTTTTCGTGAGGATATTAGTGATTCGATACTTTGATGAGATACGTTATAGAAAAAATTATCCTATAGAACCATTATCTTTTATAAAGTAAAAATGTATATTAATGTGTTTTTATCTTTAATTTTAGAATGTATTTTTATAATGATCAATTGATATATAATTATAAAAATGAATTTTCAATGGTTTTAAATCATTTACATTCCAATATTGCAGCCGGAAATTTATCCAGGACATCTAAGTACAAGATTGAGTAGTTGTAACAAATTATTATTCTTTTGTGATCAATGTTACTATGTCTATTTATTAATATTCCATTTCACCCAACATTCTCCCAAGGAAATAGTTCCTATATAAGTTTACTTTATATCATTACAATCTATAGCCCAATCAAAATCTGTATAACAATGAAAGTTCATATTAAAAATTCTTTTGTAAAAAATCCCATGTGATGTTTTTCATTTAACATATCTTAGAAATATTTTATTTCTAGAATTATATGAGTCTTTTTTGGTACACTCTGATATCTAGTACACAATGTCACAAAACAAATAATATCAGTTCTTTATGATAAGAGATAATAAAAAATTTTTATAATCTTCCAAAATTCTTTCTAAATCCCTCCTTTTATGGATTTATCTTTACTCAAATTTTCTATCACTAAAATAAGAGTATGAACTACTTAAGATTTTTCTATCCTAAAATTATTTGAAAATATCATGGAATATTTTTCTTAATATAAGAAAATGAATGTTTCAATCTATTGAAGTTTTATTCTATTGAAAAAAGTTAAATATCCAAACATTGAAATTTCAAAATTCTTATTAATTTCCTCAAGAAATTATGGAAAAACGTTTTCTTCATCAAAACGAAAAATTACATCATCCAAATGTAAATAAACAGCTAATGTGGTGGAGTTATGAGTGTTCACATTTAAGTTACTATTACCAATTCTTTTAAGGAAATGAGTCATTTTAAAACAACTATAATATTTTTAATACAAGGAATATTGGGCTTGTTTGAACACATAAAAAAATTTATTCAATATAAAAACATTTTCTCCATCATTATAATGTACAAAACCACATGCTTGTTCAATGTAAACTTCTTCCTCAATCTATCTATTTATGAAATCTTACTTTACATACATCAGATATAATTTTTAATTTTTATGTGAAGGCCCTAATATAAAAAATATAATAGTTTATAATCATGAAATTTGGGGAAATTTTCTTTATAAAAATCCAAAACATCCACCTATTCATATCCTTCAAAAATAACTCTTTCTTTATTTCATGAAATGTGTTCATGTTATTTCAATTTTCTTCTATAAACACACTTTGTTCCGATTACATTTTTTTCCTTTCACATTGAAAAAATCCCATGTTTCATTATTTTTAATATTATAAAACTATTCATTCATAGAATCCACACATTATTGGTGTTGAATAGATTTTGAAACGAATTCCAATAAAACATTTAAGATAAGCGAAGTATTATTTTAAAATGTAAACTTTATTCTATTCTGAACTAGTGCCTTATGATTTCAAATAATGTTTTTAGACTCAAAATGTTTATGTACGGTAAGAAATTTAAATTTTTCAATTCCTACTAAACATTCCCAATCACATGATTCTAATGAAGTTTGATAATTATATATTGGATCAATATCACTTTCATTTGAAATCATTATTTTATCCTCCTTTACATTCTCATGAACTTTTGTTATGGATTTTGGATTTTTAATAACTTTCATACCATATAAGTAAACCAAATTTTTTAGATTATTGTTTGAAAATTTGTGACTTATTCCATTGGGTGAATAACCCATAAAATTTCTTTTTTCAGATTTATAATTATTCTTCCCATGACCCAAATAAATCATTTTTAGAAAACAAATATTTTCAAAAACATTAAATTATTTCAATGAGGTTTTTTATTATACCACATCTGTTTAGAAGTTATGTTGGATTGCAGCCTCAACCAATATCAGCTATGAGCATGTGTAACAACATGAACAACATCTCCCGAATAGAAAATTGAAAATTTTAATTTTGCTGACATGCTTCATCCCATTTCCTCCAAACATCAATTCTTCCATCTAGCTACACTATTTCTGTGGTGGTATATAGAGTGATGTACATATGTTTTACTCCATGAGTTCTCAAAAAAGTTTCCAAATTATTTCTTGTAAACTCTATACTATTAATTATTCTCTACATCATTATTTAAACATCCATATCTAAATCTACATCTTTTCTGAATAATCTTAACATTACTATAGCCTATGATTTTTTCTTTATAAACATGATGTTATTCATTTAAGTGAAATAATTAATGAATGTGATAAATTAAAAAACAGATTTTGTTGATTTATGTCTCATTTCCCCAAAATAATTAGAATAAATGATTTTAGGTTTCCTGGTACACCAAATTATACATTTTTATACAATTTATTAGGCATCCTTAGTTTCAAAGAAGTTACACAAACATATTATTATCTTTGTTTAAATTTTGAAAAATTTCATAAAACATAAAATTTATATATTTTGTTTATAATTTTATACCCAATGTAGAAAATTCATCAGTTCCACACATTATTCTAATCTTCATCACTTATATAACATGAACTATTATGATCTCCAATCTTAAAAATATTTATGCTCTTTTATACCTTGATTGCAAAGTTCCCATCCACTATTCTTCTAATAAAAGATTAAAATTTTCAGAAAATTAGTTTTTTACATCATCACAATGTTCAATTACACTATGTAAGTTATATTTCAGACCATAAAAAAATAAACCTTATTTATTTTTTATTTTTTTAGGTTTTATCACTGCAATTCCTATTCCTATGATTGTCAAAGACCTATTTTTTAAAAAATTAATGACACCTCCATTATTTATTTAAATATGTTTCAAGATTTTGATATCACCTTTAACATGTGAAGGAAAACCACTATCAAGTATCCGTGGTTTTTTCATTTAGTTTTATTGAAATCCATCTCATTAATAAAATCTCATTCCTCAAATTTATTCATTCTAGATTCTTTTTTATTTATTCTATAATAAACATATTTTGAAATAAGTGTCATGAATATTTTATCATGAGGAAAAACCTAATCAAATATTCAAAAAAATAATTCTATATTTTAATGTATACTTTTTTGTTATAATGTCTATAACATCATGAGATATTTCTTTTATAACTTCTTTTGGTGAGGAATGCCACTCGTTATTCTTCTAACATTACATTCACGTTGGTCAAACCTTCTTTCATGAAGTGAAAAGTTGTAACAACAATTGTAAACCCTATTCCCTTAAATTCCACAACACCTATAAACCCATAAAATCTTGATTTTTTTTTAGTTGATATCTTTATCTATAGAAACATTTTTATGGTTTACTATTTCTTCCTACTTCAACATATTCAATTCATTGGCCAAATTTTATACTAAAGAAGTTTTAAACATTAATAGATGTGATATGTTTCACAAATCACTTATTAGTCCAAACTATCCCAAAATATTTTCTTATCATCTGAAATGTTAGAAATATTATATGAAACATTACTTTTGGAGGGTGGGGATTTCAGTTTATTCTTGATTTGAAATTTCTCAACAACTTTATGTGTGTTTTATTTTACATCTGATTCCTTGTTGATGTTTTCATTATTCTTCACCAAAGAACTTATAGTATCAATATGTTTTAAATGATACTTATTAACTTCTTCTTACTCATCTCCCAACTTTTTACTAAGATAGAAAATGAACTTGCTCAGTAATTATAATATTGCAACTTATGATCTTATGAATTTATTCATTTTACTTCTTGAAAATATTTTTTTTACCTTAAGTGACTTTCCCACTATATTACTTTATATTTTTTATTCCATTATTGAGTTATCTATTTTTCTCAATACACGCAACAAGTTATATTCTATATTGATACTATATATAAGAATATTTACTTTCTTATTATTTTATATTTGAGGATTCTTATGTTCTTTTAATTTTTACAATGAAATTTATAACCCATTATGATTTTTCATATTCTGAAGACTTTTTTTAGGTGATTATGATTATGGATTCTTAATCAACATACTTCACTTAGTCCCAACAAACCTCTTCCTATATTTTTTGGATGAAATTTATTATTTAGAAACATTATTCCACTTCTTCCATTGAGGTGTTTAATCTAAATCATCTAGATAATATCCAACATTATTTTTATGAAAATTCATAGTAATGTGTCTAATTTCACCACACTCAAAACATTTTTGGGTATGTTTACCTCCATACATTCCTTTTACTCTTTGATAGTTCATGGAGATAAAGAGAATTTATTTTTTTCATTTTACACATCATCTTTCTTATCTTCAAAATTATAAGGATCAACGTCTTTATCTTACTGAATCTTCAACTTTATCATCACTTCTAAATCCATTTCATCATTCACATTATTTTAAAACATTTTATTTTTTCTCATTTCATATGAAATTATAATTTTAGGCAATTTATAAATATATGAATCATATTAATCTTCTATAGTAGATATTTTAGAATCTAATATATTGAAAATGTTTCAATTTAGATTCATCACAATTGTAGAGTCTTCTAGAACATATTAAAATCCTATGATGTTGAAAATAATTACCTTTACCCTAGTGAAGTATTAATCAATTTGTTTTGAATATTTCATTATAATGTATTCAAACCTACATTGAGATATTTTTATATTTTCTTCCTCATCATTAGTATTCCCTTCAAAAATACATTAAATATTTTCCCACATACTCTTTGATGTCATGAGCACCATCACCTTAATATAAAAATTTCCTAAAAGAGACATAAACATATAACTCATATATATTAAATCAAATTTAATATATCTATTATAATAAATCATTTAATGAGTAATATTTCTCAATATGTGGAAACCCAATTGTACCAACATCAATAACTTCCACACCAAGATATAGGATATAAAAATTCATCTTACTTTTTCATCCATAATAAATTTTATATCATATTTTTTAATTACTCTACGATTGACAGAATAGATTTTATCCCTGATAAGGATTCAAAAAGAAACATTGGATCTTACACCAATGTAAGTACTAATACATAAAATAAAAACTGGGGATTGAATTAGTGGTTCACTTTTAATAAGGTTAAATAATTTTTGAAACATAACCCCATTAACATATTAAATTAAATTACCTTATCATATTTAGGTAAATATTTATACATTAATATGTTGTATTGAAAGTGAGGAAAATTATATTTACAATGTACAACCTCAGTGTGAGAACCTAAAGCCATTCAATAACCACTCATATGGGTTTATAGAAATTCAATTTAATCAATAAGTTAATACATCTTGTGTAAAATCCAATTAGTAACCTTCTATATCTAAATATGAAAGATTATACTGACTCTAAAAAATTGATTTTTTTTCTACAAACAATATCATCCAAAATAGAAAACATTTTATAGAAATTTTTCTCCATAAAATATTTCCTAGAACCTTAGTATGAAGTCATTGGGTCTAATTTACATTGTCCGTTAAAATTATTCTAATGAACTAAGTATAATGAACCCATTAGTAATATGCACTTCTCAAACTCTGCTTAACATCTCAGTTAGAAATTCCTCAGCCTGGTAAAAATAACTTGATATGTATGATCTTCTTATGAGACATTTTTTTGGATAGTATCCATAACTCAAACTCAATAGTACTCCTCTTTTTCCACAAACATGAAAATGTTTCAAATTATGATTTTAATGAGAATAAATTTATATGAATCCCAAAATATAATAGGTGGGAAACCGAATCCTTTATTATACGTACTCAAATACCTAACACCCAAAATTCACTCATATTTGAGCTTCATATTTGACCACGTAAACTATTTTAAACTCTTTGGGAAGTCTCTAAAATATTAATGAGTCCTCTAAGAAATTATCCATCATTAAAAAACTTAAATTTATTTCTACTGATTATTTGAGCCCTATTATATTTCATTTTATGATTCTATTTTTTATTTTTTACGATATAATTTTTCTGATGGTCATTCTTAATGAAATTGCATCTAATGATCTGTTTGAATCTAATGGAATATCTATCGAAAATTAAAATATGATGAAAAAAAATTAAGATACTCTGCCAAAAACTTGGTTGAAACATACAAATACTACAAATATATATATAAACCAAAATGTTTTCTCATTTGAAAATGATTCCTCATAACAATAGTCTTCAAATTTGGAGAGAAATCTTTGTACAATTTTCTCAAACCGATGAGTTGTCAATTTCATCAACTATAGTCCATCTTATGTTCTTCATCAAAATTTTGATAAATGTGAATTATTTTACATTAGGATTTGTTCTTGTTCCTAATTTAATAGGTCAATGTCTGGTCATGGTTTAATAAATCTTCATTAGCTCAACCTGATTGATTTCACATTATGACATATTTCTCATTATGGAGGAATACTCATTATGATGTGAAAAATTTTATGATGAATCCACCCATAAAATTTGAAAGTATTCAAATTTCATAAATTATAGCTCATTCAAAATTCTAAAAACCTCTATTTATTGTAATTTTGAATCTGATAGAAATTTTTCTTCATATAGGTAATCGAAATAACCTTTATGACTCCTAAATTTATTACAATGATATTAACATGAGTGTTTTTTTGGATTCATAAGAACTTCATGTTTGGAAAACCATCATCTGACCTTAGGATAGAATGTAAAGAACATTATAGCACATAAAACCCTTAAAAAATACTTCTTATGTTTTAGAAACATTCTCAATTTCATTCATATATTTTCAAACATACTAAAAAAACAATGTCTAATAGTTTTGATCTTCATATTGATATATATAAGATTGATCATTCATTAAATAAAAAAAATTATCTTTTTAAAAACATATGCATATGGTGTTACTTAGTTCGATGCTCTGAATCTGGAAAATTTCTTAATAAAAAACAACACTTTTATCTCCATTATTGTTAGGGTTTGAGTATTCATTAACATTAACATGTTTATAAAAATAGTCTTTTCAAAAATATTAGTTGTAAAAAAACAAAACATCGATAAAACAAAATATCACAAAGTTTCTTTAGGTGTACAATACCAAACATGTCTCAAAGAGAAAACTTTGAGATGAATGCCAATTAATTCATCTTAAATTTTTTGGTTAGAAAAACAAGGGAGAAATAATTTTTTATTGAATATAATGAAATAATTATACAAAGTAAAAATGTGTAAGTGGATACGCCATAAAAAATATATCATGGTGTATAGTAAGAAATAGGACTCAATAATTTATATTTTAGATAAGAATCACTTAGCATGAGTTGTCACTTATATGGTTTTTCTCTATCCCCATACATAATTAACATATATATCTTAAAAAATTATCTCTAAAACATAATATAAATATAACACCCCTTTATAAAATTATTTTATAACCATATATTATAATTATATTAAATTGTTATAGTTTTTTTTCATTATTGGGTATTATAAGATTGGATTTTTTGTTTCATATGTCCCCTGTGATTATGAGATCGATGATAAATAAGTGGTTTCAAGTTCATCAATTAAAAATAATTCAAGATGAATATTTTTTTAAATGATTACTAAAGTCCCATTTTCAATAGGTTAAAAAAAGAATATAACTTATGAAAATTGAAGTTGAGATGAACTTGTTTCTGATGTCTTTAATGATTGAAAGGTGATATATTGATAAATATTTTAAATATTAATACAAACATTATCAATCAATGTAACATATAAAATATATCATTATTATGTTATATTATAATTATATTAAATCCCATGATAATTTATGACATAATCATTATAATATCATTTTAAAGATGATTAAGTCGACATAAATGGAAACAAGTTATAATGATACTATGAGAAAGGGTATGTATTTAGATAATTAAAATGAGAAAACTATATAATCATAATCATTTCATAAAAATAATATATCCCCATAATTGTGACCATAAATGATGGGTAGTGTATATAAATTAAATTAATCATTCATGGAGGTTGAAGTTTATACCTATGCATGATTAATGAAACAATTTCTCAAGGAATGGAAGTAATGATGGTATATAAAAACTATTTCAAAGAAAATTATTTTTTATATACAGACATATTTATTCATAAAATCCATAATTTATACCATCCCTGGGAGGTGGTGATGAAAAATTAACAACATTACATTGTGGAGGTAGTAGTGTGCACATACACATGATTGATGCAATTTATTTTTCTTAGTGGGTGGAATGGATTAAATAATTTTTAATAAATTAATATAATGAGTCACAATTATTATCATTATACTTATTAAATTATTTTTATATTTTTATATAAGTCTATAATAATAAAAATTAAAACAGAAACATTATGAATAAGTGGATTATCATGGTGGGGATGTGAATTTTCACTAGTTATTCTCTTTTCAAATGAAGGAACTATTCTATCTAATTGTGAACCAAGAACTAAGAAAGTGAGATAAAATCATAAGTGGAAAAAGTCTCATATTTTAATTGATAAATTCAACGATATGGTGTGTCATTATTTATAGAATATGTTACACTTTTATAATTGAAGAGAATTGTAGTTTTGAAAATACCCATTGAATTTCAATTATGTTATTTTACTATTAAATTTTATGGGATTACAAAAGGGAAAAATGGATAAAGGGGTGATTTTTTTCTGTAAAACCTCAAATATACATTTTTAAACATGTTTTTAACATGTTTTGGAATTTTCCCCTTAGTTAAAGTCTTCTAACTATTTTTAGTTTTTATAAGGATAACTAATTTATAAAATATTAGTTAGTTTTAATGATAAAAATTAGAATTGAAATTATTATCTAATTTATACATAATTATTTCATAATCAAAAATAAATTTATCATATAATATTTCTGAAGGTCTAAAAAGTCTATTTTAAAATAAATGCATGTAATCAAGAAAAATTTGTTATTAGGAAAAACATGTTTTAGGAATTTAAATTATTTTTAACTTAAAAAGATCATGGTTACTGATTTCATGTTCACAAATAGATTTACTATAAAAATGTAAAATCTATTGTAATTTAAAATCAATCGAAAAAATAATTTCACATTAAAAATTCATGATTCAAAAAAACACTAAAATAGTTTTTTATATATTAATGTAACATTTTACTTTAGTTCTAAAAATATTGGACATACATTCACCGAGTAAAAATATTATTTGAAAATTAATAATTGTATTCATTAAATATATAATTATTCCTTGAAATTTTTTTCGTATTCAGGGTCATTCTTAAAAATTGTTAAAATAAAAAAAATTTATTTTCACTGAAACCGCATTTTTGACTAAAAATTGGTATTCTTGTAAACGACACAAAAAATAACAATAATAAAATATTAGAATTATAAATTGAAAAATTATGTTCATATTTTAAAAATCAATTTCTAAAATTTATAAACTCAATTGTTTAATAAATTTCTAAAATATAATTAATAAACAAATTTTTATTGGAAAATGAAATTTTCAATTATTAACATTTATTATTATTGTTATTTCATATAATTTAATGAATAGATTTGTGTTAAAAATTATTAATATAATATATAATATATCATAATTAATCATATTTTTCATAAAATTGAAGTATATAGCTTATAAAAAATAATTTTTAGAAAAATAATTTTCTAAACAAGAAATAACAAAATTAGTCAATTTTTTTAAAATTATTTCATTTAATTCATATTTAATGTAGTTTGTTTCTATATGTATATTTCATAATATTTAACAACTATTAATCCCAAAAAATTCAATGGCAATATTTTATTGGTTATACTTTAATATTAATATTTTATCTAAATATATCATGGTTTAGTTAAAGTTTAGTGCTCCTTATTGAGAAACTATAAAACATATTGTCTTATTTAATCAAAATAATATATTAAAACACTGGTTTTTTATATTCAACTCCATTAAAACAATTCTATCCTCACAATTTTATTTCCTAAATTTGAGTAATTTTTATCTAGCACTCATAATTAAATATACACCGCAAAATGATTAGGGGTTAATTTGAGATTTGAAATGAAATTTATCTATATTAAAAATTATTATAAAAACCATATAAAGATACCTAACCCATTTCAAATTATATATATAGTTATACTAATGGAATAAGATCTTTTTTGATAAGGAATATTGTCCCACACGCCTTGAGATTAATTTCTATGATAATTGTACAACTTTGGGTTTTTATTTATAACTCATTATTGAGTAGTTGGTGAAAATATACATGACATAAAAAAATAGAAAATAATGATATAAAAATCAATATATACTAAAATAGCACAATTTCATAGTATTTTCATTATTATCATAGTCATTAGTGACCATTTCTTCTATTAACCCTTGGATTGGGGAATTGAGTTTCATAATTCAAAATTTTATATCAATTGAAGAAAAATATTTTTTATATTATTTCTTTCCATTAAGTTAGAAATTCATAGTCATCTACAGAATTATATAATTTAACTATCACTTTTTCAAAATTTCCCCCATGCTTCTTCCATGATTTTTGACATTAAGGAAATTTAATTTTCTTTCCTTCATCATCTTTCTCAACAAAATTTCTTTGAGATTTTATCATTTTATTATTTTTTGAGTTTGGTATTTCAACTATTTTCACATTTTTAATATTAATTATTGATATTTGGTTTAGAATAATCAAATTATTATTCAATCTGTATTCTATTCAAATAAAATAATCCTTGGGGTAATATTTATAATTCTTGGTTCACCCATAGTTACTTCTAGTTGCTTCCATTCCTAAAACCAAAAGTGAAAAAATGAGGGAAAAAATTCAATATATAGGGGATTATCATAATCAATAACATAAAATTGATTCACCCATAAATCGTTTTACACTTATCTTGACATTATCATGTAATTACATTAGTAGACAATTTATCAGTCAAAATTTAAACTCTGTTACATTAAGATTGATTATCTTATACTTTTCAACCTAATTCCACAAAGTAACTATGAAATAAATCCTTAATATTTGATCATAAAGTGTATATAATCAACAAAATCTTCTCTCCTATGAGTTTAAATCCCAGTTTGTAGTAATAGGTCCACACATCATGCATTAGGGTGATTATCAATATAATGCTCAGCCAACCATTTACATGGTGATTTACCCTAGTGGAATCTTCTCTACAACTACATACACATTCTAGTTTCTAGAGAAAGATATATTTATAGGAAACAATATAATATCTTTTATACCAAAAGATCATGATTTTATTCAATACTTAGACATATTCAAAAGGATTTCACTAATGTTATATTATCCCAATCTCTAAATTAGATGTGCATTTTTACCTTTACATTAAGTCATATAATACCATAATTATTTATCTATACCTTTAAAATTATGATCTATCTTAGTTTATAAAAAATTATATTATTACTAACAGACAACATAGTCTCCAAATTTATCTAAAATTGATATCAACTGCAACACCTTAGACCCTAGATCTCATATCTGATGCTCATGAAGACATAATTTATATACAGGATTCATTACATACTATAAATTCTATAATATAACTATCCCGTGATTATATGAATTATAGAAATAATCACATTGCATATATTCCAAAAATATTATAGGTTTAGTTCTTTAAATACTTTAGAAAAATTAAAATGAACAAATCCCATGCCTTTCTCAACTGGTGAATATATTTTTCTATTTAAGAAACTAGTTAATCCATAATAAGTCTTCGACATCTCAAACATTCTATCATGTTAGACATATTATTTACAATAAATTTCTTCATTACATGGGGAAATGGAAGCCTAATAAGGAGAAATCTAAAATTCTCTATAAGGGAAAATATATAAATGAGGTAATCATTGAATAAAAATTATGGAATAAATAAGTAATCAATATAATTCCATAAATAATTGTAACTAAGAGAATAATATATCCCTTTATATTAATGAAGATAAATATATCACTTGGATAACAATAACCAGTTCCTTAGCAATGAAATGTATAATTTTTTATAGCTAATTCCATATCAAAATCAAAGAAACATGATATTAAAATCATGATCAGACCATCAAGGACAGTTTTTATTATATTAAATAATACACAAAAATACCCATGTTTGTTTTTTTCAATAGACCTACCAATGCATCAAGGGGATATATATAATACTAGACCCCACCCATTACTTGATTAAATATAATTTTTTAATAATATGAGATATTGGGAAAAAAATAAATGATAAAATGTACTATAATTATACTTATTGAAACAAAAATATAAACAATACCAATACTTTTTCCCATGTTAATAAAATGGGAAAATTTATGATAAACCATCTATAAGAAGAAGGTGGATGGTCAAAAAATACATGGTCAACATTACAATAATAAGTTTTATTTGAATAAAAACATATATAATAAAAATACTAATAATGATTTCCATAAAATAACATTTATTCTAGACGAACAACATCCAATATAAATTATTTATAATTTTATGTTCACATTGTATAGATCAATGAGTATATAACTAAACCAATTATGTAACAACATGGCCATAATGCATCCTGATAAATAAGGTGGATGGTTGAAAAATAATTATACACATTAAGTGATAAATATTTTTCAAATGGTTTATATGGAAGGAATTTATTTCTCTATAAAACCAATATATAATACCACATAATACAATCAAAGGGATGAGTATATTGAACATATGTGAAATACGTTCACGAGAATAATCATAAATGAAAATTCATTTATAGAGATCCCTTACAACTAGGGATAACAATGAACTAATATCAATTTAAATAAGGTAAAATTATTTATCTAGTGAATACAATGAAATAAAATGATTATGACTCACCATATAAAGTAAACATAGTGCACAACATAAACATGTCTCAAGGATTTATTGATTAAGATAAAGAACCCCTACGACATGAGAATAATTTTAATCAAAACACCTTGAAAGATAGGGATTTTAATTGAACATAAAATACTATAATTATAATATAATTCAACATATTAATATTAAAATAGGTAGTATATACACCGTAAAAATAAATCTATGTTCATAATACCATACAAGTCACAATAAAGAGAATTTGAGTCAAAAGCATGTATAGATTTTGTAATCATTGAGTCTGAAATTCATGAGATAAAGAATATGGAATTGACTATCATGAAATATAACATAATAATGAATCAAAATATTCATGTGGTTGTAGATACACCATGTCAAATATGTTATTGTGCACAATAAGAAATATTTCTCATGAATTAAGATTTGAAAAAAGAATCTCTTACCTTGTATTCCCACCTACACGATTATTCTATAACCTCATGTATAATAAACATATATTACATAATAAATTATAATATAACCATAATATAAACATAAAACCCATTTTATAGTTAAATTATGAACCTATATTTCAAATATAATTTCCAATTATAGTTTATTATCATTATAGGGTTGTGAAAACTTTTAGTTTTTGTTTTTTAAATACCTTACAAAGAAATGATAAATTCTCACTAAGTGGATTAAAGTTCTATATCACCCCAATATTTAATGTTACATTAACTTCCATAGATTTTGTTTCATACAACACCAACTTGGATTGTGCAACTCATAAGATTGAGTTTCTGTGAGACAACACTTTAGTGTTATAATTATTTAAATGATATATTTATAATGTATCCATTAAATATACTAATATTAATAGTAATAAATTATTTAGAAATTTAATATATAATGTTTTAACGTTAATAAAAAATATTTATATTGAAATGTATATGTTTTGATAAAATAGTTATATGTTGAGAAAATATTATTTTCTTAAAGGAACTACTTTTTATGTCCTTTTGTGAACAATAATAAAATTAATTCTAGACACTTTATAAATTGAATTTGATATAACATACATCATTTTTAATTTCGTAATATCAAAATAAGATTAGAGATATTTTTTGGTATTTTTTTTGAAAACATTCTATTTTTGATGAATACTGAAAAACTCTGCAATTTTTTTAAAAATTAACTCTCTCATTTAAATAATTGTTTTAAATTAAATTTATTAATGAACAAAATTGATAAATAATATAAATATTAAACCAATGTAGTTTATTGAAACTATTTTTATAGTATATTTATATATAAAAATTTATTGAACATTTGATCGTCTCTTTTAACTCCTATATAGCAACATTTTATATTTTTATTAAATGTAAATTTACTACTTTTATGAATAGAATTTAGAAAAAAAAATACATGGTTGTAATAAGTATAAAAAAAAAATTTCTAATTGGATCAAAATAATTTTTTTGAATAGTAACATTTGAATTTTGTTTTCCATGCTTAAAGGTAAACGAGATAATTAAATGTAAAAATAATATTATAATAATATAAATTTACCTTAACACATATAAAAATTTCATTTGATAATTATTTTTAGACCCAAATAAACCTTAGTTCCTAAATATAATTGTTTTTATTCCATTTTTGTTACAATATAACATTTATTATATTTAATTTGAAGAAAAGTTGAAAATGAAATATTCAAATTTTAATAATTATATTATTTTTAATATGAGGTTATATAAGCGATATGGTCTCCAATAAATAGTATTTATAAGTCTAATAAATTTGTATCCATCATGATAATCTGTTTATATTATTTATACATTAAATAAATAAATTAAATGGGGACACAATGATGATGGAGTCATTGTTTAATTAATTGAGATATCAAATAAATAATATTAAAAATATTAAAATAAATATAATTAGACATAATTAGTGACATAAAATAATTTTCCATAAAACATAGACATGTTAGTGACATATTTTAATTATTTTTTAGATGTTATCATGTTTGTTTTATATTTTTAAAAATGAAAATATTGAATAGTATTAAAATTAACATAAATAATATTTTTATAATAAATATAAATTTATTAAATGATGTAAAAGTCATAAAAAATAAATTTCATATAAATAGAGTTTAAACTATCAAATTTTTCACAAATTATCCAATTGGGTTTCTTTTTTCATTATATAGTAACTATATTAACCCAATAGTGTAAAAATACAAGAAGAAATGGTAAGAGTTAAACTATTTAACTAAATGTTAAATCCCAAATCTAAGGTTCAATTTATGACCTAAACATGTCTAAAATTAATATTATGAGATTATTTAGACATATACGCATCTTATACTCTATATAAATCAAATTGGGTCTGTTTTAAAATGAAAAAAAATATATAGTAAATTAATATTTTACGATCTTTCAGAAGTTCCCCTCACCACTGTTATAAAAGGGAACTTATCCTTCTCTTTAATTTACACCTCCAAATTTCATTCTATCATACTAAAAAATCCTATTTCCTCTCCAAAATTCCCTCACAACATCGTAGAGGACATACTTTCAGTATAAATCCATCCTATGGTGTCCTTTTGTGCAAATAAAAAGAATATACCCAAAAAATGGTTAATTGTTTTATCACCTCTTTGAATGTTGTCTTCTTCTTATACATCATATTCCTATTTTGTTTCCATAATAAAGTAATAAATACATCATATAATATATTATGAGGTATTTTTATTATTATGGGACAACCATTTTCTACATTTTACCCATCCTATGAATAACTATATCACCATGTGTGCATATGTACGACTTAACATCTCTATGTCATAGTATAAACTGTTTTTCATGTACACATTATTTAAATGGGTATAAATATAAATATAAAGGATCTAAAAAATAAATATAAAATTATATTGTTTCAACAAAATTCATATTATATTCAATTTCATACTATTTAACCATTAAATAAATGTTATCTTCCCTCGTACGTCTGTACGATTCACCGTCTCCATGATGCGATGAGATTCATCTTCCACATTCACCATTCAAGAATGATTATAAAAATATATATTATTTCTAAATATGAAATAAATGAAATAAAAATTCAACTAGAATATTTTTTGTGTGTGTGTGATTGTTTATGTACATTATCTTTATTGACTTACTTCCATTCAATACGATAAGAAAATTAAAACAGAATTTACACATAAATGCGACCAACCATATCCATGAATGGTGTATTCCATTTCATATATATATCTATTATGAAAATTTATATTCTGAATTTATATGATATATTAATCATGTTATAAAATTTGTATGTATTTAATTTTTATCTATATAATATGATCAACGATAACAAATCAAAACTTGTATGATAAAGTAAGCAATTATTACACGAAATGTTTTTATATCTTGGAAATTATTAATAAGTGGGTAATATAAATCCAGAAATGAATAAAATATAATATCATAAATATTTTTTTGATTTTTTTAGAAGTTAATAATATGTTTTAAACCATTATACAGGCGTTTTAGAGAAGTACAGAGGAAATCGTACCTAAGGTAATAGAATTCTATATCACTTTTAATTTTCATGAGATATAAGACATGTTCATCACCTATTTATTATGTGTGGTGTATGTAATTCCCCTATTATGTTTAATATCGTGAATAAAATTTTAATCATGGTATTCAAATATTCATTTTGAAGTTATTGATATTATTATTATTTTTTATATTTTTATTGGACTCTTTGAATATTTAGAAAATTAATAATTTCTTTATTTCAATAATCATGATATTATCATACATATTTATTTATATGTTTATAAAATATCATAATGATAATTTTATTTTTATTTTTATATTTATTAAAAAAATAAAAAATAAATATTTTAAGGTTATTACGAATGGTGTTATGTCTAAAAGGGGCCTAGATACCCTGATTGGGGGGTTGAATTAGGGTATGGATATTCGTTCAAAAAAAATCCTACCCCACTAGATGTTGACCTATTTATTAAAAGGATCAAATTTTTTTCACTTGTGTGTCAATGTTGATATTTTAATTCCTTCCTTATTCGATGATCATTCATGGAATGTAATCCAGGAAAGAAAACACAAATGTAGTCTTATTTTTACTTGGTTGACCCTCACTATGACACATCCAAGGAGAAAACAACAACGATGTGTCGTTGTACCAAATCCACTAATCTTCACTGTTGTTTAAAAGGTTCGGGCTAGATCTTATATGTCTAGGATCACTTCCTTTATAATTTTCATGGTGTGCACACTATAGTCCCTAGGGTCACACCATATGCCTCTTCCTCTAGCTCACTACTAGTGGGAAGAATCACCCTCTTGCTCTTCCATTTATCACTACTGTTTAAAGGGATCCCCTCATAGTTTATAGACTTGTAGGTCCTTTCATTATCTCGAATTAATTCATCATCTACTGTGTGTAGATTCTATATTGATATCCCACATTCATCATCTGATGAATACCAGTTTTCCACTAAATACTATACAATATATTTTAAAACACATTCACAAAGAAAACTACTTCATGGAGATCCTTATTTTTCAAAGGTCACTTCTTCGTGAACCACCCTATTTATCAAAGCTTATAAAATACTTTGGGTAGTACATGAATTTCTCAAAGCTCAATATAGCCTTTTTTATGTCCCCATCTTTTGTAAATCTCAACATAGCCGCCATGAATCTCATTCCTTTCATAGAGCTCACAAATCCTTGGAAACATGTATTTAGTTTTACATTGATAAACATAGCCTCTCCGAAGAAACATCACAACCGACCTTTTCTAACCATCTTTTTGAATCAAAAGACTTAGTATTTTTAGAAAAAAATATCTACATTTATCAGGGGGATTGATCCCTATTTAGAGGGTTTTAACAAACTCTAGAACCTTTTGCTCCATGTCACCACCATGCAATCCCATTTCTTAACACTTCAAAATTCTTGAAAAAATTCTCTCTATTTCAAAAATCTCCATGGATTTTTTCATGTTTGAAAAGAACATCATAATAGTGCAGTATTAAATCAATTTATTTGCACTTCCATTAAGATAATTTTTATAATCACAGATCCTTACATCAAAACCATTGTTCCACCACAATTCCATCGCAATGATCTTCACCTATACCATTCACGAAGTTCATCATAATTGCAAAGATCACCATCAAAATTCTTCATTACCTTTAAAAATACACCTCATGAAGACTATATTTTATAAATTCATGTATTTTTCATATTTTTATGAGATCTTATTGGAAATAAAAATTTATTTATTCTTACAAAAATCCAATGTTTGGACCCCAAAAATTTAAAAAACAATGAAAAATGGCTCTAACTTTTATCTATTCATTTTTTACCACCACCAGATCTTCATTTCTTTTTTCAGGGTTCTTTGTGAACATGGGTTTTTAAAAATATCTCCAGAACTCAACAATTTATCATGGAAACCTTCTTTTTCAACAAAAAAAATGAACCCAAAAATATTGTAATGCTACCTTGATAGATTTCTTCCCAAAAATATCCTCCATTGGGTCTATTGAAAACTCTTTCATCATTCGATACCTCATTGAAGTTTATTGATTCTCCAGCTACCATTCACCTCTTGTGATTCCAATAGCGATAAAATATTTACTCAACACATACTCTAAGACCCCATGATCAATGATCGGTGTGTCAAACAAGAGTATAATGAAAATTTAATCAATGAATTACTTCATTACTGTCATCAATTCTTGAAACTACACTAATAATGATAAACTTATATCATCAGATACCTCATCTATCATGATCTATATTCTTTGATCGATCACTTTTATCATTGTCTAATATAATTATCCCTCTATATTTCTACTCCCCCTATCTCACTTCTCCAACTATCAACTTCTCCCCGTGTCTTTGAAATAGACATTTTCTTACTTGATTTATCCCCCATAAATAGACATACTTTCTCCCCCTTTATCAAGGAACCCAAAGGGAACTCTTTTACATTTAACAACAGAGTAAGGGACACAAATAAGTATATTTGAGGAAAACACATCATACCTTAGTGAGAGGGGGTGTTTCCCATCCGCACATTTTCATGTGTGGGGAGTCAACCAAACTACGAGAGAAAGTTGATTCCTTTGAAATGCTTCTTTGGGTAAAGCCTTTGTAATAATGCATAGAACCTGTAGTTTTATAGGCACATACTCCAACTTGATAAGCCAGTGTTCCACCTTCTCCATTATAAAAGGAAATTTCTTTTTAATGTGATTTTTACTTGAGTGATGGACTTTATTTTAACTATGGTTAACAGAAGTTGAATTATCACATTGAATTTTGGTTAGAGACATCACTTCAACACCCATATCTTCAAGAAATTTTTTCATACACAATAAATATGTGCACGCTAGAGTTGCATAAATATACTTAGATTCTGTGGTGCTCAATGAAATGGAATTGTGTTTCTTTCGTAGCCAAGAAATACACAATCCATCATGATAGGAGGAACCACCTACTGTTGATTTCATATCTTCTACTAAACTATCCCAATCTGAATCTATATATACCAATAACTATTATAATGATTTTTTATTTTATATTAAAAAATCCACAGTTCCCTTGATATACTGAAGTATTATTTTCAATAAAAGTATGTGGCTTTCATTGGGATTTCATTGATACCTTACTTCTTGGCATTTGGAGAAAACAATATCAAGTATTTTTGTTGTTAAGTATAGTAAACTTCCAATGATTTTTCTGTACTCTGTGATATTACCTACCTTAACATAATCATCTTTTCATAGTTGTTGTGGTTTAAATAAAAAATATAATTAACTCTAGTACATTGAATATAATATCTTTCAGAAACTGGTCTAGCCTTTAATAACATGCACTTGGATCTTTCTTCAACTAATATAAGTCCTTCTTCAACCAAAAATTTTTTCTTCTCATTTTTATGAATAAGAAAACCATCTGGTTGGTCAATATAAACTTGTTCTTTGAAAAACCCGTTTAAAAATGTTTTCTTGACTTCCATCTAGAAAACCTTGAACATTCATTTCACTGCTAAATCCAAAAATAATCTTATTATCTCTAGCAATGAAATAGGTGAAAAAGATTCATCACCATCAATCCCCTCTATCTAGGAGTACTGTTTTCACACTAGTCATGCATAGTTTCTTATCATTTTTCCATATTAATTTATCTTATTATGGAAGACCCATTTAGTCCTAATGACTTTCTTGACTGTTAGCCTCTAAACAAACACCCATATCCGATTATTCTCAATTTTTTCAAGCTATTCATTCATAGTCTGAACATAGTTTTCATCTTCAGATGATTCCTCATACTCATTGTGATTACCTCCATATGAATCTAAATTTTAATCTTTTACTCACCCTGATTTTCCCACCTTCACATTGCTTTTATAATGAAACTGTTCACTGGATAGTTAAAAATTTAGTTCATTCTCTAATACAATGACATTATTGCTTTAAAATAATTTTGTAGCCTCAGGATAAATCATTATTAATATTCTCTTGTATCTTTGTGGAATCATGAGAACAATCAGCTGATACCGTATTGTTAGATCAGAATATATAATCATGAAATACATGAATCACTACTACAAACACGGACTTTATCATCACTAAAAATGGCCTTTATCAGTGCTAGAAAAGCGCTGATAAAACCAGCGTAGATAAAGGGGGGGGGGGGTCCCCTTTATCAGCGCTCCGAAAAGCGCTGATATAGGACCCCTTTATCAGCGCTAAAAAAAGTGCTGATAAAAGTACCCCTTTATCAGTGCTTTTTTTAGCGCTGATAAAGGGGTCCTATATCAGCGCTTCCTTTATCAGCGCTTTTAAAAAAGCGCTGATAAAAGTAAAAAAAAAATTAAAAAATTTAAAAAAATTTAAAAAAATTTAAAAACTACTGCCAATCAGGGGGGGCATTTATAGCGCTTGAACCCCCTTTTATAGTGCTTGAACCCCCCTTTTACAGTGCTTTTCGGCCCCTATACAACACCCTATGCACCCCACGCACCCCCTCCACCCTTTAACAGCGCTTGCTCCAATATTCCTCATGCGCGTGCACCCCTGCCTCCACCAGGATTTGAACTCCAGACCTCCCCCCTGCGCACCTAAGCCCTTACCACTACTCTATTTTGATTTTCATTTCAATTCATGATATATATATATATATATATAGTTATATTTATTCGTATAGTAATATATATTTATATTAATATATATATAGTTATATTATAATATATATATATAGTGGTATTAATATATATCTATATATATATATAGTTATATTTATTCGTATAGTAATATATATTTATATTAATATATAGTTATATTAACATATATATAGTTATATTAACATATATATAGTTATATTAACATATATATAGTTATATTAACATATATATAGTTATATTAACATATATATAGTTATATTAACATATATATAGTTATATGAATATATATTTATATAGTTATATTAATATATATATATAGTGATATTAATATATATATTTATGGTGATATTAATATATATATTTATAGTAATACTAATATATATATATGTAGTTATATTAATATATATATATATAGTTATTAGATTAATATATATATAGTTAGATTAATATAAATATATATAGTTAGATTAATATATAGGTATATAAATATTCATATATTGGTATTTTAAATAAAATGGATATTAGTTATTATTTAGATAAAGATAATATATTTTATATGTAAATATGTTTAATTATTTATTTAAAAAATTTAATTTTTAGGTGAGAATATATAAAAAATATGTACATATAATTATATATTTGATTATAAATAGCAGTTATTTATAAAAAAAGATGAAATTTCAAAGGAATAATATCAATATGAATGTAATACCTTAGAATAAATTTATTCCCCACCAAGAAAAGCCAATAATACCCCCTTAAACGAGTTTGAAAATCCACAAAATGTTAAAAAATCTGGGTACCCCGACAAAAAACTCAGTTTTGGAGGCCTTTTGGGCCTCTTTTGGCCTCCAAAAACGCTTGACTGAGTTCCCCCCGAGTCACATAGACATATAGCTCATCGCAGGCTTCGATTTGATATGTGGTAGAGCTCAAACGGACACCCGGATCAAAAGTTATGGCCGTTTGAAGTTTGAGTTGCATTTTCAACATATTTTGGATCTTTTTTTAATTTTTTTATTTTTTTAGTCCTCAAATTGTTATTAAATGACTATTACTCCATAATTATTATCAAAATATTAATTAAAAATATTTTTTTAATTTTTTAAGAAGTTATTTTCACTAAATATCTTAAATATTAAGTATAATAAGTGTAAATGTACATTTATACTTATAAAAAATATATTTAAAAAATATATATTATATTTATATAACAATATAACTATATTTATATATTAATATATTTTTAATTTTTTTTGAAGCCGACCCTTTATCAGCGCTAAAAAAAGCGCTGATAAAGGCCCCCTTTTTCAGCGCTACTAAGAAAGCGCTGATAAAGGGGGGCCCTTTATCAGCGCTACTAAGCAAGCGCTGATAAAGGGGGGCGCTGCAAAAAACTGTTTTTGTGGTAGTGAATTTTTCTAGTTCTCCCCCAGTCGGTCTTCTTGATATTAGATAACATAATCATCCATCCTATATATCCCATAGATATCATACATATGATTATAAGATTGAATTATCCCCCTATGATGAGAAATTATTCCTATTTTTGGGACCACTTTTTATACCCACAATCATTCTTATTCGCCTGTATTATTTATTCTCATGTGGCACTATGAAATGAGCCATCAAAAACACTATAATACTAATAAGTAAAACATGGTGTAGGAAATACGAGATAGTGTTAATAACTCAATCACTATATATTGTGCTCGGTTACTTCAAAATACCTCATATACTCATATAACATTAACTCCTTTCCTGTAATTCTTCCAGATTCTTTCTTCATCACTGGTAACTGATTTTAAAAAGTTGACATTATTGATCACATCACATCAAAACATTTCATATTTTTATACCACTTCCCCTAGGATCATATGTTCCTTTAAACTTGAGACACTTAAACATAATTTAATTTCATTTATACACATAGCGATAGGGGTGCTTTTTGTTTTATATAAACCTCAAAAATCCATTTGGAAACATTTTTTAACATGTTTTTAATTTCCCTTTCTAATTTGTTTTACTATTTGTACTTTTTTCAAGGTAACTAGTTTTTAACCTTATTAATTAATTTTAAGGAAGAAATTAATAATTTATATTATGATCTAATTTAAATTTTTTTATTTGAAAATATAAAATAATTTTAAAACGTAAATTTTTTAAAGGTGTACAATTTTAGTTTTAAAATAAACTAATGTAATAATGTAAAGTTTTTATTTCTATGTTTTAAGTTACTCCTTAAATGTGATTTTGAAATATATCGTTTATTTAGTAACATAAATAAATAAAATGAATGGGTATTTCAAAGAAATTGAAAATTCAATTTCACCTTAAAAATAATGAATTCAATGAAAATACTACAAAAAATATTTACTTATTTAAGTGAAATATTACATTAGTTCTAAAAATACAAGACATAGATTTTTGACAATTAAAGAATGTTTTAAAATGATAAATTTTGTTCCCTAAATACATAATTGTTGCTTAAAATATTTAGTAGTATTATTGGTCACACTTACATAATGAAAATAATTAGAGTTATAATTATTTCAAAAACCATATTTTTAGACTAAAAATATTCTTTTTTATAAATAACAAAAAAATTTATCTTAATATAATATTGTTTTTATAAATCCAAAAATAATGTTCATCTTGTAAAAATAAAATTCTAAAATTTATAAATTCAATTTTGAAATAAAATAACTAAATATAATGAAATTGTTCTTTTGATTAGAAAATTTCATTTTCAATTATTAATTGTCATTATTATTATTAGATAACATATACATACTAAGTTTGTGTTAACAAATTATTAATATCAAACACAGTTTACAGTGATTAATAATATTTTCATAAAATAGAAATACATATCATAAAGAATGAAATTTTTTTGAATCATACCTTTCTAAATAATAAATTATCTTATTAATAATTTAAGGTAAAGTAATCATACTTCATTCATAGTAATATTATATGTCATTTTATTTATATATACATTTCATAAATCGGTTAATCCTTTACATTTACATAAATTCAATGGCTAGGTTTTAATGTTCATTATTAAATATATTTATTTTACCTAAATATATAATTATTTTATTTATATTTAGAGTTACGTGTGGACCAAGATATTGAATATATTGAATTATTTAAAATAAGTCATATATTAAAATCATACATTGTTAGACTCAGAATAAGAATGGATCAAATTTCAACTGGTTGTACCATTATCTCAAGTTTATTGTGAGTGATTGATTATTCTTATAGGTGTCATCAAGTATTTGACATCACCATATTTGGAGGTAAGGATTGTCAGTGCCATGTTATTTGGAACTATTATAGACTATATATAGGTTTGGTATAGTTTTTTACCTACTATATCTTCCATTTCAAGTGTATTGGAATTCAATTTGTATTCTATGCATCACAACTTCCATGGTATTATCTCAATACATATCATGTGATCGATACCAATGACATTGAGTTTGAGGATAATGCATATATTGATGAGTATTCGATTCAGATAGTGAATCAGAGTGAGAATAATATTTATTGGAATGAGGTTCCTATGGTATGAGTGCTTTAGTAGCGTAAATATATACTTGAGGATATGTGAGAGTGGGAATCTGTTATACAAACCATGTGTCTAATTTTATCCTCCAAAGAGTCTCAATTATGGTTAGGAAAGTAACATATGGATGGATTTTTATATAATTTCTAATTTTATCCACCAAATAGTCTCAACATTTTTGATTATTATGGGTATTTCATTTCCACGTGATTTTGAAAACCACAAAATGTTTTAGGGGAATCAATATTAATGATCAAATCTCCTTCATTTCTCAGAATATTTGGTTCATAGTAAATTAAACCATGTCCCAACCCATAAGGATGATATCACGAATTTCAGACATAGATGGATGGTTGGAGGAAAACATACCAAAATGTGAAATCTACCCATGTGGGGTTCAGTTCCCTTGAAAATGGGAGCCACATTGTTTTTTCATAGTTTAGAAAATAGTGAAACCAAACTATGTGCCTACCCAACCTCTTTTAATGTATTATTTTAAAATAATTCATATGAGTATTTAAAAACACACAGACTACTTTTTTTATAGCTTGTGAATCTTGTATTGTTTACTAAAAAATAGTTACCAGATTTAGAGACTCCAAATGAATGTTTGATATAGTATTAAATGTAGTGGAAGCAGTTACCTTTAGTGGAAATGGTAGATCTATAGATTAGTGATACTTTCCAAAGCTTTTTTGTAATGAATATCATTTCATCTAATGGAGAATATTTTTACATTTGAGTTATGTTTTCATGTAATTTATGTAAAGGAGTGATACATTGGTTTCATGTCCATATATTATTGATTTTTGGTCAATATGAGGATTTATTTTGGATATCATCAATGTTTCTAATGGATGGAATCCCATGTAAATATGAGGTTGGTTAAATCAGTTGACAGACTGGGGCTTGATGTATAACTGTTTGGGACCACATACAAATGTGTACAATGATAATTAGATGTTTATTGATCTATGTGGATTCTTATTCATAGTGATTGTAAACACTCTAATATTATGAAATAGTTATTTTTGTTAGATCATATTATATGGATGTATGAATTATCTTTGAAACATTGTGAACCATTATTTCCCTTTCTTGATTTCATTTTTTTATTTATTTATTATGTGATATTTGAGTGAATATTTTATATCGAGGTGACATAGTGTGGTGAATAGGTTGATTCATTTTGTAACACCTCAATCTTCTAGGTATGTTTCCCTTTGAATAATTCAATAACTTGCGTTGTACGCAACTTAGAGATTTAATACACCATGACCAATCAAACTAACTGTTATGAATAGTAATACCCACTTTTTGAAATTTTATAAATTTTATTTTTTAAAAATGGACTTCATTATTGAATTCGGAATATTGAAATTAGCATATGGTGATTTTTTTGTATTTTTTTGAAAACTTTTACTTTTTGATAAATAGTGAAAAAAACTGTGTTATTGTTTAAAATTTACTTTTTATTTAATAATTAGTTATTTTAATTAAATTAATATTAGATAAAAGTAGACACATAATAACTATTTAGTTTTAATAAAATTCATTAGAGTTATGTTATAATAATATTAAATATATAAAATTTTATTGAACTTTTTACCATCTTTTACCCACCTTCTATGTGCATTTAAATATTTACATAAAACGTAATTTTATCTCTTCTTTGAATTGAATTTCAAAAATCAAAGAGACAATTTTTCCATCAATAATTAAATTGTGGTTCAATAAGATAAAAATAATTTTTGGTCAATAGTGACTTTTGACTTTTATTTACCATGGTTAAAAGTAAATAGAATAATTAAAGGTCAAAATCATATTATAATTACCCTAAAAGATGGTCGAATACTATTGGATAAGTGTATTTCTACCAGAACCATCCTTAGGAATAAAATATGATCCTTTATATCCACTTGTATTAGATTATGACATTTATTATTATTTTATTTAAAGAAGAGTTAAAAGTGTTAAATTCAATGTTTAATAACTAAAAAAATTTAATATAAGGTTATACATAATATAAATTCGACTATAAATATTAATTATAAAGATCAAATGATTTAGTAAATAATGGTATTTTATTTATAATTTTTAGTCCCTAAATAATTAAATTTTTTTATGACACTATGATAATGCAATAATTACCTTATTCTTGAAAGATTAAAATAATTGATATTTTAAATACCCCAATAAATGTAAATTTTGACTTATGATGAATTAAAATAATTTAATAGATTAATTTGAAAATTTAGTTTTGATTAAATGAATTTTTTTTGAAGTACTCATGTTGTTTTTACTTCCACAAAAATCAACGACTAAATAGTGTCAAAATTGACATGAATGAGGTTTTAAAAAAAATACTATATTATTAAAAGATATAATAGTACTAAAAACATAAGGCTTGGAAAACGGATTTATATAATAATATATATATTATTAATGAACCACTAGGGGTTAATTTGTCATTTTATAGTATGATTATTAACCATTTATTATAATAATACAAGAATTCGTGGTAAAAGACAAACTATTTAACTAAGAATAAAATCTATAAGATAAGGTTAATATAGTGACATAAACCTATCTAAAACCTATTTGTTAAGAGTTTTTTGACCCATACATACCTTATCTGAGAAATAAATCATTTTGGAGCCATTTTTAACCGAATATAATTGTATAATTGATTAATATTTCAAGCTTTTCCTAAAGTGACAGTCACCTCTCTTATAAAAGGGTACATCCCCTTATCTCAAAATCACACCTCCAAAGCCATTTGGTTGGACCAAAACCAACCCTAATATACTCTCAAATTCACTCAATTTGACTTAGTGTCCTTAATGTAATTATAAAGCCAACCCAAGGAGCCTTTTTGATCAACTCAAAAGGAAACACCAAAAGAAGAGGTAATAATCTAACCACCTTTTTTCAAAGTTCTATTCTTCTTCGACTTCCTATTTCTTTGTTGTTTCCATAAAAAAAATAATAAATCCAGTACCTTATACATTATTTAATGTTATTATAAATATGGTATAACCATATTCAATATTCTATCCATCCTATGAATGACATGTCACCATACGTGCGTACGAACGACGTACCGTCTCCAGGTTGGGGTATAGTTTGTTATTCAAACACTTCATTATTTGGATGGGTATAATAATGGGTATAACAGATGTAAATAATAAATATAAGATGTTAATTATTCATTATATATTATATAACATCAAATAACATACTATTTCTCAACCAATATAATGATATTGTCGCTCGTGCGTATGTATGGATTACCATCTCCACGAACGCAATGAGATTCATTCCACATCGTAATAATTAAAACATAATTTTCATTTTATGATTAAAAATGATATTTAAGAACCTAATATCATTTTTTATATGAATAAAATATGTCTTATCCTTAACAAACATGGCATACACAACCAAACATATAATGGAAAGAAAATCAGTTAACACCCGAAATAATGATACTACTGAAAAATTATTTACAAAACAATATTAGAAGATAATTTATGATATCATATTCATGTATGTGGTTCTTTTATAATTTAATAAATATTATTTAACTATTATACAGTATGTTAACTTACTCTCGACCATGGAAAACTACATGGTAAGGGTTAATTTTAAAATCTATTTATTATCTGAGGTTGCTTATACGTGAGTATCCAATGGGACCTCTTTACCATCCACATCCTTATTTCATATAAATGTACATTAATTTTTTTTTAATATTTCTTATAATATGGTTTAAAGTCATTTATTCCATTTTTTGACTTTTTATAAAATGTTTATAAAGGAATCTTTCTGTCATTTTCTAAACAAGGTTCTTTACAACCTTTTCGACAAAATTAAGGAAAGAATGTTTTTTATACGATGAGTGTGGATATTTTTTACCATTATGACACCGTCAAAGAATCCCTTGAAATCTTAAAAGAATATTTAAAAATTAAATGTTTTATATTATTATTATAATACTTTTAAATAATTTCATTATAAAAAGATGTATTTCCTTCAATTAGTTTTTATTTCATCTAAGTCAATATCCATTGATGGATTTTAAACATGATTGAAGTTGATTTATTATGATATGAATATTCCATATTGTATTGAAGGTTTTGTGATATGTTTAAATGTGGATTTTTTATTTTTATACCATTCATGGTTAATAGATAATGTGATTACATTTCTTATGAAATTTTTAATACGAATGTTTATGTTATGTTTCAACCTTTTCTTATGAGGAATCCATTGGACTTAGTAAGTGATGAGTGGAGCCTAATATAGCTCCTCGATGCATCGGTAGTTCTCAGGAGACAAAATAATTTCTTGGAATAAGGCCTTGACCAAATCTTATTTTTAGTCTTGGCATGAGGCCTTGACTATGTGGTTATGATGTCTGACATTATGAATTTCGTTGTTATGAAATTGGATAATGATATTACATGTGATTATTCGACTAGTAGAATATCCATGTGAATATGTAAATAGAATTATTTAATTTATCATTGCTATATTATGCTGATGTTTATGTTTAAAAGGTTGTGTTTTATTCTTATACATTTACTTAAATGTCTATGCTTATTTATGAATGTTTCTCCTATATTGTTATCCTTACTGATCTTTTGAGCTCACCCCTTTCTATGTTTTATTTTTCCCAGAATGCAAAGAAGTATATTATGACTAGACTTCAGGGATAGTCTAAGAGAAATGAATCTGTTCAATAGAGAAAATATTGTTGTTGTTTTTCATTTTTTAATGTAATTTAAAATTTATAAATGTATCTAATACATACAAGGAAACTAAACTGATTTTTCTATCGAGATTCGATCTCTTGTGATCATGAAAATGTTATGTAATAATGCACCAACTCTGGGTAAATGGGGTCGGGGCATTATAGTTGGTATCAGAGGAAGTTCAGTACAAACAATGGAAACTAGATTTAGAAAATCTCTAATTAGATAACATTACCCTAAGATATAATTTAAGGAGTAGTATAGAAAGACATTCTAGATTTTTTTTTAAATTTAGAGATTATGTGTATTTTCCATGCAATACATCCCTAACTGGAAACGATCAGGTAGAGGTGGATCTGGGGGATATTCTTAGGATAATTAAAATTTTCTTTAAAACCCATTATGAAAGATTTATGAGTCTATACCTCTTCAATGAAAACATTATTATGATTATGTATTACATCCATAAACTGTTCAATTTACGTTAAGTGTATTACGAGTTTGGAATTATATATTGAGAGTCATAAAATAATCTAGTGTATGAAATTTTTAGAAATGGTGCCTAGCAGAAGGAATGGAAACTATATCAAAGAACATGATCCATGTAGGAATTTACCTCACACACAAGATCGTTATTGTACAACTGATGATGAAACTGGGGTTGATCATATTATCACTATACTAGGAAAAAATGACTATAGTTATGAATAATAACCTTACCCCTACAGAGAACCCTGATCCACAATGCAGAGGATCAATGTTAGACCGATTCACAGGGCAACAACCACCAACATTCAATTGGACAACAGATCCATTTGTAGCTGAGAAATTGATATGTTCCTTAGAGAAAATATTTCAGTCTCTGGGGAGTATCAAAAAGGAAAAAGTTGTCATGGTAGTTGATCACATCACAGAAGATGCAGATCAATGGTGGTCATTAATTAAAAATGCAAAGGAGGATAAAGAAGTATCAAATATAAAATGGATGGTGTTTAAAGATATTTTGGTAGAAAATAAATTCATTATGACCATCGAGCAAATATGGAAAGATAATTTCTAAGTCTAAGGAAAAAGAAGGATGAGAATGTCACAAAGTATGAGGCTATGTTTACAAGGATATAACGTCATGCAACATATTATATACGTAACCCAAGGAGTAATATTGATCGATTATTGGATGGGTTAAATCCATTTCTCCATCGATCATTAGTCTCACAATCCTTCTCATTGTATGAAGATATAGTCACATGTGCTATCAAAAAAAATAATTCACTATGTCTTACGACTTTAAAGAAAATAAAAAGAATAAGTGATATGATGAACACTCTAGAAATGGAAATAAAATGAATAAGGGAAATGTTGAATATCCATCCTGCAGTAAATGTGTGAATAAACACCCTAGTACTTTCTTGAAGGGATTGACAGCCTTTTATAAGTGTGGTAAAAAGGCTTCCATGCTAGTTATTGAAAGGGAAATAAAGTTTATGTCAATGTTAAATTTAAAATATTAGAGAAATGGGTCATTATTCATATAAATTTACTAAGCGTAAAGGAAATTTACCTCAGAAAAGTCCAAGGGAGCAAGGAAGAGTTTATATGATCACTACTATTGAGGTTAAAGCTCTTAAAGCCATGGTGGCAGGTAATTAAATGTGTATTCATGTTTAGACAATGCTTTATTTGATTCTGGATCACCTCATTGTATCACATCTTCATATTTTACTAAGAAAATTAGATATTTTGAATTTGATTTAACAAGGGAGTTTTCAATATAAACTCTTTAGAGAAGTATCATTGCAAAAACGTTTTGTGAATCAGTCCCCATTAGAGAATAAATTTTTTCTATCCGTTGATATCATCTCCAAACCCAAGATTTAATTTGATATAATCCTTGGTATGGATTTGATTTCGGACCATGATACAAAAATTTACTTAAAGAAGAAATAAGACACAATTTTCCATGATGATAAAGAGTACATTATCTTTAGAGAAGAAACGTCACCGCCTAATTCTTATCTCGATCAACCCCATGTATCTCTACTAAATTCAATTATTGGGGAGGAATATAATAAAATAACTAAGGGTGTGTAAAAGAATGTTAAAATATATGATGCACCTATTTCTCAAGAATATGTTGTTATGTTTCTACAGGATTTACCAGGACATCCTCCATGAATGAGAAATTGACTTTTTTATTGATTTTATTCCTGGTTCAAGGCCCATATCAAAGACTACTTATAGAATGGACACTATGGAATTAGTGGAACTAAAGAAAAAAATAGAGGAATTGAGTAATAAAGGATTTATTCTCCCTACTGTTTCTCTATTTGGAGCCCCTATTTTTTTTAAGAAGAAAGAAGGATCTAGGAGGTCGTATTTTTACTACAAGGATATCAATGCTATAATAATAAAGAACAAGTATCCCCTACCTCACATTGATTATTTATTTGACTAAATTCATTGAGATCAATATTCTTCAATGATTGTCCTTCGATCTTGATATAATCAGTTGTGTGTGAAGAAATAATACATTCTGAAAATTGTATTTTGAACCAGGTATAGGCATTATAATTTTATAGTAATGCCTTTTGGATTTACTAATGAACCCTCTATCTTCATGGATCTAATAAATAGAGTTTTCAAGGAATATCATTATGAATTTTTAGTGTTATTTATTGATGATGTATTTTTATACTCAAAATTCAATGAAGATCATTAAAATCACTTGAGCACTATTCTGAAAACCCTTAAATGAAATGAATTATATGGTAAGTTTAGAAAGTGTTTATTTTGGTTTCAAGAAATTTGTTTTCTTGGACATATTGTCCCTAAGGATGGACTCTCTGTTGATCCTTCTATGAAAAGGGTAATAAAATAATGGATATTTCCGATGAGTATAACTGAGGTATGAATTTGTATTGGTTTAGGATGTTATTATCGACGTTCTGTCCAGAATTATGCCCGATTGTCTAAACCATTAACCGAGATTGGACCAAAGAGTGTGTATAATGTTTTGAATAACTGATGAGAAGATTAGTCCATGCTTCTATCTTGACTCTACCATCAGGGGATGATGTGTCTGTTATTTATAGTGATGACTTAAAGAAAGGACATGATGCGTCCTTATACAGAATGATAGAGTTATTACTTATTCATGACGATAGATAAAAATTCATGAACAAAACTATTCCACCCATGATCTTGAGTTAGCAGCTATAATCATTGGTTTGAAGATATAGATACACTATCTCTATGTTGAAAAATGTGAGATATATACTAATCACAAGAGTTTGAAGTATATTTTCTCACAGAAATAACTCAACATGAAGAAAAGACGATGGCATGAACTACTCAAGGATTATGATTTCACTATACACTACCACCTGTGGAAGGCAAATAAGGTGGAATATTTTTCGAGCATAAAATATCACGGAGTTTTGAACAAGATCTGAGTTGGAAAGTATCCTATGTTCATGGATCTTGTAAAGATGGATATAGGAAAAATCATAGAATTTGAAACATTAATTCTTTTTCAAATGGTTTCCAAACCATCTTTACTAGAAAGGATAGAAAGTTCTTTGACTGATGATGAAGAGTTTCAAAACAAAATTAAAGCTGTGAAAAATGGGATATTGATCGACTTCATATATGAATATGGGATTTTTAATTTGTGAAGAGACATTGTGTTCCTGACACAGCTGATCTAAAAAGTGAATTGTTTGATGATGCTCATATCTCAAATTTCTCTATACACCCTAGTATCACTATGATTTAATGAGATTTGAATGAACATTTTAGGTGGGACAACATGAAGAGAGAGATTGCTGATTATGTGCCAATATGTATGGTTTGTCAACAAGTGAAAGCTAGAAGACAACATCATAGAGGATTCATGAAACAAATTCTCATTATTGATTGTAAATGGGATCATATTAATATGGAAATTATCATGGGACTACCAAAGACTCCTAGAAGTAATGATCCGATATGGTTCATTATTGATGGTATTACCAAGTCAACACATTTTCTTGCTATAAGAGAAGACTTACCAGTTGAACGTCTAGAATGACTAAATATTAATGAAGTTGAAAGAATTCCTGGAGTACCCCTATCGATTTTTATGATCATGATCCCTATTTTACATAAATATTTTGGAGAAGTATTCAAAAGGACTTGGATACTGAACTTCGTTTGAGCACTGCCTACCACCCTCAAACTGATGGAAAATCAGAATTGAATATTAAAACATTAGATGACATTCTGAGATCTTTCCCACATGACTATCAAGGTATTTGGGATCAATATTTATCTCTGGTGGAATTTTTCTATAACAATATCTTCCATTCAGGTATTTAGATGGCACCATATGAAGCATTATATAGAAAGAGATGTCATAGACCATCTTGTTGGGATAATGCTAGTGAAAGAAAACTCTTAGGCCTAGAACATTTTGAGGAAACAATGGAAAATGTGATGATTATCTAAACCCAAACCAATGTATCTCAAAGTAGAAAAAATAGCTATGTTGATAACCAAAAGAAGGATTTGGAATTTCAAGTAGGATATCATGTTTTCATGAAGGTATCTCTATGGAAGGGTGTTATACATTTTGGTAAGAATGGTATATTAAGATACATTCACATCAAATCTTTTGAAATTCTTGAACGAATTGGTGTTGTAGCTTATCGTTTGGCAATGACGCCAAGTCGCTCCAAAGTTCATGAAGTGTTCCACGAATCACTGTTGAAAAAATACACGCTTGACCCAAAGCATGAACTCACCTAGGAGGAAATTAAACTGGAACCTGATATGTCTTATTGTGAAGATCATGTCAAGATTCTTGATATAAGAGAACAAGTGTTGAGAAACCAGATGACTCACCTGGTAAATGTTCTATGGAGAAATCATTAGATGGAAGAGGCAATATGGGAATCTGAGGAACTTATGTTGAAGAGCCATCTGAGTCCTTTTATGAAGTAATATTCTGTAAATTTTTAGGATGAAATTATTTGAATTTGTGGAGAATGTAACACCCCATGATTTTACAGTACGTTTCCCTTTGAATTTTACAATATCTTGCGTTGTATGTAACATGGAGTTTTAACACACAAAAACCTATCAAACTAGGCATTATTGATAGTAATACCCACCTTTTGAAATTTTATAAATTTTATTCATTAAAAAGTACTTCATTTTTGAATTCATAATATCGAAATTAGTTTAGGTTTAATATTTGGTATTTTTAGAAAAACATTCAATTTTTGATGAATAGTGAAAAACATTGCAAAATTGTTTAAACCGAATTTTTATTTTAATAATTAGTTATTTTATATATATTTAAATTAAGTAAAAATAGATACATAATATCTATTTATGTTCAATTTAATTCATTGGAGTCATTTTATAATAATTTTAGACATATAAAATTTTATTGAACTTTTTACTTTCTTTTACCCACATTTTATACCCATTTGAAAATTTGTATAAAATGTAATTTTACCACTTATGTGAATTGAATTTCAAAAATATGAGAGACATGGTTAACATAAGTAAGTAAAATGTGTTTCAATGAGATGAAAATAATTTTTGGTGAATAGTAATTTTAGAATTTCATTTACCACAGTTAAAAGTAAATAGGGTAATTAAATGTAAAAATTTATATTATAATTACCCTAACACATGTCATAATTCTATTAGATATGTTTATTTCGACCAAAACCAACCTTAGGAAAAAAATGATCCTTTAGGTCAAATTGGAATAGATTATGCCATTTATTATTATTTTATTTAAAGAAGATTTAAAAGTGTTGAATTCAATGTTTAATAAATAAACCATCTTAAATATTGGGTTATAAAAAAGATAAATTCGATTACAAATATTAATTAGAAAGATAAATAGATTTATTACATAATGGTGTTTTATTTATAATTTTTATACTATAAATAATTAAATTTATTTATGACACAATGATGATGCAGTAATTACATTATTCATGAAATATTAAAATAATTTATATTATAAATATTCAAATAAATGTAAATTGAGAGTTTTGATGAAAACCACTAATTTTAAAGACTAATATGACATTTTTGGGTTAATTTAATGAATTGTTTCCATAGTAATCATGTTGTTATGAATTCCACGAAAATCAATTACTAAATTGTTTAAAAATTGACATAAAAGAGTTTTTTTTAAATACTATATTTTTAAATGATACAATAGTCCTAAAAATATTAGGTTTGTCCAAAGTAATTATATAATAATAGATACATCATTAACTAATGACATTTGTTTCCCTTTTCATTTTATAGTAATATTATAAACCATTTATTATAATAATACAAGAATACATGGTAAAAGTTAAACTATTTAATTAAGACATAAATTTAAATGATAAGGTTAATATAGTGACCAAACCCATTTAAAACCTATTTTTTGAGAGCTTATCGACCCATACCAACCTTATCCTTAAACTAAATCATTTTTGGGCCATTATAAACCGAATATTATTGTATAATAAAATAATATTTCAAGCTTTTCCTTAAGTGACCCTCACCACTCTTATAAAAGGGTACTTCCCCTTCCCTCAGAATCACACCTCCATAGCCATTTGGCTCGACCAAAACCTTCCCAAATATCCACCCAACTCCTCTGACTTCTACTTAGTTTCCTTAATTTTATCGGAAATCTAACCAAATAAGCCCTTTTGATCAACATAAAAGGAAACACTCAAAGAAGAGGTAATAATTCCACCACCTTTTTTCAAAGTTCTTTTCTTCTTCCACATCATATTTCATTGTTGATTCCAAAATAAAATAAAAAATCTAGTACCTTATACATATTATGATGTTATTATAATTATGGTACATCCATATTTATTATTCTATCCATCCTATGAATGACATGTCACCATATGTGCATACGTATGGCTTACCGTCTCCACGACATGGTGTAGTTTGTTATTCAAACACTTCATTATTTGGATGGGTGTAATAATGATTATAACTGATTTAAATAGTAAATATAACATGTTAATGATTCCATATATATGATATTCCATCCATTTACAAACAATCTTTCAATAAATATAATGATATTGTCGCTCGTGCGTACGTACGGATTACCGTTTCAACGAATGTGATGAGATTCATTCCCCATCGTAATCGTTCAAAAATAATTTTCATTTTATGATTAAAAATAATTTTTTAAAACTTAATATCATTATATATATGAATCAAATACATCCTATATATAAAAAATATGTCTTATGTAACCAATCATATAAAGGAAACCGAAACATTTAACACCAGAAATGATGATACTATTGAAATATTATTAACAAAGCAATATTAAAAGATCATATATGATATCATATTTATGTATATGTTTATTGAATAATTTAATAACAATTATTTATCTATTATAAAAGATTTTACATACCCTCACCGAAGGAAAATTACAAGTTAAGGTTTAATTTTACAATCTCTTTATTATCTGAGGTTGTTTATATGTGAGTAACTTCTGCGACCTCTTTATCATCGAAAACCATGTTTCGTAAAAATGTATTTCAAAATTTATTTTACTATTCCCAAGACTATGTTTTAATTTCATTTATACAACTGTTTGAATTTTTATAAAATTATTATAAAGGAAGCTTTATGTCATTTTCCAAATGAGGACCTTTACGGAATTTTCGAAAAATTTAAGGAAAGAATGCTTTTTTATACAGTGAGTGCAGCTATTTTCGGTCATTATAACACCTTCAAATATTCCCATTCAATATTATAAGGATATTTCTAAAATAAATGTTTTCTTTTATATTTATGTGACTTTTAAATAATTTCAAAATAAAAAGAGTTGTTTCTTTCAAATAGTTTTCATTTCATCTATGTGAACATCCATTGATGGATTTTAAACTTATTTGAAGTTGATTTATTGTAATGGCCCGGATCTCTCCGGCCCATTCCTTTTTCAAAATGAAGGTCAAGAAGTGTTCTGGAGGATAAAATGGACTTTTCCCACACTTTCCAGAATTTTGAAACTACACTCCGTGTCGTTTGAGTACACGCCGTGTACCCCCTTTACGGGTATACCCCATGTTGAAGGCTGCGTCCTTGCTGTGTGAAATAATTAGTGCACGCCATGTGTCCAGTTCTACATGTTGTGCAGTCTTTCCCCAGGTACGTGTTACCAGTCAACGGCTTTATTCCATGTTGGAGCCATGTCCTTGCCGTGTACAATGAATGAGTACACGCAGTGTGTCTAAACTACACACCGTGTAGTCTTTCCCCACGTATGTGTTACCCTCAAACTGTGTGTTGACCAGTCAACGGCCGCGGAGCCGTGTTGGAAGCCATATGGAGACCGTGTAAAATAACTGAGTACACGCCGTGTACCATGAATTACACGACGTGTACTTTTCCTTTTCTTTCCTATAAAAGGAGGGGTCCCCTCCTCCTTTCAATTCACTCCTCTCCTCCCCTTTCCTCTGAGCAGAGTTCTCCCAAGAGACTCGAAGGCTCTTTCTTCCATAACTTCTTCGTCCGAGCTCCGATTTACGATCCGTCAGCGGCCACGGGATCTTAACGAGAAGGCAGAACTTCCGAGCTTGGATCCATTGTCTTTCCTTCGGCCTTAATTTTCCGACTTCCACCCAAGGAGGTTTTTCCGGGACTCTACATAAGTGACGGACGCCGATGGACGTCTTCTAAGGTTGATCCAGGGGAGCGTTGCGATCTGAACCTGTTGAGGTAAGGATCATACCTTCGTCTCTCTAATTTGTGCAACATGCGGGGTGGTTGTCCTCTTGCTTACGTGAAACACTTTTGAACTAGTTTAATAAATATAATAACTGGCTTATAACGAGTTTGGGAAGTTTGTGATTGTTGTTACATTATATCCTATGATATTATGTTGTGAATTGAATGTGATTCTACCTACTGAAAATCGCGGTCGTTGGGGTCCTTTGCTTACGCAATTAAATGTTGCCCTCTCCTTCTGGATAATCTTATGGATGGAAACTTTGTGGAATGAGGAAATTGGTTAATCACGTAAAGTTGGCTGTTTAAAATCTGGAACCCTTGTGTGATCACCCTGGTTAAACAAAAATGGAATAATGAACATGTGGGTGTTGTCTTGGATACATGGCATGTGATGGGGGAGTTTTGTGGGTTGTTGTGGATAGGGTGAGCAGCGGGGCTGTGTTTGGCTTGGTTGTGGGTTGGTGTAAATGTTTTTTTGGTAACAGGTAGTGGGGATGCGATAAGTGGTATGAAAGGGATAATGATGTACGGGTTTTAGTGTGGTTGTGGTTATGGTGGTTGGCAACGGGGCTGCGGGGATGGTTTAAATATGAACAGACTATGGGTTGTGAATAATAAATAAAAATTGGAGGAGTTAATGAATGGTGGGTCATGTAAATTGAACAAGATTAATAATCAATGGGGTTGGTTGTTTGATAAGAAGGGCATGGTTGTGTTTCTTGTGTTTTCCTAACATGATTTGTGGATGGAAGGGATATGTTTACGAACGATTGATGTTGTTGGGTGTGGATAGTTTTCCAACAGTTAAGAAACTAAATAAACTATTTCTGCTGAAACGTGAAAACCTAAATGGGGTTGGGGTTGTTTGTTGTATGCATGCTTCGTAGTAGTAGTGTCGAGGCACGTGCTCAGTTTCCCTGTTTAGAAGCCATAGGTTGGGCTGTGTGTTTGGTATATATATATCTGTATCTTTTGTGTTTTATCGCACCCCACCCATGTTGAGAACTTAGTGTTGAACACTCCCATTTCATGGGAGAGGGTCTTTTTTCCTTAGTTACTAGATCCTTCCTACTCCTTCTACCCTAGGCTGTGATGGCTTGAGGCGACCTTACACCTATGACTCTTCGGGTAGGTTTCGATTGGGGTGGCTTTAGCCCAAGACTCTTCGAGAAGGTTCTACTATTTCCCAAGAATCTTCAGGATGAGACCCAGGTGTGTGTGGGCGGGATACGTGGTTGTGAGTCCCATGTGTGTGCTGGTGGGATACGTGGTTGTGAGGCCCAGGTGTGTGCAGGAGAGATACTTGGTTGTGAGGCTCAGGTGTGTGCAGGTGGGATATGTTGTAGGCCCAGGTGTGTACGGGCGGGGAGAGTGTGGCAGCGTCAGGACGTTCACTGTTAGGAAGAGTAGCTAACTAAAGGGAAATGGTGTGGGGTACCCAATACTCTTGTTTCTTATATACTAATACCTTTTGTGCTTGTGTTTTGGTGAGTGTGGTTGGTGAGGTTGAGTGGATAGAATTCCTGGCTAGGTTTCTTTTGTTGTTCTCACGGGACATTAGGATGTCTCCCCACTTGTGCACGAGAGATTTTGGTTTCCCTAGTTAGTATACTTGTATTCTCACCCTATGTTTACTTTTAGATTTCCAGGAGGACTACCAGGGCCATCCAGGACACTACTAGTCGGATAGTTGGAGTTGTTGTAGTTGTTGTTCTCTTGTTTTATTTTGGTATTGTACTTTGAGCTTTCTTGTATTTGTACATTGTTATAAAATTATTTAAACATGCATGTGGTCTTGGTTTGGGTTTATTTATATACACTTGTTATTTTCCTTTTTTGTGGTTCACATGTCCTATTTCCATATCCTAAATAAATAAAAAGGGTAATGCCTCTCATATTTGTGAAAACGCATACCCTTGGTGCTAGTCGCCACCCCGGGGCCTATTGGAGGTGGGACTCGGTGGTCATTATCTCCCTTTCATCATTTCCAGGTCAGGAGGGGCATCTATGGTGGGAGGGGGTCATGACAGAATGGTATCATAGCGAGGTTGAGAGATAGGATGGAGTCTGAAGTTAGGCACAGTGAGGATTACATGGGATGGTAGGGTAACAATGTTAGTTAATCTTGGTTCGTGACATAGACCAGGGAAGACCAGCTAGGACACGAGATTTTTATGCCCACCTGTGATCCGATGCAAGGACTCTAAACCTACTGAAAGACCAAGTGAGACTACATTAATTGAAGGGTAGATACCCTTGGAAAGGTACATGCATCATCATGATTTTGTTTTACTTGATTTGGGTGTTCTGGGAAAGAAATTGAAATAAAATGATAAAATAAAACCTTGAGATTTTCCTTACTACTTGGGTTTAGGCGATCCTTGTTTACCATACAGCTATGGCACCTAGGCGTCATCCTCGGGTGGCTCGGACGGCCGAGGACCAGTAGATTCTGGCGGTCGATCAGCTGAGGATTGACTCAGAGGAGGAAGATAGCCAGTGGTAGAAGAATCATTGTTCTTTCCAGCGGCAGACCCTCAAGAAGTACGAGGTTAGTACTTCATATATGGAGACGGAGGGATGGCCTGAGGAGCTAGGGGTCACTTTTACATTGATCCGTGCTCCGAGGGAGTACTGGGTTCCCCTAGCAGTCAGTTAGTAGAGAGGTGCAGTGCGACATTGGTGGTCACTCTACCTCGGAGAGAGGATAGAGGCAGAGGTTCCATGGGAAGACTTTGAGAAGGAATTCCAAGAGGAATTCCTTTCTTCCATGATCATGGTGGAGAAGTGGCAGGAGTTACTCTCCCTTCAGTAGGGGAGTTTGTCAGTATGAGAGATGGGGATCAAGTTCAAGGATCTCTTGCGCTTTTCTCTGGATCTCTTTCTGGATGAGGAGTCTCGGGCGAGACGTTTGGAGGAGGCACTTCGTCTTTCGCTCCAGTATGCTGTAACCCCCTTTAACCTTCTGATGTACTTGGCGATACAGAAGAAGGCATAGGTTGTATAGAGGATGCACTCGCTGGGAGGTGCACCCCGAGAAAGGAACCAGCCACGCTCATCGAAGGGGAAAGCATTCAGTAGCAGGTCTCCTGCGATGGGACCTTCTAGGTTCAGGCTAGTGGGGAGTAGGCCCCAGCAGTTCCTGTTCAGATCTTTGGGTCCTTGTCCCTTTTTCACGAACCCAGGACCGAGGTGTTTTCCTTGTGGAGGTTTCGGGCATGTTCAGATCCGGTGCCCGACCCGAGCTCCGTACGGTGGAGGTGGGTAGGTTCAGCACCCACATCAGCAGCACCAGTGGCTATCGAGGCCCTTCCAGCAGCAGCAGGACCATGCTCCTCCGATGGTAGACATTACGGGAGGAGGCCGACCTCAGGGTGCTCCTCAGGGACCTCAACCAGGGCGTGGATGGGGAGGTGGATGACATCAGAGAGGCAGAGGAGCTGGGCATGGATAGTTTCATGCAGCAGAGTTGACAGCTCCGGCAGGACTAGAGGTGGTGCGAGGTACGATTTTTTTTGTTTAGCCCTCTTGTTTCTTCATTGTTCGATTCGGGAGCTTCACACTCCTTTGTTTAACCTGGTCTAGCCCATGCCTTGGGACTAGATGTAGAGATAATTTCCGTACCACTGGTGCTGAGTACACCAGTTGGAGGCCAGACCAGTGTATCCTGTGTTTTCCGGGGATGTGGGCTAACGTTGGGACCACATCGATCTAGTGGGGACATTCTTCTGTTACCGATGCAGCCATACGATGTCATCCTAGGAATCGACTGGTTGTTGTCTGTAATTTCTGTTATCGACTACTTCCAGAGAAGAGTCATGTTCTCTAACGTGGACGGGCAGTGTGTAGCTTTTGATGATGAGAGGAGCTATCAAGTTGGAAGTCGGCGTGTGGAGACTCTCCTGTCATTGTTAGGTGGGATATCAGTGGTTCCAGCTGATACAGAGATGATGGATGTCCCAATGGTTATTGGGGAGTTCCTCGATGTTTTTCTTGAGGAGGTTGTGACTCTACCCCCCCCCCCGACATGACGTTGAGTTTGGGATAGACATACATCCTAGTGCCCATCTGATTTCGATGGCCCCTTATCGGATGGAACCTTCGGAGTTGTGGGAGTTACAGATTTAGATTAACGATTTGAGGGAGAAGGGTTTTGTTCGACCCAGCGTCTCTCCATGGGGTTCTCTAGTTTTGTTTGTGAAGAAGGCGGATGGTGGTCTCATGCTTTGCATAGACTACCAAATGTTTAACTAGGTAACAGACAAGAACCGCTATCCTCTCCCAAGGATAGATGATCTCTTCGACCAACTGAGTGGAGCAGGTTGGTTTTCCATGATTGATCTACGATCTGGATATCATCAGCTGAGGGTAAAAGAGAGTGACATCTTGAAGACAGATTTCAGGTGCAAGTATGGGAACATCGAGTTTGTGGTGATGCCGTTTGGAGTTACGAATGCACTGGCTGTGTTCATGGGACTTATAAACATTGTCTTCCGGGAGTTTCTGGACCAGTTCGTCGTTGTGTTTATCGATGGCATCTTGATCTACTCAAGGTCAGAGGAGGAGCACATTGAGCATCTCAGGGTAGTCTTGGGAGTCCTTTGACATCACCAGCTTTACGGAAAATTGTCGAAGTGTAAGTTCTTGACACAAGAAGTACATTTCCTTGGGCATGTGGTGTCTCAGCATGGAGTGTCAATGGACCCGTCGAAGGTGGAAGCTTTGTTTCTTGGGCATCACCCAAGAGCATGGCAGAAGTTTGTAGTTTCCTGGGGTTAGTAGGTTACTATCGGAGGTTTGTTTCGGACATCTCTCGAGTTGCTGCTCCTTTGATAGCTTTGAAGAGGAAGAACCAGGTCTACCTATAGAGCGAGCAGTGCCAGAAATATTTTGACTACCTGAAGGAGAAGTTGGTCAGTGCTCCCGTACTCAGGTTTCCAGAGGAAGGGTTGTTGTATGAGGTGTTTTGTGATGCTTCTGGCCTTGGTATGGGGTGCGTGCTGATGCAGAAGAAGGGAGTGATCTGTTATGTGTCTAGGAAGTTATTCCCTAACGAGTGTAACCATACCACCCATGACCTAGAGCTTGCAGCAGTAGTGTTCGCACTGAAGTTGTGGCGACATTACCTCTTTGGGGAGTGCTTTGTGGTCTTCTCAAATCACAAGTGCCTGCGTTATATCTTCTCCCAGCATTATTTAAACCTACGGAAGTGGATATGGGTCGAGTTTCTCCAAGACTATGACATTGAGATCTCTTACACTGAAGGTAAGGGAAACGTTTTGGATGATGCCCTAAGCAGGAAGTCACATCACGAAGTAGTTTGGGAATCCACTGATGCTTAGAAGGCGATGGGAGAGTTGGTTTCCCTGCACATGGATGCTAGGGTAGAAGGTGTTAGAGGATATTTGTTTCAGATGACGGAGTAGCCCTCCTTGTTGCAGCTGTTGGAAGAGTCTCAGTGGGGGGACTCCGAGGTAGAAGTGATGTGGTATCGTGTCGATCAGGGGAACACTCCAGAGGGATGGTCAGAGGACAGCCGACATCAGATTCTTTTCCATGGAAGTTTGTTTGTCCCAGAGACAATGTGTGAGGGAGTTCTCCGTGAGTACTATAGCTCAACCTTGGCGGTACATCCAAGAGTTTCAAAAATGTACCAAGGCCAAAGGAAATAGTTTTGGTGGCCCAGGGTGAAACTGGAAGTGGCAGAGTTTGTGGCTTAATTCCTAGTGTGTCAGCAAGTGAAGGCTGAACACAGTGTTTCCAGTGGTTTGTTGCATCCTTTAGATGTCCCAGAGTGAAAGTGGGATGACATCTCAATGGACTTCGTCACAGGACTACCCAGATCTTAGGGTGATTATGATGCTATCTGGGTAGTGGTGGATCGTCTGATGAAATCAGCTCACTTCTTAGCAATTAAGAAGTCAGGCCCGGTGAGTACCTTAGCACAGAGGTACATAGATGAGGTGGTACGTTTGAATGGAGTTCCAAATACTATCATCTCCGATCGTGATACTCGGTTCACATCACGAGTCTGGAGGGGGTTACAGTATGATTTTGTCACTCAGATACACCATAGCACAACTTTCCACCCCCAGACCGATGGGCAGACAGAGTAGACTATCCAGACGTTGGAGGACATGTTGCGGGCATGCGTTCTGGATTTTGGAGGATCATGGGTATGACACTTTCCTTTAGTATAGTTTTCCTACAACAACAGCTTCCACTCTACAGTTGGCATGGTACCATTTTAGGCTTTGTATGGGAGACCATGTCGTTCACCCATTTGCTGGGCAGAGGATGGTGAGATAGGTTCTCTTGGGCCAGAGGTAGTGTAGAGCACCACAGATAAAGTCCAGCATGTACGTGAGAGGATTAAAGTGGCTCAGGACTGACATAAGTCTTATGCTGATCGTCGGAGGAGGTCCTTGGAGTTCGAGGTGGGAGATCATGTGTTCTTGAAGGTTTCCCCTCAACGGGGGAAGCGAATGTTTGGGAAGGGGAGAAATCTCTCACCTAGGTTCATCAGACCTTTTGAGGTGTTGAGGTGAGTTGTAAAGGTGGCATATCAGCTATCCCTACCACCACAGTTGGAGAAGATTCATGACGCCTTCCTCGTCTCCCAGCATCATCGGTACTTACACGATGACTCTCATGTTATCAATTGGGGAGAGTTAGATATGGGACATGACGCGGCCTTCAAGTAACGACCAATCAGGATCAAGGATCGTAAATAGAAGGTTCTCCATGGACAAACCATTACATTGTTTCGTGTGTTGTGGAGGCATGGCGGCCTCGAGGAGAGAACTTGGGAGCAGGAGACCAAGAAGCACACTCAGTACCCAGAGTTGTTTTGACTTGTGTTTTCCCTTGTTTTTCTGAGCTTTGTGTTTATGTTGTACTCTATACCTTGGATATATGGAATGATTGGCTTGTCAGTGGTGTGTCCTTTTGTTTCCTTGTTCCCTGGTAATGTGTAACATGTCCGGATGTGTGGAGAAAAGGAAAAACCTGACCCTTAATCGAGATGCATTAATGAGGATGCGATTGAACCCATGCGGGCGAGTCAGTGCCGCCTAAAGCGGATAATATCTTGACATAGGAGAAGGAATTTCCCAAAACCACATGTTCGGGTAGTGTGTTGGTTGTGTGGTGTTGGGGGTAGTACGAGTTGAAAAAAATCCTAATGTATGAAAGTGGGAAGACCAAATTCAAAATTGAGACGCATTAATGAGGATGCGATTAAACCCGTGCAGGCGAGTCAGTGCCACCTAAAGTGGATAATATCTCGACATAGGAGAAGGAATTCCTAACACATATGATTAGGGTTGTTGGTTGGGTTCTTGTTATAACGAGAACCCTAAGAGGTATCTTGTTGGGTTCCTCTAGGTTGGCTTTTGAATTCTAGGGGATGAGAATGTTTTAAGAGGTATCTGATGTAGTGTCCCGGATCTCTCCGGCCCATTCCTTTAACAAAAAGATGGTCAATAAGTGTTCTGGACGGTAAAATGGACTCTTCCCACACTTTCCAGAATTTTGAAACTACACGCCGTGTAGTTGGAGTACACGTCGTGTACCACCTTTCTGAGTATACCCCGTGTTGAAGGTCGCGTCCTTTCTGTGTGAAATAATTGGTGCATGTTGTGTGTTCATTTCTACACGCCGTGTAGTACTTCCCCACGTACATGTTACCAGTCAACGGTTGTGTGCCGTGTTGGAGTCGTGTCCTTTCCGTGTGCAATGAATGAGTACACGTCGTGTAGTCTTTCCCCGCGTATGCGTTACCCTCAAACCGTGTGTTGACTAGTCAATAGCCACAGAGCCGTGTTGGAAGCCGCGTGGAGACCATGTAAAATAACTGAGTACACGCCATGTACCATAAAGTACATGCCGTGTACATATCCTATTCCCACCTATAAAAGGAAGGGTCCCCTCCTCCTTTTAATTCCCTCCTCTCCTCCCCTTTCCTCTGAGCAGAGTTCTCCCAAGAGACTCGAAGGCTCTTTCTTCCATAACTTCTTTGTCCGAGATCTGATATACGATCCGTCAGCGGCCACGAGATTGTAACAATGAGGTGGAACATCCGAGCTTCGATCCGTTGTCTTTCCTTTGGCCATTCCTTTCCGACTTCCACCCGAGGAGGTTTTTCTGGGACCCGACAGAAGTGACGGACACTGAAGGACGTCTTCTAAGGTTTATCTAGGGGAGCGTTGCAATCGGAACCTATTGAGGTAGGGATCTTGCCTTCGTCTCTATAATTTGTGAAACATGCGGGGTCGTTGTCCTCTTTCTTACATGAAACACTTTTTAACCGATTTAATAAAGATAATAACTGGCTTATAGCAGGGTTAGGAAGTTTGTGATTGCTATTACTTTATATCCTGTGATATTATGTTGTGGATTGAATGAGCTTCTACCTACTGAAAATCATGGTCGTTGGGGGACTTTTCTTATGCAATTAAATGTTTCCCTCTCCTCCTAGATTTTCTTATGGATGGAAACCTTGTGGAATGTTGAAATTGGTTAATCACGTAAAGTTGGCTGTTTAAAATCTGGAACCCTTGTGTGATCACCCCGGTTAAACAAAAATGGAATAATGAACATGTGGGTGTTGTCTTGGATACATGGCATGTGATGGGGGTGTTTTGTGGGTTCTTGTGGATAGGGTGAGCAGCGGGGCTGCGATTGTCTTGGTTGTGGGATGGTGTAAATGTTGTGTTGGTAACGGGAAGTGGGGCTACAATAAGTGGTATTGAAGAGATAATGATGTACGAGTTTCGGTGCAGTTGTGGTTATGGTGGTTGGCAGCGGGGCTACGGGGATGGTTTGAATATTAACCGATATGGGTTGTGAATAATAAATAAAAATTGGAATAGTTAATTAATGATGGGTCATGGAAATGGAACGAGATTAATAATCAATGGGGTTGGTTGGTTGATAGTAAGGGATTGGTTGTGTTGCTTGTGTTTTCCTAACTTGATTTGTTGATGGCATGGATATGTTTACGAACGATTGATGTGGTTGGTTGTGGATAGTTTCCCAGTAGATAAGGAATTAAATAAACTATTTTTGCTGAAACGTGAAAACCTAAATGGGGTTGGGGTTGTTTGTTGTATGCATGCTTCATAGTAGAAGTGCGAAGGCACATGCAATGTTTCTCTGTTTTGAAGCCATAGGTTGGGCTATGTGTTTGGTATATATATATCTGTATCTTTTGTGTTTTATCACACCCCACCCATGTTGAGAACATAGTGCCGAACACTCCCATTTCATGGGAGAGGGTGTTTTTCCCTTAGTTACTAGCTCCTTCCTGGTCCTTCTCCCCTAGGTTGTGATGGCTTGAGGCGACCTTAAAACTAAGACTCTTCGGGTAGGTTTTGATTGGGGTGGATTTAGCCCAAGACTCTTTGGGCAGGTTCTATTGTTTCCCATGAATCTTCGAGATGAGGCCCAGGTGTGTGTGGGTGGGATGGGTGGTTGTGAGGATGAGGCTTGTGTGGGCGGGATACGTGGTTGTGAGGCCCAGGTGTGTGCGGGCGGGATACGTGGTAGTGAGGCCCAGGTGTGTGTGGGCGGGATACGTGGTAGTGAGGCCCAGGTGTGTGTGGGCGGGGAGAGTGTGGCAGCGTCAGGACGTTTTCCGTTAGGAAGAGAAGCTAACTAAAGGGAACTGGTGCGGGGTACCCAATACTCTTGTTTCATATATACTACTACCCATTGTGCTTTTGTTTTGGTGAGTGTGGCCGGTGAGGTTGGGTGAATATAATTCCTGGCTAGGTTTCATCTGTTGTTCTCATGGGACATTAGGATGTCTCCCCACTTGTAAAAGAGAGATTTAGGTTTCCCTACTGAGTATACTTGTATTCTCACCCTACATTTACTTTCAGGTTTCCAATAGGACTACCAGGGATGTGCGGGACCCTACTAGTTGGAAAGTTGGAGTTTTTGCAGTTGTTGTTCTCTTGTTTTCTTTTGGTATTGTACTTTGAGATTTCTTGTACTTGAACCTTGTTATAAAATTATTTAAACATGCATGTGGTCTTGGTTTGGGTTTATTTATATAAACTTTTTCTTTCCCTTTTTGGTTGTTGACTTGTCCTATTTCCCTATCCTAAATAAATAAAAAGTGTAATGCCTCCAATATTTGTGAAAACTCATACCCTTGGTGCTAGTCTCCACCCTGGAGCCTACTGGAGGAAGGACTCAGGGGTCATTAGCTCCCTTTCACAATTGCCAGCTCAGGTAGGGCATCTTTGGTGGGAGGGGGTCATGACATTTATTATGATACAAATCATCCATATTTTGTTGAATGTTTGGTGATATTTTTGACTATGGATGTGTTATTTATATACCATTCATGGTTCGTGGATAATGTATTGACATTTATTATGTTAGTTTTAATATGAATGTTCTTCTTATGTTTCAATCTTTTCATATGAAGAATGCATTGGACTTAGTATGTGACGGGTGGATCCCACTATAGCTCCTCGATGCATCAGAAGGTCTCATGAGACAAACTAGTGTCTTCGCACAAGGCCTTGAAAAAATCTTATTTGTATTCTTGTAACGAGGCCTTGACTATGTGGTTATGATTTTCGATATTATAAATTCCATCATTATGAAATTGTCTATTTATATTTTATGTGACTATTCGACTAGTAGAATAACCTTGTGAATAATTAAATAGAATTATTTGATTTTATCATTTCATATTATGCTCGATTTTATGTTTAAAAGTATTGTGTTTTAGTCTTATACATTTCCTTAATTGTTTATAATTATTTATGAATGTTTCTACTATATTATTATCCTTACTAAGAATCTAAGCTCACCCCTTTCTATGTTTTATTTTATCTATGATTCAAAAAAGTATATTATGACTGACCTGCACGGATAGTATAAGGGATATAAATGTGGTCAATGGAGACAATGTTGTTTTTGTTTTTCATTTTATTATCTAATGTAAAACTTATGAATTTATCTAGTACATCCAATGATACTAAACTGATCAGTATTTCAGGATTTGATCCCTTTTGAACATACCAATGTTATGTAATAATGCACTGACTATGGGTAACTCGGGTCGGGGCATTAAAAAATTCATCTTAGTATTAGTATAATGATTTCCATAGTGTTCCTTCAAGGACCCAATTTCACATTTCTAGTTTCGATGACACAAATTTTGATTATTAAAATTAGAGTTGTGATATCAAAAATTTGTATCAAAGAAAAGGTTATCAATTGAGTCTCAATTATTTTATCAGTAATAGCTTATATAATATTGTTTTATAATTTGATATCCTTTGTTTGTACTGGGATTTTCATTCTTCTTAAGGATTTCATATTAAGATTATAACGTCTATATTGATACATTTTTTGGGATGAATTTTTTTATTTTAATTGATGTAGTGGAGGATAATATCATCTAGAAATACCAAGAAGTTCTATTTAAATGGGTCATGATAGTGGTAATATAGAGAGTATAATGGGAGATATTGGATTGAAAATAATTTTTTGATATGAATGTAGTTTTCATGGGATGATTCTTATAATATATGCGATATGAAGACTATATTGGAGAAAAAGAATGATCTAGTAAACATGTATGAAGGGATAATATAAATAAAGAAACCTTTTCTTGATTCAGAGGCTCTTTGATGTATAGTTATTAGAAGATAAATTGTGGGAAGATAATGTGGATGATATAAATATGATGATGATAATGTTGGAATCATTAAACAGAATGTTCCTAGAATATGTGTGTGTTCTGCAACAGTTTTCATTTCAACTAGAGAACTGGGATTACATGGTAACAGTCATGAGTAATTATTATAAAAAAATAATTGGTTCTTAAGGATGATAAATAAGTCAATTTAAAATAGTAACTTACATATAGATAAGTATGGGGATAATGTATACATGTTTTTAACATTATAGGAAGTGGTTGGTCTCTACATTTAATAAGTCTAGGATGACCATATGATAAATTTATAGAAAGGAGTATAGGTAAATCTATTTGTCCTAGGATTTCATGTTGGCATTAATGAAAATAGGGTAATCTTAAAAATGATTGAAAATATTATAAGGGGAACCTATAATTCCATCTTTGATAAGTTTATGCTCATTGAACAAAGATATCGAGAGTAGTTTCACTCTACTATTGAGTGACGATGTTCTAGAGGAATCATGGATCCTTGATTCTAGAGAATCATTTCATTATCTAAAATAGAAATGGTATATTTAAAACAATATATCCAGATACATTAGTAGACTAAATATATAAGATGAGGAATATTTTGAAATTTTATTTATGGGATATGTAAGAGTCAAGATTAATAATAAAAGTAATCTATATTTAAAAGTATTTGGACATATTTAGGTCAAAAAAATTAATTTACATTGGATAATTATATGAATATAGGTATTGAAGAAGATATGAAAATAGAATATATAAAATAATTCTTGGTTCAATGATAAGGGAAATAGGTTTAAAGGATTTATTATTTTATTTTATAGAACAGATATGGGCATCAAACATTTTTATGGAATCATCTATTGGAAACTCAGAGTTGTTTAAATTCTTCCCTGGGAACATCAATAGTAAGGGTATGGAGGTTTTATGTGAAAAATTTATGTTAAAGATAAATCATACTTCTTTTGGACGTTTTTAGAGTTTTGTACTCAATAATAAATGAATGGTTTCTTTTAACATCAATAAAAGAAAAACCAATTGCATAAAGATATAGCTTGTGGATGCAGATGTTTGGGGACTAACTACAATCAAATTTCAAAGGTGGTTTATAATAATTTTTTCTATTATTTGATTACTCCAGATTAAACATATAGGCACACTTTCTGAAACATAAATTTTAAGTGTTTTGATTCCTTGATCAATGGAAAAATATAGTTAAAAAGTTTTATTGCAGTAGGATGAAGTACTTGTGGTTAGATAATAGGAGTGAGTACTCCAGAAGGAGTTTCCTGAAATTTTGTGAGCAACAGGTAATCATACATGACAAGATTATGCCAACAATGGAAGAATAAAATATTATAGATGAATGGATGAACCATAAATTGTTTGAAGAGGTATGGAGAATGATAATACACTATATAATACCAATGGATCATTGGGATGGTATTATTTACACAATTTTGCACTTGATTAAATGAAGTGTATGTTTCCTTCTTTTTCTAAGTATGCACTTCCTTGAGTTTTGCATTAAATTCCTTTCATTTGGGTTTTCCTTTTTCATTAAACTGTAGTGACTGAGCTTTATTTGCATATGTATATACTTTATGGGGAAATATGACATATGTTTCTAGGTTTTATGACTATTTTAATTAATGAATTCAAGGTATAAATCTTTTAAAAATGGGTTTATGAGTATTTTCCATAATATTGGAAGGATTTAGAGATAGATTGGGGGATTTTAGAAATTGGGCTTACAATATTTGGAGAACATTTAAACTACATTTAAATGTATTACATGACATTTAAATCTCACCAGAGATATACCAAGAATGGTTTTCCAACTGTGAACATGTTCACGGAATGAAAAGAATACACCCCATGAAATTTAATTACATGACGTGTGATAGTCTGTCATGATAAATATTAAACTGAAGTGATGAGTTTCTCAATGTTTCACTAAAATAGAAAATACATTATGTGAAAGTGGATTACATGATATGTGTTTCTCAGCTATTGTATTTTTAATATTTTCTTGTGTTCGAATCTCCTTATTCATCTCGGTGAAGATCTACCTCCTCTAGAACCCTATGGTTTTCCATGAAGTTTTTGGAGCCCCTTTTCCTTTTCGGGCAACCTGATAATATATATTTTAAATAGTTTTCTTTATTGATCTCCATAACATTAATTATTTATAGTTTTACCACAATTTTTGTTCTTATATTTATATTTTACGGTAGCTAGTCTAAAACCTAACACTATGGTTTTCTATAATTTCAACTATGTGAAATATTACGATTACACCATCAAAACATAATCCTAAACTAACTAAATGGTGATTTTTTTCAGGGATACCTTTAGATATAATTGATAAAGACTTATCTTATGGATATAAGTATGGTGGGAGAACTATTGAATTTATTTATATGAATTCGATAATGGATTAATGTGTGTTTAGCATGGCATGAGATTCAAGTGGATGTTTGATATAGATTCACCTTTAAAAAATATTTTTTATTGAATCATATGGCATGATAACATTGTAAGACCAAAATGATAAATGAAACATGTATTTGAAATATTAATTTCAATTCCATGAATTATACATTGAACTATACTATCTGATATTATGGTATCATTGTTTCTTTGACATGTGTTGTGATTCATGATGTAACACTTATATTGAGTGGGACCTACCTAGTACCATAATATAATTCTTAAATAGAGTGGGCTCTACCTAGTCTAATCCTTTAATACTTATATTGAGAGGGATATTCTGAGTCCCAAGCTGTAATTATTACATTTAATAGGCTCTACCCAGTCCTGTACTTAAATTCTTATATAAAGGTCTTGGAATAGATTTTTTTTATTTTTTCCAAGGGTATTTGGTTATTGTTGGCATGGTTGTGATACATGTTCAAATAAATTTTGTCATGGTGTTGAAGAAGGTTGATTTATGTATTGTATTAATTGATTAATTAATACAACTATTTATCACTTTATTGAATGCACTTATTATAAAGATGGTTTTGTTTTGAAACAGTTGATTCAACCTATTAAGTTTAACTCTCACCATATTCAGGCCACCATTTATTACTCGAGAATATTACATGGATGTAGGTTTGGATAAGGGAAAGGGGATGTAATTCTTGATTTTTGTTTCCTTTATGGGGTGGAGTTTGGAGATAAGACTGACATGGGTTCAAGAATGTGATCTTTTGATATTTTTTGTTTCATGTGATTTTTTTTTTCATTTTGACACATATAATTCTCACATAGTCATTACATGATTCTTTATTGTTGGTTTATTGATTATTTAATTTTTAATTTTATGATATATTGTTTCTGTTATTATTTGTTGCACTAATATTTATTCATATGATTTATTTTTGATGTATTATAACTCTTTACCATGGGGTATCATCTCCCAACTATACTAATCCCACCCATGTTTCTAGATGGAAGCCTATTGAATATGTGGAGGAACGCTTGAGTTCTAATAAAAAAACATGTTTTTTCTACGAGAGAGAGTGCTAGGTCTTGGAATGTTACACTTTTTTGTTAAAGGGAGGTTCCTATTCACAATTACATTACTATCTGGGAAAGGTATAAAAATACTAGGACTTGTTTGGATATGGTAATGATTTATTTCATTAGTGTATTTACCCCATTTATGAGGAAACATATGAGTATCCAAGGATGGGTTTACTGTTTGTGTTTTCCACTTGTTACAATTAATGTTATTTTACTTAGAGGGATTCACATGTTGTGTGATGTTATTATTTCAAGAGATTTATACTCGTGTCCTGGTATGGAATGAGAATATTATGCATTCATCATGATAGGAATATTGGGATATATATTGACATGAATTATTCATGATTAGGATATATCTACTGCATGAGATAGATTTCATGTATTAATTATGAAATGAGATATATATTTTTTCTGATAAATGGAAATTAAAGAACTATTATGTTACATTGAGATACTTGTATTCCAATTTTAGAGAGACCTATAGTAGTGGTTCCTTATTGTTTTCACTTACAGATGTTGAACATGTTTTTAGCTAGTGTTCTATGGTGTTTTTGTGTTATAGATAAAATGAATCCATGTTGTCTTTGAGATGAGTATTCGAATAGTGTAAATCATCATGCATCTAATGAAGATGACCCTGAGATTATTGTAGCTCCCAAGGACTAGATGGATGTTCACATTATTGATAAATTACAGAGGGTCACGTGATCAATGAAAAGTAATATTATTCATACTATTCATTCAATCAATGAGCTAAAGAGGGGGTTTTAGCTATATCATCAACCTATGTTCACTAGGGAGGGAGGACTCTAAGAAGATGATTTCTAGATTGAGTTATTCTAGAGGATCATAAAGCATCATGAGACACCCATTTATATGAGGGTAAAGATTGTAGAATATATTATTTTTGAACTAATTAGAAATTTTTGGGACATTCATTAGTAGGATGTAAAACAAAAGGAGTTTAGTTAGAAGGAATATGATGAGCCACTTATATACCATGACATTGAGGAATTATAAGGCTTGTGAGTTAATGAAATTAATATAGGAGGGCATGTTAGTGCTAGAAAATTATGAATGTTTCGCTAACCTATAAAACTTCTCTCTATATTTAGTATTTGATGAGTTCTCTAGGGAAAGATGTTTTTGGGATGAACTTCACTATGATATCACTTTGTAGGTGAACATACTTTCTCTGGGTAGTTTTGAGTATGCGAGGAACTAGGTACTCATCATGGAATGGAATCTAAGAGAGTCCCAAAACATGGTTCATGTTGTTTCAATAGGGAGAAATTATTCAAGTGTCAAGATACATATATATGGTAGTTTTATCCAAGGAAATAGTGGGATGATAAATCTGGGTAGTGGGTAGCCACTTTAAGACTATGTATCATTGCAGTTCTTTCAGAGTGGAAATTTTGAACAAAGAAGCCTTGGTGTCCATACCCCACATTGAAGTGTTGTTCATATGGTTGGATAGACTGATTGTAGAGATTTAATATGGAAATTAAACAGTATAATATTGAAAGGGGGTTAAGATAGATATCCTAGTATATGAAGGACTCAACTACTCCTTAGCTGACTAGAACCAAGGGTTAAAATATATGTTCAGGTCGAGTTAGGGGGAATGGTTCGCCAATAAAAGACAAATTAGTTTTAGGAAGATGAAATATATCAAGGGAATTATACTGGATACTAGGGTAGAAGGGATAATTATCAGCATGATATACATAATACTCTGGCTATTGTGGATGAAGGAACATCTATTGTTAGAGGTGAAATTCTTGAATCATCTAAATATTCATGAATTTTTTATAGAGAATAATAAAATTACTTTTTATCTACTATTTTTTAAAATGGATTGGCCTTGAATTTGGAAATATTGGATGTTTTTTTGACCATTGATGCACTATTGGGAGTGTGATCAGAGAATATCAAATGTTGAAAGGAATGTTCTCTAGAGATCTTCAGTTACTGTTTCTTATGGAAATCATTTATACTAGAAATGATAGGTTTCGATTTCATTCATGGTATGGATTAGATAGTTTACTACCAGACTCATATCGACTATTACTAAAAAGAAGTTAACTTTATTAATTTATAAAAAGGTAGAAATTCTCTCTTATTTTAGTTATTTTTTTAAGGAGGTCATGCAGGACCAATTTAGTGTGGATTTTATTATCTCAAAGCTCAGATAGTTAGTAATTATCTAGATGATTATGGAATGTAGTAGGATAAATTTATTCTAGTGGTAGGATATTTTCATGATGTATTTCCTATTCAGTTTTATAGATTATCATATGAATGAGAGATTTATTTCAAGATCAAGTTATTTCTTGGGGCTGAGCTAGATTCTATATTTTCTTACGTAAAGACATTAGTAGTGTTTCATGATTTGAAAATTCAATTGGAAGAATAGGAATATAATGTTTTCATACATACTAATACACCTCCTTAGGTTCTCTAATTATTTTCACCCAGAAGGCTAATTAGACGTGGTGATTTTGTGAGCATTATCATATATTGAACTAGATGACAGTTAATAACCGGTCTCCCCATCCGCGCATTGGTGATCTCTTTGATCATCTAAAGTTCCCATGATTTTCTCTATGATTGTCTTCATATTAGGTTACCACTATTAGAGGGTGATACTATCATACATACCAAAACTACATTTAGGAGCATGTATGAATTGTATGTGTTCTACATGATTCTATTTTGTTTCAAAAATTCATTAGATATTTTCATAGATTTTGTGAATCAGATCTTTCATAATTTTCTAGATCAGTTTGTTTTGGGTATTTTCTTATGACATCTTAGTTACCTTCAAGTCATCACAAGATCATGAAAACCATCTTGAAATTATCTAGATTACATTGAGAAAGTATTGGATTTATTCCAATCTATATAAATGTTGTTTATGAATTGATAAAGTGAACTTATAAGTCTAGTTCATCTCAGAGTATGGAGTGTTAGTGGACTTAAAAAAGGTTTCAGTCATAGTATCTTGGGAGAATCCCAAGAATTTATTCATGCATTGGAGATTCCAATGTATTGTAGGTTATTATCGGCCTTTCATCTGAGACTTCTTCTATATGAAATCACTGATGTCCGGGCTAACAAGGAAAGACGTTATGTTTTTCTGGTCAGACACTTGTGAGGTAACATTTCAAGAGATGAAAGTTATTATGACCTCATCAATGATACTAACATTACCAGTAGTAGGTAAATATCATACCATGTACTGTGATTCTTGTTTAGTTAGCATCAGAGCATTTCGAATGCATTAGGATCAAGTAGTTTTTGATGTTTCTAGACATATAAGTTCGCATAAGATGAATTACCCAACTCATGATATCGATTTCGATACGATGATGAATTCAATGAGTTTCTAGAGACAATATCTTATAAGTGATAAGTTTTTGGTCTACATGGACCACAATATTCTCATGTAAATATTTTCTTAGTGTACCAAAAACACCAAGAGAGTAGGTGGGTTGAGTATCAATGGTCCTTCAACAACAAGATAACATATACACTGAGTAAGGGAATCAACATTTATCAGGATTTTATCTAGAATATGTAGTTATAGGTAGTTTGGGTGTCATGTGATGAGTATTGGATGATGTCACTCTTTTCATACATGAATTTGGATGTTCATATTTCCTATGTATGAGTAGCTCAAACATTTTCAACTGTTATACCCATGCCTTGTATCAGATCAAAAAAAAGAAGTTATTTGATTAAAAGGTATTATTTATGAGAGAAAACTTATATGGTGGAGAGACAAAATTTTGATGGTCTATTCGTAGTGTAAAATATCTTTCTTTCCATGTTCGGTTATGGGTTTTTATGATATTTTTCAAGGATTTGATGAGATAGTTTCATTCTTCTTGATGCTCGGTACATCCTAGTTGAAACAATATGTATCATGATCTCTATATATATTACTTGTGGTCATGAATGAAGGAGGTGGTGGAATTCATGGTGATAAGAATCACCTATCAGTATGTGAAAGAACAACATTAGATTCCAAGTAGAATGTTGCTGCTTCTAGCAATTACTAAGTGAAAATAGAATGATTTTACAATGGATTTTATGATGGGATTTCCTAGGAAATATTGTAAAAATGATTTATCATGGGTGATAGTAAATTAGTTGGTGGGGGTATCTCAATTATTTCCTATTATATAGGTCTTCACTATTGACAATTTGTATAGAATTTTTATATGAGAAATAGTTTAGATACACATTTTTTCAAGGATTTTTATTTATGATAGATATACTTTTTTATTTATGTTTTTGTAATGGTCTTTAGAAGTCCTTGGGATCACATGATATTTGGAAAATAATATATCATCATGAAACAAATATTTAATCTGATTAGACTATTTAGGTTCTGGAGGATATCTTATGAGCATGTGTTTTGTATTTTAGTGTCTCATGGGATCACCATTTGGTGCTCATAGATTTTTTATATTATAAAAACTTCTTTCCATTGATATAGATGAATCATTTTGAGCCTTTGTGTAGAAGGCCATTCTATTCACCTTTTTATTGGTTGAGGCAGGTAAGTCAGTGTTTACTGGGCATAGTCTCATGCATATTATGTTTGAGTAGGTTCAGTTGATTAGGATGAATTTGGTGACCATATAAAGAAGGAAAAAATATTACATTGACCATCATAGATGACCTTTTGAGTTTGACATTGGAAATCATATTTTTCATCATCTGTTTCCTATGGTGGGGGATATAGAATCATGAAATAGGGAAATGTAGCGCCCATATTTTTCAGTTGTTTGAGATAGTGGATATGGTCGGTCTAGTGGAATATCAAATAGATCTTAGACAATGATGAAATTCTATGCTTTTTGGGTTTAACATATTAAATATTTAGATATATTATCAGAAACCTTATCATGTAGTATACATCGACGATGTTGAGCATTGTGTTGATGCATCCTTTGAGGGGAATCTTATACGGATTGTGGATCATAGTGATTTATATCTCTAGGTTAGGACTATTCCTTAGGCTTGAGTGTAGTTGAAATATGGGAATTATTGGTAGGAGTCCTTAGAGAGAGATTTTCATATGCAAGGATAGTGTACAGACATTTTCATTAACACCCCACAGTGATGCTTTGAGAAGCTTGAGGACAAAGAGTTATATGAGGGTAAGTTTTAAGATAAAATATTTTACACGTATATTCCTATTTGAGTTTTTCATTAAAATACTTTTTGTACATGGACATTCAATTTTATTGGATGATTATTGTTCATATTTGGTGATCCATTTTGTGGTAAATGACCTAATGTATTGGGATGTATGTTTTTTAATTAATAGAGTCTATTTATAAACATTTTACAAGTTTTTTGTGGTGGTATTTTATATTTTTGGAAGGCAACAGAGGTAGTATGTGTGACTTTTTATAAACCAATTTCAAAAATATCTGTGTAACATATAAAAATCATGTAAATGAAATAGAAGATGTGTACATGCCGTAAGAAAACTGTCATGAGTAGCTGCAGTCTATAAACTGGTTCACAACATTAAAAGAGTACATGCTATGAAATCAAATTACACAATGCCTAATAGTTGATTTGTATAAATATTAAACTAAGTCAATGGTTTTTTTATACATCAAGTAGGAAATATTTGACATTAAAGTTGATTAAATTCCATGTATTTATCAGTTCAAATGGTTTTGAGGATATAATGTGTTTGATTATATTCATTATTTTCTAGGAATAACTTTCTCCTCTTAAACCCTATGGTGATATATTAGATTTTGATAGCCTATTTTCCATTTTGGATATCCTAACCAAGAATATAATCCCTATTTTTCTTCATTTATCTATTTCATATTCGTTTCTATTGGTATTCCCTGATGTTGGTGTTTCCATATCGCTTGTTTATGGTAGGGGATCTAAAACCTAACCCTATAGTCTTATAAATTTTTATGTATGTGAAATATTTAAATTGCACCAAGATAATGTTCATTTAAATTTACTAAATAATGAATTGTATTATTTCATGGATCTCATTAGATCCCATTGATAGGGACCTAGGTTATGAATATCAGTTGGGTGAGAGAAACCCTATTTATATGTATATGAATTGGATAATGTTTTAATCTGTGTTTAGGATTACATGAGATTCATGTAATTTATTTATAATGATTCACCTTGGAAAATGTATGTGTTTATTGAAATGTATGACATGTTATTGTTTTAAGGACAAATTGATAAATGAAATTTGTAATTGAAAGATTATTTTTAATTTTTAGAATTAAAAATTTATTTATATGATGTGATATTTTGATATACTTATTGTTATGAAATGTTTTGTGAATCATCCTATAATTATTTTACTGATCAGTATCTACCTAGTCCCATGGAGTAATGATTATATTTAGTGGGATTTACCCGTTCCCACACTATAATGCTTATATTGAGTGGGATCTTCCCATTCTCATGCTAGAATTATTATATTAAGAAGGATATACATAGTCCCATGTTATAATAATTATATTTAGTGGGATCTACCTAGTTTCATGTGGTAAAAATTATATTGAGTGAGCTCTACCTAATCCAGTAATAAAATTATTATATAGATGGGTTGCCTATGATTTGTGTGGTTTTTTCTTTAGATATATGGTTATGGGTGGTAGGGTTATGATACATGCTCAAAGATGTTCCGACATTATGTGTAAGAGGGTTGTTTTTTTATTTTATCACTTGATTAAATAATAAACCTATGTATCACATTTTTGCATTCACATATAATCATTATGGTTATATTAGACATGGTGGTTTCAATATTATACATTTTTCCCACATCCTATTTAGGTCATTGTTTAGTACTCAAACAGATTAAATGGATGCAAGAATGGATAAGGGCATGCAACCTTCTTACTGATTATTGGTTTCTTAATGGGATGAAGTATGGAGAAAGGACCAAAATGAAGGTTAGGACTAATGCATTTTGAGAATATTATTTTCACTTATTTTCTTTTATTTTCATCATTTTCTTTTATTTTAATCATTTTCAGTTTCACACTAACATACATCTCATATTTTCATTAAATGATTCATTATTAATGGTATTTTGAGTATTATTTCATTTCCTAACTATCTGATATACTATTTAAGCTATTATCTATTACTATTATATTGATTTATATTGTATATTTCTATTATATTTTATCTCTAAACTATATGGTATAGTCTCCCAACTATACATATCACTCCCCCGCTGTAAGTTAGTATCATATGGCATGTGAGGATGTCTGCTTGAGGAAATGAAACCAACCCATTTTTGTCACAAGAGAGTGTTTTTAATATTGGTATGTAACAAAAGTACATAATCTCCCTCAGGGATAGAGATAAAATATGTTATATGGTCTAATAAATCATTGTAACTTACTCACCTCAGTGTATTTATAAGTTCTTATTAAAATAATGTGGATGAAAAAGAGTGATGAAAACATGTAGAAAAGTATCACATATTTTTCATTGAGGAATATAGTAATGTGAAAATCTATTTTTGAATTTCTGAAGGTGATAAGAGAAAAGTGATTTGGGATCCAAACATGATCTTTAATGAGAAGATCATATAGGAGGAATAGAACATGGAAGAAAAATAGGGTGATTGTAAAGAATCAATTGAAGTACAATTTGATCTTAATAGAGGTTTTAGGGGAACCAAAATTTTAGAGAGTTTATATGATTATGAATCTATTAGAATTTATCAATTAATTGAGGAATGTTTAGTTGGGAAATTATGTTTTGATGTTGTTCAAGAAGTATTAGGAAATTTTGAATCTCATATTAGAGTACTGAAATGTGACATTCATGTTATTTCAGTTTCAGGAAGAGAAAATGTAATGTCCCCAACTCGGAGGCCACTAAACCAGTGCCCCGAGCGGGGTCACCACATGACCTCGGGTTTGCCACCCCATATTCCAAAGGATTCCAAATAGTTGTGAGGGTATAAATAAAATAGGGGGAGTAAAAACTATTTATCAGAGTACTCCATATCATATAATAATTGAATATAGAAAAAGTAGATAATGACTAGTAAACATTCATTACCAACCATTTCCCAAATATGCATATAATACTAACACCAAAAGGTAAATATTATGTGTCATGACATATAATTTCAAGTGTAAAGAAATTAAATATAAATATAGGTTGATGAATCCCCAAAATGGGCCCTGACTCCCTATTCAGATCACTCATCCTTGCACTTCTCATGCCCTATCAAAACACTAGCGCAAGGCCCTTTCCCATGTCCTGGCCTGTAACCCTAAAGTCTACTCAAGTACCTAATGATTAAATGCATCGGGTGTGAGTACAAATCAGTAGGATGTTAACAATAGTGTCTACCAAATATTCAGTCAAAAAGATAGTGTATGCATGATCAAAATAATCAACAAGATAATAAAAGGTAAATAAGGTTCCATTATTTAACAAGTTCACCTATTCCATTATCGTAATTTATTTCATGGGTTTTAAATTTTTATAAATTTTACTATATCCTATTCCGATTAACTAGTTATGAATAAGTGGATAAGTCAAGTTCCCTATATCACTTGGGAAACCATTTCATAGACAATTACATCATAATTACCTTGGATCCGTAGACTATGAAGTCTCATAAAATGAAACTATTTGGAGCATATATAATCATTCATATCCCTAATTTTTAAATTAACATCAGTAGTGTTTAGATTCTCAGTTTAAACCAACATGTGGGGGTAGATCCTCATGTTCAATAACACACACAACATCAATCCATGTTCATATGGTTCTTGAATCATTTTCTACATTTTTATAAAATCAACATGATGATTTAACTCCATTTTAATTTCAAAAAACCATACTCAATTAACATAATTACAATTCATAATTCGTAATTCATTTAACACATAAACAATCTCCATGACCTACCTCATTAACTCATGTACCATTCACAATTCATGACTTTCCAACCCATTAACACTATACCAAACTCCCCCTAATTCAATGTTACCTATTAAACATAATTACCATCAATTTAATTAATAAAAAATTATAACCATATAAACAAAATTCTAATAGATTCAATTTATAGACATTGGTTAATATGTTAAACACAATTATTATGGCTTTACTTCAGAACAACCCAATTTCACACGCAATATTTTAATTTCCATGTTCAAGGAGGGGAACACCCCACTAGTGTCCCTTAACCTAGTAAAATCATCATCAACACATCCCATGGGGATCATTAGGGGATATATTTATCATTTATCTGAAAAATATACCAAATATAACCTATGGAATCAAATGTAAAAAAAACCACACCATAGAAGAACCATATAACATAAACCAAACATCAACACTCAGGGATATAACTTTTTTGAAACCAACCTCAATTCTGATGACAAATGCTTACTTATCCATTTTTATTGAGTCAGATCCAAACATCGCATAAAGCCCCAGAATAAGATCAAATGGAAAATTAGATACTTAGGTATTTATTAGTATAAGAGAAACTACAGAATCCTTTATCCGAAAAAGATATGGAAGAGGTGTGTTATACTCACCCGGAACATCATTTCACAACCAATGACACACCAAACACCCTATAAATGAAGGATATTTATCCTTGTAAATACTTGGTCATTATGGACCGAGTGGGAGATGTGGTAAATTCCTAATTTTAATGGGGCACCCATTTTGGCCACATGATTATCCAAACTGTGAGCTAATTGTGCGCCACCCTCTATCCAAGAGGGGGCTAGGACACACTATTACATGAAGATCTCGTATGGTTTTACAAACCATGGTCCGACCATGTAGGATGGATCTGTCCAATCCCATATGGTATGTCTTTCCAACATGCATGGTTTGTTCAAACCATTCAACACTCCTTCATCAATGCACGGTTTAGGAACACTATTACTACTAACCATGCACCAACAGTGAAACTTACACTGGACGACCATTTCTTTATTTCATGTTATGAACCCCCAAAACACAATCAAGAAACACTATACATTAAAAAAATATTCCTTAAACAAAAATAAAGAGACTTAAACCAAAACATAAATAATTTAGATCAATAAAATATGGGATATTTTAACCCCCACCTTATAACTACCCATGCTCGTGACACAATTTCATGCATTACTGATCTTACAAATAAAAGTGATCGGGACACAAACTTTACATATCTATATCTCTCTCTCCCAAGTTTCATATGAACATTACCATGCTACCATAACACTCAAACCACGGGAACAGTCTTTCCCCACAATACATTCTCAGTACGATCCAAAATATGAACTGGATTCTCCTCAAAGAACACATCAACATCAATCTCAACATAGTGAACTTAAATTAGATGATAACGGTTGGGTTGATACTTCAAAAGCAGTAAAATCTTAAAAACATTATATTTACCACTATAACATTATGGACGTGAAAATAGGTATGCCGCTAGTCTAATTCTCTACACAATATCAAATGAACCCATGTACCTGGGTGCCAACTTACCTTTTTTTTCTGAATCTGATGGTGAGCCAACATTGGTGACACCTGAAGAAACACATGGTCTCCCACTATAAACTCAATAGGTAGATGAAAATGATCCACATATCAATTCTACCACCTCTAGACAATATCCATTTATTTTTTAGTCAAATAAACATGTTTCGACATCTCCTATATGAGAATCACTACAAAAAACTTTTACTCTTCACCCTTTATACAGCACAATAGTGATTTAGATGGTCTACCATAGAGCACCTCAAAACAGGGCATAAAAATCATCACTAGGAAACTATGGTTATAATATAACTCCACAAGCTCCTTGTAACCCTCCCAAGAGCCACTAGACTTAGGACATATTCCCTCAATATGTCCTCAATCACCTGAATGGTACACTCTAACTTCTCATTTGTTTGTCGGTGGAAATTTGTACTTAAAAACACTTGGGGTACCACATGACCTATACAGACCCTTACAGAAGCATGAAGTAAAATGCAGTTCACGATTGAAGTCTATAGTCCTTTTAACCCCATGAAACCACAAAATCTCTTGAACATACAACACTCCTAGTAGGAAAATGGCATGGGTATCTTGAATTGGTAAGAACTATGCCACCTTAGTCAATTGATCCAAAACTTCCTAGATTGCATCATTATTATGAGGAGTCATTGGGGGACCCACCTAAAAATCCATCATCATGTCATCCCATTTTCATTATACAATGGGTAAAGTCAATAAAAACTAACCAGACAGTGATGCTCGATCTTAACCTACTAACATGTATAACATCACATCACAAAACCTGGAACCTCTTTCTTCATCCCTAGCCACGAATACTGTCTATGAAGATCATGATACATTTTTTTTAATTTAGGATGCACTTCCCACATTGAGGCATGAAAATAATGAATCAAAACTTCCAATATAACTTTATATACAAAAACATGAACCAAAACATAAATGATCTCATCTTCAACAAAAATACAACAATAATGAGACCCCCAACCTTTAATACTATCTCTCAAATCTAAAAACTATGGATCCTCATACTTGATTCCCCTTGATCCATATCATAATTTTGGATTCAACTACCAAGGATGCAATGGCTATCTTACCTTGACCATCATAAACCTTTATAAGAATCTATACAAAAAACATCATCATCCTCCACTAAAAATTGGATTCCCGAACTTCCTCATTTTAAGTCTTCTATCTCATGGAATCTTCAACACTATAAACATTTCCTTGTGTGTAAACCTATTAAAAATTAATGGAAATATTATACTCAACCCATATTAATTTTTTGAGGATTAAAATCACTCTAATAGAAGATTTACTTAATGATTCTATGATATGTATACACAATTAACCTCTGAACAACAAGTAATGTCCCCAACACATTAAGGCATAAACCATGATGACTATTTTAAGATAATGTGTAGGGTAATTACATTCATAAGGCCACAAAATATGAGACCCATATTCAACAACATGAGGATTCTTCATCAATACATCCCCAAGTCCAACACCGAATCGAATGAAAAACAAGATATATTCCTTACTTGGATTGGGTGGGATGAAAATCAATGTATTTTTTAGCCACTTCTTCAACTCCTAGAAGGCATTATCACATGCCACAAACCATTCAATCTTGATTCACACCATAGTTAATATTAAGGTTTGTGCTTCCAAATGAGAGAATTAATTTATTAACCATCATTAATAGCCTCATGAACCTAAAAATTTTATACATAAGAAACATTTTTGGGCTGCTCCAAAGATACAACATCTTGTACTTTCTTTATACCAAAGTACACAACTTCATTTGAGACAATGTGACCCAGGAAATGTACTATATCAATATAGAAAATAAATTTGGATAGATTGGTGTATCTTAATCTCTCATGGTGTACTTAGGATGATGTTATGATGTGTGGTACGATAATCATGAGACATTGAGTACACCAAGATGTCATCCAGAAATACAACTACAGACTGATCTAGGTGTGGGTGAAAGATTCGGTTAATCAAGTCAATAAAAAATATAGAGAAGTTGGAAAACCTGAAAAACATCACAATAAACTCATAAAACCTATATATCTTAATGAATGATGTCTTATATATATCAGAAGGTTTCACACTCACACGGTGATACCCAGATCATGGATCGATTTTTTAGAACACTAATGCACCTCTTATCTTGTCAAAGTGATCCACAAGCAATGATATTTGGTATCTTTACATAATAATAATCTTATTCCACTTTCTATAATCCACACAAAACCATAAGGATACAATTGAATTCCAGGAAAATAAACCTAGATACACCCATGGTGACATACTCAAAAGAATAATCCCCTTTTTCTCCAACTCCTTGAACTAAGTCTTATGTTCTTAGAGTTATTCTAGTACCATTCTATGTTGAAAAATTTAAACTCGTTCTTATCCCAATAGTATCATTATCGAGAACTAAACATCTCTCTCAGGTAGAATCTTTGATAATTCTTCATGGAAAACATCCTAAAACTAGACCACCATTGGAGTAAATACAAGCTAATCTACCTCCTTGTGATAAAGAATAATACAATAAAATTGGGTTGTTATCTAACCCAACTTCCAACTTCCTATAATTTCATGGATTACATGGATATCACATTCTCCATGGTGAACAAAAATTTTCCCCTTAAGAGATGTGAATATTATCCTAAAATGGTTATAGTCATTATGGCCCTGGTATAACACTAGCTAATCAATTCATTGAATGAGGTCATGACCCTGAATCTTGAGTAGAAACATGTCCTATAGAAAATGGTACCACCAAACCTTAATAAAACACCCCTTACACTACTAGTTATTTTCTTCTTGCACCCCTAACAGTTTGTCAATTGATATAACCCCACATATATTTTCCACCTCTAGGACAAAAACACTCACAAACTGAAAAAATATAAAATAATTTGACGTGTATATATCAAATAAAGCACAAGAAATCAATGAAGATACAATAATCATACCTCAAAATATTGATGGTCTAGAATCACCTCCTATAGGTGCTAGCTGAACTTCATGATGATGACCTGCCCATCTACTCTGGATTTCAGTTGTCGTACATCCTTATTGGTGTGGAAACTCTCACCCAGGAGTACCATGTCTGCCACCTCGACTAGTATGGCCAATAGAACCCCATCGGCCTATCTGTTATAAGATTGATGACCCCCTACCTACACTCTGTATCAGCATAGACCCTCATTCAATTCTGAAATGTAGATAGTTCCTAAAAAATCTATACACATTCTCCAACCTTTTGCATTCTTAGCACTCAACTAGTGATCAGGGAAATATACAACGCATGTGTCCTGGCTGGCCACACTGATAGAAAAACACCTCAACACCACCCTATGATATTGGTCCTCTCCTATGAGTACCCTCTACACCACTTTCCTAGTGAAGACTCCTAAAGTGATGATTCCTACACTCAGAAGTTGCACCACTGGATTGTCCAACTAAAACCACATGGAAACCACTAGAATCTTTACTTAAGTTCTTTTCTGAAAGAATATCCTAATCTACCACCTTAAAAAACCTCTTAAAAGGAATTATGTTCACATGTAGCTTGATTTCATGTCTATGTCCATCCTAGAAACATCTTTCCATAGAGGAATCATCCCCTTCCAATAGTGGGAGAAAGAATCAAAATTATGTATAACGGCTAGCAAAATACATCATTGATATAGTCCCATAGGTCAACCTCCTAAAATTAATAACCATATCCTATCTCAAAGTATTTATATATATTATTTCCAAAAACATATCATAGAATTGTTTCCCTAAATTACATTTAGACTGCATAGTCCGGGCTGGAATATCCCATCAGTTCTTCCTCGATCCCCACAACATATAATATACTAACTTGACTCTCTTCCAAAGAGGATTCTCCAAGTGGTCCCAAATTGTATAGATAGACAGAACATAAAACTATTCATCCTTAGGAATAAACTCTCCAAAAAAATTGAGAGTAATACAATAGAAACTCTTTCGTTTGATTAAACATACATGGCACAAAACACATTTCGTATCATTCCATCATATGCATAAAATCATTAATGTTCCCATTGAACTGCTCAACTTCCCTATTACATGAAACAACCGGTATTTATTACCCCACCTTTTTAGTATCCTTCTTGGTTATATCCTCTTATAAGCTAATCATCACACACCATCATGGTGGCATGTCTCAATAATTCCAAACATGCATATCGTAACACCTAACATAAAACATGCATTGGTTTCAAAAAGGAATGTTTTTTAAGAGCCATAAATCACATATCTTACCTAAAACATAAAAATGGATATAACTATGTCTTTATCAAAACTCAAATACATACCTTATATAGTTAATAATCATCATGGTTTAGAATAACTCACTTATCCTTATGTCTTTTCATTAATCTACCATTTAATTGTTTTCAGTTCCAAAATGTAAATATTTCTCTATTTTATACCTTTCTATCTTTCAACCTTGTCATAACAAGATTTAAATTCATTTATGAATCTTCTTTAGGCACTATTCCTTAACTATTTTATTATATTACTTTCATTTACCCATTAATATCATCTCTATTATAAACCTTTTTTCATTCAATTTTTCATTATAAAAGAAAAACATTATATCCCTCATATCACACACCCCTTTCCCGTTTGTGCCAATCATGATGTATGCCACATATATCCACAGGCTTATAAAAAGAATAATGAATTCATAACAAAATTCCATTCCATAAATGAGAAAAATATCATAAAATAGTCACATCACATAGTAAGTGAATAACCCAATGGTGGAGTATCAGTCAACCATAAAACCACACAACATGAGAATAGATACCACTATGGGTGCATGGATAGTCCACCATACAAAGGTTAGATACTCCCAAGCATGGGCTCATTGAAAAGACCCCGACACATCCAAATATCTGACCAAAAATCCTGAAATAGTATGAAAATAGACAACAACCTATATGTGATACCACTTTGTGAAGTCTCCAACATGGGAGCCACTAAAATTGGTGCCTCGAGTCGGGTCACACCATAAACTCAAGTGCGCCTCCCCATACACCAGAGGTTGTAAAATATCATTGATGGTCTAAATAAACATGTTGGGAGACAATAATCCTTTATCATATTATGAGATATTATATTATAACAAATAAATAGAGGAAACAATAGAAAATGACCAATAAACAATTATTACGAACCATTTCACAAATATAGGTATAACCACACAACCAAATGGTAAATATAATGTGTGATGGCATACAATTCCAAGTGTAAGGAAACCTAATATTATAATAAATTGGAGAATCCCCAAAATAAGTCTTGACTCCATTCCTGGATCCCTCATCCATGCAATTACCATGCCTAATCAACCCACAATCATAGGGCCATGGCACTATTCTGAACCTGTGACCATGAAGCCTTCTTCGGTATCCAAAGGTGGCCCGAGAAGGTTTGAGTACAACTCAGTAGGCCACCGCTAGTTTTGTATAAAAAATATCCAGTCTACAAAGATAGTGTATGAGAAAACTAAATAAGAAACAATATAAATAAAATATAAATAAAGTTCCACTAGTTAAAAATTCACTTAATTGGATTACAACATTTATATCAGGGGTTAGGAATTTTCATCAATTTAGATTTGGACTTTTCTAATTAACTACTAATTCATAATGGGATAAGTAATGTTACCTATAACACTATGGAAAACATTTCACAAACAATTATTTCACACATACCTTGTAGGATTAGTCTAGGATGTCTCATCCAATGCAATCTTTAGGGGCATAGATTCTTAGTCCTCTCCCCAACCAAGACATTAAATGGGAAATTTTTTGAGCATCAGTATAAACCAACCCATGGGCATATATCCTCGTTCCAATACATCACCAAACATCAATCCATTTAAACATGATTCCATAAAAATTACCCACATTAATCAGACATAACCATGAACATTTAACAAATTTTTCATTTCTATAAACAATAACAAATTTTCATGCATACCATTAGAAATTTGTAATTCATTTAACACATTAAACTTATTATTTCCATGACCCATTAACCTATTTACACATCACAATTGATGAATCACTAACCTATTATCACTATACCAAACACCGATTATTCTATTTTAAAAATTGAACATAATTATCATCAATTTCCTTTGAAAACCATGTTAACCAACTAAACACAATTTTTATGGGTTTATTTCATAGGTCTAGGTCAACATGTTAAACACATTTTTTATAGACCTACTTCGCAACAACCCAATTTTACAATTAAATATTTAATTTTTATGTTCAAGGAGTTTCACACCCCATAGGTGGTCCTAAACCCTATCAAATCATCCTAAATTCATCCCATGGGGATGATGAGGGGTTCAATTCATCATTTAGAAACAAATTTACCAAATCTAACCAAGGTCATCAAAATCACATAGAATGGAACCATAGCACAACCACAACACATAATCCAAATATCAATATTATGAGATATAATATACAGATCACCTAAATCAATTTTGATGACGAATGATCAGTTAGACCTACCCTTTGAGTCAGATCAGAACACCCCTTGATTCCCCAACTGATGATCCACAATAAAAAAAGGTTTTAGATATTTAGAAGAAGAATAAGAGAAACTTTGAATTCCACAATCTGAAATAGAGAAGTAAGATGATTGTTAGACTCACTCTCAACATTTATTCCCAACAAAAAATGCTCTAAATGGACTTGAAATGAAGGAGATAAATCCTTGGGATGCCTTAGTCATTTTGGTTCATCACTAGGGTTGTTGGAGGAATAGATGAGGGAAATACTGAGTTATAAAAATTAATCCTAATAGGGAAAATTGGAAAATTATAACTCTTCAAGGGGTGCATGGTGTGTCTACAAAATTTTCCAAATCATGCGACAACCATGAGCAACCCTCTTTCTAATATGAGGATAGGACACACCATAACATGGGGATGAAACATGGTTTGAAAAACCATGGTAGACCATACTAGATGGATATATCCAAGCCATCATGGTTCTTCCTACCCCCATGCATTATTTTGTCAAACCATGAACCCCTCCTCTAAACATTCATGGATTAGGTGCACAATAACAACTAACCGGGAAGCATCCTTGAAACTTGTAGTCGATGGTCATTTTTCCTTTCTTCATTTCCTCAACCCTGAGAACACCCTCGAAACTCCTTATACATTTGGTAAAAATTCAATAAACCAAAATAAATAAACATAAAATGAAACATGACCATTAATGTACCTCTTTAATATCTGGGATCTTATAGTAAATTTTCATAATGAACTATTCAAATACTCTCGAGCCTGAAATCTAGCACATAGGTTTGGAGATGCTTGAAATTATTTATATTAATGATTAGGGAACCAAAATTCATAAAATAAGTAACTATTATTGGTGATTCTAGTCTATGGGATCTAGCTATTAAGGATTAATTGGACTCATTTCAAAAAAATAACACATGGGAGATCATGATATTAACACTAAAAATTAGATAACTATTGAAGAAATGGGTTCTCTATTAAAAGGAAGAAACTGATATACAAAGGTGGTACAAGGCATGTTTGGTGTGGAAAATGCTTCAATTTAATGAAGTAATATTGTTATTAAAAGAAAAATAACTAGTATTAAATCAAAATAATATCCAAATAGTAATTAGTTTGGCTGGTTCTAGGGTTTTACATCTAAAAAATTGATGTAAAGATGGATTTGTTTCTTCGATATTAAGAAGAAGTATTCATGAAGCGACCTCTTGGTTTAATGCATCAGTGGAATAAAATCATGGTGTATAAACTCAAGGGAAGTATCTATAACATAGAACAAGCACCAATTAAATGGATACAGGTTTCAGAAAAATTTATAGTGGATAAATGTTTCAATTGAAACAACTCAAACCATTACTGTTGTAGATAAAATATAGTAAAGGGGAATTCATAATTATTAATATTTATGTGGATAACATACTTGTTTTGGGAATTAATATTCAATTTATTTAAGAGATAAATAATGAATTATTAGGTTGTTTAAAATACTATATCATAGAGAAGAAAATACGATCTTCTGAATAAAAATTGATAGAGATAGAATATCCAAAAAATTTGGGTTTATCTCAAAAGTATTATCTCTATATGATTATTGAGAGGTTCAAAAGTTTTGGATATAATGTAGTCATAAATATTATTAGGGATGACATAAATTTTTTGGAGAATAAATACTTGTGGATGGAGGAGTAGGTGAATCACATGGTAGGAGTATCAATTGAATCAAAGGTAAGAAGACACATATATTCCATGGTTTGCAGTCATTCTGAAATAGCTCATGTTGTGGGATTTATTAGACAATATATATCATATTGAAGAAATAATTTGGGGAATTCATGAAGTGTATTATTTGGTACCTCACCGGAAAATATGATGCTTCCATTTTTTTAAAGAATATGATCCTTTGTTAGGATATATTGATCATATTTTTTAGGTAATTAAGATACATAGAGGATAAGTACCATATATGTTTTAAAATTATTAGAACCCTTATTGGATGGATAAAAAGATCTCAATTAGTGGTTACACTCTCCAGAAAATAGGGGAGTATGTGTTATAAAAAATAAAATAAAATGGCATGGTTGAGGTGTCTGATTAAGGATCATAAAAGAAACCAGAAAATTGGACTACATTACTACAATAGTTAAACCTCAATACACAAGGATAAATAACTATTTTCCCATGTTAAGACAAATTGTAATGAAATTATAAACAACATTATTCGAAATATTCTTTAAGATGGAGAATTCGAGTTTTACAAGATATCTGGATTGAAAAAACCATCATATATGATCCTAAATGTCATATTCTATGAGAATGTGAGGAAACAATGTTCCTCATTAGAAATTAGGTGAGTGGAATGTTAAAGAGGACCACTACATGGTGTGAATGTGAGTGTTTCTTGATAAATATTTGGTGGATTATTGTGGTTCTAATAAGTATTATTCATGGGGTTATTTTTTGGGATGTAAAGCATATTCAGTTTAACATATAATTTTTATCAAACTGAGAGATTGGGGATAGTAGTTTGGCCTGATTTATAGTACAGTGATGGAGTTCATCTTAAGAAAAAATGTTAATGTGTGGGACAACATACAATTGTGTACTTTAATTATTTTATTTTTAGGGATTTATGTGTCTACCTAGTCAAAATTATTATAAACACTATGATCATATGATATATTAAAATGATTCAATGATTCTAATATATATGGAAGAATAATTTTCTGATCTATGACATCATTTTTTGACCGTTATTTCATTAATTTTTCACTTTCTTCAATGTCTATGTTTTGAGTGAAGTTTTAATGTTAGGTGGATCTATTTTGTTTCATGGGTGAAGTGTTTTTTCCTTGTTTCTTTACACTCATTTTTTAGGGATTTTTTTGGGGCCTAATTTTATAGGCCTTGTAATCCATGAGCCTACGAGCCTTGTAAGGGTTCCCCCTCATCCCTTGAAAGGGGGGTTATCAAAATCAATAAAAATGAAGGCCTTCGGGCCATTTGGGGTCGGGATTTCTGGGACCTTCTTCATTATTGGTTGTTCTGTTGGCCTAACATCTTGTGGTTGAAGTCAGAGTGGGATTATAAATATTTATTCTTTCCTCTATTCACCTAGAAACCTTTCTAGTAAGGTTACACTTCTCAACATTTCATTCATTTGAGTGGTTAATTTTTTATAATTGGTATAATTGATCGGTATTTGTCTCGAAATTTCTCTAGTGGTATTATGCTGGTTATGACTCTTTTCACCTGATTTCAATGATTTCGTTTTATTTTTTGATTCATTTAATTTGGTATCAAACAAATATCTTATACGTGATAAGTATTCACATATGATCCCATGTTAGGATGTCTTAAAGATACCACTTAAATACTAAAACCTTTTTTAATTATGTTTGATGGTTCATCTAAAACACCTAATATGTGTTGACTTAAAACATTATTTAATGATTTGTAATTTTTTTCATAAAATAAATTGCCTCTTATTATTGTGAGAATCCCAATAATGAATTTAAATATTATAATTTCCTCCATCATGTAAGGTGATCTCAGTTTTGGGTGAAATAATGGGGAATTATCTTGGAAACCCATGGGGGGTGTTAGAAGCTCCCTAAAATTTACATTCATATGATGCATGTATATTGAATACATATACAAGATACATGTAAAATACTGTGTGTGTTGATATATATATATATATATATATGCATGTGATTTATATATGTTGAATGATAATTTATTGTATATGATACTGTGAAGATATATGTAGTGCACATATAATGAATGCATACAATGCATTGAGATTAAATGTGTATCACACATGTAATTAAACCGAAAAACTCATGTAATGAATGGATGTACTGTACACACATATGATACATGTGTAACCAAAATACTTGAAGAAAACATAATACATTGCAAAATATGCATTTCACTTATCCATATGATATTCCATAAATATTAAGAGACATTTTAATATTATCATTGAATGATATTAATATATATTAATGTGGCACATATCATTAGAATTACTTGATAATAACATAGTATTATAGACGTGTTCTTCATTTTTGAAGAATAATCAGATATCACATATAAAAATAGAATATTTTTTCCTCATTTTTAAGTGGATTTATATCATCTGTTCAACATTATTGGTGATCATAAATTTCATGCAAAGAATATACGGTTTACTTACTTATAACATCATATTCATCACACTTAATGATGGTAGTGACCCAAAATTTTATAAATGAAATTCCATTCTGAATGAATAAATTACTTATTAAGAAATGAAGTTATAGAAAACAAATTCACTACTTTAGTAATTTTATACCAATTATAAAATATATCCTTCCACATTTAAAATTACGTTAAGCATCTTAACCATTGATAATATTTATATTTTCTAGTAAGTGTTAAGATTAATATATAATATGGGTGATGATAAATCCCATTTGACACATATAGAAGAAGTGATTTCCTTGACAAGTAGGATCATATTATACAATGATACTTTATCATAGCTACTAATAGAGAAGGAATCACTTGGATTTTCCCTCAAACATTCCATACATGAGGTTCAACAACTGAAGCATGAAGGAAACTGTTTATGGGATAAGATCAGGCTTATCAAGATCAAAAGATAAACAATATTTCTTGAACCACCCCAACAAAGTGCCATCATTGCACACCGTACCATCAGAGCATACACTGGAGTAATAATGGGTTATGTATCTATACCCTAGAAATATGAATTTCTTTATTTTCTTTTCAATTAGTATATTCATCCATTTTTATTATTAATTTGTCAATGATTATATAATTTATTTTTTAAAAAAATAGTTTGACACGAAGAAACTAAAATCATATATTTCTGAAATTTATAGTTTCTAATTAAGAAAATATTTTGATAAACTCATTATGTTTTTTAAATAAATAATATTTTTAAATAATATTATTATTAGATAATAATTATTTTATTATAACTGTTAATATTATTTAATGGGGAAATTCTAATTTTTATAAGGGTTAGAGTGTGATTAATGTTAGAAAAACTGTTATTTCCCTATAAATAACATTTTTTATATAAATAATAATATTATTATATTTATAAAATTATTTTGATAAAATAAATATTATTTTTAAATAAATATGTCAAAATTATGCAATGCTGTATTTTTTATTATTTTCTATGACAGTAAAATTTTTGGGAAAACAATATAGAATATAAAAATAGTACCTATATTATAAATACTTAATCGCCCAAAATTTTACAATAAATTTCATAAAAGGAATCCATGAACAAATATATATCTCTACATTAAAATAATATATTTTTAATTTTATTTGACTAATTAGATAAAGCATTAATGAATCCTCCAAAACCTAAATAATATTTTAATATTTTATAATAAATTCTTTATGAACATAACTCACTTCCACATCACCAATGGAATTATTTTAATATGTTTAGTTTGAGGAATTATGAAATATTTAAAAACATTCATATTTGGATGAAACCATTGGAACTTGTATTTTTTTTATTATTTTCCCATAAAGACCTATGTTTTGAAAATTATAAATAATTTTTATCCATTTTTTACAACCCCCCCCCCCAAAATGCTCACTACACTTTAATAAAAAAAAATTTAAAACATGGATTTGCACTCCCTATACCACAATTAATCCCTTTCAATGTGTTCCCAAGATCTTAATATGCTCCTCCCAACTTTTAGAATCTCCCTATAAAGGTAATAGATTCTCTCCCCTTCATTTTTATTTAAGTACATTGTTTTTAGTAACCTTTTTTATTACCAATATTTCATACTGGAATGCATTTTTACTCATACCATTACTATCATTATGATTACAATGTAATTATAAAAACAATTCTCTCTAACTGAACCCTTTCATGAATATTTATGTTCACCTGTTATGCTATTGAAATTATCCTACAGTTTTTCCATGAAAACAATTTTTATTGTGAATACAAGTCCCCACTAACACTCAGGGGTATTCACCTATACATACCTATCCTTAATATATTATGTAGTTCCATTTATTTAATTCCACACTAATTAATAGTGGATTAAAAGTGACCAAATGAATTCATATGTTTTGTGATCTATGTGGCATAAAAATTCACGTATATGATATGAATGTGACATGTAGGAATATATTTATATTTCCCTCCAATTAACAGAGTAATGATTTTATCTCATGAGATGCCCTATATGGTGATTGTGATGTCTTCTTAATCACATAATGTTATTATTCCTTGGTGTTTATCATTGACTTATGATTGTGATAACATGTTTTTTGTTGTTTCCAAATTTTTATCTTGACTTGGTGTTATCATCTTATATCCGGATTCAATTTTCATGTTTATTATTCTCACCCATTTTATATCACCTTGTTATGCATATTGACTAAAATGTTTTACTTTCATCATGAAATTATTTTATAATTCCCTTTTGGGTTTGTATAACTAACCCCTTTCTTATGTATATCTCCATGTTTTCCCATTTTGTTTTAGAAGATTGATGAAATTTTAAGACATTTAATGGAGATTAAAATAATTTTGTTGTACCCATGATTCTATTAAAATTTCTATGTATATATTTCCCAAGGAAACTAGGAATCATGAACTTTTATGATTGTAATATGTGTATATTTATATAATAAATCATTAATTAGAGTTTAATATAGATGTGGGTTTTCAAATGAAAAACAAGAGGAATGTTTAGTTATTTTCATGTATTATGATTATAAAACCTTATTCACGACATAGAGATAATAAGAATCATAGTGAAATATATCTAAATTTTGTTAAGGTATATAGTAATGGGTTTTTACAAACTAAAATCATTTTATGAATAATACAAGTTGTTGTGCCTCTAGCATAGTTGTACTTAGGAATAATAACCAAGAAAAGGATGCATTGGGATTTTAATTAATCATAACAAATTTCTACATAATAGGGTATCTTCATAGACCTAGTTTGACACTTTTTTTGGATAATATTTGGTACATTCGCAAGCTCTATACAAACAATTATTAAGGGTACAAATGATCATAAAAGTTTATGTTATAAAATAGATCATTGAAAACATTTATTGAAACCTAAAAATTTATAGTTTAAGATATGTATGTAATTTTTGAGTATTTTCTTCAATTTTTATATTTCACCATTTATTTTTTTTGTTTTGTTATATTTATCATCCATACATTTAACCTCATTTTAGTTAATGCATAGAAATATGAGGAAACAAGTAAACAACCAATGTTATGAGTAATATAATGGATACTGAAATTAGATTCCCAACCTGACCAGAGTAGGTGTCGAGAACCTCATGATAATAAATTCTTAGCTAAGAAAAGCTCTTGATAGAAACATGAATCAATTTGGAAACCTACACCCCCTAATAAATATTTACTCTCAATTGAGAACATTATGCAATAAATGCCTTGAAATTTTAGTGGATCTATTGATCATTTAATCATGGTATAAAGGATCAAATATGTTGAAATTATTTTCTTAATACTCTAATTCTCTACATAAGATAATTTTATACATTTTATTTATAATATAGAGGAATAAGATGGCCAGTGGTAAAAATTTATCAAAAATACGAAACTTGAGGAATTGATTGTGGTTATGTAGTAAAAATAATTCCATAAAATTTTTTTTTCAATAAATATTTCCCCGCACTCTCTAACTCAAAATGGTAAGGGTTTTTCTTGGCCACATGAAAAAGTATAATCAAATCTTTAGGGAATATATGTCGAAATTAATAATAATTTCATGATACACCTCTTAATTTTTTATTTTAATACTAATGTAATATTGATTACTTGTTTGGTGTGCTAAGGATGAGTATATGAACATGTTTGGGGATTAAAGACATTGATAACTATGAGAAGATTTTATGATGTTCCCTCAATGTTGAAATAGAGGTTGGTGAATCTCAAATGTCTATTATGCTTGGATATAGGAAGTTGATAATATATTTCAATTATTGAAGATAAAAGGATAAATTTAATGGTGAATGTAACATCTAACACCCCCTTTTCAAATGTTGGGATGAAGAATCCCATATATTTACTAAATGGGGCAACAAAATTCTTTTATTTTGTAAAAAAAGAATCTAGATAGGTAATAATGATGGGATAAATCCTCTAATGTTATGGAATAATAAAATTATCCTGTAAACCCTTATCATATATTTTATTATTTTAACAACAAGATAAAAAAAACTATGTGAATCAATGCACTAAACAAATGGTTGTCGATGATAATTGGTTATAATAACCTCTAAGAAAAAAAAATATAGAGCTTATTCTGTCACAACTGATGAGGTGGGTCTTAAAAACAATGTGGTGATAGGTATCTTGGTTATTCATTCAATAATTGTGAACATACTATTTGATTATAGTAATTTGAATTAATTTCATATCATGCATTTTTAGTATATCTATTAAAAAAGACTTCGAAACATTGAATTCGTTCTATCTATCTATATAGAAAATGGAAAAATTATTTCATTAAAAGTATATAACATCTTTCACATATATATTTGTGAGTTAAAATTCCTATAGAACCTTGTGATAATCCCTTTATGAGAATTTGATGCAATTCTGGGAATGGATTTTGTTTCATTATGTACCGAAAACATATATTTCATGGACTATAAAATAAAACTCTGTATTGAGAATCACCCTCCGATTCTATATAAGTTAAAAATGAAGGATTAATGTCTTTTGGTATCATTATTTCATAAATGGTTATTATTTACTTCTGAGAAATCATATATTGTTCAAATTATTGAATTTTATTAAAATTTAATCCTTTATGGATTCCCATTATGCGAGTATATGTTGACATGTTTCATGAATAATTTTTTGGTCTTCCATAGAGCTGATAGGTTGAGTTCTCAATAAAACTTATACCTTGATCTTTTCCAATATCTAAGACTCCATATATAATGGACACTTTAAAACATTAATATCTAGAAATGTAACAATAGTAAAATCTATATAAAGAATTTATATTCTATGGTACTTCCCCATGGGGTGCACCCATCCTTTTTGATAAGAGGAATAATGAGTTAATGTGACTCTGTATTGATTATTACAAGATCCAAACGCTCACAACTAAAAACAAGTACCATCTTCCATGGATTGATGACTTGTTCGATTGTATATGTAGATACCAATACTTATATATGGTTGAACATCAGTCTGGTTTTTATCATGTAAATGTAATGCACGAGGATATCCCTAAGACTGCTTTTTTGTATATGTTACATGCACTAAGAGTTCAATGTGATTCAATTTGGACTCACCAATACTCCATTTATCTTCATAGACTTAATGAATATAATCTTTATGGAGTAACACTACAACAAAAATAGGCCTTAGCGGTGGTTTAGAAAACTGACAATAATTTTTATAGAAAGGGTTTATCGGTGGGTTTTAATAAACTGCCGCAAAACAATGTTTTTTTATAGTTCCAACACCTCCCCCGTCCCCCCCCCCTTCTTCCCTCCGACCCCCGCGATCCCAAAACCTAGCTCACCTCCCCTTCTCCCTCCGACCCCTGCGACCCCCGAAGACCTATGCTCGCAGCCTCCCATTTTCCTCCCCTGACCTAGCTCACCACCTCTTAGCTGGTCTTGAACCATGCTCTTTTCCCCTCAGCACACCTTGTCGCCCCTTAGTGCGCCTCTTCGCCTCTATTGGTAATGTGTTTTTTTATTGTTTATTTTCTAATATATTATTATGAATATTCAACATTTTTCATGTGAGGTTTTGGGCAGGATCCTACTAAATCTACTTGCATTCTTACTCATTATATATATCTTATTTTTATTGGTATGTAAGAGGGAGTTAGCAATTTGGTTGGGTGTTACTAGAACATGACGTGAATCTTGTTTTTGTTTTTTTATAAATAGTAGTTTATTATTATATCATCTCACAATATTGTTGTGATAACATAGGTTATTTATAAAGAATAATATTTATGAAATTAAATGTTTTTTCTATTAAATATGTTTTATATTAGATATTTTCTACACGAGGAATATGTTTTATATGGTGTGAAATTCATGAAATTGATTTAATGTATTTATTTATGGGTTATTCTGATTCTATAATGATGTTTATTAATTATGGAAAGATTTTTTGGAATTTTTAATTTAATGAATGTAATGTAAAAGTATATTAGATGACATAGGGTTATTATTTATTAAAATAGAATATCTACAATTAATAGATAAAATGTAGTTATAAATTATAAATATGACCACTAGAATTTTTAATGTAATAGTAGTTCAAATAAAATGATTATTATCATTAATTTTTTCCAAAAATAAATTAAATATTTCAATAAAATATAAATGGAATAATTATGAGCTTCATGTATTAAATCAAAAACGTTATTATGTGAATGTCATTGGTTAATAAATATTACAAAAGGCAATGCATTTGGAATTGACATTATATGACATGATTTGATCCATGATTTTGGCTAGGCCTTGTGTTTGGTACCATGTTTTTTTAATATTTCACGTGTTTGATGGGGATATACTATCATTCATGTGTTTTTTATAAAACTTACATTAGCCATATTTTTTGATACCATACCCTTTGGTTGGTGTTTATAGCATCCACGACCACTATCTAATGTTGGTATAAAAGTTATATGGGTGATTAGGTTTGTGAAAAATTCCTTACAGATCATATTTTTATGATTTCATTAAATAATTTAATATCCTTCCCCTATAATATATGATAAAATAAAAAATTGTCATTTTTGGTTATTTAAGGGTTTATTGGAATTATTTCTTACACCCTTTATATACACAACATGAGTTAATACATATTAAATTCATGGTGATGAAGGTATGGGTAAAACACTAAATATTTATGAGATGATTTTAAAAGACATCATAAAGTTGATTTTATATGTATTTTGTGTCATGTTGAAAGGTTTTATTATATTATTTTCTAGCTATTGTAGTTTTATTGTATATGAAATTTTCAATTGGGATTTATTTTATATATACCCTTGATTAAATCATAATTTGGACAAATAGATTCAGTTTCATACATAAAATTATATTTTTGTCTTTTATAGATACTACTTTTGATTATTGAGTTCTTTACATTAATATTTTCCCACAGTGGATTATTAAAGGGAAAACCACTCTATGACTGAAAATAACCATTTTTATTTATTTTGAAAGAAAAAACACACATTGAACAACAATCACGGAGGTCTGAAAATGTGCAAGCCAAGTGTATCATTAATAACATGATGAAACCCCTCCCTTGGAAAAGACTCTATAGCAGTGAAAGACAACATATGTGGGTCCGGTGAAGCCACAGATGCCAGGAAGTCCACAACCCTGTTCCCCTCCCGCCATGTGTGAAAAACCTCAATGTGTTGGCCCAATAAATGTCTACACCTTCGGAAAACCACTCTATGTATAACACTTTTCTAGACTCTGGGCTAGTCAGTAGCCTCTGGAATCCAAATACTACATTCTCTAGGGACACAATGATTTATAATCCCTCATGCCCATATCATATTAGAATAAAAAATACATAAATTACTGTAAATTCTATATCTCTTGTTTATTCTTAATTCTATGAACATTTAATTGTTATTAAAAGTATATTATGAACATCTAGTAAATTAGTATTTTATTCATTCGTTCTTGAGTAACCAATGATGAACAAGTTTCTTATAGGATATTTGATTCATTATATTCTAAGTAGTTTTTTCATATATTTATTAGAAACCACTTTCTCCAACCATAAATTGACTGATTATGTATCTTTAACATGACTGAAATCTATATGCCACAAAAAATATAAAACAAATAATACATAGAGAACAAATTTAGGTATCACCTACTTATTATTATTCGATGTTTACCCATAAAATTCAGTCATTTTATTTATCTTCAATTAATAGATAATTCAAGACCTATGAAAATACCAAATTTAGAGATTTCAAGTGTTCTTCAATTAAAAAAATAATATAACAATGATTGATGTTTTAATGAGGTTATCCTAATATGTTGGAGTCCAAATAAATTAATGACTCATTAATATTACATTGAACAAAATTTTAGAAATATAAAAAAATGGGTGTAAAGAAACAATCCCAAATGACTCACCTCTATTATTTCCTAGTCATAAATGTAGAAAATTAAATGTATTTTTAAAAATAACAGTAAAATATAAAAAAATCACATGCATGAAAGTGGTGGTTGGAGAAAGAGAACCCCCTCCTAGACTATAGTGGATCACCAAGGATGTTCCATGATCCACCACAAAGCTCCACATTTTGTTTCAAACCCCATTAATGTTCCATGATCCACCCCAGATCTAAAAATTTTAATAACACGTAGGGTCACAACATGTTTATACCCAAAACAATTCACCGTGATACCCCACATGTTCTAAAATTCTCAACCCTAGACAATAACCAACTCGTTGAATCCTAATTCAAGGACACCAATAACATACAAAGTAGGAAAACATTATTAATATACACAATATTTAATACTACCCCTATTGTAAGTTTTTTCGAGGATTGAATATTTTATATAAATTCTATATTACTATGGATTTAATAGGTTTTCCCACTTTCAATATTTGAAAAAAAAATTAAATAGAAATTGAAAAGGTATATTGACATCAATACTTTTCATAGTTATTTCAAGATTTATTTTATGAAATTTAATATACATTATTTCATTTATCTTCGGGTTTTCATGTTTCTTTTGAGTCTAGAAAAACAAATTACTTTCTTAAAAGCCTTGGATTCATCTATCATAGCCATGAATCCTTTCACCTAATGATTCCTGGAATGTCCTACATCTTGCTTCCCCATGTATTTTCTAAAGTAGTGAGTCATGATTAAGGTAAGAATTTGTTTCCATTTCATATTACTAACTTCTATTCAATTATTTTACAATTTATCATGCCCTTACCTTAGTGATATCAAAGTTACGACATCATCAGTTTGGCTATCTTTTTTGGTGTAATACAACATACACAAAACTATTGGGGATGATATCGTTGTTCTCGTCTTCTTTTATAGATCTTTTAAATTTGCATGCTTTGGTTTTCATGTGGGTGGATTTATTATGTACCATATGTATTTGTATAAGAAAACCTTATTTAACATATTTATATATATTTTCAATGAGTATATATGATTCTTTTTCCCAATTTAGTAATAGTTATGTGTTTTATTATTTTTAATGTTGTGTAGGCACATTGTGATATACATAGATAAAAGTTGGATCATATTATGAAGGAAAACACCTCAGTATGTTAATGGTTTGAATGAGTTTTAGATTTTTCAATTTCCAATTTATCCATTGAAGGGAGAATAATATTTCCATGTCATAAATGTTAATTTAGAATATAGTTGAAGAGAGTTGAAGTTTATGAACATTTAATATTGAAGCACTTCCTTGGTCAATAATTGTGTTAGATTTGTCATGGAGAATTAAATGTTACAGAATAGTTGAGCACTGATGTCAAGCCATAGAATTACCTCCCAGCTTCATCGACAATAGAAAATGAAATGATTAACCATATAAATGATGCATTCAGCACTAAAAGAGACCCCCATCAACATTAAAACATTTCAGAACAAACACATGAGGGTACTACAAATAATAATGTGACATGTGATGTTCTTGAAACTATATGAAGCCCTATCAAGATTTTAATATATTAGGGGACCGTCCTCTTCATTTTGTGGAGACAAATTTAAGAGAAAACTTCACTAAGTAAAATACGTTCCATGATTTAGTTGAAGATGGAAATCCAAAGTTGTATTGTGGATGTTTGAAATATTCTAAACTTTCTTTTATGCTGAAGTTGTACCATATCAAATGTCTGTGTGGAATTTTAAATAATGTAATGGCCATGATATAGGTATTTTGGGTGATTCATTTCACGAAGAAAACATCCCCGAGTCTTTATATGATATGAAAAATGATGTTAACACGCTTGGCCTGAATTTTACAAAAATGCATTCGTGTCCTAAAGATTGAATGCATTATTGGAGAGAGGATACAAGTAAACCGGATTGTAAAAAATATTCTTCTTTTTGATGGAAGTCAATCGATGATGTTGGAAGTTTGATCAACTTACTTTTAGGAATTAGAAGAAAATGAACACACCTTTAAAGGTTTTACATAACTTCTATTTAAAGTCTCGATTGCAATGATTATTCATGTCAACAAAAACTGCTAAACACATGAAGTGGAATTATGTAGATAACAAAAATGATGGGTTAATGAGACATATATGAGATTCACAATCATGGAAGAAATTTGATTCATTACATCTATAATTATCAGCCGATCCTAGGAATGTCTGATAGGGATTGGATACTGATGGATTTAGCCCATTTGGGACTTTGACTACTAGTTATAGCATTTGACCAGTTTTTTTGATCCCTTAAAATATTCTTCCATGGATGTGTATGAAACAAAATATTTTTATCATTTCGATGATTATTCCTGGAAAAAAATTTTCTGGAAATGATATTTATGTATACATTCAGCCTTTAATTGAAAAATTATAGGAGTTGTGTAGAAACAGTGTTGAGACATTTGATGCTTCTTCTAAAACAATGTTCAAAATTCATGCATCTTTAATGTGATCCATTAGTGACTTACGTGGCCTTGGAAATTTTTTGTGGTTGGAAAACATACATTGGACTGAATTTTATTGCTTGTAACTTTGATTTTGAGCCCAAACGACTACCTCATAGAAGAAAATGGTGCTTCTTGTGCCATTGATGATTTGTCGATAAATCTCATAGATTTTGACTAAACATATAAAAATTTAATGGTTTCATTGATCATAGACCACCTCCAAAGTAGTTAACTAGTTCCTAAATATTAAAACAACTTGGAAATGTTGAAACATAATTTGGGAAGGTTATCCATTTGAATGATAGTGGAAAACGGGTTCGAAGAGCATCATCAAAAGAAATCAGAATGCAACATTGGAAGAAAAAAAGTATATTCTTCAACAAAAAAATTGGGAATTTAATTTTTTGTGGGATGGGTTTGGGACCCATACCATCTGAGGTCTTTGGCCGAACACTGGGGATTACAATGGAATCTACTCCTTATTGTAGTCAGTCCATACCCAGAGATTCTCAGCGAGAGATTGCTTCTCTACAAAACAATGTTCAAGACCAGGGGGCTCAAGTATCTAATTTTTGGAGAGCATTGATTGATATACATCAGTAGATGAGCATATATTCCCCTAGTGGTATTTCATCGACTGATGGTGAGTAGGTAAATCACAAACAAAATTAAAATCATTTAGTTTTTAAACATTATTTGGTTTTACGTTTAAATATAAATATAAAACACTATTCAATTTTAAATATAATGTTTTTACAGGTGGTAGTAGGAAGTGGAGGTGGAGGTGAAGATGGTGACAATATGTGTTTATCATCGGCTAGTGATTAGTTGTATTGTTGATATTTTGGAAAACTACGGTAACATTCAGTTTCTATATGTATCATGTGTAGCACATAGTTTCCACCAAAAATTTTCATGACCTAACATTTTCTTTATTTCTCATGTTTCATTTTATGTATTTTTTTGATTTATGATGTTTCCTTTTACGCCTTGATTTCTCGAGTCTGGTATGCACCATATATATCAATTATTTTTTGTGATGATTCATTTTTTATGATTCATTTTTCATAAATTTATTAGGCTTGTCGGACCAAGGTGAAATTCCCACATCAAATCATTATAGAATCTCATAAACTCATCTCTCATGGAATATGTGACCATTACCATGCTAAGAACTATAAACACCCCATGTATATCAAATTTCCATCCTAAAATAGTTTCACATTCTTCCAACCTATCACAGATCATGACACATTCAAGAACAATATTCTAACATGACTTTACTTGTGTAAAAACTGAATAAATTATCTATAGTGATACCCATATTGATTCCCCTAAACCCTCAACTACACCCACCAACTAGTCTTACAGTGAAGATAAGATATTCTATTCTACTAATGAAATCAGTTCTCCCATATCCTAAATTTTCTAGCCTAATTAATTTACCACTACATTTCCATTTCTTATATTTAAAAATATTGATCAACAAAATTTTCTACTTTCCCTAGTATTCATGTTACTCTTGGTCATTTATACATTCTTTAGGACTCATTTCTCTCCATTCCTCCTTATTTGAATATGAGATTCTAGAACAATGTCAATGAATAAATATTCTTATTTAGTAAATTGTGTGCTAACAATTAGTTTTTCCTCTATTCTTAGACACATATATTTCATGGTAAATGATTCAGGATCATCTCTAACTATGTTCCAACCATTCCCTACCTAGTATACTTCTTCAACCAATCCACATGGTTTTTAGGGAGAACCACATGGTTTCCCGTGACCATGTTCCTATCATGAAACCATTTAGAGGGCTTTATAATTATTAAAACCAAAAAACAAACAACCTAATAATTCACCCAAAAATAATAATTTCTCAGAAACAATTAAAGAAGGGTATAATGTAAGGCTTAAAGCCCCTGGAAAACGTCAAGTCATTATAATCTCCCCCTATAAGGATTTATCATCCTTGAGAAGTCCCTCTATATTTCACACCAAAAAAAAAGGGCTATTGATCTTGCACATCATATTATCACTTGTAAGACTCTTCATACGTGCATTCATGCTCTTATATGACTCTAAAAACTGACATCGTCTTTCTTCAAAACATTTTCTCACTACAGTCCATGATTCACACAAAGCACTCCAAATTTTTTTGGTATGTCTCCAACTAAAATTCATTATAGTTGATCACATTATTTAGATCGATAATGTACAAATGAATATAAGGGACATGTAAAACATCACACATTCCTTGATATTGTAGAGGAAATTACAAATAGAATTCCACTATCATGACACTATTGATAATCCTGAACTACCCCATAAAGATCGGCTCCAACATCCTTTGCTTCTCCAATCATTGATTCCCTAATTGAGGAGTCCCCCATAATAAAACTGAAACACCTACAATGAATTCCATGTGTTTCCTCCCACCATTTCCATATGATCATTATTTTAAATGAAAATTGATTAAATGATTCTTGATCTAGTACGATCTCACAAATGCCTCAAAAATCACGAATGACCCACAATTACTACCACTAACCCTAATTCTAACATAGGCTTGTCATTGTTTTATGAAATATGACATATATTCTTGTTTATAATTTTGTTTAATGTTATAATGTCCATGTGATAAGTTTATTTACATACCATTACCCACTAAACTATGTATTTCGTTGTTCTTAGTTAAGAATATTTTTTCATGATGATTGTAGTATGTATTTTTTTTGGTCTTTTGGTATTCTTCGAATGGTTTTTTTCTGGTAACTGGTACAGGGGCTACAAGAAACTACTTTTTTTAAATCTATTTTTAGTGGTAGTCTTAATCGCTGCTAACTGTAACAGTTATATTCATTGGTAGTTAAAACCACTACTACAGTTTCCCATAATCCGTGTGGATTCGCGATGGTTATAATGTTTTCAGCAGAGGTTTTTTGGGTCAGGGGATTACTTTTTTTAGCGGTATTTTTAACCGATGCTAAAAAAATGTAATCCACTGACCAAAAAAACATCGGCTAAAAACATTACAACATCCTCGAAATTCACCAACTACGACGGTTCCCATAAATCGCCGATAAACTGATTTAACCACCACCAATAGTTTCATGACACACAATTTATCAGTGGTTTTTGGAAACCATTGTATAAAAATATAGAGGTGGTTTAAACTGCCCCGATATCCAAAAATTACCACAGTGAAATTTTAATTTTCTTGTACTGTAACTTGAAAATTATGTGGTAGTTTTTGTAGATCAAATTCTTATCTACACCAAAAGCTATATAAAACATAGGGATAATTTTAAATCCTTTTTGAAGACCTTATGAATGAAAAATTTATATGAAAGGTATATTAGATTGGATTTTTTATCGAGAAAGTATGATTTCTATGGAATTTTATCAGCAGAAAGGGGATATCTTTTGAACAATAAAAAACATATGCAATAGTTGGATACCCAAACTAATTTATATGAAAGATATATATTGTTTATGTTGACTAACTAGGTAATATCATTGATTTTTTAGAAACTTCTCATGGATATCAAGCCCACTAACCAAGCTATCATAAAATGGGGTGCAGTTTGTATGGAATGATTATTGTGACGATAGATTTAAAGATTTAAATTATATTATAATCAGTACACCTGTACTCACATTACCCCACATTTGTGAGGGATTTTTTGATCTATAAAATTGCATCAAAAAATGTCTTAGGTTTTTTACTCATTCATGTTGAGAATTTGATACCCTAAACCTCCATATAATTAGATATCCACGAGTAGAAATACCCAACACATGATCTATAATTGGATGGAGTATTTGAGGACATTACCTCTATAGGTATAGATGTGACATATATAAGAATCATAAAATATTTAATTATATATTGAAAAAAGGAGCTAAATATGTTCCAGTGAAGGTGGTTAGAGATGATGAAGAATTTTTATTGTTCTATCCATTACCATCTTTGAAAGATAAAAAAGTGGTATATGGACTTAGTAGAAAGGATCCTTCATCCATATAGATGATGATAATTTCAATATATTCAATATTAGTAGTCATACAGATGATGTAAATGGGGATAATAAAATGATCTTCATCATACATTTCTCAAATGACTTCTCAACCATCAATTACTTATAGTATCAAGGTGGTATAGACGAATTATGAGGTGCTACTGATGAAAGTAGAAAATATTCCAGAGTAAAGATTTTATAATGATGGATTTATATGTTCTGGAACCTGAATATTTTTCCCATCAAAACTATAACTGTTGAGGGAACTTCTGGATAATGTTCATTGCTCAACCTTCTCCATTATTCTCAGAATAACTAATATTTATTCATATTTGAAGGAAACCATATAGTGGGATAACATAAAGTGGGAGACCATAAAATTTGTATCACAATACTTGATATTAGAATAAGTCAAGGTTGAATTACCTGAGTCTAAGGGTATACTTAAACCATTTATTATACCAGTATTTATATGGGGAAACATGACCATGTATTTCATCAATGGACACCCCAAAAAATCTAAAGGTAACAATTCCATTTTGTGGTATTTGATGGCCTAAAAAACTCAATAAAATCATTTATATCAAGGAGTATTTTTCTATTAAATAACTCTCTAGGTTAAACATAATGGAATTTGTATGAAAATATAGAGACCCACTCCTCATTTTATCTGATCAAAATATGAGTCATACTTTGAGGTTATAGAGCATCCTTCTATAAGTGTGGGATATATATTTGAGTTTTAGTACTATTCATAACCCCCAGATGGACAATAAAACTAAAAGTACCATTATAAACATAGATGATATTTTGATATCATTCTCATCATATTTATAAGGATTTTGGGATCAACACATTCCCCAAGTGAAGTTCTCATAGAACAACAGTTTCCATTCAAGCATTAAAATTCAATCATATGAGTATCTTTATGAGATGATGTTTTTGAATCTAATATGTGGTTATTATATTGGAGAGTAGAACCTTATGGTACACGTTCTTATATAAGATACCATAGAGAAGGTTTAAACCATTAAAACAATATGAAATCAGAACAATGTATTGAGAAAATATAGGCATACATTCATTGAGGATACCGGGAGCTTCTGGTCGAATATAAGGTTTTCCTATGTATTTCTCTATTGAATAAATTCATGTGGATTGGAAAAAAATGAATACATATCCCATGATGCAATGACCCCTTTTAGATCCTTAAGCACATCAGATCTATGGACTATCAATTAGCACTCCCACCTAAGATATCAATTTTACCTGATGCGTTCAATGTATTCCTCGTAAAAAAGTAAATACTAGACCGTTAAAATTTAAAAAATCAAGAGTTGGTGCCCTTATAGAATTAACATTCATATGGGGAGAATCCGGTTAAGTTTCTAGATCATGTAGAAAGAGATATATGAACAAGACAACTCTCCTTATCAACGTTTTGTTATATAAACACATGTGTGTGGGAAAAAGGGAAATGATAATAGGTAATGAAATAAAAGAACCCCCACTTATTCTAGTGTACATAAAGAAATTTTTATGGTGAAATTTACAAATTTGGATAGAATGACAAAACATAAAATTTCATAAATTAAATTTCCTTTTGAATGAATAATTTCCTTATTAGGAAATGTAGTTATAGAAAACACATGCACTACTTTGGTTATATCGGACAGATTATAAAATATAGTCCATTAGATTTAAAAGAATATTATGAATATTAACCATTTATATTATGTCAATTTTATGGTAACCATTATGATTAATATATAATAATTGTTATGATAATGTTTATTTGACAAAGATTGAAGAAGTGACAGCTTCAACCAGTATGATCATATCATATAAAGCCCATTTATTATAGCTCATGAGGGACATTGAATAACCGGGATTTTACCTTGACTAATCCCAATCCATGATTAAATTACTACAGCAGAAACGAAACATTTTATAGGATAATATAAAACTAATTTAGATCACCACCAAAAACATATTCACTGAATAACCTCAAGAATGTTCAATAACCACATTCCTTAAAATTACAGTGCATGTTGGAGTAATAAAGGGTTATGTATCTAGACCATTAGGATTACAATTTTTTATGTTATTTTTAATGATTTTATCTATCTTTTTTATTATTAATTTATCAATGATTATAAATTTTTTTGATAAAAATTATATTTCGACAAGAAGAAAGCAAAATTTTATTTTATTGAAATATATAGTTTCAATTAAGACACGTTTTTATAAATTCAATATTTTTTGAAATAAATAATATTTTTGTAAATTATTTTTAATAGATAATAATTATTTATATATAAAAAATAATATAATTTAATGAAGGTTAATGTAATTTTTATACTACCCAAAAAGTTGTTAATATCAGAAAAACAAGCATTTTTCTATAAAAATAGAATTTTATTAAAATTTATGATTATCATATTTGAAATATTATTTTGATAAAAGAAATATTATTTTCAAAATTTCACATCCAAATTTCCCAATTGTGATTTTTTCATATTTTTCTGAAATAGTCAATTTTTTGGGGGTTTGAAATAAACACGGTATAAATTAACGACCAACATTATGACATCATAATAACCCAAATGTGAGGTAGTAAGTGACTTAAAATTCAAAAAAAACCAAAAATATATTTATCTGTTAAAATAATTTGTTATTTATGTTATTTTATTTATTTAAAAATCTTTTAATTAATCATATAAAACATATATTATATTTTAGGGTTTTAAAATTTATTCCTTATAAAGATGACTGACTTCCACATATCCAAGTGTATTATCTTAATATGTTCGGTTCTTGGTCATGTGAAGTATTAAAAACACCCCTATTTGTTAGAAGCCATAGAAAAACAATCTTAAGGTTCTTTTATTTTGATTATTTAATCATATATAGTCTAAAACCTATGTTTAAAAATTAATAATGAATTACACTCCCTTTTTATTTAAATCCCCACACAAACTCCAACTCTAATTCACTCAAATCCATTAAGAATGAATTTTCTCTCACTCTACCTTTACTAATTCAACCCAAGGTGTTCCTATGATTTTAACAAGATCCACCCAAGATTTTAGAAGCTCACCCATAATATAAGGGATTCTCTCATCTTTATTTTTATTCAGGTACATTCATTGCAATAATATTTATGATATCCAGGAATTCATGTTGTAATATGTTTTTACACATCCCTTTACTATTTATATGATTCCAGTTTAACGAGATACCACCTATCACTCTCATTAAACCATTCCATGAATCTTTTTATACACATTTTATGCTACTACAATTGTCCTGTGAATTTTTTATAAAAAACATTTTCATATAAATTCCCATCCACATTCACACTAAAAGGTATTTAATTAAATTTAAAAATACTTCATTTATTTATGATTTCTATGTATATAATCCCACACTTTTTATTCATGGATTAAAATTGATGAAATGAATTCTAATGTTGTATGATATTTGACGCATAATATTGACCATACAGGATATGAATTTTGCTGGTGGGCCCAGAATTATATATCCCTCCAATTCATTATGTTTGGTTAATATATTTTAGATACTGTGTATAGTTCTCAAGAGGTTATTCTAGTAAGAATTTGATTTGATGTGTTGATGATTATCCTTGACTTGTGCTTCTGATGTCATGTTCTATGTTGTTTCAAAATTCTTATGTTTCCCTGATTTTGTTTTCTTATATCAACATTTAATGTTAATTATATTGATTAAGACCCCTTTAATGTCGCCTTGATATGAATCTTGACTAACATGTATTCCATTCATCATGTTATGCTTTTATTATTCCCTTAATGGGGTTATTATATCACAAATTTCTGATTTACTTCCCCAGGTTATCCTTGGTAGGTTTTTAAGAGAGATATAATTTTAAGATAATTTTGAGGAGTTTTAAATAATTTTGTTGTACCCATGTTTAAATTTAGTGGGATATGTACATAATTTCTCCATGACACTTTGCCTCATATACTTTTGGGACTGTATTAGGTGTATCTTTATATAAGAAATCATTAATTAAGGTGTATTAAATATATAGTTTTTTTAAGTGAAAGAACTAGAACCTTTTTAGATATATGATAATAATTATATAGAGATAGGGATATAGTGGTTCGTGTAACCCCATTTTATAAAATATCATTTCATTAACTACTCCTAGTAATTTTCTGCTACAATTCTCTTTGGAATAAAGAATGTGATTTCTTCTATATGAGAGTTCCATTTACACTTTTATACAATTTTTTGTTATTATATTAATTATATTGGATTCTTAAAGATATATAATCTTGTTTTGTGGTTTCATTCAACTGTTCATGGTCATGAGATTAACCAAAGAACCACATTTGTGTGTTTAGAGTAGAGTCCATTAAGGAATCATTCTGATTAAATCACTAGTTCTAATGAAAATCCTTAATAATAAAATTATATACAATAATAGATACCTCTAAGTATCTCATGTAATTTTAATAACATTTTACCATTACACAAAAGTTACTGCATAATGTTCATGGGTAGCAGTAGTTCATAAGACCCTACTATAAATGGAAAGCATTGTATCTTAGACTATCATATAATTATCAATCTAATAAGCCTTTATTCATGAGTATATTAAAAAAATTATAAATTTTATAATTTAATTTTATTATAATAATATTTTTTATTCATCATAAAGATTCTACATTACGATAATATTTTGGAAATTTTTAAAAATATTGACTTTTAGTTGAACAGATAAAGTACAATTTTTCATAAACATGTGTCATTTATGACATCACTAATATTTAATAATAAATTAATTCTAAAAAACATAATAATGATCAAATATATGTTTCCTAGGTAAAATTGTTATTTTTAAAATTTTATTTTTAATTTATTCTCCTCTATTTGAAACTTTAAATATTTTGTAATACTTTTCACTAAAATTGTATTAATGTATTATAAAAATAAGTTGAATCACTTTTAATATTATCAAATGGAATTAAAATTTTGAATCATTAGGTCTTAATTATATAAAAAAGAAATTTTATTTTTAGGGATAAAAATAAGAATAAAGGGATTAAAGTTAAAAATAGTGATCATTGTAAAAGAATTCTTCAATGAATTATTTTATTAAGATACATAATATTTAAATAATCAAAAAATTAAAAAATTTATCAATAATAATTATAAAAAAAATCTAAAACATATTTATGAATATTTTATCATTCATTCATTTATTAATCATACAAAACCTGATTAAGAATAATAAATTTTGAAAAAATCTATTTTGTACAAAATTATTTTTTCTATATATTAAATATATTTATTTAAAAGTTAATTTTATAATATTTTTAAATTAAATTGGATTAAATATATTCTATATCTAGGTTCAATTCATTGAAATGTTTTAATATAAATTTTCATATACAAATAATAAAATAAAAATTATGTATTTTAAAACTTTAAACTAAGGTAAAACCCAAAATTTGAAAATGTAAAAATCTAATTGTTAATAACTAATTTTTTTTAAAACATGTGTTTAAAATCATATATGGGGGTTTATCAAGAAAAGGAAACCCCAAAATATTTTATTTATAAATTTATGAGTCATCAAAATATTATTAGTGTATTGATATTATTGAAAATGAAGAGTATTCAAAAAAGTGATCATTTAATCACTTTTAAAAGGGACTCACTTCCTGCACTTCCCAGATAACATATCCCTTATAATTTCTAATTTATTCTAAAACATATGTTCCTCATAAAACCGTATACCTATAACTCTTTCATTTTTTCACTATTATTTAGCTTGATGCCTCAATTCCCAAATATATTTCTAAGAAAAAACATAAGATCACGACTTAAGTATTGCCTTCCACTTATAATTTTTTTCTTAATATTCCTTTTATTAACTACTTGTATCCATGAAAATAAATTTAATTTAGAATATTTATTGTATTTAAGTGTTATTATTTGATGGTAAACCACATTATTTATTCATCCCTTTCTATTAATAAGAATTTACCATTAGTTTGTGTGTGTGGACTATGACCTCCATCAACCAACATCTTTAATTTTTTTATATTGACTATCATGGTTGGTTTTAGTGATGGTTTTGATGAATAAATATGATATATATAATAAAACATTTATTAATTAATTTAAAATTATACGATTCATTTTTCCCTTTTATTCTTCAAGAAACAAACATGTTTTCCCTACATTGTTGAGAACACTTTATTCACGAAGTAACATATCTCATTTTCTCCAACATTCTATTTTATCTATTAAAAAAAATGGTATATATAAATCACCACCATAATTTTTTCTAAAAAATATAATCATTATCATATAAATATAATAATATTTACAAAATAAACCACTTTAATAATAGTAGTCATCTATGAAGTATTGTATGTTCTTATCTCTGTCAATTTGACCACCCAATTCAACAATGATATGAAACAATATCATTGATGAACATGGGAACTTTGATAATAATTTAATTTAATGTTAATAAAAAATATTATATTTTAATGTTTCTATAATTGTTATATTATCCATTTAAATTATTATTTTAATATCATATTCGGTCAACATATTAACAAAATACGATGACATTAATCCTACGTTCACACAACATGACTAAAAAATTAATGAAATTAGAGAATAGATAATCAAATTAATAAACTTATTCTATTATAGAACCATAAATTATCTAACAATTACTAACATTAGGCTAATAATAAAAATAAAAAACCTCTTTATGGAACTAGTACAAATGAAGAAACTATAAACACCAAATGTGGGAAAAATTTTAAACTAACTAGACATCATATATGGAATTAATATATAAGGGTTTAATTGAAATTATATATGATTATGGTTTTATATAATTAATTAATATATATATATACTTCTTGATACATTAGTTTAAAGTGAATTCATGGAATTTATGACAAGAGTTAAGGGTTTTTTTGTCTCAATTTTCTGTATTTGATTCATATTTGGTATTATGAACCTAATTTACATAATGTAGTTTTATACTACATATTTGAAATTTAATTTCATAAAATTAATTTTATTCAAGTTATTATAATATGAATTCTAAGGCATAGCTTTCATGGGGTTTGATTGATTTTCTACACAAATCATGTTTGGGTTTTTTTGTCTAAATTTTCATTCTTTAGGACTTATTCTATATTTACCACTTTTTTCATTTATGTAGGTAATATATCAATATGAATTTTTTACTATATTTTTTATGATATAGAATATATTTAAAATTCTATATTGTTCTCCCCCCCCTCATATTCATTTGATTCATTATTTACCAAAAACACTATAAAACTCACTTTTTTTGTAATGGGAAAACGATCCATTGTTTTAGTAAACTAAAATTGTTCCTAGTTTCCTAAAAAAACACCTCTCTGGATATCATAATGATGATGAATATACCGAATAAATAAACCAATGGGTAATCACTATAAACATGGATGGTTTATAATTGAATCAATCATCACTCTCATGCATGGAAAATGGGCCTAATTCTATACACCTAGCTTGGAAATCCTTTGATATATATATTTAAATGTTCAAATGATATTTATGAACCAAAATAAGGGAATATTCCTACCATTTCTTTTATCTCCTACCAATTAAAACTATTTAAAATATCTTTCATGTTCCATGTATAACCAATCTCATTGAATGTATATCTACACATAATATTATTTGATACGGGTAATTACTGTTACATTGACAATACCAAACAGATTATATGTTGAATAAGGGATATTCCAAAAGAAATCAAAAATTATTATATTAAATGGGTACGTATTTATTTATTTTATTTTCTATTATAAAGATAGCCATGCTTTTTATACAACCACTGGTTCTTTAGGGAATGGAATGAATTGTCTTGTTGAGTCTCATGTTAAATCCATTGGAATTAATTTGGTGATGGTTGGGGTCCTACCTTATATTTAAACTCAATTAATTAAAATTACTAATGAGATAAAACATCATGGGTTTTGGTGTTTATCTATGACGATATCATTATAGTGTATTTGCACAAGGCCTTGATAACATGTTTCGATTTAGGGAATTATGAATTAAATTTGTATGATATTAATGATTATTGTTATCCATGGTTTGATTTATAATCATAGATATAACATGCCCTCATATTCAGTTGATTATGGATTCATGTTTTTATTCATTCATTCTATTTCACTTTTTCCATGTTTATGATATGATAACTTCTATTGTATGATTTTACTTATCAAAAATCTGAACCCACCTATATATATATTTTTACTTTCATTTTTAAACCTAGAGGAAAACTACTCTTAATTTTATGGGATATGATGAAAGGTATAATAATATTCTCACAATGTGATCATTTTACATATTATTTTTTCAAATATAATATATGTTTTTCTAGCCTTCTAAGACTAATAAGCTATTAGATCATTTAGAAAAACTTTTATTATTTAACAATAATGAAATATAACAACCTTCTCCATGATTCCAGAGTCTAGAATGTCATAGTTGGTAGCAGATGATATTTATTAGGAAACATTGGGATTTGGTTTAGGGGAAGATTCTTAGAAGGAAAATGTATTATTATAAACCTCATAATATCTATGGAACAATATTGAAAATATAATAGTAAATATTTTTCATAATTTATTATCATGGGAATATTATGTGTATTCTATTATAATGATGGATGGAGACTAATGGGAATAATCATAACTATATCAACACCCATAATCACTTCTTGTATGATCCCCATGAAAAAAACCTTTTGAATTTAGTGGTGTAACTAATAAATTTGCATATGAATAATGGATCAAGTAGCCAAAGAATATATTTCTCTTATTGGGGTTTAGTGAAAATTAACAATTCATTATGGGATTCATTTATATGAAGGGAGATACAAACCGATGGTGGTCTCTAATTCAAATGATAAATGTCGAAGATGTCATAACTTGAAAGAAATGGGGATCTTTTAATAAGGTATTCTATATAAAATAAAATCCTCATGAGAAATTATAAAAAATAAAAAGGACTATATTCAATCTTATATATAATGGGAAATAATATTTTTTGAGTATAAGGAAAACTATTCATTATCTGAGGATACAGTATTAAGAACCCTTGTGAAAAAATAGAGTTTCATAGTATGCATGTATTCAAGGGAAACATGGAGAAGAAGAAGAAAAATTTGAATCATGGTAATAAAATTGTGGAAGAGGGGATGAAAAAATTGATGTTATTTCCCACATGTGATAACTATATAAAGAAACACCCATGAGATTTTATAAAGGGAACCTGGGTTTGTGAAACATTTGGAGAAAAGGGCCATAAAGATCACTAATGTAATGAAATGGAATAATATATTAATGTTCAATGTTTTTTCTATAAAAAGAATAAATGTTATGAAAACCAATTCTATGAATTTTAATGGAATTTAATTTAGAATAGGCCAAGGGATAATTCCAAATCTTATGTGATTACCATTGCTAAGGTTGATATTCCTAATGATTTGGTGGAAGTTTAATTGATCATATACGATGATTTATCTAATGATTTATTTTATTTTGGATATTACCACTCGTTTTTATCTTAAATGTTTTCCAAAAACATTAAATATTTCCTTAGTACCCAACTACGGGAGTTATCAATTAAGATACCATGTGTAAATCTTATCATAAAAATTATATCTCAATAAATTCCAATTATGATATATTTTCATACGATATTTGAAAAAATTATTATTATACCTATGGTTTAGTTTTATATTATCCTTGGTATTGATTAACATTCAAGTATAATTATAAAATTTATTAAAATTGGAATGAAATTATGATTCAAGTAGGTTATATAAAATCAATTATCTTTATAGGGGACACATCATCAACTAAATCATGTCTAGATCCAACCCTTGTATCACTAGATAATGAAAATATGAGAATATAAGAAAATAATGTGTGATATATGGATAATGAAGAGATAATAATAATAGATGATGTTACCATATTATAAAAAATCATTGATGTTTGAAAAAATAATTACATGGTCATCCCCTATAGTGTGAAGTTGAGTTTTCCATTTAACTCATACTTGATGCAAGTCAGATAACTAAAAAACTATATAGATTGGTACTAGTGGTGTTTTTTGAGTTTAAGAAAGAAAAATAGGATTACTGTGATAATGTATTTATTAAAAATAGTGTATCACTATGATCACCAATGTTTTATTTATTGACAAAAAGGCTGGTCAATGAGATTGTGCATTGACTATTTAGAGGAAAATTTTATTTCTATAAATAATGTATATCCTCTACCACACATGGATGATTTATTTGATAAAATACATGGATACAAAAACATTACAAAGGTCATGTTTCACTCTTGTTATCATCAGATAATGGTGAAGATTGATGATATACCAAATATGGAATTCTAAAAAAAGTAGGAACATTATGATTTTACAGAAATGAAATTTGGATTGTCTAATGAACCTTATATATTTATAGATATGATACATAGAGTATTTAAGTATTATACTAATTATTTTGAGGTAGAATTAATTGATGATATCTTGAATTTATATTACAGATGTTAATAGAGTTATAGTGATTTGAAAATAATTCTAGAGACCCTCTACAAAAAATAATCATATGGAAAATATTGTAAGGGTGATTTTTTTCTCAAAAAGAATCCTTTTATTAGAAACATTTTCTTAAAGGATATAATATATATTGACCCTTAATGTAAAAAATTATTCAAATGATGTTCTATATTTAAGAACATAATTGTGATCCAAAGGTTCTTGGGTCTAGCAAGTTATTATCTGTGGATTGTTCCATATTTCTTCTCATTAGAAGATATATTAACCATGTTAACCATTAAAGGGATTGAATTCATATGTTTTAGGTGATGTGAGTAATTTTTTGGAGATCTAAAGAGGATATTTAATATTTAACAATTATTAAGTTTTCCATCTATTAAGGTAAAATTTTTCATATATAGTGATTAATTGAATGAATAACTTGTTCATGTATTTATTTATATTTATATTATGATTAAATTACTCTTAACGAAATTTAAAATATATGATTAGAAATATCCTACTAATACCAATGCCTTGGAATCCATATTACTTTCCCTTAGAATATGGACACATTAGATTTATGGTGAAAAGAGTTATATATATATGTGGAATACATGAGTTTGATGTATATATTCTCTTATAAAGTTCACAACATAAGGTAAAGAAGATGGTATGAACTAGTCAAGGACTATAATTCATTTATACACTACCTCCTTGGGAAGGAAAACAAGGTGGTTTATGCATTAAGTAGGAGGAAGCATAGTGTTATGTCCACAATGAGGGTTAAAAATAATTCAATATTAGATATCTAGTAAAGATAGAAATAGATATTTTTTGGAAAGGGGATCCATCATTCCTTTTAGAGAAAATTTCTAAAACATCTTCACCTAAAAAAATATAGAAGATCTTATATGATGATGGGGACATATTGAGGAATATTAAAGTAGTAAAAATGGGAAATTGATAGACTTAATCAACAGATATAGAGTGTTAATGATTAGAAACAGGTTATGTGTTCTATATATACTGAAGATGAAGAGGGCACTGATAAATGAAGTACACGTCTCTTATTTATCTATTCACCATAGTAGAAAAAAGTTTTATATGGATTTAAGATAACATTTTTTATAGGATATTATGAAGTGGGAAATTTTGGACCATGTGTCCATATGTTTACTATACCAATAGGTAAATAATAGAATAGAACATCCTAATGGAGTCATGAAACCTCTTCTTATACCTATATAGAAGTGGGGAAATGTAATAATGTACCATTTAACTATAATCCAAAAAAAATCCACAAGACTCCAAGGAAGAAAAATCTTATAGGGGTCATCATTGATCATCTTAGTATGTTTTTAAATTTCTTAATGATATGTGACATTATTCAACTTGAGGACCCTATTTGTATCCATATCAGTAATATCATAAGTCATTATTCGAAGCCTCTATAGATCATATTAGATCATGAACCTCAGTTTAATTTAATATTATATAAGAGTATTCGAAGGGATATCGACATTGTGATACATTTGAAAACCACCTATAATCACCAAAATTATGGGTAGTTTGAAATAACTATAAAAACATTGGAATACGTGATGAGATCATGTTATCTTGATATACAATGTATGTGGGATCAGTATCTACCTTTGGTGGATTTTTCATATAATAATAGAATTAATCCAACCATCTAGATAACACCATATAATGAATTATAAAATAATAGGTGTCATACATCGTCCTTTTGGGAAGTTTTTTTTAAACAAATATTTTTGTCATAGATATTGGGGAGGATATGATTGTTAATGTATAGACTATTAAAGATCATGATAATAAAACCTAGATCAAATAAAAGAGTTATTCTATTAATATAAGGAAACAATTGTAATATCATGTTGGGGTTATGTATTATTTATGGTTTCCCTATTCAAGGGATTTTTATGATTTTATAAAAATTATAAGTTTAGACCTTTCTACATTGGTCCATTTTAAATATTAGAAACAATTTGTTTCACAACTTATAGATTAGTAATTCCACACAATCATTAAAAAGTAAAAGACATCTTCCAGGTTTCACGACTAATGAAATAAAAAATAACTCCTATTAATGTACTCAAATGTGATGGAATAAAATTGGAGAATTTATTTTCTGATAATTATGTGTATTTTCGGACTCCTGAATCCTAAGAGAAAGTGTTCCATAATCGAATAACTCAATTTCTGAAAGACCATTGGGAAAATCACAAACTACAAGAGGAAACACGATAATCTAAAGAAATTAGGCAGAAGGAATATCAAAATATAATAAATAGATTATATATACACCAATTTTGAAGGTAGGATTATTTAAGGTGTATAATTTAATACTAGAGACCCTACTATAGTAGGCGAACACTATCCTCGACTATCAGACAGTGCTCACTCTAGAGAGATTTTATTCCGGAGTATATTTAAAAAGTTTATGTTTTCAATTTTTTAATTTTATTTTAACAAAATAATCTTCATTTTTGAATTCAACCTAAATATATTATATTATAATGATATTGTTTTATTTTTCCCAAATGAATTTATTTTTAGGTGAATATTGAAAAGGCAATTATTTGTTAAAACCAAAAATTTTATGATATCACTAGGGTATAAAAATATAATAAAATTAAAAAATAATTATATTTAATAAATATATGTTTTATAAGTTACATTAATCATTTTAAAATAGTATTTCTAATTTTTAAACCAATTTTTGATATTTTAAAACATCAGTCAGAGTTTTCACAAAAACTGTTTGAATGAATTAAAAAATTAACTTATATAGATTTTATAGTTTTATTATTATGAAATGGATTTCAAATTTTTAACTATTAGGTTATAATTATGTAAAATTTACCATTTTATTTGTAGGTATAAAAAATATTAAGAGTGGGAAAGTTAATTATAGCAATAATGGTAAAACTATTTTCTCAATAAATTATTTTGATAACTTTGTGTTATTTTTATATAATAAAATAAATTAAAAAAATACGTAAATAAGGATTATAATATATTTTTTAAACCTACATATAAATATATTCACCCTACTTAATTTAGTAATCAATAGCGTATATAATTATGAAGGATTAATTGTGAAAAAATTATTTTTCTACAAAAAGTAAGTTTCTATAAATTATATGTCTTATTTTAAAAGTTTATTTTATCAATTTTAGAAACTGAATTGGCTTAAAAATATAAAAAATTTATCCTCATATAATATTAATTTTTAAATAATTTATTCATTATATTTTTAATGAAATATAATTTTTTTAGTTGAAAATGTATAACGAAGGTAAGAAATGGGAAAATATTAACATATAATGGTAAAATTCTAAGAAAGTGTGTTTAAATTTTTGGTAGAGGATTTAAATACCAATTTTCACAAAAAACAAATAAATTATTTAAATCTTTTTTCAGTCATTTAACTTCTAATATTTTAATTATATAATTGAAAATTAAAGAGAGTTTACAAAAGTTCCCCTTTCTTCACATATAAAAGAAACTGACTTTATCCACTTCATAACTCACCAAACCATTATATTTTTACCTTCAAAATGTAAAATAATATTCTCAATATAACCATACTTCATTTAATTAGTCGTCTGGTCAACATTTTTTAGCTTTATGTCACCATTTCTAAGCATATTTCTAAGAGAAAACTCACGCTCATGATGTATGCATTACCTCCATCATATTATTTTCTTCATTAAATTCATTTTTTAACATCTTATATTCATAAAAATATTATTAAATTATGATAATTATTGTAATAAGAATATATTATGATATTGTCATGACCATTATTTATATATTTCCATCCCTTAATGAAAAAAGTGTCATCGGAGTGTCTGCACGATCTAACACATCTACGAATTGTCATTTTCCTCTTTTGTACCACATATTATGGTTTCTTTAATGATGGTATTTATAAATAAATATAATATCTATAATATAAATATTATTATGGAATTTAAAGATATCATATACCTTTATTTACTCTAAATATTCTATAAATAAAAAAATTATCCATCAGTTGTGCGGACAACCACCTCTACGAAGTTACATTTCTCATTTTAACCTTGTTCTTATCTTATTAAATAATATATATTTCTATATGTTTCAATACCAAACAAATATCTTAAAAATATCAACATTATCTTATAATAATGATATTATATATAAAATAATCCACTTTTATAATCATAATCATACATTACATATTGGATGTTATTGTTTTGGTCAGTTTAACCACATAGCTAAACAATTCTCTGAAACACTATCAGTGGTGTCTTTGGGAAATTAAATAATGAGATTATAAAAATTTAATAATGGGAAAAAATTAATGTTTATGGAATGATTAGATTAATTGTTCAAATTATTATTTAAATATCATATTCTATTGCTAAAATTAACGAATAAAGCCAACACTAATCCCAATTTTAAAAAACATGACTGAAACAATATTGAAACATGATAATATCAAAATAAATTATTACATTTTATATATTAATGATCCTTAAATTTTCTAATAATGATGAAATTTTAAATAATAATAATTAACAACATTTATTTTTTGAAAATAGTATATACTGTCAAACTATAAACAACCAATGTGGGGGAATGGGTAAACAAATTAGAATTAATAAAGAGAATGACTATACAAGATGATTATAATCATTAAATAATATGTAAGAGGTTATTAATTTAGTTTTAATGTATCTATGTATTTCATACAATAGTATAATGTTTTTTCTTGGAATTCAAGATAAGAGGTAGAGGTTTTTTCATCTCAAATTCATCCCTTTCAAACATATTTTTTTTATTATGCACTAAATTTACTTTATATTGTTTATATAATACATATTTGAAATTTTTTATCATTAAGTTAATTTTTAACATTGTATATGAAGTCAAATTTTAATCCTTGGCTTTCAATATGTTTTAATTGAATTACCACCCAACCCATAAGTTGGTTCTTCAATATTCATTATTTGAGACTCAATTTATATTAACAAATTACTTCCTTATTTATAGTGAATAGATTTCAATAGAATAATTTTTACCATATTAATAATGAATTTAATGGGATTTAAAATTACATATTTGTATCCCTCCTTCGTATTCTTTTAATTCAAGAGTTACCAAAACCATTGTAAAACTCAATCCTTTCCATAGTGGAAAATCCTTCATAATTATTTTTAAAGTTAAAGTATGTGTACTATAATAGATAATAAAAACATGTTGGGGTATAATAAATTATATTAAATTATAGCCTAGATTAACCTATTGTTAATCACCCTAAAATGGGGTTGTTTAGAATTTACTCAATCATCACTTTGATGCACAATAAATTGGCGTAAGACTGCCCAAATATATGGACACTCTCATGGGATATGATTTGGAATGTTCAAAAGATATTTATGAACTAGGAAGAAGTAATTTCCTAAATTCTGCTTAGTATTTTACAATTTTAAAATATTAAACCAAATTACCATCTTCTATAGATAATCCAGGCCATTGAACGTATCCATACTCTTATATTTCATTATCAATGGTGGTTTATATTATAATGATTATGCCCAAAAACATCTAAGATGATTTTTGATGGGGTTAACCAATCATGAATGTCTTCATGTTTTCATTTAGGATAATCCACATTTTTTAATTCGGTTGAGAGGGAACCCTTATGTGACATATACGTTCAATGGCACAAGGCCCAATACAAGACCCAATGACCTAGTGGAACCATTCTCGATACATGACCACTAGGCCCAAAGAAGAAACTACACTAAAAACCCCCTCTATAAAATCTATATCATTTTTGGCGCCCATCTCTGCACCTCACATAGTTGAGCTTCATGTATTTCCCCATGTAATTCTACATAGTTCCTGGAATAAATGGATATTTTCATACAGTCTTATTCTTCCAATCTAGTAAGCTCTTATCTAATGGATCCTAATTTCATTAAATTCACATATGGGTCTTTCTCTTGTATGGTATATCTGAACTGCTTCATGGTCATAATTCCCAAAAGCCTATGTTACAGAGGCCTAAGGTGCCCTGAAGTCTCTATGGATTGATGTCCAATAGTGTCATGAAGTCCATGTGTCTTGTAGGCCCACACAAAATAACCTTGTTATTAATGATGGTGAGTTTAGTCAAGGAATGGTAAGAAAATTATTTTGGGGTCTTACAGTCAATTTGTTGGATTTACTCTAGTGACGGGTCGATCTCAATATTATATATACCCTTGATGAATCAATGGGTCACATAAGACAAAATAGGTTTGGGTTGGTTGTATACTTCTTCCCATATCAGTATAGTATCTTAGCTTAAGGACATGACAACATGATTTCATGTCTTTCATTATTCAATCCATTATTATGAGATTAATGATTATTATTATCTAATTTTGTTGTCCTAGATATTAAATATCCTCAGTTTATGTTGATATGGATTCATATTGTTAATACATAACATCCATACCACTTGTTTTATTCTTATGTTAATATAGCTTCTATATTATGCTAATTATTTATCAGAATATAAACTCACCCTTATTTGTTTTACTTTCCCCGATAATCCTTGAGGATATCAATATATCATCTTCAAGGATATGATAAAATGTAAAATAATTTTCCCATAATGTGATCATGCTTCATATTATGTTTTCCAATGTAATTTATGAATATATCTAATATTCCAAGACTATTAATCTATTGTATTCTTCAAGAACTCTTATATTGTGTACCAATAGTGTAATACTACTATGAGGTTTGGGTTTCTAATTTTTCAAATGTTGCAATAACTACCTGTACACACAATCTCATATAGACTCCAAAACATATTCTATGAAGGTAGTTAGGGTTTATCATTACACAAAATTTTCTTATTACCTTTATTTGTAACCATACACAACTTGTGTGAACAAAATAATTGTTTAGATTTACACAGAATGCATTGTGTAAAAGTTCATGTTATATACCCTTATGTATCATAATGTTTTTTAAGGTTACCCTTATATTTAAGGGTCACTCATTCTTCCTGTATGTGGGAAATGGTTACTATTTATGGGTAAATGGAATGTTTAAAAAAATACACTTTTAGTTTATAAAATCATTATAAATAATATGTTTTATCATTTATAAAATTTTATTTTTCATTCCCATATTAAATGTATAGAATATATGATTTATATCACATGTTTTGATAAATAAAAATATTTTTTATTTATATGGATAAGTAAATTATTAATTGAGTTATATAATATATATGTTTTTTTATTAATAATAGAAAATATATTTTTAGAATTTACAGTTAATCTATAAAGGGTAATTTAGAAATAAAAAAACATGGTTAAATGTTGAATGTCTATGAAACATTTTTATAAATATTTCGATTAATATTAAAGATCAATATGAAAAATATATTTCTCATATTCATATCTTTTATAAATTATTTATAAAAAATAATAAAAGTATTTGGTAATATTTTAATTTATTAAAAAAAATATAGTTAATTATGTAAATTTTTATGAAACATCAATATTCAAATATATATATTTTTTAATATTTGGATTTCCTTTTAAAAACTATTTTGAATTCATTTTTATCTTGAATCAAATAGTTTATTTAGAAATAAATGAGGGTAATTTTTAACAATATTTATCAATTATATAAATAAGACTAAACTATGAAACTGTTTATATTTTAAATTATGAATTTTTAGTATTTAATTTTATTTAGATATTTTATAATTAATGATCGTCATAATAAATTATATTATTTTTATGACATCAAAATTGTTTTGATAATGTTTTTAAATAATTACATAAAAATGTATGGTAAAAGATATTAAAATTATATTAGTAGTTCACAAAATTTAACTTGAATTATAATGTATTTATAAAGTGAAAATATTATTTCATTTAATTATAATTCAAATTAATGGAAAACATGAAATGATTCATATCAAAATTGAATAGAAATTTCTTATGTATTTTATTCTGGAATATACACAATTTTTAGATTATTTATAAAGTGTTTATGGTAAGATTCCTTTTATAAATCATTCATAAATGGTTCCCATGTTGAAATTTGTGAAATGTTAATTTTTTAGAGTTATTTCTTACTTTATTCATAGATATAAAATATTTTATATTTTGAATATTGTGTATGAAAAATTCATGTATTAAATTTATTCTTAGAGAGAGAGCCTTACATTTCATGTTAAGACTAAAAATATAGTATTTAATTTTTCTCTACTTGGACTATAGTTTATAAATGAATTTATTAGATTGAATTTATTTATTTTGAACATTTTGTGTATATTACGTTTTAAAATTATCATGAATTTTATTATATCTAGAAAAAATTCCCCTATAAGAGAGATACTTGGGTTTAAAGTATATTCTATCCTAGTGGTTAATTCCTTTTCTAGAAAGGTGAAAGAGATTGGATATCTATCACTTTTAACTTACTCATGTGAATATTATCATTCTAATATTTTTCTAAACCATTATATGAAGAGTTTAGGTACATTATTCATATTATGTAGTTAGATATGAATGAAAATTTTTAACATATATGTTTAGGTGAGTAACACAAAATATGGGATGTGTAAATAGTTACATAGTAATATATCCTGAACTCATTCATTTAGTGGAAGGAATAGAGATTCCAAAAATAATCCATTAAAATGATGTATACAAAATGTAATAAAACATGATAAGATGAAAAATATATATGATGAAATAGTTACAAACTTAATTTTAATAAATTATACATTATGTAAGTGATGCATTAAAAGAAAACCACATAGATATTAAGTGTGGAATTTCATTCAAATATCCAATTTTTATGACCTAGATCATCCAACCAAATAGGTCATTACATAGTTGGGTAATCATGTATTATCCTTTATATGAAAAAAAGTGATTAGAGAAATTATAGAATCCTTATGTAGTTCTTACCATGGATGGGTGCCCCTAGATTTCCCTTTGTTATCCTGTTGTTAGAATTTTATTTTGGTTAAAATTGCTGGGATAAACTAATATGTATAAGTTATCAAAGTAATATAGTTTCATATTTCTATATGATAGATTTGGGTAGATGGTTATCCAGTCAACTATAATTCAATCCCAAATATTGTGATTGAGATTAATCCCTACCTAAATAACATAGTGTTTTGAGAAATACCATAATTTACTAATTTCTTAGTGGAATATGGATCATTGTTCACTAAATGGATATTGTATTTGTACATATCAATTTTAGTGGGATAACTATCATTATCATTCCTAGGATAAAATATTTAATAATTTTACATGTTTGATAAATGTTTTTCTGGGATAATTAACATCATCTTCAATTGGAAAAAACATTGAGATTATTCTTCAATAAGAGAAACTACAATGTATGAATCTTCCAATAATGATGGCTTAAGAAATGTTCTTACAGAAATCTCTACATGTTAATACAAAACTGTCTTGAGTAACCACATGCTAATTTTTTTCAATATATGAATCTAGATTCCATATGAATCATATAATGATTCACATGTGGTTCAAAATAGACTGGATGTAAAAAAATATTTATGGAAATTTACTACACAATGAGATTCATTATATGATCGACTTTGTGACTCTAGAGGTTTTAAAATAAATTATTCTAGTTATGAAATTTATTATTTTTTCATATTTGCAGTTATTATGAAGAGATGAACGAGTTCATGAAATTATTAAAAAATATTGTCAAAAGTTATTAGGGTACACAAACTTCACATATGATATGAAGGTTATACTATTACATGGAAAATACTTGTGGGAAAACATTTAATCCCAAAGACGAAAAATTAGTTGTGAAATTCAAACAATGTGTCATTAGGTATCTGACTGAGGTCATTGAAACATAACATTTTCATAAATAAGTATCACTATTTCTGTTATACCATGATATTCAATATGTAATTATACTTTAAATAATACTATTTATGATAGATTATGTTCCATGAAAAAAATGATCCGAAATATATTATCAGAAAATATTAGTAAATAAAAATATATAAATCAATTGTGATTCATTTTATTTTATTGTAACTTTTGAGATTTAATAATTAGTAAAATAATAATAAATGTGATATGATTAAAATCATTCATTGTGAAAAAGTTTTTGTTTTTAATGAACTATTGTTAATGTTTTGGGTATTTTATATAATTTTTTACTTTTAAAATAATTTAAGGAATGAAATAATAAATTATCACTCAATTAATTATAAGTTAACATAAAAAATAATTAATAAGGCTTTATGTTTAAAAGGTATTTTTTATATAAAATGATTTTTTTCTTTATATTTAATATTTTCAATTAAATGATAAATTTTCATATTCTATAATTTAAATTTGATAAATTAAACATAATTTTTTAATTCAATATGTCAATGTTAACTAAGAGTTATTGTATTGAGTTTTCATGAAATGGTTGGTTTTTCAAGGAATAATGAAAAAACAACATTTTTAGAAATACAATCTTTTTTATGACATCATTGTGATATAATAAAGAATATGAATTATATGCTACCTTCTGGATAAACCAAATATATGTTTAAAAATTATAATAATACATGTATAAAAATATATGTCAAATTTGGAACTCCATATGCAAAATTTAAAATTCAAAGTAATTTTTTATTCTAATAAAATTGTTATTTTGGCATTTTTTTGTTAAATTAAGTTATTAAAAGGTTATATTAGATTTTATATTGTTTTTTAATTCAAATAACAATATTTTATTTATATGTAATGAAATTAATGTCATGAAAATTAATTCTATAAATTAATTTGGAATAAATTAATTTATATGTTTAAAAATACATTTAAAATTTTTTTTTACATTGTGTCTTTGTTAAATATATTAAATTTAAATTTTACCACATATAGGAATTGAATATTGTAAAATGGATTCTATATTTGGAATTAGAATTATAATATTATTTAATATGAAGCATTAAATTTTTTTCATAATAAATAGTAACCAAGGTAAAAAGTTTTCTCACAACAGAAAAGGTTAAAAGGATTAACAAGGTATTAAAAAAGATATTAGGCTTATAATATTACTTAAATTCGTCTAATTTTTATTTTTAGTGGTTTTATACCATAAATTGTACGAGGTAAAAAATTTTCCATGTTTTCCATTTTCCAATGAAAATAACTTTATATTATTTTAAGCTTAAGGGTATTTACATGGGTGGTACTACACTCACTTATTAAAATAAAAATCCTCTCCTCGCTTCTACACTACCCAAAGCTCCATTCGATTGACCAAAATTTATTAAAATAACGTCCAAAAACCCTTTTTTGAATAAAATGAGAACCTACAATAAAATAGGGCTTCTTAAATATATAAAACCAACAACACAAACTAGTCTAAACAAAGGAAAATTAAATTTATCTCTTTGATAGATATGGATTGCATCATCAGAATTATGATCAGAATAAGAAATTTTATCCCCATCTACACCTTTATTAGCCAAATAATCAACCAGAACATTCCCCTCCCAAAAAAACATGGGTAATAATGAATTCAATAGATGAGAGAAACTGTAAGTAGTTAATCCATCTATACATTAGTATCCAAAGGATATGAGTATAAGAGGTTCTGATTTCATGATCAACCATGGTGGAATAACTGTCAACCCATATCTTATTTAAACCACTCTACATAGCAAGATCTAGAGTAGAAATGGATCATAGCATCTCAGTCTCAAGAGAGGTGTAAATACCACATGAGATGAAGGATAAACCCACAGCATCTCCCGAGTTGTTCCTGACAACAAATCCAAAACCCGAAGGACCCAGATTCCCACTGGAAGAAAAATTTGTATTGATTTTATTCCAACCCAAAAATGGAGGATTCTAAATAACATATATTTTACCAAAAAGATGCTGAAAATTACCTTTAACCTTAATATGCCTAAGAACTAAAAAATAATTCACCGAGTTGTGATAATAAGAGTTGCAAGGAAGCATTACATTTTTCATAGTTGAAAAAAATTCCAGTAATGCTTGCTTGAGGATTGAAGACAACTCCATCATGTAGTCCCTTATTTCTCACCAACCATATGGAGTGTACATGTTCAGCAACAAAAAACTAGAAAGGGATCAGTATTATATGGGGTAAAGGAAGGTAAAACAAACTTTCAAGATTGTATCAAACAGAAGAAAAATTATGTATTTGAACCCCAAAAATATTATAAAGTTCCTTCCACATAGAGGCTACTATAGCACAACTCAGAAATAGGTGATCCAAGTCCTCCCTATGCTGATCGCAATGTATACAGAAAAAATAAAGAGATATTCCACAGACTTGTAAATGAGAGTCAGTAAGATCATTTCCATGAGCCAGTATCCACACAATAGTGAGATGAGAAGGAGGAATTATCCTCTAATTAAAATTACCAATCCTATTTAATCCCAACACAGGAGTACTTTTAATTGTGTAGAAGAATTTTGAGGTCACCATACCAGAGGTGTGATGTTCTGAGATCTAAAAATAACCAACAAAGGGAAAACAATAATTATTGAATATCTATTTATATGTTTAGAAATATCAGAAATATCATAAAGTTGATACTTTAATAGAGATATCAAGATCAAAATTTTAGGCATTATGGATACAATAATAAATTTTAAGGGGACCAGTCCAATTATTTTTCCAAAACATGAGAGGGGAATCCATAGAGACAGACCATCTTTCATCAACATCAATAAGAGAAAATGTGGGTTTTAGTGAAGACAAAATAGTGGAATCCATGTAATTTATGTTTCCATTTTTTATTTTATTATGGAATTTATACCTCATGAAGGAAGTGGGTTCAAAATTGTCAGTTACAAGATTCCAAATAATGGAATCATATTGGTATTGATTAAAAAGACTGATATGTTTGATACCAAGGCCCTCCCATATCAAATGTCTTGAAACAGGTGTTCCAAGGAAAAATAACCAATCTTTACTGAAGAGTAATACGAGTTAAAATAATATTTTTAATGGTAATATAAATTAATTTGATAAGAGAGGAGGAACAATTGTAAACCATAAAGGAATAAACAAAATTGGAAACAATAATAGATTTTACCAAATAGATATGACCGACCATTTAATGTTATTTTCCTTTCCAGGTAGCAAAATGATTTTTGATCATAATAGTAATCCCAAAAATTAACAAGACTTCGGTCGACCCTAGAACAAAGGAACGCCAAGGTATGTAAAAGGGATAATTCATTCTCTAATCACCATATTAGTAAATATTTATGATTTCCTAACATGGGATAAAATTCTACCAAAATAAACAAAGGATTTGTTTCAGCTAACCTGTTGGCTAGAAACTTTCTCATAATGCAGAAGGGATTTCTTGATATTTTTTATATTTCATTTATCCCTTTGATTAAAGAGGATAATATCATCATCATAAATTATATGAGTAGGAGCAGGGGAACCATGACCATCACCGATATCCTTCATCTTTCCATTCTTATCCCTGAGAGAAACAAATATACTAAGATAATATTCAGAGATAGTGAAAATAATAGTAGAAATAGTATCCACTTGTACAACTCCTCTCAAACAGGAAAAGTTTCCCTCCAAATACCCATCTATAGGAACCAATATAAGAGCATAAGAAAAAATAATCTTTATCCAATTGATGAATGTTTCTTCAAAAACAAACACGGAATGAATATTAAATATAAAAACCCTATCCATTGTATCAAAATACTTATTGATGCCTAATTTAATGGAAATGTTCCCACATAGAATAGGCTTTTTAAGGATATTAAAACACTCTGATATTGTAATGATGCAATCTTGAATGGACATTCCTTTTATAAAGAAAAATTGATCGGAAGAAACTATTTTATAAGAGATGGGGGTGAGTCTTCTAGCAAGAATCCTTATTATAATTTTGTATAAAGTGTTGATAAGAGGAATAGTTCTGAATAAGTGTATCTCATTGGCATTCTACATATTAGGAAAATAAAGTAAGGAATTGATAATTTAAAACATAAGGAAGATGAACCCCTCTAATGAAATTAAGAACAATATTGCAAACATCATTCCCAATTATCTCCCAATAATTCTAAAAAAATATTTGTAAACCCATCAAGACCTAGGGAGCTTTCCGACCAATGGCAGAAAACCACAACCATAATCTCTAGTTCCAAAGGAATGGAAATGAGTCTTGAATTCTCCTCCTGGTTTTCCCATTGGTGGATAATAACTTCCATAAGAGGGGAAATATTGGTTTATCCATTAAATAGATATTCATAATAAGAAGTAGTGTGTTTGGAATGATCATTTCTATTGTCCAAGATTTGATCTCCTCTCTTTAGAAATGCAAGAGGTAAGAATATTTTCCAAACAATTTTATGGTTGTTAAATAATTTGGATTTTCAATAATCTTTATTGAGCCATTAGCATTGAAAGAATCTTTTTTCATAGAATAATTAATATTGATTAAATTTTTGAGCTTGAGGGTCATCTTAGATTCTGAAGAAACCCCACTAGAGAAATCATAATGGGTGCATTACTATTGGAAATACCAAATGGAGGATTCAATATTAGATATGTCCATGTCATGATGACTAACCCTACCCTTACTCCAAGGTTTACTATTTCCCTTGAGAATAATTAATTTAAGAATACATGGAAATACATTACTCTTTCAAACTACCGATACCCAATCTTCATGAACATTCATGTCACATTTATTAAATAGAAAAAAGATTGATTGAATATAAAAGGGAAATGAGTTCTAGTACCCTTGCCTGTGATTTCCATCATTAGTGGTTGATGATCTAAGTTGAGCAGGTATAAAGACATACAAGAAATGGAATCCTAAGAATGTAAAGAGAAGTCATTAAAAAATCCCTTTCAGGTTTACTAGCAACCATACCATTGAGGGGTCTTCTATACTATGTAACCATATCCCCAACAAGAATCACTTCAATCAACTCATTTTGTTCAATACAACCCTTGAAATCCTTAGTAGAAATAGAGCTGGTCATTGGACCCATATTTTCATCAATATTGATAATTGAGTGAAAATCCCCAAGAATGATCCATGGATCATTAATACTATTTTTTGAGAGAACCAATTTCAGCCTAAAGGGTTCTTCGATCCTGATAACTATTATAAGCATAAATGAAAGAATGAAGCTTCTTGATTCCCAAATCAGAAAAAGAGAAAGTGACATATTGATTGCTTGAACTGAAAAAAAGAGGATCAAAAAGAGAATAATGAGCCATGACCCAAATATTTTTGACCTCTGAAAAGATGTTGTTCAAACATAGAAATGTGAACCCCATATTTTCCAATCGAGAAAGAAAATTCAAGAATTTGGGCTCTGTTATCCCAATTAAAATAGTTCTATGAAGCCAAATATGAATCTAAGTGACCTGACTATGGCTTTATTATCCAGGACATGGCAATTCCAAAAAAGGATCCTCTTATGGAATCAGATTTGGGTTAACCCCCCTATTCTGATCTTCTCATTCTTTTTAGTAATTTTAGGGGGTTTCCCTTCTTTCTTCTTGGGTAAATTTGGAGTTTGAATTAGAGAAATGATGTCTACTTCTGTCTTTGACTTTTTTTCCTGCTCTTGAGTAGAAAGAAAATCATCCTTGCCTGAGGATTGAAATACATTAATAGTATACTTATTTTCATCATGTTCAGATTACCTAGGCCCTGTAAATTCCTATATTTGTATAGTAGTAGAATCAGTCATTTCATTTCTAGATTCCATGAATCTAGTCAGAGAAATATTAAATATTTTCTTAGGGGTATTTGTTTATAAGAGAGAAATTTCTAGAGGAAATGATATTCTCTTTTCTGGATAAATCTAACAGGGACTGATCTGTTATGAATTTAGGAACAACATATATTTATCTGGATAGATTCAGATTTTTAGGAGTATTGTTCTAATAAAAAGACAGCATGTAGAGGAATGAGGGGGAATAAATACGAAAAAATGATCAAAAATATATTTAGAAATAGAGGTGGATATTGATTGCTCCTCCAAATTCTATTTTATACTGTAGACCAGTTCATTTATTCCATCAGATATTTCAAATGCTATAGAAATGTCATCAATTTTTTCACTAGTGGGGAGTGGAAGAGTGAGTAGGTAGGGATCAGAAGGATAATTGTGTTCTTCCTCAACTATATCAGCCCAAGACTTATCTAGGGTGACTCTAAAATAGAGAGGAAGAGGATTTGGTTCTTTCCTCATGGGATTTCTAGCAATCATCATCTCAGGGGCATGCTCCTTTTTCTTTCTATAATGTTTATCATCTTTTAATTCATTACCTTTGGGAGGAACCCTATATTTCTTTTGGATCACCCTACAAGATTCAATAGAATGTCATAAAATCTTGAAAAATTCATAAAAAACGGTAATGTGATCAAGATCGATATTGACTTCAATTCTACAGTCATTTTCAAGAAGAAAAATAGACTTTGGACATTTAGAGGCCAATTTAACATCCAATTGAATTATAGCATAAAGTACTAAATCCCCTTACAAATTTATCTGATCCATCTATATAGGGGAACCAAATAAATAATCAAGGTAATTTAGAGTTTTTGGATGCCAATACCCCAAATTTATACCATAAAGCATGATCTATATTTTGGCATTTGATTGGTTTTGATTAAAAGGATCAAAATTGTAGTCCCATTAAGAGATTAAAAACGGACCAGGATTAATAAAGATAAAGCCATTTGCTGAGTCATTTTCATGTCATATTCATTATGAAAATTCATATGGAAATATCCCTTTATGATTGGGATGAATTTTCATATGCTTATTCCCCAACAGATAGAAATTTGATGCTTGGTGTTTGCATAAGACCAATTCTTGTCGATCCTTTTCAAGTTTATTTTTTATTAAACATTATAAAATTATTATATATCCATTATAACATAATTATATAAGTATATATACTATAATTAAATAAATTTTTGTTAATATTATGACCATTTTCTATCTCATTTCAATCTAATAAAAAACTATAACAACGCTTCTATGTACATACAGGCTACCACCTCAACAAAGTGATGTGATTTATTTTTCATTGCCAACTAAAATTTCAAGTTATATAGATATAATTAATGAATATATATTATATTTATGATATAATTAATGTTATGGAAATATAAACGATTTGTATATTTCTTTCTTCCATCTGTTGAAAAATGAAAATGCCAACCATATGTACATGCATACCACTACCTCCAAGAATGATGTATTTCATTTTTCATAAAAACCATACATGAAATTTTATGAAATTATATTTAATTTATATTGTAACTCCCCTACCCCATATTCCTAGATCGAGTACATTATTTTAATAATTTGGCATGATTACAAGGAATTATGTCTCAAAGGAATGATCAGTTTAAGAATCTTCGAAAACAGATTACATACATGAACGTTACATTACACATTCAAGCATAAAACACAACATAAACAATACATTGAAAATTCCATTATTCCCCTAGATTAACCCTTCTTATAAAAAATAATACACTTCATGGAATCCAGGTAAAATTAAATATAATAAAGGGGTGAGATCGGATGCTTGGTAAGGGTAAATAATTTAGCAGAAGCTATAAACTTTTAATGAAAGTTGTGTAATAAAAACAATATCCTTTTTAAACAGAATATTGAACATAATATAGAAAAAATAAATAAAAATCACCATAAACATGCACATGGATATTATGCTATTCTAATAATCAGATGTAATATCTAATTTTATAATGAGGGAATGCCTAACATCAGACAGCATTACCACATAGTCAAGGCCTCGTACAAAGAATACAAATAAATTTTTTGTCAAGGCCTTGTTCGAGGACACTAATCTGTATCATGAGACCTACTGATTCATCGAGGAGCTATAGCAGGCTCCACCCGTCACTCACTAAGTCCACCACATTCTTCATATGAAATTGTTTAAACATAACATAAACATTCGTATTAAAACAAACAGACGAAATGTTAATACATTAGTCACAAACCATGAATGGAATAAAAATAGCACATCTGAATTAAAACATATCATGACTCATTCAATACAATATGGAAAATTAAATTATAATAAATCAAACTCAATCAAGATTAATATCCAGTAAAGGATGATGATATAGTTGAAAATGATCAACAACACTCTTTGAGGGAAATATCAAATTTTTTGTGAAATCATTTAAAAGGTCACATATTTATAAAGGAACTTATTTAAAAGACATTTTTGAATAAAAGTGTCCCATACCACTTTTCAACATTTGAAAGGAATTAACATTTTAAAACAATCATGTCTATATAAATAAATCCTTAAAACCATTTTGAAAACAAGGACATTAATGAGAAAGACTTAAAAGAATAAATATTTAAAACATTTAAATTGATGTTTTTGATAAATATTAACTTAAAGATATCATTTTGAAATTAATTTTATGAAACATGGACATGGATAATATATTTGTCTCAGAAAATACTTACACATAAAGAATCCTGAATAATAATGAGATTGAGGAATTAACCCTTACCATGCACTTTCCTTTGGTCGAGGGTACATTTAACCTTTTTTATAATGACCATAGTATGGTATTAAATTATGAATGAGACATATTCATATTTAAAATATCATACATGATTCATTTATGACGTTATCCTACCAATTTAAAAATTATTTTCATGTTAAATTAGCATTTCAGGTTATAATCCCTTTATTTATAGTACATATTTTATCTTGTTATTCTTTATCATATAATTTAGATCATGATTTAAATATTTTCTGAATATAAATCATGATTTATATATCATATATATATAATATAAATATATATAATAGATAGATATATGAAATGGAAAACACTGTTGATGGAGACAGTAGGTCGTATGTATGCACAAACATTGTTTCCGTTTTTATATCGTATTGAACGGTAGTAAGTGAATCAGATATATGTATGTACATATATACATACAATCATATATATCACCAGTAGAATTATTATTTCATATATTATATCCTTATTAATAATATATATTTTTATAATCATCGTTGAATAGTGAATGTGGAGATGAATCTTATCGTGTCATGAAGACAGTAAGTCGTACATACACACGACTGGCGATATCATTTATTTAATTATTAAAATGTGTGGAATTGGATGTTAGATTAATTATACAGAGAAATAAGAATGTTATTTTCATTATATATATACATATTACTCATCATTATATACATCTAAATAACATAGTGTTGAATAACAAATTACACAACGACATAGAGATGGTAAGTCGTACGTACGCACGCATGGTGACATTATCATTAATAGGATGGATAGAATAATGAATATGTTTTTACCACATTCATAATAACATCACAATATTTATATGATACTAAATTTATTATTTTGGTATTGAAATAACAAAGAAAGAGAAAGTGGAAGAAGAAAAGAACTTTGATAGAGGTGACAAAATAATTACCTTTTCTTTAGGTGTTTTCATTTGATTTGAACAAAAGGTCTCCTTATATTGGATTTATTCTCAACAGAAGGCCTCTAGGTTGATGTGAGGGAAGTTTTTAGGAGATTTAGAAGCGTTTGGTTGAGAAAAAATGCATTGTAGGTGTGATTTTTAGAGAAGGGTAAGTGCCCTTTTATAAGAGAGGTGAGGGTCACTTTAGAAAAAGTTTGAAATATTATTTTATTAGAAAATATAATTCAATATATAATGGCTCAAAATTTATTTTTTTAGAAGATAAGGTAGGGATGGGTCAAAATCCTCTCAACCAGTAGGTTTTCTAAAAGTTTAGGTTACCATATTAAATTTATCTTTTAGATTTTACTCTTAGTTAAATAGTTTAACATTTACTATGTCTACATGTATTTTTATGTTATATGGTTAATAAACATACCATAAAATTCCAAGATAAACCCAAGTGGTTCATTAATGACATAAATATCATTATATAAGTTCTTTGGACAAACCTTATATATTTATGATTATTTTATAATTTAATAAAATAGTATTTGTTTTAAAAACTCATTTTTGTCAATTTTGATACAATTTAGGATTTCATTTTTGTGAAAGTCATAAAAACATTATTACATCAACAAAATACATTGAATAAAACCTAACATGTCATATAAATCTAAAAAATTTGTGGATGTCATCAAAACAATGAAATTATATTTATTTTAATACTTATAACACCATTTATTTGATTCTTTCATTAATAAGGTAATTACTACATCATAATTGTGTCATAAATACATTTAATTAATTAATGTCTAACTATTATAAATAAAATACCATTATGTGGAAATACTTTTATCAATATAATTAATATTTATAGTTGAATTTATCTTATATATAACCCTATTTTAAAAATGGTTTGTTAATTAATCTTTGAATTTAACACTTTTAACTCTTCTTTAAATAAAATAATAATAAATGTCTTAATCTAATCCAAGTGGACCAAAAGGATCATATTTTATTTCTAAGGTTGTTTTTGGTCGAAATAAACTTACCCAATATAATTATTACATGTGTTAATGTAATTTAAAATATCATTTTTACCTTTCATTACCCTATTTAATTTTAAGGGTGGTAAATAAAAGTCAAAAGTTACTATTCAACAAAAATTATTTTCATCTTATTGAACCATAATTTACATACTAATATCAATCGTATTTCTTGGACTTTGAAATTCAATTCACATAAGTGGTAAAATTGCGTTTTATGAAAATTTTGAAATGTTTTTAGAAGGTGGGGAAAAGACGTTAAAATTTTCAATTAAATTTTATACATCTAATTTTATTATAATATGACTCCAATAAATTAAATTGAACTTTTATAGGTATTGAATATCTATTTTTAATTAAATTAAATTTAAATAACATAAATAATTATTTAAATAAAAAGTTGATTTTAAACAATAATGCAGTGTTTTTCACTATTCATAAAAAATTGAATGTTTTCAGAAAAATACTGAAACTTCACCGAAAGAAAATTTTGATATACTGAATTCAAAAATTAATTATATTTCACCAAATTAAAAACATATAAGTTGAATTAATTAATTTTAAATTATTTCATGTTGTCAAAACCAAAAAGCGGGTTTTGAAAAAGTAAAAACTATCAAAATATTGACATGTGTTTATGTCAAATTTAAATGTAAAATTACTTATAATGGAATAAATTGTATTAAATGATAAAAATATAATATAATTATACTTACAACCCTTTCAAATTCATTTTTATTACTATATATTATTTTGATTAAAAAAGTTGTTTTCAATTAAAATTTAGTATTTTCACTATTCTTAAAAATATGAAAGTTATCACAAAAGTACCAAAAATTTATCAAATCTAAATTTTGATGTCCAAATTATAAATGAGAATTAATTTTCATTAAATTGAATATATAAAAGTGTAAAATAATGGTTTTAATAAGGGTTTTCCATTAAAAGGTGGTAAAATTTCTTTTTTTTGAAAAATACTTCCTTTATCTAAAAAATTGATGTTGTTCTTGTATTATCTCTAAGAAACACATAACATGGATTCTAAAATTATATGGATTGTATAATATTTAAAATTCAGTTAATACTATTAATAACTATTTTTCAGATGGTCGGTTTGGTAAGTCGTGGTGCGCTCGAACTCGGTGTTGCATGTAGCACATGTTATTAAATTACTATTAAGAGCTAATGTAATATGAAATCAAGGGGTGTTACATTATACCCTATATCAATAAATTGATTCATCTCAATATGGAATTGTTTTTCGAATGTAAAATCTTAAAAATAGAAAAATACCTTTGTGGAAAACCCACATCGTAAATTGGGTTAATAAAATTTAATCTTAATAAGAGGGAAATAGAAATGAAAATTTAACCACCAAATTATGAGCTCGATTAAGAGAAGATTGGTAGAAATTAGAGACACATAATTGGGGGAAAAACATAAATATTTATAAGGAGTTATTGAGGTCATCAATCACTAACAAGTGTAAAATTGAGGGCCTCCAAGTCGTCAATCTATGATTATTTAAAATATCATCGGTTTAACTTAACATAAGGTATTATGATAACACATTTTTGGTTTTAATATACCTTCTCTAATTTTTAAGAATTAATTTTGTAATAGAATATGTAGAAAAAAGAATAATTAACAAGTAGAGTTCCATCTGTTAACTAATCCCCACCACAAACTCATCTTTCACTGCAAAAGATAATATAACTCGAAAATATTTTATTTTTCCTAATCGTACAGGGTTCCAAAAAATTGGAATTATGATTCATCTGTCAGCCCCTATTAAAAAAACTACATTATACAAACTAGGACATCACTTGGGATAGTGGTAGTTGATGCACTCTTGATGCTCTTCCATTGTGGGTTCAAGTCTTGCGGCCTTACCGGACGCAACATGTTGTCACCTGACCTCTGGGTTGTCCTTTTAATAACAATCGAAAAATAACCTTATGAAATTTTTTAACCATAACCAATTGTATCCAATGTCCAAAATAATCCATTGAAACCATTAGTATTATCCAATATTATTATGTCCATACTGATAGTCCTAAATAGATAAGGAAGGTAAACATAATTAAGATATCATTTTTTCACATAATAACATGTGAATACCTTCATCATATATTCTCTTAAAACATGGTAACACCCTAAATTACCATAAAACCTAATTGATTACATTCAATCTCCCTTATTACTTATAGAATACTAGATATACATATTTTATCCAACAATTTTGTAAACTCCACCAATAATGGAATATAAAAATCATTAATCAGATTCAAGGTATTCAAGAATATCTAATTTAATTTATCCAAATAAATCTTATCTTATTCCCAAATCACTACCTCAGTATCAGAAATATATTAAGGTTTACCTTTCCTCATCCATGAATTTTCCAAAAATATTAACTTATTATTGAGTCACTTTTCTTAGTACCATACAATCTCAAATCCTCAATGAAATATTATTATTGTATAATCCTTATTTTATCTATAATTCTTATAACTTTTACATCATTAATACAATACTCAAATGTCACAATTATTTATTCATTCATCATCATCTTTGGTAGTATAATAACATGATTATTATCCAATATCATTAATTGGTAATACTTTTATGTTTTGGATATTTATTCGTGTAGTATCCCAACTCCTTGCAGATGAAGCATTGTACATTTGAAAAAAAATTCTTACCCCTGCAATCATGTGTTGGGTGTCCTTTCTCTCCACACTTATAAAAAACTCTCTTTACCATCAATGATTGAAAAGGTTTATTCTCTCTATAGTTATCACATATGGGAAAATCCTTTTTCCCCTCTTCTCTTTATCTGTATTTCTCACTACCATCCTTTTCCTCTCTTGCTTCCCTTAAAATCCATAGGACTCAGATAATTCATTACTTTTCTTATTAACACATAATACCATTTATTCATATGATTAGAATACATGGGAGTTATTTCCCTTCTCAATTTTAGCTTAAAAACAATAAATATATGATCCTTCTTACTCTTTGGATTATGCGTATTGTTAGATTTTTCATTCCTTGTACTGGGCGCCATTTTTAATCAATGGAATACCCTAGGTTAGTTTATGAATCACAATTCATAAATAAAAACATTTATAATATGTAAAATAAATTTAAAATATTATGCATATAATCTATAATCAAAAAAAATTCATTGAGGAAGTATTTACTCTTAAATCCTTTATAATGGATTATAAAACAAATATGAATTATCCTAAGAATATCCCCTAAGGGTGTAGTAACCAAAAGTGAAGCAAGGCTTGTTGTTGTGTACCAGGATACCCCGAGGCAAGCCTGAAACACCTTGTCGGAGTGTTCACTACTAGGTACATCTATGCCAGAGCCGCCTCTACCTGCTCGTATCCAAACATTGATGTATTTCTTGGAAAATACAAAAAATATTTACATTACCAAAATTCTAGGAATTTATTCTATACTGATCCTCAAAGTTTATCTTAGGGTAATTTTCTATAATCAGAGTTTATCTAAATCTTTTTCCATGGTTGTTGCTAAAAATCCACTGATACCAACTGTAATGCCCCAACCCCAGAAGCCCAGATCTGGTGCATTATTTTATTACATTGGCATGATTACAAGGAATCGAGTCCTGAAATACCGATCAGTTTAGTAATCTTGGAAAATAGATTACATACATGTAGTTTAATTACACATTCAAACATAAAAAACAACATAAATAATCCATTGAGAATGTCATTATTCCCCTTTCTTAACCACTCATATCAAACATAATACAATTCTTTGAATCTTGGAAAAACAAAATGTAAGAAAGGGGTGATCTAAGATTCTTAGTAAGGGTAAATAACTTAGGGGAAGCTATAAAAATTTAAGGCAAGATGTGTAATAAAAACAATAGCCTTTTTAAACATAATATGGAACATAATATAGAAAAAATAAATCAAAATAACCATATAAACATGAACATTGATATTCTAATAGTCAAATAATCACATATAATAACTAAATTCATAATGTAGGAATGCCTAATGTCGAACATCATTGACACATAGTGAAGGCCTCATGATAAGACTAAAATAATATTTTTGTCATGGCCTTGTTCCAAGACACTAATTTGTCTAATGAGAACTACCAATGCATTTAGGTGCTATATCCGGCTCCACCCGTCACTTACTAAGTCCACTGCATTCCTCATATGAAATTTTTTAAACATATCATTACTCATTTAATGAAATATGGAATATTCTATTATAATAAATTAACCTCGATCAAGAATAATATCTACTAAAGGATGATGATATAGTTGAAAATGATCACTAAAACTCTTTGATGGAAATATCCCTTTTTTGTGAAGTCATTTAAATGTCACAAATTTATAATGGATGTCATTTAAAAGATATTTTTTAGTCAAATTGTCCCATACCACTTTGAAACATTTTTGAGCAATTAAAATTTTAAAACAATCTTTTCCACATAAATAAACTCTTTAAAGCCATTATGAAAAAATAATCATTAATGAAAATGATTTAGAAGAATAAGTATTTAAAACAATTAAAATGATGTTTTAGTTAAAGATTTACTTAAAAGAATCATTCTGAAATGACTTTTATGAATCGTGAACATGGATAATATATATGTCCCAAAAAATACATACAAATTAACATTCTTAGATAAAAATGAGATTGAGGAATTAACCCTTACCTTGCACTTTCCTTTGGATGATGGTATGTTTAACCTTAATTATAATGACCATAGTATGTTATTAAATAACAAAAAAACAATATTAATATTTATCATATCATACTTGATTCATTTATGACTTTATACTACACATTTAATAATTATTTTCAAGATAAATTAATATTTTAGGTAATAATCGCTTTCTATATTGTATGTGTTTTTAATTGTTATTCTTGGTCATATTTTTTAGATCATGATTTAAATACTTATTGAATATAAAATATTCTTTATATATCATAAATATTTATTGTATAAATATGTATAACAGAGAGATATATGAAATGGAAAACATTATTTATAAAGACAGTAGACCATATGTATACATAAAAATTATTTCCGTTTTCATATCGTATGGAATGGAAGTAAGTGAATAAAATATTTGTAAGTAAATAAATATATATATATATATCCAATAGCATTACTATTTAATATATTACATACTTATTAATAATATATATTTTTATAATCATCATTGAATGGTGAACGTGGAAATGAATCTCATCGCATCATGGAGACGGTAAGTCGTACGTACACACGAGCAACATTATCATTTTCAAAATGATTAAAATGATTGGAATTATATGTTATATTAATTTTATAGATAAATCATCATTTTAATTTAATTATTTATATACATACTAGTCATCATTATATCCATCAAAATAACATAGTGTTGAATAAAAAATTACACCACGACGTGGAGACGGTAAGTCATACGTACGCACACATGGTGACATTATTATCCATAGGAAGGATAGAATAATGGATATTCTTGTACCATATTTATAATAGAATCACAATATGTATAAGGTATTGGAGTTATTATTTATGTATGTAAATAACAAATAAAGAGAAAGTGGAAGAAGAAAAGAACTTTTAAAGAGTTTATAAAATAATTACATCTTCTTTGGGTGTTTCCTTCTGATTTGAACAAAAGGGATCCTTATGATGGATTTATGATCATTGTAAGGCCTCTACGTTGAGGTGAGGGAAGTTTTGACGGTATTTGGGTAGGATTTATCCGAGACAAATATCATTGGAGGTGTGATTTTGATAGAATGGGACGTACCCATTTTTAAGAAATGTGAGGGTCACATTAGTAAATGTTTGGAATATTATTTTATAGTAAAATCATTTTCATTTTATAATGGCACCAAATTTTTTATTTCTAAGATAAGGTGGGGATAGGTGGAAATAGGCTTAACCAATAGGTTTTATACAAGTTTATTTTACCATATTTTTCTCATCTTTTAGATTTAACTCTTACTTAAATAGTTTAACATTTACCATGTCTCCTTGTATTTTTATATTATATGGTTAATAATCTTACTATAAAATTCCATGAGAACCCCATGTTGTTCATTAATGACATAAATATCATTATATATGTTCTTTGGAAGAACCATAGACAATTAATATTATTATATAATTTAATAAAATAGTATTTTTTCTTGAAACTCATTAGTGTCAATTTAGACACTATTTAGTATTTGGTTTTTGTGAAATTCAACACAACATGATTACTACAAAAAAATATTTGATAAACCGTAAAATTTCATCATAACGTAAAAAATTTGTGGATGTTTTCAAAACATCGAAATTATATTTATTTTAGTAATTATAATACCATTTATTTAATGTTTTCAGTAATAAGGTAATTACAACATCATCATTGTGTCATAAATAAATTTATTTATTTAATGTGTAAAAATTATATATAAAATTCCATTATATAAGAAATATTTTTATCTTTTTAGTGAATATTTTTAGTTGAATTTATCTTATGTATAACTTTATATTAAAAATGGTTTAGTTATTAAACTTTGAATGTAACACTTTTTAATCTTCTTTAAATAAAATAATAATAAATGACCTAATTTAATCCAAATAGACCAGAAGTATAATATTTTAGTAATAAGGTTGGTTTTGGTAGAAATAAACTTATCCAATAGTATTAGGACATGTGTTTGGGTAATTTGTAATATCATTTTTACCTTTAATTACCCTATTTACATTAAATCGTGGTAAATAAAAGACAAAAGTTACTATTCAAAAAAATTTATTTTCATCTTATTGAACCACATTTTACTAACTTATTTCAACCATGTCTCTTAGATTTTTGAAATTAAATTCCCAGAATTGGTAAAATTGCTTTTTATGCAAACTTGTAAATGTTCCTAGAAAGTGGGTAAAAGATGTTAAAAAGTTCAATAAAATTTTATACGTATAATTTTATTATAAGGTGACGCCAATGAATTACATTTAATATATATAGAGATTAAATATCTATTTTGACCAAAAATAAATTCAAATAAAATAAATAGTTATTTAAATAAAAAGTCATTTTTAAAAAATAATGTAGTGTTTTTCACTATTCATCAAAAATTTAAAGTATCCAGAAAATTACCAAAAATTCAGCCTAAGATAATTTTGATATCTTGAATTAAAAAATTATTTTTATTTTATCAAATTAAAAACTTATAATTTGTATTAATAAATTTAAAACAAATTCTCATTGTCAAAACAAAAAAGCGGGTTTTTAAAAAGTAAAACCTATCAAAAGAATGACATGTGATTCTGTGAAATTTAAATGTAAAATTACTTATAATGACATACAATGTATTAAATGATAAAAATATAATGTAATTATTATTATAAGCATTTCAAATTAATATTTTAACACTATAAATTATTTCGATTAAAAAATTTGTTTTCAATTAAAATTTAGTATTTTTCATTATTCATCAAAATATTGAAGTTATCAGAAAAGTACCAAAAATTTATCCAAAAAAAAATTTATGTCCCAATTATAAAAAATAATTCTTTTTAATTAATTTATATATATATAATTTTGAAAAAAAAAATTTAAATGGGTTCTCTATTAAAATGAGGTTAAATTACAGTTGTTGAAAAATACTTCCATTATATAAAAAATTGAATTTGTTCTTAAATCATATATTTCAAACACATAATATGGATGTTAAAATTATATTTAGTGTAAAAAATTCAAAATTTATTTAATACTATTCATAACCATATTTTTGAATAGCAAGATTGGTAAGTTATGGTGCGCTCAAAATCGGTGTTGCGTGTAGCACATGTTATTGAATTTCATTGAAGAGATAGAGTACTATGAAATATTGGTGTGTTACTTATATATATATTATATATGATGAATGATTAAATTTTTTTAAGTGATTAAACCATGATCTAGGTGAGAGGAATACAACCACTGAATCAAAACATGCATGAGAAAGAGAGTAGTTTACACTTAAATATGAGATTTTTACATAAAATTATGTTTAATTGTGAAAAACAATGTTATGAGTAAATCATATCATGAAATATAAATATATATAAAGATATTATATAGATTAATAATAATTATAATTTTTCTATAAAATATTTTGGTACCTGTTTGGTTAAAAAGGAATCTAAGTTAAGGGTTTCTCATCTCGAACTTACATCTTTGAGTCTTGTTTTGAATTATGTTCTTATTTCAATTTAATGATGTTTATGATTCATATTTATAAAATTATATCATTTTTAAAATTGTATTCATAGAAATTAATATTCCTTTTAAATTTGTATCTTTTAATAGGTTGGGATTCATGTGTTAAAAAACCCATAATGGTTTCTTGGTCTCAATTTTGATTCCTTCAGACCTGTTTCACATTACACAATAGCTTTTATTTTATATAGAGTACCTACTACCAGATAAAAATATGTTGAAATAATATATAATTTCATTAATGGGATGTATATAACCATGTCATGTTCTTATATTTTATGGATTTTTATTGGAATGTTACTAGAGTCGAAGAGGTTAATTTTATAATCTCAAAAAAAAATTGGATTATTAGTGTTTCAATTGAATATGGGGGAATATATGTTTTCTATCCCAAAAAATATATTTTCTTTTCATACGGTTATTTCATTGTTTTATAAGTATATTTTCCAATTATAATCTCTTTGGTAGTCAAAACCACAGAAATAATATCTATAAAAAAATGTAGTCTTATTTCTCCCTTTTAGCAAGGATCTATTTCTTACATATCCATTTTCATTATTTTGATTTAGGAATATTATTTTTTTATAATTAAATGATTTAAAAAATAAAATATTTATTATCTTTTAATTTATTTTTTATATTTTAAAAAGAAACTACTTATCATTTTTAAAATGAGTCATTTTCAGATTTCATTATAAAAGTGTGAAAAGAATCAATATTTATAATTTTACAGACAACCAACTTTTCCAACTGTAATAAACATTCCCAATGTTTGTAATTCCTCTATATTTTTTTATGACATTAAAAATTAATATATATTACAATTATTTTTTAAAATATTTAATTTATTATATTAAAATATAAGGATAATATTTCCTTAAATGTTTTAAAAGGGATTTCATATTACTTATGTGTATATTTATCAATTACTCCAAAATGTTGTACATATTAATATTTTTTTCAATATCACTATATATTAAACAATTTTAAAAATATATTTTTTAATAATACTTCTCAAGATCCCATGAAAAGTATTATTAAGTGGTTTATTAATTTATTTTTCTGATAAATATATCAAAGTTTATAGAAAATTATTTTTAAACATTATCTTTCATTTTCTTCCATAATTTAAAAAATTACTTATTTTAATTTCAAACCCATAATTTTTTATGATTTTATTCTATTATTTCATCCCTTAATTAAGTATGATTCGTGTATCGTTTTCTTCATAATGAATAATCCATGTTCCTTGTAGTTATATTCTCTCTGACTATCCATCGTTATTTTAATGTTTCATTTCTTGTTCATGTGCATGTTTTTTATTATCATTTATTTTTTTAACATTATTTCTGGTAGTGAGTTATTCATATAACAATTACTCTCTATGATGTAATTAATTATTTTATATAAATTATATTTGGGTTGTTTAATATGAAACGAAGATCATTTATTTTTTTCAGAAAAAATTTATAATTAGTTTACTTATTAGTTTTATATAGATGATTATTTACTGCTAATGTGGGTATATTATCTTATGGGGAAATATTTATATTCAATATTACTTCATTAAATAAATATATTTCTTTATTATTATGGTGTATTAATTTTTAATTTTATTATTAATTCAATATATGAGGAATGCATTTGTTATATGTAATTGATTGGTGGGGCCCTGAGATATATAGCTCCATTGAAGAATTCATAGATATCATGAGAAAACTATTTTTCTATATTGTATGGACTATTTATACAATTCATGTATTTTCTACCTTATTATTGAATCATTTTTTCCAAGACCTAGATGATAGTATTTAAATGTCTACTATTATTAATTTCATCATTGAGAATTTTTTAATTATTTTACATGATTTTTCTATATTTATGTTACCATTTTATGAATTTAATTCTCAAGTTATTAATTTAAGGGAAAATGTATCTATTATTCAATCTTCGATTTTTTTTATTCCTTTTGTATCAATGATATATTCTGTTTTGTGCATTCACTTACTGATCATTTTTTCACACCCTTTTTTATTATGTATTTCCTTATATTATAAATAAATGTATTAAATATAATATAAATTGAAGGATATCCTATGTGGATAATTTTTCCAAGGGTTTCAAATAATTATTAATGAAAAAGTTAATTTGGGTATAATTGAAAAAATGTATATTGTGTGGGAAAGGCATGGGTTTTGTAAAGTAATTTTTTCCAAATTCTATAAATCAATATATATAAAAATATCTTGGGTATGTAGGTGAATCAATAATTTGTTTTGTTCATTTATGGTTAAAATTGGGTTTAATCTATTGGAATTAAACATTTATATAAAGAGTTTATTTTTAGCACCAGAACATGTTCATCATGTTTGAGTTAATATAAATTCTATATGATGGGATTAACCAGAATAACTGAAGGATTTTTAGAAAAAATCATGTAATTTTCGTGTAAGGTTATTAATACTAGACATTAATGTAACAAAAAATATTCAGTTTTGAAAACAATTTACCTTATTATGTTTCTATGATCATTATAATTTATAGTTTTAGAGAATCATGTCTTAACGCTCACATAAAAATCCATATATAAAAAAGTGGACACATTTAATTAATACCCATGTTACCCAAAATTCAGAACTTTTAAAACAAACTACATTTTCTTATCCTGAAAAATATTCTTTCCATTAAACATGACTTCTTCATTATTTTTACTCATCCTTAAACATTTTAATATTTTTTTTAAAATGATACATAAAAAAATTAAAAAGGGACATGTAATAGAGAAATTTTATAGTAAAGTAAACAGAATAAGAAAACAAATACATTTTTTCCTTTTAAAAATTATTCTTTGATCAATTAATATAAATCATATCCATAGGGAAAACAAACATTTTTCTCAGAAAACTGTTAAACCCCATAACAAGAAAATAGAAAAAATTATAGGAAAATTAGATAATTATATTAATAACCCATGTTCACTCTTGATTAAAATATCTAAATACATGTTAAACACATTTGATAAACCTCATGTGTTTCTCCCACTTCATATCCTTTGAATAAAATGAATATTACCTAATGAATTGGAGACCTATATCAAGCTCACCCATCATATAATATGTATCAGGTTCATCCATCATATATGTTGTATCTAGATCAACTATTATTATATATAATTATAAAGTACCATTTCAGGAATAAAAAATTAAAGTTTGACTTTTTCATATTAAATCCCTTTAAAAACACTTTTGAAACCATATGTAAGCCACATTACATTTTTTTTATAAAAATGGAGGTACCATCTCTTTCTTTTGAAACAATTAAAAATAAAAAATTAAAAAAATATTTGGTGAATTATTTTATTTCTAAATAACCATGAAATATTGTAATTAATCTTAAAATCTATGAAAATACATGATGGTTGGAAATTCTATTAGTTTCATAAATGATAAAAAATGATACATTTCACACCTTTGAGAAATGTTCCTCCTTCATAAATAATTATAAAATTATTTCTTAAACCATGGAACTAACGTAAAAGGTAGTAGAAAATTAAATTTATATAATTTTTATCTATATATAATAAAATTCATGAGTCATTTTAGTTGATGTGGATATAAAATAATTCAGTTTTAAAGGAACACCTTAGAAGAAGGTTTTAGAGAAAAGTACATTACCATAATTACCTAATTGTTTTTTACATTATTTTAATCCTAAATAAAAAAATTATATTGTTTATATAATTACTTAAAAATATTTTTCAAGTTAATACCATTATCATTATCCCTTTTATGTCATTTATTGTTATGTTTTACTTATTTACATAATCAATTAAGTTTACATCAGGTGTTTCTAGGATGTTCGGTTCGTAATGCCAGAATATATTTGATTTGGTGACTGCGATCAAAGGTGTAATTATATCATCTTATATAGAAAATTAATAATAAAAATATAATAATTTTTTATATTTAATTAAATTTTATTTCCATATATTAATTTTTTACATATAAAATGTATCACATCACTTTGTGGAAGTGGTAATCCACATGTATGCACAAATAATGTTATGATAAATCAATGGATGGAAAAGTAAAAAACATTGGGGGTATATTGTCCTTATATAATGAATATTAATTTATTAATATCATAAATACTAATTAAATTCAAAATAATTACCATCATTGTGAGTCAGTGATGAAAAAACACACTGCTACCAGGAGGCAGTACTTCCCAAGTAAAAATAAGTGATGGTTTCATTTCTTATTGGATGCAAAATAAGATGAAAAAGGATTGTGATATATTCATAATAACATTTATGGATATTTAATAAAATTATTTTATTATATATTCTTCGTTAAATAATATTTTTAGAAGTTATTATGAGAAATAAACATAAAATAGGTTGGTTTGGACTTATACCTTCTCTATAATATCCTCTTTGGATTAGACCTTCATCCATATTGGTATGTTATTTTGGTGAGACCAAAACTAATAGAACATGGGGATGGATTTTTGAATGTTATTTGGGTAGTTATTGAATAAAATAAGTTTATCAAAATAAGAACGGAATAAATGAGAGGGGTCCTCTTTTAAATGTTAAGGGAGAGGCACCCTTGGAATTATATAAAGAATTAAATTAATTTAAACTAATTTTTAAGGTGAAGTGGGAAAAAATTAAAAATTGAAATATTTAAAATATATTTTTAATATGAGTATAAAAACTCTCATAGAATAAATTTATTAGATTTTTATGTTATTTTTTCACTATTATCTCTTAGTTTTAATCACCCATTAATCCTGTTTTGGTTAACATGATATATGTGTTTTTTCGCTATATTATTAAATAATGTTACTAAAAACATAAAGTGAACCACAAGTTTAAAATGGTTGATATCATAGACCATATCATATTAAAATTTCCAAATATAATATTTTTATGAATTTTAAATAATTAAATAAAATTTTATTTAATATAATATACCATTAAAATTATTGGGATCATTATTCGGTTACATTGACTTTAATGATGTGTAGAACATAATGGAATTAGAATATAAAAATTTAACACATCTATAATATTTCTTTTGAATCAAAAATTTCATAAAACATAATAATCCATCGAAATTATATTACAATTAATTTATTTTATGATTTACTTGATTTTACTATTCCATGAACAGAGCATAATGAAAGCATTGCGTAAGAACTCAAGGAAATTATTCCATCACTATTTTTTATAAAAACAATTTACATGATAATAAATATCAATTCATATTTCAAATAAACATTTATAACTATACTTAATCTATTTTTATTCCTAATAAAAAATTAAGAGATATTAAAACTCAAAGAGTGGGGTTTTATTTTTATCCATTAATTAAAATATTATTATGGTGATTATCAAAGGAAAGTGGGAAAAATTTTCATCATTCTTGAATCTTGGATGGGAATATATAAAAATTATATAATAAAATATTTAAATGTCTTAAGTATATTTTTAGGACTTATCTCCATGTTTTAACCATTTTTAGCTATTTTACCCTTACTGTGGTGAAAAATATATAATATGATTACTATTTATAATGATGAAAAATAAAACATATACCTTTAAAAAAATTAAAATCATTATTAAAAATATAATATCCATTTTCAACAATAAATTTCATAAAGTGGTCGGAATCAATTTAAGATAAAATCACAAAACACAATAACAAAATGGTTTTAGATAAATACGTTTTGAAGCACAAAATAGAACATATACAAAAATAATGTATAATTATTATTACTAGGTAATTAATGTGATTATTTATAATTAAATAATACTTATGTAACATTAATGTAAAATTAAAAACATAATGGAAATTTAAAATTACTTTTTTAATGAAAATGAATGTCCATTTTTAAATACCTAGTATCTTTAACTATTCTCTTTAAACAAATTCACAAAAATAACAAAAATTAATTATAAGATAGTTCCAAATCCATAATTCGATAAATAAACCTAATTTTTCAAATTAAAATTATTTAATTTGTAAATTAATATTTTTTATAAAGCCATATATTAAATGAAAAATACTTTTTAATTTCAAAACTATTTCATTTTTATTAAAAAAAATTATTAATATGATTATAATTAATATGAATGGATATAATATAATTCATTAATATTAATAAGGCATGAAATTTAATTTATAGTACATGGGTTTTTATATTCATCCCCCATTTTGAAAATTTTATCCTAATAATTTTATTCACTACTTAAACAATATGAAATATTTTAATTTCATAGAATTTTATGATTTCCTTGTTATTTATTTAATCATATTATTTCTATACAAAAGCTTGACTTGATGACTCTACTTATTCTACACCACATTCTTTCTATGATTAGGAATATGAACTAATTGGTATTTATATGAAATAATATTCTAATTTTAATACCTTAGGGTTGAAAACATGATATGTACCTCCCAAATATTTCCTTAATAATGAAATGTGAAACACATCATGTACCTTGAAGATAAATATATTAAAGACCACTCTATAAGGAATTGATTCATCTTATGTGGAATTTTTTAATGAAAAATATATAAAATTTCCCTTTTTACCATAAAACATAACACTTTTAGGGAGATAATTTAAGAAAAACATGATCACATACCTCAAATGTTATATCTTTCCTCCAGTTATCTATATAAATTGTTTGTATGCAATAAGAGGATCTCATGTTCTATTAAATCATATTCACCTATTAAGACACTTCTTCTACATAATTTTTTCACAAAATTATAATTTCACCAAAATTTTCAAAATAATATGGACTCCAATACAAAATTCTATATAATTACTTAAAAGGTACCATATGTATACTAGAATAAAAACTGTTATTATAAAAAAATTCCCGAAACAAAAAATGATGATATTAAATTCCCTGGTAATCTATTAAATAAGATCGATTAACACATTTTGATTTTTTAATCATTCGCTCTCAATATCTATTTCATTGAGGAATACAATGTGAAATGAACATTAATTTTGGATCCGAATTAACTATAAAGGACTTAAAAAACTAGAAGTAAAATATGGATCATTGATAGATACAATGGAGTGAGTAACTCCATGTTTCCTGACTACCTCCTTGAGATACAGTCGAGAAATATAATCTAAATAAAAAGTATCTAAAATTAAAATTAAATATAGAGATTTAGTCCACCGATAAAATATAATCCAATTCACAATATTACCTCAAGATATATTGAGAAGTACATTCATTAAATCCATGAAATGTTTTTCCAATTTCTATTCCATAACTAGAGAAGGATGAAGAATTATCATCATTAATTTTCATTAGACTCTAAACTACTGAATTTTCAAACATTTCATGGTAAACCATACAATTTATTTATTCATTACAACCCATTGTTAACACTCTCAATGGTATTTGTAAATCATAGTATCACCAGGATGAATAAAAATGTGTGATTTGTGAGCTTTAGTCAATAATTGATTCTGTTATTGTGAGACTACTGTCACAATTTTTTTTCAAAATATCAAAACACCTTCCCTGTCAATGTTAAATTTAGGTAACACTCCTTTATTTACTAGTTCCAACTTTTCATTAATATTAGGTTGTTCTTTATAATATTTTATAATTCTTTTATGTAATGATTACTTCACAAAAACCTAAAACAAATAAGATGATGTTCTTACATGCACAATTTATATGATACCATTAATTAGGTCATTTACTAAAGGATAATGTTGCAAACATATCATGGTTAATGATTAATTTTATTTCAAACTCAATGAATCAACTATTTTTTTTCATTTTTTTGGATGTTAATCAATCATGAAATAATAATCTTTTATTATATTAAGATGTCTTTTATACCTCATGTTCAACTTCCTCTAGGTGAATATATAATTAAAAAATTTATAATCATTATATATTTATCACTTTAATCCATAGAAATGATGTCTCAATATCACAAGGTAAAAAATTTACATTATTATGTTCTTGATCAAGTGTATTTTAATGAAAAACATGAGGTTTCCATTTAAGTTAAGTAAAATAAATTACCTAATCATTAAAAATCAGAGTATAACCAAGAAACTCCAATGGAGCTACACTAAAGGTGAAAAATACACCATTTACAGTGCTTATGCTAAAAATTGGAGCACTCTCCAATCATTTTTTCAATTACTATAATCATTCAACAAACTATTTAATCTATATTATTTTAACTCCATTTAAAGTTGACTTAGTTAGGGGAAAGATAACCAATAATAGTTTTCAATAAACTACTAATAGTAAATTTCTAATATGAATCTTTATGACAATTTTAGTCATGTTACATTCCTTAAACAGTTTAATTTTTTAATGATCAATAATGATTCTATAATTATAAATAATTTTTCTAATTAAGTAAATTTATTGAAACTAAAATTTTTATTTACTAAATTTTCCATATAATTTTTTACGATCATGGTTTGAAAAAGATATCCTAATGTTTCCTTAATAATTCTCATGAATTTTAGAATATAACGAAATATCAAAAATTAACTCTTCGATAAATTTATGAAAATTGTAATGGAGAAATATATTCATACGATACTTAAATACATCTAGAGAATTACACAACCCAAAGGTCATAACTAAAAACTCATATTGTCAATATCTAGTCTAAAATAACATATTTGGAATATATTCTGTCTTTAAAATCAACCTAATGTACCCATACCTAAGATCTATCATTAAAATTATTAATCTCTTAATTTTTGATCAAAAAAATCATTGATATGACTAAAATGATACATGTTCTTAACATTCTAAGATCTATAATCGATAAAAATATTTATTGAACAATAATTCTTTTTGATAAAAAAATATGAGCACTCTATGGTGTGGTCCCAAGACAAATGAAATCTTTATCAAGCTACTCTTAAAACAAATTTTTCATTTCCAAAAATATTACATCTAACATTTTATTATAGGGTATTGAAATTAAATAGAATCAATAAGCAAGTCAACATTAATTTTATCCTCCCATCGAGGAATAACACTATGAAAATAATCATGGAATACATTTATATATTCATTTACAAATTTACCAATGTGAATATAAAAAATTTTCTTTTTAATATAATATTCTAGGTTACTATCTCTACAATCATTAATCACTTTTTAGTTTCTTGATATGTTTAAAAAGGTATAAAATCATTGAATATAACTTTATTCTACTTATAATATATCTTATAATTATAAACTATAATTCCACACATACCATGAAAAATATAAATCACTATTATCAAAAGTTCAATAGGATTTATATGAAAACCAATCCTAATGATAAAAAAAGGAATATTCCAATAAATCTTAGTTTCTGTAATACTTTCACCTTGAGTTTTATATAAAAGTTATATATTCTTTTCATGAGGTGATATACTAATTTATCATGAACGTTTCTAAAAAATAGATGAGTTTTAAGATCAAGAGTCTAACGAGGCATTGTTATAATTTGAATTATAAAGTAAGATATTTTTCACCACTTAATTATATGGCCCAATATCAGCCATAGTAGTAGAAACTGATTTTTCCACACCATTTTTCAATTTATCTTAATTATTTAAATCTTATGTAACTAACACCGTAATCAAGTTATCATAATTCCCTAAATGATTTCCAATAAAACTTCTCATTCTTATTATCTATCTATTAACCCACTATATGATATATCATGAATTGTTTTTGCAGTTGTGAGTCATATAACCAAATTTACCACACTAGTAACATTCTCTAGATATAATAAAAAATTACATAAAATCCAATTTTACAAACATGGAATATTTTGTGGATTAACACTATATTTATTAATTCAATGATTATGCATTACATTACACCTATAATTCTTTTTTACTCTTGTCATGATTAGGCATATATGTTTCAGAAAAATATATATCAACTTTATGAATACGAAGAATAAATTTCTCAAAATATTTAGATTCCAATGAGACAAAACTTCTTTGTAAAATAAGTTTCAATCTTGAGTAAAATAAAGTAATTTTACTATCGAGGTACGAAATATATTTTGGTGTATATCTAGATAATATTTTAGTTTTTTCATTATACCCTATTACTGAATCATCCCCATTTTTTCTCAATTCCAATAATTGTTTCCCCATTTTGATTTGAACAAACTTAACGAAATATTTCTCTAGGAATGTATTCTTAAATGCATAATGTTCCATGGAATTAATATCTTCTCCCTCTATAGTATTATCACCAATGACTATCATTAATCAACTTCACCTTAAGAATTATCTATTGATATAGATACCTTTTAACATTCTAAACATAACATATCTTAAAATAAAATTTACACAGAATTAATCTTGCCTTAGGCTACTACTGGATTTTTAGTTCTACGAAAATTAAGAGGGTTCTTGTATAAAAAATGCTCAGAAATTTACTTCTTCCTCCTTTTTAAATCAAGTGTCACTCAAACATGGATTCCACAACCATTTATAGTGATTTTAATCTAATAAATTTCTATAAGTAACTATAAATTTCCAATTCCAACCATCTTAGGTTACTAATTTGGATGGTTGTTTTCCTCTTGATATCTTCATAATTTAGATTCTTCATTTCTTCTTTGTAAACCCATTCCAAATATATATATAATATATGATGAAACAATGTATTCATCATGTTAAATTTTATTTCAACATAATTGAAAGTTGGAATCTATCAAAAATATTCTATTAATATTATCCAAACATATAAAGTCATCGAAACCATTCATATGATACAAACTATAAAAAAGCATCCTTAAAAATTTATAAAATATTTAATATATTGATAATAATTAAATTAATTACATTTTTAGGATATTTATTATTTATATTTTTATATATTTAGATATTAATTCTTACTAATGAACATATATTACAATGTGACCACCTTCACATAGTATCCAATTTTCCCTAATATAAAACATTTAAAATGAAACATGTTTTATTTTCACAAATAATACTTATTAATTTCAAGATTACTTCTTATTTTTTATTATTCATATTTAAACACAATGAAAACATTTTAAAATGTAGGATTAGAAGAAACATATCAATAATAGATAAATAAATAAATTTATAGTCTAATAAAAATCATTTAAACCCATACTATTTATAAATTTTTCAAATTATTCATTGAGCATATAAAATAAATCATATTCACATGGAAGTAATTTTTTATCAAATAAAACCTTTAATCCACATAGAAATAAGATAGAAACCACTATAGGAATATTAGTGAATCATATTCATAACCTATGTTCACTCCCGTCAAATATAACTATATCCAAATTAAATTCAATTGATAAACCTACATTATCAACTTACTCATTCTTAAAATTAAACACAAGGATCATTTATTAATGAATTAGAGAGTGATATGGGGATAACAAGTCAAATAATTTGTATTAAGATCACCCATATTTTAGGTTTTATTAGTCTCACCCAACATCATATATGATTCTCAAGTTCCATATCCATTACACCCCAAGATTTTTATAAGATATATATATTTTTTAATTTATTTAATGTATTATTATGTACACTAAACCAAGATAATATTGTGCTACAAGAATCATCATCTTAGATTGTGTTATATGAAACACTATGCATGGATTATGTTACACACAAGTTTTTGTCATTTTTATAGATTTTATTTCAAGAAAGGATGAGATTAGGCGAACAAATAATATTATTATGCTACCTTATTATATATAAAATATAATAAAATCTATTAATATTATTAATTTAATTATAAAAAATATTCTTTAAAATTTTTTGTATAATTAATTATTTGGTGATTAATCGATTATAAATGAAAAAACCCATTATTAATTTAAAGAAAACTTTTTTATGAAAAACTATTTAAATGAAAACTAGTGAGTTTATAAAATAAAAAAAAGTACACTTTATGGATTATATTAATAAAATATATATGTAATATATTCAATATAATATTTAAAATTCATCTTATATATTTTATAGACATGATATAAGAACAAATTCATTTTTTGTATAAAATAAGTATTTTCAAAAAAAAGAAAATTTCATTCCTTTTGATGAAGAACCTATTAGAAATATAGTTTATGACAACTTTTTTATTCTATTTTACAAAATAAACATCTTATTTGTAATTAGAGTCCTAAAATTTAATTTAGCTGAATTTTTGGAATTTTTCTGATAAATTTCACATTTTAATGAATTGTAAAAAATAATGTATTTTAATTGACAACTATTTCTTCATAAAATTTATTTATAGGTGTCAATTATATATATGAATTATTTCAAATAAAAATAGATTAAATTTTTATAATTTAATATAATTTAGGTCATTCGATTTAATTTGTACTTGAATTTATTTGTATACATTTCGAATCTTTTTCATTTTTTAACTTTGAAAACACATTTTCTCATTCTGACCATGATATTAATTTTTAATTAATTACTAAAACAGATGTTTTTCTAATTATTATAAATTTATTACATTTTTTTAATTAGTGGTTCTATATTATGTAAATAGTTTACTTTTATTTTTGGGAAATATGAATAGTAACTTCAGAAATTATTATTAACACGAAAAAATTCAAATCATGAGATTAAATGTAAAATTAATGTTATAAAATTATACTAACACTTGTACTAAAATAATTTTATGAGTGTGGTTTGACCTAAATCATCCTTGGGTCAAAACTATATCCTTTATAAGCCTCTTGGATGACATTAGGTCATTAAGTTGTTTTTATAGAAAGGATAAAGATGTGTTACTAATATTTTAATAAGTATATTATTTTTAATATACAGTTATACATAATCAAAATTAGACTATAAATACTAATTTTAAATATAATTGTTTTTCTTTATCATGGAAAATTATGTATAGTCTTTCGGAAAAAAATAATTACCATAAAACCTTATACAATGATGATGTAGAAATTATTTAATTAATAAAAAATTAAAAAATTAATATTAATTAAAATTATAATATTCTTCCAAAATGGAAAACACATTAACAAATATTATTGGATGAGAATACAATGAACATTATCATCCAAGGGTTTAATTATTAACCACTTGGATCCTCATGGAAAATATTATGACAAATTTAATATTTTATCTAAAGTATTGTTAAATCTCTCACATTCATGTTTTAATAAATATATCATTTTTATGTTGGATTTCCTAGAAGTTATACTGGTCTATAAGTGTTATTATGAAATATAACGGATTTATATTCATTATAGTATTTTTTTTAACTTTTTATTTTAAAAATAACAATATTAAATAATTTCAAAAAAAATGTAGTAATTGTTATATTAATGAAAATATCAAATAAATGTTATTAAAAATATTAAAATAAACATAATTTAGTATAATTAATATATACAAAATTATCAAGATGACCTTAACCTTTTTGAATTTTATTGAAATATTTTTTTGAAGTGAACATTTTATCATCTTATTTTTAAAAATCAATAAATTGAATAGATTCAAAAATGAAACTATTAATTGTTTATCAAAATAATTGTTTATTATATTATTTAAAAACACTAATACAGTTTTAAAAAATATAAAATTATTATTATATGGTCTAAATTTTTTTAAATGGTTCAATTATGGACTAATTGACATCAAATAAGTAAAAATTGAACTATTTTATATTAAATAATTTTTACCTTAGTTAAAATTTAAATTAAAAAAATATTTAATTAAAATGATAAGGTTTTAATTGTTAGGAGGACTTGTAAAAAAAGTATTGGTCGATGATATTACATCCTTATCTACTATTATCTTCGAAAATATATATATATTGAGGTTTATGTATGGGTTTTTATTTTACAATGTATTAATATTTTTGGATATTTCTAAATTTACCCCACCTCTATTATAAAAGGGTGCCACCTATGTAACGTCTTGACCTAGCTTATCCTTGAACCAGTAGCTGGACTGGTTATCACATGACCTTGAGCATGTCCCTTTGTATGCTAGAGGCTTCCAACTATACGAGATGGTCTATGGATAGCCAGTGGGGAGTCTATACACTTATTTTTAGAGTACACCATGGAAATAGATAATAAACTCAAATAGCAGCAAAAGCAGATATAATACAATAATCAATTAAATAATGAAAGTATCCAATTCCAGTTTATGTAATGCATGTATGTCAGGATGATAAATATTCATAAGCAATAAATAATACACCATGATAGAATTCCAATACCGATAGAATGAAAAGACTCAAATACCCAAGGGCAATCTCCACGAGCATCCTAAGCTCTTGTTTGGTCCTTTTCTCCTAGATCCTGAGTACAAGAAACATCCATAGTAAAAAGTACATAGTCCTTCCAACAAGAAAGACTGTGGTTACCGAAGTGAGATGACATCCCACCTAGGGTGTGAGATATACATCTTAGTAGGTCGGGACCACCAGTTACCAATCTCAATATAGATAATGTAATATAACAAAATAGTGTGTTAGTATAACAAGGAAATAACATAACTGGATAAATAACCAAAAACTCATCTAGGATCAAAAGGGATACCTAATGGAGATACCTACTTTTTCCCGTAGTTGAAATAAGAGCCTAAATAAGAATCAATATATATATAAATAATGTATAATGAAATGTTTATCACCTTATTTAATATTTTTGGTTTAACCACAAAAAATAAATGATCATGTTACCATTATTATATTTCACCCATTTGAATGACGTTATCATTCCATAGCTCACACACACTTGGATGTCCATGTTATCATTACATGATCACGGATCCACTAATGTCAATGTTACCATTCCAAACTCACACACTCATTAATGTCCATGTTACCATTCCCTACTCACACACCATGAATGTCCATGTCATCATTCCATACTCACACACCCATGAATTTCTATGTTACCATTCAATACTCATGCACCCATAAATGTCCATGTTACCATTCCATACTAATGCACCCATGAATTTCCATGTTACCATTCCATACTTAGGAAACCATGAGTTCCCATGTTACCATTCCATAATCACGCACCAATAAATGTCCATATTAATATTCATTGATTTATAATATAAATAATTCATCAATTAATTATCATCATCAGTATCATTACAAGTTCAACCATTAGTTAAACACAGAATGACATTTAGTAATCTCAACAATTAGCATATCACAACAATTACTCTAGCTAATTCAAAATTCAATAGGTAATAAAGAAATCATTTCAATACCAAATACTTAATTAACAAGGTAATTATCTCCTGGAAACAATCTCTATATCACATAATTATTTCATAAATTAATTATTTCATTTTAGCTCCAAATCAAAATATCATAATTAATCCTACAATTAATTTTCTATATTAAAATCTAATAAAACATAATAAAATCATAAATAATAATCTCATCTTATCCCCTTAAATATCTCATAATTAATCCCACGTAATTATATCTCAAAGAATATAATTAAATAATAATTAATTATGTCTTCATAACAAATTTAATATCTCATAATTAATTCCCCATTAATTATTATCTCAAAAAACATAACTAATTTATAATTAATTATCTTATCTCAACCAATTTATTATCTCATAATTAATCTTCTGATTAATTATCATCTCAATCTCAACATCAAAGAAGATAATTTATTCATAATTAATTATCTCATCCCACCAATAAAAAACATTTCTTCATTTCTCCCAACTTTATAAAATGAAGTAAATCAACAAAACAGTATTTTATTAATTAAGAAAAGTTGATAACCCTGCCTCAGAGAATATGGTTGAGCCAAATCTTCCGAACACAAACATGACCCACCCACGCATACACACTTCCACAATAATGGACATGCATACTTGGAATTGATCACCACACCGAACAACAACAACTGACACTCACAATTAGTGTGTCAGGGACGAACAGACACAAAAAATAATTAACTACAGCACAATTAAACCATGAGAACCTAATTAATGGGGGGCGAAACCATTTATCAATTATATATCATTACCTAAATATGAAAATGGTGAACCAAAATCAAGTTGAGTCGCTTCATGATCAAAGGTGGCCATAATAATATAGATGAACAAGTCCCAATATATCATCCACACCACCTATAATTGGATGTAATGAAGAAACTGAAAAATTCATGGACCTTGGGGTTTCAGACTAACTATGATCGGGAAATGGATTGCTAAAAGAGCCGATGTGAAGAAAGAAATTCATAGAGAAAGACTTACCTTGTCAAGATGGAAAACATCTTTGAAGTAAACACCATGATTCGGTATGTGGAGAGGGACCTGGAATGATGGGTGGTGAACCAATCATGGAAGAGCCGAGAGGGAGGGGGTCGCACCTCACCCAGGTTGTACACCTCCCCCTACTTCATTACCTTAAAATAATTATAATAATTAATATATTAATAATAATAACACCTATATAATTATAATTACTATATAATTAAATCTTTCTATGATAATCCTCAAACTCCCCATTTACACCTCATTTACCCCTCATTTATTTAAATATTTTTCAACTGAATTTAATTAAATAAATTCTAAAACTCCTTAAAAATATTTATTTAAATTATATCAACATAAAATTAATTAAATTATAACATGAATTTATCAATGACTATTTATATTATTTTTATCTATCAACTTAATTAAATAAAATAGTCATTCACACTAATTAATTAATTTCCTCTTTGCCATGAATTTAATTAAAGGAAACATCAAATCCTATATTATATATTTTTTAATATTTCCATTTAATAATTACCTTATTTAATAAACCCCGAATCTCCATTTAAATATCATTTAATTAAATTCCACTCCACCCCATTTTAATTAAATAATAACTTTGAATCATCATCACTTAAACAATAATAATTATTTACATACCAGTTTAATTAATAAACTTGTCCAACTAGACATTATTTAATTAAATAATCTCTACATTAATTTAATTAAATTAATCCCACAATAGCTCATTTAATTAAATTCCTTTCAACAATGAATTAAATTAAATTAAATTAAACTCGTATTTCCAAACATTGTAGACCACATGGATTGACTCACAGGGTCTGCCTCATTATGTGCAGACCATGAATTGGTTACTGGGCACCTATTTTGTCATTCATGGTTGACCCACATAGTTTGAATAACTATGTGAAACCTGTGAAAATTCACCTTCATGGTCTGGTTCTCCCAAAACCCATCCTTTCATTAAATAAACTCTCGATCATTTACCCAATGACATTTTCAACACCTTAAAATATCCCAACTCACAAAACATATTTCTGAATCATGGTTTTAAAAACTAAACCATGTAGTAAATGAAAACTTTTAAAAAAAGATATTAATCCCAGTTCAAAAACACATGACTTTACAATCTACCCACCTTAAAAAACTCACATCCCCTAGAAGCCATCTTGAGATACTATAACATAGGCCAACCCACCAAGGTCAAGAATTATCATTTGAACAATAACATTGAGTTCCAAAAATACCCAATGCACCTTTAACCATTTTAGAACCCCAAGCCATTTCTCTTTCCATGAGAGACATTATAGACTCATGAAACCCAAAACCATTTTTTGATCAAAGATGTGCCTTTAAATAGATTTCAACACCAATTAAATGTACAAATATTACCCTACCCAACTTCTTTTGACCTTCCCAAGACATGCCATTGTAAGGATACTTTCGAATGATCATAGACCAGCATGAAAAAAGGCATAACCCAAGGATCTACATATCCCATGTACCACCTAGATAAAAAATACATATCAAGACCAATGATTTTTGAAACATTTTCATGGAGTAATATTGATGATATCTTAGTGCCTCTAGGATGAGGCCAAGATAGGTGACAAGTTCGTCTCAAATGGAAGATCACACTACGTGTTAACCCAGGTCACCTAGAAGGTAAATAAAATGATGGGTAAATGAGGGGTACATGTGATATTTGGAGTTTATCAAAGAATAATTAAATTAAATTATAACTATAAATATATGGGATTTAATATTATAGTTATATTAATTATTAAAATTAATATAAGGGAATAAAGAGGGAGAGTCGCACAGCGTGGATGAGGTGTGACCCCCCTAACTCTCCCATGGGTGGTGCACCACCCATCCTCCTGGATCCATATCCACTTGGCGGATCGTGGTCATCTCTTCATGGATGTTTTTCGTCTCAACAGGGTAAGTCTTTTTCTAGGAATTTCGTTATTTACATCGACAATTTCAACTCTTCGTCACCCGGTCTCCATTAGTCCAAAACCCCAGGGTCAGGGATTGATATAGTTTCTTTGTTTATTCTAATTCTAGGTGGTTCCCATGATGTTCTAGGACCAGTTGGTCAATATTATGACGAGCACCTCTGAAGGTGAAGTGACTCGGCACGATTTGGTTCACCTTCTTCATATTCAAGTAAGGATATATACACTATAAATGGTTTCTCACCCCTTAATTAGGTTCTTATGGTGTATGTGGGTTTTAGATGATTATTTTTTGTGTTCGTTGGTCCTTTCCACAGTAATTTTGAGTTGTGGTTGTTGTTGTTAGGTTTGGAGATTAATTCTAAGTATGTACATGCATTAATGTGGAAGTGAATATGCATGAGCAGGTCACATTTTAGTTAGGAATCCTTGGCTAAGTTAAATTTGTTTATTTAGGGTTTTGAACATTACCTAATTAGTAAAATCTTGTTTTATTGATTTACTAATTTTGATAAAGTTGAGTGCAATGTTTGAATAAATTGTTTATTGGTGGGCTGAGATAATTAATTTTGAATTAATTATATGATTTGAGGATGAGATAGAGATGGTAGTTAATAGAACGATTAATTATGAGATATTAAATTGGTTAAGATGAGATAATTAATTATTAATTAAATATGTGTTTTGAGGTAATCATACTCATGGAATTAATTATGATATATTAAATCAGTTAAGATGAGATAACTAATTATGAATTAATTATGGGACTTAAGATAATATTTATTAGTGGATTAATTATGGGATATTTAATTTGTTAAATTTCTATAATTATTTATGGAATAATTATTTTTTATGAGATTGTAATGTGTAAAATTAATCAAGGGATTAATTATGGCATTATGATTTTTGGTAAGATAAGATAATTATTTTGTGAATTAATTACGTGATATAGAGACGGTTTCTTGGAGATAATTAATTTATGAATTAATTATGTGGTATTTACATGGATTCATTGTGACTAGTTAATTTTTGAATTAACTAGATTAATTTTTGTGATAAGTTAATTGTTGAGTTAACTAAATCACTTATCATGCTTAAATAATGGTTCAACTAGTAATGAGATTTATGATGATAATTGATTGATGAATTATTTATATTATGAAGAGGTAAGTGGTAACATGAACATTAATGGGTGCATGAGTATGGAATGTTGACATGTTCATTCAATAGTTCATGAGTAATGAATAGTAACATCAATATTAATGGGTGTGTGAGTATGGAATTGTAACATGGATATTCATGGGTGCGTGAGTATTTAATGGTAACATTGATATTCCTGGGTGCGTGAGTATGGGATGGTCCATAGACAGTCATGGGTTCTTGAGTAAGGAATGGTAACATGAACATTCATGGTGTGTGAGTATGGAATTGTCACATGGAAATTCACAGGTGTGTGAGTATGGAATGGTAACATGGACATTCGTAAGAGTGTAAGCATGGAATGGTAACTTGGACATCCATGTGTGTGTGAGTTATAGAATGATAACATAATTCAAATGGGTGAAGTATAATAATGGTAACACACTCATTTATTTTTTGCGGTTAAAAAAATAATATTTAATAATGTGATAAACAGTTCATTATGCATTATTTATATATATATTGACTATTGTGAAAACTCTTATTCTGACTATGGGTTGAAGAAGGCATCATCATCAAGTGTCCCTTTAGAACATGGAAGGGTTGTTGGTTATTTATTCGGTTCTTCTATTTCCATGTTATATCAGCACACTATTTTGTTATATTACATTGTATAGATTGATATTGAAAATTTGTGGTCCCAGACTACTGATATATATATCGCACACCCTACTCGGGCAGCCATTTCATTAGGGTACTGGAGTAGAATTTCTTATTTCAAGGACTATGGACCTTTGCTTGTGGTTGTTACTTATACTGGGGAATTAAGAGAAAAGGACCGAGAGAGAGTTCAGCATGCTTGTGGTGATCTCCCATTGGGCTTTGAGTATTTTTTTCCCTATATTAGAATGTAGATCATATTTTTTTTAATTTCTCTAGGATATATATCATCATGACATGCATGCATTGTACAAACTTGAATTGGGCATTTTTTTATTATTCAGTTCATTATTGTTTTAGATATACTTCTATTGTTGTCTATGTTTATTATCTATTTTGGTTGTGCACTCTGAATATGAGGTTATAGTCTCTCCACTAACTATCCATAGACCCCCATTCGTAGACTGCATCCTCTAGCATTCTGGGTGACACACTTGAGGTCCTTTGGTGACCGATACGGATACCGGTTTGAGCTTAATATGGTTCGAGATGTTACATGACTTCATTCACGTCTCCCCATATGCCAGAGACTGATGACTAGTATAGATGGTCTACGGATAGTTAGTTGAGAGAATATACACTCATATTACTAGTGCATACAAAAAATAGATAATAAACTCAAAAAATAGTGAAATAATATATAAAACAATAATAAATTTAATATTAAAAATGAAAAATTATGTTTTATATAATTCATGCATGTCTTGATAATATGTATTCGAAAGAAGTAAACAAAAAATCATGCTTTACATTCCAATATAGAAACAAATAAATGACTCAAAGCACCAAGGGTGATATCCATGAGCATCCCATGATCCCAATAATTCTTTTTCTCATAACTCCAAAGTAAAAGTAACAACCATAAGAAAAGGTCCACAATCCTGCAAATTAGAAAGTCTACACAGGTACCATAGTGAAATGGTGACCTGAGTAGGGTGTGATATATACATCACAGCAGTCCGGGGCCACCATTTTTCTATCTCAATATAGAAAATGTAATATAAAAAAATAGTTTGCTGGTATAATAAGGAAATAGTAGAATTTTATACATAACCAACAACCCATCTAGGTTCCAAATGGACACTTGATGGTGATACCTTCGTCAGTATTTAACCAGAATAAGAGTCTACATAAGAAGGAACATCTATTTAAATAATGTGAAATGAACTATTTATCACATTATTTAATATTCTTTGTTTAATGACACAAAATAAATGATCATGTTACCATTCTTATTTTTAAGCCATTTGAATGACTGTACCATTCCATAACCCACACACACAGGAATGTACAAGTTATCATTCCATGCTCAAAAACCCAAAAAAGTCCATGTTACCATTCCATACTCATGCACCAATAAATGTCCATGTTACCAATCCATACTCATGTTCCATGAATGTCCATGTTACCATTCCATACTTAGGCACCCATGAATGTCCATGTTACCCTTCCATAAAAAATAACATATGAATTTCCACGTTACCATTACATACTAACACACCCATGAATGTCCATGTTTCCATTCCATACTCTTGTTCCCAGGAATGTCCATGTTACCATTCAATACTCACACACCCAAAAATTTCAATGTTACTATTCACCACTTCGTAATATTAATAATTGAACAATTAATTATTGTCATCAATTTCATTACAAGTTCAACCATTAATTACACTCAACAATTCAATTAGTTAACATTAATATTAACTTATCACAAAAATTACTCTATTAAATTCAACAATTAACTAGGTACAAGAAAACCATGTCAATACCACATAATTAATTCATAAATTAATTATCACCTCAAAACCATCTTTATATCACATATTTAATTCACATATTAAATATCTCTGATTATTCCCAAATCAATTTTTCATAATTAATCCCCCGATTAATTTGCTATATTACAATCTCATAACACATAATTAATTCATAATTAATTATCTCAAATTAAACAATTAAATGAATCATAATTAATCAATAGATATTTATTATCTCAAAAAATAAAATTAATTCATAATTAATTATCTCATCTTAACCAATTTAATATCTCACAGTTAATTTCATGGTATTTCATAGTCCAAAGAAGATAATTAATTCAATATTATTTATCTTAGAATAACCAATTTAATATATTATAATTAATCATCTGATTAATTTTAATATCAATCTCAAACATGAAGCATAAAATTAGTTAAAAATTAATTATTTCATCCCCAAAATAAAAAATTTATTCAAAAATTACAATCAACTTTACTAAAATCAGTAAATCAACAAAACTACATTTTTTTAATTAGAAAAAGTTGAGAACCCTATCACAATGAATTTTTCTAAGCCAAAGCTTCGTAACTCAAACACAACACACTAACACATATTCACTTTCATATTATTGTGTTTTCATACTTGGAACTAATCACCACAACTAACAAAAACTCTCCCTCATAATTAGTGTGGCGGGGACCAACACACAAAAAAATCAACTAAAACCCAATTACACCATAAGTATCTTATTTAAGTTATGAGAAACCACTTATCTAGTATATTTCCTTTCCTGGATATGATGATAGTGAACCATATCAAGACAAGTCGCTTCTACCTCAGTGGGGGTCGTTATAATATAAGCCAATAGGTCCCGATACATCATTTTCACCACCTATAATCTAAAGAAATCAATAAAACGAATCAATCCTAGACTATTGGATTTTGGCCTACTAGAGACCATGCGATGGATAGATGAAATATGAGATGTGAATAATTAAATTCATGGAGAAGTAATTACCTCATCGAGATGGAAAACATAAGTGAATAGACCAGCATGATTTGGCATGCGGAGAGGGAGCCAGAAGGATGGGTGATGCGCCACCCATGAGAGAGCCGAGATGGTGGGTCACACCTAACCTAGGTTGTGCACCTCTCCCACTTTATTTCCACTATAATAATTATAATAATTAATATAATAATAAAAACACCCATATTATTATAATTTTCATTAATTTAATTATTGTATGATAAACCCCAAATTACCCATTTACACCTCATTTTTCCTCTTTTAATTAAATTAAAAAAACAATTTCAACCTGGTTTAAAAACAGGGGACTTTACACCCTACCTCACTTATTCACTTCATGTTGAGCCTTCAAGCTTGAATATTCCCTAAAACTATCCCATATTAACTTCACTAGTTTCATTATATTGATTTTGGTGTTCTCAAAATACTAATTCAAGTTCCATTAAGTGGAGATCTAGAGGGAGCTCTTCGAAGAATATGTAATCTCCAATACTAACATTCTCAAGATCATATCTTTTCTACATCCTATTCCTAGTTTGGTTCCATTTCAAAAATAATTAATCACATATAAGATATATTCTTATATGTTATTATTAGTATTTAACAACCATATTCCAACTTCCAACCATCCTATGAAAAAAATGAAATCACCACATATGTGTACGTATGACTTACCATCACCACATTGTGGTGTAATATGTTTTTCACCACTTTATTGTTATGTGTCAAATGATGTTAATAATATATATATATATATATAGTGATTATAACATGATAGTTATTCTGGAATAATAATATAACAAACACATTCATACTATCTACTATTAAGGTAATGATATCATCGGTCGTGCGTATATATAACCCACCATCTTCATGACATGATGTGATTAATTTCCATGTCCACAATTAATGAATTATTATATAAGGGTATATAATGAAATAATATGATTTATATCAAAATAATATAATTATATAAATGATGATACTATGTCTTATTTACAATAATAGCCACTTATATGAAAAAACATGCATGATAAAATGAAGCAGTTAACACCCAAAATAAGTATAAAACTAAAATATTATTAAACATCTGATAATATGATCATAAATGATATTATGAATATAATCAAGGGTCTAGAATAAGTTAATAAAATTCATTAATCCATTATTCAGAAGGTTTAAATATGTACCAATGGAATCAGACCTATGGAAAGGGATTCTTTTTGTCTTAACTTTATTTATATTAGACACATGTTATATAAACTAATTATTTATTCTAGGTGGTGTATATACGACCCATGAAAGTATTTTATGAGACTTTTCTAGAGTATAATTTTATAATCATACTTTTATATTTTTTTATAGTGGACATTATTGTATTTATTATAACTTGAAGAGTTTTTATTGCACAATATCTTCAATATTGTGAATTGTTTCATTTTATGTCTCAATTGGGGGGAATATTTACCATACAAGTTTTAAATTCTAAAAAAAAATTCATAAAATATTTTACTATTATAATATGGATAATTATAGTCTGTTGTCCAATTATTTAGTTTTTACTACATGTTTTTAAATGAATATTTATTTTATTTTCCAGATGAGTTACTTTTTGACTTTCCCAGAAAAACAAAAACAAGAATGTTTTGTTTTAACATTACAGTATGATTGGAATATTACACTTTCATAAGGATTTATTTTCTTGAAGCTTCCCTGACATGATTACAAGGTTATATTCATTTAAATTGTTTCTTTGAAAATAGTGTGGAATTTAATGAATAAAAATCATTTTAGAAGAACAAAGGATAATTTCCTCAAGAATTATTTTCAACTATCTACCAAAATTATTTTAAATCTAATATTACATTCATTGATGTAATATATGATTTAATGGGAGAATTTATTCCATGTATATTATCCCTATTATTCCTATGATTAGATTAAGTTAATAATGTAATGATATTTACGAATTCCATCTCTTTATTATGGATTTATTTTTGATGGAATGATTTCTAAGAAACCCATTCTGCTATTATATGATGAATGATTTATATTCCCATGGAAAAATATGTAAGGTTTTCATTATGAGATGGGTGGGACCTATATTTCATTCTAATTTATTGGGTAATGATTTATATAACATGAGATACACAGGACTGGAACAAAAAATGTTATTAGTTTAGTAATATAGGGATCGAATGGTGAGTAAACCTTATTTAGTAATACAATGATGAAAGAGTAAGTGAACCTAATTTTGTTATAAAAGGATGGAAAGAGGAGTTAACAAGTTTTAGTAAAGAATACTGTCCACTATGATGATCTTGAAAATGTTCCTTTTCTAATGTAGAAATTATTTTCTATTCTTTTGTGTTTTCCATAATTATAGGTTTTATTCCATTGCTATTTTTCAGCTCTTATTTCTTTATGATTTATGCCTTATGAACTTCTAATATTTATTAAAATGACTCACAATTTTTATATATGTTTTAGATGGTATGATTTTCAAAAGTTATATTATTTTTTTCACATTTTAATTTTCTTGTTTTGTGTTATATATTTCTTGTTTATCCTTATGGAGCATCTAAAACTACCTTTTTCATAAGTTTATATTTTCCCTTGATATAAAGAATGGTTTTAGGTAAGAGTAATAAAAGAGCAGATCTCTGTGGGAAACATTGAATATATTTCACTGGAATTTATGTTTGTGTTCCAACATTCCAAAGGAAGTAAACATATAATATATTTGGGTGCCTATCTATGAAATGTATTAATTATTCCTCTAGTGTAATGTAATTTCAATGTACTTCATTCTTTGGTCGTTAGATTTTGTCATCAGGATGACGGTTCAGTAAACCATTTGAAATTGGGATGTAAAATCTTTAGTGATATAACTAGAGATATTTGTAAGGATATGTCTAGGGATTTACTAAGGGTAATTGTAACTATATTTTAAAATACAATAACTTTCATAATGATCATGAATAAGCAAGGATTAAAAATATGATATCATATATTTAAATATTATAAATAATTTACATAAATTATTTTTTTCCCTCTATGATATATATTTTTCATAATTTTTGTTCTATTTATAGTCAATATTCAGAACAAGATAAAAATTAGATAACATTTAATGTTTTAGATGTGAAAGGCATGGGTATTAAATTCCCTAAGTTAAAATCACTTGAAGGAAATCAAGAAGGTGGTTTGAGTATTGGGTATAAATTGGAGGATAAAGATACTAAAAAAACATGTTAAAGGTATGGGATAATTTAACCATATTTTTAACCTTAAACATAAAAAGTATGATTAGATTAAGGGTGAGGAACCTTAATAAATGATTCACATTTCATATTCTTGGAATGAATAAAATAATGAATCCCGAGTAATGGGTTAAGAATAATTCCAGATGATTGAAGTATATATGTTTTGGAATTCAACGATTATGTATACGTATTTTCAGTATATGTATTTCATTGAGGATTGAAAAGGATATGTCGAATAGTGATTAATACATAGAAATGATATTTAAGGGAAAAGTAATATTTAGATTAGGGGAAGGTAAACCTTACTTTTCGAATGATGTGGAGAAAATTGTGTTTATCCTGGATAAAGATATATTAGATTTTATTAATTATATGATACCAATTTAGGATTTTTTTGACTTTTGGGTTATGCTATCATAGATGAATATTACAAATTTTTAGACTTAACAAAATACATCCGATAAAAATTTTAATAAGAAAAAATTTATGTTTTCAACAAGGAACTATAGTAGTTCATGTTATTACCATGTTTCAAGATACTACATGATGAAGTCATTCAATTTTTCGGAATTTGACCAATAGGATATACTTTATGACATATGGGGGATAAATGTGGAGATGATTTAGTTCACCTCTTTCTAAATTTTTGGGCTTTCAAAATATGGTAGGATTGTAAGGATATCATTTTATGGAATTTTTATGTTAAACATTAGATTATGTTTGTGGGGTTGAAGTGTTATCTCACCATATATAGAATTATGAATTTTTGATAACTTGTGCTAAATTTATTTTGTAAACATTGATGGAATGATTTATCAATCTATGTATGGATCTCCTTATCTATTATTATTTCATGAATTAAAAATTAAACTTTATTTTGTAGAATAAGAGATAATGTTTAAATTGATAAAGGTGTGATTAATGGTGATATTCCTATAAAATAAAGTATGTCTTCTCATGATAAGTATTTAACATTATACAAAATTATCAAGATGTAAAAAGGTTGTCTTGTCATTATAATTTTAATGATATTAATGACCCCTTACAAACTTCTCTAGTATATGGTATTGTGATTGATAAAATTCCATAGATCACACACATTATTTTGATCAGTGACCTTTATCAATCTCTATGATTATTTATGACTTTCCCTTATGCCCAAATCTTCACATGTGTTCTCATACATTGAAACCTAGTTTTGAGTTACATTGGGTAACCATTATGTTTCTAAATTTACTTTTTAAAAGGAAGTTGTATTATTCATTTTTACAAAGTTGATTTCTATGAACGAAACCTTAAAGTATCAATGCCTTTATATCCCATATGAATTTTATTGGTGAAATTTTTTTAAGGGGGTAAAATGTAACACATTGAAATTTTTATGAGATAGATTTTTTAATTTCTTTTATATCTTGTTTTATTCCCTAAACCATGATAATATTTCACTACACATGTAACAACCCGCCCCTACCTCATTGGCTTGAGGAGGCGGTGAGGGATACATGACCTTAAGAGACGTTCCCAAGGCGCCAAAGGCTGGCCATAAATGTTGAGGGCTTCAAGATCAAATTGGGGAATGATATTCCCTTAAGAAAAAACCAACCAAACCATCCATTAACAACCTCTATATGATTCATGTCAATAAAAAATTCCAACATGAATTCCCAAAAGACAACCAAATTGTTCCACCATAAAACCCAAATCCAAAAAATAACACAGTATCTGAGTACTACATGGAAGACCAAGCAACAAAGCACCACGTGCCATGATACCACCACAGCTGTACTCCAATATCCTTGCTCCAAGCTCTACCAAGACATCACAATGCGCCCATAGAGGAGGTAGATACCTTACCTTTTCCCACATCACGGTACACGACATCGGCATAGACACCAAAGTGCCAAAGCAAGGGGTGAGTTCTAAAACTTAGTAGGTTATCCACAAATGACTTCCCTACACATGACACTAAGATAAAACCATTAGCACATTTACATAAAAATTTATATAAAATAATCTCAAGTGAAACCATTACCATAAGCCATTATACCCTTACCAAGCCATCTCAACCAAACCAAGCAACTTAGGGAAATCCAAACAAACATACCACAAGCTATTTCATCATTCACACACTAGCACTACAATTTACAACTTCCAATGCAATGCACAAAAAACAACCAAAACAACCAAATGGTGGAGCTGTCATCCCACCCATTCACCCATTCACACATAGTGGTACTTACCAACCACAACCAAATGGTGGAGCTTTTTTCCAACCCATTCACCCATTAGCACCTAATGGCTCTTCCCAACCACTTATCCTTTGATGGTGTCCATTCCGTATACCATCTATCCCCTTTTTATAGTGGTAATTCTTTCCACTTCCACACAACATTCCCATCAATCCATAAACAAGCATATGATCCACCAAGGTCACAACAACATGCAATCAACCAATTTTATTGCATATCAATCCACTTCAATAAATCACCCATTTATTGAAAATCATTTTCCATTCCAAACAACATTTCAATAAAACAACCTCTTTATTGAAAGCTGTTTCCATTAATCATTTTCACAAATCAACCATAGCATCCCATTTTAAAATCTCCATTTTAAAATCCAAAACAATAGAATTTCACCAGAAACCCCCCCTTTTCCCCCAAAATCCCCAAAACATCCCCAATAGGATTTCCAACCAATTTCTCACAACAATCGCAATAAATTTCAATCACAAAAAATTAATTGTAATCAAGAACCACTAGTTATAACCAAGTGGAGTCGAGAGAGAATCCATCTATCTTTAGGGTTCCCGAGAAATCGACCCACAAGCACCTACACCTCTTGTCCGGAGAATGGTCCACCGAAACCTCTCTAGATACCATTACCTAGCATTCACAACCCTTAAAATCAACATACATGGAAAACACAACCCTAGATCTACACAAAAAAATGTATATCTAGAATACCAAGAAAGAGGGAGATGTGGATATAGAGTAAACCACAATAAAATCAAGAGGAGAGACTTACCCATGATAAACCACCTTGAAAAACCTTCGAATTGCTTCCAAAACATGTGTAAGAGCCCCCTCAACCCTTGAGAACCCATAATCCCGAGTGAGGCTCGAGTGGGGGGAATATTGGAGTGAAATTGGTTAAGCTAGAGGGAGCCTGGAACATAAAAAATATTTTATTAAGTGGTCACACGGTTAGACCACATTATTTGGAATACTGTGTGCATGCTACTTCCTCGAGAGCAAGGGTTCACACGATTTCCTTGCATAGTTTTTTAAAATGTCCACAGGCTGTGAGAATCATAATACCTCCCCCTGCTTGGTTTCCTGGTGCACCCGCACAGTTTCCCTTAGTCGTGCTCAAACTGTGCGCCCATAGAAAAGCCTCTAAACTCATCCACAACCATTTCAAACTCTCCTAAACTCTTCCCAAATCATCCCATGAACATCAACCACATAAAATGTCATAACAAGGCTACGTTCCTCAAACCAGGGGTGCTAAATTCTTTCCACCATTAGAATTTCCGTCCTTGGAATATAGTGAACCCGTCCTTTGCAGAAAGAGCTTGGGCCACTGCTCAACCCTCTCTTTATCCCTCTCATAACTCTCCTCTTGAATCTAACAATGTTTCAACAAAACACAAACTAAACTGATACTTTTACCATGCAAGACTTTCTCTTTCCTATCCATAACCCTCACTAGCACGTGCACCAATGAAGCATCTGGTTCTAGCTCAACATGATCCCATAAAATCACATGGTCACGATCCTATTGATACTTTATCAACTGCGACGCATGAAACACATTGTGCACCACACTTAACCTAGGTGTCAAAGAAAAAAAATAAGCCACCTCACCAACCAACTCAATAATTTCAAAAGTTCCAATATAACTCAGAGATAACTTTACCTTATTCCCAAACTGACGATCTCCCAACCTAGGAGAGATACTCAAGAAAACTGGATTACTCACCTCAAACGACAACGACCATCAATGATGATCCGTATAAAATTTCTGATGACTCTGAGCTATCTCCATTCTCTTCTTGATCAACTTGATCTTCTCTATATTCTCTTAGAGAAGGCTTGGTCCAACTATCGAGGACTCACCTGTTTCCACCCAACATAGTGGAGAACGACACACCCACCCATACAACGTCAATTACTCCTCCCATGAGCCTCCAAAGTCCATGACACAAGCTTGCAACATATCCTCTAGAGTTTGTATCATCCTCTCGGATTGGCCATCCGTCTGAGGGTGATACGCCATACACATAGACAACTTAGTTCTAAGGGCATGCTGTAAGGATTTCCAGAAACGAGATGTAAACCTCCGATCTCTATTAGATACGATCTAAACTAGAAGACCATGCCTCATTACCACCTCCTATATATATATTTTGGATAGATCCTCCACCGTATGAGATTCATGAATTTGAATGAAATGGGCCGACTTTATTAGTCGATCTGCTATCACCCAAATGGCATCGTGTTTCCGGACCATTCTTTGGAGACTTATAATGAAACCCATCGCTATTTGCTCAAACTTCCAAACATGGATTAGTAAAGACTACAAAATTTCCACTGGCCCCAGCTTCTCTACCTTGACCTGCTGACAATTCAAGCATCTTAAAACAAAATCAGCCACACTTCTTTTCATATCATCCCACAAGAACTTCTCTTTGAACTCTTTATACATTTTTTGAATTCTAGGATGAATAACCCACCTAAAATGATGATACACCGGGAGAAGATCCTCCATACAAGCAACTGGTTCCACTATCCAATTTCGAAAACACATAACTGAATCTCAATTCAGTTTTCAAACCTCATTGGTCTCCCCACCATTGAGTCTCGACCCCATGGTCACACACTCATAATTTGATATTTGTCCTCCTTAACCAGGACAACCAAGTCATGAATCAACATCTCCTGAAAAAAATACCACTATATCACCCTGGTCCTCACATTCCAACTACATGTTAGCTATAATCGACATCAACTCCCACTGGTTCGATGCCTGTTTTACCACATGAGCATATGATTTTCTACATAATGAATTTGCCAAAAAATTTTCCTTACCTGGGGTGTACATCAAGTTATAATCAAACATCTAGAGATATTCCATAAATCACTTTTCCCTCAAGTTCAAATCCCTTTGTGAGAAAATAAACTTCAAGCACTTATAAACAGTATATACCGTGAATTTCTCACTGAAGAGATAATGTCGCCACACTTTCAAAGCATGCACCACTACTGTCAATTCCAAATCATGAGTTGGGTATTTCTTCCCATGAAATCTCAACTACCATGATCCATATGCAACCAAATGATTCCCTTTCATGAGAACGCACCCCAACCCTGATACTGATGCATCACAATACACCACATACCCTTTTCCATGTTCTAGAAAAACCAAGATTGGTGTTGATGTAAAGAGACCCTTTAGCTCTTTGAAACACTGCTGACATTGTTCATTACAATGGAAAGGAACATTATTTCTTGTCAAAGATGTCATTGGTGATCCCAAACGTGAAAAAATACAAACAAAACACAGATAATACCCATATTTCCCAAGGAAAAATGGTATCTCAGACATATTCTTTGACGGTTTTCATGAGATAATAGCCTATATCATTTCTGGATCCACTAAAACACCCCTTTCAGAAAACACATGGCTAAGAAAATGAACATTTTGCATCCAAAACTCACACATTGACAAGTTTGCATACAACTGATGATCCCTCAAGATCCCTAGAATTATCTCCAAGTGATGCTCATGCTCTTCCCTTTCCTTTTAATACACCAGAATATCATCTACAAACACCACCACAAATGATTCCAGATATCTCTAAAATATCTGATTCATCAATTCGATAATCACCGTTGGCATATTCATTAGATCAAAGGGCATAACCACATATTCATAATGGCCATATCTACTTCTTGAAAGCTATTTTAGGAATATTGTCCGTCCTCACCCGTAATTGATGATATCCTGACCTCAGGTCAATCTTGGATAACCACTGGCCACCCCTCAACAGGTCGAACAAATCATCAATTCGTGGAAGTGGATATCTATTATTTATCGTAACTTGGTCAAGTCAAGGATAATCAACACAGAGTCTCAAATTTTTATCCACATTTTTCAAAAACAACACCAGCGCTGCCCATGAGGACGTTCTAGGCCAGATAAACCCTTTGTTTTCTAACTCATCCAAATGGACTTTCAATTCCCTCAATTCAGTAGGGGCCATTCGAGAAACCGGAAGTTAGATAGGACTTGTCCCCGGAAAGAGATCAATCGTAAACTCCACTTCTCTTATGATATTTAACCCAAATAATTATTCAGGAATAACATCCATGAACTGATCCCCCACTGCCAGAAGAAGACTCTTCTCAACACCCATTACTGATTCCAACGACAATACTACCAACCAATATGATAACGTTCCCACTGATGGTGCCAACAAACCCGTTGCACCCTGCCCTTTATGCCTCTCCCATCTAAAGAGATGTCTAACTCCATCGTGTGTCGTAAAATCCATTGTTCGCCCATCACATTCAATGTGAGCCTTAAAGGCCACCAACCAATCTATTCCTAGGATTACATCATACCGATCCATATCAAGCACTGAGAAATTCCACATTAGGTCCACCTCACCCACAATGATACAACACTACACAAGAAGGCTCAACACTCTCTTCGACCTAGAGGAGTTTGATGTTTTAAAACCGAGGGAATCATTTTTACCCTTAAAACCAGAAAATCAACCACACGTGCAGCAATAAATGAGTGTGAAGCACCCATATCAAACATCACATGCATCAAGGTAGAATTTAAAATAATAGTACCTCGCACCGTGGATGGTCCTGACTGATCATCCAGCATAACATGCTCAGCTCCAAACACATGTTTTCTTTCCACGCTCTACTCTTTACATCCATGCTGAGGTGTCATGGTATTCCAAGAATAACCATGACTAACTTTAATCTATAGTTGAGGGGTATGTTGTTGTCCATGTCTCGTCGAAGCAAACAACGTCTGTGATCCCTGAGAAGTATCACGCGCACCAGACCTCAGAGCAATCTGAAAAAAATGCTGCAGATGCCCCCATCTTCTTACAATTATGACATGATCAAGTTTGTGACATACAATCTCGATTTATGTGTCTCATCTAACCACACTTGAAACATCCTATTTTGCTCTGGGGCGTCAGAGGAAGATTCACTGATCCTGCCGTCAGATTATGTTCCATAATCCAACCCTAGAAATAAGTTTCTCTCCTCTGCTTGAACCCAGCGTTAGAGATCCCACTATTCCCTGTGGGTACCACCATGCTTCTACTGCACAGAGCGCCCAACAGATCATGCTCAGCCACTGAGGCTCTATTCACCAAATCTGTGTAATCATATATACATAGTACTTCTATCTTTGAATGGATTTCTTTCCTTAACCCGCTTCAAAGATCTCTTCATTCAATGATTTGCTACTCGCCACCTTGGGTGAAAACCTCACTAATTTCATAAACACAGCTGCATACTCCGTCACAGACATATGATATTTCATTAGACCAAGGAAATCAGTTGTATGCTGAATTCGTAACATATGTGGGTATAATTTTTTATTAAACAATTCCTCAAAGACTTCTTATGCCACATCCTGTTCCATCCTCACTTGGACTACCAACTCCCACCACATAAGGGCAATATCTTCCAACATATATGTGGAAAACTTCACTTTTAACTCTACCGGTGTTCCCAAGAACTCAAAAATCCTATTCATTCTATTCAACCATGATTCTTCCCTCTCTGACTCTGAATCACCCCTAAAGATGGGTGGATTCTTCTTCGAAAACTGAACCGCATGATCAACATGCCTTGGATCAGTCATTTTATTTCCACTTTCCACTGTTTTTAAATCTTGCACTTTGATTTTCACTATCTGCTGATTCACCTGAGGCTCAGGTGCTACCACATTCTCAGCAGACTCTTCTAGTTGGTCTCTACAACGCCTACCCGGTGCCATTTCTTTCAATAGAAAACAAACTACCATGAGTATCACTTCTTTACACACCAATAATTCCCATTTCTAATCACATTACACAACAATATTACATCAATTCTTTCCACAAGTTCACATTTTCCATGTTTCACCATTTTGAAAGCCAAACCATTTTCCAAATACCATATTTATTCACATTTCAATTTCAAACATTTAGAAAACCATTTCTCATTTCATCCCATAAATCGTTACACCCCAATGAAATTTTCATCCTAGAGGGAAGTTATTTCTACCTTATATGCCATGCACATCTCATTGGCTACACCCATGATAGTGAGATTTCCAATGCCTATAAGTGTCTCCAAAACACTTATGTACCCAACTCCCTGGTAACATTAATTTTAGCATAAGAGGGTTAGCTACATCCTTTTATTCTATACATTCCATTTTCTGACATTCTTATGTATTTATACCGTCCCAACCCAAGGAATATAACACAACGAATGTCAGATCATAAACCAAGGCGCCAAAGAGACTGAACAAATACTCTCACTTGAAAGCTAAGGACCGAACAAACTGATACCACATGTAACACCCTTCCCCTACCTCATTAGGGTTAAGGAGGCGGTGAGGGATACTTGACCTTTAGTGATGTTCCCAAGACACAAAAGGCTGGAAATAAATGTCGAGGGCATCAAGATCAAATTGAGGAACGATTTGGCCTTAATACAAAACAAACCAAACCATCCATTAAAAACCACAATATGATGCATGTCAATAAAACATTCCAACATGAATTCCCAAAAGGAAAAAAAAATTTCCACCATATAACCCAAATCCAAAACAAACAACACAATATCAGAGTACTACATGGCAGACCAAACATCAAATTCCCATGTGCCATGATGCCATGATGCCACCATAGCTCTACACCAAGATCCATGCTCCAAGATCCACCAAGACATCACAATGCACCCCTAGAGCAGGGAGATGCCTTAACATTTCCCACATCATGGTACATGACATCTGCAAAATCATCAAAGTGCCAAAGCAGGGGGTGAGTACTAAAACTGTGTAGGTTTTCCCCAAATAACATCCCTACACATGCCAATTGGATAATACTGTTAGCAAATTTATATAAAAAAGTTATACAAAATAATCACAATTGAAACCATTACCATAAGCCACCATACCCTTACCAAGCCATCTCACCAAAACCAAGAAACCAAGGGAAATCCGAACAAACATTCCACAATCTATTTCCTCTTTCACACACTAGCACAATAATTTTCAACATGCAAAGCAATGCAAAACAAAAAACCAAAAAAACAAAACAGTGGAGCTTTTGTCCAACCCATTCAACAATTCACACATAGTGGTACTTCCTGACCACAACCAAGTGGCGAAGCTTCTGTCCAACACGTTCACCCATTCACACCTCATGGCTCTTCCCGTCCACTTATCCTTTGATGGTGGTCCTTCCATCCACTATCCCTACCCTTTTTATAGTGGTACTTCTTGCCACTTCCACACAACATTCCCATCAGCCATAAACAACCATATGACCCACCAAGGTCACAACAATATGAAATCAACCAATTCCATTACATATTAATCTACTTCAATAAATTACCCATTTAATGAAAAGCATTTTCCATGCCAAACTACATTTCAATAAAACCACTTATTTATTGAAAACTATTTCCATCAATCATTTTCACAAATCAACCATAGTATCCCATTTTAAAATGACGATTTTAAAATCCACAATAATAGAATTTCACCATAAAACCCATTTTCGCAAACAAGTCCCCAAAACATCACCAAAAGGATTTCCAACCAATTTTACACAACAATAACAGTTAATTTCAAGCACAACAAATTAATTACAATCAAAAACCACTAGTTCTAACCAAGTGGAGTTGAGAGAGAAGCCACCTACCTTTAGGGTTCTTGAGAAATCGACCCACATGCACCCGCACCTCAAATCTGGCAAACGCACCATCAAAACCTCTCTAGATTCTTTTCCCTAACATTTACAAGCCTTAAATCAACATCCAAGGAAACCACAACAATAGATCTACACACAAAAAGTGTAGATCTAGAAAACAAATAAAGAGGGAGATGTGGATCTAGAGGAAACTACAAGAGAACCAAGAGGAGAGACATACCCAGGAAAAACCACCTTTGAACCCCTTAGAATCACTTCCAAAACGTGTGAAAGAGCACCCTCAACCCCTGAGAACCCAAAATACCAAGTGAGTCTTGAGTGGGAGGAATATTAGAGTGAAATAGGTTAATCGTGGGGGAGCTCGGAACATAAAACCTATTTTTTAAGTGGTTTCACGGTTAGGCAGCATGGTTTTCAAAAACTGTGTGGACGCTAATGCCTCGAGATCAAGGGCTTGCACTGTTTCCTTACATGGTTTGTCAAACCATGTGCAGGTCGTGCGAAGCCTACTTCCTCCCATTGCATGGTTTCCTCGAGCACCCACACAGTTTCCCTTAGCCATGCTCAAACCGTACACCCATTAAAAAGACTCCAAACTCATCCAAAACCATTTCAAACACTCCCATCCTCTTCCCAACTCATCCCATGCACTTTAAACTCGTAAAAGTACATTAAAAGGGCTATATATCTCAAATCGGGGGTGCTAAAACACACATCAACGTCTTATATTGTGATATTTGAATCAGTATTTTTGTATTGTGATACACACAAGTGTGAGTTATTTTAATTGATTTCATTTCATGCAATACAAATTATAATAGAACAATAAAATATTATAATGTTACCTTATAACATATCCATTAAAAGGAAGGGTTTCAAAAATATTAAATTTATTATAAAAATAATCTTTACACATGTATATATAATTAATTCATTGGTGTGTAATTAATATAAAATGAAAATACAACTATTTTTAAATAAAAAGAAATTTTTATTCTGAAATTCATTTTAAATGAAAATAAGTGAGTTTTTTAAATAATAAAATAACCCTTTATGGGTTTTATAAATGAAATATTTACATCATCTATTCATATTAATGTTTGAAATTCATATTATTATTTTTCTTGATATGATATAAGAACAAAATAAATTTTTCAGATAAAAGAATCATTTTTCAAAAAATACAGGTTTTTCCACCTTTTGATGGAGAAACCATTTTAAATCTAGATTTTGAAACTTTTTTATATAATATTTTACAAAATAAAAATTTTCATTGAAATTGGAATATCCAAATTTATTTTGGTTGAATCTTTGGTCTTTTTCTGATATGTCTCATGTTTTAATGAATAGTAAAAATTAATGCATTTTAATTGAAATCCAATTCACTGCAAAATTAATTTACTGTATTAAATTGTCTATTTGGATGAATTGAAATAATAAATAAATTATATTGTTATCATTTAATATAATTTAGTCCATTGAAATTAATTTTACACTAAATTTATATGTAAAAACATTTCAATATTTTGCATGTTTTAACTTTTAAAACAAATTTTCTCATTTTGACCACGGTAATAGTTTTAAATTGATTACTGTAACTTTTATGTTACTTATTATTAAAAATTTCTTCAATATTTAGAATCATTATGTAAAAATTATTTAAATATTGTTATTTTATTCTTGATCAATATGAATAGAAACTTCAGTAATATTTATTAGTACCGTAAAAAGGTAAATCGGGTAATTAAAGGTAAAAATAACTTTATAAAATTATGCTAAAACTTTTCATAATATCATTGGATGAGTTCTTTTTAATCTAAATAATAATTTATTCTAAATAGTATCCTTTGGATTCCATTTTGATGACATTGGGATATTAAATATATTTTATTTATAGAAAATTTAAATATATCTTATTCAAATTTTAATAAATATATTATTTTTAATATAATGTTATTTAAGATGATAAATTATAATATGAATACTAATTTTAATTATAATTTTTTTATCATTGTAATTTATTTTTAATTCTTATAAAATTAATAATTACCATAAAAGGCTCATAAAATGATGATGTAGAAATTATTCAACTCATTATAAATCAATTAAATAATTTTAATTAAAATTTTATTAACCATTAAAATATCAAAAAACATGAAAAATATTTATTATCCATATATATTTATACAATAATCACCCAAGGGTTGAATTAATAAACATTTGGATCCACTTGGACAAGATTATGACACTTATAATATTTTATCTATGTTGATGTAAAATTTGTCACATTCAAGATTTAATAACTATAACATTTTTAATGGTGGATTTTGTAGAAGGTTGATTAGACTATAAGTATTCTTACGAAATAAGTATGATTTATATTCATCATAGTATTTCATTATAATTTTTACTCAAACAATATTTATACTAAATAATTACACAAAATTGATGTAGTAATTATTTTATTAATGGAAATATCAAATAAATGTTATTAAAATATTAATATAAATTTAATTTATGATAATTATCATATCCAATGAATTTTCCAGATGAAATTGAAAATTAATAAATATAATAAAATATTTTTTTCAGAAGTTAACTTATTATATATATATTTTTCTAAAATGTTATATATGTTTCATTTATTGTCTAATTGAAATAAAACAAGTAAAAATTATATTATTTTAATACTGAATAAACTTTTACCTTAGATAACATGAAAATAAAATATATATAGTTTAATTAAAAATATAAGATTTTGAAATTGTCTAAAATTTATTATTATATGAGATTAAAATATAATATTATCTTTTTTTAAAATATGTCATTTGGGATGTTTTTGGATGGGTTTTTCATTTTTATAAATTATTTTTTTGGAGATTCCAAAAGTGTCCCTAAAATAAATTATAAAAGGGAAACTCATACATCAATTATTCAAGTCAATTTAATCCTTAAATCTCATTTATCCACTACTTATTTCCATTATCAACTTCCCTAGTAACATTAATGATGTTCTAGTCTTCTCAAAATACAATTTCTAGTTCTATTAGGAGGAGATCTAGTGGGAGCTTATCAAAGAAAACATGATCTTCTTTACGGACTCCCTCAATATCATTTCTTATTCTTCTTTATATTCCTATATTATTTAAACTATAAAATTAAAAATCAAGTATAATATATATTATGACATTTTATTATGATTATGTTACAACTATATTCCACCTTATACCCATCCAATGAAAAATGAAACCACTACATGTGTGTACGTACGGCTTACAGTTTCCACACCGTGGTGTAATCTATTTTTCACAATGTTATTTTGATGGGTATAATGATGGAAATAATATAAATATATATTGATTATAACATGATATTTATTCTGTAATAATAAATATACCATCCACTTTGATACTTTTTACTATTATGGAAATAATACCATTTCTCTTGCGAATGTTCGACCTACCATCTCCACAAAATGATGCGATTCATTTCCACGACATTAATTCATTCATGATTAAATAAAGTCATATAATCAATAAATAAAATATATATTATCTTAATATAATTATATAAATTATGAAAATATATTCCATTTAAAATAATTTATACTTATATGAAAAAACATGCATGAGAAAATGAAGTTGTTAACACCCAAAGAAAGCATAAAATAAAATATTATTAAATAGGTGATAATATTATAATATATAATATTATAAATATAAAAATGGTTTTGGAATATTTTAATCACATTTTAAACACTTATACAAGTGGTTCATATTCGTACCAATGGAATCAGAGATTAGGTAAGGGATTATTTTTTTCTCCCCATTATTTTTATGTGACACATGTTGTATACACAAAATGTTTCGTCTATGTGGTGTATGTACTACCCATTAATGTCTTATTTGAGTCTTATCTAGAATATTATGTTATTCTCATAATTTTATTTCTTCCATAGGGCATATTATTCAACTAATTATAAACTGTAGAGTATTTATTACACAATCACTTTAATATTTAGAATTGTTTCATTTTAAGTCTCTATTGGAGAATATTTATCATCCACGTACATGATTTCTAAATATTTTTTAAAAATATGTTTTAATGTTATACTATCTATATTTAATGTCATTTATACCGATTTGGACTTTTTACTACATTGTTTGAAAGGAAGGTTTCTTTCATTTTTCAAACGAGTAACTTTTTGAATTTTCCGACAATAGTATAAGACGAATGATTTATTTTCACTTATATGTATCAAAAATAATTTTAATATTTCATAATTCTTTATTTCATTGAATATTAATTTATAATATTACAATTTTATTTTGAAATAAATTCCATTAATTTAAAATTACACATAGTTTTATCAAAAGAAAACATTTTCAAAGAAGAAATGTTATTTTCATCAAGAATTATTTTCAAGTGTTGAGAAAAACTTATTTTTAATATAATATTACATTCTTTGATTTTATACATGACTAACTAGGGACATTTTTTTCAATTATATTATCCCTATTCATTGTATTATTTGATTATGATTTTGATGGAATTATATTTATGAAATCCATTTATTTTTCATGGAATAAGTTATGATGGAATGGTGATTATAAATACTATTTGTCTATGATATGATAAATGATTTAAATTATTGTGACAAAAAAATTTATGGTTTTAATTATGTGATGGGTGGGTCCTATATATCACTCCAATGCATTGCGTACAAATTTATATCTCATGAGATAGACAGGCCTGTAAAGGGAAATGACCTCAAATCTATAATATAAGTCTGGAACAGTGAGTAAACATGGTTCAAAAATACATGGATGGAATGATAAGTAAACAAAATTCATTAATACAAGTTTAGAATGAGGATTAAACTTGGTTTTGTAAATCAATTTTCCACTAGGATGTTCTTGAAAATGATCTTTTTCTAATATGGAAATGATTTTTCATCCTTATGTGTTTTCCACAACTCCATGTTTTTTTCAATGATATTTTCTCATGGATAATGTTCTTTTATATTTTATGCTTCATTAACTACCAATATTTATTCATTGTCTCAATATTTTGATATATTTCAGTAATGGTATGATTTTAAAATGTCATGTTTATGTTCTTACATTATTATTTCTAGGTTTTGTTTGAAATTTTCATCGTTAAACCTTATTTAGCATCCGATCTCACCTTTTTCATATGTTTTATTTTCCTCAGGATATAAATAATTGGATTATGTAGGATTAATAGAATAAAATATCTTTTTGGAAATCATTGAATTTATTTTTATAGACATTATCTTTTCATTCCATTATTTCAAAGGCAATACACTAATATAGTATTTGGGACTCTATTTGTGTAATGTATTAATTATTCCACAAAAGTAATTTAACGTCAATGTAAATCAAGCCTGGTTTATTTGAATATCTTGAAAAAACATTAATCATTAAAATGTTCATCATAAATACCACAAAAACTATTTTTAATCCTTATTCAAAGCTCATTCCATTTTTACATAAAAAATGGTAGAAGTATAGATTATTTCTAAAACTATTTGAAATGAAAATATCCTAAAATATTATGGGAATGATTATGTTTGAAAATAACATTAAATTTTAATGTAATCTTATAATAATTTAAAATTCATGAAAATGGTAAAAAATTTCATGTCGTAAAACATAAAATAATGATTTGTTTCACACTCCTGGGAAAATTATCACGTTTTGAAAATGATTAGAAGATTCGTTTTTAAAACATTGAAAAAAAATTAATAGTTAATTTAGAATTAATATTTATATAAATTTACGAACAATTAGTATCCATTTTGAAATCCTTAAAATAATATTTTATGGAAGAAACAAATTTAAAATGAATATATTAAAATAAATTTTAATGTGAAATAAATTATCATAAACATCATCCAACATCGCAAATTATTTAACTCCTAAATAATAAATTTTATTAATTATTTACATTATTAAGAATCTTATAAATTTTCATTTCAATATCATTATCCTCTTTTTTGTTTATGTCTATGTTTTATTTAGTTACATGATTAGTTATGTTTTCTTGAGATGTTTTGAGGAAATTCAGTTCATAAACCCTAAATTGCTTGGGTAGGATAACGATCTTCAAGGGTTTCATTGATCATTTATCTTAATAATATTAATAAAGCAATTATTATCATTTTTATATATTAAATATAATTTTATAACCATATAGATAATAAATTAATTAAAAAATGAAATCGCATCCCTTCATGGAGGTGGTAGTCTACACGTACGGACAAACAACATTATAATTATTGAATAGATGGAAATGTAAGAGAATATATGATATATAAAATTTATGAATTGATAATTATGTTATTAATTTCATATATATTAACTAAATATATCATAATAACAATAAGTTATGGTGGAGATGAAAAATGAAAGACATGGCTTTGGGGAGGTGGTAATCCTATTGTATGCAAAAGCGATGTTTTCATTTACCATTAGATAGAAAAAGAGATGAAAAGGGGTTGTACCATAGTAATAATCAAATTTCAGTATATCTAAGTTACATATGGTATTATTTTAGAATGTTTAAATAATATTTAAAGAAGGCATAAAAATCAATAAAGAAGAAATTTGTCAGTTAGGACTTATATCTTCTCCTTATATATCCTCCTAGGTGTACACATTAAGCCTTATAGGATTGGTTTTAAGGGATAACATGAAATATAGGACCTGGGGAAGGGTTTTGGAGATATTTTTTTGTATTTATAGTCCTACATTAATTTATCATGAGTTGTGAAATAGAGAAGAGAGTAGTACCCTTTTATAAGTTAAGGGAGGGGTACCCTTCAAATTTCAGAAATTATTAAATTAACATAAATTAATTTGATGTAAAAGTTTTAAACCAAATTGAATTATATCATATATATTATGATTAGTAGAATAAATAAACTCATAAAATATAACTTGAAAATTTTTAGGTGATTTGTTTTCAACCTTATCTCTTAGTTTTAACCCTTGATAACCCTTTTGACCATTACCACGATATCATAGTTTTCACTCTACAAGAGTCAAGAACATTATAAAAAAGGTAATTGACCAATAAGTATTAAATTATTGATATTATAGACCATATGTAATAAATTTTACTAAATATATCATTTTGATGAATTTTAAATCATTAAATAAAATATTATTTATCTTAATATACCATTAAAGTCAATTTCAGGACTATTAACATTGTTTGAATATAATGAAATCCCTATACAAATGTAATAAATATATAAACTTTTGAAAAATATATAATATGTAATATTTATTTATCTTTTTTAACATAGTAATTCACCTATTATTTTTTATTTTTATTGTTTTCAAAAATCATTTACATTAGTTTTTTTTAGTTGAAAAAGAACTATATGTGCATTGTATAAGAATTTGAGATAATTATTTCATCACTAAATATTAAAAATATATTAACTTGATAAAAAAAATTAATATTCCAAATAAAAATTTATTATTTAATATAATCTATTTTTCCCTATTATAATATTAGATATGTTAAAACATGGAGAGTGACATTTTTTTTATTCATCACTTAATATTTTTTTATGTTTATTATCAATGTAAAATGGAAATAAATTAAAAAATTATGAAACCATGGATGTTTACAGTCTTAATAAATTATAATATAAAATAAATATAATTCTTCGATAGATTTTTATGCCATATCTCATACTTTTAATCCCTTCTTACCCATTTTTTCCTTACCGAGGTGACTAATATTTACTATGGTTACAATTCATAATAATGAATATTATAAGGGTCATATTTACCAATTTCAAATATCATGATTCAGAATATGTAATAAAATTTCTAATATTCAATATATAGAATTCAGAGAGATTAATTTGGTATAAAAACACAATACACAATAGATTTATTTTAGAAAAATATTTTTTAAGACAAAAAAATAATTTATACTAAAAATCAATCATAACGTTTATTATTTTTTAATCAAACAGGTCACATATAATTAAAGAAGAAGTATGTTACTTTATTTCAAATTATAAACACAATAGGATAGTAAATTAAATTATAAAATAAAAACAAATGGCATTTTTACAAAAAAAATAGTATCTTTCACTATTCTCTTAAAATTAAATATTTTCAGCAGAAACCACAAAAATTCCATCCAAATTGATTTTGATTTGATGATTTTAAAATTTAATTGAATTTTTTAAAAATAAAATTTGAAAATATATTAATTAATCTTTTAAATAAAACCATATAACACTTGAAAACGAATTTAGTAAGAATAAAACTATTTTTTATTAAATTTAATTATTACATAATATTTTTATAGTGAATATAAAATTATAAAAAATCATAAATATCAATAAGGAGTGAAATTGATTTTATATTTCATGTTTGTCACATAGGTTGTAATTCTATAGAAATAGATACATTCATTTTGAAAGGGATGGGATAATGAATACATATTTTACAAATGTTGTAAATAAACAAGGACCCAAAATCAAAATAATAATAAATAGAACATATTTTTCTAATTCAAATTATTAAGTTAAAAGATCCTACATCAATTATATTACAACAAATGATTGTTTTAGTATCATATGAATCTAAGTAAGGTATTCATATCTTCATGGAAGTTTTCTTATATGGTAAGAAAAGTTTTTCATTGAAATTTTATTATTATAAAAAATTTAGATGATTAATTATAAAAAAAATTATGATTCATTGGATTCTATAAGATGATTTTGGAAGAGGATATGAATAAATGTGTTTTTCCTAGGATAACGTGTTTTTTTAGTTATTTGACAAAATATGATGGAATGTGATTCTAACCTAATAGTGTTGTATTTTAATGTATAGAATATTTTTTAGGAAAATAATAGAAACACATAGCATACCATATATTAAGGAAAAGTATAGTTTTTTTATTAATATTTATATTAATATGAAATAAGTGTTGTTTTTTAAAACACAATGTATCTTTTATAGAATCGTACATGGATATTACAAAGAGAATATATTAGTTAAGAGGCTAGGGGATTATTTTTCAACTAACTAATGTTCAATGTCATCAAATAAAAGAGTAATACCACCTAAGATAATAGGTATTTACAAATAATAACCAAAAAACTTTAGAATATTATATGATAATAAAAATTTAATGATTTATATTTAATTATCATGAATATGTGAGTATCACAATTTATTGAATGATTATACCAGTCATATTAAAAATCGAATTATGAATTATAACCTAAAAAAATGTAGGTTACAATGACAATAGATATATAGATAATTACATTTAATTTGACACAAAAAGTGGATCTAACTGTATCAAAAAGTTGTTTAGAATGCACCAGTAAAGTAATAATGTATATAGTAAAATTACTAATTTAATTATTTCAAGGGGAAAATTTTACGAGGAATGATCCCAAGGATGATAATGTTAAACATATAATTAATTCATAGAAGAAAAAATAAATATCACATCATCACATATGAATGTTATGACGTTAAGGATTATGAGTATGTTTAATGAGATAAACATTAGGAATATTATTCATAAGTCTCACTATTATTCAATTTATACTTTAACTAATAGTAATTTAAGTGGGAGAGATTTATCAGATTGTCATATAGGTATGGGGTATGAATTATATATAGATATAATGAATTAATAAAACTACTATTGTTACAAATTCACGAGTGTCATGTAGAATATCTTAGTAAATGAAACATGATATATTTAAGTCACTCTTTCATAATTTATCATGATATTATGATAAAGGAAATCAATTTTTTATGATCCATTCATGTTTTCTAAACTATTCATTACATGAACCATCAAATGATAAATAAAAATATTAGTTGTCCCAAAGTAAATATCATTAGAGAGTATTATGGTTTGTAAATATATGTTAAGGATAACATAAATATATTTTTGAACTTATTAAAAATGGTTTTATATGAGATAAAATAAATATATTCATGATGAAATTACAACTTACTTGTTCCTGGGACCAATTCATTAAATTATATATCATGGAAGGTGATCTAGTCATAGATATACTTAGAGGGGTGTGATTATTTTCAATACATATTACCTATGGTTAGTGATATACCTCTAATTAAAACCTTTATACATTGGTACCACAATTATTCATGTCAAAATATGAATATAGCCAATCATTTGGTGTTTGGGTATGGTACTGATTATTTCATCAGTTGGAGTGAATCCATGAGAGGATTTCCCCACTTGTATTGAATGTAAAGACATATAACCCTTGATTTATTAGAATGTGTAAATACATATCCATTCTTATTTAGGATACATATTATGTGAATACCTTCAAATATGGGGGACATCTGATGTACTCGTTTATTAGATGAAAAACATGTGATGTATTCATTAACGTGGTTATTCTATTTTAAAGAATCAATAAAATATGAGACATCCTATAATATAATGATATGTTCCATTCTTATTATAAAAACAATCTCCCAGAAAAATGGATTATATAGGTATACATATGATTACTATTATACATATTTTCTAGTATATTTTTTTATAGATATATGAGTGTGTTCAATAAACATACCACCCGAACACTTGGTAGCATTAGTACCAAAGATTCTTAGATAGAGGCTTCTCTATTATTAAATTTATAAAATTAGTATTCCATATTTGTTTTAAATTATACTATATCCTATAGGTGAATGTATTTAGTCCCTCATATAAGGATAAAATTTTTAAACAATTAGATTATTCATAAAAAAAGTGATCTTAATGAAATCATTTTGAAAATATTTTAGATAGATTCACAAATCTGTAAAGATTAATGAAATCTCCCAAAGATATTTTAGTTAAAATGAGATGTTATTTTAAGTATAATAATATATACATTAATATGATGTATTTACATTTAACACATGTATATGATACATATATAATTGGTATATATATATATATATATATATATATATATATATATATATATATGAATGTGATGTCTATATATTGAATGATAATAAACAGTATTTGATAATTTATATATATAGTTAATTTTTATAATATTCATATGATTTATTGTTATTACATGAATATTATTCATTTAATGAAACCCAATAAATAAGGTTATGTTTTTAGGAATTGAACATTAATACGGTACATATACAGAAAAAATACATGCATAAAACACAATGAAATGATAATTGTACATCATTTTATCCTCACATGATTTCATTTAGATTAATAGTATTTTTAATGTGATATTTAATGATATTAATAAAAATTAATATGGAAAATATCATTGGTATTATTTGAAAATTTATAAGCATTACATACACCATATTTATTTATGAAGAAGAGTCAAGTATCACCTCTAAAAGGATATGAGGTTATCATAATTTGAAAGTTGATATATATCATTTATCCCACATTATTAGTGGTCTTCAGTTTAACAAAAATATTTTATAATATCATTACTTCCAAAATCATGTTCATCACCCTTATTTAAGTATTTGTCACCCCTTCAGGTGCATGACAATCCACCGATATATATCGGGTCTAGTGACTGTTGTCCCCCCACCCTTTGGAGGTTATATGTTATGATCAACTTCTCCTCATGATCTTCCTTATGCATTATCTTGGGATAAAGGGATAATGAGTTCTTTTGAACCTGAGTTCAATGTAACCTTTTTAATATTATTTTTTGATTTTATTTAGCACTTTGGTTACTTGAAGATAGACGAATCAATTTTTTTGTTTTATTGAGTTGGAAAGGATCATGATATGATAAAACAAAACCAATTATAGAGACACTAAATGATGTGGTGTCTTAAAAAATAATCATAGATTCTATATATTCTTCTTTTGATGTGGTAACTATACATATCAAGTTTGTTAAATGAAAAATAATTATAAATTAAATTAATAATGATATACTAGGGTGGTCGTACTACCAAAAAAATAATATATGGGATCTCTATGGTACTTCCTAGGATCTAATAATTACACCTAATCACATAAAAATACCTAGGATACTGTATAAGATCTATACTTTTTTCTTGGTAATATATAGATTCCTCTGACACTCCATAGGATCCTAGGTCTATTCTTAATGACATATGTTTTACTAAGATGCTTCATAGGATCTAACATTGTCACAAAATGAAAAATGAGATACCAGGGATACTTTATAGAATCATAAAATTATTGTGATTACTTATGAAATACCTTGGATGCATTTTGGGATATGAAATATAATCCTGATAATTAGTGAACATATAAATGAGATTATTGGGTGGACTGATTTTCTCCCAAGGGTATTATTAACATGACATATTATCATCAGAGACATCCGACAAAAAAATGAAATTATGGTTATTCTCAAGATTCATAATAGAACCTAGGGATAGATAGTTGTTTAGTTATAATCCTTTAATTTGTTTATTATGATCATTTTCTTGCACTTTAACTCAATCTATAGATATTTTGGGGTGTCGTTGGTGGTTTCCTATAGAGTTTTACTCACACACTTATAAGATAAACTTGTGTATCTATATAGACACTTTGGTTTCTCTAAAGGAATGGGGAAAATTCTCTTTGGTTGACCATTTATTTATATTTCTTAGATAAAGAATAGGATAATATAACTGGAATGGACTCAGAACCGAGTTTGTTTTTATTTTTCCCCATTTTTTTATATTTTACTAATTTTTTGTGCCTGATAATGTATGATCTATTCATAATAGATCTTTATGTTGTCTATATGTATTGTAAAACATTTATAAATTATATTTTATTATAGTATTGGATATTAATATTATTATTGTTTCCATTTTTATTGATGTTTTTTCTAATTGTTTATCTTCATTTATGTTATTGTTATTATTTATGTTGTTTTCTCACTTCAATATGAGAGAATAGTATCTATATGGTATCATTGTAAATTCTCAATACTAGTGGAATAATTTTTGAATATGGTGAGTCATGCATGAAGCTCTAAGAAACCCCTAACATAGGCACCGTCGAGAGGTTCTAGGACAATAGGAAATTACATATCCCTATATCCACGAAGATCTTAACAAAATTCACTATATCCAGAAAACATTTATAGGGAATACACACTGATTATAGATACCCAAGACTAAAATGATATCATAACGAAATGTGATTCTACAGTAGCCTATAATACTATACTTTTGAATGTGAATAGTTTTCCCACTCTGCTATAATATCAATGGCTGTCAGGTCTATAAATCTACATTACCAAGTTCTATAAATTCTATGCTATTACAGTTCCATGTTTTATTCTAAACCATTAAAATATAATTTTCTATGTCATCGGTCTTCTATTATACAGAACCCTTGGTCAGGGGTCACTACACACATAAAACACCAAGCAACCTCACTATCGATTTTGAACCATGAGCATCATGGATTTATATATTTTATCAGACACGAGAATATGTCCCAAATTCAAATAATGGTTTAGGCTCCATAATCCATATAATCTCCCAAATGGAGATTGATCTATAAAAATGAAATCCATCCTTGTTTCTAGCTTTATACAGCTTACTCAATCGATGATCTTTTTCCTCTTCACTCACTAATGGGAAAATTTCCATCAATGATTCAATTTCTTGCTAAGGATTCATGAAAGATAAGTTAATTTTCATTAAATTTTATAAAAATGTTCTTACTTGTCTAATATATTATACTCCATTCATCAATGAAGAAAATTGAGGTTTCATGTCACTAAACTTCTCAACCAACGATTAATTTTTTAACATATCATTTAGATTATTGGTTCCACAAATATTTTTGTATCTTCAATAGCCCATCCCATATTAACCCAATTATGATGTGGTACATTTTAATAAATATGATTTCTCTAAGAATGAAATACTGGGTTCACTATAACATTTTTGATGCTCTAACTATCATAGTGTATTAAATTTTATACTAATTATTACCCACCTTATTAATAAGTTCTTTAACCACATCATCCCTTTCCTAGATTTTTTAAACAAATTTATTATGAATTTATTTTAAATAGAGAACCCACATTCAATAATTTAGATATCTAGGTTTTTATAAATTATACATAATTAAAAACATGAAATATCGTACTCCTATTGATATAAAAAACTCCTCTATTTTTATAATATACCATCAAAACTAATTTATATTCCCAAATCATAGAGATACATCATTTATTTCCTTAAAATACCATAATATCCACATTATATCTTATAGATTTTTATTTTCAATGTTATCCATATAACTTCTCACATATCCCAAAACATTATCAATATTTGGTCAGGTAAAAACCATGACATACTTAAATAATCTAATAACTAATGCATAAGGAACCATTTACATGTATTAAATATCCTCCTCTATATTTTGTGCTTGAAAATTTGAATAATTAAATTTTGTCTCCTAGGGAATAAAAACTTATTTTTAATTTTATCATACTAAATATCCTCAAAATCATACCAATGTAATCATCTTGTGATAACATTAAGGTTCCAGTTGTACAGTCACTCATGATCATCATCATGGTTCCAATTGTACAGTCACTCATGTTCATCATCCCTAAAATTATTCTATCTTGTACAGGATATTTCATATCAATATTTTTTTGATATTTTTCCATTCAAATCATCAATATTATAAATACATTATCCTAAAATGAATATTTCATCAACATATAAAATCAATATAACATATAACCCACCAAAATTTATAAAATATAATCATTCATTAATTCTACAACATTTGTATGAATCGTTACTCATGAATGGAACAAAAATATTGCTCCACTATTTGTGTGACTACATTAACCCAGATAATGTTTTTGGCGGTGGAAATATCAACTCTTCTTTTTTGGATGAAAAAATCATTCCTATTTCTCTATATAATTTTCTTTATCCAAATCTCTATACATAAACATGGTCTTCACGTCAAGATTCTCCAGATGTATATCATATTGTGCAATAATACTAAGAACCACCCATATGGTATTCAGATTCACTAGATGAGAGAAAAATTCAATTAAATACACACCTTACTTATAATAAACACCTTTCACCAAAAGACTTGTCATTTATCATGTTTTACTATTCTTTTATTACTTGAAACATTGTACCCATTTGTTCAGTAATTTTTTTTCATGTAAAAAATAATTTAGATCATATGAATTATTATCAAGTAATGAATGAATTTATTCTTTGATATTTAGATCTTTCTTTCTCAACTCTTTCAACCACAATATCTCTTAAACAAATTTAGTCTATCCACCATCAACCGATAAAAATAGTGTTGGGAAGATGAATATCTCACCACATTCCTTTCCATCTTTATTAACCTCTATGAATTCATTGGTTTTGTTGGAACATTCTTTAATACATGTTCAAGTTCCAAATTCTCTTATCCCATTAATCTGTATTCCCACCATCATTTTAAACTACATGATGGTCCTTGTATAAGTAAACTTAATTAAATATCACAAACAGGATTTTTAGGAACCTCTTGTTCATTGATTTTTAGAAGTTATATCCTAAATCGTCCACACTATATCTAATAAAGAATCATGTTTTTTATATATATTATCCCATACATTATAATTTATATACACATATAGAAAAAGTACTTGTAAATAAAATAGTATTACCTCCTTTACTTACCAGAGCTCTTAGGAATATATTTTCCCTCTACTAAAATGGTCTCATGTTGATGAGATAAGCTACTATATTCATTGCATATTCCTATAAGGTATTGGGTAATCCCAAGTGTATCCTCATAATCCTACCATGTTCGTTTAATTTCATATTCATCCCCTTAGATACACTCTACATTATTGTTTTACTTGGAGGAGTCTTCCCCAAATTGATACCATTATTTCCATAGAATCCCCTGAATAATATTTTTTCATGTTCTCCCCCATTATCATACTCCATTCATTTTTTTATCCTAAATTATTTTCCACAAAATTATATTACAATCAATACAGGAAAAATAAATTATAATTTTTTCTCAATGATTAAACTCATACAATATTTTGGAAGTCATCAAAAAAAAATACATAATATGGTAACCCTATAATTGAATGTACTAGGAAATTCCCCCAAACATTACTGTTTACTAGGTTTAGCTTACTGTCCTTTTGTGTTCTTCCTCATTTTATAAAATATACCTTCTTCTACTTTCAAAATATACAGTCATCGCATAGGAAAACTTATATTAAATTTAGCTCATGTATCGTTCCTTATATTTCCAACACCCTCATCCCCTACTAATCTGGGAAAACCATGTATAGAATAGTTGTGATTCCCTAATAGAATTATTTATTACATGTATGTACATTGAAATTTCATTCATTTTGAATATTGTTCCAATCATTTATATATGATCTATACCCATATCTCCCTCGATTAGTTTCCAGGTAGTATAGGTGAATGTGATACTAAATCATGCATCATAAAGATACCTAATAGAAATAACATTCCTTTTCATTCTAGAGATATAACACACAATTTAATGAATGAGGAAACTAGAAACATTAGTTTTTGATCCATACATCACATTTTTCTATAATTATTAAGGTTTACCATCAATAACATATACCTTACCAAAATTTATAAAAACATAATTATTCAGGAATACCTTCACTAATGCTTAATAGAAGGACCCCATAACCATAAAATCAATTAATATATATGGTTATCCAAAATTAGTAGAAACACATCATCAGTTCCTTCTACTGTTATCTTTACTGCATATATTGTGCTAAATTTCAATACTAATTATAGTTGTCATAAAACATAGTTGGGGTTTTAACAACTAGTTTGTTTTGATAGATTTAGAAAATAAAAAAAATTGAATTAAGAATTATTTCACGGAGGTTATCTAAATTCCATGTTTGTTTCACTCAATTATCATGAAAATATGTTTAGTAGTGGGGTTTAGGGTTTATTGCAATTGTTTTCCATTAAATACCAAATGTTAATTTATAATATCATATAAATTCTATTTAAACTGATACTATAATACAGATTCCTTAAAATAACATTTAAATAGTTCTATATTTAGTACAAAATATACAAGAATTTTAAGAAACAAATATCTTTATAATATAAAAAATGTAAAAACCATGTAGATGTTGTTCCCAAAAAAACAAAAACCAATAGTGATACACTAAACACGTCATGAATCCTTAACCATAGTAGAATTTACATCCCTAATTTTTTTATATTAATCATGTTCTCTATTCTCATAAAAAATTATACAATAATAATTCCCATTAATCACATAAAACATTTCAATTAACTCGTATTGATATCCATTACATGTGAAACTATTCATGAAAATCAAAAATCAAAAAAGATAATATAAAAAATATTATAAAATATTCACCATATCAAATTAATTCCCTAATTTTATAATGAATTATAACATAAAAAACATATATCATAACATCAAATATTATAACCAATATACATCATAATTTTTAGGAGCATAATCAGACTATTTTATAAAAACATATAATGATTCAGATCTTTACACATAAGTATTAAGATCACATTTATCAATTCACATTAATTAATTTCTTCATTTATTGTAATGCCAAAGATTATCCATATATTATTTTTTAATATTATATGTAATTAATTTGAGACTAAGCCTCATGAAAATGTGATATTATGAGGCTCAGAGTGCTCAGAATAAATGTTTTTAATTAATTAATATTTGAAGTAGCACGCATGAGTGGTTTTCCTGAAAAATAAAAATAACATATAAACGAGTGTCTGGATCAGAAATATGAGATCGTTGTTATGTTTATAGTAGTTAATTTACCTTAGTAGATTCATAACATCGACCGATATGGGTCGAATGAAAAAGTTAATTTTTTAAACATTTAAAGGAAATAAAACAAATTAATGATGTATTTTACTTTTAAAATTTTAATAAAATAGCTGTGTGTTTTATGGTTTCAAATGTGTAGGAGATAGGGTTAGGCTTGTTACCCTGGAAAACTCCCTTGTATGCTCTAAGACATTGGAGATAATCCCCCATTGGAGAATTCTTAACAAACGATGATGATTGATTAACTCATGCATCGTTTCATAGTAAGCTCTGATGATCTCGTCAACGATGACAGTAAATCCACTCTTCATTTACGATCTCTGTAGGGGTTGTTATTTCTATTGTTTTTTCCCAATTCATGGATTCAAATGACAAACGTGAATCATCCCACAAACCAGATGACATGTGGATCTCTTATTCCTTTGGAAGCGATTCTATTTCATGATTTGATTTATGATTGGATTAGTTCGTGATACTCATAATAGGAATGGATTTAGGCTATAATGAACATCAACTAAGGATTGTTCCCCATGTTTTTTCTATATTTTATTCCTCCTTTAACACCACATGTTCTTCGTTCTTCATAGGTATATAAATGTAGGATCGATTCACATTCATTTTGTTTTGCAACGATCTAAACTCGGATATCCAACATCAAGAATACCTAGAAAAGGTGAAACAATGATGACATTGGATGAATCGACGTGGTTCAGAAAAAATAATCCTTTGATAATTCTTTGTGTGGATAATTGAAATAGGTTATTTAGGCCAATCAGTCACCAAAAACCAACTGATTTGGTGTAACTAGGGAAGAATGTCTCTGTATCTTGATTTTTGAGGTTATTCAATGGTTGTACTGAAAATCAGAGGTCTAGCCATGGAACTGTGGTGAAGAACCTATGATTCTAGAAAATAGTGCAGAGTACGGCATGTTCTCTAAAGAACATAGTGTGTGGGGTTGGATCCGTGGTGGCTAGGGTTATATGTTTTAGAAAGCAATGACATTGTGTGTGGGTCCTTATGCAGGGCTCATCATATATCTTAGATGAAATGTGGACACAAGGTGGAGTACACTGTATTTACTCTAACCCATGGTTAGACTAGGCCAGCTACGTAGGTTACCATGTGTACCGGTACACTGGTGGGTAGGCACGAGTTGAATCCATGTACGTGCACATATCCAGTGTACACCGAGTGACCCCCATATTGTTGGACATGATGTGTTACTCATTTACACTTTGTCTATATCTTTACACACGACATACTATTGGTCGTTGTACACAAGTGGTATCTGGGGTCTTATGACACAACATGTGACACTTCATCTTGCTGTGTAATTTCTTGTACATGTCTTAATCTCTTTGTCCACCTTATATGGGACATGTTTTATTTGGGTTAGTTCCCCTTTGTACAATCCTTGGAAGTTCAAGTATCATTTCCATCCACTCGAGTATGACCCCTTCAGTAGGAATTCTTGTATAGAGTCAGAAACCCCTCTGAGTGGCTTGAAACATGATCCTGTATCCATTATTGACCCTAGGAAGAGTCAGATATTGGAGTGACCAATCCAATAGTATTTCTATACTCCAATTATCAGATAAATCTAGATGATTTGTGCTATACTCCAAGGCCCTGGTGGTGATACTCACCTGTGTATTGTGATCTTATCCCACTCAAGAGTGAGTTCTCTCAGAATGAGTGTATATATTTTCCCTTCAGATCTATATGTGCATCTATCTCTCTCGTGAAACTTCTCAATTAGTAGTTCTTCTCATATGAAAATTATCAGAGCTATCAAACTCATGGAGTGAGTTCTCCAAGACAAATTTTTCATGGTATCTTCGGATTGAATCCCCAAGGTGGGTATGTGGGTCGTTGTAACTTACACCTAGACTATGGGTCTAGGATTCAAGTATATATGGATAAGTTTCTCTTATTAAATATTATGGAGACATATACTATGTAGATATGACTCTACCTTTACACTGTGCATTTATTTTTGGATTTATGGGTCTCCTACTAACTATCATTATACTCACCCATGCATGAGAATTTCTATTACATGTCAATTATTCTACATATGAGCAACCTTTTGATAGATACCAAGGTATACTATGACTATATAGAGATTTGTGAGTTCTAGACAGGATGAGGTGTTCCTACAGCTTCCAGTAGTAGTCCTAGTACAAATCTTGTTTACCGGTAGGACTTAATAGTTGTAGAATCTTTCTTTTTGTGGGATTGTATTCTGGAGCAGCTATATTTCCAAACTATACATTATGTAATACATGGTTGGTTTGGTTTAGTTATATTCATGCATTTTTTTCCTTAGTATTTTTAACATTTCAGTATTTGTGGGCTTTGAGATGTATGCATGTGTACAGGTAGTTAAGATAATACCTCCCATGTTAGTAATATTCCAAATCAGTTCTAGTCACTAGACCCTATCCAATTGGAGGCAGACTTTGGAAGTCATGGTATGGAACCCACTGGGATAGGTCATTCTATAGTGCTATCATAGTTGTTCAGTTCTACCTTAGGAGAAACAGTCTACAAGTTTTATTTTGGGCCAATAGTGTTAACTATTTTGAGATCAACTTATTTACTATGGAATCCAATATTGTTGCAGGTGGATGACATATCCATACACCAAGAATCTAATAGTTGGCTTTTCAATTCAATACAAGAGAACTCTAGTTGTAGGGAAGCAACAATGGTATATGCATCATATAAGAATGGGATGCAGTTTATATGTCCTTACTAAGTTAACCCTCTATATATACTCATTGAATTTGATACATCTTGTTTCATTATAGAATGACTCTATGACGCATACGATCTAGGATTCATCAGCTTGATCATGAGGATGACCCCCTCAGTAATGAGGCTTTGATACAAGGAAAAGATCCCCATGCCTTACCTTCAAGTGGTGGACCTTCTATACCACCACCAGTGGAGCATCACATGGTACCTATATTACCATCAAATAAAGATCGTAGGCTCATAATTCTCCTTGAGTTTCAGAGATAGAGGCCCCTCTGGTTTCTAGTTGATCTCAACCCTCAGTTTGGTGATGATTGTCTTGAGGCAGTGACCTGAGTCTTCCATCTAGTGAGAACACCAGTAGAACATAGGGTGATCCTAAGAGAGACCCTTCTTTAGGGATCGAATGGGTGATGTTGTAGTTTTACCACACATAATCACGACGAGTGGACCCTTTCATGGATGAAATTTGAGAAACTCTTTAGGGAGGAGTTCTCTCCAGTTACACTGAGATAATTGAGTATCCAATAGATTATTTAACTCTAAAAATGTTGTTTTACGGTGTATGAATATTCATCAAGTTTTACCAAACATTCCAGGTACTCGATGGAAATGGTCTGGGATCATTACATCAAAGATTTAACCTTCGTGTGAGTTTTACGATGGGAAATCCAAGATAACATCATTCCTATGTGGATTCTGAATTATACTGGGGTGATCAAGTGAGATTTGGTGGTTGAGAGATTCTTTGATAAGAAGATACAGCCATTGAAAGTTAGAAGTAACCAGACATGTGCATAGACCTCGGCAACAGCGAGTTAACATTGGGAATAAGGATTGGGACATGGGATAAGTAAAAGGATGTCCCAGGACAAGGAATATATATTCCAGAGCTCTTAAGATAGATCCAGACAGCCTAGGGGAAGGCGATGCTACTCATGCGATGGTAGAGGAAATATCTCTAGAGACTTTCCAACCCATCGAGCTATGATAGGGGAACGATGGATGGACCATTGTAGTAGAGGAAATGCATGGAGTAGGTAGACCCACCAGGTGGAAGATGTTGAAGAGGAGTTGGGAGATATGAGGGAGGTGGTAGAATTTTTGACATACTAACACCACCACCCCCAAGAGGTCTTCACCAAACTCATGGAGTGGGGGGTATAGTCATGGGAAACAACATGTTGTCAAGGAATATGATCAAGTCACTCAAGCGATTATTAGAGGTACCATCACTATATTTTCTACCTTAGATTATGTACTTATAGAGAAATGTTATAGTCATTCATTCCTCACCACAATTCTTCTGTGAAACCTTAATATTCTACTAGAGTCTTTGACTCGACCCTTACACTTGGAGACACCTATGAGAGGAGACTCAATGATCACAAATCTTTACTAATAGTGTTATAATTCCTGGTGATGTGAGAGTTTTGGTTAGAACATCTTGGTGTTAGCTTCGAAGACTTATGAAATCATTCTTGGTATAGATTGGTTGTCTTCAGTCCATGCCCAGATTGACTGATTTAGTTAACAAGTGAGGTGTGTCCATACTGATGGGATCGGGTTTCAATTTTTGTGTGAAAAGGAAACCTAGGAAGTACAAGACGAGATCATAGAAAAGAGGGTTTAGTCGATCACTCATGTGATTTCTATCCTTACGCTCAGAGTAGCAGATTTTATGAGATTTCAGTTACGAACTATAGTGGTAGAGTACAAGGATTTATTCCCAGAAAATGATCCATGGTTACCACCCTGCTGAGAGATTTAATTCTACATCATCTTACACACCAAGATGATGCTGATTTACTCACAAGCATATCAGATGTCTCCTGCAGAGTTGTATGAGCTGAGGGTGTAACTGGAGGATCTACAGAGGAAGGGATTTGTAAGACAATTATTTCACCCTGGGTGGCCCCAGTTTTTTTCTGAGAAGGCAGATGAGAGTTTGAGGTAGTGTGTGGATTAAGGACACCTGTACTAGATAATGGTAAATAATAAGTATCCACTTCCAAGGATTGATGAACTCTTCAACAAACTGAGTAGATCAAGGCGGTTCTCGAAGGTTTAACTTCTATTGGGTTATCATCATCTTCGCGTATGAGACATGGATCCATTGAATACATATTTCATATGTTGTAATGGTCACTATTAGTATATAGTGATGCCTTGGGTGTGACAAACGCCCCTACAGTGTTCATGGGACTCATAAAACAGATTATATAGTTGAAATTATACCGGTTCATAGTATTCATCATCGACGAAATCCTTTTGTACATAGCGTTAGAGGAGGAGAATGCAAGATACTTGAAGATAGTCCTAGATGTACTCTATGTGGTCCAGCTCTATTAGAAGTTCATGAAGTTCCAATTTTGGATTTAGGAGGACCAATTTTTAGGAATTGTTATCCTATATGATGGAGTACTATTGGACCTATCCATGGTTATGGAGGTGTTAGCATGGTATTGTATTTGGATCATGCTAGAGGAGCGACGCTTCCTTGGTCTAGTAGGATATTACCAGAGATTCATTCATGGTTTCTCCTAGATATCAACAAGGATTAAATCATTGACCCGAAATGGAAATCCATTCATGTGTACAAATAAGTTATATTATTCTTTCTAGTATTTGAGAAACATTTTGACAAGCACCCCGATCATGAGATTTTTGGAGGATGGTGTTGACTACATATATTTCAATGATGCGTCAGTGACCAGGCTAGTCTGTATTCTGATGCATAGATATAGGATGATTTCATATGGTTCATGGAAGATGAGGTATCATGAGAAGAAATATGGGAACCATGATCTTAATTTGGATGTCTTAGTCTTCTCATTAATGATATGGAGATACTACCTGATGGGAGAGAATTTTATCATATATTATGACCAAAAGTTCCTCAAATACATATTCTGGTAGAGGTATCTGAATCTGAGGTAGAGGTGATGGATGGAGTTCCTCCAATATTATGACTTTGAGATCATCTGTACTCCCAAGAAGGGGAATGTTGGGGATGATTCTCTTAGTCAATATTGAGTTCATAGATGTTGTGTGAGGCATCAGAGCAGTTGCACTCTACACAAATATCCATTTCGGATAGAGGTGATGCGTCTTACCTTTAGTTGATGGTTTTAACCCCTTCACTCATACATAATTTCAGGGAGGCTTAGCTAGGGGATACTGACTGTGAAGCATTACATGCTCAGTTATCCATGAGAAAAGCTCTTGATTGATTTTCTCATGGTGGTGAGAACATTTTACTTTTCAGATGATATAAAGTTGTAGCAGTGGAATTGTGAGAGGAGGTTATGAGGGAGTTTCATAAATTCCCTTTCTGGTGCATCCCAGAGTGTAAAAATTTTTCTAGGATGTCCGATATCAGTTCTGGTGGATAGGGGTGATGAAGGGAGTTTTCAAGTTCATTTCTCCATGCCTTACATGTCAATTGGTGAAGGCTGAGAACCACATTATAGCGGGATTAGATCTCCCTAGAAGTGTTATAATGGAAGTTGGATGCAATATTGATGGACTCTGTGGGGATTTTTGACAGATGTATAGGGGACACGATTCCATATGGGTTATAATTGACCGACTCACCATGTCCGCCCACATCCTCGCTATTAGAGAGTAGATTTTAGTAGAGATCTTGGGATGCCTCAACATGCAGGAGATAGTTTAGCTTCATGGAATCCCATAAAATATATTATCAGATCATGATGCTCGTTTCACAAAACGATTGTGGAAGGTATTTCATGAGTTTTTTGAAACTCATCTATGCTTGAGAACAACATTCTATACCCAGACAGATAATCTGAAAGAGAGGATCATTCAGGTTATAGAGGATATGTTGTAGGCATGTATCTTATACTTTGATCACAATTGGGAGGACCACCTACCATTGGTGGAGTATGCATACAACAACATCTAACAATCCTCCTTTTGTATGGCATTTTTTGAGTCTTTATATGGGATACCCTTTCGGTAACCTCTTTTTTAGACTAACCTAGGAGAGTCAGTACTCATGGATCCAAAGTTGGTGTGACCTACCACCAAGATGTTTCAGATTATATAAGAGTGGATTAAGACTACACACAGCTAGCAGAAGTCTTATTCTGACAAAAAATAAGGACCTTGGAGTTTAAGGAGGTACATCATGTCTTCATTAGGGTCTCACCTCGACGAGTGTAGAATATATTTGGTTAGGGTGGAATGTTTTTAAGGAAGTTCATTTTCTCATTCCAGATATTGTATTGAGTTTGATAGGTGGAGTGCTGTCTAGATCTATTGACACATTTCCACCAGGTACATTTTGTATTCAACGTGTCATAGTTGAGGAAGAACATTCATGATCTGTCACACATCATCGAATCAGGTTAGTTGTCAATCGAGGATGGGGTGACCATTGCAGAGCCCCCAATGGAGATTAAGGATCTAAATGAGACGATCCTTCATGGGAAATCGATTCCCTTTGTGTATTTCTAGCGGCAGCATGAGAATCTTTAGTAGAGAATGTGGGAGTGGGAGGCTTATTTTCATGGCTAGTACCATTACCTTTTTGAGTAGCCTTTTATTTTGTCTTATTGGGGAAGTAAATCCTTAAGGTGGTGAGAATTTAATGTCCTGGATTTTCTATGTATTATTCTTAAATATTATATGGAATTAATTGGAGAACATAATTGGCGAAGGCATGATATTCTGAGGCCTAGAGTTCCCGAAATAAATTTCTAAATTCTATTAAAATTTTAAATAGTAGCCACAATTGGTTTTCCTAAAAATATGGAATAAAATTTAAAATGGGTACTTGGATCATAAATCTAAGGGCACTATTGCTTTCATAGTACTTACTTTACCATATAAAAGGCCTAACATTTACTCGTACAGGTCAGCAGCAAAATTTAATTATTTGGAATTTTAATGTAAATAAAACAAAATAATTTTTTTTATATTTAATGTTTTAATGAAATAGTGATTAGTTTTATGGTTTCAAGTGGGAAGGAGCCCAGTTTTAGGCTCATAACCCTAGAAAACTTTGTTGGATACTCTGGACCCTTAGAGAGGATCCATCAATGGAGAATTCTCGACAAACAGTTCTGAAAGATCAAGTCATTCATCATTTCACAATAAGGTCATAGGATATCATCGATGATGGTAGTGGATCCACTCTTTGTTGATGATCATGGTAGGGGTTGTTATTTCGATTTTACCTATTTTCTGATTTAAATGATGAATTTGGATTAACCCATGAACAGGTTGACCCAAGGATCGCTCATTCTTGTAGAAGGGATTCTATTACAGGTTTTTATTTAGGGAATTTAATTTATATTTTGTTTATTTCTTGATCATTCAAATGGTAATGGATTGAAATAGTAATGAAAAAAATCTGAGGTTCATTTCTTGTGTTGTTTCTCTAATTTCTTCCCACTTTAACATTGTGTGTTCTTCTTTCATTGTGGGTGTATGAACAAAGGATTTTTGCACAATCATTTTGTTGTGAAACAATACAAAATAAGAGATCCATCATCAAGATGACCTGGATTAGGTGAGAGGATGGTGGTGGCATACAAATCGACAAGGTTCAGGAGAAATATTCCTTTGATATTTCTTCATGGGGAAAATTGAAATAGGTTTTTGGGGATGATCAAACACCCAAAACCTACTGATTCAGTGTTACAATGGTGGTATAACCTGAGATCTTGAGTTTCAAGGAAATTGAATGGATGGATTGAGAATCAGAGGAAAATCTGAGGTGCACCGATGAAGAACCTGTGATTTAGGAAAATAACATGAAACACGACATGATCTTGGAAGAACATGATGTGTGGATCTAGCTTAGTGGCGAATTGGGGTCCACATTATAGAAATATATGACATGGTGTGTGGGTCCTTATATGGGAATGATTTTATATCTCAAATTATACATTGACACGTGGTGGAGTACATGGAATGTAAACCACTACACTTCCATAACGGGTTGGTTACATGGGTTACCTTGTGTAGCGGTACATGGGTTAAAAGACACTCTTTGAAGCTGCGTATCGGCACATTTCCAGCATTCAATGAGAATCTCCCAAATATTAGTACATGGTGTGTTAATCTTTTACACACCATCAATATCTTTTCAGCATTACGTGCTCTTTTTGACATGTTCTACAGTATACGATAAGTACCCATTGTCAGAGGACATGGTGTGTGACCCTTCTACATGTCATGTAATTTCATGTACATGGAATGATATCCTTTTCCACCATATCTTGGACAAGTTTTATCTGGGTTTGTGTACATTTTCTTGTTCTCATGGAGGCCATGTATAATTTAGATCCACCGAAGTATAACCCCTTCTGAACGACTTTCTATATAGGGTCAATAATCCCCTACGAGAGGCTGGGAGTAGAATCTTCTATCCATTTTTGACCCTAGGTAGAGTCAGGTTTTAGCGTGACCAATCCTATAGGATGTTGATACTCTACTTAGTAGGTGAATCTGGATGATTTGTGGTATACTCCAAGGCCTTGACAATGATCCTCATTTGTGTATCATGATCTTTTCCCACTGAGGAGGGTATTCTCTCAGAATGAGTGTATATGTTATCTCTTCAAATGTTTCAGTGCAACTATCTCTCTAGTGACACTTCTCGATGATTAGCACTTCTTATATGGATGTCAATAAATCTATTGTACTCATGGAAGGAGTTCTCCAGGATGAGTGCTTCATGGAATCTTCAGACTAAATCCATAGCATGTGTATGCAGGTCGTTGTGACTTACCTCTGGACTTTGGGTTTGGGTTTCTAGCATATAAAGATATGTTTCTCTTTTTATATGTTTTGTATAAATATACTAAATGTAGGTGACTGTACCTTTAATTTTTTTATTTATTTGTGGTTTTTGGGGTCTTCTACTGAGTATTGTTATACTCACCCACACACAGACCTTGCTTGAACATGTCATATCTTATGCATACAATCGACCTTTTGACCGAGTCTAGGGAATATTGGGATGAGATAGAGCTTTATGAGTTCCAGACAGGCCGATGTGTTCCTAAGTATTCTAGTATCAGTCTTAATACCATTCTTATTTACATGTAGGACTTTGTAGTTATAGTCTCTTTCTTTTGGTGGTCTTTCATTATGTCCCAGTTACTTTTCCTCACATTACCCTAGGTTGTACTGTGTTGGTTGATTTTACTTGTATGCGTAAATTTTTTTCCTTAGTAGTTTTAACATTTCAACATTTTAGGGCCTTGGATATTCACATGTGTACGTGTACATAGTAAATTCCTCCCATGTTAGTGATATTCTTACCTAGTGCATGTCACCATCCCATGACCTATTGAAGGTAGTCTTGGGGAGTCACAGTGCTGGGATGACTTGGACGAGTCATGACATTTATTAATCTATATCTCTGTCAACATTAAAAATGAATAAATAAAAGAAAAATTATATAAGTAATTAACAAAGAAATAAACTATAACAATTTCATCGTATTTTAACATTATTTTGGAATAATTAATTATAAAAATTACATGTACAAAATATAAAATTCATATTAAATTAATGAGACTTATTATAATAAATATATTCTTTATTCTAGAAATGCTAAGAAGAAATTTTATTAGATTAGTGATAAATTTAATAAAAATATTTCATATACTAAATAATATTTTAATTTTAACTCTATATTCATAAATACTTGCATCATTCTAAAAATATTAAGTGATTCCATATGATTTATATAATATTTTTTGGTTGGGTTTATTTGGCCCTTACAATTTCTTTCATTCAGAGATTCCTCAAGAGCATATATATTTTCAACCCATTTGGGGATAATTCTCATGTTTTATACCATTCAATATAACTACTCATTTCAAATTTCATTTCTGATAATGGTCTCTATAGAGTGGACTGAGCCTCTATTTTAAACAATTATTATCTATAATAGATATTTACATCAAGAAAGTATTGTTTTTAAATTAATATTAAATAATTAATTATATATAATATCCTCACATTAAAATAATAATTTTACTTTCAATGTGTTACTATCCACTTTCATCTATCCTTATTTTAACTATGTTTTTTTCATTCAAGGAATTATTATTTAAAAATATATATTTGTGCTAATTTTAATATTTATAAAATTTTATGAATGATAATATTTTAAATAACATACATATGTATCTAATTAAATTAAATAAGTTGTATATAATGCGTTTAGGTTAATAATATCACAAATGGGATCAAAATAAAGCCTCTTCCATACATCCCAATGGGCGCTGATCATCTCTATCTACATCTCCATTTACATATTTTTCTTTATTATCACTTTATTCTCCAAACACCTGTTGGAAAATATTCCTTCAAAAACAAAAAATCATTTAAAATAAAATTTCATCTTAAACCCAAATTTTTTTGATTTAATGATTGTGAAATTGTTCTATTTAACTACTGACTCGAACCAACCATCAATGCAGAGTCACTAGGGATATATCTAGTCATAATCAAATGTAATTCAACTAATTATTTTTATAGATTGATGAAAATTGAATACTATTTTCGTATATGAGTCCCATATTCTTGGTTTATGTTCTCATAACCAAGAATGTGTTTTTGATCATATGAAAATTCAACTCAGGACTTTAGAAATGAGATTAACATGGGAGACCAATAAAGAGAGTGTGAGATTGGAATCCCACAATTCTTTTATATATTCATTTAAATATAATATTATTCAAATTTAGTGAAACAAATATGAACATAAAATAGAATATAATTTATATCTACATTTTATAAATAATTTCACAGTAATACTGACCCATGAATGATAATGTAATAATATAAAATACTAGGGGAATACATATTTAAAGAAAATTTCATGACAAAATAAACAACTCTCTAACTCATAAATGATTAATAAAATGTAATTAATATAATTTTATTTTTTTTAAATAATAGTTGACAATATTTTAAATTACTACCATAATTCATCATTTAACATTTCAAATTTTTTAACCATTAATACAATAAATTTAAATCTTCTTATAAATATCATCATATATAGTGTAATCCAAATAAGTGACAATTCAGGTGAATCTTGTAAAAACCATGATCTTAATGAATTGTGACATCTCAGAAGGAAATAAAATTTATTATATATCTTTTTCTCTTCAGTGGAATAATAAAGAATTTTCTTTTTTTTATAATCATTAATATTTAATACAATGTATTTGATTCTTAAAACAAACAGGAGTCCCAATTTTGGTATCGAAACTATGTTAATGAAAATATGTTTCTTTTCAGTGTTATCAAAATTTTAAATTTTAATTTCAATATTATATTGAAATTTCATTTAACTTATATATTTTTATTAAAACAATTGATGAAATTATATTAAGTATCCTTGTATTAATAATTTATTAAGGTTTTAATATGTTTTTCTGAACTATAATATTGAAAATCAAATTCATAGCTGATTGTATTTTGTAGGTTATTTCACATAACTCCCATTGTATTTATATAAACGTCTGACCAAACATATTTTCGAGATATTTGGAACCCAAAATTATTTGAATACAATAAAAAGAGACGAACCACTATTTTAATATATGAAATAGATAATATTATCATATAAATAGTTTAATTGGTTAAAATATTACAATAGTGGATCAATTTTTATTAGAACTATTCAAACTAATTATGTGAGGGGCGATATGTTCCACTGGAATATAGAAATGTTTTCTTGAGACTTGAAAAAAGAAAAAACATGTAACTTAAAAAAAAATAAGAAGTTCTGTATACTTTTCATATTCATGTACAATTGTAATATAAAATTAACATAATAATATACTATTCAATAGAAAATTATTTTCACATAGATGACTATAAATAACATTTCTAAATCTCAAGGTATACCTTGTGGTACTTTATCACACATCTACTAAGAATTTAACTATGTATCATTGAACTCATGCCCCAATCTCTATTTAATTTATTTCTATTTATATCAAAAAAATTAGCATCCACATAAATTTTATAGAATCATCAAAAATAAAGTGGAAGAACATATACAAAAGGAAATTCATTCGAAATGTTATAATTTTAGTAAATAACAACACTAAATTGAAGGATAATGTATTAAAATTACCTTTATATATGAATCAAATACTCCATTATTCCAAGATAATGAAATATATATCTTTTTAGAATTTTTACTCGGAAGGTTCATAGGCTCAAAATTCAATAGCAATAAATCTGAAAAACATATTCATGTAGCATCCTCTATTGGGACCCCAAAGATACCAAATGGGGAAAATATCATCAGTCTATTCATATTATACACTTAAAAACTATTAATGTTTTTCTCAGTAGTATCATTTCTTTTATTTATTATATAATATAATTTTTTAGTATAAAAAGACTAATAAGTTTTTTGAAATAAAATTTTATACCAATAAACAAGACCCTCTAATATCGTCATGATGAAATTAGAGTGATGAACTTTTCCATAACTATTGAATCACTTCATGAGTTATATGATGAATCATAAGGCAGTGTGCCAGCAACTTTTGGGGTGATATTGAGAGTGTCCCATTTTTTATACGGAGGATGCCTGAGGTCATTGTAGGTGTATTTAGTATGGATTCAATTGGGTAATTATATATAGAAGGTGATTGATCATCAAAAAACATTGGAGAAATATTCATGGTATGGTGAAAAAATTGTGAATGTCAATTATTGTTAGTGAATCCATTTATCCTTGGAATTCTTTTAATTTAAACATGTAATAAGGCTTTAGAACATATATTCTAAAAAAATTGTAAATAATTTTTTTTTACAAATACAAAATACATGACACAAATGGAATTAAAAAATTTAATATATTCATAAAAAAGAAAATATATTACCCATCACAAAGGTATTAAATAAGTTTGGTGATAATTTGACATACAAACAAAATAACATTATTTAAAAAATAAAAAAAAAGATATAGAAAAATAAATTTACAAATCATAGAATATATACAATACTAAAAATGAATAATATAAAATATAGATATGTCAATGGATGACTACACATACAAACAACCATATAAATTAATTTATCAAAATTAACAAATTCATGCATATAAGGAAATTTAAATATGAAAAGAGATGCATAATACTGGGAAATAATAATAGAATACATTGGTAATTCAAATGTAAATAGATGATTGCACATACAATTATTTTCTACTCCAATAACATCATTATCAAGATCTTCTATTACTTATTCTACCCCATTCACCCTTTCCAGATCAATATTCACAATATAATCATAGGTAAATAATTCAATTTTTTTCCATTGATCACATTCAATGTAAAATTTCTAGTCTTCCACTTCATCCCCATATCATACAAGTCTCTTTGTTTTATGTGACCGACTACACTCCACTCATTATACACTACATCTTTGATATAATATTCCATTTTCACTTATTATGTGATGATATAAAAATTTGTACTTCCGAGTAACCATTATTCATTATGTGAGTTATGTTCACATAAGAAACTTTTAAAGAATATATCTTAATATCCCTTGTAATATTTAGCCAATTTTATTAGAATTAAACATAAAAATGATTATGTGTGTTTAATTTGATAATATCGATCAACTTTAAAAAGTATCTCATATAAAAAATTATACATTTACCCATATTATATGATTATAAACACTATAACAAATTTATTATATGAAACATGAGTCCATTGTCAATGTATGCATTGAATTTCCTAGCATGATTTAGTGGAACATAATCCAAAAACTAAAAATCTTATGATAATTCTGCTCGAGGATTGATTTTCATGACCCAAAAAAAGGAATAATATAAATTATTATATTTAAATAATATATATTTACCAACACAATTAAAATCTATTTTAATTGTATTATTTACAAACATACATGATTTTTAAACCATTATAGAATCCCTTTATTAATATATTTTTTTTAAATCTATCTTATTTATTGTACTACTTCTCATGCATCTCTTTACTTAATTAATAATCTATTCAATTAATGGATCAAAAATTTGAAAAACCAGTCACACATATCTATGTTATTGTAATACATCCAAATATTTCAATATAATATTTGAGATCCTAAAAACTGGTCACCAATAATTGGATTGATTTTCAATTTTCAGCTTAGTTTAGATTGAGGGATGATTTTTTGAATATATCCAAATGAGAATAATATTTTCTCAATTTCATCCATGTATATTGAAAAAAATGATACTAAATTCTCTTCTATGTAAGCATTAGAATTAGAGGCTTCTAGTTCGCTTTATTTTCCCATATTATTTTAAATGACCAAGGTTATGTTAAACATAATTAATCTAAAATGGATGCATATTTAATGAAAATTTAGTGATGTTTTAATTAAGAATAAAAATAGATAAATAAAGTTCGCCCCAATTGGATATATCAATTAATAATGTACTACAGATCCTAATTTTGTTTCTTCAACTAAGTTCATAGTTTAATGAATCATGAAAAAATGGATGAAAGATCATATCAATTGTACAATGTGTTATTGAAAATATTTCATGAATATTTTCAAAATAAATTGGTTAAATATTTTTTCTATATGGCTCTCTAAAGAACATACAAAAAAAGAATACACTGGAACTTACCTTTTTTGGAAATAGAGTACATAATTCCAAAGGTAGTAAATATTTTAAAAAAATATACGAATCAGGACTTTTCAATCCATGTATGTTAAAATGATTTAAGTCAACACACCTTGATATCTCAATTCAATATTCATTAGAAACAATCACATGTTTTGAAATTTCATGGAATATATCTTTCTCTATATTTTTCATTGAAAAAATTCTTCAACATACTTTCTGTTATCATCTTTAATTAGGTCATGATTTATATCCATCTATATGAATTACTTTTGAGCATTGTTATGGTCCTTCAATTTACCATGCTCATTATGTAATATAAATATCAAAATTTTAAAAACATTCCTTTCAATATATATGAAATCATGATTATGATGTGAAAAATTAAATTCTTAATATTGATGTTTAAAAATATACAATTTTTCTTCAAATATTTTATTTAGATTCCTACTAATGATGCACTTCATACTCATTTCCCGCTATTACTCAATTAATTGAGCTACCCTAATTCTCCATTAACATGTTCATGTTGAGGAAATATTTTAAAAACATTTCAATAATTTTAGAGGAGGTGTATGATCAATGAATATATTAAATTATGACTTGTTAAATCAAAATCTTTGAGAAATATAAATAAATCTATGATGCTATAATAAGAACTATTATTTACACTAAGGTAGTTGTTTAGGATCAAAATCAATGTTACAATGTGAAAAATCCAAGCCCCTGTGAATTTCATAACTGGATGAGTTCTCATGTTTAGGGAAGTCAATAATGTTCTATAATAGAACCAAAAGCATTTTAAACATTTTTATAGTAGATGAATCATAAATTTAAACACCATTTCTCTATAACTCTAGAATATAGCAATTATAATCTACAAGAAAACATAAATTTTTTTTCTAGGATTCTATTTTCAATAATAATCATCAAAAGGATAATGGAAGTTTGTTTCATGAATATCCACGGTGTTATATTATAATGTGTCAAAACAACCAGCCAGATTATATGACTAGTACTCTATGTTCTTAATGGGTTGAATCTATCAGTATCAAATATCAATCACACATTATTGGGATAAGATGATAATTCATGATGTAATGAATAAAACTTGTTCCATGATTTTCAATATTTTAGATGTTGCATAAACCCATCGTTGTTATTTTCTATCAAATTCCACTTCATTTACTCAATAATTTTTATGAAATGAATAATCATGGAAATTAGTTTTTAAGGGAGGTAATTAAAAAAATTGTGTGTCTTTTTTATACTTATTTACAGTAGTATGTTAATTCATACTTCCAACACTACTCATTTACTTCCAGCTAGAAAATAAAAAAAATCACCCATATCTCTTTGAATCATCTCCCCAATAAAACATACATTAATTAAAAAAACATGATTTTTTATTTAATTAAGGACAATATTTTTAGAAAACATTCATTATGAATTAAAAAGACGCACTCATATTAGCTTTATAAAATATGTCATGAATGAATTATGATATCACAGAAATTTATTTTTTTTATAATTATGCACACAATAGTTCGTAAATGGGTTTTCACATTAGGTTTTGAAAAATTTTAACATTATTTTTTATGGTAGGTTATTTTAGGTGATTTAGTAAATAAATTTTTCATAGTGGTTAACTAAAACCAATATTATAAATAAAATCTACATTTGGTTTTTCAGGTCGATTATTGGATAACCGACAATGAAAAATAGTGGGTAATCTATTGTTCATGTCGGTTACTGGATAACCAATGTGAAAACAATTACATATCGTTTATAAAATTAGTAATTTTAATTAACCAATGTGATAAATGATTATTCACATCAGTTATTGGATAAACTATGTCAAAAACAGTGTGTAATTTGTTTTTCACATTGGTTTTCCAGTAACAGACATGAAACAAAATTCGCTATTTATCACATATGTTATTAAATATAACTAACATAAAAAATGGTCTTTAAAGTAGGTTATTAGATGACAATCATGAATAAAAAAAGATTAAATTAATTCAGAATATTCAACAGCAACATCTAGAAAATACAAAACAAGGTAGTAGAAAAGTCAGCAGAAAAACTAGCAAAAGGCATATAAAATTGAATGTTTAAATAAAATAAAACACAATCAAAACTGTAAAATTATATTCCCATTTGATTTTTTAATCTCTCAACTCCTCTTCATTATGTTACCATTCTTCATCAAAAATCTACAACAATAATACAAAAATCATTTATCTTTACTATTAAAAAAATAAATTAAACATTGTAGAAATATTTATAATAAAATATAACCTTATTAAACCTTTTAACTATCCTAGTTGATATTATTTCAAACATGAATCTTAAAACCTAATATCCACATTCAGCTCCAACTTATTCTTTATGAATCCTCTTCAAAGATATTTTAATTCAAAATAATGTTTTTGATTAATATATCCATAATTTAGTAATTTTAAATGAAAATTCACCATAGATTTTACAAATTTGATCATCATGTGCTTCTTATTTTTCATCTCTCTAAATAAATACCATTCCCTATTGGGAAATAATATGAATATAATAAATTTCATTCACTATAATATTAAATATTATTAAAAAAAATTACATGTTCAATACATTATTAAATTATTCTCTTACTTGACTATGGATAGATCATAGCCAATAAAATGTCTTCTATATTGGAAAAAACAAATAGAATTGAAGGACCACTGATATAAAAAATACTTTTACATGAATTATTAATATGTTAAGTGATATATAACACATTGTGAGAAAAAAATATTCACACCTTTCAAGATATGGAAACATCTAACACTGAATAATAACATTCTTATGAAATCTTTCATCTATATAAATTGTTCATTAAACATCGGTCATTGTCAAATCCATAAGAGAAATAAATTTTTGGTCTATAAATCCATATACATATGTCTTGTCATGATCTATACAAATTTTATATAGATACCTAATACAAATCCTACATAATTATAAATTTTAAATAAATTAATGGAACAATGAATTGTTAATCGACATACATGGATAAAACATGAATCGTGTTGGAGCCCAATTGATATTCATAAACAAGATACGTGATATCATTTATACAAGGCCTCATAGTCCTTTAATTCCCAAAAATATCATCAAAAAATGGAATTTAATATACTACCAATAACAATATTGATTATGTTAAAAAACTATAAAGACCAATAGAATCTGTATCTGATGTAATGGTACTATGATTTTTTTTCTATAAAGTGTTTCTTTACCTTTAATGTATTTGTGTAAAAAATTATAGAAATATATAAACATTAAAATTAGAAAACAAAGTTACTAAAAAAATGAAATAAAATATAAGTTTTATGCATACCTCTATTGTAATATGTCTAAGTATTCTGGATTTCCAAACTAAAAAATTAGCGATACTTTGTCCAACAATACTCACTTCATTTTAAAGAAACAGTATTTTTTCTGATGTATCTATAATATCCTATGTAGTGAACCTATTATTTTCTATCTCAATATAGAAAAAATTAATGGTATAATTGATACAATATATCATCCCATATGCAACAATATTATGAGGATCATCAATAGATAACTCACGGTAACATAGAAGCTATGAAAGATGGGGTGTTGGGGTATGATAAGAAGGATTGGGGTAAAAAAATACAGATGCCCAAGTCGGAAAAAGAGGAGGAGTGGTATCTACTATTAGATGTGGAGGAGTCAAAACAGTAGGATTAAACTATCCTTTATGGTATGAAAACATCACTTGTCCCTATTCTCTGATCCTATCCTCCATCGTCACTTGAATATCCTAAACATTGGATTCCAAAGATTCTATTTTTTTAATAAAAATTCTACATTGAATAATCTTCCTATCTTGGAAACACTTTTCTTACCAATAAACCTTCCAAGTATCCGCATACACAACCCAGGTGTTCATGCTTTCCCATTGCTACAGTTATTATATCATGAATTCCCTGAGCAATAAAGACCCCCTATGTGCTTTGCTCCTCAAGATAATCTTGTATGTTATACTAGAAAAAATCTATAATGAACCAAAATATATAAAGATTTGAATTAACCTAAATAAAAAAAAATCTTATTTAAATGTTATCATCTACAACTCTTATATATTCCATAAGATATTTTCCTTTTTAGACATTTAAACCCTCTTTCATTTTTCATTTCTAACACGGGGAGGGAAAACCTCTCCAGATCATGATGACTCAGCTCTCAGCTATTGAAGTTTTTCTTATAGCATATGTTCTTCCAATAATTTATACCCTCCCCGAGATAATTTATGAGGGTATACATTTCTACCATTAATCTTCTGATGAGATATCCTTCATTTCTATAAATTAATATGTAATAATAATGAAATCATTATCATGGTCATTTTTATATAAAGGAATATAAAAAGGTCACATTGCAATTACTAAAAATTACTATCATTGCCTACTTCCTACAAATTGTTTTCATGTATCTTCATCTACAAATATATATATAACACAAGGATTTTTTATGCCTTCTATTTCAAAAAATAAACTGTGATGTGGGGGATGATTACAAAACAATCCATCTCCTTACCGCCAATGATAAACATTTCCTCCTAAATCCTCTATATTTAGGTATATCATATTTCATTTGATAAAATGGAAAAACATATATATTACAATAAACATTTAAAGATAAGTAATATAATAACAAAAAACCTTTCCAAAATGGTCTCCCCCATTAGTGATATTGTCACTTTATCAACACTTCAACAATCTTCAAACAAAATAAAAACTTTACATTTATCCTATACTCATACAAATGTCTTAATTTAATTTAATTTTGGACCAACTGAGATATCATTCCCATCAATGTCTAATGGTATCCTCTATTCTTCGATACATGAAACTGATAATTTTAGTAAATGTGTGGTTCCACATTTACCAACCCTCAAATTATTTTTTCTCTCATGGAAGTAGATTTATCATATAAATAAGGATGAGAAGAATCATCCAATGAAGCATGTGTAAGTTCCTCCCTAGAGTTATGAGTATGATCATCTCCAGAAATATGTATTAGAATTGTAGATATATTTATCATTATCCTACGTAATAATGCAACATCAATTAGTACAAAAATATAGAAATCCAACAATTACATACAAATTTAAATATAAAATTAACAATTATCAAACAAAAAGAAAATTAAACTAAATGTATCACATTTTTATTCATATTTGTTACAGTTAATTAAAATTCTAACAATATTAATAATGGATTAATTGAAATTAAATTATGAAATTCACACAATATTAATGAGATTAAATGACATAGTAAAAATTCTTCAACTTTAAAAATCATTTTTACAGCAAAAATAATTCGTTTATAATATTCAAACACACAATATAATATGTTTTTTATTTAAATTGTTAAATTAAAAATAATTTTTTTTCAAAAAAATCAATTATAGATAAGTTAATTATGTTTAAACATCAAAAACTATAAGTAACAAAAAAATATAAATAACCAAAATAAATTAATTGTTATAATATGTTTTTTATAAAATAAAATAAAATTAAAATATCTAAATTGTGAAATTTTAAAAAGTAAACCATAATTAAAAAGATTTTACCTTTAATATTTGGAATGTACTAAAGAATGTTTTCCCAAATTGCTTCATCATGATCATTCTGTATGAAACCAACCATGTATTTAGCATGATCATCAATATTATTATTTATCATTCTATTGATGTAGGGATCTCATCTAAATCAGAATATTCATCATGTTTATCATCACCAATATACTATTTTTTATAAAAAATAGCCCACACCATATCATATTAATGAATAACATAGAAATTTTGATTTCAATGTGTTTCCACAATAAAAGGATCTTTTCCATATTCAACTTATTCAGATTTACTTGGTAATTCAAAATTCATTATGTCAAAAATTGTTGAAATTGATAAAGCATTTACTCTTGAACTTTAGAACATGAATTTAAGGTAATCGGCCTACCATATATATTCAATGACTTAAAAATATGCAGTTGATATAGAGATTGGGTTTTTGTCTATGGGATTTGAAAAAAGCATTGCATCTGTGAACAATGACACACTAATATTTTGTACCACACTTTTGTTATCCTGGTATTTTGTATGAAAAGTATAGCTATTAATTTCGTACCTAGACCAGATTATAAAATTTAAACATGGGATTCCCACTAACTATCTCAATGTTTCTAATTCATCTAGTTTCATGGTCTCTTTAAACAATGGAAAAAAAGATTTGTTATGATCATTCAAAATCCACATATCATTCTTATTTGGATCAATTTGTTTCAACTCATTAATATGAAATTCCATATACAGTTGAGAATCATATATGTTATTCAAGATGTATAATTGTAACTTCATTATCTATTCCCCTATATATGATTTTACTTTCAATCCATGAATTTCCATTCCCCCAAAATTAACTCATTCATGGGGGGATGTATGAAAACTGATGTGCATCATGTCAAACAAATATCTTGTAAAAAAATCAGCTACCTCCTCATAAGTATACTTGTCAAAAATGGATGATTTAGGTTGATATGTATTCTTAATATACCCCTTCAATCACATCAAATAACTTTTAAAAGGATACATCCAATGTATATATACTTGTCCAAAAAGCATTATGTCTAATACTTAATAATCCATTAAATGTACCATGATATCAAAATAATAAAGGGAAATATATTTAGAATTTACATTGAATAGAACCCACATCATTCTCCAAAATATTCAATGCATGAAAATATATCACCATCATAAAAATTAAATTAAAAAAATAACACACATTAATTATAGTCATTCAGACATGGTTTGGAAATATTCTAGGTAATGAAACTAGTAGGAGCTATTGCGTCATGATGTGACGGTAATGAGATTCAGTACATGTCGACTTTAAATCCTTTAAATGAACACAATTTTTTACATTTGAAGAATAATGATTTTGAAATTTGATATCATGAAGACATTGAAAAAATATAATTTTATACCTCTTGGATAAGGTATAACAAGCCTGGTGTAGGAATGTTCACCTTCCATTAGTAGTGGGGTCCAAGTCCAAATGTATTCCCATTGAGAGTAAATCCATTCATGAATCCTACCATCATTATCATTTTCTGTAAAATCTAACAACATTCCAATCACAAATTCACAAATATTCTTCTCCACGTGAATGAAATTAATGTTATGCTTCAGCTCTTTATATCTTAAATATCCTAGCTCAAAAAATATTGAACGTTTCTTCCAAATATTTCTATCTTTAACAAATTTATGTGTCTTCCCAAATGTCCCATAAATTTTTTCACCCTCTAAAAATATTGATCAGTGGATAAAGGTTTTCGATCAATATAAAATTCCTCTTAGATATTGAGATCCTTCTTCAATCTTCTCTAAGTGCGATCCATTAGAAAGAAATTGTGAGATAACATGTGTACTATTTTTCTCCCATGATTCAGTTGACAATATTATGTTTTTTTTAAAAAAAAGGACAAGCTTTATGACCCATAACACAATATCCAAAAAAATTACATATAATGGGATGTCATTTATAGTGAAGATAATCATTTAATTCAGTTGAAAATATTCCATTTTATAATAATCATACTCCCTTATCCTTTCCTTCCTTAACATTTTCAAATCATCAACAAATTGTGACAAGAAAATGCAAATATAATTTTCAAGATGTTTTGGCTTGAATATCATTAAAATCACTATGAAAATTTTTATCTTCAAATAAAATTCATAAGATAAGTTTTAAATTACAAATAAAACATGCCATGTATTATGTGTGATACTAAGGCTTTGAAATGTATTCATTTTATCTGTGCACAATCCAAGTATTAGAGTTTCAACATCATTTTTGAATATAAGAAACTGGTGACCAATTTTCTTCCAATGTGGTCAATAAGATAGATAGCCTATTTTTTCACCACATATTTGATCATCATCGTGACATATTATTATTTTTTCATCATGTGAACTAGAAAATAAACATTTCAGATGAGGAATAATAGGAAGATACCAAAATGATTTGGTAGGGGTCTCTTCTACTTCTAACTTAGCCTATGATTTTTCTTTCAAATTATTTCATGATGTTCTATACTAAGAACACTCTGATAAAAAAATTGCATTCTTTCTTATATATCATACAGTATTTCATGCAAATATGTATTTTCTTATAACCCATTCCCATTGAGCATATTATTTTCATGGAATTATAATTTGAATCTAGAAGATTGTTCTTTTTAGGAAAAATGTATTTAAACATTTTTAGCAGCTCTCTAAAACTATTATCACTCCATCAATGTTTATCCTTTAGGTTTTTCAATATTAACATCATCGATAAAACTGTATATTCCATAAAACCTGCATACAATTTTTTTTAGAATCACCATATAAAGGTTCAATTATTAATTGTTTCTCAATTACCTCCACTTCAATATCATGAATCATTTCTTCGTGTTTATCAGATTTATCATCTTACAAAGAACCATAATCAATAGATCTATAATTCTTCTCGGGTTCACCATACCAAATGTAAGGTTTATAACTTCAATTAAAACAATAAAAAATTAAATGATCTTTGATCTCCTTGATTTCTATCATCTTCAAGTTTAAAAAGTTAAGTCTTGGATTGATAAAAATGTCATTGTTTTGAACTTTTAGTTTGGAAAATTTAATAAAATCATGGAAACCTTCCTCATATTCAACACATATTCATGGTTTATTAATCAAACATAGATTCATTATCTATAAAAATATCAAAAATAAATATAAAAAATGTTTTAATTTTTAAAATATTGATATTTGAAATGACATCGACAAATATAGAAAACCATGATTGGAATCATTTTAAGGAAAATAGAAAATTTTGATGAGAAAATTCAATCATGAGGAAGGAATTAAAAAAAATATTACTTTACGAAATGTATAAAGTAAAAATAAATGAATATAAACTATTGAGATTATTAGAAATTATGTAACATTATATCCACAATATATATATATATATATAATTGGAACAAAAAATTCATAGTTGATTATATATAAAAATATAAAATATATATTCTATATTGTAATTAACCACACAATCTAATCATAAATTGAGTGTTATTTTATAAAATGTCACATTAAATAAAATCAACAACTAATTAACCCATTATAAAATCTGATGTATAATATACAGTCCCAATCATGTGAGGTGGGCACAAAGAATTTTAATTTAACTTGTTCCAATAAGTTGAAGACCAAATTAATAGATATTATTTTTTATTCTATTATTTTGTTAATTTTTTATAATTGAATAAATACAATAGGAAAAAATGGGAATTATAATTTAAAATATAAATTATATTTTACTATCAACAATTTGTGGAACACACTATTATAATAAAACATTGAATCAATTAGAAATAAGAATCTTTTGATCCCAAAATAGGATTGGAATTTTTCACCTATTTTTAATTACACTGCATTATCAGGTTTGATTCACAAAATGAATGAGTAATAACATGGTAGCTAATCAATAAGAACAGAGAGGGTAATTTTTTTCTATTTGGGTCATAAAATTGAATATCAAGAAAAAAATTACATACTTCACCCATGTTGATGGTATTAACCCATATTTTAAAAATTTAGATTTAACATAATGAAGTTCTATGAATTTCCCAGTGCTCTAGACAAACAATTGAATCCTATTTTATATTAAACCAAAAAAATCAGTTTTTTCAACAATCATAAAAACCAAACCACTGTCAGTTGAAAACACCATTATTACTACTAAATTGATCACGCATGCAGAGAGTTGTGAAGGTTTCTTAGTCTATAGATGTAATATTGTGATAATTTAACAAAAAAATATCAATAATGTGAGAATTAATGAAAAGAAACCATGGTTGAACACACAACGGTAAACCTGAAAAACCCTGAATGTATGAACATGGTATGGTTAGAATGAACAAAATTGGGTTGAACAACCATTGATTAGAGATACGAAGCCAATGTATAATGGGAAATAATGAAAAAAAAATGATTTAGGCTTACTTTAGATCTATTTTATATGCGTAACATAAAGATGATGAAACCTGGTGACTTGATTTAGATTGTAAGGTGAGATCTGTTCCACCATGTCGAAGAAATCAAAAAGTTAGGGATTCAGTGAGATTGAAATTGGGTCTCCATAACGATAAGAGAAGGCCACATAATAAAACCATTGGGTGATACATAAATTTTTATAATATTTTTTAACTTAGTTATATTATAACCAATGTGAAAGATGGATATTCGCATCTCATTCACCTTAGTTATACTATAACTGATATAAAAAACGATCTTTCACTTTGGATAAATTATAAAACCGATGTGAAAGAGCATAGATTACTCACCTTTTAACATCATTTTTATGAAAACTGACATGAAAATGTAATATACCCATATTTTATGACCAGATATAAATAACTGATGTGAATAATGTTCCATAAAAAAAATATTTTTAAACTAGTCATAGACTTTTGATATTGTATAGTTGTAGTAGAAATGAGAGTTTTGAGTTCTTCCAGAATCCTTCATAAATCTCATGATTACCTTCATAAAATAAATCATTAAATGAATTTGTATGATTAATAAAGTTATATCTTTCCTTTTTTCCAATAATATTAGTGTTATTATCCAATGGTATATTAAAATCTTGATTTGGTTATTATTATTTCCCAAATAATTTCTTTATATGTTAATCTTTTTTTCATCCTCCACTGGGTGCACCAATATTTTTTTATACTATTTTTCTTCCTTTAAAATTTTAAAAGGAATAATTTATATTGTTTTAAATTTAATTATCTATAGTTGAAGAACATTCATTATCATTTTATAGAATAAAATTATTGTTCAAACATTCTATAATATTGGATTCTTTTTTCAAAATTAAATGCACATATTGAGTAGGGAATTGATTCAATATAAAATTATCATAAAAAACATGTCTTTTTAATGATATTCTTAACTAATATCTAGGAAAAGGAAATCTTATTCTCTCATCAACTAATTAATTAAATATTGAAAAATATAAAAACATATCCTATCCATTATAAATATTAGGAATACTACTAGGTTATTCAAAATATATTTTATCCATATATCACCAACTACATTGACTTTCTTAAATAAAATTATTTTTCAGAATTAATATACCATCTATATTTGAAAAAAATTATTTTAATTAAAATTACATGTTTCACATATTCAATTATTTTTTAAAATTTAAATCAATAGAAATTATAACTGTTTGGAAAAAAATATAGTAAAAAATAGATATTTTAGTAAATTCAATTTTATTCCAAATTAACAAATTTTTTACCACAATAAATTTAATAAAAAGGGATATATGATTTATTTATTAAGAAACAAAATATTGAAATAGTGTATTATATTCATCTCAATTTGAATTAATGAAAACAAAATCTATATTTTTCAATTAGAAACAAAGAAAACATAAAATATTTTTTTAGTACTTTGGAAAAAACCAAATTTCATTTGTATAATATTTTTCAGTTTTAATGAGATAAAAATAGTTATTTTGAGATAGAAAAACAACAATGGAAATAAATCAATTATACTCTAAACTAATAATTTTAAACACACAAATTGTTTTGAAAATAAAAGATTCATAATCTAAAAATATAAAAAATGTTCCCTATCTTAGGAAAACATATTTTTTTCATTTTTTGAATTACGTATTTGATTTAAGTTTAATATAATTTATTACACAAAACAATTAAAGAACACATTTCATCTAATTTATGTTTTTATAATGGATATATATATATATATTGGGATATAATCAAAAAACATGAACTAATTTCAAAATATATTTTCATTGTAGAATCCCTCAATTTGAAACTCTATGATATGGCCAAATAGGGCTGGTTACTAGACCTCCATCATGCCTCGTTGTATTCTAGTGGCTGCTAAATTGTAGTGGAATTTTGGAGAACATAATAAGGAAACTATACCCCCTAGTACATAGTTACAACACATCATAAATAGACAAATATTAATTTTATTGAAATAGTTCAAACATTACATCATAAAATTGCAATAAAAATGATAAAAAAAGTAAAAAAATAACAATGAACCATGTATTGTTAGTCTGGAATTTTACTAAAATACATACTATAAGTCAATCAGATAAATCAAAAATATTCCACAAATAAACTCAAATAACCTCCGTCCGGGATCCTTGGTTAATCCTTTCTCCAATATCCAAAAAATCTACTAAGAAATAAACAAAAACAATGACCAATTAAATTTTCTAAACCTTAATCCGTATAATATTATTGGGTACAAAGCAATGGCCGAAATATTGTGTAGGTAAAATTCAGTAGGCTGACACCACCATGTCTTATAAAAAATAATCTGATAGTATGTTCACACAATAAAAAGTTAAATAGAATCATTAATGAATCAATTACATTAATATAAAAATTAACTTGCTTTAGAATCATGATAAGAAATAACTGATTTTATGGATTAATAATGACAACTACAACCAAAGGTCCATGTAATAATAAAAAATATGTAAAAATCCTTTTGTATAATAATATCATAAAAATTGAGCCGATTCCTATATGCATTATAGCTTAAATTGGCAAATCACCATGTGTAATCATTTTAGTATAATCAGGTAAATCACATTATATAATCATTCAAGTATAACTAGAAAATCAGAACATGAATTTCAGTATGAAACTAGGCTAATCCATAAATATTATAATTTCATCATGAAACAAATCCAATCTATCTATATAATTATTAAAAAAATAAAATACTTCCAAACCAAATATATAATCATTTTAGCATGAAACTAAACCAAGCCCTATATATAATAATTACAACAAGACACTAGACCAAGTCCTCAATATAAGAATTACATGATGAAATTAGGCCAAGACCAAAATATATGATTTACAAAATTGAGTCAAAACATATGTCATAATGGTAGGAATGACACAACATATATCATAATCCAAAATGGAATGACTAGCCAATTTCCATTTGTATTTTAATTAACCTTTCATTCATCATATTATATCTTTATCCATTATCATTATAGTATACAAACCCATCTCAAATAAAATTATCACTGATCATTTCAATAAAAAATCAATCCATTTTCGAAAGTGATAATATTATAAGTACTAACCTATGGTGTCATGTTATGTTAAAAAATATTTTACGTCATTAGATAGTTTCTTATTGGTCAAGGATAGGTGCACTGTATAGGTATCTAAAAGATAGGCCTCAACACTAGTTGGACCAAAAGAATCTAAGTACTAGAAGAAAAATATGAATATCATCACTCATTATTATGTTAGGTAATGTGTACATTGTTCTAGTGTAATCAAATAATATTTCACATAGTTAAGAAATCAAATCAATCTCTAGGTATTTATTCTAAAAAACCAACCATTATCTAGAGAATAAATAATAACTCTAAATAGGTGATGCCTTTAAAGAATTAATTTGATGATGATCACAAGGAAAAACTACATCACATAAGCATCATGGTCGAAACCTGATTCAACCGCAACTAGAAGATCACATTGTGAAAACATAGAATTATGGAAGGAAAAGGTATCGGCCAATGTAAAGGAAATCACTATACTAAGATCTCTAGAAGAGAATTAGTCACTCCAAAATTTTCTAAAGACACTCTAGGGTTAAGAAGATAAGGTTTCATGGAGTATGAAAATAAAATTATATGAACAATGTGATTTAAAACCATCAGTCCCACGATTTTCATGACATGAAATGCTTCCACAATGTAAATTTTTCAATTTATAAGATATGATGAAAAACAAGTCTCATTGAGATAAAATAACCCCTATTGAACATTTAATGATGTGAACCAGTTTTATAGCATGTAGACAGTTCACACTATGAACTAATTCATAGAATCATCCCAAAAATAGGTTCATGTTGTGTAACAAGTTCATGATGTGAAATTTTTTATAAGAAGGTCTTAGCAAATATTTTATAGTCAGAACCCCAAACCCATTAATTGCATTAAAAACCCATGAAAAATTCCTATAATGCCTTTGAAACATTTTTACCTAGATAATTTTAATTCAGAAAAACCCAAATTCAGAAAATTTAGGTCAATCTAACTGATAAAAGATCTGCATCCCCAAAAGAAACACGAACACTAAGGATTTAAGAAGAAAATAAACTCAAACTAAAAGAGTTTCAACTAAAATTGAATGAGGAAATACCTAGAAAAGTACAGGATATTAAAACCTCCTCCATACATAATATATTATCTCATATCTTATCAAAGAATAACTGTGGTGTATAGCAGAATATGTCTAGACATTACGCTCACATATCAGATTAACTCTCCAAAGAATCCTCAAAAACACACACATTCTTCCACTAAACTATAACTAGATGTATAGTCTTTTTTAAGAGAAGATTATAACTACAATACATGCTCTGTATTATATGATCCAAAAGGGACACATATACAACAGGAGGAAAATTATCAACATCTACTATATGAGTAGCGTGATGATGATATCTCCAAATTTTTTCGAAACATGTAACAAATCATACATGGAACTATAATGTTAAGAAAATAGAAATTAGTACACCCATGGAAAACCCTTTCCATAATTAAAAACAGAATTAATAACTCAAGTGTTAGAATTCATAGTTTTCTGATATGACATTGACCCATTCTAGGTGACACCTAAAGGAAAAGATGATGACCCACCTCATACTCCAAAGTTCATCTCCAGTAGTCATAGTAAGATTTATTCATTCTCTGTGTGGTCACAACCGACCATTGGATCAACAGAACTAGGTTAGAAATATCATATATGAGACTATATCCATCAAGCTCCAATTCACCTACCTCTAGAAACGGTGAATAACCTGGCGTGCCAAAACAATCCTCAAATGTTTCTATCTGTATCAATTATTGGATGTTTTTATTATACAAAAACTCTATGTGTTCCATATCTTACTAACATTAATCATCAAAATAAAAAACATGGGCCTATAAAATATCCTCTAGAATCTCAATATTCTGTTTATATTTCCCATAAATATGAGAATGATATGCTTTTATTATAGGACCTTGTGATATTAAAGACTTTTCAAGACCCATATAGGGATGAAATTTGAAATAGTGATCTCTATAAGAAACAATAATGCTCAAAAGCTCCTGAAACTAAACAATATATTACATGTAAGGAGATAGATCATCAAAAGTGAAGGTATCCCTAATTGAAAAAATTGGCTATATTTTTTAGTTGATCCAAAATCACCTATACTACATCATTTTTGCATGGTATCTTAAAAAATGTGGTAACAAAATCCACAGTGACATCATCCCATTTCCACTCCAAAATTGGTAGTGGCGTCAACATCCCAACATGCCTCTGATGCTCAGCCTTCACTAGTTAACAGATGAAAGATATCACAATGAATTTATAATACCTCTATCTCCATTATAAGCCATGTGTACTCTCTATGGATATCATGATACATCTTTATTAGACCTGAATGTACCACTAATCTGGAATCAGGAAACTCTATCATCATCTCATCTGAAAAGAACATATTAACCTATACTCATCAATAGAAAATAAGAGTATTATTTCTGCCAATAGACTATCATGTTAGTGGATCCTAACTATATATGTTTTCCCTTAGAGATAATTCCTCCTGATCAGATAATTGACGAATCTTCATCCAAGAATAACACACAGGTATAGCTGATGTTGATGTTTGATATACTTGTAGATGGGACTCTAGAACATCTAGTTGAATGTATTCAAAGAGATCCATTATCCACCACTCTTTTCAAAACAACCAAACTACCTCTATCTATGTATTTAATCTTATGTAATTGGTATTCATGTTACCATTTCAAGGTGTATAAGTGAGATTGATGTTAAAATATTTCATATGCTTAACCCACTCCCTCTAGTAACGGTTCTGGTCTCACTGAGAAAATAAAAAGTTATGGATCTTTTGGTATTTGGTCACCAAAAACCTAACACCCAAAATTTAGGGTATCCATCTTCTTAGGGAATTTACCACCACCACTAAATTCAGATCAAGAGGAGGATGATTCTTATTAATCCATATTAGCTGTCTAGAGCCATAAGCAACCATTTCATCCTCTTGCATCAAAACTACTCTGATTACATAAAATAATTCATAATAGTACATAGTATATTCCTTACTTATAATAATTAATGTTAGGATCGGTATTAAGTTCATCCAACCTTTCAGCACCTAAATAATTTCACTGGTAAAAATATGAAAAAGCAAACATCACCCTATTATTGGTCAGACCAGAAATCAATGATACCATATGGGAGAAGTCCTATATTAACCCACACTAATAACCTACTAAACCTAGTGAACTGTGAATCTCAAATACATTCTTTGGAATATTTAATGATTTCATGGTTGAAACCTTCTCTAGGTCCACTAACACTACAACATCTGACATAACATAGCCCATGAAATTTTCTTTATCAATAAAGAAACTACATTTAGATGTCTTTTCATAAGTGTAATTCTCTCTCAATTTAATGAATATGATCCCACGATTTTTTGAATGATCATTTGATAGCGTGGAGTAAACTATGAGTTCATCACGAAAAAACACTAAACACTAATATTGGAAGGAATGAATGATTTGACTCATCAATGTAAGTAATACTACTCATGCATTCATTAACCCAAATGGAATCACTATGAACTCATAAAATCGATAAATTATCCTAAAATTAGTCTAAGGTTTTCTGGATTATATCACTCTCAGTTGATGATACCATAATCTCAATTCAATCTTAGGGAAAATTCGTGCTTCATTCAGCTGATCAATTAAATCATTGATGTGTGGAAGGGGATTCTGGTTATTGACCATCGTCTAGTATAATCGAAAATATTCAACACATAATCTCAAAGTCTCATTATAATTTTGGTGAAAATAATTCAACAAACTCATCATGACATACTGGTTAACATGAAATCCTTATCTTCCATATCATCCAACAGAACCATCAACTCTCTAAAATCCACTTGTGTTGCCTTATAAGGTGGAATAGAAACTAGATCTGATGTCTCCACCAACTTGAATAGGAACCCGGTCCCCAGTTCAAGTGGTAAGCCATATAAATATTTGGAAAAAATATCCTAAAATTGTCTACCATTTGAATAAAACTATCTTCCAACATCCCACCGTCATCTAGAGTAAGTCATACTATCTGATACATGAGAAAATAAAATCCATACTGAATTAGTTCTACATGACCAGCCTGAAGATCTCACTCACCCTATTGAAAAAAGATACCTCCATCTAAAGATAAAAATTTAAATATCCCCATGTTAGATTTAATATGATACGTGTATAAAACTCACCAATCCATACACAGAATAAACTGAAAACCTATCATTTCAAATACAAATAGTTCCTAAAAGAAATGGTAACCACCAATTGCTATATTTCTTTCCTTTAAATGTTTAATATTCTCTGAACGCATACCCAATGGTCTGTTGATGGTTTGGACTCTATCCAAGATGTCCACATCCAATACCAAACCATTTTATAAAAGATAATATATAAAGAAATTTGACTCTCTCATGTCAAACAATTCATAGGCAAGGGTAAATGATACAAGAATCAAATATCTGATAGTACAAGGTCATGCATCCAAAATAGGTGGAGTAGAATAAATAATGTGCAACAGACTTTACCCTCTTCCTTGGGATCCAATTTTACCCCCTATATTATTCCCTCTACTCAGTATGAACAATCCAATAATGGGGTACCACACCCCATTCCTCATCCTGAAATTCCAATGGAACTCCAGCAACCAGTATACTTAGGGGTAGTTGAGTACTTCCCAGACACTTGTACTTTGATTTATTCCATTACACTAAATTGTAACAAAATTCCCATAAAACAGCCTATTGATATCCCATCACACAGTAATAATGACATTCTAGAGTATATAATGGACACTGAGGCCCCTTTTGGCCAAACACACCACACTAATAGAACTAAAACAGGCCACCATCCTATTACATCTTCCCACTACCCTTGATGCACATTATTATATTTCCATAGTGATAACTGTCATAGTGGTGCATCTTCACACAAGAATAATAGATCCTAATTCAACTAAGTTAAATATCCTAGACAATGATTGACATCTCTCTCAAATTCAATTATGCGATGAGAGCCTGATTCATCTGGTTTGAAATGCCACTCAAGTAAACAATCTCCACCTATAACCTAATCTAATAGTGAAGAACATACTGGAAAGACCTTTCCCTAGCTACATCATTAGATACTAAAAATAGTGAAAACCAGTTAAATTCAGTGAGACATCTAAAATAGTATATCATTTCCAAAACCTCCCACATCAGGTGCATGAACCTTATATCCATATCATTCCTAAATTTCTATGGATAGAAGTGTCCAGAATTTTTTTTCTAAAATTAAATCCAGGATAACTCTTATTGCTTCCCATATTTCTCTAGAGAGTCCCCCTAACTCTTGGTGGTCCACAAGGAATGTATAAAAAAATACCCACCCTCTGATCTATGGTTGTATCAATTTTCTTGAAGACTATTCAGGCTGACACAATCCAAAACTTAGGTTCCTAGGGGCCTCCCTCCAAGGTGAATGTAGGTGGATACTACACCTAAAACTCTCTCATCAGATAAGACATAAAATTATCAGTGCCAATAGCATCCCCTTTCATGGATCACATGACCGCTAGGAATATTTTTAGAAGATGAACATCCATTTGATCCTTAGGGGTTACAAGAAGCTCAAGTTCATCTTTGTTAGAAGTTTGTTTATTATTGATCTCTCCACACTCAATTTGAAGATTATGAGGAGGGATTTTTTTTAAAAGAAAAAAATATCTCCTTATAACACTGGTAAAAAGAATTTCATCCTAAATAGGTGGAAAAAAATGGATAACCACTGGCTCATAGTCTCTCTAAACATGGATTAAAAAGTGAATTGGCATGACATAACAGATCTTTCATTTCATTTATCAGACATAACAATTCTCTCATTTTTTAGTTTATATAGAAAAATATATCACATTGAATAAATATTTCCCTATAATGAAAAATTCAAGTCAATTATTATATATAAATTCCTATCACAATGCATCCAAACTAATATCACAATATTTAATTCATGAGTATAAATCTTGTGAAATAATAACATCACCTAACATGTAAGTCATCCAAGGTGAAATAATATCACTCGTAACATGTGAAAATCATGAGAAACAATCACATACCTAGGAAATAATATTTACCCCCATAAATTGGTTATCTAATATTATTTAAAAGATCATTACCATGTCCCTACACATTATATTCTCTTTTATACCTTTCCCTTGTTGTAAAAAAATTAAAAAGAAAAAATGATTTTCTGATACAACATTTTGAAATCCCCCTAATGGGAAATCTATCAACTGGCCAAACCTGGTTGGTTACTAGACCAAAAGTGTGACTCCTAATTTGTAAATGGTTATAGACTAACATCATAGGTGTATGTAACATAGTGGGAATACTATATCCATGTTAAAATTTTACAAAATAGAGGAAATAATCAAACATCATAGTGACAGAAATAAAAAACTATGAAATATTAAAATTGGAAGATAAAGGATATGCCCATTAAAGAAAATAATAACGGAACATGTATTTTTAGTATGGAATGTAACTAAATTACATGATACAATTCATTTAGATAGTATAACTAGATGACACAAATAAAATAAAAATACCCCAATCTCGAATCCCTTGTTTGTCCCATCTCCAAGATGAAACCCATCCTAAAAAAATTCAACAACATGGTAATTTTACCTTATCCATTTCTATATCCAAGTAATCTTCTTGCGTACCATGTGGTGACCAAAATAGGGTGTGAGAAAACTCAATAGAGCAACACCATCGTGTCAAAAAAAACCATTCTTATAGTAATTGAATATAATAAAGTGATAAATAAAAGTTTTAACTAATCAATTAATATAACTCAATAATAAACCTACTTCAGCATCATAATGAGATATGTGTGAGGATGTTGCATAACAATTTCAATCAAAACCAAAAATCCATGGGATAATCACATATCCAAAAAATAATCCTCTGTATAAGAATTTTAGCATAATTAGGTTGAGAATTATATGAATTACAACATAACCAAGAAAATTACTCTATTTAATCATTTTATTATAAAATTAATAAACCTTATTTATAATCATTTCAGCAAAGGTGGTGCAATAACTATATGAATTTTATCATTAAACTATTCCAAACACTATATATAATTATTTCATCATGAAACTATGTCAATCAATATATATAAGCATAACAACATGAAACCATTCCAAGACCTATACGTAATCATTTTAGTAAGAAACTATCCCGAGACCTCTATATAGGAATTGAAACATAAAACTCAAAAATACTTATATATATGTATTACAGTATGAAACTATCTAATGATATTTATATAATAGTTACTGCATGAATCGAAATGTATGTTTTATTGGAAGGAATAATACAATAAAATATCACAATATACAATTTCCAATACATCCAATAATAATTTCTCTGCAATTACACTTTCATTTATTAGATTATATCTTAATATTATATAATTCTAGTATAAAAACCCATCTTATGTAAAAGTATCACTAGCAATTTTAATAGATAGGTAATCTATCTTCCAAAGTAATCTGATAATAATTAATCACTTGTGGGCTCATGTCATGCTAAAACATGTTTTAAGTCATTATCTAGTTCATTGTTGTTCATTATAAGGATCTCCCTGTGGTTATCCAAAATCTATGTCTAGACACTATTAGGTCAAAAAGAATCCAATTATTATAAAAAACACATTATTATCATCATTAATTATTCTATTAGTTAACATGCATGTTGTGTTGGCACAATCACATTCTATTGCACAGACATAATGAAATCAAAACAGACCATAGGTATTTGTTCTAGACAACTTACCTTTATTAGAAAGTCAATGTAACACTCTCTAAAGGGACTTACAAGGAATAATAAAGGTTTATGATATCACATTTAAAACCTATATCATACAAACATCATGATCGAAACCCGATTCAAAGGTGGTAAAGGTATAACACTATAGTAACAGAGAATAGTAGAATAAAAAGTGGGAAACCAAAGTGAAGGGGCCCAATTGAGATTAAATGCTATACAGAGACAACTGGAAGGGAAATAATTGCTCTAAAATTTACAGGAGTCAACCTATAGTTTTTGAGGAAAGGCCACATGGAAGATGAAAATAAAATCATACTCAAAATATGGCTTAAAACTACTAGTCATGAGAGATTAACAACATCATCCACTTTAAAAATGTGAATTTCATGATTTATAAGATATGATGATAAATTTTTTTTCTTTGGTTCAAATAACCTCGATTAATCATTTCATGAAGTGAACTAGTTTCATAGTTTTTAAATTCTTCATGATCTTAACAATTTGATGATCTATCTCGGGTATTAGGTTCACATCATGTAACATATTCACAATTTGAAAGTGTCCATCAATCATCTCTCAACCTGGCTTCTATAAGAAAAACACTGAACAACCTCTAACGCCTTCCAAAACCATGAATAACTATCATAGTCCCTTTGACACATTTATAATTAGACTTTATTAATTAAAACAAACATACATCCCTAAAAGTTTGGTCATTTTCCCTAGAAAATGTCTTCAACCTAAAAATAAACTCATCGACCGAGGTTTTAAGAAGAAAATAGTGCCCAACTATATGAGTTTCCAAAAAACTCATGATACACATACCTATAAAATGAGGGGATCTTAATTAATTTATTCATAAAATATAAAATAAAAATAAATATTAAATGAAATTATATTTTTGAATTTTAATTTAACACTTAATGACAAAAATCAAAATAAAGTAACCATGTTTTTTTATTAAATATATATTGTTATTATTGTTTTTTATAACAATAAATCAATAAATTTAAATAAAAAACTACAATAAAAATTAATATCTTAATCAATAATAAATTATTAATTGATGTCTTCCTTTATTACTGTTCTTGAAATCTTATATGTTCATATATTATTTTGAGATGTAATTTTTTTAAGGTTTTAAAAATAAACAAATTGGTATGTCTCAATGATAATAACATTATTAATTATAAAGATATAATAACCTCATATTAATAACTTTAAATGTTTTTTATTCTCTTTACACTTCAAGGAAGAGACAAAAACACTTAAAAACTAACCATATACAATATTTTTTTATCATAAAACGTGGGAGAGTAATGATTTATTGTGTTTATGTCCTATTCTCAATTTTATGTTCAATAATCCATTAAAAACCCATAAACACCTATGAAAAACAAATGCTATCTAGGTTAAAAGAGAGTAGATTTAAATTTCCTAAAAAATTCTAGAATCATTTATTTAATTAATAAATTTAATATAAAGAAAATTGATTACTCAAAATATATCATCAATCAAATATTATGAAATATTATGGATTCATCTATGTGATGTGAATATGAATATAGACATGGATATTGAATTTTTTATCAACTCAGTAATGGGTAAACTCCTTAATTTATTATAAAAATATTTAAAATACATTAAAATAAAATAATGATGTTATTTCACTTTTATCCGGACTCCTAGGTGGTTAGATTCCCAATAAGGATGATAAAGAAAATTAGGTCACGGTTGATGGTGAGGGGAGGCATTCTATTGAAGCGAATGTTTGGAGGGAATCAGTGGGTTAAGTTTACCATGGTGGTGAGGGGAGTCATTGATAGGGTATGGGAAATGGTGAGGATGATGGGTGTAGAAAAAGGGTGAGGTGGGGATGGCTTGGAGTGGGGGAAGGGGGTGAGTGATTATGGAGTGGATTTATAAGAAATGGGATCAACTGAGTAGGGGATACTCAAAACATGTTACTTTTTAAATTAAATAAATATTTAGTAGTTGTTTTATAAAATAACTAGTAAAAAAATTTATTTGTATTTGGTGTTGGTTTTATAAAACATTATTAAAATATAAAAATAGTTCAGTGACTGTTTTTTAGTGCCTTTATTTACATATTCATTCCTTGTTAATCTTTCCTTTATTTTTACAACTCTTGTAGCTAGAACAATGACCTTTTTCCTCGTATTGTATTTTTTATTTTTTTATTTTATCTTGTTTTTTTAATATTTGAATTAATTTAACTATTTAATCCTTAAAAATTTTGAGAAGACCTGGAGAATATTCCCATCTCACATCTCCAAATATCCTCACTAGGGATTTAATACCACACATAATTCATATTCAACTTTTCTTTCCTCAATGGACTGCTCATGAGTGTTACAATAATATGAAAACTATTAGGTAATGAAGAGTGTTATACCAAAGCACAAACCTTGTCAATTAAATTCATTCCCACTGAATTTAGTTGACTCGTCATGGTGTTGAATTAGTTAACATGATTAATAAAAATATTTCCTTTAATCATATTCAGTTTGAATAACCATTACATCGAGTGTGGTTTATTTAACATAAATAACTTCTCATATGTATTCATGAGAGATTTCAGCAACCCAACAATCATCTGTTACTCTATGGTGTTGAATGAAATCTTCATTCCAATGTAAGTCACATTGCACCCAAAGTATTTATATCCATTAACCCCCTCTCAATATTCTCCATCGTTGTTGGTTTAACACCCAAAAGTGGAAAGTGGATATTTTTCTAATAATGATAATATTTGACATATATCACCTAATAATTGAATTCAAATATATATAAAGGATCAATATTGACCTTAACATCATTCATATCCATCATTTAGCTTGATAAATTCATCCTTGATTTTATAAACTCATTCATTGAGACAGGTTGTTATAGAAATTCCCCAAAAAACAATGATAGTCCATTCCAAAAGAAGAGAAAAGGGTAAAAAATAAAGAACAAAAATAATAAAAATAGAATAATATTTACATGGTTCAAGAGTAATCTTTACAAACATAGAGTTATTGAACAAATATCACTATATTTTAGAGACAATTAAAGGGCACACCCACTAATTATAGAAACCATAGCACAAATTGATCTCATAAAGAGACAGTGATACATTATACCATATTTATATATTTCCAAATATATTTTTTTCTTATAAAACATTAAAAAAAATAGTCATGTATGTTACGTTACAATACTTATTCAAGTAATGTACATCTTATTATAGTACCATGGGTAAATACATGAAACTATAATACCATTTTCAGTGGCTCTAGTTAGTTCAACTATAGTACCCTTCACATGGTGGAAACATCCACCATCCTAAATATATAGGTAAAACTATGAGAGTTACATATTTTTGTATAGTATATATACTCTAAATTTAGTTAAACTTCATATTAGGGTTCATGATCCATCATCCAAACATTATATTGATTTCTAGTACAAATAAACTTTGTAAATGGACATATGGTGGATTGTGTCACATAAAATACCTATATAATCTCGGTAGTTTTTATGGGTTTATATACACCACTCATATTATATGATTATGAATGATATTCATCATTATATCGAAATTTATAATGATCTTATTGGTTTTCACTTAAGATAGTGCCAATTTGAAATTTTACACTTAAGTGACTATTCTATATGTAAAAAAGGTTTTATTTTATTATAAAGGCAAATAAGATTTTTTTTTCATTTTGAATATGTAATTAAATAATATTCATTTAATTAACTAATTAATGTAGATTTATAAAATAAATAATTATATTTTATATTATAAAGACAAAACCATGAGGATAAAATAAATCTCAATTAGTATTTGTGTTACATGAGAGAATCTCATAGGGATTACCAAAGAGGAAAGTTATACACCTTTATTATGAGTTTTGTATAGTAATTTTATAAATAAATAAGTTTGAATAATTTGTTTTCAAAATAAAAATAAAATTTATATTGTACTTAAATTAAGTTAATAGGTTTTTAAGCTTTGTTTATGTAGATTTAAATTTTGAATTATATATTTTATGATGATATGATATGGATCTATGGGTTAATATAATGTAGGGGAGTCACATTAACTACTTTTAATATAATAATTTGTGAAATATTTTGCGTTTAGTATAGTGTGATTGTTGTACTTGAATTTTGTGGAGATTTCCATTAAATTTTTTTAGGACCACTTATAATAAATAATATACCATGGATTTTGGAAATATATGTAGGCTAAATTTGAGGTGTTGAATTTTGAGATAATTAATTTCTGTAATGACTTTAGAGTATCTATTTTTTTGTTAAATCTCATAGCATGTGATTATGAAATCATTATTATAAAAGATCTAATTATTCTATTTTTATTGTTTTATTCAGATCTCATGTGATTTAATAGATTACATATATATGAATATGTTCTCTTAAACTTCATGTTCTAATATGTTTAGGGATTGGTTGTGTTTTTGATCTTCAATTCAAAGAAGATCACAAGGGTAGACCTTGCTGTAAGTGATATGTGTTGATGAATTCTTGGGAAAGGTTGTGAGTTTGATTTTTTAAGTCAACTTTTATTATTTCAAAACATGGATAATTTATATATTTGTACTTACCCTATAATGTATTTGGATTGAAAGAAATAATTATTTTGTTTATAATTGTTATATAATTTAATAATATCAATAAAGAAGTTTATGGATTATTATCTAGAACTCAGTTTCATTATTTTGTTATTTGTTTAGTCTTTTTATATTTTTTTTTATTTTCCTCAAATGAGTTTTAACTCCTTAGTTTCTTACATCCATTTCATTAATTATAAGTTGTTACTTTTATTAGTTAGGAACATATATATTCTAGAATTATTATTACCTATACTCGGGTAAAATGTTACATTTGTAAAAACATAATTTTACCCCCTCATGAATCTACATTACATAGTCAACATATGGTATTGGATATTACCCAAAAATTTATTTCCTTACACTAATGTGTAGAAACGAAAATATTTTTTATGATATATTTTCTACCGATCAGATATTTAGAGGATATAAAAGTGAATCAAACACATATATTTAGTGGAATTGATTATGAATATCAGGGATAAAGGATATAAAATTATGTTATTAATACTATATGTTTTAATTACCTAATGATAATAAAATAATAAATCATAAAAAATTCTGAACATTAGTCATGAGGATAAATAAGTGTTTTAGTTGATTATTTGAGTCCAAAACACACTTTTATGTGATATAGAATGGAATATCTATAGTAAAGTATGTTTTTTTAGAATATATTGGTGTATTTATAAGAATATATAAATTATAAATTCTACAATGTCAAAATTTCATGAGACTAATATAGTTATGGTAAGAGAAAAATATCATTATTTTTTATTTTTTTAACAGAAGATCTAGTTTTGAATTTACAACTATGGATTTTGAATATCTTAAATAGATTAAAGTCTCATAGAAATAATGTTATTAAAGATGAAAATATGGTTGAGAAAGTCATTAATATAATTTTGAAGGGGTGGGAGTAAAAAATAACTATTATTTATGATACTAATACTATTACTAAGATGATCCATGGTTATATTATCAAAATATTGATTCCATATGAAAATCATCTAAAGATAGATATTGAGAAAAAAATCATTGGAATTTTGTTTATTTCTCTACAATTACTTCCAATGTTATTATATGTAAATTTAATAATTAAAATAAATATAAAATTATTCATATGTTATTAAGATTGAGATTACAGAATGTAATTTTTCACAACTAATATTCAGATTTTATAGAAAAATAAATTTAGTACAATAACATCCAAAACAAAAAATGTGATAAGTATGAAAACAATTAGTGGGAGAGGATATCTAATGGATGTTATTTTTATAATTTTAATAAACATAGATATATTTAACCATAATTTCCAATGATGAAGATAAAATATAATTAATCAATAATATATGATAAACATAATAAGAATAAAGTGATAAAGGTGATCTATAATTATAGTGTGAGTGAAGATAGATCTCTTGATATTTATTTGGATGGTAATTATTGTCACATGTTCAGTACTTTCAATGATAATATTCCTCTAGAAGAAATTGTTTTATTGATAATGTATGTTTTTAATCATTAATGAACATTTATTCAAATCCTTGTAATCTGTATTCTTCATGTGATGAGGATAAAAATTATCCATCATCTAAGGGAATGAATAAATATGTAATGAATGTGGAAGAAACATATCTAATGGTATTTAAAAAATAAAATGGGGATAAGTTAAAGATTTTTAAATCTAAATGTTCTATTTCTAAACTTACTTTAATATTGAATTAAAAACTAATATTATTTTAAAAACATTTAATAGTAATAATGAAGATTCAAAGATAAAGTCAAAAGTTGAAAATCATAAGGGTTCTCTCCAATTTTACTAATGAATTTAATTTTTAATATAATATTATAAAAGTCTTGAAACCATATAGTACATATTATATAGTACAATTTATATCATCAGATAAATTAAACAACCAGGACAACTATTTTGTCCTGGAATATTCACCCTTTTCCCTATCAGTCAAAGCAGTTGTCACTAGAAGAAAATGTTCCATGAATAAGGTACAAAAATAAGGAACTATTAATGATTTTTTTAAAAATAATTTTATGTTTTTTATTATTTGGGAATTATTTAGTTGTGGGTTATTAAAATTAATTCATTGGAGAGTAATTAGTTTAATATTTTGGTTACTTATGTTCAACATCTTTTTTATCTTGTAAGATATTAGTTTTTCCTAAATAACTCATTTTGATATGCATTTTGATGAATAGTATGGAATTTTCCTCTACATATTTTATAATAAGGGATACTCATCGGATGTTGAAGCTAGACATGGAAGGTTTAAATTTGTTCTAGTAGAGGATAAATAAGAGCGAAATAAGAGTATCATTAAATTTTCCATAAATTTTTCAAAAATGATATCAATGGGGTTATTTTAGTCCAAGGATATACTGAATAATTTAACAAGGAAAATAATGAGGGTATTAATTAGGAATAATAATATTTAGTATTATGATGATGAGGAGTTCATCAGGTCTGTATTCCCTCTTCCCAAGGTAGAAATATTTCCCTTCCATTAGATATTGTGGTGTCTTTTTTATGTGTTTGAATGGATTGTGTGATGTTTTGCTTCTAGTATCTCTCTGAAAATAAATAATTTTGAGTGGATTCTAATTTTAGTAATTAATTGATATTTGGAATAGCTAAATCATGGACTTATGAATGGATAAAACAAATATTTTTTATAGGAAAATAAATCCATATGTCTTTCTTATTATTCAAAATGCAATCTTCATTTTTGTGTTGGGTTTAAAAAAAGAAAAAAAATATATGTTTTTAGTAAAAAAATTAAATTTTAACAAATAGATAATTGATCATAGATTTTAATTCATTATCTTGTTACTCAAGTTTAATATTTTTTTTTAATTAAAAAATATTTTGTATTCATTTTCTTCGTATGACACTAATATTTAGTTGAATAAATGAATCATTTTCATATGTAAAAATTTTAATCAAATTATTTTCATGTTTAAATAGATTCATATATGTTTTATGATAGGTTTTAAACATTATTTATAGACTCTCATAATATATTTATTTTATTTTTTATTTTTTATTTTTCTCATGATCGAATCAATGATATGGTCATTCCATTTACCCATATAGACCATTGACCTCTAGTGTGATAAAGGGTGCATCATCGCAATTTATATTTCTATTTCATTTTTAGAGGTTTCATAGATTTTAAATTGTGTTTATTATGAATTAATGTGATTACTAGAGACTTTATATAGTTGATCTTGATAATGATGGGTGATGGAGTAGATTTAATATAATTATTTTTGATGAAATATTTGATTAGAATGAAATTATATAAGTGAATACTTATTAACACATTACATTTGACATATATTATATAAATTATGGTCTTATTTTACTTGGAAATTCATATATTTTTTTGGATATTTTATTAATACGACATGAATAATGAGTAAAATTATATAAATAAATAACATGTTATGAATAATAAACTATTAAAAAACAAAAAAATGATATTAAAAAATATACAACACAAGACATATGTTATAAAATTTTAATTTTTTTTTGAGTTTTTTAGAGCACGTTATATTTTTGATAAAAAATTTATATAAAATAATATATATTGTTTAAAAATCATGAGTTTTTACTCTAGGTAATTCTATAACAGTCTATAGTGTATTGTGGATTACTTTTAACAATAAAAAATTTATGTTTCTAAAAGTCAATTTTTTTAGTGTATGAATACATTGTCATTTTCCTAATATCAACAAATGTACTTACTTGACAAACCTAAATTTACTGACCAGTTAATTAAAGAGAATGCTTAATGAAGTGGATATCACTATGTGATTTATAGTAATTGTTAAATTTTATCTATTTTAAAAATGAAAGTGAGATAAAGGATACTTTTGATATATTATAATTCCTTTTAAAAAAATAATTATTTTTTAATATAAATTTTATGTAGTAAAATATGAAATTTTTTCATTTTTATGCATCTTATTTTTCACGAAAAATGAAATTAATTTTTAATTAAATTTTAAAAGTTGACATTTTATTTTAAATATTTAGACCCAAAAGTCATTTACTGAAATTACATACATTGTGAATATAGTTATAAAGAAAAAAATGTATAACCTATAAAATTAAGGTTTAAAACATATTATATCCCTCATACATTCATAATAAAACACATGAAGGTAAAAAAATTATAATGTTAAACCACTCAAAATTATTATTTAATGAGAAATATAAGTATGTTAAAAAGTATTTTTATACAGAATTATAATGAAGAATATATTTTAATAAAATTTAGTGTGAGTAACAGATTATTGAGTTTAGTTGGAGGCCCAAATTGATAATATATTTTTTACTTATTTGAAACAAATACATCCATGGAAATGAAGAACATTATTTATTTTTCATATTAGAAAGCATATTCTCTATAACTTAATTTTTTTATAGAAAATAAAGTATTTTTTTTGTTTAAAGAAAACAAAAAAAATGTATTGATATAAATATATCAATATGAGTGTATACATGTATATATGTTTCGAGAATATTTTATTATATTTATAAATGTAAAAATTTTATAAAATATTCTACAAAATATTTAGTGAACATTTGATGTATAAAATAATTGGTGGTAAAAATTTTCCTATAATTATTATCAAAAGTTTTGTGATTAATTTTGGTTTATTTTATATGTTTTGTGTATTTTATGTATACATTTTATAACAATATATTTCATTTTTATTATAAATGTAAAAAATTGAATTTATAGAAATATATATTTATTATTTTGATGGAACACATATTATATGTTATGTGTGATTCAATTATTATGTATATAGATTTTTTATGTTTTAAAATTTATTTTTTTTAATTTATTTTTCATTTATGTTTTATGTTATGCATGGATTTAGTATATTATCTATAATCATGATTTTTATTTAAATTCTTTTTCAAATTTTCTAAAGTGAGGGATCTAGTTCAAAACATATGTTCTATTAATTGAGTATAAAACATAATTTTGTAACTATTTCTTCTAGAAATGGGGATGACCTTGTTTGTTTAAGGTTCAAACTTTCCAATTGGTTTATAATAGGTTTATTCATAGAACCCAAAACATCCAATGATTCAATATCCATTTGGACCTACTTTCCAAAGGTAGGTGCCCATTAGTTATGGATTGATGAGGCCTAATAATATTCATTGGTCGAGAGGATGGAAGGTCAGACTCATCACACCTTTTTGGGGGGACTTATTGCCTACTCCAGGACACTCTTATAGATTTAAGTTATGTTCATGACTCCTTATTAATTTACCAAGCATGAAAATGAGTTTTTCCTTTAGACTTTTCAATCAATGATTGATATGTACGGGATTTATAGAATTTTTTATATGTATTTAAGGTTCTTAATCGATGGAGAATCATCTGTATGTATTAGAGATCCGTAATCAATGGTATCCTTAAATAAATTATATAGAAATCTCATGGTCATTATGATAACCATTCTAGTTTTAAAGCCACTCCGTGGGGCACTTGAAGTTTATTTTCATTCAAAAAGACAAGAATTATTTCAGATTTGGAATTGTACCCGCAGATGGGCTACATACATATCCTTGTTAAAGAGGAATCAGAACCCACGTAGTTCAATAATTAAGATTATTTTAACATCATATGGGACGGATGATAATTAATGTGTGATGGGCTTGAACATAAAAAGGATTCCAACGTACTCTAATTTTAAGGTAGATATCAAAGACCACGTAGTTCGATAAAGATGTGTGGGGCTTACATATGATTAAAGGCCCAAAGGGGTGTGTCGTAGTTACTTTTACACTCTAAGATCACGTGAGTCGTACTTGGTGTGACAAACAACAGGTATTAGTAAACCAAATGATTTTTGCTACGAAAGATGCAGTCATAATGAATGATATGGGGCTTATGTATGTGTGACTACCCAGGTAAATGATGATCATAACTTAGTTCAAGAATGAAGCCCAGGGGCAGGGTCCATAAAGGTATTTGTGCTTTATAGAGAATTGGAATTTTAACTCGGTGCTTATTCGGAAAAAGGAAGCCCAAATTAATTGGTAATTATGATTAGGACTTACTCCTGAAAATGTGGCCCATCTAAAGGGAACTTATAACTTGGGACTTACTCCTGAGAAGGAGGCCCAAATTAGTGGGGACATGGGGCTTACTCTTAAGGAGGATTCCCATTAACAAGGTCCACAAAGGTATTTGTGTTTTATGGAGATTTAGATTCTTAATTTGGGGCTTACTCCTAAGGAGTATTCCCAAATTAAAGGGGGACTTTAACTTATTATTGGGGCTTACTTCTGAGAAGGATGCCCATTAACAGGGTTCTCTCATCTTAATGGATGAGGTTGAATGGAGGTAACCTCTAACTATAGTGATATAAAGTTATATAAATAACATGGTTTTTGGAGATATTCTACAAAACTCTTTTTAGATAAGGAATCCAACAAAGAAACCATGTCATAATTGTCTTTGAAGAGGGTTTTGAAGGCTATATCTTGCATAGAAATGGTGGATTTAAATAAAAGAGGTTAATAGGTAGGAGGGGCACCCAAAAAGAGGTAAGCGCAAAAGTCTTGTTTGGGCGCGCAAGTTATGGTCAAACAAGTATACATACGCGACATGAGTTCACTTGGGAAAAGGAGAACTTGTAGGGTAATACATGGGCAAGACTTGGCTCAAGACCTTAGTATTATCGCAAGATGCTTCTAGAAGGGTGGCATGCAGGTTCCCTTGAGAGGACAAGGTGGCGTGCAAGTGTCTTCATTCCCTTAAAGCCTGGACACTTAGGTGCACAAGTATTGATGAGTTCTAATACTTAGGCCTTATTATTCCTCTTTAGAGCTTCCATTATAGGTGAATAATTACCTTAGAAGTGTTCGGGAGACATCAGACAGAGACATGGATGACCAGAGCTTGAATCTGAGTTTTGTATTTTTCGTCCTTCAAATGGGGGGCCCATAGGGGGTATTTATAGGCCACCTGAGGTTTGGGAGAAATTTCACTTAGGGCAGGCAAGTGACTTGCACGCCTCATATATGGTGTGAAAGTGACTTTCGTGCCCAAGGATGGCGTATAGGTATACATGCGTGACTTAATTCCTTTGTAATAATTGATAAATCTTCTCTCTTCTTTTCTTGAGGTATTTCCCTTAGTCAATATTTGGAATATGTGATGGAACAGAGCATAAAAAAAAGTCCCCCCTCAGAGTTGGATCCTAAAAAGGAAAGAGGGTTTAACTCTGAGGAAAAAAGAGAAACCAAGATCCAGTGGTGTGCAGGTATGAGGCGCACAGGTTGCAGCACACAGGTTGTGTCACACAAGTTTTGGGATTGCCTATAAATATAAGTGTCACTTCGTGCAAAGAATCCATCTTTTGAATGATTCTCACTCTCGTCGTTCAAGTGATCTCTGGTCAAGTGGGTGTCTTTTATTTTTTCTCGTCCGCGCTTCTTTTCATTGTGCCATGCTTTCTCAGTCTATTTCCAACTTGCGCGGTAGTACTAGCACGGTAGAACTTTCTCGGTCGGCTTATACTTGCACACCAAGATTAGACTTTTTTTCCTTGATGCCTTAGCCATATTTTCAATTTCATCACAAGTTTTATGAAAAACCAACTTCCTTTAAAGTTAATTATTCGATCTTTGTACATATCCAATGGCTCCCAAAAGAATTGGATCGGCTGATGAGTTGGATAGAAAGAGAATTGATGACATAATAAACATCATTGGTCAGGATTACTATGATATCTACGACAGTACTCTCCCAGATTTGGCCAAGTACTTGAATAAGTATCATGTCAAATTACCACAGAGAAATTATCTGCCATTATATGGCCATGGTCATCTTTAAGGAGTTAATATTCCAGAGCCAAAGAATGATCTCCCGCATTCTTGGTTTCAGACATACACCCACTATTCTTCAGCAAATGTCTCGGTTTCATGATCATTTGTCAATGCTGAGATAGTGGAGAGGGCGTTTATAATGCATCATAGCCCTTGTGCCCCTGATTTGAAACCTCATAAGACTGAGCAGCAGCCGCATTGCTATCCATCTATTTCGGTTATTCTGTGCATTAAGAGCAGCAATAATGGTGTGAACTTTCCAATATTTTCTCCATGCCATTTCCTTGCATATATGAAAATAGAAAACCCATGGTCTGATATATTTTCTGATCCCTATTAGTGGAGAGAAAACTATAATGACATTAGAACAATATCTGAAAATAGTACTCTCTCCATATGGAACTTTACTTCCAATGCTCCATTCTCAAATCCATGTATCCATCTTCCTTGTCTCTTAGACAGAAATAGAGTAACTGTTTGATCAGAAATTTTTTTTCTCAAACCGCACTCAAGAACATTCTTTTACAATTTTTCCAAGAAGAGCTGGTATCACTGTCTCTCTTATTGTATCCATTTGAATGAATGAATTCTAGGTGGTTGCTAATGAAGCGTAGAATTTCGTAAATCAAATGAAGAGTTTTGTTGAAAGCCACTTGTAATTAATTAAAACGAGAAGAGACTCTAATCTGTGGATGTCCTTCTAACTCTTGGGCATCAATAAAAAATACTATCAACTTCAATCATTTGTGCCTTCATTCTCTTGCCACATTCTTTAATTAATTTTACGTAAGACAATGGGCCTAGTAAGCATAGGTTGATTTTTTCTAGGGTAATACAAACAACCCCACAAAATTTTCATCTTTTGTTGCTCAATATTTCCTAAATCATACAAAATGTATGTTTAGCGAGCTGCGACTCGACTTTTGTTTAGAGTGACCTTGTCTTTTATTGGAAGTTTAAATTCATTCATGTCGGACATAAAAAAAGAAAAAACGCTAATGTTTGAAGATCAAATAGCTTTGAACAATTAGATAAAAATTGACTCAATTAATCAATAATTTTATTGAAAACATATTACCACATTCATGTATGGAGAAAAACTTGTAAACTATGACCTAAGAAATTTTGAATCTGTGGGATGATATGAAAAAAGGGATAAGGTGCATTCGTAGAAGTATTTACTAAGAGTGAAGTTACCACTATTTAACAAACCCGTTAGAGGGTTGAATTATACAGGGCCACTTAAGGGCATTGGCTGCATAGTCAAATAAAAGAATCTTTTGGCTGACAGGTCCATTATGTAGACTAATTATGCAAGTCCACCTAAGGGCACGTGCTGCATAGTCAGATAAAATAATTCTCTGAAATTTTATTTTTCTATTACCAAAATCCAATGAATGTTTATGGAGATTCAAATTTTCCAAAGCATAGAGTCTACTGTATGGAGAGATGTACTTGAATATGGAGAGGATATTACCAATCAAGATTGTCAATGAATTGGATGAATGTCACTTTTGTGAAGTTCTGACTCAAACATAATGTAGGGAAACATAAACCATATACTTGAATACCTTCATATCATGAAAATGACCATGGGACAAATATGTTAATGATGGATATTTTTTTGGATCCCTACAAATTGACATTAAGAAAAATAAAGACAAAATAGGTTTTTCTCCTAAGAATAATGTTGCCACTATTTGACAAACCCATTAGGGGCTTTAATTATATAGGGCCACTTACGGGAATTGGATGCATAGTCAAATGATAGCATCTTTGGGATGACAGATCTGTTATGTAAACTACTTATGCAAGCCCGCCTAAGGGCACGTGCTACATAGTCAGGCAAAATAATTCCCATGTATCAGACATTTTGTGACCAAAATTCAAGAAAAGGGTTATAGAGATCTAAAAGTATTTAAGGTTTGGAGTATGACACATGAAAATGGGTATTTTCCAATTCATGAAGGAGATACATAGACCAATGCAGACAATAATCTTGTTGTGGCTGGGTCTTGAATTGATATGCTGGACTTCACTACATATCTCATTAGAATTAGAATCACGCCAAATGTAGTTCTTGAAATATAGTTTAACGTCATTTGGGATAAGAATGTAGGAGATCTTAGTTTAGGTTTGTAGAGTTCGGACCATAATGGGGGAGAAACCTTGTGTGTTTTATAAACCTGATGTGAATGAAGACCTGCGTTCTCATACCACATTCATGTGCTCAAAGGGGGTCTTCTCAGCCAAGGGACTAAAAGTGGAATTTGGGGTTAGGCCCAATGACTTGGGGCTGGATTCGTGGGATGCTTGAACATTCCAACGTATCCCATAATGATGAGAATCAAGCCATACATAGTTGTTGAAATACCCTTTTTCAGATTTGGTTCGTACCTGTGAAGGGTGAAAGGGGACTTTAGTGCAATGATGGTTGGATCCGAGATTAAAGGTTCGGGCATTGCCATGTATGCACGTAGTCTTTGGAATATGACATGATTGAAGATCAATGTCAATGATGATTTCCTCTCAAGTGAGGGATAATGGGGGATTGTATAGTTTAACATCCTATAGCAAGGATGATGGTGCTGCACAGTTTAGTTTCATGTAGCAGAGACAAAAGGAACGTACACAGTTAAACATCATGTAGGAAAAATATGAACCGATGTGAAGAGATTGGTTTTGGGATGCTTCACGGATCAACATCGTATGAGATGGAGGTGAATAGATGTGAAGAGATTGGTTTTGGGCTTGAACATTGGGAGGTTGCCTATATACGTAGCCTAGATGGAAAGGATCAAAGTCTACGTAGTTCAATTGAAGAATGAATTGGTGATCAAGTTGTACTTGAGGACAACCTTATGATGGTGTTGGGACTTACACATGGTTAGCATCCCAGAGAGGGTTTTATGGTTGAAGATTACTCTAAGCTCATGCGATTCATGCTCAGTGTGAGAAACAAGATGTAGTTACAACCCTAATTATGCATGGTTTAACGTCATGTAGGACATAAAATGGGTTGTTTCATAGTTTAAATGATATGTATCACAAACATGGAGAGATTGGAAGTTTAACGTCTTGCAGCTCGAACGAACAGTTTAATGTCATGTTGGATGACAAAAGGGGACACAGTTTAATGGCATGTTGGACAATAGAGGGGTTATGCAGTTTAATGTCCTGCAGTAAAGACAAAAGGTACCATGTAGTTTAAAGACTTGCAGTAAGGAATAGAATAGTTTAAGGTCATATGCATGGACTAGTGCTTCACAGTTTAGCATCATGTATCTAGGACAATGAGTGAATTTGTGATACACAAAATACTTCTTCATGAATCTTGCATTGGTTGGAGTTTTAATGAGGTCCCCATCCACTGAGATTAAATAATAAGATCCATTGGAGTTGACCTTACGTATTGAGTAAGGTCCTTCCCACCTTGTCTCAATTTTTAGAGGATTCATCCCTAGAATCATTGGAGTTCTAAGGACCAATACCAATTCTTCTTGAATTAATTAATGAAGACAAACTTTTCTGTTTGAATCTTGTTCTATTCGATTATGATAGACTTCCAAGTGGTGTAGGGTGTCCAATATTTTATCATCTAATCATTCCAATTCATCCAATCGCTTTTGAGATTGTTCATCTGTAGATGAATGATCACAAATGGATACTCTGAGAAAAAGTAATTGAACCTCAATGGGAAAGACTGCTTTTGTTCCATATACAAATGAATATGGAGTTGACCACGTAGCAGTGTTGGTGGTGGTCCGATAAGCCCATAAAGCATGAAAAATTTTATCAGGCCATGTTTACTTATCTATATCCATCGTCTTTTTCCGTATATTTGAAAGAGTCTTATTTAAGGCTTCAATTTTTCCATTGGCCACGGCATGATACCGAGATGAATGGTTGGATTTGTTGTTTTATTCTTAATATAACTTCCGTTCCTTGGAAGAACAGAATTTGGTGCCATTTTCCATCAATATGATATGAGGGTCACCAAATATGGTAATTATGTTAGATTTGATTAAGCTAACAATGATTTTAGAACTAAATTCTTTGAGAGTTATTTCCTATTCCCATTTGGAAAAGAAGTTAGTAGAAGTAAGAATATACTTAAACTGCTTGGATGTAGTCGAAGGGTAAGGCCCTACTACATCCATTCCCCATGTGGAAAATGGCCATGGGTATTTAGCTATATAGAGAATCTCTGGGGGTTGATGAATGAAGTTGTAATATACATGGAATGAATGAAACTTCTTAGTGAAATAAACACAAACTTGTATCATTTCAGGCTAGAAGTATCCATGTCATAGGATTTGATCACACAATCTATTTCCAGACTCGTGGGTACCACAGACTTCCGCATGTACTTCTTTCATAACAGCCATTGTCTCTTCACCATCAATACTTTTGATGATAATTCCATCAAAAACTCGGTTGTATAGAATTTTTTCTAGGTGATCTGAGCTATCATAAAGAGTAAAATTGACCCCACATCGCCAGATTTGTTCTTTCCAAGCTCTATCAGGTGGGAGTGTTTCATTTCGATGGTATTCCCTAATAGCTATCATCCATCCTGTAGTATGACCATATTGTTCAGAAATGGAACTAATTTCATTGATTTCCTATATTCTTATTTGAACATAATTTGAAATTGTACGATTGTGGGAAATAATAATGATTGTTTTTTCCTGATTTGGATCTTCCAGATCTGTGGCTACATTATCCAATGTATCAGCTTGAGAATTTTGTGATCGCGGGACATAAGAAAATGTCGGTTCTGAAGGAAATTCCTCCATTAACTCAATGATGTAATCATACAAATAGATTAACTCTTATTTTTTTATGGCACTGTCCCCATTGACTTGTTTGATTACAAAGTCTGAATCACCTATAAACATCAAGTGATACACCTGTGCCTGAAGTGCCAACTCGAATCCTATGATGAGAGCTTGATATTTTGATATTTTTCTTCATTGTTTTAACCGCCTCCCAACAATAAGAAGGAATAGGGTAGCACTGCCTTTCCTGGGGAAATAAGCACAATTTCTAACCCAACACTGTTGAATTTAGAATCTTCCAATTTCTTCCCTATTGGACTTCGGGAAGCACCATCAAAGTAAATTTCCCATGTTTGAATATTATCTTAAATAGAGAAGACTTCCTCATCAAGAAGTTTAGTATCTAAAGATGTATCCTCTACTGAAGGGTGTTCATCATGGAAATCACCCAGAACTTGGCCCTTTATTGCCTTTTGAGACATATACTGGATATCAAACTGCTACAAAATAATTTCCCACCTTTCCAGACGTCTTTTAATCATTGGATGACTAAGGATAATTTTGAGAGGGTTATTGAGAGATACTAGTTAGACCTAATGATGTTGCGGGTAATGTCTGGATTTTTGAACTGCAGATATTAATTCTAGGAAACACTTTTCAATACTTGAATATTGAGTTTTGGCCTCAAGCATAGTCTGATTAAGATAGTAAAGGCTATTTTCATTCCCATCATCATTCTTTTGGGCAAGGAAGGAACCCAATGATTTCCCTATAGCTGTCACATAAGGAATAAGTGGTCTTACTTCAATGGGTGGCATCAATACTGGTGGACTCAAGAGATATTTCTTGAGGATATCAAATGCCTCTGGTAAATAATCAGTCCATTGGTAGGTGACTCCCTTCTTCATTAATTTGGTGAAGGGTAAAAACTTTCCTACCAAATTGGAAATGAAACTTTGAATATAGGCCAAGTGTCCTTGAAGTCCTCTTAATTCATTCAAATTTTGAGGAGGTGACATACCAAGGATTGATTTTTTCTTCTAAGGATCAACTTCGATACCACGATGGCATACAAAAAACCGGGAAATTTTCCAGAGGTTACCCCGAAAGCACATTTCATGGGGTTCATCTTCAAATTGTGTTGTCGATGTTTGTGAAATAATGATTTCCATATCGGCCAAGAGATCAAAATGGTGTCTGGATTTAGCCACCAAATCATCCACATAACATTCAACAAATTTCCCTAAGAAGGGTTTGAAGATATGTTGCATGTCATGGTGATACGTTGCACCTGCATTCTTCAGGCCAAAGGGCATTACCTGATAGAAAAACACACATTGAGGTGCTCTAAAAGCTCTATAATACTCATCCTCCGGGACATTTGTATTTGATTGTACCAATAATATCTATCCATGATGGAAATAGATTCGTAGCTAGATGTTGTATCAATTAAGTGTTCTGTGATCGGAACTGGAAAATCATCCTTGGGATAATGCCGATTAAGATCTCTGAAATCAATGAAAACTCTAATTTTTCCATTCTTCTTTTTCACAGTGACAATATTAGCCAGCCATTTGAAATATTGAACTTCTCTAACGAAGTTAGCATTGATAAGTTTATTAACTTTAGCTTAATTGTTTGTGGCATAAGTTGGGTGTGTCCTTCTTACTGCTTTCTTAAATCCTCGATGTTCTTCTGAAAAACCCAAATGATAAGTGGCAACATCAGGATCAGGACCTAGAATTTCTATATAACTCCAAGAAAATATATATTGATTTTTCTTTAGAAATTAGATATACATTTATTTCTCTTCAATATTCATGTCCGCACTAATTAATGTGGGGTGTGGCTCTTCTTTTGTACCCAGATTTATTTCATTGAGTTCATCCATAGGGGTAGAGATACCTTCATCAAATGCTAGAGGAGCATCCCTAAGATCTACCTCTTCTTCTTTAATATGTGTTACTTCTTTTGTTTTCTCTTGCACAGTAGATGATGAATCAGACTTTCCATAATCTAGGGAGATGTTAGAATTAGAGCATCTTGAAGAAAACGCTACCATTACTGACCCTATTGATGATGAAGGGTTCTCCTTGTGTAACAAAGAAGAGATGATGGATTGAGAATCGACATCATCGTTCATATCTGGAATTGCTATAAATTTTTCTGACATGGTTGATGAAGTATAGAATTTCTAGATTTTAGTAGATGAAATGAAGACATATCTATTTGAGGTTTCATCATTTCCTAGTGAATCAACAATTTCTACTATGCAGTCTGACTTGGTTTCCGTAACTGACATTATGGAGGTATCCATAAGAGTATTTGGATTTGGGTCTATCCTGAAAATTTGAATGATAGGCAACACATAATCTGTACTCACATGTATGAATGGGTTTACTAGAATCTTTTCCAAACCATATGGAGCATTAATTTTTGTAATCTCCTTTTTCGTAGACATTTACTTTCCCTCTATGTGATAGAATTATGCCTCAATGTATTGATATTCACATGTTTTGAATGGGGCTTTATCACCATTAAATGTCCCAATTTGACCATTGAAACAATATTTGAGACATTGATGGTATTTTGAAGGTATAATTGCATGTTGATGTAGCCATGGTCTTCCAAGAAAAATGATGAAGGCTGTGTCATGATGAACAAACAGGAAATCTAAATTTGATACAAGGTCCCCAAACAGAGTTCTAAGTGTAATCTCACCCAGAGGTTATTGTTCGTTTTTATCATATCCTTGAAACATCAAAGTAGAAGGAGATAAATCATATTTTTTGAGTCCCAATCGATGAAGTGTACGAATAGGGATGAGGTTTACTCCTAAACCATTAAAATGAAAGCTCATAAGATGTCTACATCATTAACCTTTCTAGATTAACAAAAAGGTCTAATATGTCCATGCACAACATCATATTCATCTTCATCTGTAAAAGATATCACTGCATGGCATTCTGCAAGATCATTCTCTATATGGTAGACTTTAGCCGCAATAATTTTAGTTTTGAATTCATGAGGACTTGAAAAAACCTCAATGAGTTCCTCCCGAAGATCCTTTGATAGATTCAAGGCATCCAAAATTGATAACTTGGCCGGTACATGGGGAAAATGTTTCAAGACATAAAATTTTTGGTCCAAAGGTAAGTGTTTCCCAACAAGAACAAGTGGTTTCACAGATGCCTTAGAAGTTCATGCTTTGGATGTAGATGCATCTTGTATCGGGGTAGGAGTTGGAAATAATTTTGGCTTTGGACGATTAGACCGGCTATGTCTATTTATTTGCTGAGAGGAAGAAGGTGTAACCTCTAATTGATCTTCCAAAATAACTATTCCAGAACTAAATCTGTCGTGTGTGCAAGAACATTCTTGTTCTTGTTGAGCCCGTAGAAGGGCTTTTCCATGAGTTTCTACTACATATACCGTTCTAGCAGGGGTAGGATTGTAATAGTGGCTTCTAAAATATCCATGTCTTCCCTTGTATCCTAAACCTCTATCTCTTTCTCTAATTCCTCTGTTTGATATAGGGAACTCAGGCTCATCAAGATCAAAATTTCGACTGGAATAAGGATCTGTTAAATGAATCATGTTTACAGAACCAAAGTCTAATTCTTCATCTGATGAAGATTCTTCCTGATTATCCAGTTTAGGTTGTGTTGTTTGGTGGGTTGGTGCCCATGGTTTTGAAGTCGATGGCATAAAATCTGCTAGAGTCAAAGACAATTTAGGCTTTGACATGAAATCGTCTTCTTCTGACTGTTCTTCTTTCTTCAAGTTATGCCCCATCTTTGAATATCTGCTTTCTAATGAAGGGGGTTTTGCAGTGGCACTAATAGCAGACGACACAATTGGTTGACTCAATTTTTTTTGTAAAATGGAATGAGTTCGTTTGATTATTTTCTAAACCATCCAATCATCATGATTCTGTGCATTTTTACTTCTAACTTTATGCCACTCACCTTCTTCCTCTGGATCAGTAGCAGTAACACATGCTACCTGGGCTGAAGAACCTTTCAGTTTTAACTGTCCAGATTCCACCATCTTTTGTAGGAGGTATTTGAATAAAAAACACTCATGAATGGGATGCCCAAAAAAATGTTGAAATGGGATATTGTTGGGGAGGTATTCATATCCTTCCTTGTTCGGCCTTTTGGGCCTTGGCAACTGAACCAGATTGTTTTTTAGAGATGAGATAAAGAATCCAAGAACTTGTTCATTCTAGAAAAAATAAATTTTTTTCTTTAAATCTTTAAAATATTTTTTCCTTTGATCTCTTTGATCATCTTGATGAGGCGGCCTTTATTTTTGACACTCAGGAGGTGGAGCCCTTCGATATGATGAAGGTTTTGATGTGGAAATAGGTACAGGTGCTTCTTTAAGAATAACTATAGCAGTCTCTACTTTCGCCATTCTCCTTCCTGAAACTGATGGAATTACATGAGTTTTAGCCTTAGTCGTTGTAATATATTCTTCGATCTGCTGAGAGATTGAAGTGAGTTCTTGGAACCCTCCTTTATATCTCACAGGAATCAACGGTGTGCGTAATTCATCATGAACATTTTCCACATATATTGGAAAAAAAACTTCATGAGGGAGTGTTAAACTAAAGGAAAATGTTAATCCCTTCCATTGAGCAATGAAATCGGAAACTCTTTCATTTTCCCTTTTCTTACAATTTGTAAGATAAAAAAACTATCATCTTTAACAACATTGAGCTGAATTGAAGAAATAATTTTTGATAGAGATCCTCCCACCCAGTAATTGACCGAGATTGAAAACTGTTATACCAGACAAAAGTAGGTCCTTGTAATGACAGTACAAAACAACTGAGCATAACTACTTCTTATTGTTGAGGATATCCCATCATAGGATCACAATGAGAAACAAAATTTGTTAAGTGTTATTCTGGATCTCCTGAACCATTAAAAATTGGGAATGTGGTACTTTAAAAATTTTATGGGGGAGGAATTGCATTCACCCATTCAGGGTAAGATCTATTCTTCAGTTGAACTGGTTCACGCTTTCCTTCTATATCTTCCAACCGAGTAGTGAATGACTCAATGGTAGTAATTAATTTTTGAGAATCTTCTGGTTGAGCTTGGACCTATGCAGGTCCAAGAATTGGAGTTTGGATAGTTGTGGTGACCGGTACTGTCACTGAGGGTAGTACTACCAGTTGCTGTCATTTATGACCCATAGGATTAGAACTGTGAGGGAATACTTGTAAAGTAGGATATTCTTGATCCATCCCAGTAGATTCAACAAATTCCCTTGACTGGCTAACACCAGCATGCTTAGGTGGAACACTACCTTGAAGTAGTTCTGCATTTAACCTTCTTAACTCTTTCATTTCATCCTCCTATTGTGCGACCCTTTTCTCTAATGAGAGTGATTGACCTTATCCATAGGTAGGGTGGGTTGTAACCTAAATTTTTTATTTCCCCTTCTTGGATGCCTTTCAGAGAGGGGGGAGTTGGTTATGTGGAGGAATGCCTAAATTCTAGGTAAGCCTTTGATTCCGGGTACACACACCTTCCTCATTTGTTTTCATGTATACAGTCCCTTGAACACGAACTTCTTCATATGATTCCTCTGAGTGAGCCTCATGTTCTGGGGGATCGTTGACAATGGCATTGATGACATTTATCGATGCATAACGCATTGCAGCCCTTTTTTTAGTGCTTCTTATATACTGTCTTTTTCCATGTACTTTATGAGACATTGGCTTTTGGTTAGTTGATCCCTCAAGAACTTCTCGATGAACCTTAATTTGGAGGGAATCACTTGATAATTTGGATATGAGTTCCTCCTGTGACTTCTTCCCTAATCGAGAGAAGACTGAATTTTGTGGAGGAAGAGATTGAGAATTTGAAAAAGTCCCCAATCTGGTAGATTGGGGTTGTTCTTGCTCAACTCCCAGAATCCTATCTGTTTATCCCAAGGGATGGATTAAAATATTACCCAGTCTGGAAAGTTGAGGTGGCTCTTGAGCTACTACATCTAAGACAATATTAAAAGATCTCATGATTTTGCGGACATTAGTACAAAAATTGGTCGGATGCGTCAACCTGCATCCACTCAAATCACCAGGCTCAAATGACTGTTGGATTATTTCTGACACTTCTTTCACTTGATAATGTGCCTGCTCTAAATGAGAATCATGTTAGATATTGTAATTTTCTTGATGAAGGAGTAATTATACAACATGTTCTTTATGTGCCTGACCTTTGGAAGAACTAGTTGAGGCTTGTTCTTGAGAAAGTATATAATTACACACAAAACCAGTTGGTTGTGGCCGGCCATGGGCAATAACATTTCATGAGAACACTTTTTGCGGGCTTTGTTGACTAGAGAATATAGTGAAATGTAGTTCTCCATGAACACCCCATCCTCTAATATGAATACCATATTGGGCATTGGTAATTAACTGGTGAAAACTTTTAAATACACCATGGCATGAACGCTGAAGGGATCTCTGCTGATTTTCAACCATTAGATTTCGAGAAACTAAGAGAGATGCCAAATCAATTTGGCATTGTAACACTTCTATTATCTTGACATGATTTTTATATTCATCATAAGATAATATTTTATATTTTAAGTGACAAAGAGTTTTCCACATGTTGAGATGAATATCGTGAATAAAATATTCCATCAACATTTCAGGAATATCATACTGAGAGTCAGTCAATGGCCAAAACATGACTGGTACATCACCTTTCACCAGTTTTCTTCACATATTCAACACTTCCTCCTTATCATTCGATGAAGATTCTTCTACCTAATTAGACCAAAGCTGGTTCTTTTTTGTTGTTTTATCAGATTCAACAAGATTGGTAGACAATTCGATTATTAAATTAGATGATGAATGGCCCAGGGGTGTTTTGGATAATTACCTACACCCCAGGATATCTTCTGATTGAGAAATTATTTCACTTTCAAGTGGTAAATCATCAGATATGATTGGATTTACATTTTCAAGTGTGTCAAAATATGAGAGATTTCTCGTTACTGCATTTTCCTTTGAAGAATATTCTTGGAAATGAGAATTACTACTATAGAGAGGACATTCGCAGCTAAATTCATCATCATGGGGAGGACCACCATGGCAGGTTATAGAAAACGATGAAACCTCTTGCTCCTTGGTCTTCTGGCCACGCAGAGGGCTTTTGTGGCTCTCATCTAAAGATGATACTTCAAGATCGACTGAACTGTCATGAAGAAATCCTTCATGAGAAAATGTCTAATGAAGACCTTCGGAATTGTTATTGTTATTTCTAGAATTTGAAAATTAAAGAGTAGAATCTTGAGTTGCAACAGATAATTGTCTGAGAGGATCAAGAACTCCATCATCGAGAAAGGCCTTATTAAAGATTGGATCTTGATTTCTCAACTATGCTAGATGGGTCGTTTTCTTAGATGCCTTATTACTCTCTTTGGAAACCAATTTTTTATGAAAGTTGTTATTATTTGCTGGTGTATGTGCCTTCTCAGGAGAAATGGTCAGGTTAGGCTGATTATCTCTATTCAAATCAAGTTTATATGCCTGACTTGATTGTCCGTATGATCTGGTGGAGTATGCCCCACAACCCTACTGGACTGGAACAAAGGCATGTATCTGCTCTAGAGTGACATGTTTATGAGTCACTCCACTGATAGAGACAGATTTGTGTTTCTTTCCCTATGATGTCGCTGAAGTTGTTATAATATTCTGACATGTATCCAGAATATGGGCAGAGATTTTCGTCTTCTATTTCACCATTGTCAGAATATTCTTGGTTACTTCAGCTGCCAGAATGGGAATATGCGTCCATTCCATGTCTGGAGTAGATGTATGTGTCTACTTTTATCCTCTGTTTCCTATCAATGAATTATGATAGTACTTATGCATAGGGACAGAGAGTTGAGTCTGCTCCAAATTTGTCGTCGGAGCTTTCCGAATGACTTCTCTGGGTGCTACCAAACGAGACTGTTGGTCGGCCTGATGAACATTGTCAGGTGTATGCGCCTATTCAATATTCCCCACCATGTATGGTTGACTAATTTCCTTCAATTCTATTAGACAAGAATACTAACAGAATTGGTGATTATAAGCATGTGTATGTTCCGGTTTATAGGTGGTCACCAAATTTGGTTGGAGAGCTCCATTGGATGTAATTAGACAAGCCTGCTGACTAGATGATGAATTATAAATAGGTGTATATACCTACCTATAATACTCCACCAGAATTTCCAGGCGGGATGGGTGGGTTACTGCAAGATGAGTCTGCTAGACAGCGGCATTAGAACAGATGGTTGTGTGTGCTCGCTCATTTCCTACCATCAAGTTAGGTTGATGGAATTCTTCATAGGGGGCAGAGGTAAGAACCTGCTCCCCGTTGGACGATTTTCACCTCTGGTGGTTCTTTTTGCATGCTTGGGTCTAAGGAACCATTGTCGAACCCCTAGAGGTGATACCCTCATCATGTTGAGGGTTCACTACCGCACGAGTCTGGTGGAAATTGTTGATGGGGGCCCTCCAGAAGGTTTCCTTTCTTCTTAAACCAAGGCCTTGAGTGACCTCTTCATTAACCTCCCTATAATATAGGAGGGAGTGGTTGTTTTGTTCCGGGGATAACGACCCGAAACGGTTGGAGACGGTGGTTAGCACGACCTACTTCTTGATCACTGGTCATCGTTGTCCGAACAACAAGGGTGAGTTATTAACCCGGAGGTCTTGTCGAGCAGCCCCCAGAATCAGGATGGTACTATGTCGACGATATTCCTTAACCAATGCATTTGAGACCCAACATCGAAGACACTAAGTAGGTGATGTTGTCATCAGAGCGGATGAGGATCCAGTAAGAGTAGAAACCAAAGCATTCATAGGTGTGAAGTTTAAAGAATCCATTATGTGTTGTAGAGATATCTTGGAAAAGAGTGCATGTTTGATATAACAGACATAATATAGATATATCTGGCCAAACTACATCTTCTGGATGAGAGGTTAGGTTATTTATTACAATTTTTGTCCCTCATATTGCGAATAATAGGGTCCTAACAAATAAATAAAACATCATTTTTAACTTGGTTAAGGATTCACACCGGGTTCACCATTTTTTGTTTCTTCTGGAAATTGGGATGACATTGATTGTTTAAGGTTCAAACTATCCAATCGGTTTCTAATGGATTTATTAGTAGAAAAATTAACATCCAATGATTATATATCCATTTGGAACTACTTTACAAAGGTAGTTTCCCATCCATTAGAGACTGATGAGGCTTAAGAATTTGCATTGGTCAAGAGGATGGGAGGTCAGATTCATCAAACCTTTTTTGGGGGAATTATTGTCTACTCCAAGAATCTATTATAGATTTATGTTATGTTCACGAATACATATTAATTTACTAATCATGAAAATGAGTTTTTTTCTTTAGACTTTGCAATCAATGATTGATATGTATGTGATTTAGAGAATCTCTAATATGTATTTGAGTTTCTTCATCGATGGAGAGTCATCTGTATGTATTAGAGATCCTTATTCAATGGTATCCCTCAATAAATTATATAGAAATATCTTGGTCATTATGATAAGAATACTAGTTTTAAAGCCACTCAGTGGGGGAACATGAAGTTTATTTTCGTTTAGAAAGACATGACTTATTTCATATTTGGGATTGTACCTACAGATGGGCTACCTACTTATCCTTGTTAAAGAGGAATCAGAACCCATGTAGTTAGAGAATTAACATTGGATTAACAACATATGGGATAGATGAGAATTAATGGGTGATGGGCTTCAACCTTAGAAAGGATTCCTAAGTACTCTACATTTAAGGAAGAGATCAAAGTCCACATAGTTCGATTAAGATGTATGGGGTTACGTATGATTAGCGGCCCAAAGAGATGTTTTGTAGTTACTTTTACACTCTAAGCTCATGTGAGTCATACTCGGTGTGAGAAACAAGAGGTATTAGTAATCCTAGAAATTTGTTCCATGAATGATGTGGTCAAATGGAATGATATGGGGCTTATGTATGTGTGACTACCCAAATAAATGAAGATCAGGACTTAGTTCAAGAAAGAAGCCCAAGAGAAGTGTCCATAAAGGTATTTGTGCTTTACGAAGATTTGGAATTTTAACTCAGGACTTATTCTTGAAAAGGAAGCCCAAATTATAACTTGGGACTTACTCCTGAGAAAGATGCCCAAATTAGGGGGTACATAGGGCTTCTCCTAAGAAGGATGCCCATTAACAGTGTCCGCAAAGGTATTTGTGTTTTATGGAGATTTAGATTCGTAATTTGGGGCTTACTCCTAGAGAGGATGCCCAGATTAAAGGGGGACTTTAACTTATGATCGGGACTTACTCCTGAGACGGATGCCCATAAAAAGGGTTCTCTCATCTTAAAAGAAGTTGTTGAATGGAGGGATCCCTTAACCACAGTGATATAAAGTTATATAAATTACAATTTTTTGAGAGATATTCCACATAACTCCTTTCAAATAAGGAATCCAACAAATAAATCATGACCTAAGTGGCTTTGAAGAGTGTTTTGAAGCTTATATCTTGAAGAGGAATGGTGGATTTGATGAAAATAGAAGAATAGGCAGGAGGGGAACCCAAAAAAGATGTAGGCGCGCAAGTCCTGTTTGGGCGCGCAAGTCCTAGTCACGCAAGTATACTTGCGCGACATGAGTTCACATGGGAGACGGAGAACCTGTAGGGTAATACTTGGGCGAGACATGGCTCAAGCCCTTAGTATTATCCCTATATTTTTTCAGAAGGTTGGCACGCAAGTTTCCATGAGAGGACAAGGTTGCACGTAAGTGTATTCATTTCTCTTAAGGGATGGGCACTTAGTCACACAAGTATTGATGGGTTATAATACTTAGGAATTATTTTTTCTCTTTAGAGCATTCATTATAGGTATAGAATTACCTTGGAAGTGTTCGGAAGTCTTTAGGCTGAGACTTGGGAGACCAGAGCTTGAATCTGGGTTTTGGATTTTTTGTCATTCAAATGGGGGGCCTACAGGGGGTATTTATAGGCAACCTGAGGTTTGGGTGAAATTTCACTTAGGGTGTGAAAGTGACTTGTGTGCCTCATGTCTGGCGTGCTAGTGACCTGCGCGCCCAAGTCTGGTGCGTAGGTATACTTGCGCGACTTAATGCCTTTGAAATATTTGAGGAATCTTCTCTATTATTTGCTCGAGGTATTCCCCTTAGTCAATCTTTGGACTTTGTGATGGAACTAAGCATCAACAGTAACATAATTATTTAATGCTATTTGATTAATTTACATTTTTTTGTGTTATGGTTTATGTTATTCATATATTTCCTATATAGATTATAATCGGGAACATGATTTTTAGGAAAAGTAAGTTATGTATCCAACACATAAAATATATTATATGAATTAAAGATATAAAATATTTTTTTATCCAATTTTTTTTTTTATTATTTTATATTTTTTAAATAATTTAATTATTTTTCTTTTTAATACATTATTCATAATTATTTTTTTATTTTATCAAGTATACCCTCGTTGGGGGTTTTTTCTGTATGTTTCCCTATCATCAGATCTATCTTAATTTCTTTGTTATCTAGTTATTTTGTTGGATCATTTAGGTTCTTTTATAATTCATCTGGTTTCTTCATCTTATATGATTGGTTTGGGGGATCAAATTTATATGGTTAATTTTTTTGAAAGTTTTCATAGAGGGATTCATCAGATCATTTACTAGTATGTAAATTGGCTTCATCTCAGTTTTTTTACTTTTCACCTAGATCATTATAGTGGATTATTTTCACATTATTATCTATTTTTTCAATAATTTTTAATTCATCATCTATATTATTTTTCTGGTTTGTTGAATGGTTCATTGTGGAGGATTGTTTTCTATCTTCTTGACCTATAACATGTAGGATGACAATGTCTCTTTATTGAATCATCATAACTGTTATTTGAAATTCTATTTAGATATGTTTTTATCTAAAAATTCTAAAAATAGTTATATTTTTATTTTTTAATGTAGGAATTATAGGATTTGAATATGGAAATTCCATTTGGAAAAAATAAAAATGTGCTGAGTTAACCAATGTCTTTTCTTCAGATCGATAACATGGAAATGGAATTGATTCCCCCAATGCCTTTTCCTTTAATTAGGTAAAAATATATTACACCCCATAGTCTTTTTTACTTATAAAATGGTAAATGTGTTAGGGGAATAAATTCGTCCCCCACCCCACCCTTCTCACAAAAATTTCAACCCTCTCTAAAAACATCCCCCATTTTGGATCCCACTCTCTATAAATTTTTATATGTGTTTCCCTCCCTTCCTCAATGGCGGTGTTTACAACTCTATTAGTAGAATTAATGGTGTAAAAAAAATACAAACATAATTAAAATATGTTTTTTGAATTTATTTTATATTTTTCTTATTTATTTATTTTTCTAGTTTTTATTTTCCTGTAATGTTTTTTTATTGATTGTTTGGTTAATTAGAAGTAATTTTCAAATTATCGTTATCACTAGTGTGAAATGTAACAGCCAAGAATCAATTATAATAGGTGAAAAGTTTATTTTAATAAAACTAAAAATTCACATTTTAATATTTCATTGAACAAAAATTCAAATTTTTATGATAAATATCAATTTTGAACTTACTTGGTCAAAGTAATCCAATATTGATTTTTTAAAATTTTCACTTAAAAGTGATATTAAATAAATAATTTAAAATATAGTATTTAACTAACACTTATTTTATTTTTTATAATGTGTTATATTATGCATATTTAACCGTGTATTGATTATTAATTTGATATAAATTGAGCTAATATCATATGGAGGTAAAATATCTATTTTTCAGAAAACTATATTTAAGTGAATATTGTTTTTCCATTTTAATTAATTAAAATAACCTACAATAATAAATTATTTAAATTATATTAAATGTATTTATTATATATCAAAATAAATAAATAAATTTTCATATAATGATGATTAATTTTAAAATACTAAATGTATAATCATACTATGAATGATAATTATATTTTGTAAAAAAAATACTTTTTAACACATTTTGTTGTTTAATTTTGAAATAAATTTCTAAAACCTGATGGGATGGAATTTGATAAAATATTATCCATATTTTCAACCATATAATACTAATTTATTAATTATTTAACTTACAACATTTCATTATAAATATAAAAATGGTGAAAATGGTTACATGAGCAATCTATTAAATGGATTTACTGGGGGTTAAACTAAAGTTATAAGTGTTAAAATATCCTTAAAACATATATAAATACTAATTTATGAATATATTCAGAAAAAATATTACCTATAAATTCCCAAATACTCTATTTTGATTAAATTATCCTAGAAATAGACTTAATCGTATTTGAAAACTTTGAAAAATCAAAAGTGTGTAGCCCACCTCACCTATAAAAGGTCACATCCTAACCATACCTATTCACATATATGGAGACATTTATCTATTGTAAAAAATGAAAAAATATATATATACATCATTATAATTGTTCAAGATGTTTATTTCTTCCTAAAATACCATCCCTAGGGTGCTTAAAAAGAGATTTAAAGTAGCTCTTTCAAAGAATAGGTAATGATCTTAACCGACCACTTTAATTTTTTTTCTTCCCTTATCACCTTAAATCATGTAATAAAACATCCTCTATAATAATAACATTATAAATAATATACTAAATTGTTTTTATTTTTAGGTAATAATTTTTATCCATCTCATTCTCTTTCAAATGGGAAACAAAACTGTCACTCCTGTCTTTAAAGGAATACTACCACATGGATCAAGGTATTCTATTTTCCCTCACCACCTCACATAGAAAGACATAATGATGTAAATAATTAATATTTATGATATTTATGATGAAATTATTATTATTTAAATTTAATAAACTACCTACCTCCTTACCCTTCCACCTATCAAGAAATGATAGTCGCTCGTATGTACACGTGTACCACCGCCACCATGATGTGATGTGATTCTTTTTTCTTTTCCGGTATTCAAAGGTGATTGTAAAAATCTATTTAAATAATACGCATGATTTTTATGTAATAATTATGACTATTATATATGATATGACCCTTATCAATATATAATTACCATAACTACTAAATCAAAACATACATGAAAATAATGTACATAACATCTGAAATAATGATAATAATTAAATATTTTTAAAAAACAGTTGATAATATATTATAAGTGGGACATATATGATATAATATCAATGAATAAATTTCTTATATAATATTATGATAAATCTAAATTTATTATACAGGAGGTTAAGTCATGTTCATCATAGTGGAAGCCTAATGTAAGGGTTTTTTTCTCAATTTCCACTCTCTTTAGTCATATTTGGTATTATGGGGTGATATTATTTTATGTGGGGTATATATTTACCCTTTCATGTACATAAAATTAATATATATTTAAAAATTATTATTAAATTTTCAATTCATGTTTACCATTTTAATGGTAAACAATTTATATGTTACCAAAAATATATGATTTTATTTTAAAATCTCATATTCTTAGGATTGATTATATTTTTTGGTTGAGGGAATATTATAATCCATCCTTAAAATATAACATATATTTTATTATCAAATTTATATTTATGAATTTGAAATGTTTCTTAAATCTATTCATCTATTTGTAACATTAATCAATAAATGAAATTTTTAATACAAATAGCGGTCATAAATCTATTTTTCATTTTCTATATTATTCTTCCACATGAAAATTCTTCAAAATAGTTTTACAGAATGAATTTGTATTTACATAAATTATATATTTAATAAAAATTATTTTTTACTTGAATATTTATATTAATTTAAAGGATTCTTATAATGTTTTAAAAATGTATATTTTTTGAGTTTTTTTATAAAAAGTCAAAAAAATGTTTTTTAATGTATATATTATTAACAAAATTTCTTACTACCATAAATATTTTGTGATATTTAGTTTCTATGTAAGTTTTAAATGGTTATAAAAAGAAAATTCTTTAATTAAAATTTATTTTCATTTATTTTATTCCACTTTTTTCTCTTATTTATGTGACTTAATGTTTTAAAAAATAAAATTTTCTGATGGAATGATGGTCATCTCTCAAAAATTGATTAATTTTCGGGTAATTAACATTATCATGAAATTTTTATTTTCATGTGAAAATATTTCATCCAATATATCCATATTCTTTTTATCATGGTTATTATTATTTCTTAAAACATATTCCAACTCTATAGAGGATTTTTTACAATGAAAATGATTTGATTGACTATAGAAATGTTAATATTCCATATTTTTTACTCAATAAAGATATTGGTTGAGAAGTAATATTGTTTATAAATTAAATTGATCATTCAATATATGTGGATCTATTGGATATGCAGTAACGTGTAGGGCCTAGAATTATATATATATAGTCGATTCATTGAAATTTATAAGGGTACAAACTAGTTTCATGGACTTATTATATTGGTTTTGGTGTATACATACCCATAACTGAAAATATCATCAAACAAGGCCTTGATCATGGTATCCAACATGATGTATTTCATTCATTTTGAATTAATTATTTATTATCCATGAGATTATTACTTTGATATAATCTATATATGCATTATCAGGTCAATTTATTGATTAACTAGAATGTGTTTTCAGTTATTTAACATTCCATATTGATTATTCATTTCTTACATTTGTTTCCTTCCATTGTATACATCCCTTAATTCGTGTTTGATGTCAACTTTTTTTTCTACATCATATAAATAAGGAATAATTGAATGGGTTTTTGATGGTAAAAAGTATTTACATATACTATTCTTACTATTTTATTTCCAATTTAAAATATGAATAATTTATGTTTATGGGTCTTCTTTTATACTAAACTGATAGATCCATGTTGATTTGAACCCATGTATCTTATAATAATGTAATATATTTTTCATGGGCTTTGGGTTATTAGAGTTGTGTTATTACAGTTGGTATCAGAGCATGTTTAGTAGAAGCCTTAGAAACAAGATTTAAGAAAACATAGCTTAGGGAACATAACATAATGAAATACATTGATGATATGTCTAATTTTAGGAGAATGTCATAAAATTATTGGTAAGGAAGGTATTATTTGGTTTCCCAAAATATACATCCATATATAGAAACTATAAGTGGACATGGTTTTGATATGGATATATTTTGGGTTCATAAACCTAAATAAGTTTCTTGATTATATCTTATCCATTATTCTATTTCACAGTTAATGGTACATTAATATGCACCTAGTTTGACACCACTAGGATATATTCAAAGGGTAATTAAAATTTTCTTTTCAAACCATATTGAAATATAAAAAAATATTTTTAATATTTAGAGAATCCAAATTTTTTATTATGAGATTATATATACAAAACATTCTGATGTATATCTATAGATAATTTAATTCTATACTATGATATCAAATTCATAATTTTATGATATAATTAAATCTATGACATTTCTTAGAAATGTATCATGGTATAAATAATTATATCAATACTCATGGCCACCGTAGATATTTACCTACTGAGAGATCTAATTCAACTTGTGTAAGAGTTGAGTAGATAATTTCCATATTAGGGATTCTATCTTATTTTTTGACTAATATCCCTAAACATATTGAGAAATATGATATTCAATTTCATGATACACCTATATTATAATTTTTCATAGAACATAAGATGATATTTTTAGTGGAACTAATAATCTAGTTATAGATGAGTAATGGATTACGTACCTTAAAAATATATTACAATAATTGGGATGAAATTAAAGGGAAAACATTCGAATGAAAGTTTATTATATTATATGTGATGATAATAAATGGTTTTCATTAATCTATAATACTATAGAGGAATAAGAAATACAACATTTTAAATGACTAGATTCTAAAGTATCATTTTTTAACAAATATTTCAATCAACATAAATGAACTAAAATACCGAGAAATTTCCTCATATTAAATAATATAGAAGATGATATTATTTTAGAGTATGGATACCTTTAAAAGATTATATATGTATGATATTATCTAAAAACATAACTTTGAATGAAATATTGAACATATTTTTGATGGTTTTATCCTTATTAACTTAAAGGAACTATTTTCTTAAAATAATTATCATATGAATAAATATTATAATCTAAAATAAAAATATAGGAGTAATTTTCTTATCTTGTATCTATATGGGAAAATTAAGAGAATAATAATTTGGATAAGGTACAAGAAAATTTGAACTTGTCAAAGAAGGGGAAGGGAAGATTGAAATTCCCCTAATGTGAAAATTTTGGAATGAAATTTCCTTGAAAATTAATGAGTGGAATGGTATTTTGTTACATTTATCGAGTTAATGTTCATGAAGATAATTAATGGAAAAGTAAAAAATAAACTATTTTGATATAGTTACTCAACTATAGAGAAATGGGGAATTATTCACAATATTATACCACGAATCATGGGAACATATTATAGAAGAGTTTTGGGGGAGAAGGACAAGCTTCTGTGATCACTAAAATTGAGGTATAAGTTCATAATAATGTGATAGAATATAATTTAATCATAACCTAAAATTTATATAATGATTTATTTCATTCTATATCATTACAATATTTCATATCTTCCATTATTTCCAATAAAATTAAATGTTATCTTAGAACCGTAAGTATGGAGTTGTTAGTTTATACTCTGAGTAGAAATCATACCATAAAAAGGATGTGTTACTTCCCATTCTAACTCATAAATGAACCCTGTTTGTAAACAAGATTATTATACATATGTCTGACATTAATATAATCCTTGGTATGTATGGATTATTAAAATTTAATGAAAAACTTTATTTAAAAGAGAAATAATTTATGATTTGTGGCTAAGATGTGGAATTACTTAACTTTAGAGGGGATAAAACATCATCTATGTCATGTCTAGATCCACCTCTAATTTCTCTTCTAAATGAGATTATTAGAATATAATATAATATTCAATGTATATATTGGAAATTTATATTTTGAATTAAATATGTACTTATTATACAAAAATATATTGACACAGTTATTGAGGAGTTATCTTAATGACCACCAAATCTTGAAGTTGAGTTTTTATTTGATTTAATCTCAAATTTAAGACCAATATAGAAGGAATCATATATAATGGAAATTTTTTATTTAGTGGAGTGGAGGAAGAAACTTCATGAGTATTGTGATAATGGGTTTATATGCCCTATTATTTCCCCTTTGGTAGCCCATATTCTTTTATTCAATAAAGAAGATAGATCTTTGAGTATGTGAATTTATTATAGGAAAATCAATGTTATTACTATAATGAACAAGTGTAAAGACCCTGATTTACATATCCCAATGTTAGTGGTTACTTTATCGCATTGTAATTATATACAAAGGATAATATCCTAAAGGAAAAAATAAATTAGTAGTATTGGTAAATTATATACATAATTGAATATCACATGACCATTGAAAACAATAAATAAGACATAGTATATTCCTTGATTACATCGTTATTACCTTTATAGTATTTATATTTGTCAATCAAAAAACATATCCTGGTATCCTAGGAAAAATTTAAAATATGAAAGTGGAGAACTATGATTCTCAGTAAGGGTATGTGTATATTATAAGATATCATTAATAAATAAAATTAATCTATATAGAATGGTAAAAAAAACTAAAAAAATAAATTTAAACAATAAAATTATAATAATATAGATATACTAAAGGATTATGAAATAATACATATAAAAACCACATGATCTCATAACTTATCCATGCATATTTTAACTAATTGAGAAATTATATGGTAATTAGTACTAGAATTTATAATTATAGAATGAATAATGTTATAAATTTGAAAATTGCATCAAGACCTTAGTTAAGACATCTTAAAATACCATCGTGTCCTTATGAAATTACATCTAAATAAATGGGTAAGGCCTCTACCAAAAACCAGTATAGTTTGTATCATGAGAGCTTCCAATGAATTGGGGGGATATATTGGTCCCCACCCATAAATGTTTTATTCCAATGCATTCCCCACATGAATAAATAATGAAACAGAATTGACATGCATTATCACAATCAATAAATATCTATATTGGAAGAAATATTCATACAAAATATCAATACTTTCCCCAGTCAAACTGATCATAAACCATCCAAGTAAATGGGTTTAATGGAATAATTTGATTAAATTGTAAATATAATATTAATAAAAATATTTTTATATATATGAAAATAACTGTAATATATTATTAGAATATATCTTGGGGAAAATACCCATTTACATTGAATTTTATTTACAATATAAGAAGAGAGCATGTAATAAATAAATCAATTACTTTGAACAGAAAATTGTAAATTAGTAGAGTAATATCAAACAATTTAGGAATAAATATGTTGGGATATTTTATTCATTCCATGTTTGTGATAAAAAAATTTCTTTCAAAATTTTGTAAATAAAGTAAAAAATTACCTCATTCGAAAAACAACAGGAAGATTCTTTTTAAATAATTTTTTAAAACATAAAACAAGGGTAAAAAATAATTTGAAACATCACTGTGGAATTATAAAAAATCATAAATATTTTTAGAAAATATGGATATTGGAGTGAAATATTACTCAACCAATACATCAAAATAAACAATCCTGAATAATGATGAGATTGGGAAAAAATCCCTTACCATCGGGTTTATATTGAATCATAATCCCGGTGAAATTAATAATAGAAAATGAATATTTAAATACCATTACGAAAAAAAATACATTATTTTATATATCATAGTGCATGTATATAAACCACAAAACAATTGTTATGAATATAGTATATATCTCACAAAAGTAAAGGTGATACGATAATATCTAGCCTTCGGCCCAACATACCTCATATGTTCTTTTATCCAAATTTATAATAAATTTAGCTATATTATATTTTAAAAAAACTTATATTTAATTTTATATAATTTCCATTTATAATATCTTATTAGCAGTTCTTTAATGTTCTTTTTACTATTATCATTATTTTAGGTGTTTGCTACTGTGTTTTTCATGTATGTTTTGATTTGGTAGTTCTTTTCCTTGTAATTTTATTATGGTTAAACCATCACAAGAATATTATTAATGGTGTAAATATAATATATTTTCCATATAATGTTAATTATAATCATCCATAAAATATAGAAATAAATAAAATGTGTTACCCTATTTATAGAGATGGTAGATCGTAGATATGAATGAACGTTGTTTTAATTTTTTGATGGAAGAAATGAAATAAATATAAATAATAAATAAAATATATAGAAAAAATATTTTTTAATATATATTATATATAATACTGATTTCCATAGTTTAAAACATCCTTAAAAAGTGGTGAAGAAAACTAATTACACTACTACATAGAGAGAGTATGCTACACATACGCATGTGCGATGTTTTCGGGTTTAATTTTATGGAAAAGAGATTGAATATTATTTTACCATACTAATTTTAACATATAATATTATTTATTATAAAAGAGTTATTTTTTTAGTATGGTTACAACATATGAGTATGGATTATAATAAGAACTAAACATGAAATAGTTAGTAAAGATGATTACTTCTTCTTTGGTGGACTCCCGTTAGATATCCTATTAAGGGACATAGGAATGCAAATTTTGAAGAGTAAGAACCTCAATAACAATTATAAGTATGTATAGAAAATTATTTTTTAGGTTTTTGTCAATCTATAGTCCTTAATGTTTCTTAAATAGGTGATGGAAGGGGTTTACTTTTATAATTGAAGGGAGGGGCATTCATAAAATTTCATAAAATAACAATTTAATATAAATTATTGATCTTATATAGAATATAAAAAATTGATAAAATTAAAATATAAGGTGAATATATGTAAAAATATATATATCCAATAAAATATGGACATGTTTTGTATATGTTTTCACCCCTATATTTTAGTTTTTACCCCTATTGACCCTTTTTACAATTACCATACTATTAGAATTTTCTACTCTCCAAGGGTTAACTATAAGGCCCCAGCCTTAAACCTTACTTAAACATGAGTTATTACAAGATTACACATTGAGGATCTTTTCAGGTTTAGAGTTTTAGAGAATTAGATCATGAAACATGCATTACATTCCACATTTAAACAAGGTGGTTACATAAAAGACAATATTCATTCTTCCCATCAATGGAAACCTATTTAAAATAAAACACGGATTCTTTCTTGACACATCCTTGACACTATCGTCACATCATGTACCTTTCCCTTGACCTGTGAAAAGAATTTCAAAAACCTGGGATGAGCATAAAAATCTCAGTAAGGGTTATAAAAATATGGAAAGGAAACATGAGTTCATATATACATAAGAATGAAATCATACTTTACCCATAAAACATAGGCATATCAAATCATGAATAAATCATAGAAAACATAAGACATAAAGGTAACTTGAGGCATTCATAACATTCTTACGTAGGGAGTAACCCTCTTGGTTACGTTTGGAATACCCATCACAGTATATTCCCTAAATCTCTTCAGAGAAACCTTAACGTTTCACTCCTTCGCGTTACCCAATGCATTGGAGAGCTATATCGGGCTCACCCGCCCTTAGTTTATCACGGAACCACCAGTTCTTCATAACAATGCCCAAGAACCATAACATAATCGTATCACCTAAACATGAATAAAGGAAACATACCATTTCCACATTTCAATCACAATATAACATTTTAGGATATTGAAATAATGAATCCATTCAAAAAGAAACCATTTCCAAAACCATTTAAAACATTTAATAAAGAGATTTTTGATTCAAAGTGTCCCATACCACCTTGAAGCTTTTAAAATTTTAAACCATTAATATCCATATAAATAAATCCTTAAAACCATTTTGAAAACATGGATATTAATAAGAACAAATAATTAAAACATTTAAAACGATATTTTGGTTAAAGGGGTTTTACCAAAATTAGAGACACTTGAATACAATAATCGAGAAATAACATTTAGTCAGAACTTCATAATATCATGAGAATAAAAGGATTCATGATATAATACTCCAAAGGACAGTATATACACCATATAAGAGTAAATTGGTGCATAACAACAATGAACCCTCAATAGAAAGGTCAAATGTGATGAAATCCCTAATAAAGAAGGTATCCTTAAATTAAGGACAAATAAATCTCAAAAATATGTGTGACAAATATATATACACCCAATATAAGTGGATATTAAGTGTAAAACAATAAAAGGTCATTCACACTTATTCAATGGATGACATATTCAATGACTACAAGTTGAACCCAAAGAAATCGAAATTGGGTTAAAAAGTTCCCTTGACAGCCTAACGAAATCACATCAAAATGAGTTGATGAGAGATAAAAAGTGTATCTCATCACTTGGACATAAAATTTACATCAATAAGGATGTAAGAGAACATATCCCAACATAAAAATATGTAAATTAAAAGACCCAATAAAAGAAGTCTTTAAAAAAAGAGGAGGGTGAAAGTTTCCCTTACCGACTTGGGTATCTTTCAAAACATACACCCCATGAAAGAAAGACAATAGTTCATTGCTGTAAATACTCATAAACGAAAGTATATTACACAAAGAGTATAATAATGGGAATTACATACACCACTCAATCTAATTTGTGGCGAATGTAGCATAAATCTAACAGGAATAAAAGTGAGATGAAAAATCCCTTACGAAAACTCAGTAGCCTAACGGCGCCACATAAAACTTCCAAATATAGATTGATGAGATCAAATAGAGTATCCCATCATATTACAATATAATTTACAGCAAGTGGAATATAAAAGATAATCCCCCAACATTGCAAGGAGGAGTTTAAAAGAAGTGACATAAAGGAGAGTACTTAAAAAGAAAGAGAGAGGTTAGATCTCTTACGAAAGTTCGGAAGCCTAACGGTGCCACTCAAAACTTCCAAAATGGATTGATGAGAGAGAATAGGGTCTCTCATCACATGAACATAAAAATTACAGTAAATGTAATATAAAAGAACATCCCAATCATAAGAAAGATGAGCTTAAAATAGATGACATAAAAGAGTGTACTTAAAAAGAAAGAGAGTTGTAGGATCCCTTACCTCGGGTCCGACTTGACTTGATCTTTCATTAATCTCCTAAATAATAAACTTGAGTTAATTTATAATTCCTTAATAACCCTTTTTCAAGTTCATTATTACTTTTATACCACTTATTACCATGTCATAAACATTATGTAATCATTTAAGTTAATAATATTTGTTTTGCCGATATTTGGTTCTTAAGTCGAAAGTGGTATTCTTACAATTACATGTTGTTCGTGTGGCCAAATGTTTATTATATCAAGAATTGTATTCATTATGTAGATATCGTATATGTCATATATATCCAGTACATGCATGCATTTATAACATTACATAATCATTTAGAGGTAAGAAATGAAATGCACCGTTCATGGAGACGGTAAGCCGTACGTACGCATGAACGCTACTTTCATTTCTATTTCGTATTTTATAATATGGAATAATAATGATATAAAGGTATATTATAATTCCAGTATAATATAATATATAATATCATATTTCCATCCTTTATACATCCCACATATGGTATTTAACGAATCAAATCACTTTGAGGGGGCGGTAGTCCGCACTTCCTTAAATGAAGATATCGCGTATACCCATAATGGAAGCCATAAAGGTAAGAAAAAAATGAAAAATACAGAAGCATAAATAAAACATAAACATATTATATATCATATATAAAAATAGTTACATCATAATGGCCACCTTTGAAGGTGTTAAATGAGTATTGAACAATCATCGTTTCGGGAGGCAGAATTTCACCATCCACGGAAACCGTATGTTCTTTAACCATTTGATGTAGTTGTGTGAGAGTGTAGCTCGAATAAATATTATAACAACATCCTAGTATGTTTAAGATACTGGTTTTGTTACAAAAGAAGTAAATAAAAAGAGTTTAGGGGGTTGGAGAAGCAAAATAAAACAAATGAACATGAGAGAATGAATTACCTTTAAAAGTGTAACTCCTTTTGATTTGAGCCTAAAGGCTTCCTTTGAAAGGATTATGCCCAAAGGGAATCCTCTAGGACGAGGAGAGGGATGTGTAGAGATTAAATGGGCAGGGTTTGGCCGAGACAAAGGCTTGAGGAGTGTGTTAAATGAGGTAGAGGTGGGGGCCTTTTATAAGGGGAGAGGAGGGGTACTTTTGGAAAGTAAAGAAATATTACTTTATTTGAAAATGTGTTTCGGTTTTAAAAGGTCCCACACTGATATAATTCGTGGATAAGGTGATAAGGCTTCTAAATCCACTCATCCAATAAGTTTTGGACCTGTGTAGTTCATATATTTTACATTATCCTTCCATTTTATTTAAATCATCAAATAATGATGTCATCGCTGCATCATTATTATGTCATAAATAATTTAATTTATTTAATGTCTAAAAATTATAAAAAAACTACTATGACGTAGGAAATCTTTTTAGCTTTCCAATTAATATTTATAATCTAAAGGATGACTTGTATAACCCCACTTAAAAATTGTTTTAGTAAAACATATCATGTTTGTGTCAATTTTACTTTTACATTAAATAAAATGTTATTTATGTCATTTCCCAACCAAAGTGGATCCATGGGGTCCCCAAGTTGACCCATGGATTTTATGGGTCGGTCATGACACAACCAATAAGGTTGGGACATGTTTCTAGGTCATTTCATATCATTAAAGCATTATTTATACCTTAAACTACACTAATTACCACTAATCGCGATTAAAAACTTAATAAGTTACTATTCACCAAAAAATTATTTTAATCTCATTGAACCACATTTTACTTCTTAATTACAACCATGTATGTCGGATTTTCAAAATTAAATACACATTAGTTGTAAACTTTCATTTAACTGAAAAATCAGTTTGCTTGATTACCACTTAGTGGTTTCACTATTCATCAAAAATCGAAGTTTTTCAGAAAATTACCAAAAATTCACCCTAAGCTATATTTGATATTACGAATTCAAAAATGAAGTCTATTTTACAAAATTCAAAACATATAATTCACATTAATTAATTTAATAATTAATTCCCGCTGTCAGAGCAAATAGCGTGTTTTTATGAAACAATAAGTATCAAAAGATTGACACTGGTTTAAGTCTGATTTCAAAGTGAAATTGATTCCAACGACCACTATTGGATTTAATGGTAAAAATATTTTCTAATTTCACTTTAAAACCAATTCAAAATACAATCTAATCATATAAATAAATTAGATTAAAAAGTGGTTTTGAATTAAAATACAACATTTTACACTATTCATTAAAAAAATGAACTTTATCGGAAAGATACCAAAAATTTACACAAAGTAAATTTTGATGTCCCGATTCATAATAAGAGTTTTATTTGGTCCAAAAGAATGTTTAAGAGTGAACAAAACTATATTTAATGACGGTTCTCCATCAAAAGGTGATAAGTGAACCTTTAGTGAAAACTAGGGCATATACACCTAAAATTGAATTCTTTCCGTATTTTAAGCCTTTATATTTTATTGTATAAATGTAAAAACATTTAAAAAACATATATAATCATATTTTAGTTATTTCTATCCATTCCTTCCAATACAACGGCTACATGTTAACTATCATTTGAAATAATATTATTTTATTATTAGAGTGCAACGTAAGATTCCCAAGAAACTCGTTGTTGCGTGTTGGGTACGCCATCGAGCATAGCGTCCCCTTTAAATTCATATTAATATTTTATTCACAAATATGGATAAATATGAAAATTTCATATTCATTATTTACCTGGGATGTTACATTAACAATTCTTCTATAAGTTAAAAAATAACCCATAAATGGAACAACGAATATTTAATTAACCATATCCAATTAATTTGGATGAATATAATCTTTTAATAATTTTATATCATTTAATAAAATTTTATTTATAATAAAATATAAGTATTGTCACTTTTTATAACTATTCATTTCATTGGACATAATAATATTAAGAAATCATTTAAAATTAGAAAAAAAAATATTATATCTATCAAATTTTATAGTAATCTATAAAATTCTAGGATACAATTATTTATCTAAAATTATATTACTTTTAATAATCTAAATATCAATTATTTATTTTTATATTAAATGAATAATTACAACGTGAGCATTGTGAATGCATTTTATATAATTATTTATTTATTGAAAATAAAAAATAAATAACCACGATGAATATAAATATTTAATATTATAAAATACAATTTATATTCTAGAATATATACAATATTATCCGATATTAAAAATGTTATATTTAATAAAAAAACAGTGTGACATGTTTGACTTTTCTAGAAATAAAATACTCCTAATGTCATAATCTCATCCAAATTGACATAAAATGAAATATAACAAAATTTTAATGATTATTGATCAAATAGAATAACAAAATATTATTATTTTGAGTGTCTGGAAAACTATTTATTACTTATCATTTTATTTTTAACTATAATTACAAGATTTACCCATTAATGTGGTAAAAATAATTACTAAGGTTATTATTCATATTGAAAAAAATAAAATAGAACAATTTAATAAATTTGGACCTCATGAATCCAAATTTGGAATACATTTAAAAAAATAAAAAACACAGTTGTTTCATTATTTAATTAAAAATCACACTGGAAAATGAAATGAAAAATCGTTTTTTGGAAAATGACCTAGTATGTATAAAAATGTTTTTATACTAAATTCAACCATAAAATTGATTAAAATGAAAATAATTATATTATTAATAATATCAATTAACTAATTTAAATTTTAAAAAGTTTTATTATAAAATGTATCATTTCAAATTGATAAAGAAATATAGTTTTTATGAAAAATTTGTGTTTTTTACTATTCACGGAAAGATAAATCTTTTCAAAAAAACTGAAAAATTACATTAATATACTATTTATATAATAATTTAAAAAATATTTTTATTTTATTAAACAACTTTTTTATAAATTTCATAACATAATTATAATATTTTTTAAAAAACATTTCTGAAGAAAACATATTTCTGAAGCATAAAATTACTTTACTAAAAAATGAGTACTTATTTTATAATCATTATTATATAATTTTTTATTGAGTATGTACTTTATATATATATTTCATAATTCAGTTAATATTATTCAAACCCATCAATTTTAGCCCTAGGTTATAATGTACAAATTTAATTAATATTTTGTTGTTCGTTGAAGTTAGGTGTTGCATGTTATATACACTATGGAATATGATGTTCCTCTTTTAGAATAAAATGGTATTACTTTGTACCCCCTTTAATAAGTTACATCCTAAAATATTAATGTTGATATCAATAATCAATGGTTTGAATTTTTAATCTATCTTTCATGAAATCCCACATCTTGATATTGGTTAATAATACACCCACTTGATAAGAGAGAAAGAGATGTAAGAATGTTGTCTAAAATAATAACATAACTAGGTATCACAGTAGGAGAACATAGTTGGGAAGTGAATATATGTAAATTTAAGAATGAAATAATTCCCAAATAATGATGTGGGTATAGTTTTCAATGAACACAAGAAATTTAATGATCATGATAAAGGCAACAATCAAAAAAACATAATACTTTGATGAGTCAAAAGTCCACTAATTTATCAGATATGAAGGAAATATGATAAATTCATTATTTCAAGATTATTTTCATAGTGTTGATAAATTCCTTTACCATTTATACTAAGAATATAGGTAAATATATTTTTCTTGATATATTTTCATTTAATTAACCTGATTTAATCATTAATATGTGATTCAATAAATTCCAAATTCATCTCTCCCTCTAAGAAATGAATATCCAATTGGAATGTTTTTCCCAAATCACTAAAATTGACATTTAATAGATTATTAGCTTAATAAAATAATTACAAATTTTTGCTCCTATCTCTAGATATATTCTAAGTCCATAATGTTTAACAAAAGTTATCTAACAAAATACAGATTTCAACATGATCCATTCCATAAATAGATAATCTAATTACATTCCAAAAATACATCTTTCCTAATTCAAATTTCAAAAATTTAGAAGTAATTTCACTAAATTTACAAATTTTACTTATCATTAGATTCCCCAAATAATATTATGTATCCCAAAATTTTACATTCTAAATATGTGAATGCTTTGTTCCCCTTAAAACCATAATGAAAATAAGCATGCTTCCAAAAATAAAATATCAGGTTGTTGAATATATTCCCTAAATATAAAAAATTTATAAACTCCAAAAAAAAAAAGATAACCTAAACCATAAAATAGATATCTAATTTCATTGTCACTAATATTATCCCATAATCATTACTTTATCATTATTGTTTCATAACCAAGAACATATTATTGGTTATCATCCCTCAATCATGTGTTTCCAAAAAGATCAACTTGCAACAGAATCAATTTTTCTTGTCATTGGTTCCATTAAAAATATGATCTCAAGTCCTTAAAGAAATAATACAATAGAACAATACTTGTACATTTCATATTTCTTGTAACCATAATTTCAATGATAAAATAAACCTATAACATAATTCTTGAATCCAAGTACAAGAACATTAACCATTCCACTTCATTATTAATCCTTTAACTAGGATTTATAATCTTATTCATTAATAAATATTTACTTTAATTTTTTATTTAAAATCTATTCATCGTCATAAATATAGCCATTACTAAGAAAACGTTGATGATTCTCTTCATAAGCCTTCCCCTAGGTTATTTATTTTATAATTCCCATACATTACACATTTATAACATTTAACTACAGAAAATACTTTATGGAGACCATTACTCTTATACATTACATTAACCAAACTTTAAATTTTTCCCCATCAATTACATTTTTGCATCATTATTTTCAAGAAAAAAAAACATTTTCCAATTCAGTTGTGACACTATCTATAGAGTCTCTTTCCTCATTTATAACATGAAGGAAATTGATCCTTATTTACTCAATAGTATCTACTATTTAAGATTTTAGTATACTATATCATTCTCATATTTGGTGAGTCTAAGAGTCGGTTACGGTGAAAGGTTTGAGTCATATATCATGATAATTAATGGTGAAAAATCCCAATATCCTTCACCCTAATAATCATCAAATTTAGTTGGTCATATGTGTATTATCTGTTTCTTTCCACCTTAACCCAGTTCTATTTAGCTTCATCCATTAACTAAAACCAAAAATCACAGTGCGATAAACACTAATCATTGTGGGAAATCATAGAATAATGAAGAATAATTTATTGGATGTCTAAATCATGAAAACTTTTTATCAATATATGCGACCTTAGGTTTAACTTATGGTATTCATGGTCATTATCTTTTCAAATCCATCAGTATAGTTTATAAAGAAAAGGTTAATTAACCAAAGAATTTCCCCAGGGAGTTTTTTACCAACTGTGTAGTAATTCTCATTTTCATATACCAGGAAACACTCAAGTCAAGCCTAACACATCTCTTTCAGAGTTATTTCCCCTAAGTATAGTTATTATTGAACCACATACACTTGTAGTATCTATAGAGGGATGTATTTTAGGGAAACCCAATTAATATATATCTTACCAAATTATTAATATATTCATTTATACTTATCCCCAATTTATATCATATGTTTACATTTCCAAATATATATTTTTTCTAAATCTAGTACCCAAGGTTTCTACTAAACTTTATCTCATACCAACTATAAAGACCTCAATTCTATTAGCTCGATGTTTATGGTTAATTTATTCCATTATCACTGGATATAAGGAATCACATCCTGAATGGTTGAAAAATCCATTATCCCTCAACAACTAGATACATGATTCAATTTAATATTAAAAATTATAACATAAAATAAAACAATTTATATTATTTTTCTTCACCAGTATTGCCTATATCATATCCATGTATATCAATCACAGAACACCTCTTAGTATCCAGGAAAAAATGGAAAAAGTCAAAGGGGTGAACTAAAATTCTTAGTAAGTGTATGTGTATAGATAAATACATCATTAATAAATAATCTTAAAAAATATTGTAAGGTAAATAACTAAAATAATTCCATTTAAACAATAACTTATTCATAATATTGTAAGAAAAATAGATGATCAAATATTCCATATAAACAATCACATGAACTCATAACATATCCATGGAGATTCTAATTAATTAAATAGTCACATGGAAATCAATAACTGAATTCATAACTATGTAATTCATAATGAATAACATCTGAAACATACCTTCATGGCCTCAATGAAGAGATCTCAAAATACCATCATAGACTTATTCCATGACATCTAAATAAATGAGTAAGGCCTTAACAAAAACCCAAGAACGTATTTCTTAGGATACCTACCAATGAATATATGGGACATAGTGGACATCTCCACCAACATACTAATTCTAATTCATTTTTCATATTAACAAATAATATAAATAAATAAACTTTCCTTAACTAATTCAACAACAATCTGTATTAGTAGAATTAGTCATATGGAATATCAATACTTTCCCTAGTCAAACAGATCATAACCCATCCAAATAAATATTATTAATGGTATCGTTGGAGAAAAAATTAACCGAATAATTAAATAATGATTCTAAAATACATTAAAAAACATTAAATATATTACTATAATAATTATTGATAGAAATACCCTATTATATTAAAAATAATTTTCAAAATCCAGAAACAATGCATGTAATAAAAAATAATTTTCTTTGAAATATATTATAAACTCTTAAATTAATCTTCAAATAATTACAGTTTAATGAAAATGTGAAATTATATTTATTCCATGTATGTTAAAAAACATTCATTTCACACTTTTAAAGAAAATTAAAAAATTACCTTTCTTCGAAAATGATTGGAAGAATCATTTGGAAAAACATAAAAGTAAAACAAGGTTATGAATGAATTTAAATAATAAAATGGGAATATTAAAAATATTTTAAAAATATTTTTAGGAAAAATAGAAATTTAATAGTTATACTCTTCATTTAGGACATAAATATAAACATTCCTAAATAATAATGAGCTTGTGAAATAAATCCATACTGCTTAATTTTATTTTGAATTATAAACCGCATTGATGAAATAATGTCAATTAAAACATTAAATACCATGGATAAAAATAAATTCATGATATCATATATCAAATTGTAAGTATATACACTATTCAAAAGAAACAAGGGGTGAATATGGGAATGTATGATATAAGAAAAAGTTATACGAGAAACCTTTATCTTATGTGTGAGATTCCTCGTAAGTTAGTTTATCCTAATATATAATATATTTATATTTATTATAATTATATAAACATATACTTAATTTCATATAATATCAATTTATAATACTATATTACCGGTTTTTTTAATGATCTTTATATTATTATCAACGTTTTGGGTGTTTACATATTTGTTTTTCATGTATGTTTTGAGTCGGTTGTTCTTATCCTGGCACATATATTTTGGGTTTTTAATCTCCATAATATTATTCATGTTATGAATATCATATATATTAAATATCTATATAATTATACCCATCCCAAGATCATAGATATGTAGAAATGAAATACATCATTCATGGAGAAGGAATGCCTTACAAACGCTTGAATGTTTTTTTTCATTTTTTGATGGTTGGAAGGAAAAAAAGGTAAAGAATAAATGGCCTTTATATAATCATTATTATTTAATATATATTCATTACATTCATATTTATATCCATTCACAAAACGTGGTGATGGGAAACCAATTACACTGTTCTATGGAGACTGTAAACTATATATACACATTCGTAATGTTTTTTGTTTTTATAGGATGAAAATGAGAAGGAATATGGTAATAAAATAATAAGAATAACATATAATTATTTTTATTATACTATATTTATAATTTTATGATGTTAAAAATACATTAAGTGGATGTAAAAGAATAAATAAACTTGAAAGTTCCAGTAAAGATGATTACCACTTCTTTGGGGGACACGCTTTAGATAACTTCTTCAAAGACCTAGGATTTCTATTTTGGAAGGGTTAAAACCTATAGAACATTGATAATTATGTTTATAAAAGTAATTTTTAGAGTTTGGTTGAGATAAATGGTTAAATGTTTTGTACCGATGTGAAGTAAGGGGTTCCCTTTTATAATTGAGGGGAGGGGAATACGTAGAATTTCATAAATATTAAATAAATATAAATTATTTATTAATTAAAATATACTCCAAATTTGTATTATGGGAAGATAAAGGGAATATAGGTGTAAATATATTCATACAATAAAATCTTTACAAGTTTTGGATATTTTTTCCCCGTTATCTTTTAGTTTTAACCCCACATTAACGCTATTGACAATTATTATACTATTAATATTTTCCACAACCTAAGGGGTAATAATGTTGGTATAAAATCAAAAAACCCATAAATGGAAAGTAATATATTTTATTAACCATATAAAAATCATTTGGATGATTATTATTTTTTTAGTAATTTTATATCATTTAATAAAATTTTATTTGAATTAAAATATCAATATTATCATTTTTTAGAAATATTTCTTACTTTGACATTAATAATATAAGTTAAACACCTATAATTAGAAACACATTTTTTATTATATATCTAAAAAATCAGGTTAATAAAATAAATTTATGTATAACTTTATTTATATCAAATTATATTACTTTTAATATTTTAATTTTTTTTATTTTTCTGTTAATTTAGTAATTACTACGTCAACGTTTTGTATGAATTTAAGATAAATATTTTTTCACTAAAAATTAAAAAATATTACCATGATTAAAATAAATATTTTATATTCCATAATAATATTTATAGTATAAAATATCTTCTTCATAACACCACATTAAAATATTTTATTGAGTAAAACCAACTCTCAGACACGTTTGACTTCTTATGCAATGAAATACTGTAATGGTCATAATCTTATCCAAATGGCCATAAAATTCGGTATAAAAAAATATTCTAAGAATATGGGTGAAATTATATCCTAAAATATTATTATAAATACTTTTAGGATCATTTAATAATACTTATAATTTTATTTTTATCTTTAATTACAGTATTTATAATTTTCTGTAGTAACAAAAATTACTATGGTTATTATCCACATTTACCAAAATAAAAAGTAAAATATTTAATAATTTTGAACCTAAAAAATAAAAATATTTAATTTTGTTTATAAATAAATGACATATAATTTGTATAATTTAATTTAATATTAATTTGGGAAAAACTTAAGAGAAGTAGTTTTATAGAAAAATTCCCTTTTAAGTATAAAGTTATTTTTATACTGAATTCATCCATGAAATTTATTCTAACTATCATAAATGTATTATTCATAATATTACATTACTAAATTTACATAAAAACCATTATAATATAAAATGGAACTTTTCAAATGAATAAAACCAAAATATAGTTTTCAATAAAAATTGTCTTTTTTAGCATTTCCTAGAGAGTAATTCTTTTCAGAAAAATCATAAAATTTCACCATTGTCCAATTTAGATTTTCTAATTTAAATTTTTATTATTATTATAAAATAAATATTATATACATTCCATAGTTTAATTATAATATTTTCTCAACAAAAATTATTTCTTGATGAAAACGTATTTTAGAAAAATAAAATAACAATACTAAAAATTGACTACTTAATTCCTAATAATTAAAAATACATTTTTAATGATTAAGTACATCATATAAATTTCAAATTTTAGTTAATAATATTCATACCCACAAATTTTATATCTAGGTTATAATATTTATATTTATATATTATTTCACAGTGTGTTGATGCTCGATGTTTCATGTCATAAATGATATTGAATATGCTATTTTAGTTTTAAAATTGAAGTGTAACAATATATATCATCTTCCTCACATTGATGAACTTTTTGGTCAAATTCATGGAGCAAAATATTTTCAATAATTCACCTACATTTTGGATATTGTCAACTATGAAAAAATAAGGGACATATTTGGAATACAATATTTTATATGAGGTGTGAACATCCTGATTATAGAGTATTTCCATTTTAATTTACTAATTCATCCTCTATCTATATAGATATAAAGAATAGATTATTCAAGTAATATCTTGATAATTTTTTTGGTAATTTATTAATGATATTTTTTTGTACTCTAAAATCTATAAGGACTATGAGAATCATTTTCATACCATTCTTGAGGCTCTTATAAGAAATGAGTAATATGGGAAATTTATTAAGTTTGAATTTTATCATTATAATGATTCTTTTCTTGACCATATTATCTCTAAGGATTCAATGTCATTTGATCCAACCAAATTAATTAAATTTTATGAATGTATTACACCTTCAAACATAACCAAGTTCTATAGATACCTTGGATTGGTAGGTTAATATCAATTATTTTTTAAAAAATATTCCTAATTGGATAACCCATTAACCGAGCTTGCATTTAATGAGATTAAATTCATATAAAAAGGAATGTGAAGAATGTTTTGAGAAATTAATGTTGTAATTGGTAAATTATTCAACATTAAAACAACCTCACATTATATAGTGATGCATCGAAGAATGGATTTGGTTAATTCCTTCGGAAAAATTTGAAAATTATTTTTATGTATCAAGAAAGTTGAAGAATCATGAACAGAACAATCAAATATTTCACCTTGTGTTGGTAGTCATAATAATTACATTAATGATACAGTGAAATTATCTTTATGATGTGTGATATGAGACATTAATATATCATAATAGTCATAAATAAATATTTTAATAGAAATAGATCAACATGAAGAAAAGTAAATGGTTTGATCTACTCAAGGATTACTAATTCCAAATACACTACCATTCAGGGATGGTAAATAAAGTAGTGGGGAATTTATCAGGAAAGATCAGGGATTCCTAACTAGAATGAGGATTAAAAGGTATACCCTGTATATATATTTAGTGAATATGGAATTTGGAATTATTAAATAAGGGGAAACATCACCCTATTTTCAAATGATTTCCAAAATATATTTATTGGAAGTGATAAAATGTTTTCAGCCTGATGATAATAATTTTCAAAGGAAAGTTAATGTCGTGAATGGTCAAAAATTTATAGAGTTTTTTATTCAGATGGATATTTATAATTTGGAAGGTTTATTTAAGTTCAATGTATATTATCGTTGATATGAAAATTATTAGATGACTCTCATAGCTCCAATTTGACCATACACCATGGTAGCCCCAACATGTATAAGGATATAAAGGAACATTTTTTTGGGATAATATAATGTGAGATATTGCTGATTATGAATAAAGATTCTTGTATTTATAATAGGTGAAGTTTGAGATATAACATCATAGAGGGTTCATGCATCCTATACCTATTACTATTTGAAAATGGTATGACATTACTATATATGTTTTCTATTTATGTCTAAAGTCTCATATAATGAATGATTTTCTATGGGTTATTGTTGACCGACTTACAAAATCTACACATTTAATACGTATAGGATAATATTTACCACTTAGGAGAATCACACGGCTTTATATTAATTAATTTTTAATACTTTTTGGTTCACCTATTTCAATTATGTTTGATCATGATCTATAATTTACATTGATATTTTATAAAATTCATCATAATTATCTAGATATTGTATTTAATTTAAGCTTTCCATATCATCATAAAAATGATTAATTGTCCAAAAGTAATAGTCAAACATTATAAGACAATTTTACTCCATGTTCACTTGACTTTTATGGTATGTGGGGTCATTATTTTTCATTGGTGGAGTTTTCTTATAAATAAAACATCCATTAAAGTATTGAAATGTTTCCCCATGAAGAATTATATGTAAATATATATCATAATCCATATATTTGGGATGAAGATAATGACATGAATCTTCTAGGCCCATAACATTTTTAGGAGACAATGAAAAAGTTATAGAGTATTCAGACTTATATTAAGGAAGAAGAGTGTATAAAGTAGATGTATGTTTATAATTTAAGGAAATATTTGTAATATCAATTGGGAAATCATATTTTCTTAAATTTATCTTCAATTAAGTGTGTTATTTGGTCTACTAAAAATGAAAAACTAATCATTAGGTATATTGGACCATTTAAAATTTTGGAATTAATTGGAGTTGTGTCACACCATTTTAAAATTCCACCGATCCACTCTAAATTACATGATGTATTTCTTTACACAATTGTATTAAGGTAGATGCAAAACACAATGCATGTTATCGCATTTGAAGTAATATAATTTAAATATAATCTGTCATATTGTGAACATCCTATCTTAATCCATGACACTAGAGAACTAGTTTTGTAGAATCAGATGAATTGACTAGTAATGGTAGTTTAGAGAAATCATAAAATAGAGGACTAAATATGAAAACATGAGGATGTTATGAATAATAACCACCCCAATTTGTTTATAATTTAATATCCATAAAAAATTCATTGATTATATTTTTGAAGGAGGGTTAAATGTAAGCCCCAATTTTCAACTATTGAATGTGAACATTTTATTTTCATAATACTAAACTACAATAAAAAATTTAATATTTCGTGTCAAAAAATCTTAATTTGATAGGATGAATATATATTTTGTACTTATTATGTTAATATAAGTATAAAATAATAATTCTATGAACATTTAAAATATCCCATTAGAAATAGGATTTTATGAATAGTTGATAATGTATTATTTAAGTAAACCCCTTTTTGTTTATATTAATTATATATAACATGTATAAATAACCATGTATTGATTATAAATTTCATATAAATAAATATAATATCATTTTGTGGTAAAAAGGATTATTTTTTAGAAAATTATTTTTAAGTTCATAATGTTTTTTGATTTCTATAAATAAAAATAACCTATAATAATGAATAATTTAGATGAAATCTTGGGATTATACATATAATTATATTAACATAAATTCAACTAATAATTATTACTAGGAATATATTTAATTTATGATCATATTTTTTTTGAAGAATCATTTTTTAAAAAACCATTTTTACGTCATGATTTCTGGGATTATTATTAAATAGAATTTTCCCTCTTATAATAATTGATTCTCATAAAATGGATTCAAAATTTTGAATCTTAATTAAAAAAAATAATTAATTAGTTAACATTATATTATTTTCGTTATTAATAGAAAAAAAGTTACAAATTGGTTACCATGGGTAAAGTTACAATATGTTTACCAGGGGTTAAACATAAGTTATAAATGTTAAAATGGCCTTAGAACATTTATAAATCCTATTAGATAATGATATATCAACAAAATATTATCTAAACATCTAAATATAATCAATTTTGATCCAATGTTACATGAAATTGTCTTAATTATATTTTTTAACATTGAAATATTACAAGTGTGTCACCCACCACACATATAAAAGGGCACATCCTCCCCTATCTTCTTCAGACCTATTGAGCCATTTTTCTCAACCAAAACCAAGAAAAATGTCTCTCAAAACATCCATATTCATGTTCGAGGTGTGATTTTATCCCAAAAATACAAACCATATAGTCCTTAACATGAGATATACCCAAAATATTTTAATGAATAGGTAATGAACATAAAAAACACATTCATTTTTATTCTTATTTTACCACATTAAATTATATTCTAAATACTAAAATATAATTAAATCATTATTTATCATATATTAACAAGTTATTATGTTCATTTCATAATATTTATCAATTCCATTTTACATCAAATGGGAAAAAACCCATTTCTCATGTGTATGACAAACTAGTCCCTCCTCAACTGATATAATTTCTTTCCATCATCACCACACATGGATGATAATAATGATATAACTAATTAATATATAATAAATTTATGAAATTATTATGATTCTATATATTTAAAAAATCATCTACCTCTTCGCCCTTCAACCCGTTAAAAAATTATAATGCCACTCATGAGTATGTGTGGACTACCGTCACCACGAAGAGATGTGATTCATTTTTCATGTACTCTTTTAATGGATTATTATAAATTTGTATATAATGATATATTTATAATTTTATTTTCACTATTTACATTATGGATATATTAAAACCATGATAAATACATACGGAACATAAATTTCGAATCAAAATACCCATGAAGAATTCTAAAAACCCAAGATTGATATACATGAACATTACATAACTTTTGTGGAATACATAAAACATGAAAAAAAACAGACGACCAATGAACATATTATTTTAGAGACTTTAAGAACATATATCAAGATATTCTAATTTGGAGAGAGATCTTCAACATCGTTAATAAAGATCTTCCCCTTCAGTTTTCTAATCTAAAACCATTATTTTTATCCTAGGGAGAAGAAAGCATATTAAAAGGGTGAGTTCAAATACTCAATAAGGTTAAACATGGAGAATATTAAAATAATAACCATAAGAGTTTGAAAACGTGAACATAAATTTTGAAAATCATACAATCTATATTAAATAACAAAATATTGGGACATGGAATAAATCATGGAAGTTCATAAGGTATAAATCTTAATGGACCACTAACCATGATAAAATAACATTTTCATAAAACATAGAATTGCATAAAAAACATAATAATAACAAATCATTTCCATATTATCCAAGGATCATTAGAAAGACCATTATAGTAGATAAATTCAATTATTGAACAGATTTCACTCCTCGTTCCATCCCTGTATTACTAAACTCGATTTACTTGACGTCTTAGGCTTATATTACTAGGACATATTTACATTATGTCCTATTCATGTCAATATCATTAGATATAAATATTTACCTAATTAGTTATATTGATATATAGGTCCCAACCATCACATAATGAAAACCATACATATGTATTCCACAAAAACATAAATCTTTCATTATAACATATCCCAAGGAATAAAATGGGTTTCTCCTATCAAACATAATACATGAAAAACAAATGGATTTTATAAATAGAAATAAATCATAAAATTAATCAACCATTAGAATAATAGGGATATTATATTTAAAAAATATCGTTAATGTAATATGGAAAATAATTTTGATAAAACACATGAAATTAATTCATGAAGAAAATATCATTTCTTCTTCAGAAATGATTTCTTTTCATAAAACACCACACAATTTTAAAAGAAAATAATTTCATTTAAAATAACCATGAAAACCTGTAAGATAATCTTCATAGAAATAAGGTGTTATGAAATCGTAAAAATCTATTCATGCTGTATAAGTTAAAAAATTTATCGTACTTTTACATAAAAAGTCAAAAAGTAACTCACATGGAAAACAAAAGAGAGATTCCTTCCAAACCATATATTAAAAGTAAGAAATTGGTAAATTTAATTTTAAGCATCCTTAAGATAATATTAAACATTTTTGTAAACATTTTTAGAAAACATGGACATGGATGATAAATATACCACTATAAATAATTATATATAATCATTATTGGATAATAATGAGAATGGAAATTATACCTTACCAATTAATAATAAGTCACATTATATTCATAATAAAATAAAACAAATTATAGGTATATTTAAATATCCTAACTTAAAAATATTAATTATAAAAAAATTAATGAGAAGCATAAACACCACACAAAATTAATAGGTGGTGTATATGGGATATGTCCTGCAGAAATAAAACTGAGACAAATTAATCCCTTACCTTAGGTCTGATATCCTTTTTATGTATATGAATATCATGTATAATAATATAAATAACTTCTTGTATTTTTTCTATAATTGTATTAATTTTTATGAAATCATATATGATCATATTATCATCCATTTGTTAGTAACATTTCATTGGTAGTCATTATTATGGTATTAACTACTTTATGTCTGTGTGCATGTTTTGTAAAATAGGTTATAGTTATCCTAATTAAGACATATTTTTATCATTGAAAAATGATATTAAATTAATATATAAAATATTTATTCGTTATTTGCATTTACATAATCATTCTTTAATAGATATATTTTATAATTAATCACATCACATCGCAGAGAGGGTAGGTCGTACGTACACCCGAGCGACGATATCATTCTGATTATCAATAAATGGTATAGAAGTGGATTATATATATTTTATTATAGAATATATATCACCATATAATAATTATATATAGTTATTATTTCCATCATTATAACCATCCAAATAAGGTGGTGAAAACCGCTTACACCATAGTGTGGAGATGGTAAGTTGTATGTACGCACGCATTGTGATTTCATTTTTCATAAGATTGATTAAAGGAGGAATATGGTTCTTCCATAACCATAATAAAATATTGGAATATACTTTATAAGGTTTTTATTACTTTATAATGGAAACAACTCATCACAAGGATGTATAATAAGAAATAATTTCAAAGAATCAGTAGTAGAAATTACCTCTTCTTCGACGTGTTCCTTATAAATCTCCTCTCAATGTCAATAGAGTTGGTCTTTTTATAATGATAGAACCTATATTATTTTACTAGTGGTTTTTATAATTTAAATTTAGAGGGTATGAATGAGAATTAAGTCACAATGTCATGTGAAGAGGTGAGGGATGAGGCGCCTTTTATAGTTGAGGTGGGGGATAATTCGGGAATATCCAAAGTATTAATTTATAATAAAATAGATATACATTCAAAAAAACAACAAAAATGTCCTAATTTAGAATAATATATAATATAATGTTGTAATATCATCAAACAATTAATTTTATACATGTTCATCTATTCGTTTAAAACTTTTTATTTTAATTTATAACCTAGTTATTCTATTTCATTTTAATCAAGGAAACAAATATTTCTACATTAAAAGGGTAAAATATTTACTTATTTAATGTCAATTAAATAATAATTTAATAATTTAGAATATTTTATGCAATATAAAAATTATTATATATTTTAAATAATGTTTTATTATTTTTAAATAATTTAATAAATCATTATTTTGACAAAACAACAATAGTGTCTATTTTGACAATATTCAATTACATGATTTTCTAAATATAAAGATATGATATTATCCCCGAAATAAATATTTTATTATATCCATATAGGGTCAATTTAATATATAAAATTAAATATATATATTAATTTTCCAAATTACTTTTTAATTTAATAATTTTAATAAAAATAATTTGATATTTAAATTTATTAAATATTTTCAAGTTCAGTTTTTTGTAATTATAAAATTCACTTATTTGTTGAATAAATATTAAAATAAAATTATATAATGAGTATAAATCTACTAGGTTTCATAAAAATACTTGTAGTCAAATATATCCTCTTGATAATCCATTATTACAAATTCTATACTTATTAATACATGAATGTGACAAATGTAACATCACTTCGAATAAAGTAAAATAAGTTTCATAATCTATTATATAATTCTATAAATGGGCAATAACTCGACCTTTTTATGATTATGGTTGATATATACTCATCAAATATTATTTTCTCATGTTCTTGTGTCTTTTAATTGTTATTATTATTTTATTAAAAAAATTTGTTCAGTTTTTCATCAATTAGATAATTTTTGCATCATCAATATATCAAATATTAAGGTAAATATTTATTTACTAAAAATTTCAAATAAATTAACATGATTAAGATAAACATTTTATACTTCAAATGTGTATTTATAATAAAATTGATATTATATATAAAACTATATTAAAAATTATTTAGTTATTAAAAGTTAAGTAAGACATATTTGACTTTTCTTTTAATAAAATTTATTAAACATTCTAATCTCATCCAAGTGTCTTCCAAAAGTTATGATTTTGACCCAAGGTTGTTTTATTTCGAAATAAATAATACAGGGATATTAAATCAAGATTTAGAGTAATTTTATAATACTATTCTTACCTTTAATTACCCAATTAACCCTTTTACCATATTAATAAAAATTACTGAAGTTATTATTCATAATGCACAAAATAAAATAAATAATTTTAAATAATTTAAATCTTATGATTCCATATATGGAATTAAATTTTCAAAATTCAGAATACATAATTTTTAGTAATTAATTTAATATTAATTACGTTTTTAGAATGAGAGAATGGGTTTGAAAAGTTAAAACATTATAATAGAGTGAAATGATTTTAAATCTAAATTTATTGATAAATTAATGAAAATTACACACATTATATTAATTGATAAAAATATATTCTATTTTTAAATTAAAACCATTTAATAATATAATTTTACCATATAAATTATTTTGATGAAAAAATTTGTTTTCAATTAAAATTTAGAGTATTTTTACTATTCATCAAAACTCAAAACTTATAAAAAAAATATCAAAAATTCACACACATTAAATTTTTATATTTCAATTAAAAATTAAGACATTTTTTTATTCTAATAAAACTTATAAAGTGTCAAAAACTTGATTTAAAAAGGGTACACCATCAAAAGGTCGCAAAACATGATTTTTTTTAAATACTTCTTTTATCTGAAAAGTTTTAATTCGTTCTTATATATTTTCTACAAAGAATATATGATGAATTTTAAACATTATATTAAATATATCAAATATATATTAAATTAATAAAATCCATCAAAAGTTATTTATAAACTCACTTATTTTTTTTAAATAGTTTTTTAGGGAAAAAATTTTATTTGAAAAAGTTTTATTTTCATTTATAATTAATTTATCACAAAATAATTAATTATATAGACATGTGTAAAGAATATTTTCATAATTTAGTTAATATTTTTCATATTTCCATTATAACAGCAAGTTTATAATGTAAAATAATAATATTTAGTTTTTCACTTAAATTTGGTCTCACGTGAAATGAATTCTATAAAAAAATATTTGAAATTATGTGTAACACAGGACAAGTATAGTGTTCCGTATACCAAAATCTATGATGGTGTTGTGTGTATTGAATTCATATCATGTTGTAGAATAAAACATAATTCATTAAATAAATAATAAAAAAATATCTCATAAAAATCTTAGGGTGTTACATTCTACCACCATTAAAATAAATTTCACCCTCGAAATTCGTCCAGGTTATAAATGGATTAATACTTTAAAAGATATTTTATTGAAGCACATATCAGTAAAAATGATACTAAATTTTCCTTTTAAAAAGGAATGTGAGAAACATAATAATTACCCAAATTAACTCATAACTAGGTTTTCACATAGGAAAATGTAAGTGAAATGCGAAAACATGGATATATAAGTAAAATCTAACCATCATGTTTTTATGGAGAGTGATAGAGAATAAGGTTAGAAGGAAGATAAAATCAGAAATCCATAAATATTTTATTATTTGAGGTAATATTTTATTCATTGGAAATGAAGGTACTAGGGTAATATTTTTCAATTTAAGATCTTTTCCTTAGATTTTAATAATGAGAAGAAATACATACATGATTAAGTATAATCTCATCATTTCCTTTTTCCTTGATCAAATTACACTCAAACTCTTATTCCAAGAGATGAAGTTGAATTTTTCATTCCCAAATAATTATTATATCATGATATCTATAAATATAATGATATCTCATTCCATCAATCTTTGCAACAACAAAAAGGTTAGCTCAGGTTATCAAATATTCATAAGTCTACCTATAGTGAGATAATATTTTAATATAACCATCTTAATGTGAGGTTTAACATATAATTTTCATAAATTTTTAATCTTACAATCCTTATAAAAAATGAAAATAAAAACAATGGAAACAGTTGACCTAAATCATCTTAACATTAATCATTAATATATCATAAGGTATGTCTTTTTGGTCAAATTCCAAGCATGTGAACACTTCATCTTTGTATTGTCTTGATAATAACATGAATTACCATATATCCTTGTAGAAACCATTCATGATTCATTATTCCAACACTTATTAAATATACTTCTTCACTCCCAAAAAGGTTTATACTTTATCCATGATAGCATAACCCTCTTGACAACAAATCCATAATTAATTCCAAAGAACTAGTATCATCCTATTTACTAATTCATATAGATTATATATTTATCCAAATAACATTATGTTAACAAAAGGTAAATATTAAGGGTTATATTTCCTACAATATTGTGTTATCAATGTATATTAACTTACCCTTAAATCTATTTTCTAGGTCCTATAAACTATTCAACATGTCCTTTCCAATCCTTAATGAAAAACATATACAAAAAACACTTATATATTTCAAGATTCATATAACATAATCTTTGAATTCTGAAACATATACCCCTAAATCATCAAACTTTATTCTTAAACCAAAACTCAGGATCCATGATATTATTCTTTCCTAAAATATGAATCATGGTTTAAGGTTCCTCAACCTTAATATAACAAAGTTTCTTAGGTTGAATTTAATCAATAATTATAAAACATACCATACCTTTCACATATCATTTAAAATTTATTTATCATCACCAGTATAACCGATAATCATACCAACTTCATGATTCTCTATATACGATTTCCACTTAAAATTTTTTTTTAATAATTCCCATACATTCCACGTATAAAACATTCATGGTTAACTATGTTCTTTCAAGTAATGGTTATTGAATAAGACCAGAAAGAAAAGTGTGAGATAGAATTATTAGAGATTAAAAACACTTAAGTAAGTTCAATTACATATAATATTTCAATATATGATATCATATGATTAATCTTAGGTTCTTCATGATTAACAGAAATACTCTAGGATTTTAAATTACACTTACACTTATCCTTAAGACATCCCAAGACATATCCTTAGAAACATATCTAGGGATCTCACTAAAGTTTTCGCATCCCAGTTTACAAATATTAACTAAACATTATACTTGATTCCAACTCTAATGACCGTAGCTCGGGATATATGTAAATTACAATACTTTGGAATAATACTTAATACATATCAAAGAAAGACTCCCAAAGACTGTATTAGTTTAGTTCTATTGGAATCTTGGATTAAGTTATTCTAATTTCATGAGAGATCATAAACATATCCCATAAATATATTCTACAATAATTTTCATACCTAAACCCTTTATTTATATCCTATGAAAAAAATATTAAAAGGGTGAGCTCAAATTCTTATTAAGGGTAATCATGGATAATATTAAACAAAACATAAACATAATAATGTAAAAACGTCAACATAAATGTTCAAAATCACACAATCTATAACAAATATAAAAATATTGTGTCATAAAATAAATCTTGGAAGTTCATACAGAATAACCCAAAATGAATCATGGACCATGAAAAAATAGAATTGGCATAAAATGTGGAATTGTGTAAAACACATATGCATATAAAATCATTTCATTACTAGCCAAGTCTCATTCCCAAGACCATCATAGCAGAAAAATAGAATTATAGAACCGATTTCACTTCTCTTTATAGACCTATATTATGAAACTTGATTTTCATGTCGTTCCAACCCAGTTTTACTAACTATATTTACTAGTCATTCTAGTATTGTATGTCTCATGGGATATAATTTTTTACCCAATGCATTTGATTTAGATATAGGTCCAGCCATCAAATAATGAAAACCATACATATGTGTTATAAAAAAATAAATCATTTATCATAACATAACCAAAGGAATAAAATGAGTTAATTAAAAATCATTCCATCATAACATAATCCATGTAAAACAAATGGATTTCTCACTAATTTTTTCACATCCTTGTTTCTAAAGGTTGAATGAACCTTTGCTCTGAAACAAACTAAAATGACCTAAAATGTACTTACATTGATATTATATAAAATTTGATTAATATTAATTTATAAATATAATAAATCCATGATAGGATAATAAAGGTATTGTGACTTTATAAACTGAGTAACATATATAATTGGTTCATAATATATCTTCATTTTCTCTCACTTGTTATGTCATAACTACACCCCTTTTTACATATCCAACGTAATACCCATCCTAGTGAACTACAGAAAAGAAATAAATGAAATGGGGATCTCAAATTCTTAGTAAGGATAAACATGGATAATATTGAACAAAAAACATTATAATGAAAAAAAATCAACATAAATGTTGAAAATCATACCATCTATAACATAGATCAAAATTTTAGTCCAGAAAAAAATCATGTTAGTTTGTAAGGAGTAAATCATAAAGGAACACAAACCATGATAAAGTAAAATTGGATGAAAACAAGGAATTGAGGGAAGCATATAATCCTAGAAAATCATTTCCATATTATCCACGACTCATTTCCAATACCATTAAAGTAGACAAAGTCAATTACTGAACAGAATTCACACCTCATTCTAGCCTTGTATTACTAATTGGGATTTACTTGTCATTCCATCCATGTATTATTGGACCAGATTTACATTTTTTATAGTCATTTCTATATCATGAGAAATAATTATTTACCTAATTAATTAGATGTAGATATAGGTACCACCAATTATATATTGAAAAAAATACTTCTGTGTTCCACAAAAACATAAATTGTTCATTATAACATAACCTGAGGAATAAAATAGGTTTATTAAACATCATTCCATCATAAAATAATTAGTATAAAACAAATTTATATCATAAATATAATTCCATAATGAAAATAATAAACCAAAATAATAATATAGATATTATACTTGAAAAATATCCTTAATCATATATGGAAAATAATTTTGATGAAACACATGAAATTATTTATTGAAGAAAATATCCTTTCATCTTAAAAAACATTTTATTTTCATAAAACACAATTCAATATAAAATAAAATAATTTCCCTGAAGATAAACTTGATTACATGTAAGAGAATATTCATTTAAATAAAGAGTTATGAAATCCTAAAAATCCATTCATCTTTTATAAGATTTAAAACATGTTTCTCATTCTTCTGTAATAAAATTCCAAAAGTACCTCATATGGAAACAAAATGATTCCTTAAAAACCATGTAGTAAAAGTAAAAAATGTGTAAAAATAAATTTAAATATTAATATGATGATATTAAACATTTTATGAAAATATTATTAGAAAACATGGACATGGGTGATAAATATACCCCAATAAATAATTTTTTATAATCAATCTCAGATAATAATGAGATTGTGAATTTATCCCTTAAAAAATAATAATAAGTTAAATAATATAAATAATAAAAAACAAAATTATATGCATATATAAATATAATAAATTTCAAAATAAGTAAAATAAAAACATTCATGAGAAGCATAAACACCACAGAAAATAAATAGGTGGTGTATAAGGCATATGTCCCACAGAAATAAAAGTAATACAAAATAACCCCTTGCTTTAGGTATGATATCATTTTTATATATCTAAAAAAATGTATAATGATATAAATGATTTCATTTATTTTTTACATGGTCATATTAATTTTTATGATATCATATATGATGATATTATCATATGTTTTTTACTAACATTTTATTGTTACACATTATTCATGTATTAAGAACTTTATGTTCTAATTCATGTTTTGTCAAATAAGTTACATTTCTCCTTATTAGTTCATATTTATATCATTAAAAAATGATATTAACATAATATATACCATATATATATTCATATTGTACATTTATATAACCATTATTTAATGGAAATCTTGTATAATGAATCGCATCACATCGTGGATATGGTATGTCGTACGTACGCACGAGCAACAATATCATTCGATTAATATTGAAATAGTATGGAAGTGCATGATTTATATGTTTCTCTAGAGTCCATATATTGTTATAATAATCACATATTTTAATTATTTCCTTCATTATTTCCATATAGGTAATGTGGTGAAAACAACCTACACCATGGTGTGGAGATGGTAATCCATACATACGCACACATGGTGATTATTTTTGTAGAGTGGATAGAAGGTGGAATATGATTATTCCATAACCATAATAACATTGTAGAATATAATTTATACTATATTTATTACTTTATAAGGGAAACAACACATGAAGAGGATGTAAAAGAATAAATAATTTGAAATAATTAGTAGAGGAGATCACATCTTCACTAATGTGATCTCTCTAAATCTCCAATTAATGGCACAGTATTTGGTATTTTGATAAGATCATAACCTCTATAATGTTACTATATAAGGTTATAATTTAAATGGTAAGGTTATGGCTGAGATTGGAGGCTCAAGGTTTAGTGAAGAGGTGGGGGAGGAGGAGACCTTATATAATTGAAGTAAGAGACATGTTTGAAATCTCCAAAAATATTAATATATAATAAAATAAAACCACATCCAAAAGATAATAAAATGTACTAATTTCAAGGAAACGATGATATATGGTTTTAATATCATCAGAAAATAAATTTTAGACAAGTTTTTATTTACCTTTAATCCTTATCATTTTAATTTATCACTTAGTTATTCAATTTCATTTTAATTATGATAAAAAAATATGTCAATATTAATAAGAAGTCATATTAACAGATATGATGAAAATTAAATAAAAAATAAAAAATATAGAACATTTTAGAAAATATAATTATTATTATATATTTTTAAAAAGTAATTTGATATTTAAATAATTTAATAAAACATTATTTTAAAACAACAATAATAGTGTCAGTTCTGAATATATTCAAATCTTGTATTTTTTAAAAAATATAGATACGTTTTTATCCTAAAAAAACTGTTATCTCCCTATGGAGAACCTTTAATCTGGAAAATTAATTATATATATTAATTATCACAAATTAAATTAAATTTATTTGTTTTAATTATAATATTTTGATATTTCCATTAATAAAATAACATCTAGATCAGTTTTGTGTAATTATTTAATACACTTATTTTTTAAATAAATATTAAAATATAATACTATGGTAAAGATAAATCAACTATATTTTTGAATAATCCTTTTATTATAATATATATTCTAAAAAACCTATCATTAAAAATTTTATAATTATTAAAACATGAATGTGACAAGTTTAACATAACATTAAATAAAATAATATATGTTTCGTAAACTCTAATTTAAGGCTCTAATTAGAAAATAACTTGACCCATTGATGATGATGGTCAATATATACTCATAAAATAATATTTTACAAGTGTTTGTGTCGTTTATTGGTTATAATAACAATAACAAAATTATTGATTTTTCATCAATTAAATAATTTATACTTTATCAATATATAAACCATCAAGGTAATTATTTGTTTCCAAAAAATTAAAAATAAATTACCATTATAAATAAAAACAATTTATTTTTCAAATGAGTATTTATAATCGAATTTATCTTCTATGTAGCCTTGTATTAAAATTTATTTATTTATTAAAATTTGAGTAAGATTTTTTAAAATTTTCATTAAATAAAATATATTAATTTTTTTAATCTCATCTAAGTAGATTCCAAAGGGTATAATTTCGACCCAAGTATGGTTTATGTCAAAAAATCATCCAATTATATTATGAAAAGTGATATATTAATGTTATAATATTATTGTTACCCTTAATTACCTGATTCACCCTTTTACTGTATTAATAAAAATTAATAAAGTTACTATTCATAATTCCCAAAAATAATATAAAGATATTTACATAATCTAGACATTATAATTCCAAAAATGGAATCAATTTTTCAAAATCCAAAACATCTAATATTATGCAATTAATTTAAAATTAATTCTGTTGTGGGAATGAGAGAACGATTTTTAAAAGATAAAACATTGTAAATGATTGAAATGTTTTTACATTTGAATTCAATTTATAAATAATTCCAATGAACTAAATTATATAAAATTATTGAAATATATTCTATTTATACTTTAAAAAAATTTAATAATAAAATTTATCTATACAAATTACTTCGATGGAAAATTTTCTTTTCAATTAAAATTTATCATATTTTTACTATTCATTAAAACTCCAAACTTTTTAGAAAAATATCAAAAAATCATCCAAAGTATATTTTTATATCAAACTAAAAAATAATAATTTTATTTTTCCAAATTTATCATATAATAGTGTCAAAAACTATATTTAAAAATGTTGGTCCATTAAAAGGCTGCAAAAATGTATTTTTTGAATAATACTTCTTTTTTCTAATAGAATTGAACTATTTATTATATCGTGTCTAGAAAACTTATAAGATGAATTTGAAACATTATTTTGAATATATTAATTATATATTTCATTAATAAATCAATAAAAATTTATTTATAAACGCACATATTTTCATTTAAATTTTTCTCGGAAACAAAATTCGTTTTATTTAAAAAAGATTTATTTTCATTTACAATTAATTACTCACCAATGATTTATTATATATACATGCGCAAATAATATTTTCCTAATTTAGTTAATAATGTTCACAAAAACATTATAATGAATTGGTTATAAGAAAAAATAATTATATTTAGTTGTTCACGTAAACATGGTCTTGCGTGAAATGAATTCTATCAAAGGTACTTGAAATGGTGTATAACACAATCCAAGCATAGTTTTGTTTATAGCACAAGATAATCCAGTGTTATGTGTAGTGAAATATTATATTGTTTTAGTTTAAAACACAAAACATCAAATAAATAAAAAATAATATCTCATCAAAATCATAGGGCATTACAAGAATGAACCAGTTAACACCTAAAATAATGATAATAGTAATACACTGTTATCAGATGGGTGATAAGATATTATTAGTGGATAATATATGATATTATATATATATAAAAATGGTTATTTTATATAATTATAATAAATCTAAATTTTTTATATATTACTTTAAATATTTTTCAAGTAAGTGGAATTGTATGGTAAGGTAAGCTATTTTGTCCCAAAATCCACTCCATTGAGACATATTTGGTAGTATGAAAATAATTTATTTTATATGGGTTATATAGTACCTTGATGATGTATTATAAATAAATTAATATTTATTAATGGCTAATAACATTTAAATTCAAGTTTACGCTTTCAATTTATGTGAATTTAAAAGGTACAAATGTGGTATGAATTGATTTTGAAATCTCAATTTTTTAGATGGATTATATTTTATGTTGAAGAACTATTATGATATATCCTCTATAAAATACATATGTTTTCTTACCCTATATATATTTAAGTATATTAAAAGTTTTATTCCAACTTTTCCACTCTTTGAAACTTTAAACAAGAAATTAACTGTTTAAAATTAAATTTGGTCATATTTCTCTTTTTTATTATGTATACTATTCTTCCATTTCCATATTTTGGGATGTTGTTTTCCAAAATCCCATTTTAATTAATAAAATTATTTATTTAGAATATTTTATGTTATTCATGATTCGTTATAAAATCAAAAATGAACTTTTCGAATGTTTTCCAAAATAATCATTTTTTAATTTCAATAGGAATTTGTCAAAAGGAGTGTTTTTTTGATATATAATATTTAGTGGATTTGTCCACCGACATAAAAAATTTATGATATTTAGTTTCTAACATATGTATTAAATGGGTTTTCAAACAAAATTATTTAAATAAAAATTATTTTAAATGTTTCTCCACTATTTTCTTTTATTCTCTAAAATACTTAATTTTACTACAATTTTAACTTTTTTGATGAATTATTGGTCATATCTTATCTCTTGATCAATTTTTTTTCATTAAAATCGTCTTGAATAATTCAATTTACTGTAATCATACATATATATATTGTTTGTTTCATGTATATAATTATTTTATAGAACCTATACCATTTTTACATACCATTTTTTAATTTGTTAGTAATTTGATTAACTCAGGAAATCATTTTATTTTTTCTTTACACAATATAGATATTGTTTGATAAGTAATATTTTTTTATTAATTAAATTTATTATTTAATATATGAGAAATTAATTATAATTTCATTGATGGAGGGGGATCAAAATTATCTATCCCCTTGATGCATCAGCATGTATCATTAGACAAACTAGTTTTTTAACCTTAAAAAATGTGTTTTTGGTGTATACCTACCCATATTTTAAATTATCTTGGCACAATTCCTTGAAAATTGCATTTAATATTATGAATAAAATTTATTAATAATTCAATTATTATTATCCATGAGTTTATTAAATTGATAAAATCCATGGATTCATTTTGTGATCAAGTCATTGATTAACCGGCATGCGTTTTTATTTATTTACTTTTCCATATTGATTATACCTTATTAACTCAGGATAGATTCCATTTTATGTACCCCTTATTGAGTGTTTAATTTCAAGATTATTTTTTTTAACCCTTGATATTAGGAATGGTTATTTGAATGAGTTTCAAAGATATTGATTATTTATTCATTTCTATGTTTTATATATTTTTTCCAATGTAAAATGGGAATGTGTGTTTTTATATAGTTCTAAAACACTACTAAAATTATTGATCCTTATTGATGTTGTCCCTTGTATCATAATCCAATATGATAAATTATTCACTAGCTCTGGGTTGCCGCATTTGGTTTGTTACCAGTTATTAATTATCATTTAATGGAAAATATTTTATAATTATTTAATAATTAGATAAGGTTTGTAATATAATAATCATTATGGATTGATTATTATTTAATAAGATTTATTTATTTTAATAAGTAGTAAAAATTATTTATTGACTCTTAAATAATTTCATAACTAATCATTATTAACTATTAAATAACAGAATAATAAATAATAAATAAATAAATAAACAACTGATAATTAATAACTAACGGTGAACTAATAATTAAATAAAAATTACTAATTTACTAACTATTAAATAAATATTTTCTCATATTCATTAACTAATGAATAAATATTAATAAAATAATAATGAAATAATGATTAACTAATGATTACCCAATAATTTATTAATATTTTACTAATAATTGACTAACAAATTAATAAATATTAACTATAAATTATTTATTAATTAATATTTATTACCAAATAATTAATTATTAATTTAGTAACCAATAAGTAATGATTAAATAAATACTACATAATAAGTAACAAATTATTATTTAGTGATTAACTAATAATTAACTAATAATCAACTTCAAATTAACTAAAAATTAACTACTTATTAACTATTATTTAACTACTAATTAACTATTAATTAACTATTAATTAATATTCATTAACTAATGCATAAATATTATTTAATTAATGATTAACTATTGAATAACTAATTATTAAATTATGAATAACCAATAATTAAATACGAATTCACTAATAATTAACAAATAATTAACTAATAATTAAATATTAATTAACTAATGATTAAATATTACATAAATAATGAATAAATAAAATTTAATAAATGATTAATGAATGATAAAAATTTAATAAAAATGATTATCTAATTATTAATTAATGATTAACTAATAATTAACTATTAACTAACTATTAATTAACAATTGATTAAATATTAATTAATTGTTAATTTGATAATGATTACCTAATGACTACCTAATCATTAACAATTGATTTAACAATAATTAAATAATCATTTACTAATCATTATGTAAAAATTAACTAATATATAACTAACAATTAACTAAAAAGTAACTATAATTAATTAATTATAAGTTAATTGTTAATTAACTATTTGTTAACAAGAAATTAATTATTTCCTATCAATTCATTAACTATTGATTAACTCTTAATTAATTAAATAATTAAATAATTAATAAAAATTAGCTAATAATTATTCACATGGTTATTAATAATTAGGATAATTATTATAATGACATCATTACTATGAATGAACATTACCAATATTTTACAATAAATGAAACATTATTATTCCATTTAGTGAATATTATTTGTCAATCATTTAATAAAGTATAGATTATGTGTCTATCCAAGCACTATCATCATTGTTTGGATGAAGATAAGTGCATGTGGTATTTAGAACAGATGCACCTATGGTCAATAACCTTAAAAGGGATGTATTGAGTATTAACTAAATTATCACTCGATGAATGTCAAAGAGGCCTAATTGTATAGCTAGTTTGAAACTCCATGGGAATAATATTTCGTTAATCACATTCACTTTTTCCCCCTAAACTCACACTAATTATTATCTTTAGATAATTTTAAGAATATTAAAATTTGGACTAAAAACATTTGTGAAATCATTACCGATATGCCTAAAAAAAATTATAAAATATTAGTAAAGTAAATATTTTATGGTTTTATAAGAAATTAATTTCCTATAAAGATACGAAAATTGGATTTTGGCTCTCGAACACATGCACCTATGGGTAAAAACATAAAAATTTTGGATATCGTATTAACTCAATCATTACCTAGTGTGCGATAAAGAGGCCTAATTTCACTCATAGATTAACACTCTAAGGGGACATTCTTTCTAAATCAAATACCTTTTACTCAAACACACTCACACTTATTTAAATATTTATATGGATTTACTAATATGAACATTTATATTATGAAACATTAGTGAAAATCTATTGGAAAAGTCTAAATATTAGAAAATTTTCTAAAATTTTATGAAAAGTACAGATTGTGTAGTTTTCTAAGCAATGAAATCCATATCTACATCTTATAAGTGGATACAGGCTCTAAAATAGAAACACCTATTGGTAATATACTTGAAATTGGTGTATTGGGTATTTAATCAATAATCACTTGGTGCATGACAATGATTCATAAATCCACACTAGTTTTATCACTCCTAGGGGATATGATATAACTTTACATAGTTTTTCTATGGTCAACCCTACATGATTATTAATAATATTTAATATTGTAAACCCTATTATAATAATGATCCAAACCCATATTTCAAACAAACAATCATGTATTTCTATGTCTATTTCTTCATGGAACTTATTCCTATAGATTGAGGAGAATTATAGAGTAGAAAATGAATAAAAATGGTTATAAAACTTGATTGTTTTTTCCTAATAGAACATCAAAAAATAATTCATGGTCGGTTAAATCTTGGACCCGATCAAGAGATCCATTGAATTGGCTATAAAAATTTACAATTCTAGTATAGGTGTGGGAATATAGATTTCTTGTTGGCTGGTGATAAGTATTAATTATAAGAAACAACATTATTTAACCAGTGGTTTGATACTTATTTTATAGACTTGTAAATGGAGTTTTCTACTATAAAGAATCATCTTTATATTACACAATAATAGATGCATGCGAGAGGAATCAAAGAAGTTCCATCTAAATAATATGAGATTATTCCAGATCATTTGGAAGAAGATGAAAAAACTAATACCCTATAGATCATGCATGAGAATTTTGATTATAAGGAAGTGAATAATTGTGGAGCAGAAGGAAAAAATAGGGATGACAAGATGAAAAAATAGATGTTACAGAATAAGTTGCTAAAAATGAAATAGTTTTACATCATCTTTATCACACAATAAATTTTACACCACTCTATGAATCTTGTTTATAAGATATTATATGATTTCCAAATATTCTAATGGAATATTATCACACATACTACTGAGTTTCCCGATGTTATAGAGGATATATTTGGTTAAATAGAAAAAAAAATTACACATTTACAATATTTTTAAATCCAATGTTCCTTAAAAATTATATTGAAATGATTTCATATTAAGAGACATAATATATATTTAATTAATGTTTCATACAAGCCAAAATATTCCACACAGTTTGAAAAATATAGTGATGATTATTTATTTCTCTTGAGGGATGATCTAGAATATTTTTCATGGATACTATATTATTTATAAGATTAAGGCTTCTCATACTTGCGTGTAGCCTTACCTAAAATAAGATCAAACATAATTATTTTTATAATTTGTTTCATCTATTATTTTAAACACTATTAGGGCCTTACAATATGTCCATGTATCCCTTTTGTTGTATAGGACAGAACAATCATTGGGTGATAAGATTTATTATGGAAAGAAATGGAGTATAACAACCCAAACATTACATACATAGATATTAATTTTATATTGATAGTTATTCATTAATAAAGTTAACAAACCCATTTTTGGACCATATAAGATTAGTGTCTTTAGAAACTATAAAATGTAAACAAATTTTTAATAGAACATTTAAATTGTCTCATGCTTGTTCCTTCATAAATAGACTACTTTTTGACATATCATACTTAATACCCTTCATCATAACCCAGAAAAAGAAATATAAGAAAGTGTGAGCTCAGATTCTTAGTAAGGGTAAATAAGAGAAATATTGATATTATCATAATCATAAGTCATAAGAAAATACAATTTGAAAAATATTACCTTGTATATGAATGTTCATGATATCATTCCATTAGATAAATCATAAAATTTCATAAATAATCAAGGAATATATTCCCAAAAGTCATAACATAAGACATAGAAATTAAGGAATACTCATAATAATATAAAATGATTTCGTATTAGTCATGGATCATGGCCAAGACCATCCTAGCAGAAAATTTCCATTTCTGAATATAGTTCACTTCTCCTTCCGGCTATGTACTATTGAACTAGATTTACTTCCATTTAATCCTTGTATTACTGAACCAAGATAATTTCCCATTTCATCCCTGTCTATCTCATGAAATGTTAATCGTTACCCAATAAATTAGAGGTCTATATAAGTCCCACCTTTCTGATAATAGAATTATTATTATGTGTTCCACAAAAACATAAATCATTCATTATATCATAACTCAAAGAATAAAATTGGATTCATAAACATCATTGAATCAGAACATAATCCATGTAAAAAAGTGGATTTCATAATTATAATTTCATCATAAAAATAATCAATCCTTCGGAATAATAGGTATAATATACATGAGACATAACCCTCTTAAATAGTTCTATCTTAGATGGAAAATTATTATAATAGAACACTTGAAAATAATTTTTGAGGAAAATATCCTTTCGTCTTCAAAAGTGTTTTCTTTTCTCAAAATTCCATGATATTCTAAAAGAAAATAATTTTTTGAAAATAAACATGCAATATTGTAATGTAATCTTCATGTAAATAAGGAATTATGATAACGTAAAAATATATTCATGTAATATAAGTTAAAATAAAACATTCTTATTGTACATTTGTTGGATAACTTTAAAAGGACTTCATATCAAAAATGAAAAAAATAATCTTTTCATACCATTTAATAAAATTCACCAATGGGAATAATTGAATTTAAACAATTGTATATGAAAAAAAATAATATTTTTGAATACATATTTATGAATCATTAATGTGGATGATAAATATACCTTGGTAAATACTTATATGTAAATAATCTCAAATAATAATGAGATTGCGAAATTATACCCTACTATAGGTTTGATATCCATTTTATATATCAGAGCCACATTTATAATGATTTAAATAGTTTTATAAACGTGTTCAATAATTATTTTTATATTTATTATATCATATATGTTCATGATATCATATTTTTGTTAATAAAATTTCATTTTACTCGTTATCCAGGTATTAACTACTTCAATTTCGTATGCATGTTTTTTCAAATAAGTTATCATTCTCCATCTTAGGTTATATTTATATCAATTGAAAGTTGATATTAATATAATATATATCATATTTATTAAATCAATAAATTTATATAGTCGTTATTTAGTGGATATCATGTAGAATAAATTGCATCCCATAATGAAGGGAGTAGGTCGTATGTATACCGAAGTGATGATATGATTCCCATAATTGTGAAATGGTGTGGAAGTTGATCGTATATATATATTTTTTAATAATTATCTTGTTTTAATAATAATATATAGTTATTATTTCTATCATTATACATATCAAAATAATGTGGTGGTGAAAAACATATTACACCCCAATATGGAAATGGTAAGTCATACGTACACACATGTGGTGATTTTATTTTTCATATGATAGAATGAAGGTGGGTTATGGTTTTTCCACAATCATAATGACATATCAGTATATAATTGATACTGTTTTTATTACCTTATAATGGAAACAACTCATGATGATAAAGTAGAATAAGAAATAAGTTTTAATGAATCAATAGGAGAGATTATCTCTTCTTTGATGAGCTCCCTCTAGACTTCCTCTTAATGAACTAGAGTGGGAATATAGAGAAAACAATAAAAAATATAATGATATGAGAAAAGTTTATAATTTAAATGGTAAGGATATGGAAGATCTTGAAAGCTCAATGTGAAGTGAAGAAGTGAGGGATGATGTTCCCTTTTTTGATTAATGTGAGGGGCACTTTTGGAATCTCAAAAAATGATAATTTATAAAAAAAATAAAAACTTATTATAAAAACAGAAATATTTCCTAGTTTTGAATATGAGATTACATTAAGTTCTAATATCATTAATAAATAATTTTGAGAAACTTTCTTCTACCACGTTTCCTAGGGACAAAGTTCGGCCACATATTAATCAATGATACCCCTCCACTATTCATATGGGACTCTCCCGGCCATGGGGAAAGGGTCAAAATAGACTTCATAGATTCATAGATCAAGAAACAAATAATTCATTTCTGCTATTCTGTAACACAAATAGAACCTCTCCAAGCTGTATAAGTTCACCCAAAAGATCTGAACTCATGCATCTATACAGGCGTCTCCAACCTACCAGCATATATGGATCTTTTGGAACATGGACTCTTCGCTAGACCTAATCCAAGAGGTGGAGCGGTTCATCATGAAAAATGAGAAAATGGGTTCATTAAACATAATTGTATCCTTAATTTATGGTAGATACAACAGTGGAATAAGTGAAGCTCTGTGGTAGGATCATAATTTGTTTGACCCAAGATCTGAACCATGGATCGTAGGTGGTGACTTCAACATCATCACAGAACTAGCAGAAGAAAAAAGGATGTGGGGTGATCCCATGTTTCACTAGCATAGAATTTTTCTAGTTCATGGAAAGAAAGGTCTTAATGGATATGGGGTACACTAGTGATTGGTTCACATGTTGTAACAATCAGAGAGTGTTTAGGCACTACGTCATGCAGCTTGACCACTACCTAGACAACATGCATGACATTACTATGTTTCTGAATTCCAATTTGATTCACTTGTTCTATGGTATCTCTCATCACTCACTATTGCTGGTCTCTCTATCTTCTATCTAGGTTTACCAAGATAGTTTTAGGTTCTATAGTCAATGGACTTGTGATTCTGAGTTCCTTCGTCTGGTGAGGGATTTGTGGGGGGAATCTGTATAAGGACACTTCTGGGTGGATATTTATAATAAACTTAGTTGGCACAATCATGGGATAGATTCATGGTAGGGGATCTTCCCCCTATTTACCAAAAGTTACATGATCTTAAACTAGATATCAAGTTCCCGTAATATATTCTTCTGAAAGTCTGGAATGACATTGAATTCAAGGATATTTCTATTAAGAAGAATAGTTTGGCGGAACTAATCTTTAGACATGAACGAATAGATCATGAAAAAGCAAGGATAAAGTGGCAACATAAGGGTGAAAAAACATGGTATACTTCCATAATCGGATTCGGGAGAAAAAACCCCATCAAAACAAAAAATTATTCTTGAAGATAGAACCAACACAGATGTTAGATGTGATGTGGGCAGAATGGAATATTTTTTCTTCATAGACATTATTGTAGGACCAAACATAAGGATGGTGAGCAGGTACCCGAGTGGATGTGTAGACCTCTGGGAAGAAATTCCCAATAGTGTATCCTCCATGGACGATGATTGATTAGATGGGGTCCCTGATGAGATAGAGATTCATGCGGTCATGATGAATATAAATCTGAAGAGTGCACCAGGGCATTATTGTTTTCCTGTATCGTTAAAAAGAGCCTTGTGGGAGGTGGTTTACTATGACATCATTGCAGCAGTTCAATGTTTTATACGAGTAATCCTTCCACGTGTTTCAAGTGCCATGACCCTGGTTCTCATACTAAAGGTGACAGGTACCTACTACCTCCTCTATTATTGATATGTGAGTATGTGAAATTTCACTTACCAGATCTATCTGAGTATAATCAACACGAGGTTGGTCGTGCATCTCCCCTAGTGGACATGTAACACCCCAAGCTTCTACGGTACGTTTCCCTTCGAATAATGCGATAGCGTGTGTTGTACGCAACCTCGAGTTCTAACACACACCACAACTAATTAAACTAGCCGTTGTGAATAGTAATACCTACTTTTTGAAATCATATATATTCTATATTTCAAAATGGACTTCATTTTTGGATTCGGAATATCAAAATTAGCCTAGGGTGAAATTTTGGTACATTTCGGATAACTTTCATATTTTGATGAATAGTGAAAATTTCTAAATTTTAATTAAAAACAACTTTTTTAATCAAAATAATTAATAGTGATAAATTATGAATTTGAGTGGTTTTAAAGTATAATTAGAATATATTTTTACCATTCAATTTAATGTTTATCATTGGACATAATTTTACAATTAAACCGAACATAAACAAGTGTCAATCTTTTGATAGTTATTATCTCTTAAAAACACGCTTTTTGTTTTGACAGCGGGAATTAATTTTAAATTAATTTCTGCCACTTCTGTGTTTTGAATTTAGGAAAATGGATTCCATATTTGGAATCAGGATGTTCAAATTGTGTAAATAGGTAACTTTTATTTTTAGACATTTTGAATAGTTACTGTGGTAAATATTTTATTTACCATGGTTAAAGGGTAAATCCGGTAAATAAGGGTTAAAAAAATAATATTATAATAATAAAAAATTACCCTAAAACGTGTCCTAACCTTATTGGTGGACACATACCCGACCATGGGCATCCTTTGGTCAATTTGGGGACCCCTTGGAGCCACTTGTATGTGGTAGGGACATTTTATATTAATAAAGTTAAAATAAAAATAAAAATGGCATAAACTTACATCTTTTAGAAGAACAATTTTTACATAGGGTTATACATGTTGGATTTTCGATTATAAATATTCATTAGAAAGCTAAAAAGATTTCCTACATAATGATATTTTATTTATTATTTTTAGACATTATATAATTTATTTTATTTATGACACAATGATGATGCAGTAATTACTAAAATAGTGAAAAATAAAAATAATTGATCTTATAAATACCCAAATAATTATAATATGAAACTTTTAATGAATTAAAATACTTTTCTATGATAATATGATATATTAGGATTGATTTAATTGACTTTGTTCGAAGTAATCAATCTGTTAGGAGTTTCACAAAAATCAACTATTGAATAGTGTCAAAATTGACATAAAAGAGTTCTTAAAACAAATATTATATTATTAATTGATATTAAATTCCTAAAAATCTAAGGTTCGGCCAAGAGACTTATATTATGATAGGTTCCTCGTTAATGGAACACTTGGGGGTCGCTTGGATGTATATAGTAAGTTTATTAATCATATTATATAAAAATACAAAGAGACATTGTAAAAGTGAAACTAATTAACTTAGAGTTAATACTTAAAGATAAGGTTAATATAAGTACCCAAACCTGTCTAAATTCTATTGGATGAGTTGTTTTCGACCTATCCACACCTCATCCTTTGAATAGTCAACTTTGGAGCCTTTGTAAACCGAATATGAATTTATTATAAATTAATATTTCTAACTTTTCCAAAGGTGCCCCTCACCCCTCTTATAAAAGGGCACTCCTCCTTCTCATTTCTTCACACCTTCAAAGCCTTTTGGTTCGGCCAAACTCTGCCCAAATACTCTCCCAACATCCCTCAATACAACCTAGAGGCCTTAGTTTGATCAGAAAGCCAACCTAAGGAGCCCTTTTGATCAAATCAAAAGGAAGAACCCGAAGAAGAGGTAATGATTTCACCACCCTTTTCTAAGTTCATTTCTTCTTCCACTTCTTATTCCTTTGTTCTTACCATTCTGAAATAATAACTCCAGTATCTCACATATACTGTGATGTTATTATAAATATGGTACAATCATATTCAGTATTCTATCCACCCTTTGAATAACATGTCACCATATGTGCGTACGTACGACTTACCGTCTCCACGTCGTGGTGTAATTGTTATTCAATATAATATTATTTGTATGGGTATAATAATGATGTGTAACTCATGTAAGTAATAAATATAACATGTTAATGATTCTTTATATATGATATACCATCCATTTATATATTATTTTAATATCAAAAGAATGATATTGTCGCTCGTGCGTACGTACGGACTACCGTCTCCACGAACGCGATGAGATTCATTCTCCATCGTATCCATTCAAGTATAATTATCATTTGATGATTTAAAAATGATGTTTAAGGACTGTATATAATTCTGGATATGAATAAGATACAACAACCATGGCTTATGTAACAAAACATATAAAAGAAAATGAGTAAGTTAACTCCCGAAACGACGATAATTCTAAGATATTATTAACAAATCAATGTTAAAAGATCATATATGATATCATATTAATATATATGATTCTTGTATAATTTAATAACAACTATTTCACCATTATACAGGAGGTTAACCTACCCCAACCAAGGAAAAGTACAAGGTAAGGGTTATTTCACAATCTCTTCATTATCCGAGGTTGTTTATATGTAATAATCTACTGGGATCTCTTTATCATCCACATCCATGTTTCTTAAAAATGTATTTCAAAACATTTTTTACTATTTACAAGAATATGGGTTAAAGTCATTTATACCTTTTTTTGACTTTTTATAAGAGGTTTATAAAGGAATCTTTCCGTCGTTTTCAAAACAAGGTCCTTTTTAACCTTTTCGACAGAATTGAGGTAAGAATGTTTTTTTTTAACTTATACGGCGGGTGCGGTTATTTTACGCCGTTATAAAATCTTCAAAGCTTTCCTTACAAGCTTATAAGAATATTTTCAAAGAAAATGTTTTATTTTATATGGATCTTAAATGATTTCAAAATAAAAGGAGATATTTCTTTAAAAAGAATTTTGATTTCATCTATGTCAACATCCTTTGATGGATTTTAAGATTATTTGAAGTTGATTTATTATGATACAAAACTTCTATATTGTATTGAAGGTTTTGTGATATGTTTGACTGTGGATGTGCTATTTTTATACCATTCATAGTTTATTGTGAAAGTATTGACATTTCGTATGCTAGTTTTAATACGAATGTTTATGTTATGTTTAAACCTTTTCATATGGGAATGCATTGGACTTAATAAGTGACGGGTGGAGCCCGCTATAGCTCCTCGATGCATCGGTAGGTCTCATGAGACAAACTAGTGTCTTGGCACAAGGCCTTGACAAAATCTTATTTGTAGTCTTGGCACGAGGCCTTGGCTATGTGGTTATGATAGTCTGGCATTATGCATTCCAACATTATGAAAGTGGTTATTTATTTTTGCATGTGATTATTCGATTAGTGGAATATCCATGTGAATAAGTAAATGGCATTATTTCATTTTATTTATGCCATACCATGTTGAAAGTTCATGTTTAAAAGGCTTTTGTTTTAGTTATACATTGCCTTAAATGTTTATTCTTATTGATGAAAGTTTCCGCTATATTGTTATCCTTACTTGGCATTTGAGCTCACCCCTTTTCTATGTTTTATTTTTCCCAGGAAGTGAAGATGTAAGTTATGAATGACCTGCAGGGATATTATGAGGGGATTGTAGTGTGGACTGTGGAAACATTATGTTGTTGTAGTAGTTTTTGATTTTATGATGTAATGTAAAACTTATGAATATATCTAGTGTTTCCAAGGCTACTAAACCAATCGGTCTTTCGAGATTTGATCTTTCTTGTGATCATGCCAATGTTATGTAATAATGCACCGACTCTAGGAAACTAGGGTCGGGGCGTTACAGTTGGTATCAGAGGAAGTTTAGTACAAACCTTGGAAGCTAGATTTAGATAAACTCTGATTAGAGCACGTAGACCTAAGATGAACTTTGAGGATTAGTATAGAAGAACTTCCTAGAATTTTGGTATTGTAGAGACTTTGTGAGTTTTGCGAGCAATACATCCCTGTCTGGATACGAGCAGGTAGAGGCGGCTCTGGCACAGATGTACCTAGGGGTAAAACCCGAAAACACCGCTTTGAGCTAGACTCGAACGGGAACTGGTGCACGACAACGGGCCTTGCTGCACTCTTGGTTACGACACTCCCGGGGGATATGCTTAGGATAACTCTCACTTTCTTTACAAATCATTATGAAGGGTTTATGAGTATATACTTCCTCAAAGAAAACATATTTATGATTATGGATTATATCCATAGATAGTTCAATTTATGTTAAGTGTTTTATAAGTATGGGATTATGTATTTTGATTCATAAACTGATCTAGTTTATGCCATTGTTTAGAAATGGCGCCTAGTGGAAGAAATGGAAACCGTATCAATGCACGCACTCCATGTAGGGATTGCCCTCCTGCTCAAGATAATTATAGTGGGGCTGGTGATGCAACTGGTGCTGATCAGCTAATCACCGTACTGGGACAACTTACTCAGGTTATGAATAATAACCTTACCCGTATGGAGCACCCTGATCCGCAGCGTGGAGGATCAATGTTAGATCGATTCATGAGACAACAACCACCAACGTTCAATGGAAGTACAAATCCCTTAGTAGCTGAGCAATGGATATTTTCCCTAGAGAAAATATTTCAGGCTTTGGGGAGTAGTGAAAGGGAAAAAGTTACCATGGCAGTTTACCGCCTCACTGGAGATGCTGATCAATGGTGGTCATTGATTCAAAACATGAAGGAAGATGATGAAGTATCAAACATGGAATGGAGGGAGTTCAAAGATCTGTTTTTAGAAAAATACTTTCCTCGCGACCATCGAGCAGATATGGAAAGGCAATTTCTGAGTCTGAGACAAAAGGAGGATGAGAATGTCACAAAGTATGAGGCTAACTTTACAAGGTTAGCGAGGTATGCTGGAGATTATATTCGCAACCCAAGAAGTAAGATTGATCGTTTCTTTGATGGGTTAAAACCATTTCTCCGTCGAGCATTAGTCTCACAATCCTTTTCATCGTACGAAGACATTGTCTCATGTGCTATCAAGACCGAAAAGGAATTCTCTAAGTCTTATGACTTTAAAGCAAAGCAAGAGAAGAAGAGACCTGCTGATCAATCTGGGAATGGAAATAAGGGGAAGAAGGGAAAGGTTGAATATCCATCTTGTGGTAAGTGCGGGAAGAAACACCCCGGTGCTTGCCTGAAGGGAATGGGATTCTGTTACAAGTGTGGTGAAAAAGGCCACCAAGCTCATGATTGCAAGGGGAAGAAGGAAGCTACCAACGTTCAGTGCTACAATTGCAGGGAGATGGGGCATTATGCAAATGCATGTCCTAAGCGTCAGGAGAACTTACCTCAGAAAAGGCCAAGGGATCAAGGCCAGGCTTATGCTATCACTACTGCTGAGGTAGAAACTCCGAAAGACGTGGTGGCAGGTAATTTAATGGTTTCCTCAAGTTTAGCAAATGCATTATTTGATTCTGGATCATCGCATTGTTTCATATCTTCCCAGTTTGCTAAGAAAATTAGATATTTCCAATTTGATTTAATAAGGGAGTTGTCAGTTAAAACTCCTAAGGGAAGTATCGTTGCAACAAAGTTTTGTGAATCAGTCCCCATTAGAGCACATAAATTTTCTTTATCTGCTGATTTCATCGTCATACCTATGATTGAGTTTGATATAATCCTCGGTATGGACTGGCTTTCGGACTATGATGCGAAGATTTATTGTAAGAAGAAAGAGGTTACGATTCTTGATGATAATGATAAGGAACACCTTATTTTTAGATCAGAATCGTCACCACCTAATTCTTATTTAGACCCACCCCCAGTAGCTCAACTTAATTCAATTATTGGGGAGGAAGAGAATGAAATAACTGTCGGTGAGGAAAGGAATGTTCAAATAGAGGATGTACCTGTTGTGAAAGAATTTGTAGATGTATTTCCGGAAGATTTACCTGGACATCCTCCAGAACGAGAAGTTGAGTTTTCTATTGATTTGATTCCTGGATCAAGGCCTATATCGAAGACCCCTTATAGAATGGCCACTGTAGAGTTAGTCGAACTAAAGAAACAACTAGAGGAATTGAGTAATAAGGGATTTATTCGCCCTAGTGTTTCTCCATGGGGAGCCCCTGTTCTTTTTGTTAAAAAGAAAGATGGATCTATGAGGTTATGTATCGACTACAGGGAGATCAATGCTATAACGATAAAGAACAAGTATCCCCTACCTCGTATTGATGATTTATTTGACCAACTGCTTGGAGCTCAATACTTTTCAAAGATTGACCTTCGATCTGGATACCATCAGTTGTGTGTAAAGAAGGAAGACATTCCGAAGACAGCATTTCGAACCAGGTACGGGCATTACGAGTTTACTGTAATGCCGTTTGGATTGACTAATGCACCCTCTGTATTCATGGATCTGATGAATAGAGTTTTCAAGGAGTATCTCGATGAATTTGTGGTGGTATTTATTGATGATATCTTGGTATACTCCAAAACCTACGAAGATCATGAAAATCACTTGCGCATTATCTTGAAGACTCTGAGGAGGCATGAATTATATGGAAAGTTTAGCAAGTGTGAATTCTGGCTTCAGGAGATTTCTTTTCTTGGCCATATTGCCTCTAAAGATGGAATCTCTGTTGATCCTTCTAAGACCAAGGCAATCCAAGAATGGCCAGCACCTACGAGTATAACTGAGGTACGTAGTTTTATTGGCTTGGCAGGTTATTATCGACATTTCGTCCAGAATTTTGCCCGATTGGCTAACCCATTAACGAAGCTCACACGTAAAGGGGTTAAATTTGTTTGGACAAAAGAGTGTGAAGAATGTTTCGAAGAACTGAAGAGAAGATTAGTCAATGCTCCTATATTGACTCTACCATCGGGGAATGATGGGTTCGTTATTTATAGTGATGCATCAAAGAAAGGACTTGGCTGTGTCCTTATGCAGAATGATAGAGTTATTGCCTATGCATCACGACAGTTGAAAATTCATGAACAAAACTATCCTACTCATGATCTTGAGTTAGCAGCTGTGATCTTTGCTTTGAAGATATGGAGGCACTACCTCTATGGTGAAAAATGTGAGATTTATACTGATCACAAGAGTTTGAAGTATATTTTCTCACAAAAAGAACTCAACATGAGGCAAAGGAGATGGCTTGAATTACTCAAGGATTATGATTGTACGATACACTACCACCCGGGGAAGGCAAACAAGGTGGCAGATGCTTTGAGTAGAAAAGACCATGGAGTTTTGAACAATATGAGAATTGAAAGGGATCCAATTTTCATGGATCTAGTGAAGATGGACATGGGAATAACTAGGGAAGGTGAAACATCAATGCTTTTTCAAATGGTTGCCAAACCATCTTTACTAGAAAGGATTAAGAGTTCCCAGACCGACGATGAAGAATTTCAGAAGAAGATTAAAGCTGTGAATGATGGAAGATTGAGAAACATTGTGTATGAAGATGGGATTTTGAAATTCGGGAAGAGACTTTGTGTTCCCAATTTACCTGATCTAAAAAGGGAATTGCTGGATGATGCTCATAGTTCTAATTTCTCTATACACCCTGGGAGCACCAAAATGTATAGAGATTTGAAGGAACATTTTTGGTGGGACAACATGAAGAGGGAGATTGCTGATTTTGTGTCAAGATGTATGGTTTGTCAACAAGTGAAAGCTGGAAGGCAACAGCCTAGAGGAGTCATGCAACCTCTTCCCATACCGGAGTGGAAATGGGACAATATTACGATGGACTTTGTCATGGGGCTACCAAAGACTCCTAGAAGGAACGATGCAATATGGGTTATTGTTGATCGTCTTACCAAGTCAGCACATTTTCTTGCTATAAGAGAAGATCTACCCCTGGAACGTCTAGCAAGACTATACATTAATGAAGTTGTGAGACTTCATGGAGTTCCCCTATCGATTGTTTCTGATCGTGATCCCCGTTTTACTTCAAGATTTTGGAAAAGTCTTCAGAAATCCCTGGATACTGAACTTCATTTGAGCACTGCTTACCACCCTCAGACAGACGGACAATCAGAACGGACTATTCAGACCTTAGAAGACATGTTGAGATCTTGCTCACTTGATTTTCAGGGTATGTGGGATCAATATTTACCTCTGGTAGAATTTTCCTATAACAATAGCTTCCATTCGAGTATACAAATGGCACCATATGAAGCGTTATACAGAAAGAGATGTCGTACACCAACCTGTTGGGATGACGTTGGTGAAAGAAAACTTGTAGGCCCAGAACTGGTGGAGGAAACGGTAGAAAAGGTGAAGGTAATCCAAAATCACATCAAAGCAGCTCAAAGTAGGCAGAAGAGCTGTGCCGATAATCGAAGGAAGGATTTGGAATTTCAAGTCGGTGATCATGTTTTCCTAAAGGTATCTCCGTGGAAGGGAGTCATACGTTTTGGTAAGAAAGGTAAATTGAGTCCCAGGTACATCGGACCTTTCGAAATTCTAGAACGAATTGGGGCTGTAGCTTACCGATTGGCAATGCCGCCAAGTCTCTCCAAAGTTCACGATGTGTTCCACGTATCTCTGTTGAGAAAATACATGCCTGACCCAACGCATGTACTCACCTATGAGGAATTAGAACTGGAACCCGATCTGTCTTATTGCGAAGAGCCCGTCAGGATTCTTGATACAAGAGAACAAGTACTGAGAAACCGGACGACGCGTCTGGTAAAAGTTTTGTGGAGAAATCATAAAATGGAAGAGGCAACGTGGGAACCCGAGGAACTTATGATGAAGAACCACCCGAGTCTTTTTATGCAGTAATACCCTAGAAATTGCGAGGACGCAATTATTTGAAGGAGGGGAGAATGTAACACCCCAAGCTTCTACGGTACGTTTCCCTTCGAATAATGCGATAGCGTGTGTTGTACGCAACCTCAAGTTCTAACACACACCACAACTAATTAAACTAGCCGTTGTGAATAGTAATACCTACTTTTTGAAATCATATATATTCTATATTTCAAAATGGACTTCATTTTTGGATTCGGAATATCAAAATTAGCCTAGGGTGAAATTTTGGTACATTTCGGATAACTTTCATATTTTGATGAATAGTGAAAATTTCTAAATTTTAATTAAAAACAACTTTTTTAATCAAAATAATTAATAGTGATAAATTATGAATTTGAGTGGTTTTAAAGTATATTTAGAATATATTTTTACCATTCAATTTAATGTTTATCATTGGACATAATTTTACAATTAAACCGAACATAAACAAGTGTCAATCTTTTGATAGTTATTATCTCTTAAAAACACGCTTTTTGTTTTGACAGCGGGAATTAATTTTAAATTAATTTCTGCCACTTCTGTGTTTTGAATTTAGGAAAATGGATTCCATATTTGGAATCAGGATTTTCAAATTGTGTAAATAGGTAACTTTTATTTTTAGACATTTTGAATAGTTACTGTGGTAAATATTTTATTTACCATGGTTAAAGGGTAAATCCGGTAAATAAGGGTTAAAAAAATAATATTATAATAATAAAAAATTACCCTAAAACGTGTCCTAACCTTATTGGTGGACACATACCCGACCATGGGCATCCTTTGGTCAATTTGGGGACCCCTTGGAGCCACTTGTATGTGGTAGGGACACTTTATATTAATAAAGTTAAAATAAAAATAAAAATGGCATAAGCTTACATCTTTTAGAAGAACAATTTTTACATAGGGTTATACATGTTGGATTTTCGATTATAAATATTCATTAGAAAGCTAAAAAGATTTCCTACATAATGATATTTTATTTATAATTTTTAGACATTATATAATTTATTTTATTTATCACACAATGATGATGCAGTAATTACTAAAATAGTGAAAAATAAAAATAATTGATCTTATAAATACCCAAATAATTATAATATGAATCTTTTAATGAATTAAAATAATTTTCTATGATAATATGATATATTAGGATTGATTTAATTGACTTTGTTCGAAGTAATCAATCTGTTAGGAGTTTCACAAAAATCAACTATTGAATAGTGTCAAAATTGACATAAAAGAGTTCTTAAAACAAATATTATATTATTAATTGATATTAAATTCCTAAAAATCTAAGGTTCGGCCAAGAGACTTATATTATGATAGGTTCTTCATTAATGGACCACTTGGGGGTCGCTTGGATGTATATAGTAAGTTTATTAATCATATTTTATAAAAATACAAAGAGACATTGTAAAAGTGAAACTAATTAACTTAGAGTTAATACTTAAAGATAAGGTTAATATAAGTACCCAAACCTGTCTAAATTCTATTGTATGAGTTGTTTTCGACCTATCCACACCTCATCCTTTGAATAGTCAACTTTTGAGCCTTTGTAAACCGAATATGAATTTATTATAAATTAATATTTCTAACTTTTCCAAAGGTGCCCCTCACCCCTCTTATAAAAGGGCACTCCTCCTTCTCATTTCTTCACACCTTCAAAGCCTTTTGGTTCGGCCAAACTCTGCCCAAATACTCTCCCAACATCCCTCAATACAACCTAGAGGCCTTAGTTTGATCAGAAAGCCAACCTAAGGAGCCCTTTTGATCAAATCAAAAGGAAGAACCCGAAGAAGAGGTAATGATTTCACCACCCTTTTCTAAGTTCATTTCTTCTTCCACTTCTTCTTCCTTTGTTCTTACCATTCTGAAATAATAACTCCAGTATCTCACATATACTGTGATGTTATTATAAATATGGTACAATCATATTCAGTATTCTATCCACCCTTTGAATAACATGTCACCATATGTGCGTACGTACGGCTTACCGTCTCCACGTCGTGGTGTAATTGTTATTCAATAAAATATTATTTGGATGGGTATAATAATGATGTGTAACTCATGTAAGTAATAAATATAACATGTTAATGATTCTGTATATATGATATACCATCCATTTATATATTATTTTAATATCAAAAGAATGATATTGTCGCTCGTGCGTACGTACGGACTACCGTCTCCACGAACGCGATGAGATTCATTCTCCATCGTATCCATTCAAGTATAATTATCATTTGATGATTTAAAAATGATGTTTAAGGACCGTATATCATTCTGGATATGAATAAGATACAACAACCATGGCTTATGTAACAAAACATATAAAAGAAAATGAGTAAGTTAACTCCCGAAACGACGATAATTCTAAGATATTATTAACAAATCAATGTTAAAAGATCATATATGATATCATATTAATATATATGATTCTTGTATAATTTAATAACAACTATTTCACCATTATACAGGAGGTTAACCTACCCCAACCAAGGAAAAGTACAAGGTAAGGGTTATTTCACAATCTCTTCATTATCCGAGGTTGTTTATATGTAATAATCTACTGGGATCTCTTTATCATCCACATCCATGTTTCTTAAAAATGTATTTCAAAACATTTTTTACTATTTACAAGAATATGGGTTAAAGTCATTTATACCTTTTTTTGACTTTTTATAAGAGGTTTATAAAGGAATCTTTCCGTCGTTTTCAAAACAAGGTCCTTTTTAACCTTTTCGACAGAATTGAGGTAAGAATGTTTTTTTTTAACTTATACGGCGGGTGCGGTTATTTTACGCCGTTATAAAATCTTCAAAGCCTTCCTTACAAGCTTATAAGAATATTTTCAAAGAAAATGTTTTATTTTATATGGATCTTAAATGATTTCAAAATAAAAGGAGATATTTCTTTAAAAAGAATTTTGATTTCATCTATGTCAACATCCTTTGATGGATTTTAAGATTATTTGAAGTTGATTTATTATGATACAAAACTTCTATATTGTATTGAAGGTTTTGTGATATGTTTGACTGTGGATGTGCTATTTTTATACCATTCATAGTTTATTGTGAAAGTATTGACATTTCGTATGCTAGTTTTAATACGAATGTTTATGTTATGTTTAAACCTTTTCATATGGGAATGCATTGGACTTAATAAGTGACGGGTGGAGCCCGCTATAGCTCCTCGATGCATCGGTAGGTCTCATGAGACAAACTAGTGTCTTGGCACAAGGCCTTGACAAAATCTTATTTGTAGTCTTGGCACGAGGCCTTGGCTATGTGGTTATGATAGTCTGGCATTATGCATTCCAACATTATGAAAGTGGTTATTTATTTTTGCATGTGATTATTCGATTAGTGGAATATCCATGTGAATAAGTAAATGGCATTATTTCATTTTATTTATGCCATACCATGTTGAAAGTTCATGTTTAAAAGGCTTTTGTTTTAGTTATACATTGCCTTAAATGTTTATTCTTATTGATGAAAGTTTCCGCTATATTGTTATCCTTACTGGGCATTTGAGCTCACCCCTTTTCTATGTTTTATTTTTCCCAGGAAGTGAAGATGTAAGTTATGAATGACCTGCAGGGATATTATGAGGGGATTGTAGTGTGGACTGTGGAAACATTATGTTGTTGTAGTAGTTTTTGATTTTATGATGTAATGTAAAACTTATGAATATATCTAGTGTTTCCAAGGCTACTAAACCAATCGGTCTTTCGAGATTTGATCTTTCTTGTGATCATGCCAATGTTATGTAATAATGCACCGACTCTAGGAAACTAGGGTCGGGGCGTTACAGGACATTCATGAAGAAACACGATTTCATGATGGTCGTTCAATATAGAAATTGATTGATCCTTCCTAGGAAATGATGAGGTACACAAATAAAAAAACATATGGCTCCAAAAGGGTCACCAAACTGGACAAGAAAAATGAGTACGGTAAAATGGATTCGAGATTCATCAAAAGTGTCCTAGAATGTTTTGGTCTCTCTCCCAATACCTTGGATATCCTTTTATGAAGATTTAGATATTTTTTCTGTTTTTCTCATTCATCATGAGATCTCATGGACTAATCAAGGCCACTCTCAGTTTACATCATGGTGACCAGATATCCCCAACTATATTAATTATTATGCAGGACAAGCTAATTCACCTCTTGAATAGAGGTATTTAAAAATTTAATATATCTTCTTATCGAAAGAAAAGGAACCTTCCCTCCATCTCACACTTGATTTTCATAGGTGACACTACCATATTACTGAATGAAGATATAAGATATATATGTTTTATTAATAGGATAATGAAATAGTATTACTGTTTCGCGCGGAATCCGGGGATGACCTCCTGGACGGGAGATTCAAACGTTCTGATCGGTTTCTAACGGGTTTGTTTGTAGAACCGGAAACATCCAATGATTCCACATCTGTTTGGACCTACTTTCCAAAGGCAGGCGCTCATTAGCTTGTGGGCTAATGAGGCTTAGGAATTTGCATTGGTCGAGAGGATGGGAGGTCGGACTCATCACACCTTTTTGAGGGGAATTATTGTCTACTCTGGGACTCTCTTTATAGATTTAAGTTAAGTTCGTGAATCCTTATTACATTACCAAGTATAAAATGAGCTTTCCTTTAGTTTTAACAATCAATGATTAAATATGCAAGAAATTTAGAGAATCTTTTATATGTATTCGAGGTTCTTCATCAATAGAGAATCATCTATATTTGTTTAGAGATTCTTGGTCAATGGTATCCTTCAAAACATTTATATAAAAGTATCTTGGTCATTTTGATGACCAGGCTGGTTTTAAAGCCACTCAGTGGGGCACTTGAAGTTTATCGTCATTCAGAAGGACATAGATTATTTCAATGTTGGGATCGAACCCATAGATGGGCTACCTACGTATCCTTTGTTTTGAAAAAGGAATCAGAACCCACGTAGTTCGAGGAATGGGATATGATGTTTTATGATTGATGGCTCAAAGATGAATGTCATAATTACTTTTAGACTCTAAGCTCACGTGAGTCATGCTCGGTGTGAGAAAGAAGAGGTATTGGTAAAATTTAGACAATTGTGCCATAAAAGATGCAATCATAAGAATTTGTTTTGGGGCTTATGTATAGATGACTGCCCAGATAGACGAAGGTTTAGGATTTACTTTTAGGGAGAAAATCCAAGAACAGGGTCCACCAAGTTATATGTACTTCATGGAGATTTGAATACTCTAATCTTGGGGCTTACTCCTAAGGAGGATGCCCAAGTTAGGAGGGGACTTATGATTGGGTTTTATTCCTGAAAAGGAAACCCAAATCAAAGGTAATTTATGACTGGTTAAGAGAAATTTTAAGAGACTTGGGGCTTACTCCTAAGAAGGATGCCCAAGATTTATGACTAGGACTTATTCCTGAGAAGGAAGCCTAGGTTAGGGGACTTGGGGCTTACTCCTGAAAAGGAAGCCCAAGGTTATGACTGAGTCTTATTCCTGAAAAGGAGACCCAGGTTAGGGATTAAGGTTTGGGGCTTACTCCTGAGGAGGATGCCCATATTTGAGATTGAGGCTTATTCTTAAGAAAGATGCTCAAGATTAGAGGACTTTGATTGGGGCTTACTCCTGAGGAAGATGCCCAGATCAAAGGTTTTTTTATAACTGAGGATTATTCCTGAAAAGGAGACCCAGGTTAGGATTCTCTCATCTTAAAGGATGAGTTTGAATGAATGAACTCTCAATCTTTGGTGACATAAAGATGTTTAAATCACTAGGTTTTGAGAGGTATTTCACATAATTCCTTTCAGATAAGGATGTCAAATCAAGAAATCATGCCATAAATGGCTTTGAAGAGTATCTTGAAGACTGAATCTTGAATAGGAAGGGTGAAATGGCTTAAGAGGGGTAAAAATGGGCAAGATGGGCACCCAAAAAGATAGGGGCACGCAAGTCTTGAAAGGCGCGCAAGTCCTGCGGTGGCACGCAAGTATTGGTCGCGCAAGTATACTTGCGCGACGTTAGGGGCACTTGCGTGATTTTCAACCAGTATTGAAATGCTTGAGCGACTCTTTATTAAACCCTTTACCATCCTCTTGAGGTTCTTCCAGAAGAGGGACGCGCAAGTTATATTGAAGGAATTAAGTAGGCACGCAAGTGTTTGATAAGTTTTCAACACTTAGGCCTTCCTTTTTCTCTTTAGATCTTCCGTTCTAGGTAAGAAATTACCATAGAAGTGTTCCGGAAGCTTTGAGAAGAGACTTGGGCGTCGGGAGCTTCGATCCGAGTTTCTGGAAAAAAGATCCTCTCGAATGGGGGGCCCACAGGGTCTATTTATAGGCAAAAGAAGACCCAAGGCGGTTACCGGGCGGTTACCAATTAGGTCGCGCAAGTCACCTGTGCGACCAAGGTAGCCGCGCAAGTGTACTTGCGCGACAGTGGTAAATCTTGCGCGGTGAATTGGCTTTTGATCCTTTGTTCATGCCTTTGTCGATTTTTTATGTTTTCTTCAAAGGATGAATCGCTTTCAGCTGAGATATTCCCTTTTCCGATCTTTAGATTCTGTGACGAAAGGAGCGTCAACAAAAGTCCCCCCTCAGAGTTGGATCCGGAGAGAAAATGAGGATTTGACTCTGAGGAAATTGAATTCCTCAAAAGGAAAAGGGAGGGCGCGCAAGTCTTTCAGCGTCAGTGGGTGGCGCGCAAGTTTGCGTCGCGCAGGCCCTAGACGCTCTGGGTACGGCGCGCAGGTAGGCTTCCTGGCCTATAAATACACGGCCTCACCTCTGTACAAGTATCCGGATTTCCGGACTTCATACCTTCTAGAGCTCTCATCGCGCAAGTCTTCCTCGCCGCGCAAGGTGCTCTGTTTCCACTGTTTTCCTTGATGTCGCGCTATTGTAAAGGTATTTGTACTTGCGCGGTTTATACTTGCGCGTCAAAAACTAGCGCGACACACAAATACTTGTGCGCCATGTTTAGACTTGCGCGACTTAAATGCCTTAGCCATTTTTCCAAATTTCTTTACAAATTTTATGAAAATAAACCCATTTAAGAGTTAGTTTATTCATTTTTTTTTGTGCAGATTCAGTGGTTCCCAAGGGAATTAAAACGGCTGATGAACTGGCTAGCAAGAGGATTGATGACATGATGAATATTATTGGCCATGATTACTATGATATCTGCGACAGCACTTTCCCAGATTTGGATAATTATTTGAAGAAATATCATATTAATTTCCCACAGAGCATCTACCTGTCTCTGTGTGTTCATGGTCATCTGCAAGGAGTTCCAAATGCAAACAATTATACACCTGAGATGCAGCTGCACTGCTACTTCTCTATTTCGGTTATGCTGTGCATTAAGAGTAACAACAATGGTGTGAACTTTCAAATTTTTCCTCCATGTCATTCCCTTGCAGATATGAAAATGGCAAACCCATGGGCTGAAATGTTTTCCACTGCCGGTTGGTGGAGAGAAGACAAACATGGTATTAGAGCAATATCTGAAAAGAGTACTCTCTCCAAATGGCTCTTTACTTCCAATGCTCCATTCTCAAATCCACGTATCCATCTTCCAAGTCTCTTGGACAGAAACAGAGTCACTGTTTGATCAGCAGAAAATTTTCTCAAACCGCACTCGAGAACATCCTTTTACAATTGTTCCAAGAAGAGCTGGTATCACTGCATCTCTTATTGTATCCAGTTGAATGAATGAATTCTAGGTGGTTTCTAATGAAGATCGGGATGCCGTAAATCAAATGAAGTGTTATGTTGAAAGCCTCTTGTAATTCTTGAAAGAAAAAGAAGAGACTCCAGTCTGTGGATGTCCTTCTAACTCTTGTGTATCAATGAAAAACACTTTTGTCTTCAATCATTTGTACTTGCATTCTTCCATTACCTGCTTCAAATTTACTTAACCCAATTGGCCTAGTAAGCATAGTTTGATTTTTACTAGGATTATTACAAATAACCCTACAAACTTTGAACCTTTTAACTGCTCAATATTACCTAAATCATACAAAAAAAATGTATATTTAGTGAGCTGGAACTTGACTTTTATTCAGAGTTCCTTTGTCTTTTGTGTGGGTAGTTTAAATTCATGCACGCCGGACATAAAGGGGCTAATGTTTAAGGTCGAAATAGCTTTGACCGAAAAATGGATTAAAATGGATTCAATTCCTTGACAATTTATCTGAAAACATATTTACCATACTCAAGTATGAGGGGAAAAAATGTAAACTATGGCTTAAGAATATTTGAATATGAGGAATGATATGAAAAAGAGCTAAATAGCATTAGAAGAGGTAGTTTCCAAGAATGAAGTTACTATTATTTAACAAAACCCGTTAGGGGGTTGAAATATGTAGGGCCACCTATGGGCATTGGCTGCATAGTCAAATAAAATAGCATCTTTTGGCTGACAAGTCTGTTATGTGGACTGTTTATGCAAGGCCACCTATGGGCACGTGCTGCATAGTCAGGCAAAAGAACTCCCAGAAATTTACTTTCCTAGTGCTAAAAGCCAGTGAAAGTTTATGGAGATTCAAATTTTCTAAAGCATAGAGTTTGTTGTATGGAAAGAGGTACTTGAATATGGAGAAGATATTTCCAAACAAGAATATCAAATAACTGGATGAATATCACTCCTACGAAGGTCTGACCCAAACGTAGGGATGAAGAATAAACCATAGACTTGAATACTTTTAGATCATGAAAATGGATATGGGACAAATACGTTAAGGATGGCTATTTTTGCGGATCCCTACATACTGTCGTTTAAGACAAATAAGGACAAAAGAGGAATTATTCCCAAGAATGAAGTTACTATTATTTAACAAACCCGTTAGGGGGTTGAAAACATGCAGGGCCACCTATGGGCATTGGCTGCATGGTCAAATAAATAGCATCTCTTGGCCGACAAGTCTGTTATGTGGACTGTTTATGCAAGGCCACCTATGGGCACGTGCTGCATAGTCAGGCAAAAGAATTCTCAGAAGTTTGACATTTTTGTGACTATAAGTCATGAAAAGGGTTATGAAGATCTGAAAATATTTAAGGTTAGGATTATAATACATAAAGATGGGTATTTTCCAATGTATATAGAGATTCATAGGTCAATGAAAACCATAATCATGTTGTGGCTGGGTCCTGAATTGAAACTTGGACTTCACTACGTATCTCATAAGAATGAGAATCAATCCATACGTAGTTCTTGAAATGCAGTTTAACGTCGTGCGGGACGAAAGTATGAGTGATCTTAGTTTAGGGTCATAGAATTCGGACCATAATAATGAATACACAGTGTGTGTTTTCATGAAGACTTTTCAGCCAAGGGACTGAAAGTGAAATTTGGGGTTAGGCCCAAAAGACTTGGGACTGGATTCGAGGGACACTCGAATGTTCCTACGTATCCCATAAGGATGGGAATCAAGTCCACGTAGTTCTAGATCTACCCTTTGTACAAATTTGGTTCGTACATGTGAAGGGTGAAAAGGGGACTTTAGTGCAATGATGGTTTTAACCTAAGATAAAAAGTTTAGGCATTACCATGTATGTACGTAGTCTTTTGAAAAATGAAAACCATGATTGAAAAAAGAATCAATGTTAATAATGGTTCCTTCTCAAATGAGGAAATCAAAGAATATTGTAGTTTATTGTCGTACCGGACAAAAGTGTTGTATAGTTTAACGTCATATAACAAGGACGAAAGTGAATCAATGTAAAGATATTGATTCCAGGGGTGGTTTCACAAATCATCATCATATGAGATGGTGGTGAACCAATGTGAAGAGATTGTTTTTGGGCTTGAACCTTTGGGAGGTTGCCTACATACCCATCCTGGAGGGCAAGGATCAAAGTCTGTGTAGTTCAATTAAAGAATGAATTAATGATCAAGTTGTTCTTGTGGACAATGATCTAAAAAAAATGTTGTTGGGACTTACACATGGTTAGTGGCCCAAAGGGAGTGTTATGGTTGATGTTCTCTCTAAGCTCACGTGAGTCATACTCGGTGTGAGAAACAAGAGGTAATAACAACCTTAACGATGTGCAGTTTAATGTCATGTAGGACATAAAAAAGGGACTTTCTGTACAGTTTAGCGTCATGTAGTTAAGACGATGGGGACAATATAGTTTAACGTCATATTGGACGAAAGGGGGATTGTGCAGTTTTAATGTCATGCTGGACTTTTGATGATTATATAGTTTAACGTCTTTCCGGACGTGAGGGACTTTTATACAGTTTAGCGTCATGTAGTTAGGACGTCACAGTTTAACGTCTTGCTAGACATATTTGAAAATAGTTTATGGTCATATACATGGACCAGGGATGATGCAGTTTAAAGTCATACGGGACCATTGCTGTATAGTTTAACGTCATATAGCAAGGAAGAACTGGTGCTGTACAGTTTAAAGTCATGTAGCTAGGACTAAGGTGAACTAATATGAGGATATCAGTTCTGGGGATTTTTTACAGTTTAATGTCATGCTGGACGATGAAAGTGCCACACAGTTTAATGTCATGTTGCTAGGACACAATATAGTTTAATGTCATCTTGGACATATACAGTTTAGTGTCATGTAGGACATATTAGTAACCAATGTGACAGTTTAACGTCATGTTGGACGATAAGGGAACTGACACAGTTTAACGTCATGTTGGACGATGAAAGTGCCACACAGTTTAATGTCATGTTGCTAGGACATAATATAGTTAAATGTCATCTCGGACAAAATATAGGAACTTCTATACAGTTTATTGTCATGTAGGACAAAATCAGGGACTATGCAGTTTAAAGTCTTGCAGTTAGGACTATTGGTGCTGCACAGTTTAGTGTCATATTGCAGGGACATAAGTGCGAATAGTTTAAGGTCATATGCATGGACCGTACAGTTTATCGTCATGCTGGACGTATTATAGTTTAATGTCATCTCGGACAAAAGTGTGACACAGTTTAATGTCATGTTGGACGAAGTTGTAGTTTAAGGTCATACTGGACCATTTCTGTATGAACCAAATGTAAGAGTCTTGGTTCTGGGAACAATATTTTGTGTTTATACAAAATACTTCTTCAGAAATCTGGCATTATTTGGAGTCGTGATGTGTTCTCCATCCATTGAAATCAGAGAATACGCTCCATTGGAGTAGACCTTATGTATTGAATAAGGTCCTTCCCATTTTGGTTCAAGCTTGGGAGGCTTCTTTCCTGGTATCATTGGTGTTCTGAGAACCAATACCAATTCTCCCTGAATGAATGAACGAAGACGAACTTTTTTGTTAAAAGCTCGTGCTATTCGATTCTGATAGATTTCCAAGTGGTGCAAAGTGCACAATCTTTTCTCATCTAACTGTTCCAATTCATTCAACCGCTTTTGGGATTGCTCATCTGTTGATAACCGATCACAAATGGCTATTCTGAGTGAGGGCAATTGAACTTCAATTGGCAAGACTGCTTCTATTCCATATACCAATGAATATAGAGTAGACCGCGTTGCATTACGAGTGGTAGTCCGATAAGCCCATAAAGCATGATAGAGTTTATCAGGCCATGACCTCTTATCTTTATCCACCATCTTTTGCAGTATATTTGAAAGAGTCTTGTTGAAGGCCTCTATCTGGCCATTAGCCGCTGCATGATATCGAGATGAATGGTTGGACTTAATGTTGTATTCTTGATACAATTTCTTTACCTCAGAAGAACAGAAGTTGGTGCCGTTGTCTGTCAATATGGTACGAGGGACACCAAATCTAGTAATGATGTTAGACTTGATGAAGCTAACAATGCATTTAGAACTGACTTCTTTGAGAGGTACTGCCTCTGCCCATTTGGAAAAGAAATCAGTAGCAGTAAGAATGTACTTAAACTGCTTGGCCGTAGCTGAAGGGTAAGGTCCCACCACATCCATTCCCCATGTGGAAAATGGCCATGAGTATTTAGCTGTATGAAGCAACTCTGGAGGTTGATGAATGAAGTTGGAATATACATGGCACGAATGAAACTTCTTTGTGAAATTAACACAATCTTGTATCATTGAAGGCCAGAAGTATCCAAGCCTTCGAATTTGATCAGACAATCTATGTCCATACTGGTGGGCACCACAGACTCCTGCATGCACTTCTTTTATGACAGCCATTGTCTCTTCACCATCAATACATCTGAAGAGAACTCCATCAAAACCACGTTTGTAGAGAATTTTCTCGAGGTGGTTTGGACCATCATAAAGAGTAAAATTGACCACACGTCGCCGAATTTGTTCTCTCTCGGCTCTATCAGGTGGAATTGTTCCATTTTGAAGGTATTCCCTGATAGGTGACATCCATCCTGTAGTATGACCATATGGTTCAGGAATGGGACTAATTTCATTAATTTCCTCTGTTCTGACTTGAACATAAGGTGAAATTGCACGACGGTGGGCAATACAGATGGTTGTCTCGTCCCGATTTGGATCTGCTAAAGCTGTGGCTATATTAGCCAGTGCGTCAGCTTGAGAATTTTGTGATCTTGGGACATAAGAAAATGTCGGCTATGTAGGGAATTCCGACATTAACTCTTTGACGTAATCATACAAAGGGATTAATTCTTCTTTTCTGATGGCATAATCCCCATTGATTTGTTTGATTACCAGGTCTGAATCACCTTTGACCTTTAAGTGATTCACTTGTGCTTGAAGCGCTAACTCCAAGCCTGCAATGAGAGCTTGGTATTCAGCTTCATTATTGGTACCACCTTCCCACAACAAAAAGGAATAAGGTAACACTGCCTTATCTGGAGAAATGAGCACAATTCCTAAACCAACTTTGTTGAATTTAGGATTTTCCATTTTCTTCCCTGTTGGACTTCTAGATGCACCATCAAAATACATTTCCCATGTTTGAGGACTCTCTTGAATAGAAAAAACTTCCTCATCAGGGAGTTCGATATCTGAATACGTGTCTTCCACTGAAGGGTGTTCAGCCAGGAAATCAGCCAGAGCTTGGCCCTTAATTGCCTTTTGAGACACATACTGGATGTCGAACTGCTGTAAAATAACCGCCCACCTTGCCAGACGTCCTGTAAGCATTGGACGACTAAGGATGAATTTAAGTGGATTATTACGAGATACCAATTGGACCTCGTGATGTTGCAGGTAGTGTCTCAGTTTCTGAACTGCAAAGATTAATGCTAGGTAGCATTTTTCAATACTCGAATACCGGGTTTCTGCTTCAAGCATAGTTCTACTAAGATAGTAGAGACTATTTTCATTCCCAGCATCATTCTTTTGAGCGAGAAAGGCACCCAATGATCGCTCTAAAGCTGTCACATAGAGGATAAGAGGCCTACCCTCAACAGGTGGCATGAGTACTGGTGGACTTAAGAGGTATTTCTTGAGAACATCAAATGCTTCTTGACATTCTTCAGTCCACTGGTAAGTGACTCGTTTCTTCAATAATTTGGTAAAAGGTAAACTTTTGCCTGCCAAATTGGCGATGAAACGCCGAATATAGGCTAAGTGTCCTTGAAGTCCTCTTAATTATTTCAAATTCTGAGGAGGTGACATACCAAGGATTGATTTGGTCTTCTCAGGATCGACTTCAATACCACGATGGCGTACAACAAAGCCGAGGAATTTTCCTGAGGTTACCCCAAAAGCACATTTTAAGGGGTTCATCTTCAAATTATGTTGTCGAAGCTTGTGGAATATGATTTCCAAATCAGCCAAGTGATCAAAACGTTGTTTGGATTTAACCACCAAATCATCTACATAGCATTCAACAAATTTCCCTAGAAAAGGTATGAAGATACGATGCATGGCGCGTTGATATGTTGCACCTGCATTCTTTAAACCAAAGGGCATCACCCGGAAACAAAACACACCTTGAGGAGCTCTGAAGGCTGTATATTCCTCATCTTCTGGGGCCATTCAGATCTGATTATATCCAGAATATCCATCCATGAAAGAAAGTACTTCATAGCCAGCCGTCGCATCAATTAAGAGTTCTGTAATCGGAACTGGAAAATCATCTTTGGGACAATACCGATTAAGATCTCTGAAATCGATGAAAACCCTAATTTGTCCGTTCTTTATCTTTACAGGGAAAATATTTGCCAACCACTTGGGATATTGAACTTCTCTGACGAAGTTAGCTTTGATAAGCTTATCCACTTCAGCCTCGATTTTGGAAGCATAGGTTGGGTGTGTTCTTCTCGCGGCTTGCTTGAATCCTCGATGTTCTTTTGGAAAACCCAAATGATGGGTGGCAAAATCAGGATCAAGGCCAGGCATCTCTATATAATTCCAAGCAAAAATATCTTTATTTTGCTTTAGAAAAGAAATATACATCTCTTGTTCTTCAAGGGTCATGGCCGCACTAATCAAAGTGGGGTGTGGATCTTTCTCTGTACCCAGATTTACTTCTCTGAGTTCATCCACAGTGGTAGAGATACCCTCTTCAAATGCTGGAGGAGCATCTCTAAGATCTTCCTCTTCCTCTTCATCATGTGTTATTTCTTCCGTTTCTACTTGCAAAGTAGATGAAAAAACGAAATTCTCATGATCATAAGAGATGTCAAAATTTTCACATTTTGAAGAAGAAGCTTCCATTTCCGACCCTATTGATGAAAAAGGGTCTTCTTTGGGAAATAAAGAGGAGATGATGGATTGAGAATCGACATCAACATTCACCTCTGGTGTTGCTATAACTTCTTCTGGCCTGATTAGCGAAGTATAGACTTGTTGGATTTCAGCAGACGAAATGAAAACGTCACCACTTATGCTTTCATCACTGCTTGGTAAGTTACCAATTTCTCCCATGTTGTCTGGCTCGATTGCCGTAATTGACATTATGGATCTTTCCATAAGAGTATTTTGATTTGGGCCTATTTTGTCAATTTGACTGATAGGTAACACATAATCTGTACTCACATGTGAAAATGGATTTATTGGAATTTTTTCCAAACCATATGGAGCATTAACTTTGGTAATTTCCTTCATTGTAGATTTTTCTCTTCCCTTCATGTGATAAAATTCCGCCTCAATGTATTGAGACTCACATGTTTTGAACGGGGCCTTATCACCATACAATGTTCCAACTTGACCATCGAAACAGTATTTGAGACATTGATGGTATGATGACGGAATAGCTGCATGCTGATGTAACCAGGGTCTTCCAAGCAAGATATTGAAAGCTGAGTCTTGATCAACAATCATGAAATCTGAATTGGAAACAAGATCTCCAAACTGAGTTCTGAGCGTAACTTCTCCCAGTGGTTCTTGTTCATTTTTATCATATCCTTGCAACATCATGGTAGAAGGAGATAAATCAGATTCCGTGAGGCCCAATCGACGAAGTGTGCGAATGGGCATGAGGTTGACTCCTGAACCATTGTCAATAAAAGCTCTTCGAACATCTATACCATTGACTTTGCCAGATAGGTACAAAGGTTTTATGTGCCCATGCACAACATCATCTTCATCTTTATCAGTAAAAGATATCACTTCATGGCATTCTGCAGGATTATTCTCTATGTGATAAATTTCAGCTGCAGCAATTTCAGCTTCAAACTCCTGAGGACTTGACAAAGCTTCGATGAGTGCTTCCCGAAGATCTTTTGATAGATTCAAAGCATCCAAAATTGAAAATTTGGCTGGTACTTGGGCCAAGTGTGTCAATATATCATACTTTTGATCTAGAGGCCTGCGTTTCCCAATGGGAATATGCGGTTTAGCAGGTACCTTGGAAGCAGATGCTTTGGAAGCTGATGCATCTTGTATTGAAGTTGGCAACATCCTTGGTTTTGGAAAATTAGACTGATTAGATCCATTTGCTTGATGAGATAAAGAAGATGGAACATTTAATCGGTCTTCCAAAATAACTGTGCCGAAGCTGAGTTGGCCATTGGCAGAAGAACTTGCTTGTTCATTTTGAGCTCGCTGAAGGGCTCTACCACGAGTTTCTGCTGCATATACAGTGCTAGCAGGGGTAGAATTAGAGTAGTGGCTTCGGAAAGATCCATGTCTTCCTCTATACCCTGAACCTCTAGAACTTCCTCGGGTTCCTTTATTTGATACAGGGAATTCAGGCTCATCAAGACTGGAATATGAATCTGTTAATTGAATCATATTAACAGAACCAAAGATTAACTCTTCGTCTGATAAAGACTCTGCCTGGTTAGCCTGTTTAGGCTGTGCCGTTTGGTGGGACGGTGCCCATGGCTTTGAAGTAGATGGCATGAAATCTGCCAGAGTCAAAGACAATTTAGGATTTGATACATACTCATCTTCTCCTGATTCATCTTTCTTCTTTGAATTGCGCTGCCCTTTTGAGGATTTGTCCTTTGATGGAGGCTTTACTGCAGCTTTTGTAGGAGACACAATTGGCTTCTTCAATTGTGTTCGCAAAATGGAATGGGTCCGATTGATTGTCTTTCTGACCATCCAATCATCATATTTTTTCGCAGTTTTGCTTTTGACTTCCTTCCACTCGCCTCCTTCCTCTGGATCTGTAGCGGTAATACACGCTACATGAGCTGAAGAACCCTTCAATTTGACTTGTCCCAAGTCGACCATATTTTGTAGGAGGTATTTAAAGACAAAACACTCCTGGATGGGATGTCCCAACATTTGATGAAAGGGACAATAATTGGGACAGTCTTCATCTCCTTCCTTGTTTGGTTTCTTCGGCACTGGTAATTGAACCAAATTATTTTCCAGAGCTGAAATGAAGTAACCAGGAACTTGCTCACTTCGGAAAGAGTATGTTTTACTCTTCATATCCTCAAATTGTTTTCGTCGTTGATCTTTTTGATCATTTGGACGAAACAGCCTTTGTTGTTGGCGTTCAGGAGGTGGAGCCCTTCGAGAAGATGAAGGTTTTGAAGTAGAAATAGGTACAGGTGCCTGTTTAAGCATAACTGTAGTAGTTTCTGCTTTACCCATTCTTCTTCCTGGAGCTGATGGAATTACAGGAGATTTAACCTTAGCCTGCATAAGGGAATCTTCAATCTGTTGAGTGATTGAAGTAAGGTCTCGAAACCCTCCTGTGTATTTCACAGGGATCAATGGCGTGCGTAATTCGTCACGCAAATTTGCCACACAGATTGGCAACAATTCCTCCTGAGGGAGTGATAAACTCAAGGAATACGTTAATCCCTTCCAACGAGCAATGAAATCAGAGACTCTTTCATTCTCCCTTTGCTTGCAGTTTGTAAGATCGAAAACTATCGTTTTTGGCAAAGTTGAGCTAAACTGAAGAAGGAATTTTTGACGAAGATCCTCCCATCCGATGACTGACCGGGATTTCAAGCTTGTATACCAGACAAAAGCTGGTCCTTGCAATGTTCGCACGAAGCATCTGAGTTTCACTGCTTCTTGTTGCTCTGGAGTTCCCATCATAGGATCACAACAAGACACGTAATGCGTCAAATGTTGTTCAGGGTCGCCTGATCCATTGAAAGTAGGGAAAATAGGGTTTCCAAAACTGGATGGAGGAGAAATTGAATCTACCCATTCAGGGTAAACTTTCTTTTCAGGTTGAACATGCGCCCGTTTGCCTTCCATAGTTTCTAACCGAGCTGTTAATGACTCAATAGTAGTTATTAACTTTTGAGAAACGTCAGGTTGAACTTGGTTTTGGGTAGGTGCAATGAATGGAGCTTGGACAGTCGTGGAGGTTGGTGCTGCAACTAATGGTAGTGCTGCCAACCGTTGTTGCGTTTGACCCGTAGGATTAGACCTATGTGGGTGTACTGATAAAGGAGGATATTCCTGATCCATCTCAGTAGTTACAACAAATTCTTTCGGCTGTCGGACTTCAGCATTCTTAAGAAGAAGACTACTCTGAAGTAGTTCTGCATTCAACCTTCTTAATTCTTTCATTTCTTCCTCCTGTTGTGCAAATCTTTGCTCTAATGAGAGCGATTGACCTCCTTCAGAGGAAGGGTGAGAAGTATCCTGATTCTTTCCTTTCCCCTTATTGGATCCTTTTCGGAGAGGGGGAAGTGGGTTACTTGAAGGAATACCCAGATTTTGGGTAAGCCTTTGATTACGTGTGCGCACACCTTCTTCATTTAGGTCTGTGTGCGCGACTTCTTAAGCAGGAACCTCTTCGTCTGATCCTTCTGATTGAGCCTCATCTAGTGAATCAGCAGCAACGGCAGTGATGACATTAATGGATGCATATTGCATGGAATCCTTTCTATCAGCATTACTGTGATATTGTCTCCTTCTATGTCCATGATGAGACATGGCATTCCGTTGACTTGATCCCTCAGGAATTTCATGGAGAACCGTCACTTGGAGAGAATCTCCTGACATCTTGGCTCTTCGTTCCTCTTGAGGCTTATTCCCTAATCGAGAGAATACTGACTTTCTCTGAGGGAGGGATTGAAGATTTGAAAAAGTCCCCAGTCCGGTGGACTGGGGGTGTTCCTGTTGCTTCCGCTCAACTCCTCGAATCCCATTCGTTGATTCTGAGGGTTGGGTTAGAGAAGTCCCCAGTCTGGCAAGCTGGGGTGTCTCTTGACATGCTATGTCTGAGATCTTTTTAAAATCTCTCTTGATCTTGCGAATCTTAGTTCGGAAATTAGCTGGATGCATTAACCTGTATCCACTTTTATCACCTGGTTCAACAGACCGTTGGTTGATTTCCAAAACTTCTGTCATTTGATGACGTGTTTGCTCCAGACGAGAGGCTTGTGCAATATTCTCGCCTGCTTGATGTAGGAGCAATTCAACAACCTGTTATCTATATACTTGACTTTGAGAGGAACTAGTTGAAGCTTGATCTCGAGCAAGCTTTTGATTATGAACAAAGTCCATTGACTGTGGCCGGCCATGGGCAATAACATTGCATGAGACCATTTTCGGTGGGCTCTGCTGACCGGAAAGCACTGTGAAATGTAGTGCTCCGTGAACACCCCATCCTCTGATATGAACATTAGATGGAGCATTGGAAATTAACTGACGCAATCTTCTTAGTGCGCCAAGGCATGAACGTTGAAGGGTTCTCTGTTGCTTTTCAGCCTTCGGATACCGAGAGACTGATAGAGATGCCAAATCAATCTGGCATTGTAACCCTTCTATTATCTTAAGATGATTTTCATATTCATCGTAAGATAATACCTTCTTCTTTAATTGACAAAGAGTTTTCCATATGTTGAGACGAATATCATGGATTCCATCATCCGTCAACATCTTTGGAATGTCATACTGTGAATCAGCCAAAGGCCAAAACATGACTTGTACTTCACCTTTTTCCAGTTTTTTCCTCATGTTCAGCATTTCCTCTTTATCATTAAATGAAGATTCTTCTACCTGTTTGGACCAGAGTTGGTGTTTCCTTGTTTCTTCATCGGATTCAACAAGATTGGTAGAGGAATCACTATTCATGCTGGAAGATGAATGACCCAGGGAAGGTTCGGAGAATAACCTGAACCCCAAGCTATCTTCTGATGGAGAAAGAGTTTCACCTGCCGATAGTAAAACTTCAGACATGACTGGTTTTACGTTTGCAAGTGCCTCGAGATAGGAGGGCTTTCTCGTCACTACATTGCCTTCTGAAGAATTTTCGAGACAATGTGAATCACTACTGCGGAGAGGACTTTCGCAGCGAAGTTCATCACCATGAGGAGGACCTTCATGATGGGTTACAGAAAAAGATGAAATCTCTTGCTCCTTGGCCTTCTGACCACACAGAGGGTTCCTGTGGCTCTCATCTGAAGAAGAAACTTCAAGATTGACCGAATTTTCATGAAGCAAGTCTTCATGAGGAAGTGTCTGTTGAAGACCTTCGGGATTAATGTTCCTGTTATTGGGAACTGAGGGAGTAGAATCTTGAATTCCGACAGATAAATGTCTGAGGGCTTCAAGAACTCCAGCATCGAGCAAGGCCTTGTTGCAGATTGGCCTTTGATCTCCTGACTGTGCTGGGCGGATCTTTTTCTTAGATGCCTTCTTACTCGCTTTAGAAACCACTTGATGATGAAAGTGATTGCTCTGAGCAGGTGTATGTGCCTGATCAGGAAAGATGGTCAGGTTAGGCTGACAATCATCGCTCAAATCAGGTGTATGTGCCTGACTTGGTTGTCCATATGATATGGGGGAGTAGGCCCCACAACCCTCTTGGACTGGAACAGATGTGTGTGTCTGTTCCGGAGTGAATTGTTGATGTGTCACTCCACTGCTAGGGATAGATTTATGTGTCTATCCCTGAGATGATGCTGAAGCTGTTATGATATCCTGGCAAGCATCCATAATATGAGCAGGAATTTGCTTCTGCTCTTTCACCATTGACAAAATATGTTTGGTGACTTCAGCCGCCGGAACGGGGATATACGTCCATTCCGGGCTTGGAGTAGGTGTATGTGCCTGCTCCTGTCCTCCTTTTCCTGTCAGTGAATCCTGACAGTACTCAAGTGTGGAGGCAGAGAGTTTAGTCTGCCTCCTGTTTGTCGTCGGGGCTTTCCGACTGACTTCTCCGTGCGCTACCAAGCGAGACTGTTGGTAGGCTTGATTAGTATTAGCAGGTGTATGTGCCTGCTGATTACACTTCGCCAAACGCGGTTGACGAGATCCATCATATGTAGTCAGACGATCCTGCTGACTAACTGCTGATGTATAAGCAGGTGTACGTTCCTGCCTATGGTACTCCGCCGGAATTGCCTGGCGGGATCGGCTTGATGCTGCCAGACGAGTCTGCTGGACAGCGGGATTAAAACGAACAGGTGTGTATGCCTGCTCGTTATTTGCCACCAAGTTAGGTTGGTGGACTTCTCCGGAGATGGCAGGGATGACAACCTGCCTATTGTTAACCGGATTCCGTCTCTGGTGATTCATCTTGCCTGCTCGGGTTCGAGGAACCTGAGCTGAATGCCTGGAGACGGTACCCTCATCATGTTGAGGGCGCACTACCGCACGAGTCTGGCGGCGATTGTTGATGGGAGCCTTTGAGAAGGACTCCTGTCTTTTTGAATTAAGGTCCTGCGGGACCTGCTCATTCACTTCCTCGGAGTAAGGGAGTGAATGGAAATTGCGTTCCGGGGATAATGACCCGAAACGGTTGGAGACGGTAGTCAGCACCGTCTGCTTCTTGATTGCTGGTCGCCGTTGTCCGGACGACCAGGTAGAATTGTTAACTTGGAGGGCTTGACGAGCGGCCTCCAGAGTTGGGATAGTACCGTTGCGACGGTACTCCTTAACCAGTGCATTAGAAACACAGCGTTGAAGACGCTGAGTTGGTGATGTCATCCTCAGAGCGGATGACATTCCAGTAGGAGTAGCAGCATTGGTTTTCACAGCAGCAGACCTCACAGTAGAGGTGTTCCCAGCAGTAGTATTCACAGGGGTGAATTTAAGGAAAGCCATTTTTGTAGAAGATCTTGAAAAAAGAGTGCCTGTTCTATATAACAGACATAATCAAGATGAGTCCGGCTACTGCATCTTTTGGATGATCATATGTCAATGATTGCCTTGTTGGCCCAAAGGGCCTAACAGATAAGAAGAACATCACTTTAACTTGGTTAAGGATTCACGTCGGGTTCACCATTTTTGTTTCGCGCGGAATCCGGGGATGACCTCCTGGACGGGAGATTCAAACGTTCCGATCGGTTTCTAACGGGTTTGTTCGTAGAACTGGAAACATCCAATGATTCCACATCCGTTTGGACCTACTTTCCAAAGGCAGGCGCTCATTAGCTTGTGGGCTAATAAGGCTTAGGAATTTGCATTGGTCGAGAGGATGGGAGGTCGGACTCATCACACCTTTTTGAGGGGAATTATTGTCTACTCTGGGACTCTCTTTATAGATTTAAGTTAAGTTTGTGAATCCTTATTACATTACCAAGTATAAAATGAGCTTTCCTTTAGTTTTAACAATCAATGATTAAATATGCAAGAAATTTATAGAATCTTTTATATGTATTCGAGGTTCTTCATCAATAGAGAATCATCTATATTTGTTTAGAGATTCTTGGTCAATGGTATCCTTCAAAACATTTATATAAAAGTCTCTTGGTCATTTTGATGACCAGGCTAGTTTTAAAGCCACTCAGTGGGGCACTTGAAGTTTATCGTCATTCAGAAGGACATAGATTATTTCAATGTTGGGATCGAACCCATAGATGGGCTACCTACGTATCCTTTGTTTTGAAAAAGGAATCAGAACCCACGTAGTTCGAGGAATGGGATATGATGTTTTATGATTGATGGCTCAAAGATGAATGTCATAATTACTTTTACACTCTAAGCTCACGTGAGTCATGCTCGGTGTGAGAAACAAGAGGTATTGTTAAAATTTAGACAATTATGCCATAAAAGATGCAATCATAAGAATTTGTTTTGGGGCTTATGTATAGATGACTGCCCAGATAGACGAAGGTTTAGGATTTACTTTTAGGGAGAAAATCCAAGAACAGGGTCCACAAAGTTATATGTACTTCATGGAGATTTGATTACTCTAATCTTGGGGCTTACTCCTAAGGAGGATGCCCAAGTTAGGAAGGGACTTATGATTGGGTTTTATTCCTGAAAAGGAAACCCAAATCAAAGGTAATTTATGACTGGTTAAGAGAAATTTTAAGAGACTTGGGGCTTACTCCTAAGAAGGATGCCCAAGATTTATGACTAGGACTTATTCCTGAGAAGGAAGCCTAGGTTAGGGGACTTGGGGCTTACTCCTGAAAAGGAAGCCCAAGGTTATGACTGAGTCTTATTCCTGAAAAGGAGACCCAGGTTAGGGATTAAGGTTTGGGGCTTACTCCTGAGGAGGATGCCCATATTTGAGATTGAGGCTTATTCTTAAGAAAGATGCTCAAGATTAGAGGACTTTGATTGGGGCTTACTCTTGAGGAAGATGCCCAGATCAAAGGTTTTTTTATAACTGGGGATTATTCCTGAAAAGGAGACCCAGGTTAGGATTCTCTCATCTTAAAGGATGAGGTTGAATGAATGAACTCTCAATCTTTGGTGACATAAAGATGTTTAAATCACTAGGTTTTGAGAGGTATTTCACAGAATTCCTTTCAGATAAGGATGTCAAATCAAGAAATCATGCCATAAATGGCTTTGAAGAGTATCTTGAAGACTGAATCTTGAATAGGAAGGGTGAAATGGCTTAAGAGGGGTAAAAATGGGCAAGATGGGCACCCAAAAAGATAGGGGCGCGCATGTCTTGAAAGGCGCGCAAGTCCTGCGGCGGCGCGCAAGTATTGGTCGCGCAAGTATACTTGCGCGACGTTAGGGGCACTTGCGTGATTTTCAACCAGTATTGAAATGCTTGAGCGACTCTTTATTAAACCCTTTACCATCCTCTTGAGGTTCTTCCAGAAGAGGGACACACAAGTTATATTGAAGGAATTAAGTAGGCGCGCATGTGTTTGATAAGTTTTCAACACTTAGGCCTTCCTTTTTCTCTTTAGATCTTCCGTTCTAGGTAAGAAATTACCTTAGAAGTGTTCCGGAAGCTTTGAGAAGAGACTTGGGCGTCGGGAGCTTCGATCCGAGTTTCTGGAAAAAAGATCCTCCCGAATGGGGGGCCCACAGGGTCTATTTATAGGCAAAAGAAGACCCAGGGCGGTTACCGGGCGATTACCAATTAGGTCGCGCAAGTCACCTGCGCGACCAAGGTAGCCGCGCAAGTGTACTTGCGCGACAGTGGTAAAGCTTGCGCGGTGAATTGGCTTTTGATCCTTTGTTCATGCCTTTGTCGATTTTTGATGTTTTCTTCAAAGGATGAATCGCTTTTAGCTGAGATATTCCCTTTTCCGATCTTTAGATTCTGTGATGAAAGGAGCGTCAACAATTACTACCAGAGTGTTCAGGTGGTAAACCATTATAAATGAAAGTTGTATATCTTAAAAAAAAGTGTGGCAAGATGGGATAATCTTCTATGCAATAGAATGGACATAAAGCTTAGCTATTTCTCAGTGTATTATCACGAAGCTCCACTATCATCTAGAAAAATTTTAAATTGATACTTTGATCAAGTGTTTAGAAGGATAACATGTCAAGTCATCAAATGGAAGAAAAACTTCATAACATTTGGGGGTGTATTGCACTGGTTAAGAGTGACCTGGATTCCAGACCATTAAAAGTGATGGCATCCACTTCAGTGCCAAAAGTTTTGATCAAATAAATCGAAAAGGCCATACCTAGCTTCTTATGGGATTCTCTTTTGGAAAGTAATAGGCACTCAGTTCCATGGGATAGGATGGCCCGACCCATTCATGAGGGGGTATTAATTTTAGGTTCATAGGGACCACACTATAGTGTATTCATTCCAAACATCCATGGAAAATCTTGGAGAATCAGAATCTCTCGGTTGAGGACAACGTCCCAAAAATATGATTGTAACGCCCTGACCCCAGTTACCCAGAGTTAGTGAATTACTACATAACATTGGCAAGATCACAAAAAGATCAAATCTCGAAAGACCGATTGGTTTAGTAGCCTTGGAAGCACTAGATATATTCATAAAGTCTTACATTACATCATAAAAATGAAAACTACAACAAAATATTTTCATCATAGTCCACACTCATATCCCCACATATTATCCCTGCAGGTCATTCATAAATTACTTCTTCAAATCCTGGGAAAAATAAAACATAGAAAAGGGGTGAGCTCAAATGCCCAGTAAGGATAACAATATAGTGAAAACTTTCATAATTAAGAATAAACATTTAAGGCAACGTATAACTTAAAACAAAATCCTTTTAAACTTGAAATTCAACATAGTATGGAAAAAATAAAATAAAATAATTCCATTTACATATTCACATGGATATTCTACTAATCGAGTAATCACATGCAATATCAATTACCACTTTCATAACGATGGAATGCATAATGTCAGACTATCATAACCACATAGTCAAGGCCTCGTGCCAAGACTGCAAATAAGATTTTTCCAAGGCCTTGTGCCAAGACACTAGTTTGTCTCATGAGACCTACCAATGCATCGAGGAGCTATAGTTGGCTCCACCCATCACTTACTAAGTCCAATGCATTCCCATATGAAAAGGTTTAAAAATAACATAAACATTGGTATTAAAACTAGCATACGAAATGTCAATACTTTCTCCATAAACCATGAATGGTATAAAAATAACACATCCACAGTAAAACATATCACAAAACCTTCAATACAATAAAAAAGTTTTATATCATAATAAATCAACTTCAAATAAGCTTAAAATCCATTAAAGGATGTTGACATAGATGAAATCAAAACTATTTGAGAGAAATACATCTTTTCTCGAAATCATTGAAAAGTCACACATTTATAAAGGAAGTAATTTAAAAGAGATTTTTGAATAAAAATATCGCATACCACTTTAAAACTTATGAAAAGAAATATCATTTCAAAACATTCTTGTCAATATAAATAAATCATTAAAATAATTTTGAAAACATTGACATTAATTAAAAGATTTAGAAAGATAAATCTTTAAAACATTTAAAATTACGATCTTGAAAAAGAGTACCTTTTTAAAAATTCTTATAATATTCATTTTGAAATCCTTTAGAAGTCACATAATTATAAAATAAAACATTTACTTTGAAAATAATCTTATAATATTGTAAGGAATGCTTTTACAAATTTATAATGGCGGTAAATAGTCGCACCTGTCGTATAAGTTAAAAAGAACATTCTTACCTTAAATTTATCGAAAAGGTTAAAAGTGCCTTGTTTGGAAAACGATGGAAAGATTACTTCAAAAACACATAAGGGTATAAATGACTTTAACCAATTTTCTAGTAAATAGTAAAAATGTTTTTAAATACATTTTTAAGGAACATGGATGTGGCTGATAAAGAGATCCCAGTAGATAATTACGTATAAACAACCTCAGATAATAAAGAGATTGTGAAATAAACCCTTAACTTATACTTTTCCTTGGTTGGGGGAGGGTAAAATCCTATATAATGGTGAAATAATTGTTATTAAATTATCCAATAATCATATACATTAATATGATATCATATATTATCTTTTAACATTGCTTTGTTAATAATATCTTAGAATTATCGTCGTTTCGGGTGTTAACTTACTCGTTTTATTTTATATGTTTTATTACGTAATACATGTTTTTAATGGATAGTTTGTATATTATTCATATCCAGAATGATATAAAGTTATTAAACATCATTTTTAAATCAGAAAATGATAATTATACTTGAATGGATACGATGGATAATGAATCTCATCGCGTTCGTGGAGACGGTAGTCCGTACGTACGCACGAGCGACAATATCATTCTTTTGATATTAAAATAATATATAATTTGATAGTATATCATATATACAGAATCATTATCATGTTATATTTATTATTTACATGAGTAAAACATCATTATTATACCCATCCAAATAATAATATATTGAATAACAATTACACCACGACGTGGAAACGGTAAGCCGTACGTACGCACGTATGGTGACATTTTATTAAAAGGGTGGATAGAATACTGAATATGGTTGTACCATATTTATAATAACATCAAATTATATATAAGATACTGGAGTTATTATTTTAGAATGGTAGTAACAAAAAAAGAAGAAGTGGAAGAAGAAAGGAACTTGAAAAGAGGTGGTGAAAACATTACCTCTTCTTCGGGTTCTTCCTTTTGATTTGATCAAAAGGGCTCCATAGGTTGGCTTTCTGATCAAACTAATGCCTCTAGGTTGTAGTGAGAGAAGTTGGGAGAGTATTTGGGCAGATTTTTGCCGAACCAAAAAGCTTTTAAGGTGTGAAGAAATGATAAAGAGAGGTTCCCTTTTATAAGAGTGGTGAGGGGCACCTTAGGAAAAGCTAGAAATATTAATTTATAATAAATTCATATTCAGTTTCTAATGGCTCCAAAGTTGATTATTTAAATTTTAATGTGGTTATGGGTTGAAAACAACTCAACCAATAGAATTTATACAGGTTTGGGTACTTATATTAACCTTATCTTTAAGTATTAACTCTAAGTTAATTAGTTTCACTTTTACAATGTCTCTTTGTATTTTTGTATTATATGGTTAGTAAACTTACTTTATACATCCAAGAGACCCCCAAGTGGTCCATTAAGGATACACCTATCATGATATAAGTCTCTTGGCCGAACCATTGATTTTTAGGAATTTAATATCAATTAATAATATAATATTTGTTTTAAAAACTCTTTTATGTCAATTTTGATACTATTCAATAGTTGATTTTTGTGAAACTCATAACAGAATTATTACTTCGAAAAAATTTAATTAAATCATTCCTAACATTTCATATTAACATAGAAAATTATTGTAATTCATAAAAGTTATAAAATTATATTTATTTGTGTATTTATATTATCAATTATATTAATTGTTCACTATTATGGAAATTGCTGCATCATCATTGTGTCATAAATAAATTAAATTATTTAAAGTCTAAAAATTATAAATAAAATATAATTATGTATTAAATCTTGTTTTATTTCAAATTAATATTTATAGTCTAAATTACAACATATATAGCCCTATGTAAAAAAATATTTTCTAAAAGATATATTCTTATGTCATTTTTGTACTTATTTTAACTTAATTAAAATTAAGTGTCCCTATCACCTACAAGTGGCTCCAAGGGGTCCCAAAATCGACCCAAAGATGCCTATGGTAGAACATGTATCACCAAATAAGTCTAGGACACGTTTTAGGGTAATTTATTATTATTATAATACTATTTGTTAACCCTTATTTATCAGATTTACACTTAACCATGGTAAATAAAATATTTACCGCAGAAATTATTCAAAATGTCTAAAAATAAAAGTTACCTATTTTCACAATTTGAAAATCCTGATTCCAAATATGGAATCCATTTTTCCAAATACAAAATACAGAAGTGGCATAAATTAATTTAAAATTAATTCATGTTGTTAAAACAAAGAGCGTGTTTTTAAGAGATAATAATTATCAAAAGATTGACACTTGTTTATGTCTGGTTTAATTGTAAAATTATGTCCAATGACCAAAATTGTATTAAATGGTAAAAATATATTCTAAATAAACTTTAAAACCACTAAAATTCATAATTTATCAATATTAATTATTTTGATTAAAAAATTTGTTTTTAATTAAAATTTATTAATTTTCACTATTCATCAAAATATTAAAGTTATCCGAAAAGTTCCAAAATTTCACCCTAGGCTAAATTAGATATTCTGAATCCGAAAATGAAGTCCATTTTGAAATATAAAATATATATAATTTCAAAAAGTAGGTATTACTATTCATAACAGCAAGTCTGATTGGTTGTGGTGTGTGTTAGAACTTGAAGTTGGGTACAGCACATGCTACTGTATTATTTAAAGGAAAGCGTACCGTGGAAGCTTGGGATGTTTCATTTTAAATTTTTGACATCCCCATTTAGTCAAAAAAGTTTAAAATATTGTATTTAAGAAGGTTTTACTATTAAAAGTTGATAAATGTGAAATACTAAAAATGAATTTGTTCTTACATTATGTATAAGAAAATCATAATATGGATTCTAAAATTATAAGGATTATATAAAGTTTAAAATTTAGTTAATACTATTCATAACCTCTTTTGAATGTCTTGTTTGGTAAGTCATGGTGCGATTGAACTTGGTGTTGCGTGTAGTGCAAGTTATTGAATTATTTTGAAGAAATAACACACTATGAAATCTTGGGGTGTTACATTCTCCCCTCCTTCAATAAATTGCGTCCTCGTAATTTGAAATTGTTCTTCGAAAATAAAGGTTTAAAATAGAAAATATCTTAGTGGGAAAACCCACATCAGAAATTAGGTTTCTAAAATTTAGTCTTAATATGAGGAAAAGATAAATGAAAGGGTCACCACCAAATTATTATCTCTATTAGAAGAACGTTGGTAGCAATTAGAGACATATAATTGGAGGAAAACCTAAATATTTATAGGTAGTGATTGAGGTCATCAATCACAAACAATTGTAAAATTGAGGTCCTTAAATTCATCAATCTTTGATGATTTGAAATACCATCTGTTCAAAAAAACAAAGGGTATTAGGATAACACATTTTTGGTTTTATGACTCCTTAAATAAAGTATAAGAATTAATATCTTCATAGAATAAGAGAAGAAAAAATATATTCTTGACAAGTAGAGTTCCATCCTTTAACTAATTTCTACCAAAAACTCATCTTTCACTCTAAAAGATAATAGAACGAAAAAAAATATATTCTATTTATCCTATTCGTATAGGGTTCCAAAAAAACGAATTTATAATTTATCTACCAGATCTTTTAAAAAAACTACATTATTTAATCCCGGACATCACGTGGGTCAGTGGTAGGTGATACACCCTTGTCTCCCTTCGGTTGTGGGTACAAGTCTCGCATCCTTTCCGGACGCAACGGGTTGTCACCCGCCCTCCGGGTTGTCCTTTTATGGCAATCCAAAATAATCCAAATTAGAACAATCCAAAATACTTCTGTCCAAAATTTATAAGGAAGGTAAACAAAATGAAGATCCTTTTTTTGCTGCATAATAACATGTGATCACCTCCATCATGTATTATTTTAAAACATTGCAACATCCTGAATTATCATAAAACATTCTTGATTACATTCATGATCCCTTATTCCTTATAATAGATATACTCCTTCAATCCAAAAAATTTGTAAATCCCAACAATGATGGAATATACAAATCATTAATCATTTTCAAGGTAGTCAAGAATATCCAATATAATTTATCCAAAAAAATCATGTATTATTCTAAAATCAATACCTCGGTATCAGAACAATATTATGGTTTATCTTTCTCTCAACCATATATTTTCCAAAAATTTAACCTGCTATTGAGTCACTTTTCATTGTTCCACACAATCTCAAGTCCATAATGAAATACAACTGCAGTACAATCCTTATATACTCCATAATTATTATATCAAGAACATTGTTGATACAAAACTTAATTGAAATAATCAACATAAGAACTTTAATCATTCCTCTTCATCTGTGGTAGTATCATAACTTGATTATTATCCAATAGCATCATTTGAGGCATAGTCTGATTACTGGGACATTGGTTCGCGTAGAGTCCAAACTCCTTGCAAATGAAGAATTGTAGATTTGAAACCATTTTCTTACCCTTGCAGTCACGAACTTTGTGCCCTTTTCCTCCACACTTATAACAAACTCCCATTTCTTTCAGGAAAGTTCCAGGGTGTTTCTTCCCACAGTTATCACATATGGGAAAATTCATCTTTTCCCTCTTCCCTTTATCCATCTTTATCTCTTCCATCCTTTTCTTCTCTTGCTTCCCTTCAAAGCCATAGGACTCAGTAAACTCTTTACTTATCTTATCAACACATGATATTATTTCTTCATATGATGATAATACATGGGAGACTATTTCTCTTATAAATTCTGGCTTAAGACCATGAAAGATATGATCCTTCTTTCTGTTTGGATCATGTGTATTTCTAGAGTTCTCATTCCTTCTACTGGGCGCCATTTCTAAACAATGGCATACACTAGATTATTTTATGAATAACAATACCTAATCCCAAACTTGTAAAACACAAAACATAAATTAAATAGTTTATGGATATAATCCATAATCATAAAAATGTCTCTTTTAAGGAAGTATATACTCATAAACCCTTCATAATGGTTTGTAAAGAAAATGAGAATTATCCAAAGCATATCCCCCGAGAGTGTCGTAACCAAAAGTGCAGCAAGGCCCATTGTCGTGCACCATTTCCTGTTCGAGTCTAGCTCAAAGCGGTGTTTTCGGGTGTTACCCCTAGGTAAATCTGTGCCAGAGCTGCCTCTACCTGCTCGTAGCTAGACAGAGATGTATTGCTTGGAAAACTCACAAAATCTATACAATACCAAAATTCTAGGAATTTCTTCTATACAAATCCTCAAAATCCATCTTAGTTCTATGTCCTCTTATCAGAGTTTATCTAAATCTAGCTTCCAAGGTTTGTACTAAACTTCCTCTGATACCAACTGTAACGCCCCGACCCGAGTTACCCAGAGTCTGTGCATTATTACATAACATTGGAATGATCACAATAAAGATCAAATCTTGAAATACTTATTGGTTTATTAGCCTTGGAAGCACTAGATATATTCATAAAGTCTTACATTACATCATAAAAATGAAAACTACAACAACATATTTTCTTCATAGTCCACACACATATCCCAACATACTATCCATACAGTTTATTCATAAATTACTACTTCCCATCCTGGTAAAAATAAAACATAGAAAAGGGGTGAGCTCAATTGCCCAGTATGTATAACAATATAGCAGAAACTTTCATAATTAAGAATAAACATTTAAGGCAACGTAAAACTTAAAACAAAATCCTTTTAAACATGAAATTCAACATAGTATGGAATAAATAAAATGAAATAATTCCATTTACTTATTCACATGGATATTCTACTAATCTAATAATCACATGCAATATCAATTACCACTTTAATAATGATGTAATGCATAATGGCAGACTATCATAACCAGATAGTCAAGGCCTCGTGCCAAGACTACAAATAAGATTTTGAGAAGGCCATGTGCCAAGACACTAGTTTGTCTCATGAGACCTACCGATGCATCGAGGAGCTATAGTGGGCTCCACCCGTCACTTACTAAGTCCAATGAATTCCCATATGAAAAGGTTTAAACATAACATAAAAATTCGTATTAAAACTAGCATACGAAATGTCAATACTTTCTCTATAAACCATGAATGGTATAAAAATAACACAACCACAGGAAAACATATCACAAAACCTTCAATAAAATACAAAAGTTTTATATCATAATAAATCAACTTCAAATAAGCTTAAAATCCATCAAAGGATGTTGACATAGATGAAATCAAAACTATTTGAGAGAAATACCTCTTTTCTCGAAATCATTGAAAAGTCACACATTTATAAAGGAAGTAATTTAAAAGAGATTTTTGAATCAAAATGCCCCATACCACTTTGAAACTTTTGAAAAGGAATATCATTTCAAAACATTCTCGTCCATATAAATAAATCCTTAAAATAATTTTGAAAACATAGACATTAATTAAAAGATTTAGAAAGATAAATCTTTAAAACATTTAAAGTTACGATCTTGAAAAAGAGTACCTTTTTAAAAATTCTTATAATATACATTTTGAAATACTTTAAAAGTCACATAATTATAAAATAAAACATTTACTTTGAAAATAATCTTATAAGCTTGTAAGGGAAGCTTTGACAAATTTATAACGGCGGTAAATATCTGCACCTGCCGTATAAGTTAAAAAAACATTCTTACCTTAAATTTATCGAAAAGGTTAAAATTGCCTTGTTTGGAAAACGATGGAAATATTCCTTTCAAAACACATAAGGGTATAAATGAATTTAACCCATTGTCTAGTAAATAGTAAAATATTTTTAAATACATTTTTAAGGAACATTGATGAGGATGATAAAGAGATCCCAATAGATAATTACGTATAAACAACCTCTGATAATAAAGAGATTGTGAAATAAACCCTTACCTTGTGCTTTTCCTTGGTTGGGGTAGGTTAACCACCTGTATAATGGTGAAATAATTGTTATTAAATTATCCAATAATCATATACATTAATATGATATCATATATGATCTTTTAACATTGCTTTGTTAATAATATCTTAGAATTATCGTCGTTTCGGGTGTTAACTTACTTGTTTTATTTTATATGTTTTGTTATGTAAGACATGTTTTTAATGGATAGGTTGTATATTATTCATATCCAGAATGATATCAAGTCCTTAAATATCATTTTTAAATCAGAAAATGATAATTATACTTGAATGGATATGATGGAGAATGAATCTCATCGTGTTCGTGGAGACGGTAGTCCGTACGTACGCACGAGCGACAATATAATTCTTTTGTTATTAAAATAATATATAATTTGATAGTATAACATATATAAAGAATAATTATCATGTTATATTTATTATTTACATGAGTTACACATCGTTATTATACCCATCTAAATAATAATATATTGAATAACAATTACACCACGACGTGGAGACGGTAAGCCGTACGTATGCACGTATGGTGACATGTTATTAAAAGGGTGGATAGAATACTGAATATAGTTGTACCATATTTATAATAAAATCAAAGTATATATAATATACTGGAGTTATTATTTTAGAATGTTAATAACAAAGAAAGAAGAAGTGGAAGAAGAAAGGAACTTGGAAAATGGTGGTGAAATCATTACCTCTTCTTCTGGTTCTTCCTTTTGATTTGATCAAAAGGGCTCATTAGGTTGGATTTATGATAAAACTAATGCCACTAGGTTGTATTGAGAGATGTTGGGAGAGTATTTGGGCAGAGTTTGGCTGAATCAAAAGGCTTTGAAGGTGTGAAGAAATGAGAAGGAGGAGTGCCCTTTTATAAGAGGGGTGAGGGGCACCTTAGGAAAAGCTAGAAATATTAATTTATAATAAATTCATATTCGGTTTCTAATGGATAAAAAGTTTATTATTTAAATAATAATGTGGTTATGGGTCTAAAACAACTCAACCAATAGAATTTAGACAGGTTTTGGTTCTTATATTAACCTTATCTTTATGTATTAACTCTAAGTTAATTAGTTTCACTTTTACAATGTCTCTTTGTATTTTTATATTATATGGTTAATAAACTTACTATATAATCCAAACGACCCCCAATTTGTTCACTAATTATACACCTATCAAGATATAAGTATCTTGGATGACCCTTAGATTTTTAGGAATTTAATATCAATTAATAATATAATATGGTTTTTAAAAACTCTTTTATGTCAATTTTGATACTATTCAATAGTTGATTTTTTTGAAACTCATAACAGAATTATTACTTCGAAAAAATTTAATTACATCATTTATAACATGTCATATTAACTTAGAAAATTAGTTTAATTAATAAAATGTATGAAATTATATTTATTTGTGTATTTATAATATCAATTATTTTAATTTTTCACTATTATGGTAATTACTGCATCATATTGTGTCATAGATAAATTAAATTATTTAAAGTCTAAAAATTATTAATAAAATATAAATATGTAGGAAATAGTTTTATCTTTCTAATAAATATTTATAGTCGAAAATCCAACATATATAACCCTATGTAAAAATTGTTTTTCTAAAAGATATATGCTTCTGTCATTTTTGTATTTATTTTAACTTAATTAAAATTAAGTGTCCCTATCACCTACAAGTGGATCCATGGGGTCCCAAAATCGACCCAAAGATGCCTATGGTCGAACATGTATCAAAAAATAAGTCTAGGACACGTTTTAGGGTAATTTATTATTATTATAATATTATTTTTTAACCCTTATTTACCGGATTTACCCTTAACCATGGTAAATAAAATATTTACCGCAGTAATTATTCAAAATGTCTAAAAATAAAAGTTACCTATTTACACAATTTGAACATCATGATTCCAAATATGGAATCCATTTTTCCAAATTCAAAACACAGAAGTGGCAGAAATTAATTTAAAATTAATTCCCGTTGAGAAAACAAAAAGCGTGTTTTTAAGAGATAATAACTATCAAAAGATTGACACTTGTTTATGTATGGTTTAATTGTAAAATTATGTCCAATGACCAACATTGGATTAAATGGTAAAAATCTATTCTAAATATACTTCAAAACCACTCATATTCATAATTTATCAATATTAATTATTTTGATTAAAAAAGTTTTTTTTAATTAAAATTTATTAATTTTCACTATTCATCAAAATATTAAAGTTATCCGAAAAGCTCCAAAATTTCACCCTAGGATAAATTTGATATTCCGAATCCAAAAATGAAGTCCATTTTGAAATATAAAATATATATAATTTCAAAAAGTAATTATTACTATTCATAACGGCTAATTTGATTGGTTGTGGTGTGTGTTAGAACTCGAAGTTGCATACAATACACGCTACTATATTATTCAAAGGAAAGCGTACCGTGGAAGCTTGGGATGTTTCATTTTAAATTTTTGACATCCCCATTTAGTCGAAAAAGTTTAAAATATTGTATTTAAAAAGGGTTCACTATTAAAAGTTGATAAAAGTGCAATACTAAAAATGAATTTATTCTTACATTATGTCTAAGAAACTCAAAATATGGATTCTAAAATTATAAGGATTATATAAAGTTTAAAATTTAGTTAATACTATTCATAACCTCTTTTTAATGTCTTGTTTGGTAAGTCATGGTGCGATTGAACTTGGTGTTGCGTGTAGTGCAAGTTATTGATTTATTTTGAAGAAATAACACACTATGAAATCTTGGGGTGTTACATTCTCCCCTCCTTCAATAAATTGTGCCCTCACAATTTGAAATTGTTCTTCGAAAATAAAAGGTTGAAAATAGAAAATATCATTGTGGGAAAACCCACATCGGAAATTAGGTTACTAAAATTTAGTCTTAATATGAGGAAACGATAAATGAAAGGGTCACCACCAAATTATTATCTCTATTAGGATAACATTGGTGGCAATTAGAGACATATAATTGGAGGAAAAACCTAAATATTTATATGTAGTGATTGAGGTCATCAATCACAAACAAGTGCAAAAATTGAGGTCCTTAAATTCATCAATCTATGATGATTTGAAATACCATCGGTTCAACAAAACAAATGGTATTAGGATAACACATTTTTGGTTTTAGGACTCCTTAAATAAAGTATAAGAATTAATTTCTTCATAGAATAAGAGAAGAAAAAATATATTCTTGACAAGTAGAGTTCCATCCTTTTCCTAATTTATACCAAAAACACATCTTTCACTCTAAAAGATAATAGAACGAAAAAAATATATTCTATTTATCCTATTCGTATAGGGTTCCAAAAAAACGAATTTATAATTCATCTACCAGATCTTTTAAAAAAACTACATTATTTAATCTCTGACATCACATGGGTCAGTGGTAGGTGATACACCCTTGTCGCCCTTCGGTTGTGGGTTCAAGTCTCGTGGCCTTGCCGAACAAGACGGGTTCCCCCCCCCCTCTGGGTTGTCCTTTTATGGAAATCCAAAATAATCCGAACTAGAACTATCCAAAATACTTCTTTCCAAAATTTATAAGGAAGGTAAACATACTGAAGATCCTTTTTTTCCTCATAATAACATGTGATCACCTTCATCATGTATTCTTTTAAAACATTGCAACATCCTGAATTATCATAAAACCTTATTGATTACATTCATTATCCCTTATTCCTTATAATAGATATACTCCTTCAATCCAAAAATGTTGTAAACCCCAACAATGATGGAATATACAAATCATTAATCAGTTTCAAGGTAGTCAAGAATATCCAATATAATTTATCCAAAACAATCATGTATTATTTTAAAATCAATACCTCGGTATCAGAACCATATTATGGTTTATCTTTCTCTCAACCATATATTTTTCAAAAATTTAACCTGCTATTGAGTCACTTTTCATTGTTCCACACAATCTCAAGTCCAGAATGAAATAGTACTGCAGTAAAATCCTTATATACACCATAATTATTGTAACAAGTACATTATTGATACAACACTTAATTGAAATAATAAACATAAGAACTCTAATCATTGCTCTTCATCTGTGGTAGTATCATAACTTGATTATTATCCAATAGCATCATTTGCGGCATAGTCTGATGACTGGGACATTGGTTCGCGTAGTGTCCAAACTCCTTGAAAATGAAGCATTGTACATTTGAAACCATTTTCTTACCCTTGCAGTCATGTACTTTGTGCCCTTTTCCTCCACACTTATAAAAAACTCTCATTCCTTTCAGGAAAGTTCCAGGGTGTTTCTTCCCACAGTTATCACATATGGGAAAATTATTCTTTTCCCTCTTCCCTTTATCCATGTTTATCTCTTCCATCCTTTTCTTCTCTTGCTTCCCTTCAAAGCCATAGGACTCAGTAAACTCTTTACTTATCTTATCAAGACATGATATTATTTCTTCATATGATGATAATACATGGGAGACTATTTCTCTTATAAATTCTGGCATAAGACCATGAAAGATATGATCCTTCTTTCTCTGTGGATCATGTGTATTGTTGGAGTTCTCATTCCTTCTACTGGGCGCCATTTCTAAACAATGACATACACTAGATTATTTTATGAATAAAAATACCTAATCCCAAACTTGTAAAACACATAACATAAATTAAATAGTTTATGGATATAATCCATAATCGTAAAAATTTCTCCTTTGAGGAAGTATATACTCATAAACCCTTCATAATGGTTTGTAATGAAAATGAGAATTATCCTAAGCATATCCCCCGAGAGTGTCGTAACCAAGAGTGCAGCAAGGCCCATTTTCATGCACCAGTTCCCGTTCGAGTCTAGCTCAAAGCTGTGTTTTCGGGTTTTACGCCTAAGTACATCTATGCCAGAGCCACCTCAACCTGCTTGTATCCAGACATGGATGTATTGCTCTGAAAACTCACAAAATCTCTACAATATCAAAATTCTAGGAATTTATTCTATACAAATCCTCAAAATCTATCTTAGGTCTATGTGTTCTTATCAGGGTTTATCTAAATCTAGATTCCAAGGTTTGTACTAAACTTCCTCTAATACCAACTATAACGCCCCGACCCCAGTTACCCAGAGTCAATGCATTATTACATAACATTTGCATGATCACAAGAATGATCAAATCTCGAAAGACCGATTGGTTTAGTAGTCTTGGAAGCACAAGATATATTCATAAAGTCTCACATTACATCATAAAAATGAAAACTACACCAACATATTTTCTTCATAGTCCACACTCATATCCCCACATACTATCCCTGCAGGTCATTCATAAATTACTTCTTCACATCTTGGGAAAAATAAAACATAGAAAAGGGGTGAGCTCAAATGCCCAGTAAGGATAATAATATAGCAGAAACTTTCATAATTAAGAATAAACATTTATGGAAACGTATAACTTAAAACAAAATCCTTTTAGACTTGAAATTCAACATAGTATGGAAAAAATAAAATGAAATAATTTCATTTACTTATTCACATGGATATTCTACTAATCTAATAATCACATGAAAAATCAATTACCACTTTCATAATGATGGAATGCATAATGCCAGACTATCATAACCACATAGTCAAGGCCTCGTTCCAAGACTACAAATAATATTTTTCCAAGGCCTTGTGCCAAAACACTAGTTTGTCTCATGAGACCTACATATGCATCGAGGAGCTATAGCGGGCTCCACCCGTCACTTACTAAGTCCAATGCATTCCCATATGAAAAGGTTTAAACATAATATAAACATTCGTATTAAAACTAGCATATGAAATGTCAATACTTTCTCCATTAACCATGAATGGTATAAAAATAATACATCCATAGTAAAACATATCAAAAAACCATCAACACAATAAAAAAGTTTTATATCATAATAAATAAACTTCAAATAAGCTTAAAATCCATCAAAGGATGTTGACATAGATCAAATAAATACTATTTGAGAGAAATACCTCTTTTCTAGAAATCATTGAAAAGTCACACATTTATAAAGGAAGTAATTTAAAAGAGATTTTTGAATCAAAATGTCCCATACCACTTTGAAACTTTTGAAAGGAAATATCATTTCAAAACATTCATGTCCATATAAATAAATCCTTAAAATAATTTTGAAAACATGGACATTAATTAAAAGATTTAGAAAGATAAATATTTAAAACATTTAAAATTAAGATCTTGAAAAAGAGTACCTTTTTAAAAATTCTTATAATATTCATTTTGAAATCCTTTAAAAGTCACATAATTATAAAATAAAACATTTACTTTGAAAATAATCTTATAAGATTGTAAGGGAAGCTTTGACAAATTTATTATGGTGGTAAATAGCCACACCTACCGTATAAGTTAAAAAAACATTCTTACCTTAAATTTATCGAAAAGGTTAAAAGTTCCTTGTTTGGAAAATGATGGAAAGATTCCTTTCAAAACACATAAGGGTATAAATGACTTTAACAAACTGTCTAGTAAATAGTAAAAATGTTTTTAAATACATTTTTAAGGAACATTGATGTGGATGATAAAGAGATCCCAAAAGATAATTACATATAAACAACCTCAGATAATAAAGAGATTGTGAAATAAATCCTTACCTTGTACTTTACCTTGGTTGGGGTAGGTTAACCACCTGTATAATGGTGAAATAATTGTTATTAAATTATCCAATAATCGTATACATTAATATGATATCATATATGATCTTTTAACAATGCTTTGTTAATAATATCTTAGAATTATCGTCGTCTCGGGTGTTAACATACTCGTTTTATTTTATATGTTTTGTTACGTAAGCCATGTTTTTAATGGATAGGTTTTATATTATTCATATCCAGAATGATATCAATTCCTTAAACATCATTTTTAAATCATCAAATGAAAATTATACTTGAATGGATACGATGGAGAATGAATCTCATCGCGTTCGTGGAGACGGTAGTCCGTACGTACGCATGAGCGACAATATCATTATTTTGATATTAAAATAATATATAATTTGATAGTATATCATATATACAGAATCATTATCACGTTATATTTATTATTTAAATGAGGTACACATCGTTATTATACCCATACAAATAATAATATATTGAATAACAATTACACCACGACGTGGAGACGGTAAGCCGTACGTACGCACGTATGGTGACATGTTATTAAAAGGGTGGATAGAATACTGAATATGGTTGTACCATATTTATAATAACATAAAATTATATATAAGATATTGCAGTTATTATTTTATAATTGTAATAACAAAGAAAGAAGAAGTGGAAGAAGAGAGGAACTTGGAAAAGGGTGGTGAAATCATTACCTCTTCTTCGGGTTCTTCCTTTTGATTTGATCAAAAGGGCTCCATAGGTTGGCTTTCTGATCAAACTAAGGCCACTATGTTGTAGTGAAAGAAGTTGGGAGAATAGTTGGCCAGAGTTTGGCTGAACCAAAAGGCTTTGACGGTGTGAAGAAATGAGAATGTGGAGTTCCCTTTTATAAGACGGGTGGGGGGAACCTTAGGAAAAGATTGAAATATTAATTTATAATAAATTCAAATTCGGTTTCTAATGGCTAAAAAGTTGATTATTTAAATTTTAATGTGGTTATGGGTCGCAAAAAACTCAACCAATAGAATTTAAATAGGTGTGGGTACTTATATTAACCTTATCTTTAATTATTAACTCTAAGTTAAATAGTTTCACTTTTACAATTTCTCTTTGTATTTTTATATTATATGGTTAATATAATTACTATATACATCCAAGTGACGCACAAGTGGTCCATTAATGATACACCTATCATTATATAAGTCTCTTGGCTGACCCTTAGATTTTTAGGAATTTAATATCAATTAATAATATAATATTTGTTTTAAAAACTCTTTTTTGTCAATTTTTATACTATTCAATAGATGATTTTTTTGAAACTCATTACAGAATGATTACTTCGAAAAAATTTAATTAAATCATTCCTAACATGTCATATTATCTTAGAAAATTAGTTTAATTCATAAAAGGTATCAAATTATATTTATTTGTGTATTTATAATATCAATTATTTTAATTTTTCACTATTATGGTAATTACTGCATCATCATTGTGTCATAAATAAATTAAATTATTTAAAGTCTAAAAATTATAAATAAAATACCATTATGTAGTAAATTGTTTTAGATTTCTAATTAATGTTTATAGTCGAAAATCAAACATATATAACTTTATGTAAAAATTGTTTTTCTAAAAGATATATGCTTATGTCATTTTTGTACTTATTTTAACTTAATTAAAATTAAGTGTCCCTATCACCTACAAGTGGCTCCATGGGGTCCCAAAATCGACCCAAAGATGCCTATGGTCGAACATGTATCAAACAATAAGTCTAGGACACGTTTTAGGGTAATTTAGTATTATTATAATATGATTTCTTAACCCTTATTTACCGAATTTACCCTTAACCATGGTAAATAAAATATTTACCGCAGTAATTATTCAAAATGCCTAAAAATAAAAGTTACCTATTTACACAATTTGAACATCCTGATTAAAAATATGGAATCCATTTTTCCAAATTCAAAACACATAAGTGGCAGAAATTAATTTAAAATTAATTCCCGTTGTTAAAACAAAAAGCGTGTTTTTAAGAGATAATAACTATCAAAAGATTGACACTTGTTTATGTCTAGTTTAATTGTAAAATTATGTCCAATGACCAATATTGTATTAAATGGTAAAAATATATTCTAAATATACTTTAAAACCACTAAAATTCATAATTTATCAATATTAATTATTTTGATTAAAAAGTTGTTTTTAAATAAAATTTATTAATATTCACTATTCATCAAAATATTAATGTTATCCAAAAAGTTCAAAAATTTCACCCTAGGCTAAATTTAATATTCCGAATCCATAAATGAAGTCAATTTTGAAATATATAATATATATAATTTCAAAAAGTAGGTATTACTATTCATAACGGCTAGTTTGATTAGTTGTGGTGTGTGTTAGAACTCGAAGTTGCGTACAACACATGCTACGGTATTATTCAAAGTAAAGAATATCGTTGAAGCTTGGGATGTTTCATTTTAAATTTCTGACGTCCCCATTTAGTCAAAAAGTTTAAAATATTGTATTTGAAAAGGTTTCACTATTAAAAGTTGATAAAAGTGCAATACTGAAAATGAATTTGTTCTTACATTATGTCTAAGAAACTCATAATATGGATTCTATAATTATAAGGATTATATAAAGTTTAAAATTTAGTTAATACTATTCATAACCTCTTTTGAATGGCTTGTTTGGTAAGTCATGGTGCGATTGAACTTAGTGTTGCGTGTAGTGCAGGTTATTGAATTATTTTGAAGAAATAACACAGTATGAAATCTTGGGGTGTTACAATGATAGAAACATGAAAAAAGGTAGTGTGCAGGGATCCCCATTTTGGTAATCGTTATGCCCCCTCATCTTGAGTCTCCAACATCACTCCCATTGGATAGTGGGAGAAGGCCATATCCTCTTCTAGAAACACAATTGTGTGGGTTCAGTTCTTGGATTTATGTGGTGCCTGACCCCAACGTTTGCCTTCAAGGTGGGGATTTTTCATCCATATATCATCAAGGAAGTAATTGACAATAACCAGGAAGACATATTCAACTCTATTCTCATTAAATCGGAACTAAAATATATATTTTCACCCCCTCTCACTCTAGGAAGTTCACTAGAATTGATTTTCGAAGGATCTCTAACGCCAGGAACGTCATGGCAGATGGAATGATATAGTGTGGTGCAATATGTAGTGTCTCAAACCTGGAATCCACTAAACTGGTGCTCCAATCTGGGTGTTTATAATACCTTAAGCATGCCTCCCCATATGTAAAGGGTTACTGACTTGCAGTGGGTGTCCAAATAGTCAATTGGGCATACTATACCCTATTTTTATCAGAGTAAGACACAACAGAAGATAAAAAAATTCAGAATAATAACCAATAATATAAGATCATGCATAAACAACCATCCCCAAATGGGGTATAATTAATTCCAATAGTAAATATATCAATCCATGATACAAGTGACAAAGTGGACAAATCCTACAAATAAGACAGAATGAAAAATCCCCAAAATGGCCTGGACTCGATGTTTGTGTCCTCCTACACAAACACCCTTTCCAAACCATCTCCCTAGGAAGAGCCTCTACCATTTTCTTGACATGCAACCATGATGTCTACATGGGTACTCAACGGCGGCCCGAGCAGGGTGTGAGTGCAGCTTAGTAGCCCACCATAAAAGGTGTCTACAAAATAACCTGTATGAATAAATGTTCATTCAAAAAAGAGAAATGAATAATAAATGTAATGGAAATATTTTGTTCCTTTATCCAGTTTAGGTACATTACCAATAATTATTACATTTTCCAACAAATTTGGCATGGGTTCATCAAACACAACAAAATACATGGCTTATAGTACACTATTACATATATGGGGAAAACACACAGTTGTCCTATCTCACAAGTACCAACACTCCCATGCGAACCATATCCTAACATCAAAGAATCAGTTCTAGTGGATGTCAACCATATCCTCACCTCAAAACATCAGTCTAGGTAGATGTAAACCGATAGGGAAATAGAGCATCAGTATTATCCTTACCATGTACATTATGGGTGGATTTTTGAGCCCCATCCTAGCTCGGCATGTGGGTGTATAACCTCAGTCAATACTCCACACTACCAAGATATGTGAACATTCTATACATATATGTAACCATTAACCATTTACAGATAATAAAAACCATTTCCCAAGGAAAATATAAACCATAACAATAACATGATGGTTAACTCTATAACTTATCCCACTAACACATTTACTACATTTCACATAATGTAATCATTTAACACAATTCCATTTTATTATGATTATCTCACAAAGTAGTCATTTATTGTGAATATCTCATTATTATTTGTTTATTATAACTGACTCACTAGGATTCATTACCATGTTCATAATCTATTCCATTACAGTCTCTAGTCATTTTCACTTAATAACACATTCAAACCATTTCCAAATACAATTCATATCCATTTAGCCAAATTCCCATTTTTGTGCCTTAACCCATTTGGTGTATTCAAACACCCATTTTCGTTAGCAAAATTCATTATTGACCATTCATTAACCTATTTATCCCATGTATCATTTCACAAGAATTTACCCACTTATGAATTCCAAACACAATTCACATATCATATAACACAATCCATTAATTATATTAAATCATTTAGGTGCACCAACTAATTCCCATGTATTACCTCATTCCACAATTCATCCCCAATAACCATTTCCCATGATTATCTCACTAAGCATAATAATGTATAATGATAACCCCTCATATTTTCATTTTATCTCACTTAAACCCTTTTTGTGCCCACCAACTCCCACATAGGCCCCCGCCAACCCATGCATGTTACTAGGAATCACATTCACATACATCAAACTTAATATCATATTCACCCTAGTCTCTATGTTCACACACAATGTCTGTACATTTACTTAGCTAATATCTATGTCCGGGAACATGGGAACACCCCATGGGTGGCCCTAGAATAGGTCATATCGTCCTATATGCATCATGTGGGGATCAAAAGGGTTCAATTAGGTTGTTTAGACTCCCAAAACATCACATCGCCATAATGGAATGACAAACCCTTCACAATAGGGTAATAATAAAATCCCTTCATGCACAAATCTCTATAAATCTCAAGGCATATAACTTCTACACCACCTACCTCGAATCCGATGATGAAAACACTCTTAAGAACCGCCTTGGATTTGGATTTTAAGCACCCCTTGAAACCACAACCTATGTTCCACAAGAAAACAAAGGGGTTTAAGGATTCATATGTAGACGATAGAAACCACAAGACCTAATCTAAAGAAGAGAGGGGTTGGGAGGGTTAGACTTACTCAGATCATCCAACTACATCCTACAGCCCTCCAAACGACCAAGAATCGAAGGAAAACCACCTCTGGATGCTTGGGTCAGAATGGTTCTCACTATGGTTGTAGGGGATGAAATGGTGGAAAATCCCAAGTTGGGGTTTTAAATCCCGTGATGGAAATTTTTTAAATTTCCTAGCTTTTGTTGGCTGCATGGTTTACCTGCATGATTTTCTTAACCGTGCAGACACCATGCACAAGATACTGTCCAAAAAACTCGCATTTCGCATGGTTTCTTGGGATCTCACACTGTTTTACCTAAATGTGCTATGACCATGACAAGGCTATAGTCTGAGGATGGTTGGTCCACATGGTTTACACCAACAGTTTCCCCTAATTTTGCGCAGACCATGTGTTATGCACTGCTTCGCCTGATTGCTCTTCACTTCATTCCCCAAGCCCCTAGGGCACCCTGAGCCCCCACGTGAAATTGGGAAACAAATATATTTCCAAAATAAGAGGCCAAACCAAAACATAAAATAAATAGTCCCATAAAAATATCTAGTATCTCACAAAAACATTCCAACCAAATACAAATTCCTTGTTTAGAAGATAATGAACTATGTGATACCATCTGATGAGGGAATCAAAAAAATGGACATCAGTGCAGCATCCCAGGGTCAGTGCTGCAACAACAAGTGTAAAGAAAGCACTATCCACATATTTTTTAAAGAAGATTGGGAGTAAGACATGTGTAACCTCTTTGGTTATTTCATGGATATCTCATCTCATGACCTTTATGATACTTCATTCTTATAGAGGTGGTTCCAGGGGACAATGGATAAAGGCCCTGAGAGGGTAGTGAGGTCTATTATTCCTAGTTCTAACTATTTTTCATTTGGAAGGCATGTAATAAGGCTATATTTAAGGGTATTTTCTCCAAAGGGCGGTCCATAATTATGAGAACCAAAATTATAATTATTTATATGGTCATCCTCATCAAGAACTTTCAGGAATCCCCTTATCGTGTGTCTACTATAGGAACATTCATCTTCCTCCACTTCACCCATGGACAGAATTTGGGGATACTAGATTTGATAAATTCCACTAACAAATTGTATCAAGATAAATATCGATGGTTCATGCATCAAGGGTGACATCCAAGGTGGTAGAGTGGTTAGAAACCTAGGAAGGAGTATTTTCCTTACTTTCATAGCATATTTTGGTGATGAAAATGAACTTCAAGTATAGGCTAATTTAGTCCTCATGAGAATCAATCTATGCAGATAGAAGAACATTTCTCTCTCCCAATTAGAAACTGACTCGAGGATCATACATGACTCCCAACTGGGCAGCAGCTCCATTCCATGGTCAATATCACATTTCATCAAGAAATTTAAATAGATCATTAATAGCAATAATTAGTTCACCCAAACCTGGAGAGAGGGGAACTTAGTCATGGATCACCTCATCCCCCTAGCAGCCCCTGGCTCAAATGGCACTTGTCATCCAAATGTCACCTCCCTTAATCATATGGGATTTAATATAATTCATGAGGATGCCCTTGGTATACTTTATTTTACACCTGTATAATCCTTGGTTTTCTTTTGTTCTTGGACCCTTTCTATCCTATAATTTCTCATTTGAATAAATATATAATGAAGTATTGAATAGTGTCAAATTAAATACTACTCAATTCATTGATTAAAAAAATATAAATATAACAAGTAAACTTCAAACTAAATATTTTATTATCTTTTTAAGAGTACATGGCCTTGTATAAAATTCATTTTTATATATTAATTATCACAATATATATTTAATTTTATATTTTTAATAATAATTATTTTTCATTTCCATTAATAAAATAATCACTACATTAGTTTGGTGTAATTATTGATATTATTATTTTATGAATTTAAAATAAAAATAAAATACTTTGAAGAAGATAAATATTATAGATTTTAGAAAAAACTAATAGTCAAATATGTCTTCAAAAAAATACTTCATTAAAACTGTTGTAATTATTAAGACATGACTGTGACAACTCTAACATCACTTTAAATAACATATTATAAGTGTCATAATCATTTCCATATGGCTGAAAATGTTTAATAACATGACCCATGGATGATTATGGTCTATATATACTCGACCATTAAGATATAGTCACGTTTCTTGTCTTTTAATGGTTTGTATCATTTTAATAAAAATAATTTTAATGATATTTTATAAATTAAATAATTTATGCATCATCAATGTTTTAAAATTTAAGGTAATTATTTATTTCATAAAAATTTGAAATAAATTTCAATGATAAATAGAATAATTTTATATTTAAAATTAGTATTTATATTTGGATTTATCTTCTCAATAATCTTGTATTAAAAATTATATAGTTGTTAAAATTTGACTAAGACATATTTAACAGTTCTTTAAATAATATAAATTAAATGTCCTAATATCATCCAAGTGGCTTCAAAAGGATACCATGACAACCCAAGAATGATCTAGGTTGAAACAAACTCATCCAATGATATTAAGAAAAGTGTTAGATTAAAATTATAATTTTATTTTTACACTTAATTAAATGATTTACTCTTTGACCGTATTAATAAAATTATCAATGTTACTATTAATAATGGAAAAAACAAAGGAATATATTTTCATAATTTTGACCTAATTATTACAAATAAAGAGTCTATTTTTCAAAATTCAAATATAAAAATTTTATGTAATTCATTTAATATTAAACTCGTTGTCAGAATGAGAAATGACTTTTAAAATATAAAACATTGCAATAGATTGATATGTGTTTACATTTTATTTCTATGTAAAAATAATTCTAATGTAATAAATTTTATTAATTGATAACAATATAATATATTTATACATTAAAAACATTCAATAATATAATTTAACAATATAAATTATTTTGATGAAATTGGTTTTTTTCAATTAAACTTTTGTATATTTTTAATATTCAAAAAACATGAATGTTACAAGAAAAATATCAAATAAACATAAAAAGTAAATTTTTTTATATTTATTCCAAAAAGTAAGTTTATTTTTTCATATACAATTTATTAATGTGTTAAAATTTTAATTTAAATTGGCTTCTCCATTAAAAGGTGGTAAAATTACCATTTAAAAAAACTATACATTAAATAGGGTTTAATCAAATCCTATGACACCAAAATATATTGAATCATTATAATAAGTAATTTATTAAATATATAACATATTTATATCATTAATTTAACTTACTAATTATAAATAAATTTATTTATTAATTTAAAAACACAAATATTTTTGTTTCATTTATTTGATTTAAATTTTTCATAAATAATTAATAGCCAATGAATTCATCATGAATTTTTATATCTTTGTAATATTTATTCCTTATTAATTTAAAAACTATTATAATGATCATGTTATATTAATGGCATCTCTTGGTTCATTTAAACTCGTGATTGCATAGTAATTTAAGCTGTTGAATAATTACAATTATTTAATGAAAATATATTACAAAAACATATGTATGTTATATTCTATACCCCTTAAACTAAATTTCACCCAAAAAAATTGTCACTTCAAAAAATATGTGAGTATACCTTTTCCTCTTCACCTCTTTAATTTCCAACATAGCTTCCTTAAATTGGTGGTTCTGCTATAAAACATTAACCAATCGAGTGGTCTTCTTTCGTTGAAATTTTCACGAGGATCCCGAATCTCTATTGGTTGTCATTCATAATAAATATCTTTATCTAATTGTAAAAAATACGAGTTTATTACATTTTAAAGAGTGGGTATGTAATTTATCCTGACAGGTACATGGAACAAATCATGAATTTGAGATTGATTTGGTGGATGTGCCAATATATAATCTATCTTCTCATCAAAATCAATAATTTAAAAAGTACTGGTATATCTAGGGCTCAAAATTTACTTCTTTCTAAATATAATAACTCAATTCTAGGATGATATTCATTGAAACATGTTTTCACCCACTTCAAACACAAGGTCATTTTGTTGGTTTTCATCCTAATGTTTTTGTCAACTATACTATGCTCTTATGTTTAATTGAATTGATATGAACGTATCTTCCATTTCATCAGTAAGATTTATTCCAAGTAGATGTCTTTCTCTATCTTCATCCCAACATGTTTGAGTTCTTCAATTCATTTTGTAGAGTGATTAACAATGATCCATCTAAATACATGATTGAATGATATTGTTCTAAGAGAACTCTACCAAAGGTTTGTGTTGATCCTAAAAACCATTTAAATCCATATTGGAGGCTATCAAAATGTCCTATAGAGTATTAATTGTCCTCTTAAACTAGCCATTAATCTGAGGATGCTAAGAAGTTATTATACTTATCTCTATATCCAGAGCCTACTGAAGTCTTTTCTAGAAAATAGAGTTAAACCTCACATACCTATCATATATAATAGAAGGTGGTACTCCATGTAATCATAAAACATCATTTACATATATCATATAACACTAATCAAGAGGGAAATCATCTATATTAGAAATTAAGTTTGCTGACATAGTAAGGTGATCATCTATAACGAATATTACGTAATGGTCATTTGATTTTTTTTGAAATTCTGAAAACAATGCCTATAGTATTGTTTTCCCATTTCTATTATGGTATGAGTAATGGCTATAACATCCCCATATACATCTATCTATTAGTCTTAACTTACAGAAAAACCATGCACTAGGTGAAATTCAAGAACATATCTTTTCATGTCACCCACAGGAATGACTCTTTCTGGTCCATGTACATCATTGTGCTTCCTGGAGGAATAGATAATAAATAAATGTGAGCGTCATCCAACATCTCCATCTTTAATTTTATTATGGGAGGAATAAAAACATTGTTCCAGAACCTAATTATCCCATCGTAATAAAGGTTTAATTTAAGAACATTTCTCACTTTCTATTGTAGATCCACATCTTCCTTATGTGCCTCTTAAATATGTACTTGTATAGATGGTTGAACATTCATTTTAAAAGATAATATTTTCCCCACTTCATTAAAATTTCTAGAATACAACCTTTAAAAATCCATAAATATTGGATCTTTTGTGATCCTCATCATGGATTGACTAGATTTGTCCTTTCAACTCAAATCATCTTCCACCTTGTTCACATTACCATGGTGGTAATGTATTGAACATTCATAATATTTAATCAACTACAACTATTTTCATTGGAACATATTAATCTCCATCTGTGTTGAAATATACTTGAAAATATAATGATCAATATAAATATCACACATTTCCTATTAAATATAATTCCTCTATAAAATTAATTCAAAATTAGAACATCTAACTCAAAGTCATGAGTTGATTAATCTTTCTTAAGGATATTAAATTGTCATTAGGAATAATTTATCAACATGTTAATTTTAATGAGAACAAAACCCATCCCTTTCATGGTTTCATCACTACATCTCAAAAACCGTTCTCTAATATAAGGCATTGTGAGCACAGTTGAAATGTATAACCTTATTTTTATCTCTTTGAAATTATCTTCACATACCTCCATCCACAAGAACATAACTTCTTTATGAGTCAACATGGTGAGGTGATTATATAGTTATGAAAAATATCTTCACAAAACCTTGATAATATCCAGTTAAACCAAGAAAACCTCGTATCTCAGTACCATTGTTGGTAAAGGCCAACATTTAATAATATTTTTTTGGATCAATAAATACACCCTCTCTTGAGATTTTGTGAGACAAAAATTAAATTTTCTCATGCCAAAATTCACACTTGGTAAATTTTCCATAAATAATCTCTTTTATCAGTGTCATCAGTACAATTCTCAATTAATCATCATGTTCTTCCTTTATCTTTGAGGATACAATAATATCATCGATAATGACTATGAAAAATGGATCAAAATATTATGTAAAGACTCTATTTAGTAGATCCATTAAAAGAGAAATTACACTAGTTAGACTAGAGGATATCACTATAAATTCATAGTGTCTATACGTTGTACTGAATGTCTCCTATGGTATATACTCATTCTTGACCCTTAATTGTTGACATCTTGAATGAAGATCAATCCTAGAAATGTACAGATCTCCATGTAGTTGGTTGAATATGTCACTAATACAGGGAAGATAATATTTTTTCTTGATAGTGATCTTGTTATGTTCTCGATAATCAATGTAAAGTCTCATTGATCCATTATTCTTCTTACTAAACAGAATAGGTCAACCCCAAGGTGATACACTAGGTTATATGAATCCATTATCCATATTTTAATGTATTTTCTTCATCAATTCCTACAACTCAATTTGGTCCTTTCTATATAGTGTCCTTGAAATAGTCATAGCACCCGATATGAGTTTTATTGAAAAATCAACATAACAATTCAGTTGAAGCCAAGAAAATATATAGATTAGTCATAAAAACACTTGTAAAATAGGTGTATTATTAATGGTGATTTTCTCCCAAAAATTTTATTTATATAACCTTCATTTATAGGAATTGAGACCCATAACATGGAATAAATTTCTACCACAATGTCATATTTATCCTTACATCGATAGATGATCATAGACTGATCTGGAATATTAAATGTCAATTCCGTTCAATGTAAATTTATAGGAGATCCATATATATAAATAATATCCATGCCAAGAATCATGCCAAATATTTTTAAATAAAGGATCACAAGATTTTTAGGATGCAATTTCTGACAAAATTTAATTGGAGATGAATTATAAACATTTGATACAACTATTTTCCCATCAGGATTTGTCACAGCTAACTCAGTATCTAATTTTTCAGGTAATATTGTTACATCCTTAGATAATGGTTCAAAAATATATTCAGTGGATATAAACTCAAATAAAAAATTTTCTACGTTAGATTAGATGGTATTTTTACATTTCACCACATTTTTATTATTATTCATATCACCAATAGTGATCCAGGTGAAAATAGATAGTCTTTTTACTTAAGAGTTTTTTTGAAATAGATCATCATAGTTAACCATTATATTATGGAATTTGTTATAAAAATACCCCATTTATTAGTACATGTAGCATTCAAGTGTTGGAGGTGCATTCTATGTAGTAATTTTTCAATTCTTATCATTAAATATCTTTTTACAATCACTTCAGAATTCAACTTCTCGATGGCCTTATCTCCCACACATAAAAAACATTTTCTATTACCTTTAAGAACATTTCATCCATGTTTATTTCAACACTTTGAGAATAATAAAAACTTATATTCATTTCAGTGTAGTCTTTAGATTTTCACTTTAATTCCATTTTTCTCTTCTTATTTAACCCTTAGGATAGATGGGTTACACCAATCTCTATCTAAACCATTATAGAACATTGAATGATTTATTCATATTTTTTGAAGTACCTTATGGGTAATTCCCATAAGAGACATGGTTTAAATCCAATAAGAATCGATCAATTTTACTCTTAGGTTGGATAATTATTCCAGAAGCATACCTTAAAAGTCCAATAAAATAGGCTTTGAAGGTACCAATAGATTCATAATTCTTTTAAAAAATCTCATTTAACTCCTTCTCCATATTTTTTTAAAATAATAAGTGTAATTTAATTATTAAAAAAATGATCCTAAACTCATCCCATTGAATAGAGTCAACTTCATGTCTTTGCCTCAATTCATTAAATTTTCCTACATTGATTAGCTTGACCTTCCAAACGATAGACTAACAAGATGAAATTATCATGATTTGAACATTGGAGAACTAAAAAAATAAACTTAGTGGTACTAATCCATTTTTCATCCATTATTGGTTCAGAATACCCATTGAAAGAAGGTGGGCATTGCCTCATTAAAGACTCAACTAAATGTTGATCCCACCTTTTATCGTTTTGAATTCTATCACGATTCATAACTTGAGAATATTTTGTGACCATAACGACATGATTTTTCATTCTATGTCCTATAATAGTTGGTTTCTTAGGAGTACAATCATTTCATTTCCCATCACATTCAGAATTAATGTGGTTCCTTAAAGTTCTATCCATTGACTAAAACTAAGGATCCTAGTGTCCGTAAAACTAATAATAAACGTAAAACCACATAATCAAGAATAAAATTTCAATTTATGACACTTTTTGGTTTTATCCTAGGTTATTCATGATCATTTCTAAAAAACTAGGATTGTAACTTATAGTTCAACATATACTTAGGGTTCATACTAATGTTTTCTCATCTGTGTTTACAATTCTTAACTATACCTTTTCACTAATACCAACAATAACATCCCATACTTTACATACATAGATATTAATTGAAAATTTAAGAATATGAATTACAAAACATAAAAAAAGCCACTCCAAGACACTATAGTTTTAGTGTATTTATAAACAAGAAAACAAATAAAACTTTTTCTTAAGATATATATATTTTATTTTTTCTTCTTCCTTCTAAACTATACCCCTTTATTAACATATCTTATATAATACCCATCTTCATAACCTAAAGAAAAGAAAGAAAATAAAGGGTGTGATCAAATTTTCAATAAGGTTAAATAGGGGAGATATAAATCATATCATAATCATAAGAGATAATAACATAAAATTTAAAAAATATTATCCAACATGTGAAAGATCATGATATCATGGGATGAGATAAATCATAAATGCTGATAAAGAATCAATGAAATAAATTCCAAAAGTCATAACATAAGGCTTAAAATTTGTGGCAGACACATAAGAATATAAAATCATTTCATATTTTTCAAGGATCATTTCCAAGACCATCATAGTAAACAAAATCCATTACGGAACTGAGTTTACTCCTCATTCTAGCCATGTATTACTGAACTAGGTTTAAAACCCATTTTGTCTATGTATTACTATACAGAGAACATTTCTAGTTCCAACCCTCTATATCCCATGAGATAAAAATATTTTCCCAATCAATTGGATGGATATATGGGTCCCATCCATCTCATAATGAAATCATTATAACATATTACACAAAAATATAAATCATTCATCAAAGCATAACCCTCAGAATAAAATAGGTTTCTCAAATATCATTCCTTCTTAACATAATCCATGTAAGACTAATTGATTTCATAAATTGAATTATGTCATAAAAAAAATCATACGATATGAATAATAGGGGTAGTACACTTGAAACATAACCCTATTTAATAATTCCATCTTAGATGGAAAATAATTTTTATAAAACACATGAAATTAATTCTTGAAGAAAATATCATTTATTCGTCATAAAAAACTTCCTTTCTCAAAATTCAAGACATTTTAAAATGAAAATTTTTATTTGAAATAACCTTTAAATATTTTAAATGATGAATCATGATAATAAGGCATTATGAAAATGTAAAAATCTGTTCATGTCATATATGATAAAATAAAAAAAACTATCCTACTTTTGTTCGATAAGTCAAAAAGTACCTCGTTTTGAAAATAATAGAATATTTATTTAATAACGTTTAATAAAGTCTGATAATAGATAAGATTGACATTAATATTTTTAGATTAATAGAAAAAATATTTTTGGAAAACATATTTAGGAAACACAAATAGAAATGATAAATATACCCTAGTAAATACTAATGTATAAACAACGTTGGATAATAATATCATTGAGAAATTATCCCCTAGAATAGGAATGATATCCATTGTTTGTATATTAACCTCTTCTATAAAGATTTAAATAAATTCATTGAATTATAACCTAATCTTAGTCATTTTTATAAATCATATATGATCATATTATCATCTATTTGATAATAATGTTTCATTATTACTCGTAATTCGTGTATTAACTACTTCATTTTCTTATGCATGTTTTATCAAATATGTTCTGGTTATACTTATTAGGATGTAGTTATATCCTTTCCAAAAATATATTAATTTGACATATATAATATTTATTCACTCTATACATTTATATAATCATGATTAAATTTAAATAATGTAGAATAAAACGCATCGCATAGTGGAAACAGTTGGCCGTACATATGCACGAGTGACGATATCATTCCCATAATTTTGAAATGGTATTTAAATAGATGGTTTTTTAAGAATATATATCTTCTTATAATAATCATATATACTTACTATTTCCATCATTATACCCATCCAAGTTTGGTGGTGGGGAAAAACATATTACACCATAATGTGGAGATGGTATGTCGTACATACACATGTATGGTGATTTTGTTTTTAGTAAGATAGATAGAATATATAATATGTTTGTTAAATAATCATATATATATCAGTATATATTTGATATTGTATTTATTTATTTATAATGAAAAAAACTATTAAGAGGAAGTATAATAAAAAAATAAACATGAAATAATCGGTAGGGGAGATTGTCTCTTCTTCAATGAGCTCCCTCTAAATATCATCTTATAGTACTAGGGATGGTATTTGGAGAAGAAAAAACCACTAGAATGTGAAAATATATTTTTAGAATTTATATGGGAAGGTGATGGTAGATAATTAAGGCTCAATTTTTAGTAAATAAGTGAGGTAGGATGTCCCCTTTTATAATTGAGGTGAGGGGCACTTTAAGAATCTCCAAAAATGATAATTTATAATAAAATAAAAAAGCCATCAAATAACCTCCCATATTTACTAGTTCCTAATATAAGATGAGATAAGGTGGTAATATCATAATCCAATAAATTTTAGACATGTTTTTAAATCAATTTAAACCATTTATTTTTAATTAACACTTAGTTATCCTATTTAATTTTGACGTAGTTTACACATCTTTCAATAATAAAAGGGTAAAATATTTACTCATTTGATGTGAATAAGAACATAAAGGTATCATTATGCACATTTTTTATGATATTATAATTATTATATATTCCAAAAAAAATTATTTTATTTTAATAATATAATAATACATTATTTTGATAAATAATCAATATTGTCAATTTTTCACTATTAAATTGATTGATTATTAAAATATATGGATAATAAATTAATATTTAAAAAATATTTTATGATATTTAAAAGAGGTCAAGTTCATTTATAAAATTCTATTGATGTATTAATTATTCAAAATTATATTTTTTTTAATATTTTTAATGACATTTATTTGTTATCTCTATTAATAAAAAACTTAATACATCTTTTTTTATAATTATTTAATATAATTATTTTTTGAATATAAAATAAAAACAAAATAATATTATGAATATAAATCCCATAGATTTTAAAAATTAATTATATTTGAATATATATTCTTGAAAATCCTTTATAAAAAATGTTATATTTAGTCAAACATGAATGTGACAACCTTAACATTAGATTAAGTAAAATGTTATAAGTGTCATAATACATTCCATATGGCTCTAAATAGAAAATAACTCAACCTTAGATGATTATGGTTTATATATAATCGACCAATATGATTTGGTGAACATTTTTGGCATTATAATGGTTATTATCATTTTAATCTAAATTATATTATAAATTTTTCATCAACTAAATAATTTTTTCATAATCAACGTATAAACTTTTTAGGTAATAATATATTTCCTAAAAATTAAAAAAATTTCCAGGATAAAGAAAAAAGTTTCATATTTAAAATGAGAATTTATAGTTAAATTTTTATTCTACATAAATTATATTAAAAATGATATAATTATAAAAATATGAGTAAGAAATATTTAACTTTTATTTAAATAAAATATACCAATTGTCCTGATCTCGTCCACGTGGATTCCAAAAGATACCATTTTGACCCAAGGAATGTTTAGGTTGAAACAAAATCATCCAATTATATTAGGACATGTATTATAGTAATTTTATAATATTATTTTTACCCTTAACTACTTGATTTACCCTTTTATCATATTAATAAAAATTACTGAAGTTGCTATTCGTAATGCAAAAAATTAAAATAAAATATCTATTTACATAATTTGAACATGTTCATTCCAAATATGGAATCTATTTTTCAAAATTCAAAAAAAAAAATAAGTTTAAGTAATTAATTTAAAAATAATCCCATTGTCAAAATGAAATATAGGTTTTTAAAGTTAAAACATTACAAAATATTGAAATGTTTTTACATCTAAATTCAATTTAACATTACAGCCAATGGCATAAATTATATTAATTGATAATAATATAATCTATTTATACATTAAAACCATTTAATAATATAATTTAACCATAAAAAATATTTCAATGAAAAGATTGTTTTTAATTAAAATTTTTTATATTTTTAATATTCATCAAAACATGAATATTATCACAAAAATATCAAAAATTCATCCTAAATAAAGTTTTATATCTAGTTTGAAAAGAATAAGTTTATTTGTGATATTAAAAATAAAAATGTGTCAAAATTATAATTTAAAATATATTTTCCATTAAAAGGAGTTTAAATTACCCTTTTGAAAATATAGGTTTTTGTACATAAAATAGGTTTTATTGATATCCTATGAAAAAAATCTATTGGGTGAATATAAAAAATATTTAATGAAATACATAACATATAAATTTCATTAATATAATTTACTAATTTTATATTACTTATTTATTAATACAAAAACTAAAATATTTTCTTCATATTTATGTGGTTTATATTTTTCAAAAATAATTGGTAGCCAATTAATTTAGCGTACATTTTCATATGTTAGTTATATTTATTCCTACTAACTTAAGGGCTTGGTTATAATTGTCATGTTATACTAATGGAATCTTTTGGATCATTTAAACTCTTAATTAAATGAAATGTAATATATTGAAGAATTAAAATTATTTAGAGAAAATAATTCATATAAACATCAAGGTGTTACATGGAAGGTGAAAAAGAAGGAAACTTTCATGGTGGTTGGTGATTGAGATGAATCTTAATGGATGTTTCCATAATTTATATCAATTCCATTAAAAACTAAAATATCTTCCACCTAGATATGAATTAATATGTGTCTAAAAATATCTAATTTAACCCTTATCGTGTTAAACTTCATTGGTTTTTATAGGAATTCATTCTATATATTTGAGTTTTTTTCATAAAATAATAGATACACGTCGAAGGAATTTTTTTATGGAATGTTTTATTAATTTTTTAACAGAATAAACCTAGTATGGTAAATGAAAACCTTTAGTACTTTCATTTTCTATCATGTATACAGAAATTTTTAAACCTTGAGTTTATTTTTGGCATGTATTAGAAACCATTTCATCAACATTAAAGGTGTATATTTGATAAATAGTCATTAAATGGATATTAATGAGGTAATACATGATAATATTATTGAATAATGATACCCAAATTCCCATTACTGAAACTACGTTAGACACAATTCTGTAAATGTGTAAAATACTTTTCATGATGAAGCTATGAAGAAGGATATCATGAATATTGATATATAATTTGTTTCTTATTTTTTACTATCCCATCTTAATGATAATATGAATTTATAAGGTTACATAATCACATTCCAATAGCATATGATCTATATCAATGAATGTTTGAGTAGTTATTAGATGGGATTTATAGGGAAAATAGAGAGTGTATGACTACATGATGAGAATTCCAAAAGAGAAATGGAAATTGGCATACGATGGGGGAGGAGGTACAAAAACATGACCTCAAACAATTTGGAGTTCTTTAATGGAATCCTCAAGGAGCTCCACATGTTACCTATAATTGAACTATTTTAGGATTCATTTTATCATTATGTAAACTAATCCATATAAATATTAAGATATAATGATGATGTGATTTATCAGGGGTTGTGGTATGGATGACACTTTCAATGATGGATAGAACAGAACATAGATCAATCTTTATATTTTGGAGTGTAAATCTTCAACCAAGAAGAAAGTTGATTCAAAATAAAAAAAGTTTTAGGACCGCATCCTATATTGTAGGGGTTTTCTAACATCCCACAACATAGTGCTCCCTCACATCCCTGAGTCATGATAGCTAATGGCCCTCAGGCATGCCTCTCTATATGTAGTTGGCTAACCACTAGTAACATGGGTGTATGAAACAAAATGGGTAGAATAAACCCTCAGGTATATAGTATAAATAGCATAGAAAATAATGCAGATAATTAAACATGAACATAAGTAGAATAATGTGAATAATAAAAAACAAAATAATAATAAATTCCATGTAATATCTGTTTTGATGTAACTAAATTACATGTTAATGTTATACAAGTAAAGGACTAAGAACACTCAATAAAACACTCCAAAAACCCCAATCTCAAACCCCAGTTGGTCCAATCCAAAAAATATAAACCTTTACTTACGATATCAATCCACAGTAATCATATTATGTTTTTCTAGACTAGAAACAATGAAATATATATGGGATTCAAACAGAACATGAACAAGGTATGATTATAACTCCTTAGGCTATCAACCATGGTGTCTAACCAATCTAGTTTAAATATATAGTGCATTAAAAAATATGATAATTTGGGGTATTAATTCATATATTAATATAAATCATCACAATAATATAGTATCCCTTGTGATCTGGGTTGAAACCACTAGCAAACCAAACCCGCTTTAGCACTATGACAAATATCTCTTCAAAGTGATGAATCATCTTGCATTAGTATAGATCACCCCCACTACTGGAGGATTCTCCTACAACAAGATTAATCACACTTGACATTTATCAAGTAACCAATTAACCAAATAAAAAGGTAACAATGTAACACTAGGGTCCATATGTATATGGCCATACTATATTATCTTACATCTTCCCACAATTCAGGTTTCCAAGGGGTAAGTTACCATCTCGCCATGAGCACCATAAAAACATCTCATTTTATTGACTCTTAAGTCTTCTCAAGTTACAATACCATAATAGGGATATTGAATCTATATCAAGTGGTTAATTCTTCCCTATTAAGAAGAATCATTGGTACCATGTCTCATAATATAATGGGTCAATCACTTAGGAAAAAATCATCAACCACTAGCACAAGCAAGAAAAAAATATATAATAGTAAATTTTGTGGGTTTCACTACATCATGAAGAATAACTATTGGTATGAATCATGTAACAAAAATATCAAACTTTTATCATGTTATGATAAGGTAGGCTAGTTAATTAATTCAATTACCAAAATATAATCCATTCATATTCAACTAGTGGATTCTCCTGTATTAGGATGAATAATCAATGGCATAATATTCTAGGTTACCATTTATCAAATTCACATGTTTTACCAAATTCAAATGATCAATATTTCCATTTCAACATCAGTTCAAGGGTAGGTTCATTTTTTAGGTCACCAGAAGTCTGATCTTAAAAATAATAGACCTAACAAGATCCATGGGACGTATATGCATGTGAAATTCAATAAATAGTGAAATAGAAAATTAATTAAGTCAAAAGTATAATTTTCCTGCATAATGAAATTTATAACACATGCTAGAGAAATTGAAACATATAGTAGGTAGTTTTTATATACAACCAACCTCAAAAGTTAAGAAGACAATAGAATCCCTAAACTTTTGAGATAATGATCATATTCATCCTTCTATCCCATAAATGGTGAAATAGAATTATATAAACTAGGGTTACCAGGGGTAAATCCCAATAAAAAAGGAGAAGAGATATTGATAGTCTTACCTTCATTATTTCTATATGTAACACTAATATCCAATAGAAACTCTCTTCCAGTTTGAAGTAAAAAACCCAAAAGTATCCTATAGAATGGATTCAATTTTGAGGGGTGTTTCATGTTATCATAATTAGGGTAGTAGGGGTTTTATAAAGGTAATATGAGAAAAATAAATTCATGATGTGAATAGACTATTCACATTGTTAATGTAACTATTCTAATATATGATGAGTAATTCATCAACATTTATTAGAGAACAAGAAAATATGCATTCACATCCTGAAACTGATACACGAAATGAGTTTTCAATTTATCTATTCGGAATATATTCATTCAATTCATGAATGAGATCCATGGGGTATTCCCATACCCATTCACAACTTATTTGGATTTCATGGGGGTTTTGATATAAATGTTTCTTTCATTTCTTTTTCTCAGATATAACAAGGTGTTTATTTTAATAATTTACATCGGAAGATATACCACATGAAATAAATTTTTCCCTATCATGAATAATACATGTCAATATATATCTCGATATTCATAAAATGATGCATTCATATTCAAATCATTTCATTATTTTCTATGTGTAAAATTATAATAAATAAAATCATAAAACAAAAAATAAATCATCTAAGGTGATATAACATCAAAATAGTAACAAGATAATAGTAGAATTAAAAATACCATCCACATTTAATCAAGTATCACTGATACATGGGTTATATTCTCCAATGAAGGTTTTTATTTTGATGTCTCGACACATCCAAGTCTCTAGTATTCATTTCCCAAATAGTAATGAAATATAAAAGAAACCTCCCTTTGATACCACATTATAACTTCCCCTAACCCGATGCTCCATCAGTTGACTGAGCTTGTTTGGATATTTGACCTCATGCATGCCACACCATACATTATAGGCTACTGACATGGATTAAGGGTGAATGAAAAAAAGTGGGGTGACTATACCCTCTAGTTAATAGTATAAATAATAGAAACAATTATGTAAATAATCAATCATGCACACATGAAGAATAAAGGGAAAACTAAACCAACTAGATAATAATATATCCCTTGTAATGTCTACTTGAATGCAACTATATGACATATTTATAAAATGAAAGTATATGGCTAAAAAGACTCAATAAAGTACCTCATCCCTCTATGTTTAACCCCTTTTGGGTCACATATCCATGCTACAAACCATCCCAAAAGTAATCAATAGACATAGGGAATCATACCCTTGTCACGAATTGGATACCTGAAATCTATCTAGGTACCAAACGGTACACGAATATGGTGTATGTAAAAATCAGTAGGTTAACATCAACAATGTATGTACAATCTAGCCTGAATATATAGTCCATGAAATAATATAATAAGTCGGGGTATTAATTCAGTAATTAATATGAAACATCCCATAAACTTTCTAAACCCCAAGATCTATGTTTACACCTGAGGTAAGCAAAACCTACATAGGCTCCATGATAGATATACCTCTCATGTGGTGGATTCACTTGCATCTGATGGATCACCCATGCCATGAGTGAATTCACCCACATTGGGATGAATCACCCATGACATGTCTCGTGTAACTAAGTGACCCAGTATAAATGTAACAAAGTAACACTATCCTCTATGAGTGCATAACCATGCTAGATAATATTATAAGTTCTTGTGACATACATAATCAAGGGATCAATTTCTATCTCATTCATGGATCCAAGTGAATGTACCATACCAAATCCCTTTACATCCTCCCAAGGTGTAATACCATATCATGGGTAATGTATTTGTTTCAGGTATTTGATTATCCTATGTCAAGATGAATCACTGGTTCCACTTCTCATCAGATAATAGATCAATCCCTAAATAAAAAGTTATCAACCAAAAGAAAAATGGATCCAAAAGAATATAAAAAATCAATTTTGTGGATTATCCAACATGAAGACAAGGAATCAAAGGTATGACTCAGGTAACCAAAACATTAACATGTTATCATGTTATCTAAATTCATTTTTGTCAATTATTCCACTTACTAATTTATAATGCATTCCTTCTCAACTGGTGGATTATCCTACATCAAGATGAATCACCGACTCCATAATTGCTAGGTTACTATTTTTCAAAATTCACATTTCATTCTAAATACATGTTATCAGGACTAATAGTTTATCACCAATTCAAGTGTATGATCATATCTTGGGTGGTCACATGTTCAGTCACAACCCCAATAGATCTGACAATATACATGGGAGGCCTACCCAAGAAAATTAATTAAATATTGAATTACCAAATTAATTTGTTTTTGTTCATGGAATGCTAGTGAGATAAAATTTATTTCACATACTAGTGAGATTTAAATAGGTATTAAGTAGTTTTTATAAACCATCCATCTCAAATGAAGATAAAACATTTGACTCACTTAATGTCCGAGGTAGCGATAAGATTCTTCCTTCCTTCCCTTCAATGATGAAAATGAATTTATTTCAACAAGGGTTACCCTAGGGAAAACCTATAAAACTATAAATATAAGAGATACCATAAGTTTTATCATTAAAATATTGAACCAGGACCCCATGATCAAATGGAAACACCCATCATAATTGTAAACGGAAACTCATATGTCACCTACGGAAGGACTGCAATTGAGATGATGGGGCTATGAGATATCAGAATGATGTAATTATAGGTTTTAAATGTTGGTTGATAATGATAGATTCATGATGTGAATAGGATAGTGACATTGTGAATTCCATGATTCACATATATTATAAATAATATTTTCCCTCAGATGAAAAACCCCAAAAAAATTCTTTTACATTATGAACCCAACACATTTCCTATGTTTTCATTTTTTTCATGCCTACCTATATCTATTAAATCCATGAAATAAATTCTTATGGGATTCCCATTAAAATTCATGCCTTGTATGTACTTCATGGGGGTCTTCCAAGACTAATTCACATCATGGATTGAAAATTTATAGTACGATTTGTTTTTCAGCTACAATTCATCTACATTATGATCTCTTGAAAATATTTCCCAATCAGCACATCATCTAGATTATCTAGGTTTATCTAAAACATAAATTTAGGATTACGTAGAGAGCGTGATAGCATACATGCCTAGTGTTAGGGGTAATATAGGATGCAAGGTATTATGAATATCAAATAATTATAGAATTTTGGTTCCCATGTGTTCCCACCATTGCAACATGTTCATATGTGAGAATCTTGTTGGAACCATATGTTGATCCAGTGTACTAGATTGAAATAATTTATAGATAATATTGTGCACTATATATGCCTATATGGATTTTTATAAATTTCCAAATTCCCAAAGATCATCCTAAATTGATAGCTAAAATCAATAGGTTGTGACCATGTGGTAGACTAAATTCGAGTAGGGTTCATAATTAGATGGACTGGACTTCAGAACAAGGATGGAATTTTAGATGCAACATATGTCATAGGGAAGTAAATAATTGTATGTATTTCCCTAAAATTACAATATTGTGTTCTCATTATTAGCCATGATGATGCATTGTGTGAATTTAATGTACATTTTTGAGTGTTTAAAAAATTGGATTACCATCCGACCTCAACTAATCCATTTAGATGATTTTTCTTATAGTTTCAGTCATTTAAAATAAACCTTATAAAAATATATTTCATATGAATTTGAAAAAAAAACCTTCTAAAAATACATAATCAACTCCAGTTTAAAAGGAAACATTAAGTAAATTAATGGAAAATGATGAAAATAGGTTTTCAAGAATAATGTAGATGTAATTATGTACAATACACTCTCTTATAAACAATGAACAATCCATATAATAAAGTGAAGAGTAAGAAAAGTGTGTTAACATAAATTTAGTATCCTATATTCTATTAACCATAAAATTTTATTAATCATAACATTATATCATCAATTTAAACTTATATAATAGTTATTTAATTTTTATGTGTAGATATGGAGAATATTACACTACTCACAGAGTAATAAAGACTTGACCCACAGGATATGATTGTAGGATGTGAGGTTTAACTAGTTAGGGTGTGTAGGGCACACAATTATCATCACATTCTATCTCCAGCTATTGATATAACATTACTAAAACGTTATATACATTTAAAAAATGAGACTGTCGGCCTCTTATATCCTAGAAGGATATCAATGTACATCATTCTTCCATCAAATGGTTAGTGCTAGGTACAGAAATAAATGCATTTTAAGGATGAAGTATGATAATGGAGAATGGGTTGATACTTATCGACAAGTTAAGAAATAAATTGAGTATTTATTTAATTAATAGAAAAATTGTATTTCAAATGGTATGTGTGGTAATTTTCACTCATTTGTTACAGACTATATGAAAAATAAGAATACAGTGGTTTTTTCTAGTTTTTTCAAAAAAAATATTTAAATAGGTGTAGAATTTAATTTTTCTAAAATAATTTTCATAGCTGTTGAATCTCATCATGTCATTGGCCTCCTTCTATAGAGGCCAAAGGGATGGGGGCTTCAATGCCTTCTATAATAAGTTTTTTTAAGATGGTGTGATTTCTTGTCACCACTATATTTAAATCAAAAATTTAAAAAATAAAATTCATTTTTCATAAATTAATTATTTAGAAATGAATATTATTAATTACTAATTAATATTTATAATTAATTTGAATTAAATAAATAAGTATTAATAAATAATTATTTATATTCTATTTTTAATTATATATATATACCATGATAAATAATTATTTAGAAAAAATTGTTATTATTAATTTAAAATTAACTAATGTGAATATTTTTTTATATTTTTCTAGTAATAAATATTGAATTTTTAAAAGAAATATATATTAATAATAATAATAAATTATAATAATTATTATTAAATGGTTATTTTCAGGTAATTTACTTGAATTATAAATTATTAAATAGATATTAGTTATACTATTAATTAATAAATATCACTTAATAATTAATTAATTAATTTAAGTATAATAGATATTAGATCATTTTATTAATAAATATAATTATAAAATATAATTAATTTATTATTAGTTAATAATTAAAATTTGTTATATTATCATAAATATATAATAAATATTTTTATTAACATAATTATTAATTAGTTTTTATTTCATTACTAATTATTAATTACTAATTTATTATAATAAATTATATTAAATTAATTCTTAATTATTCATAATTATTAATAAGTAATAACGATTACTTATGAATTATTGTAAAAAATCAAAATAATTATTGTAATTATAAAAAAAACATAATTGTATTTGTATTTATTGGAAAAAAATTATAAACTAAATTTTTGGATAAAATTTTATATTAAAAAAGGAAAGTACATACATTAAAATTAACACTATTAATTATAATTTCAATATTCTATAGAAGAGTATTTTTTAAATATACTTAGGACATTTAATTTCATATCCAATGCTTGAATATCTATCTGAAAATTATCAATAATATAGAGCACTCAATGTAACATAAATTAATTTATGTTAATAAATATCATATTAGTTAATGCGTACAATTATTTTTCATCACGTTCTATAATCATGTCTCATCCAATAATCTCAAGTGTGAATGATACATCTCTATCAATGCCATTGTCCTTTGTGACATGGTGGAGTTTTGTGAGCTAGTGGGTGATCATCATCCAGTATATGACCCTCAACTATCTCCTACTCTATTAATGAATCATTGAGCGGAAGTGTCATTGGGATGTCGAGATATATACCTGACCCTTCTTCCACAGTGTTAGTAGAAGAACCTGTAATATAATGAGGAAGTTATATGACTTATGAGGGCTCATTCATAAAATATAAAGTTGTGACAAATGTCTCTTGATTTGGGATTAGATCCACTATACCGTAAAAAAATATATGGATGTGATGACAATATAAAAGAATCACATGGATACTGGTACACATCGACAAAGGAATGGTAGAAACAATTCTTCTTTATAAAATACTTCCCGCTCCTTTATTTCATCAATTAATTCTTTAGGGTCCTCTTAAATGGATTATTCAGTACCTAAAGGGAACGTAAGGAACAACTCATTGATTTAGAGATGCAAATAAATTACTTGGGTTTGTTGATATATATTTGGGGGTGGTTCCAATTATCAAAAAATCATAACTGAATGTTATTACACTTTTAAATGAACTTGTATTGAGTTGGAAATCTAGGTTACAAATGATGATAACACTTTGTACAATAAAACATGAGTAGTTTTTTGTAATAAAACCAAGAAAAGATATGGTATAGTTAATACATTGGGTTGGGTAACTTGATTATAGTAGTATGGATTACAATAAAGGAGATGGTGTGGTAGGAATGTTTTTTTAATTTTGATAATATATATTTTCATTTGATGAAATATAATTAATGGACTTGGAATTTAATATATTATTAACTATAAAAAATGAACTCTTATTTTTCTCTTTATTATTTCCTTCTTGATTTGGATGAAATTAAAATTTTATCACCTTTTTCTATAAAATTAATCCCTTAAATGTATTTTATGACCATTCAAGTGTATTCTAATACAAATGATGAGATCTACAAACATCCCTAAAATAAGAAAATTAATACCATAAAATCATTGAAAATTCAATTTCAACTGAAAAATGAATATATAATTTGAAATTATATTCTGAATAAAAACTAATATTGAACCAGTCAATAATAGCATTAAAACAGGGATTTTTTAATGAAATGAATCGCTGACAATCAATGAATTGTTAAAACTGCTCTATCTTTATCAGTGCTAAAATTAAAGTGCTGATAAAGGCCCCCTTTTCAGCAATTTTTGTTTAGCAGTCATAATGGGGTCAATTATCTAAACTAAACTAAAGTGATGATAAAGGGGGGCTATATCATTACATTAGTTCAAGCACTGATAAAGTCTATGTGGCTACTATAGTACCACAATAGCCCCGACAACAACCCTATTATCGATAAACAAATCAACAAACAAATAGGAATACAAATATAGAGAAAACCATATTGAAATGCCTATATATAAATTTACTATCATTTAAATTATGATATTACATACAAAATAATTAAATTTATGTGATATTTATAGTTAATAAAAAAATTACAACCAATATACAAAATCTCAACTCTTATAACAGACATTTTTCAAGGATCAGCCTCTGTATAAAAGGTTGTCCTGATAATACAACCAATATTTATTTTAGTAACAAAAAAATTAAATTTTATTGATATATAATCTAAATATAAAAAAAACTATAATATTAATTAATTTTTATATTAATGATATTCTTAGTTATACTATTCATTATATTGTTAACAATTATATTGTAATGTTTATATTAATAATAAATTATAATTTATACAATTATTTAATAAATATATTATGTATTTTTAAGTACATTATAAATAAATAATATATATATATATACTATATTGTAAATTACAGAGTATAATAATGATATTATTTTTTATTAATTATCCTCATTAACTAAATATATGATAATAATTATATTATTATAATAAAATGAGATGTTTATATTGGAAACATACACTTAGAGTCATGTCGTCCAGATCATGTCCTAGGTTAATATGTGGTTGATTTCTATATGCTACAAATGATTTATGGCTCATTATCCTATTCTTTTTAAAGAAAATTGAGCTCTTCTATTTATTTTTTCCTTTGTGATGAATGATTTCAACTAAAATGACACTTTTATATTGACAACACAAACATCGAGTCATACAAACATCATCAAGTTTCATATTGATGTGTGGTAGATTCATAAAAGTTACAAATAAATTATGGACTGTTGTGTTAAATTTTTTAATAAATGTGAGCTTATTTTCTTAGTTTTGACAATGTGATGCATTTTTTAAACTAAAATGACATTTCTATAATACCAAAAATGTACATTACATCATAATATCCACATCTTTTATTGAATTGAGTTGTATTTTATTCCTATATTTAAAAAAAATTATGAATAATTTTCCTAATGTTTAATGACATTCCAAGAAAATTTTATTACTTTGGGATATGTGATTCCCATTTTTAACTAAAATGAATCTTCTATATTGAAAACACACACTTTGAGTCTTATAAGCTACATTGTGTGTCATATTGATGTGCGATAAATTCCTTCATATCACAAATGAAATATATATCATTATCCCAATGTATTTAAACAATATTAATTCATTTGATGAGGCGTGATTTAAACTTAAATGACACACCAATATTGAAAACCTGAGCTTCTAGTTATACCGACCACAATATGTGTTGGATTAACAGGTTGTGGATTTGTAAATGAAACAAGTAAATTATGGATTTTATAATAAAATTTAAAAACTATACAAGGTGATTTTGTTGATTTTGGCTAGTGATGTATATTTTAAACTAAAATGAAACTTTTATATTGAAAACACACACTTATTTTCTTTCTGTACACATTGTGTATCTAATTGAATTGAGGGAAATTCATCCATTTCATTGACGAATAATGGATCATTTTCCTAACTGGTCAAAACAAATATGAGCTCATGTTTTGGGTTTTAGCTATTTTATGCATGTTTTAAACTAAAATCGAACATTTATATTGAAAACACACACTTTGAGTCATATCAAACACATCATGTTTTGGATTGATGAAGGAGAAATTCTAATATCTCATAAATTAATTATGGATCATTACCCAAATTTTCTAATATTATTTTATTTCATTTTCTTATTTTTTGATGTGTGATGCATATTTTATACAAAATTAAAATTTTATATTTAAATCACATTCTTCGACTAATAACGGCCACATCGTGTGTTATATATATGTGTGGTTGATTCCTATATGGAAAAAACTAATTATGGATCATTTTTTTTATATTTCGAAAATAATATGATATATTTCTCTATGTTTTGAAAATGTCATGTGTGTTTTAAATGAAAAATGGTACTTCAATATTAAAAACACACACTAATAGTAATATTGTCCACATTATGGGTAATATTGACATTATTCCAATTCCTATACATCAGAAGTTAATTTTGGATCATTTACTAAGGTTTTTAAACAATGTGAGATTTTTTTTATTTTGGCTATATGGCATGTGTTTTATGTTAACACAGAACTTCTATATTAAAAAAACATACTTAAAGTAATATATTATATATCATATTTCCAATTTATATGAGGTCAATTAAATTACATATAAAATTAATTAATTTTTTTTATTAAAATTAGAAAACAATTCGTTCTCATTTTCCCAGTTTTGGCAATATGATGCGCGTTTTAAACTAAATTTGTACTTAAATATTTAATACATCCCCATTGAATCATACTGAACACATCATGTCACTAAATGTCATGTGGTTCATTCCAACATGCCAAAAAATGAAATAAGTATCATTTTACTAATTTTTTAAAAGATTGTTCTCTTTTTACTCAGTTTTGACAATGTGACATGTGCTTTAAACTAAAATAGAACATCTATGTAGAAAATGAACACATTAAGTCATACATACCACATCATGTGTCATATTGATGTTTGGTTAGTTCCTAAACATAAAAAATTAATTACGGATCATTGTAATAATTTTTGAAAATAAAATAATCAATTTTTCTCATTTTATTCCCTGTGACATGTGTTTCAAATTAAAATTTTACTCTTATTTTTGAAACACGCACCTTGAGTCATACCATATATATCTTTTGTTGGATTTATGGGAATTTGATTCCTTCACATTAGAAATTAATTATATATCATTTCAAAAATTATTTAAGACAAATCCAATGTTTTTTCTGGGTTTATGCTATGTGATATTAATTTTAAACTTAAATTACATGTCTATTTTACAAACACACACTTCTATCCATATCAACTACATCATGTGTGGGATTGTAATGCAATCAATCCATACTTGTCATAAATGAATTATGAATCATTTTTATGTTATTTCAAATCAATATGAGGTCATTTTTTCATTTTTTTCTAGTAATTTTCTTTTTAAAATAAAATAAACCTTTTTATATTTAAAAAACACACAGTTCAAGTCATACCTGCCTCATTGTTTGTTGTATTGGAGTTTTATATATTCTTACATTTCAAAAATTAATTATGTTGAATTTTCATAATGTTTTAAAATAGTCAAATACAATTTTTATGGTTTTGGATATTTAATTCATGTTTTAAATTAAAATTGTACTTTTATAAATAAAATACACATTCTCATCATGTTTACCATCTCATATGTTATATTGATGTGTAGTTGATTCTATGATGTCACAAATTAATTATATAATTTTTTCATAACGTTTGAAAACAATCCAAACACATTTTATTACTATTGGAAATGTGGTGTGTGTTCTAAATTAAAATGAAACTTTTATATTGAAAAAAGGTACTTAGAGTCTAATCTAACACTTTGTGTATTGAATTGACATAAGGTCGATTAATTCATAGTAATTTTTTTAAGGATCATTAAAATTATGTTTAAAAAATGAGATCATTTTCTTGTTTTTTAGACTATGATGAGCATCTAAATCTAAATTGGGACTTCACTATTGAAAAAACATATATCAAGTCATATTATCAACATCATGTATCAAATTGACATGTGGTTTATTATTACATGTCACAAATGGATTATGAATCATTTTCATAATAATTATAAATAATCCAATATCATTTTCATGATTTTCTAATGGGATGTGTGTTTTAAACTAAAATGGAACTTTTATATTGAAAACATGTGCTTCGGGTCATACATGATACATCATGTGTTGGTATGATGTTTGGTCAACTACTCCACATAAATAATGAGTTCTAGATCTCATTCGTAAAGTTATAAAACAATTCATGTTCATTTTCTCTGTTTTTTCAATGTGATGCACATTTTGAATTAAAATGGAACTTTTATATTTTAAACAAACACATCAAATAATACCAACCACATCACATGTTATAATGATGTATATTTGATTCCTAAACATCGAAAATAAATTTTTCATAATTATCATAATATTTGAAAATAATCCAATCATGTTTTCTTAGTTTTTTCTATATAATGTGTGTCTAAACTAAAATAATACTTTTATATTGAGGAAAGGAAATTAAAATGATGATACTATGGTTATAGATGTACCTTATATAGTAGTTGGAAAATTTTCATTAGATTTTTTTGTGGATGTATCCTTGATCAATTACCCTATTACTGTTATCTATATTCCAACTTCAATTTCCAATCTATCATGTGTATGACTAACACTAGATATATTACATGCTCTTCCATATCCATAGAGCACAATCTTCCATTATACATCTCCTTTAGAAAGAGTTCAAAAATCTAATATAAGAATTAAAACAACAATTATTCATATTACAAATGTATATCTAATGTCATATCTTATACATGATCAAAAAATAATAGGAAATCACATCAACATGTTGTCAACAAACATTTAGACACAATATACTATGGAATCCTTCCTTTTTATTTCGGAACATTTCATTACAATCTAACAATAAAGGATATTTAAAGTCTAGTGTCATGGAAATCAGGATTTTAATACCTGAAAACACTAAGAATTATTAAAAATAACATTTAAGGCTCAAACATAGGTTTATCCAAAGTAAAATTACTAAATCTCATAACCTGGAGACATAAATCAAACAAAGGGTGAGAAGAAGGCCAAGAAAAGAAAAACATGTGAAATAGTTTACATGTGATATTGAGATATATCAGTTAGAACATGAGGGATATCATAAATGAATGATAAAGAGAAATATAATAGAAATAATAACATGAATAATAACTTTAAAATATGGATCCAAAATTTAATTTACACATCCATGAACGCATCACCAATTTTCATCCCCAAGGTGTCATAAAAATTACCAAGGTTGCTCACCAAGGTATGGAAAAAGTTATCATCTATAGTGATTAAATTATTTACCCAATAAATTGGAGCTCTATTAGGTAGAAACATTAATATTTCTTTATTTTCATGTTATCCACATAGATAATAATTATACATTTCATAAATAATACATAGAGAGTAGAATAAATGGGTTTCACTTCAAAATTGTGAAGATTTAAATGTTCTTAAAATAAAATCATTATGTCATTTATAAACCATGGAAATGGAGTTTGGGTTATATGTATGTCTATTATAGAATACAATATATCAATTTTATGTCTTGATGAATAACTTGGGAAATTAAATAGGTTTGTGTATTTACAAAAATAATATAATATAATATCTTAGAAAAAGAGAGATTTTGAGACGAAAATTCTTCATCACAATGGTTAAAAAACATGGTTTTATAAAATATTGAAAATAGTGGAGATAGGGGTAAACCACTAATAAATCATTCATAATATAGTATTTGTACAAAATAAAAATAAATAAGAACATGTTATGGATATTTGATTGACATACCACATGAAAATGAAGCATGAAAGAAAAGAGAAGATGTGATTTATTTTACGAAAAATTCGTTAGCCTAAAAACGTCTCCTAAAATTATCAAAAATAAGTTCATGAGAGTGGAAAGGGTCTATCGTAATTTGGAAATAAAATTAAAATCAATGAGAACATAGAAGATCATACCCCAACATGATAATATGGAAGCCAGAAGACAAAACATAAAGGAATTTGTTACTAAAATAAGAGGGTGAAAGGTTTCTCATACCTTGAAGAGTAACTTCGAAAGATCAAAGGTTGGGACCTTGGGGGCTTGAGAGAACCTTGGGAGGACTCCATGGGAGTTAAAAGACCAGATCATAGTTGAGGATAAATTGGAATGAAATTAATTAAGGAAAGGGTTGGTATTTATAGAAAAAGTGAGGGAATATTTAATTAATTTCTAAAGGACACCTCATCGGTGGTATTTGCAAAATCATGGTCTTTCCCATCGTATTTTACCATGGTATTGGCCACCTGGGACACCTCATAAAATATATTACTATTCAAATATTGACCAGAATTATTACATCATGATTAAATAACTAATGATATCATTAAACATACGAAACATAAAAAAATGTATTTTTACTATTCACAGAAAAACAAGACATTTTATAAAAATATCATAAATTCACCATATCCTAATATCTATATTATGAATTAAAATATGAAATCCATTTTATGAAATTAATATTCTATTTATGATATATTAATTTATATGTAGGAACACTATTTTCCCAAAAAAATACAAATAATTATCTAATAATTTTTGAAACTTTTATTTACTAATGCTATAATATCGCATTACCAAACAAGATACCTAAATTATTTTTATTCATTCTTAAGTGAGGTTACTATTCCATTGGTTGCATTACTATTTATAATGGTAATATTACTATTCATAATTTATTATTCATAAAAAATTATTTTGATCTTATTGAACCACATTTTTAATTCTGATTACAACCATGTATGTCTGATTTTTTAAAATCATTTTACAAAAAAAAGTTATTTAAAAACAAAAAAAAATTATATTATTCATCAAAAACACTATTCATCAAATACAATTCATAAAAACCAATATTCATAAACACTATTCATAAAATTGAAACATCTTAGAAATTTCTAAACAATTAGCCTAGGTTAGTTTTGAAATTTGAAATTGCAAAATAATTAAGTTTATTTTACCATAATAATTCTATATATATGAGAAATCTTTGAAAAGTAAAATTTTTACTTCTATAATCAATTTATCAAATTTTTCTTAATAAAACAAAAACTTTATTAAGGAAATCTTTTCCTAAAATAGGAATGATAAATTAAAAATTTATTTATACCAAGGGATTATAAAAGGTATATAAGGCCTCGTTACATAGCCCCTTATAACACATGCATATGACCTAAGAATAAGGTGTGTAATGGTGATAGAATCATGGGGTGGCTCGGACAACATTTCCCGAGTGGTGATTTTTTATCAGCTTGAACTCCTCTCGTAGACGAATTTTTTCAAGCTTCACATGGTGGAGTTCGGCGTGGTCATGGTGCAGAGAAAATCCCAGTGATGCAACCTCCTTTCCAAGCTCTGTCAGATGGGCTTCGTATAGCCCGAGCCTACTGGATGAGGCCATCAACTCCACTTTCTGTACTAATTAACCATGATCACTTGTATTTGCACAAAATAATCATAATGTTAATAGTTTAGTTTACAATGGTCATATAATAGTCGAAACCCAATAGTATTATTTAATTTTACTCACTTCATTAATTAAAGGACATCGTTTTATTGAGTATATAATGATATAATACAAAAAATCAGGAAAAAAAATTATTCAAACGTTTGGGTTGTTACATTCTTCACCACTTAATAAATTTCATCCCCAAAATTTCAAATCAAACCCTCTGAAAAGAGAAAGTGTGGGGACTTTTTCCTCATAGACTCCTCAGGTTCACACGTGGCTTCTTCACATTTTCGGTTCCTCCACAACATCATAACAAGGTTAGTACTCTTGTTTCATAGAACCTTGTCCCTATGATCCAATATCTCCACTGATTTCTCCTTAAAAGAGAGTTCATGTTCCAGTTGTACCACCTCTGGATTTATTACATGTGAAAGGCTAGGTATTTACTTCCTCAAGAGGGATACGTGGAACACATCATGATCTTGTGCTAGATTTGGAAAAAGTACAAGGTGATAGGCCACTGATCCAACGCGATCGAGGATTTCATAGGGGCATATGTACAAGTACTGAGCTTCCCTTTCTTCCCAAACCTCTTGAATCTCTTCCAAGGTGAAGTTCAATGAAAGAATTTTTCACAAAAATCAAACTCCATGTCCCTTTGATGGGTGTCGGCATAGATTTTTTGCCGACTCTGAGTAGTCTTACTGTGTTGTTGGATGGCATGGTCCTTTTCTATCATCTCTTACTCAAGATCAGGCCCACAAAGCATTCTCTCACCTGCTTCATCCCAATAAGTAGGATTTCTACATCGCTTACCATATAGTTCTTCATAGGGTGCCATTTGAATGCTCAAGTGGAAGCTCTTGTTGTAAGAGAACTCGACTAAATGGATATGTTGATCCCGTACACCTTTATATTCTATTGAGCATGTTCCTAGTATGTACTCAAGTGTTTGATTAATGCTTTTAGATTGGCCATCAGTTTGGGGGTGATAGTCCAAACTAAAAATCAATTCGGTTCTTCGAGAATGTTGAAGAATTCTCCAAAATTCTGATGTGAACCTTGAATCGTGATCAGATACAACAGAAAGTAGAACTCCATGCATCATTACCACTTCCTTCATGTAAATCATGACAATTTTATTAAGAGTGAAATTTTCCTGAATGGAGATAAAATGGGCAGTCTTAGTGAGATGGTCTGGAATAACCCACATCGCATTGTTTCCTTTGGATGTTCTTGGGAGACCAGTGGCGAAGTCTATAGTGATATTGTCCCACTTCCACACTAGTATAGGTTGTGGTTGTTGTACCCCTTTAAGATTTTGTCACTCTACCTTCACTTATTAACATACTACGCTCCTTGAAGTTTAGTCAACAATATCCCTTTTAGTGTTATCCAAATAATAATGGTCACGACGGTCCCTATACATTTTTGTGCTTCTAGGATGTATAAAGAAAGTAAAGATATGAGATTCATCCATCATATTCTTTTTTATTTCCAAAAAATATGGAACACATAATCTTGTATGAAATTTCAATACACCTTCATGATTAATATTGAACTTAGGAAACATTTTATCCCTCACAGCCTCAAACTTCTTCTGAAACAAATGATATTCTTTCTGGGTTTTCTTGATCATTCCTAGTAATAATGGTTGAGAAATCATTTGGATTAGGGTTGATGATGTAACTTCCATTATAATTCTCATTTCCAACTTTACTAGGTCATTGATCAAAGGTTCTCTTTGAATCTTCATCATGGAAACAACAACCGGGTATTTCCCGCATAATGCATCAGCAACTTTGTTTGTTATTCTGGGATAATAATGAATTGAAAAATCATGGTATTTAAAAAGTTCCAACCATCTCCTTTGTCTCAATTTCAATTTATTTTGTGTGAAAATATACATTAAACATTGATGGTCTGTTAACATTTCACATTTTACCCATACTGATAGTGCCTCCATATCCTCAGAGCAAAAACAACCGCAGCCATTTCCAGATCATGTGTAGGATAGTTCTCCTCATAAATATTCAACTGTCAAGATGCATAAAAAATGACATTTCCATTTTTCATGAGGATGTACCTAATCCCTCTAAATATGAATCGCTAAAAATAAAGAATCCTTATGCACTTGAGGGTAAAGTTAGCATGAGTGCATCAACCAATCTCTTCTTCATCTCTTAGAAACATTCCTCAAACTCCATCGTCCAAATGAACATGACCCGTTTTTGTGTTAACCTAGTTAATGGATTAGGAAGTTTTGAAAAAAAATTCTCAAACCTCCTATAATATCCTACTAATCCAAGGATACTATGAATCTCTATTATTATTCTATTTGGTGGCCACTCTTATATCACATTTTTCATTGCAAGGTAAACTGTGATTCATTTATTTGTTACAATGTTCCCAATGAAAGAAACTTGTAGCAACCAAAATTCACATTTTCCAAACATTATAAAAATCCTCTCCTTCCATATAGTTTGAAAAATCACCCTTAGATGATGCTCATACTCTTCATGACTATTGGAATATATCAGAATATCATCAATAAAAACTATCAAAAAGTTATCAAGGTATTCTTTAAAGACTATATTCATAAATTCCATAAAAATAGAAGGTGCATTACTCAGCCTTAAGAGAATATAAAAAAAATCATAATGCCCATATCTTGATCAGAAGAAAGTTTCTGGAATATTTTATTTCTTCAGCCTCAATTGATGATAACCAAATCAATGGTATATCTTGGAGATGAATTGAGCCCCACGAAGTTGGTCAACTAATTCATCAATTCCTAGAAGAGGGTATTTATTCTTTACTATAATCCCATTCAGTTCTCTATAATCAATACTTAGCCTCACGGATCCATCCTTCTTCTATACAAAGAGAAAAACTACTCCCCAAGGAGGCACATTCCGTTGGAAAAAACCCTTCTTCATAAAATCTCGGAGTTGTTTCTTTAATTCCTCCAGCTCCATATTTTCCATTATATTTGGGGACATTGATATTAGATGAGATCCAGGTACAAGTTGAATGGATAAATCTACCTCTATTTTAAGGGGAGGTCTGGGTAACTCCTCAGGAAATATTTCAATTTATTTCTAGAAGATGGGGCCATTTTCTACCCTTATACTCTCATATCCTTCTTCTTCATCACTGATCAACTCCATAATGGTTGATATAAGAGGTTCTTCTAGACAAATATCAGGTTGATATATCTCTCCATGGAAGATAATTGTAGGTTTTCCATTAAAGGCTATTGATATTTCCTTGATTCTTCATCTGATTATAGCATTATACTTTGAGAGATAGTCCATCCCAATTATAATGTCAAATTCCAGAATAGGATTGACTACAAGATTTGTGATAAGATTGTCCTCACTAAAGTAAATACTTGAGTTTCTAAACACTAACGATGCTTGGATAATCCCACCAGGATTCTTGACTGATAACACTACTTTTATCAAATCATAGGATGAATTTTAATTATTTTCAAACATAGATGAAATAAAAGAATGTGTCGAAAAAGAGTCAAACAAAGTACTTTATAGCTTTTAGATAAAACCAATAGTATTTTTAACCACATCATTTGGAACTTCAACATCAGCTGTAGTGATTTCAAAAGTATGACCTTACTCCCTTGGCCTTTGTTGAGGCTGATGGTGATTCCCCTCTACTGCCCTCGAATATAGGCAGTGATTGGAAAAGTGAAAAAGTTGTCCACACTTATATCATTGGACATCAGGTATGGCGTGCGCCATCTTCCCCTTGCAGTCAGTGTTTGGTAGTTGAGGCTTCACCTCACTACGATAGTTCCCTCTAACATTGTCCATCTCTTTCACACTTGTAGCACTTCCTGGTATTGAGTATGAAGTTCCGCAAATGCTTCTTCCCACAATTATTACACATGGGACGTTGCACTTTCTTGCATCCTCTTCCCTGATCAAATCCCATCCCTATTATTGGCTCCATTGATCACTTCTTGTCATTGGATTTATGAGACCATTGCGTCTCACCAAACTCTAGTTCAACTTTTATTCAACTCCGTACGATCTCCTTATATCTTTCATAGTCTCAGTTGTCTGGATTCCTCCATAGATGAGGTATAAATCCACTAAAGAATCTATCAACCTTCCCATTTAGATCCATGACAAAGCCAGAGGTTTAACATGAAATCTTTTTGAAGTTAATCTCATAGAATCCCATATATTCATTCTCATTCTACTTAATCTAGTTAAATTCTTTCTCCATTTTTGTTCTCATCAAGTGAGGGAAATACTTATTGAAGAAGATCCCTCTGAACTCTTCCTAATCCATATCTTCACCCTCTACACTTGGCCTCATGTTTTTAATCAATTCCCACCACTGATCAGCTTCCCCCTCTAAGAGATAGACAGCCAGGGTGACCTTCTCTTTCCTTGAATAGCAGAGAATAGAAAACATATTCTCTATATAGTTGATCCTTATTCAGAAATCAATGGGTTGGTTGATCCACTGATGGTTGGTGGTCGTTGATGCATAAATGACTCACCAGATTGTTGTTCACTTAGTAGTGAGATTAGACTCTCAGCTTGATTCATGTTATTACCCATAACATGAGTCATTTGGTTCATCATTATCTTGAAAGTATATAGTGTGGCTTCCATTGGAGGTCTATCAGGTTGTGGTCCATTTTTTCACCATTTGAACGGTTCCTCCTTTTTCCCACCATTTCTTAAAAATAATTAAACCTTAGTGATAAGCTTATTTAATTTACTAATCTTTTAACTATGATGGATTGTATTCCTTGAAACTTCAAGCTTAAACAATTACATTTATCTATTAATCGTTCATAATGATTCATAAAAATCTTGTGATTGACAAAACATGTCCCCCAGGAGTGTCAAACCCAGAGTCAATAAAGGCTCATTATCGTGTAACCGGATACCCTGGGTCATGCCTGAAACTCCTTATCATAGTTTTATCTCATAGGTACATTTTTTTCCAGAGCCACATCCACTGGTTCATATCATGATAGGGATTTATTTGTTTGGAAACCACTTTTTTAATATTTCACCAAAATACCAGGAAGTTTTACTATATTTAAAATTTTATATAGGGTTCTTCCTAAAATTTTCATGGAAAATTTTCTATAAATAACTAATCTATCATTTTATACTAACAATGGCATCCCCCCTTTTTATTACATAACTTTTCATTACAATTTAAAAGCAGAAGATCTTGAAAGTCTAGTGTCTTGGAAATCAGGAACAAAATACTAGAAAATATTAAAAATTATTCTAATGAACTTTAAATGATTAAACATAGGTTCATCAAAAGTACAATTACTGAATCTTATAAGCTAGAGACATACATCAAAGGAAAGGGTGAAAATAAGGCCTAGTAAGGAATATAAATGAAACAGTTAACATGTGATCCTGAGAGATATTAATAAGAACATGAGGGATATAATAAATGAATGATAAATGGGAATATAATAGAAATAATAACGTGAATCATAACATGAAAATGTGTCTAAAACATTTATTATAGATATTAATGAATATATCATCATGTTCTATACCCAATTTGACATAAAAATTAATAAGGTTGGTCACCAAGGTATAGTAAAACATGTTATCTCTAGAGATTAAATTCTTGACCCAATAAATTGGAGTGCTATCATGGAACACCATTAATATTTCTTTATATTCATGTCATCCACATTTATAATAATCATAAATTTCATAAATAACCCATATAGATTAAAATAAATGGTGTTTACATCAAAATCATGATGTTTTAAAATAGCATAAAAACAATATCATTATGTCATTTATAACCCATGGAAATGGAGTTACAATTATATGAATGTCAATTAAAGAATAAAATATATCAATTTTATTTATTGATTAATACCCCAGGAAATTAAATAGGTTTGGGTATTCTCATAAATAAAGTAAGATAATTTTATTAGAAAGAGAGGGATATTTTGAGATGAAAATTCTACAGCATAACGGCTATACAACATGGTTTAGAAAATATTTAAAAGAGAAAGTACAATGGTCACCCACTCATAAATAATTCATAATCTAGTATGGTAATAGAGTAAAAAGAAATTAGAACATGGTGTGGATATTTGAATGACATAACACATGGAAATTAAACATGAAAGAAAAGAGAATATGTGATTTCTTTTACGAAAAATTATGCAGTACAATGACGTCACTTAAAATTCAGAAAAATAAGTTGATGAGAGGGGAAAGGCTCTCACATCATATAAAAACAAATATACAGAAATGTGGACATAGATGAACATACACCAACATAATAATATGGAAAATATAATACATCACATAAAGGAAGTTATGACTAAAAGAGGAGGGTGAAGGTTCCCTTACCTAGAAGAGTAAGTTCAAAATCTTGAAGGTTGGGTCCTTGGGGGCTTGAAAAAACCTTGGGAGGACTCCTTGGGAGGATAAAAGACCAGAACATTGTTCCGGAGGAATTGGAATGAAATTAATGAAGGAGTGGGTTGGTATTTATAGCAAATGTGTGGGAATATTTAATTAATTTTCAAGGGACACCTCATCGGTGGTATTTTCCAAACAGTGGGCTTGCCCATGGTATTTCCCAATGGTATTGGCCACTTGAGACACCTAATAAAATATCTTAATATTAAAAGGTCAACCAGAATAATTACATCATAATTACATACCTAATGATGTCATTAAACATACTAAAAAATAAAACTGTATTTTTACTGTTCACCGAAAAACAAAATATTTTATTAAAATCTCATAAATTCACCCTAACCTAATATTGATTCTCTGAATTCAAAAATGAAATTTTTTTATGAAAATAATTTTCTATTTATAAGGTTTTTAATTTATAATTAAAAACACTATTTACCTGAAAAACACTAATAATTAACTAATAATTTTTGAAATAGTTATGTACTAATGATATAATATCACATTACCAAACAGGATGTCTAAATTATTTTTAAACCTTCTTATGTGAGGTAACTAATCCATAGGTCACCTTACTATTCATAATGGTAATACTACATTTCACAATTTACTATTCAAAAAAATTATTTTAATCTTATTGAAAAACATTTTTCACCCTGATTACAATCATTTATATCCAATGTTTTGAAAATCATTTCACATAAAAAGTTATTTAATACTAAAATTTTTTATCCTATTCATCAAATACTATTCCTAAAAAAAATTATTCATAAAACACTATTCATCAAGTTCAAACATCATATAAATTTCTAAAAATTCATGCTAGGTTAATTGTGACATTTGAAATTCAAAAAATAAAGCTTGTTTTACCATAATAATTATTAATGTATAAGAAATCATTGAAAAGTACAATTTTTACTTCTAAAATCAATTTATACAATTTGTCTTAACAAAACGTATACTTTATTAGGGAAACCTATTCCTAAAATAGGAATAATGAAATAAAAATTTTATTTATACTATGGGATTACAAAAAGTATCTAAGGCCTCTTTATAGAGCCCCTTATAACATTTACATAGGACCTAAGAGTAAGGTGTCTAATTATGATATAATCTTAGGGTGGGTCAGAAAACATTGCCCGAGTGGTGATTTATATCGGCTTGAACCTCTCCCATAAGCGATTTTGTTCAAGCTTCAGATGCAAGAGTTTGGTTTGCGCTTGGTCCACAGCAAAGCCCTATTATGCAACCTCCTTTCCAAGCTCTGGCAGATGGTCTTCGTATGGCCCGAGTCTACTGGATGAGGCAATCGTCTCCTCTTTCTATAAAAATTAACCATGATAACTTGTATTTATAAACAATAATCATAATGTTAAGATTTTAGTTTCTAATGGTCATATTGACAAATGTTCATATAACAGTTGAAACCCAGTGGTATTATTTAATTATACTAACTTCATTAATTAAAGGAAACAATTTTGTTAAGTATAAAACAAAATAATACAGAAAATTAGGAAACCAAAATTATTCAAAATTTTGGGTCATTACAAGTACTCTGCACCCTCATCCTTGGATAAATTTTCTTCTTGTTTGGAGTACATATATTATTGTAAATCTTATTAGCACTGAGAAAATATAAACACAAAAACATTAAAAATATTTTAAATTAAATTTTAATTACCTTCAAAAATTACCTATTCTGAGATTCAAGTATTTTGATGCTACATGATATCATTTATAAATTTGAAAAATGTAATACCCATAATCATAGTTTTTAGTTTTTCATTAGATATTGAAAAAACATTAACTAAAAAAATGGTTTTTGAAATATTTTTTGATAGTTAAATATTACACTATATACCTTAATATATTTCCATTTGAATAAATTATTTGGATTATTATATTTAGTAACTGACCACATTTTATGATTTAGCCTATTTTTACATATCAACATATTATAACAAAATTCACATTAAAAGTCAAAATAAAACATATAATTTAAATTTTCTCATTAAAATATATATTTAAGGGCATTAAAATTTCACAATATAGATCTTATTTGGTCATTTTAATGGAAAACCACAGATTAAATTTAGGAAATAGACATTTTGTGTTTCTGAATGGATTGTGATGATAATACAATGATTCCTAAAAAACACAAATATATAATGAAAAAATGAAAAAATATATTGTATATGATTAGATTGAACAACATTATCATATAATTATTGGAATTAAGAGGTGTCTTTCATACACGGTTTCCTTTTTGAAACCCCCTTTTATTGCAACTTTTTCTTTTCAATTTCAATCAGTTCCAAAGAAATTTTTACCATACAAATGATAGTGAGATTAACGGTTTCAAATAATACTTCACACAGTCATCCATTTATATAGAAGTAGTATATATACATTTCAGGATATTAATAGTTATGTACTACAATTATTATAGTAGATAATTTTATCAAAAAATAAATTATAAATATGCACCTTATATATGTATTCACAATTAATGCCCCCATACATTCAAAATTGATAATCTCATTTTTACTCTCTAGACCAACCATCTCCATAATGAAATCCCCAAATGCTTTTTTTATATTCAATGCATGAAATATCTCTATATTTGATGTTTGTATCTACATGAACATGAAATGTTATTATATGCGGTACTGAAACTGGTGGGGTGAAATTACTCTCAAAAGTTCTTATTGATTTCTGGGTTGATTCACGGGATTGTCTTGATCCAACCTTTCATTCTCCTAACATTTTATCCATATGTAATACCACACCTCATTTCACATATTTTTTCATCAACAGTTAATGGTTATTTATTTGAAAAAAAAAGTTAATGATATACCTCATATATCTCTATAGGATTAAAATTCCATGAAAAGAATTTTCCAATAAAATTGTTGGCCATAGTAACATCCATATCATTAACTATAATATTTAAATAATTGAATGAATCGTGATATAAATAAATTCCAACTATCATGTGATCTTTTGGGATTTTTTTAATTTTGTATCAGGTCTCCAAGGTTATTCTACACCATACCCCTCACAAAAAAGTGATGTGTTGGTGCTTATAATTTTAAATCACATACAACTTACCCCTATAGTATTTTAGTAATATTAATTTATTGGAAGTTGTTTGATTAAAATTTAGTAGTACAAGTAATGGAAAAATTTATTTCCTCGGGTAATTTTGGTGGCTGAGGATAATGGATAGCCTCAATCATAGTGGGGACATTTCTCTCTTAGTTTAATGATCGATATTCCACTACCGGTTCACTTTGATTGTTTTAAATCTATTAGTCCCTCAAACCTAACTAGACAATAATATCTTTTAATGTATCCATCTACACCTATATGATTTTTATCATCTCATATATATCTCCTTTCATCTTTATATTCTCAGCATATTCTTAAGGTAACAATCTAAAACCAGAACCTCAAACACAACTGTATTTTTATAGATGATTCAAAGATACTAAAAGTAGTTTTTCAATAGGTATAGTTGATACTGATTCATACATCTAAACAAAAAAAACATAAAAACATTATAACATATTTTTATTTAATAATAATTTCACTCATAATGAATTATTATTAATTCATTATTACACATGATTTCCATCCTCCTCGTGTTTTTTCATCAACTAGTTTAACCTCTTTATTTAAAAATGCCTCTTTATATTTTAAATGAAATGGGTAGAAGTGTCTTTGAATTTTAGATAATCAATATACATATAAAAAGATAATATATGTTTTTTAATATCACATAAAACCTTTATTATATATTTAAAATAAATGTCATTTTCTTTTCAAGTGAATCATGCATCAACCAATATATATGGTAGGTGTACATGAGTTTCGATGAATAGTTCTTATTTTCAGCACTCGTTTAATTTCTCAGAAATTATATTTTTTGAATCAAAGTGTATAAAATAAATATTTTACAATAAAATAATTTCAATTACAATGCACCTAAAATTATTCTTCATCGCATGGACTAATGAATGATTACTATGTTTTTTAGTTTATAATGTGTGCATACAAAACTTGTGGGTGGGGGTTTACATTCCCCTAAACATCTTTGAGATGATACATTTTTAGAATTTTCCAAAATCTACTTTGATCTTTTACATAGACCATAAATACATTTTTCATATGAAAATAATCTAAAATAAATTAACTCTATAAGGGATAATGAAAAGTAATTCAATGTATTAATATATATTTTTTTTTGGTAAAATAGAGAAATAGTAGAATAACATTAACTAAATATCATCCCATATAGATGTCTTCAATTTACTCATTTTATTGTGTCACATATCTATATCAATTTTCACATGCATTATTATTGTGAGAACAATGTAACTAATTAATAATGCATTGTTGGGGTCAACAAGTTGGTTCTGTTGATTCTATACAACCACGTATTTTATGCCTCTAGTTCTTATCTTGATAATTTTATATTAAATAGTGATAATATTTAGTTATTGTTTTTGTCATCAACATGTTGTTGATCCACTAATTATTCTACAGTTTCATCATTGAAAATTAGATCCTCCTTGATATTGGAAAAATCATCATGTAAAGAAGTTATTATCTATATTATTAGTTAAACATTTAATTGATATTATTTAAATTTAGTAGATAACACGTAATATTATAAAGAAAATAATAATATATTAAAATAAATATAACCTACTCATTAAACTCGACTTATTTTGAAGGTGGAAGGGATTTGAATCCTATATTGAATTTACAAATCCCCTCTTTTGTTCTCTTAAATAATACAAGGAATTGACTATATTGGGACCTCCTTGAAATTATCGTGATCTAAAAAATAAAGGTTCATCTTAATTTAAGTTTCATTTAAATATATAGTTATTTTTGTCACCAAAAAGTCAATTGGCCAATTCATGTTTGTTAAATCTGAGACATGAAATACCTACACTACTTATGACGCCATTATAATCACTCATATTTATATCAATCCACACTAAAATTTACCTTCACAAATAAGAATTAATCCAATTTCACTAAACTCCCACTAGTAATGCATTTTCAACTGATGAATAACACTTGAAGTTTTCTGTAATTCGACTCATACATGTATTTGATGATGCTGAAATATGAAATATTCATATAAATTGGATTTCTATCCTTAGAATTGGATATGTTCGTCACTTATTACATAATTTTGACCCCACTTATTAAAATCTAATTGTTTTCATCATCTTCCATTATAAAGAATGTATAACAATTAATTATAAACCCATTATAAGATATAACATTTAAATTTGGTCCCCTGTCTAGCCATCAAATTCATTCAACAAATGAATTTTGATTTTAAGAAACATCCTTATAAATATAATCTAAAAACCATCTTATAAACTAATAATTATTTGTATTTGATACCTATCCTTTATACCTTGATGGATTAAATGAATAATAATTAAAATGTGGGATTAAACTTATAGATTAACCTCTTCACTATTATGTAAAATTTAGAGCTGAGTTTTCTCCCACTCTATGATGGTAATTACAAAAATATATCTTATGAAATCATTTCAACCATAATTAATTCACTGTGATGATATTTTGGGAGGAAAATCCTATCAATATATGATAGAAAATCTTTACATAATTCAACAACTTCTCCAACAAAATATTATTTAGGATTAAAACCTTATGGATGACTTTGATTCATAATTTACCCTTTCAAAATCATCATATAAAATTCAAGGGGTTACATCTATATATAATGGATGAGACCAAAAGTTTGAATCTATTTAAAAAATTGAACAATTAGGTGGACCATTATATTAAAGAATGATGGTGGGGTGAACATAAATAATTCATATAATAATAATGTAATCTCTTTATTCATGATTAGAAGCTTTTTCGGGTCTAAAACGTTTCTACACATGGCTTCAAAAATTAATCAAATTGAAAATAATATATTTCCAATGTTTTTAGAAAGATTTTAATTTAATGTGATAAGCATCAAATATTGCATCTAACATGATAATTTTGTTATTTTAGACATTATAACCTTTGTTTTACTCATTGAAATGAAATTATTTATATTTTCTGAATACCACATTGTAACTTTTACTCCCTTAATGAAATTAAAAAATAGAAAAATTTCATATCTTTTTTGTGTGTAAACTTCTAAAGGAATAAATGTTTTTCTTTTACCCTTCTCTAATTCCTATATCACCCTTATTCCAATTTCTATCATGTCCAACCTAGTCTTGATTTTATATTTTACTCTATGTAAAATTTAGTAATTTTAAAACAACACTATCAAATAAAATATTTCTTTGGGCATGACAACAAGAAAATTCTAAAAATACAAAAAAAAACTCTAGTATGATAATTCATTTAAAATTGATCTATTTTTACAACATGGTTTCATATGGTTTTCTTAAAAAGGTTTACTGATAAAAGTGAAAAAATATTTTACTCTCTCAAACAATTGATCACCCAATAGTAGAGATGGTGATGTACCTTGTCTTGAATTTGCATCGAATGATGTTTTCCAGTATCGGTACTTCTGTTTTTGGGGTAAAATTTTACAATTTCTTAAAAAAATATTCATTGAATAATGTCTCAACCTAACTAAGATTGTACATTATTTATAAATAGAAAGACCCAACATTTTTTAATTTCGATATCCTTGAAATGTTTCATAAGAAGTATTGTCATTTATCATATCATACAACATGAATCTCAATGTGAATTCTCAGCATATATGAGAATCATACAATTTAACACATATATCCCACAAATATTTTATATATTTAATCAATGGATCCAAATGGACAAAAATATCATTACTGAGTTGTTTTTCTCTAGATATAATAAAATACATCATAATGTATTTTCTCTTCATACATAACCTTGAGGAAGTTATAATTTTCCAACATAACTGGATATGTATTATGAGTACTAATCTATACACTGCAATTATTTACTCCATATATAGATAACATAATATATAGGTTGAGCATCTCCTTTCCAAATTGATGATACCCATAATCAATTTTATTCCACAAGTGAGAGTCTACTGGGTGATGTAGTTTCCCATCTTCAATTCTGGAATATGTCCCCATGTTAATTGTATAGTAGTTTCATGAAATCCATATTGTCATATAAACCATGGAATAATAGGAAAGTACCATATATATCTTTCTAAGGACTTGTTGGAGTTTATTCCTAATAACCAATTAATTTTGTACATAAGATTACATGTATATTCAAAGATGTGATTATTTATTTAAATATATTATCACATATTGATTCTTATTCGACATTAAATTGTTGTAATAACTTCCTAGTGCATCTATTGCATTAAAAAATCTATAGTAATTCTCCAATGTATTAATAAACTTGAAATACTATGATGAGATTCTCAAAACTTGTTTTACTATTAGATAAAATACTCTTTAAGGTTATGTAGTACATAAAATGTCAATTGCGAGTACTCGTAAGGGGATGAGGCTTCGTCACATGATCTTTTCACTTCACAATCTTAATGATGGGGAATTATGAGAACAAACTCCCTAGTAGAAATTATGCATGTTTTGCTGTAATTAGATAATCCAATCTATATGTATGTATAATGGTCTTTTGACATTATGATTATCATTAATGAATTTAATTACTAGTTCACATAGATTTATTGACAAAAACAATCAATTCTAATGTTAGATATAAATAGGTTAAAATGGGTTTTTTAGGAATGGAATGTTATTAATGGATATGTTAGGGAATTATTTGTCCCTTCAATCATTATGGACGTAGGTATCTTGAAGATTATATTGAAATATAATTGTCCCATTAATTCCATGGCCATGGTGTAATGAAATTAATTTCAAATATTTAAATAAACATGTATTAGGAAAATAGGTTGATCACAAATATATAAAACCTTATTTATGTGATATTGGTATAATAGGATTATATTTCACAGTGAGAATTAATATGTGGTTGTCAAAATTGCGACATTCAGTTCTTTCACTTAGGTTCCGAAACCCATTGATAAATATTAATCTTGGACATTATCTATACCCCTAAATTCCAATGAGAATGAATCCTAGAGGGTCAAAAACAATGCCTTTCAATTGTTCTGGATTAAATTATATTTGAATTTATTTAATGGAATAAATATTATTCTCATGATAAATAAATAATTTTATTCATGTTTTATTTTTCACATTAATTAAACAATTATTTATTCATTATATTGTGAAAAAATATTTAGTAAAGATTTATTCATTTGTTTGAGTATAAAGATATTTATTTATGAATAAAATGTTCATTCTGGTATTCAATAAACTCTAGGGAGTTCAAATGGACCACAATCTTGTCTACTGGTAAATATTAATTTATAAAATGTAAAATAGTATTATTTATTTTTCATGTTGGTACATGTGACTTAAGTTGATAATAATATTATTATTATTGGAAATTATATGGAATTGTGTTTAATAGATATTTTAATATTGTTTAAGGGACTATACATAATTTAATTATATTTTATCCTAAACTACAGATCTATAAATAGATTGGCATGTCTATTGTACATGCTTAATTAAAAACACATAATATAGAATCATTGCACACACCAATCATCTCTCTCAATCTCTTGAGAATTATTCCTCCCTTCCACTCAATAATTAGAATAACTCCTTCAAACCCAAAAGTCCAAAGAGTGGTCAAGATGAACAATGCATGATAATTGATTAATTTTTCTAGTACCCAAAAATCAATTGGTGTTTCTTGAAGATCAATGGAGTGCATGTGGATCACCGCTAGAGGGAATATACAGTATAATTATTGAATATAAACAAAGGTAATCTGAAAGGGGTTTTAAATGGGAAAAAATAACATCAAATAAAGGACACTAAGATGATGTAAACATTTCATATAATCATTAATCAAATAATTATAAATTTAAAATGAGATATTCCCACTCAAGGTTTTATGAAATTCTAAATTAAAAGAAATTTTAATATATCACCCATATATGGTTCTTTCACTACTCTAGTAACATAAAAGTGGTATTAGAGACATAATGTTTTGTAATAATAATTATTTATTTAATTGTTTATCAATATACACAATAATTTCTGAATTTTTTATTTCATTTTAATCATTCCTTAATCTAATTTTAATTAACCTGTTTTTTAAATTTTAAATTCTTCATTCAAGATTCACAATTTCTTATTTTTAGTGATAAATGAATAAAAATTTGATATTCCATCAGGAAGAGTCACAGAATATAACCTAATATCATGGGATTACATAGTGTGTAGCTGGAGTACCCATTGTGTACCCAAGTTAACTTCACTTAGCCCTTCCATAGGATACATGACACATTAAGCAGTAATTACACATAGTGTGTTTATTACAAAAAATATGTATACCAGAAAAATTTAGTGAATAAAATGTTAGATTACATGGTGTGTAGCTAGTGCATGCATCGTGTAGTCTACATTGGTTTATGGAAAAATTCACAGAAGCCATTTGGTCACTATAAAATATCAAACTGTCTGAGACAACAATCCTGTAGCACTAATGGTATACATGATGTTTATATGGTGTAAATGAAATGTATTTCATCATTTAACCTATCCAAAATACACACATATACATTAGGTGAGTAATACAGGCACATGAACTGAGTGATACATGAAGCGTAGCTTGTTTGTACACATCGCATTGTCCCAATCGATGAAACTATTAATTTATTTTATCAATTACACAAACACAAGACAAGGGTGATGCATGGAATTTTTCTAGCATTCACATGTAATGAAATCAATCCAAGGTACACCACTGAATCCCCAGGAATGTAAACTAGGTACACAACCTTTAACTCAGAGTTACATGGTGTGTATTCTTCTAATAAAGGATTAAATTAAATTAAATTAATATAAAAATTTCATCATTAAAAAAATATTGCATTCATTGGCATACGTGGCATGTTTTAAAATTTAATAACTATTTTGAATAATTATAGATGCTCAATTAAACTATTATAATACATTTTTTATTATTTTTGATTCTATTAATATTACATAAATTCATTTAATCATGGGTATCCCCAAATGAATTTTTATAGTCATTATGTTGAAACGGAAGTAATTGGTTATTTCATTGATTGATTAATGTGAGAACTTTTATCTTAATAATAAATAACAAATAAAAATGAATCTTAGACAATTTAATTTTATTTATAAATTGTATGTATAAGCATTCATTTATTGACCATGAATTGTATATGTGTTGGATGTTTTAATTTAATTTATTTACTTTTATTTCAATGATTTACATTTAAATAAACTTTTATTGTCTTCATTTCATCCCTCTCCCAATTATAATGTTGGACCTATGTGTCTATTGTAATTTATGTGTTCTCCATTATCCAATCCATTTGTTCCCCTCATTTGAATGTGAGTTATAAATTCATGTAATTATTGGAGTTCCCTAAGGTGTGTAGAGGTAGTTTAAGAAGGAACCATAATGATTTGAGACTAGGTTTTACACAGGTGTATAAGTGGAATGTTGTAACTCATTTTTAGTTGGGAACTATGAATTTTCCCTTAGGATAAATGTTGCTTGGTTTTTCACTTAATAAATCAATCGTTAGATAATATCATGATCAGGTAATTTATTATTTATTCATTTATATTTCATGAATTATTTATTGTTTGGATGCCACAATTTTATCACATCCATAAATGAATGAATGATCAAATGTGGAATTTTAATAAATGGATTATATGATAAGGGTTTATTCAAAATGGTTAATAAATTATGTAGAATCCACTAAATATTAAAAAATTATTTAAAGGATAAAATAAGATAATATTTTTTCCTAATAACTCAAAATCTCTCAACAAAATATTATGTTTGACTACTCCATCCATTACATGATTATGAACAAAAACAATATAACTATGTGTTTTACGAACCCTTGTTGGCACACTTACATATATATGGGGATTTAATATGAAGGTTTTGGGTTACCTTAATTAATTTAAATCAATATATGTCTCTCATTCTCAACATGGTGTAATTTGGATGCAAGTGTTAACGAAATCCAAGTTAGGATTTCTGTATTTTTGAATCCACTCAATGGATCATAGAGCTACAAGCCTATAGTTGGAAATGACTTGCCTATATAAATACCATAAATTAGCTTGACCAATCCTTATTGGGGTTATGTGAAGGTAAATAGGGATACTAGCCACTAGAATGTCAAGGAAATTAAAAATTATGAGTCTGATGGTGAGAGATATTGGGGCACAGTAAAATAGGGGAATATTTAATAAAATAAATTATGTTTTTATTTATCACATAATTTAAATTCAAGTAAAGTACTAATTAACTACTTTAATTTTTGTAGGAAATGAATTGAAATCCATAAAAACAATTTAATCATTAATTAACTTAGGTTATGTCTATAAAAATACAAATTTTTGGAATTGGTCAAATCATTTATGCAATACACTATTATCGGAAAAGTTGTATTATTAGTTGGAATCCCATATTAATATACTTCCACATCAATATGTAAGAAAAGGTCACAATGATACCTACTTGATAAATGTTAAGGATTATTCCAATGTTTATTTTATTATATAATAGGGTATGTCCATAGACTTGATGATACAATATAATGACATGGGTTCCTATAACAAAATACTCTTCTCCAATAAACTAATAAAGGGAATTAAATTCTTAAAATAAATAATATTTTCCAATCACTATATCAGTGAAAACAAGAATAGTATAATCAAATTTTATATCATTCGTTCCAAATGATGGGGTATATTGATTAGTTGGTGAAATTCGTATTCTATAAGGATATGAAATTATCCACTAGTATTATTTTATAATCCTTACCACTATTTTTATACTTGTTTTTACAGGCTCATATAAACGGAATGCATATGTCACTCAAGAAATTTATGACCTTAAATCCCCATGAAGATATGGATTGGTTGAAAAATATTTCTACTCCTCTTTTGGTGAAAATATTGAATGATAAGAGTGAAGACACTATGGATAATATACATCTAAAAGATACATTATAAAACCATTCAAATAGATAAAGGATTTTATGGTAGAAGAATGAACAATTGTATATTTTATTCTCATGTGGAATGATTATACATAGGAAAATAAATTGGAATTAATGGAAGAAGTAAAAAATTTCATAAAATATAGGTATATCTGTCCTATTAATGTTCACTATTTGTGAACTAAATAAAACTTTATTACAAAATACATTTATCTAAATACAATAAATGAACAAGCATAAAAAATATATAAAGTGAACTCAAAAGGATCCGAGAAATGATGATTCCTGGGATAGATAAGGGGATCTTGCTACTTCTCACTTCCAAAATGGAATGACTCGATATTCAGAGGATTTATACCCAAAAAAATATCCTAGTGTCTATCTAGAAATAATGATAAATTATTTCAAATTTGGAATAAATATATTTATGGCACATCAATAATAAAATTTTGGTTCAGTTTCACTTGAGTCTCATATATCCATAAAAATTATTGATGAATATAAATTGTAAAACTATTACCTAATTATTGGAATATAATTTTTATCCAAATAAAATAGAAATTAATCAACTTATTTATTCCCAAAAAAAATTGTTTTAGGCTCAATTGAGCTAAGATATTAGGAATAAAAATAATCTAAATATAATTTGTTATATAAATAAACCATTACCATTAAAGTTACATTGTAAAGATTTCGAATTTAGTTCAACATGTTCTCATGAATTATATTAAATATAAAGGAAAAATAAAATAAATTTTGAGATTCCTTTAAAAATTATAATTTCTTAAGAAAGTAAATGAGTAAACTTTAAAACGATTAAAGAATCTATGAGCTAGATATTTTGATAACTTCATATCCAAGTATTCATTGATCATATATGTAGATTAATGGTTTTCCCAAACTCAAATTTCCTTAAAAGCGTCATTTTTATGGTGGTGGTATAAATAAATGAATGGTGATTCTTATATCTGTTATAAATATTCCATTAATTCATCCAAGACGTGTTCTTAAAATAAAAGTGAAACAACTAAAGCATATGGAAACAAAATTATCTAATAGATATCATTTCAATTGTAATATTATATGAATCTATTAACATACAAACACAGGTTTTTGTTGAAAATAATTTGTTAAAATCTAGCCATAGCTAAAACCCACATCCAAACACTATTATGCATCTATGTTAATGATCGAATTTCTAATAATAATATCAAAATGTTTTCAAGATACATTATATTTCCATAAAGTAATATTATCCCTTTGAAAATAGTGGTATGAAACATAACTTCTATTCTTTAAGACTCTGAACACACATGGTTTAGCGTAGGAATAATGGAATCCACACAACATAGAGGGAGGTTTAGTTCCAAAGACACATTCTGCATATGAATTTTCAACAAATAAAGAGGCTTATGTTCACCATGGTTTTTGATTCATGTATTATGAATTCAGAATAAATGTTTCAATAATGTATTAGTAAATAATAATATGATAAGTTTTAAAAAAAATTCATATATATTCAAGTAATAGACTTTATGTATCCATATTCGGGGACCCTATATATTGACTGTTTCTAAGACTTGTTACTGCTGGTGAGTATTTAAGAGAAGCTAGATGTGTATGGTATAATATTTTACTAATAATGATTCATTGATTTTGGAAATGTTTATTCTATAAAAAAACCTATACAAAAATCCACACTGACAACATTATTCTTGAATTATAAATTTGTAAAGTATATTTCTATGATCATAATATTGGGCTATTAATAATCTAGTCCACATCACTTAGAGAAAACCTTAGCGTAGATTTCTATATGAAGTGAAGAAAACGAGGCATTGTGGTACATGTATAATTGACATAACATAAAATAGTCAGTGACATCAATAAATTCCAATATTATATGCTGATTACATAAATTTATTTTTGAATAAAAATGAAAATTGGTCAAAAAGTATAAATTTGGGAATGAATGAGTCGCATGTGTCTCTATCTAGTTAGTGGGAGAAATATAGTTTTTAATTATATATAGGTTGATAACATATAAAAAATGTTTTTTCCATCAAATTTTTTGAGACTATGGAATAAAATTTCCCCATGAATGAATTAAAGAAGCAACCGTGTTCCAGGGAACCAGATCTATAACATAGATCCGAGAGTTTTCTCCATTTAATCATACAAAAGGTAATAAATATGTATTCAAAAAATAAAATTTATAAAAATTCAATAAGGAATTGGTTTTTTATATAATTCTTTTAGCATAACATGCATAAGTATAGAAGGGATTATTAAGATTAATATAATTTCACAATCTGTAGTGTTATGAATTTATCTCATGTTCCCTGATATATAATTATGTTTGATATTACTAATTAATTTTCATAGTATGTTAATATTAAATAGATCCAACCTAATTACATTGACATAATTTTAGAAAAATTTGATAGTAGTTTGAAAAGTATTACTGGGTGAGTTCTTAGTGCCTGGAAAAGTGGTAATACTAATATTAGGTGAATTGGAAACTTATATTCATTTTTTTAATTTGATCTATTATCGTTGAAAATGATAAGGTAATATAAAATAAAAACTTAATATAATAAATAGTTTATATTTTTAAAATATCTGGGTATGTTGTTGATTATATTGTTGATTAAGTAGTTATCACTAATTGATAAATACGATCAAGATGGTAATGTTGAATTAAAATGATTTTCCACAAGGAATTGTGTCTTTTTTCAACCCTCTCTATAAAAACAGGATAGAACTAGCTTCTATATACATACTCAATTGAAGCATGTTTTTACATGAGAGAACTAACGGTTCATTTTCATTTGGGTCTAGTACAATTGTGTGTGTATTTGAGTTTGTTCTTTAGAAAAAAATAATTTTATACCCATGAATACTTTTATAATTAATGATGGGAATATGAATTTAAATATATGATCCCTTATTTATTGTTAGTCTATATAAAATTAATGTGATAATGTCATAGAGTATCTGCTGCATTGAAAATAGAATTCCAGTACCCCGCTCTGATGATAACCTTGAAATTATATGAATTTTTTATAAAAATTTGTTCTATGGTTATGTAATGTACTACACAAGGGAATATAATACATAGGTTTTTTGGGGGGGTGAGTACTAATTAGTGTATGAGACTTCTCGTCATGAAATTAACACGTAGCCATCTCCAAGATGAGAGATTATGAGAACATACCTGCTATTGTAAATTCATTATGATTTGGTATCACCGAATATTCCTTTATATGATCACGTATAATGGTAAATAGAATTTAACATAGTAATTAATGAATATCATGACTCAAACTATTAGAGTTTTTAAAAAACCAACCCTCCATATCTTGGTGGGAAATAGGTTGCATTGGGTGCCTCCCAAATGACTTCTCATTAATTGATAAATCACAGAAATATTTGTTCCTTCCATCATTATGGAAGTTGATATCATAGACCATTAATTAAAATATAATTATTGAATAAATTCTATGGTCATGGTGTAATGAATATTATTTTAGATAATAAAATAAATATGCATCAAGAATATAAGTAAATGATGTAGATGTGAAACATTCATGATGGGATATTAAAGAAAAGATGTTATATTATACAGTGAGAGTTCATATATTTTTTCGATATTGATACATTAAGTGCTTTTGTTATGTTTTCTTGGCATATTTCTATATAGTATTCATGTACATTAGGTATAATCGACTAATTCCAATGATTAATAATCCTAGAGGCCCAGACACTAAATTTTTCAATTAATTGTGAAAAAATTGTACTTAAATTTAATTAATGGAATAAATATTATTCATAGGACTGGGGAAAAATTTTATTCATGTTTTATAGACTGAATTAATTAAATAAATATGTATTCTCTTGTTTGAAAATAAAATATATTTATATGTTCTATTTAATATTTAATAGAAAAATATTTTTTATTTTTTGAATAATAATATTTATTTAAGAATAAAATATATATTTAGATATACAATAAATACTAAGGGGTTTGAAATGACCAAGATAATATCCTATTATATATATTAATTTAAATGATGGTACTGTAATTGTGCAAGTTAGTGCATGCATCATAGAATAATATTATTATTATTACTATTATTTGGTATGGGGTTTAATTAATATTATAATATTACTTAGGGTCCCATAAGAAATTAAATAATATTTTAACCTAAAATGTAGCTCAATAAATAGATGTTTATGCATATTCTGGAGGTTTAGTTGAAAATTGAGAATAGAGAATCACTGTGCATAATGAAATTATCTCCCTCTCCCTTTCTTTCCCTTCTGAATTCATCATATTTTCATCTCAAGAATGAGAATAACTCCTTCAAACATGAAGGATGTTAGAGTGATCATAGAAAAAATGCAAGATAATATATTTCCAATACAATAACATGAAAACCAATTAGCATTGCACGGTGATCAAAGGATCACATATGGATCACTGCTAGAGGTATTCTACACATGAATCCTAGTAGTTAAATGAAATTAATCTCAACGGGTTTTTAGACGATCAATGATGACATCTAAGGAAGGATCCTAAGTATAGGTAATCATTTTTTCTAATCGTAAATTAATTTATTATAAATTTAACATTTATGATTCTCTCTCAGGGTTTCGAGAAACTCTAAATTAATATTAATTTTAGTATATCACCCATAAAAGGCACTACTTCTACACCCAGAAACTAAAAGACATAATTTATCTTATTCATATCAATTCACACCATACACAGTTAATTTTCAGTGTGATCTAAATTCCTTGAGAAACAATATATAATCATTTATACAGACATGTATTTTTTTAGAAATTATTTCCATTGAACGTAGCATTTGTTTAGTGACATATTTTCGAAATGGAATCCAGTATTCTTCTGGTGGTATATTATTCTGGATAGAAAATTGTTTTTTAAAGTTGGTTTTTCACCATCTACTAATGGATAATAAAATATATAAATTCAATACTAGTGAATTTTTTTTATATTTAGTCAATGATGTGAAATGGATTCTTATAACAACTATTTAAATTCTAAAACAACATTGTAAAATCATGAAATTAATCTTCAATATTCATCGTCATTTATTCCATATGATACCCATCATTGTAAACAATATTATTCAGATTAATTTATCGATAAATCAGAGATTCATCTTAATCAGTATGTATATTCGGTTTTTATATATGTCAGTACAACATTTTTATCCCTTGTTCCATGAAAAATTAAATTTATGGAAACTCTTTCGAATGAATTTCTGTTGAATAAAAAAATATAAATATAGAAAAATGATTTGAAGAGGTTCATATTAATTCTCTCTTACGAACATGATAAAATATTCAACTCTATTCTCATACTCTATTGTCATATGATTATAATTCATCCATATTCGATTAAAATTCATCATATAAGGTTTATTAATAATCATTTTATACATAAAATAAATAAATAAACTTAAAGTATTCATATAATATATATGATGATATGTAAAAAATTCAGAATATTAGTGTATTCATGCTCTATTTTAAGAATTATAATGTCCCTTGAACATGTTTTTTATCGATATATAAGAGTGTATTAAATCAATATTAAACTTTTTGGTAAAGAATTTTACAATTTTATTACATCAAAAGTTAATAATGCAAAGAAAAATTAACTACATTTGAGGTTTGAGGGAAAATTCAAGTATTGAATATTAAAAACCTTAATATAAGTCCAAACATTCTTTGAATATATGGAGTTATCACTAGAAGAAATTATAAAAATTTCAAATGGAAATCCATGTTTTTGTAGTTCTCGAAATTTTATATTTATGGAAAAGAATCAATGGTAATTTGGATATTATTAAAAACACATCCCTAACAAGGGAAAAAATAATTTATTCTATTACATAAATGATAAAAATACCTATAAATAGAGTTATAAAACACATAAATCCATTAGTTATCAAAATAAATTTTATATATCATATGAATATTAAAACCTAAAATTATAGGAGATGACTTTCAAAAAAACTCAAGTCTTGGAAAAGATCATAGGATTGATTTTTTCTAAATAATCCATGTTGACACATTATCACACAAATAGTATAAATATATCATAGTAATAATTTTAACTAGTATTATTCATGTGAGTTAACAATTGAATTTAAGAGAATGATCGATGAAAAAAATGCATAAGATTTATTTATGAGGGAAACATAAAGCATGTTGACTTATGAGTTATAACTATGTAAAACAATAATTATAAAAAAAATGAAAATTTTTCAAATATAATACATAAAATGTGATTTCAAAATAAGGAATCAAAATTAATAAATTTAACCATCTGAATATCACATAAAAAATGTAAATTTATTTGAGAATATCTAATGAATAAAATAAAAAAAAACAACTCTCTAACTAACATAATCCATTTCATATAGAATTTATATTATGAATATATATATAATATATATATATATATATATATATATATCAAAAAAATAAAGGAAACATGCAATATATATATTTTTAAGAAGATATAAAACTATGACATATTAAGAATTTTCTAATTTGAAAAATATTATAAAAATAGTAAAATTTAAAATATATTATATCCAATTTGAAAATGAGAAATATAAATTACAATTAAAGGGGTCATATATGCATATGAAATATGAACAAATAATATAGGAAATGAAATATATTTATGAACTATTATAGTTAGTTCAAGACTATAACATTTTTCATCAAGAATAATTAAAATAAAATCAAATCCTTAATAAATGATTCTACTACATTGAAGTAAAATAATAATTAACTATTTATATTTAATTGTTACTAATTAAAGTTAAATTGGATATAATGTAACCTTATAGGATTTTTAGGACTGAAATTATTTCATTCCCATCATGAAGATTGTGAGTGTGTGTGTTGCGTATAATTAAAAAAATTAATTCAAAGATTTTATTTATTAAATTATTTGGTTGTTCGGTAGATTAACTAGTAAAAACATATAAATAAAATAATAGATTATTATAATCTAGAATTACTACTATCTTATCGAAAATTTATATAAATAAGAAATATATTTACAACATTGGATTTCACAATGAATGCATTGCATGTCGTGATCAACACTTGAAGTCAATCTAGCAATGTAAAGCATTAAAATTTATGGTCTGAATCTAATGATATGAAACTCTAAAAGAAGAGGATCTATGGCATACAAGGCCCTAGTTTATGGATGATTTATCATTATTCTAATTCAAATATTGGTCATTCCAGTCGAACGAAAACTAAAATCATGCCCTAGGAAGAGAATTTTACAAGAGATAGTATACTTTTCATGGTGGTGGGGAGCATGAGCTGATGTGGGTAGTGGTCCTAGAGAATCTTCGAGTTCCATGGATCACACTACAAGCCCAATCATTATTTTTAAAAATAAATACACACAAAAAATACAATATTAATTAAAAAAATGAGAAGAAAATATCACATACCATGGGATTTGAGAGTGTCGATTCATCCGAGAAGTTTTAGGGGGAGTGGTACTAAATGTTTAGTTTCGTGAGATATTGAATGGAATTAGTGATGGGGTTCTTTTTTATGGTTCTGTTTGATTGAAAGGAAGAGTTTTGTCAATGATTTCCAAAAAAGTGCTGACAATGATAGCTTTTATTATCGCTAAAATAAAAAGTGTTGGTATAACCTATCATTATTAGTTCTAACTACTAGTATTAAAAACAATCTTTATGAACACTGATAAATAACACTGATAAATATATGTTTTATTAGTGATTTCTATTATAGCACTGAAAAAACCTATCCTTATCAGTTATTTTTATAAATCAAAAATAAAAAATATATAAAATAAATTAAAAAATATTAAATGAATATATTTTAAATATAAATAAATTATAAAAAATAAAAATTAATTATATTATTAATGAACAATTAATCTTAAATATATTAATGTTATAAATAAGTGTAATTTAAAAATGAAAAATGAATAGAGTTCAAAAATATTTAAAATAAGTTAATATGTTTTATGAATTAAATTAATTATTAAAAATTATTTATGAATATTAATTCATACTATATTTATATATAATAAAAATATTTAAAAATTCTATGTTAATGACAGAAATATTTATATTTTTTTAAAAGGAATAAATTACAAAAAATATTAAATGAATAAATATTAAAAAATGAGTAAATTAAAATTAAAGTAAAAAATAAACAACATTATTAGTGAATAAATAATACTAAATAATATTAAATAAAAGAAGTTAAAAAAGAGTAAAATTTAATAATTAAAAAATAAATAGATTTCTAAAATATTAAAAAAATTAATATGTTTTATTATTATTATTATTGAAAAGGTCGGTGCACTAAAACTATTTTATTAAATCAGAAACACAAAGTACAAGGGAGCCGTAACAAGGCTGAAAATAATACAAAGACAGGAAATTTGCTTCCCCTGGATCTTGTAAACATGTTGTGATGAAAGGAACGACCACCATGACCTTGAGGATGTCATCCTTATCTCCATGATTAGTCCTACATCCAGGGTCTTCCACCACCATCATCAATAATTATATAAATTACAACCATATTAAAATAATTAAATTTTAATGAATAAACATGTGTAAATACATATTAAAGTGGATAAAATTATAAAAATATTACATAAATAAAAATTAAAAATGAATTTATTACAAAAATATTACAAAAAAATTAATATTATTAGTGAAGAAATAATATTAGAAATGTTTTTAAATAATATATATTTAATGAAAATATAAAAAATTAATAAATTTTTCAAACTAAAAAAATAATATCTATTAAATATAATATTCCAATAAATAAAAATCTACAATGGATAATACCAATTTAAAAATTTATATAAATATAGTATGTGTCTGTGTGTTTCTATATAAAATGTCATTAATTATATATATGTGTTTGTGAAATTAATGTAACACAATTTTGATATATTTCCAATTGAAGAAACGAGTGAAATTTTCTTAAATTTAAATTACTCAATATTAATTACTCAACCATTTTAATCAATAGTAATTTATTATTTTTATTATCCAATAAATGCATGACTGATTTAGTATAAATAAAAATTTATATTATATACTTCATGTTTAAGGATTATTATATATAATTATACATTTATACAGTAATATATTTATATATTAAGAATATTTAATGTATTAATGGTTAATTATATATAGAAGAACTAAAAATGAAAAAATTATAAAAATATTAAATGAATAAATATTTAAAATGAATATATTTGAAAAAAAAAGTTAAAAATATTTAACATTATTAATGAGTAAATAATATTGAATGAATGAATATTAAAAATGACTAAAATTTACATAAAAGATAAATATATTGAAAAAATATTAAAAAAAATCATTTACTATTATTAATTATATAAGTTTTAAGAATATATAAATGAATATATGTTTAAAATAAAATGAATACACATATCAATTATATAAATTTCCAATGTATTAAAATCATATAAAATGCTAATAAATGAATATAAATAAATATTAAAATTAATAAAATTAGAAAAAAATTAAACAAATAAATAATAAAAATTAATAAATTAAATATATATTTATATATATTAATTAAAAATTACTATAAACTATATATATAATATAAAATTTAAAAATGTTTAACATTTAATAATTAAAAAAATAATATATTTAATATTTAATATTAATAAATACAAATCTAAAATGATAATATTAACAATTTATTTTTTCTATATATGTTTTTATTTATAAAATTGAATTAATTTCATATATGTACGTTTGAACTTATTTTATAATATATTAAGTTCCAACAATTAGTAAATCTTTTAATTAACTAGTACTTCACCCACACATTCATGCGATATTATAAATCAAAGTATATTTTAAAAATATATATATTTTTCAAAAATTAACAATCCATATTGATATTGAATATATATTAATCACAAATAAGTGGTATAGAATAATGGAATAAATGCTGAAAAATTATTTAGACATCAGGAATAGAGATGAATAAAATAATATTTAATGGAAAAAGTAGTCATTTTTCTCATTTTTCATTTTCTTCATATCCAAATCAGATGAATATCTATATTTAATATTCTTTATAAGATACTAAAATCTAAATGTGTTGTGAAATTTCATGTTCCAGAGGAATCTTCATCATCAAAATATTGCAGAAAATAATTTTACAATAAACATAATAAATGTTGAAATGGTTATTTATTCTATAATATAATTAAAATCATTGAAAATTTTATATTTTAGTTTTATTTCACATTGGAATCATTTTAAATTTTTTATTACTATATCATATCCTAGTGTAAAACTAAAATATAAGTGTATTGATTAATAATTTGGAATAAATATTTATACAACCAAAGAAATGAAAGTGTAGCAGCTTTATAATAAAAGTGTATTATATTATGCAGCATATAAATTCATCACCAAGTGTTATTGTTTATGTCACAACAGAAATACTGAATTACAATTACATATAACATAGGAACCTATCATTAAATACAGTGGCACCCACTGTGGGATTTTTCCATCCAATTGACATAAAATACAGTATATTCAGTACATGTCACTAGAACAATGCTTGAACCCGATATACTGAAATCATTTAATAATGAAGGGAAGATTCTTGAAAAAAGAAACCAGAAAACATGCGAAGTTTGTTTTCAGTTGGAATAATATCATGTAATTTTTTTGATCATTATTTTATTGGGATTAAATTTTACAACCAGTAAAGATAATGATTCTCAAGGAGGATAATTATAGATTGAATGAAAGAAAATGTTAAATTTTGAATAATATCATTACTACAACTAATTAATCTGACTAGTTGTCGATAATTTTAATTCAAGGACTGAGAAGACAACAATACTTGGAAGATAAAACTCTGACCAAACTGACCATCAATGGTTCTATTATCTGCTTTAGATTAGTATATCTTAAGAAGTTCCATGTAGCATAAAAACATAGATCTAGTGTTGAAAGGGATTTATACATTTATCTGCCATCATCATATCATTTAAAATTTATTTGGTAATTAGGCTGCAATATTAGCACCCTTGATATTCATTATGTCCAAAAAAATATCAAATAGTTCAATAATTTCATAATCCTATGGAATTAATATTAATATAAAGTTAACCACAACCATGTCAACTGAAAAAATCACAGCCTTAACAGTTCTATATGAGGATTTAAATCTATATTTTAGTTTCTAAATAATGGAAAAGGTTTTAGTGAATGAAAAAAACCTGATATTGGAGATTAATGGTATTTTTATCAAAGTGGATAGTCTTTGGGATGGTAAAATTGAATACCTCAGTCACAAGCCATTAGGAACAATATATGCATGTCATCCTCTACATATTATGTCTTGATAGATTAAAGGATAATTGTTCTTAAATAGCACATCTACTCTACTAATATGATCAACATCATTTCATATTGAAAACAGAAAAACCTGTAGTGCATCCTGAGATGATAATGAATGTGAAGAAATAAAAATATTAATATAATTAAAATTATTGAAAGGGAAATTATAAATATATTGTATATCTTATAAAGTATTTTCATTTCATATATGAAATTTTTTTCCACTAAAGAATGCATTTTGGAGTCTTCAAATGCATTTAGAAGAAAGGATGATACCTTTATAACTCTGATATGAGTAGATCTCAAGATATTTCAAGTAGTATTAGAATATGGATCAAGTGTTGAAAAAAATGGAAATTTATCTATCATGTTAGTTATAAATTATTAGGTAATCAAACAACAATATCATCTACATAGAGATTCAAATCCTCTTTCATAAGAAGAAAACGACTCAACAAATTCTTAAATCAGAACAAATTAATATGAATATAAATTCATCCATTACAATGTCAAATGAATAATTCATAGAATTAGAAGTTATATCAAAGAATTTGACTCTATATTTTAGTTTTTGAATAATGGAAAAACATTTATTGAATGGGAACAAAACCTGGTATTTGAGAGTAATGGTGTCTAACAAAGATAATCATCTGATAGATGATAAATTTGAGTCCCTCAGTCAGTCACCTGCCTTTATAAATAGAAAATTGATTTTATCCTTTACATGTGATGGTTGGTAATACTAAAGGCTTCTTTTATTCACATAGCCCATATATTCTACTAATATGATCAGTATAATTCCTCATTGACAACAGAAAAAAATTGTAAATGAAAATAAGTGTAAACAAATAAAATGAAAATTTTAAATAAAATTATTCAAAAAAATTGTAAAACAATCTATCTTATAAAACATATTCATCTGAAATATGCCAATTTTTTCTCATGTAGAAAATTTATTTGGGAATCTAGATTTTTATTTAGCAGATATGTCAAAATCCAGAGAGAAGTAAAATTGAATTCTCATTGAAATATATTGTTTGAAAAATGGAAATTCGTAATTCATATTTAACACTTATCGTTAATATATTAAATAAATGGGTCATTAAAAAACATTATCAAAATGCATACCTTCATATCCAAAAATTAATGTATGTGGACTATATATTTTATATCTACCAGAAATAATTAGTTTGATATAATCATGAATATATAATAAAGTGATATAATTATTGAAAGAAGTTTGATTAGAGGTTTTTTAATATATTTTAAAATATAAAAGATAAAATCATAATAAAAATTACTAAAATAATAAATGTAACATTAATTTAAAATATAAAACAATGTTTAATAATATTTGAAACCATTAAAACATTATGTGTGTAATAACATAAGTATACTATCAAAATTATTAACCCCATTTTAAATAGATGAACTATATTCATGTATTCTTTAAAAGGTTACTAAAAAATGCATGGAGCTATAAGAAATAACTTAAGATTTGGGAAGGTAATAAACCCAAAAACATATTATGGTATTTTTAAATGGATTAGAAAAATGCATACATGAATCACTATGGAATGGAAAGGTAGAGTTTAGTGTGAAAAATATATAATTAACTAATAAATAAATTGATGAGTCTTTAGTAAAGAGTCATGTGAATCTATTTTTATTTTATAAAAAAGTACCCTTCAGGGAAGCTGTCCATCTCTTTGAGGGAACACACCTAGATATTACAACACCTACAAGAAAACTATGTAAAACAATTAAGCAAGCTTAAACAATAAAAATAACACCCCACTAAAACTATAGGACAATAAACAAAAATTTTATTTTAATGCTATGCAGTAGTGATTGGGGTGAAAATAAGTCACATGGTCACATAATCTGGTCTGAAAATAGTAGTAATAGTTATACACATAGAGATGATCTTGATATTGAAGGGATCTAGTGACAAAACCATCGTGGAAAAAAATATTTTGAAAAAATTTTATAATTCATATAATATGATAATAATAACAATACATATTCTTTTGAAACAACAAATTACATTATTCCATTAAGATCCATTCATGATAGAGACTTGAAGGTGATGCCAATATACCACGAGACAGTAATGGAACTAGGAGGTTAAATAAAGTGAAACACAATGTTTCCATAAACCAATAATGAAAAGAAGATATAAAAATGATAGAATTACAATCCATGAATTCCAAACTATGCATAGATCAGTCCCACTTTCCCAAAAATAAAAATCATGATAAAATCAAAAAAATCAAAAAAAAATAATCAGTCATATTGGATGAGCGTACATAAAAAGCAGTCCAACATTTCTAGGTAACAACATCAACCAAACCATCAATTTATCATTAAAAACATGTTCTCCATCTATGGATGAATAAACGAATAAAAAAATCATGTATGTATTTACACATAAAACTAGAATGAAGAGAGGAAAAAGCTAGCGGAATCTTATGAGAAATGTGAACCTTGATTTATTTGAATAAAAAGAACATGAATCAAACAACACTGTTTAATTTATCAGTTTCAACCACTATTGATGATGATTCTCAAATAAATGAATCTTGAGAACCTGATATGGGATTTGGAGACCTTAATTTGTGACTTGATGATGATTTCCAAACAGAAAACGAGAATGGAGATGCAATCTGATGGAAATATTGAGGGTGGATGATGAGGTAGAGGTAGCCAAGAAATGGGTTGCCGAGACACGCCATTATCTGATGTAGAGCTCTTCATTTCCAAATTTAGAGATGTGGAAACCCAATATTTTGAAATATCCCTTAGTTGATTTTAGTAGTATCTTAATGAAGAAAATTTAAATCCACTACAATTCATGGTCGCTTCTATTGAATCAGAACAGTTGTAGGAGCCCGATGTGGAGTAGGTGGAGCAAGTGGACGCAGACTGGGTGGTAGAAGATATGGAGAATCCGGAGGCACCGAGGGTAGTTGAGGAGGAAGAGGGGGATGATGGTGGAGGTGGGAAGCCTAGGTCTAGATGATAGAAATCGAGAGTGGTGGTAGATTGAGGAGAATAACTGGTCGAATATGAAGAAACAATCGGAGGTGCAGGGAGGAATCAATTTTCAATGGTAACCCAAGTTGAGGGATAGAGACATCGCGAGCGAGAGAGGGAAATCACAAGAGGGAGCCTGGTTTTGTGGAAGGGAAAATGAAAGAAGGATACATGATAGTGAAGGGAGATGCTGAGGAGGTTATATGTGGAAAGAATCATTCCAACTTTAGTATATATATATATAGATAATTCAATATTAATTATTTTATATATTTATATGTCAAATTGAAAAATTAAAATTCATTGATAAAAAAATGTTTTTAAATATCTATTATTATTATCTAGTTAATATTTAAAATTAATTTTTAATTTTATATTAACTTATAAACAAATTTTCACTATATATTTGACATGAAAAAATGATTTATAATACATTAATTAGTTATATATAAATTATAATTTCAAAAATTATATATATAAATATATATATCAATATATATTTTTATATGAGATAATATTTTCAATAATATATAATTTTTATTTTACATTCCATTTTTATTATTTGTATTATATATCAAGTGTAAATGTATATTCCGACATATATATATGATATTTAATAAAATATGTTATATTTCTATCAATATTTATATATTTATATCGTATTATATTATTTTGAATCATAATTTTTTTTATAAATATGAATTTTTACACTTTTTATCCTTGATAAAGACCACTCTTTATAAGGGCTAAAAAAGTGCTGAAAATGGAATGTATATATCATTGATTTTAATAACCATTTTAAAGAAAACCTCTATCATCAATTTTTTAGTGCTAATAAAGGGTACCTTCATTATTGTTTTTTGATACACACTAATATAGGATACAACTATATATTTCATGTTTTTTAGTAGTGGTGGGTGATAAAAAATTAAATAAAATTATAAGTGTATTTGATGAAGTGAGTTACTTACATCAATCCCAAATGTTATAAATAACATTAATTTTAAAATGTAAAAAAACATACAAAAAATACTTTACAGTAATAAAATATGAAAAATTATATGAATCAGGTATTTATGGAAAACTTAAGAATCGATGATGTTCTCCCCACTTGAAAGACTTAATGGGACTCACCAAAAATCTATTAATTAAAGGGAATAATGAAATAAGATAAATTTTCATTATTTTATTTGAATAATATATGAAATTTATCATATCTATTAGAGTGAATGTTTTTAACTAATATTTTGATTTTTTGTGTTCAATTTAACTAACCTTTTATGGGTCACTTTTATATATAATAATGTATTCTAAGAAAATATATTGTTCAATTGTAATTTTTTATATGCATAAATTATCTTACTCAATTAGTGACCAAAATTTATATTGTAAAAAATATTCTTATAAAAATTCATAATAGTTTTTAATTTTACAACTTTTCCATGTTGCATCATGGGTCGAGTCAAGGGTTAGAAATAAAATAATCCAACATTACCCAACCAACCTCACATATTAACCCTAAACCTTCTCTTATCTTTACTCTTATATATATTGACCCCCCCATCACCAGACATCATTATCACCTCTCTCGCTTCCAAACTAAACCAAACCAACCCGACTGATATTTCTTGTTGTCTTATATCCTTTGCCATCTACCAACATCCCTATAGCTTCATAGTGGGGCCGTAACCACCAATCATCACTTCTTTGATGTCGTCATTTCTATTCCTTCCCACTTCTCTACATCATCCATGTCATTGTCTTCCCATGTCATCACTTCTCCACATCACTCACCCCAAATCTTTATTCCACATCACCCCCAATTCCTAATTACGCATGGAGAGCCTCAATGTTTGGCTTATGAACCTCATTTTACACATTGGATACCACTCTAATTACCCTAATGTATACTCCCTCTCTATAAGATTCCTACTATACTACCTCCACTGCACTAACAACTACCCCTCTGCCACCACCTCTACCTCCCTAGATACACCAGAGACTACATATTCCTCGTCACCTAAGGGTCCTTAACCTTAAAACTCCACAATGGAATGCTATAACAGAGATGGTAATCAAACTACACCAATCTTGCCACTGACCACTGTATTTGTGGTCGATTCATCACCAAGATGGGTGTGTTTCTCACATGGAAAAGAAGATGAAGGGGTATATGTATATGTTTCTACATGGGATATTTATTAGGGAGAAACCATATATTGTTTCTAAAATCCTATCATCCCAAACCATCCCAACCTGATCTATGATGGTTTAGGGTGGTTTTGGTCTGAGCATAGAATCATTCAAAACCTAACCCAACCCAACCCAATATTTTTTTATTAGGTTAGGTCCAAAAATCCCCAAAATTAACCCATATTAACCAATGACACCCCACATACTAACACAAAAATCATCGATGAAATTTTGAAAATCACTGTTAAATGTAACTAATGTCATAAATAACATATCTTATTAGTTTTGGGATAGTTATTCCTCACTAACTAGTCATTATAGGACCCAATAATTTTTCCATATGAAGTTCCATCCTAAAACCAATTGGTGATAGGAGGAAGATTCCATACAAGTTTATATGTCATCCACCACTCACTATTGAAGCTGATATATGATTAGACAAGTGCCCAAAAATCCTCCAATCAAACCAAAGACTAGACAATACAACCATCACATAATGTATAATCTATCGGGTCCAAATCATCTTTCCCTTTCACTTCTATTTCTCTCCCCACTAGGACACCTCGGCTACACACTTTTTTAGGAAGCATTATAACATGTGGAACCACCTTTGAAACACATGTTCTAACATGAGCCATAATTATCTGTCTCAAACGTTTTTGGGTCCACCCACATCACATTTTTTATATAATGTGGCTCTAATTCTAGAATCATTGACATCCATGTCCTTCTATTCCCAACACAAAATCCATTCTAGGGTTCCATTCTAAAAGTAATGGGTTCTATGATGAGTTTTCTGTATAAACTTATATGTTATCCACTAATATTTGTGCAGACCAATGTGGATTAGGTTTACACCTAAAAACTGATATACCTATTTTTAACAAGGGAAAACACTCCATTAATGAGGATTAAAAAACCATTATGAGAATTTGAGATTTCCATTACTATTATATAGTCTACAATATCTATTTGAAATCTTAAAAAATGAATTACAATAATAGTATAAAAAATATATGTGAAAAATTACACCCTAATACACCATTATATTCTCTCTAATAATCATATCATTATAGAAAGTCACCTGTTAGAGAAAAAATGATCACATGGTTTCATTTCATCACTTTAAATAAGCTATTTCACAACCTGATTTATTGTAGGTCACTAGTTCCCACAACCAAAAACCCTCACCCATGTATATGATCACAAGGAAAATGCACACCAAAATCAAATTCCTTACTTACTCACTATATTCAGCACCGCTACTACTCTATTTTTCTAGATTTTCAAAACCATTCCAAAAAAAATTAAAAAGTATATATCAAAAACTAAATATCATATGATACCATGTAGGCAGTTTGGAAAATTCAAAACACCAATTTCATCTAGATTTTGTATCCCCATGATATTCAGGTTGAACCTCAATAATATCCCATATCTTCCCATCAAATAAATATATCTCATCCTACAAACTCAGTTGGATCTAAAAATGGTTGGTATCGAACCAAATGTCGACCTCTATGGAAAATGTAATGACAAACTTTTAAAACTCTAACATAAACCAAACAACTATCACTTAAAAAGAATTATAAACAATAAATTCATTATGATTAATGTGTCTATATTTACTAATGAAAAATACTACAACCAATAATAACTAGATCATCAATAATAGTGATCAACGCAAAATAATTACTACACATAGAATCTAATTGACCATTCAACTCAAAATCCACCGAGCAGTCTATGATTCTCAACACATCACCCCAGTAAATGAATTAATTACTTATTCACTAGTGGAACTCTATAAGTAAAACAAATTAGACATGTTACCTGAAACTCCTAAACTGATCTGCTTCAACTTCCAAATAGTCATCATACTTGTCGATGGTATTCGACTCATGTTAAATGATTACCCGTGCTGAAAATCTGATGACTCCCACATTGAAACTGTACTCTATACATCACCACACATATTAACGTTAATCTTATAAACCATGTCAACCATTAAACATATATGATCGATCCTATGTATAATTTACATCTTCTATTTCCAAACAAATAGTTGAACCCATAATTATCAAGAGTTCAAGAATATAAAAAATTATAGAATATACTAAAAACATGTCACACATAACTCGAGATCCGTTTATAACCTATATTTATACTGATAGAAGTATAACAAACCCCAATGACACTAGAAGAATCACCATTCCCTCCATCAAAAAACTAAACTCACATTCTCCATATGAATATAATACTTTCATTTTTGGTGAAATATGGTATGATGTTTTTGAATCAACCACCCATTCATTGTAACAATTTCTACTGTGATAATAAAATCCAACTAAAAGTCAATCACCCTAATCATTTGTAAGATTTAATCTGGTATATTTAGAGTCATTTTCATTTATCTTATTTACTTGATTAATATTTTTAAATTTATTTTAGTTTCTCTGCACACATACCTCCCATATTTCAATAGAATAATGGGACATTTCTTCTAGTATTTGATCACCCTCTCTGATTACTCCATCCATCTATCATAGTTATAATACCACTATCACATATAGAATCACCATCATTATTCTTCCATTAAGTATCTTTAATTAATAATGTTGAAATTAAATCATCCAAATCCATATAATCCTTCCCAAATAACATTGTAGTGATGATATTACTATATTAATCTCATAATGAACTCAATCAAATGAAATCTATTTATTTTTCTTCCATTTCAATAGGTATATGTTACCATTATCATCAATCTTGAACACCATTGATGAAAAATATATCATAAGTTTAGACAAAAAATCTATATGGTTACCTAAATCTCCATTCACTATAATTCACAAATTATACAATCATTTTTTAGATATAAACGTTTTGTGATGGATTTTAATTTATACCTCCTTTCATGATTCTCCTAGATCTGATCAAGATCATTCAGATTCATCACCTCCCGTATTTTACTATCATCCAAATACATCTAGATTTTTCTTTTCATATAATCTCTTATATACTATTAATCACCATCACTCATATTCTCTAGCTTCTCCAATTTTTTTCTTCATTTCTTAAATAATATTCTTATGATTCAAAACATTTTTTACTCATTACTTCAATAGATTAAAATTATTTTTCACATTAGAAAATTAGACATGGTTAAAATATATTTGAATGAAATATGAATATCTAATCAGAAAGAAATTTTTATAACTATCCTTTGATATAAATTGTTTTTGGAGGAGACATATTATACATGTGATAAAAAATTAATTGAAAAAAACATTTTTTGAGAATCTCTAAGAAAAAGAGAAGTGAAAAAATAATATAAGGAAATAAATTGATACACTGATTCTTAATGTAAAAATCCCAATAAATGTAGATGATTTTAAAAACATAGGTAAATTCCAATAATTCCATTATAATCAAGGAGCCTAGACAATCCAAGATAAATACAAATAATTAAAGTACAAAAATATAATTGAACACATGTGTGAAAAATCACACATCAATACACATTTTCCTTTTCTATTATAATCATGTCCTAATAAAAGTGAACATTTTTTAATTAAAATAGAACATATAAAATCATTTCAAAAACTCAAATAATTTGTTTCATAACCTCGTTTATCACTTTTCACTGGTCCTCACACCCAAAAATTGTCTCCCAAGTAGCTAAAAATTGCGACACTTCACACCACATTTCTATGTCTTTTTTTCTCAATGTATAAAGAAACCCTATTACTCCCTTTTTATAATCCCTCAAAATCCCTTTGGGAAATAATTATAAATTATATCTCAAGTAGAAAAAATTAATATCATGTGATTCCTTATAGGAGGTTTGAAAATTTCAAACTCCAATTTTATCTTGTTTTTTTATCTCTATGAGCTTTTGGATAAACCTAAAAAATATGCACCTTAGTCCCATAAAAGGAGGATATATTATCCAAAAAACAAAGTGGGATTGAAAATTAGTTAGTATCACACAACTAATATCCTCTATAGAAAAATATGATGAAATAGTTTTTCAACTAAATCCAAAAATATTGTATCTCATCATAACATAAAAAATTAATATCTAAAATATATAATTCAGTAAAAAACAAACCAAAATAGAATCCAATAATGAAAATAAATTTTTAATAACTCAATTTTGAGAGTAATGAAACTAGAAAATGTTTTAAAATTAAAAAAAATTTAGTTTGGAAGAAAGTCATCACCAAGTCTGAACCACACTATATTAAGTAACACCACCTCCATGAACAAATGCTAATCTAAATCAAAAACTTTTTCATGGAGTTAAAAAGAAATAAAAGAGAATTTTATTTTCTGTGATACCAATATTTGAAAGGCCTTGAATTGATCATTATTTCATGCACATATTGTGAGTTAAAAACCGACCTATGAAGAATTGATCCCTTGAATAAGAACCACATGTCCAAGGATGATCTTTCTACACTTTTTTATTATCATCATCAGAAGGTTATTAATTTCTTATTGAATGTGATTTTTCATTCATTGCAAGAATCTGAATATTTTTAAAACAACTCTATAAAATATCTATCTTACCTACAATCTAACCATCTATAAGTGATGTAGGCTTATAGGTTTCTATGACTTCACCTTATCACTCAAGTTTTCATTAATTTTCGCTAGAATAGTTACATGTGACATCTCTTTGATACATATCAAATTGAATGTAAATCCATAATAAACCACATCCATGTTATCATGCTCCATATTAATGCATCCCACAACTATTAAACGAATTCTATTTAGAGAATCACCCTTATGGGGTTTAAATTTCAAAGGAGACTGAATGTATAATTTCATTTTCTTTTTATGGGATCTTGAAGAATCCTGGTTTTTCTTATATTAGGGAGTATAATTAGTATACACATTTTTATAAATAATAGATTAAAATTTAATAGCATCATGAATAAAACCACATTCTTTCAATCCTAATCCATTAATAATAGACTCATTAAATGTGAATCCAATGAATAAGTCATTTTATTCATCTTTAATATCATCCAAAGACCCTTCATTACTAAATAACTAGAAAGTGGAATTGATTTTAAATAATTGGGAATTTCAAGACAATGGAATTCCGAAAACACTGGGCTCATATAGTCCTTAAATCCACTTTGATGTTAATAGATATTCAAAGAAAAAAGGGATTCCTTGAGATTTTAGAATTGCAGTGTAATCCAATATCAATGGTAACATCATCATGGGAAATATCACTTGGCTTAGCTTACAGCTAACCTACATTATGTCCCTAATGACCCAATTATATAAATAGTCCATTAAATTTAATATTCACCTAGTGAACACATTATATTTCTATCTTCATTACACCTCTTATAGAAACACTTACCCTTGTGAACCTTTCTGAGTTAGGAAAACCCCATTCACATTATAGGGTAAAAAATTTAGATATTTTTTGTATTTTGAATTAAAAGGATGAATCATCTAAAAAAATATGTTTTATATGGAAATTATGAATCATTCAACATATAAAAGGGATGTTTTGGGATGTGAGGTCAGGTTCGGGTGGAGGTTGGAAGCAATGAAAGAGAACCAGATATAGGTCGAGCTTCATGGATAATAGTTAGAAATATCATTATATTATTATCTAGGATACTTCATCTACTTTCTTATTAGGTACACCAGCTGGATGGTGGTGTTTAGAAGTGTAAGGACCAACTTTCTGATGGAAAAATGATTTTTTGGGATATTTAGGGTAAATAAATTACAATTCTCCCCATTATGTTTTTAGAAGAGCGAATCCACTCCACCTCTTTTGTTGGTCACATGAACCAGGGGTCAGAGACACCTACCCCTCCTTTCTTACCCTCATTTTGGGGGTGTTTTTTTTTAAATTAATCATTATGATCTATACAATATGGCGATCCACCATTATTCCTTAAACAAATTTATTTTATTTCCATCTTTTCTAGATAGGATTGTTAATTCAATTCTACTATATAATAGTAAAATTGATTAAGTATGATGGGGGTTTCACTCATCCAATGTATAAGAAATCCCATGGACATTTCTACATGATGTTAATCATCAATTTGATAGATTTATATATAGATTCAGATTATATTATGGTTCCGAATAGAAAATTAAATTACTTGGTGAATGTTTTGACATCAGGTGTTGGGGATTTTGATATGGTTAAGTTTGGGTATAGGTGATGGTCCTTTGAAGTGTAATGATTTCATTTTTGGTATGGTGAGGGGACACAGTGTGTCATGAATCCTACATCTAATGGTGCCCATTTTAGGCCAATAATGAAAGAAGAGTGACAATGACCCCCAAGCCTAAACTCTAGTAAGCCATAGGTTAGAAAAAAGCATCGAGGGTATTAAAAACCTCAAATATTGAAGACATTACCCTCGATAATAATATAAAACTAGGTTGTAGGATAAATAAATTATAATAACTTCCATCATATAATATAAATTTAAACCTCAACCCATCCATATTTAATGGAAAAGTATATATATACAAATAAACCTTCTATGTAGATACCAAGAGATAGTCATATAGAATCAACTCAATAACATTACCAAAAACCAAGTTAGTAATGTCTAGATCAATTCCCAAAGTTCTCCTCAAAAATTAAAAAATAGTTTATATAAATAAGGTAACAATGACATATAAACATAATAGGATCATACTTAAGGTTTAATTTGAACAAGTGGAATGATAAACTACTGCTCTAGTGAAAACAATAGAACCACCATGCACTTTAATAGTTTAACTATCTAATCCCAACCCCATCATAGATCACTCACCAAAACAAGAATACAATATATTAACATATTATAAAATAAATATAAATCCATTGATACCTATACCTTTTTCCCAATTGATTTTCTTATCTCATTACCAAAACATTAAATTTCATATTCTCCCATCCCCTCAATAAATATCACATCACATATCCATCCATCTCTATTATGGGTCAGGACACATCCATAGTTATCTCGAACCCCCCCCCCCCCCATAGGGTTTAACATATCATGCTAGAATAATTCTTAATCACATCAAAAAATCATAAATCATCACAACCTTATCATATATATAGGGTATTATGGTATCAGTAATGTTAAACAGATCAACACTATTCCCATATTCCACCATGCATTAACCCTACCACATCTCACATCCTCATAACTAGTGGGTAATATCCATCAAAAAATTGCATCATAACTGGGTAATCTATAAAAAACTCATATAACAACTTATAAAGAAAGAGTGAAGAACATGGGGAAGCCATTAGTCAATATCACTACTAACTTGGATATTAGGGAAAAACAAAAAAACAGAACATTTAGTTGTTAGTAAGGTTATCAAACTCTGGTGAGGTGTATAAGGAAAAAACATAAATAATATGTTAAATAAATCATACACAATACCCAACCTATGGTTTCATATCAACAATACTAAATTATACAACATCATTTTCACTGTATCATATAAGATCTATCACAAAAAAAACCAACACTAAAATAATCACATCACATAACTAGCACACATTTCAACTTTCAATTGTAGGTTCCATCATTTTCGAGATTTATTGAGTTTTCACTAATTCCAATTTACTAAAACATTCATTAAGATTTAAAAATCACATTCATTTATAATTTTATTCAATTAATTGAATTACTACACATCAATTCTAGCCCTTTTTTCATTTACCAACCCATGTAATTTCATTTCAAAATTAAAATTCATTCCATGGATAATAGATCAACTAACACAACCACTCCAAAGAATATCTCACCCATACACATAAATTATCTCCACAATACCACATATTCCAGTCCATCTCAATAAAATAATGACCCATATCAAAACTCACACATCATAACCACCACACAGCACAACTAACCCATAACAAAACAATAACACATAACTATCATCTCACCACAAAACACATCACATTCCATGCCAACCAACCATTGAATCACTACACAGACCCTTCAAACCCCATCTCCTCTAAATGGCCCGAAGGCCTTTTTTTTATTATAGATAATCCCCCTTTTAAGGGTTGAAGGGGAAACCGTACATGGCCCATAGGACCAAGGCACATGTCCCGACATGACCCGCAATACATGACCTGATGGCCCAGAGGCATACCATGCCCATTACATGACCCGTAGGCCCAGCTCACTAGAACTGCTCCTCCCCCGGCATCTTGAATCATTGATCGCCTTAGATCCCCACCTTTCATTGCTGATTGACTAGCATTGCCCCATACAAAGTTGCATGGTGCCTGGTCCCGAAGGGGGTTTCCATACCCTCTCATACTTCCAATATGGTTAGCTCTACATCTAGTGGATTCTACTCATGTTGCTCTGATCCTCTTCTGGGTCATGTACTATGTGAACTGGGCTATTCCATGGTCTACGAGACTCGAAGGCCCTGTAGCCCAAAGGCCTTTGATGACCCAAAGGCCCTGGAGACCCGTAGGCCCAAACCGGTGGCCCGAAGGCCCAAATCGGGTGAATAGTTTTGGCTGCTACAGTACCGAACAGTAACTGCTACAGTGACTACTATAATACTACTACAGTGCCTGGAAATTTTCCTCCACCCGGTTTCGAACCCGGGTCTCTTGGATGCCAAGCAGGAGCCCTTACCACTCGGGTATGGGCTCGTTGGCCTTTTAAACCCCATCTAAACACCACCATAATCATACAATATCACTCACCAAATAATGAAAAACAAAAAACCCATACCAATGTCCAGCTATATCAATAATTTCAAAAATTATGATTGAAGACTACATTACATTACATCATTATTTAGAAAAATCATTATCACAAAAATTACAAATTTCTAATGGAAAAAATTCAATATCCATATGTACATTTTTATCCTTTTATTTAGGATATCATAAAACAATCTACATTGTAAGGGTCTCAAAGGAATATGAACAACATCACAAGAAAATCTCCCAACAGTCAAGATTTTTAGTAATAGTAATAAGAATGTTTAATCTCATTAGAAATATCATCGTACTAGTAAAACATTTGATTTTTCCACATTCTTACCAATTTTAGATGAATACAATTTATTATCTATATTATGTCAACCCTTGTTATCCACACTATAGAAGGAAAATGAATGTAATCCCAATAAATGAAAACAAATGGGGAGTGAATGTGGATTACCTACCTCAAGAAAGAATTCCAATTCCCTATACAAAACTGTGTAAAGGATAAAAAATAGGAAACCAAAACCACACTAGGAAACCTCATATTAACCGGAACTACGCCAATGAATTATCAAAATCATATCTCAAACTCACCCCAATCAAAAAATTATCACCTCTGTGAATTCCCAAAATAATAATGAAAGGAAAATTTTGAATAAAGAGGATAACCCACATCATATTTCGAATAATCAACCTACAAAATACAATAATTGAAGTAAGAGGAAAATGGATTGAAGATCCTCTTTAAGTACCTTGTATTTTCTAAAAAAATAATAAGAAAAAAATGAATCAGAAAGGCATTGACGTTTATAAATAAGATGTACCTAGTCTCATTAATGATGTGAAAAACATATTTCCATCATAAATTTTTATGAGGACCATAAATCCAGGCCATGAGTTCCTCAAACCTCAAACATGATGAACATCGATAAATTTTCATGGTGACACAAGTTGGAATTAATTCATGAAATGCAGTTTTCCTTCACTACATGATTTCGTTAGACATGGAACCACTATCTAATGTTTTCATCTGTGAAAAACCACCCTCCATGCCATGAATCAACTAATCACAATGTAAATACATATTCACATCATTAACATCCTACTATATAAAACTTAAATTTTTAATTCCATTGAACCTTCCTCAAGCCTCCTTTAAAAACCACCAAATACCAAACTATAAAATTAATGGGTTGAGAAGGAATGAACCATTATATTATATAACTCTATAATTACACTCATCCACATGAATACTAAAAATAAAATAAAAAATCAATATAAGGGTTGGAAAAAATACCTCATGTGATACCTCTCAGGTATCTCATTACGCCCACACCCAAACACTATCATTATCAAAACACACCAATCCAAGCCATAAGAACCATAAAACACCGCAAAATACCACATCACCATCTCACACCAACCCCAAGACACTTATATTTCAGATAAACATCCACCCTACAATTTCAACCTTAACATAAACTATGTCAAAAACCTCCTTAACCATCATGAAACAGTTCTCCAAGTACACCAATCAAGGAAACCAAATCTCTATATCAAGATATGTATGATTTTGGGAAGAAATAACTTACCCACATTGTTTTAAAATGGGATTTAATATAATATGTATTCAGCATGAAGTTATTTTCAATTCCTCATATACTTGAATCCATGAAACACATCCCTAATAAATGAAAATGGAATATATCATAAAACTAGTGTGGTTAAAACATTACATCAGTGAAGATAAATAAAACAAAGAAAACTGAAAAAAAATCCATGTACTGAGCACTCATCTATGTCTCAAATTCCCATATACTCTTCTATATACTAAAATGGAACTATAGAACATGAACCAGAGAGATCATTCAAATATAAAATTCCTTCTCTAAATGATCTGGGATATTTAATAGTCACTCCATAATTGTCGTTTCAACCACAATATCCAAATCTCCCTAGTCAATGGAATGGGAGTCACTATGAAGATACTAATGAAGCTTAGACTCCAAGAATATTTCAAGGATCTTTTCCATGCATAGTTTAGCATCAATGGAGTGTGCCACATAACAATAATACCTAAGAAGTACAAATGTACCTGGGAGAAATCTTCCCCTCTTGAGAAACCAGTACTAACCCAAATGATTTGAAAACCTCAAGAACGCATGGTCTCTAACGTCAAACTCTAGGGGATTATGACTATATTCATCATTTGACTTATAATGATCCTACACAACTTTCATCATATCCCAGACCAGATAGATATTCTCATTTATTCTCTACACTGCATTAGGACCAAGAACCGCTGACTCCCCAACCATCGTCGACTACAATAGAGAGCAACATGACTTTCCATACAACACATTGATTGGATTCATGATAATTGATTAGTGATATTTATTATTGTTGGAAAACATAATTAGAGATAATATCTTACCCATGATCCACCAAAGTCTAAATTAAAATATTAAAACTTATCCTCCACTCTCATGATAATCTTCTCGATATGCCCATATATCTAGAGGTGGAAAGCAGTGTTAAGGCACAACTAGGAACCAAAGGCATGTTGAAATTCCCTCCAAACATATGAGGTAAAATATAAAACCCAGTTAGAGAATATTTTTCTTAATACCATATAAATCCTAACTAAATCATCCATGTGTACTTTCTAAAACATCAATGACACTCGATTCACAAATCTCTAGAAAGTGAGCTGACTTCACTAGCCGACCCCAAATCACCCTAGAATCATCGCATACTCATTGAGATCAGGGTAACACAGTGATGAAATATATTGATATGTCATCGCATTTACACATGGTAGTATCCAAGGGATGTCAAAAACCACTAGGGATAGGGTTTTCTATTTTCAACAATTCATAAATAGGACACTTAACCACAAACTCTGCCACCAACCATTTCATCCCTGGCCACCATATTTTTTTTCCTCAATTCAAGATAAATCTTATTCATGTATGGATGTTCCACTAAGGTTGATCTATCAAACTCGAAAATAACTCCCTATCACTTTTCCAATGGAATATATAGCCTCCTATAAAACAATATCTAGTTATGACCATACTATAAACACCCCTCTTAAGCATATCCATTGATATCTTGGTCACATAAAAACCCTACATCTGAGTCTCCACATTGATAATACTAATAATAGTAAATCAAGGAATAATACATGTTAATATGATAAATAAATACTATACCACTCCCCCATGTCAATATGAATTTCTGAAATATCCTTCATCCATTTCTAAACATCTATAGAATCTTAAATTGCTTGCCCTTAGAAATTCAAACTCAACACATTGACAATAATATTACAATTTACTAGTTCATAATAGATATCAAAATCATAATCCTATATAAAATAAATATACCTACACTAGAATATATTCAAAAAAATCCAAGAGAAGACATATTTCATGCTCTAGTGGTTCTTGAGAACAATAAAACGCTCACTAATGAGGTAATACTACCACAGATTCACAACAAACACAATGTCTGATAACTCAAGAACATGAGTGGAATAGTTATTCTCATGGGGATATAAATATATAGAAACATAAGATATCACCATAATATACTACATCAATATGAATTCTAATCCCATAACAGACATTTCATATAAATCCTCTTATACCCTTCTCTAGAAAACAAAGTATTGGGTCACTAATTGACCCCTCATTTAGATAACCAAACACTAAATGGAACTGATCTACCAATAGAAGACCTACAAAACTACTCTAAGATGATCCAAAATCTCTATATTTTACTTTAAGTAGATAAATATATTATTGATAAAAAATGATGAAATGGTCCAAGAACTCATTGAATATCGAGTTCATGAGCCCCATGAACATATCTATTTCATTTTTGACGCTGAATAAAATAAAAAAAACTCAATATATCCATACCTACATATAAATTCATTCTTCAATGTATCTTTATATTTCAAAAAAATATGTTGTTATTATGGTCTCAAATTGATATTCAAAAACCAACATGAACCCTTAAGCTAGTCGAACAGATCTTCGATCCATAGAGAGTAAATGTTATTGATCATTACCATATCCATACTTTGGTATTCTATGCATAACCTAAGGCTACCATATACCTTCTTGGATAACAACACTGTAGCAACCCAGAGTGACACACTAAGTCGAATGAATGAAAAATTCATTAGATAATTTACCTATAGCCTCAACTCACACATCTCTATGGGTGACATTCGATTTTGAGACATAAAATCAAAGATTTAACCCATTGAAACTCTATCACAACTTGAAATATCATAGAGCAGGTATTTTCATAACATCATCTACTAAATCATCCAACAAAATCCCAACAACCTAGGGAATATCATATGTATGATCTTCTATTAAAATCTCCACCAACTAAGAAAAAAGTGGCTTCAGTTTCTTACCATCCATATGATTACTTGCCTCAACAATGAGTCCAATTTCTAACCATCTATATTGGAAAACAAAATCCCCATATGAAAACAAATTGATGATGGAACATATAAAATACAACTAATAAATCCCATGTATAAAATCAAATGGATGTGTCTATAATATAAAATAAATATACCACTAAATGGTTCAACTACATCATTAGTCTACTTCCATGATACACATCATTCAATGAATCCTAATCTCCAACTAGAATAAATAAAATTAGCATCACTAAAATTATCTCCATAGCTAGTCCTAAGGTAGAGACCAATGTAATAGAAACAAAGGGGTGTGGGGATAGTTCATTTAAAAGGCATACGAAATGATAGATGATAAACAGATCACACCTCATACAACCTTTATCCCTACTTGTGTTTCAACCTCTATCACATGCATCTAACAACACTCAACTCTTTGAGCTCTGTGTTACTAGCCACCATGAATATTCTATAAACTATGTCCCCAAATACTAGTACCATCATTAGGCTTCCCTCTACCATCTCCATATCCCCTCACCTACTAAAAAATAATTAATAGTTATTTTATTAAATCTACCTAGGGGTAAAATATGACTACTACTAAAGAGGGGCCTAATTGTCTATCTAAAACTGGCCTTCATGAGCCATCGACCACTAAACCGCATAGTATTCATATCCCTCTCTTACAAATAATGAAAATTAGAATCCACTATAAAATTCTTGGAATCCACTTTCCACATAGGGAGGATGTAAGGTGATATACTATAGTTGGTTCTCTAATGGTCAAAATCCCAACTACATAAATTTTAGTTACCCAATTCTTAAAGGGATACTCTTGAAGAATCACGTATATCCACTCAATCAAGGGCCTCCTACTAGAAAAAGCATCCACATGATAACCTCTATCATCTTATAAACTTCCAAATATGTAGAATGTGTGAATTGGATGACTATATACGTGATCATAGGGAACAACGCCTATACTAGACACCAAGATTTGGACTCCTCATATGGAAAGATATTAGGGTAATAATTAATAAGTCCCTTGAATATGATTCCAAACACCCATATAGTTAGGCTCACCTATTTAATGAAGATAACCTACTTTCAATTTTATTCTTTTATCAACAATGATAAATGAACGTCCGACCATAGCAAATATTCCTCCTTGAAGTCTCCAAGATATAGCATCCACCAATGTTTCACAACTCTCCACATCATACTAAATACATATGGTAAACAAAACTCATCCCAATCTTGAATAACACCTAAGGTGATCTCAAGAGCCTACAACCAATTATTTTTCTCTATATCATAGATTCTACCCTCATGCTTCCACAAACTCGGTTGCTGAAAGGAACATAAATCTCTCTTCCATTCCTCATCCTCCTCTATTATGTTGAACCTATGATGATCAACTTGATAAGACTACTAAACCAATGCAACTTTGGTTAATCATAGAAAATTATCAGCATCTATTCTTATAAATAAAGGTGAAATTATAATCTCAGTATCATGAATTTTTATCAAGGATAATTTAAAATTTCAATTTCAATTTCCTAAAATCACCCAAACTAGAAAGAAATAAAAACAATCATGATTAATGTACCTCTAATAGGTCACTACTCTACAAAAGGTTCCACCTCAAGTAGTCATTCAATAAGATTAGTTTCCTTTCATCAAATAGTGTTGAATTTAAATTCCAGCTCCTAGCCGGTATCCCTAGACTATCACATGCACCAAGACCAACTAGAATTGTTTCCCATTAAACCCATGAAATTATCATAATGTATAAATCTAAAATTCATTCCATCTCTCAACTAAAACATTTGATACCACCATTTTAAGACCCCTCCCTCGATGGTACCCTTGAAAGGTCAACAATGAAAGATGAGAGACTATAACCACCAAGTCCTACCTCCAGTAGGCCCCGTGCAAGGTATAAGAATAGAGTGAATAAAAAATATGAAATAATGAAGGTATTATCTTATTTAATAACATAGGATTGGGATATAGGATAAAAACATCAAGAAACCTAGGTATATAATATAATTGTAAACCTAAAACCGTCCCATAATGCGTGAACAAAGAAAATATTTATAAATAAAAGTCTCCAACTAAAAACAAAAAGATAGTCACATGGAAATATCTAAAACACAGAACCAAAATCCAAGATATTAATGTCAAAATAAGTCCAAAAATCATTCTCAAGATCCTAAAAATTAATTTATTTACAAAGGTTATGAATAATATATATACTAAATTGGATCATACCCATCGTCTCATGTTCACATTGAAAATATAATACTAATGAACTAGTGAACTATCAACAGAAAAAATGTCACAACCCATCCCCATGGGTCAGTTCCAGGACTCTCCATTCCCTCCTCCAATTGTCCAGGGGTTGGTGACCAGAACTGAGTAGAAATATCACTAACATGGGAGTAATTCCCAATGTAATTGTTCCCACACACACATATCCAATCCCACAAAATGATGAAATGTAAAAACAACTGAAAACCCAATGCATGCATACATCTATATCCCAAAAGTAGTGTATGATAGGATGTAATGAAATTAAATAGGGAAAAAACAATCCCACCACAAATGGTTTGTAACCCAAGTCCAACATGTTAGAAAAAGGTAATAGGGATGCTTTATGAAAGCCATAATAATACACCTTAGTCTTTCTAGTCTAACTAAGCATTGTCTGGTCAAGGTCTTCCTAGGTTAACATCAAAAGGTGGATCCTCTATATAAGACACAACACATGTGGGAATATTCCATGCATGGGTGAGTATAATAATACTTAGTAGGACACCTCAAAACCACAAAGCAAAAAAAACAAAGGAAATTATAGTCATCTATAGACAAGTATGTGTCTACAAAACATATAACACTAATATGTAGTTATACTCAGAAATGAAACCTAGTATAGGTGTAAGACACAACCATAGTAGACCAAGTCTAGGATTCTAACTTGAATATTCCATGAATCGCTCATCCTGTATAACATATTATTGATTCTAATAGCACTGATGAAATTCTTCTAAGAGGTATTGTTGGTTGGTTCTCTTCATGAGAAAGATATTCTGATAGATTTGAAGAGAATATGATACTCAAAAGAGGATCACAGCTAGGGTCATGGGGTGATACAAACAACACAACCTATAATAACCCTTCTATGTAGAGGATCAATGCCTGGGTAGTGTTCCTCACGTAGATACCAAGAACTCTATCAATGGAATGAAGATGGATAAATGATCCCACTTCGTACCTCTTTAAGGGATTCCAAAAACTCTTCCTAAGAAGTCCCACTGAAGGGACAATAGACTTATGGGTAGTATATGATTCATACCAACATTTAGGGAAATAATAAGGGGATAAAACCCTAACAAGACTTGTCAAAGACACAAAGTACCAAAAATTCAATCCATGTAGAATGGAGTATAAGGTTTGTAGTAGGGATACATTTTGTGTCCTATAACCACAGGTAATGACTGTGTAATGTTTCCCTTTTCTTTCAAACTATTTCTCTATAGCAGTACATGCAGTGTAGGCATGTTGTGTACTCTACCTCTGTGCCGGTACATAGCTTAGCACGTGTACTTGGTCCAACCCTTTTTCATGTGGGGGAGTAAATGTCATCTAGGCTGGTCATGTGTCCACCCCATGTTCATGTACATAACGAGGCACACGCTGAGTATCTAGGGAGGGACCACATGTTGTGTAGACTGGACCACATGTCATGTGATACCTATCTCCTACCCAATAATCCATACAGTTCTCAGGGTTCCCCACACAACATGTATTCCTAAATTAAAAGTTGTGTAATGTGGGGTTTTCCAAAAACACCATTCTTCCTTCCATGTTTGATTTGGATCCTCTGAAATTTAATCTAGAGATCATTTTACAATGAAATTGATGATCAATTCACATCCAAAATGTTCCATCATCCAACACCATGTTTCATCATAATATTTACATAAAAATGAATCAAATCTCAGTTCTTCATTTTGTGTTGTCGAATGCTGTAAAATGTGAATTCAAGGATCCATAGTCATATGAATCGCTAAATACCCATCTTCACAACTCCGTCGTGAAATATAGATCCTATATTTGTAATATTGGATCTTTGTACCATGAATTTGTGGTGAAACGATTGATTGACCAGGATATTTTGAGTCATGGTCTAAATGGTTCACACCCATGATGAATGATGTATCGGGGGAGGAATCTATAATATTGAAAGAGAGGAAGGAACCGTGATCAATGTCTATGTTGATATAGAAATTTTTTCCTTTGAATAAAAAAAAATAAACAAATAATCACAGATATTAATCTCCCATTCAAACCCCACAAATAAATCCATCTCTCACAACAATCAATCTGTGGACCAATCTGCTCATTGATTGGTCTGCGCTCATCATTGAAAAAAATAACAGGGAATAAAAAAACTGAAACACACACCATACCTCTATCCAGATCGGTTAATGATGAACAAAAATAGTTGTGTATCATTAGATGGAATGATCCATCAAATTGGTTGCATGTTGATCATTTATCCAAGATCATGTCATCGTTCACTTGATAGAGTTTTTCATATCTCTCTACAATGGTCCTCTGGAATCTCCAGGGTTATGTGGCTAACCATGGGATTTCCGCACAATCATCCTGGTAAAGAAGTGTAAATCGCTACTTTGTCCAAATGGGATGAAATAATGTATTGGGATTTCCCCACAATCATCCTGGTAATGAAGTGTAAATCGTTACTTTGTCTAAATGGGATAAAATAATGTATTTGAATTATTTTATTCATTTTCATTCCCATGATGACTTTTCCACCAACAACATGTGTCGACTAATGTTAAGTCACACATAGGGTAAAAATCATGTTTTGGTTTCAACGATACCCTCATATTTCTAATTTAAGAAATATTTTATATGTTATTCCACTTTTTTAGAAAAACCATGTGCATGATATTTAATATATTTCAAACATTTATTCTGAGAATATCATCCCTCATAATCTCATTTCATCTTAATTATTGGTCTAAAAAATAATCCATATAATATTTAAAAAACACAATGAACTTATGAGAGATCACATTCTCCCCGCCTTGGGGATTTATGTCCCCAAAAATCTAAAATAAGGGATACTCAAAAAGATGTATGTACTAAGCCTCAATTAGAGCCACCCTCTCAGATATTCTCTCTTGGATAATCATGTGACAAAAATAGATCCAAACTAATGTAATCGATAATCTATGAAGGATAATCCCAAAAAAATCCTTGACCCCCACTTGGTTCTCATCAAAGTTTGATCCATTAATGACGTACAACTTTCCTTAGTTGATGATGTCTGATGGGAAATGCTCATACCTACTCAGCTACGACATGTGGAAGGTGTCATTAACCATTCTAACTATAAATCTAGAGCAAAGCGGTAGGCCAACTCACCAACTCTTTGAATTATTTGGAAAGGGCCAATGAGTCTCAATTATATCTTATCTCCTAAGCTAAATCTCTATAATCCATGTCGAGATGAGAGATGTAGAAAGACATAGTCAATTTCCTCCTACTCCAAATGCATTCTTCACCTATTAGAAAATACATATGATGGATCTGTGTAGTCTTCAACAACTTATAGATGGTATGAACCTTTTTTATTGGAGATTTCACCAACTCCAGGCCCGTGAGTGTTGAATCTCCTATCTCATTCTAGAAAAGTATAGACCTACATGGTCATCCATATAAATCCTCGAATGGTCCCATACCAATGGAAGAATGGTAGTTTTTATTGTAAAAAAACTCCACCAGTTGTAGGTGATACTCATAACTATGTCTAAAGTCTAACATGAAAGCTTGCAGCTTATCCTCTAGAACCTGAATGGTCCGCTTAGTCCTATCATTAGTTTTTGGTTGAAATGTTATGGTCACATGTAATAAGGCCCCAAATGCCTCCTATAATCCCTTCCCCAACTATTATGTAAGTAAAGATTCATGATAAAAATCTATCATCGATGGAACTCTATGGAGTCTAACAATATCTTGAATTTAGAGGCACCCTGATCTCTCTATAGAACTCTTCTCTTAGATAACTGGGATGTGGGAATAGTTTGTGATTAAGTTGATGATCAGCTAGATCAAATAGATTCATCTAGAATTTAGTGGTATTACAATCACAAAATCTATATATATCACATCCCAATTAATCCAAGAAACTCAAGTTATTGATTCAAACCCATTGGAAGTTGGTGCTTAGCCTTTACTTACGAACAAGTAAGGTGTTGAGAGAAAAACTCTACAAATCCATTATTCATGAATGGCCACAAAAATTGACATCATAGGTCCTGGTACATATTTTTCTCACCTATGTGTACAACAAAATGGGACATATTAAAATCCTTTAAGACCTCTTCCCACAACATCATTGTTACCATCATGCACCCTCTGAAAAGAACAATGTTCTCCCCAACTTTTGAATATCCATCATAAGCATTCCCTTTGGATATCTGAGGACATAAGGTCTCATTGTCAGTATCCCCATGTTGTACCTCCCTGCATTATTATTATAGTGGAGTAGTGACAACCATTAACTAGGCATAATATTTTCCATCTCCATCCTCAAAGGATAACTGTAATGAGTATAACTTCTCTAATGCATCATTCAGAAACTGAAAACTTGATCTACTACTAAGAGAATCTGCTACCACGTTATCCTTCACAAGAGTATAGAAAATATCAAATTCATAGTCATAGAAGAACTCTATCCATCACCATTTTAACAGTTTAAGATAATTTTGAGATAATATATACTTGAGACTCTTATGTTTAGAGTACACGATCAACCCCTCCCCCATCGGGTAGTTTTTTCAAATCATAAAATAAAAGACTACCGCTACTAAATCAATATCATGGTTCATGTAGTTCTATTCATGTAGTCTCAACTAGATTGATCCATAGGCAATCACCACTTTCTTATGTATCAGAATACAACATAGACTGGTTCTTGATGCATTATAGAACATTATGTACTTGACACCTTCCTTAGACAATCTCTAGGTGGGATCCCTCATCAAAATCTACCTCAACTACTGAAAATACATCTACCACCATTCATTCCACAACAATGGTTTCCCTTATCGAGTCAAATATTTCATTGGTGATAATATCATGGAGAAATCTTGTATGAATCTTTGATAATGGCTTTCCAACCCATGGAAGCTCCACATCTCTGTCACACTCTTAGGTCGATCACATGCTAACATTGCCTCAACCTAGTTAGGGTCCACTACCTCTCCATCCGCTGAGATAACATGTCTAAAAATATGGATCTCTTGAATCCAAAACTATAAATTTGAGAAATTTCCATAAATCTAGTGCTCTTAGAGTACATCTATAACTATATTTAAGTGTCTCATGTGTTCCTCCTCACATAACAATTACACAATTATATCATTGATGAATACTACCATGAACCGATCTAAGTATGTCTGAATATTCTGGCTCATGAGTCCCATGAACACTACTAGGTAGTTTTTTATGCCAAATGGAATCACTAATTACTCATAGTCACCATAGAGATATCATAATGTCATCATTAGTATATCATTTTACCATACATGCAACTAGTGATAACATGAACGAAGTTTAGCCTTCAAGAACCGTTGTTCCCCTCAAAATTGATCAAAGAGTTCATCAACCACTAATTGTGGAAACAAATTCCTCATAGTCACTTGATTCAAGCATTGGAAGTCCACACACATCAAAATCTCATCTTCTTTCTCAGTAAAAAAACAGGGGCTTCCTAGGGAGAGACGCTTGGTCTTACAAAGCCCTTCCTCTATAAGTCCTCCAAATGCACCCTTAGATCACGAATCTCTATAGTAGACATCTGATATTCTATTTTATATTTTTTTCCATTCTATGGTGTAAATCAATTCATAATTCTATCTCTCGGTGGGGTGGTAAACTTAGATCATCTTTGAGGTAGATGTCCTCATACTTCGTCACCACTACAAAAAAAATGGAAACTCATAACATCCACTAAACCAAGGGTCTATCTAGAAAACTAATGATTCATCGAATAGCCCTTCATATATATGATTCTATTCTATACTAACTAGATTTAATTTTCACTAAAAATGAGAACCAAGTTCACTCACAGAAGACACACCACACCCTTCTCCTAAAACAGTCAGTTTGGGAATGAATGGTAGATACCCAATCCATAACAAGAATGATGTCATGATTTCATGATGTTTCTACCATGTGACTACAATATAAACTCTCTCTTCCAAGTGTCAGGTCACACTATTGGAATAGGTTCATGATCTCTTAGTCTTCTTCAGTAGAAGCCTCCAAGTGTATGGGTAGAGTCAATGGTTCATATAGAATCTATATGTCTCATACAACGTATGTGGTTAGAAAGTAATGGATATATCTTGTGTCTATTAGTACCAAATATAAATAACAAAAGACCCATATCATACCTCAAGTCATTCTTAATTATCTAGTGTAATATTCCTCAACCACCTACAGCTATCCTTGCTCATGTCCTCCAGCTACCTGAGCCAGGTTTAGACCACCTGGGGGTGGTGGTGGTAAGAAGTTGAAACATAGACCACGTCCCACTTATCTCCAAGATCCTCTTATACGTACACATCCATAAAATCTACCTTATCCTATTATTGTATTTTCCTTGGTAGTCCATTTATATTCTCTCTGTCAGTTGTATGGCAGTTCAAACAATCTAGGTCGAGATGTCCCCTATCATCACTTCAGTAACACCGCCTCTCTATAGGATGAATAGATCCACCTTGTGAGACCTAAATGATAGATCCCATATCTAGAGACCTTTAAAAATGTATCCCATTTCTAGGTCTATTAGAATTATCCATCTCCCTCCTTCTGAGGTCTATGTTCCTATTTTTCCACTGCTGACAACCACTAGTTGTATCTTCTCATCCATGAAACTATCGACCACCAATGCTCACTCTATCACCCAATCATAAGTAGGAATGAATAGAGGGATAAAACTGTCTCATATGTCTCTACACATATGTCACTCAATGGTCATATACATGAGAAATGGATTCAAAAAATATCCATCGAGTACTTAGAGATGTTGTTAAACCTTGATGAATACTCAATTATTATCGTGCTACCCTGTTGGAGTTGTAGAAGCTCCTGGATATGAAAATCCATTAATGTAGATGGTGATAAATCTTATATAAATTTACTATCAAACTCTTACCCTGAAAGAGTCACCTCATCATAAAACTAGGTCACTAAACTCCAATATCACCCAACAGATCCATGAAGAAGTCTCGCTGCCAGGACCACCATCTGATCTGCTGGTGTTCTGGCTAGATAGAAAGATCGAGTCACCATCTCTTGCATGTACTTATCCACCTATGGGTCAAGATTTCATTGGAACCAGATGGGTCTCTTCCAATAAAATTTTTGATGCACACTCATCTTGCTTCCCTCATCCGCTAGTACTATAGGTACCATGTGATGATCTACAGGTGGAAGTATGGATGGGGCCCCACATGGAGGTAACATCTCGGGAATCAATACCTATATTTAAGCCTCATCACTGAGGGTGGCATTTTCATGTTCAATCTATTGAATCCTATCATGTATGCATCATAGAGGCACCCTTAAAGTAAACAAGATATACCAAATTCAATGAGTATATCTGGAGAGATAACTCAAGAAGTACATGGAAACCATAACCCATTCCTATGGGATGCATGTACCATTATTTCATACAACTATTTTTCTCATATACCAGTCGAAAATAAGGTGATCAGAGTCCTATTGTATGGATATATGGGCCACCGCACCAACACTTGTGTCCTTGGCCTGAAATCCAAACTCAAAACACATAAGACCATTTCCCCAAACAAATCACATAGGATTCCAGTCCTAATGTTGATCTGCCCACCTTTGATAGAACTCTGTCATTACCTTTACAAGTGGGGATCATTCCATAACTCCCCAATCATGCCTTCAATAGGCTCGGGTCAAGTGACATTCACCGAGTAGTCATATCACTAATATGGGAGGCATTGTCTATGTACATGTACACACGCACGCATCTCCAAACCCACAAAATGATAAAATGTATAAAAAAATAATAAACCAATACTTTCATGTATATATATCTCACAACTGTAGTTCTATAGTAAGTAATGAATGTAAACCGAGAAAAAACAATCTCAACACAAAGATTCTATAACATAAGTCCAAACTATTAAAAAAGGTAATTGGAATGTTGTATGAAAGTTATAGAAACACACCTTGGTCTGTCTAGTCTAACTAAGCACCGTTTGGTCCTAATCTTCCAAGGACTCTATCAAAAGGTCAATCTTCTACAAAAGACATGACATGTGCGGGAAACGGCCATGAAGGGGTGAGTATAACAATAGTCACTAAGAAACCCTGAAACTATAAATAATGCACAAAAAAATTATAGTTAAATATAAATAGGTATATGTCTACAACACATATAAAAATAATATCTAAATATACTCAATATGGAAATATTGTCTTGGAGTAAGATAGAAACATAGTATACCCAACCTAGGATTCCATCTCGAAGATACCACAAAGTACTCATCTAGGAGAACACACTCTTATATCCAATAGAACTTATGATGTATGTATGAGGGGTACGTATTTTTGGGTATCATAATTAGAATGATTAGTGGATATATCCTAATAGAATCAATACACAGATGAGGATCTCAACTAGGACTAGGGATGATACTAATGATCAACCAGGATTAACCCTGCTAGGTATAGCATTGACACCCAACAAGTTTTGGTCATTTTGATACTAAAAAATCCACCTAGTTCATGATGATGAATGGATGATCCCACTCCAGACCTATTGGTGGGATTCCAATAACTCTAACAAGGAAGTATTGCTAAAGGGATCATAGTACTAGGAGTAGGAAATGATTCATAAATACATTCCAAAAAATAATAATGGGGAATACCTAACAAAAAATTCACATGATATGGATAATAATATATTTAAGCCATGTAGAAAGGAGTATATGGCGTGTATTAGGGGTACATGTTGTGTCCCTTGACCTCGGGTGCTACCCGTGTAAAATAGATTGTGTCATTCTAACTGTGTATGTGTATTTTTACACATTGGGTTGGTATCCCTTGTAATCTACCCATATTCCATTACACATCTTATCCCTGGTACTTAGTACAACCCATGTCTGTGTGGGGGAGTACACATTGTATAAGCTAGCCCTGTAGTCCACCCCATGTCCACGTACTTCCCAAGGTACACCCCATGTATCTGAGGAGGGACCAAAAACTGTGTTGACTTGGCCACAAATCGTTTGATACCTATATGCTTCCCAAAAACCTATCCACCACTCAGGGAGTCCCACACACCGTGTAATCCCAGATTATACAACGTGAACTGTGGAATTTTCTAGAAATCATTTTATTCCTTCCATATTATATTCAGTGCCTCCTCCCTTAGATCCAGTGATCATTTCTCCATGAAATATATGATTGAAGATCATCCAATACATGACATCATCGAACCACATGTTTCATCATCAGATCTTCTTGAAAAATAGATCAAATATATATTCTTTGTTTTGCACTGAAGAACATCAATGAAAATGAATTTGGGGATCCACCTTTATCTGAATCGCCTTGTCTTCATAATCGCACCTCTATCTTGTCGTGTCGGTCCCAAATCTATGATATCGTATAATTTTTCCATGAATAAGGGGAGAAATGATTGATTTATCGAGGTGTGTCGAGTCACATTCCAAACAAGGAACGCCCATGATGAACGATGAATCTGGGGATAAATCGCAACAACCATTGAGAGGAAAAAACATTGATTGATGTTCTAGTCGATATCGATCTATAATCATTAGAATGAAAACTAAATAAACAAATATCCACAAAGATTAATCTCACTTAAAATCCCTAAAAATAAATAAATACATCATAATGATCAATCTGAGGGACCATATGTTCGTTGAATGGTCTGTGTTCATCATGGAAATCAAGAACGGGGAATATCAAAATTGAAACACATGCCCAACCTTGATTTGGATAGATAACTAGTGAAGAAATATTGATGGATCATGTTCACTGGAAATCTCTATAAAATCATTTGCACGTCGATTGTTAATCCCCAATTGTGGCTTCGCTCTCATGGGAGAACTCTTCAGTGCTCTCTCCACTAGTCCTCCAACATCATCAAGGTCATGCGGATAACCAATGGATTTCCCTATAATCATCTTTTTAAATATGATAAAAATTTTGTAATGGAAAAATGAAATGAAATAATTTATTTTAATTATTTTATTAACTTCTGCACCCATGATAACTTATCAAAAAATGACAAGAACTGACTAATGTAAAGTCACACATAGGGTAAACCTTTCCTTCTAAGTTTAATGGTGCCGAAAAATTTGTTAATAAGGAACCCATTTAGAATTTAGTGCAATTTTTTAGGAAACCTGTGTGTTTTCTATTTAAAATTTGAGGCTAAAGCATTAGATTATGTGGGGAAAGGAGCTATATTACATAGAAAACCAAGCAACGTGCAATGTAGAGAAGTACTCAGTGAGACTTGTATTAGAGACTTCGCTGAGACCCCATAGGGGTTGCTACCAACTTAATTTTTACCATAGTGTCCAGTGTACATTCAATTTAATATATTTATTATATTTGAGATATTTAATATGGGCACACCTGGCCATAGAATTTCAACCTGTCTCAGCGCTTCGTCTTAGAAATAATCTATATAATATCTAAAATAGTAAATGGAAAATCTGAGAAATTAGAAAAAACATGCACCTAAATAGGTCAACTACCCCCCCCCCCAAACCTCACTATAGACAACTAACCAAATAATTCATCTAATATTGAATCATAGTATAAAAATATTACAAAGAAAAGGCCCCTTATAGCCACTTCCCCATGATTTTACATCTCTCGCGTCCCAATGTCAAATGTCATTTTCTCTCATTCCATCCATATATATCATATCACATATGAATCCATCTATAATATGGTTTGGGATGTATCCCTATATATCACAACCTCCCAAAGGTTCTAGCATCTAGTGTTATTATTAGACATCATCACATAATGACCCTATCACACATCACAAATTTATCAAATATTCAAGGAAGTAGGGTATCATGAACATGAAGGATATCAACCTCGTTCCCTTATCCCACCATGCATGCCCCCACAACATATCACATCCTCATCACCATTGAGTAATCTAAAACACCAGCTCTTATCATCATAGATTAGTCTCTAACAACATACCATATCATCACTACTAAAAGATGAGTTTGGAAGTGGGGTATCCATCCATCAATACCACCACTAACATAGATGTTGGGAAAACACCTAGAACTCAAAATATTTGGTTATTGGTAAGGTTTTTCAACATGGTAAGGGTGTGTATTTCAATAATAGAAAAAAATATGATATAAATAATACACACAATCACCATCCTATAGGTTCACAACAACTACACTAGAATACACTATTTTACCACCACTACACAATAAAACATATTTCATGAACTCTGGAACCACTAAATACATAACATCACATATCCATCACATAATGAAACTCATTAACTATTTTAAATATAGGTTCCACAATTTTTATGGTTTAACGAGTAAACACTAACTTCTATTTAATAAAACATTCATTAAAATTTTCACAATTAGTTCATTTATCATTTAGTTCATGAAATCCAATTATAACACATAAATTCAATCCCAATTTTATTCATTTACCAACCTGTTTCATTTCATTGCAACATCCCAGTTTATTCCATGGATAACTAGAGACTAACACAACCCCACCATAGAGTAGATCGCTCATATCACATCAACCATCACCACACCACCACATAATCCAAAAAGTTTTATTATAACAACCACCCATCACAACCACCACACTTCCAACCATTGAACAACATAACCATCACACAATATAAACACTTCAAAAAATTACCATCAGACGATTGATGACATCGCACCTCATGAATCCCCACCATTGCATCACTAACCCTCTCATTTCAAAACCTAGACAGTCACCAAAATCACAACATAGCAACCCACATCAAATAAGGAAACACAACAAGAAAAACTACAAAAAATATCGCATCCCAACATTCAAAAAATATTTTTAATGGATTAAATTAATTTACATCATTATTTATCAGGGGTATTTTGACTCAAATTCCATATTTCCCTGGGAAACCACTTCATTAGCCACACAAACACACACACACACACACATATATATATATATATTCATATGATTTTATTTAGGGTGGTATCAAAAAATCAACTTAGTAAGGGTATCATTGACATATAAACTACAATAAAATCATGGCTTCCAAGAACCGTGATTTTTAGAATTGAAAACAAACATGAATAATCTCTCCAAAAATATCATTAAATTAAGAGAAAATGATTTATCCACTTTCCCAAAAATTTCAGATTAATAAATTTTCTTATATATTTTAATAAAACCATTATTATCTATCGATTGGATGGAAAGGTATTCAATCCCACACATTCACATAAATAGTTAGAGAAGGAAGATTCCCTACCTTAATGAATCATTCTAATCCTCTGAGAGCAATATAATGAAGGAGAAACCACTAGGAAACCACAATCATGCTGCAGAGCCTCAGATCAAACTAAACTATACTAAGGGATCATCAAAACCATATAACCTACTCACCTTGATCAAAACATAAACACCACTAAAAATCCATAAAAGAAGAACAAAAGTAAACAAGGGTATAAAGAGGATAATCCACATCAGAATGAAAATGATCGACCTCTGGAAGACAATGATTGATGTTAGTGGAAATGGGATGGAAGATCCTCTAAATTGAATAGGGTTTTCCAAACAACAAAGAGGTAAAAAATAAATTGGGTGGGCTCAAATATTTATAAACAATATGTACCTCATCTAACTCAAGGAGTTAAACACATATTCACAACATGAATTTTCTTGACACCCTCAAATTCAGGCAGAAAATTCATGTAACATCAAACCTAATGAACTTTATCTAATATTCATGGTGCCTCAAGATGTAAATAATTCATGTTATGAACAATTTCTTCATTGTGTGAGTTTAATAAAATTAAAACCCCCCATCTGATGTTTCAAACCATTAATCAGAGGCCTCTTTTTCACAAATAATCCTCCCACAAAGTGAATACATATTCACGTTAGGAACTGCCAACTATAGAAATTTTTTTTCTTTAAATCCAATAAACCATCATCGAGATTCCCAAAACACTTCAAACTACCAAACTGACAATGTAACATGCTAATAAAGAAAAGAGAATTACATAGTGAATAATCCGAAAAATATGACTAATTTATTTAAATTTGAATTTAATTATGAATTATTTAATTTAGATGTCAATTAATTATAATTAAATATTGGATCTTGTGGTGCGAACTAGGTGTGTGAGGTATGATTCATGGTGTTTAATAGCTTTAGAAAACCCATCAAATTGTAGTTTTAATGAAGGTTTTCCTTCAATTGAGGTAAGTGGTCCATAGAAAATGCACTAGGATTTATCATTTTCATAATGGAATATGGATTTTGGTCTAACCCCCATAGGCAGTAGAACATAAAATTAAATCAATTATTAAATGAATAAATTTAATTATTTTATTATTTTATTATTTAAACTATTTATTTAATTAAACCAATATTCCTATTTATGGACTATGCCAGGTGTATGAATCTACCGTGGAATCTTAAGATAGCTTAGAGTCATTGTATCATTGAGCTAGTTTGGGTGATTAAACCACAAAAATAGGACATAAGTGACTAAGATGGGTCATTATCCATCTCCAATGTGTTACCTATAAGGATATACATATTATAACTATGATATCATAAGGTGTTTAGGGACCAATGTAGTGTTCCTTATAATGTGTGGACCTAAAGGACCCCATGTATGGAGCCTTTGTGGTGTATTGACCTATATGATCTGATGTTGGGTACCCTTCCTATATAATGACCTAGGGACCCTAGAATTTTCCTTAGTGGTCTCATGACCCTCATGAATATGTGTATAATTTGGTTAGTGATGGTTGGGTTTGACCATGGATCTCATATCAATTCTTTAAGATTGTTATGGTTGTGTGCAAGTTTGGACAGCCTATTGGGAGAAAGATTTTAGATTGTATTAATTGTTAGGAATATGTCCTCCCTTATTGAGGATATGTGTTTGTATATATATATATCTATATATATATATATGTCGATGCATGATACGGCGTACGCCTCCATGGATGTTTTCTTGCATATAAAATTCCCTCGAGGTGGACTTTTATCATAAATGGAAAACACCCATTTTAGGATGGTTGATTATAACAAACAAAATACCCTTATGGGTGGTCATGAAAAATACCCTAGTATAGAGGATTTAATACAAAATGATCGCCCCTTTTAGGGTGGTTTTGAACCTTCTAGCGGGGGCACCATGGATTTGGATCTGGGATTATTGGTTTTGGTTAGAGGAGATTATTCCTACTATGTTATTGATACCATGGGCTTGTGGGGACCTTGGTGGGTGTGGTCAATTAGACCGCACTATTGAAGCTCTAATTTCAGAAACCATTGGCCACTGGCGTTGAGCATTCCCTAGGTTGTGACACCGGGACAGAGCATTCCCCGATGAATTATCTTTTATACCAGGGTAAGTTTATTTACCATGTCATTATCAATGAATTTCTGGGTGAAAGACCCATACGACCTTATTATTTATAGAAGGTTCCAGACAACATACTCAGAGAATCTTTGGTAATGGTCATAATAGGTATGGTTGACCAGGTTCATGAAGCTAAGGATTAATGGGGTTTTTTAGTAGTTATTTATTAATTCATAGCATGTCATGTGAACATATCAATGCATTTTTGGTATGTATCAGACTGTATTGGTGGTTCCCTACTTTTTTTTAACCACACCTAGATCGAACTGTAATTATGCTTGAGAACCTAATTAGTGTCCCATATGGTTATAGGTATTGGTTGGGTTGAGGCATGATATCTGATCATCGAGTAAGATGGCTCAAAATTTGGATATTGAGAGGAAGTGGGGGATGTTGTTGGTAGTAGGGTCTCATTTTTATTTTATATTTTTTTTATTATATATATGTGATCAACCTAGTGGGTGATCTATTTTGTATGCAATTATTTCATCATTTTATTTATTATCAAATGTTTTTGTTATTTTATCATCTCCTTACTAAAATGGTTATAGTTTTTCTCTGATACTTCATTATCTCTTTTATGATTTTTCACTCTCATATAGGGGGTATAGACCCCCCCCCCCCACGGTACCTCCTTAGACCCTTGCTGCTATTCGATAGCCTCTAGTGTACTGGGGGATGCGATTAAGATCATATTGCACCACTAAACTTATTATTGTTCATAGTGAGCCGGTGTAGGACGTTATAGAGCTTAAAATGAGTATATAAGATTCTTTTTAAAACTTTATTTTTCATGACCTATAACTTTACAATACAACCAAGAACATGGAAAATTTTCATAAACAATAATAATTAATACTTGACTTAAAAAAATTAATAATATAAAGAGTAATTAATTAATAATTACATATCTATTTATTTTTAATTTCAATGGTAATCATTATTACTTCTAAGATTAATTATTGTTAATACTAATGTTAATTTTATTAATTATATTGTAAACAATTTTTATTTCTGATATTATTTACTACAAATTATAATTATATATAATATTTATTATTTTTAACTACATTATTAATTAGTATATTATTTATTATTAATTACTTTATAAATTAAAATATTATTTAGTATTAATTGAAATTTTTTTAATAGATTATTAATTCTAATATTGATTGTTATTAAACCAAACATTAATTATTAGTATTTATAATTTTAATTTAAATTAGTAAAATTATAAATTGAGTAAAATATCTATTATTATTAATAAAATTATTATTTTTTTGTTATTATCAATTCCTTTGAAAATCACTATTAATTAAATGTTAGTAATTACTTCATTATTATTAAATTCACTACTTATTTCTGTTATTATAAATTAATAATTTATTATAATAAATCACCCTATAAGGTATTGGAGGTTATAATAAATGTCAAAACACACACACCTAGGCCCATAAGGATAGGCCACACACCCCCTCTAAGGGTTGAATAGCTCTATAGAAATCCCAATACATTGATTAGACTGAATTTCTGGTGAACTAAAGACCATTACATGAGTATGTGCTCCTTCCAACATCAATCTTACATCACCACCTTCTATCACTGCCTACATCACCACCTCCATCAGAAAGCCCCCCCCCCAAGAGGCTACTTGGATTCAAACCCTAACCTCTAAGATGTTTAGACCAGTTCTTAGTACAATTTGATCATGGATGATTCCACAAATTGGACTTTCCAATGTGTATTATTATTATTACATAAAAATAATATTTTTTTGAAAAATATATACAATAAAAATGGATTGATTGAAATGTATTAACACAAGGTGTGTAAAATATATGAATCTTGAGTGAACATTTTTCAAAAAAGACAAATTATTTTTTAAAAAAATAAAACCTCGTGTGTGAAGGAGTTCTTTTCACATAGGGACAAATTTTGATAAATAAATTTTACCCAAAACCATTTAAATAATTATTTTTTTAAAAAATAAAAATTAAATTAAATTTATTAATTACATCTCAAAAATGATTTTTATTAGTATTGAATCTTGAAACATATTTTTTTATTCAGGAAATATGAAATGTTTAGTGTGTTTAAACATCGATATATATTTTTTATTTTTTAAAATAAATATAAACAAATATATTATAAATAATTTATAGATCTTGAGTACATTAATACAATATTTTTTTTAATTTTTCATGTGTTTTAATTTTATTCAATATTTAATCAAATTTTTATTTGTTAATTTTTTTATTTTCAAAGATATGATTCATATTTGAACAGTTCAAAATATTTTTTTATTCATTTTAAAAAATATTTTCATATAAAAAAATTCATTTTTAATGGTGGATGAAATATTAAAAATAATTTTTGAAGAGATACTAATGATAATAACATATTTCATTCTTTTAAAAAGTGACATTTAAAAATCTCACTTTTTAAATTCATGCAGAAATGTAATTAAATGAAAAATTTTCATTTTAATAAAAAAATTAAAATTTTTTTATTAAAACATTTCATGGATAACTATTTTCAAGATCAATTTTTTATAATATGCCAAATGAAACCTCAAAATGGTGAATGAAATTTTTGTAAGGTGATTTATTATTGGATATTGGAATTTAATATGGAAACCGAAGGCAAAGAATAAGATAAAAAAATTGAAATAAATTAATGTGCCACTAATTAGTTTGGTACCTAACATTTTTAGTGAATAAATATGCCCACAGTTTGTCACCTTTTCCTTTTATTTCAATTCCATGTATGTAGTAATTTTAACATTACTTAGGTAGAAGATATATTCCTAAAAAACATCAAACAAATATTTATATATATATATTTTATGAACTGAGCCATGTCACTAACTTTAATAACCCATAATACTTTAGGATCCTAACAAAAACAATACAATTATCAATTTTTAAATTAGAAAATTTCAACAGTATTTTTATAAGAAACCGTGAAATGTTATATTTTGTGTTTTATTGTTTTGGTATAAATATAAGTGTCCAAATTTTTTCTTTTAAAAAATTTTAATGATTTTTCCTAATTTTTTTTTCTAATCATGTAAATTTTGATTGAATTATCAAATTAAATTCTATCATTTCTTGATATATATAATATTGACATTTATATATTGTCATGAAATTTATTTTTTTATGGAATTACTAAACATAAATTTTGAAAATAAATCATTAACAGGGAAATTCATATTGTCTTATTCTTGTTCACACATTGGCATAGGACTCGTGAAATTAGATAAAACATCATTAAAATTAATAATCATTTAAGGTGATGTGTGTTTTCCTTGGATTTTCGATTATATTCCCTCCTTTATAAATATTCATATTGAATTTTATATAGATCTACGTTACTGACAAATAAAATTTTTCCATGATTCCACTTACATTAAAAAAAATAAATCTATTTGATTATATTATTATTAATGTTTTCTTTTGAGAATTATTTTTATTTTATTAATATTTTTACAATTAAAAAAATGCCTTAAAGGACATTTCCCTATAGTTTAATTTCTCTAATATAATTAAATGAGCATATTTCATAAGAAAGAAAGAAAATAAAATTCATTTTGTTAACTGACATTAAATTTTGCATGAAACTTAATGAATTGGAAAAACATTTTTCATTTGTAATTTTATCAATAAATTAATTTTGGATAAAAAATTCTTCATTTTTAAAATTTAATATTTACTGAGCTATAATAGATTAACATTTCTCACCACTCAAAAATCATTTCTAAGCACTAAAAAGTGATGAGAAAGTTGATACTAAGAATGAAGGGATCCTTTCTCAATGCTGAAAAAGTATCATTTCTCAATGCTTTTTAGTGTTGAGTAATTCCACAATTCATTACTATAAACACATTTTTTGTTTTTTCATCCCCAAAACTAAAACATAAAAAAATATGAAATAAAAAAATTTATAATATATATAGTATATAAATATATTTATTCCACTACATATTCATACATGAAATCATTTATATAAATTTTATAAATATAATAAATAATTACATAGAGTGTATCAATGAGTCAATACTCTTTTGAATTTTTAAAAAACCTTAAAAATCATCATCTAATTGAAATGAAAAAAATATAAATGAGTAATAATAAACTATAATTATTTTATTAAGAACACTATATAAATTTAATTATGTCTTGAAGTTGAATAGTATGCATTCGGTCATACTATTATCATTATCCATCATAATGATGTGAAATTATTTACTACATATCACAAATGATTCAATAGTGATTTTTATAGTGTTTGGATAAAATATTATTGTGTTTATTAAGTTTTATATTTGGGAAATGTGCTTTGATCATATTTAGGACAAAAATGAATAAAAACACATTAGTTTATACTGAATACACTACATTTGATAATAATTTTTGGTTCATTCTTATATTCCATGTATGAATAAAATATCATTTTTCAAGAGTTTTATGAAAATATGGTATCATTTAGTTAGTTTGGGTATATGGTGTGTGTTTTGAACAAAAATACCTCTTTATACTAAAAATAAGAACATTTAGTCATACCATCAACACCACATATTGGATTGATGAAAGGTTAATTCCATCATGTTATAAATGAATGAACTATAATTTTAATATAGTTTCACAACAATCCTAGCATGTTTTTCATGTTTGGAATATTAGATGTGCGTGTTGACCTTATTTAACTCATAAAATATCTAATTACATATATGTTACTAGTTCTACACAGTGAACCAAAATGAGGTTATTGTTAGTGTAGGTTATTTTATATTATATTTTATTTTATTTTGATAAATTTAAAATCCCTTTATATATTTTTTTTAATTAAAATCGTTTAATTTTTATCATTTAGTATTTAATCTTTAAATTGTTTTATTTCAATATTTTTATTTTATAATTATTTTTTATAATTTTTAATTTGAATATAAAGGTTTTAATTTCCGTATTTCAAAATTTTGTTTTTTATTTTATTCTTTTTTTGTAATTAAATTATTATCCTATTAACAATTATTTTTAAATATTAATAATAGAAATTTTTGGAAAATTTGATTTGTCTGCATACCCTTACGCATGGAGTGTGTGTTGCATTAAGGTAATATGATATTACCCATACATGTCTTGTTAACCATATGTGGGGTTTAGAAATCCAAAACCACCCTTATGAAATCTGTGGAAAGATCAAACTTACCCATACATAGATTAAGTATGTTGTGTAATGGTGACTGGGTTTTACCCTTACACATGGTTAACAAATTCACAAGCACATTTATGTAAACCATAGAAATAGTGGCTTATTATTAAATAAGCATTAAAAAATGGGAGTTATACTTATGTAACTCTTAGACTACCGTTAAAAAAGGTATGAAATACATAGGATTTCCTAATTTATGTATAAAGTTATCCTTACACAAGTATAACTTTACACTTACATGGGTATTAAAAAACATAAACTATCATTAAATGAATTGTAAATAACTTTTATGAGAGTATGGAAAGTTAAAATATTCCTTTATATAGCCAATAATAAATCCTATTTACATATACATAACTACTTATATGCATTCATTACCATTACACAACATGATAAAACTATTTGTATTCATTTTATATCAGTTTAAAGTTTTATTTACACATAATTTAGAATTCTAAACATACCATTATATGGATTACATGTTTTATAACTTACCCCTACTCTACATTGGAAAAATATAGGTTACCTTTACATACAATATAGAATTGTAGTTTTTCCATTATTATTTCATGTAACATACCATTATGTAAAAATGGAAATTTATAGTTTATTATGTTTAACTAACATCATATTAAATTGATTTTATGCATGTTTATTACAAGTGTTTAAACAGTATTAATGATTATACAAACTCATATTAATGATATTCAACCGATGTAAAGTGTTTTTATAGTGTTTTAAACATATTCTTATGAATATAAATTATATTCTTTTTTTATTTTTGCTTTGTAGAAATTGGCTATGTGATCCAATCCAAAAACACCAATATAGAATATTTTCCTAAATGATTTGGATAGGTGGATCTCATTTGGATACGTCACACCTCTAGCAACATGGGAATGTTCAAATATATGAACCATTTGGATCAGTATATTTTTCGACATGAATAAAAGTTTTTCATGAATTTGAGATATTCTAGATTTCTCAAAATTGTATGGCACGAACTTTTTATTTATTATACTGATAAACATTTTAATTGGAAACTTATCAAAAATAGTTTAACTATTTTATTACTTTTTAAAATACATATTTTTGATAAATTATCATATTGTATATGTTTTGGAGTCTTTCATGAATGATTAAAATAGTGAGAGAACTCATTGATAATGAGCATGATAATTCCAACTGTAAGAAAATGATATTATTCAAGGTACAAATATTCTATAACCCATAGAATAATGTGATTTAATTTCTATATTACCCTTCATACTCCAAAAATGTCATGGAGTTAACGATGTAGGATTATCCATTGTAATGTGATCAATAGGTATCATTCTAAAATAAACTCGATATAATTTTTTTGACACTTGTTACATCAATTTCAAGCTCTATATCCTTTATTTGACTACTACTTTATTGGTGCAATCACAAAGTATATCATCATTTGATAATCTAGTAATAAAGTGATCAATGTTTTATGCTACATTGACATTCTTCTTTATCTACTTTACTATTTTTATTCATTTAATTCTATCTTTCTTTGAAATTTATTATCTTATTCTAGTTATTATAAAGTGATGGTTTATACTTTTCCTAATAAAAATTATGATATACATTGTCATTATAGAAACCAAAAATATTTTTTTTGGGTTGTGAATGGAGAACATCATTCAGGGTAGATTAGGTTGGGACTCCTATAAAATTTTATCCATTGGTTTCACCTCTCATAATTGTAAAAGAGAGTATCTATAAATATGCCATCTCCCCATTAAAAGTGAGGGGTTTTAGGGTGTGTCGATCTTCTCCCTAATTAGAGAAGATTTAATAACGGACTAAGATCGTTAAGATACAAACCGCTATAAAAATAATGTACTTATATTTCATTTCCACTATATTATATTATGAACATTTCACTACATGGTTAATTTATTCAATATTAAAATCTAATTTATTATTTATGTTAATAGTTTTAAAAGGTATATTCACCCCCTCTCCCTCTAGTACATTATTTTCATCTACCTTAGACCAATAGTGATGTTAATTATTATGTGTAAAAAATGAATTAAAAATAATTTTCTATTATTTTTATGACAATATTTGTGAATGTTCTCACATTTGAGTAGTTAACACGTGGTTTGACCAAAAATGGCTTTTTATATAAATAACAAACACTTTTGGTGACATCATCCACCCATTGCATCAAAATGATGTGATGTTAATTCCTAAATTTCATAAATGTATGAAATATTATCCTTTTGTATTTTGAAGAAAATTTGAGCATGATAGATCAGTTTTTAGTATGTGGTTCACATTTTGAACTTATTTGACACTTAAAATTGAAAAATAATCTTTTGGTCATTTTGACTACAATACACATCTAAATGATGTGTGGATTATTCCTACTGGTCACAAATTAATAGGATATCCTTTCCCTAGTGTTCTGTGATGATCCAATATAATTTTCTAGGTTTTGACTACGTGACACACATTGTGAACTAAAATTTAATTTTGTATTGAAAATATGAAATTTCAGTGATACCATTCAAAAAAATTACCATGATGTGCATTTAATCCTGACATGTATCAAATTAATAACTGTTCATTTTTGTTGAGTTTCATGAAAACCATATTTTTTCCTATTTTGATTATGTGATGCATGTTTTGATCTTGTTTAACACCTAAAATGTAATTAAACATTACTTTTTTCTGAGTATATGACACATCAGAATGACATGTAATTAATTCTTACATGACAAAAATAAATCAATGATCATTTTTATAGACTATGATGAAAGTAGAAATGTGTTTGATTAGTTTTGAGTATGTGACATGAGTTTTTAACTAAAATAACTATTTATATTGAAAACATGTACTATCAATCACATTTTCCACCCTATGTCTGGAAAAGTTATGTGGTTAATTTACACATATCAAAAATGAAAAATTAATCATTTTCATATATTGTGAAGATAATAAGACCATATTTGATCATTTTTGAATATATAAAGTATGTTTTGAGCTTATTTGATATATAAAAAAAATATACTTTATATCATGCTTACTATACTACATGCCAAAATGAAACGTGATTCATTCTTATAGGTAAAAAATTAATAGAACTTACTTTTCCTATAGTTTCATGGTAATAAAATATTGTTTGATCCATTTTGAGTATGTGATACAAATTTTGAACTAAAATATCATTTTTTATATTGCAAACACAAACATTCATTCATTCCATTCACACTGCATGTAATAATGAGATGAGTTTAATTCCTATATATTAAAAATGATCCAATAATCATTTTCCAAGAGTTTCATGATAATAGGAGTATATTCTATCATATTTTACTATGTGACCCGTGTTTTGATCTTAATGAACACCTAGATTAAAATATTACCATTAGGTTATTCAGACTACAAAATGCATCGGAATGATGTGAGGAAAAATCCTACATGTCACAAATAAATCAACTACCACCATCAAATATTTCAACTATTATACAAGAAATTTTTATCATTTTTGAAAATGTGATGTTTCTTTTGAACTAAAACAACCTTTTTATATGATAAAAAACACTTTTAGTTGCACCATACACCCTACACATTGGAATGATATATGGTTAATTCCATAAATTTTCCAAATCAAATTATTATCATTGTAAAAGAGTTTGATAATAATCAAATCATATTTAATAGTTTTTCATTATGTACTTTCAATTTGAACTTATTTAACACATAAAATGGAAAATTACCTTTAGTTCATTCAAACTACACCATGAATTGAAATAATGTGAGTTTTAATCTAACATGTCACAAATGAATAAATGATCATTTTCCTACAGTTTCATTATAATATAAGGTCATATTCTATGTTTTGAGTAATTAACACAAATTTTGAACCGAAACAACATTCTTTATTTTGAAACCATGCATGTTTAACATATAAAAACAAAAAAAGAAAATAAACTATAAATAAATACATTTTAATTAATAAATATATGGGATTATAACTCCCAAAAGTATTGTTACATTTTTTCATTGAGTTTATAATAGTTTTATATATATAAATAATAAAATCACATCCCCAAAATTGGAATAGAAATTGTTCATAAATAATTTAATACAATATTTTAGACATAGAACATATTTAATCTTAAAGTAGAAATTAATAACCAATTGTGTCTGTGTCATATTTTCAATGACTAGAAAGTTGTTGTATTTCAAATCCAACAACCACACAAAGAAACAAGAGTTGATTCTTATATGAAAAAAATATTTTTTTACATATAAAAAAGAGCTTTAGTTACTTATTGTGGTTATTATATTTTACAAAAAACTACCATCTTGTTATTTCCGAACACAATCTTACATGATTATATATACCCTTTATAATGAAACACTTTTTTTAATTCTATTTTTATTCAACATTCTATGAAATTTAACAAAATTTTCAACGCATAGAATCAATATAAATGTTAATGATAGTTAATGAAAATATAAATGAATTTATAAACTATAGAAAAATAATTGATCTATATTTTTTCATCTTTAATAGGGTAGTATCATGTGGTGAATAAAATATTTTCTATATCACAAGTTAGGAAAAAAGGTTACAATATGTAATCTTATTATTGAATATAAATAATATGAAAAAAATAGATGATATATATAAAAAATATAAAGTTACAATATATATGTATTTTATAATTTCAATTTTCTATTTAGTGGTTGACCTATTTTTCTCACATTATGGACTACCCAAATTCCCTATTTATATTCATATCTAATATACAATAAATCATCTCTATTAAGTCCAGTAAAAGAGCCTTTTATGTTCCAAGGAAATGATATTCATCTAATAAATTGAAATTAGATGGTGTTTTTTATTTTTTAAAAGACAAATCAGGGAATTTTTATTTATAGGATCATAGGTATAAAACATCTACACATTTTATGATTTCATTATGATTTTATCTACTTTTTATCAGTATATACTAAAATTACCTTTTTAAAATCTCAATTCATAATATTTTTCTGTAATATAATTATAAACAAATCCTTATATAAAAATTTTCACGTGAAATTTCATATAGTAAATATCTTATATTTATAATTTATTTATAAGTATGTCAAATTCACATAAATTGAATTTATATCGTTAACACGTGATATGTGTATACCTTTAACCGCAATAATGAATTGATTTTTTTGAAATATTCTACATTATTCATCTGGATTTTTGTATATTTTATTACCATTAATTATGTATATATTGTTGTATAATACAAAAAACACTTATTCCATTTTTTTAACCATCACAATTTACCACAAGTGGATCTAAGACTCCTTTCATAATTTTTTAAAAATTTGGTTACTATACTACGTAATAAACTATTTTTTGTGTCTATTTGATATCAAAACATTATCCCATATTTGATTCAAATTCCTAAGAATTTTCTTATGAGTCTGATCATATGGAAAAACAATTTCACTATTATGAAAAAAAATAGGTGATCTTGTTTCCAGTCTATAATAGATATTGTCACAATATATATTCCTGAAATTCCTTCTCCTTTTATTTTCCCATCATAGTGAGATTTTGAAGGACCAATTTTATCCACATAAGATAGATATTCATTACATATTTTAATATCTAGTTATATAATATAACACTCCAAAATACAAATGTTTGGATGAATTTTATTTTTGATAGAACCTTTTAATATTTTCATAATGAATTTGATTGGATACGTATATATGAAGTTTATAGGGATACAAAGTCAGATTTCTGTTACTAAAGAAACTATAAAGTGAACCATGATATCAAAGCATGATGGTAGAAAAAAAATCTAAATCACAAAATGTAACATCAATATATTTTCAATTATTGGAAACATCATCATATCAATAACATTTATGGATATTGATTTTAATAAACATAGATTAGTTATTGTGGGCTTAACATTTTTATGAAATATTTATTATATTTCCACAGGTAAAATAATAGTGAATTAAAACATTAAAACATATTATTTTATTCTTTTTAAATTAGTATATTTTCTCTATATAATATTCATGAGGTTTTATGAATACCCATATGGGACCATTACACCATTTTAAATGTTATATAACTAAAATACATTCTTCTTATAATGAGTGTAAGCTATTATAAATAGAAAATATCATCTCCCCTAATTAATTGAGAACAAGACTTCTATAATTCTCATTATAATTATGTATCACCTAGAAATAATGATATCAATGGTATTCCTTTATTTATTTAGTAACATTTTTATTACACTACGATAAGATCCTGAGTTTTTCAATGAGGTGGAGGTCTTTTATTTTAAGTTAAAAAATCATTTGTGTTCTATTTTGGTTTATATCCTTAATCTGGGATGATGGGCTAGTTGGGTTGTTTTGGAAGGAATGAAACTAGGTGATGAAGGAATTATTCAATCCATTTACATGATTTTTATTTGTTATACATTGTGTGTACTCTATAAATGGCATGTATTGGACGAGTTAGGCCAATTCAAAATGTGTAATGAGCTTTCCCTAGAAGAGAAATCATGACATACACATGATTTCTGATGAAATTACATGCCATGTAAATGGTTATGGTCATTTTTTCAATGAAGAGGTATGGATTCATTTTTTGACTGAATCCAACCCCTATGTCCTTCCTCATAAAAATATTCTATTAAATCCTAGAGTAATTCTTTGGTACCATTTCCTAATCCAGACTCCAATTCATCTACCTCAGGTCTCATTGGATGAACATTATTATGATATCCAATGCAAAGGATTCTTTCATTATTATTTCTATCAATGGTTCTATTTTTGTGAAAGATAATATGCCATATTTTAATAATATTTATCCATTCTTCCTTTTATTTTGATTCGGAACATGTTTGGAGCTAATATTGGATGAGTATTCTACCACAGACTTATGGTAAGTGGTCTATACTTTATCCCACAAAATCCACCTATTTTATATCTAGTTTCAAATTTTATGCACACTAGAATTTATGGGAATGGTTCCTAAAATTAATTGAATGACTTGAATAAGTTATGTGAAACTTTTTCGGTTTCCCACTTAATACAATGATATAGTTGGAAGTTGTCAACCTCAACCCGGTTCACCCATGAGGTGTTTTTATGTTTCTTCCACTTGATTTGCCACCTTGTTGGATGTATGTATGAGATATCTATCATAGTGGGATATTCAATGAGTTAAATGTAATACGTGGAGGGGGATTATTCCTCATTTCCATGTGTTTACATGTTTTTAAAATGGTTAATGGTTCATATGGAAAAAGTGGAATTAGTTGGAATAATGAATGGATTTTGTATGATTATGAAATGGTTTATTAAGTGACTAATGTTTGGATTTTATTATATTTAATCCCATAGTTATTTATACCCCATGGATTAAGAACTACATCAAATTTCATGTATATTTCTACTCTATGGAAACTGAATTATATTAGGTGTTGTGGAAATTTATAGTCCCTAAATCTGGATTATATGGGATTCATTAGACATTACTAACACATGGATCTGGTTTTTGGTTCTGAAAATTTATAACATTTCACAAGCTATTGAGGGTGTCGTGTAAATTTATACTCCATAGATCTGGCTCAATGGTTCTAACACTAGATCACTCCAAAAAGGCCATAGTGGATAATTTACAATACTTTTCTGTTGACACCTATTATGGGCGCTTGATCACATTTTGATATGGGAAATATTGAAAGAGACAAATGTGACATGAAAATCAATTTGAACACATAGAATGAATAAATATTCTTTCCCTTAAAACAATACAACAAAAATTAAAACTGATGTGCAGTGACTAAATATATGGGCTGGAAAAATAAATGTTGACGCCGTAAATTTTAACAAGTAAAACACAATGAGGGAAACCCCCTATGAGATATTCAAAGATTAAAAATAAACTAATAATGAATATTTCATAGATTATACTACCAAATATATGTGGGATAACAAAAATAATACTTCGATAAAATAACAGATCAATGAAAAAAAGAAGATGCAGTATGAAAGTATCCTAAAATAAATGAAAAGACCTGATAATGAAACCCAAATAGATCTGATTGTGAAAGGATAATGTTAGATGTCTAAATAAAAAGGTTCATAATAAAAGCACTAGGATTAGATCAAAGAACACCACAAATTAAATGTCACGACCCGCCCTCGGGGCCTGTCCCGTGACTACCCAAAGCCCGCCTTCCATAGGCTAGGGGCTGGTGACTAGCACCAAAGGCGTAAATCCTGATAACTGGGAAGCCATTGCCTTTATAATAGTATACAAAACACCACATAGTACAAGCGGAAGTAAAAAACTAAGTTCAAAAGAATATGCTGAAAGTTAAATGGGCCAGAATACAAACCCAACTGAAGGTACAGCTACAACTGAACGATAGTACAACAGAAAAAGACAAACAGCTGGAAGAAAGGAAGCAGCTCCTGGGTCGTCCTCCTCGGATCCTACCTGAAGGGTAGGTACAGATGGCGCAGCTCCTAGATCGTCCACCACGGATCCAACCTGAAGGGTAGGTACAGATATCTTCCACAGCGCTCTCACCCGTCAACCTACTCCGAGTGTCGTCTCGCCGTGAAGTCCACCTCCGGGTACTGACTCGTCGTGTAGTCCACCTCCGGGTACCATCTAGTCCTCGAACACTCGGCCTCTGTCAGCACTGAAATCGTCTGCAACCAACACAACGAGGTGCAGGCATAGCCCGTGCAGGGGTGAGTATAACGATACTCAGTAGGGACCCCGAGACCATCATGGTATCACTGAAACCAACAAGGTTAACCAAAAAGAAGATCTCAACAGATAACCTCTACTTAGGTATATACTCATGCATATACCTAAGTTATCAAGTAACCCATCTCAAACATGAGGAAAACACCAAGATCATGAAATCAATGGATAACCACTATCGAGATATATTCTCATACATATACCTAAGTTATCAAGTGACCCATCTCATTCATGAGGTAAACACAAAGGTCCAAAGTCTCAGCTCAAACCACGATTTTCATTATCGAAACTGTAACTGCTGAAGAGCCCCATCTCTGGAGTGTACAATGGTCCTGTCATGACTCTGAGGTACTGCTCACTAACCTAAGACTGCTGAGGTACTCCTCCTGTAGAGTACCGCGGGTCAGCCACCCGAACACAGTAGTGCTTCCCGCCGGGGTATGTCACCCAAACACAGCAGTGCACACCCCCTAGTATCCTGCTGAGGTACTCTCCGGACGAGTACCGCGGGTCTGCACTGTCACACAGGTAGTGCTCCATCCAACATGGGTCTGCACCTCACAAATTAGTTCTTTGTCCACTGGGCTAGTCGATTCACTCCAAGTCGAGTCGGTCAAGTAGTCGTCAGGTCTCAGTCGGCTACACGGTCTCCGTACTCCGCACGCTCGTCTCTGGGAGGGTCTGCTCCACGAGCTATAGGTCAATACTCCAAGTATCTCAAAGTCCCATGAAGAAGTATCTCAAAGGACCGCCTCGTCATAGGGGTCTCAATGCAACAGACGGCGCGTCAATCGGACACCCGGTCTGTGAGTTACTAGCCTTTTCGTCCCAGGGGCCCGATTGGTTTCGTGTGCGAACCAATCCGACCGTATCTCAACTGTACCCCGAACTCTCATAGGGTATACTCATAGGGACCGTTTCTCAACGTGATCACCAACACCACTGACGGTTCGTCAAACAGACGTCCAGTATGAAAGAAATCAGCTTTTCTGTTCCAGGGGCCCGGTTGGATATCAGGTACAATCCAACCCGACCACTATCCAACTGCATCCAAAACTCAGGCGAAGTATGCCAAAAGTTCCTTCTCATCAAGAATAATTCAACGAGATAGACAGCGCGTCAATCGGATGCCCGATCTGTGAGTTATTGGCTTTTTCGTTCCAGGGGCCTGGTTGGTTTCGTGAGCGAACCAACCCGACTGCACTCCAACGGCATCCAAACCTCGATCGGAGTAAGCCAAAAGATCCGTCTCACTTATAGGAATCCATCAAAGTCGACGGCACGTCAATCGTATGTCCGGAGCTCAAGTTATGAGTGTTTCCGCTCCGAGGGCCCGGTTTCTTTCGTATCCGAACCAAACCGGCCGAAACAAAAGTGTTCCGAAACTTTGAGTGAAATATACCGAAACGAACGTCTCGATCCAAGGATCGCATCGCTGCTGACGGTGCGTCGATCGGAGGTCTACAGCTCATGATATGGGCGAAAGACCGTGAGGGGTCCGAAAACAGTGGGTCTGGACCCGGCCCGACCGGCCAGCCGCGGCTCGGCCAGTGCGGCCGAGCGGAAGCCGCGGGCAGGGTGCGTGGCTCCCCCACCCTCACCGCTAATTGAGGCCGGCGGAAACCGCCAGCCCTCCGGCGGCGCGCCGCCACCCGCCTTCTGCGGACCACCGGACTCGCTCCGTTGGTCCGTTCCTCCTGCCGTATTCGCCAACGGTCCTCCTGGGACCCGACCTTCACTACGAAGGGATTCAAATGCCATAGCGGCCTACTTTGTCATCGTCCATTGATATGCACGTTAATTAACAAATGTACCGTCTTTGTGGTTTTCCGACGCGACGTGATGGTGTCGCGCCCCTTCGTCGCGGCCCGACTCCGGCCACAGTTCCTTTGCGGTTCTTTGGCACGGCTCGACGGCGCCGTGGAATTGGTTCAAAAATTTGAATGTGCGGCGTGACGACGTCGTGCATTTCTTGCCGCTCAATCCCACGCGGTGCGACGGCACCGCGTCACTTTCATTCGATCCGCAACAACAAGAAAAACAATAGGGAGGGGGCGGTCGTGTTTGTGTGGTCCGTCCTCCTCCCATTAACTGATATCATGCGGTCCAAATAAACGCGGAAAAAAAGATGGAAGAGAATCACGTAAGGAAAAAATCAGTTAAACCCCCTATATATTATCCCGAATCAAGAATTCCCAAACCGTAACATAATCTTCACTGATCAACTTAATATTTAGTTGATCCATGTTCTTATAATTAGAGGGGAGTAAAAGAGGGTTTACAAATAAGTTCCCTACCTTGACAAAAGTTGATGAACGACGGTGTCGCGAAAAATGGCGTCGTTGGGTGAGGTTTCGTATATGCCGACGGAGAATGTCCAAGGAGGATGCAGCGTCTCCCTTCCTTTCATGTGGAGAGAAAAATTGAATGGCGTATTGTCGATGGCGAGTTTCCACATCGGTGCCTCCTCCTTTTCCGAGGAAAAAGAAGATGGAAGAAGAAGAAGAAGTTCTTTTAAAACTTACAAGCTCTCTTCCCTTACCCTCAACACCACAAAAGCCAGCCCATAACAAATAATGGTTCCACATTATTTAATCAACCCAAGCCAAGCATTTACAAAATGAATTCAAAATTTGAATTCACTTAATTAATGTGTGTGTTGTCTATAGTTAATGAGGGAGAGGGTGAGGAAATGAAAGGTTACTCAAATAAAGAAAGGTTTACAAAATTTAAGAGGGAGTTATGGAGTTTAAGAGTAATGTGAAGGGGTGGGGTTCGTGTGGGCCCCACCTCACCTTAAATCCTCCCATGGGTGGTTAACTCCATGTGGGTCCCACCCCTAACTCCCTTACATAGATTAAAACCACTTAAGAGAGTATCAAGTGTTGTAACACAACACTTAATCTACTTAACAAGAAAATAAAATACAATTGTAACAATTATATTTTATCCCTCACTTTTCTTAAAACAACACTTCCCTAGAAAACGCAACTCCAGAAAGGGTCTTCTTAAGTAATTACTGGGGCTGTGGTTCCATCGGTGCCCTCGGATTTCTAATCCGAGCACCGGTTCAGAAGATATAAAAACCCGCTCGTTCGTTCACTGAACGTACCCAAGCTAAACTTCGGAAATTGATTCTGGGCACACCGGGCCTCGGAATCTGGTGCCGTTAGAAACTGAGTTCTTGTAAAATTCCAAAGAAAATTAAGAAAAAAATTCCCTTGAAATTTCCGGGTCTTTAAATTACTCCCACCTCAGGGATTTACGTCCCCGTAAAGCTTCAACATAAACTAGGGTCACAAAAGTGGTATTGAGCACGCATCTGAGCCTTCCGCTCCCATGTGCTTACCTGGAGATTCCCATACTGCCAAAGAAAGCGCACCCGAGGAATCGACCGTCCTCATAGGATCTTGCTCCTGTCGATCCTCGATCCCCACCAGAACCTCCATGAAAGACATCCCATCACCATCATCCAGCTCCCCATGGTCGATGATCTGTGAAGGATCACGCACGTATCTCCTCAGTTGAGATACCTGGAAAAAGTCGTGCACCTGGTGCAACTGAGGTGGATGGGTCAAGCGGTAAACCACCTCGCCTACCCAGCTGAAGACCTAGAAAGGTCCGTTGAACCTAGGAGATAACTTGTCTCCTTGGCCACATCTCTGTAAACCTCGTCGAGGTGAGACCCGTATAAGGACATGATCGTCATCCTCAAACTCCAGAGGTCTCCATTTTCTGTTAGAACTGAAACTCAAATGACTACTACCACGAGGGTATGGTTGACTGACTCAAGAGTGATCGGTTGCACCCACTTGTGAAAGAGTTTATCCCATGCTTCCTGGGGTTTCCTTTTCGCCGACCAAGGAAAACCCATCCCGATGTTTGCCTAAAACCGTCAATTAGAGTATGAACAGTTATAGACCATTCCATACTCAAACTAACGTCGTAAGGGCTCGACGCTGCCACCAAGAGATTCCAACTGAAACTCTCTCCTCGAGGGTCTGACCACACCATCAGCGTAAGTGTGATTATCGAGCCTCCTCCCAAGGTATCTCCAGACGTGAGGGTCAAGTCCATGGCTTACCGGAAACTCTAGGTCTGGAACAAGATTTGTAAAAGCAAGGAATAATTCATATCGACGTCTGTTACTACAGCAGCTAGTAGTGGACACAGACTATCCCTTGAATCATTTTTAGAGCCATTGGTTCACACTCCTTGACCGCATGTAGTCGCACTCTTCCTCCGCCCTCCAGCTCCCTGAGCCTGGCGGGGATAACTAAGGCGGGTGATTGTATCATGATAAGATGTACACCACCTCATGCTGCTCTCCTAGATCTGCCTCCATGTCTACTGCTCCGCAGACTCATCTCTCCTTAAATCATCCTCTTCTTTAAACATTTAACACGCTCGAGTCTCTAAGACTAGAGTCGGTTTCCTGTTTCTTACTGCACTGTGCAGTCTTCATCCGCTCCTGGATGATCTGAAGGAGCTTCTAAAATTTCTCCTTTGCCGAAAAGAGAAACTCGGTCTCATCCCCTGGATGAATCACGCCCATTGCCTAATACAGTCAATCTTGACATAAATGACTCATTCACGCCATGGATGACTTTGTAAGGCCTCGACGTAACTAATAAGAGATCCAACTGTCACTCTCGCCTCCAAGGGTCGAGTCACACTGTCGGCATCAGTGTGAGGTCACTGGGTCTCCTCTAGTAGAAATATCGAAAGTGAGGGTCAAGTCAACAGTTTTAACCGGGACCACTCAGTATCAACCAAACAAAAGGACGGGAAAGCAAACAAAGATAAGTGCCTTTTTATTATTGCAGCTCATAGTACAAAGACACGAATACAACAACAGCATGTAACTAGAAGTACAAAGGATGTATCCACTAGTTCCTCTCCTGTCCACATGCTCCCTGAGCTCTACTGCCTTGTCCACTGCTCGTATGTTGCTCAAGCACCCGTAGCATGAGTAACACAGTCTGTTTCTGGCACTCCTAGCTTTGTTCCCACCCCGGGTGCCCCACACCACCGATCCTAAAACCCGAGATCGCCCAACTGCTGGTCTGGTCATCTTGGACCTCTACATCATCTGTCTACTACCCACAGATGACTCGGCTACGGATCGAAAAACACGCGAAAAAGGAAACAACTCCTGAACATGCTCAGGGTGTAGAGTACTGGCACAAACTCCACCCTGAATAAGGTCTCGAAGTCTTCCCATGCGAAGGTCATCCCATCGCAAAACTGGAACAAGTGGCTCCACCACCTGCCTACTTCTACCTGAAGAAGGCTGGCAGCAAAGATCACCATGAAGTTTGTCGGCGTCCCCACTAGCCTGAAGACTCTCACCATAGCCTCCAGCCAAACCTCAGCCACCTGCGGGTCCGTCTCTCCCCGGAACCTAGGTGGCCTCTGGCACTGGAACTCGTGCATTGCACTCAAGTGGCGTGCATCGCCTACTGCTACGGCGGGTGGCATCAGTGTCCCAATGTATGGTAGTACTGCTGGTGCCTCCACTGGTGCCTCAACTACAAGAGGGCCCTGTACCGAAGCCTCATCGCTCGGCAGGCTGTCAGTACGCACATCCCTCTGGGCTGTAGCTGGTCGTCCGAGAAAAGGCATCCTGAAAGAAACAACGTGACACGGTCAAATGACTATACCTGGTGAGTTGACCTTGTTTGAGCTGATATTTAAATAAAACTTCTGGAAACACACACGCAATCAGTGTTTTCATGCACAAAGTCGCAATTCAGTTGTCAGGGTCCTGGTGTATGGATACGTCGGCCGTCCGCACCAACACTGGACTCCCTGAACTGAAAACCACACTCGGTACCCTTAACACTATTGCTTCACAGAAAGAAAACATCAGAGTTATAAGTTCTGCAGTAGAACCGACTCCTCTGATACCAATTTGTCACAACCCGCCCTCGGGGCCCGTGTCGTGACTACCCCAAGCCCGCCTTCCATAGGCCAGGGGCTGGTGACTATCACCAAAGGCGTAAATCATGATAACTGCGAATTCAATGCCTTTATAATAGTATACAAAACCCCACAGAGTACAAGCGGAAGTAAAACACTAAGTACAAAAGAAAGTGCTGAAAGGTAAATAGGCTAGAATACAAACCCAACTGAAGGTACAGCTACAACTGAACAATAGTACAATAGAAAAAGACAAACAGCTGGAAGAAAGGAAGCATCTCCTGGGTCTTCCTCCTCAAATCATACCTGAAGGGTAGGTACAGATGGCGCAGCTCCTAGATCATCCACCACGGATCCTACCTGAAGGGTAGGTATAGATAGCTTCCACAACGCTCTCACCCGTCAACCTCCTCCGAGTGTCATCTCACCGTGAAGTCCACCTCCGGGTACTGACTCGTCATGTAGTCCACCTCTGGGTATCGTCCAGTCCTCAAACACTCGGCCTCTGTCAGCACTGTCGTCATCTACAACCAACACAATGAGGTGCAGGCATAGCCTGTGCAGGGGTGAGTATAACGATACTCAGTAGGGACCCCGAGACCCTCAAGGTCTCACTAAAACCAACAAGGTTAACCAAAAATAAGATCTCAATAGATAACCTCTACTTAGGTATATACTCATGCATATACCTAAGTTATCAAGTAACCCATCTCAAACATGAGGAAAACACAAAGATCATGAAATCAACGGATAACCACTACCCAGATATATGCCCATACATATACCTAAGTTATCAAGTGACCCATCTCATTCATGAGGTAAACACAAAGGTCATAAGTCCCATCTCAAAACAGGATTTTCATTATCGAAACCGTAACTGCTGAAGAGCCCCGTCTCTGGAGTGTATAGTGGTCCTGTCATGACTCCGAGGTACTGATCACTAACCTAAGACTGCTGAGGTACTCCTCCTGTTGAGTACCACGGGTCAGCCACCCAAACACAGTAGTGCTTCCCGCCAGGGTATGTCACCGAAACACAGTAGAGCACACCCCCTAGTAGCCTACTGAGGTACTCTCCGGACGAGTACCGCGGGTCTGCATTGTCACACAGGTAGTGCTCTGTCCGCCATGGGTCTTCACCTCACAAAGTAGTGCTCCGTCCACTGGGCTAGTCGACTCACTCCAAGTCGAGTCGGTCAAGCAGTCGTTAGGTCTCAGTCCGCTACACGGTCTCCGTACTCCGCACGCTCATCTCTGGGAGGGTCCGCTCCATGAGCTACAGGTCGATACTCCAAGTATCTCGATGTCCCACGAAGAAGTATCTCAAAGGACCACCTCGTCATAGGGGTCTCAAAGCAACAGACGGCGCGTCAATCGGACGCCCGGTCTGTGAGTTACTAGCATTTTCGTCCCAGGGGCCCGGTTGATTTCGCGTGCAAACCAATCCGACCGTATCTCAACTGTACCCCGAACTCTCATAGGGTATACTCATAGGGACCGTTTCTCAACGTGATCACTAACGCCGCTGACGGTTCGTCAAACGGATGTCCGGTCTGAAAGATATCAGCATTTCTGTTCCAGGGGCCCGGTTGGATTTCGGGTACAATCCAACCCGACCACTATCCTGCTGCATCCAAAACTTGGGCGAAGTATGCCAAAAGTTCTGTCTCATCAAGAGGAATTCAACGAGACAGACGGCGCGTCAATCGGACGCCCGGTCTGTGATTTATTGGCTTTTTCGTTCCAGGGGCCCGGTTGGTTTCATGAGAGAACCAACCCGACCGCACTCCGACGGCATCCAAACCTCAAGAGGAGTAATCCAAAAGATCTGTCTCACTTAGAGGAATCCATCAAAGTCGACGGCATGTCAATCGGACATCCGGAGCTCAAGATATGAGCATTTCCGCTCCGAGGGCCTGGTTGGTTTTGTATCAAAACCAACCCGACCGAACCCAAAGTGTTTCAAAACTTTGAGTGTGATATACCGAAAAGACTGTATCGATCCAAGGATCGCATCGCCACTGACGGTGCATCGATCGGAGGTCTGCAGCTCATGATATGGGTGAACGACCGTGAGGGGTCCGAAAACGGGGGGTCTGGGCCCGGACCGGCCAGGCCCGACCCCCCCTGGGTCGGCCCGAACCCGGTCGACCCGACCCGGGTCCGACCCGGCGGGGCCCGGCCCGACCGGCCCGCCGCAGCTCGGCCGGCACGGCTGAGCGGAAGCCGCGGACGCGGTGCACAACTCCCCCACCCTCGCCGCTAATTGAGGTCGGCGGCAACCGCCGCTGCCAGCCCTCCGACGGCGCGCCGCCGCGCCGGCGGGGCGCGACACCACCGCCTTCCGTGGACCACCGGACGCGCTCCGGTGGTCCGTTTCTCCTTCCGTCTTCGCCAACGGTCCTCCTGGGACCCAACCTTCACTGCGAAGGGATTCAAACGCCATAGCGGCCTTCTTCGTCATCGTCCGTTGATCCACGCATTAATTAACAAATGTATTATCTTTGGAGTTTTCCGGCGTGACGCGATGGCGCCGCGCCCCTTCGCCGTGGCCCGACTCCGGCTGCGGTTCCTTTGCAGTTCTTCGGCACGGTGCGACAGCGCCGCGAAATTGGTTCAAAAATTTGAATCTGCAGTGTGACGACGTCGTGCATTTCTTGCCGCTCAATCCCACACGGTGCGACGACACCGCGTCACTTTCATTCAATCCGCAATAACAAGAAAAACATTAGGGAGGGGGTGGCCGTGTTTGTGCGGTCCGGCCTCCTCCCGTTATCTGATATCATGCGGTCCAAATAAACGCGGGGAAAAAGACGGAAGAGAATCACGTAAGGAAAAAATCACGTAAACCCCCTACAGTTTAACCTAAATTAAGAATTCCCAACCCATAACATAATCTTCACGGATCAACTTAATATTTAGTTGATCCGCGTTCTTAGAATTAGAATGGAGTAAAAGAGAATTTACAAATAAGTTCCCTACCTTGAAAAAAGTTGATGAACGACGGTGTCGCGGAAAACGGCGTCACAGGCTGAGGTTTCGTATATGCCGACGGAGAATGTCCGAGGAGGATGCAGCGTCTCCCTTCCTTTCACGCGGAGAGAAAAATTGAATGGTGGATTTTCGATGGCGAGTTTCCACGTTGGTGCCTCCTCCTTTTCCGAGAAAGAAGAAGATGGAAGAATAAGAAAAAGTTCTTTTAAAACTTCCGAGCTCTCTTCCCATACCCTCAACACCACAAAATCCAACCCATAACAAATAATGGTTCCACATTATTTAATCAACCCAAGCCAAGCTTTTACAAAATTAATTCAAAAGTTGAATTCACTTAATTAATGTGTGTGTTGTCTAGAGTTAATGAGGGAGAGGGTGAGGAAATGAAAGGTTACTCAAATAAAGATAGGTTTACAAAATTTAAGAGGGAGTTAGGGAGTTTAAGAGGAATGTGAAGGGGCGGGGTTCTTGTCGGCCCCACCTCACCTTAAATCCTCCCATGGTTGGTTAACTCCAAGTGGGTCCCACCCCTAACTCCCTTACATAGATTAAAACCACTTAAGAGAGGATCAAGTGTTGTAACACAACACTTCATCTACTTAACAAGAAAATAAAATACAATTGTAACAACTATATTTTATCCCTCACTTTTCTTAAAATTACACCTCCCTAGAAAACACAACTCCAGAAAGGGTCTTCTTAAGTAATTACTGGCGCTGCGGTTCCATCGGTGCCCTCATATTTCTAATCCGAGCACTGGTTCAAAAGATAGAAAAACCCACTTGTTCGTTCACTGAACGTACCCGAGCTAAATTTCAGATATTGATTCCAGGCACACCAGGCCTTGGAATCAGGTGCCGTAAGAAACTCCATTCTTGTAAAATTACAAAGAAAACTAAGAAAAAAATTTCCTTGAAATTTATGGGTATTTACATTAAATCCAATCATACCCGTTTAATTTCACCACCTTCAGATCTGAAAATCACTGGGTATAACCCCTACTGCACTACCTAAAAAAACTATACGATACTAGGGATGAAAAGAGATTTTTGGAACCAAAAAAATTATCATCCCATATCTATTAATCCTCATAACTCATATCATTTTTTGTGTTACTTTTTTTAAGATGGAACATGACATGCTAGTTAAGGAGGCACCCCAAAAAACACCACCTCTAACTCAAATGGGGATCATCACCAACCTTGTAATGAGTCAGAAAGTCTCCAATTTACCTCTGGGTAAACTCTTGGTCATCAATTCTAACCCATTTTCGTAAATATTTCTCTTCTCAGGCTTCAACAATATCTAATCAAGGAAATAATAGATCCAATTATACAAAACATCAATACGTTTCAACCTACCATCAAAAGTGGGATTCTTTCCAAAAAAATAGGACTTTGACTATTAAAAAATAAAACATATATGTCTTGATAAAAACTGATCTCTCAAATAAATTGTTTCATCCAAAAAAATTCTTTTCACGCTTAGGTAGCTGAAATAAACTCAGACTCTATGGAATATAAACCAACACAACTCTGTAATCTAGACATCAAAAACACAGCACCCCCCATAAAAAGTGATCAAAAAACATGATATAATCTTCCTCGAATCCATATATTCTTCCATATCTGAATCTATAAATCCAAAAATAATAGGTTTCCCATTTACAAAAAACAACCTCATATTATATGTATCAAAAAGATAACAATGTATATACTTCATTACTCTCTATTGATCTCTAGATAGATTATATTCAAAACAATGGACCACACCAACTACATCAGCTATATCAGGTCTAGTACATACCATTAAACACATGAAATTAAAAACAATAGATAAATAATGTATGGGATGAATCTTTTATATCTATAATTATTCATTAGAATTTGAATGGCTAGTATTGAGCTTAAAATATAAATTAAGAGGAGTACTGACCACTTTCTCTCTATATATAAAAATATCTAACGATCATTGTCAATATATCTTTCCTAATAAAACAATAGATTCTTTTCCTCTCAATCACTATAAATTGGCATGACATGAATATTCCATGATGGCCCTAAGTCTTTCATTACAAAATAATAACAAATATTCTTCTTCATTTTATCAATTCTTGAAGAATCAAGGCTAAAAATGACAATATCATCAACATAAAGAAACTATATAATAAAATCATAATTAGTAAATATATGAATAAAAATTGATCAGAATATGTATTCTTGAAAACATAATGAAAAATGTTAGATTCAAACTTCTTATACCACTGCCTCAGAGCCTTCTTCAAACCATAAAAACTATTCTTCAACCTGCAAACATAATTCTCTTTACCCGTTTCAATAAAACCCTTTTGATTATCTATATAAATACCTTCCTATAAATCACTATGGAGGAAAGGTGTATTCACATTTTCCAACATAATATATAGATCCAAACTAGTTGGAAAACAAAGAACAACCTGAATGGATGAAATTTTCACAACAGGTGAAAAAGAACATCAATATACTTACTAATCTTCTAATGAAATCCTTTAATATATAAACACATATTGTATAGTCGAATAGAAGTGAGTGAATCATTTTTATTATGATAAATAAAATAATTCCAAAAATATCACTTACCTATAGGTTAAATCACCTGCTCTAATGTATGGTTTTCATGAAACAATCTTATATAGCCATCCATTGTCACAACACATCAACAATAATGTTAACTTTTCATCACTTCGTCAAAATATTTTGGTTCTCCCCCATTAGTGAGAAGTACATGCTCATTAGATAAATACATATTAGAAATGGCATGATTCTGATATAACCTCTATAGTAGAACTGTGGTTTCATTAATAACCCTTGAAACTAGATCATAAAAAAGAAAGGTGCATCAAAAATAGTAACTCCAACCTATTCACCTTGAGCATCACTTTTCAAAACAACAATATCAATAGAATAAAAAATATGAGGTAAATTTAAATCAGAAACTATCTCAATAAAATCAATCCAATGAAGGATAGGTAGATTCCTATCCCTTATCAGAATCTGTAATAGTTAGATCCTCCTTAGCCATTATATCACAACTTATAAATTTTTTTTCAAATCAGGATCATAATTTTTTTTTCTAAACTCATCATGTCCATAGCCAATAAAAATAACTTATCATGATTTACCATCTAGTTTTTACCTCTTATATCTAAGAGAATGATAAAAATACTTAAAACCAAAAACATATAAATGATCATACATGATGTATTTTATATACCAAAAAATTTCAGGATTGTCTATATTAAAAGAAATTGTGGGTGATAAATTTATAATATAAACAGTAGTAAATAAAGCCTCACCCTTAAAAAGTCCATCAAAATTTTCTTATGAAATAAAACATCAAACTCTTTCCAAAAAAATATTATTCATTCTCATAGCTACACTATTTAGTTCAGGTTTCTTAGGAGGTATCTTCTGATTCCAAAGACATTCCTTTATGTACTACTGATCAAATGGACCACAATACTCACTTTCATTTTTAGTGCGATTACTTTTCAAATTCTAACCAAATTACTTTTCTATTAAAACCTAAAATTAAAAAAAACATTGATAACCTAACTTTTAGAATTCCAAACATAAATCAAAATCTTACAAGATTAGTCATTAATAAATTTTAAAAAATCAATACCTCTACTAAAATTCTTTTATTTCAAAGGACTAAAAATTTCATAATTTACTAATTCTTGTAATTATGACTTATTATGAAGTGGATGGATACTAAAACACACTATGAATTGTATTCTATAAATAAAGTGATTTCATGTGTCCAATTCGAAACTCTTAAAATTTGTATGTATATTTTGATTTCCCAAATAACCAATACCATTCTCAATAATGTGACTGAGACTCTTATTCCATAACTTGGTAGAAAAGCTACACTCAACAATGCCAAACTTACCTCAAGAAATAGATGATATAGTCTAGTAAAAACATGTCTACTTCATCCCACATGACACAATCAACAAACCCATGGAAATATTCCATTAGACACCATAAAAACTATTGATTAAACTGTAATCATCAAGAACACTTCTTGAAATAAGATTCATAATAACCATAGGTGCATGTTGAACCTTCCTCAAAAACATCTTACTTTTTATGATGGACTCCAAAATAATATTCATGAAACCTAAAACATTATCAAGAACATTATTACTCATAACTATGTTGTAATATGTAAAGAGATCCTTCCTTGATGTAACTTCAAAAAAATGTACAACTATCATCAACCAAGTAAGAATCGTCATAACCAATATTAATGAAGTTATAAACAATAACAAGATCACCCTCTATAGTGGTGACTATATGGTTATATACATAACCTTTCTTCTCCTACTAAATTCATTTCATTTTATTTCCCCTTCTCAGTAGAAAGAAAAAATTCTTAATATTTCCTTTATTAAAAAAATTACGACATTAAAACTCTCTCTTATTTGACTTGGATTTTCTCATACATTTTCCCTTTACTCAGCAGCTCTACCCCTAATTCTTTTCAAGAAATATCTATATGTTTTCTATGAATAAAATCTCTGAATAATATTTCTTATGAGTACATATCATGACCTATCTATTCAAGAAAATATATTTTACCAAATTGAATGTCACAACACCATTAAGATAAGAACTCATTAGGGTGACATGAAATTATTCCAAGAATCAGGTAAAGAGATACGCAAAAAAAACATTAAAAAATAATATTCAAAAGTAATACCCATACTAGAAAATTGATCAAAAAACATTTATATTCACTCAAATATTCTGAAATATAAATTCATTCTTTTTACATCAAATTATTCAACTGTTTTATGAGAAACAATTTATTATTTCTTATCTTGGAAGTATAGGTAATCTCAAGAATCTCCCATAAAGTTTTGACCTAAAAAATATTGAAACTATGGTTCATCACATTATCATCAACCTAGTGGTGAACAAAACCACAAACCATATCATGCTCAAACTCTCATTCTTAATCATAAATGCTTTCTGGATTGTGATTACTAAACACAAAAAAATGCATTTTCATTTCAAAAAAGTATATCCTTAATTTTTAATCTCCATATATTGAAGTTGGTACCATTCAAAAAAAATCATCCAACTATAATTAGCTTCCATAACTTATCTAAATAAAACCAACGCCTTTGATACCTTATTTTGGGAAATCTGACAAGAAATGAACATGCAATGGACATCGATGTTAAGGTGTAGTGTAAATAAATTTTCATTCCAATCAAAATGGATTGGAAAAATTAAATTGGAAGTGAAAAGATCAAATATATGGTCGGTAAAAATAAATGTTGACACTATAAATTATTATGAAGAAAACCCAATGAGATAAAAAATAATGGGATGTAGTCCAAAAAATGTAATCTTCTAATAATGAAGATTACACATTAGAGACGCCAAATGACCTGTGGGATTTCTAAAATAATACTCCGATAAAATATTAAATCAATTGAAAAATGAAAATTAAGTCCTAAATCTTCCTTAAATTAATAACACATCCCAATAAACAATAAAAAATATATCCAACTTTGAACAACTAATTTTTTCTGTCAGAATAGAAAGGTGTTGAATAAAAACACCAGGTTCAAATCAAATATCTCTATAGATGAAATATTATTTGACCTGAATAATTTTTTTAGTTGTATTTCTAAAAAATTGTGGGTATAACTCTAACTGCACTACCTAAGAAAATTTCACAACACATGCGATGAAAAGGATGTTTCAACACCAAGAACATCATCATCTTAAAAAAACTTGTATCCCCCATAACACATATCTATTTTTTTAAAGTGGTACATTATGTGTTAGTTGAGGTGGAACCCTAATTTTATTTTATTGTTCTTTCTAAATGAACTACGTGAGGTCCCTATGTGAAGAGGACCCCAATAGTTGGTAGGCTGGACAGTATCACATTTACATGTATCACACCTACATTTAATTTTATATTACATCTTTATATTGAACACCAATGTGTATTATATACACATACTGAACATATTTTAGACACCTTTGGTGGAGGCCTATTGAGTGTTATCTCACACTCTATTTAGGATGTCATTGGGTACCCCAATAGACTTCATGGTTGTAGGTATATACATGGTAAAGTTACCACTATACAATGCTTGATTTATTGTGCACAAAAGTGGGGGAGCATAGGATTGAGATATAGATCATTATGCTATCTGGATATTTTCATTCATGGAATTTTTTAATTTTGTTACATGTATTGTATTATATGCTTGTTTCCACTTATTTATTACCATTTTGTATAGAAGTAAGACATACATCGTTTTATATATGATACCTCTAAGTCCTAGTTTTTTTACTCTTTATGTCTTGGTGTTTTTATACTACTATTTCTGATTGATATTATGATTCTGATTATTTATTCATGTCTCATTCAATTACATTAATCGGACCATGGGAGTATATTCTCCCCACCATGCAACTAAAAACCCTTTCTACAGGTCAGTAGCCTTGGGAAAGTGGGGAGGCTCACTAGAGAACATGTTACCCACAATATTGGAGAACTTTTAGGAGGATCTCAAGTTGGGATGTTATAAAATGGTATTAGAGGAGGGTTTATTTTTTCCTTAATATTTTGTGACAATGGAAATGATATTAGAAATGGATTGGAATTTGAAAATGATTTTTTATTGTGTGTATCTGTCCCACATACAAGAAAAATCCAAATTTCATCGAATAAGGAATTCTTCTTCTATATGTTTCCTTTTAGAATTTATTGTATTACAACATTGAGTGATGAAAAATATATATAATGTTATTATTGCTATGATTGAGAAATTTATTTTTACCCTTTTACTAATATCAAAAAGAAGCATTGGTCATACTTCATTTTAGTCACCACAGAAGATTCAGATTCTATGCATATACCATGCCATGTAGGGTACATTCCTTGATTGTATGAAATTCATTATATGTGTTCCTTGAGTGATATATTTGTTATATGAATATTTTTTTGTATAGGTGTTCGAGAAACATGATTTGTACATATAGTTATTTCAATAACCTAAATAGTGTTTTCCATCAAAGTCTATAATAGACACCCTAAGTAGTCATTTATGGCATGTTGAGTCATTACACATTGATCTCATGGATTGGAACATGTTATGGTTGGAATTAAATAGATTCCACACTCACATTTATAAGGTGTATAAGCCCAGGTAAATTGGAAATTCCAATATATCAAATTCATATCATTAATGAGATTTGTAAGAAAACATGAATTTAAATGAAATGAAATTTGTAAAATGTGAACGTCATTGATAAATTGGATTCTCAATTATATTGGATAGTCCATATACTATGACATATGTTTTGAAGTAAAAAACTTGATGCATACCCTACATTAGTAGTGAGTTGTAGAAAATTAATTTGGTGTTATTTATAGTTGTTCATATTACCTAGTATAAGATTTTTTGTGTAGATAGAGGAATGTTGAATGTTTATAGGATGGGTTGTACCTATCCTATATTTATATATATGATCTAGTTTTTATTGAATCTTTTTTATGAGTGTGTTTTGAATTTATTGAAATATAGGAACATAAAGGCCTTGAGTCATACACTAAGAGGGTGGAATCGATTATGTTTTGAATTTAGAGTCCCATATGCTACCAGTAGGACCTCTAGTAGTTCCTCTTATGGAACCACCCATCATTCCTGATAGGGGTGATGATTCCCAATTCTGAGACAGTTTTCTACACCTTGTATAGACCATTGAGGGATCCCCATAACCTACCTCATATATGTAAAATCTAACATGTGTTTCCTAGATGAAGTGTCCTCCTATGTTTTTGGGGGATGGTGGTTTATAGGCTGTTGAGTTGTGGATTAAGGAAATCATATCGATCTTCAATAATCCTGAGACACCTTCTGAGAGGAGAGTGAAGGTTATAAATTAATGCTTTAGGGATACACCATGTATTTTTGGGATGTCCTAAACTAGGCTGATAGGATTCAAGATATGGTTTAGAGGGATTACCAATCCATATTTTATGAAAAAACATTTCCTATGACTCTGATAGTAAAACAGTCTGGTGATTTTATACATCAGTATCTTGGTGCAATGACCAATATGGAGTATCTTGATAACATTATAATGATTCATCACTTTATGCCTGTATATTTTTTAGATGATCCTTCTAGGGTGACATGCTTTGAGGATGGTATCATGAATTTCATTCGATCATAGTTGAACATGTTTCTATTGTATATTATATCAAATTTGGTGAATCTATAACTGATTACTGATAATAAAATGATTGATGCTGGGGGCCTAGAGTGGGGTATTGTAGCTTCTCGACCCAGTGGTCTAGTGTTAGGTGGTTGGAAGTTGTGTTTTGAGGCTTATCATGAATGGAACACCTATGAGGGTGTGAGTGATAATTATCCATTAGTCTATAATAAGTGTGTATTTCCAAACCTAATATTTGCTAAAAAAAATTTGGCTTTACGGCTTTAGAAGATGAATAGTGAATCTATAAACTGTAATCTGAAAAAGGAATATAGAGGAGAGTTAGAATTACCTCGATCTTCTATCTACAACCAAAAACACTTTAAATGGGCTAGAATTGATGAAGATCAACCATATGAAATATTGGGGATGTTTGGTTCATCACTAGGTGTGGATGATAAATAAATGGGGAGAATATCAGGTGAGACACTTAATCTCCTGATGGGGGATTGGTAATTATTCACTTTTTAATGGGACACATGGTTTGGTCACACGGTTTGGAAAACTATGTGCCATTTTTGAAGCTACCTCTATCTAAGAGGGGTTCATGTTTCATAGTAACATAGGGATTCCACATGGTTTTACAAACTATGATCCAACTATGTGAAATTCCACTATCCTAGGTTTCATGGTTTTTTCTCTCCCCTTGCATGGTTTTCACTAACCGTGCACCAAACAGACAATATGAAAAAGATGACCAAATTTCCCTTTATTAGATGTCATGAACCCTCAGAACACCCTCAATTCTCATCACACACCTTGTAACCATTTAATTATCCAAATTCTTAAAATTAAAACCAAAATTTAGAAAATAGCATACGTCCAAAATGTATGAGATCTTTCATGTGGACAGAGATGGTGGGGCTCTGGTGAGTGTAATCTCACACCCTACTCGAGCAGTCATTGGGTACCTAGATAGATTTCATGAAAGTAGGAAAGGATTAGGAAAAGAACCCACTTTTACAATGCTTTATTTATTGTGAATAATGGTTTGAGATCATAGGACCAAGCTATGGTTTGTGATTCTATCTAAAGATAGTCATTTTTTATCTTTTGTATTTTTGTTACGTGATTAATACCTGATGCCTGCTTCCATGTATTTTCTAAATTTTTGTACAGAGACATTAAATACATCATTTTTTATATGATTTTCCATTTTATTAGTTTAATACTCTTTATATCTAGATGATTATTTACAGATGTTACTTATTTTTATTAATCTTCCACTTATTTACTCACTTTTTATACTATTGTGTTACTCTAATCATGAGGATATAATCTCTCCATCATACAATTACAGGACCTTACTAATAGTTGGTATCCTATTGTTTATAGGGGTGTATGCTTGAGTATATGTGAACTACTTGATCAAGGCACCGTTAAGTGTCTTCTCGGTCAAGATGATACAACAATCACATACATTTTTCTCCATATGCATGACATCTAGAAAATTTATGACATTCGAACTCTTTTAGTGAAGAAGTTTGAAAAAAATTGATCACTTTTTGTAACCCATAACCTAAATTTTTTTATTTAATATTCTATCAAATAACATGAAAATATCCTTTACATACATAAGTAGTAATTTACTTGATAATGTAGAAGGTGAAAACCTTTTTTTGAGGTCTCATCAAATGTTTCTATCCATTATCAATGTCGATGTCTTCAATGTAAAAACCTTCGATATCCAAGATACAATGCATTCATATTATGTTTCATCCAGTAAAATCATATACATTCTTCATATATAGGAAACCCTAACATCCCTTCACTTTTTACCATAAAAAATATCCATAAGTAGAGAAATAATTTGGAATAATAGATAATTTAGTTCTATATAAAATTATCTTTCTTGTTAAAATCATACACTATGACACTTATATCTCAATGAAAGATAAAATATTCAATAGGTGGTTCCAAGTATATGTCAATATCACTACCAAAATATTTCAATTCCAATATAACCACTTTAAACATAATGTACTTGAGTTTCATGTATAACCATAGTGGTAAATTGTTATTCACCAACATAACTGGACTTGTTTATTGAGTTATACATTGCACAACATGAGAATTAATGTCATTTATATATAATTAAAGATGAAATTTCTGTGAATCATTTATAAATTTAGGATACTCAATTTCAATTTTCGTTCTTCGGTATTAATCTTCATGGTTTAACAATTTACCATTCTAAATTCTTTTTGTGGTGCACCTTTTCAACTAACAAGTAGTATCCAAACCTCTGTTGATCCATAAAAATCCAGGAATTAAAATAAATTATCATACATTTTTATTTTTCATAGATCCTAGTAGTTTTTAATTTATATTGGATATGTATTCATATACTTGAATATTAATAGATACATTATCACAAATTTATTATTCTTCAATGAAAGTATAATTTGATAATGTCATAGAATATCTGTCACATTGAAAAAGGTCATAGAAGATCCCAAATGTGATGAAAAGCTTGAATTATTATAAATATATTCATAAAATATATTTCATATGATAGAATGATGTCATTTTTTCGGATATAGATGATGCATACTTTCAGGTGTGAGTACACGTAAGAAGATGAGACTTCATATCATTGATTTCACACTTGGTAATATCTATTATGGGATATTTTGATGAAAAACCTTACAAAAAATAAATCCAAATGATTAAGTGTCATTTGATATTCAATTATATGAACGTGTGTAATTATCCTAGGACTGTTGGATTATAACTGATTTATATCATGAGATTTTTACATAGATGTATTTTCGTAAACAGTGATGAAAAATGTTCTTAGTGATGTTTGGTATATTGGGTACATCATGATTGATATGGTGTTATATAATAATTCAAGAATGGTTTTTTCTCTTCCATCATTATTAAAGTTGATAGCATGACCCATTTATTAAAATGAGTCTATTGAAATAAATTATTTGTCCCTAGTGTATTGATGGATTTATTTTAGATAGTTTAAGAAATATGTACTACAAATATATGTTGATGGCACTAGTATGAAACAATATTGATGGAATATCATGAAAAAATGATTTCATTACACAATTAGAATTCATATATGGTTATTGTTTTTCCAAAATTAACTTCTTCATCTATGGGTTCTTTAACATATTACTAGATTCTAATATTTTACCTTAGGAAAACCTGTCTAATTCCCTTGTGGAAGAGGGATAGAGGGTCAAACACTTAATGTTTCCAACGATATTAATTAAATTATATTAGTATTTTATTATTTTAATAAATATTATTCTACAGATCAAGGAATTATATATATTCAAGATTCATATAATTTATAAATTAAATATCTTTTTTGTGAGTTGAATATTAGAATAAATATTTATTCATTAGACCATGAATATTATATTTTTTATTTTTAAAATTTATAATATTTATTAATCTAGGTTTGATAAATTTTTATGATGAAATGAGGACCTTGTTAAAGGGTCCAATAGAAATGACAAATTAAAAATTTGTTAAGGATATATTAATATATTTAAATAAATGATATTTATTTTATCTATGAGTTTTGATAACATCAAGAAACTAATAATAATAATTTTATTATTAGACACGGAGTTAAATGACGATTAAGAGAATGTTAACAACTCATGTTTGATAATTTACTCTATAACTTCCCCATATATATACCCAATTAAATCATTTTCTAGTGTAAGATGAAAATCAGGCACAATGACTTCCAATCTAGATAATTTTATCCATAAATAACTTTAGAATAGTTTTTTATCAAGCTCAAGATAATTTATTCCATGTACCATATCCTTCGTAAGAAACTAATAATAAGAATCAATTCTTAAAACCCATAAGTTTGTGTGGTGATCAAATTTGAGTAGAGAAAGATGGTTGGTAGAATTCAACTAGATCTAGAATTACCATTGATGGTTCTTTAAGATCATTGGAGAACGTATTTATCACTACATTATTGATTATATTCTTGGATCCTCATAGTGTAATGTTGGTAAAATATGAATAGAATTTATACAATCAAAATATTATTCGAAGAAAGTACTCAAAACTGAGGTAATTTTTTCATTTAAACTATATATAATTTTAAATTGATAAATCCTCTCTCTAAGATTTGAAAACATTTTTCAGCTTCAATTGATAAATTCATTTCTCATCTTATTGTGTTGTTGAGCATGACAAATTAGTTGTTCAATTTTTACTAGAAATTCTAGAGTATAGTAGGAACTCGAGGTCATCTCTCAATGGAGCCTTAGATCAATAATTTAAAAATAATGTTTTGATTAAGAATAGTGGGGATAGGATTAATTTAAATTTGGGTTTTGTTGATTTAATATGATGAATATAAAATCAATCGATACAAGTAAAAAAGTAACAAATTTGATTAAGTGTGATAAACTTGGGGAAATCTCATGATGCTCATTCATCAACGCTTCAAGAGATTGAGTTATAGTATTTTAATCCTTGGATTGTAACACCTAGAACCCGAATGATACAAATTATATAGTAGGATACCTCCCAAGTTTCAATTGGAGACACACAATGATTTATCAGATACTACCGATGATTGGGTGATTTGTGTTTGACATCATAACTGAAACTCCCCAAGGAAACACACAAAGAACTCGATGTGATGTCCTAGTTTGTATGATATTAAAATGTGTTACCATTACATGAAATTTTTTGTCTATATTAGTGTTTATCTGAGTTAAATTTTCCAATACGATCCAAAAAAATCCACAATTTAAAGGGGGAACAAGAAGTGGTGACCGGTGTGTGAAACATCACATGAATTAGTACCCATAAACATGATAATATGAGTTGATTATGGAATACCATTACATAAATAATTAAAATAATTATATAAGATGTAGAAAAATAACAAAAACCCTAGAATTAAAAGTATCATACAATTCTTACAAAATCAAAGCTCAGATTTAGAATGTGTTCCTCCCACGGTGATCGTAAGGAGTTTTGAACTCCATGGGACAAGAGAAAGACAATGATGATGTAGTATAACTTTTCATGGCCTCGAGAACATAAAATATTGAGTAGAGGGATCCTTTGGGACTCTAAAATAGCATCATCATTCCTCTTGGTCAAACTCCCAAATTTGGTTCCCATGATCTTCTTTTATAGCCAAAATGGGAGGTTGTTTTTGGCACCCTGGTTTCTGGAAACCAATTGGATCATGGTTTTGGGCCACTAGAAAATATTATATCTAATTTTAAAAAACAAATCTTTGGAAAAACTCCATTTTATCTCCATGTGAAATTTGGAATCCATATAATTTATATGATAAGATATATTTCCAAAATATAGAGGTAAATGTTTGACTCCATGGAGATTCATTTTATTGGAAAAATTAGTTCGTTTGGGCCACTTAATTAGTTAATTAATATTAGTTTCCTTAAAGAAATTTGTATCCCACAGATTATTGGGTCATCCCAAAAACTCTAATCTAAATGGGATTCATGAATGTTATGGAACATTCAAAATAGTGTAATGGTGTTCATGGGATCCAATGCAATTTGGCCCATTTTTCTAAAACATCATCATCGGCCCTCAAAATCACTTCCAACTACAATGAAATTATACCAACATGTAAAATTAGTATTTTCAGTAGTGATTAAGACAAAATACTTAATTCAAAAATTCAATTAAATTTGTTATAATAATTATTATTAACAATAAAAAAATTACTTTAATTCTATGGTTATAAAGGTGAAAATGAGTAGTGAATCATGGTGTGATCACACCCCTAGACAAAAAAAAATTCACTCCTGGGAAAATAAACATTTATAAAATTATGCATGAAGATATTACCAAATTCATTAATATTTAAAAGTGAAGTAAAATTTGATTCACTAAATTAATTTGATCAAAGAAACAAATCACCCCAAGGAGTCATTCTCATTCATCATGGACAAACGTGTCTCGTAAATTGTATCAGAATGATATTAAAAGAGATTCATGGTCCCAATATGATAAAGGAATTTTATATTAAATCATTCTACTAAATCTAAACTTATATGTGTGAAAAATATTCCATGTTATGCTTTTCACTTTCTATCCATAAAATATACGTTATTGTAACATTGTTATGGTTAAATTTTTTTTCCACAAAACCTTCCCTATATCCTTCGCAATCAAATTTCAAGAACCACTCACTTAAGCATTCTTTAAGTTAAAATTATAAGCTCCTGACCTAGATATCCCCATATGTATCTCATTTCATCAGTCAGCTCATTGATAGATTTTTTTAATGTTGAACTTGGGACAATTCTCAAACTCATCACTCAATCCTTGTTTTATATCCTCACAAAACTAATTGTAATAGTTATAATGTGATAAATGGATGAGGAAGAGTGTTTTTTGACATACCAATGACACAACCCATATTTATGTGTTATTTTTTAATATATATATAAATATATATATATATATATATATATTAGTTATAATTTTCTTAGGGCATACAAAAGTTAGATAATAGGCACACACACATTGGTCAATCTAGTATATTAATGAAAAAGATCAAAAAATGAACAAATGTATAGATAAATCATTATAGGAAGATGATAATTATTAAACAAAATTATATTTATGTTCTATTAAGTAATTTTTACTCACATATCATGGTTTAGTCCAAAAGTGTTTGGAGATATTAGGAGACACAATTTCCCCATAAATTACTTACACATGGGGTATCAATAATCCCAAAGGTTTCATAGAGATGCAAGAATTTATATCATTGAAAAAAACAAATTTACTAAAATTTACTCTCAAATTTTAATTTCATTCCAAAACACAAATTCTATTAGTGATTTTTTTAAATATTAAAATAATATGAAATAAGTAAATTCCCTTTGAATTTTCAATAATTTCAATGATTAAGCAGGAATAATTTTCCATTATAAAGTGGGAATCAAAAATTAATATTCTAGAAACAAAAGTGATGGGGGAAACTAGTAGAGTAGAAATACAATTCATCAGAAAAAAAAAGAAGAAATAAGAAATAAAATGAAAATCCTAACAAACACAACAAGATGGGGAAAAGTAAAAATAATAATCAGTGATATTGAAAGAGAATAAGGAATGTATTAAGGAAACTCCTAACAAAACAAGTAATTTACCACCCCCCCCCCCTTCCCACAAACACAAAAAGTGTGCAGTATGATAACTATAATAAAAGATAATGTGGTAAGGAATAATAAAACCGGGTGGTTTTCAATTGTGTGTTCCTTCTTGGAGGTGGATTTCCTCAACCATATGATTCTAAAAATCCTCATGAAAGTGTTTAAGACACTCTCCATTTATGGAAATACTTCATACACTTTGTTCTTGAAAAACCTATATTTTACCAAATGGGTGAATGTATGTAAATGTATAAGGGACTCGCCATCAAGAGCAAAGCATACCTGGGTAGATCTTTAGTCTAGAATTGTACGAAATTTACATTCTCACCAATATGTAAAATCTAATGATGAATCATGGGATCATAGACTTACTTTTACTTCTCTATATAGATCCAGGAGTTCTCACATGAATCCCAACAAATTTCTTCCAACTCTTGAATCTGTAGCTTTATATGCTCACTTTCATATGAAAGCTTCATATTAAATTATTTAACTATGTAATTTTTATAGTGTTATACCTCCATTGGAAGGTTTCAAGACTTTTCAAACATAATCTTGTATGGTGACATTCTGATCGAGTTTTTAATAGCAATAGGGTATTCCCAAACTCCATCATCCAAGTGCAAAATCCAATATTTCTTATTGGGTGGTACCATTTTTTTCCAAGATTCACATGACTTCCAATTTTGATATTTTATCTTTTTAGTATGTTTTGTGGTGATATGTAGTAGATACATTATGAAAAACCCCATACTAATGAAGAAAATTATTCATGTTATGATTCAAAAAAATGTGAACCCTGATAACTAATGTTGAATATCGGCAAACCAAACCTACTGGAAATTTAGAACCTCAGAAAATCAACAACCATTTGAGATTCATCTGTCCTAGTATCCTTCTCTACCACCAATTTAGAGACATATTCCATAGAAAATACATTGTACAGAAAAATAAATTAATTTTTAAAGGGCCCTATTAATTCAATTCCTTATGCGTCGAATATCTCAAAAAAATAACATGGGATGTTGAGGCATTTAATTTATCTAGGAGACATTCCATATGAATTTACATCGAGTACATGACTTAAAAAACTGATGGGAATATCTATACAATATTTCTAATAAGTTACTGAATTAATGACCTTTCAATATTTAAATTGAGTGTCAAAGCTTCCCCCAAAAGAAAAAGTGTGGAAGAAGGTCAAAATAGAGGTGAAGCCATGGTCATGGACACACAAATGAACAACATGGTCACTAAAAATTCTCCATAAGTAAGGGTCATCCCAAATGTACTATCATGAATCATGATTAATTATTTGGGACTATAATGTGATGAAATCAGTGGGGACCCTAGAGTTGCTAGAAAATTCATAATTTCACCATTCCATTGGGTAAAGTCAACAGAAACCCAAATGTTCCCATGATAGAGGACTTCTCCAATAAGGATGAATGAGTCATCATGATGGTTTAATGGTGGGTAAGTCCTACTAATTTGGTCAGATACAACATTTTCCACTCCTCTCTTATGAATAATATCATGGTCAAACTCCTAGAGTATGATCTTCCACCGAATAAGGCGAGGCTTAGATTTAGGCTTTTTTTAGATAAATCGAAGTGATACATGATTCGAAAACACATTTATATTTGAAATAATAGGATAATAACGAAATTGTTCCATGGAAAACATAATATAAAATAGTTATTTTTCAATGGTGGCTTAGTTTTATTGGGTAGGGTTAAGGTTATTTGAAGCATATGCGATGACATTAGGAGACGTCTCAACCCATTATGATGAAATGGCCCCAAATGAAATGTTAGAGGTGTCACACATAAGTTTAAAACGGAGATCCCACCTTGGTGGTTGGATGATTGGAGGTGATGTGAGACTCATTATTAATAAAATTAATGAATCCTCGAAAATTTTACAAAAATTAAACTCAGAATCCTTTTTCAATAATTGTGACAATGGAAGAGAAATATTACTAATGTCTTAAATGAATCGATGATAAAAACCTATATGAGAAAAGAAATATCACGCCTCACAAACACATTTTGGATATTAAAGTGATTAAATTAATTAAATTTTTGATTTAACCACTTGAATTCCATATTTTAAAAAAATGACCAAGAATTATCCACCGCTCAACCATGAAATTTCATTTGTCATAATTTAATATGATATCTTTTTAAATGTGACTATGCAGGACATAACCTAGGAATTCCTAATAGTCATCAAAGGAATTTCTATAAACCATGAAATCTTCCATAAAAACATCCATACAATTCTCATTGTAGTAAGAAAAAATACTCAACATACATCACTGAAAAGTACCAAGAGAATTACATAGAACAAAAGGTATCCTTATGTTAGAAAATATTCCAAATGGATAGGTAAATGTTTTATTTTCCTAATCCCTGTGGGATATATATATTTGAAAATAAACCAAATATCCATCAAGTAAAGAATAATGGGACTTACCAGTCAGTATTTCAGTAATTTGGTTAATTAAAGGTAGAGGAATGTTGTGCTTTCATGTTCCTTGATTCTGTCAAAGGTAGTCACTATAGACTCACCAACTGTTTTTCATATATGTTTGAACCAATTCATTCCTTTAATTTGACAATAATATTATTCTAGTTTTGTAGGCACAATTTTTACTAGGATAACCCATTTACTATCAGATATATGATAAATGATCCTAAAAATAAGTAATTTACAGACTTCTAATTTTACCACTTCAAGGCGTGTGGGATTTAACTATCATTAATATTTCCTGATGGGTTTATCCTCATAATCTAAAATTATATTTCGAATAAAAATAAATGGGATAATCCCATGAATATAAACTAATGTCCATCCAATTTTCATTTTACACTCTCTCAAAAGGTCGAGCGATTTTGATTAATTCTTTGGAGAGATACTATTGGAAATAATGATGGTCAATTGGTCAATACCCCCAACATAGGATTGTGTTAAATTAAAAGTGGGTGGTCTTAATTCCAACACCAGTGGTTTTTGTATTGATGGAGGGGATTTATTAGGAGTGATGTATATGTAACTATCTATTTTATCATGTTTATTTGTTAAGGATAGAGAGTGAATAGAAATGAGATTTTTAGAATTATTAATGACCAAGGGAGGGTTAGAATGAACACACTCCTCAATTAAATAAATTTACACTTTTCTAAAGCCACACAACACTCAAAACATGAGTCAAACCTCAAATTTTCAAATATTTAAGAAGATTAAAATGAATCAGAGTATAGGGAGAGGAGAGAATTTTTTGGGTCTATGTCATTTGAGAGAACATCGATCACATAGATAGGATGATTATAGTTCTCTTCAAATGGGTATTTCATAGAATAAAGGATATTAAAACTTAACTTTTCACCACTAAACTCTGTGGAAAACATACCATTTTGAATGTTTATGATGTTCATTTTTATTTTATGGAATGGCCCATAACTTTGACAGGAGCATGTTATTGGGATTGAGTATCTTACATATCAATAAATTATAAGTCATTAGGGAATATTAGACTCTTCACTCTAATGAGGACATCCTTGATCACTCGTGATGGACGTGTTGTACTCTGGTTGGAAATTTGAATGCTGATTCCCACTGGTTGAAGTTATCTAACTTTTAGAGAAGTTTACACAAAGAAAGGCATCACATCAATTAATAAACCCAAATGTATAATTGTATCTAAAAATAATGTATCCCATATGGTGAAAAGTATCATGAAATTTAGTGGATTATTGAATTTAGTTGAAATTTTTTGTTGTATTAAGGATGATACATTCCTACCCAATTTGACTCTCTCATTCTCCTACTTTCATCGTTTATGGGTGCAAAACTCTTTAAGAAATTTGTCGTATTTTTTGATTTATTTAACTGCATCTAGTAAAGGAATGTCTACTTGTACCATTTTAAATGTATCCATTATATAATTATCAACATCATTATTAAAAAATCCATATATTTAGAGAGTATTTGAGGGAAAGGAAGAGGAATGGAATGTTTAGGGGAATCCTCAATGATAATTTGATTACCCTTTTTGTCTTTTTTTTCTTTACTTGATATTTTTGAGGTTTGGGAAATAGAGTTTTCAAGATGGGGACATGCATGTTGGGTAGAATCATCAGATTATTAAACTTCTTTACCACTATAATGTGTCTTTAAACCAAAATTACCTTTTCCTTATCGATTATTAATAGGATGGGATGTTATTTTTCTATAACATTGCATCTTTATCTCATCAATGGTGTTTTATAATTTTCCCAATTGAGTTCATAGGTATTGAATAGGTGATTGTGTGGTATGTTGGAACTGGAGATACTTGGTATCCATTTTCTTCAATATTTTTTCAATTATTGGTTCAGATTTGGGAGGAGTAGGAGGATAATTATGATATTTTGAATGATAAGAAGGTTTCATACCTTTTCTTTATTGATATCAGTTCTATTTAGGACAGATTGAGTTGCCTCCCTATTAGTATTGTGGGTTTTCTTTCCACCTAGGGTTTGGATAGGGCCTGAATGGTTCATACATAATGATAGGTTCTTGTTGGAATTAATGCATAGGAAATACATCTATACAAGACTCAAATGAATCTTGATGTTTCAGGCTCTAGTCGGAAAAAGAAGAGTTATCATCACAAATAACACAATCCACTTTAAAGGGATGATAGAGTTAATTACCTTGTTATTGATATAATTTCCTTATAATTTTTTCATCTCCTCATGTTTTTTATCAACCTTTTTCTAGGGATGAATGACTTCCCTCATAAATTCCTCAGGTTGGTATGATTTCTCGTGTACCAAATTATTATGAATTTTGAGCCATGTTCGATATTAAGTCACAAGTGGAAGAATCAGTTTTATCAACCAAGGAACTAATAGTTATAAAATCTAACATTCCATGATCAATGGGGACAATTACCTTAAAGAATCACTGAATTTGAAATTTTTCACTAATTTTTTGGTGGGGGGAACTTAAACAACGTTGTTTGAATCTATCACAATATTCATGATGGGTCTCTCCTTATGATTTTCTAACTCCAAAAATTTCTTTTCTAATTAATGAAGTTCAGAATTTAGGGAAAATCTCTAAAAAGATTCAGTTAAGATTATTCTAGCCCCAAATTGTTATTGAAATATAGTATAGCCTATCTTTGGCTACACCATCAAAGGAGAAAGAGATGGCCTTATATTTAATGAGATCCTCAAGAATATTTTGGGGTTTCTTGGGGGATCAAAAAATATGAAACTCTATGAGAATTTTTTGAGAGAACTCACCGAAAACACCATGGAATTTAGGAAAAATGTCGATGATGCTTGATCTCATCTCAAAAGCTGGATTCTTTCTTTAAATATTGGATTTACGAAGGTTAGTACTCGACATCTAGGGTTATCTGTTCTTTTAATGTTTGGTTATTTGTATCCATGGTTTATAGGGTTTGATTTGGATAAATTCTTGAATGGTTTGGGATCAATTGTGGTTCCAAAAGGGGTTCATTGGGTTTAATTTATTTCCCTACTCTAGATGGCCTCATTTCATAGTGAAGTGTCTTTTAAATTTCTGTGCCAAATTCAAGCCGTTTTTTTGCTAATCAGTTCATGCAAATATGTTGTGATTTTTATGATTTTTTTTAATTTTTTGTGATTTTATATGGATACAATAAAGTAACATAAAAAAATTTAATGGATAGAATGAAATAGATAATTTTATACAATATAATTATAGATATACAGGAAGATAGATATAAGAAAAAGAAGAAAATCCCAAAAATAAACAAATGCGAAGTCAAAAATATAATCAAAAGGGATGGGGATATATAAATAAGTACTAAATAAAAATTTAGATAAATAAATAAAATTAAATACTGAGAAAAAAATGATCGTGTATCCCAAAAAATGGTTCCCAAATTTAATTTCATTATCGAGCAGGTCAAATTAACTATTTCGTTTTTACTAGAATTTCTGAAGTATAGAAGGAACCCTAGGTCTTCTCTCGAAGAAGGCTTAAATAATTAATTTTAAAATAATTTTTTGATTAAGAAAATGGGTAATGAGATAGAATTAATTTTTTTTTTTGAATAATTATGAATCATATAAAACTAATCGATACAAGATAATAATAGTTTACAAATTTGATTAAGTGTGATCAACCTGGGGAAACCTCATGTTTCTCATATTCATCGCTTTAATAGGTAGGTTTATGATATTTTAATCCTTAGTTTGTAACACCTAGAACCATAATTTTACTAAGTTTAGTCTAGGATACCTCCTAGTGTCTAGTCATAAACACACAGTGATTCCCCAGATACTGCTGATGATTGGGTAATTTTTGTTAGACTTCATAATCAAAACTCACTTAGGAAACAAATGAAGTACTTAATCTGCTCTCAATGTTTGTATATTATTTCAAAATGTTACCATGAAATGAATTTACATGTAAATTTAAGTGTTTCTATGAGTTAAATTAACCAATATGAACAACAACAACAACAAAATTAAAAGGGGGGAAGAAGCTATGAACAGTGCATGAAACATCACATTAATGACTACCTCCATACATGATCATATCAGTCAATTATGACATAATATTACATAACTAAATAAAATAAGAATATAATATGAATAAAAATAACATAAATCCATGAATTAAATAGATCATTCAATTATTACAAAAATAGAGCTTGGATTTACAACATTTTGCTCCCCTAGTGACTAGGAAGAGTTTTGAACCCCAAGGGAGGAGACAAAGACAATGATGATGAAGTAGCACTTTACATGGACTATGGAACTTCTAGGATAGAGTAGAGGACTCATTTGGGACACCATAATGGCATCACCTTTCCTCCTGGTAGAACTCCCTAATTTGGTGAATAATGTGTTCTTTTATAGCCTAAATGGAAGGTGGTTTTGGTCACCCTGATTTAGAGAAACAACTTGGTCCATGGTTTTGGGCCAATATAAAATCTTATCTATATTTTCAATAAACTTAAAACTTGTTTGAATGCATACTTTATATCACCTTGTAAAATTCTGTGGCTAGATAATTTATATAATAACAGTTTTTTCCAAAATATTGTGGAAAACTTTTGACTCTATAAATATTCATTTTATTGGACATATCAGTTTTATTTGGACTCTTAATGGACGAATTGGTAATGTGTTCCTTCATAAAAGTAATATCCCATGGATTATTGGATAATCAAAAATAGTATCAACCCATTTGGATGGATTTATATCTATGAACATTCAAATAAGTGGATAGGTTTTCATGGGATCCCATGCAATTTGACCCATTTTTCTTCCACATCATTCTAGGCCCTCCAAATCACCTCCACCTACAATGAAATTATATTAAAAAGTGAAATTACCCTTTTCAAATTTTATTAACATAAAATATTTAATTCAAACATAGATTTCAATTTTTTATAATAATTGGAATATAAAATAAAAAATCAGTTTAATTCAGTGGTGTAAAGGTTGAAAATGAATAGTGAATCGTGATGAGATCACCATGAAATTTATTTTGATTTAAATTATACATCACAAATTGAATAAGAAAGTAGATGATTTAGGCATGTCATTAACGGGTTCATACAATACATCTAAAACCTTTAATTTATATCATAGAGGTTACATTCAAATATATTATTATTTAGTTTTTTGATCATTATAAAGGTTCATTATAAGATTTTCATTTCTAAAAAATAATTCGTTCATCGAAAAAATGATATTTATTTTTTATTAACTATTATACATCCAATAATATGTTAAAAATGCATGAATAAAATCTGAATAATCCATATAAATTTTCTAATGATTTTGGTTAGATGACATGAGGTTACATGTAATTTTACCCAAAGAAACATGTCATGTATACTAGTTCATTACACTAGGATAGGTGAGGTGCTCCAGACTCTCACCATAGGTCTGCTGATAATGAAACACACATCTTGAAGTTATCATTAATGTTATGTGAGATGATCCTATTTGGATAGAATAATAAAAAGTTACACAACAGGGGTGGTGAATTATGTCCTTTTATAGATATTGAAAGATTCAAATCCTATCACTCTTCATATATAATGAAGATATAAAATGTTATTTTTATTAATAGGTTTATGAATTATAAAAAATAGAGAAGAATAACACATCATTTTTTATAATGGTTTCATGCACACAAAATTCCCTAGTCCACACCATCAACACACTCTCAGTGATCTTGGTGATTGTCACTAAATATGTCCTATTATCGTAAGAACTCCACAACAGAGTAAAGGATATTGAAACCTTATAAATATATATCCTATTTTATATAAAACTTTTTAATCTAAAACTATGTGAGACAATCTTACACTCCACCATGATTAGGTATGAGTAGCTGATAATCTATGAAATCATGATTAATTGATTTTATAGAAGACATATTTAGCACACATATCTAGAAGAAACTAATAAATAATGGTTCTTATTCTTTTTATATAACCAAATTCAAGAAATATTACCTTCTAAGAGATCTTAATTTCAAAATATCTTCAAGAAATATTGAAAAATAAAAATGGAAACAAAAATAGAATAATGAAATTCAGACTACATAAGGTTAAAACATATATCTCTCCAAAGTTTAGATCCTAGTAAAAGTAGAGATTTTGTTTTACACAAAATGTACTACATATATGAATGATATACAACATGTAATTTAACAAAAGAAAATTCATTTTATTTTGGTTAAAAATTACAAAGAGATATCCTGATAAATTGGGAGTAATTTAATTTAAAACTTTCAAAATAATTCATAACATCTCAAATAAATATGAATGATTTAATATATTTAACATAAACTTGTTAATTATTCTTTAGTAATATTTAATAAAGATTAAATAATCCCATCAATATCATTTCATAAATCTCAAAATATATCTTGAATTTAAACTCTATAGTTGACAAAGACAAATGTATGGTTAACTTCAATATAATGGTTGACAATGTATAGTTAACCTCAAAATATTGGGTAGTTGTTCCATATGATAGTTTCTCAAACGTAGGGATACCTTCAAAATTGAACATTCTGATCTATACTTTTAAAACAAAAAAGGGTACATGATCCATACATTCACTCAAATTGTTGGGTTTGAAAACAATATAACACTATTACAATCATTGGTTATAAATAGTGTTTCAATAATATATATATATATATATAAACACATCTATAATGACTTAGAATAAAACATTACATCATAAATAACATTATAACAAGATAAATATTTCATGAAATATAATAATAAAAAAATTAATTTAATTTCATTATTAAAACAAGTAGTGGTATTTGTGAGCATAAAAATCAATAACATTCATAGAGTACTGTTGATACAATACATGCACAAAAATATACCCATTTTTTATGATCAAAAACAAATAAATCAAAACATATAGAAAATATATGAAATTTAAATAAAAAATTACATTCTTAAACAGATATAATTGAACTATAGTTTTCATTTAATGTTTTATAGAAATTGAAAAAAAATTATATAATGTTATTTTTTACAAACTAATGAGATTCATGTTAAATATTTAAAATTACAAATCCCTCCCATTATGCATGTTTAGTATATTATAGTAATAATAATTTCATGTTTATCTAATTTTATTCCCATTTATTTATATCAAAAATAATGTGTCAAACAATGTTATATAACACAGTAAATGTTGTAAAAAAATGTTATTGAATTTTTTGGTAAGATAAGACAAATATGATTCATGTACATGTAATATAATTGGACTATTGAACAATAAATAAAATATTATAGTAAATAAAATAATTTCATTAAAATTTGAATTTAATTATAATAAATATTTTTCTGAAAAGGTTATGAAACAGGATTGGATGAGGGTGAAGGTGCTAGCTCATATAAGGTGTTTGATGTTAATGAATCTGAACAGCTTGAGGAATAACTTTTAGCACTACCATCATTTCATCAATATTGTAAATAAATATCCTAACCCACTATTTAATAAAAAAACATTGAATCATGTCTTATTTTCATATATTTTATTGAATATACCTTTAAAAACTCATGAACAATCCTTACAGACTATATAAACTTCTACAACATCTCATTTAACTGATTGGTCATCTCCCTTATACCTAACTCATCATATGTTAATTTCTCTACAATAACTTTTTGAATTTTCCACAAAATTTATAATAGAACACTATCACATTTAAGATTATAGATCCTATCATTATTGTAGATAAAATAACAATATATATTCAAACCTTCTTACCAAATCTGGAGAAATTGGATGACAAGAAATAAAATCCAATCATTGACTTGAGATACTTTTTATTGATTCAAATTGACTCCACATGTATTATATATATTTCATAAGAATATAATTTTGAAACTATTTTTTATTTTATTTTCCAAATATAGTAATAAATTTCTCTCTAAAATTCATAAAAATCATTTTTATGGATAAATTTTCACTTATGTTATATAGATGAGCTTGAATTGAGTCTGACACTTATTTTGGAATAGATCATATTTTCAAATCATCCAAATATTTCCTGGAAAATTTCAGATGACATTGAATTTTTTTATCCATTTCTATTTTTTCATTAAAATTTCAAAACAATTCTTCAATTTGAGTACTAATATAATAATAAGATTACTCTTATAGTCTTTGTGATGGTTTTACTATTTAATCTATAACATGGGATTGAACTTCACTCTTTCCAATGGATGATGATGAAAATTTTTCAACAACTATTGTTTTCTCACTAGATTCACTAACTGCCTACTCCAGGGATTCTGTAGAAATAGAGACTGTCTGATTATCAATTATTTTACTAGTTTCAACCACATATGTGTATAACTTCTCACCATATGAAGAATTATTTTAAACCTATTCTTCTATAGGAGCATCATGATCATATCTATTTTCTTTTTTCTATTCTACAGAAGTAATTATTACACACATAATTATTATTTGTTAATCATTTGAAACTTCAACATATTTTACCTAAACCATAGGTTCTTTTCTTTTTCTAGTCCTTATAATAAGAAAATAATTGTTTTCTTCTATCTATAGTTCTTTAAGAGAATGTTGAAAATCACTTTTAGTAGTAGGGTAATACACATCAACCCTATGTCTAATACCTATTACATAAAAAAACAACCTCTATTATTAATTAACCATTCTCTATAGCATGAAACTGTATTGATCCAACTAAATTTTATCCCCCCCTGAGCATGTGTACTAAATACTTAATGATCACCATCACTAACATGAATTATCTTTCTTTTCAAGGTTCTCTAAAAGAAACCGTATTTTGAAAATGTTTTAGTAGAAAAATAATATTATATTGAGTAATAACATCAATCTGAATATCACTAATCTTACTCTTTTTATATAAAAGGATATAATTAAGTCTCTCGTATAGATAATAAGACACTCTATCATAAATTTGATAGTATTCATGAATATACCTCAGTATATATCTAACAAAATCCAACTTTATTTCACATAACATCGAAAAAATCATATACATATTATGAAAGAGAATTTTCTCTAATTAGGTAGTCCTTAGAACTAACACATATATTATAAATTCAACTAGTAACTTTTGGTAAACTTCAAAATCCTTTTTAAACATCTTTTATATCAGGATGGATCCAAAAAACAACATAATATCTTCAAATTTATGCTCTTCATATCTAATAGATTGAAGACTAATGTGACAAACCCTTTATGTTGACACTGAAAAACCTATTCTATTTGAAAAAAAGTTATTTAAACCCCATATTATTTACCATTTGGGATATTAAATCCTTTTTGTGATTAATAACAAACTAATTGTGTTCGTAAATTTTTTTTCTTCACTATAGATAAAATAATCAGTATTTTCACAACTAAAAATAAATTCAAAACCATGAAATTCTATATTTTTATTAAGGGTAGTTTTTTTTAAAACAACCACTCAATGTTGATAACCTTCCCTTGAAGGAATCACCTGTCAGATCTTGAAAATAATTGGAACTTATATTCACTGAGTATTCCTTATTCTATCCTATTTATATTCTCTTTTATAGAATATATGAAGGTTTTAGTTTTTTATTTTTGGTTTCCAAATACATAGTGAGAGTTCTAAAAGATGAAAGTGTTTGATATTAACGGTAAGAGAGAGTGTGTGTTTGTGAGAATTTATAATAGTTTTTTATATCAGTTTGGTTTCTCAATAAAAAGTAATTATAGTAATCATTATGAATTTTAATATTGAAAATATTCATTTTTTGAAATAGTAATCAATCCATAATTTATTAATCAATTTTTAAATTTAGTAATATTTGAACACATAGTAAAATTAAAAGAATTAATAAAAAATAAAACTAAATTAACAATTAATTATTTAAATATAATTCAAATTTTTTGTAACATTAAATATACATAACTCCAACTTAATTAATTAAAAATTAGAAGTAGTAAGTGGTTTAGTGAAAATATCATCAAATTGATATTCAATAAAAACAAATTCCAAATATATAGCCTTTTTTAAAACATGGTCTCCTAGAAAATAATTCGTTATATCAATTTGTTTATTCATTAAATTAATTAAATTATTTTTTCAATAATTAATCGAACATTTATTTTCCAATAAAATTGGAATATTATTGAAATCAATTCCAATGTCTAATAGTGTGTGTTTCATCCATAAAACTTGTGAAAAACAACTTCTAGTAGAGATATATTATTCCTTAGCTATTAACAATAAAACTAAATGATGATTCTTACCTAACCATGAATCTAATAACATCCTTAAAAAGTGAAACATTCAAGAATATCTATTTTTATCTAAGATAAAACCTTCAAAATAAGTATCAAGATATGACATTACATTAAAATAAAAAGTTTTCTTTTGATATATTTGTAAACCAAGAAAGAAATTTAATTATCCCATAAAACTCATTTCGAATTCTTGTTTTAGAAGTTTTGAAAAATAATTACAAATATTTTTAAAAATTTAACAAAAAATAACATCATATAAATAATGTTTTCTAATATTATATTAAAAAAAATATTTTTACTAAAAATGTAGGATCCTTTATCCCTACTGAAAATCCATTTTCTAATAGAAAATAACTGTCTTTTATACTATCCTCTTAGTAATTTTTAAGTCCATAAAGATCTTTAGTAAGATTGAAAATAGAATTTGGTTGATATAGAATTTCAAAACCCCATGGTTAATCAAAATATACATCATCCATAAAATATCCATTTAGATATCCCATTTTACCTCCATATGATATAATTTAAAATTTATATATGATTAATATTCTAAAAGGATTCTAATAGATTATAATCTAGAAATAGGTACAAATTTTTCATCATAACATATTCCTTCTCCTTGATTATGTCCTTTAGAAACTAATTTATCTTTATTTCTTGTAATTATCCCTTAATCATTTTTCTTATTTCTAAAAACCCTTAAGGGTCATATTAATGGATTATTTGATGGCCTGTGCACCAATTCCCAAATTCTACTTCAACTAAACCTCTTATGAACTTCTTATATAGATATTATTCAACTATCATATTCTAATTCTTCCTCTATGGTTTTAGGTTGTAATTGAGATATGAAGGTATGGAATTCATCTAGTTAACCTACACTCCTTATAGTCCTAACTACTTTATCAAGATTACCTATTATACTTTCTAAATGATATTACTTTAAGGTTTTAAATTATCTATGTAAGACACTTTTAGGCTTCCTATATTCATTTTTATCTGGACTAGACTGAATTTTAATATATTGTTTTTTATTTTCAAAATCATCTTTGAGATATTCAAGTATTATATTTTTTAATGAATTTCAAAATTCCTCTATTTGATTTTTATTAGATCAAAAGGTTCACCTTCATTAAACATTCCATGGATCAAATATTAAACTATTTTTTACATTTCATTATTAATACTCTATCATGTATAAGTAGAAAAATATCTTTGAATGATTACTTCATCAGCCTGTGGGTCAAATTTACCATGATTTTCATTGTTTTTGAATATATACACCGTGAATCCAAACACTTTAAAGTATCCATTCATAGGATGACAATTACTTAATAAATCATTGGGTTTATTTTCAAAAAAGGGTCTTATTAAAACCATATTAATTATATATAATGTTATGGTTATAGATTATTTTAAAAAATAAAAAGAAGGAATATATTAATTTAATATAGTTTATTCTATTACATAAATAGCCTTATCTGTTATATCCATAATTCTATTTTATTGAACTGTTCTTAGAGCATAAAAGGAATTTTTAATTCCCAAGTCTTTGGAAAAATAATTAAATTCATGATTCCCAAACAGTCCCTCATGATAAATTATTAGTGAAATTATTTCAAAATCTTTTTAATTTTGAACAATTTTACAAAGTCTTACAAAAATAGACAAAAACTCACTTTTATATCTTCAGAAATTAACCGAATATAAATTTGGAAAGATCATAAACTAAAATGAAAACATAATATCTGCAATCCAAGATTTCTAGTCCTCTGGGTACAAAAACAATACATGTGGATAATTTATTATAGTTTTGATGTAGCAACCATGTTAATATATTTGAATGATGACTTATGTTTCTTACCTATTTTGTGTGCATAAAAAAATATATCTTTATCCAATTTAAGACTATGAAAATCAGAAATCATGTTTTTCTTAGTTAATTTATAAAAAGTAAGTACATTAATGTGTCTAACTATCTTATTCCCAATCGAGGATACATATTCCTCTCTAGTTAAACAATTTAGTTTTTTTTTCACACAATGAATTAAGATCCAAAGTATAAACATTTCTAGTTCTAGGTTTTATAAACCTAATTAATTTATCTTTAAAACAACTATAGAAAGTATTTGAGAAATCAACATAAAATCCATCACCACAGAGTTTTGAAATACTTATAATACTTTTATTCAACCATTAAGAATATAGTACATTGTTTATCAGAATTGATTTTGTATCTCAAACTTATACAACCCCACATATTTCTCTTTTTTAATTATTACTAAATGTTACACTTAAAAATATTTCACTTTTCTGATAGGGGCATATTTGTTGGTAAAAGTGCATTTTCTATTGGTAAAAAATTTCACCAATATATATTTCCCAATCGCTAGACAGTCAGTAAAAAATATTTCATAAAATTGTTTTGTGACAAATAATATAGTTCTATTGAAATTAATATAATACCAAAAGATAATATATATATTGGTTAATGTGTTTATCAATAGAAACTATTGAATTTTTTTTCATGTTGGTAATAATATTACAAACATATTATATTTTTCAAAATTTAAATTTCAATAAAAAAAGTTTTTTTATTTCACGTAAAATATCATATTATATTTATTAATTTATCATATATAATAAATTTGTTTTAATTATTAAACCAAATTCAATTTTAACATATATTTAATCCTAGAAATAAATTATAAAATTAATAATGAAATTCAATAAAAACCCCATCAAAAAAATATTGGACACCCCCACCCCACCCCACCACACTGGATCCCCCCAAACATGATCCACCCCCCCCCCCCCTGATGACCTTGAGTCAGCATAACTAGTTCAAGTGAGTCGGCTCACTAGAAGATTTAGTCCACCATCTCCAGCGAGGTGGCTCAAACCATTCAATTCTAGTGAGCCAGCACTAAAAACCAGCAAGCACTAGTGACCCATCCATGCCAGCAAGTCAGGTCTAGTATTAGCCCATTCGTGCTAACAAGCCACCTCTACTGACCCATCCAAGCCCTAGGACCAACAGCCAAACTTCATAGAGACCTCATGTCATTGTAATACAAAAAACATCATCTCTATGATCTCCACCACACAACTAAATAACATACCCAAAAACAAGCCATCTTCAGTAAAATCACTAAACAAATAGAGCTAGCTCCATTATACGCCACACCCTTCAAATACAATACCTACATCACAAAAAACAAAAGATAATACAAACAAAAAAGTGAAAAATATCTTCATGAATTGAAACAAAAATATAAATAAAAGGATGTATAAGAAAATGATTTTCCTAGTGGTCAATTTTCATCATCTCTATTGACATATCAGGAATTGAAATTATGAATGACTCATATTGAGGCATCGTTTCTCCAAAAAAATTCCAAAAACATCCCAAATACTATCTTATCACTAAATATAATTTCCATATATTTTTCGTAAATATTTTCTACATAATTTATTGAAGACAGAAAGAGTTACAAGGAATAAATTATGTGTAATAAACATACACCTTTAAGAAATAGAATATTATAAAACTGAATTATAGAAAAAATCAAAATAAAAATTAAAAACATTCATCTCCAAAATGATCAACCACACAAAGTTATATTTCTATGCATCTTGGATTAAAAACACAAGAAAGATGTAATGTTTTCCCCTAGATCATGAAAACCAAATCTCTGGTGACAAAAACATCTAAATAAGTCCAAAATAGTTAAAACATAAATAATATTTTATGCCAAAAGTAAATAAATCCTATATGATAAGAAACCAACAAGTACATAGCTATCAAATCATCTTCAATCAGTACAAGAAATTTTGAATTCAGTGAGAAATACATTATATATACCAGCTCCAAAACACTATCATGCTGATGTATATAGAGAAAGCAGAAAACATGACTTGGAACTGCACATTAAAAATTAACACACATCCTAATTCTTTATATTAACATCCATACATAATGAATGTTTATAACTGGTGTTTTCTATTCATTTTTTGATGAAATATAATTGGTTCTTTACTTGTTTAAAAAATTAAAATAATTAAGAAACATTTAACATAAAAAACATGGAATTTATTCCCCTTTTCCACATATACCACCCACAACATCATATTAAAAATCTTGGATGTCATTACCCTTTTTCGGCACATCCTAAAACTGCAAATCCAATATTAACATCCAAACACAAGGAATATTTATTACTATTATTTTCTTTTAATTCTTTGATAATGGATAATGGGCGCTTTTATAGAGAAAAATATTAAAAATAAAGAAAAATAATGCATAAGAACACAAATACATCAAGAACTCACCACAAAAGAATGTGAGTGTAGGTTGAGATAGGAAATAAATAAAGTGCATAAAAGATACTCACTAAAATTGAAATAAAAAATTAAAACAAAAAAGTTTATCCACACATCATTTAAAAAGGTAAAAATTAATTACATAAACTATATTCATGTGTAATATTTATAAAATATTGGTTTTGATTAAAATAATAGGGTGGGAAGTCATTACCCTTTTTTCACATATAATACCCACAAATTCACCCTTTATTAGTAATTAATAGACCAAATGGTGAAAGAGTCTCTAGTTTAGAAAAATTTGAGTAATTTATGTGTTATTCATCTCTAGGGAGGAATTAATCTATAAAAAAACAATGTATCCATGACTGATGATTGTAGTAGTTAAAGGCATTATGAAATTTCTATGTGATCATCAATATATGTCTTCCACAACATGTATGTGTTGTTTTCTGACAATGCCCTGACACCCAAGTAAAATAAGGGATGAAATCAAGTCAAAAGTATATAATGGGTCCCAAAAACACTGCTAAATACATAATTTATTAATTATTTTAAATAATACCACATGAAAATATATATTCAACCATTACAGGATTTTTTTGGAAACCATCATTAAATATCCTGCACTGATCTTATTTTTCTTATAGTGTACATTTTACACATTCCATATTGGATATCTCTCCTTTACTAAACTACTTATAAGTTGTATATATAGTAAAAAATAACATATATTGGAAAAATATTGGGTTATATAATGGATATATCAATAGTTTATTTAGTATTGATAGTAAAATTCATTACATGTACAACATTGTTTGGTCCTATCAAATAAATTATGGCATCTTAGATCCCTATTTTTAGAATAAGTGATTGATAATATTGAACTACCTATCACTAATAATGTACAATGAAAACAGATATAGGGAGTGGTAATTGATTTTCAACAAATGTGGGATGATGATCTCTTCCCAATAAGAGATTATAAGAGTAATTAGTTTAACAACCAAAAATTTTCGGAAAAATAGTTGGTATGTTATAAATAATATTACCTATATGGTAAGTAATGGGATAAAAATATGGAATATATTCATCTAAGTATCCATGAAGGGTGGCTGTTAGGGAAGCTCAAATTGTAAAAATATCGATTGTTTTCTGATGACTTCAATGTCACGGGGCCTATAACATCACATCACTCTTACTCATTTCTTATTGACCCTATTGACTTGTTTGATCTTAAGAGAGGATTTCTAGGTTTCAATTTTTAAAGAACATTTTTCATTTGAATCCCATCATTTATCACTATTCAGAAGAATTACAGTCTCAAAGTCATATTATATGAATTATTAATTATAGATACTATCAAAATAATTATCCTAGAAAATTCACAAAATTTTGATAGATTTACTCACTCCTTCATTGTTGTTGTATGATACATCATTAAAAGAATAATTTCAATATTTTCTAAAACTAATTTAGGGATGGACTATTCACAATAGTTTATAATTTTTCCTCTCATATCCTCATTAAAATGATTAAACACTATATATGAAATTTTTTTATATATTTGCATGTGCTACATTGTTTAAATAACAAGTTTATAATCTAAAATCGAAGACATTAGCCTCTACTCACAATCCTAGTATTGTTAGAACAACATGGGTTAATTTAATGAACCTCGATTCAAGGAATAAAATTTAAAAGTAAGAAAAGAGAATTGTTGCATAGAAGTATGGTGATATGACATAAATAACCATAGTGTATCTATAGATCAATCAATTAGGAAGCAAAAATCCCCAGGAAAATAAATAAAAACACAAACCAGAAAACACAGTTCATTAGAACATCATAGAAACCCTAACTATTATTTAATTAAAAATTAAGAAGCCCAAGATTTAAAAGGATTAAAATTTAAAGATAAATAGTACATACTTGAAAGGATTCGAAATCATAATAATTTTGAATGAGAAAGTGGTAATACCAAATATTTTTTGTTGATTGGGAAAAAATGAATCAAGCATCGGTATATATGGGATGTAGTTATTGCTAAATAATTGAGGGGGGTGTGGTTGTGGGTGAAGGTGATGGTGATGAACCGTGTCTATAAGTAACTGTATAGATCCTTGGTATGGGATGTGGTGGTGTTGGTAGACTATAATGTGGGGAGAGGGGAGGCGCGAGATGAGTGTGAGGACGGTGTGTTTTTTTGTTTTGATGGGTCGATTAATAAATTTTATTTATTTATTTATTTATTACATTATATTCTTTTGAAATATATTAAAAATATAATATTAATTATATGAAAAATATAATATATATTGAATCAAATATAAAATTTGTCCCAAATATTTTCAATATTTTCTTTTTTATAACAGCATAGTTTTTTATTAAGCTAGAAATTTGTCTTATATGTATTTTTTTTGTTAATAACTATATAATTTAGTTATTAAATAGTTAAATAATAGTTCTAACCATTTTTGTTGTTAAATTAATTTTTTATTGAATAAATTACGACTATAAACATGTTTGTTGAAGAACATTTTTAGTAATAATGATTAATAATTACAGATTGATTTGTTGGAAAAAAAATGTTTGTATTAATATGATAATGTAACAAATTAAATTTTTGGTAAAGTGTTTGTTGGTATTAAACAATTAATACCAACATATATATGTGTTTGTATAATGAAATATTATTATTTAAATTTAATAACAGAAAAACTAAATATTTGTTGAATTGTTTATTTTTTCTAATATATATGATATATATCTCTATAATTGTTTTAGTAAACATAACTTTTTATGTTATATTGCAGGCCCTCCATATAATTTTGATAATGTATAAAATTTGGATGAGTCTCTAATCATGTGTTTTTAGTAGACATTATCCATATACCATACTGATTTTTTGTTCCTAGGACATTTTTCTATAAAAACATTTAGATATAATATTTTTTGAACCTTTATATTATTGGGTCCATCTTTGTTAGAAAGAAAAGATCTTGGTAAATATAATTTTTAATTTTTCAAAAATTAATTGTAATATAGTCATTCATATTTATAGAAACAAAATATTTTATTTATTTCATTGAATTTCATATTTCACAATAAAAAGGTTACTAGATTAATGTCAATTATTTCCACAATAAAAACAGGAAACTCTTGATATGTTGTTATTCTGCATAATGGTTTCAAAATAATTTCTATATAATTTTGAATTTTCTCCATTGATCCATATTCCATATTTATCCTTTTTATGAACATTTTCACTAAGAAATTGATCTAGAGATTTTTATAACCTAGTTAATATACCGGTAGTAATTTTAAATGACTTTACTTCGTCATAAAGATCTTTAATTATTTTTTCATGAATAATGAAGTTTGGGGTTGATTTGATAATTTTTTTCCTTTAATTATGAATTTAATTTTATCATTGAGTATTTTCCATTTAAAAATATAATGAATTTTTTTTAGTGAATTTCTTTTTCTTAAATTATTATAATTTTCTTCAATCATTGAGCATTAGGCTATCAATTTACTATTATAAAAAATGTTTCAATTAAAAGAATGATAATTATAACATTTTACATTTAATTCTTCTTTATACATAAAGATTTTTTTCTTTCAGATTGATTGGATTATTTTCTAAATCATTTTTAAAAGTACTATTGGATACCTCGGAGACAATCCAAGTAGCCTAGATAGATTTTTTACCTTTGGATTCATAATTAGTTCTAATTTAATTCTTCCTTTGTTAATTTCCATTTTTCAATGATATTATTTTATTTATTGGAAATAAGGTCTGATATGTCCCATTTTCTTTAATTAACATAATCTTACTTATTAATTTCTTCATTTATCTTTCTTGATATTGTTGAATGAATTATTGATGCCTTTATTCTTCTTATAAAAAGTTCTAAATATTCTAATTAGATGAGCTAGTTCTATTCCATAATATTTTAATTTTGAATCATTTTATAATACAACCACCTCTTTTGATTTATTTTGATATTTTTGATTAGTAACATTAATGGAAGTATTATTTCTTTCTACCATCCTATGATATTTAACTTCAGATTTCATTTTTGCTTCATACGTCGTTAGAGTTCCATTAATCTTCATCATCATTAATTCTGTGATAGGTGTTGGTTTTATTATTTTAGTATATTTACCATTCCATTTAAAGGTAAAGACTCTTATAATTTTTAAATATTTATTTACTTGTATAATTGGTTATCCCATTGAAGAAACACCATTGACTGTTTCATTCAATATTTCATTCATCTGAGTGATACATTCACAATTATATATTCTGAAAGTGTTTAGTTTCATCATTTCAGTGTTTCATATTAACTACTAAACATTATTATTTCATCTTTAAGAAACTATGAAAGTTTTACATATCTCATATATAGTAGTACATTGAGATATATGATTAAATTCATCTAAAAAAATTCCACATATAATATCATTTGTGTATTTAAAATTAATAGCATACTCAATATCCTTAGAAACAACCCAATTTTATGACTCTTTAGGGATTTAATAAGATTTAAAAATCATCATGTAAACATTGAATACATTATAATTTTGATATATGATCATTAAAGATCCAAAAATATATAATTATCTCTATTATTATAAAGATCATGGATCATCGAAATTACTTCATTTAGTTTTTCCCTTGAAATATATCTTCATAGAAAACTTTTACTCAATATTATTAGATATTATAAGAATATTTTCAAAATTATTCCCCTCATACCAATTGTTAGGTTGTAATAATATAAATATGCAAAATTAGGGGTGAATTGGGACTTTTTATAATCTTGGTATATTCAACCTTTATCCCACTTCATATCTAATGAATATAAGTAACATTTATTTATTAGAAAATTAATGAAATAGGAAACTGAATTATAATAATAACACACCAATTTTGTAGGGGTTTAGGGAACAAATATCCCTGATCCACTCCCCAAACACTATCTCAATGAGCTTGGTTATTTTCACTAAATAGGTCCTCTTATCAAAATAACTCCACAAGTGAGTTCAGTTAGTTGAAAAATTAAAATAATATTAGTTATTTTATAGAAATTATTTTAATACATATCTTAGTTTGAGAAGTTGACACTCCAAAATATTTGAATATGAGTATCCAATAATCTAAGAAATAAATATTAATTGATTTGATGAGAAACATAATTAGCTTATAGTTGTAGTATAAACTGATAGATAATGGATGTTCTTATATGTAAATAATATTCTTCAAGAAATAATAGCTTTGAAGATATCATAATTGTAAATTATTTTCATGAAATATAGCAACAGAACAATAGAATATGAAATAATAAAACAAAAATAAAAAAACAGAATATCAAAACTAATATTTCTCCAAATAGTAGTTTTTCATAATATAAAATACATTATTTTTCAAAAAAAATGTTTTATGCCTAAAAAATATATAAATATTTTTATTTAACTAGATAATATTGATTTTTTATTAATTAAAAAGTTTAAAAAATATCACCTCAAAAATTGTGAGTATTTAATTTTAAAACATTAAAATAATGTCATAACATCCCTTAGAAATAGGAATTATTTAATCTATTAGACAAGATCCTTTGAATCATTATCTAAGCAGAATTAAACGAGACTAACTAATACAATTAAGACTATTGTGGAAATCTAAAAAAATATGTTCAATTTAAAATATGTAGTTTACCAAGTGAAATGTTCGATTAACATCAAAATTATGGTTTTAAAGATCTGGTTAACTTAAAAAAATTTGTTTCTAATTTGTATGTTAGATTCTAAAACATAGGTTTTATTTAAAAAGTATGACTCATGATCCATATTTTTTAATATAATTGGGTACCTTATCCATATGGTCAGTCCAACTATTGGCATTGAAAACCATATGTTCCCCTTACATAAATATTATATAAATAATGATTCCAAAATACTTATAAATACAACCAAAATTCTTTAGAGAAAACATTAAACCATAAATTCCTTTATAAAAAGATGAATTTCTCAAAAAAAAATCTTGTAAAAAAACATAATATAATTTAATTAGTAAAATAAACAATGGAGTTATTGAAAATAAAAAGAAAATAAATTCATATAGTATTTTTGATATAATATAAGTCTAATAAGTCCTAGATAAACATTCTCACATTTCACATTAATGTTATATATCACAATAATCAAACAAACCTCATAGAACCTTTTTCTTAGTTTCTTTAAAGACCATTAACATCAACAACTCATTTTACAAAACATATCAACATTTCTACATAATAACACTATACTAGACTCCCTTTTTGACTTCTCATAGGATACACTCATCATTATAAGATGGGGAATGGAATAATTAGGATTGAGTGAGATAAAACACCAGGTTAGGGTATAAATATTGGATAAAAATCAAAGTTCATTTGTGATAATAAGATAAAAATATCATTATAATCAATATATATAATAAAATCATACCTAGAAAATCATAGATCCTAGAAAATGAGTTATGGAATAAGAAATTTCATAACAAAATAACTGAATCAATAGAGTTTGGAAACAAGAGTCAATAAACATGATCCACAAGAGAATAAAATAGTCATATGAATAATCGTAAAACTATAGAATAACAAGGGTATATTGAATTTCCTAAAATAGTAGGAATTATATAAATGTGGCACAAACATAATCATATGAACACATTTTTAAAAAAATCCAATTATACTAAACCATTATATTGTGAACAACTCAAAAAATATCCATAATTTTAATTGTGACCCAATCCATGTATGTCCTCATTTTTAGTTGAGAAAAAATATGTGTTTCCTCAAAAATAATTATATCATTAGATATTAATCCTTAAACAATAAATTTTATGGAGATATATGACCCCATCTATATTATTAATATATATATGAGTTCCACTAGAAATTATTTGATTCAACATATCATAAATAATGTTATTTGAAGAAAATTTAATTCTTTCATCACATCATAGAGAACCAATTGAAAAAATGAGTTTTATATCCTTTCAAATGGATATAAATAATGAAATAATTTATAATTAGACAAATAATCATAACATAATAATACCATGGAAAATAAACTGGTATCCAATGATATTAATGAACATTCTAGGTAAATACCATTCAATCAATATAGTAAAGCATAAAAAATTAACGCCATATATATAAAGGGTATAAAGTAAAGTTAGTAATTTCACTAATAAATTAATTTATGGGATCTTGGTAGACACCCTTCAATTAGATGAAATAAATATAGTTTTTACAAAGAAACAATTGTAATAAAATGCATATTTATACATAAGGGTGATTTGGAAAGACAAAGTAAATGATAGATAATTCATATAAAATAGAAGGACATTACATAAGACATCGATAGAAAGATAGTGGATGGTATCATTTTAATAATATCCTTTATCATGTATATGATATGTCAGTGGATAATGACTTAGATGAAAAACTCTTTTTATGAGATTGAGAAAAAAACATTTGAAACAAATATATTCAATATTTTGAAAAAATTATAAAATAAATATTTTTATACAACATGGAGAAATATAACTCTTTTATAAACCATAAAAATATAGATATAAGGTTTCATTAAAACCCACAACGTCAATGAAAATATATGTTCATTCAAAAATATTAAAATATATTATATTTCTCCAAAATTAACCATATATAAACATTAAATTGATTTTAATTTTAAAAAAAATCATATAAATTCAGGGTAGTTGAAAATTAAAATTCTCAATTTCCTTAAAAAAATATGGATATCTCTAAAATTTGTATTCAAATATAAATTACCATCCTAAAAAGATATTCTTTGTTTTATATTTTTCAAATACATTTTTTGAAAACCATATGTCTTTCAAAGATTATAATGAATTCTTTTTAAATCATGGTAACGAAAACAAATCCCATTAAGTATAACCTAAGGGGAAAATTATTTTCATATTGTAAATAAATACTATATAAGAAAATTTTTAGGGTTATTACATTTGAGATTTATATATTTTAAAAAAAGGTTTGGAAAAAAACATTAAGTCTTGAGTAACATTCAAATCAAAAAAATTTGAGGAATGTGATTGAAAGTGAACATAAAAAACAATTAAATTAAGGTAATTCATGATATAATATAACAAATAAGAATTATATACACCATATAAAAGTTAATTGGATCATAAGGATATGTATATCTCAATAAGTTATAATTTATACTAATAAAAACATACAAGTAACATAATCATTAAGGTAAGGATCATTTGATAATGAGATAATAAAGAATAATTATATAAACCCATAAATGATAATTTAAATTGGAATAAAAATTATTGATTAGTTATAACAAATCAAACATGGAACTATAAAGTTCAATAATAATGTTTGTTAGTCGACGGAAGAGAATTCAGTTCGCATAAATACTTACAATGTTATAAAATACTGAATCAGAAATCCTTGATTTATATGATTTCAAATGAAACATTGAATACCATTAATAATGAGGGTAATTGATACAAAATAATAAAGGGATTATAGATACAGCATTCCAAATAAAAAAATGAGTATGATAAGAAATTTTTATCATGAAATTAAATTTGAGACAAGAAACCATTACATTAATTCCTTACTTCGACTAATGCAATTGAATTTATGGTAAAATAAAATTAACTATCTTAATCATCAATTTTAGAAAATTATTCATATATATAATATTTTATAAAATTAATTTATAATTATTATCTACATGAATATTAGTCATTTATTAAAAAAATTCAATATCGGGTGTGGGTTATATTGATCATTTTGGAAAGGTTCAATAATAACGGTGTGGATATATTTTATTCTACCATAGTTCATAATTATTTTGTAATATATGATACTATAATTTATACCTTATATTTATTTATAAATATATTATATCATTCAATTATATCTAAAGTTATGTCATGTCAAAATAGAATCATTGTCGACTTATTTTTGTAATTTTAGGGATCATGGAAGATATTTTATAAATCATTTAAACAATTAATATAACCTTTAAAACCCATAAAAATAATGTTTTCATTATTATATCCTAATAATATTATTATTTAATTTCCCATATTCATCTAATATATAATTTTATAGCATTTTTCAAGTAGGTGGTAAGATCATCCCAAACATAAAAATATCATTATTCAATGGATGTGTACAGTTATGAAACATTTTATTTTTATCGAAATAATTATAAAATATAAATAAGGATATTTTTTTATTTTTAAACGTTTTGAATCTTATTTTAAGTTGTTTGGATAAAAATTTAAAATCAATATGAAAAATGAAAAAATGTTACTTCGTGGAGGTGGTAGACAGCACGATGCATGAACAACATTCTTTTATTTTTCTAAGTGGATGGGAATGAATACATAATATTTTTTACATTAATATAATAACACATTCAATATAATAATAATACGTATGTCATTATAATACTATGGTTAGAAGAGTTTTTTGAGAGAAATATTAAGGGGAAAATATATGGATTAAGTAATACTTTTATCGAGACCTCAAACTTCCTCTAATGAAGTCCTAAGAATTAGAGGACTTAAACTAACTTATAGTGAACAATGCATTTATGAAATTAGGTTTAATTCTAGGATAGTAAAAATGGGTTGTGTTTTTTGGATATTTTTAAGTGAAATTAAAGCATTAAAAGGTTAAAAGTGATCCCATTTTATAAGTGAATAATAGTGAATTTTTTAATGACCTTTATTTTTTAGTGATATAATTATAAAATTAAAGGTAAAATGAATAAAAAATTTCAAAATAATATATATTCTTATTATATTTGGTCTATAAGGCCTCAACCAAGTAAAACAACTTTATAGAAAATTTTAACTGCTAAATTAAACTATTTTATATATTGTAAAACTACTTTATAGAAAAATGTTGTTTTCACCATTAAGTTCTTTTAATCATATTTAGTATTGATTAACAATTAAATTTTTCATAATATATTTAAATATTTGTTTTCAATTAATATTAAAGATATTTTAAAATTATATTGATTTATTTAATTAGATATATTTGAATAAAATTAACAATACAATTCAATAAAAATAACAAATTTACCATTATTATAGTCAATAAATTTAATCTAAGTAATCAACCTTTTATATAACTAAATGAAATTTCCTTTATAAAAAATATGAACAGGTTGATATAAAATATTAAATCTATTTTTTATTTAATTTCTATAATTGATAAAATCATATTTTTAATATAAATATATAAAAATGGTTTTAGATTAATATATTCATCATGATTCCAAAACGTTACATATGGGTTTAATAAATATGAAATAGTGTATTTAAATTAATTTTTTTTACTCTGTAAATATATAATTATATATATATATATATGTTTTCAAAAAAATTAAATGCATTTCTTGTAATATGATAATATCATAAAAGCGATGGTATTTGAGAAATCAGTATTGTTTACCATTCACTGAAAAACAAATTATTTTAAAAAAATATCCAAACATTACCATATGAAAATTTTAATATGTGGAAATTAAAAAATGAATTCCATTTTTTAAAATTTAAATTCTAAAATTTATAAATTTAATTTAAAATGAAAATAAAATACGTATAATGAAAACATGCTTTTATTGAAAAAACCCATTTTAAAACTATATGTGTTCTTAACCATATTTCTATTATTTTTGAAATTTACTATAGATTCTATTATTCATACATTTTCTTAATAATAAATATATTACACATGTTTTTAGTTTGGTGATGCATGTGAAGCGGTCTATCAAACATAGAATTAATTTATAAGAGAAAAAAATAAAATAATATTAGGCCATTTTATTATATCCCCTTAAATAATTTGAATCCTCTCAATTTTAATTATTACTAATTGATGAAGATATTTGAGGTTACTCTTAACATATTAATCATTCTAGATATAACATCTAATATTACATATAACTTACTCTATTAGGATATATAATATTTACTTATATTTCCTCATATAGTATTAATCATTAATTCAATCATATACTCTAGTATATATATAACATATTAATAATTTATCCAAAACATACCTTTCCCAATACCATATGATTCTACATGATGTTAATTCATAGTGAAACCATATATTATTCTACAAATTAACATTGTATTTACCCTAAAATTTTATTAACCACTTGTTTATATGGTCGCACTAGTCAATATAAATCATAATCCACAACAATGAGATAAAATTCCCCAAAAATATCAGGGATAACTTTATTATTAAATCAAAAATAACTTCCAAGGTTATCAATACTATTTAACACACATTTATCATAATTAATCATCCTTTTAAACCTAATGTTTATCAATCCCTCAATCATGTGTCACTCAATACTTATTACAAAAAATATAACCTTAGCATTAAATCATTTTTCATAGTCATTTATGCACTTTAATATATGTTTCCAAACCGTTAAATAAATTATACTAAAGAAAAATCTTTTGTTGTTTCACATAATCCTCATAAATTTTATAATATACTAGAATATCATTTATAAACATAACCCATAAATGAAAATAGAAAAGATTATCAATATTTATTTTCTATTAAAATATTAACCTCACAGCCTTAGGTATAACTAAGAGAATCACCTTTTTCCATCATACCATGTATACAAAGTATTATAAATATTTTAAGTATACTCCTCTATTTAGTTATAAGAAAGTTGTTTATATATACATATGTTTATTTTCTTTATTTTCATGGTATTCATTCACCCTAATATAAAAACCATAATGGTTATGATAATATCCAAAATAGGAATATGGAAACATCATGATGAATATGTATTCCCCTATGGAACCATTGGTTTTAACATATGATACTTTTAGTTTAACCATCAGCTCTATTGGTTCAATCTTTGGTTATCTGTGGTCGTTTTGCTTTTAGGTTATCTAACCAAACTAGGTAACATCATACTCAAATCCTTGATAATTTTTGTTAAAATGATTGTGAATTAACTATAACAAATCCCCCTAAAGTGTATAATTGGATGTCCACTAAGACCACTTTTTTTAGGAACTTGGTGATGATAAATTTAACACCAAATCCTCCATTTTCATGGTCATTACCCCTTGGTACATTTATTTCGGTGCCTGAATCAACTTGCAGTACCTAGACAGGTATTTCATTACTAGGATAACTATAAAATATTTACTTCACTAAAAAAATTATATTATAATATTCATACACTTATCCCTTAGACTTGTCATATGATTATTCACTGAATTTATCATCTATTAATAAAATATAACTAAAATAATCCAAAAAATATATCTTAACACTCTTATGATATCGAATGAGGGGCCCCAGACTCACACTCTTAAGTCTTGTGGTATGAATTCAGTATTTTGAAAATTAAATTTGATACTAAGTGAGATTATATAATATAAGAATTAATATTTTAACAATAGTATTAAATCTCACAATAAACTTACCCAACTCAATGAACCTTTTGTTTTAATTTTATTAGAAACCAAGTATATATGAAACTTATTTTACAAAACATGTAAATATTTATCCGTAATTAAACCACACAAAACTCTCTTATAGATTTTTCATTGGCTACACTTATCTGCATATGTTGGGGAATGGAAACAAATAAAGGGGTGAGCTCAAAAATTCTATAATGGTAAAAAGAAGCAATAAAAACTAATGACCATACATGATCATAAGATAAAGATATGTATATAAGAAAGCTATTTAATAAATTCATACTTGTCAAAGAATAGAACATAAAACCTGAGTCTTGTAATACGACATGGTTTAACATAATAAATTAATTATGAGAGTGTGGAAACTTAGGTCAATAAACATGAGTCTTGGAAGAATAATATAGTCATATTAAATGGAATAAAATTATAGCATAATAATGAAATGTAGAAAAAACTAAAATGAAAGGTGACATGGAAGTATAAAAGAAACATAAGTATATGAACACATTTTGAACAAATAAAATTTTTCCTACCCTTTTATTGTGAATAAATCTATGTATGTCCACCTGTTTTATTGTACTGAAATCTATGTATTTTTACCCCTTTAGTTGTGAAAAAATCCATGTATGTCCACACATCATTATCCCAAGAGATATAAATCCTTAATCAATGCATTAGAGTGTGATATAAGATTTCACTCTTCATCATCCTTACTTATTATCACCCCTTAAAATTAATTGATACATCATATAACAGGGAAACCATTGGATGAAAATGGGATTGATTAATCGCATCATAGAGTACCAATGGAACAAAAATTTTCTACATATCATTTTTAAGTGGATTCATATAAGAAAAATCATTCATAATTAAATCAATAATCATAACTTGATAAAATCCAGGAAAATAAATGGTTGTCCAATGATATTATGTAACTTTATAGGTAAATATCATTCAATCAATATAATAAAACATATGATACATAAATGAATTAAATAAATGGTATATAGTTAAGTTAATAATTTCCCTAATTAATTTATGTATAGAATATAGGTGAACACCCTTAAATAATATGAAGAAAATATAGGGTGTTCATAGAGGAAACAATTAGTATAAAACTCATATTTTTACATAGAGGATTATTGGGAAAGATATCGAAAGTGCATTATCATTACTCTAAAAGATAAGGTCACTGCATAATACACTAAGAGAAATAAGGGAGATGATATCATTTGGAGACTATTTTTGATCAAGAATAATATATTTCAAATTAGAATGACTTAGATGAAAAACACATTTTATGAGTTTAAGAAAATAAAATTTGGAAATATGAAATATCCTTGAAATTTTGAAATCATTTGGATAGAAATATTGTATAAAAATATGAGAAAATAATATACTTTTAAACCATAAAAACATTGAGTGATTTTTTCATATAGAACCATAAATTAGTAATAAAAATAAAATCATATATAAATAATAAAATAGATCCTGTTTGTAAAATAAATCATATAGAAAATTTCAAATTTATTTTCATTTAAAACATTAGAAAAGAAATTCAATGTAGTTAAAAGTGACCTTTTTCAATTTTAAATATAAATTAATGGATATCCAAAATAATTGTAATTGAAGATAAAACACATGCATGAAAATCAATTACCATTTTTATATTTTTAAAATAATCTTCTTTATAACCAAAAACTTATTAAAATATTATAAATTTTTATTCTGTTTCAGGGTAAAGAAAAAGAACCCACTATATGGATAACTAGAGAGTAATAAAATGATTTTGCTATTATAAATAAAAACTATACAAAATCCCCAAATTGGATATCCGATTTGAGAGATCTCGATTTTAAAATGAGGTTCGGAAAATAAAATTTAAATTTTGAGTAACATATAAATCACAACAACCAAAGGATAAATAGATTAAATGTGAAATAAAAGTAATTTGAATGAAAGATAATTTATTATATAATATAATAAATAGAAATTATATCTCCCATATAAATGTAATTTTTTCTATAATAATATTTGAGTAGTTTATCCCATGTTGTAATTGTTTTAAAAATAAAAACACTTTAATTTTTCCACCATTTTTAATTTTTTACTATTTGTTTTTGTTTTCTATCTTAATATTTAATGGAAGGAAGTCATATGTTATAATGGAAGTTCCAATTCACTAACATTTGGGATGGAATAAAATCTCATTGCGTTGTTTTTTTACATAAAGACTCATAAAAATACTATGGTTTTTTCCGGTTCATGGTATCCAAAAGTGATATAAATCCACAAAAACAAGGTTATTAAACATATAATTGTTATAAAATTCATAATATCATTATTTATGTATAAAATAACTATGAATAAACAAGGTGTTCAAGAATAAATATAGTTCAAGGAAACCAATAAGATAATTTCTTACAAAAACGAATATTATTATGATTATTAAAAAATTCACTCTAATGATTAAGGTGAAGTTGATAAAATTTTAAAAATTGTGAAAATACTACTAATGAGTATGAAATCATATTGACATTCCAAAAAAATGATTTTATTTAATCTCTGATTGTAACATGTTACAAATAAAAAATGGGAATATATAATCATAATTCCAAAACTAAAAATAGAGTTTAAAATAATAGAATAAATGTAAAAAGAAAAATAAAATTTTCAACATGGAGTGATAGCGATGAATCCACATCTTCAACAAACACAATTAAAAAATTCCTAATATCACATATCAAAGAAGATAGTGAGGTTATTACTCCCATATATCATTTCTCTTTTAAATTTCATTCTTCTTTCTCTTATCATTCATTATAAATCATATCCTATGAAGATATTAGAAAAAATTTATTTAAAATTTATTCAAAATTTTCAAATATTAATGATAAATGAAATAATTTTTTAAATTAAATGGATCTCCTTTAAAAAAGGATTATCTTATTTTTAAATTAAAAATTAAACTAGATGTTGACTTTTTCAAACACAAAATCAATGATCTCAAAATATAACTATAAAAATTCACCCATGGTGAATAATATCTCAATTTGATCCCTGATTATCAATTTTTTAAAAGTAAAAACCATGGTATTAGGTTTTTAAATGATAATTAAACTTATATTAAAATCAATATTTTGTTAAATTCATTTCTAATAATAAAATTTGAATATATCATCATAAACAAGATATTATAGTATATAAATATCATTCAAATAACTAGATATAGGGATTTCGTAAATTTATCCATTCTTTTATCAATTTTCTTCAACAAACTAAATTATTGTTGGGATCCCAATCCATTACATGATTATGTTTGTGGACCTAAATTTTATTCATTTCTATAACCCTCTTATACTAACATCACTATATTATCAAGGGTACCAAAAATAAATAATTATATATATATATATTAGGTATTTGCCACTAAACCACATTAATATATCAAATTGTCTATTCACTTTAAAAATGGTATTTTACCCATTGAAGCAATTGATCAACTATTTTAACCTTGAGATTAACGTTTCAAGTGAGTAGGATTATATATCATTCTTTTTAGAGTGGATTTGTACTTTATTCTTTAACGTCATGGGAAAAAGGTTATTATTTATTTATTTTACATGTTCTCTTGATTCATATTTTGAAATCTTTTATCTCATCTTTAATTTATTTCATAATGCATAACAGGATATATTTTTAGATTTTCTCTTTTCCTTCAAGTTTTTTTCTTTTCTTTTTCTCTTCCTTCAATGGCTATGATCCATAATATCCATTATTATATCTTTCAATAGGGAGAATTATACATTTTAAATTGTTTTTCTATTTAAATAATAATTTCCCAAATTCCCCTTAAATAATGATAGTCTCCCTTAATTTTAATTTTTAATTTTTATTATGTTTTCTTAAATGTTTTATCTTTATTTAATATCAAATTATTTTCCCCATTATTGGTTTAATTTTCATTTATTTACTTTCCTAATAATTTTATCTAGGTTTTATATTTTTTATACGTTTTTTTTATTTTGAATCTCATGGCATGATATTCTCTTAAAATTATTTTTAAATATTTTATAAATACATTTATCCTCCCAATCTTCTTAAGTAATATTTGGATAATCTTAATGTTAGAGATGTTATTATATTATAGGTAAAAGATAACAAAATAAATTTTTTATTCATCAAGGAGGGAGACAGGATTACTCATTTATCTGGTACACTTCTTCGTTTTATATTTTCCCTCTTCTTTATCTTAATTTTTATATCAAGTGTTTGTGATCATCAAAAAAGGGGAGCTTTTGTAACCCATAGTATAAATTTTTTAATGAAAAAAACACTTTTATTTGGTTCTAACTAGTTCCAATGTGTTTATAGTGTTTTTTCATTAATTTTTAATGAATGGAAGTTATCTGACCTAAAGGTAGTTTCAAAATGGGCTCAAAGTCATCTTTCAATTTTGTTACGGTAGTGAAGAACTGGATAGTAAATAGAATGTGGAATAAATAAATTTTCTACATAAGGAAAAGTAGATAGTCATTCATGGACCCCAGCTATCTAGTCATAGTATATGGATTGAATACCCCTCTTGTATCACCACAAACAACCCGGTGAAGGCCTCTAGGTATCATATGGTTTCAAGATAGTTCGTCTAGGGTAGAACTTGATATGGTCAAAAAGAAACATATTCAGATATTTAATGGTGTTTCTAAACCCCTTTTACCCTGAGAAATAATAATGGATGTAAAATGAGAAATTTGAAGGATTTATTCTTCATTATTACATTGTTTTCATAAAAAACTACTTTTTTATCTTCAATATCTTCATAATACTTAATGATTAAATGTTTAATCCTTTATCTATTTCTCAATGAAGTTCAATGTGATAATCATATGTCGGAATTTAACATCATCCAAGGATATAAAGAATGAAAATCAGGAAGTTTTTTTGGTTCAATGACTTCATTTAAAGTTCCAAAAGTCCCATTGAACCTTTTTTTAAACCGCTTATTCTCTCATTTATTATCCTTCTCTCACTCCATTGCTATTTTTTCTAATTATTTCATGATAGAAGGAGTTTTTTTATTTTTAAAGGGATTAAAATTAATCATGTCACATATTGATTTTCTCTAACTATTTCTTTGGTTGTTTGTTTTCTATTAAAACAATGGGATTGAGGTTCTTATTATTTCGTTGAAACATGGTTTTTGAGGATCTCAGTTTCTATTAAAACAAAGTGTTTTTAGTAATATTTAAAATATCGATTTATTTATTTATATAATTATATAAATAATTATATATGTTATTTTATTAACCTTAATTTTTTAAAATTATATTCTCCCACCCCTCCTTTTCCAAAATAATTGACCAAATGAATATCTTATGAAATTGTAATTGAGATAAAGAAACACTTTCATGGAACATAGTCTTTAAAGTAATAATCATTTGATAATGTAGTTATAAGAAATAATATTTGGATCCTATAAAATTAGGATGAAATAAAATATAAATTATTCATTATGTAGTGTAAATAAAACATTAAATAATTGAGTTTAATAAGAATATTTTTAACTCAATTGAAGAAAATCAATTGAGCACAAACGCTTAGGTTGTTCGAAACATTCAAATAAAAAGCCTTTGAAGGATATTATTTAAAATGAAACACTAAATTCCATTAATATTGAGGGGATAATGATAAAAAAAATATTAAAGGTATATTATATTTATAATTAAAAATAAAACATTTTTTATAACAATAAATATCTCACAAAAAATTAAATTTAACACAGGAAACCCTTAGATAAAATCTTGACTTCCACTAAAGTGACTAAATGTCTTTTATAATGACAATAAATATAATGATAACCTATTTTATAACATAATTAATACCTATAAAACTTATTCAAATTAATTTATATTTATTCTCTACATGTATATTAGTTATTTATTATATATTTACAATATTCGGTATGAGTTATTTTGATCTTTTAAAACTAGTTTCGTAATAGTGACGTAGTTATTTATTATTATCAAAATTTTAGAATTATAATATTATTAAAGGTACAATAATAGATAAATTATATTAATTTTTAAATCTATTATCTTATTCCATTATTGTTTTAGTCATTCCATGTGAAAATTGAATCATTGTCAACATATTTTGGTAATTTTAGAAATCAAATATGATATTTTAATAATAAGTTAAATACATAATATAATATTAAATAAACTATAAAGAAATTTGTTTATTAAATTATATAAAAATTAGTATTTATGTTCTCATATTCATCCATGAGATAATTTTATATGAATTTTTAAGTAGGCGGTTAGATCAACCAAAACATGACCATACCATAATTTTATGTGTGATTGTGGTTAAGAATTACTTTACATTGACATAATATCATTATTATAGTATAATAATGATATTAATTAAATCATTTAAATGTTATTATAAACATTTTAATTGTTTTATATTTATATTTAAAATCAATATGAAAAACAAAGAGTTGTTACTTTGTGTAGGTGGTAGTATGTGTATTGCATGATTGGCATTTTTTCTAAGTGGGTGAGAAGGAATAAATAAGGTTTTTACATTAATATTATAACACTTATAAACAATAGTGATGATGTATAATTAAATTATTATATTTATGACATATTTAGAAAATAAATATTTATGAATAACATATAAGGAGTAAGTAAACCTTCTATTGAGACCTTGAATTTCCTCTCGAATGAAAACTTATAAATGTAAGAATTAAGATAACATATACTAAGAAGGGAATTTAGGAAATAAAATGAAAATATATAATATAATAATTGAAAATAGTTTCAATGATATTTGAAATGGAAATTGGTTTATTGAAAGGGTGGAGGTGATCCCATTTTATAAGTGAAAAAATCATCACTTTTGTAAATGACATTTACTTTTCAATGATATCATTCCACTATTCATGGGTCAATGACTCCAGAAGTTTGAAATAATGGATTTCAAGGTGATATTTGGTATAAAAATAATCAAATAAGTATTTATGAACATGTTTTAATCCTATTTTAATTAATTTATTCTAAGAATTTTTACTTTACCCGTTATTGTTTTTTACGACGTAACTAGATTTTACCAAGTAAATTATTTTTTAATAAACATAAAAAACAAACCATTTTACCAAATCTATGTTTTATAAAGAAAAATTTAATTTCCTTTTAATCTATTTCACTTTCCTAATAATAAATTTTTTACTTTAAATTGAAACATTTTATATACAGAAAATCTGTTTTGTAGGAAAATATTCATTTCACTATTAAGTGTTTTTAATATTATATAGTACTGAATACCAATATAATAGTGGATAATATCGTTAAATATATGTTTAATAATATTATTAAATTCATTTTTGATAAATTTTTAATTTATTTTATTAGGTAAAAAATTTAAAATATTAATAAATTATTTTTTTGAAAATATACTTTTTTCCATTATCACGGTCATTGACATCAATCTTACAAAAATAATTTTTATACTGATTAATAAAATTTATTTTTTTAATTAATATATAAATTTTTATCTCAAATATTATATCAATTTTTTCAATATTTAATTTCTAGAAGTGACAAAATATAATATTAAATTTATGTGAAAATTTTATTTTTTTGAATAAAATATTACTTATGGTTACAAAACATTATACATCGGTTTAATGAATTCAACATGGTGGTTTTAAATGGTAAATTTTCTATTTTAAATATATATATATATAAAGTTATAAAAAGTTATAATACATTATTTTTTTTGATAACATCATAAAAAGGATGGTATTAGAAAAAGTAGTAGATTTTTACTATTCACTTAAATATCAATTATTTTAAAATAATATCAAAAAATTTACTTATGGTAATTTATAATTTTTTAATTAAAATGAATTTCGTTTTATAAAATTGATATTCTGAAAGATATAAATTTAAAATATAAATAAAAATAAAATATTTATAACGAAAATATATTTTTATTGAAAAATACCAAAAAACACGAACTATTACTATATTGTTTTTTTCCATTTCATGTGGAGAAACTAAGAAAAAAGTATTAATTTAGAGGAGGAAAAGGTCCAAAATCATAAGTCATTGAAACTATTCATGAATTTAATATGATATTACTTACACTGAATGGAATATTGAATCATTATACACTTCATGTTGACCAAGCCATACCGGTACATAGCTTTCCAGATTACACGGTGTGTGGTTGGGATACAATACATGAAGTATAATCTTTTTAGTGGTGGAAATTTAGTAGTTATGGACTCTTTATATATTTATTACACAATGATAAGGACTGATATCCATGAAACATTGTGTCACGACCCGACCCTACCCGAGCTCGAGCCGCAACTACCCCAAGCCCGCCTCCATAGGCTAGGGGCTGGCGACCAGTGCCGAAGGCACAACAACTCGGGGAGGCCTTTTCCTAAGTACTTGTACACACACACGCAGCACACTCAATGCAACAGTGCATAGAAAACGAAAAGACAAGCAAAGTAAAGGGAAACTGCTATAAATAACCACAAGAGTGCATCGACCTCTAAACAGTACAAGTAAAGTGCTGAAATGGAAAAAGAGGAAAAACACGTGCCCAACCAAAAATTTCCACAACCCGGCAATAGGTAAACCAAAGAAAACAGCTGGAAGGGTCCCCCACCTGGAACCCAACTCCGACCACCGCACGCGGTCCAAGCTCCCAATCTCCTATGCTCCTCAGAAGTCACGCTCCACCTGTCTGTCGTCTGCAAGGGCACACCAAGTTTGGGCAAAGCCCAAGCATGGGTGAGTATAGAAATACTCAGTCGGATACCCCGAAGGCTCGAGGGAGCAACAAAGGAGGTATCGAAGGGTGAGTTGTAGAGAAAACAGGAAAGTAAAGGAGTACAACCAAGAGTTCAGTAAAGAGTAACAGTAAAGAGTCCATCTCAACCCAACAAGAGGAATAAAGGTAGACTCATCCAGACACAAGGAGCTGGAAACGGTGAGAAGATGAACTTCCCGTCGACTCTTCGCTACCTATAGCAGGAGAGTAGTCTCGTCCAACCAAAAGAGCTAGACACGGAAAGCACGTGGCATACCCCCCGCGACTTCGCCTCTCCTAGAAGGAGACAAACCAAACCCAAGAAGTGGGTACTATAATAGGGTATATACAAATACATTTGCTCAGCAAGAAGCCCAAAAAAGGTCGTAAGGGGATCTCCATCCCATAGATCATCCCAAGAAATGAGTATCCAACAGTTCCAGAAATAAACTATTGATTCCCAACATCCCACACGTTTTCCTCGAACCGCAACCCAAGGGGCTCAATCATCTCACTTCGACACTATCCGCTTTGGGCAGCACTGACTCGCCCACACGGTTTTAGATCACATCACAAGAATGCATCTCAGTGGTGAAAGCGCCCCTCGCACTTGGGAGTTCTTGGGAAAGTCAAACCACACCTCGTCACTGCCCTGCAGTTGAGAGGACTCCTCAAAGTAAAACTGTCACAACACTGACCCGTATAACCAAGGGTCCCTCTCTGGTAATCATGGAGGAAATCCACAGGCTAGCCTAGTAGAAGAAATGATCCTGGAATTCCAACACATGTCCCACTTCCCAGCCCTGCTTGAGTGTAATTCATAATAAGATAATAGGTGACCCACTGCCCAGCCCTACTGGAGGGAAATCCGTAATACATCATCCGGCGACCTACAACCCAGCCCTGCGGGGGGTAGACCATGATACATCATCAGGCGACCCACTGCCCAGCCCCACTGGAGGGTAGACCTGGAATCAGTCGACAGGCGACCCACTGCCCAGCCGTGCTGGAGGGTAGACCTAGAACTAGACGACGGGTGACCCACTGGCCAGCCCTACTGGAGGGTAGACCCTAAGAGGTCTTTGGGTGACCCACTGCCCATTCTCTGTTGGAGGGTAGACCCTAAGTGGTCGTCGGGTGACCCACTGCCCAGTCTCGGCTGGAGGGTAGACCCTAAGTGCGGCGGGTGACCCACTGCCCAGTCTCTACTGGAGGGTAGACCGTAGAAGGAGATGATTAACCCACTGCCCAGCCCCGCTGGAGGGTAAAACTCAGAACTGTCCTAGACATCTCCACTGGGGATTACAACACTGGCCAACGGACCACGGAGTGGGTATCACGCAACCACCCAACTCCAGCACAACTCACCCAAAGGGGTTCAGCGCCTGTTCCATCACTAGGTGACACTAACACCGCTACCGGCTGATCCATCGAGAACGAAACCAGGGGGAGACCACTCAAACCTGAAGGTCAAACAAACGAGAATAGAGGGACCCTCTATGTCGTGAGAGGTCCATGTACGCGAAGGAGAACACGACACATACGTGGGTCCCACACAACATGTGTCCCCATCTCAACCCCAACCAAGCGTACAAACGTCCTCAGGTACAAACAGCCACATGTACCTCCAAGGGTTCCCATATACTCCCAGAGTATACCACATTCTCAGCCCAAGGTCCATCGTGCACACGGCACCCAATGTCAACTTGAAGGCATGACGTAACATCTCCAACTAAAAGGCCCAGTCACGGCCAACCACATCTTGTGAACCATTTACATCACTCTCCCAAGAGTGCGCGATAACACGTCAAGGGTCCGCTAAAAACAAGGTAGGGTGAACCACCACTGGAGCACCTTCCATGCTTCCACATTTAATAAGATCGCGCAAGAGGCTCCGCACAACCAAACAGATCATACCGTTGTAATCCTCACGGAAAAAGACGCGATATCGACTACTTACTCTCCTCAAATATATATCCGACGAAATGTTCACCAACACCGCCTCACGCCCGAATGGCATCCCGTGATCCCGAGCCTCGGCTCCGAAAACAGTCGGGCGCATCGCACCATTGCGATCCCCTCAGGAAAACACATCAAAAGCACTACTCACTTGAGTGCAACGGATATCCGGAGAGAAAGATGTGTTCTAGCGCCACGCGCACGAGCGGTACCACGCGGGGCCTGCACCCCGGTCCTGAAACTCAACGAATGGATCGCACCATTGCGATCCTCTCGAAAAAGCACACAAGATGGACTATTGACTTGTCCAAAATGGTCGTCCGGTGATAAAGATGGAAAATCACTGTCGATGCCCAAACGGCCCTCATGGGCCCCGCACCATCATGCTGAATTAGAGTGGGCGGATTGCACCATTGCAATCCTCTCGGAAAAACATCAAAAAACGACTACTCGCACGCCCCGAACGGACGTCCGATGAAAAAGTCATGAAATGCTGCACACAGCTCGAAAGACGGGCTATGGGGCACGTGCCTCAAATTTGGCTGAAACGCCCGGAACCACCCTAGAATGCTTTGCCCCAGCGCCAGGGTCCCAACGCCGCTGACAGCGCTCATAACGGACGTCGGACGCATCCGCGCCGTCCAAAACAAGAACCTTCGGAACAGAGTTGATTCGCTTAAAGACGTGTCGCGCCTCCGAGGACCCTCGTTTCGGAAATTAAAAATTTCCAAAACCATCTCAAAATATTCTCTTCGTCCCAAGGAACGTTTCGCCACTGACGGCACATGAATCCGACACCCGAGCTGTTTCTTTTAAATTTTAAACCATCTCCAAAATAATAATAATAATAATATTATTATTATTATTATAAATTGTAAATTATTTATTTTTATTAATATATATATCTCTTTTTTTTAAACTACCGCGGGGTCCCGAGGGACCCTTTTTTCGAAGTCAACCCAGCCATTTAGCCGGGTCCAGCTCTCCTCCCGAGGTCGTCGCGCGACCTCGGCTCCCGCATCAACCGGGCGGCGCAGCCGGCCGGTCTCCCCCTGCGTCGCCGCCCCCGGCTGACGCCTGCTGCCGATGGCCCTGCGACCCCATGCTCGACTGCCATGGCTACCGCCGGCCTCGCCCGCTCTCCCTCACACCTCGCTCGTCCAGACACCCGTGGCTGTTGAGGAGCCCACCGACCGCCTGCACCCGAGCCGGCCACCTCCGCCTGGAGCTGCTCCGCCGTCGTTCGGCTCACCATGCCGCTGCCTCGTGTCGAACACCCGCACTGCCCTCTGGAGACCCCCATCCTCAATTCCTACCGCTTTCGTGCTGGTTCGCCAGACCGCCGCGATACCTCGCCGAAACGCCCCAAAAACCGCTGGTCGGAGAGGAAACCCGTTGATCTTCGGCAGAGTGTTGTGATCACCTCAGAGCTCGGATTTTCGATCCGAGACCAGCGACGAGAATCTTAAAAGAACTACTACGCAACTACATGATTTTATTGAAGATTAAACATCAAATCGATGCCATAATAGAACTTGAAACAAGGGTTCATAAACTAAACGCAAAACAAAATAACTCCTACCACTTGGGCGTTGCCCGGAGCTTCACGGAGGATCCACCGCCATGCCGTTGCCTTGCTCGAGCTTCCTCGTCGGAGTGGAGGAGGAGAGGGAATGGAGGTTGGAGGGCTTCGCCAGGGGGTGAACAGGGGGGGGGGGAGGGAATGAGGGTTTAAATAAAATTAAAATAAATTTTAATTAATTTAAACCCGCAATTTAACCTGTATCCAGAACGTTTGACAAAGTCGAGGTTAAGCCTCCCCTAGGCCAAAACCACCTCTTGAGCACAATGGTGGTCTTGTAATTTTAATCTGAGACCCCGTTCAAAAGTTATAAAGCTAAATGCCCAAAGCCTCTAAATTACGAAAACGCCCCTGGGGGCATTTTTCACAGATGGCCCGCGCCCGCAAAACTTACACCCCTTCTAAGGTAAACGGCACATTACGAACTCAACGGTGCCCTCGGTTTTCCAATACGATCCACCGTTTAGAAGGTACTATAGTTTCAACATTAAACGAATAAATTAATTTATTAATTTATCCGTTTAACCTTCCGGAAGTGAACGAGGGGTCCAAACATCCCGCGCCGACATGTTTTATGACATTCCTAGGGTAAACACCCCATTCCGGACCCATCCGTACACTCGGATCTCTGATCCGGATCACCGTTTAGGAGTTATCCAATTTATTTGGTGTTTCCAGTGTGAACGCACTGAAAATTTAATTCCGGCCACTCCGGGGCCCGGAATCACATGCCGTCTAATGGTGCTGCTCTTGAATATCATCAAGAATATTTCAAAGTCTTTCGTAGTAAAAAATGGGTTCTTACACATTGGGGCCACAAAACTTTTAGTTGTCATAAATGTTTTATACCTCTAAAATTATATAGTTAGTATATGTGTACAATCCCTAACTATCTATGATAGACATGAGAAGAAGTCATTACATGGAATGTATTGAAATTTATGTATTGTGTAACCTATACATTTCTACTTAAATTAAAATCCATTCCCAGTGGTACACTGTGTAATTAATTTGATGTGGTAAGAAAATATAGTGTACCATTAAACCAAAACAACATGTATATGTGTTTCATTTATTGATAGTAAATTCCATTTTATAGGTTGTAAAAAATATAAATGATAAATTAATTCCACAAAACATCATGAAATCATGTTTTTTTATGGACGTAAAGATCCATTTACTCCACATCTATTTGAAGAGTTATATATTGCATAAATTTTCATGTGTCAGTGTTTTAGTAATTGAAATTACATGCCATGGGATTACATGTCTTGTTGTGTATACTACATGTTGTGTGAGTGCTGGGTATAAGACCAAAAACACATTGGTTGTTTGGATAGGTACCTGATGTGTTTCCTCCATGTATATACTGTATAATTAATTAATTTTAAATATAATAATATATTTAATTTATTTAAAATTATAATTAATAGGAATCTTAAGGACTATTTGGATGGATAATAAAATATATGAATTAATTAGTTAATAAAAAATTTAATTTATCAGGGAAATTTATCTTAAAAAATAATGGTTGAAATAAATTCTAGTACATTAAATGCTTATTTGTTGCAGGTATATGACTAACCATGATCTCTTACTGACAAATATTTTGTTTGGTTTCTTCTAATTTAATAGGATGTGTATTATTATTATTAAATTAAAATAATAGTATACATATCATTCCTCCCACCATTGTTTGGTATGGAAATATACATACATGGATTTATTTATATAAACCCTTTAACCATTCCATTGGTTCCCCTTACCTATGTGTGAACATAATAATATATAAGGGAAGGATATCCAAGGATTTGAGCAGTTCAGAATAAGAGATAAGGGGAAACCAACCAAAAAGACACACTAATTGATAGTGGAATATCGCAACTCAGGTTAAGAATAACTCGTGGGATTTTTCTCAAGGGTCATAGGTTGATTTATTATCTTCTTAAAAAATAATCCATTAAAACCTTTTTCCATTCATTTAATTTATTTTAAATCTATCTAACGTATCATGGATTTTTAGGTATGCTATATCATAATCACATAAATAAATGAATTAACAAGATTACAATATGAAACTAAAATAAATGGACTATGAGTGAAAGTTTTATCAACACATTGTTAATAAATGATTTAAAATCCATAAAATAAAAAACTAGTAATTTAAAAGGATAAAATTAAAAAGTTTATGAATAATAAAAAAAATCCATCAAACAAATATTAAATCAGTCAAAGCCTTCCATTATCTGTGTTAAGATAGAACCACATTTAAGAGCCCGTGTGTCATAGTCGGGGGAACTGTTAATTAATAGGGAGTCTAAAAAAAGATTATGCATTAATGTAATCAAAATTTTATTGAGTGCAATGACCATAATATGTTCGATAAAAATTTGGAGGCAATTATTGAGGAAATCCGAGTCATAATTTCATGATTTGGGAATCTATTCAATTGATAATCACGTTAAAAGTTTGTATTTAAAAAAATGAACATATAAAAATATTATAATGATTTTTATGGCCATATTATGTGTTATGAGAAGGGAAATATGGATCATTTTGACTATAATGACCTCAAGAAAATAAATTATGAGTCTGATGGTATGGACCATTAAGACTTGATAAAATTTTATGATACTAATAAGTTAATTAAATTATTAATTATCACATATATTTTAATCAATTAAATTACTAATAATGTTATATAATTTTATCATAGAATAATAAAAATGAAAATTTTTTCAACCATGTTATCGAAATAAAAAATACTAGTGAAATATAATCATCTTACTGGAGGTAACTTCCAAAAATAGTATAGATTTTTATGCATTGAATTACTCCCTGAATAAAATATTTACTTGTTAGAATCGATATTATATCATCTTATAATAAATAAAAAAATTATAAGGTTCTTACATTCTATGAAAAACAATTGTATGATAAGCTATATGTCCATTGTTAGATGTTATTATCCATTTCTAGCAAACTAATGAAATCATTTGAGAATATAGAGGCCTATATAAAGCTCAATTATCTCCATGATCATTATTAGGAGAGATAAATACATGATAGGTTTGATAATTAAATTTTTATATTCAGGAGAAAAAATTGAGAAGGATCTCTAGTTGGGCCTCACATAATCAAAAATATTGGCCATATTGTGTGTTTAGAGGTTCAAAGGTGTAGGATACAAATAATGATGTAGATGCTCAATATACAAGAGGGTGGTGAATTGTATACTTTAAAAATTCCTTTGGAACCTTTAAAGTTGGTTAGGGATAACTATGTTTTCCTCAAGCAAAGGAAAGAGCTAAGTTTAACAAAGTTAAGCTAAGAAAATTCACAACACCTCTAACACCAATTGAAAAATTGGAATAAGGAATGAAGTTATAAACATCAAGTTCTATGTACTTTCTTAAAAATGGAAAGAGATTCCGAAAGTAGGTTCCGGGAATATGGATCCGGAAATTGAAACTTAACAAAAGATTACAAAATGAGATTCTACCTTAAAGCGTATAGAATCTAAATGAAACAGAGTACAAGTAAGGAAGTATACAAAAGTTATACTTTCCTTATAATAAAATATGTAGCGAAAACAAACAAGTAGTAAAACTACAAGTAACAAGGTATAAGTCTTTTAACCCAAAGAGTAGGGTATCCAACAACCTTGGATAAAGGTCCCTTGATTTATACTTTCAAGCAAGTCTGTCTTACCCACACCAGGGTAAGCCCTCGATACGAATATCGGAATCTCTGTCTTGTTATCCCCGTAAGCCCTCACCTTCAAGGTAGTTGGAACCTCTGTATTCCTCAGTAAGGAAGACCTTGAAATTTAAGGTAGTCAGCACCTCTGTCTTCCTATCCCCGAAAGTCCTCGAATGTAATCACCAAAATTCGGAGTCGCACGAAGCAAAAACTGAACGAGCGGTTCAGTATGCACAAGGCATGAAAATATTTCTCCCTGTAGAAATCACCTTAGCAGTGTGTGGTCTCTAGATTGATCAACTTCATTTTTTTTATTTTGAGCACTTTCAAATGAGCTCTTATTTATAGGCAAGGTCGGCCTCCTTTCCAACGGTCATATTTTCCTAAAAAGTCAGAGGGACCTGTACACGTGTAACTTAACCAACGGTTAGTTTATAACAAAATAGATGACATCTTTTTATAACAAAACAAGTGTAGCAGAAGGTACGATATCATTTTAAGTCTTACTCAAAAGTTCGAAGTGAAGGTTCAGAGTGTAAACAAAAATAATATTCGGTGTCTAAATAAATTCAGAGTGTATAAAGCAATGATGATCAGATTCTGTTTAATAGGTGAATTCAGAATGAGAGTTCAGAATGAGAATTCATCATCAGAATTAGTAATGAGAATTCATCATTAGAATTCGTAATGAGAATTCGTCATCAGAATTCGTAATGATAATTCGTCATCAGAATTCGTAATGATAATTCGATGTCGAACTTCATGAGAATTCGTATCCAAAATTCAGAGTATAACTTTATCAGAGTTCGTATCCGGAATTCGGAATGAAACTTCATTACAGTTCTCATCTGGAATTCAGAGTGAAACTTCATTACAGTTCTCATCTGGAATTTGGAGTGAAACTTCATTACAGTTCTCATCCAGAATTCAGAACCTAAAACAGAATGCTTCATATAAAAGTTTCAAACTATTCTGATAATATAAGAATGAATCTGATTCTTATAATTAAGAAATATATGGATGAAAATATGATAAGGGTAATTTTTCCTTATAAAATCAATTTTCCTTATAAAAGTGATTTTCTTTATAAAAGAGATTTTCCTTAAAGATAAGGTTTTTGTGATTTTCAAAACAAGAAGGACTGGAAAATTCATAAGGAAAACCTTAATGACTCAACAATCTCCCCCTTTTTGGAAAGCACAAACATCCTTATGAAAAATAAAGTTTAAGAAGAAATAAAACATTAAAGCTTATCTCCCTTTTCTTATGGATGTTAATGAATACGACTAACTCCCCCTTAGACATTGAAACTCTAAGGATCGTATTCTAGATTTTCGAAATGATATTTCATTAAGAATAAGAAAGTCTTCATTAATAAAAAACTCCCCTTTAGATAAAATCTATTAGAGTTCTTTTTCTTTCTCACCCTTTGTTAAGATTCTTTTTCCTTTTCCCCCTTTGTTATGGTTCTTTTCCTTCTCCCCCTTTGTTATTTTCAAAAAGAATTTGAGGGAATAGAAAATATAACAAAGTACCTAAAAAATTAGTAGCAATAACAAAAGAGACGAGAAAGCACAATTTTCATTAAGTTTGTAAATTCAACAACAAGGAAGTTAAGATACAACAAAAGATAGGATTTATCTATTTTGGATCTTTTTACTTTTCCATAAGACTCTTAATAATAGTCTTTATCTTCTTCAAGTCTTTATGATCTTCCTCAGCTTGCTTCTCTATCACAACAATTCTTGCACTTTGAGCTTCAATATTTTCTTCCTGGGCTTGAATCTTTTCTTCCTGAGCTTGAAGCTTTTCTTCCTGAGCCTTCAAGATTTGTTCTTACATTGACAACTTCTCTTCAAACCCAATCCGATGATCCCTTTCATACTTCCAGTTTTGAGCAACAGAATTCAGCTTCCCATTCAGATCTCTGACTTCTTGAATCCAGAAATTATTTTCATCTATAAACTTTTCTTCAAAGGATAAAGTAAGTTTATTTATCTTCCGGTCATCTGTTTCAAAGGAATCCTTAACATTATCTTGGAATTCATCAAAGAGCCTTATCTCTTCTATAGTCTTCCTCGACCAACTAGTCATTCTCTTTCAAGATCAATTGTGGGCTTAATATCCGACAAAGAATGTTTTGAACTGAGCTTCAATCTCAACACATTTGTCCATAACCATGGATACAGAGTCTGTTTTCTGATTCAAAGCATGTTGGAGCATCTGGCATCTTGAATCAATACTTGAAAAAGTCGGAATAGTACCCACCAACTTCTTTAATGAATGAACAAAAAAGTCATTCCCCAATGAAGATGACTCTGAATCCAAGACTTTTTTTGGATACTTTTCTTCTTAAAAATGCTCAACCTTCTTCTTAGAAGAATCGCCAACTTCCCTTCTCTTTACAACCACTGAGCTCGGGGTATCAACAACAAGTTTCTTTCCCTTGTCCCTTTTCGGAATGGATTGTTTTTCTAGAGTTTTCTGTTCACTATCAGAAACTTGAACAACATTATCTTCATCATCAGCAACTTTCTGAGCATCATCCTCTAAATTCTCCATTTGAGAAACATCATGTAGAAGTTGTTCTTCCTCTGCATGAAAAGCTACTTATTCTTCTCCTTTCTCCTCATCCTTCCCTGGAGTGACTAGCTTAGATGATTTAGCTTCTAAAGTTCGGAGCGACAAATGTTCCGAAGGTGCCCCTTATAATCATCTACTTGCTTCAAAACATCTCCGGTCTCACCACTACCTTCAGCAACTGCTTCTACCTCTTCTGCTTGCTCAATCTGATCAACTTCCTCAACATTCTTAGCAACTGCCTCTTCCGGAGCGACAAATTTTCTTCCTGGAGTCTCAGGTAGAGATTCTAAAGAAAAAGATCTCGGAACGGGAATGTTTTCGGAGTCCATCTCAATAAACTTTAATATAGTCTGAACCACCTCTGCTTCAGACATCTTTTTCTTGAGCTTCTTTTCTTTCACTTGTTTTTCTAAATCATCCTCCGTTCTTTCCTTCAAGGCCTTAGCCTCCACAGGATCCAAGACAAACTAAGGCTCCCCTTGAACTCTCTTCTATTTGATTTCCCTCCACTTAGCAACTACCTCATCTGGGTAAGCTTTCTTCTTCTTCTTCGGTTTTAGAGGTGCGGAATGAGCTTCCTTAGATTTGGTATTCTCTGCTTCAACATCAACTTCTATCAACTTTCTCTTCCTTACTGTCTTAGAGGATTGAGGTTCAGCAACTTTAGGAATTGTTTCTTCTTGAGCAGGTAAATCAACAAACTGAACAGTCTTTTTATCGAAGGCTATATCCATCCTTTTGAGAGTACCATCACTCACCAACATAATCTTGCAAACTCTTAGATTAGACTTGAAAGCCTCCTTGAAAGACTCAAGGCACCGAACTATCAATTTCGAGATGATTGCTGGATACATTATGATCTGAGCTCTCAGATTTCCTTTCTTAACATTCTCAAGGGTAATAAGAATGTGTTTCATCAGATTAAACTTCCTCAGATTTATCAGAAAATCTAGGATGTAGATCTCGCTCTTCTTCAGGCTATCTTTGTCACCCTTCCTCGGTATAATAAGACCTTGTACCCATAATTCTAGATTCCGAAAATTCATAGACATAGAAGCAATCTTTGGACCCTTGTCATCTTCCATTTCGAGAGTTTCCAAAAGCCTTTTCCTTGTCGAAGCTTTCCTTTGAATCCAGAAAAACATGAAAATGAACTCGACTTCTCCTTCATTGTTCAGCCCTACCAAGCTAGCTGCCTTGGCATAAGAAAGCTTATAAGTCTTTCCATAAGACTTAAATGATAATTTCTCCCTGCCATCTTCCTTATAGAAGGAAATTGTCTCATAGAATTATATTAGAAAATCCGAAGAAACTTCATCTTGATTTTCGGGCTTGGACACAACAACATCTTCCCATCCATTAAGATTAAAATTATTGGATATAAGATAATCATACTTGTTGAAGAATTCAGGATGAACCAACCTTTCTCTATATACTAACCACTTACAAATCGGCTTACTGGTTGACATGTCTTGAGAAGATGCTTCCACAGACATTCAGATCTGAAGACTTCTGAGAAGTTTGGAACGGAGTTAACTGAAGATCAGAACAACCTTAAAACAGAGAGGCAGAGCTTCGGGATGCTGGATATTGAAAAACCGATGTGGGATGAGTATTTTGGGTCCCCTTTATATAGGAAACAAAATGACGGTTCATCTTCATCAGTTGATCAAACGGCTGAAACAAGCTGAGATCAGATCTGACGGTTGAATACCAATTCTGAAGAAAACTTGAATCTGATCTTTTGAGGTTTTTTTTAAACAAAGATTTAAGAAAAATATAATCTGAAAACAAAATATAAGAAAATACCAGCAAGTAAAGTATGATTACGAAGACTTGAGTAAGGAAATCATACCTTTCGGATTGGCTTAGGAGGATTATTCGTAATGGTTAATATTTTTCTTCTTGAAGAAAAATTAACTACCAAAGATCTTTACTACGAAAAGACAAATTTCGCAAAACTCACTACAAAAAAAACTCAACAAAGAAAACGAAAAAATCATTACAAGATTTTCAGCATGAAGACTTCATTACAAAATTTTGCATACGAAAAGCTCATTATGAAAGTCTTGGTACGAAAATCTTGTTATGGAAACACCAGTACGAAATTTTCCATTCCAGAAGTCTTCAATACAAAAATTTCTATTCTAGAAGTTTTCTATACGAAAATATCCATTCTGGAAAATTTCAGTTCCGGAAATTCCTATTCCGGAATTTTAGTTCCGAAAAGTTTGAAAACAAACTTTGAAAAACATAGTTACTATAAAAATCAAATGTACCCCCCCCCCTATGAAAAGGAGTTTATTACTATAAGGAGATTTGTTCAACAAGAAGTTAATGAAGAAATATTACCTTACAGTTATCATTCCTAACTTCTGTTTAATGTATTAAAATCTATCAGAAGGCAAATATTTTGTGAAAATATCAGCAAGTTGAACTTGCGTTCTGATAAACTGAAGAATAATATCTCCTTTTAGTGTGTGATCCCTAAGAAAGTGATGCCTAATATCTATGTGTTTTGCACGAGAGTGATGTGCAGGGTTCTTACTTAGGGAAATGTTACTTGTGTTATCACAAAAAAAAAAATTTGTTTTAGTAAAACTCAATCCATAGTCTGTGAGTGTGTGTTGCATCCACAACACTTGAGCACAACAACTTCCAGCTGCTACATATTCGGCTTCAGCAGTGGAAAGTGCTACAGAATGTTGCTTCTTGCAAGACCAAGAAACTAAATAATCTCCCAAGAAATGAAAAGTTCCGGATGTACATTTTCTATCCATCCTACATCCACCAAAGTCAGCATCAGAAAATCTTTTTAGAACAAAAACATTTCCAGAAGTATAAAATAATCCTAGATCTATGGTTCCCTTAAGGTAGCGAAAAATTCTTTTTACTGCCTTTAAGTGAGATTCCTTAGGATTAGATTGATATCTTGCACATAAGCATAGTGAGAACATTATGTCTGGTCGACTAGATTTCAAGTAAAGTAAACTTTCTATCATACCTCTAAAAGATGTTTGATCTACTGGTTTCCCAGCTTCATCAAGATCTAAAGAGTTTGAGGTACCAATGGGAGTACTTATACTCTTAGTTTTGTCATAACTATACTTTTTGAGAATATCTTTAATATACTTATGTTGAGATATGTAGGTTCCTTCTGGTTTTTGAGAAATTTGAAAACTAAGGAAAAAAGTTAACTCACCCATAATACTCATTTCAAACTCAGATTTCATTAGACTTGCAAAAGAGTTGGTTAAAGATTGCTGAGTTGAACCAAATATAATTTCATCAACATAAATTTGAACAATCAAAACATTTTTCTTATCTTTATTTATAAAAAGGGTTGGATCTTCATTTCCCTTAACATAGTTATTTTGAAGCAAAAATATAGTGAGTCTATAATACCATGCTTGTGGGACTTGTTTAAGACCATACAGAGCTTTGGTAAGTCTAAAAACATGATCAAGATGTTTCGTATCTTCAAAACCAGGAGGTTGTTCAACAAAAACTTCCTCTTGGACATAACCGTTAAGAAAAGAACATTTCACATCCATTTGAAAAAGTTTGAAATTAAAGAAAGATGGAAAGGCAAGTAGAATACGGATAGATTCAAGTCTAGCTACTGGAGCATAGGTTTCTTCATAGTCTATTCCCTCTTGCTGATTATAGACTTTAGGAACAAGTCTAGCTTTATTTCTTACTATGAATCCATTTTCATCACATTTATTTCTGAAGACCCACTTTACTCTAATAACAGATGTTTATTTAGGTCTTTCAACCAAAGTCTAGACTTTATTCTTTTCAAATTCATTTAGTTCATCTTGCATAGCTTTGATCAAATCATCATCACCTAAAGCATCATCAGTGCTTTTTGGTTCTAATTGGGAAAGAAATTCTAGATGTTCTAGTTCATTTCTTAAGGAACTTCTAGTTCTTACAGGTTGATTTACATCACCAATGATACTATCAATGGGATGATTCTTAAGAAACACCTGATTTGGGTTTTGAAAAACTTGTTCATCAACATAGGGTAGAAAATCTTCTGGGGTAAATGTTTCAGAAGTATCTTCTTGAACATTTTCCTTATCAGAAAGATATTCTATCAAAGGTTGATAATCAGTTTCTGAAAACACATCTGAGGATGTAGGCTAGGATGGTTTAAAACAAAAGGATCAGACTCATCAAATTTTACACGTACTGTTTCTTCAACAGTACAAGTATTTTTATTAAAGACTCTATAAGCCTTAGAAGTTATAGAATAACCTAAGAAAATTCCTTCATCGGATTTTGGTGAGAATTTATGCAAGTTATCTTTAGTATTCAAAATGAATACTTTGCGGCCAAAAACCTTGAAGTAGGATAGTCTTGGTTTTCTACCATTCCATAACTCATAAGGAGTTTTATTAAGAAAAGGTATAATCAAAACTCGATTTATAGTATAGCAGGAAGTACTTACAGCTTCAGCCCAGAAATGTCTATCTATAGAATATTCACTCAAAATGTTTCTAGTTATCTCTTGAAGAATTCTATTTCTTCTCTCAACTACACCATTCTGTTGAGGAGTTCTAGGTGCTAAAAAATTGTGAGTAATACCTTTTCTACTACAAAAAGTTTCAAAATCAGAATTTTGAAATTCTCCTCCATGATCACTATGAATAGTTTTCAATGGAATGTTTTTCTCATTTTTAACTTCAGCTCTAAAAATTTTGAAATAAGAAAAATCTTCAGACTTCTTTGCTAGAAAATAAACCCAAGTAAATCTAGTGTAATCATCAACTAGAACAAACACATAGTATTTTCCTCCAATACTTCCAGTTTGTGTTGGACCAAAAAGATCCATGTGCACTAACTATAATGCATCAGTTATTGAGACTTCACCTATTGATTTAAAACTAGATTTATGTTTCTTTCCATATTGACAAGGATCACAAAATCTAGAAGAATCAAATATAAGCTCTGGTAGATCCTTAACTAGTTTCTTCTTAGAGAGTTTGTATAAGTTCCTAAGGTTACAGTGACCTAGTCTCTTATTCCATAACCAGGAATGATGTTCCATTGCACTTAGGAAAGGTAAATCTTGGCTCATGAGGTCTTCTAAATTTAAGGTGTAAACATTCTCATGCCTATTGGATGAGAGAATAAATTCTTCCTTAGAATCGTGAACTAAGAACTTATCATTCATAAAATTCACAAGGTAACATTCATCACATAACTGGCTTATGCTAATGAGGTTTTGGTTAAGACCCTTAACAAAAAGAACATTTGAAATCAATGTTTTACCTAGAAGAACAATATTACCAATACCAATAATCTCCCCCTTAGCATTATCTCTGAAAGTTACATTTCCTCCTTTCATTTTGATAATCTTTTCAAAATATCTTTTTTTACCAGTCATGTGCCGGGAACATCCACTATCCATGTACCATGTGTTTCTATTGGTACTTTCTATATTTTCCAGAAATCAAGAAGAGAATTAGACTTTCAGAATCCAAACTTGTTTGGATCTGAGATTTCTTGATAACAAAATTTTAGGTACCCACATCTTCTTAGAGAAATAGCATTTGTGAAATCCTAGAGATTGGGTTTTGTTTAAGGAACAATTCTTTTCCCAGTGACCACCACATTGACACTTGGTACAAAATGGGGCACTTTGGGGAACAAAATAATTGTTACTAAAAACTGGTTTTGCATGGGTATAACCAAATCCGGATTTATTTCTTAAAGGTCATATTTGGGAATACATTTTATCAAAATTTTCTTTACCATGGGTAAAGTTTTATAAACACTTCTTTAAGGAAAAAATTTGGGACTTGAGTTTTATAAACATGTTTTTATACTCAAAATCATTAGTTTTTGAACTTGAGCTAGGTTCGAAAACATTTTTCTTAGAAATTACTTTTTCTAACTCTTTAGAAACTTTTTTATTCTCATAATTTACTTCCTCAAGATTTTTTGAAATACTTTCAAAATCAGAATTTTTCCTATCAAGATCTTTAGAAAGATCTGATATCTCTTTTGTAAGAATAAAATTCCTAGAGTTTTCCTTATCAAGTTTCTTATTGATTTTGGAGTTCTCAGTCTCAATAATTTCAGAAAACCTAGAAACTTATTCATAAGTAGGTAAAGTATTTTCTTCATCATAAGGGGATTCTTCATCAGAAGAGTTATAATACTCTCTATCATTAGAATTTAAAGAAACATTGGTCAATGATTCAGCATTTCGTACCTTAGCCATAAAACAATGATTGTCAATAGGTAGTCTAGCTATAAGACCAAGATTCTTCTGTCCTGAAGATTCATAATCAGAAGATTCATCTGAAGAGTCACCACCACTGGCACTCCATGTGTCATTTGCTTTCAAAACATTCTTAGCTTTGGCTTTATAATACTTCTTTCTATTCCTGTCTGAATGCCTTTCTTTCCTTTATTTCTTTTTAGGCAAAGGACAATCTGGTCTAATATGTCCAGCTCTCTTGCATTCATAACAAGTGACTTCTCCATCTTTATTATCTTTACATTACTTTTTCTTATACTTAGATTGGAAAATTCTTTGGCCAGCTATCTTGTTCATCATTCGTGCAAGATTTTCTAACTCATTCTCATAGACTTCACTTTCACTAGAATCGGATTGGAAAATAACTTTCTTAGTCGTGGATCTGGTTACTCTCTCTGGAGTCTTGGCTTTCATTTGATTTGATGTTGTTGTAAAAGCAACAGTACCATTTCCATTCTTCTTCTTGATGTTGTCAGCATCTCTCTTCATTCTTGTTTCATGTTGAAGAAGAGTTCCAAATATCTCATCAAGAGAAATTTGAGTGACCTTCCTATTCTCATCTATAGCTGTTTTTTTGGATTCCCACACATTGGGCATAATATCAATTATCTTATCCACAAGTGATTCATCATCTAACCCTTTCTCTCCCATAGACTGTAAGCTGTTGACAATAGTCATAAATCTCTGTTGAACATTACAAATTGGTTCACCATAAGGAAATTTGAATCCATGGTATTCAGCTCTAAGCATAGCTCTCCTAGTCTCAATCACTTTAGAAGTTCCAAAGTGTGTAACCTCTAACTTCTTCCAGATACAATTTCCTGCTTCACAAGAAGAAATCTGGCTATATATATATTTCTAGTCATTGAATAAAGTAAGGTATTGCGTACCTTATAATTGAGTTGATACTCTTGCTTTTCCTGGTTAGTAAAAGTTCTAACTTCCTTATCAGGAATTTTATAATCTCCAGTAAGCATAACAAAGTTGTCCACTCCATTATTGATAACAAAAGTCTTCATTCGATCTCTCCAGTACTCATAGTCATTACCATCAATGATTGGTGGTCTTGTAGGATTTATATTATCAATGGAACCAACATTAACCCCTTCCATACTTAAAATAACCTTCGGCACACAAACTTGTTAATAGAAAAAGTTCATAATAACAAAGTTCAGAATGACAAAGTTCGGAATGATAAAGTTAGGAATGAAAAAGTTCGAAATGACAATGTTCAGAATAATAAAGTATGAAGAAAACGAACAAGAAAAACTTATACGTGAGTATAAGTATTTCAGAAACCTCCTCTGATACCAATTTTAGGATCGAAATAATTATGTAGATGCTCAATATACAAGAGGGGGGTGAATTGTATACTTTAAAAATTCCTTTGGAACCTTTAAAGTTGGTTATGGATAACTAAGTTTTCCTTAAGTAAAGAAAAGAGCTAAGTTTAACAAAGTTAAACTAAGAAAATTCACAACACCTCTAACACTAATTGAAAAAATGTAATAAGGAATGAAGTTATAAACTTCAAGTTCTATTTACTTGCTTAAAACTTGAAAGAGATTCTGAAAGTAGGTTCCGGAAATATGGATCAAGAAATTGAAACTTAACAAAAGATTACAAAATGAGATTCTACCTTAAAGCATATAGAATCTAAATGAAATAGAGTACAAGTAAGGAAGTATAAAAAAGTTATACTTTCCTTATAATACAATATGTAGAGGAAAAAAACAAGTAGTAAAACTACAAGTAACAAGGTATAAGTATTTTAACCCAAAGAGTAGGGTATCTAACAACCTTGGATAAAGGTCCCTTGATTTATACTTTCAAGAAAGTCTGTCTTACCCACACTAGGGTAAACCATCGATATGAATATCGGAATCTCTGTCTTTCTATCCCCGTAAGCCCTCAACTTCAAGGTAGTTGGAACCTCTATCTTCCTCCACAAGGAAGCCCTCTAACTTTAAGGTTGTCGGCACCTCTGTCTTCCTATCCTCGGAAGTCCTTGAATGTAATCAACAACATTCATATTCACACGAAGAAAAAACTACAAAAGTGGTTCAGTACACACAAGGAATAAAAAGAATTCTCTCTCTAGAAATCACCTTAGCAGTGTGTGGTCTATAGATTGATCAACTTCATTTTTTTATTTTGAGATCTTTCAAATGAGATCATATTTATAGGCATGGTTTTCCTCCTTTCCAACGGTCATATTTTCCTAAAAATTCGGAGGGACCTGTACACGTGTAACTTAACCAACGGTTAATTTATAACAGAATAGACGACATCGTTTTATAACAAAACAAGTGTAATAGAAAGTACGACATCATTTTAAGTCTAACTCAAAAGTTCCGAGTGAAGGTTCGGAGTGTACAAAAAAAAAATCTGTGTCTAAATAAATTCGGAGTGTATAAATCAAAGATGATCATATTATGTTTAATAGGTGAATTCGGAATTAGAATTTGGAATGAGAATTCGTCATTAGAATTCGTAATGAGAATTCATCATTAGAATTCGTAATGAGAATTCGTCATCAGAATCCATAATGAGAATTCTTCATCAGCATTCGTAATGAGAATTCGATGTCAAAATTCATGAGTATTCGTATCTAGAATTCGAAGTAGAACATTATCAGAGTTTGTAACCAGAATTCGGAATGAAACTTCATTACAGTTCTCATCTAGAATTCGGAGTGAAACTTCATTACAGTTCTCATCCAGAATTCGGAACCCAAAACAGAATGCTTCATATCAAAGTTTCAAACGATTCCGAGAATATAAGAATGAATCTGATTCTTATACTTAAGAAATATATGGATGAAAATATGATAAGGATAATGTTTCCTTATAAAAGCAATTTTCCTTATAAAAGCGATTTTCCTTATAAAAGAGATTTTTCTTATAAAAGTGATTTTCCTTAATGATAAGGTGTTTGGGATTTTCAAAACAATAAGGAATGTAAAATTCATAAGTAAAACCTTATTGACTCAACAAAAGGATCAATATAACAGATGAATTATGCACTGATCTCATACATACTTCACTCCCTTAAATGTTTGTCTTCTTTTTGGGGAATTTAAATATGAAAAATATTGATAAATCTCTCCTATATCGCATTAATCTTATTATATAGCTTGATAAGGACATGAAACATATAAAGAATTAAGTTCTTATAGTGAAAATTGGAATGGAAAATAGGAAAACCACAAGAATAACTCTAATCCTTAGGATTCATGAAAATCATTTTCCAAGAAAAATAAGATCAATGGGAAAGAAAGAGAGAAGGATGTTTTATGTTATTCATGTGATGAAAAGGGACACTGGAAGAAGAATTACACCACTATAAAGAAGTAATGGGAAGCATTAGTTGTATTCATTATCGTGGGTAATCTATCTATTTCTATAAATTGGTTATTAGATACAACATTTGGTTCTCACATTTGTACCCAATTATAAGAACCCAGTATATTTATAATATTTTAATGTGGTGAGGTGGATCAATGAGCCACTAATAAAGCTTGACTTTTCATGGTGGGTATTAGATACATCAACCTCATGTTAAATAATAGAACGATCTTAGTTTTAAGGAAGTGTTATTATACACCATTAGTTACAAAAAACATTATTTTTGTGTCTAGTCTATACACCAATAGATTTATCTTAAAATTAAGGAATTATTATTGATTCCATTTCATAGATATCATATATTCATTTTGTTAATTACAAAATAATAGTAGTTATGTGTTGTTTTTAACAAACCAAGTTATGAAATTTGATAATGAATCTAGTTTATATGAATTATATCATACCCATCCATGGAATCACCATCTAGGACATGTAAATGAAAATAATTTGACGAAATTATACAATGATAGATTTTTAGATTTTTTATCTAAAATATATTTTAATATTTCATTATTTTTAGTAAGAAAAAACAACCAAATAACCATTAAGTAGAAAGGGTAAAAATTCCATCGTGTATCTAGAATTTGTTTACACAGATGTGTGTGGCCCATTTCGATTTGAAGAAATGTTTGTATAATCGTATTTCAGAACTTTTTATGATGAATTTAGTAGATTTGGATATCTCTACTCAACGAGGTATAAGTTAGATTTCATTGAGAGATTCAAGGAATACAATAATGAAGTTAAAAAGAAGGTACAAAAAAGATACTATACTCATACCATGGTTGAGAATATATTAATCAAGAATTCATTTATTATCTAAGGGAGTTTGGAATTTTATCCCAACTCACTCCTCTTTATACACCTTAATGGAATGGTTCATTTGAAAAGAGGAACAACGCCTTCATAGACATTGTAAGAATAATAATGATTCATGAATTTATTCCACTATCTTTTTTGGAGAGTTAAATTTAAAAATATAGAACACATTCTCGACTATGTTCAAATTAAAGTGGGAAATAGTATTCCATATCACCAATGGTGTGGAGGTAAACCTGTTTTGGTTATCATATTATTGTAGCCATTTGAAGCTTTTGTGAAGCCTCTCTCTATTAACCAAAATTACACCCAAAGGTACTAAGTGTATCTTTATAGGATATCATAATGAAACTATAGGATTTACTTATATACAACATCAAATAATAATGTTGGGGTTTACAGGAGAACTATCAATCTTAAAGGGGTTGAAATATCTAAAATATATAGTGTGAGTGAGATAGAATTTAGTGAAGTCATTGATAAAGATACACAAGAGTTTCCACATGAATATATTCCACAAATACCCCTTTAAAAGTATGTTCTATTGACACAATTACTATGTAGGAGTGTAATAGAGGTTAGAGAACTTAAAAAATGTGGTTTCATAGTCACAAAAAAATTTTTACTCATTATTAGTTGATAATAATGATCTTATAACCAATAAGAGTGTAGTAAGTTTCATAGAAGATTCTAGCTAGTATGAACCCTTGAATTCTAAAATTGATTCCATTTATCCAAGAAATGTTTAGATTTTGGTAGATCTTACATTGTATGAAAATCATGGTTTATGGAAATGGTTATTCAAGAATAAAATAGAAATGGATGGAAAAATCAATACCTATAAATCTAAGGTGGTTGCAAAATGTTTTATATAGAATAAACCCATAGACTATGATGAAACTTTTTCAACAGATTCTTTTCTATAATTAATTTGAATTCTACATGCTAGAGAATATTATCATGACAATTATATTTGGAAGATGTATGTCATAATAGATTTTTTTTATTAATAACCATCAGTAATATTTTAATATTACTTGACCTGAAGGGTTTGTGACTCCAAATGTTTCTAATATCTTATGAAAGTTTCAAGTATCCACTTAAGGATTGAAGAAATTATCAAGGTCCATGAAAATTTTATTTGATAAATCCATAAAATAATTTGGTTTCATGAATAATGAATGTGAACCTTGTGTCTATAAATTGTTTAGTGGGAGTAAACCCATTTCATGAATAGTTTTTTTTTTTGATGAAATATTATTTATTGGAAATGACATACATGTCTTAAAATCCATTAATACATGGTTAAACAAATCATTATCTATCTAGTACTTACAGTAAGTAACTTACATTCCTAATATCAATATCTCTCATGTTATATCCGAGAGGTTTATTGGAATAATCCAAGGAATAAACATATTAAAGATATTAAATAATTTTAGTATGGAGAAATACAAATGGAAATTACTACCAGTGTCACATAGTATTCATTTATCTAAGAAAATGTATCCCAAAACACATGAGGAGAAACATATGTGGATAATTATAACATACACCTATTTGATAAGATCAGTCATGTATTCCAATTTGTGTACTACACTAGATGTTTGTTACACCTTAAGCATGGTAGGAAGATATCAAGCAAACCCTGAAGACCTCCATTGGATTATAGTCAAGACTTTTCTAAAGACTTTTCTATTTAATGATGATATATTATCGGTTTATAGAAGAGATATTCTTCTAGTAATTATGGGATATAAAGATACTAGTTTCTAAATTATTTAATGAAGATCTAAAATCACAATTAGGATAATACATCCCTCTTAATGATTGAGATTTGGAAGATCTCAAACCATGCATTGGTCATCTATTCTACAACATAGTTTAAGTATAGTTCTAATTATGATACAACTAAGGAAGTATTTCAATATTTAAAATTCATCTAAGATGTTAGCTTAGTATCTAAAAATAAATATCATATAACATTATACTATGACAATTATATCAAGGGCACTCTTACAAAGGGGCCAAGGTCACACCAGTAGACGAATCATATACTTCAAAAATATTACCTCTTAATATTTTTTCCATATATAGGTGAGATAGTATTAATAATAGTTTATATGGAATAAAACATGGTGTAACCATTGACTAAATACATATATTAGAAAAAACATCATCATCGTATGATAGCTATCGAACTAAAAAAATTTATTTGTTGGCTCTAGTCCAACTGGGAGTTTACTAGAGTTGGTGACCAATAAAAAATACTTTTTGAATTTTTATTTAATATATATTAATAAACCTGAATATTAATAAATAATTTATCACATTTTTAATATTATTTTTCTTAACTATAGTGTAATAATTTACAAGAGTATTTACTTCATTGAAATGGTCATAATAGTTCCCTGCTATAATGAGACCCTTTAATTGATTTGATGATATTCTTAAACATTATATAATATGGTCATATGATGGAATCTTAGGGGATACATATGATATTTACTGTCATTTATGATTACTAATCTATGGATGAGACTTTATCTTATAAAATTATCACTTGGTAATCCCTAAGACATAAGATCCTAAAAAAATTTCCCACGGTTAGAAATACACATGTTTGTGTTTCATTGGATATTCAAATATATGATTGTGTGTAAAGATCCAAGTTATTTAAGATCATTTTTAATGAAAATCATGATTCATGTACTTTAATGTCTTAACTTAAACCATGATGAAAAAATTTCCTAGTGAAATTGGGTTTGTTGGGGTATCACGAGTGATATATTGTTGCTGAATAAGTCATGAATGGATTTATCTATTAAAAACCTTATGGAATATGATATCTCATCTCTTTGATTAAAACCAAACGATCAATCTAAATTCAATCTTCATTGTTTATTGATGAGTTTATTTAATAGATTCAGAGAAAGATGAATCGAGCATATAGATCGGTGACACTAGTGTGAAATCAGGTTAATGATATATTATGAAAAGGGGGTTATTTTACACATTGAGTATTTATATGTGGTTATGGTTATTTCAACATTAACTTCTTCATATATTCATGACTTAACATATTTCTAGATTTTGATATCAATCTTTAGGAAAAACGACCTAATGCACCTAAGGAAGTGTCTTAGAGGGTCACATACTATGTGTTTCTATTAATGTCAATTAAATTCTAGTGGAATATTTTTATTTAATGAAATATTATTCTCTATACCCTAGAATAATATATAATTATAGTTTATTTATTGCATATATTCTGTTACTTTTAATGTGAGTTGAATATTGAAGTAAATATTTATTCTCAATACCATGTATATTATATTCATTTATTTATCATGTGAATATTATTTATTATTTGGGTTTTGATAAATGTAGTGGAGAAAATTCGTACCTTGTTTAAGATTTTTATCAAAATGATATAGTTTATACAATTAAAATAAAAATTAATTTATTTTCGGAAATGATGATTATTTTATCACTGAGTTATGCATCTATCAAGAAAATAATATAAACAGTTTAACTATTATTATTAGACATAGGGTTTATTAAGAATTATGATTCTGTTAAGGACATATGTGAAATTATTTTTCCTTTAGACTAGCTCTATCAATACCCAATTACGTCATTCTTTATGGTTAGATGAATGTTATTCATGACAATATCACCTCTATATAATTCTCTCCAAAAATAAATTCTCTAGTGTTTTCTATAAAACTCAATAGAATTTCGTCCTCCACCCTCCTTTATATCATAGTGAGAGAACCAAAACTAGTCCTTCAAATATAATTAATTGCGTTGTGAACCAATAATACCAATGAAATATGTTAGGTACCACCACATTAGGACCCAAAGTACCATTGAAAATTCATTGAGACTATATATGCATGTGTGGATCATCAATAGAGAGATTTTTCATTAAATCCTCATAGTAAAATGATAATACAATCCTACAGTATTTGGAAAATCAACATATTCATTGAATACAGTATATAAGACCAAGGTAATTATTACTTATTTATTAATAATAAATTTAATGTTAAAGTTCCTCTCTCCTTGTTTTGGAAAAAAATCACAATTTCATTAGATAAATTCATTAGTCATTACATTTATTATTACGTAAATTGTATATTATTTATTTAATATAAAAATTGTTTAGTTGGGCATGACTCTAATAGGTACTTTCTAGTAATTCAAAGACATTGATGAAATTTTATTTTTTAAAGAATCTAGATGTATCGTACATCATAATTTTTTATAGTGAGTAATACTCTTTCTAGATTAATATAAATTCATTAGGGATAAAATATATTTTTATAGATCATACCCATTGAATATAACAATAGTTTAGAATCTCACACTCAATACAGAAACTTATTTTTATCTAGAAACACGTACTTCATTAAAGAAATAATCTCTATGAAACTGAAATCACTCTATATATTTTCCTATTTTATGTTATATAGTTTTAATACTGTTGATAGTGTTATATATTTCATACCATCATAAAATAATGACATCTCTATAAAAATTTTCAATTTCTTAATTATTTTAAAAACAATCGCAAAATAGATCATTAATAAATGTTATCATTTCCTAAATATGATCAGTTTTATCATATAAAATTATATAAATATCTAATTATTCATAAAATATATTCTCAATCTAAATTTTAGAAAAATTTAACTTTTTACCGTGTTTGCTCCAAAATTTGGAACTCTGGTTGATTTCATAACAAATAAAATGTTCATTTAATTGAACTGGACCAATTCAATTTTAATTAAACTAACATATACATAGACATATGATTTAAGAATGGTCATTTTCTTTATTTGTTTCAAATCTGATGAACTCTTTAGCACCATCCTCATACTCTCTCACCATACGATTAGAATCCATCCATTTTCTACTGATCTTCATCCTATTGGGATAAACAGTGTATATAATTATTTAATATAACTAATATATATTTCTATAAACACTATAAATATACACACACATGTAAATAATAACATATATATATGCTATATAAAACACAAATATATAAACACGCACAAATAAATATATAAACCTAAATATATATTACATTAATATATATAAGAAACACTGTAAAAAATTATATACATATATATATAACATATAAAAATATTATCCAAATAATATATTTACAAAAATACTATGAACACATAACCAAAATGCATCACATATAACATTAACATTTTATTGTAACTTGTGGTCCCACTATAACCCCTAAGAGGGGGTGAATTAGGGTGACTCGAAATTTTATTTTTGTAATGTAAAATTGGATATTATTTTTATGTTAGAAAAGACTCCTGATATCATTCATGTTGATCACACACAAGAACAACCAAATACTTGAACATAATGAAATACATTCATAAATAATTTACTTGTTTTACCAACACAAGGATATATCTATGACCCACATATAAATATTATGTCGATATTATAATTAATTACAATTCCATTGGTTATGATTATGAACTTTAGAACAATATCCCTGATCATTAAAAGTCTAAAACCTATTCCAATATTATTATCACTAAATTTAGGGATTTCTACAAATATAATACTGACACATAGTTCAAGATTATAAATATATCAATCAATGATATAATGATTAAAAATGGGATTTTCCCTGATTATTTATTTTTAACTTCTAGTTATTTAATAATATGAAGAGAAACACTTTACATCAATTCCTAATCATTAACAAAAATATTACCATTCTCAACTCACTCTTCAATTCTATATTTTCAATGAATTCCACTGATGATACACTCTTCTTCATAATATTCTCCACAATTGTTCTTTTCTATTTATGTAATTTAATTCTATGAAGTATGTGTTGTTATATCTAAAGAAATTTGATATTTAAAATTGAAAAATCAATTAATTTTCAATATCCTAAACATCAAATCCAACCATTGGATTTTTTATATGATTATCCCCACCAATGTTTTTTTAAAAATGATGTAATGGATGCACTAAAAATTTACCAACTGACTTGTGAAATCAAATTCACATTCTATTTGAATTATTTATATTCCAGCAATAATTTTTTAACAAGTTCCATCATGATATGATATTTTAGTTCCATTGTAGATTTTTTTCAACTTATAGATGTTTAATTTTATGAAAAAAATCTTCAAAACATGAAATAACTTTTGTTTCTAAATTGAATGATTCTAAATAGTCATAACCCAATATATATTTAACAATATAGATGTTGTCAATAAATTTTATTATATTTTATATATATCATGGAATGATAACCCTCCTTGATTTCGAAATATCTATTTTGTTTGAACCACTAAAATTGACCAAAGAATCTTTATAGAATGACTAATATCTTAAGGAATGACCTGAGTTTCAACAAATATTTGAAAAAGTAAAAAAATATACATATGATCTAGGTGACTACCACCTATGAAGAATTCACCTTGATATATAAGATGAATTTCTCATGCTTTTAAACTCAATCACCATTTTTAGTATGATTATAATCACCCTGATATAACCAATAAAGTTCCTAAAATTTGGGAAAGTAAGAAAATTGTTCACCATTACATATCATTTTCTATACCCATATATTTGAGTTAGGCAATTTTTCTTTATTTACATATTTTACACCATTCATTTTGTGACACATGAACTCACAATTTGACTAGTTTTTAATTCTTCCAAAGTCAAGAGAATATTTCTCTAACAATGTCAACTAAACCTCACAATATTTCTCTCCTTTTAAAATCAATTAAACAACATAGAATAAAATTTTAATTAATAAGAAAATATAATTTCCTTAACATGTTTTTGAAATATTCTCTCCATTTAGATTTCTTAAAATACTTACTTATCTATATATAATCATTTTAACCAAACCCCCATGTAGGTGATATGATCCCCCAATAGCTTAGTATTTTTTTTCCTATATCTATTTGATAATTATACTTATTTAACCCTAAAATTCATAGGGATTTACTATTATAGTTATATCAGGTGAAATAATCGTTGAAACATTGAAATATCCATATTTTATGCAATATGATTTTATGAAATTCTTGAATCCTGAATCATTTAAAGTTTAATATTGGAAAATTGAGAAATAATTAATCTCAACATTGTAGTCCATTAGTATCACACCACTTTTGTACTTACAAATACCCATTTATAGTATTTAAATGTATATTCTTATACTCAAATGAGATAAATTCCTACAAGAACAAATAATTTTTAAATAATTCATTATATACAATGGGGATAGAGGAAAATTGAAGCTCAATAGTTTCAAAAGATCGTTTAAACTCCTAGGTTTAACATATGATTATATAGCACATATGAAACCAAGGGTTTAGTAAATGTATCTACCATTTTCTATTATGATAAAAAAAATATGTTTTTATAACATTTTACTCCACTTTTTATTTTATAAAATGGAACCAAATATCAGTATTCATTGTTTGAGAGTGTTGTAACAGATTTATTGTTAAGTAAACATAAATATTATTATCACACTAAATCACCATAAATTGTGATACCACTTCTCTAAGATCATCTAATTTTTGCTTCATTCATATCAATTATGTACATGCCTTAGTAGAGTAGATATTTTTTACTTTATCACACTCAAGGATACACAATCTCATTTCATACTCCACACTTCAATGATGTTTCATATAATAACGAAAGATCGTCGATTTATGTATTTTCCATAAAAACTAAAACCATCAAATATTGTATATGAATAGTATAAAAATCTATATATTTTTTATCCATGAAAAAAATTGATAATTTGTTGTTCCCTGAATATACATCATTATATTCTAAATCATGTAGTGTAGGATCATATTTTAAATCATGTACTATAGGATATATTAGGCTAGTTTTTGAAATATAGAGTAAACCTCTAATAATTATTTTATAAAATGTCAATTCTACTCCAAAGTTGTCCCCATGATTTCAATATTTTATTCTAACTACTATCGGAGTTGAAACTATTTTTCATTATTCCATTTTGAATTAGTTTAACATATCCCTTATGTATTTCACTTGTTTTATGAGTACATTCACTTCCTTATAATGAACTAATAACCTAAAAAAACATATTTCTTCTCTTATCGTAGTCATATCAAATTCGGAACGCATAATATTTGAGAACCCATTAACTAAATTGTACTTATTTTAGCAGAATATTATATCATACATATACACCATCACCACAAATTATTCCACATATGATATTTTCCCAAAGTGGTTATGATAAACCACTCCTCTCTTGATCAACATTTTTCTCAAATATGGGTCCAGTCATGCATACCATGTATAGGGTGATTAATTAAATCCATGAAATTATATCTTCCATATGTATACCTTCAAATGATAATTTATAATGAGAAATACATTAAGTGTTTTGATATGAACATCTTCATTTAAGACTCCATTCAGGAACACTTTATTCATTTATATTGTTAATAATATACACTTTCTTTGGACCACCACTACTTGAAAGAGTATGATATATTCTATTATATCCATCAATGAAAATGTTTATTCAACATTTACACCGTCAAACTATGAATATCTTTTACACACTTGTATTTGTTTATTTTCATAACTCTTATATATTTATCAAGATTTTTTTAAGACATATTTTGTATATATAACATTATGGTTTGTGATTTTTTCAAAAATATATTATGTTTAGTTCCTAGAAATATTTTCCAACACTTTATTCTTGGATTTCACATATGATTCCTGATTTTTTCTTCACCAATCTATGTTAGTTACACCTCTGATAATTGACCATTTTCCCCATTCTCCTCATTCTTTATTTCTATATTAGAATATATTTATGTCTAATAGTATTTCTTGGATTAAATCCACTTTTATTCCTTCTTTTTGAGTCATATTCTCACCCACATCTTTAACATAATCCACCTCCGATTAAGTTATAAATTCAACCTCAATTTTTGAATTATGAGATTCTCTAGAATCCATAATTATCACTTATTCATCACTTACTTCTTCAGGGAAAATGTTTCTAGATTGACTCTAGACTCATACTCAAATACTCTAACATCACTACTTAAAACAATTTTATTGATCCTTTTTTGAAACATTTTTTGGATTAATTATTGTTGAGTTTTCTAAAAGGATTCCTTCATCTCTAGCATCAATATAATTTCACTAATTTACATCTTTATTACAAATGAATCATTTTTTCTGAATACTTTGAGATGCTTAAATAATGGTTTTCTATCATTCAATAATTTAAAATACATCTCATTTTCTCTAGTGGTGATCAGTTCTTGATTTTGAATGTACACAACCACTTTTACCAAATCTTTTTAATATTAGTGAGATATTCCACATTCTATCAGCAACATCTTGTCCATTCTCTCTACCATGTGATTCCTTATTTTTATGACACAATTCTATTTAAGATTCCTAACTGCAAAAAATTTATTTCTTTTACAATGTTTCTCTATATATATTTCAACTTCAATGGATGTATATTAAGTTTATTTATCATACCAGCATATATTAATGGTTCATCGAGTTTGATTTATTCACTTATTTGAAATATTTTAAAGTTATCTAGAAATTATCATTTTTATTTCATAAACATAGAATATACCATTCTACGATATTCATAAAAAATAAAATCAAAAACTTCTCAACATAAATTTCAGCATGTCTGACTAGAAAACATATATTGGTGTGGAATAGAATCAAAATAATTGATACTCACTTATTCAATTTAGGGTAAGGTTTTCTCAACCATTTTATCCTTTATGATGAATCAAACCCCATTCATACACTTCTTTTCAATGAATTAATACCAGTAGAAAATTCCAACCATGAAAGATTCTCTATACTATATTGATTAATATAACCAATACATAAATTCCATATGTTGGTCTCATATTCTATATTATTGATAAAAACTGTAAAGACCCGTAAAATTCAAGGGAAATTTTTTCTTAATTTTCTTTAGAATTTTACAAGAGCGCGGTTTCAGACGGCACCTGATTTCGAGGCCCGGAGTGCCCGGAATCAATTTCCGAAGTTTGGCTCGGGTACGTTCAGTGAACGAACGAGCGGGAATTCCTAACTTTTCATCCGGTGCTCGGAATTGAAATACGAGGGCACCGATGAACTCGCAGCGCCGATATTCGCTTAAAGAGACCTTTTCGGAAGTTGCGTTTGTTGCGGGTCGAAAGTTAGGTTTTGGGAGAATTATAAAAAGTTGAATAAAAAAATGTGGAATTATTTTTATTTTACTTTTGTAGGTTAACTCCTCTCAAAGGGAGTTAGGGGTGGGACCCACACCCACTTAACCTCCCTTGAGAGGATTAAGTGTGGTGGGACCCACACGAACCTAAACATCTCATCTTCCCCCTTAAACTCCCCTCTCTCCCTCTTAAAAGTTTGTTAACTTAACATCTAATTAATTACACATGACATGTATAATTAATTAAGTGTTATGTTTTTGAATTTGAAGTTTTGAATTCCTTGGCTTGGTAAATAAAATAAGGAGGAACCTTATTTTATTTGGTTAGTTTTGTTTATCCAACTTTTGAGGAATTTTGAGAGCTCCTCCTCCTTCTTCTTCAACTTGACGAAGAACGCTCAACTTGACGAAGAACGCTCAACTTGACGAAGAACGCTCAAGCTCCGACGAAGAACGCCGCTCCTATCTTCTTCGTCTTCCATGTCAACGAGAGGGAACGCCACTTCCTCCTCGGACTCCCTTCGTCGGTATACGAAGATTCGCCAACGACGTATCTCATCGGACGCACCTCTTCGTCATCGGATTTGACGAACGACGACCGCGACGCCCGACCTCCGCGACGTTGTCTTCCGCGGGACGTTGTCAAATCTTCGAACCTATACCCGAGGTAGGGGTTGTTGATTTTTGTTTAATTATTATTCTTGTTCGTGGTTCTAGTATGATTAACAAAAGGATTTTTTAAGTTGTTTTATCATTTAACGTGAGGGGGCCGGACCGCTTGAACACGGCCGAACCCCCTCCATCGTTCTTGTTGATTTACCTTGCGGGTGAAAACAAGGTGGTGTGGTGCCGTCGCACCACGCGGTTAATCGTGCGATTATATTACGCGACGCCGTCGCGCCGCGCCATGGAAGGATCATCAAGAACGCGACGCCGTCGTGCCGCGTTGAAGGAAATCAAGGTGCGGCGGAGGGGCGCGGTGTAGTCGCACCGCGCCGGACGACGAACACCGCGGCCGGTTCCGGGCCGCGGTGAAACGAGGAGACCGGAGGCCGCGCCGCCGGCGTTGGAAGCCGAAAAGGGGACCGGATTTTTCCGGTCCCGTTGGAGAAAACCGGCCGGCCAGTTGGCCGACCGGTTAGTCAAATCCGGGGGAAATTAATCCCCCGGCCAGCAATAAAGACCCCCCCCCCCCCCATTTAATTGGGAGGGCGGTTTCTTGAGGGGGGGGCAGGCGGCCCCCCGGTTTCCGCACAAACAGGCCCCCCACGTGGGGGGGGGGGTTTAAAAAAAAGGGCGCGGCATATAGCCGCCCCGCCCCTTCAATCAAGCGGGGGTTTGATCCCCCCCGCGTGCCGCCTCCATGCGGCGCCAGGCCGCCGCGCCACCGCGCCGCCGCGCCGGCCGGGCCGGGTCGGACCCGGGTCGGGTCGACCCGGTTCGGGCCGACCCAGGGGGGGTCGGGCCGGGTCGGCCCGGACCCGGACCCCCCGTTTCGAATCATTTTCGGTCTTTTGGCCATATCTTGAGTCACGGACCTCCGATCGACGAACTGTCTACGGCAACGCGATCCTTGGATCGAGACGGTCGTTTCGGTATATCGCACTTAGGGTTTCGGAATACTTTGAGTTCGGCCGGGTTGGTTCGTTCACGAAACCAACCGGGTCCTCGGAGCGGAAACGCTCATATCATGTGCTACGGACGTCCGAGTGACGTTCCATCAGCTGTGTTGTGTTCCTCTTAGTGAGACGGATCTTTTGGTATACTCCGCCCGAGGTTTGGACGCAGGTGGAGTATGGTCGGGTTGGTTTTGCCTTAAAAACCAACCGGGCCCCGGGGATGAAAATGCCAATAACTCTCAGACCGGGCGTCCGATCGACGCGCCGTCTGTTTCGTTGAGTTCCTGTTTACGATACGGAACTTTTGGATACATCAACTCTGGACTTTGTGTCAGTTGATGTATCAGCCTCTCGGCTCGTGGAGCGGACCCTCCGAACGATCTTGCTGTGTGCGGGAACCCTTGTGCTGGCTGCGACGGTTACTGTGACTACTACTGCTACTACTGCTACTGTGACTGCGACGACGACAGTACAGAGATCCTGTGTGGATTCGACGACGACTACAGCACTCAGCGATCCTACGTGGATCAGTGCTACAGGTCCTGCGAGGGCCCGATCCTGTGTGGGTCCGATCCTGTGTGGGTCATCTCTCAGCGGTTCTGTGTGAGCCAACTCCAACACGTCCGGCGTGGGCCCGATCCTGTGTGGGTCACTGCAAGGTTAGTACCTATCGATCCTTCGTGGGTCTGACGACTTAGATGGTTCAATGATCATCTTTATCGTCATCCGAAGAAGTATACCTGTGTGAGCTGAATCTTCTGTTTTACTCGATAGAGGTGGTGCGCTTGGTTGTAGCGGCAGACCGGCGATACTGGAGACGAGCGTACGGAGTACGGAGACCGTGTAGCCGGCTGAGACCTGAAGACTGCTCGACCGACTTGACTTGGAGTGAGTCGACTAGCCCAGTGGACGGAGCGCCCGGTATTTGGCGGCAGACCCACGGCGGACGGAGCGCCTGGTAGTTGGCAGCAGACCCGCGGTACTCGACTGGAGGAGTACCTCTTTAGGCTATTTGGGTGAGCGCCCGGTATTTGGAAGCAGACCCTCAGCGGACGGAGCGCCCGGTAGTTGGCGGCAAACCCGCGGTACTCGACAGGAGGAGTACCTCAGCAGTCTTAGGTTAGTGAGCGGTATCTCAGAGTCGTGACAGGACACTGTACACTTCAGATATGGGGCTCTTCAGTAGTTACGTTTTTGATAATGAAAATCCTGTGTGAGATGAAACCTATTGCTTTCCTGTGTGGAATACGTTTACTTTCCTTTGTGGACTGAGTTGTACTTGGGCTCGGAGGTTGGAGCGTATTTGAAATTGATGACTTAGGTATATGTATGGGCATATACCTAAGCAGTGTCGGTTGTAACTTCGTGATTGTACCCCTCTTCGTGGTTTATCCTTTGTGGATTTGAGAGACCTTCAGGGGTCTCGGGGTCCCTACTGAGTATCTTATACTCACCCCTGAACGGGCTTTGCCCGCACTACGTTGTGTTGGTTGTAGACGACGGACAGCGTTGATCTTAGCTGAGGCTTGCAGAGCAGGACGGTACCTGGAGGTGGACCACTGGACGGGACGTACTCGGAGCGGACGGCAGGACTCGTGGAGTTGTGGAGCTATCTGTACCCACCATTCAGGTGGGATTTCTAGTGGACAGCTCGGTGTAGCGGCTTTTACCTTTCAGTTGCTGTTTTTCCCTTTCGAGTTGTACTTTACTTTCAGTTTGGGTTTGTATACTGGCCCATTTACTTTTCTGCACTTTGAGTTGTACTCTGTTTTTGTTTAGTGTTAACATTCCGCTTGTTTACTCTGTGGTGTTTGTTTACTTTACGAAGGCAATGCCTTCCCTTTTTACCGGGATTTACGCCTTGGTGCTAGTTGCCAGCCCCTGGCCTATGGAAGGCGGGCTTGGGGTAGTCACGGCACGGACCCCGAGGGCGGGTCGTGACAAATTGGTATCAGAGGAGTTCGGTTCTACCGCGAACTCTGATCTTTTCTATGTGAAGCAATAATGTTTAGCGTAATGAGTGTGGTTATCATTCTAGGGAGTCCAGTGTTGGTGCGGCGGCCGACGTATCCGTACACCAGGACCCTGACTTCTGATTTCCGACTTAATGCACGAAAACATTGATTGCGTGTGTGTTTCAAAGTTTTCATTGTGATTACTTAAATCAGCTCACCAGGTATACTGTTCTGACCGTGGCACACCTGATTACTTTTTAGGATGGCCCCACGATGGCAGCCAGCTAGGGTTCCGAGAGTCGAGCGTGATGACAGACCACCGAGCGATGAGGCCTCGGTGCAGGGCCCTTTGTCAGCAGTGGCACCGGCGGTAGCACTACCCGTCGAGCCCCCGATGTTTCAAGCACCAGCCGCTGACGATGCACGTCGCCTCAGCGCACTGCATGAGTTTCAGCGCCAGCGACCACCCAGGTTTCGCGGGGAGACAGATTCCCAGGCAGCAGAGGACTGGCTGGAGGCAGTGGTATGAGTGTTTAGGCTAGTGAGGACACCAGCAGACCTCATGGTGATCCTCGCTACGAGCCTACTACACGCAGCAGCAGGACGATGGTGGAGCTTGATGCTCCAGGTGCACGATGAGGCATCTCTACTTTGGACGGACTTTGAGAGTCTCTTCCGCTCGGAGTTCGTCCCAGCCACCCTTCGTGCGGTGCGTATCCAGGAGCTTCTTCAGCTGCGACAGGGAAGCATGACGGTCGCTCAGTACTCGCCGAGATTTACTGATCTCTCGCGTTACTCGACCGACATGGTACGGGACCCATTCTTCCGGGGCCGGACCTTCGAGCAGGGTTTGAGACATGAGATCAGGGCATCGCTGATCTCCCTCAGCTTACCGACTCAGACAGGAGTACTGGAGCGGGCCCTTCTGATTGAGAGCTTCCTTGCTGAGTCTACACCAGCGCAGCGACTCACCGCAGGGCGGCAGATAGCGGAGTCTTCAGCAACAGGTAGCCGACGGATGACTCAGGGGTCCAGACAGACCAGACCTTCGTGCAGACGACCTCAGGACGCTGGCTCAGCAGTGCGGGGCACACAGCGCGGAGCCAGTCTTTCGAGTGGAAGACAGTGCTATGCATGCGGCGGGAAAGTTCACATGGCTCGTGACTGACCGACCCGCCATGCAGAGGAGCAGCAGACGGTTGAGGAACCACCTAGGCAGAGGCAGAGGTTCGACCGTGGCGGTCCGCAGGGAGGAGGCGGACGAGGCAGAGGAGCTGGACGAGCAGCCGGTGGTGGGCAACGCTTTGAGGCTCTTCCACCACCACCACCAGGAGGTCCACCCCGACCACAGGGAGTAGGTGAACATGTGAGAGCTCAACTTCAGGCAGCCGAGGCCTTCGATCATGGTGCTCTGGGAGCCGATGGACAGGAGCAGAACTAGTGGATACATCCTTTGTACTTCTGGTTCCTTATTGCATTTGTGTAGCGTCTTGTATTATGAGCTGCAATAATAAAAGACGCATACCTTTGTGATATTTTCGTTCCTGTCCTCTTTTGTGATATTACAAAGAGGTTCCAGTTTTGGCTGTTGACTTGACCCTCACTTGTGAGACATCTACTAGAGGAGACCCAGTTACCACACACTGATGCCGACAGTGTGACTCAACCCTTGGAGGCGAGAGTAACGGTTGAAACTCTTCGTAGTAGAGTCGAGGCCTTACGACGTCATCCTTGGTATGGATTAGTATCATCCATGTTAGGATTGACTGTATTAGGCAAAGAATGTGGTTCATCCAGGGGATGGGACCAGATTTATCTTATCGGCAAAGAAGAAATCTTGCAGCTCTGATGGGACCGGAGATGGTCCAGGCCAGGACAGAGAAGGTCTAGGTCATCTAGGAGCGGATGAGGACAGCTCAGAGCCAGCAAAAGTCATATGCTGACTGGAGGCGGAGGCCACTAGAGTTCGAGGATGGCGACCACGTCTTCTTGCGGGTCTCACCTCGACGTGGTATTCGGAGATTTGGCCGAGGCGGCAAGTTATCTCCGCGCTTCATCGGACCCTTCCAGGTCCTCAACAGGGTTGTCGAGGTGGCTTATCGCCTGGCTCTGCCACCTCAGTTGCACCGGGTGCACGACGTCTTCCACGTATCCCAGCTGAGGAGATACGTGCACGACCCGACGTACATCATTGATCATGGGGAGCTTGACGTTGATGATGGGGCGACTTTTACGGAGGTCCCGGTGGAGATAGAGGATCGACAGGAGCGGGTCCTGCGTGGTCGATCGATTCCTCTTGTGCGCATCAGATGGCAGCACGGGAATCTCCCGGAGAGCACATGGGAGCGGGAGGCTCAGATGCGTGCTCAGTACCCTCATTTGTTTCCCTAGTTTTTGATGTATCTTTACGGGGACGTAAAGCCTTGAGGTGGGAGTAATGTAAAGTCCCGTAAAATTCTAGGGAAATTTTTTCTTAATTTTCTTTAGAATTTTACAAGAGCGCGGTTTCAGACGGCACCTGATTCCGAGGCCCGGAGTGCCCGGAATCAATTTCCGAATTTTGGCTCGGGTACGTTCAGTGAACGAACGAGCGGGAATTCCTAACTTTTGATCCGGTGCTCGGAATTGAAATCTGAGGGCACCGATGAACTCACAACGCCGATATTCGCTTAAAGAGACCTTTTCGGAAGTTGCGTTTGTTGCGGGTCGAAAGTTAGTTTTTGGGAGAATTATAAAAAGTTGAATAAAAAAATGTGGAATTCTTTTTATTTTACTTTTGTAGGTTAACTCCTCTCAAAGGGAGTTATGGGTGGGACCCACACCCACTTAACCTCCCTTGAGAGGATTAAGTGTGGTGGGACCCACACGAACCTAAACCTCTCATCTTCCCCCTTAAACTCCCCTCTCTCCCTCTTAAAAGTTTGTTAACTTAACATCTAATTAATTACACATGACATGTATAATTAATTAAGTGTTATGTTTTTGAATTTGAAGTTTTGAATTCCTTGGCTTGGTAAATAAAATAAGGAGGAACCTTATTTTATTTGGTTAGTTTTGTTTAGCCAACTTGTGAGGAATTTTGAGAGCTCCTCCTCCTTCATCTTCAACTTGACGAAGAATGCTCAACTTGACGAAGAACGCTCAACTTGACGAAGAACGCTCAAGTTCCGATGAAGAACGCTGCTCCTCTCTTCTTCGTCTTCCGTGTCAACGAGAGGGAACGCCGCTTCCTCCTCTGACTCCCTTCGTCGGCATACGATGATTCGCCAACGACGTATCTCTTCGAACGCACCTCTTTGTCATCGAATTTGACGAACGACGACCGCGACGCCCGACCTCTGCGACGTTGTCTTCCGCGGGACGTTGTCAAATCTTCGAACCTATACCCGAGGTAGGGGTTGTTGATTTTTGTTTAATTATTATTCTTGTTCGTGGTTCTAGTATGATTAACAAAAGGATTTTTTAAGTTGTTTTATCATTTAACGTGAGGGGGCCGGACCGCTTGAACACGGCCGAACCCCCTCCATCGTTCTTGTTGATTTACCTTGCGGGTGGAAACAAGGTGGCGTGGTGCCGTCGCACCATGCGGTTAATCGTGCGATTATATTCTGCGACGCCGTCACGCCACGCCATGGAAGGATCATCAAGAATGCGACGCTGTCGCGCCGCGTTGAAGGAAATCAAGGTGCGGCGGAGGGGAGCGGTGTCGTCGCACCGCGCCGGACGACGAACACCGCGGCCGGTTCCGGGCCACGGCAAAACGAGGAGACCGGCGGCCGGGCCGCCGGCGTCGGAAGCTGAAAAGGGGACCGGATTTTTCCGGTCCCGTTGGAGAAAACCGGCCAGCCAGCTGGCCGGCCGGATGGTCAAATCCAGGGGAAATTAATCCCTCGGCCAGCAATAAAGCCCCCCCCCCATTTAATTGGGGAGGGAGGTTTCTTGAGGGGGGGAAGGCGGCCCCCCGGTTTCCGCACAAATAGGCCCCCCACGTGGGGGGCGTTTTTAAAACAAAGCGCGCGGCATATAGCCGCGCCGCCCCTTCAATCAAGCGGGGGTTTGATCCCCCCCGCGTGCCGCCTCCGTGCGGCGCCAGGCCGCCGCGCCGCCGTGCCGCCGGCCGGCCGGCCGGCCGGGCCGGGTCGGACCCGGGTCGGGTCGACCCGGTTCGGTCCGACCCAGGGGGGGTCGGGCCGGGTCGGCCTGGACCCGGACCCCCCGTTTCGAATCATTTTCGGTCTTTTGGCCATATCTTGAGCCACGGACCTTCGATCGACGAACCGTCTGCGGAAAAGCGATCCTTGGATCGAGACGGTCGTTTCGGTATATCGCACTCAGGATTTTGGAATACATTGAGTTCGGCCGGGTTGGTTCGTTCACGAAACCAACCGGGCCCTCGGAGCAGAAACGCTCATATCTTGAGCTACGGACGTCCGATTGACGTGTCGTCAGCTGTGTTGTGTTCCTCTTAGTGAGACAGATCTTTTGTTATACTCCGCCCGAGGTTTGGACGCAGGTGGAGTACGGTCGGGTTGGTTTTGCCTTAAAAACCAACCGGGCCCCGGGGACGAAAATGCCAATAACTCTCAGACTGGGCGTCCGATCGACGCGCCGTCTGTTGCGTTGAGTTCCTGTTGACGATACGGAACTTTTGGATACATCAACTCTGGACTTTGTGTCAGTTGATGTATCAGCCTCTCGGCTCGTGGAGCGGACCCTCCGAACGAGCTTGCTGTGTGCGGGAACCCTAGTGCTGGCTGCGACGGTTACTGTGACTACTACTGCTACTACTGCTACTGTGACTGCGACGACGACAGTACAGAGATCCTGTGTGGATTCGACGACGACGACTACAGCACTCAGCGATCCTACGTGGATCAGTGCTACAGGTCCTGCGAGGGCCCGATCCTGTGTGGGTCCGATCCTGTGTGGGTCATCTCTCAGCGGTTCTGTGTGAGCCAACTCCTATAGGTCATGCATGGGCCCAATCCTGTGTGGGTCCCTGCAAGGTTAGTACCTATCGATCCTTCGTGGGTCTGACGACTTAGATGGTTCAATGATCATCTTTATCGTCATCCGAAGAAGTATACCTGTGTGAGCTGAATCTTCTGTTTTACTCGATAGAGGTGGTGCGCTTGGTTGTAGCGGCAGACCCGCGATACTGGAGACGAACGTACGGAGTACGGAGACCGTGTAGGCGGCTGAGACCTGAAGACTGCTCGACCAACTCGACTTGGAGTGAGTCGACTAGCCCAGTGGACGGAGCGCCCAGTATTTGGCGGCAGACCCACGACGGACGGAGCGTCTGGTAGTTGGCAGCAGACCCGCGATACTCGACTGGAGGAGTACCTCTGTAGGCTATTTGGGTGAGCGCCCGGTATTTGGCAGCAGACCCTCAGCGGACGGAGCGCCCGGTAGTTGGCGGCAGACCCGCAGTACTCGACAGGAGGAGTACCTCAGCAGTCTTAGGTTAGTGAGCAGTATCTCAGAGTTGTGACAGGACACTGTACACTTCAGAGATGGGGCTCTTCAGTAGTTACGTTTTTGATAATGAAAATCATGTGTGAGCTGAAACCTATTGCTTTCCTGTGTGGAATACGTTTACCTTCCTGTGTGGACTAATTTGTACTTGGGCTCGGAGGTTGGAGCGTATTTGAAATTGATGACTTAGGTATATGTATGGGCATATACCTAAGCAGTGTCGGTTGTTACTTCGTCATTGTACCCCTCTTCGTGGTTTATCCTTTGCGGATTTGAGAGACCTTCAGGGGTCTCAGGGTCCCTACTGAGTATCTTATACTCACCCCTGCACGGGCTTTTCCCGCACTACATTGTGTTGGTTGCAGACGACGGACAGCGTTGATCTTAGCTGAGGCTTGCAGAGTAGGACGGTACCTGGAGGTGGACCACTGGACGGGACGTACTCGGAGCGGACGGCGGGACCCGTGGAGCAGTGGAGCTATCTGTACCCACCCTTCAGGTGGGATTTCCAGTGGACAGCTCGGTGTAGCGGCTTTTACCTTTCAGTTGTTGTTTTTCCCTTTCGAGTTGTACTTTACTTTCAGTTTGGGTTTGTATACTGGCCCATTTACTTTTCCGCACTTTCAGTTGAACTCTGCTTTTGTTTAGTGTTTACTTTCCGCTTGTTTACTCTGTGGTGTTTGTTTACTTTACAAAGGCAATGCCTTCCCTTTTTACCGGGATTTACGCCTTGGTGCTAGTCGCCAGCCCCTGGCCTATGGAAGGCGGGCTTGGGGTAGTCACGGCACGGACCCCGAGGGCGGGTCGTGACAAAAAAATTCACCATATTTTATAGTTGATATAAATTCCCATTAGTTAGATATCATTTCATAATATAACTTTCAACCTTTCCATTGATATTATAACCCTTCTTGTTAAATGTTACTTCCAATCCTGAGTCATATAACTATCTCACCCTAAAAAATAATGTTTAAGGCCATCATATTATATACCATCCAAATTCTCAATTCATCTCCATCTAAGAATGATTTACCAATACCTTTGATCATTATATATCCATAGTTTTTATATTGAATTGTTTCTTTAACTCTAACATTCTTATTCTCGATAGAATTAAGATTATAAATCACGTGGGATAAAAACCCTCTATCAGGAATCTAATTGGTATTATTAGTTATAATCATAAAAGATATATCAATAAAAAAATTTCCTTTCATCTTCAACTACCTCTCATTCTAAGAAATTATAGAATTATTTTAGGAATATACAGATATCTTATAATCTTCTCTAGAACAATCAATCAGATCATATTGATCTTCCTCTAATTAATAATTTTTCTCTTAGAGTAATTGGATTTTATTGTCTTGTATACACTCTTAGTTCTCCTCTATAGGAATAGTTTCCACTTATTTTCATAAAATGTAATGATTTATTTCCAAAGTATGAAAATTTAAAATACTATATGTAGAATTAATTTCTATTAAAACATGATTTATATTATTTTCTCTTTATATTATGGCTTCCAATTAGCTATAAGTTAATTTAAATTTTTTTCACTATAATAAGATATAGTGGGACTTAAAATTTCAATAACATGGGCACACTATAAATGTAAATATCTTATTTATTCCATATTTATACATATTCCCAAATATTGAATAACTCCTTGACTATTAGTGTGTTCTCAATAACCCATAAATTTATCCTTTCATCTAATTTCCTTTAATATTTGAATTGTTTGTTCTGATTTTAATATTACAACATCAAACCACAGTCCTCTTTTAGTCATACAGTTGGTCCATTTATTTTTTACTGCATCCCCATACGTTCTTGTGCCTCGCTCAACCCTTTCCTTCAATACATCATCTTGAAACTTACCAAATTATAGCTATTAATTTGTGTTGTCATTTTTAATTTTGGAATCGAGTTTCATTCTAAAATTTATAACTATTTCTTTAGGATATTCAATATTATTGTCTTTCTCTTTATCGAACATATGGATATTATCAATGATCGTTGTTTATTCTTCAATATTCTATATGTAATACACCACTTATTCTAATTTTACTTCAAAATTATCATGTTCTTCCACAAAATTATCCAAGAGAACAATATTTACTTCATGATAATAATCAAAACTTGATTATACCATTATTAATATTCATATATTTCTATTATTACATATTTTGAGATCAAACTCATCAAGTTCTCCTTCTAAATATACCTTGAAATTAAAACTACTTATGGTTTATTGTCTTCTTCTACTTTAATTTAGATTTACTCATGAATTTCCTCATAAAATCTATTATAGGTGAGATAAAATCTTTATTAATTCCATGTAATAGATTTTCATAAACATTTTCTTCCTCTTTACTAACCAACACATGTCTCTAAAATTTCGTGAAATTTCATTTCTCGAATAAAAATTACTTTTAGGATGATAATTATTTATTTTTTATTAAATAATTCTATATCATTGACCTCTCCATAAAACATTTTTGTACACATAGCGGTAATGTTACAATATTTTTATAGTGAAAAATTGTTCAAGGGAATTTTTCCCTCAAATATGTCTTTTCCTCTCTTAATCTTCCTTTTCTGTAAGTGACAAGAAATAATTACTTATGTTTTCTTCAATTTCAGCCTCTATAACCTCTTACTTACCCACTAATATTAATTTAATTTTATTATATACATGTTCTCAAGAAATTTTGAGATTAACTCAAACATTTTATGTGACCTATTTTCATTGTAAATCATTAAGAGATAATTCATTCTCATTTAAATTATCATATGCATAGACTTTTGGATTATAAATTAGAGGTTATATGTTTATTATCTTATTCACTATATCATCATGTTTTATTACATTACCATGTCCATGAATATATCCAAAACCATAAATTATAATTTCGAATAAACTATTAATATTTTCACTTTAATTCAACTTAAATTTAACAAATATATTTTGAATAACCTTTAGTTTTTCCTTTTTTTCAACATCATCGATATTTACCAGAATGTCACACATTCCTTTGTATATTGTAGAATCCTTTACATTCATGCATATCAATTTAGACAATTCACTCACCAATTTTTCTCAATCTTAAGTAACATCATTTGTCAATATCTTTTTTTTCATATGTCTTCCAGTGGAATGATTTTTTTAATTTCATTAAAAGATATTGCATAAACATCAAGGCTAAGAGATCATAGGTGTGATTTTATTATTTGTTTCAATTTATGATAATTAAAGCCATCAAATAAAGGCATTATGTTTTCATTCACAATATTATTTATGATAACAAATTTTCCCTATAAGTTCACTAGTAAATAAATAAAATTTTTGTTTTCACTTGTTGTAACTTTTGGTCCAAATATACACTATAAGAGGGGTGTGAATTATGTTTTCTTAAAATTATTCCTTTCTAAAGATAAATTAGAAATTGAATCCAAAATATAAAATTCTCCTTGAATCTATTCATTTTACCACACATAAGGAAAACCAAATACAAAAATGTATGGAAACATGGACACAATGATTTACCTAGTTCACCAACATTGGGATATGTCCAAAGAGAGCATATCAATTTTTATTTTGATATTCCAATTAATCCCTATTCCACTAGTACTGATTAAAAACATTAAAAACATTACTTCTCATTTAAGGTCTATAAACTATTCACCTCTTCCACTCACATAATTTAAATAGGGTTTAAAATATAATGTCAACACATTAGTCTAACTTATAAATATATTAATAAACTGTATAACACCAAACATGAGATAACTTGGGACACATACACTCAAATCTGGTAAAAACATGTTATTTACATACTTTATTTCATAAAAATTGAAAAAAAATTAAAAAACCATAATTATAATATCTATATCCAAAATTGATTCGCTTATAAACCAAAAAAACTATCAGAACAAGAGATTATAAGAAATATAGAAAAAAATTTTTATATAAAACCCCCTTTACATTATCATCAAATGTCTATTTTTTCCATTATAGCCTTATTTTTGTATTTTATAAGAGGACTTAAACATCTCCTACTAATTTCTTCAAACATGATACCCTTAAAGATCAACCTCACATAATATCATTCTTTATGACCTAGGTTGAAGGGAAACAAGAAAGAGGGTGTTGAAAGATTCTTAGTAAGGGTAAACATGAGAGATATAAATAAATAACCATATGGAAGAATAAGATAATTATAAGGTATGAGATCATGATCATAACTTATGACGTTTATAACCAAATAATCATAATTCATTAACCATTACTCATGGAATAAAACATTATCACTTCAAAATTCATGAGTCATAAGAGTGAGGAATTATCATTAATCAATCATGAGATATGAGAGTATTTAAAAATAATTAGAACATGTCATATGAATTATTTGCGGAAATCATAACCCTATAAAATCATTTCATTAGTCAAGGATCACATCTAATAATATCATAGTAAATTATTTTCACTCCCCATTTCATCATTTCTTTATACATGGTTCACTCTCAACACTATTATAGTAGAAAAATTCCCTTACTGAACTAGGTTCACTCATAATTACTGTACATATTATCTCATGAGATATCCATAATTATCCAATTCATTATAGGGATATATAATTGTTGACTAACAAATAAAATAATGAAGACCATATACATAAACGACACAAGATAAAAAAATAATCATCATATCATAATAGCATAACCTATGGAAAATAAATTAGTTTCATAAACATATCATAATCACATAATCATTGTACATATTGAGAAAGGAAGTATATGGTATCATTATATAATTCATTATCTCATCGTAGATTAATTATCCCATGGTAAAATGGGTTTCATGAAATCATCCTAAGATCGTCAACATCCTAAATAATCTAAAAAAATTGATAGAATCATAATGTCATATACCGAGTGAAGCATAAAATTTCATAATGTGTGATGAAATATATGAAAAATATCTTTTATAAAATTATTTAAAATACAATTTGAAAGAAATGGGAAAATCCTTTTAATTTGCGTAATTTATAAAATATAAAAACTCATAGAATATTGAGTAAATGATTTTATTTTAAAATAAAAAAACATGATAAATAAGTTTACGTGAAAGTAGTGGTCATGGTGGTGGGAAAATCTATTCATGAATTAAGTTTTATAAGATAGATTCCTTTCACATTTTCTGTAAAAATTTGAATGTACTTTATTTTTTAATTAAATATAAAATCACATTAAAATATTTTTAAATAATGCTAAATATAGTTAAGAAACAAAATAAGAAAATAAATATATAATTGTAAAAACTTTATTTGAAAATATTTTGAGGAACATGGATAAGGACGAGAAAGATACCCAAACAAAAATATATATATATTAAATTATATAAAAACATTTCTCACTTGTCTAAACAGAAAATAGAGTAAAAAGAAATAAAAACATGTAAGAAACATAACTAGACATAGGATAAAACAATGTATTGGGTTTATGAGATATGTATTATAAAATTTTTCCTAAGGGAAATTTGACATGGATAATCTATAATTATAATGTGATTATAAAATAAATCAATTGTTATTTTATGAATATAAAAATAAAAACTTCACGAAAAAAGAGAACCTTAGATGTGTTTTTAAATACTTGAAATTTTCATGAAAATAATCATAATATACATTTATGAGAATTATATAAACCATAAAAAATAATAAAATGTTGAGTATGGAATATTTCTCATGAAAATTAACCTTGCATGAGAAACCCTTAACTCAAGTCCTATGTTGCTTCAGAAAGATTCAAACCTTGGGATAAATAAATATAAATTTATTAAACATAAATTATATAAACATGTTAATATATTATTATATTTTTATATATAATTACATTATAATTTCCACATATAGATTTATTAATTATTCTTTAAAATTATTGTTCAGGTCAAAACTGATCTCTTTTTCATAATTGTTTTGTTTCGATGGTTCTTGTCCTTACACATTGATCATATTTTTATAGTCTCAAGAAATACAGAAATTTCATAATAATAATATTTATTTATTATATAAAATATTATTATTATCAATATATAGTGGTGGAGAAAAAATAATTACATCACTTTATACAGATGGTAGTCTGTACGTACAAACAAATGTCATTTCAGCTTTTCGATGGATGGAATGAAAGAAAGGTAAATAATAATTTACCAAATAATAATAATATAAATATCACATATATATATTAAATATATCTATACTACCATCCATGTAAAGTGGAAATGAAAAACAAGCCACATAGCATCATGGAGGTGGTAGTCTATACATCTACATGAATGACATTATCCTTTTACAATGGATGGGAAGGTAAGAAGATAGATAAAGTATTATAATTAAATAAGAATAATTATTTCATAGATATCACATATAAAAATTAAATACATCACAATAAACATCCATGAATGGTGGTGATGTAAAATGAAATGCATCGCTTTGTGGATAAGGTAACATGTATGTATGCATGAGTGATTCTTCTATATCCTATTAGAATGAAATAGAGCTAAAAATGGTTATTCCTTGAAAATATTTACATTTAAGTATATTTATGGTACTTATGTTATTATATCAATATGGTTATAGAATATTTATAGGGGTTTGAATAATAAATAAGCCTTTAAAAACTCGGTTAACAATTATACATCTACTTTGGAAAGTCTCATATGGATTGAACTTATTCCTTCATAGTTTAACATTATAGTGAGACCAGGGCTTCTGTGTTATAGGGATGGAAGTTATTAGGAAATTTAGGTAGGTATTGGCTGAATTATTTTCTATGTCCCTTTGTATGAGAATACCGACTAGAGGGTGGTTGATTTTACTTTTTTATTTATTATTATAATTACTAAAAATATCAAAGTTATATAACATTGTTAAATGTTACACGAGAAATAAAATAGTCAAAAAATGATGTTTTTATAAAGGGTAGTATTTCCAAGATCCTATTAATCTCTTCAATCTTCTCTACTCCTCAAAGAGACCTTTATGCATTATATACTCACTTTTTAAACGGAGTAAAAACCGAATTAACTACAATTACAAATGTACCTTATTCACACCATGTGGTATAACAACTGAATTTTGATGGGGTTACAACCAACCATCCTTTTGTCCATGAAGAAAAACCCAAACTCGTTTTTTTTTGTTGAACAAACCAAGATTCCTTTTAAGTGGGAGGAATTACCCAATGATATATGTTTGAAGGGAAAATCTTAAATTGGGACTCTAGAGTACAAAAAGGAAATTAGATGAATTATAGAGAAGAAATCGTAGAATAAAATGAAATAAATGCTTCGATAGATGATGAAAAAATTCATTTGTGCTCAGTTTCCTTGATAAAATAATTGTTGGAAGATGAAGGTGATGAAGATCTCTATTGATCATAGAAGAATAGTGGATTTAGATAAAGTTTCTTGATCAAATCCAGAGAAGCAGGAAATGTATTATCTTATCATTGTCGAATGAATCATCTGTGTGTTTACATGTCTTTTATCCTTGAATAAATCCTCTAAAAAATTAAAACCGATATCTACAGTATTGCGTTCATGTCCAATATATATAAAACACCTTTTAGTGATTACTAATAAAATAATATGACAATTGTCTTATTTTTTTTAAGTCTCATTGAAAACAACATACAATCAGACTAATATTTATTCATGAAATATTAAAAATAATATTTAATATAATAAATATAATATTTATTAAAACAATTATTAATTTAAAATAAGTTTAAATAATAATATAATTTTTTATTTTTATAAAATAATAAAAAATTTAGAAAAATAAAGCATCGTATAAAAATAGTCTACTTGAGTAGATGTCATTAAAAAATGTACCGTAATAAATATTTAGATAAATTTGTAATTTTAATTTCAACAAAAATTATTAACATTTTAAAATTGTATTCATTTTTAAAAAATTAACTAAAATAAATAAATTAATAATTTTGGAAACCAATTTTATTCTCATGATGATACATTACATGTTGTTGAAAATAGGGACCAGCGAGACATTACTCTCTGTTGGAAAAGTCTAATAGTGGAAACACATAGTTTTTCATACTGTTGAAAGTTTGATCAAAATTAAAAAGAATTTAACAAAAATAAAAACAATTCTTTGTATATATAAATTAAAAGTATCAATGAAAAAAAGAAAAAATTACTCATTTATGGGTTCTAATGATTACTTGTGAATCACCATTGGGTTCCTGCATTGACTAGTTGAAAACATAAACAAACAAACAATATGAACTTAAAAGAGAATAAAATTACTTTTAATAACTAATGAAAAATGAAATAGTAAAAAATATAATATAATGAATTAAAATAAAATTACTACCATGCCTCAAAGAAAAAATACCACTAAAAATATAAAGAAGAATAGAATTAAGTGCATAAAATAAACCGAAGAATATTTTTCTGATAAATAATAAAATATATTAAACACACCAAATATTTTTGTATCTACAATTGCATTATGATATATGATTCAAGAGCATATTTTGGATCTTGTGGATCAAATTTTCATATTGAATTGAATCAATGATAATGAAACAAGTAGTGGAAAAATCCTAACCATTATTGAAGAGAAACAATAAAAACAAAATAAAGGTATTGCCCCTTAATTTGTTCAGAAAAATAATTCACATAGTAAGTGTAAATAAAACACACCATTTATACTTACATAGTGGGTAAAATTTCATATATATTTGTCGTAATGATGAGTTATTGACTCACCATTGATCTTCTAGTGGTGAGTCAAAGACTCATTGTTTGGTTCTAGTGGTGAGAAAAATTACTCAAATTAGAATCTTTCAATGGTGAAAAATTACTCACGGTTAGTTTTTTTTAAACAATGACATGTTTACTCACCATTGGATTCCACAATGGTGAATCATAATGAAATATAAACCCACAAAAGAACATAAGATAATAGATAAACCTAAAACATAATAAGTAGACAGAGATAAAAAACTTGAATAAATATTAATGTAAAGAAGACAATTATTTTTAAAATAATTGTAACCTAAAATAATAACAGAAGAAAAATATATACTCACTATTAAAAAGAAAAATGAATGATGATACAAAAATTTAAGCATATACCAACCTAAAATAAATGTTAAATCTAAGGAAACTCATTTGATTGTATGAGACATTATCGATGGTAAGACATCTAATAAATATGATGCTATTGGGCCAATATTTTATTGATTAAAAATAAATACAAACTAGAAACAAAACTAAATTAAAACATAAGGATAGAGGAGGGTCAGTTAATAATGAAGGAGACACATAGTTGATTGTAGGGGAATATGTTACTTAGTAGACCAAATAAGATGATACATAAAGAATGAAAATTAGTGTGAGAGGGAAAATAAAAAAATGAGTTCAAAAAGAAAGTTCATGGGATATAGAGAATCATATGGATGAAGAAAATATAAAAGGAGATCCAATGGATGGGAATGGATCTTGGTTAGAAATTTTTACCCCATATTTAATTGAAAGTAAGGGGATTGAGTGATCAATAATCTAAAATCTGTAGAAAATCCTCTGTAACTAAAAACAATACACACTCTGTGTGAACTATGCTGAAATAATGTGGGTACAATGATGGGTCATATACACTGGTTCAGTCAGTGCCATGTTGACCCCACTGAGTCCCCTTAATATTTATAGAACTTCTTACTTGAGTGTTCAATGTAAATAATATTATTTTTAACAAAACATAAAAAAATTATAAAGATAAAAACTAAAAGAAAATAATATGAATAAATTTTAAAGATATAAAATATTTTACAAAAAAATAATCTAATTAAATATAATGTAAATATAATTTATCAAAATAAAAACATATTAAAAAAATAATACCCAATTACAGACGCTAATGTGCTCAAAATCCATAAAGAAGTGGGGAGATGATGTTCCATTTTATAATTGTGGTAGGTAAAAAACATGTAAATACTTGAAACATTAATATTTAATATGTGTATAAATCATGTCAAATCAATCCAAATTTTTATATATTAAAATATAATAAGTCTAAAGTCTAAATAAAATCAAACAATAAAATTTTAATAGTTTTATATGTCATGAAAGTAATTTAAAAAATGGTAAGTGGAACATACATGAACCATTAATGATATTATATAATCTTTCTCATCCACTTTAGTTAAGGTAAGAGTTTTATAATTTTCTAATGATTTAAATTTAATTATAACACATTAAATTCAATTTTAGGTCATTTTTTGGACTATTAAAATATATTTACTTTAAACGAATCAAGATAATAATGGAATTATAATCTATACTCATTAACCATAACATAGAAATTAGAATTATTAAATAAATATCTTTTACATCATAATTCATTATAAAGATTAATTTTAATGTTTTTATTGTCATTTACTTGATTTTTCTACTACTTGCAAAAGGATTTCATTTATGTTGCGTAAGTGTTCAAGGTAATCATACTATCTCTAAATATTTCAAAAAATTAATATAAAAAATTAATTTATTAATATTTAACATAAAAATTTATAACCATTCATGTAACACCACGACCCTAGAAGCCCAGAGCCGGTGCCTTATTTTAATACATTGGAATGATTACAAGGAATTCATTCTAAAAGGACCGATCAGATTTTTAGTCTTGGAAAATATATTACATACATGAACATTACATTATACATTCAAACATAAAACATAAAATAAATAATCCTTTAAGAACACAAGTATTTCCCTAGCTTAACCCCAGGTATCAATCATAATACACTTCTTGGAATCCTTAGAAAAAAAATATAAGAACGGGGTGAGCTCATATGCTCAGTAAGGGTAAATAATTTAGCAAATGCTATAAACTTTCAAATAAAGATGTGTAATAAATATAACAACCTTTTAAACAAAAACATGAATATAATATGGAAAAAAATAAATCAAAAATTACTATATAAACATGCACATGGATATTCTTCTAGTCTAATAATCACATGTAATAACTAATTTGATAATGAGGGAATTCAAAATGTTGGACATCATAGCCACATAATCAAGGTCTCGTTCCAAGAATACAAATAAAAATGATTGTCAAATCCTTGGGCCCAAACACTAATTTTTCTCATGAGACCTTCCGATGCATCGAGGGGTTATAGCATTCCTTGCCCATCACTTATTAAGTACAATGAATTCCTCATATTTAAAGGTTGAAACATAACATAAACATTAAAATTAAAACTAGCATACTAAATGTCAACACTTTAACCATAAACCATGAATAGTATAAAAATAGCACATCCATTATAAAACATATCATAACTCATTCAATACAATATAGAAAATTGTCTTATAATAAATAAACCACAATCATGAATAATATCTAATAAGGGATGTTTATATAGATAAAAATTATCAATAAAACTCTTTGAGAGAAATATCCCTTTTTCAGGATATCATTTAAAAGTCACAAAATTTAGAAAGAATACATTTAAATGACATTTCTGAATCAAAGTTTCCCATACCAATTTGAAACATTTATAATGAATTAACATTTTAAAACATTTTTGTCTATATAAATAAATCCGTAAAACAATTTTAAAAAATGAAAATTAATCAGAATGTTTTAGAAGTGTAAATTATGAAGCCATTTAAAATGGTGTTTTAGTTAAATAGTATCTTAAAAAGAATCCATTTGAAAACTTTTTTATCAAACATGGACATGGATAATAAATATGTCTCAGTAAAAACTTACACAAAAACAATCTCGGATAATAATGAGATTGATGAATTAACCTTTACCTTGTACTTTTCTTTAGTCAAGGGAATGTTTAACCTCTTGTATAATGACCATAGTATATTATTAAATAATACTAAAACCATATTAATATGTATGATATCATATATGATTCATTTATGACTTTATACTACCCATTTAATAATAATTTCCATGTTAAAGTAACCTTTGGGGTAATAATCACTTTCTTTATCGTAAATGTTTTAACTTGTAATTTTTGATCGTATCACATAGATTGTGATTTACCTACTTACAGAATATAAAACATGATTTATATATCATATATATTCATAATATAAATATGTTAAATAGATAGATATTTGAAATGGAAACACTGTTTATGGAAACGGTAGTTCGTACGTACACATGAGCGTTGTTTCTATTTTCATATTGTATAGTATGAAACTAAGTAAATGAACTATATTTATCTTCATAAATATATATTATTCAAGAAGAAATATTATTTCATATGCCTCATAATTAATCAATATATATATTTTTATAAATCTTCTTGAATTGTGATCGTTGAAGATGAATCTCGTCGCGTCGTGGAGACGGTAAGCCGTACATACGCATGAGTGAAAATATAATTCGATTAATGGTGAAATAGAGTTTAATTTGATTTTATATTATATATATACATTATAAAGTTATATTAATTATTTAAATTAATTATACTCATTATTATACCCATCCAAGTAATGTAGTGTTGAATAAAAAACTATACCATGACATGGAGAAGGTAAGTCGTACGTACGCACGCATGGTGAATTTTTCTTTAATATAATGGATGGAATAATTAATATGGTTGTACAATATTTATAATAACATCTCATCATGTAAAAGGTATTATAGTTATTATTTTAGTATGGAAATAACAAAGAAATAGGAAGTAGAAGAAGAAAATAACTTTGAAAGAGGTGATGAAATAATTACCTCTTCTTCGGGTGCTTCTTTTTTATTTGAACAAAATGGATACTTAGGTTGGATTTATAATCAAATTAAGGACTCTAGGTTGAATTGAGGGTAGTAGGGAGGAAATTTTAGTAGGGTTTGGCCGATTAAAATGGCTTTGGAGGTGTAAAGTTAAGATAAGGGGATGTACCCTTTTATAAGAGAGGTGAGTGGCACTTTAGAAAAATCCTGAAATATTGTTTTATTTTAAGATAATTATCAGTTTCCAATATCTAAAAATGGATTTTTTTTATTCTAAGGTTTGGATGGATATAAAACCTCAAAAAAAATTGGTTTTAGACAAGTTTAGGTCACCATATTAACCTTCTCTTTTAGATTTAACTCTTAGTTAAATAGTTTAACTTTTACCATGTCTTCTTGTATTCTTACACTATATGGATAAGTAACATACTATAAACTTACAATAGAACCTCAAGTGTTTAATTAATGACATATATAACATTACTTAAGTCCTTTTTCCTAACCTTAGATTTTTAGGAATTCTATAACATTTAATAAAATAGTATATGTTTTAAAAACTTATTTTTTTTCAATTTGGACACTATTTTGTATTTGGTTTTTGTGAATTTCATAAAAATAAGACTTATTTGAAAAAAATTAATTAAATTAACCATAAACTGTAATATTAATCTATAAATTTTTTGGATGGAATAAAAAACTTCAATTTACATTAATTTTAATATTTATAATATCAATTATTTTAATCATTTGTTAATAAGGTTATTACTACATCATCATTATGTCATAACTAAATTTAATTATATAATGTCCAAAAATTATAAATAAAATACCATGATGTAGAAATTTTTTATCTTTCTAATGAATATTTATAGTTGGATATATCTTATGTAAAACCCTATATTAAAAATGGTATACTTATTAAAATTAGAATTTAACACTTTTAAATCTTCTTTAAATAATATATAATAAATGTCCTAATCTAATCCAAGTGGATCAAAAAGATCATAATTTCGTCCTAAAGATTATTTTGGTCGAAAAACACTTATCCAATATAATTAGTACATGTGTTAGGGTAATTATAATATCAATTTTACCATTAATTACCCTATTTACTTTTAACCGTGGAAATAAAATTCAAAATTTACTATTCACCAAAAGATTATTTTCATCCCATTGAACCACATTATACTTACTGATGTCAACCTCATCTCTCATATTTTTAAAATTCATTTCACAAAAGTGGTAAAATTACATTTTATGCAAATTTTTATTAGTTCTTAGAATGTGGGTAAAAGACGTTAAAAAATGTTCAATAAAATTTTATATGTCTAATCTTATTATAAAATGACTCCAATGAATTAAATTGGACTAATATATGTATTGTGTATATATTTTTACTTTAAGATAAATTTTTAATTAAATTAATTATTTAAATGAAAAAGTCGGTTTTTTTCTACAACGTATTGTTCTCCGCTATTCATCAAAAATTGAATTTTTTCATAAAAATACAAAAAATTCACCAAATGATAATTTTTATATTCCAAATTCAAAAATGTTGTCAATTTTACCAAATTCAAAACAAATATGTTGTATTATATAATTTAAAATTTATTCCCATTGTCAAAACCAGAAAGCTGGTTATGAAGAAGTAAAAACTATCTAAAGATTGGCATGTGTTTGTGTACAATTTAAATTAGAAATTACATTTAATGACCTAAATTATATTAAATTATACAAATATAATTTAATGATACTTTAGAACCACAAAATGTATAATTTAACACTATAAATTATTTTGAATAAAAAAGTTGTGTTTAATTAAAATTTAGTATTTTTTACTATTCATTAAAATATAAAAGTAATCAGAAAATTACCCGAAAATTAACCAAACTAAATGTGTATGTCACACTTATAAATAAGAGAATAATTTAATTTAATAAACATTTAAAAGTGTCAAATATTGGATTTAAAAAGGGTTTGTCATTAAAAGGCAGAAAAAACTACTTTTTTGAAAAATAATTCTTTTATCTGAAAAATTAAATTTACCCTTATATTATGTCTATGAAACAAAAAATATTAATGTTAAAATTATATAGGATATATATATATAATTATAAATGTGGTTAATACTATTCATAACCGCTTTTTAAATGGCTAGTTTGATGGGTCGTGATGCGCTTGAGCTCGGTGTTGCGTGTAGCACAAGCTATTGAATTACATTAAAGAGATAACATACTATGAAATAATTGGGTGTTACAATTCATCACCACTTTTTATGAATATCGTAAGATATTATATATGTTAAAATTAATTGTTTGGAATTTTGTAAATTTTCATAACTTAAAGTAATATAAAGGTTCTAATCAGTGTCAGGTTGGCCTGAAGTTAACATATATTCAAATATATGATTTTAATGGTTCAATTATTCCCCTAAAATGAAATAAATAACCAAAATTTAATTATTTTGAGACCTTATTTCGTTTTTTTAATAATTAACCCAGTGTACCCATTTCCATGGTGACAAACTTTTACCATGGTTACTATTCATTATCACTAGAAATGAAATTGAAATATTTACAAAATTTCAACCTAATGATGCCAAATATTTAATTAATTATTAAAGATTCAATTTTTATAAGCATATAAAATTAATTTTAAACTAAGTACTTAGAACAAAACAAAAGAAAATGTTTTTCAAAAAATGTGTTTTAAGAATAAAAATGATTTTATACCAAATCAATAATAAGATGACTCATATAGAAATAATTATATTATTTTAAATAAATTTTTTATTATTTTTATTTAAAAATAAATCCAAAATATATTGTAACTTTTAAATTAAATCATTTATAGACAAGATATGATAATTTTTCTAAAAATCAGTATTTTAATTATTCACACAAAAATAATTTTTTTCCAAAAAATATAAGAGATTAATCCTAAATCTATTATAAAAATAATATTTCCAAAATTATTCCAATTTTTTCAAATAATATTTAAATAAATTTAAGAAATTATATAAAATATTCACAAACAAAATTAAATGAAATCCATTTTTTATGAAAATATATTTTTGAAACATAAAATGTATTTATTCCAATTAATTGTCTATTAAACATAATTCAATGAGTATTAATCCATTAAATTGGATATATAATCTAATTATTTCATTATAATAATCTTTAAATAGTTTTAAATTTTTATTTACTAATATAAAAATACAATGGCACATAAAAAGTGTTTTTGGAAAAATAGTACTTTTTTCCTTCAAATGATTTTACCCAAAACTTGTTGTATATTAACTTATAAAAAATTATAATCAATTTATTAATGATTATTAATTTTTTTATTTTAAATTATAATATATTTCATCAAAATACTAGTTCATTATTAATCATGATATATAATTTATGAAAATAAAATACTTGAAAAAATTGACCCCTTGACATAAAATGATATTATTTTTAAAATTTAAAATTGAGTAATAATTTAATAGGAAATAATCAATACTTTTATTCATTAAGAAAAAATTTATAAATTTTTTAAAATTATTTATTCAAATTCATACCCACCAATCCAATAGCCTATGGTCACATTTAAATAAGAACATTTCCAAAGTATATCACATTTTTGTAAAAGCTTGGTGCTGTGTGTACTACACGCTATCAAACATTATATTTATTTAAAAGATAATAAATTCTAAAATATCATGTTTTCATATTCTACTACATTAAATAAATTGTGTCTTCATAATTTTATCTCATATCTGATAAAAAGCGTTTAAAAACATATTTTATAATCAATTCAAAGGGGTGGGAAATAAATATACATAAGTGGGATTAAATATATTTCAAATAAAAATAAATTATATTTTCTTTTGAAAAGGGAATTAATATCTATATTAAAACTGTGAAACTTTTCGTTTTTTAAATACTTCATATACCATGCATTTACCCTTGTAAGACCCCAACTTGAATGAGTTTCATTAAGCATACCTTTGTAGCTGAGCAATATATTCCACATAAGAATCGATAAATTTATCTCCCGCAATATTGAGGTTAAATAATTTTTATACCATCGCAATAGAAAATTTAATATAATATACATACTTTTATTTAATCCAATCATTTTCATCCTTTTGTTCTTTTTTGGGCAGCTTTCCACCTCTCTTTCATGTTAAAAGATAAATAATCATGATTAATTTTTCATCCCTAACACAATTGAATTATATTATAAGGAATCAAAAGATCCAAAAAAAGATGAAAAATTATTCCTCCAACTTCTAACCATTTACCAAAAGTAAAAATGGTTTCTACATGTTAATAAAAAAGTCAATATAAAGAAAAGTTTATAAATCAATCTTCAAAACCTAAATAATAACACCCAAATTCAACATAAATCATTCCATATATAATTAACCTTAAAAATATTTCAAAACATACTAGATCAAATTCAGGACATAAAATCATAAATATTTGTTCATATATTCTTCAAGGATAAACATTATATTTATCCATAAGTAACATTAATCATGAATAATGTCATATACCAAACATATATATACCCTAATCATATATTTTCAAAAATGTGCTAATAATTTCCAAAAATAACCTAAATCATTTTAAAAAGACAAAAAAAACATATATACTTCTACAATTTAACTCAATATTTATTCTTCAAATAAAATCTCATCCTATAAAATAAAATTAACATAATTTTTTTTAATATAGTAAACCTCTTAAAAATAATTTTAATTACATTTTAACTAACAAAATTCCAATACCATATATTATGAAAATATAATAACCCATTTATTCTAATTCAATATAATTAACCTATCATCAAATAACATACTAACCGTAAATGATATGGGTTTTATTCAACTTATGTCCCATATAACATTATTTCAAAATGGATTCACACAAAATCCACTATTATACCAAAGTGTTTCATGTACCGTGATGATACTTTAAAACCCAATAAACATTTCCAAAAATGTCATTAGTATAAGGGTCTTGATCTTAGAATCCCTTTATATTATGATTTTTTGGTCTTAGAGGTTCTGATAGGAGGCATGAGGAGTTAAGAAGAATTTCCTATTTTATATAATTCTATATCATGAGGGTTATAGTGAAATTTATGGTTAGTTGTTGTGGAATGTAGATATTTACTATGATATAGTGTCATATGTGAAATGATTTTTTAGCCACTCCCATTTTTGGTATGCCTTTATCATGGTGAAGGTTTATGGAATAACTATACCCTAGGTTGGATGATTTCTATGGAGTGGGGAGTAAATTTATGGTTTTGGGGTTCAAGGGTTGTTCTATTAAATTGGTGCACCTACGGCATAAATCCTGGTTTCACTGTAGCCTACTTCTCATATTATTGGGTTATACAACATGGTGGTTTTTGATATACAATAGTCTCTCTCCCACTAACATTTGATCTATTTTGTGGTTATTGGATGTGGGTTTGACCAAGTAGGTTTTGGCATGGTCCCTTTACTAACATTATAGTCATTCCGGTTTTAGCTAGTTCTACTGCATGGATAAAATGGATACACCATGGTGTTGTTTATAAGGCCCCGACCTTACACCTTACTTAATCTTGAGTTATTACAAGATTACACATTGAGGATCTTTTCAGGTTTAGAGTTTTAGAGAATTAGATCATAAAACTTTCACTACATTCCACATTTAAACAAAGTGGTTACGTAAAGATAGTATTCATTCTTCCAATCAATAGAATCATATTTAAAATAAAACATGGATTATTTCTTGACACTTCCTTGACACTATCATCAGATCATGTACCTTTCCCTTGACCTGTGAAAAACATTTCAAAAAAAATTGGGATGAGCATAAAAGGCACAGTATGGGTTATAAAAATATGTAAATGAAACATAAGTTCATATATACATAAGAATGAAATCATACTTTACCCATAAAACATAAACACTTTAACATACCTCATCAAATCATGAATAAATCATAGAAATCATAAGACATAAAGGTAACTTGAGGCATTCATAACTTTCTTACATAGCGAGTAACCCTCCTGGTTATGTTTGGAATACCCATCACAGTATATTCCCTAAATCTTTTTGGAGAAACCTTAATGTTTCACTCCTTCACGTTACCCAATGCATTGGAGAGCTATGTCGGTCTCACCCACCCTTAGTTTATCACGTAACCACCGGTCTTCATAATAATGCCCAAGAACCATAACATAATCGTATCACATAAAACATGCATAAAGTAAACATAACATTTCTACTTTTCAATCACAATATATCAATACAACACATCGATATAAAAATATTATGAAAACCATTTTCAATACCAAAATAAAAGAAAAGTAAAACATGGTATTTATTTTTCTTTTAAAAAAAGGTATGGCTTGTAGAGGAAGCCGAAACTCAAATAACGGTCATGGCGGAGGAGAAGTCATTTTCGCCGCATACGTACGAAAAAAACATTCCCTTTTGTTATTTAGTAAAACGCTTCGTATTAAAAAAAGATTACTTTTGGATAAACGTAAAAGTCAAAGAGGTTTATACACCGTATAAAAGAAGGTTGTGTATAAAAAAAATATGCCTCAATGAAAGGAGATTGAGACGGAGTCCCATACAAAGATAATTTTTTAAATAAAATAGATTTATTATGTGTATTCACTATATTTACACATAAAGAATGTATAAATACCATACAGGACATAATAATATCATGACATAATTTGAAAGTAGGAGATTAACCCAAAGAATGGAAATTGGGTTAAGAAGTTCCCTTACCTCGGGTCCGACTTGACTCGATCGTTATTTAATGTCCTGAATAATAAACATGATTTAATTTATATTTTCTTAATAACCTTTTTCAAGTTCATTATTCCTTTTATATCACTTATTAACACGTAATGAACACTATGTAATTATTTTAGTTAATAACGATCGTGTTAACGATCATTGGTACTTGAGTCAAAATATGCTCTTTATAATTACAAGTTTTTCATGTATCCATTATATCCATAGTTCTAATCATGATTTATATATCATATATATCATATATATCCAGTATATACATGCATTTATAATATTACAAAATCATTTAGAGGTAAGAAATGAAATGCACCGTTCATGGAGACGGTAAGTCGTACGTACGCATGAACGCTACTTTCATTTCTATTTCATATTTTATATAATGGAATCACAATGATATAAAAATATATTATAATTCCAGTATAATATCATATATAATATCATAACTCCATCCTTTATACGTCCCACATATGGTATTAACGAATCAAATCACTTTGAGGGGGCGGTAGTCTGCACTTCCTTAAATGAAGATATCGCGTTTACCCATAATGGAAACCATAATGATATGCCATAAATAAAAAATACAGAAGCTTAAGTAAAACATAAAAATATTATATATAATATATAAATATAGTGTCATCTTAATGGACACCTTGGAAGGTGTTAAAAGAATTTTGAACAATCATCGTTTCGGGAGGCAGAAATTCGCCATCCACGGAAAAAGTATGTTCTTTAACCATTAGATGTAGGTGTGTGTAAGTGTAGCTCGAATCATTATTATAACAACATCCTAGTATATTTAAGATACTAGAGTTGTTACAAATGAAATTAATAAAAAGAGTTTAGGGGGTTGGAGAATCAAAATAATACAAAAGGACTCAAGTGAAGACATTACCTTAAAATAGGGTAACTCCCTTTGGTTTGAGCTCAAAGGCTTCCTTGGGAAGATTTATACCCAAAGTAAGGCTTCAAGGAGTACGAGAGGGATTTGGAGAGACAAAATGGGCAGGTTTTGGCTGAGCCAAAGGCTTTGGAAGTGTGTTTAAGGGGGTATAGGTGGGGGCCTTTATAAGAGGAGAAGAGGGGCACTCTTGGAAAGTAAGGAAATGTTACTTTATTTTAAAATGAGTTTCGGATTTAAAATGTCCCACATTGATATAATTCGAGTATAAGGTGATAAGGGTTCTAAATCCACCCATCCAATAGGTTTTGGACATGTGTAGGTCTTATAGTTTACATTATCTTTCCATTTTATTTAAATCGTCAAATAATAAGGTAATCGCTGCATCATCATGGTGTCATAAATAATTTAATTTAGTTAATGTCTAAAAATTATAAAAAAATATTATGATGAATGAAATATATTTATATTTCCAATGAATATTTATAGTCAAAAAATCTGACTTTTATAACCCCATGTAAAAATTGTTTTAGTAAAACAACTCATGTTTGTGTCATTTTTTACTTTTACATTAAATAAAAAGTTATTTATGTCATTTCCTAACCAAAGTGGCTCCATGGGGTCCCCAAGTTGACCCATGGATTGTATTGGTCGGCCATGACACATCCAATGAGGGTAGTACATGTGTCAAGCTCATCTCATATTATTAAAACATGATTTTTACCTTAAACTACACTAATTACCTCTAATCGCGATTAAAATCTTAATAAGTTACTATTCACCAAAAAAAATTAATCCCATCGAACCAGATTTTACTTCTTAATGACAACCATGTATGTCGGATTTTTTAATTTCAAAACACAAAGATGGAAAAATTTCATTTAAACGGAAAATCAGTTTTTATAAGTACCACTTAGTGATTTCACTATTCATCAAAAATTGAAGTTTTTCAGAAAATTACCAAAAATTCACCCTAAGCTATATTTGATATTCTGAATTCAAAAATTATGTCTATTTTACAAAATTAAAAACATATAGGTTGCATTAATTAATTTAATAATTAATTCCCGCTGTCAGAGCAAATAGCGTGTTTTTATGAAACAATAAGTATCAAAAGATTGACACTAGTTTAAGTCCAATTTCAAAGTGAAATTAATTTCAACGACCACTATTGGATTAAATGGTAAACATATATTCTAATTTCACTTTAAAACCAATTAAAAATATAATATAATCATATAAATAAATTAGATTAAAAAGAAGTTTTGATGTAAAATGCAGTATTTTTTCACTATTCATTAAAAAAATGAACATTGTCAGAAAAATACCAGAAATTTACACAAAGTAAATTTTGGTATCCCAATCGTAAAGAATAAATTTTTTTGACATATAGAGCTTATAAAATTTTCAAAATATAGATTTAAAATATTGTTTTCCATCAAAAGGCAGTAAAACAATTTTTTAAAGTATTAGTGTATTCCATGCTTAAGATTGGATTTATTCTCCTTTTAAGCCTCTAAAACACTATCTAATTCATTAATAGACATAGATAAAAATATATATTATTCATTACTTAATTGGGATGTTACATCCTTCCCCCCTTTAGAAAATTGTGTCCCCGCAATTTATTTACTTATCGAATAAGTGGGGGTATTTAGCCCTCATTGCATTTTCAGATTCTCATGTTGCCTCTTCAATCATGTGGTTTTTTCACAAAACCTTTACCTGATGAATAAACTTATTCCGTAACACCTGATCCCTATGGTCAAGAATCTGAACCGGTTGTTCCTCATAAGATAGATTATCTTCCAACTGAACTTCCTCTGGACTCAAAACATGAGATGGATCGGTCATATACATTCTCAACATCGAAACATGTAAAACATTGTGTACCTGAGATAAACTCAGAGGTAAAGCCACTCGGTAAGAAAATGATCCAACTCTCTCCAGAATTTCATATGGTCCAATGAACCATGGACTCATCTTTCCTTCCTTACCAAATCGCATCACACTTTTCCATGGTGATACTTTGATAAAAACACGATCACCTACCTCAAAAGAGAGATCATTCCTCCAGTTGTCCGCATAACTCTTCTGCCTACTCTGAGTTGTTCTCATGTGTTTATGTATCAGCTGAACTTTTTCGTCCAACTCTTCTACCAATTCTGGTCCTATCAACTTCCTTTCACCAACTTCATCCCAAAAAGCTGGTGTTCGACACTGTTTACCATATAACGCCTCAAATGGTTCCATCTGTATACTGGAATGAAAACTGTTATTTTATGAAAACTCAACCAAAGAAATATATTGGTCCCAACTTCCCTGATAATCCATCGAACATGCTCGTAGCATATCCTCCAAGGTCTGAATTGTTCATTCTGACTACCCATCTGATTGAGGATGAAAAGATGTACTAAAATTTAATTCAGTACCCAACGACTTCTGAAGGCCTTTTCAAAAGTTAGAAGTAAACCTGGGATCACGATCGGATATGATGGATAGAGGAACTCCATGTAACCTGACTATCTCTTTAAGATACAAACGGGAAATTTGATCTAGGGAAAAAGTATCTCGTATAGGAAAGAAATGAGCAGATTTAGTCAAGCGATCAACAATAACCAAGATTGCATTATTACCTCGAGATGTCCTCGGTAATACCACAACAAAGTCCATGGGTATGTTTCCCCATTTCCACTCTGGCACTGGTAAAGGCTGAAGCATCCCTTTCGGTAACTGCTGCTCTGCTTTAACCTGCTGACAAGTCAAACACTTCACAGTAAAATCAGCAATATCCCTTTTTCATTCCATCCCACCAGTAATACTCCTGCATATCACTGTACATCTTAGTACTACCAGGATGAACTGAAAACGGAGAACTATGAGCTTCACATAACAACTCTCTCTTCAACTGTGAATCACAAGGCACACACAATATCTTCCAAAATCTCAAAACAAAATCATTATCAATGTTGAATTCAAGCAACATACCTTTCTAAACTAGCTCTACCTTTTTCTGAAACTCACTGTCTTGCTTCTGTGCTTTCTTGATTCTATCTGATAGAGAATATTTCACTGATACCTAAAATAAAACAAAAGGACATCCTCACCAACAAATTCTATGCCAAAGTTCATCAAATCCTTAACCAAAGTATCACGTTCCTAACGCAACATTGTTAATGAAGCATTAATTTTTCGACTCAAAGCATCAACCACTTTATTTTCATTTCCCGGATGGTAATGAATTGCACAATCATAATCCTTGATTAATTCCAGCTTTCTCCTCTGTCTCATGTTTAACTCTTTCTGAGTGAATATATATTTTAAACTTTTGTGATCAGTATATATTTCACACTTTACTCCATACAAATGATGCCTCCAAATTTTTATAGTGAAAACAACAGCAGCTAATTCCAAATCATGTGTAGGGTAATTTAACTCATGAGTTTTCAACAGTCATGAAGCATAAGTAATTACCTGATCATTATGCATTAGAATGCAACCAAGTCCTTTCAATGAAGCATCACTGTAGATAACAAACTCACCATTCCTGGAAGGATGTTCCAAAATTGGAGTATTCACCAATCTTCTTTTCAACTCCTGAAAACAATCATCACACTCTTTTGTCCAAATAAACTTAACACCCTTCCGAGTTAGCTTAGTCATTGGATTAGATAACCGTGAAAAATTTCTAACAAACCTTCATTAATAGCCTGCCAAACCAAGGAAGCTACAAATCTCAGTTACATTTGTGGGTCTTGTACATTCTTCAACAACCTTTGTTCTTGCAGGATCAACTGTTATCCCATATTTAGAAACAATATAACCAAGGAAAAAAATTTGTTGCAACCAAAACTCACACTTGCTGAATTTCCCATACAATTTCTTTTCTTTCAAGGTATGAAAAATAACCCTTAAATGTATTTCATGCTGTTCTTTACTTTTAGAAAACACCAAAATATCATCAATTAAAACAACCACAAACTTATCCAAGAACTCATGGAAAATTCTATTCATTAAGTCCATGAATACAAGAGGTGCATTGGTTAGCCCAAAAGGCATTACTACATGTTCATAATGGCTATATCTTTTACGAAACGCAGTCTTCGGAACATCTGCTTCCTTTACCTTCAACTGATGGTACCTCGATCTCAGGTCAATATTTGAAAAATATTGAGCTCCCTGGAGCTGATCAAACAAATCATCGATATGAGGCAAAGGATATTTTTTCTTAATAGTGATGTTATTCAAGTCTCTATAGTCAATGAAAAGTCTCATAGAACCATCTTTATTTTTAACAAATAAAATAGGAGCACCCCATGGTGATGTGCTAGGTCAAATGAATCCTTTCTCTAATAAATCTTGCAATTGCTCCTTCAACTCTAAAAGTTCAATTTGAGCCATTCGATAAGGGGGTTTTGATATTGGCTTAGTATCAGGAACTAAGTCAACAGTAAACTCAACTTCTCGATCTGGTATTATTCTAGTCAACTCATCAGTAAAAACATCAGGATACTCATTTACCACTGGCACATCATTAATCTGAACATTTCCTTTATTTTCAATGATGTGTGCAATGTAACATTTATTTCCATCCTTTACAAGTTTCTCGAACTCTTGATATGTTATCAATAGTAAGGGTTCATTCTTGTACACAAACTGCAAGTCTTTCTGAAAAGAAACTTCTTTAGCTCTACAGTAAATCTTAGCATGGTAAATAGAGAGCCAATCCATTCCCAGGATAACATTAAACTCTACTAGAGGTAAAACAATAAGGTTCACAAGTAGGTTATTTCCACGGATAAGGATAGGAAGATTCTTATAAAATCTTTTTGCCTCAACATTTCCCCCATGTGTTTTTACCACAAGTTTAGGAGTCATTTCTTGAGATGGTATTCCCATTTTACTAGAAAAGGTTTCAGAGATGAAGGAATGTGTAGACCCCGAATCAAACAACACACTGTCATAATCTGAAAAAACAAACAAAGTACCTGATAAAATTTCATTTGATGGACCGACATCTGCTGAAGTAGTTGCAAAGGATTTCACCACCCCTTTCTGATTATAGTCAAACTGCTTCCCATCAATCGAGCTCTTTGTCGGACACTCGTTTGCATAGTGACCCATCTCATTACACTTAAAACATTTCACTAACTATAAATCAAATTTGGTCTTACCATCGACCTGATATTTTTCAGTGCAATCACGAGCCTTATGTCCCATCTTACCGCATCGGTAGCACTTTCTAGAATTCAGAAGACATTCCCTAGCATGCCTTTTACCACATTTATCACAAACTGGAAACTTAGTTTTCTTACCGTCAGGCCTTTTAAAGAATTCTTTCCTTTCTCCTGCCACCTCGGTCTCTTCTTCTGTTAGTTTTCATAGAACACTTGATCATCTATAAACTCCATTTCCACCTTCTCAGCACATCGAAAAAGCTTTTCATAACTTTTAAAATCATGAGAATCTAATTCCCTTCGATATTTTGGCTTTAATCCTGAGTAAAAACGATTGATTTTAATATCAAGGTCTCGGATAAAATTTAGAGCATACCTTGCCAATCGAGTGAACCTTTCTTCATAGGCGGCCACTGAGTCTTCCTCTTGCCTCAATTCCAGGAATTGTTTTTCCATCCTAAGTCAAACAGCCTTAGGAAAATACTTCTCAATAAACATACCATTGAATTCATCCCAGTCGAGACCATCAATCTCATCAGCATCCCTGATATTTTTAACCATAGACCACCACTGATCTGCTTCACCCTCCAAACAGTAAATAACAAGACTAACCTTTTGATTGTTTGAACACCCTCTGACATCAAAAATATTCTCCAGTGATTTAATCCACCCTTCAGCTAGCACAGGGTCAGATGATCCTCTGAATGACAGGGGATGTTTCCTCATGAAATGTTCAACCACTGACATGTTCCTCTGCGGTTGATCCGGCTGATCTCGTGCATGGATACCACCACCACTTATCACTTGAGTCAACTGCGCCATTACTGCAACAAACTATTCAGTTCTAATTCCGACCATCTTAGGATGCTAATTCGGAAGGTTATTTCCTTCTGTATGCCTTCCTAGAACTGCTTCCCTGTTTCCTATACGGAAAACCATTCTGAACAAACATGTCTTAGATGAAGCAACATGGTAATATTCAAAAGCTATATCACTTAAATTTGAACATAAAAAATATTTTTGGATAATCATTTAATAGAATTATAACTCCTAAAGTTATCTAAACGAACCTCTGATACCAACTATAAGGCCCCGGCCTTAAACCTTACTTAATATTGAGTTATTACAAGATTACACATTGAGGATCTTTTCAGGTTTAGAGTTTTAGAGAATTATATCATAAAAATTGCACTACATTCCACATTTAAACAAAGTGGTTGCGTAAAGATAGTATTCATTCTTCCCATCAACAGAAACATATTTAAAATAAAACAAAGATTCTTTCTTTACACTTCCTTGACACTATCATCATATCATGTAGCTTTCCCTTGACCTGTAAAAAACATTTCAAAAAAACTTGGGATGAGCATAGAAAGCTCAGTATGGGTTATAAAAATATGGAAAGGAAACATAAGTTCATATATACATAAGAATGAAATCATACTTTACCCATAAAACATAAGCACTTTAACATACCTCATCAAATCATGATTAAATCATAGAAATCATAAGATATAAAGGTAACTTGAGGAATTCATAACTTTCTCACGTAGGGAATAACCCTCTTGGTTACGTTTGGAATACCCATCACAATATATTCCCTAAATCTCTTCGGAGAAACCTTAACCTTTCACTCCTTCGCATTACCCAATGCATTGGAGAGCTATATCGGGCTCACCCGCCCTTAGTTTATCACGGACCCACCTGTCTTCATAATAATTCCCAAGAACCATAACATAACCATATCACATAAAACATGCATAAAGGAAACATAACATTCCCACTTTTCAATCACTAGATATCAATAAAACACATTGATATAAAAACATTATGAAAACAATTTTCAATACCAAAATAAAAGAAAAGTAAAACATGGTATTTATTTTTCTTTTAAAAAAAGGTATGGCTTGTAGAGGAAGCCGAAACTCAAATAATGGTCACTGCGGCGGAGAAGTCGTTGTCGCTGCATACGTACAAAAAAACCATTCCCTTTTGTCATTTAGTAAAACTCTTTTTATAAAAAAAAGATTCCTTTTGGATAAACATAAAATTCAAAGGGGTTTACACACCGTATAAAAGAAGGTTGTGTATAAAACAAAATATGCCTCAATGAAAGGAGATTGAGACGGAGTCCCATACAAAGATAATTTTTTAAATAAAATAGATCTATTATGTGTATTCACTATATTTACACATAAAGAAAGTATAAATACCAGATAGGACATAATAATATAATGACATAATTTGAAAGTAGGAGATTAACCCAAAGAATGGAAATTGGGTAAAGAAGTTCCCTTACCTCGGGTCCGACTTGACTCGATCGTTATTTAATGTCCTTAATAATAAACTTGAGATAATTTATATGTTCTTAATAACCTTTTTCAACTTCATTATTCCTTTTATATCACTTATTACCATGTCATGAACACTATGTAATTATTTTAGTTAATAACAGTCGTTTTAACGATCATTGGTACTTGAGTCAAAATATGCTCTTTATAATTACAAGTTTTTCATGTATCCATTATATCTATAGTTATAATCATGATGTATATATCATATATATATCCAGTATATACATGCATTTATAATATTACATAATCATTCAGAGGTAAGAAATGAAATGCACCGTTCATGGAGATGGTAAGCCGTACGTACGCATGAATGATACTTTCATTTCTATTTCATATTTTATAGAATGGAATAATAATGATATAAAAATATATTATAATTCCAGTGTAATATCATATATAATATAATAACTCCTTCCTTTATACGTCCCACATATGGTATTAACGAATCAAATCACTTTGAGGGGGCGGTAGTCCGCACTTCCTTAAATGAAGATATCGCGTTTACCCATAATGGAAACCATAAAGATATGCCATAAATGAAAAATACATAAGATTAATTAAAACATAAACATATTATATATAATATATAAATATAGTGTCATCTTAATGTCCACCTTTGAAGGTGTTAAAAGAATGTTGAACAATCATCCTTTCGGGAGGCAGAAATTCACCATCCACAGAAACAGTATGTTCTTTAACCATTAGATGTAGGTGTGTGTAAGTGTATCTAGAATCCTTCATATAAAAAAAATCCTAGTATATTGAATATACTAGATTTGTTACAAATGAAATGAATAAAAAGGGTTTAGGGGGTTGGAGAAGCAAAATAAAACAAAAGTACTCAAGTGAAGACATTACCTTAAAATCTGGTAAATCCCATTGGTTTGAGCTCAAAGGCTTCCTTGGGAAGACTTCTGCCCAAAGTGAGGATTCAAAGAGTAAGAGAGGGATGTGGAGAGACAAAATGGGCTGGGTTGGCCGATCCAAAGGCTTTTTAATTGTGTGTAAGGAGGTAGAGGTGGGGGCCTTTTATAAGAGGAGAGGAGGGGCACTCTGGGAAAGTAAGGAAATGTTACTTTATTTTAAAATGAGTTTCAGATTTAAAAGGTCTCACATTGATATAATTTGAGGATAATGTGATAAGGGTTCTAAATCCACCCATCCAATTGGTTTTGGACATGTGTAGGTCTTAGATTTTACATTATCTTTCCATCTTATATAAATCATCCAATAATGAGGTAATTGTTGCATCATCATGTTGTCATAAATAATTTAATTTAGTTAATGTATAAAAATTATATAAAAACTACTATGATGAAGTAAATATATTTATATTTCCAATGAATATTTATAGTAAAAAAATATGACTTGTATAACCCCATGTAAATTTTTTTTTAGTAAAACAACTCATGTTTGTGTCATTTTTTACTTTTACAATAAATAAAAAGTTATTTATGTCATTTCCCAACCGAAGTGGCTCCATGGGGTCCTCAAGTTGACCCATGGATTTTCTTGGTCGACCATGAAACATCCAATGAGGATAGGACATGTTTCAAGCTCATCTCATATTATTAAAACATTATTTTTACCTTAAACTACACTAATTACCTCTAATCGCGATTAAAAACTAACTAAGTTACTATTCACCAAAAAAAATTATTTTAATCCCATCGAACCACATTTTACTTCTTAATTACAACAATGTATGTTGGATTTTTGAAATTTAAAACACAAAGATGGAAAATTTTCATTTAAACGGAAAATCAGTTTTTATAAGTACCACTTAGTGATTTCACTATTCGTCAAAAATTGAAGTTTTTCAGAAAATTACCAAAAATTAACCCTAAGCTATATTTGATATTACGAATTCAAAAATGATGTCTATTTTACAAAATTCAAAACATATAGGTTTAATTAATTAATTTAATAATTAATTCCCGTTTTCAGAGCAAATAACGTGTTTTTATGAAATAATAAGTATCAAAAGATTGACACTAGTTTAAGTCCAATTTCAAAGTGAAATTAATTCCAATGACCACTATTGGATTAAATGGTAAAAATATATTATAATTTTACTTTAAAACCAATTCAAAAGATAATCTAATCATATAAATAAATTATATTAAAATTCATTTTTGATGTAAAATGCAGTATTTTTTCACTATTCATTAAAAAAATGAACATTGTCAGAAAAATACCAAAAATTTACACAAAGTAAATTTTGATATCCCAATCATAAAGAATAAGTTTTTTTGACATATAGAGCTTATAAAATTTTCAAAATATAGATTTAAAATATGGATTGCCATCAAAAGGCAGTAAAACAATCTTTTAAAAATATTAGTGTATTCCATGCTTAAGATTGGATTTATTCTTTTTTTAAGCCTCTAAAACACAGTCTAATTCATTAATAGACATAGATAAAAATATCTATTATTCATTACTTACTTGGGATGGTACATCCTTCCCCCTTTAGAAAATTGTGTCCCCGCAATTTATTTACTTATCGAATAAGTGGGGGTATTTAGCCCTCATTGCATTTTCAGATTCCCATGTTCCCTCTTCAATCATGTGGTTTTTTCACAAAACCTTTACCTGGTGAATCACCTTATTCTGTAACACCTGCTCCCTATGGTCAAGAATCTGAACTGGTTGTTCCTCATAAGATAGATTCTCTTCCAACTGAACTACCTCTGGACTCAAAACATGAGATGGATCTGGCATATACATTCTCAACATTGAAACATGAAAAACATTGTGTACCTGAGATAAACTCGGAGGTAAAGACACCTGGTAAGAAACTGATCCAACTCTCTCCAGAATTTCATATGGTCCAATGAACCTTGGACTCAGCTTTCCTTTCTTACCATATCGCATCACACTTTTCCATGGTGATACTTTGAGAAAAACATGATCACCTACCTCAAAAGAGAGATCTTTCCTCCTATTGTCCTCATAACTCTTCTGCCTACTCTGAGCTGTTCTCATGTGTTTCTGTAACAGCTGAACTTTTTTTGCCAACTCTTCTACCAATTCTGTTCCTATCAAGTTCCTTTCACCAACTTCATCCCAAAAAGATGGAGTTCGACACCATTTACCATATAACGCCTCAAATGGTTCCATCTGTATACTAGAATGAAAATTGTTATTATATGAAAACTCAACCAAAGAAAGATGTTGGTCCCAACTTCCTTGATAATCCATTGAACAAGCTCTTAGCATATCCTCCAAGGTATGAATTGTTCATTCTGACTACCCATCTGATTGAGGATGAAAAGCTATACTAAAATTTAATTCAGTACCCAACGACTTCTGAAAGCCCTTCCCAAAGTTAGAAGAAAACCTTGGATCACGATCGGATACAATGGATAGAGGAACTCCATTTAACCTGACAATCTCTTTAAGATACAAACAGGAAAGTTGATCTAGGGAAAAATTATCTCGTATAGTAAGGAAATGAGCAGATTTAGTCAAGCGATCAACAATAACCCAGATTTCATTATTACCTCGAGATGTCATCGGTAATCCCACAAAAAAAGTCCATGGATATGTTTTCCCATTTCCACTCTGGCACTGGTAAAGGCAGAAGCATCCCTTTTGGTAACTGCTGCTCTGCTTTAACCTGCTAACAAGTCAAACACTTCACAGGAAAATCAGTAATATCCCTCTTTCATTCCATCCCACCAGTAATACTCCCGCATATCTATGTACATCTTAGTACTGCCAGGATGAACTGAAAACAGAGAACTATGAGCTTCACATAACAACTCTCTCTTCAACTGTGAATCGCAAGGCACACACAATTTCTTCCCAAATCTCAAAAAAAAACATTATCAATGTTGAATTCAGGCAACATACCTTTCTGAACCAGCTCTACCTTTTTCTGCAACTCACTGTCTTGCTTCTGTGCTTGCTTGATTTTTTCTGATAGAGAAGATTTCACTGATACCTGAAATAAAACAGAAGGACATCCTGCACCAACAACTTCTATGCCCATGTTCATCAATCCTTAACCAAAGGATCACGTTCCAAACGCAACATTGTTAATGAAGCATTACTTTTTCGACTCAAATCATCAGCCACTTTATTTACTTTTCCTGGATGGAAATGAATTGTACAATCATAATCCTTGATTAATTCCAGCCATCTCCTATGTCTCATGTTTAACTCTTTCTGAGTGAATATATATTTTAAACTTTTGTGATCAGTATATATTTCACACTTTACTCCATACAAATGATGCCTCCAAATTTTTAAAGCGAAAACAACATCAGCTAATTCCAAATCATGTGTAGGGTAATTTACCTCATGAGTTTTCAACTATCATGAAGAATAAGCAATTACCTAATCATTCTTCATTAGGACGCAACCAAGTCCTTTCAATGAATCATCACTGTAGATAACAAACTCACCATTCCTAGAAGGAAGTGCCAAAATTGGAGCATTCACCAATCTTCTTTTAAACTCCTGAAAACAATCATCACACTCTTTTGTCCAGATTAACTTAACACCCTTCCGAGTTAGCTTAGTCATTGGACTAGATAACTGTGAAAAATTTCCAACAAACCTTCGGTAATAGCCTGCCAAACTAAGGAAGCTACAAATCTCAGTTACATCTGTGGGTCTTGGCCATTCTTCCACAACCTTTGTTTTTTCAGGATCAACAGTTATCCCATCTTTAGAAACAATATGACCAAGGAAAGAAATTTGTTGCAACCAAAACTCACACTTTCTGAATTTCCCATAAAATTTATTTTCTTTCAAGGTATGCAAAATAACCCCTAAATGTCTTTCATTCTCTTCTTTACTTTTAGAAAACACCAAAATATCATCAATGAAAACAACCACAAACTTATCCAAGAACTCATGCAAAATTCTATTCATTAAGTCCATGAATACAGCAGGTGCATTGGTTAGCCCAAAAGGCATTACGAAAAATTCATAATGGCCATATTTTGTACGAAACACAGTCTTTAGAACATCTGCTTCCTTTACCTCCAACTGATGGTACCCCGATCTCAGGTTAATATTTGAAAAATACTGAGCTCCCTGGAGCTGATCAAACAAATCATTGATATGAGGCAAAGGATATTTATTCTTAACAGTGATGTTATTCAAGGCTCTATAATCAATGCAAAGTCTCATAGAAACATTTTTATTTTTAACAAATAAAACAGGAGCACCCCATGGTGATGTGCTAGGTTGAATGAAATCTTTCTCTAATAAATCTTGCAATTGCTCCTTCAACTCCAAAAGTTCAATTTGAGACATTCAATAAGGGGGTTTTGAAATTGTCTTAGCATCAGGAACTAATTCAATAGTAAACTCAACTTCTCGATCTGGTATTATTCCAGGCAACTCATCAGGAAAAACATCAGGATACTCATTTACCACGGGTACATCATTAATCTGAACAGTTTCTTTATTTTCAATGATGTGTGCAATGTAACATTCATTTCCATATTTTACTAGTTTCTCGGCCTCTTGATATGTTATCAACAGTAAGGGTTCATTCTTGTACACAAACTTCAAGTCCTTCTGAAAAGAAACTTCTTTATCTCTACAGTCAATCTTAGCATGGTAAATAGAGAGTCAACCCATACCCAGGATAACATGAAACTCTACAAGAGATAAAAAAAAATAAGGTTCACAAGTAGGTTCTTTCCACGGATAAGGATAGGAAGATTCTTATTTTTTTTTTGCCTCAACATTTCCCCTAGGTGTTTTTACCACAAGATCAGGAGTCATTTCTTGAGATGGAATTCCCATTTTACTAGAAAAGGTTTCAGAGATGAAAGAATGTGTAGACCCCGAATCAAACAACACACTATCATAATCTGAAAAAACAAACAAAGTACCTGATACAACTTCATTTGACGGCCCGACATCTGCTGATGTAGTTGCAAAGGATTTCACCACCCCTTTCTGCTTGTAGTCTAACTGCTTCCCATCACTTGAGCTCTTTGTCGGACACTCATTTGCATAGTGACCCATCTCATTGCACTTAAAGAATTTCACTAACTGTAAATCAAATTTGGTATTACCATCACCCTGATATTTTTCAGTGCAATCACGAGCCTTATGTCCCATCTTACCGCATCTGTAGAACTTTCTAGAATTCAGAAGACATTCCCCAGCATTCCTTTTACCACATTTATCACAAACTAGAAACTTAGTTTTCTTACCATCATGCCTTTTTGAAGAATTCTTTCCTTTCTCCTGTCACATTGGTCTCTTCTTCTGCTGGTTGTTATAGAACACTTGATCATCGACAAACTCCATTTCCACCTTCTCAGCACATCGAACAAGCTTTTCATAACTTTTAATATCACGAGAAGCTAATGCCCTTCGATATTTTGGCTTTAATCCTGAGTAAAAATGATTGATTTTACTATCAAGGTCTCCGATAAAATTTGGAGCATACCTTGCCAATCAAGTGAACCTCTCTTCATAGGCATCCATTGAGTCTTCCTCTTGACTCAATTCTAGGAATTGTTTTTCCATCCTAAGTTGAACAGCCTTAGGAAAATACTTCTCAAGAAACATACCTCTGAATTCGTCCCAGTCGAGAGCATCAATCTTATCAGAGTCTCTGATATTTTTAACCATCGACCACCACTGATCTGCTTCACCCTCCAAACGGTAAATAGCAAGACTAACCTTTTGATTGTCTGTACACCCCATGAAAACAAAAATCTTCTCCAGTGCTTTAATCCACCCTTCATCTAGCACAGGGTTAGATGATCCTCTGAATGATGGGGGATGTTGCCGCATGAAATGTTCAACCACTGACATGTTCCTCTGTGGTTGATCCGGCTGATCTCGTGCATGGATACCACCACCATTTATCGCTTTAGTAAATTGTTCCATTACTGCAACAAACTGTTCCGTTCCAATTCCGACCATCTCAGGAGGCTGATTCGTAAGGTTATTTACTTCTGTATTCCTTTCTAGCACTGCTTCCCTGTTTCCTCTGTGAAAAACCATTCTGAACAAACATGTCTTAGATGAAGCAACATGGTAATATTCAAAAGCTACATCACTTCAATTTGACCACAAAAAAAAATTTTGGATAATCATTTGATAGAATTCTAACTCCTAAATTTATCTAAACCGACCTCTGATACCAACTATAAGGCCCAGCCTTAAAACTTACTTAATATTGAGTTATTACAAGATTACACATTGAGGATCTTTTCAGGTTTAGAGTTTTAGAGAATTAGATCATAAAACTTGCACTACATTCCACATTTAAACAAAGTGGATACGTAAAGATAGTATTCATTCTTCCCATCAACAGAAACATTTTAAAATAAAACATGGATTCTTTATTGACACTTCCTTGACACTATCATCATATCATTAACCTTTCCCTTGACCTGTGAAAAACATTTCAAAAAAACTTGGGATGAGCATAAAAAGCTCAGTATGGGTTACAAAAATATGGAAAGGAAACATAAGTTCATATATACATAAGAATGAAATCATACTTTACCCATAAAACATAAGCACTTTAACATACCTCATCAAATCATGAATAAATCATAGAAATCATAAGACATAAAGGTAACTTGAGGAATTCATAACTTTCTTGCGTAGGGAGTAACCCTCTTGGTTACGTTTGGAATACCCATCACAGTATATTCCCTAAATCTCTTCGGAGAAACCTTAACATTTCACTCCTTCACGTTACCCAATGCATTGGAGAGCTATATCGGGCTCACCCGCCCTTAGTTTATCACGGAACCACCCGTCTTCATAATAATTCCCATGAACCATAACATAACCATATCACATAAAACATGCATAAAGGAAACATAACATTTCCACTTTTCAATCACAAGATATCAATACAACACATTGATATAAAAACATTATGAAAACTATTTTCAATACCAAAATAAAAGAAAAGTAAAACATGGTATTAATTTTTCTTTTAAAAAAAGGTATGGCTTGTAAAGGAAGCCGAAACTCAAATAATGGTCATGGAGGCGGAGAAGTCGTTGTCGCCACATACGTATGACAAAAACATTCCATCTTGTCGTTTAGTAAAATGTTTCGTATAAAAAAATATTCCTTTGGGATAAACGTAAAAGTCAAAGGGGTTTATACATCGTATAAAAGAAGGTTGTGTATAAAACAAAATATGCCTCAATGAAAGGAGATTGAGACGGAGTCCCATACAAAGATAATTTTTTAAATAAAATAGATCTATTATGTGTATTTACTATATTTACACATAAAGAAAGTATAAATACCAGATAGGACATAATAATGTCATGACATAATTTGAAAGTAGGAGATTAACCCAAAGAATGGAAATTGGGTTAAGAAGTTCCCTTACCTCGGGTCCGACTTGACTCGATCGTTCTTTAATGCCCTGAATAATAAACATGAGTTAATTTATACTTTCTTAAGAACCTTTTTCAAGTTCATTATTCCTTTTATATCCCTTATTACCATGTCATGAACACTATGTTATTATTTTAGTTAATAACGGTAATTTTAACGATCATTGGTACTTGAGTCAAAATATGCTCTTTATAATTACAATTTTTTCGTGTATCCATTATATCCAGAGTTATAATCATGATGTATATATCATATATATCATATATATATAGTATATACATGCATTTATAATATTACATAATCATTTAGAGGTAAGAAATGAAATGCACCGTTCATGGAGACGGTAAGCCGTACATACGCATGAACGCTACTTTCATTTCTATTTCATATTTTATAGAATGGAATCATAATGATATTAAAATATATTATAATTAAAGTGTAATATCATATATAATATCATAACTCCATCCTTTATACATCCCACATATGGTATTAACGAATCAAATCACTTTGAGGGGGCGGTAGTCCGCACTTCCTTAAATGAAGATATCGCGTTTACCCATAATGGAAACCATAAATATATGCCATAAATAAAAAATACATAAGCTTAAGTAAAACATAAATATATTATATATAATATATAAATATAGTGTCATCTTAATGGCCACCTTTTAAGGTGTTAAAAGAATGTTGAACAATCATCGTTTCAAGAGGCAGAAATTCGCCATCCACGGAAACAGTATGTTATTTAACCATTAGATGTAGGTGTGTGTATGTTTAGCTCAAATAAGTCTTATAAAAACATCCTAGTATATTGAATATACTGTATTTGTTACAAAAGAAATGAATAAAAAGAGTTTATGGGGTTGGAGAAGCAAAATAAAACAAAAGGACTCAAGTGAAGACATTACCTTAAAATCGGGTAACTCCCTTTGGTTTGAGCTCAAAGGCTTCCTTGGGAAGACATATGCCCAAATTGAGGCTTCAAGGAGTAAGATAAGGATGTGGAGAGACAAAATGGTTAGGTTTTGTCCGAGCCAAAGGCTTTGGAAGTGTGGGTAAGGAGGTAGAGGTGGGGGCCTTTTATAAGAGGAGAGGAGGGGCACTCTTGGAAAGTAAGGAAATGTTACTTTATTTTAAAATGAGTTTCGGATTTAAAAGGTCCCACATTGATATCATTCGAGGATAAGGTGATAAGGGTTCGAAATCCACACATCCAATAGGTTTTGGACATGTGCAGGTATTATATTTTACATTATTGTTCCATTTTATTTAAATCGTCAAATAATGAGGTAATCATTGCATCATTATGGTGACATAAATAATTTAATTTATTTAATGTCTAAAAATTATAAAAAAATAATATGATTAATGAAATATTTTTATCTTTCCAATGAATATTTATAGTCAAAAAATCTGACTTTTATAACCCCATGTAATGTTTTTTAGTAAAACAACTCATGTTTGTGTCATTTTTACTTTTACATTAAATAAAAAGTTATTTATGTAATTTCCAAACCAAAGTGGCTCAATGGGATCCCCAAGTTGACCCATGTACTGTCTTGGTCGTCCATGACACATCCAATGAGGGTAAAACATGTGTCAATATCATCTCATATTATTAAAACATTATTTTTACCTTAAACTACACTAATTACCTCTAATCGCGATTAAAAACTTAATTAGTTACTATTCACCAAAAAATTATTTTAATCCCATAGAACCACATTTTACTTCTTAATGAAAACCATGTATGTCAGATTTTTGAAATTCAAAAGACAAATATGGCAAAATTTAATTTAAACGGAAAATCAGTTTTTATAAGTACCACCTAGTGATTTCACTATTCATCAAAAATTGAAGTTTTTCAGAAAATTACAAAAAATTAACCCTAAGATATATTTGATATTCTGAATTAAAAAATTATGTCTATTTTACAAAATTCAAAACATATAGGTTTCATTAATTAATTTAATAATTAATTCCCACTATCAGAGCAAATAACATGTTTTTATGAAACAATAAGTATCAAAAGATTGACACTAGTTTAAGTCCAATTTCAAAGTGAAATTAATTCCAATGACCACTATTGGATTAAATGGTAAAAATATATTCTAATTTCACTTTAAAACCAATTAAAAAGATAATCTAATCATATTAATAAATTAGATTAAAAAGCAGTTTTGATATAAAATGCAGTATTTTTTCACTATTAATTAAAAAATGAACATTGTCAGAAAAATACCAAAAATTTACAAAAATTAAATTTTGATATCCCAATCATAAAGCATAAGATTTTTTTGACATATAGAGCTTATAAAATTGTCAAAATATAGATTTAAAAGATGGTTTTCCATAAAAAGGCAGTAAAACAATCTTTTGAAAATATTAGTGTATTCCATGATTAAGATTGGATTTATTCTCCTTTTAAGCCTCTAAAACACTATCTAATTCATTAATAGAAATAGATAAAAATATCTATTATTCATTACTTACTTGGGTTGTTACATTGTTTTTAGTATAATGCTTATAAATACTTGAATCCCATCATGATCCCAATTATCAAATATAATTCTCTCTCAAAACCTAGTAACCCAAGAGATATTTTCAAAGGCAATTAAATCATCATTATATCTGATTCAATATCTAGCTTCAAATGATCTATATTTGGTGATCTAAGGTGAGTTATTCATATTTTATAGCGATTTATTCTCCATTCGATATTATTTACCCCTATTATTTCTCAACATGTTGTAGAGATTGATCTTTATTGTTATAGTAGAATTTATTTTATTTTTTTTGGTGTTTTCATGGTATGACATCCTTAGGAGGATATAAAATACTCAGGAGAGAGGTGTTCCGAGAACCTTGTTATTATTCTGTTCTTTTCAAATAAGGTTGAATCCTTGAGGTAGAAGATTCAATGATTCTCCTTTTATTTATTTAAAATTATAAATTTACTATTATTTATCTTTTTGGGAGTTGTTGGTATTGAAACTATTAAAGGATAGAGTGTATTAACTGAATAATGATTTATGGTTATTCATCACAATTCTTTTTCCACTAGGTTAAAATATTTCTCCTTGATTTACTAGATAGTGTGATATCGATTATATGCGTTTTTATCATGTTTTTCATTCATGGGTTAGCATGTGAAATTGATGATATTAGTTAGAGAATATAAATTAGGAAATTTGTTTAATTTATAAAGAACCTAAAGAGGCATGTTTAATAATTCCATATATTCTTATAATTTAATGAAAATAAATTAGTTCTTAATTCATGTTTAATTATATTTTTTCTTCCACGTGATAATGGAATTGGATAAAGTACTCAAAGATAGAGTTATTATCATTATTATTAATAATTATTCATTTCAATGAAATATTATTCACTGAAATTTAATGAAACAGGGTGTTAAACATGGAATATTTATTAAATAATTTGATATTTTTTAAGAATGGGTGTCCTAGGTTACTCATAGTTATAACCTATGATATGTGAATCACTAAATTCAAGAACAAATAAAACTAGTATCTTGATAAAGATGAATGATATCAGATGAGTGAGTTCATTTTATTATGAAGGACAAATATCATGTGTTTAGGTTCGAGTGAGCATGTTTTTTTATGGAAGAAAAATTCCCAGTTTTTAGGGCATAGTTTCTCTATTAACCTTTTTGGTTTTTTTCCTTTTGTGTTCATCTTGATGTGAACCTTTATATGTATTGTGATTTAATCATATTATGGATGATGAGATATGGGTAGGTAGGTTGTGGTTTTTGGAAGCAGTTGACACTTATGATGATGAGATAGATGGTGATATTTATGATTGTATCAGTGATATCACTTTGTTTGATGGAATGGCATGATGATGGGCTTACCCATTGTTATCTTAAAATCTGGGATTCTTTTATTTTATTATATATGTTAAAAGTATGGATGGTTTATCTTTATTATCTTTATTCCTTCTCCATCTTTATGAGGAAGCTACTTGTGTTTGGTTATATATATCTGTAGTAGATTGGGATTCTTCCTAGAGTACCTTGATTTATTGAATAATAATATTATTATTTAATCATGTTTTAACCCATGGGTTTAGTGATTGTTGGAATGAAAAAGAAGTTAATTTTGAGAAACCATAGAGTCAGTTGGATTATTCCTAAAGATCATGGAATTTTCTATGATGGTTAATGAAATATAATTTTGAGTAATTTTGACTAATGAATAATGAAATTCTTAAAGTTATGTAAATTTATTAAAAGAAATGATGAAATTTATTGATTCTCATTGAATCTTTGTGTGGTTAGAGGATGCCTACTTTTTAGTGCTGGAAACCGTGTGTCCATGATATGATATCTTCTATTAAGCATCAGACGATGAAAATTCCCATAGTGTGGTTATGAGATATATTACATCCAATATGTTTGATGATTTCATAAAAAACTTTCCCATGTTAATAGGGAGACTTACACTTAGTGTACTATCGGAGGGTTTTTTCTTCAACATATGGGTTGGTAAGGGATAGATGGATGACTAGTCACTCCAGCCCTACTTTCTTATACTGGTGGTATTATATACTGGAATACATGGTGGTTATATTCCCCATATAATTCTTTAGACGGATGTAATTTCTTATGGTTATTCCACACACATGTGTCTCTAGAAATAGTATCGTGAGGATTATTATAGGTATGACATGTTTAAACTGTTTAACACCACGAGTTTTTATGGACCTGTTTTTTTAAATATATTTGAATTTTCATTTACATCTTTCAATGAACTAAATCAATTATTTCTTTCACATGAAGCACCGAATTGGCATACGTTCCATGCAACACTGACTTAATTTGCATTCCACGTAACACTGACTTGGCATATAATGCACACAACATGAAGTTTCTACAAGATATCTCTTTTTTATTATTTTAATTATTTAAAGAAGATAATTATAACCTAGAGATTAAACATATTAATATTATTAGTAAAGACTAAATTTCAAATATTTTTTATAATTGTTTTATATAACTGAAACATATTTATAATAAAAGATAAGATTTTTTGTAAAGTCCTTTTTATGTTTAAAAACACTATTTTATAGAATGAAACCATTTTTATAATAAAATTAATTTTGGACACATTTATAAATTGAATTTTATAAAATAAAATTCATTTTTTAATTTATAACATCAAAACTACCTTAGGGATAAATTATTTGTATTTTTCTGAGAAACATTATTTTTTTATGAATAGTGAAAAATATTGCTTTTTAGTTAAAACCTTCATTTTTGCCTAATTAATTATTAATGATAAATGATATTATAATTTGTTTCAAGTTCACATTATATAAATATTACATATAATAATATTATTAAATTCCTTATAATAAATTCCACTTTGATACTGAATATAAAATCATAACAAAAGTTTGAACTTTATCCTATTTTAGAACCCCTCTATTTCGTGCAGTCTTCTGGATTATCACTAATCTTAATTTTTCTTCTTCTGTGATTTGAATTTAAAAAATCTATCATAAGTCATTGTATGAAATATAATGTGTATATCATATAATACCAAGTTAAGTTTTGAAAAAATTTATTAGTAAAAGTGATTAAAATTAATCAGAGCGATTAAAGCCAAATTAAGCTTAATTAGGGATTAAACCTTGAAATTAAGGGCCCAGATAACCCAGAAACTTTTCCAACACCAATTTTATATAAATATTGTTTCCATAAACCTTCCATTATTATGTTTTTTTTAAGACTTTTTCTTAGATAAAAAAAATGTTCACACCTAACTTTTTTTTAAAAACTACATGTGAGTCTTTTTTCTTCCCTATAAAAGGCCATCCCCTCTACCAATTACTCACACCACTCAAGCCTATTATGTTTGGTAAAGATGAGACAAAATTTCCTCAAAATAATCATACCTTCTACTTTTAAACCTCCCTTTTATCATAGAATCTCTCAAATAATCCTTTTGGCACAAACCAAAAGGAGTTACCCGATTCAGAGGTACGTCCTCTTTCAAGATGCTTTATTTATTTTCCTTATACACCCCATCCAATATCTTTATTAAATTATTGTGTGATAAAACCAGATTAATACATATACTAGGGTGTTTTTATTCAATTTTTTGACCTAAACTTATACACACCTCTATATAATGGATGTTGAACATATTGTTTCTCTGTAAAGTGAACTACTGCCACACGAAAAGATGATTGTTCATTTCTCCTTTACCACTAATCATGAACACCATTATGATGGACACCCAATTACTATATGTAATATATTATATTTATTATTTATTTTATCTTATTTATTCCTTTTGTAATACAAATATTTTTACCATACATTTTTTTAATGTGATAATCTGGTTTGAGAAAATGTGGACTACAGCCCCCTCAAAGTTATATGATTCGTACACACACCACATGTAATGTATTAAGGATGGTTTTAATGAAATTATATGATATATATGATATATTAATTATAATATAATAAATATATATATACATAAATTTATATATATATTTCATTGTCATACTTTCTTTCAATATGATTATAAAAACGGAAAAAGCATTCATGCGTACAAATGTCTTACCGTCTCCATTAATAGTGTAATTCATTTAGTTCTTAATTATTAAATATATTATTATAATATAAATAATATATATAAATATATATATTCTTTATTACATTTTCAACATTATTTAATCATGATATAACTATACGGACCAATGTTATAACAAATTAAGACACATACGAAGAACAAAGAGAATGATTACCCAAGGTGAAACTTTAACATATGATCATTAACAAGGGGGTAATATAAGGTCACAATAAAACCATATATGTTATTATGTATAATAATATTATTGTGTAAAATATGTATAATAAAGTTATATTTATTATATAGTATGCTTGTATGAGAATGGATAGAGTCAATACACAATGTTAGCGGAATTTCTTCTCACTTTTAATTTCTGGGAGATTCCTATTATGATCACCACTATTTTCTTTTTTATGGTTTATGTACTACCAATGAATGAATTATATGTATCATATACCTAAATTTATAGTTATTAACATATCCATTTTTTGATCCTTCTTTCATGGGGTTTAACTTTCAAAAGTTACCAAATCGGTAAAATAATTTTGTCTCAATTTTCTTTCTTTGAGACTCATATATTTTATGCACCTAAACTCATTTTCAAGTTGTATATACTTACATTTTACATGTTATATCATGAATGTCCTTATTTTAATGAAATATAAACATTCATGGAATTTTTTTTATTACATGGAGAGTATGATCCCAAGTAACAATGTTATAATAGTTTGTTGAGACAATCTTATCATTCTTTGAGATTATTTATGTTTATGATTCATTTTATACAATCACTCAATATTATTAATTATTTTCCCTATAATATTTTTATTAAAGATATCCTAATTTTTTATTAAAACTTTTCCACTCTTTGGTACTTAAGATAATGCATTTAGTGAAATCTGACCATATCACTCTTCGGTTAGAAATATATTCTATTTAAAAACCATGTTTTCAAGAATGTTTTCAAAAATGTTTACAAAAGATCATTGAAGGTAATTTTCAGGGAAAAACGATTTTAAAAAAGTATTATTATTTTCAAAGCTTCTTGTATATGTTATTAAATATATTTTAAAATAATTTTTTTTCAAAATGCTTTATTCTATAAAAATAAATTTTCAAAGATAAAGGATATTTTCCTCAAGAAATTTTTTTAAAAGACCTTTCAAAATTATTTATCATATATGATAACATTAATTGGTGTTTCTCATGCCTTCATTGGTGAAATTATTAAATTATTCCATTCATATTCATTCCTTGAATGGATTATGTTTTAATGTCATGGTGACTATGAATCTCATTTCTCTTTTACAGGTTATATACTTATGAAACCAGTTTATTGTCATGGGTTATGATTACGATGAAATGATTATGAAAAGTATCTCTTTCCACAGTTTACAATATGTTTATATTTTTATGATACCCATTTCATTTCATGGTTAATGATATGTTTATTTACGATCTTGTGGAACATACATGTAGGATTTCATTATGTGACGGGTGGGACCTATATATCCTTCCAATGAATTGGGTAAATATTTATATCTCATGAGATAATACAGGGTTGGAATGAGGGTTACACAGTTTTGGAATACAGGGCAGTAATAAGGGTCACTCAGTTCTGTAATATAGGGAGGGAATGAGGGTCACTCAGTTTAGTAATATTGGTCCAGAATGGTAGTTACCCTGTTCAGTAAAAGAATTTTTCCACTAAGATAGTCTTGGAGTTGATTCCTTTGATACTATTGAAATCATTATATTCTTATATATATCCAAAATTCTATGTATTTATCCTATGTTAATCTTTAATGTCTTATGTCCTTTACTTCTTTTTGATTCATGTCTTATGAACTGCTGAACTTTATTCCATGATTCATGTATATGATATTTGATATGTAGGGAATGATCTTTTATTTTCATGATCATGTTCTCAAACCCTTAGGATCATGTTTATGCTTACATGTCTCTCTTGTTTATCCTTACTGGGAATTTGAGATCATCCATTTTTATGTTTCCTTTCCCAGGTTATGAAGATATTTATTGTGTTGTATGTTTCTAAGAATGGTTCTAGTCATAAAGAACCTAGTTTGAGATAATGTAGCTCACATATGTACTAGTTTTATGTTTCTATGTTTCCAAATGAACTATTCCAACTACGGTATTTGAGTGTCTGGTTGTATAATGTTTAAGTTTTATGCAAATGTTATGTAATGTTTATGTTTTGTAAAGTGATGTTAGCTATAGTTGGTATCAGAACAAAGTTATTATTAACCTTTGAAAAATAGAATGAGAAACCCTTAGTGAGAACCCTAAAGAACATGTCTAGGGATAAGTCTCAGGACTTGGAAAAGTATATGAAAATGTTATGGAATTTAGGTGAAGGATAGATTGAGTGTTTTCTTATAAATAAATCCCTTTATAGATACTACAAGTGGGTGTGGATCTACAACAGATGTACCTAGGGGTAACAACTCCAACAAGATGTTTCGAGCTTGACTCGAGGTAATTTGGTACATGATAATGGGCCTTGCTGCACACCTGGTATGACACTCCTAGGGGATATGCTTTGGGAATTCACAAATTATTCATGAACCAATATGAGTGACTTAAATATATATTGTCTATGAATAACCTAGGATACACCTATGGTGTAATAGATTATAGAAGGTGTCATATGTTAGAAATATTATAAGTAATGTTTCATGATTATGTGGTTCCTCATTATGATAATCATTTCTTACTCTAGGTTTTTTGTTTCATTTAATGGTAGGAACCTAAAGGAACATTGTTAATGGAAATTTTGATAGAAAATACAATTATTTACCTCCTAAGAAACCGAATTCTATGGGACCTCAAATGAAAAACTGTGTTCCTATGCACACACAGTTTTCCCAAGCTGTGAATCATGGTAGACTTCCAAATGAGCAAAGGAGGGAACAACATTCTATTGTGTCTTTAATGAAGAAAATACATCTTATATTAAAGGGTATCCTGATCCAATTGTTTTTGAATAATTTATTAGTGTCACTGAAAATATATTCTCCGTTATTAAATGTTCATAGCATGAGAAAGTCATTCTGGCCATTTATCGCTTGGAAGGTGAAGCAGATTAGTGGTGGAATCTAATTAGGAATATAAGGCAGTGTGGTGATATTGAATCAATGGTTTGGGATGATTTTGAGAGCTTATTTTTCAATAAGTACATTCATTTAATTCATTGTTCCAAGATAGAGAAATATTTCCTTAAGTTCAAGAAAAGGGATGATGAGTATGTTGTTACCTACGATGAAAATTTCACAAGACATGTGAGGTAAACTTCAAGAATTTTCATCCAAACAGAAATTAAAGCTAATAGGTTATTTGGTAGTTTGAATACATGTGTGAGCGGGGCATTTTTTTAAGATTTTTTAGTAGCTACGAAGACATAAGGGTAAATATCATGCATTCTCTATATATTATTAGAGATGAAATAATAATGTGATAAAAGGTACATTTATCCTCCACTCTATAACTGCTAATGTCATATTTGATTCTGGATCTACCCACTCATTCATATCTAAAAAAATTTCATAGGCAGTTAAGATTCCTTCAAAACAATTAGAGGTGGAATTATCAGTGAAAACCCCTAATGGTATGACGATTTTATCTCAAGTTTATTATTCCTCTCAAGTTCTTTTTTGTGGGAATGTGATTCCTATAAATATTTTCATTATTACTTTGGTAGAATTTGATATCATATTATGCATGGATTGGTTTTCTATACAAAAATACCATATCAATTTTCAAGTAAGGGAAGTTACATTAGACATTTCAAATTCTCTTATGATCATCCATCGATGTCATTATAATTTTGAACTTCCAATGGAGATTAAATCCAATATATGGGTATTATTTCCCATTAAAAAGGGTTTTTTATCTCAAATGATTGGGGAGAATATTGAAATTTATTGTATTCCTATTGTTCAGGATTTTGTTGATATATTTTCATAATATTTTCCTAGTCTTCCACCAAAATATAAAGTTGATTTCTCAATAGAACTTATACCTAGTTACACACCAATATCAAAGACTCTTTAGAGAGTGGCCCTGATTGAGATATAGTAATTGAAGAATAAACTCCAAGAAAAACTTTATAACGTATTCATTCATCCAATTGTTTCACCTAGGATTGCATCGGTTCTATTTGGGAATTATAAATATGGAACAATGCGACTCTGTATTGATTATCTAGAGTGTAAAAATATCACAATCAAGAATAAATATCATCTTCTCCGTATTGATGACAAATTAGATCAGCTATGTGGAGCTAAATAATTTTCCAAGATTGACCTTTTTTTAATATCATCAATTGAGGGTCAAGAAGGATGATATACCTAATATAGAATTCTATACAAGCTATGGTCACTATGAATATATATTGATTCTTTTGGTCTCACTAATTCCCCTGCTATCTTCATAGATTTAAGGATTATAGTCTTTATAGATTACCGTGATATGTTTGTGGTAGTCTTTATAGATGATATTATTATCTATTAAAAGATTTAGTAATATCATGAACATCAATTGATAATTGTACTGAATACCCAAATGAAGGAGAGGTTTTATGAAAACTTTACAAAATGTGAATTTTGGGAGAAAAGGTTTCTTTTTTTTGGGTCACATAATCTCAATAGATGGTATAGAAGTAGATCCATAAAAGACGTAGGCTATTGAAATTTGTCCAAGACCCACCATGGTGACTGATATCCATAGATTTCTTGGTTTATGTGGATATTATCAATGTTTTGTGGTTAATTTTTCATGACTATCTTATCCTATGACCATGTTAACTCAGAAGGGTTTGAAGTTCCTCTAAACAGATGAATGTGAGGAAAATTTCAAGGAACTTAATAGATGGATGGTCAGTGCACCTATTCTTACTTTACCCTATAGTGGTTATTGGTTTTTAATCTATAGTGATGTGCCCATGAAAGGATTATGATGTTTTCTTATGAAAAATAACATGGTTATATCCTATGTCTCGCGACAGTTGAAGATTCATGAGAAAAATTACCCAACTCATGATTTGGAGTTAGTGGTTGTAATCATTGCAATAATGATATGGAGGTATTATATTTATGGTGAATAGTGTGATATATACACAGATCCTAAAAGTATGAAATATATATTCACAGAGAAGGAGTTGAACATGCGGCTGGGAAGATGGTTATATTTAATAAAGGATTATGACTTCTCAATACATTTCCACCTTAATAAATAAAAATGGTCATTGATGTTTTGAGTTAAAAGGATCATGCTAGCTTATCCATGTAGAGGACCAAAAAAGAACCAATATTTCTAGATTTGAAAAGGATAGATATATAAATCCAAAATGAAGGGGGGAAATCTTATCTTTCTAAAATGATTGTTCAACCCTCTATCTGTGTGATGAATAAGGAGGAACAAAAAGAATATGGAGAATTGAAAAATATGGATAGAAATGTTCCTGAGTTTAACCTTTATTAATAAAAAATGGTAAGTTTCAGAAACTGTGTATGGGTTCCTTCAATACCATATTTTAAGAAGCAATTGTTAGAGGAAGATCATAGTTATTCATTAACTATTCACCCTTGAAGTAAAAATATGTATATATAATTGAAGTAATAATTATAGCGGGATGGCATGAAGAGAGATATCGAGGAGTTTCTATCTTGTTGTTTAGTACTCTTGCATGTTAAGGCTGAAAGACAAATTTCTAAAGGGATGTTACATCAATTACTCATACCATATTGGAAGTGGTAGCACATCATTATGGATTTTGTCATCGAACTACCAAAAACCTATCAATAGTTTAATGATATATGGGTGGTTTTTGATCACCTTACTAAGTCAGAACACTTCATTTCTATTATAGAATATTTCACTCTTGATAAGCTTTCCAGAATATACATCAAAGAAGTGGTAATGTTTCATGGAGTAACACATTCTATTTTATAATATCAGGATCTGTGTATTACCTCAAATTTATTGAAAAGTCTTCAAAAATAACTTGATACAAAATAGAGTTTCAGTACTACTTATAATCCTCAAATAGATGGTTAGTCTAAATAAACAATTCCAACCCTAGAGGATATGTTGAGATCATGTTCTCTGGATTTCAAAGGTGTTTGGGATCAACACCTTCCTCTAGTTAAGTTTTCGTAAAACAATAACTTTCACTCAAACATTTAAATGGAAACATATTAATCCCTCTATGGGAAGATATGTAGATCTAAAACTTGTTGCGATGAGTTTGGAAAAAGAAAGTTATTAGGGCCTAAGATCACTGAATAAATGGTTGAGAAGATTAGATTCATTCAGCAGCATATCAAGGCATCTCAAAGCTAGCAAAAAAGTTATAATGATAACTATCAGCATGGTCTGGAATTTTAAGTTATTGAAAATGGTTTTTTATGAAACTCACCCTAGATGAATGTTATGAGATTCCGGACAAAGTGGAAACTATGCCCTAGGTATATCTACCCCGTTGAAGCTCTTGATCATGACGGGATGGTAGGTTACCTCTTGGAACATCCTCCAAATCTCTCTAAATTCCATGATTTGTTCTATATATGCCTCTTGAGGAAGTACATACCTGACCCTTCACATGTACTGAACTCAGAGGTCATACCGCTGGATTAGGATCTTTCTTATAAGGAGCAACTTGTTGAAATTTTTGCCTGATTAGAGAGAGTTGTACAAAACAAGACAACTCATCTGGTAAAAGTTTTTTGGAAAAATCCCTAGTTAGAGGAAGCAATGTGGGAACTTGAGGATAATATGAATCATAATTATCCTTAATTTTTTTACCTGAGTGATGAAATTTTATGGAGAAATACATTTAAAGGGTGGTAGAATAAAACACCCCATGTTTTTATGGACCTTTTTTTGAATAAATTTAAATTTTCATTTGTATATTTAAATGCACTAATTAAAATATTCCTTTCACATGAACAACTTACTTGGAATATGTTCCACGCAACACCAACTTGGTGTATGTTCTAGAAAACACTAACTTGGCATCTAATGCATGCTACACTGAGTTTTTATGAAATATCTCTTCTTTTATTTTAATTAATTAAAGAATATAATTATAACCAAGCAGTTAAACATAGTAATATGAATAGTAATAACTAAATTTCAAATATTATTTGTACTTTTTTATATACATAAAACATGTTGATAATAAATGATATGTTTTTTGGTAAAGTCCTTTTGATGTTTAAAAAAATTCTCAAATGAACCGATTTTAATAATAAAATTATTTATAGACACATTTAAAAATTGAATTTGATAAAATGAACTTCATTTTTTGAATTGAGAACAAAGAAATTAGATCAGGGTAAATTTTTGGGATATTCCTGAGAAACTTCTTTTTTTGATGAATAGTGAAAATACTATTTTTTAGTTAAAAATGACATGTGGTATAATTAATTATTAATGAAAAATGATATTATTTATTAGTTTTATGGACACATTAGATAATTATTACTTCCATTAATATAATTAAATTCATTATAATCAATTCCACTTTGATACTGAAAATAAAATCATAACAAACATTTGAACTTTATCCTAATTTAAAATGGTGTTATTTCATCCCATCTGTGGGATTATCCCTAATCGCAATTTTATGTTTCTGTGATTGGAATTTAAAAAATACTGCATACTCCATTATATTCAATCTAATATTTATAGTCTAATAAGTCTTGGATAATTTTTAACCAAAATGATTAGTAAATGTTATTAAAATTAATTACATCAATGAAGGCCAAATTAATCTTAATTAGGGATTAAAACTTAAAATTAAGGGCCCAAATGACCTAGAAACATTTCCAACACACAATTTATTTCCATAATTCGTACAATAACTTATATTATTGAGTTTTTTTGGTTTGGTAATACTTTATTCAGATAATAACATGTGCACACCTAATTTGTTTCAAAACATTCCATGTGAGACATTTTCCTTCCTTATAAAAGGCCACCACCTCTACCCAATACTCACACCTATAAATCCTCTAAATTTCAGCCATGACCTTCCCAAATTTAATCAAAAAAATTTTCCCTTATAGTTTGAAACCTCACATTGGTCAGAAACCCTCTCAATGAAACCTTTTGGAACAAACCAAAAGGAGTTACCCGATTTTGAGGTAACGTCGTCTTTTAAGATCCTTTCCATTATTTCTCCTTCTCCAATCCTTACACTATTATTATTATCTTATTGTGTGAGAAAACAAGTATACCATGTATATTATTATGTTTTTATATAAAGTGTATGACTTAAAAATTGACACACCTTCATCTAATGGATTTGAACATACTGTTTCTGTGTACGACGAACTACTACCTCATGAAATGATGATTATTGATTTCTCTTTTACCACCAATCGTAGTTTCCATTATGATGGACACACTATTTATATATTTAATATATTATATTTATTATTAATTTAATATTGTTTATTCTTTTTTTAGCACACATATTTTTACCATCCATTTGGTGTTAATACGATAATCTCGTTTGAGGAAGTGTGGACTATCGCCCCCTCAATGCGATGTGATTCATTCACACGCCACGTGTAATGTTTTAAGGATGTTTTTAAGGAACTTATATGATATATATGATATATTAATTATACTAGAATAATTATATGTATGATGATATAAATATTTATGTCATTGACATACTTTCTTTCAATACGATAATAAAAAGGAAAACAACATTCATGCGTACGAACGATTTACCATCTCTAGAAATGGTGTATTATATTTATTAATTCATTATAAGAAAATTATTATAATATAAATATAATATATGTATATATATATCTTATATTAATATCATTTTATTCATTCAGTAATCGTGATATAAGTATAAGGACCAACACTATAAGAAATTAAGACACATGCGAAGAACAAAAAAAATGATTACCTGAAGTAAAACATTAACATAAGATCATTAACAATCATGTAATATAAGTTCATAATAAAACCATATATGGTATTATGTATAATAATATGATTCTATAAAATATTTATAATAGACTTATATTTATTATACATGAATCTTTTATGAGTACGGAGAGAGTCAAGACACAAGGTAAGGGGGATTTCATCTCACTTTTAATTATATTGGAGATTCATGTCATGATCACCACTATTTATTGATGGTGGTGTATATACTTCCCATTATTTAGTTGTATGTATATTATACCTAAATATATTGGTATTCACATATCTATTAAGTGATCCTTCTTTCATGGGTTTTGACTTTCAAAAGTTACCAAATCGGTAAAACAATTTTGTCTCAATTTTCCTTCATTGACACTCATGTTTTGTTATGCACCTATACTATTTTTCAAGGTATATATAATTATATTGTACATGTTATATAATGAATCTACTTATTTTAATTATATCTTAAGATTATGGTAATATTTGTTTCTTACATGGATAATATGATCCAATATAACCAAGTTATAAGAGTTTATTGAGACAAACTTATCGTTTTTTTGAGTTTGTTTATGTCTATGCTTACATTGATGAAATCTCTCAATATTATTCATGAGTTTATTTATACTATATTTTTTCAATATATCATCATTTTTTAGTACAAATATTCCTCTCTTCCTTACTTAATATAATGTTTTCAGTGATAACTGATTGTCTCCTTCTTCGGTCAGAAATCTATTGTATTCATGAACCATGATATAAAAAAAATATTTTCAAAAGATCCATAAAGGCCATTTCAAGGAAACAGAATTTTAATAATGTTTTATTTTTTAAATCTTCCTATATATGTTTTCAAATCTATTTTCAAGAAAAAAAATTTTCCAAAGGTTTATGTTATAAAATTTATTTTTCAAAGAATAAATGATATTTTCTTCAAGAAATGATTTTAAAAGACCTATAGAATTTTTTCCCCATATATGGTAACATACATTGGTGTCTCTCATGCCATTATGGTAAAATTATTCAATGTTTACATTAATATTATTTCTCTGAATGGATTATTTTTTAATGGAATGATGTTTATGAATCCTTTTTCTCTTTCACGAATTATATGATTTTGAAACCTTCTTATTTTCACTGGTTATGTTTAGGATGAAATGAGTATAAAACCTATCCTTTTTCACATGTTATGATATGTTTACATCTTTATGATACCCATTTAATTTCATGGGTTATGATATGATTATTTATGTTATTTTGGAACATGTATGTATGATTTCATTATGTGATGGGTGGGACCTATATCCCCCCCACCCAATTCTTTGGGTAAAGATTTATATCTCATGAGATAATACAAGGCTGAAACGTGGGTTACTCAGTTTAGTAATATAGGTCTTGAATGAGGGTTACTCAATTTAGTAATGCAAGACTATAACACGGGTCACTCGGTTTAGTAATACAATGCTGGAACAAGGGTTACCTGATTCAGTAAAAGACTTTGTCCACTAATATGTTCTTGGAGTTGATGCATTGGCTAATACTGAAATTAGTATAATCTTATGTGTTACAACAATTACATGTATTACTCCTATGTTATGTTTTCATGGATTATTTCCTTTAAATCGTTTTGATTCATGTCTTATGAACTTACTATATTTATTCCATGATTCATGTATATGATCTTTGATATGTAGTGTATGATATTCTATATTTATGACCATGTTATCATACACTTATGCTCATTTTTATGCTTACATGTCTCCCTTATTTACCCTTACTGAGAATTTGAGCTCACCACTTTTTATTTTTCCTTCCCCGAGTTATGAAGATATGTATAATGTTTATTGTGTCTAAGAAGTGTTCTAGTCATGAAGAACCCAGTGGGAGATAATGTAGCTCATATATATACTAGTTTTATGTTTCCATGTTTCTAATGGAACTATAAAAACTATGGTCTTTGGGTGTCTGTTTGTATGATTCTTATGTTTTCTAAAAAATTTATGCAATGTTTATGTTTTATAAAGTGAGGGTCATATAATTAGATGGATCATGGAGCATTACTAGATGTATGGGTTGTGATGGATTAAGGTATAATACCTAAAATATGATGCATGAAATATAGATGGTGGTGGATCACAGAAACCACTCCATTACTATATGGTGATGCTTCATGGGATGATGGTAAGATGTGATATACAATAAGCATGTTATAATACATTAACCAAGGTGTTTTCAAGATGGTTTTTTTGGATATAAATCAATTTAGCTTATGATGTTGGGGTAGAGAGGAATGAAATTGTGGTAGTTTTAGTGGGGTACCATTATTGTTACCATATTATATGATATCTTTTACATGTTACATCATGATATATATATTCCTGGTGAGGTTTGGAACATAGTATAATGATATATGAGACATGTTATTTTCAACAGTTATCCACTAAGTTTTATCCATACTTCTTTATCTTCTATATGAGAGGCTCCAGGTAGGATCATATTGGGTATTTTTGTTATGTTCACCCTCTATATAAATAATTTTATAGGTTAGTAGGTGATGATTATAGTTATGTTTTGATATTACCATTTTGGGGTTGTTCGGGAGATGGTTTGACTTCATGGTAACTACCAAGTATATTTTTTATTACTTGTAGTTCCTTTTAAGTATTGTTTGATATTATATGACATTAAATACATGTACATGGGATCTTTGTTATATATTTATATTGAGTAGGACTTGTTTAGTTTTTTTTATTATCTCTCATTCCTAATTTTATTTTAGAGTTAAATGAATCACATTTTTATGTATGATATACCCTTGATACTTATTTCCATCCTAGGGAATATTGGAGACAATCTTTAGATGTTACTATATCCCTTCTATCATTTCCATCCTAGCAGAGGAACTGTTGGGTATAGGGGTTCATGAGATAGTGGTATAAGAGGGACATTTGGGTTGATGGATATGATAGATTTTGGAGATAGGAATAGGTGTGACTATAGGTGTTGGTAGGGAAATGATGTCTTCTATGTTTAGTAAGTGATGTAAATAAGGGATGTCAGCTAATACATGAGTATTTAAGGGGCCCAATGTTCTAATGTATGAACCATTAAGTTTACTAACCTTACTAAATGAATTTTTACTAGTTGAAGGGTAGAAAACTACCAAAGGATCATGCATCATTCATCCTTGAACCTTTGTATGAAATGGGTGTACCTTGATATGGGTTAAAAATTAAAAAAAATGTAAATGTTCAATTAATTATTATTATATATTCCATGTTCTAGATATAAGATTCTCTAACTATTTTTATTTTACAATTATGGATCCCGGTATACATTCCTATCAGGTTTATGAAAATAATGGTAAAAATGATGCACCAAAAAAACACCAAAAAGTGTAGGTTGGCAATAACAAAACATGGATAAGGACACGCTGAGAGTTTCAGCACCATATCATGTCAAAGTATGAGATCTCTATCTCAAACTAAGTGGCAGAATATTGGTTGTAGGATGGTGAGCTAATTTTTATTGATTTTTCTCAAAAGGGGTATTGGGTTTTGTTGGTTGTGATGATGGAGGATTGAAGAAGTGTTGGATCTTGTTCCTTAGAATTATTTAGGATTCATATGTATCATTATATAATTTTAGGGACTAATTAAATGAAAATGTTCCTTCTTTAATTAAAATAGGTATCTAGTCTTGAGGATCTTTTTACACTAAAATAGGGGTCTTCTAGGGTGGGAGAGTTTGAGATCCATTTTAGGACCCTTATCTAATATGCTTCAAACCAATTTATATTTGAAGAGGTTAGGGTGAATAATTTCAAATATATTTGTGTCCAAATATCTAGTTCTAGGTCACATTATCTATATTGAATACATATCTTGAGCTGCTGGAGAGAGAAGAGGTTTTTGTGAGGATATTATCCAGAACTAGATCATCGTGAGAAAGGATTTTTCTGGATTCTTAAAAAGGAATATATGTGGTTTGGGGTTTCTAGTTTCATTTATATAATAGATTTTTGATATATATGTTAGGTACTAGGCTTAATTTTCTTAATTATTTTAGTGTGGAGGCCCTCATTCCCATTCCAAGGGATCAAATGGTTATTTCCATGTAGAGGATGTGGTCATCAACGGTCAGAGTGACAAAACATTTAGAGTGGGCATTATGCAATCGATGTTCTATTTCAGGTTACTCCATTGAGGATGTTCTAATAAATGAATTAGTAGGGTGGTTCATCTTGGGATAAGAAGGGAGGAGATGGGGCTGGAATGAGACATCACCAAGATTCTCCTCATTCTCTGAGAGCAGAGCACATTCATGATGATAGTATTTATTTCGACCATAGAGGCCATGGAGCTTTTCATGGCTTTTTTTGTTCCCTATAGTTCTTAAAATCGAGGGATACATACATCATCTGAGTTACTATTTTCTTGTTTTATACTTGGGTTCATGGTTTATTTAATTCAAGAGATACATTCTTTGTTATATCACCAAGCGTAGTTTTTGATTTGGGAATTGAGGTGGTTATAATTATAGTACCCTTATAATTAATTATACCAATAAAAAGTTGATCTTATCTGTATTAAGTATATAGAGACTATGATCTTTTTACAGAGGAAGAACTTCTCTTTGGGAGAAAACTTATGTTTAAAAATAAAACCATGTAACATCATCCTTAGTATACACTAGTTGTATTAGGTGTAAGCTATTGAGGATTTCTTTAGGAGACAAATTTACTTCTATTGTAATGACCCAAAGTTTTATCAATGTAATTAAAATATTATAATTAGGACTTATAGTATAATCACATTGGGAATCACAATGATATATCATGATACTAAATACTATGTGATCATTAAATATAATTTGGTCACTTCTATGTTTTGAATTTCAAAAATATGACATACACAGTTGCGATGAGTAAGATTTTTTAAGTCCTAAAGGACAAACATATTTTTTGGTGAATAGTAACCTACCCATATAAAAAGTAACCTACCCTTATGAATATTAGTATTACCGTTATGAATAGAAAAAAGTCCAAAATAATAGTAACCTTACTCTTGAATGATTAAATAAAATTTTGGCATCTTATAAGTGTTTTTTTAACTATAGTAAAAATACTGATATTTTTGTAAGTCATAAATAATTAATTATAATTAAATAATTAATTTAAAAGAAAATTTATTTTCCTAAAAGGTTTTCATAAATTAACAGTTATTTTTATTTTGTTTTTAAGCTAATTTTATAATACCTTATGTAATTTTTGAAAACATTGTAAAATCGGTTTTAATTTAAAAAACTATATTTTTCATGTAAATTATGATTTTAATTAAAAATTAAATTAATAATATTTAGAAACTCATTTTTGATAAATGGAATTAATTTTTTGGATTATACACATAGAAAAATGGTTAGGGGGATTTTTGGGATTTTTTTGAAATACATAATTTTTTTATGAATAATGAAATACGATAATTTACAAAAATAAGTTAAATTCATGAATTATAGAGTCATGGGTGATGTTATAATGATTTAATCACATGTGGTTCGGATTAAGATGATCTAATTACTATATTTAGTCATGAAAGACTCACTATTCCTTTTCTTGTAGAGAACTAATAAGTTAATGAATATTATATTGAGAAACCCCCTTTCCCCGGCACTATAAATACCACACTTCACACCCTCATTTACTCCCACCTCTCAAGCTTCAAGACATGACTAAACTCTACCCAAACATATTCCCTATCAACTCCCCCATGTCCAAGAGCTTCTTCTCTAATAAAAATACCAATTATAGGTTTCTTAAGGAGAATCTCGAGAGGGGGATTCAAGAGGCACTTCCTCTCTCTCTCTCTCTTATCATTTAATTTCCTTTCAATTTCACGTTCTTTTTATATTATCTCCACACCTATCCTCATCCACATGGTATAGTAAATACATTATAATACATATAATGGAATTTTATGATACTAATGTGATATTATATCATCCAACCCCCTTCTCTTATTCTTTTTTTTTAGAAAGTAAAATGTTGTTTGTGATGTGTTAATTTATCACCTTCAAGAACGACATGTTTTTATTTTCCATTATCACCTTATGATCTGGTCATGAAACAATTTTAATGGTTTAACCAGATTATTTTATATTTATTATATCTTATTTAATGATCTTTATCTAACTTATGTACGTATTACTAAATGATTAAACAAAACAAGGTCGTTGTGTTTGAAAAACCACCTGAATTAACCCAAATGATCATCATTGAATTCTTATCTAATGATTTATCCACATGTTATATAATATAATTCATTATAAGATCATTTAAACTCATGTAATATCATTAATAAAATTAAATATCATTTATGGACGTTTATCCATTTTCTAAACAAACATCCATTTATGAATACACGTGAACCGCTCAAGAAAACCATATAAATGAACATTCCCAAACAATGTATTTAAACTCTATAACTCATCAAAAGCCCATAATATAACTTAAATAAACAAAAAATATACCATATTTATGAAAAAAAATGGATCTTTAATTATTAATTAATCAATCTAATGTGGTTATATATGACATTAATGTTAATAAAGCGTTCAGATACAAGCTAAGGTGAAATTCTCGAACCCGTCTTTATTTCTTCGGGTTCTCCCTCTTTCACTCCATGTATAGCATGGGTTCTCCTTAAAAATCAGTTATTCGTTTTTATCATACCCTTTTAGGGATATACATGTTCTCAAATTGATTTTATTAAAAATCTATTTTTTCAAAACAACTATTCTTTCCAATATACAAACCCTTTTTACTTCTTGATTATGGTTTCACTCTTCACTCATGGTTAATTTTTCTATGTCAATAATGTTATTCCCTATTTATTTTGAGGAATAATTGTTTATGAAACTATGATTTATTATGTGAAACCCATTTCTTTCCATGGGTTGTTTTAATTTTAAGTTTTATATTTTTTTTAATGTGGCATGCATGATAATGTAAATATTATGATGTGTCGGGTATGCCCGGAATTATATAGCACAATATAAATATTTTAATGTGATAGGTACACCTAGAATTATATAATTATCCAATGAATTGGTTAATGTGATTTATCTCATGATTTAAAGTAAAATGATGTGTAAACATGTTTCTAGATTTGTTCATAGCTATGTGTGGTAGATGACCACTAGTGTAAAGACCCGTGAATTTCAAGGAATTTTTTTTCTTAAATTCATTGGAATTTTTCAAGTGTTTATCTTCTGAAGGCACTTGATTCCGAGGCCCAGTGTACCCGGAATCAATATTTGAAGTATAGCTCAGGTACGTTCAGTGAACGAACGAGCAGGTTTTTCTAACTATTGAACTGGTCCTCGGAATTAAAATCTGAGGACACCGATGAATTCGCAGCGCCAGGATTCTCTTAGACAAATATTAACTTCAAATGACAAGGGTCGGATGAAAATTATAAGTTTTTAGAATTTCAGAAAAATAATTTTTATAATAAAATAACTATAAGTTATTTTATTCTTTTTCTTCCACTGTTGAGCGATAGTTGGCGGAATCGCAGTGTAACAACGATCAATAAATATGGGCCATTTAATGATTCATCCCTTTGGTTGTGTAACTGCAACGCCCGTTTGTTTAATAGGTTCATTAATTAAGGTTCATTGATGAACCATAATAATGAACACAATGTGAGGATTAATTCTTTTATTAATCAACCCTTTGAAAAACGAATTGAGAACCGATGGGAGGAAGCTCTGACGAAACGCCGATGACGCCGGCCTCCGACGAAGAATGCCGGTTCCTCGGAGATTGACGACGCGCCACCAATCCTCTTCCCCACGGCCAGATAGGAGACACAGCTTCCTCCTCGGCATGCCCCGGTAGTGTCTACGACCCTCTTCTCTGCGACCCAATGTACCACGACACCGACGATCATCTTCCTTGTTGAGGTAAGGGAATTTGGAAATTGTATATTCCTTCTTATGAGAATTATACCCTCGTACTTGGTATCTGTTTGTTTGGTGAAGTGAAGAACCACTAACGTGGTGGGTGTGGAATAATGAACAAGTCTGGACCCACCACTTCTTTGTTCTTGTTAAGCAGAATTTATTAGCGACGACGAAGTGGGACCGTTCTGGAGATTGGAGGCCTTCACAGTTATTTATAGGTCCCGAGACGTCTGTAGGTGCTGATGGGATCATGAACGGACCACCGAAATGACTCCGGTGGCCTGCGGAAACCCCTAGCAGCGTGGGTCGTCGGTACGGCGGCGCCAGCGGCATGAGGCGGCGGTCGGCACCCGTCGGTCACCCGAAAGCGGCGATGCTAGGGCACGCCACCAGTAGGAGCCATCGTGACTGAAGCCACGGCGGCAAAAGACCGGATCCCGCAGCCGCGCGAGATCCAATGGAGACACGGCGCTGGGCGCCGTGTCCGCGGAGTGCAAAGGGAGGGGGGACCGCGTCCCCCCACCCTGCTCGGCCTGCTAGCCGAGCCAGCTCACCCCCCCTGGCTGGGCCAAGGCGGGTCATGAGGACTGGGTCGGGCCGGGGTGGGTCGCGCGGACTGGGCCAGGTCGCGCCCAACCAGGCCGACCCAGGGGTGGTTGGGTCGGATCGGGCCGGGCCCAGACCCCCCATTTCAGACAACTTTCGGTCTTTTTCTCATAACTTGTGCTATGGACCTCCGATCGACACACCGTCAGTTGCGTATGAATACTTGGATCGAGACAGTAATTTCATTATATTACACTTGAGGTTTTGGAAATTTTGGGTATAGCCGGGTTGGTTCAAACTAGAAACCAACCGGGCCCTTGGAGCGAAAATGCTCATATCTCAAGTATCGGACATCCGATTGACATGACGTCAATTGCATTGGGATCCTTTTGTTTAGAAGTTCCTTTTGGATTACTTCACTTGACATTTGGATGCATTTAGAGTACAGTCGTGTTTGTTTTAGCTTAATAAACAACCGGGCCCCTGAACGAAATAGCCAATAACTCTTAGACTGGGCGTCCGATTGCGCACCGTCTGTCGTGTTGGGTTTCTTTTGATGAGGTGAAACTTTGGGATACATAAACTCTGGACTTCGTGATAGTTGATGTATCGGCTCTCCTTTTCTCGATGTGCGGACCCTCCTGGAATCGAGCATGATGTGTGCGGGAACCCTAGAGCTGGCTGCGACTGCATCGACTTCTGTACTGGAATCCTCCATGGGTTCGACAGCGACGACTACCATACTGGAATCCTTCATGGTTTCGATGGCGATGACTACTGTTATTGTATCCTATGTGGGTTCGTAAGTATTGACCTTTGTACTTGTATCCTGTGTGGGTCTGACTGCTTAGCTGGTCTTGTATCCTATGTGGTACCGACAGATTAGATGAATCAGTGGCTACATCTAATCATCTATATCGCCTTACGAAGTGTATACCTATGTGAGTTGAGTCTTGACCTCCAATCATTATCTTCGATATGATTGTCTTACCTTCTTGTGTGTTTTGGGTTGTGCTTTACTGTGTGGACTGGGTTGTACTTGGGCTCATGAGTTGGAGTCAAACTCGGATTGATGACTTAGGTATATGTATAGGCATATATATAAGTAGAGTTGGTTGATACTTCGTGATTGTATCTATCCTTTGTGGATTTTGGGAGACCTTCGGGGGTATCGGGGTCCCTAATGAGTATCATATACTCACCCATACATGGGATATGCCCGCACTATGTTGTGTTGGATGCAGATGACGGACAGAGCTGATTGAGGTAGAGACTCGTGCAGCTGGACGGTACCTGGAGGAGGAACACTGGATGGAACGTACACAGATCGGACGGCTAGGCCCGAGGAGATGAGGAGACTATCTGTACCCACACTTTAGGTGGGAATTCTAGTGGATGGCTCGGTGTTGCTGCTTCACTTTTCTACTATTGTACTTTCTTTTCAGTTGTACTTTACTTTCAGTTGGGTTTGTATTCTGTCTCATTTTCTTTCCAGCACTTACTTTTGTACTTAGTTTACTTAGTGTTTACTTCATTTTTCATACTCTGTAGTGTTTGTTTAATTTTTAAAGGCAATTAATTCCCTTTTTTTAAGATTTACGCCTTTGGTGCTTGTTTCCAGCCCCTAGCCTATGGAAGGCGGGATTAGGGTAGTCACGTCATGGGGCCTGAGGACGGGTCGTGACAAATTGGTATCAGAGGGAGGTTCTACCGCATAACTTAGGACTCTAATAATATCTTCTCTTTGAAGCAGTAATTTTTAGAGTAATGAGTGTGGTAATCTGTCCAGGGAGTCCAGTGTTGGTGTGGCGGTCGACATATCCATACACCAGGACCCTGACTTCTGATTTCCGACTCAGTGCACGAAAACATTGATTGCATTTGTGTTTCAAAAGTTTTTTTGTGATTACTTTGTGTCAGCTCACCAGGTATACTGTATTAACAGTGACACACCTTTTTCTTTTCAGGATGGACCCACGATGGCAGCTAGCTAGGGTTCCGAGATTTGTGCGATATGGGAGCCCCCCGAGCGACGAGGCCTCGGTGTATGGCCCCATTACAGCGGAGGCACCAGCGGTACCTCTACCCGCCAAGACACCAATTCCACTAGCCCTAGCAGCTGAGAGTGCATGCCGCATGTGCGTGTTTCATGAGTTTCAGAGATAGAGGCCACCCAGGTTCCATGGAGAGACGGATCCTCAGGCTGCCAAGGATTGGCTAGAGGCTATCGCCAGAGTCTTCAGGTTGGAAGGGACACCAGTAGACCTCATGGTGATCCTCGTCGTGAGTCTCCTGCACGTATCAACAGGAAGATGGTGGAGCTTGATGCTCTTGGTGCATGATGAGGAATATATTCTTTAGACGGACTTCGAGATCCTCTTCCGCTCGGAGTTCGTTCCAGCCACCCTCCATGCGGTGCGCATCCAGGAGTTACTACAGCTGCGGCATGGCAGCATGTCAATAGCCTAGTACTCGGCGAGATTTACTGACGTCTCGCACTACTCCACGGACATGGTATGAGACTCATTCTTTTGGGCCCTGACCTTTGAGCAGGGTTTGAGGCATGAGATTAGAGCTTCGATGATTACACTCAGCATCCCAACTCAGGAGGGGGTGCTGGAGCAAGCCCTGCTAGTGGAGAGATTTCTCGCCGAGCCGCCATCAGCAGTGAGACCCACCGTAGGAAGGCACAGAGTGGAGTGTTCTATAGCTGTCATTCAACAGATGACGCAGGGGTCCAAGAAGACTAGGCTGTCTGGTGAGTGACCTCAGGACACGGGTTCGGCTGTGCGGGGCACTCGGCATAGAGTCAGCCTTCCGAGGAGCAGACACTGTTATACATGTGGTGGGCAGGGCCACATGGCTCGTGACTGCCCGACCCGCCATGAAGATGAGAAACAGACAGTGGAGGGACCTCTGAGGCAGAGGCATAGGTTCGAACGGGGCAGTCCGGAGGGAGTAGGTGGACGAGGCATAGGAGCTGGCCGAGTAGCGGGTGGTGGATGACGTTACGAGGCTCTACCACCACCACCCCCAGGAGGTCCACCCCAACCAGAGGGAGTGGGCGGGCAGAGGCAGGCTCAGCTCCAGGCATCAGAGGTTTATGACCACGGCACACCCGAGATGATTCGAGGTACTATATGTGTCTACTCCACCCTTGTTGTAGTTCTAATAGAAGCAGGTGCGACTCATTCTTTTATTACTCTTGCCCTTGTTCAGAGCTTGAAGATACCGACAGAGCCATTGGCTCTATCCTTGCGACTAGAGACTCCTACGGGAGTAGACTCGACGATTACGCACTAGTTCTAGCAGTGTGAGCTTACTCTATGAGGCACGAGTTTTGGCTGGGATATTCGTTTAGCGGCGTCAATTCCTTACGATGTCATCTTGGGTATGGACTTGTTTTCTACAGTTCATGCTCAGATTGACTGTATTAGGCGCAATGTGCAGTGCGTACGCATCGATGGGAGTAGGTTAACCTTCACTGGCGAGAAGGGAGCCTTTGTAGCGCAGGATGGACTCACACAGAGGAGAGGATAGCCGATCACTCATCAGTTGGCTAGTCTCATCCTAGGAGCAGTTGATGTGCGGAGTCTGAGTTTTCCTATTGTGGTGGATCAGTATGCAGACGTTTTTCCTGACGACATTCCAGGACTATCTCCTCGCAGATAGGTAGACTTCTATATTGACATGTACCCCAGGACAGCCCCGATATCCACTCCAGCATATCAGATGGCTCCCATTGAGATTCGAGAGCTACGGGTACAGCTGGAGGACTTGCAGGGCAAGGGATTCATCCAACCCATTTTTTCACCCTGGACTTCCCCGATATTGTTCGCCAAGAAAGCGGATGGGAGCTTACGAATGTGTGTCGACAATATTCACCTGAACCAGGTGAATATGAGGAATAATTATCCACTTGTGAGGATTGAAGGCCTCTTCGATCAACTCAAGGGAGCACGTTGGTTCTCGAAGATAGACCTCGGGTGAGGATATCATCAGCTCCAAGTTCGGGACGAGGATGTGCATAAGATGACCTTCAGGTGTCAGTACAACCACTATGAGTTCTTGGTCATTCCCTTCGGTGTGACCAAAGCTCAAGAAATGTTCATGAGTCTCAAAAACAGGACCTTCCAGCCCTACCTCGATCGGTTTGTCATAATCTTCATTGACGACATACTGATTTACTCGAAGACTAAGGAGGAGCATGCCTACCACTTATGGGTTGTACTGGATACACTATGAGAGGACCAGTTTTATGGTAAGCTCTTGAAGTTCCAGTTCTATATTCCAGAGCTCCACTTCTTGGGGCATGTCATCTCAAAGGCGGGAGTTGTAGTGGATCCCCCGATGTTCGAGGCGGTTCTTGCTTGGAATCCACCCAGGAGCATGATGGAGGTGAGGAGTTTCCTAGGTCTGGATAGGTAATATCAGAGATTTGTGTCAGACTTCTCCAGATTTGAAGCACCACTCTCATCTTTGATGAAGAAGGTTAAACCCTTCGTGTGGTCAGATAGATGTCAGCAGAGCTTCCAGGAGCTGAGACAGAGATTGATCGGTGCGCCCATGTTGAGGCTACCAGAGGAGGGCGTAGAGTACGTAGTTTATCGTGACGCATCAGGGAATGGTCTCAGGTGTGTCCTGATGAAGGATCGAGCATTGATTTCTTATGGTTCGTGGTAGTTGAGGCAGAACGAGCAGAACTACGATACCCATGACCTCGAGTTAGCAGCAGTGGTCTTCGCCCTGAAGATGTGGTGACACTACCTCATGGGCGAGTGCTTTACAGTCTACTCTGACCACCAGAGTCTCAGGTAAATTTTCTCACAGAAGGACCTGAACCTGAGACAGTGGTGATGGCTCGAGTTCATCCAGGATTATGACTTTGAGATTGTCTATACTCCTGGAAAGGAGAACGTTGTGGCTGATGCTCTCAGCAGGAGATCAGGCATTCAGCAACTTGGGAGGCGAAAGAGTAGTTAGCCACTTTGTAGATATCCTTCATGGATAGAGATGGGGTAGCCTATCTACAGTCCCTCACAGTCACTCTTCCACTTCTTCAGCGGGTTAGAGAGGCACAGTGTGGAGACTTTGGCTGTGAGGCGCGACGTGCTCAGATATCCTCAGGGCTAGCGCCTGATGGATTTTCTGAAGGCGAGGAGTACGTCATCCTCATCCAGAAACGTACCATGGTACCAGTTACATTGCAGGAGGAGGTGCTAAGGGAGTTCCACACTTCCCCTATAGCGGTAAATCCTATAGTAGTGAAGATGTATCAGGACCTCGGATGACAATACTAGTGGACGGGTATGAAGAAGGTTGTGGCAGAGTTCGTTTCACGATGCCTCCCTTCCCAACAAGTGAAGGCGGAGCACCAGGTACCTGCAGGCTTGGTGCAGCCCTTAGAGGTCCCAGATTAGAAGTGGGACTAGATATCTATGGATTTTGTGACGGTACATCCACATACCTTCAGAGGACACGACTCCATCTGGGTGATTGTAGACTGACTCACCAAGTCGGCCCACTTCATACCCATCAGAGAGAAGGGCTCAGTAGAGAGTTTGGGACGTCTCTACATTCAGGAGATCGTATGGATTCATGGTGTACCATCAACTATCATCTCCATTTGAGATTCTCTCTTTACTTCCCAGCATTGGAAGGGGTTGCAGGAGCCGTTTGGGATACAACTAATCCTGAGCACCACCTTTCACCCACAGAGGGATGGTCATATGGATAGGACCATTCAGACTCTCGAGGACATGCTCCATGAATGTTTCATAGACTTTGGTCGTAGTTGGGAGGATAACCTACCCTTGGTGGAGTTTTTGTACAACAACAACTACCACTCAACCATCTGGATGGCACCATATGAGGCCTTGTACGGTAGACCTTGCAGATCACCTCTGTGATGGATAGACCCTGGGGAGTAAGCACTTGTAGGACCAGAGATGGTCCAGGCCATGACGGAGAAGGTACATATCATCCAGGAGCAGATGAGGACTGCTTAGAGCCAACGGAAGTCCTATGCTGATAGGAGGTGGAGACCACTAGAGTTCGAGGATGGAAACCACGTTTTCTTACGGGTCTCACCTCGGCGTGGATTACAGAGATTTGGTCGGGGAGGCAAGTTATCTTCGCGCTTCATCGTACCATTCCAGGTTCTCAGTAGGATAGGCGAGGTGGCTTATCGCCTGGCTCTTCCACCTCAGTTGCACCAGGTGCACGACGTATTCCACGTATCTCAGCTGAGGAGATACGTGCATGACCAGACGCATATCATCGATCATGGGGAGCTGGACATCAATTATGGGGAAACTTTTGTGGAGGTTCAGGTGGAGATCGAGGATTGACAGGAGCAGGTCCTACGTGGATGGTCAATTCCTGTAATGCACATCAGGTGGCTGCACGAGAACCTCAAGGAGAGGACATGGGAGTGGGAGGCTCAGATGCGTGCTCAGTACCCTCATTTGTTTCCCTAGTTTATGATGTAGTGTTACAAGGATGTAAATACCTGAGGGGGGAGTAATGTAAAGACCCGTTAATTTCAAGGAAATTTTCTTTCTTAAATTATTTGAAATTTTACATGTCTGTGGCTTTTGACGGCGCTTGATTCTGAGGCCCGGTGTGCCCGGAATCAATTTTAGAAGTTTAGCTCATGTAGGTTCTGTGAAATAACGAGAAGGTTTTTATAACTTTTGAACCGGTGCTCGGAATTAAAATATGAGGGCACCGATGAATTTGCAGTGCCTAGATTCACTTAGGTTAAGCTTAAATTCAACCAACAAGTTTCGTACGAAAAAAGATATGTTTTTAGACTTTCAGAAAAAGAATTTTATATAATAAAATAACTATATGTTATTTTATTCTTTTTCTTCCACCGTTGAGCAACAGTTGGCGGAATCACAGTGTAACAACGATCAATAAATAAGGTCCATTTAATGACTCATCCCTTTGGTTGTGTAACATCAACTCCCATGTGTTTAATAGGTTCATTTCTTAAGGTTCATTAAAGAACCATCATAATGAACACAACGTGAGGATTAATTCTTTTATTAATCAACCCTTTGGAAAATGAATTGAGAACCCACGAGAGGAAGCTATGATGAAACATCGATCATGCCAACCTCCGAAAAAGAATGACGAAGAATGCCGGTTCCTCGGAGATTGACGACGAGCCACCAATCCTCTTCCCAGTGGCCAGAGAGGAGACACCGCTTCCTCCTAGGCACGCCCCGGCAACGCTTACGATCCTCTTCTCCACAACGCAGTGTACCATGACACTGACGATAGTCTTCCTTGTTGAGGTAGGGGAATTTGGAAATTTTATGTTCCTTCTTATGATAATTATACCCTCGTGCTTGGTATCTTATTGTTTGGTGAAGTGAAGAACCACTAACGTGGTGGTTGAGGACTAACGAACAAGTTCAGACCCACCACTGCTTTGTTCTTGTTGCGCAGAATTTATTAGCGATGACGAATCGGGATCATGCTGGCAATTGGAGGCCTTTATAGTGATGTACGGGTCCCGAGACATCTGAAGGCGCAGACGGGATCAAGAACGGACCACCGGAATGACTTCGGTGGCCCGTGGGAACCCCCGGTGGAGCGGGTCACTGGCGCAGCGGCGCCGGCGGCTGGAGGCGGCAGCACCTGGGCACGCTGCCAGCAGGAACTGCCACGGCTGAAGCCGCGAAGGCAGGGTATCGGATCCCACGGCCGCATGGGATCCGGAGGATACGCGGTGCTGGGCACCGCGTTCGCGGATCGCAAAGGGAGGGGGGACCGCGTCCCCCCTACTAGGCCCTCTAGCCGAGCCAGCGCACCCCCCCCCTGCCGGGCTGGGGCGGGTCGCGCAGACTGGGTCGGGTCGTGCCCTACCGGGCTGACCCAGGGGGGTTGGGCCGGGCCCAAACCCCCCATTTCGGACCACTTTCGGTATTTTGCTCATAACTTATGCTACAGACCTCCAATCAACACACCATCAGTTTTGTATGAATCCTTGGATCGAGAAGGTCATTTTTGTATATTAAACATGAGGTTTCCTCCTAGTTTGGGTATGGTTGGGTTGGTTTGAACTCGAAACCAACCGGGCCCTTGGACCGGAAACGCTCATATCTCAAGGACCGAACATCTTATTGACGTGACATCAATTGCATTGGGATCCATTTGTTGAGATAGTCCTTTTGTCTTACTCTACTTGAGGTTTGGATGCAGCTGGAGTACGGTCGGGTTTCTTTTAGCTTAAAAACAAACCTGGCCCCTGGAACGAAATAGCCAATAGCTCTCAGACCGGGCATCTGATTGACGCACCGTCTGTTGCGTTGGGTTTCTTTGGACAAGGCGGAACTTTGGGATACATCAACTCTGTACTTCGTGATAGTTGATGTATCGGATCTCCTTTGCTCAAGGTGCGGACTCTCCTGGAGTCGAACATGTTGTGTGTGGGAACCCTAGAGCTAGCTGCGACTACATCGACTTCTATACTGGAATCCTCCGTGGGTTCGACAGCGATGACTAACGTACTATAAACCTCTGTGGGTTCGACGACAATGACTACTGTTCTTGTATCCTATGTGGGTATGGCATTATTGACCTCTGTACTTGTATCCTGTGTGGGTCCGAAAGCTTATTTGGTCTTCTATCCTATATGGGTCTGACAGCTTAGATGAATCAGTGGCTACATCTGATCATCTCTATCACCTTATGAATTGTACACCTGTGTGAGCTGAGTCTTGACTTTCAATCATTATCTTTGATATTATTGTCTTTCTTTCCTGTGTGGTTTGGGTTGTCCTTTCCTGTGTAGACTGGGTTTTACTTGGACTCATGAGTTGGAGCCGAACTGGGATTGATGACTTAGGTATATGTATGGGCCTATACCTAAGTAGAGGTTTTTGATACTTCATGATTGTATCTATCCTTTTTGGATTCTGGGAGATCTTCTGGGGTCTCGGGGTCCCTACTGAGAATCGTATACTCACCCCTACACTAGTTATGCCCGAACTACATTGTGTTGGATATAGATGACGAAGAGCGTTGATCGAGGTGGAGACTCATGGAGCTAGACGGTACATGGAGGAGGAACACTGTATGGGACGTACACGGAGCAGACGGCCGGTCCCGAGGAAATGAGGAGACTATCTGTACCCACACTTCAGGTGGGAATTCTAGTGGATAGCTCGAGGTTGCTGCTTTACATTTTTCCTGCTGTACTTTCTTTTCAGTTTACTTTACTTTTAGTTGGGTTTGTATTCTGGCCCATTTACTTTCCAGAACTTACTTTTATACTTAGTTTACTTAGTGTTTACTTCAGTTTGCGTACACTGTGGTGTTTCTTTACTTTTTAAAGGCAATGCCTTCCCTTTTTTTCGGGATTTATTCCTTTGGTGCTAGTCTCCAGCCCCTGGCCTATGGAAGGCGGGCTTCGTGTAGTCATGTCACGGGCCCCGAGGATGGGTCGTGACAACTAGGACATGATGTTTCATTTTTATACATTTCCATATTTCAAGTCTTTTATAAATGTTTCCATTCATGATTTTGATAATGATAACTATGCTCACCCCAAGATATATTATTCTTATCTATCATCTTACTTAGATTTTAGCTCACCCCTTTTTTATGTATATCCTTATGTGACTACATGTACTAAGAAGATTTCATGTGACAATAAGAAGCTAGAGAATAATGAATTAAATAAATGTTTATGGTTGGTTTTGTAAATGTAATGTTTGGTCTCACTTTTCCCAAGACACTAATCCTCTGGATCCTCATGTTGTAATACTATTATTTTTTTATCTTTATAATTATTTATATTAATTTATGAAAAGTAAGGTTTGATATAGTTGGTATCAGAGAAAAGTTCTAGTTAATTTGGTAATTAGGATTAGTGAACCCAAGAGAAAACCTCTAACAAGATTCTAAGTACAAATATGCACACAAGAAGGTTTATATAGATATAACTTAAGTTATGAATTTAGTTTAAATAATAAAAATTAATAATTTATTTATGACTTGTTGACTTATGTTTTTTTCTAACCTTTTCTATTTTAGAAAATGGTTGGAACTAGGAGAAACCAGACCAGCAACTCATGTAAGGGCCAATGCAATGATTTCCTGAACGACATACCCAATTATTTTGGATTTGGAGTTAAAAACTTCATGGTGATGCTTAACCAACTATCTAAGGTTATGAAAAATAACCAGAATAATTGGGAACATCCTCCTTCACTAAAGTTGGAGAAACTGGCTATCGAGTGTTTTATGTGGAAACAACCACCGATGTTTAGTGAATATTCCAACCCACTAGTTGGGGAACATTTGCTCAACTCCATGGAGAAGATCATTTATGTGATTCACTATTTTGAGACGGATAAGGTGACATTATCTATTTATCGTCTAGATGGAGAGGTTGATCAATGGTGGTATTTGATTAAGAACACCAAGCCAATAGAAGAAATTGAAGAGATAGAATAGGAAGACATTGAGATCATGTTTCATAGTAAGTATTTCCCAATAACTCTTCATACACAGATGGATAGAGAATTTATAGAGATCAAGAAAAGGAAGGGGAATCTGTCACAACCTACTAATTGAATTTTTCAAGGCTTTCAATGTACGATTCGGGTTTTTTATCCACAATGATAGAAAAATTGATAGATTATATAGTGGATTAAAACCACACTATTTAAAGGTTTTTTCAATTCACAAATTTGGAAGTTATGAAGAAGTTGTTTGATGTGCTCTCAAATTGGAGATATAGTTTGGAGAATATTCCCATTGATATGATGATAAGAAATGAAATATGGAGTTTCAATAAAGAAGATATAATGATAAATGTGGGAAGAAAACTCAACAACCCAAATGCCAAAAATTGTGGGAAGATGCATCATGGGAACTACCTCAAAGGGATGGGGAAATGCTTCATATGTGGTAAAGAAGGAAACCATGCTCAAGAGTGTCGAAAATGAATGGGAAGGAAAGAGAATGTGGTGGATGAAATGATAGAACCACCCATGGTTCAATTATATAACTGTAGGGAACAAGGGAAATATACAAGCCAATGCACTAAACATTGAGTCTTGAGGGTAATCAGTATCAGCATCCATGAAATCCAAAGAAACAAGGGACATCTTCTGCCATCACTACTGCGGATGTGGAGAAAGATAATGAAGTCGTACAAGGTAGACTTATTATTCACTCAATAATGGAAAGAGTATTTTTTATTCTTGTTATATGAATTCCTTTATATCTTGCAAGTTTTCTAGAACTATAGAATCAAATCCACAAAACCTTGAAGTAGAGATATCTATAAAAACACCAAGCGGTTCAATCATTGCAACCCAAGTGTTTGAATATTCTCCTATTGGTGTGTGTGGGAATATTATTCTAGAAAATCTTGTAATACTTACCTTGGTTTAATTCAATGCTATAATATGAATGGATTGGATATCATTATATAGAGCACATATAAATTTTTGATAAAAGAAAATATCTTTTCTCATTCTAATTCTTACAATGATCCTTTACAAATGCAAGGAAGATCATGAATCTCCTTTGAAAAATCCTTCAATGGTGTCGGTGTTGATACCCTATAATCTAGCATACCTCTCCCAAATGGATGAGTCAAAGGAAAGTTCCAAACTTATGGAAATGAACCTCATGAGGGAATATAGTAAATTATTTTATGAAGAGTAACCTAGAATTCCCCAATATCATGAGGTAGACATCTCTATAGAACTCTTACCTAGAGATACTCCTATCTCAAATTGTCCCAATAGTATGGATCCTATTGAACAGGAGGAGTTAATGAAGTAGATGAAAGATCATTTGGACAAATGGTTCATACACCCTAGTAAATCACCTTGGGGTGTGCAAGTTCTCTTTGTGAATAAGAAGGATGGAACAATGCGGATGTGCTTGATTATTAGGAACTCAACAAGATCACCACAAAGAATAAGTAACCTATTCCAAGGATTGATGACTTGTTCGATCTGTTAAGAGGAGCTCAGTACTTCTCAAAGTTTGATATTCATTATGAATATCATCAGCTAAAGGTTAAAAAGGAAGATATTTGGAATACTTCCTTCCGTACAAGGTATGGGAACTATGAGTTTCTGGTGATTCCCTTTGAACAAACTAATGCCACTACAATCATCATGAATTTTATGTATAGAGTATTTATACATCATCTCGAAAAAAATTTGGTAGTTTTTATCAATGATATTTTCATATACTTCATGGGAAGGGAGGAACATGAATAACATCAAAGACTTGCGTTGGAGACATTGAGAAAGGATAAGTTGTACGCCAAGTTCACCAAGTGTGACTTTTGGATGAATCAAGTAATGTTATTGGGACATGTGACCATAAGTTATGTAATTTCTATCTTCCCTTAAAAAAAGGCGATTGAGGAATGACCTAGTCCCTCTAGTGTCACAGAAATCCGTAGTTTTGGGGATTAGCTGGGTATTACCGATGTTTTGTGAGAAATTTCTCATGGTTGTCATGCTCTCTAGATATGTTAACGGGGAAAGGGGTAAAGTATGTTTCGATGGAAGAATGTCAAGGAAGAATTAAGGAGCTAAAGATAAGGTTTATCACTACACTTATGCTCACACTACTGAAAATTGGACAACTTTTTGTGATATACCTTGATGCTTAAAAAAGGATTGGGTTGCGTACTCATGAAAAATGATAATGTGATAGCCTAAGCCTCATGGAAGTTGAATATCCATGAGAAGACCTACCTGGAACATTATCTAGAGTTGGAAGCCATGATTTTTTCCTTGAAAATCTGGTGGCACTACCTTTATGGTGAGAAGTGTGACATATACACCGACCACAAGATCCTATTGTAGATATTCACACAAAAGAAGTTAAACATGAGTCAAGGGAGATAGTAAGATCTAATCAAGGATTATGATTTATCTATTCACTATCATCCCAAAAAGGATAATAAAGTATCTATTACTCTAATTAGATAAGATCCTTATACTCTATCCATGTTACGGATTGAGAACTTCCTTATCTTCTTGGATATGCCAAGGATGGATTTTTAAATCATAAGGGAAGGGGATAAATCCTACCTTACCCAAATGATTGTGAAACCATCTATCAATGTGAAGATCAAGGTGGTACAAATGGATGATCTTGAGTTACAAAATATGGTGAATGCAGTAATGGAAGGGAAGTTGCATCTTTTCCATTTCGATGATAATGGTGTGATTCGGTTTGGAATGCATCTTTGTGTGCCTTAATCACCCGGGACAAATAAGGAGCTATTTGAAAATGCACATATCTCAAAATTCTCTATCCATCATAGTAGAACCAAAATGTACCAATATCTCCAAGAACACTTCTGGTGGGATAACATGGATAATGAGATTGCAGAATATATCTCAAGGTGCTTGGTATATCAAAAAGTTAAAATAGAGTGACAAAATTACAAAGGGATGATGAAACCATTTCTTATACCCATGTGGAAATGGAGGAATATTATAATGGACTTTGACATTGGTCTCCCAAATATGTTGAAAGGAAGTAATGTGATATAGGTTTTGGTTGAATGAGTCACCACGAATATCTATTTTATCACTTTTCAGGAAGGTCTCTCACTTGAAAAAATTGTAAAGATATATTTGAAGGAAGTGGTGAGACTGCATGGTGTTCCACTATCGATTGCCTCTAACTGTGATTCAAGGATCACATCTAAATTCTAGAAGAGCCTTTAATATGCTTTGAGTACTAAATTAAATTTCAGCATGTCCTATCACCCCAAAACCGATGGCCAATCTGAAAGGAATATTTAGACACTCGAAGACATGCTAAGAACCATATCTCTAGAATTAAAAGGTGTATGAGATCAGTATCTCCCATTGGTTGAGTTATCATACAATAATAACTTCCACTCAAGTATTCAGATGGACCCATACAAAGCTTTGATGGAAAGTGATGTAGAACTCCAACCTGTTGGGATGAATTTGGAGAGAGAAAGCTACATGGGCCTGATATTGTGAAATAGATTATAGATAAGGTTCAAGTCATCCAAAAACACATCAAAGCTTCTTAGAGTTGAAAAAATATATATTCTTACAATCATCAAAGGGATTTGTACATCAACGTTAGAGATAAATTCTTCCTTTAAATATCACCATGGAAGAGAGTCATGAGGTTTGAAAATAAAGGGAAGTTAAGAACAAGGTACATTAGCCCTTTTGAGATCCTTGACAGCATTGGAGCTATGGCATATCGGATTTCACTTCCACTAAATATGGCTCAACTTCATGATGTGTTTCACGTATCAATTTTGAGGAATTGCATACCAGATCCCTCACATGTACTAAACTCAGAGGTGGTATAGCTGGAAGATGATCCCTCCTATGAGTATCAACGAGTAAATATTATGGACCAAAGAGATAAGGTTATACACAACAAGGAAACCAACGTTGTCAAAGTGTTTTGGAGGAACTATAACTTTGAAGAATCATCTTGAGAACCAGTGGAGGTGATGATGAAGAAGTACCCTCACCTTTTTATGTAAAACAAAATTTCGAGGGAGAAATTTCATAAGGGGGGAAGAGTGTAATGACCTAATGGTTTATCAATGGAACTAACTTCTTATAATTATGACTTATAGTATAATCACATTGGGAATCACAGTGACATATCATGGTACTAATACTATGTGATAATTAAACATAATTTTTCCACTTCTATATTTAGAATTTTGAAAATCTGGCATACAAGGTTGTGATAAGTAAGATGTTTTGAGTCCGATATGACAAACATAAAATTTGGAGAATAGTAACCTACCATTATGAATAGTAACCTGTGCTTATGGATAGTATTGTGACCCTTATGAATAGTAAATCGACCAAAATAATAGTAACCTTACTCTTGAATAATTAAATAAAATTTAGTCATATTATAAGTGATTTTTCGACCACAGTAAAAATATTAGTATATTTTTAAGTAATAAATAATTAATTATAATTAATTATTTAATTTAAAGGAAAATTTATTTTCCTAAAATGTTTTCATAAATTATAAATTCTTTGTATTTTGGGTTTTATAAAAAATTTATATGAACTTATTTAATTTTTGAAAGCATTATAGAATTGGTATTAATTTTAAAAACTATATTTTTCATATAAATTGTGATTTTAACTAAAAATTTAATTAATAATATCTAAAACATTATTTTAAAAAACTGGAATTAGTTTTTGGATTCTAAATGTCATAAAATGGTTAGGGTGAATTTTTGAGATTTTTTTGAAATACATGATTTTTTTACGAATAGTGAAATACAATAATTTACAAAATAAGTTAAATTCGTTAATTATATAGTCATGGGTGATGTTCTGATGATGTAGGAACTTATGGTTTAGAATCACAAGAAAAAATTACTTTATTTATTCATTAATACTCACTATTTCTGGTCTTGTGGAGAAATAATAAATTAATGAATATTATATTGAGAAAACCCTTCTCCCCTCCACTATAAATACCACACTTCACACCCCCATTTCCTCACACCTCTCAAGAATAAATAATTATCTAAATTACACACAAAAATCTTCCCTAGAACCTCCCCAACATCCAAGATCTTTTTGTATCATCAAAATATCATTCCTAGAATCTTTAAGGAGGATCTCAAGCGGATGATTCAAGAGGTACTTCATCTCTCTCTCTTTTCCTTTAATTTCCTTTCAATTTCAAGTTATTTTATTATTATATCCCCAACTATCCTCATAAATATGGTATGTTAACTCTATTTTCATACATATAATTTAATTTTATTATTATAATTGGATGTTATATCATCCAACCCTTCTCCTCTTCTTTTTATTTTAGAAAGGAAAATGTTGTTCATGAGGTGTTAATTTATCACCTTCAAGAACGACATGGTTTCATTTTCATTTACCTCCTTCAGATCTGGTTATAAAACCATTTTTTTGGTTGACCCAGATTATTTTATATATATTATATCCTTTTTAATTTTTTGGGTCTAACTTATGTACATATTATTAGATGATTAAACAAAACATGAACGTTGTGGTCGAAAAACTGCGCGAACTAACCCAAATGATCATCATTAAATTATTATATAATGATTCATCCACAAGGTATATAATATAATACATTATAAGATCATTTAAACTCTTATAATATCATTAATAACATGAAATATTAGTTCTGTATATTTATTCATGTTCTACACAAACTTCCATTTACAAATACATGTGAACCGCCCAAGAAAACCATAAAAACGAACATTCTCGAACAATGTATTAAAAATATATAACTCATCCAAAATCCCATAAAATACCTTAATGAAACCAAAATGATCCATATTCAGGTAAAAAATTATCTTTATTTATTAATTAATGAATATAATGTGGTTATACAAGACATTAATGTGAAGAAGCTTTCAGATACAAGGTAAAGTGAAATTCTCAAACCCAAATTTATTTCATCGGGTTCTCCCTCTTTCAATATATGATTGGTTTGTATTATGTATAAAATAATTTATTCATCATTATCTTAGAATTTATGTGGTATACATTTTCTATAATTGATTTTATAAAAATCCCATTTTTTCCAAAAGAACTCTTCTTTCAAATATACACGCCCTTTTTTACTTCTTGATTATTGCTTAACTCTTCACCCAAGGTTAATGGTTATATATCAAGAATGTAATTACCTATTTATTTTGGGGACTAAATATTTATTAAAGTATGATTTATTATGTGAAACCCATTTCTTTCCATGTGTTATGTTAATTTTTAGTTTTACATATTTTTATTGTGGCATGCATGATAATGTAAATATTATGATGTGATGGGTGTGCCCATAATTATATAGCTCAATATGAATGTTTGAATGTGAAGGGTGTGCCCAGAATTATAAATCACTCAAATGAATTGGGTAAATAGATTAATATCATGAGTTAAAGGGATATTATGGTTAAACATGATGTAATATTTGTTCAAAACTATTTCGGGTAGATGAATGCTAGGACATGATGTTTCATTTTTATGAATTTCAATAGATCATGTCTTTTATTAATGTTTCCTCTAATTTTTTTGATGATATTGACTATGTTAACCCCATGATATATTGTTCTTATCTCTCCTCTTACTATGATTTTAGCTCACCCTTTTTTGATATATATCCTCAGGTGACAACATGTACTAATGAGAGGTCATGTTCCAATAAGAAGCCAGAGAATAAAAAATTAAGTAAATATTTGTGCCTAATGTTGTAAATGTTATTTTTTGTCCTAGTTTCACCAAGACTCTAAATTCTTGTATCATGATGGTGTAACACTATTATGATGTTTATCATTATAATGATGTAATATTAATTTAATAAAATGCAGGCTTGCTAAATCAATGATTCTAACAAAGTGTCTTACATATTCAGTGGTGATAGATAATATATTATGGGATGGAGCTATGTTCCATCCTTTTCTTAATTAATGATGGATTTGATGCTTATTTCCTCAGAGGTTAAGTCATTGGGGGTATCCTAGGGTTATGGAAGATTACCTTGATGTTTTTTTCTGAAGAGGTTGTGGCATTACCCCCTCCCCCAATGATAGGTAAAGTACAGTCGAGTCCTTATATGATCTTGATGTTTCAATATAAGATGGAACCTTATTATTTTAGAGAGATATGAGTACATCTTGATGATATATTTTAGTGAGGATTGTTTAGAAAATTGTGCCACCATAGGGTGCGCCTGTTTTTTTATAATGAAGGTTGTCCAAATTTTTTATCTATGCATCAATTATCAATTCTTGAATAAGATGGAAGTGAAGAATCACTATCTTATTTCATGGATTGGTTATTTATTCAATTAGATAAAAGGATCTAGTTTTTCATCAAAGATAAATCTATAGTCTGGATGTCATCATATATGGGTAAATACTGTTGATATTACAAAGACTATTTTCCAATGTCATTGTGGGTATTTTGAGTTTTTTTTAATGCTCATTAGTGTGAGAAATTATCAAATAATGTTCATGGTTTTGAAGAAAACTATTTTTAGAGAATATTTAGATAGGTTCATCTTAGTTTTCATCTATGATGTCCTTTTATACTCTACATCTGAGGTAGAAAAATAGATAATTAGTGGGCAGTTCTAGGGGTTCTTCATCATCATTAGCTATTCAGAATTCTTTCAAATTATGAGTTTAGGGATCAAGATTTCTTTTCTTGGGGGATGTCATGTACTGAAAATAAGTAAATAAAGATCCTTTGATGATTGATGAAATCATTTCCTAGTAACTGTATAAGACTATATCATAGGTTCATATTTTGTGCATCATCCTCAAAATATAGTAGTGGTCGGTGGAAGAGATTGTAGTTTTCAGATGGCAGTGCATTTTTCTTTAGTGTAAAAGCTAGAGGACACCCAGTTATGGGATTATAAGGTATAGGTTTGTAGATATTGGGTTATCTTTGGTGATTCCCCTGATGGTTGGTCTAAAGATGAAAGTAATTAGGTGTTATTATATTTGATGAATTTCATATCTTTATAGATGTATGATATGGTTCACTATGAGTTTTATATCTCACCCTTAGTGGTATAACATAATTTGAAAAATATATACATCTTAGTGTGAAAAATATCTATCGAGCTCTACGAAGGTGGTTTTCATGGCCTATATTAAAGTGTGAAGTTTCAATATTTATTTCTTATTATTTGGTTTTCTAAAAGGTGAAGTTAAAGAATCATATTTTCAATGGTTTTCTTCATCCGTTGTATGTTCTATAGTGGAAGTTAGAGGAAATCTTGATGGGGTCTTTATTACTGGTTTAACCCAAACTCTATGAGTCTTTGATTCAATATGGTTTATAGTGTACAATTTTATTAAATCATCACAATTTATAGAAATTAGGTAGTTGAGATCATTTGATTTTTTATTAAGGAAATATCTAAAGGATGTGGTGTGACTCCACAGAGTCTCAAGGGATATTATCTCTAATTAGGATCCTAATTTTTCCTCTATGGAATTTATTGGTCTTCTACATTCATTTATATCTAACATATTCTTTTGAAAAACATTTCATCATCATAATGATGGTTAGAGATAGCTGACCATCCATATTCTCAAAGATATGTTTCATTCTTATGTCTTCGATTTTGGAGTTTTGTGGATGAGGCGCATGTGCTTTTTTATTCTACTTGCAATAATTATTTTCAATTTAATATCAGTATGTCACTATTTGAATATTTGTATGGATGACATTCTCATTCCATGTTATTCTAGACTGGGGTTACAGACTCATCAACTCTTGATGCTAAACTAGTGTAGGTAATGATAGGTATGGATCAAGTGATTCATAAGAGGATGAAGGTAGTGTATGATCAGAAATTATTTCACCAATAATATAAGGATTCCTATGTAATTTTAAATAAAATTCATGTTTTTATGAAGTAAAATATTAATCATTAGTAGAGAATTTTCATCCATAAGTGTAGGATTTCTCGTCTATTTTTTATGTCTTTCAAGGTATTGACTCATTCTATAGTTATGGATTATTTAATGGAACATCCCCAAAGATGATCGAAATACATAATGACTTACATGTGTCATAGCTCCTCCATTACCTTCAAAAAGATTCACACATCCTTGGTTGGGTTGATATCGACATTGACGATGATGTTACCTTTGAGGAATATCCTACAGATACCAAGGATTGCTAGGAGATGGTGTTGTGTGGGTGTGTTATTCCCTTGGTTCATGTATTGTGGTGACACGGTGGAATATAGGAGAGAACCTATAAATTTTAGTTATAAATATGGGCTCAGTATCTCACGATATATAATTTGTAGTCCTTCTCTGATAGCTATTCTCATTTTTTTATGTTGACCTTTATCTTGTTTATGAGATGGTTTCCACTTCTTGATGCTCTATTTGGTACATATCTCATGTTTGAGAGGTATCTTACCCTATAGATTTTTTGGGATCTTGTTGTTTCTATTGAATGATTTTTTACCTTTACCCTCTTAGTGTGGTGATATAACTCATGTGTTAGTATATTTTTAAGATTTATCTCATTGTGTAGTTGTTTGGAAAACCCTCTCTCTCTCTCTATCTCCCTCTTTGTGTATGATTATAACTTCTAGAAGAAGATTTTAAATTCGGAGGTATCTAATGTAAAGGAATAAATCCTAGTATCTCATTAATTTGTGAGTTTCTCATGTTAGAGGTTTCAATAGGGTTATCAAGTAGAAATATCAATTATAGAGGATTGTACAACATGGTTGGTTATTCTACACCCTAAGGCTGGTTGTTATGGAATAAAGATCCCAGTTTTGGGAAAGGGTCTGAGGAACAAGGATTTTGGTACAACTATTATTTCTGACAAGGATTCATCATGGGGGAAGGATATGAAATAGCCCTTCCATGTCTAGTTGATTTATATGGAATGGGGAGGTTGATTTCCGTGTAAGGTTTCGAGGGGTGTTTAACCAAATTCAGATCATTTGTGGCATAGAGCTAGTTATCTTTATAGCCTACATCATGGATTGTTGGGTTCTATAGAATGGTATTTTTTTTCTATGAAATAGTCCCCTCACCCCATTTTAAAGGACCATCTCTATGGTTCTTAAACATGGGTATGACCAGGCAAGCGGTGACATGGTCCCCTACACTACACAATTGTCCTTCCGGTTTTAGTAGGTTTTATGATGTGGTCAAGGGTATTTCTCCATAGTGTTGTGTTTTATAGAATTATTATAAATATAGAAAGACTCTTCAAATCCACTTTTCTCCTATATTTCTATCTTGAATCCTAGTTTATTATGAGTTATTTTAAATAAAAATTGAATCTCCTTTAAATTGAATTCAATCCCAATATTCTCTTGTTTGATCTACGGTGATTTGATATGAGTTCTTACCCTTTTCTGGTAGTTTATTTTTTATATTTTATCTTTTACTCTCACTATTTATCTCTATGTTTTGGTGTTTGATCTCCATTATTAAAATTAAATTTTTTTAGAATGTTTGTAGAGCGACATCATTGGGTGGTTGAAGATTCCTCAAGGGATAGCAGAACAAAGATCTGAATTGGTGTTCCATTCTCATAAATGAATAATAAATCCTTCAGGTTGGTGGTTAATTAATTTTCATTTCATTTATGTGAAATAATAAATTGACCATTTTTTTATTTTTATGTGGAAGTGTAAATAATATTAATAAAGGATAAACTATAATAATGAAATATTAGTTTATAGTTAGTGATCGGATTTCTTTTTCATCTGTGATAATAGTTTTCCTCTTGATTTACTGGATAGTGTGTTATATATGATATTATTGTTAAATATGTTTTTTATTCATATATTATCATTTTAATTCATTTAAATTAGTTAAATAATGTAAATCTTATAAATTTTTTAGTTCGTAAAGAGCTAAAATAGACATTCTTAATTAAAACTTATATTTTATAGTTTTATAGAAATAAATTCATTCTTAATGGATGTTTAATTGAAGTATTCAGTATAGGTTCTAATGGAAGTGGCTAAGTAAATAGAGGATGAAATTATTTTCATTAATAATAATAAAGAGGCAAGTTAATGTTATATTCTTCCTTCATGATTAATAAAACTGAAAGTTATCATTGAAATATGTGTTAATGAATCTGATAGATTTTAATAAATGATACGCTATGATAATCATTTTTGTTAACTGTGATAAATGAATCAATTATTTCAAGATGGAATAATACTGATTGTTAGATAAAGATGAACATTTGGGGTCGAGTGACTCTACTTTTTAAGGCTAAATTCCCTGTGTATAGTGACGAGAGACAAATTTTTCATGTAAATGATAAATTCTTTATTTTAGGGACTAATTTCCTTATTGACCCTATTGGTTTTTATTTCATTATTTTTTCAGAATATGGATCATTTCAATAAAATGTGATGTGATTCTGGGATTGTTGATGGCTAATGAGATATATTCATGGAGGCTCGGGTTTATGGTAGTAGTTGATGACTATAATATTTATTTGCATATTGATATTCATTATGGTGTTGGGGATGACACTAGGTTTGATGAAATGTGTTGAATCTTGGGTCATATTTTTTTGTTCAAAAATGAAATTCTTGATTGTTATTAAATCTATTAAAAGTCTGGATGTCCATGCTGTTTGTTTATCTACATTTCATTCCCCAGTTCTTGATGCAATTGATTGTTCTTGGTTATGAATCTACGTGTTATCTTAGGATATTTCCTAGGGTATATTGATTTATGGAATTATAATCATTCTTAATCATGATTTAACCCATGGGTTGTATACTTTTTTGGAATGAAAAAATATTAATCTTGAGAAATTGTGGAATATGTTGCATTTTTCTTGGTGGGAATGAAATATACCTTGATGGTTAATGAAATATAATTTATAGTAATGTTTAATAGTGGGAAATTGATTAATTAATTAATGTATGTTTAATATCTAAAAAAGGAAGTAATTAATTTAATGAAACTATTTTAATTCTTCTTTTGATATAGGATAACACATTCTTAGTGGTGGAAACTAAGTTTCTGAGAGATGATATTTGTGGTTTACCCTAAGACATGGATAATTCCAACAGTGTTATTTTGAGATATTTTATATCCTTTATGTTTTGTTATTTTATATACATCTCAACCCATTTCTATAGGGTGACTAAAACAAAATGGTTGATAAGATAGTGTTTTCCCAAATATCCATCTTGGTGAGGGGAGGATGGTTGACTACCACCTTTTCCACTACTCTCTTCTCCTAGTAGTAATATGTATTGGAATTTCAAGTGTTTAGTTTCCCCATATATATTTTTAGAGGGATGTGATGGATTATGGTTATTTCATGCACATGTATCTCCGAATATAGTGTCCTGAGGGTTATTATAGTTATGATGTGTATAGACTGTGATGGATCAGGGTACATTACATGGTGTATGATCTGTGATTTCTTGAGATATAATACCTGATATCTGATAAAAAATATATAGGTTGTGTTGGATCCTAGAAGAAACTTGGTTACTATATTGAGATATGTCATAGGGTGATGAGATGATGTGATGCATGAGATACATTTTAAGATAATTTACCCTAGGTATTTTCAGGATGGATTCTCTGAAAAAGAGATGGATCCGAACATACTATGTTGGAAAAGATCAGCAAACTAGTGGGTAAGTAGTGGTGGGGTACCCTTTTTGACATTATATTATATGACCTCTTATATTCCTTACTTGGTCATAGACAACCATTTTGAGGACATAAACTTATTAAACCAATTTTGGTTATGAGTTATAATAATTGTTCACTGGGATTTTGCAAGCTTTATTTTTCTTTTTCATGATCAGATTTCTGGAGGATCCTGCTAAGTATAACTATTATTGTCACCCAACATATATATACATTTTTTAGGTCAAAGGATGCGGTGGTATATCATGATGGATATTACTTTCTTGTGATCATTTAGAAGATGTTTGGGCTTCATTTCCCCTGTTATGTTTGTCTTTTTTTACTTTTAGTTATATTTCATTTTTGTTAGTTCTTGTATGACATTACATTTATTAACTTAGGATCTTTCTTTTCCCTATATCTTGAGCAAGAATTTTTTGTAATTTTTTTATCAACCATTCCTCATTATCTTTTATTGGGTAATTCCTCCCGGTTATATGGATGATATTATCTTAGTTTTTATCACCTACCCATAGCCTATTTATATTCGGATTCATTTATCATTATCTCTTTTCTTTTATTGTCGACCTAGGAGGTGTGCTTTTGTGGAGAGGGGTCATGATAACTAGTCACATTGAAATTCCTTATCATAAAACCATAAAATGGAATATATAACTTTAAAATAATGGTAATATGTAAATTTATCAACCCATAATGGTATCCTTAACTATAAAATTAAACTCATATATAACTTTATAACATATAAATCTATCTAAACACTACACTGATACAAACAAAGAAAATTTGAGTCCCATATTCTTGGATTTGGTGCTAAAAATATATTATTTACATACTAGCATTGATAATAATTGAAATGACCCAATTTTAAAAATCCATGATTATAGTATCCATATTTAACATTTAGTCACCTACATACTAAAGACCGTTTACTCTTAATGTTTTCAAGAATTAGGAAAAGTCATTTTCATAAAAAACCCATGTCAATCTCCTAAAATGGTAATTTTTCCCATTATACCCATATTTTCTTATTAAAATTGAAGAATACAACATCTCCTACAAAATATAAAACACATGATGTCCTATTCAAATATTACAAAAAACTATTCTTCATAACCTGGGATAAATGGAAACATTATAAAGGGTGAGCTCAGATGCTCTATAAGGGTTATAATGATAGATATTTGTTACTGATCATATATAAGCTTAATATAACCATCAGGGTATGATAAATTGATCATAAAATATGAGGTACATACCCAATCAGTCATAGATAATAAATCATGAGTCATGGAATAAATATTTATCATTTCAAAAGACACAAGTCATAAGATTGAGGAATCGTTATTAAACAATCATGATTAATGAGAGGATATCATAAGCATTTGAGAATGTCATAATAATTGTGTGGAAGAATCATAATTATATAAAATCATTTCATTAATCAAGATCCACTTCAAATACAATAATATTAGAATGGGTTCACTCTCCATTCCTTCATTTCCTTAGAAAAGGTTCACTCATAAAAATATCATAGTGGAAAATGTACTTTACGGAACTTGGTTCACTCTCAATTTTAGTACATATTATATGATGAGATGTTAATAATTACCCAATTAATTGGAGAATAATATATTTATAGTTCTACCCATAATATAAAGAAAATAATATATATGTGTCCTATAAGATAATAAAACATTAATTATATCATCATAGCATTACAAGTCAAAAATAAACTAGTTTTGTAAACATCTTATAATTAAATAATCAATATCTATTTAGATAAAGGATGTTGATGGTATCATAATATCACTCAATATATCATCATAACATAAGTAACCTGTGGGAAATAAATGAGTTTCATGAAGTCATCCTAAGATCACCAAAATAAGTCATATATAAAAGTGGATAGATTTGTAAAATTATATTCCTAATGAAACACAATAATAATTAAAGTTTGTTTACATATATAAAAAATATATTTTATAAAACTATTTAAAATTCGCTTTTAAATTCAAGAGAAAAATTCATTTTATTTGGTAATTAAAAAAACATAAATTCCTAGAATATTGGGGAAACTATTTTCTTTGAAAATAAACATGGAAACTTAAAAAGTATTTTTAAAAGAAAATATTAGTCTTGAAATATAGAAAATTCAATTTTTTGTGATAATCATTAAAATAAATATTCCTTTAACATTTTCGGTAAAAATTAAAAAGTCCATAATTTGGAAAAAGTCTATAAGATGTCATTTAAAACTATGTAAATAATTTAAAATTTAGTTGAAAACTAATTTATAAATTTATTATATCATACTAAAACATTTATTGAAACTATTTTTGAGTATATGGATGTGGAGGATAATGATTCATAACCAAAAGTAAAAATAATCTTAGTATTTCTTAAGAAACTTTTCCCAAATGTTTAAGTTTTAATGAGAGGAAAATGAAAGGAAAAAATATAAACCTCATAATTAACCAAATAATAATAAAATTTATATTTTTTATTATATAATAATCATATAATTTCTATAAAGGTAATTTTAACATAGAAAATCTCAAAATGGAATGAAATTGTAACATAAATCACATATTTCTATGTTAATCTTGAAAACAAAACCACTTGAAAGAGGTAAACATTTATGGATTTTTAAGTTATTATAATTTTTCTGAAAATAATTAGAAATATTTTTATGTTTATTATATAGACCACATAAAAAATAATTGGCGAATATGGAATTTCTCCCACTAAAATAAATTATAGACGAGAAACCCTTACCTATAGGAATATCTTTATTTTTACACTTTGAAAACACCTATATAAATCATATATATTTATTATAAATACATTTAATAACTATATTAATATATATATTAATTTGTATAATTCTCTTATAATATTTAATAAAATTCTTATTCAGGTGAAAATTGGTATATTTTCTTGGCATGTTTTGGTTCTACCGTTCTTCTACTTGTACCTTGGTCATGTTTTAATTATCTCCAAAAAAAATTATTATTACATAATAATATTATTCATTCATTATATACAATTTTATAATCATCTATATAATGTGGTGATGAAAAATTATTTACATCACTTTGTGGAGACAGTAGTTCATACGTACACACGAGTGATGTTTCCACTTTTCGATGGATGGATCAAAAGAAACATAAACAATAATTACCCTTTAAATAATATTGATTATAAAATATATATCATATATAAATATATATTAAGTAAATATACCCTTATTAGAATCTATATAAATCAAAAATGAAGAATAATCCACATCACCTTGTTGAGAAGTAGTCCCAACACACACGGAAGACGTTATCATTTTCCTATAGATAGGAAGGCAAGAAGATGCCTTAAATAATATTATTAAATAAGAATATTTATAAAATAAATATAATATATAATTATTAAATAAATCATAATAAGCATCCACTGATTTTGGTGATGTAAAATAAAATATATTGCTCCGTGGAGTCTGAGGTCCACACATACACACAAGTGATGCTTTCATTTTCAATTGGAGAGCGAAGGAGATTAAAAAGAGATATTAAATGAACATAATAACATTTAATTATATGTATTATAATAATTTTATAATATAGACATGTTTATAGATGATTTATATATGGTTTTAGGAGAAATAAACATGGAAATAGTCGGTTAATATTTATACCAATACATTGGAAAACCTCCTTTGGATTGCACATTAATCATTCAAAGGATGGTATTTTGGTGAGACCATTGAATAAAAGGTATTTTTAGAGAATTTATTAGCGTATTTAGGTCAATATTATTTGAATTAATGTGCTCAAAAGGTTTGAAGAAGTGTTGAGAGTATGAACCCTTTTTTATGTGAGGTGGGAGAGAATGTTGTAAATTCATGAAGAATTCATATATAATATATTTATAACTCATGTAAAATGGATAAAATGTGAAATATATTCAATATAAGTAGTATATAATTGTCATATAATCAATAGAAAAATTTTCTACTATTTTATGTGCTATTTTAAACATTATATTTTAGTTTGACCCCCTTGTTAACTTTGTTTAACCTAAAATAAAGTAAAAAATCACAATTTAGGGGTCATGAATATAATTTTAAAAATTAAACATTTCACACACATGAAACATGCATGATCTAATTGATAATTTTCTATAAATTTGATTAAATATAGTATTTTTTATAAATTTATAATAATTGAAAATTATTCTTAAAACAATAAATACCATTTAATTTTATTTTAAGAACTACTCACATATCATGTTGTTAAAGAAATCAAGATCATAATAGAATTCAAATATAAACTCTTTTCATAAAAAAATATATATTATAATGATTCCATAAATTTTTAGGACATCATAATTCATCCCAAAATTATTAATCTTAATGTTTTTAAAGACATTTACATAATTTTTCTACTCCATGCACAACTATTGTGTAGTAGGTACTATAGTAGGCACTGTAGCAGATTATACACTATGCGGGTACTATAACAGAAATGTACATTGTACAGGTACTGTAGTAGAACTGTACATTGTGTGGTACTGTAGCAGGTACTATTCGATACTGTAGCAGTTGGAACTATTCACCTTGGGCCACCGGTTTGGGCTTGGAGTCCTTAAAGCTTTCGGGCCACCGAGGCCTTTGGTTAAGTAGGGATTTCGGGCCACCTTTATGGCCTTCGGGCCACCTCAAGGCCTTAGGGACAGATGCAGTTTACCTAGACACACTACAAAAAAGGAGTAGCCCTAGAAGAGGATTCAGAGAAGGTGCACTAACCAGAGCAGAGCCAAATGGATTTGTTAGAATGAGAGGGTATGTCTATGCCATTGAAGCCAGCTTGTGCTTGCACGGTAATCTTAGCCATATGGTCATGCGAAGGTGGAGAGAAATTATCATGATGAAGATGATGGCGAGGGGCAGTTCCTTATAGATAGTCTGGTTTAATTCCATAAGACCTTCGGGTTATATAATCTCTTAAGCCTACGGGCCATGTAATCTCTGAGCCTACGGGCCTTGTAAGGGTTCCCCCTAATCCCTTGAAAGGGGGTTATCAAAAATCAATAAAAATGATGGCTTTTAGGCCATTCAGGCAGTGTTGAATAAGTGTTCAAGGTAATTATGCTATCAGTAAAAATTAAAACTATAATTACTATCATAAAAAATTTATGAATATTCCAAATAAACATTTATAATTAATAATATTCGATTTATATCCCTATGAAAATATATTAGACATTTTAAAAGATATAGTGGCATTTCAAAAAATTTCTTAACGTAAAATATTATAAATGTCATAATAAAGTTCAAGTGTAACAAAAAAATATTTTATAATTTAGGGTTTTTATGGTCTAATTAAACCCATAAATTAAAAGAAATTCAAGTTTTTTTGTTGATTTTGATACATTAACTCATTTTTTTACATTAATTAACCTCCTTTTCCCAATACCATTATGATAAAATTTTACCATGTCTACTATTTATTATTACTAAAAATGGAAGTGAATTTTTTAAAAAATATGAACCTAATGAATCCAAATATTAATTAAATTAATTTATATTCAACTTTTATAAGTTTATGAATTCAATTTTATATATACATGCAAAAAACGCAATAGATTTTTTTTTAGAAAAATGTGTTTTAAGCATAAAAATGATTTCATAAAAAATCAAAAATAATAGTGATTCATATAGATTTACTTAGATTATTTTTTATAAAAATTATCTTATATTTCATTAAAACCAAATCCAAAATATATTTGGTCATTTAAATTACATGATTTAAAGACAAGAAATGAAAATTTTCAAAAAAATTAAAAATTCAACTATTTACTTAAAAATCAATATATTCAGAGAAATAAAAAAATTAAACCTTATAAAATCATGATCATCTAATTTAAAAAAATCCCATTTTTTAAATAGAGTTTGGAAAAGTTTGATTAATTAATTATAAAATCCTTTCCCAAAATTTAATAAAATCCATTTTTGATGAAAATATATTTCTGTAGTATAAAATGAATTTATTATAATTACTTTACGAGTAAAAAATATTAAATAAATTTCAATTAATTTAATTTGATATATATAATAGTTATCCAATTATAATAATTTATGAATATTGATTCATTAAATTTACTATGATGAAAATACTTTATGAGTAAAAAAAATCTGAAAATTAACTCTTTTTTACCTTCATTTGATTTTATGTTCACTTATTAAAAATTGATAATCAATGTATGAATGATTTTTCATTTATTTAAATTTAATAAAACTATATTTCATGAAAATATTATTTCATTATTAATCAAGATACATAATTAAGGAAACTATAATACATTAAAAAAATTGACCATTTAACATAAAATGATATTATGTTTGAAATTGTAAATTGAGTAATTATTTCTTTATAATTAATCAATAATTATTTCATTATAAAAAAATTCTATAAATATTTTTCATAATATGTTCATTCATATTCATATCCTCATATCAAATGACAACATGATAACAGTCACATTTAAATAATAATACTTCCAGAGTACATCATGGTTCAATGATGTTTGTTGTGGTGTGTGGTACATGCTATCCAAAACAATATTTATTTTTATTAAAATCCATTCTAAAATATCAAGGTCTTATAGAAATACCATGGTTCTTTTCCACAATTTTTAGTTCTTCACATATAGATAATCAATGATATGCATAGTAACTTTATACTTCAATTTCTGATCTTCAATAAAAATATTCACAATCTCAACTCACTCTTTAGTTATAGATATTCAATAATTTCCATTAATGATAAATTCTTCCTTCTGATATACTCTTCACTCTTCTTCCAATGTTTGTTTCATCAATCTATGTAGAAGGATATTCTATATAGAGGGAAATTTTTTAAATTAAAAATTCAAACATCAACCAACATCTCAAAACCTCCACTTCATATCCAACCATTGGATTTTTTCTAAGATCATATCCACCATTGATATTCAATAAATTCAGTTTTTGAATGCCTGAAAAAACTAATAAAAATAACAAGAGAAAATAAAGACACAGTCCGTTTGAATTCGTCATATTACAATAACCAGGAAATAATTTGTACCATTATGACAAGTTAGTTCAAATACTCTTTCTCTTTTCTTCAACTACCAGATGTGTCAAGATTTAAAAAATATTCAAGGAATGAACTTACTTCAATTGATAAAAAAACGAAATTTTAAAAAACACTTCCTAGTATAATTTTAATGGTATTTATGTCAGAACATGGTCTTCTATGATTATATATAGATAATGGAATGATACACCTAAACATCATGGGAATATGCATTTTGAAATGACCACCTAAATTCAATAATTTTTTTTCCAAACCAATAAATTTTATGAATGGAATTAAGATCAAAAAAATCAAGTAGGAGGACCAACTCAGGGGGAGAATGTAATAAGTCCTTTGGGCATAACCTAAAACAATTCTCGCACACTCTGGGGGAAAGGATCCCAAACTGGAGAGGGGGACAAAATCATCATTGTTATGGATCCAGTATACAAGTAAATCTGCCATTTTGTTACCCTCACACCACGTATGAAGTAAGCTAGTCCTGTTATCCATGAGAATATTGAAGTACTGAAAATAGTATAAAATGTTCCATGGAGTGGATCTATGATCCATCAGTTCATTATAGAGGATTTTCGAGTCAGTTTTGATCTATAATTGAAGCAGATGATTAGAAATACTGAACCGAATCCCCTTCAGAAGTTCCCAGGCCTCGTCCTGTGGGGAGTCTCCACTAAAGAAGTCATTATACGTTGCAACCACACTTCCCCTTTAATTACAGATCACTCCACCTCTTCTCATGAATTCTATAGCATAAGACCCATTAGAATTATTTTTCAGCCCTTCGGATTGGGGTCTCTAGTTGATCAATCGACCCAATGAAACCCTACTATGGAAAACCTAGGCCTTATACTGAAGCATCTTTCTCAATGATGGAGATTCCAATAATTTTTTATGACATACCCCCAGATATTTGATCATCCATTTAGATATAGAGATCATTCCCACATTTGAGCACACAACTCCTTCAAAATACAATCTATTCCTCACCTCCCAGATACACCGATAGTCGGCCGACAAACATAATGCCCTGACCATCTTCTTTGTGTTATTAGAACCAACTCCAGGGAACCACCTCTACAAGAAGGAATTTCACAAACCAATTGATGAAGAAAGTCTAGTGACCTCCAAAAATTCTTTCTATCCCATTCTCTCTCAAAAAATAAGTCTGAGGTGGTCTCGGTGTAGGGGGTCTGACAACAAGAGCATTTTTAAACAGTTGAAAACCCTTTCTAGAGGATCGCCTCATCTATAGGTATGGCGTGATTTCAAAGCCTCTAAGTGATGAAATTATATTTTGGAGGAACAATTTTTCACCAATGGAGTTTTCCACATGAATCCTGAGCATGGGAATCCTAAAGGATCGACATGTAGGACTTAACCAAAAAAGAACCTGAAGAGGTACCCTTCAAAACACACATGTCTGGTTTGTCCAAGAGTATGATGAGATTGAACACACTGAGCTGGTATTTATTTATAACTTCTTTGATAAGGAAGGATGATCACTTTCTTTCTTGAATGTGATGTCAATGACTAGGCATCTAAGAAATCCAATAATATCTTCATGACCAGTTGTCCTGCTAGAACCTGATGTCACTGTGGCCTATGATCTAACATGACAATCTTAAAGGAGAGGAAAATGGCTCTGAATAGTGCTCCATAGGAAGGAGGGGTTTCTCATTTTTTTACAGGTAGTACCTATACTTATACATTAAAACTTTTTCCCAAATAGTACCCCCACAACTACCTCCCATTCCAGACTCGCATGAATTCAATGCATCATCTCAGAGACACTTTGCATCCCTATAACACATTCATTCGTGGGCAGGACCATTTTAGAATAGGTGTCCCAATGGCATTGACCCTATTAATGGAAATCCAAGATGAAAGAGGTCATAATATGTTCAATATTCTTAAGAACATCCTCTATAACCTTGAGAACTGAGATAACATGCATGGGGATCTATGTAAAAATGCTATTAACTAGACTGATTCTCCGCCCAATGGAAGGGAATCGATTTTTTCAATTGTTGATGCGAGAAGAGATTCTTCCCATTATTTTATCCGAGTGTTGGATACAAAGCCTCCCCGATGTGATTGGGGAACCAAGGTAGTCTATAGAAAGGAAATTGATGCTAATTCCCAAACTAGATTCAATGCCAACACATCGTGTTTCTGAACAAAACCTTGAGATGTAGATACTACATTTATCTCTATTAATTAGTTTCCCACTACATTTGAAGTAATCTTCTAGAATGGTATTGGCACCCCAGATAGATATGGAGCTCTAGTTAATGAATAAGACCATATCATCTACAAAAATAAGGAAGTACATATTCTAGAAGTAGAAATGGTAGCGAAAAGTTTGAATGGTTCCCTCTTGCATGGTGGCTTTGATAGATATGCTCAAAGCATCCTGAGCTAGAATGAACAAACTGTGGAACAACGGATCGCATTATCTAAGACCACTAACATATTAAAATAAACCTTTCCTCCTTCCCATGAAGAAAATAGATATCCACATAGAACTCCAACATCTAAACAAGAGGTTTATAGCCCAAGGAAAAAAACCCCTTTCTTCTAATAATTTTGATGATAAAGGCTCACTCGAGATTGTCATAGGCTTTTTCTATATCCAGATTAATGTCCATATTCGAACCTTTTAATGTCCATATTTGAACCTTGATATTTCTTATTAATATCCTCCATCATCTCTTGGGAAAGTCCAATCGACCCTTGGATGGACCTACCTCTCACAAACTCGTGTGGTTCCTTTGAAATCTAGGATGGTAAATGGGCGCCAATACACATGTTGAGCACACTTTCCAGAATTTTGTAAGCGTAGTTTCACATAATAATAGGCCTTAATTTCTTAAGAGAAGAAGGATCTTAGACTTTCAGAATGAGAACTAAATTAGTCGTACTAGCCACCCAAGGAAGTCTTCCCCTACAAAAGTAGTACTGCACTACCTCTATAACATCTTCTTTCACAATACTCTAACAATCCACATAGAATGATCTGGAAAAGCCATCTAGCCTGAGAGAGATCTCAGGATTGACACCTGCAACTTCTTTACATATTTCTCTCTTCTTAGGAATATCTTGAAGGAATTTATTATTGGCCTCGGACACCACTCTAGAAATGTTATAAAAAAATAGGGTATTCCCCACTTGGGTACTCATCCTACATAGAAGGGTTAGGACATGCTAAGAGGTATTTAAAAATATATTCTCTAACAGCATCAATATTAATAAAAAAGGACCCATCCTCCTTAATAATATTTGTCTTCTTGATACAACTCCTTTAATTAATGAAAGCATGAAAATATCCTGATTTCTTGTTTCCCACACTAATCCAAAGGGATCAAGATTGATCCCTCCCCAAACATTCCTACGCGATGACCAACTCTTCCAAGTGACTCCTATTATGGAGAAGAGTTTTGAAGATATCATCATTCTAGCTTGACTTAACACCTGGCTCAAGCTTCTCAATATATTTTTTTAAAGAATCCAACTGCTGGTGGGAGGGACTGCGCCTACTACTCCAGGGAAGAAGTAACTCATTCAGGTAGTGTAGCTTATTGTAAAGACCAATCCAGAAAGTTCCATGAATTGTTCAGGACCACGAGGAAAGAACATCCTGTTGGAAGTCCGGATCCACAGCCCAATTGGTTGAGTACATAAAACACTTCCACTCTTTATTCATTGACTCTAGTGAGATGAGAATTGAATCCTGATCAGAGAGAGAGAATAAAGAGAGTGTTTGACACCTTCTGGAAGGAAAAGATTATTGCCAGATTCTCTAAGCATCGTTTCAAATGACACCAAGTGTGTTTTTAGCCCTTCTAATTATTACACCAAGTGAAATTATCCCCTGTGAATCCCATATCCATCAGACCATTATGGGTAATGGAGTAGGAGAAATCTTATTAAAATTTTATGAAGAATATCCCACCTCTATTCTTTTTGGAGGGATTAATAATGGCCTTAAAGTCTCCCCTCACTAACCATGCTGATTTTCCAGCATCAAATGAGAAAAGGTTTATCCAAAGATCCTCCCTGGCTTGAGGATGACATTTATCAATGAAAAAGGATGCATATATTAAATGTTTACCAAATAGAATCTTGGTTGTAATGTGATGGTGTGAGACATCCACCTGCTCAACTAAATTCTTAGGATTCCAGAATAGCCATATATGCTGGTTACTTGGGTGTTAGTGCATTGCATTCCGAAAACCCATTAACTTTGAAAAGGTTGAGATATTGACCACATTTCATTTCGGTTCCAATATAGCTATGAGAATAAGCTTGTTAGAGAAAACCTCACTGAAGATAAAATAAATTTTCACTCCTGCTCACAATCCACAAGAGTTCCAATTCATGAACATTGTCATTTTTATTGATGACGCCTTGATTTTGAGCCTGGTGTTGAAGGATTTATTTGAGGGGAAGAAATTCCTTATTCCTTCTTGGACTTAGAGAGAGTATTAACACCTGAAAGAAAAAAAGTGTATGGCGGTAGAGAATGAACTAGGGATATCAGCTCCTACTCTTACATGTATGAATTATCAAGAATAGAGAAAATATTTTGAAGTGGTACCAATAAGGAGATAGACGAACAAGGTACCTGCTTGGATAGGACATCTAGAGGAGGACGGGATCACACCAAAAAAATTTCCATGGAGGGTACCAAGATTATTTTTGGGGGGAGGGGAGGGAAAGGGTCCAAAAAGGGGTGAACATGACCATAGGGAGGTCCAGGGGGAAGATAGGTGGGGATAAAGTTAAGGGATATAATGACTAAGAGGGTGATGGCTTTATCGGAACCTGAAGGGAAGGGGGTCTGGTAACACCATCGGGGGATGTGGAACCAACCCCACCATAGGTGGAGGAGGCCCAGAGATCACCTCTAGGGATAGGGAATAAAACAAAATGTCTTGAATTCCAGTCCTCAAAACCTGTGATGTTGGAACACCCTTATAGGCTGTTGAAAAAACTTTCATATTGCATCGCTACTTATGACAGATAGCAAGAGAGTGCTCATAAAGATTACAGAAAGAGCAGTTTCACACTGGAGAATCATAAAAGATTTGTTTCCACCAAGAAAGATAATCTCCGGAAAAAAGAATAATCTATTCTGAGAATTACTTACAGGGATCCATTTCCACACAAAGATGGGCCGAAGAAACATCTAGGATATGAGAAGTCATGTCTTCCAAACAAAGGAAGGCGCCAACCGAATCACTGATATTCCTTCAAGAAGTCCACATTGAGGAAGGGAAGCGACACCCTTGGTAGGCTTATCCAAACTACATAAATTTGAGTGTTTTTTCCAAAATTAACTCCCAACGACCATATAGTGAGGTGAAAGTGCCACTTGCCACAAGAACGGGAGCGACGTGACGAGTCCTTCAAAAAATCCTTCTCTGAGTCAAGCGCCACACATAATGATTTGCGGTTAAGAGTAGAGACCATGGCTATGGAGTCAATCCCATAAGAGGAAAAAACCGTCTAGAAAACTAGAAGTGGGGGCTACTCGCTGCCAAATCAGGCCACCAATGTCCACCAGTGAAAATCAGAGGCTTTAGGGAACCCCTCATCCAGAAAAATGAGCACTGGAAAGCCATCCACCTTTGAAAGATTGGGAGAGGGAATAAGCAAGGAGGTAATGGGAGATAAGGCGTCATATCCCTATATAGGAACTCCTAGGAGGACTTCCCTAGGCTTGATCCCAGAAGCAGCATCCACACCTGAAGGGTGAGGATGGAACTAGGGTTATGTCGAATCTGTGCATGGAGGGACTAGGGAAAAAGGTAGAGCTACAACTGATGGTGGAGGGCCAAGAGGAGCCAGAAAAGGCCATGGTGGATGGGGCATAATGGATAAAAAAATTAAATCTGGGGGGGGGAGCACATTCTTACTCGAGGAACCGTCCATCATATCAGAAACCCTTCATCTTCTCTATGTTACTCCCACATATAAAAAAATCAATCTTGCGAATGAGTGGATATTATCACTTTTCAATATGAATCACCATTCACAGTGTGACTAGACTCACACTGGCATGACCAGTAGAGTTATTCAATTTTTTCAAAGAAACCTGGTTACCATTAAAAAACATTTCATGTACCCTTACATATGAGTAATGTAATTTTCCATTTTTTCAACTTTTAGTTCGTTCATAGTGTGATACATGAACTAAGAACATGTCATATTCCTGCTTCTTCTAGAATAATCAGAATATGTCTCCAACCACCTTATCTCAACCTCAAACACCTTTTATCCTTTTAAACTCAGTTAAAATACTTACATAAAAAAATTAATTGGTAAAAAACCAAATAATTACAAACCGTGGTCACAGAAAAAATATATGTATATACTGTATAAAAAATATATTTTCAAACACTAAAACAATATATATATGAATATATATATATTATAAACATTATAAAGTAGTGTATATATATATATATATTATAAACACAATAATCATACACAAATATATCATAAATAAAAGAATTAATTAGAAAAAACTATGCATAAAAATCATCAACATAAGTATAAATATATAATAATTTTAAAATAAAATATGAATTATAAACCAAATATATAAGATAAATAAATATAATATATATATATACACACACATATTCATATTTATAATATATATACATATAATATACAGATATATAGATATAGTTATATGTGTGTGTATGTTTATAAATATGAATATTTGTATATAAATATTACTATATATATCTGAATACACATGCATGTGAATTTTCATGTATGATTCGATATTTTGAAAAACATGAGTGAAAATTGAGGGAAACCAAATAAAACATGAAATAAATAATATAATCATATTAAAAAGTAATGAGATTTAAATACCAATTATTAAAAATTGATTCAATGTAGGAAATATACAGAAAACAATAATTTGAAAATCGTGATTGTCCAATAGCACATGTAGAAAAGAGGAAAAGGAAGGAAGAGGTCGATTAAGGTTATAATGTGGGGAGACCTTTCTCATATCTATAATTAAAAGTAGTAAAAAAGATAAATGTTTTTTATTCACTAATCTAGTGTAGTGTTAGGAGTTCAAATGAGACAAATTATTCTTTAGTTATTGATAAAAATACCATTCATGAAAAAAGAAAAACACATGTTATGTTTTTCTCAAATAACACATATATGGGTCTTTTTAGGGAAATTTTAATTACATTTTTTTAAATAATACACACTCACATTATCAAGAAAATGTTTTTCTATATTTTAAGCACTCAAAAAATGTTGTAAAAACGGTCCCAATACATTAGAGATATGAAATGTTAACATAACATACACATGAAAATATATAGAGAGAGATATAGTTGGGGATGGTAATTATTATATTTTATCAATATATATTTAAATGAAAAAATTTCCTAGAACATATATTTATATAATTAAAAGTAAAACTAATTTTGTTTACATTTAAATAACACAGTGTGTGTGTGTGTGTTCAAATAATATTTCATTATATGTCTTTATTTCAATGTTTTCTAAAATATTTTATAAAATATTCACAATTGTTTTATAGAATTTTAACAAAACATATTTTATGATCGTTTAATAATACATAAATATTTTATGTTATATTTTATGTTTATTTTTTTTATCAAATTTATAATAATGATATTGATTTATACTTTTTATTTTATAGATTTCTAAAATTGAGTTTATACCAAAAAACGAATGTTATCTGAATACAATATCGAACATATATTTTGTGTGATTCTATAGTTTTATATAATGATTATTAAATGTTTCTTGATTTATTTTTCTTAGTTCATTTTTCTCTAGATTTACTAGTATGTGTACTTTTTTTATCTTATATAAAATAATGATTTTGATTTATAAACATCATTTTATGAATTTAGAAAATTTATTCCTCCATTAAAAATATAACCTATGTTAATTTTCTATCACATAACATATATTATTTTAAATCAATATTAAATACATCTTTTTTATGATATAAACATTTTATTTTTCTAAATATTTAATATTTTTTGGTTTATTTTTATTAATTTCTTTTTTAATGTTTTCTATTATATGTTTTTTTGTTTGATTTATTGTAAATATTTAGATTTGTAAATTTTTACGGATCTCATAAGTGAATCTTGCAACACATATCATATGTTCTTTGGTTTTAACATAAAACATGTGTTTCATGTAGTCCAACAATATTTATATTTAATATTTAATATAATGTGATATATTTTTTCTTAATCATTTTTTATGTTCCACGTTATGTGTATTATTTTACTTCCACATGATTAGTTTATTATATCTATAAATAATTTTAAACACATTAGTTTATATTAAATATCACATTTTAGAATATTTATTATATTCTTAGTTGACATAATAATGTTAGGATCCCCATAATTTGATTAGTTTTGATTTTCAAGAAATATAAATTATGAATTTTATGTGACCTATGACACCCTTATTAATGACATTTAGTTCTTCATTTTACATAAATATCTATAAAATTTAAAATAATAATATTATAATGGTCTTGGAACACATGACACAAATACAAATAAAATACACATGCCTGGGAACTCAAAAAAATTAAACGAGTTCCAATTAAGTACATATATAGAATATATTTATCATTTATTTAATATATATTTTATAATTTTTTATTATTTAATGAACTTAAATAATTGTTAAATAAGTTAATTTCACTTAAAAATTTAATATAAATTATATGTTAAAGTCAAAAATCAAAATAGATAATTTTCTATTTTCATAGTGGAAAGGAAACCAAAAAATAATAATAAATTAAGTATTGGTGTATACAGAAAAAAAAAATTAATTAATTTATTACTTATTATATTGGTGGATTTGATATGTAGTTTATGTTCATGTGATATTCTCCAAGGCCAAGCCCATAAGGCCCCACCCGCACATTCCCCCATCAAATTCATGTTGTCCTTAGTAATTATTTTCTCAATTGTTGTTTTTTTGGATTATCACACATCGATATTAAAAGAGGTAAATAGGTTGAATATAAGTGTAAGGGAAGCCCTTTCCCCATTATATATTTTTTTGGGGTTGATAAGGCCCAAAAAAACCTATAATTGGCATCAAATCCCATGTTGCAACAACTCTAAAAAAATAATCCATGAGTAAAAACCAATTGATGGATATCTAATTAAAGGCCTAATGTGTGTGGGGGATATTTTTGGGTTATGGAACATCGATTTTGGAATGGAAAATGTGTTTAAAATAAATTTGAGGTAAACCCTCAACCTGTGAGATTGGTTTTGGGATAAAGATGGCCCAATGACAAGTACATATTTATTGATATTTGAATTAATGGCATTGTCGGGTAATTCTACCATGAATTTAAATTTATATAATTTAATAATTTTATAGTAATTATTTTAGTTAATGATATTTTATTTAATATGAAATTTGAATTTTATTTATTAAAAGTAATAAAATATACCCTAAATATTTTCAATTTTTGACTTGGTATCATAATAAAACTTTTAATCTATTATTTAAAAATATAATTCTTAAAAATTATGTGGCGTGTAAAAAGGATCAAAACGATTATAATAAAATTTGATGAAATTGAGTTCCAACTAATATTCATAAGATAAATTTTAATAAATAGAATGTTGAGAAAAATTTTCCTCTCAAAATAGGTGGAATAGTCCGGATTTCCATGGAAAACAGAATTGGAAAGAGTCTTCAATGATGAGACTGAAGTAAAGGGTAAAATTAAGGGGGTACTCCAACAATTTTGGTGAGTATTCTTTAATAATGCAATTTTTAGGGAAGTTAGGGATGGTGGGTTCCAATGAATAATATTATAGTATTTTTTTTGAATGTTTCAATTTTTATTCCATTGTAAATTCTACTTTGATACTAAACATGATTTTAATCATTATTTCAGTTCAGGTTATCGTGAATTTTCCCATTTTATTTCTATAAAAAGTATTCTAATATACCAAACTTGTCCATAGATCCTAATATTGGGCTTGTTCATTTATAATATGAATATATTAGGCATAGCATTAGTATTCGTTCCCTAAACAAGTGATGATACCTCAAATACATTTTTTATTATGTAATGTAAATAAATAATGACAATTTTCCATTCATTTATGTTTGTTTCATAAAACATGTGATATGATATGATAATAACCTAAAATAATATATTTATTTATATGTTATTCTTGATTTAATATTATCATATTGGGTTTTGATGATAGATTAAGATAAATATGAGGAATATAAATATATGTAGATACAACTAATCACTCAAAGACTATGATAATAATTGGGATTGTGTTGTAATTTTTTTTGCATGATTCAAATTTTTTGGAATAAATTTGATGTGTTTGTTTTTCAACTATTTATTAATTTTATTTTTTCTTCTTTGGTTTTCACGCTTCCTTTTAATACATTATACATTTTTTTTTGGCTATGTAATCTTGTCAAGATAACCTTTTATTTCTACCTATAATTATATTTTTATTTTGGAATCTTTTTCCTTTTAGCAAGTTTAAAGTATACATTTTATCATTTTGATCAAACGAACCACTCTATAACTTTATTGTTCATATTTTCTACGTTTTTTGGATATCAATGTTATTTTGGTGATATATGTATCACCCTCATATCCTATGAGGAGGCACTATGTTCCCTCATTAGTTAAATTATGTTTTTTATGTTAACAACTAGTTTGATCTGGGTAATGTGTGTTATTCATCCTACGTATCACTCTCCTACCAATATCATCATTCAATATAGGTTCATGATTTTATTGAGTATGTTTTTCATTATAATTCGACTACGTTACCTCATTCAGACCCGTTTTTCTTGGCATGAATGGAGAGGACGAATTCTTTTTCTTGTGAGATCATGATAGGAAGATGAGAAGTTGAGGTTATAGATTCTTTTCCACTTCACTAAGTTCTCTGTTATGATAAAATACCACTAGTTCTTTGTTCCAAGGTAGATTTGGTGGAGTTTATGACTTATTGGGTGTGGAAAACGACCACATAATCTTAGGGGTTTTAGATTCAAAACCTTCCATAATTATGAGATTTTGGTGTAGAAATATAATTTTTTAAGTGATTTTATTTCATTTTTAATATCTCTTAATCCATCATTAGTTTTATGTTCATGTGTTAGTCTATCCATAAGTGGATGATGAAAAATCCTTAACATTTTTCACCACTGTCACCAGGTTTTTTTATTGCTTACCTCTTCATATACTTTCTCTAGTACTGATTTCATTAGGTTAGGTATTTCCTAATTTCATTTAATTAGAAATAATGTTTTCTAGGGTGGAATTATCTCTGTTCATATAGGGTCAACACAAATAGAGGAACGTTACATATTAGTGTACTTTACAACATTAATTTTATATTTACAAAATAAAAATTATATTTTAAAACAAGTTCATAGTTTTTTTTAAAAATTAAACCTTTATACACATTTTGTAATAAATCAAATGAATCAATGGATCTAGGATAATTCTTCAGGAATACCACTTCAACACTTACTTCAAAAATTAGTATGAGAACTACTTGATTCATTAGATATGGGATATATGAATTTTGAGATAAGAAAGTATGATGTTGAAAATAATTTCAATATATGTATAATTAAAATAAACACTCTCTTAGACCATAATGAATTTATCAATTCTCTCGGTGGTCCGAAAAATAGTGTTTCTTCTTTATCCCCTTATATAAATTTTTTTGGTATATATATTGATGTATGTTATTGTGTTCTGAGAGAGTTTAATAATCTTATTTTGTTTTCCTTAGGTATTAAATTCAATTAAAACGTTTCCTTTAAGAATATTTTTGTTTGTATATAGTCTAAATTAAAATCATTATGAATAAATAAATTTTTATTTGAAATATTATTGAAGATAATGAGAATTTACACTTTCTAGATCCATCTTAGAACTATAATCTAGGGTAATTTCAATGATTTCAATAAAATATTATATAATGACTCTGATTTTCTATGTATTATTTTTGGGTATTGTATGATTTTTTTAGGCCAAGCACTGAGATGGGGTGTGATTCTGAGGTCCAGTGTTTCGGGAACAAATTTTTGAAATATATTAAATATCACACATGTGTAGTCTTTTGGTAAAATTGGAATACAATATAATGGGGACCTATATCAGAACTCTGAGGAAACCTTTGAGTTTAGAATGAATTTTTTTCCATAGGCATGACATATCGTTTGTTTGTGCAAGGCATTTCGGGAAAATTCATCATGGGTGTGAAATAAATAAAAAATTTAAATGAAATTATTTTATTTATCCCTTCATGTTTTGATCTATTTTCCTTCTTTAAATATGTGCTTATGGAAAATTTACAGGGTTTTCTCTATAACTCTATTAATTTATGAGATCCATTGGAGCCGTTGGAGGAGATTTTATTGGAAGATGATGACTGGATCAAAGATCTACTACCAATGCAAGACAGGATCAGATTATCTTTCCAATTATCAGAGCATCATTCCATTCTTCAATATAAATCGATATGAATCGGGGTAGGGTGTTTTTTTATTCGATTCCTTCCTTGTTTTCTATTTCTACAATGAACACTGATCAATCCAACAAAAATTGATCTATAGATCATGATTATTTTGGGAAGGGGTATTTTTATCTAGAAATTGGGAGAATTTATCTGGGATTATTTATTATCTCTCCATTTGATGTTCTAATGGAAAAAAATCGGGTCCAACATGAACATCAATCGAGGTCTGTTCCTCATGACTATTCATTGTGATTTTCTCCCCAGATTCTTCACACATCACGAGCATTATTCATTGAACCATGTTTTTAAATCCACCTGTATATTAATAATTGTGTACCCATTTCTTGGCATAATGATTCTATACTGTATAACTTAGCTCAACATAACATGACAGTGGTGCCACAATATAAACATTAGTAAATCAGATGGTTTTGGGTACCCAATTTTTATATTCATTGGTGTGTGATTAATAAAAACAATTTGAAGGATTTTGGAGTTTTTTGGGTGGCTGGAATCTACTTATTAATGATGACATGGGTTTTATGGATTATATCCTTGATTTTTAGTGAGATCGAGGCCAAAATCTAAGGCAGAGGTGGCATGAATATCCAAGGAATGAAGAACTTGGGTTTCTGAAAAAAAGAAAATCAACGTGGAATATACGTATGATCTACACATCATGTGGGGCCATTAAAACATAGGATATGGTTTTGGGAGGATGTTAAGAATCACACGGCTTTTGACCCTCTCACCAGGTGTGCGACCCCTCCCTGAAGGCTCAACGTGTACCTCAGGGGGTGCACAGACATGCTCTAGAGTACATAGGCATAGGCACGCCACGTAATCCAACACAGACATGGATAGTCTGAAATGTACATGGGATAATCCATTTAATCATACATGGGTGGAATCATGCCAAATACTATTACACAGAGACAGACATGGGTCATTTACATGGGTAGGACCCGGTGTTGAGGGGCCACGACATGTATCCCTACTACATGTCATGTACTCCCATTAATGTTGGCTTGGATCCCTTATCCTCTAGATCGTGTAAAAATTTCATTAGTGTATGTTCTCCATATCCTTTTTCCACAAGGGTTAGTATGCAATCTTCTCTTACACAAAGTACAATGATCCCTTCAGTATCATTTCTTGGATAGAGATGTGTGAATCATTTCATGTAGCCGAGAGTGATATTCTCTATCATCATCTTTTCCTATGTGGAGTTCTTGGTATCCTTTTAAAAAAAACTACATGTGATTTGATCCTCTACCAAATGGGTTATTCCAAATTGAATTATTGGTATAAGACACGGCCTTTTTTGTTCTCCTCATCATTGTATCTTTAGACTTTCAGCAATGTTTCTAATGGTGAGACCCAACAAGAACTACCTCATAGATAGACATCATCGATGCTATTAGACTCATGGATTGTGTTATCCTATATGATTTGATTGTGAAATATTTGAGCTATTATCCTTGGTTGTTTATTATGGGTGAGACATTACCTCAATAATGTGTGTCTTTGTTGACTATATCTGGATATTCTCATTATGTTTATTATAGACATATACCTTTAAAGAGATGAATATTGTTCTTTTATTATACACATTGTGGTTTCAGGGTGTCTTGTTGGGTATTGTTATAATCAACCCTGGATGGACATTTCCCACATGTGTTGTGTCTTGTGAATATGATCAACATTTTAATAGAGACCTTGAGAGACCATGACCTAGTGGTTCTTAGTGAGACCAGACATACTGAGGTGTGTTCTTATGGTATATTGATAGTAATCCCTTGTTTACTTTCAGGTTGGGCTTGTTTTCAGACTCTTTTTGGTGGGATTTTTATTAGCCCAATTTAAATTCCTTTACTTCCTATCATACTGTAGTTTTGGGATGTAGATGTATTCATGCATGGTAGATTAGTTGTTTTTACATTTCATCATTTTATGGACCTAGAGATATGTGCAGGTGTATGGTTACCTAGTCTACTTTACCAATGTTTCTAATATGCCTCTGTGATATTTAGTATCCCCTAAGGAGTCTCCGAACATTCCTCATTGGGAATGGTCATGATTGAGTTGTATTAGAGGATACAGTTCTACCTTAGGACTGAAGTTTGTGAGATTGGTTTGGGGAAACATCATTATGTGTTTAGAGTTTATCTTTTAGGACAAGGACACTAGTGTTGGTGTGGAAGCCAATGTATTCATACATCATGGCTCATATCACCTACTTTTTGACTCAGTACATGAGAAAACTGGTTTCTGGGAAATCAATAGTACATGTATCACATAAAAATGGGTTGTGGATTCTAGGCCATTCTTGACTAATCCCTCCAGATATATTCATTTATTGGGGTATATCTTGTTTATTTTAGGATTCCTCCATGATGGATACTATCTAGGATCCAGTATTAGGATCAAGAGGATTATCCCCTCGGTGATGAGGAATTAACACAGGGACTAGTTCCAGATGTGTTACCTCTAGGTGGTGCACCATCAATACCACCACCTATAGAGCAAAAGATGGAACCCAAAGTACTAGTGGAGGAAGTGCATAGGATGATAATACATCATTATTTTCTGTGATAGAGACCCCTCAGGTTCCAAGGTGATCTATACCCATAGGTATCTTAGGATAGGGTTGAGGTATTCACATGATTTTTCTGTCTGGTCAGGACACTAGCAGATTATATAGTGGTCCTGGAAGCGACTCTTTTCTATGGATTTTAGGGAATATGGTGGAGTTTAATGACCAAGAATTATAACAAGGTGACCCTAGAACAATCAGAGTTTTAGTGCCTTTTCAATGAAGAATTATATCTAGCTATTATAAGGTCTATACATATCGAGCTGATTTTATAGCTCCAGTAGGAAAGCATCATAGTAGTTGAGTATTCATAGAAGTTCACCAACCTCTCTAGGTACTCAATGGATATAGTTCGGGATTAGTTCTTCTAGGCCCAGAACATTGAGTGAGAGATGAGAAGATACATATGGGATAGTGTTATCTGTATATGAGTTCCTAACTATTTTGGGGTACTAGAGCGGCATTTGGTGGTTGGGATTTTCTTGGTTGAGAAAACGTACCCAGTGGTTACTGGTAGTGGGCCCATAGACGTAGAAACTTATAATGAAGGGATCTAATGTCAATAACAGGGACCTATATGTATAGTATTTTCTTGTAGGAGTTCCCATGATAGAGTATTTTTGGATCAGGGATCATATACTTGGTTTAGTTATCCCATGGAGAGGCAATTCTACACATGTGATGGTGGAAAACATCTTACATGAGATTTTCTGACCCTCCGCACAACTTAAGGGAGGCCATTGACGGGCCACTGAGTGAGAGGTAGTGGAAAAAATATATTTCTGCAGGGTGGTATAAATGGTATAGGAGATAGTAAAGTATTTTGAGGTGCTAGATTATTAGACCTATTTCCACCCCCACCCTGAGGTGGTCTGCACTAGGCTCAGGGACATAGAGGACAGGGGAGAGGACAACTGTAAGCGGTATAGGATTACAACCTACAGGCTCTGGGAATGATATGAGGTAAAATATGTGTATTCTCTAACTTAGTTTCAGTACTTATGGATATAGGTTCTATCCATTCCTTTATTTACATCTATTTGGTTTTAGACATAGTAATTCTATTTGAGACCTTGGCTCGACCCTTACATTGGGAGAATCTAACTAGAGATGACTCAATGATCACACACTTTTACTAATTATGTGACCTTAATCTTGGAGGTGGGAGTTTTTGTTGGGATATATTTATAAAAGTTAGGAGTCCTTATAATGTCATCTTAGGTAAGGAATGGTTATCAATAGTTTATGACCTGATTGACTATTTTAGGTGGAGGATGTGGTGTGTCTATTGTGATGGGACAAGGTTTTCCTTTATGGGTGAAAATGGAACCCAGGAAGCATAGGACAGACTCATTCATAGGATGGTGTAGAAGATTACTTGTCAGTGGGATAGCATAACCCTTGTTACAATGGATGTTACGAGTTTTCAGTTCCCTGCAATTGTGGTGGAGTATGAGGACGTCTTCCTAGAGTATGTTCCAAGTTTAACTCTCCATCGAGAGATAGAATTTTTCATTGATCTACAATATAGAATGACACTGATATCTTACCCTGCATATCAGATGTATCCTGAAGAGATTTATTAGATGGAAGTGTAGTTTTAGGGATTACAGAGAGATGGATTTTTTATACTCTGTGTTTCACCCTAGGTAGCCCCAATTTTTATTGCCAAGAAATCAGATGGGATATCGAGGTTATGTGTGGAAAACCAATGCTTGAACCAGGTTACCATGAAGAAAAAGTATCAACTACTGAGGATCGATGACCACTTTTATCTGTTTCGAGTGGAATTTTGGTTCTTGAAGGTCATCCTAAGATCAGGATATCACCAGTTGTGAGTATGGGAAATGGATATACCAAAAACGCAATGCAGATGTCTTTATGGTAACTATGAGTAATTAATGATTACTTTTGAGGTGACAATCTTCCTAGAATTGTTCATGGGACTCATGAATCAGAACATTCAACTTTTCTAAGACCACTTCATTGTGGTCTTCATCAATGATATCCTTGTTCACTATTTTTCTGATGAGAAGCACACGAGACACTTGATGATTATTATGAACATAATCTGAGAGCATCATATTTACCAGAAGCTCCCAAAATTCCAATTTTGGATTTAAGAGGTCTACATTCTAGGACATGTTATCCCAAAAGATGGTTTGGTAGTGGACCTAGCTGAGTTCAATGTAGTGTGAGCTTGGGAACCACCAAATAGTGGGATGGAGGTGTTTAGATTTCTTGGTATTCTAGAACATTACTAAATAGTCATACCTAATATCTCTAGGATATCAGTATCCATGAAATTTTTTACCCAAAAGGGGAAGCATTTTTTGTTTACATGGAAGATCTATCATGATTTTTATGATTTGATGCAAAGATTGATGTGCGCTCCCATATTTAGACTTCCAGATGATGGTGTTGGGTATGTAGTGTTCTATGATGCATCAAGAACATGGCATGGTTGTGTAGTAATGTGGAGTCAATTAGTAATTTCCTATGGTTCATGTCAGCTAAGACCAAATGAACAGATCTATGTGACCCATGATCTTGAGTTAGCAGTAGTAGTCTTAAAACTAAATATGTCGTCACAATAACTAATGGGAATTTAGTTTATCATCTATTCTGATCATACGATTCTCAATAATATCTTCTTTGAAATGAATATTAACATTAGATAAAGGATATTTCTAAAGTCCCTCCAAGATTAGGACATTGATGTTGTCTATACACCTAGAAAGGGGAAGATAATTGCATATGCTCCTAGAAGAGGGTCTTGTTTGCAATTACTGAGTGAGGAGTCATCACAGTTGGAATCATTGTAGTTATCCCTAATGGATGGAGATAGTGTAGCTTAACTCTATTTGATGATTTTTACCCCTGATCTTTTATAGCAAGTCATGTTGGAACAACATTGAGATACCAACTATGAGACCCTAAAAACTCAGATATCCTCTAGACATTCTTTTGATAGATTTTATGAATGTGGGGAGTATGTTGTTCTTTCAAGGGGACACATAATGGTACCAGGGATATTTTTTAGAGGAGGTTATGATAAATTTTTATTCATATCATTGGGTGGTACATACAGGTTTGGAAATGAGGTATTTGGACCACCGACGTTAGTTTTTATTGCCATAGATGAAGATGTGAGTTGTAAATTTTGAATCTTGATACCTTTCTTGTCAGAAAGTAAAGGTTGACCCCACATTCCAGTGGTTCTAGCACAAACCCATGTGGTTCTAGAGTAGAATTGGGATTGGATTTACATGGACATTATGATGGGCTTACCACATATGTTCCGGGGAAATGATTCCATCTAGGTGATTATATAAAAAATGACCATGTTAGGACAAATAATAGATATCTAAGAGAATATTTTATTAGAGATACTGGGATTCCTCTATGTTCTAGAGATAGATAGAATCCATGGATTTCTATCAAAGATCATTTCTATTTCTCATTCTCCCTTCACATCTCAGTTATGGAAGGAAATTCAAGGTTCATTTGGGACACAATTACACTTGAGCACAGTGTTTCACCCCCAAACTAATTTCCAAATAGAGAGGACCATTCAGGTCTTTGAAGACATATTGCAAGATTTCATGTTTGACTTTGTCCATAGTTTGGAGGATCACCTACCACTGGTGGGGTTTACGTATAAGAACATTTATTATTACACCATTCGTATTAAACCATTAGAGGCATTATACGGGGGACCATGTAGGTCACCACATTTCTCAAATGACCCATGAGACTTAGACCTTGTGTGTATAGAGTTGGTGTGATCCACTACTGAGAAGGTGCATATCATCCATGAGTATTTGAGGATTGCAAAAATCCATTATAAGTCTTATATAGATTGACATAGGAGGCCTTTGGATTTTGAGGAGGGAGACCATATTTTTCTTTGGGTTTTTACTCGATGTAAATTATATATATTTGACTAGGGATGAAATCTATATTTGATATCAATTGGAATATGAGGGTTAAATTCATTATCAATACCCACATCTCTTGGTGTAGACACTTTTATTTTAATTTTTGTGGACGTAAATCCCCATGGTAGGGAGAATATAATGACTTGGATTTTCCAAATATTATTTTTCAATATTTTATGGATTATTTTTTTACTAGGAACTAAGATAGAGTGTGATTCTGAGGCTCAGTGTTCCCAGAACAAATGTTTAAAATATATTAAATATATTAAATAGAATATGCACACATTTTTCTTGACAAAGTGGAATAATATCTCAATGGTTTTATAGAACATAAATCTGAGGTTACCATTGAGACCAGAAGATGTGTTTTACCCTAGGTGTGACATAACCTTTGTTGGTGTTGGATGTTTGTGGAAAATTCATTACTTATATAAAAAAATAAAATTATTTTATTTATCCATTGACATAGTGACCTCATTTCGGTATTTAATTATGTTCTTATTAAAAAAATTATGTGTTTTCTGCATAATATTAAAAAGGAAAGAGATCCATTGGATCCATTGGAGGAGATTTCATTATCAGATGACTGGTTCAAAGATAGATGACTTGTGAGATATAGAATTAGAGGATCTCACCAACAGTCATGGAGTAGCTCCATCCTTCATCATTGATCAGTCTAAATTGATGTAGAATTTTTTTTTGGTTAGATTATTTCCCTATTTTCTATTTCTATGATGAACATGAAATAATAAACCAACATATTGATATGTAGATCATACATATTACAAGATGGGAATACTTTATTTGGGAATTGGGATTATTTAATTATGATTATTTATTATCTCTTAGTTCTACATTCTAATGGAAACTAATTGATGTTGACATAAACATTGATCAAGGATTTTTCTACATGATTATTCTATGTTCTTTTCTCAATTGATATTTTTTCTTCAAGGGAAATACTCATTGACCCATGGTTCGATATCCAACAAGAAATCTATCATTGCACACCCATTTTTTGGCACTAAGAACCACCTGGTCCTACTCCCTCAAGGAATACCTCAAAAAAACTAATATGTGTCATGTATTTTGTAGATGATCATCCTTTTTATGGAGTCCTTATTGGACCAAGATTAGGAAGTTCTTTGTGATACCAGACTGACTGAGGTGTGTTATTATGGTATCTTGACCGTAGTCCCTAGTTTACTTTCAGGTTGGATTTGTTTTCAGACTCTTTGTGGTGGGATTGTATTTGGCCATATTGACTTTCCTTTACTTACTTTAATACCATAGTTGTGGGATTTACACGTATTCATGGATGGTTGTTCAGTTTTCTTTATATTTTAGCATTGTATGTGCTTTGATATGCTTCTTTTTGTATGGGTAATTAGGCTAATTATTCTCATTTTAGTGATATTCCTACTTAGTTATAGTTTCCATCCCCTAGACAATTATATATGCACTTGGGGAGTCATGGAACAGGCCCCATTTGGATGGGTTGTGACATGTTATTAGATCTTTCAAACATAGATGTTGAAATAGGGTATGAGTATTGGACTATAATATATGTATAATCATTGGATGAGTATTTCAAATCTGATAAATACATGATTATGTATACTAGGGATACTCTCACTCTAAAAGGGGTTAAATCCAATTTATGATCTAAATAAATTAAAAACAAAGGTATTTTTAAGAGTGATGTTGAGGTGTTGATAATTAAGGGAAGAGAATATCATAGGATTAGTTACAGAGAGATATGTTTTAGTATAAGAAGTATAGATCCAAATCTAATAATAAGGATATGAAATGATTCAAATGAAAAAAAACAGGGCATATGAAGATGATTTTCCCTAATATAAGAAATTATTATGGAGACAATGCTAATTATTATTCATTTTTAGTTGAACAATATTTCAACACTATTGATGTGTTGAATATTTTTTGTCATACCATCTTTGAGGAATGCATCCTAGACTTGGTATTCTCCTTTCACATGTGTCCTAGAAGAGATTACTTCACTAATATAAGGGATATATAATCTTTTGATATCTATTTATAAAATTTTAAGAGTTTTCACATCATAGTTATAGGTTCTGTGTCTCTATAACTTATTTATGGGAAGTTTAATACTCTATAACATGTTAGACGGGTAACCAAACATATGAAAAACATCATTTACCTATGAATTTTAGATAACTCGGGTTACACTTTTCATTCTAGTTATAGTTATCTGATATTTCCTTATGGATTCCTCATAGTTATAAAGTGAAATATCTTGAATGGTCTGTATGTGTTAGATGGAAGGACTCACATGAGGAAAATCATTACCTCTTAGGCCCTATATTTATATAATATTACCATTTGGCATATGAGACTTGGGAACATGAGTGATAAAGGTCTTCATGAGGTTATCAAGTAGGGTTTGTTGAGAAATGTAGATCATAATATCCTTTCATTCTTGGAGGATTTTTTTCATGATAAGTATTGATTGTTGGGTTTTAGTAAGTCAATGTACAAGTATATAATCCCTATTGATTTCATTCACATGGATATTTGGGGTCCCTATAAGACTACTTTCAATGGTGGTTGCTACTACTTTTTCATTTATATTCATGATTACTCCTAGAAGTTCTTTATTTTTATTCTAAAACACAAATATTATACATTTCAAACATTTATAATTAGAAAGCTATTGTTGATAATGAATCTAGTAAGAAGATAAAAGCTATTATAACATTAAATAGTTTTGAATATTTGTCCAATGAATTTATAGAATATTTTAACTTTGATGGTTTCCATAGATACCTAACTATTGGGGAAACCCCAACAAAAAATGTATTATCTATTCACATGAATAGGACCATGTTAGAGAGGGTGAGGTGCATGTTTTCACCCTCTATATTACCTATGTCCTTTGAGGATAAAGGTTCCACTATAGAGATGTACCTCATAAATAATTGCCCATATTTAGATAATGAGTTTGAAACATAAATAACTCTTGATAGGAAATCCCCAGATAGTTCTAGATGTATCAAAATCACCTATTGGACCTTTGGAAAGCTTGACATTTTTCATATTCAATGGATATTACGTTATGTATGTGACATGAATGTCATGAACCATGGAATTTTTCTAATAAATATTGAAACATATTTTTACCATAATCAAGAGGGGATATTTTAACATTAATTTATAAATATTTTATAAAAGAGAAATAAATATTAAATAATAATTTAGACCTTTCTTAAATGATGGTGATGGTCATTTAAACCTGATCAATTTATCTTTATTGAATTGTGAGGACCAAAAGTAGATCCCCACTAATGGTGATCCTTAATTGCATTTTGTTCTATAAATAATGCAAATGAAACAGATGGTGCTACCATGACCTATTTATAATCTTATGTTGTTTGTTATGATTTATTCACATTATATTAATATTGAAGGAATCTTCCTTGTTCTTATCAGTCTCTATAAAAATATATTGGGAGTAATATATTGATAGGAATGTTGTGAATACTGATTGGCCTCTTCACATATGATAGAACTATCTATTTGTAGACTCGGACATGGTGTTTAATGTTTTATTAATTTCACAAGTTCTCTTAATGATATAATAAACCCATAATAAACCATATTCCATGTATAATAATAATATTACTATTTTATCTCAGGGCATGAGAACACCCACATAACGATAAATATTAATTTTATAAGTAGGTAAATAAATATTTCTCATCAAACTTGAAAGTCAGTTTGATCATTCACTTAATCATTTATTTACTTATTAAATATGTATTTAAATAAATATTTTTAATTCAATAAATATATAAGTAAATATTCTATTCATAGTCTAGAGAATAAATATTTATTTAACATTAGTGTTACTAAAAAAACTATTAATTATCGTGAAAATAACAATCAATAAATAAATATCATATATCCATGCAATTACATGACTACCTTAAGAATTAATATTTTTTTGAATATTTGTGATCCTTAAATAAATCCTGAAAATATTACTTCTTACAATGAAGAATAATATTTATTGAAATTTATAAATAAAAAAATAGTTAACTAAGATCAAAAATATTAACTAGTGTGTGTCTCTCTAGGGATCTTCCTTGGTGGAATTAATCGGGCCTTCATAAATTCCATGATTACTATCTAGTAATGGTTCAGGATGACCATATATGAAAAAATTATTCCATAGTGATACAACTACATATAAATTCTCACCATGTAATACAATCCCTTTTCAATGATATATCATCAATCAAGTTTCACACTCATGTCATCAAACTATGTTATTGATACAACTTTCATTAAGTGTCTATAATGAACCCATTAATGAACCTTTTCCGTGGAATTTAATATGATGATTCTATTTAAATACAAGTGATTAGATATAAACTTCCATATAGATGAATGGGACAAAAACTTACTCAACTTGTCCATTAATAACATATCATCCATGACAAACCGAATGTACCATACTTACCAAGAACATATAAAATTACAATTTTGGTCAGTACGTCAAGTCATGATAAAATTTAATAATACTATTAAAGATTAAATATCATTAAACATTATCATACACAATAATATCAAATGAATCATTAACCTGTGTTTTTTATATAGTCGGTTCAATTATTATAATCTCTTATCATGTAGTTTCCAAATTATAACTTCATGAGAAAAAGAACCATCCACGTATGAGTACATGTTCTTGAAACTCAATATATTATGTGTCCCATCATAGAATTTCATATGACCATATAAACATATCTAATAATATATTCATATCAATTCAAGGTCATCATCATAGCTGGGAACAGTTATGACCTTTTCCATGTGACATATACAATAGGACATATTACATTCAATTAATGCCAAAAATGAAAAATATGTAATAAAATATTTTATTAATATCTAGTTACTTGAATAAACATATTAAAAATAAAGTATAAATATTTGGTTCTATAATACCAGGTCTAATAGAATACCTCTTGGAAATGATCCAAATGATAACAAATTTTATTCTTCTAGTCTCACATGATTATCAGGTTTATAATGAGTAATGACTTTATTTAGGGGGACCACTATAATATCTTTCATGGAAACTATGCTCTTTGATACATAACATATACATGAAAAATCCCTCAAGAGATGATATTTTTGGATTATGTGCTTCATTCGGGGATGTGAATGTGTCTCATTTTCAAGATATACAGTAGTAATATAATTACAATATGGTGTGATAGAGTCTTTACTACTTGGTACCATGTAATAATACTAGATGGAGTTACATATCCATACTGGTTCATTAGCTATCTTAAATGCCTCAATATAATAAAAACCCACTGTATAATCAATTTCCATGGCTTTCTCTTCACTCTTCTAGCCCACAACACATCTATTGTTGGTGAACATGTATAATGATTGTGATTCCATATTATGTTGATCTATTTGAAAACTAAAATCTACATATCCATTTATGACTAATTCATCATATCATTCATAGACCTATAACATAAACTTCGTACACCTAAAATACTTGAGGATAATTTTTAATACCATAAAATGTTACTTACATGGTTTATATTGATATATTTATACAACACATATTGAATTGGTGACATATATCCTAATACATAGAATAATATACTAGACTATCCTTATCGTTGATGTGTATGGAATCTTTGACATCTTATTTCTCTCTTCATGTGTCCAAGTGATTTTTTTTTGGAAATATGAACTCAATGTGACACTGGAAACAACCCCTATTAGACTATTCTATACTAAGTCTCTTCAGTATATTCTCAATTCACATACCTTGACTTAAACAAAGAATCGAATTGCATCTATCAAAATGGATCTTCATCCCAAGAATATATACTAGTTCACCAAAGTTATTCAAGAATAAGAAAGTATCTAACCATTACATAAAAAACTATAATATAGGTATTTGATTTCCAATTAGTATTATGTCATCAATATAAACTATTAATAAAATGACTGCACACCCACTAAACTATTTATAGAAACAGCACTCACATTCATTCATTATGAAATCAAATCCCATTATGGATTCTTGAATAGATTTTTCTATGAAAAGGATTCTTACATTAATTTATAACTGTATCCTTATAACATTTATATATTTTTGGAAAATTTTGAGGACATAATATCTTTAGTTTGTTCTATATAAACATCTTCCAAAATATTCCCAATTAGGAAATATTTTTTAACATCTATTTTGAAAATCTCATAGTCATAGTAAACCTCTGTAGTGATTAGAATTAAAATGAATTCTAACATAGAAAATGGTGAACATGTTTTACCACAACCTATTCCTTAACACTATTTAAACCATTTTGAAACTATCCATTACTTATATGTATTGACCTATCCATCTATGCCCAATTTCATCTTGAATATTTATTTTAAACTAATAATATTTTCATCCATTAGAGGATCTACCAAAATCAAAATGGTGTTTTGGTATATATAATCCATTTCAAAATTCATTGAGAATTTCTACTCAACTGCTTATATTCAACATTCTTCTTCCTTTTAGGTAATAGGACAATTATTATCAAAAAATAATGTGTCACTGTCCTCAGTGACTATAAAACCCTATTGTTCTAGTTCCCTAACCACTCTTATACTTCTATATAGTACTTTTGTCTCGGGAAAATACTCTTCCTTGAGGGTTTATGGAATCTATTACTATGAAAACTCTTATGTATTATGATCCAAAACTTCATAAAAGTATATCTTCCTTCCATTATCTCTTTTAGTGATGTTCTCCCTTTCAATGAATATAACATTTCTTATCACTCATACCTTTTTTTGAGTTGTAGTATAAGTAATATCACCTTGTTTCATTGATTTATCCTATTGAGGTACACTTTGAACATTGATGTGAAATTGTTTTACCTAAATAGGACATAATAAACATTTCACAACCCCACATATTAATATTCAACAACATATATTTCACTCTACACTATAGTTTATATAGAATACCATTTGTCACTTTTTTTCAATTGGTTTAGTATATGTGCCACTATATGTAATGTGTATCCCCCAAAGGATAATGGAAGTAACACATGACACATATTACAAATCATCGGTTCTAATAGGTTTTGGTTCCTTCTTTTACATATATTATCCCATTATTTGTATAATGTGGAGTGAGTTGGGATAATTCCCAAGATTCTATAAATAATCAATGAATCCTTAATTAAGATATTATATGCCATGATCTAAGTTAATATTACTTATCTTCATAACATGGTGGTTCAAAAATTCATTCCTGGATTATTTGAATTTACCAGAATAATTTGACTTACACCTCAATAAGTAAACATATCCATATCTACTAAAGTAATCAGTAAATGTTATGAAGTACTAGTAATCATCCCTTGCATCAACTGGAAAATATCCACACACTTCTTTGTGAAAAAATTCAATATTCCCTATGTCCATTTCACATACTTCACTAAATGAGTATTTTGATATTTTTCCTTGAAAACATGTATGTCATACACAAAATGGTATTATATCAGATGAATACAAATATCTATCTTGGTGTTATCTGGTCCAACACTTTTCGTTTACATGACCCAACTGGTGATGTTTTTTGGGGTGTAGTATAAGAAATTTGAACTATTTTAGTTATCAATTTGTACTACTTAGTTCATATTATCCAACATATAAAGACCATTATTTAAAAAATTAGTAAAATAATAAACTATTTATTTGTAAAATAAGAATTTTTTATTACCAAATTTGAAGAAAAATCCATCCATACCATGTTTTTACATACAATTAAAATTATTGGTAACTTATTTATCATTATAAAATTCATTCAAGATAGAGATCATTATAATCAGTGAGATGTGTTGGTAGTATCTAATATCCAAAAAAGAAAATCAAACTCTGTTGGTTGCACTTATATATTCCACACTAAATAAAATCTTCTAGGATCTATGTGGTTCCTATATTTTAATAGATATGTGAGCACCAAATGTAGTATCTAATACCCAATTTGTTGAAATAGATAAATTTCACTTGATAATAGATTCACCTAATGATTTCCCTTAATTATTTTTCTAAGTAATGGTTTCCTTCTAGTTCCTTTATTTCTACATGTGAGATATATAACATCACATTCACTTGATTTTACCTGAACCCTCCTCATCATGGAAGGGTGTTGTGAATAATCTTTATAGTATGAGTTATTCTTAGATCTCTTCATTTATACATTACTCTTGTTAACTATAATAAAAGAATGTTTTCCCAATTTTTATCCTTTTAATCATGGAAAATTAGAGTGATGATATTTGTTGGAGTCTTATATTTGTTTTTCATATTCAAATTTACAAAAAACATGAGATAAGATCTGAGGTACTGATGAAATATTCAGATCAGTGCATAAATGATTGCGAATTTTTAAACATAGAACCTCTACATAAAAAATATTTCCAATAATTTTGATTATTCTAGGCCCATATATCACACCTTCTCTAATTTTTTACAAGAATATGACCTTAGAAATCTCATAATGTTCCTATGTGGCTCTCTCCTTATAAAGACCAGGGAGATGCTGGATCATGCTATATCCATCTATGTTCTCATGTATTTTCATGAGTTTTATATACATGGATGATATCATTAAACACCAAAAATATAAAACATCATTCAACTATTTTTCATAGATAGATAAATCATCATTACTCACCTCCTTAGCTGGAAGATCGGGAATTTAGGATTCTACCACATAATACTTTTGTTCAATGATTAATATGACCTATAAATTTGTAAATAATTTATGGATGTTACTTATAGTTAAGAGATGATATTTTACTATAATTGATCGCAAGAATAATGTGGCTAAGGAATATGAAATTTTATTATAATAATATAGAATCATATTATTTGCTCTTTACTTGATTATTGAAATATGTGAGATGAATTAAAGTAACATTATTAAGTCTCTCACTGTTTTATTATCTCTCAAAATCTCTCACCATTGAACCCATAATTTCCCATAATGTACACAATCTAGTGTCTTGGATCCATATTTCAATTATCATAACACAATAAAGGGAAAACTCAATTACTTGAAGGTTTATTTAGGTAAGTGTTTTTTTCGACTATTACCTTTTAATTCTTTGTTATATTGAGTGGAATCCCTAATCTTGAGATCCTAATATTGATTTCATCCAAACATCCATCCAAGATACATCAATTTGAACAATTTCAACACCTCTTGATGTGAACCTCATTAATTAAAAACCAAACCCATCATTATAACTTTCGGATAAATCTAATTGTCTTGAAAAATACGCATTCAAACAAATATTTCTATGTCTACATTATAAATCTAGGAATTAAAGGTATTTTTGACTTAATATTTAGTTTAAGGGTTTTTTTATTTATTTTGATAAACATTATTATTTTATCCTTTACATGGAATGTTAATATTAAGTGGATTTTACATAATGGATTAACCATTTGTCGATAAAACACTTACACATAATATTTTATTTCAATTCCATATTTTCAAATAAATCCTATAATTTATGTGGTCATGATATTACATACAAAAAATAAACCATGAATCAAATATAATTAATATAATTAATACTTGTAATGATCATGATCTTTAACTAGTGGTTTATTTATTGAGAGGATAATAAACAAACCATTAGAACTAGGGGAACCTTTTGGGCTATTTGGGGCTATAGTTGTATTTTTTTGCCTCATTCAAGTGCATCTATAAGGCTTCCTTTTAACTTATATTGGTTTTGAAAAAAATCCATGTTCCTAAGAGATCTATCCAAAGAATGAATTTACTTTACATGAAACTGAAGTGAAATAGAAGTGGGTTTCCATAAATGAAATTGTGGATTCCTAGTCCATGCATAATGAAGAGAGAGAGATGACTCATATACCATCATTTTAATTTTATAAAAAAATTGAAAACCCCCCATTAAATGATTAAATTAAAAGAAACCAAATGTAGATATGGGTCATTCTAAGATTGTTATAATTATATTTTACAATGAATACACATTAAAAATAACATGCTAACATTCATTTCAAAATGTTCATTTATTAATATAAAACACATGTAAATTAATCTATTTAATTATCTGATAAATAAATTAATTCAATTTATCTTTATCTACATCCAATCTATCCAAGTGATACTCATCCAAAATTATTTTAAATAAATTAGATAAATTTATTTTCTAAAAATTTAATAAAATAAATAAACATCATTTACTTGGAAGAAACTATGATAGTACCAATTAGAACTACTAGACAATGGTATTAGTTCAAACAATTCACCACCATGATTTATATTGTACACAAAATGTGATTTAATTTCATGGAATGTACTATCAACAAATGAAATATTAAACACATGGAAATTACACTATGTAACAATTTAATCCACATTGATCATGTAGTATGAAGTGACAATCCCTTACTTATAGTTTTCTATATTATGAAAAATTAAAGGAAAACATTTATTATAAGATATAACCTATCATATGGTGTGTACTTACCAAAAATGAAAAAGAAAACACATAATAATGATATTTAAAGAGTTGATTAATTAATTTTAATTATTTATATAAATATGTTTCTTACATGTAATGTATATATAGATACACATTATATATCTCACTCTTTGTATTTTCATGATACACCTTTATGGATATATCATGTATTTTGGTATTGAAATTTATGAGGTACACAACATGTACAATTGGTGCATGACAAGAAACCTCATTTTTCATGACTTTCATTCCTTACATCTCATATATTTAACACATGACATATATTTTTGCTAGAAATTTTTCACTTTGAAAACATATGGACTATATGGTGTGTAACATATTTACATAATGTTCATTTTAACATATCTTACTCTAATATATTATGGTAAATATGAAAAGTCTATTTAATATAACCATGAGCATTTCTTAAATGATGACTCATAGAAACTTTGGTTCATCCTAGTGTTATAGACTAGGATACACAGTATAGAGACCCCTAGACTTTTACATATAACATTACATGATTTTAAGCATATTTATACATCAGAGTACCTGGATAAAATTGTAATGTATTATGTCTTGGAAGACTAGGTACATACTCAAACATTATAAAAACAACTTTTAATTTTAAATTCATAATGATCTCCTATCTTCCATTGTTCTCATACATAGATTTAATATAACCTTGGGATAACATTAATAAAGGGATGAGCTAAAATCCCAGTAAGGGAATAACCATACGAACAAAGCATTAACACATGGGATAGAAGGCATGACTTGATGATATAAAAAGGCATGTAACATATAGAATCATAACATATAAACATGGGATCATTTAAACATGTAATCATATAAATGTGGTAGAAACATAAAACATGAATTTACTATGAGTCAAGGCTCACTACCAAGATTGTTTCCTATAGTAGCAGAAGCCAAGGCTAACTGCAAACACTGTTTCACATAGTAGCACAAGCCAAGGCTAACTTCCAAGATCATCGCACATAACATCTCTTGAGACTAAAATTTACCCAATGCACTGGAGGACTATCTTGCCACACTTATATTAACTTTTAATGAATATGTTTTCCACATGAAGAATAAAAAATTATCAATATTATCTAAACAAAAGGGTTACCCATCGAAAGAATTGGGTGCCACAATCATGACATAAAGCATAACCAATGGGTGTATCTTGAAATTGTCCATGAAAGAAAGTAATTATAATAGAAATGGATTTTCATAACGTAAAACTGTCATCTATAATTGAAAGTGATTTTAAACATAAGTGACAGCATGTAAGAAATTTATTTGATAAATTTTAGCATTAAAACATTTTTGTGCAATTTTAAAGAAAATACTATAGTGATTTTAATATAGAAAAAGGGAAAAATATTTTATATAAAACCATAAGTGAAACAAGAATATTTTATAGTAACAATAATGATTTTATAAACACAATGGTGGCTTGAAACATTGAATAGAGTGCACTTTAAATTGGTTAAAAATTTGGGAAGTTCCCTTAAAATGAGTTTTCTTATTGGAAAGTATCGAGGAGGGAATCACTTAAAATAATTCATATACCAAAAATAGATTTATGGATGGATATTTAAATTTTATTTTGGATCATATAAATAGAATGTGTAAGATTTAAATAAAAATAAAAGACAACTTCATTTGGGTAAAAATACTAATAGAACAACTTAAAGGAATAAAGGGGGTTCAGGTAGAATTCCTTACGGATAAACATGTATGATGAAAATGGTTATCCAGAATTGAATTTATATTTTATTATTGAATATCTAGAAGGTTACCTAGTTTAAAAATTAATTTTTTTACTTTAATTAAAGTTGAATCATTATATAAAACAATAATTATAAACTCTTTGATTAATTTGGTCTATTTTGCGCATAATTAACTTGTTTTGAATTATTATTTTGCATCAAGTTTGAAATAAGATTCAAGAAAAAAAAGATTAAATAGTCTGGTTCAACCACAAAAATGATTTCATGACTAGAATATAATATGGTAATAGAAATTGAAAAATTGTTGTCCTTGATTGTGATAAACTAACACATCTCAGACGGTGTTTTTGTTTCTTTTGTATAAAAGAATGGGAAAGGAGATATGATAATGAATTATCCCATTAGTATAACAAAATTCCAGTACATGAATGTTACCAGATTTATAATACCATTTGGGTGAAGTTAGGTGAGGAAAGAAAAAGATAAGAAAATAACTTGAATGGAAATAAAATAATTGGAAAGGGAATTTTACCTCTTGAGTTTATCTCCTTTGAGATCCTTATAAGAGGAGAGGATTTGGTATTTTGAGGATACCAAAGGCCGTTAGACGTGGTGAAGGATTTTGGGGAGATATTTGGACATAATTTAACTAAGGAACAAGTTTTGACAGGAGTGAAGAGAATATGGGAGTTTGGGCGGTTTTTTTAGTGGAGGGGAGGAGGGTTTTCTTAATATTTTAATCATTAGTTTATTAGTTTTCCATAAGACAAGAAATAGTAATGATAACATGACCAAAAATAGATATAATTGCATGTGAGTTTGAGATTTTGGTTCTAACATCACTTATGATTTCAGTAATAGTGTATATTAATGAAAATGTGTCTATACGGTAAATATATGTATTTTACTATTCACAAAAAATTCATGTATTTCAGAAAAAAAACCCATATTTCACCCTGACCATTTTTCAATGTGTAGAATCTAAAAATTAAATCCATTTTTCAAAAATGATTTTATAAATATGATCAATATAATATTTAAATAAAACCACAATTTTCTCAAAAACAATAATTTTAAAACATTTATTTTTTTATTCCTAGATATAGGTATATCATAATTTTACATAAATCTTAATTATATATTGTCATAGGCAAGGTTACTATTAATTGGTGTATATTACTATTCTTAAAGGTATGTTACTATTCATAAGAAAAAGAAACTATTCACCAAAAATTATGTTGGTCATATTAGACTCCAAATAACTTACTGATCACAACTGTGTTTGTAAGACTTTTGAAATTCAAATCATATAAGTGACAACCTTATGTTTAAAGTTCACATATCACTTAGTAATTCAATATGTCATGATTTCATGTGATTATATGGCATATTTATAAGGAATCAATTTTCATTGAAAAACTTTTGGTTGTTACATTCTTCCCCCATTATGACGTTTCTCCTAAAAATTTTATTTTACCTTCTATTCCATAAATAAGTGTGGGTACTTTTCTTACATTATATCCTCCAGTTATTAATTTTCCCCTTCATACTTATGGTTCCACCACAATACTCTCACCATGAGAGTAAGATTTTTATGTCAAATTTTATCTTTATGATCCAAGATCATCTATGGCTACTCCTCATAAGAAATATCATCCTCCAAATGTACCACCTCTGAAAAGAGTACATGTCACGGATCTGGTATATAATTCATTAAGAGGGATACATAGATGACATCGTGTACTCTGGACATGGTAGGTGGATGTTCCAGTAGATAGGATACACCTCTGACATGATCAAGGATCTAAAAGGGGTCGATGTACCTGGGACTTATCTTCCTTTTATTCACAAACCTCATGACCTTATTCCATGGATATATGCATAGGAATACCAGGTCCCCCATTTTGAACTCAAGGTATCATCGATGATTTTATACATAACTCTTCTGTCAAATTTGGGCTGCCTTAATATTTTATTGAATGGTTTTCCCCTTCTTCACTATTTCATCAACCATTTCAGGTCCTAATAGATTACGCTCACCGACTTCATCCCAATAAAAGGTGTTCGACACCTTTTCCCATAAAGGGATGAATATGGTAACATTCAGATGCTCGAGTGGAAACTATTGTTGCAGGAGAATGAAACCAGTGAAAGATTTTGGTCCCATCATACATTTAATTTAATATAACATTCTCTCAACATGTATTCTAGTGTATGAATAGTTTAATCAGATTTTCTATCAGTTTGAGGATGATAGGTCATACTGAAGTTTAGGTTCATTCATAGATCATGTTGAATACTTTTCTAGAACTTCGAGGTGAATCTTAGATCTCGGTAGTATACAATAGATATTGTTACTCCATGCATCCTTACCACCTCTTTGATATATATCCGTGAAATTTGATCCAATGATAATTCCTCTTGAATTATGATAAATTGATTTGTCTTTGTTAGAAAATCCATAATAACCCATATAGAATTTTTTTCCTCTGGATGTCCTTGGAATTCTAGTGACAAAGTCCACGGTAATGTTATCCCACTTCCATGTTGGTATGGGTAGGGGTTTTATCATCTCCTTAGACTTTTTTCCTCTCACTATTCACTTGTTTAAATACTACGAACTTTAATGTATTCTCAGCAATCTCCTTCTTTATATTGTGCCACCAAAAGTTCTCTCAGATATCTTGATACATCTTTGTGTTCCCTGAGTGGATAGAGATGGTTGATCTATGTACATAATTAAGAAGCACCTTCTTTATCTTTGGATCATATGGTACACATAATTGTGACCCAAATTTTACAAATTCATCCTCATCAATCATGAACTCTGAGGATTTCCTATTTTTAATGGATTCCATCCTTTTTTTAATTTCCATATCTTTTCTTTGAGAATCCTTTATTTTCTCCATGAGAGATGGTTGAGAAATAATTTGAGAAATTGTTGATGATATTCCTACATTAATGATACCCATGTCCATTCTCTGAAAATCTAATAAGATCGGATCATTTTCAATTCTCATCATTGATAAAGATGCGGGATCCTTTATACATAGAGTATCTTACCCCTTGTTTGTCATATCGAGATGGTAGTGGATTGGGAAGTCATATTCCAGGATGAGATCTATCCATTTTCATTGGTACATATTTGTGTGAATATATATTTGACACTCTTGTGGTTAGTATATATCTCAAACATCTATTCATACAGATAATGTCACTATATTTTTTATGAAAAGATCAATGATGAAAATTCCAGATCATGCGTAAGATAGTTTTTCTCATGGATTTCCAGCTACCTTGAGGAATAGGTTACCACTTTATAATTTTTAATTTTCACATTGGCTAACCCCTTCTTTGAAGCATCATTGTACACCACAAAGAGTTATCTATTTGTTGTGAGTGTGAGTATTGGCGTAGTGATAAGCCTATTTTTCACCTCATTAAAATGGCCTTCACATTCTTGAGTCTTGAAAAACTCTACTCCTTCCTATGTCAACTTGGTCATTGGGTTTTAGAATCATGAAAATTTCTTCACAAATATTTGATAATACCCAGCTAGACCAATATATCTATGGTTCTTCATTACAGATGTTGGTCTGGGCCACTCTTTGATTGCCTTTTTCTTGGAAGGGTCCACAGATATCCCTTTGTTGGTGATAACATGCCCCAATAATGATACTTCCTCTATCAAAAACTAACATTTATTGTACTTTTCATACAGCTTCTCCCTTTGCAAAGTCTTTAACACAATATTCAAATTCTCCTCATGTTCCTCCTTTCTCTTGGAGTATATCAAAATATCATTAATAAATAATACCACAAATTTTTCAATTTAATATCTAAAGAGTCTATTCATTAAATCCATGCAAATTGATGGAGCATTAGTGAGTCCTAAGGGCATCACTATGAACTCATAGTTTCCATACCTCATGCAAAAGGTAGTATTGGGAATTTCTTCCTTCCTCACCTTTAATTGGTGATATCTTGACCAAAGGTCCACCTTGGAGAAATAATTATCCCCACGATGCTGATCAAACATGTCATCTATCTGAGGTATGGGATACTTTTTATTTATCATGATTTTATAGAGCTCGTGATAATCAATGTAGAGGTTCATTAAAACATCCAACTTCTTGATGAAGAGGACTAGCGCACCCCACAGTGAATCACACAGGTGTATAAAACCCTTCTCCAGATTCTCTTTTAGATTCTTATTCAGATCTTCCATCTCTATGGTGTCAATTCTATAAGGTTTCCTTGATAGAGGCAGAGATCCATAAATAAGTTCAATTGAGAAATCAACCTCTCGATCAGGAGAGAGTCCATGAGACTTTTTAGGGAATGCATCAGTGTAATCCCTCAACATGGGCATGTCTTCAAGAATGATTTTCTTCTTTGCCTCAATCATTTGAGCCAGATATGCTTGATCATAAGGCATCAATATCCACACTTGATATGATGATTCTAAAGGAGATTTATCTTCCTCATTACACTTGTATTGAATTAGAGGATGCTTCAGGATGTGAATAGTGATCTCCCTTTCCCGATAGTTGATGTTGGATTTGTATATATATAGAAAATTAATTACCAAGATAGTTTTGAACTCCACTAAAGGAAGTATGCCGAGATTTTATGGGAGGTTCAGTCCAAAAATGTTAACCGAGGATGAGTTATAAACGATGTACCCAATAATTTATCCATTCAATTTTCTCATAGATAACTTATCCTCCAAATTTTTTGGTGTTTTTTGAATAATTCTACTAAACTTGAATGGTATGAAAGAATTCATAGAACCATAATCAAATAGTATGATCATTGTTCTTGAATGAATAATTAGTTTACCTATCACCACATCATTGTCTGGCTCCACCTTAGCAGTAGTGATAGCATAAGCTCTTCCTTGTTGCCTTGGAGGTTGTTTTTGATTTCCTCCAACAAACCTTGTCTTAGGGAAATTGTTTTCATAATTTCCATGATCCGTGTAGTTATAACATGACACCACTAGATAATCATTGATCTTAACCTTCATTTCTTATTCAACATTAGCAGGATTTTTCATATCCCTTCTACAGTTCTTGGCTAGATGTCCCAGCCTTCCTCATTTTAAGAAATTACCAGTTCCCTTTAGATAGTTCCTAGGATGCTTCTTCCCACAAATATTACATGTGGGATATTCGGGCTTCTTTACATCATGTGATTTTATTTGTTGAACCACCAATTTTGTTCTCCATTTTTCACTTCTTATCACCGGACCCAAGAGACCACTAGGAGTATCCAATCTCTATTTAAACCTTGAGGGCACAACAGACAATCTCCTCATAACTGTCAAAGTCTCAAATATCTAACACTTTTTGTATACTTGTATTTAGTCCACTAAATAATATATCCACCTTACTTTCAATGTTAATGAAAAATCCAGAGGCATACCTTGCAATCCTTGTAAAGTTTTCTCCATACCCCCCAATGGACTCATCTTCCTTTTACTTGAGTCTGAGGAACTATATTTCCATCTTGAGACAGAGGGTTTGAGGAAAATATTGAAAAACATCCTCTTGAATTCCTCCCAATACATAGAATCAATTTCTTATTTGGACTTTTTAGTCTTAATCAGTGTACACCACTAATCAACTTCCCCCTAAAAATGATAGACCATCAGTACAACTTTCTCTTCTTCTGGTCACTGGAGGACAGAAAATATTTTTTCAATGGAGTTAATTCAATTTACCACGAAGACGGGATGAGATGATCTGATAAACATGGGAGGCATTTTCTTCATGAAAGATTCTATGAAAACATTCACTTTCCTTGTAGGAGGATGGAATTAAACATGATTCAAGATATAATTCATAACATGTGCCAGCTGAGCAAGTACTGTCATGAAGTTTTGAGCACTTGTTCCCATCATACCAGGAATATCATTATGGAAATTTTCACATTACCTATCACATTGACTTTTGTCATATGTTCTTCTATTTACCGCTATAAAATAATAAAAAGATAATAGAATTAAAGGGATTAAATAATTATTTATTGAACATAAAAAGGAAACATTGAACATAAAAGGAAAAACTAGTAATGGAGAAGTATAACCTAACTTTTTATTCCACAGGTTTAAATCTAGGTTATCCTCAATCTATTTCTTAAATTATATTCTTATGGAATTTGTTTCTTTTAATAATATTTTTTTATACTAAAATCATAAATTTATCAAAGAATATCCTTCAGGAGTGTCAAACCAAGAGTGCAACAAGGCCCGTTTTCATGTACCAGTATACCATGGGTCAGATCTGGAACTCCTTGTCAGATATTTCACTCCAATGAACTTTTGTGATAGAGCTACCTCAAACTATTTGTATCGAGATAGATATATATTTTACTGAAAACCCACTAAATCTATACTTACCAAAATTTAGGGATGTTTTCTTATACTTCGTCTCATCCTTAAGGTTTTTACTAAGGTGATCTATTGTTAATCACCAAAAATAACTATACCATTATCTAATACCAACTATAATTACCTGAGCCTCTTAAATATAAAATTAAATGATTTTAATCATAATTATAAATTAGAATACAATCCAAGGAAAGTAAATTCTAGTGTCTTGGAATACTAGGTACATAATCAAACATTAAAAAAACTTTTTATTTAAACTCGATAATGATATCCTATCTTCCATTGTGCTCATACATCTGCATAGGATAACTTGGGAATAAAATGAACAAAGGGATGATTGAAAATACCAGTAAGGGAATAACCATAACAAGAAATCATTATCACATGGGATTTAAGGAATGACATGATGATATAAAAAGGCATGTAACATATGAAATAATAACATATAAACATGGGATCTTTTAAACATTGAATCATAGAAATGTGCTAGAAACATAAACAAGAATTTAGTATGACTCGAGCCTAACTACCAAGATAGATTCCCATAGTAGCACAAGTGAAGGCTAACCACTATGACCAGTGCATGTTGTAGCATAAGCCAAAGCTAATCGCCAAGACCATCACACATAACATCTCATGAGACTTGACTTTACCTAATGAATTGAATCACCATTTGGGGACACCCATTATAAATTTTCATGAATATATTATCCACATAACTAATCATACAAAATCAATCTTGCGTAAACCTAAGTGTTACCCATGGAAATAATTGGGTACCATAATCATGACATAAAGCATAACCAATGGGTGTATCATAAAAGTGTCTATGAAAGAAAAGAATTAGAACATACATGTATACTCATCAAGTAAAATAGTAATATATTAGGGAAAGTTATGTCAAACATAAGTGAAAACATGTAAGACGGACCCTCCGAGCAGGCCACGACATTCTAATGAAGGAACGGGGGTGGTTCTGAAAAATGGTTTTGATGGTCTGGAAATTCATGATGAGGATCATGTGGAGGATGACTCGGGAGATAACGGTATCAGCCTTGTCTCTATGGATAGTTTGGACTGCGCCTATGGGAAAGGTCCCCACAGCCCAAGAAGGAAGAAAGGGATAAAAGGGAATCGTGATGTCGGAAAATGCATTGTGGTTCAGGGGAAAAACCCCCAAGGGTCGCAAAGACTACTCTCACTTGCCAAAACCGATGGAAACTAGGTCGGCCAAGAAAGGTGGGAGTAAGGAAAAAAAGTCCCACTCGACAGGGCAATTGGTGATTCAATCAGAGATGCAGGAGAGATAGAAGAAGAGGTAAGGGAGTGTTTCAAACTCATTATCCACTCTAAGGAAGAAATGACTGGAAAAGATATATGATTGAATGCCTCAAATGAGGACATTATTAGAATTTATGAAAGACAGGTGCAGGTGATAGACACTAAGTATCAACAAGAGTGGATTGAAAAGAAAGATTGGATCATTACCCGGGGTTTCAACCGAGGCATAATCTCCATGGAGGAAATCATTCAGACAATAGACAGACTGGTTTCTCACATCGAAGTCCTAATCAGGGAGGATCCAAACACTTGGGTTGGTATCTTCCAATGGGAATTATATAGAGTGTATCACACAAGTCATCTTATTCTCGTGTTTCGTAATTTTGTGAGATCCTTTAGCACTTAGTGATGTGTCTTGAGAACAATGGTCTCCCACTTACCCTTAAAGTGTCTTTTAATAAAAATTTATATTTGGAATAATGATAAATGCTTGGATTAATTTGGTGATTTTTCTCATAATTAACTTCTTTTTCATTATTATTTTACATCAAGTGTTAAAAGGATTTCAAAAAATAACATAACATAAAAAAATATTTAATAGTCTAGTTCAACCATAAAAATGATTTCATGACCATAATAAAATATGGTAATTGAAATTGATAAAATTTTGTCCTTGAATGTGATAAATTTACACATCTTAGATGGTGTTTCCATTTCTTTCATTTAAAATCAGTGGAAAGTTGAGATTATAATGAATTATCCCCTTATCATAAAGAATTTAAAGTATAATTATGTTACAGGAGATATAAAACCATTTTTGTGGATAGATCTGAGGAAAGGAAACGAAAATAAAAGAACTTGAATGGAAATAAAACAATTGGAAAGAGGAATTTACCACTTCTATTTATCTCCTTTGAGAACCTCTTAAGGGGAGATGTTTTGGTCTTTTGAGGAGACCAAAGGATTTAGGAAATGGGTAAGGATATTGGGAAGATATTTTGGAATAATTTAAGTAAGGAACAAGGCTTGAGTGAAGTTAAGAGAAGAGGGAAGTGTGGGTGGTTTTTATATTGGAGGAGAGGAGGGTTTTCTTAATATATTAAGCATTAGTTTATTTTTTCCATAAGATAAGCAATAGAAATGATCCCATGGCCAAAAATAGAGAAAATTTCATTTAAGTTAGAGATTTTAGTTATTAAATCACTTATGATGTGAGGAATAGTGTATTTAAATTAAAATGTGTTTATACGGTAAATTAATGTATTTTACTATTCACAAAAAATTCATGTATTTCAGAAAAAACCCAAAAATTCACCCCAACCGTTTGTCGATGTGTAGAATCCAAAAATGAAATAATTTTTTCAAAAATAATTTTTAAATATGAACAATTAAATATTTAATTAAAATCAAAATTTTCTCGAAAAACAACAATTTTAAAAAAATTACTTTCTTATTTGAGGATATAGGTATATAATACTTCCACTTGAATATTATTTATAAAATATCATAGGTACAATTACTATTCATTGGAGTATATTAATATTCATAAGTGTATGTTACTATTCTTAAGTGTGTGTTACTATTCAGAAAAAATTAAGTATGTCATATTAGACTCCAAAAAACATATAGATTGCAATCGGGTATTTTAGATTTTCGAAATTTAAATCACAAAAGTGAAAAAATTATGTTTAAAGATCACATAGAACTTATTATTTCATTAGGATTTGATTTCATGTGATTATATGAAATGTTTATAAGAAATGAATTTCCATTGAAAAACATTGGGTCGTTACACACACTGTGTAACTTCGGGCTACATTCCCAGTACTCCTATACTATTCATCTAGAATCAACAGAACTTCCAAGTGAGTTATTTGGATGGTATTCATTAATTATTACCTATATTTGGTTTATATGAGTGATAAAAGAAGTGTGGAATAAGATACCAAAATAATCAAAATATAAGAATGAATTTCTTCAAATTAAAACTAACTTTTAAATAAGTAAATAATAATTAATTCATTAATAATTATAAATTTAACATGACCACTCTAATACCAATTTATGGTTCTAGATGTATTAAAATCTCCTTCTGGTATTATGAACTACTAGAATTCTATCGAATCCAATATATAATCTGCAATTTACATGATGTGAATTTCAGGACCAGTGAATTTTTTTCAAAGAAAATCGAGAAAAATTCTCCAGAACAAGGAGAGGATCTTTTCACATTAATTTATAATTAATTTAAAGTATTAAATGAAATATTACCTCAGTCCTGAGACATTTTGTGATGGTTTTGATCATTTTAACTTGATTGGTGTATCTTTTTTCTTTCATGAGGATCCAATGTAGAGCCCCTCTAGTTATAATCCACATGTACAGATTTTATATCCAAAGAATATCAATGCAATGCCGGGTTCTAGAACAGTTTGTTTACCTTATTAGACTATTCACTATAATTTATTCACATTACTTTATCCCAAATGGCTCTAAGGCCTTATTTTTTATTTTATTATAGATAATCCCCCTTTTAATGGATGAAGGGGGACTCATACATGACCCGTAGGCCAAGTGCACAAGGCCCAAAGGCATACTATGCCCAATAAATGACCTGTAGGACCAACCCACAAGAACTCCCCCTCCCCTAACTGCAACATCATTGATTACCTAGATCCCCACCTTGCATTTCTGATAGGCTAGCATTTCCCCCTACAAAGCCACATGGTGTCTGGTCCCCATACAAAGCTGCATCATTGAGAGGAATGTTTTGTGCAATAATTTGCCTCTACACAATTGGCATAGAAGACTATTTATAGTATATAGGTTAGTGTTTAATAGATAGTTAATTTCACAAGTTCCCATAATAATATATTGAACCCATAGTGGACCCCATTCCATATAAAATAAAAAATATATATATTATTATTTTACCTTATATCCTATAACAAACCCCACAATGATAAATTTTATTTTTATAATCAACTAAATAAATATTTATCATGAGACCTGAAATTAAGTATTTTCATACTCCTCATCATTTATTTAATTATTGAATAAATTTTTCTATAAATTTTATTCATTAAATAAATACGTAAATAAATATTTTCTTCACAATCCAGTGAATAATTATTTATGTAATATTCATCTAACTAAATAAATTATTTAGTTAATAAATAATTGTTTATTATCTTGTTGATAACAATAGATAAATAAATATAATATATCTAGGTAATGAAATTAATACCAAGAAACTTATTATTTATTCAATATTTGTTATTGTCAAATAAATCTTAAATATTCTTTACTTCTCATTCTATAGAATATTATTTATTCCAACTTCTATGTAAAAATAATATTTAACAGATAACAATAGTAGTGCTTTATGTGTAACCCTATAGGCCTCTTCCTCAGTGTAATTAGGTTGGATTTTCTAAAGTACAATATTACTGACTAGTAGTAGGAAAAGTAATCTATAAATGTAGAAGATATGTCTTAGCAATAAAAACCACATAAAAATAGTCAACGCATGATATAATCCATTTTTCATGATATTTTGTTAAGCATGGTTGACACATGTGTCATCAACCTGTGTGATTGATACACCATTCTTTAACTATTATAAATGTACATTTCAATGCATCATGACCATAGAATTTAATTTTATATTATATTTCAGTCATTGGGAGGATATATCGACTTCTATAATGATGGAAGGGACAAATTTATCCCCGTCTTATTAATTAGTTACATATTATTCATGATGTACCCAGTGTACCCTACATCCTTTGAGTATATAGTATATTGGTTTTAGTTTTCCATCAAAGTACATTAGTTATGATAAAAATTAATAATAATCTTAAATTCAATGGTTCATTACAAAACCCCATATATATAAATATCCAATAACACTTCAATGTGTCGATTTCCTATAGGCTGGTTTATTCTCATAGTATCACATCTCAAAGATTTCTAATTCGGTCTTCGTGAGATGAAGTCACATCTGCTTATGTGTACTCACAATTGATAGTATACATAAAATGTATCCAATCATAGAATATTATCCATCCATAGAACAATATTTGAGAATATTTTCATTAAATTTCAGGCTTTTCATCAGAACAGGGAACTATTATGGCCTTATCAAAGAAAATTATACTCTAGGATATTATTACATTAAATTAATATCGAATAATAAAAAATATGTAAAAATATATTTTATTAATATTTAGTTCTTTGAATATATATATATATATATATATATATATATATCTGTGTGTGTGTGTGTGTATAATATAAATTACAAATATTTGGTTCTAGAACACCAAATCCAAAAGCCACCCAGTCTAATACACCATAGAGTTCTTGGATCTACAATGTATGAACACATTAAAATTATAAGACAAAACCTAGTGATATAAAGTTTATCATAGTAAGTTATCTAGATGGTTTCAAGGGTTAAAAATTATGTAAATATAAACTTGGATATCATAAATGAACCATTAGTAGTGATGTTATACTCCATGAGTCGAGTTTTCCTAAAATTATGATTGTTGAGTCAAGTGATGTTGGTAAACCCTGACCATTGGGTGTTGTTGTTGGTTCGTAGTCTCAAGATCAGTATGAACTGGTGAATATTTCCAATAATACCCCTTATAGACTCAAATTGAGTATGCTTCTTATTCTAAATTGGGGATAGGGTGAGGTGATGTCTTAGAGAGTATCAACTGAACTGATATAGAGTTAGGAGAACTTTATCCCTCCCACTCAATTATACCATACTCAAGTGGTTACATATGAGTTTAATGTTACTTAGAACATAAATAGTGATAAACCAAAAAAAAATTAATCAAGCTATGATGTTTAAATAATAATGAATGTGGCTAGTTTCCCTGAAATATTTAATGAATACCCTTCTTTAATAATAAGACATGGGATGTTGTGACCGAACTATAAATTTAAAAGATAAATGGTTGAAAATGGATAATTAAAAGGATAGAGAGTAATAAATGGTATGTAAAAATTACATAAAAATTAAGGCTAGTTGCTAAGGGATCCCTTCAATATAAAGGGATAAACAATAGTGAGGTTTTTTCCTTGTTATTAAGCTTTCATCTATTAATATTCTTCTTTAGTTTGTTGTTAAGAATTATTTCCAAATTGAATATTTAGTTGTTAATATTTATTTTTTACATGGAAAAATTGAAGAAATAATTTAAATGAACCATCCTAATAGATTTTTCAAATATTTAATTACTAATCAAATATATATTTTTTAATTGTACAAGTGTGTTTTTAAGAAATATTCAAGATAATAATATTGAAATTTTTATTCATTTATTGTTGAAAATGGTTTTAACAGAATTAAATATGATGAATGTGTTTACTGTGAGCGTGTTATGAATGAAATAATTTTTTTTATATTCTTATGAAATTATAGTTATATATAAAAACATGAGGTTGATTAATCATATAAAATTATAACTCAATTTTTTGGAAAAGAAATATTTGGTATTGCAAAAAATTAGTCCAGGATTAGAAATCATTAGTCATAGGGAGGAGGGAACCCTATATATATCACAAAATGATTATATTAATAATGATTTAAAATATAATATATTTGATCACATTGAACCTGTAATAATATCTTTGGGACAATAATTTATGTTTTCTTGTAGTCACTACCCTATTACGATAGCCGATGTAGATTTCATGAATAAGATTCCACATTCTAGTATAATAGAAGGAATTATGTGTCCAATGGTTTGTTCAATACCAAATACTAATTTTACATGTGTACTAGGATGTCACGACCCGTCCTCAGGGCCTGTGCCATGACTACCCCAAGCCCGCCTTCCATAGGCCAGGGGCTGGCGACTAGCACCAAAGGCGTAATTCCTAATAACTGGGAAGGCATTGCCTTTATAAAAGTAAACAAACACCACAGAGTACAAGTGGAAGTAATACACTAAGTACAAAAGGAAGTTCTAAAAACTAAATGGGCCAGAATACAAACCCAATCAAAAGTAAAACTACAACTGAACAAAATTACAACAGAAAAAGACAACAACTGGAAGAAAGGTAGCAGCTCCTGGGTCGTCCTCCTCAGATCCTACCTGAAGGGTAGGTACAGATAGCGTAGCTCCTGGATAATCCACCACAGATCCTACCTAAAGGGTAGGTACAGATAGCACAGCTCCTGGATCGTCCACCACAGATCCTACCTGAAGGGTAGGTACAGATAGCACAGATCTGGGATCGTCCACCACGGATCCTACCTGAAGGGTATGTTCAGATAGTGCAGCTCCTGGATCATCCACCATGGATCCTACCTGAATGGTAGGTGTAGATAGCCTCCACAATGCCCTTGCTCGTCAACCTCCTCCGAGTATCATCTCACCGTGAAGTCCACCTCCAAATACTGACTCGTCGTGAGGTCCACCTCTGGGTACCGTCCAGTCTTCGAACACTCGGCCTCCGTCCGCACTGCCCGTCGTCTACAACCAACACAACGAGGTGCGGGCATAGCCCATGCAGGGGTGAGTATAACGATACTCATTAGGGACCCCAAGACCCTCAAGGTCTCTCTAAATCCAACAAGGATAACCACAAGGTAGAAACACAACAGATAACCCTTCTTAGGTATAAGCCCATACTTATACCTAAGTTATCAAGTAACCAATCTCAATCATGAGGTAAACACAAAGGTCATGAAATCAACGGATAACCACTACCTAGGTATATGCCCATACATATACCTAAGTTATCAAGTGACCCATCTCAATCATGAGGTAAACACAAAGGTCATAGACTCAGCTCAAACTAGGATTTTCATTATGAAAATTGTAACTGCTGAAGTGCCCCGTCTCTGGAGTGTACAGTGGTCCTGTCACGACTCTGAGGTACTTCTCACTAACTTAAGACTGCTGAGGTACTCCTCCGGCCGAGTACCGCAGGTCAGCCACCAAAATACAGTAGTGCTTCCCACTGGGGTATGCCACCCAAACACAGTAGTGCACACCCCCTAATAGCCTGTAGAGGTACTCTCCGAAAGAGTACCGCGGGTCTTCACTATCACACAGTAGTGCTCCATCCGCCATGGTTCTGCACCCAAACAAAGTAGTGCTCCGTCCACTAGGCTAGTCGACTCACTCCAAGTCGAGTCGGTCAAGCAGTCATCAGGTCTAAGTTGGCTACACGGTCTCCATACTCCGTACGCTCGTCTCCAGGAGGGTTCTCTCCACGATCTACAGGTCGATACTCCAAGTATCTCAAAGTCCCACGAAGAAGTATCTCAAAGGACTGCCTCGTCGTAGGGGTCTCAACACAATAGACGGCGCGTCAATCAGACTCTCGGTCTGTGAGTTATTAGCCTTTTCGTCCTAGGGGCCCAGTTGGTTTCATGTACGAACCAACCTGGCCGTATCTCAACTGTACCCCGAACTCTCATAGGTTATACTCATAGGGACCGTTTCTCAAAGTGATCACCAATGCCGCTGACGGTTCATCAAACGGACGTCCGGTCTGAAAAATATCAGCTTTTCCGTTCTAGGGGCCCGGTTGGATTTCGGGTATAATCCAACCCGGCCACTATCCAACTACAACCAAACCTCGGGCAAAGAATTCAAAAAGTTTCGTCTCATCAAGAGGATTCCAACAAAGTCGATGGCACGTCAATCGGACGTCCGGTGCTCAAGATATATCCATATCTGCTTCGAGGACCCGGTTAGTCTCGTGTTCGAACCAACTCGACTATGCCAAAAGTTCTCCGAAACCTTGAATGTAATATACCGAAACGGCCTTCTCGATCCAAGGATCGCATTGCAACTGACGGTGCATCGATCGAAGGTTCGTAGCCCTAGTTATGGGCATTTGAACGGAAACTGCCCGAAAACAGGGGGTTCGGGCCTGGTCCCACCCTGCCCAAGACCCCCCCCCCCCCCGGGTCGGCCCGAACCGGGTCGACCCCTTCCGGGTCCAGGTCCGGCCCACTTGGGCGCGACCCGGCCCGGCCTGGCGCTGGCACGGCGCGGCGCCCGCATAGCCAGCGGGTGCAGGGGGGTTACAACCCCCCGCGGATGACGAACCGGCGCAGCTTAAAGCCGCAGCGGTTCTTGTTCCGGCGGTGCGCCGCTACCGCCTTCCGCGGACCACCGGACGTGCTCTGGTGGTCCATTTTGCTCACTACCTTGGCCAATGGTCCTCCCAGGACCCGACCTTCACTGCGGATGCTTCAAAATGACTTTGAGGCCCCGTTTGTCGTCACCCATCAATCCGCGCACAACGTTCAACCATCGGAGTCTTCGAATCGCCTCTACTGCCCCGACTCCAGTCGTGGTTTCGTTCGGTCTCAACAGCGCGGCGCGACGGTGCTACACATCCTTTCCGTAATTCTCCATGTTTCTTGTGCGGTGTCATTGCATCGCGCCACCTTCGTTCGTGCCGCAACATAATCAAAAACAAGGGGGAGGAGGGTCGGTCGTGTTTATGCGGTCCGACCTCCTCCCGTTATAATGATAGCAACCATCCAACAAATAGAAGTTGACGTAAGGAAAAGAAAACAATTAACCCCAACATCAACCCACATGAATGAATGATCCATGGATCAACTTGGAAATGGTTGGTCCGCGCTCGTCGTTCTTTTCTCAAAGATAAAGAGAATACCAAAGAGATTCTCCTAAACCCTCTTAAATAAAAAGAATCATACCAATATTTCCAACCAGAAAAATAAAACATTCACGGATCAACTTAATGATGAGTTGATCCGGGTTCTTTGTTTTAGAAGGAACAACCAAGGGAATAATACCATTCTCAAATTAATCCCACTACCTCGATAATGAGTTGACGATCGAAGAGCATTGCGGAAAGCGGCATCGCGGGGTGGTTTCGATGATGGTGTTGGCGTGCGTCAAAGAAAGGGAAAGCTTCGTCAATCGTCAGAAGAGAGGAAGTCAGGGTAGATGTCGGCGTTCTTCGCGTTCTCCAACGAAGAAGATGAACTCTATCTCCTCCAATCCCCCAATACAACGATCCATCTCCCAATAAAATAAGTCACTCTTATTTTATTAAAGCATGAAAAGTATTTGAAAATCCAAAATTCAAAACAACTCACCTCATTAATAAAACTTGAGTTGTTAAATTGAATTTTGTATTAAGTTGGCATCATAAATGTGAAGAAGGAAGTCACATCATTAAAAACAAGGGGGTTTCAAGGGAAAGAGTTAAGGGGGTTAGGGAATATGAAGGGGTGGGGTTGGTGTGGGCCCCACCTCACCTTTATCTTCACTTGGATAGTTTCCCAACTTCCACACATAGGTTAAAACCAACTAGGCTAGAAATAAAATTAGAAAACAATTTTATTTAATTCTTCACTTAAACCTCAAATTTTAAACAACTCTTCCCGAGAAAACGCACCTTTGGAAAAGGTCTCCTTAAGAAAACATTGGTGCTGAAGTTCCATCGGTGCCCTCAGATTTTGATTCTGAGCACCGGTTCAAAAGTTAGAAAAACCCGCTCATTCGTTCACTGAACGTACCTGAGCTAAACTTCAGAAATTGATTCTGGGCACATCGGGTCTCGGAATCAGGTGCTGTCAGAAACTGCGTTCTTGTAAAATCCAAAAGAAATTAAGAAGAAATTTTCCTTTAAATTTCTGGGTCTTTAAATTACTCCCACCTCAGGGATTTATGTGCCCGTAAATCTTTAACACAAACTAGGGATACAAAAGTGGTACTGAGAACGCATTTAATCCTTTTGCTCCCAAGTGCTCCCTTGGAGGTTCCCGCGCTGCCAACGAAAATGAACAAGAGGAATCGACCGTCCTCATAGGACCCACTCCTGCCGATCCTCAACCTCTACTGGAACCCCAAAAAAGTCACCCCATCACCAATGTCCATCTCCCCATGGTCGATGATATGCGTCGGTTCAAGCACGTATCTCCCCAATTGAGATACGTGGAAGACATCGTGCACCCGGTGCAACTGAGGTGGAAAGGTCAAGCGGTAAACCACCTCGCATACCCAGCTGAGGACCTAGAAAGGTCCATTGAACCTTGGAGATATCTTGCAGCCTCGGCTACATCTCCGTAAACCTCATCGAGGTGAGACCCGTATAAGAACGTGGTCGCCATCCTGAAACTCTAGAGGTCTCCCTTTCATGATTAGAACTGAAACTCAAAACTCATGCTTCCACGTGGGTGAAGTTGGGCGACTCAAGAGTGATCGGATACACCTTTCTATGCACGAGTTTATCCTGTGATGTCCTGGGTTTCCTTTTCGCCGACCAAGGAAAACCCATCCCGACGTTTGCCTAATACTGTCAATTTGAGTATAAACAGTGATTTCCCATCCATACCCAAACTAACATCGTAAGGCCTCGACGCTGCCACCAAGAGGTCCCAACCAAGACTCTCGCCTCAAGGGTCAGGTCACACCGTCGGCGTAAGTGTGACTATCGAGTCTCCTCCAAAAGGTATCTTCAGACGTAAGGGTCAAGTCAATGGCTTAACCAGAAACTCTAGGTCTAGGACTAGATTCATGGAAGGATGGGATGATTCGTATCGATGTCTGTGTCTACAGAAGCTAGTAGAAGACAAATTCCGCACTTCGAATCATCCTTAGAGCCCTTTCGGTTGCACTTCTTGACCGTATGCAGCTACTCTTTTTCCCTGCCCTCCAGCTCCCGGAGCCTGGAGGGGACAACAAAGGCGGGTGATTGTAACATGTCGAAAAGTACACCACCCCATGCTGCTCTCTTAGCTTTACTTTCACACCTGCTACTCTGCAGATTCATCTTTCCTTGACACTTCCTCTTCTTGAAACATTTTACATGTCCATGTCTCTGTGACTGACGCCAGTTCGCATCTTCCCACTGCTAACATTCACTGGCTATATTCGTTCAGCCAAAGTACTTTCAACCTCAAGGTTCTCTCTAGCACCCTAACGTGAGTAGGATTTCATAGAGGAAAAAGGTGCTGGTTTGAATGTCCATAAACACACCACACTCTGAGGTCCGAGCTCTATAGCACTGATCGAATCATATTCATCGAGTACCCGGAATGTTTGGTACGCCTCGATGAATTCTCAACTACCGACACGTCATCCTGCCAAAGTTGTCTAAGCTCTAGAAAACTCTCTGCTACCTCCTCAAGGCAGTCCTCAACCGCCTGTGAGTCAGGTTCACCTCGGAACTTGATGGTATCCGATGTTGGAACACGTATAAGGCGGTAAGCCTACATGTGTCACCTACCGGTACCGCCGGTTGTAACTGCTGACCAACGGGTAGTGATGTATAGCTGACACACTACCCGAAGGCACTATCTCAGGCATCGGTCCACATACCGAAGCCTCATCACTATGTGGACCATACTCATGGTCATTCACTGGAAAATACTAGTAGCCAAGTCCACCATCCACTCCACTGATGTCTCAGCTAGGCGGAAAACTCTAGCAATTGCCTCCAGCCAGTCCTCTCCTGTTTGGGAATCCGCCTCGCCTCGTAACCTCGGAGGCCTCTGCTGCTAGAACTCGTTCAATGTGCTCAACCAGCGTGCACAGTTCGCTAGTATGGATGGTGGCATCTACTGCCCAACAGGTGGTGGTTCTGCTGGTACACCACCCAAGGGTGCCAACATAGTAAAAAGGGACCCGCACCAGATCCTCGTCGCTCGGTGGGTCGTCATCGTGAACTATCTCAGTTCTCCAACTAACTTTTTGAATGGAGACATCCTGAAGAAATACGACACGGTAAAATGATTTATACCTGGTGAGCTGACCTGGTTTGAGCAAACTTTAAAACTTTTGGAAACACACACGCAATCAGTGTTTTCGTCCACAAAGTCGGAAATCAGAAGTTAGGGTCCTGGTGTATGGATACGTCGGCCGCCGCACCAACACTGGACTCCCTGAACTGAAAACCACACTCGGTAACCTTAACGTTATTGCTTCAGAGAAAGAAATTGTCAGATTTATAAGTTATGGGATAGAACTGACTCCTCTGATACCAATTTGTCACGACCCGTCCTCGGGGCCCGTGCTGTGACTACCCCAAGCCCACCTTCCATAGGCCAGGGGCTGGAGACTAGCACCAAAGTCATAATTCCCGATAACTGGGAAGGAATTTCCTTTATAAAAGTAAACAAACACCACAGAGTACAAGTGGAAGTAATACACTAAGTACAAAAGGAAGTGCTGACAACTAAATGGGCCAGAATACAAACCCAATCGAAAGTACAACTTCAAGTGAACAAAAGTTCAACAGAAAAAGACAAAAGCTGGAAGAAAGGTAGAATCTCCTAGGTCTTCCTCCTCGGATACTACCTGAAGGGTAGGTACAGATAACGCATCTCCTGGATCGTCCACCACGGATCCTACCTGAAGGGTAGGTACAGATAGCGCAGCTCCTAGATCGTCCACCACGGATCCTACCTGAAGGGTAGGTACAGATAGCCTCCACAATGCTCTTGCTCATCAACCTCCTCTGAGTATCATCTCTCCTTGAAGTCCACCTCTGGATACTGACTCGTTGTGAGGTCCACCTCCGGGTACCGTCCAGTTTTTGAACACTCGGCCTCCGTCAGCACTGCCCGTCGTCTGCAACCAACACAATGAGGTACGGGCATAGCCCGTGCAGGGGTGAGTATAACGATACTCAGTAGGGACCCTGAGACCCTCAATTTCTCTCTAAATCCAACAAGGATAACCACAAAGAAGAAACACAATAGATAACCCTTCTTAGGTATAAGCCCATACTTATACCTAAGTTATCAAGTAACCCATCTCAATCATGAGGTAAACACAAAGGTCATGAAATCAACGGATAACCACAACCCTGGTATATTCCCATACATATACCTATGTTATCAAGTGACCCATCTCAATCATGAGGTAAACACAAAGGTCATAGACTCAGCTCAAACCAGGATTTTCATTATCGAAACCGTAACTGCTGAAGAGCCCCGTCTCTGGAGTGTACAGTGATCCTGTCACGACTCCGAGGTACTGCTCACTAACCTAAGACTGCTGAGGTACTCCTCCTGTCGAGTACCGCGGGTCAGCCACCCAAACACAGTAGTGCTTCCCTCCGGGGTATGCCACCCAAACACAGTAGTGCACACCACCTAATAGCCTGCAGAGGTACTCTCCAGACGAGTACTGTGGGTTTGCACTATCACACAGTAGTTATCCATTCTCCATGGTTCAGCACCCAAACAAAGTAGTTCTCCGTCCACTGGTCTAGTCGAATCACTCCAAGTCGAGTCGGTCAAGCAGTTTTCAGGTCTCAGTCGGCTACATGGTCTCCGTACTCCGTATGCTCGTCTTTGGGAGGGTTCGCTCCATGAGCTACAGGTCGATACTCCAAGTATCTCAAAGTCCCATGAAAAAGTATCTCAAAGGACCGCCTCGTCATAGGGGTCTCAATGCAATAGATGGCGCGTCAATCTGACTCCCGGTCTATGAGTTATTAGCTTTTTCGTCCTAGGGGTCCAGTTGGTTTCATGTGCGAACCAACCCAGCCATATCTCAACTGTACCCCGAACTCTCATAGGTTATACTCATAGGGACCGCTTTTCAATGTGATCACCAACGCCGCTGACAGTTCATCAAACGGACGTCCGGTCTGAAAGATATCAGTTTTTTCGTTCCAGGGGCCCGGTTGGATTTTGGGTGTAATCCAACCCGGCCACTATCCAACTATATCCAAACCTTGGGAAAATTATTCCAAAAGTTCCATCTCATCAAGATAATTCCAAAAAAGTCGACGGCACGACAATCGGACGTCCGGTGCTCAAGATATATCTATATCTGTTCTGAGGACCCAGTTGGTCTCGTGTTCGAACCAAGCCGACCATCTCCAAAGTTCTCCGAAACCTTGAGTTTAATATACCGAAACAACTGTCTCGATCCAAGGATCTCATTGCAACTGACGGTGCGTCGATCAGAGGTCCTTATCCCATGTTATGGGAGTTTGAATGGAAACTTCCTGAAAATAAGGGGTCCGGGCCCGGTCCGACCCAGCCCGAGACCCCCCCCCCCCGGGTCGGCCCGAACCGGGTCGACCCGTTCCGGGTCCGGGTCTGTCCCGCATGGGTGCGGCCCAGCCCGGCCTAGCGCTGGTGCTGGTGCGGCACGACACCCGCGTGGCCAGTGGGTGCAGGGGGGTTACAACCCCCCGCGGATGACGAACCGGTGCGGCTTAAAGCCGCGGCGGTTCCTGTTCCAGCGGCGCGCCGTCGCCACCTTCCGTGGACCACCGGACGCGCTCTGGTGGTCCGTTTTGCTCGCCGCCTTTGCCAATGGTCCTCCTGGGACCAGACCTTCACTGCAGAGGCTTCAAAATGACTTTGCGGCCCTGTTTGTCGTCACCCATCAATCTGCGCACAACGTTCAACCAGCGGAGTCTTTGAATCGCCTCCGCAGCCCTGACTCTGACTATGGTTTCGTTCGGTCTCAACGGCGCGGCGCGACGGTGCCACGCATCCTTGCCGTAATTCTCCATGTTTCCGCGCGGTGTCATTGCACCACGCCGCCTTCGTTCGTGTCCCAACATAATCAACAACAAGGGGGAGGAGGGTCGGCCGTGTTTGTGCAGTCCTACCTCCTCCCGTTATAATGATAGCAAGCGGCCAACAAATAGAAGTCGGTGTACGTCAAAGAAAACAATTAACCCCAACATCAACCTGCACGAATGAACGATCCGCAGATCAACCTGGAAATGGTTGGTCTACGCTCGTCGTTCTTTCCTCAAAGATAAATAGAATACCAAAGAGATTCCCCTAAAACCTCTTAAATAAAAAACATCTTACCAATATTTCCAACCACCAATATAAAACATTCGCGGATCAACTTAATGATGATTTGATCCGGGTTCTTTGTTTTAGAAGGAACAACCAAGGGAATAATACCATTCTCAAATTAATCCCCCTACCTCGATAACGAGTTGACGATAGAAGAGCGTCGTGGAAAGCAGCATCGCGGGGTGGTTTCAATGATGGTGTTGGCGTGCATCAAAGAAAGGGAAAGCTTCATCAATCATCGGAAGAGAGGAAGCCAGGGTAGACGTCGGCATTCTTCGCGTTCTCCAACGAAGAAGACGAACTCTATCTCCTCCAATCCCCCAATAAAACGATCCAAATCCCAATAAAATAAGTCCCTCTTATTTTATTAAAGCATGGAAAGTATTTGAAAATCCAAAATTCAAAACAACTCACCTCATAAATAAAACTTTAGTTGTCAAATTGAATTTTGTATTAAGTTAGCATCGTAAATGTGAAGAAGGAAGTCACATCATTAAAAACAAGGGGGTTTTAAGGGAAAGAGTTAAGGGGGTTAGGGAATATGAAGGGGTGGGGTTTGTGTGGGCCCCACCTCACCTTTATCCTCACTTGTATAGTTTCCCAACTTCCACACATAGGTTAAAACCAAATAGGATAGAAATAAAATTGCAAAAACAATTTTATTTTATGCTTCACTTAAACCTAAAATTTTAAACAACTCTTCCCGAGAAAACGCACCTTCGGAAAAGGTCTCCATAAGAAAAAATCGGCGCTGCGGTTCCATCGGTGCCCTCGGATTTCGATTCCAAGAACTAGTTCAAAAGTTAGAAAAACCCGCTCGTTCGTTCACTAAATGTACCCGAGCTAAACTTCGGAAATTGATTCCGAGAACACTGGGTCTCAGAATCAGGTGTCGTTAGAAAATAAGCTCTTGTAAAATCCCAAAGAAAATAAGAAGAAATTTTCCTTGAAATTTCTCGGTCTTTACATAGGAGAAAATTTATGGGAAAACCTAAGAAACCACACTCATAGCCTTTTAAATTGATCCTTAATTATGTTTCAATGTCTTCTAATTTATGCATTAGATATAGTAAAAATGATTGTTATTATGGTGAAATTATTATGTTTATTGATTATGATTATGATACCAATATAAACACTTATAAATAAATTATTAGTTTTTTATTTTCTTGTGGTGGGATTGTTTAATTGAAATGTAATGTGAATTTAGTGATTTCACACTCCACTATTGAGGAAGAACACATTTTTTTATTGAATACATTAAAAATATATTTAGTAAAAAGGTTTAATTAATGATTTGTATTAATCTATTTCTAGTGAAGTTATACACCATGCTAGTTATTCTTTCATACATTTTTCGAATAACTCTATTTTCCAAGGTAGATTGATGCATATAGATATTAGAATTTAATTCTTTTTGGATGTTATTGAATTTGGGACAATTTTTGTCATAAATTTAAATTCTATTGATAATATGGATGATAGTTTCATAAATCCTTACCCTTATATAATTTTAATCATTTTTTGAGTTTAATTAATGTTATCCAATTTCAATAGAAGAGGTTTCAAGAACAACATTGTAAATTTTATCATTTTAATGTTAAGGTGTATATTTTTTTGTAATTTATGATATATGATTCATTCTTATTTATTTCAAATGTATTTAGGTTTCTATTCATGTTGATTTTGATTAATTTTGTTCCTACTACATTGAATTTTTTCACTTGTTACTACATTATGTAGTTTCTCATGGTTGTACACTTCTGTTTGTAAACCCTTTTACTTATCCTATCATTTAAACTTGTATTTAGGATATTATTTTCCTTTTAGTGAGTTTAATGAGGTTAATTGAAAATTTTGATCCAATGATCACCCACATTTATGTATTATTTTTTTATTGTGTTTATTATATCTCATGGTTTTTTGGAAATCAAAATCTCACTCTCATGACCTATGAAAAGGAGACACATTCCCCCTCTAGTTGTGCTATGTTTTTTATGTGAATAACAATTTTAATCTAGGATATTAATATTTTTCTCATCCCATGTAACCTTTATTTATTATGAATTCTACATTATATAGGTTCATGATATCTTTACAACTTTCATCTTTAAAGTTTGACTGAGATACCACATCCATTATAATTTTTTTGGCACAAGATAATTGGAAACTTCTATGTTTTTTGTGATATATCAAGGGGAAGAGAAGGAAATCAGGTTCTGACTTGTTTTTTCTAAATTATGTTCTCTATTATGAACCTCTATAATTATTTATAAATTTAAGAATATATTTCAAGGAAATGAAAACATATTAGGTCCTATACTATGACACCATGATCTTGGAGGTTGTAGACTCCACACCTTCCATTTTAAATAGATTTTGGTGTAGAAATACAGTAATATAAGAGATTTAATTTTTGTTATTAATGTCTTATATTGTATCCTCTATTGTATGTGAATGTGTGAGTCCAAATAAAAGTGTATGGTGCTAACTCATTATGATTTAGTTTACCACTTCCACTAGGTTTAGTAAGGTTGGCCCCCTCAAATTGTTTCTCTAGTCTTTCTTTATTTAATGTATTTCCAGCCTTCAGTTCTTTAGTATTAAAATTTTCTTGGTTTTTGTGTTTTCATCATGTATATAGGTTAAATTATAACCAAATAATGTTACATATTTTTGTTTTCTACTGCTTTCATTTTTTATTTCAAAAATAATGTTCATCTGCTAAAATGGATTCATGGTTTTTGTAATAAAATTAATTTTTCTAATCATTTCATAATCCATAAAAATGAATAAGTGGATTATTAATGGTTCTTGAGGATAATCACTTCAAAAAAAAATTCAGAAACATAAAAATAATCTAGTATTTAAATTTTATTAACCAAGATAGGATGTATTCACCCATGTGATGGGTATATGAAATCAAATCCCTCAGTTGAGTTTTAACTAAGTAATTTCGTAACCATAAAACTATAATTACATGTAATGTAATTATTTAAGTTTAAATTCTAAAACAAACTAACAAAATGAGATAATATGTACATGGTTGACATTAACAACTTCATTTGCTTAATCTATTGGGAAAAAACAAGGATCATAAATAACAGTTTATTCTAGATGAAGGGTAAAAGGGATAATTTGGAAGAAGAACAACAAAATAATATTTATCTGTTCATAGTATAATCACTATGCCCATAGATAGTTAGAACAGAAATAACTATATCTAAGATCTAATTACAGGGTGCACAAACCAGTTACCAAAACCTTAGCTTGAAATGAGCCCATATAGTAACATGGTTCTAAAATAATATGCATTTATATAGTGTCAAATCTACATGGTTGGTATGAAATGATACCATAATAATAGCATTCAAGTAAAAATATCTACAATAACCTAGTTAGTAAGGTACTTGCAGCTATAAAAATCTATTGATTTCCACAATACTATAGTCCCATGAGAGTTTTGAACTAGTGTAAAATACGTGACATAATAATTTGTACAATATTCATCTGATGGATCAAGCTCCACCATTTCAACAATCTCCCACTGTGAGCTTAATTCAAAAAACAAACCTCCTTCTATGGTTTCATCTTTAGTCAATTTACTTAATTTTTCCTCCTCCTCTTTTTCACTCTTCAATGGGTTCTTTTTAATAAGAGGTTAAATTTCAAGATGAAAATTAATGAAATACCAATTAAATTCCATTCCATTCTCTAAAAATTTACTTCCTTATTCTACCTGTCATCGTATATAAATTAGTGGAGACCAATAGAGGCACGATGGTTCCTATTATTCTCAGTCACCATCAGTTTTGTTAACATATATGATATATTAGTGGTTTCAAAAATCATTTATAATGTCAATATCTCATCATATATTATCCCTATGATAAATTGGAACTTCAACTAAACATTATTTGAACAATATTGGAACTCTATGTTCGTTGTAATATTTATAGCACTAAGACTATCACATGTCAATAATATTTTCTCTCAATTTCTATCCAGGTAATCCAAAAAGTTATTTAGTAAAATCATCTCCTTCCCAACTTTTATTGTAAGAATTTAATCAAACTTTATGGTAGATAGTATATCTGTCTTTGAGAATTTAGATATCCATATTACTATAATTCATCCACATGTAAACAAATAACATGTGGTACTCCTCATACTGCTGACATCTCCTCCAAGGTTAGTACCCAATACCCCTATAAAGACATTCCTTTTAAAAATCTCAATGATATATCCTTTATTCCATTGAAATACCTCAATATATACTTCAAAAAATCTCAATATATCCTTTAAAGTTTGTCCATATACCTTATAGATATCATACAACATGGGAAATATTAGGTTAGGTACAATCCATGGCATACATAAAACATCAAAAACTAATTCATAAGTAACTATTTCCATGAAATAAACATATTCTATCATCTTGAGTGTTTTCTACTTCAACAATAAAAAATTATTTCCATAGTAATAAATAATATCTTTTCTTCTATCATACTAAATATTCTCAAAACCATTCCAAATTAGTTATCATGTGATAATATCTAGGTTCCAGCTACACTATCTATCTTGATCTTCATCCACCAAAATCATACTAGCTTCTCCACATTCATTCATCTCAAATTCCACAATTAATCCCCCTTTCATCTCATCAATAATAAACATACATGATCCTTAAATGACTATTTCATCCACATATATAAGAAAATAAAAAGATTCATCACATAAATACTTGAAATACTAGCATTGATCTATTAAATGCAATTTTTATGCATTTTTACTAATGAAGGCCTGAAAATTATTGTTCCAATTCTTAGGTGATTTCATTAACCCAAATAAAATTATTTGGATTTATCACAATAGGTATTCCTCTCCCGACTCAAAAACAATATAAATTTCCTCTAAAATCTCCATGAAGGAACACTATCTTCATATCAAGTTATTCAAGAAGTAAGTCCTCTGATGTAACAATACGAATAACCACCTAGATGGTGGTAGTATTCACTACATGTGAGAAACTTTTTGTGAAATATACTTCTTCATTATATTGAAATCCATTATTCACCAGCCATCCTTGCATCTCCTCTTACCATCACGTTCTTCCTTGACCCAATATACCCATTTATACTCTAATACTTTCTTTTATTGTGAAAAATGAGTTAAATCCCACGTATTGTTATCATTAAATGAATAAATTTCAAACTTCATATCCATCTACCCCATTCGTGATTCTTACAAATTCATATCATCTTCAAATAATTTGGGATATCCATAATTAGTTGATAAAAAAATTAGGGATGATTAAAACCTCTGCACATATATTTTCATCCTTATTTATCTCTTCAACTACACTTGAGGAGTGGGATCCATTGGTTCTATTGTCACATGCTCTTGTACACCTTCAAGCTCCACTTACTCTTAAAACCTTTATTATTTAATCCCACCATTAGTTTCAACTACATAATAATGCTTATATATGGATCCTTCATTAAATATCATATTCTAGATTTTGATGATCTATTACCAGAACTGATATCCAAAATCCTCTAAATTATATCCAATAAATAATCCTTTTTTGATTTTTCATAAATTTTATCACATACATTAGATTCTATATTTACCTATTCAGAAGAAAACATGACTCATAAATGAGATAGTATCTCCTCCTTTCCTGACCAAAAATCCTCAGGTAGACATTAACTCATTGGAATAGATGGACCCTTATTGTTAAAATAAATATCCATATTCACAACCTCTTCTCAGAAGTTCATGGGTAATCTTGATTGCAACCTCATAATATTCAAATTTTAATCTAATATCTTATTAATCCTCTTACCCACACCATTTTATTTTGGAATTTCAAGAATATTTGTCTCCCAATAAATTAAATTATTCACACAAAATTCCTTAAACTTGTACTATCATACTTTACTTCATTGTAATACCCCAAGAATTTTAGCATTGGTCCCGGATCATTCTCTAGACTAGTTATCCACTTTTAAAACACAGTAAATACATCAGATTTTTTTTAGAAAGTAAAATCATACCTTTTTTTATTCATTGATAAATTGTGTATGATATTATGACCCTCTAATGTAATCTATGGGCGTGGGACCAAAACAATTTGTGTATGCCAGGTCAAGAATCATGGATTTCAATGTTCTGCCTCATTTTATAAAATATAACTTATTCTTCTTACCAAATAGAAAATATTAACATAGTTCAACTACCACTGACTTCAGATCTACCTGCATTCCTTTTGTGTCTAGCACATTCATCCCCTTATCACTCATATGGCCTAACCTGTGATGTTATAGTTGAGAACCCCTAAAATATATTTTTTGAAAACAACTCTGTATAATTTTATTTCATATTATATAGGGATATATTATTTTATTTATGATTTATAACTATATATGCCTCAATATTTTTTCATGAAACACCATGGAACATAGTACTAAATGATGAATACAAAAGATTCCCAAAAGAAATAATATTTATTCTCAATCCAAAAATATATCACTCATACTCTAGAATGAGAAAACTCTCACTATTGATTTTAACTCATGCACCACCATTTCTCATAATCTGAAAGGGTTCCTCATCAATAAGTTATGCCATTATAGAATTTATAGAATCATAATTAATCAGAAACCCATTCTATGAAGTGGACAGTAATGTTCCCCAATATTTTAATATCCAAGACTCTATAGGGATATCCACACATAGAAACAACACATCAACAATTAATTTAGATTTTTTGTTTGTAGCACTAGTTTTTGGAGTCATCTATTTACCTCTGCACACTTTATTTTCATGTCTTTTCCACAACCCTGGTATGTTGGACCAGCCCCCTTTCTCTTATCCCAACTAATTCCTATTGATATATATCCCATTCATTAGTTATATAACTAAATTCATTTGATGATTCCTTCTATATGTAGAGTAGGAAAATAGAATCTACTCGACCCTATTATATAGATATATTGAACGAGGATCACATCTCACACATCATTCAACTTCAACTTTATTTTTTGTGAACAATTTATCATGTATACTATAGTATTTTGAAACTATTTGTTAATAATGTCATTAAAACTAGTTCACATAACTCATTTTACATAATAATTTCCTCCAATTTCAGATGTCTATGATGGTGTTGAATTATTTTTAATGATCAATAACAAGATTCCATACCTTCATATTTATATGGAATATCCATCACATTAGGTACACTTTGTTCGACAAAGATGGATTCTCAGTTATATATATATATATATATATATATATATATTCATGATAACTTTCTCCAACCCATACATCGTCTTCTCAATTCTAATTGTGAACTCCAAATTTTTATATAATGTATAGTGTACAAATCTCAAAACCTTTTTTCTAGTAACTATCACTCATATGTCTCTATCAGTAATGGTTTAACACCATAAAGTGAAAAGTTAACATTTTTCTAATAAAAAACTATTTAATTTAGATCATATATTAATTAATCAAAAATCAATTAAAATGATTAATATTTACATTTCCTTCTTCCATTTAATTAGTTCATTTTAGGAAGACCTGCATCAATATTAAAAACTCAAGCTTTGATACCAATTATTACAAAATCACTAGGACTAAAAATAATAGTAGAATATATAATATGAGTAAAAAAGAGAAAAATAAAGAAGATAAAAGAGAATAATAACAAGAATAAGAACACATGATTTATGTGGTTCATGAGTAATAAGTAAGACCATGGAGAGGAATAAAAAAAATTCACTATATTTGATGTTCAATTATAGGGTACACACACTGATTAAAGATATCATTACATCAAATGAGTTCATAAAATAATGTGGTGCTCCAGTAAGCTATATTTCAATAGTTCCAAATCAATATATTGGGACTATTATAACTACAGTAAAGATGATAGTAAAGTCCATCATCATACAATACCCAGGTCAAAAACAATTCTATCTTACTACCATATAATGTCTATGTTCACACTACAAAAATATCACTATCAGTGTCGCCGACTAGTGTTGATATAACACTACCTACTCTAGGGGAACAACCCATACAACCCCTTGATACCTCAAAAAATAGGTTGAACCATGATTTTTTTGGAATGAAATACAATAATATCCACTAGGATTTAAAACAACTTCATCTAATGGATCAGGGTTCACTATTCCAACAATTTCCCACATAGATCCTTATTCAAAAAACTAACCCCCTTATAATATTCCATCTTTAGACATATTACTCGATTTCATATATTATTCTTCTTCCCTAACCAATTGGAACATTCTCTTTAAAACTTCAATTTCAATCTGATGATTCTAAAAGGCCAGTTACTTTCCCTTCTATACCCCCCAAATAGGTCATTCATATTCTACCTTTCAACTTTTATTCATCAATAAAGATCAAAAGAGGGACAAAAATTTCTTAAATTATCAATCACCATCAGCTTCATTACCATGTATTCTTGATTATTTATCCAAAAATATTTCTTAATGTCAACAACCAATCCTGTATTAAGCCATTGATTAAGTTATAATTCAACTAAATATGCTTCATCTAAGCATGAGACATTTGGTTGTGTTAAATATGTATAACAATCTACTTGTCATGATACTATAAATTTTTTCCCATAATTTTAATCTTTCTCCTCCAAAAATTTATTTATCTGAACTATATATTTATATACTTATATTATAATAATTTACTCTATCTATGTCTAAGATAGATCCACCACCTTCTATAATTTAACTATCTATATTACTTTAGTTCCTGTACAAGAAAAAAAAATAAAACATGTGTTACTCCTCATACTATCAACATCTCTTATATGGTCATTATTTATAGACTTGTAAAATCAATTTCCTTTTCCAATTGACAAGCATAATTTATTAATTCCCTTAAAGTACATTAGTATACACTACACAGTGTATATAAGAGAAATAACAATGGTTATGGGCCCAAATACTAATAATTCAATTTAAGTTCACTTTTTATTCAAATATCCATCACATTTATATAAGATATTCACAAACCTCTGAAGGTGGATCAAATAAATCATAATATTATATGTCTATATATTACATAAAAATCCCATTTAGCTCAATTGGGCATTATGGTTTTAAAGTTCATCTAAACCCTAAGTGAGAAAGTCAATGGAAAAAGGTGTATCTATGACCTGAACCATTGTTGAAGTCTGTAAAAGTTTAAAATTTAAATCCCTACTAACTACAGTATATGTGGAAAGCTGGGTCGAACCCACAGGGAAGGCTATTTTGACCACTAGTCTTTTAAAAACTAACTAAAGGCCCCACTGTTGTCAGTAGTGGGGTTGAGTTTATTTCTTTACTATTTTTTATTATTTTTTTAATAGGTAGGAGAGTAACAGCACATTAGAAACATGTTTAAAAACTATATTGAAACTAAAAGCCCCTTTAAAATAAGGAATAATAGAGGTTTAGAACACTGATAAAATGAACAATCTATTAAAACGCTCCGGGAGTAATCTCCATTCTACTGGATTTGTAGGTATTTTAATTCACTTATTTGTTGTTGTAGAGTACCACTGTAATGAGTATGACTTACCTCCATCTCTAGGAGTTAAGTCACACTAGTCAACTAATTAAAGAGTTTCCCACTCCAAAATCAATCAACTATGATCTATTTAAAAATTAACAACAAGACAAACTCACTGTAACTCTTGAAGTTTTTTTAATCTATTATTTTTTTGAAAACTGATTCCTCAATCAATATCGCCAACTGATTGTGAAATTTTGAGATTATGTTCTAGTGGTTCAGGAAATTTGATGAACTCAGTATTGATCTCACTGATCAATACTGAATACATTCAAAAGGTTAAGGGAAATGATAATTAAAACTAACCAGTAGAACTTCAATTCATCCCTGAACTAGAAGTATTTTGCCTAAAATTGTTTCAATTACATATACTAAGTTCATTCAATTACAGAGGAAGAGATTTGGAAGAGAACAGAGGAAGAGAACTCCATCTGCTAGCATCAATTGTTGCTGCTCCTGTCCCTCATAAAATTAGGCACTAGCATTGCCACGTCCTCCTGAAAATTAGGCACTGGCCCCTGCTCCTCCCAGCGATCAGGTGTTTCTCTTCCTCCCAGTTCAAGGTTCTTCTCTAGATCCGATGGAATGCTACGAGGAAGATTCATTGACTTCCACAGCAGTGCTTGGCCTCCATTGACGTCGACCATCTTGAACTGCTTTGAAAACACGATCTCAGTAGCTCATTGCAGTTCTAAAGTGGCGGTTTTAGTATCTCTCGGTGGATCAACCAGCATCACACTGTTGCAACAATTCCTTGTCACGTAGCATCAGTACAGTAGCAGCCTCAGCTCTAGCTTGGACAGCAGAGAACAACAACATCTCCAGCAAGAACCCACAATGGCGAAGACTCCATCATTCTCAGCCTCCTCCTCTGCATCGCAGAGTCCTACTTTCTTCACACAACAACGCAAGCAAGGGTGCAGTGCATCCCTCCCTACTCCGTCTTCCTCCATCACCAACATCGACCTTGGCATCAGTGGGTGGTGTGGCATAGGCCTCGGTGAGATGGGATTTCTCCTACATCAGATGGTGATTTAATCTCCTCCAGTAACGGCGTAGGGAAAGGCTTGTTTCTTCTTCCACGGTTCCGGCTTCATCTGGTTTCAGCAGTGACAGTAGTAGACTAGACTCCTCCTTCATCAAAAGTATGTGGTTTCTCCTAAAACAGTGGAATTTTATTGTTGTGGGTTTGATGTTGGAGTGGTAGTTGTGGTGAGACAGGGGACGAGATGCAGTGAAACCGTGGAAGAAATGGTGAGGAAACCAAAAAATGGTGAAACAGGTACGTGGAGATGCGGTCAGACATTAAAGGAAAAAACCGCGAGAAATAAAATAGATTATGGTTCCACTGTGAATGAAACAGTGGAAATAAGGGAGGCATCGTAAAGGAGATACAGTGTAAGAAGGTTACAGTGCCACGAGGGTTTACGGTGGTTGTGTCACTATAAAAGGATTACTGTGAGACAGTTTGAGATACGGTGCGTGGAGACACCATGATCAGAATGAAACCATAAACCTGTAAAATAAACCGAAAATAAATTAAATTAAAACTTAAAGAAAATAAGAACAAGATAATTAATAAAAACTAAATATGAATTGAAACAATTGAAAACTTATTTTCAATATAAAATTTAATAAATTTATAAGACCAATAAATCATAAGTGAAATTATTAATGACTCCAATTCACATAACATAAATTATTACTATACTAAAAATAGAATTTTGAAACAATTAAATTATTAAAAGTTAATATAAAATTTAAACAATTATAAAACAATGTAAAATTAATGCTTCTATATCAAACTAAATTAATTAAATTAGTTAATTAATTATCATATTTTTGAATAATTGGGTTGGATTAAGACTTTAAATTATAAATCTTGAATAAATTTACTTTGTTTCAAAACATAAATTCATAATTAAAGAATTATTAAAAGACATGATAATTAGGTTATATTAATAAATTTTTTTAATACATGAAATGTTAAATTAAAGCTTCATTATCTTAGTACAAATGCAGAAATAATTAATTAGGTAATTAATATTAAATTATTAACTTTGGAGAATAAAAACAACAATCTAGATAAAAAGTAATTAATCTATAAAATTAAGTTAACAAGTTAATTAATTATTTTAAAGCCTATAATACACAATTTATTATAAAAATTAATTAATTATTAAAGATAATAATAAAAAAACAAAACATCCATTATTTATTAAAAACTGTTAAAATAAATAATTAAATTGATAAAAAATAATTAAAAATATTTGGAAAACATGTGTTTTTAAGGACACATCAAATTCCCCCACACTTAATCATTGTTTTTCCTCAAACAATCTCATGCTTTATTAAACTTGAAGCAGAGGTATGTTTATAATTCAAATCAAAATGTGACATGTCCAAAACATTAAACAGAGCACTGCATAAACATGTTAATAGGCTTTTAAAAACTAAATAGATCATTTTATCCTTTCCTAGAACAAATACTAATTGGTAGTCAAGAGAGCAATGAATAAACAAGAAATGATAGTGTCATGCCTCATATGTGATACTTCTTAGTGACCAACTTCAATCCAGGCTCACGTCCAAATTACAAGAGTGACAAAAGGTAAAATTTATGTGGAATTAAAAACTTTACAGTAGGAACTTTAAACTTTGATTTTTCCATCTAGGTTCCAAAAATAAATATTTTTTTTGAATCACCTCAATGATACAACTTAAATGATTCCCATATAAACCAACTGACCCCTTCTTCATTTGGAATTCATTATTCCCCTCACCTTAATGAGCTCATTTTTGACCGTAGACACTTTATTTTATTTTTTCCAAGCCATGTATCATGTGCTAAGCACTGTGTAATGCACTTATTCAAAGTGTATAGAGAGATTATAGTAAACAGAAATGCACCCAGCAACTACGGTCTCAAAGACTCACTGTGGGATCCCAGATTCGCAAACTAATCCAGTTTCAAAATATTTATATAAAAAATTATTTACATTGTATCATTAAGATGACTACTTTTTTATTAAAAGAAAAAATGAATCACCTGTTTTCAAAATAAAACTTCCAATTCCAAGAGTTATGATCATAATTCCATTAACAGATAACCCATATCACTCTCAGAAATAATTACTAAACCACAATTTCCATTAGATCACTAAGATAGACCACTCATAAATCATCCATTATTACTAATTTCATATTCAAAACAAATCTTAACTTCCATCAAGGTACTTGTCCTAAGGAAAGAACCATTTTTGAACAAAGTAAAGCCTAAAATTATGCAAGAATTTTGAAAAAAATTAACCATTTTTTATAGGAAATTTGAAGTTGCAGTGGGAATTGATGGGTTGTTAATTAAGCACAGTTTAGCACAGTAAATAATTGACCACCTCCCCCACACTTAAAACCCAAAATTGTTCCCAAAGTTGACTTCTAATCATGGAGAAGAACAATTAATCAATTAAGGTTAAAAACAGATTTTTAATTTAGTAGATTTATGACATGTATAAAGGGTCTCAATGAAGTTCACAAATGTTGTTTTCCACAATGAATAAATGATCAACAGGTTCATTAGCAAGTACAAACATTAACATTTATGTCCAGTGGATAATTTCCAATGCAGATAAAAAATTAGCATATAAGGTGTGGATGCACAGTTAATTGGGTGTAATCATTTTATCAAAGTATGATTCCAATGGGTGTTTAATATAGCAGAAATATGCATGCTAAATAACCTATATACTAATTTGTTCCAATGAAAAACACAACTACTAGAAAGCGTGTACCCCCCACACTTAATTTCATGTATTGAATGAGTTTTAAACAATGAATTTCAGTTCATAGAAAAAGGAACATGCAGAGTTTTAATTCAACTTAGTGAAATGAAGAAAACATTTTTTAGTATATGCAAGATATGCTGCAGATTTTCCGAAAATATGTAGTAGAATTTTTTAAATAAACAGAATTTTTTTTAGTGAGCAGAATTTTATTTTAGCAAAAATAGGAGCAGAAATAAGTGCATAGAATTAAAGTACTTCCCTGACTAGGTTCTTGTCCAATATGATAATGGAAATTACACTCCTTAGATGAAAACAGTATCATCCTAAAAACAAAAATCATGAAAACCAGAGACAAATAACAAGCATAGACAGTTCATACAGGAAGCAGCACAACATGACATTATTCTAAGTAAAACAAGAATAGAAATAAAAGTAAACACAAAAGAAATAACATGGGTTGATTCCCATGAAGCACTAAATTTAATGTCTTCTGTTAGACTTTTTTTAATTACAATTTTTTTTAACTGAAAACAGAAGAAAAACCATGGGTTTCCTCTCATGAAGTGCTAGGTTTAAAGTCCCTACCCAGACTTCATTCATGAACTGTTTTCTAGCACAGTGAAGGCAGCCAAGCCCTTTGTATATCCCTCAAAATAAAGTTTAAATCTCTACCCATTAACTTACATGGGTTTATTCTCTTCACCTATAATTTCAACAGATCCATTCTTCATCACTCTCACTATAGTAAAAGGTCCAGTCCACTTGGACTTCAGCTTTCCAGGGAAGAATTTAAGTCTAGAGTTAAAGAGGAGGACCTTTTGTCCAGGTTTAAACACTTCGTTTTGAATGATATAATCATGAAAGATTTTAGTCCTCTCTTTATAAATCCTTGAATTATCATAACTCTCTCTCTTAAACTCAACATGTTAACTCATCTCAAGTAACCTTCTCTCACCAGCACTCTTAATTTCAATGTTTAGAGCCTTAACTACCCAATAAGACTTATGTTGTAACTCCAGAGGTAAATGACAACATTTTCCAAACAATAGCTTATAATTAGACATACCTATTGGGGTCTTGAAAGCAGTTCTATATGCCCATAAATCTTTATACAATTTAAGAGACTAGTCTTTCCTAGAGTTTAAAACATTTTTCTCAAGTATTTGTTTCAGTTCCCTATTTTAAATTTCCACCTGTCCACTAGACTTTGGATGATAAAGAGTACCAGTTTTATGAACACAACCATATTTCTCCATCAAAGCTTTAAATTTATAGTTCATAAAGTGTGTTCCATTATCAGTGATAAATTCTCTTGGGACTCAAAATCTTTTAAAGATGTTCTTCTTAACAAATTTTATTTTAGAATTGGCTTGATTGTTGGTTAGTGTCACTGCCTCAACCTATTTTGAAACATAGTCTACAGAAAAAAGAATATAATAATTCCCATAAAAAGATGGAAATGGACCCATGAAATCTAACCCCAAACAAAAAAATTTTCAACTTCTAGAATTCCTTTTTGGGGTAACTCTTGCTTCCTACCAACATTACCTAGCCTCTGACATCTATCACAGCCAACCACAAAGCTCCTAACATCTTTAAAGAGGTTAGTCCAATAGAAACCAGATTGATGGACTTTTTGAGCAGTTATTTCACCACTATGGTGACCTCCCCAAGGTGAGGAATAACAACCTTCTAAGATAGGAAACATCTCGTCCTCAGGTATACATATCCTAAGAATACCATCAACATATCTTTTAAACACAAGGGGATCATCCCAAAGATAATATTTAAGCTCGGAAATTAATTTCTTTCTTTAGTTGTTGGACAGATTTTTGGGAAAAACACATGCTTCCAGGAAGTTGGAAAAATCTTCAAACCAAGAAGATTTCCTGATTGACATAGTAAGCAGATTTTCCTCAAGAAAGGAAGAGTTTATCTCCCTAGGATCTTTATATTCAGATTGAGTAAGAGGTAGCCTAGAAAGGTGATCAACAACAAAATTTTCAGCTCCCTACTTATCCCTAATCTCTAAATCAAACTCTTATAGCAACAAGATCCATATAATCAGCCTAGATTTAGTTTTTTTCTTAGATAGAAAGTACTTTAAAGAAGAATGATCGGTGAAAATGATGACTTTTGAACCAAACAAGTACTATCTAAACTTCTCTAGAGAAAACACGACAGCTAAGAATTCTTTTTCAGCGGTGGTATAATTCTTTTGGGCATCATCTAGCAGTCTACTAGCATAATAAACCATATACAGGTTTCTATCTTTCCTCTATCAAAGGACAGTACCTATAGCCATGTCACTAGCATCACACATAAGTTCAAAAGATAGTTTTCAGTGAGGTGCAGTAATGATAGGTGATGTAGTGAGTTTCTCTTTAAGAAGATTAAATGATTTCAAATAGTTGTCATCGAAATTGAAAGGTACACCCTTGACCAAAAATGAACAAAAGGGCTTATTTATTTTAGAAAAATCTTTTATGAATCTCCGGTAGAAACCGACATTCCCTAAAAAACTTCTAATACCCTTTACATTTACAAGAGGTGGCAGTTTTTGAATAACATAAATCTTAGTAGTATCAACTTCTATACCTCTCTTAGACACCTTATGAACAAGAACAATACCTTCTGTGACCACGAATTGAAATTTCTCCCAATTAAGAACAAGGTTGGTTTCAATGAATCCCTCCAAAACTAATTCAATATTTCCAAGACAAGTATCAAAAGTACTACCCACAATGGAAATGTCACCCATGAAAACCTCAATAATTCTCTCAATCATATCTGGAAAGATAGCCATCATACACCATTGAGAGTGGGTTGGATATCCACATAACCCAAAGGGAATCCGCCTGTAGGAAAATATTCCAATAGGTCATGTGAAAGTAGTCTTTTCCTGATCCTATGGAGCGACATGAATCTGGTTGTAACCAGAATACCCATCCAGAAAACAGAAAAACTCATTGCCAGCAAGACTCTCAAAATTTTGATTCAAAAAGGGCATTGGAAAATGGTCCTTCCTCATGGATGCATTATGCTTCTTATAATCTATACAGACTCTCCAATTCGTGGCTTTCTTAGCTTTAACTTCTTCATTTTTTTCATTTTTAACTACAGTGAAACTTCCCTTTTCGGGGACAACCTGGACAGGGCTGACCCAAGCACTATCAAAAATGTGATATATCATTCCAATGTCTAACTGTTTAATCACTTCTTCTCTCAAAACTTCTTTCAGGTTAGGATTTAATATTCTTTGACATTCTACCCTAGGCTTATGGTCAGGCTCCATAGGAATCTTGTGCATACAGAATGAGGGACTAATACACTTGATATCAACTATTTTCCAGCCTTTGGTAGATTTAAACTTCTTCAATGCATTCAACAATATTTTTTCTTGATTTTAATTAAGTTAAAAAGAAATTATTACAGGAAAAGTGGAGTTCTCACCCAGAAATGAATATTTAAGATGAGTTGGGATTGTCTTCAGTTCAACAGTGGCTGGTTTAACACTAGAAGGAAGACTCTTAGGCCTATGAGTTCCAAGATCTTCAACATATTTCTTGTAGGGAGTATTGAAAGTTGAATGTTTTTTAATTACATGTTCAGATTCAGAAGTAACAGTGCGACTTTCCAAAGTGGGCAGTACACTGTCCAAATTTTCCAGATTAGATTTCAGCAATTTTATCAAAGAAGAATCATCTAATTTTCTTATAAGTTCTCTCTCAATATCATCAAAGTGTTCAGAAAGGTTGGTGTTAACATAAACACCCTCAAATTCACTAAAAAATCTCCTAAGTTCAGAAACAGAGGACCCTTCTATTGCAGAAACTAGACAGTTGTCCAGTTCTGAAATTTTTTCCATATTTAGAGTTTGATCAGTATTTTCAACTTCTAAAACAGATTCAATCAGATTTTTATCTTCACAAATATTTTCTTCAACAAATAATTGATTTCCAGATTCATCAGAGTTTCCAATTGAGTTCTCATATTCTAAGGACTCAAGCATTGAACAGTTTTCAGAAAACATTTATCCTTTAACATTTTTAAACACATTGAACTCTTTTTTTTGTTATCCAATTTTAAAAATTAGTTGACCCTTAGAGACATAAATAACAGCACCACCTATGGACAAGAAGGTCCTACCCAAGATGATGTGAACCTCTTGATCACATTCCATATCCAAGACTAAAAATTTTGCAGGTAGAAATAGTTTCCCTACCCGAACTAGGAAATCATCTACCCAACCCACAGGATGAGTGAAAGATCTATCAGCTACCTGTAATAAGACTATGTTTGGTTGAAGGTCGCCCAACCTCAATTGTCGAAATAGTGAATATAAGAGAAAATTAATACTATCACCGAAATCACACAAACAGTTGAGTTGATCAGAGTTTCTTAGTGTGCAAGTTATGAAAAAACTACCTAGGTCTTTTAGTTTATGTGGGATTTTCTTTTGAAGTACAGAACTGCACTCTTCAGTGAGGCTGTAAGTAGAAAATTCTTCTAGATTTTTTTGTTTGAGACAATTTTCTTAGAGATTTCATGTAATATGAGATTTTAATTAAAGCTTGTATGAAAGGAATGTTTACATGAAGTTTAGAGAGGAGACCAAGGAACTGATGAAGTTCATCCCTGGTGTTACTTTGAGGTTTCAACTGCTCAGGGAAAGGGATGGGTGGGGAAAAAAATTTAGTACAGTAGGCATATCCCTCTCCTCTTCATCATAATTTTATTTTACTTTATTCTTTTGATTTTTAGAGGATGTTTCAGCTTGATTTTATGGGGAAAAATTCATATTTTTATCATTTTAATTACCTTTTTGTGAATTTCTAGCATGTGTGCAAAGCAGATTTTTATTACCAGATTGAAGCAGATTTTTATTTTGGGAATTTTCAGTTTCTTTTTTAGCAACAGTTTGAGTATTAAGCCCACTTATAGTAAAAATAGCCATGGAATTATCCCTAGGTTTAAGTTCAATGGTACTTAAAAGTCTACCTTTTTCCCTAAATGAAAAATCCTTAACAAGTTAACCAAGTTGTGCTTCCATGTTCTGCATTCTAACATCGGTTTTCATTTTGTCGGACTCATATTGATTTTTATGTTTGGTTAGCTGATTCAAGATTAGATTAAGCATAGAAGACATGTGACTATAATTTTTTCCTTCTGTATTTGAAGACTCACACCTCTATTGATTTTGAATGTTTGGTCTTGATTGATTAGAGTAGTTAGGGGAAGTGGATTGGTTAATTAAGCCTTTATCTTTCCATGATTGATTTGGATGGTTCCTATAGCCTTGGTTGTAATTATTATAAAATGGATCTTCTTTAGGAGGAATTCTAGGACCATAGTTAACAAAGTTTGAATTTTCTTGTTGTTGGGTTGGAAAATCAAAATTAGGAAAAACATTTTCAGTATTCCCAACCATACCACATTGAACACACTGTTACCTTAAAGATTGGTTGGTATTTTGACATCCAAGTTGATTAATAGTTTGTTTAGAATTATGGTTCATTAAGGATTGAAGTTGGTTTGTGATTTCAGCCAGTTGATCTTGAGTTTCATTCATTGAACCAGTGTTTGAATTCACATTTCTATAGACTCTTTTTCTTCTTGAATTTTTATGTTGTGAATTCAGTGCAAGATTATTAAAAATTAGTCTAAGTTCTTCATCTGTTTTATTATTTTAATTACCCCCAACAGCTTGGTCAACTAGATTCTTTCTAGAGGAGGACATCCCTTTATAGAATGTATCCATAAGAATGTGTAATGGGAGTTGATGATGGGTACACTACCTAAGAAGATCCCTGAATCTATCCCAAGATTCATGAAAATATTCTCCATCCTCTTTATAAAAACTAGTTATCTTTGTTCTAATTTATCCTTTATGTCTTTGAGGATAAAATTTCATTATCAAAGAATTATAAACTTGATCCCAGTTTTCAAAAATGTTCTCATGTAGACTCAAGAACCAATTTATAGTATTCCCTTTAAGGAAAAAGGGAAAGAATCTCATTCTAAGTTCTTTTTCTATGAGTCCTAGAAGAGGTAATTGTTGCACAGTATTATAGAAGTGTCTAATAAAGGCTAGAGAGTCCTCATTAGAGAGCCCATTAAAATTATGCAACAGAGAAATGTGTGATTTTTTATGTTCATAATTTCTAGCTCTAGAAGATAAACTAATGGATGATGGATTGCTTGAAACTTGAGGATGTTGAAACTCCCTCATCATAAGCCTTTCATTTTCATTAAAAAGTTCTAGATGGTTATTTTGAAAGTTATTATTCTGAAGAAATCTATTATCTATGTTCTCCATTTCAGTTTTTTTATTACATCTTATAGTAGTTAAATTTTTTTCTAATTCAAGGTTTAGGGGCTCTAATCTAGAACCAGAAGTTCTTGTGCTCATACAAACAGTAATAACATACACTACTCAACAGTAACAATTCAGCAAGAAGACACACAGTGTTCTTTTAAATTTTCAAATTTTCAAATTCTTTTTTAAAGATTTTATATATATATCGGTATTTTTAGAGTTTTTTTAGTAATGGCTCGTGCCTTCCCCGGAAGCAGTGACAAAAACATGACCTGAACCATAGTTAAAGTCAGTTAACATTTAAAATTTATATTCCTACTAACTACTGTATATGTGGCAAGTAGGGTTGAAGTCACAGGGAAGGCTATTTTTACCACTAGTCTTCGAAATACTAACTAAAGACCCCACTATTATCTACCGTAGGATTGAGTTTATTTTTTTACTATTTTTTTAAAATTTCTTTAATAGGAAATAGGGTGACAGCACATTGGAAACATGTTTAAAAACTATATTGAAACTAGAGGCTGTTGTAAAACAAAGAATAACAGAGGTTTCGAACACTAATAAAATTAACAATCTATTAAAACGCTCATGGAGTAATCTCAATTCTACTGGATTTGTAGGTATTTCAATTCACTTATAGGTTGTTGCATAGTACCACTGTAAAGAGTATGACTTACCTCCCTCTCCAAGAGTTAAGTCACACTAGTCAACTAATTAAAGAGTTCGGCACTCAAAAATCCATCAACAGTGAACTATAAGAAAATTAACAACAACACAAACTCACCATAAGTCTTGAAGTCTTTTGAATCTTTTTTTTTTGAAAGTGTTTACTCAATCAATCTCGCCAATTGACTGTGAAATTTTGAGATTATGTTCCAGTGGTTCAAGAAATTAGATGAACTCAGTATTGATCTCACTGATCAATACTGAATACATTCAAAAGGTTAAGTGAAATGAGAATTAAAAATAACCAGTAGAACTACAATTCATCCCTGAACTAGAAGTATTTAGCCTAACAATGCTTCAATTATGTATACTAAGATCATTCAGTTATAGAGGAAGAGATTTGAAAGAGAATAGAGGAAGAGAACTTCCTCGGCTAGTATCAATTGCTACTGCTCCTGGCCCTCGGAACTCTGAATAATGGCTCTCCAAGAAGTGCTCCAGGTTCTCTTCTCTGCTCCGAGTCTGGTGTGTTCATCAAATGAATGAATTTTTAATCAATGAGCATCCCCTCCTCAGTCTCCTTTAATCCTGGTGCTACTCTAATTTATATATCAACTGTCATCTGATGTACGTCACCGCACGTCTTCCACTGACATAGTCGGTTTCTTTAATGCGCACCGAACATTTGCATTTTTTAGGACTAGCACATCACGCAAGGAATTCCCTCGTAAATAACTCCCGATGAGTTTGTTAGATGAATATGGACGTGTTTTAGTCCCTTGAATGAACCTGAAATGTTAAAAACAAAATGAAATAATCAAAACTCAACAAATTTTAATTAATATATTTATTATTTAGAGTTTACTATTATAACACTTATTGAAAAGTAATTAAAGTTAATTAATAAATATCTAAAATGATAATTATTATTATTTATTATTATTTTAATTAATTTATTAAATTTATTAAGTATTTAATTTATTTTTATTAATGAAATCGGTACGTGGAGATGCAGTGAGACAGAAAAGGAAGAAACCGTGAGAAATAAAATAGATTATGGTTCCACCGTGATGAAACAATGGCAAGAAGGAGATACAGTGTAAGAAGGTTACGGTGCCACGAGGGTTTACGGTGGTTGTGTTACCGTAAAAGGAGTACGGTGAGACAATTTGAGTTACTGTGCGTGGACATAGTGTGACCAGAAAAAAACCATGAACCTGCAAAAAAAACAGAAAATAAATTAAATTAAAACATAAATAAAATAAGAAAAAAATAATTAATAAAAACTAAATCTGAATTGAGACAATTGAAAACTTATTTTCAACATAAACTTTAATTAATTTATAGGACTAATAAAACATAAGTTAAATTATTAATGACTTCTATTCGCATAACATAAATTATTACTATACTAAAAATTGAACTCAGAAACAATTAAATTATTAAAAGTTAATATAAAATTTAAAAAATTATAAAATAAAGTAAAATTAATGCTTCTATATCAAACTAAATTAATTAAATTAGATAATTAATTATCATATTTTTGAATAATTGGGCTGGATTAAGACTTTAAATTATAAATCTTGAATAAATTTAGTTTGTTTCAAAACATAAATTTGTAGTTAAAGAATTATTAAAAGACAAGATAATTAGGTTATATTAATTAATTTTTGTAATACATGCAATGTTAATTTGAAGATTCATTATCTTAGTACAAATTCATATTTAATTAATTAACTAATTAATGTTAAATTATTAACTATGGAGAATAATGAAAACAATCTAGATAAAAAGTAATTAATATATAAAATTAAGGTAACAAATTAATTAATTATTTTAAAGCCTATAATACACAAATTAATATAAAAATTAATTAATTATTAAAAAAAATTAATAAAAATAAAAAAGAGCCATTATTTTTTGAAAACTGTTAAAATAAATAATTAAATTGATAAAAATTAATTAAAAAGATGTGGAAAACATGTGTTTTTAAGGACACATCAATCTACATGAACTTCCATTCCCTCTTCCTTCAAATCAATTATATCTTAATCATTTCATTTAACATCAAAATGAATGGGGTAATGAACATCCCTCAAAAGGATAGTCAATTTCATAGGCCACCCATAGTGGTTTGATCTCATTTAACAACACCACCAAGGGGTTATTCACATTATAGGTCCTTAAACATTATTCATATAATAATGGGTCTCGTAATTTATATAGGTCATGCCTATTCATTTCGTTCTTGAATAATCCATTAAAAACAACTCTTGGAAAATCTGAGGCATGGTACAATGAAATAATATATAAAAACCCTGAATATAAGGGAAAATAATGATACCACTTTCCTCAGCTTGGTAATCAACCCCTCATCAGTTGTTATCCTCTAATATGGTCTAGAATAGAATAAATAGATAAAACATAAAAACAATTTGAAAATAGGGCATATGAACTGACACCAAAACAAACCCATCGATGGGATGAGAAACAATGAATGGAATAAGAGAAATAGATAACACACTGGTGGATATCCAATGAGACCGATGGTGAGTGATTTAGATTCTAGATGGTGAAGATGCACCAAATACTGGACTTATATTTGATGAAGGATTCAATGAAAGGTAGATGAGATGACCATTGGGTGAAAAAAGGAAACAAGCGGAGGATTATTTTTTTAAATCACCAAGGAAAAATGGTATCTTTCACCCCTTTAAAACTTTTTTGAATGGTTTGGATGTATGGTTAGCCAAATTGGGGGCCAACCATGAAACCAATACTGCCTCAACATCCCCATGAAAGTTCATGGTTCATGGTTAGAAAATCATGCACTAACAATGTGTTTTCCCTCTATTAAAAATTCCACATAAAATGAACAAGCATTGATCCTGGGTTGCATATTTTAATAAAACTATGTGTCCTTTGATATTTTACTGGACCACCCCACACGATTTTATCTAACCATGTGAACTAGGAATCATGGTTTCTACTAACCATACAACCCTTCCACCTCCTCCAAATTCTTAGGATCTGTGCTTTGTACATTCCCTAAACACCCATGTTTCCTCTATGAACCCACTAAGAACTCCAAAAAGGATAAAATATAAAAATTAAATGGAAATTAAAATGTTATATAGGTCATATAAAAGTATTTTTCTTATAATATTACCCCTTAAATAAATTATTTCTTGAATTTCCCTTCCATTTTTGGTCAAGAATAACTCTTATCATTAGGAAATGGGTGATCCTATCACTCCCAAGTATCATCGTATACATGTCCATGCTACCATAGAACTCATACTAAAAGAACCAAAAAACCTCAGAGAACCTTCATTCCTTGAACAAAAAAAAGATAGGATGATCCTCAAAGAATGAATCTATCTTCAACTCAAACTCCTTGGGTAGAAGAATATGTGACAAATCAAAATGATATCTGAAAAGTTGAGATATGTGGAAGACGTCGTGCATGTCCCAATATATCTAAGGTAACTACAACTGATATGATACTACCCTAAATCTTTTGAAAGTCTCAAAGGGACCAATGTAACAAGGAGATAACTTCCCTTGTTTCTGAATCTGTTTATTCTTTATTCTTGGGGAAACTCATAAGAAAATTTCAGTCCCTATCTCGACCTCTAGTGGTCGACAGTGGCCATTGGAATATGACTTTTGTATAGTCTGATTTATAGACATATTCTTACTAATAATATCAAACTACTAAAATTTACCATTAATTAGATTATAACATATTAGTTATACCTGTCCTACCTCTTACCAGCATAGGGATGAACTAAACAACCTACCATATAGGGAATCATATGGATTGATTGGTATGGTCTACTGTAAGATATTACATTATGTAAACTCGATGAGAGGTAAGTGTTTCTCCAAATAGATTCCTACATAAGGGATTAATGATAAAATCATATCCTCTAAAACATATATCATATGCTCAAACTGACCATCAATTAATAGATGATTTACTCTACTTAGTAGTACATATTACCTTAGGGTCATATGAAACCCCTTCTAGAATAAAAATGTGAAGTGAGCTTCTATATATGATGTTATGGAATGTTGAAATCCATAGAAGTGTACGATCTCATGAATATAGAGGCTCGCTGGATCATCCATAGATAAAGTCTCCTGAATAGAAAATAAATGGGTGTCCTTTTTCAACCTATCTATGATCAAACATATGGTCTCATTACCCAAAGGGGACCTAAGAAACTCCATCATGAAATCCATGGTGACATCGTCCCACTTCCACTCAAGAATAGGTGATGATTATGGAAGCCCCACTGGTCATTTTTCTTCTACCTTCACCTAGTGACAGGTTGAATATTGTTTATTAAGCCCATATATCTCCCTTTTTATCTTAAACCACCAGTATTGGAGACAAAAATCACATAACATATTAGTAATAGTGGGATGGACTATCCATATAGATGCATGTGACACTTTTATCAACTCCTATGAAATATCTGTAGAAACCTATAGGCATCCATGAATGCACAAGATCTCATCCTCATCAATGATCCAACCAGTTGGCGGTTCATCACTTACAATACTCTCTTGTAGGATAAGGCACTGAAAATTCGATTGTGGACTCACCTTCATTCTCTTTATAAGTGAATAAGTTAGTGATAATTATGGATGTATAGACTATCCATGATAGTTTAAAACCTCTATGTGCATCTCAGAAAGATGTTCTATGTGTTGATATTCGTTATTGGCCTCCTGAACTGTCTATGTATGGGTCCTCATACTTTGATTATTGGGAACATTATTTCCCTTTCCAAGCATAATAGAATGAATGAAGTCAAAATACTATATGGATTCATCAAAAATTCATTTCCTAATATTCATGTCACACTATGTAAATATGTAATTGGGGTTTTTGGGGTTCGAAAACAACACAAAATGTTCTCTTTGTAAATAATTCCTCTAATAGTTCAAGTCATGAACAATAATAGCAAACTCAAAGTAATGCATTATGTAATTACTCTAATGTGTCATCAACTGACAAGACATATACCCCAGGACTTGATCCTCTTGTATTATTACTACTCATAGTCTGATACCTAATGTCTCACAATAGACTATATATCTCCTGCCCAACTCTAGAATAATCAGTATCAATGTTGAACCTAGTCTCCCTATCATCTCTTGAAAGGTTGTCTAACATCCTCCTAACAATTTAACAATCACACCCTTCTTAGTCAATCCCATAAGTAGTGTTGATGATAATGACAATTCTTGTATGAATATCCCGTAATAACTATTTGTCCCCAAGATTATCTATATATCAAATACATACTTGGGATACTTTTAAGAACCATAACTCCCACCTTTTCTATGTTAACTGAGACTCATGTATTTGATATAATAGGACCATGTATGTGAATCTTACCCATAAAAATGTTTCACTTAATGAGCATTTCATATAACAGACTCTCTATCATTTTATTCACTATGATCTCAAGATTTTTGGCATAGTCATGTCGAGTGTGAGAATACACTATGATATCATCCATGAATTCTATGACAGTAAAATACAGATAGTGATGTAAAACCCATTTCTTCAATTCCATGAAAATCGATGATGTGTTCGTGAGACCAAACAAAATGACCAAATACTCTTACAATCTATATCTGTTATGGAGGGTTGTACATATTATATATGATAATCTAATGTCCACATGATTATAACCTGATCTTAGATCATTCATAGATTTAATCTTTTCTCCTTGGATCTTGTCTAAGAGATCATCTATTGGAGGATATGGATACTAGTGCTTAACTATAAGCTAGTTCAATTAATGGTAATAAACACAAATCCAAAGGGTACCTTCCACCTTCTAGGAGAAAAGGACCAGTGAACTCCATGGTTAGAAATTGGGTCTTATAAAACACTTAAATTATAAATCCTCCACCTACCTATTATGATCCCACAACCTAGTAGTATCCATCCAATAAAGTGGAAAGGATATTGGTGCATCTATAGGTACTAGTTCGATGGAAAACTTTACCACTCTCTTAAGAGGTAGTCTAGAAAATTCATTTGAAAAAATCTTTATAAAATGATCTACCACTACACGAAAACATACCTCATTCATTCCATGATCTTCCAGTTGAAATCTAGACATTTGGGTAGTCATCCTGCCCAACCCATGATGATTGTGTCAATCTTGGCTCACCTAGATATCTCATTCACCCTTGGGAATAAAAACCCCTCCCTCTGATGATGTGAAATTCACCATTCAATGAAAACCCTCAAATAAATAATGATAGGTAACCAACCATTCCATCCTAATAATGACATAAAACCCTTCCATATTGAGGAAAAATAGGTCCCATAAGAAATGAAACCCATCTATCTCAAGGGGGAACTCCCTACACTGATTCACACTCTCAGATTGAATCCCCAACATAGTGTAAAGTGTAATGAATCCACAAAAAAAAATTGAACATTAAGCCCAAGGATCTCTACAATAGGAACAAATATGAAAGAATAAAAATCACATGTATTGAAAAGAGTATATTCTAATGTAGATGCTGTTGGAATAGTACCTCTCACCAAAGAAGGAATATAACTCTGTTCCTTGGGTATCAGTTGCATTGCATGCATTTTTCCTAATCCTAAACCATGTGATATAGCCTATCTACCCAGAGAATTTATTATCTAGTGGAGCTGAAAGTATCGTCTATGAATACCTTGGACATAACCACCACCTTATCCTGATCAGTCAGTTGTAACCCAGATCCCTATTTGATGAGAAGTTGCTGACCCAAATCCTAAACATGGAGTAAGTGCATACCATCTCTCGTTGGTTTATGGGGGGAAATATTTTCAAAATATTAGTAGATGGATGATCTTACCACAAGACCTAAACTTTTTTGGGTCACAGGTACATTGGGGTTTCATATAACTTGATCTACTATACTGATGGCACCACACCTAGATACCTGAGTACATACATTGAGAAATAATATCACCCCACAGAAGCTTCAAATGACACTTCCTACTATCAGTAGATGTAGTTCAAGGTCAAGGTGTCGAACTACCCAGGCTCTCACCCATAGCCACCCTCCGGTTGCACTCTATGATAAGTTACTAATTCACTATACAAGATATGGTAGTAATACAAAAGGAATTAATCTATGATCAGATTCCATACCTAGAACCATCCTCAAATTGAATAGATTTAGATAACTTGTAAACTAATATAATAGGTGAAATTTTTTGGATCTTTATAAAATGAGAATAATAGTCCATTACTAATAAAATGACCAACTTCAAGTACATAAAATCCCAATACATATCATCCCCAAACATGTCAAGATAGAAATAATCATAGAAGGCCATCTAAAAACCCCTCCAAGAAATATCTCGTTAAAGACCCATCTGATTAATAACCTCCCACCATACCTTAATAGAATTTCAAATAATATATCTAGTGATCTTCACTATCCTCTCGATTGGTGTATCAAGATGCTCAAAAATTGATAGTATGGCCTTGATCCATGAATCTGCAGTCCATGGTCTTCCATTCCCCAAAACAATTAGTGGATGTTTCTATTGGAACTCACACGTCAACTCTGCCATAGTAGGGGCATGCAGTAAGGCTCTGAGAATAGTATTTATATATCATAGGAAACCCTCTCGAAATTGACCATCAACACATATATCATGTATGAAAAGAAGTTTCTCAAGGGCAGTTATTGGATGTTCTATCAGTGACCCAAGGCCCACCACCTTCAGAGAAAAGTCATCACCACCCTCATGGAACATGACTTAGGGACATTGTAGTGGATTTTATCTAAAAATTACAAACACATGCCTCTACACAAGATTTGATAACCACTAAAACCACATGTATAGGAATATAATAAGTTCAAATATCCTTTTATAACATCCATTCCCCTATTCATACCCCTAAAGCTAGGTCTAGGGGATTTATAGATAACAATAAATGTAAAACACATTTCCTACAACCCACTACAAAGGTTATATCAGGGTCATGTTCTCTTCTATAATTCCATAGTACTTCTATACAGAGTGTCAATTGCAATTTATTGAGGAAAACACCCTTTAAATATCAATTTAAATCCCTATTTAACCATGACCATTTCAATTTAGAATTATATTTCATTTAAATTCATTCTCATTTATATAGAAACTTACTTAAATGGTTGAATTATATAGATAACCATTTATAATATATAAGGGTCCATAAACCTTATAAATTAAATTGTGGAATCCATTTTAATCACAACCAATTATTTAACATGTCCCTGCATGAAATGTTGGAATAATTTATTGGACATAGAAATCATGGAAGAAAAACATTCTACAATGAATGCACACTGTAATTAATTATGTAATTACATATGCATCACCTATAAATCCTAAAGTTCCTATAATGATGCATGTTGTAATACTTCCTTTCTATATCAGACAGGGGTAAAAATACATAGTCATAAGGAACATCAAATATCAAGCCCAACCCAACGATGAAATTAATGAAACTTTAATAATAAAAAACCATATCCACACAGTCTAATATCAAGTAATTATGTTTTTTAGTGTATGTGGGTTAGATGATCCTACGAATAGGATCATAAAAATCATGAAACATCCCATTTATCTTTTATATAATCTTTAAATTGTAAGGTAAATAAAACCCCTCTAATACCACATTGGTATGTCCTAGACCCGATTCAATCAACAGTAACTGAAACCGGTTAGCCACATGACCTCAAGAATGCCTCCTCATATGTTGGAGGATACTAACTAGTAGCAAGGGTCCATGGTGGAATAGTGGGGAGAGTATACCCTCCTGATCAGTGTGTAGTATAGTTGTATAATCATATTAATCCAAAGATGAATCTTAAAAAATAATTGAATAGTGGAGGAGTAAATATATGTCATATAAATAACCAAGTAATCACATGCATCAATTTCATATAAAAAATGATGATCATGGAATTCTATACAAAAAGGAAATATAAGAATATATGGAAGTAGGTCCACATATATACAAGTATACCAAAGAACCAAAATACTATCATAATACAAAATCATGATCTAGAGATCATCCTTGTTCTCCCCCACCGCCATGCTACTATCAATCAAGTATTGACTACTGGACACTTTCCCTTGTCCCTATATGCATCCATGAAGTACGTTTAGGTACCAAACTGTGGCCCAGGTAGGGTGTGAGTTAAACTCGGTAGTTCACCACCAAGGGTGTCCAATGTTATATAGTGTGCAAATATATAATAAATAGTGTATGTTAACAATAAAATCTAGAAATTAAGTGTGGTGAATAAGTAACCCACATTGGTGTGGGTTCCATTGAAATATATGTCCTCAACTACCTACTTTGACCTAAGCCGGAATATCGATGAGTAATCAGGTTTTTGTTATTAAATTTATTATAATTTCATATGACCTAGCTCATAGATCTTGTTTCCCTCTTGTATAATATCCAATAGGAAACATATTATAAGGTCATCAATAAAAATTAGGGATCTGACTAAATCTAATATTGTTCTTTAGCTTTGAATAAATTTCATACAATTTATTCATTATGCTTATAAAATGCCTAATAGCATCCTTGGTGTCCCTAAATTGGACACTATGTACTACTCCTAGAATATCATGAACCCATCACCTTACAATCCCTTCGAAATCATTCCTCATGGGGACCATTATATTGCTCTAGGTGTGGTATAAAGTCACCACCCTCTAAGTCAATCCTTTATGGTACATGATGGAGGCCAAGCTTTACTCATGGAATAATATAACAGTCTTCCCTCTGATTCAATCCTTGGAAGCCCACATATAGATTCTAATTATCATCCATGGAATAATTATAATCTACCCTATAAGTACATATTTGGCAGTCCACAAAGAAGTCTAAGTATCACTCATGTAGTTACAAGCTAGCTGCCAAATGATTCCTTCAATGGAATTTATATGATAATTCATGTGTCACCCATGTTGTACAATAATAATTTCATTATAATAATTTAATCTTTCAGTCCCTAAGATTCTAAACTCGATTGTCCTCATGACCTCAAGTGTACATCTCTATATGTGAGAGGATATCGACAAGAAGTGAGGGTCCTTTGTGGAAGAGTGGGGAGATTATACCATTTTGATCAGAGTGTAGCATACTGGTCTAGTCATATTAATCAAAATAGGGATCATAAAAGATAGCTAATAGTGGATGAGTAAACATCTGTTATATAAATAATGTATAAATCACATCCATAAGTGTCATATAAAAAAGTTTTGATCATGGAATACTACATAAAAAGGGAATGTTGGTTAACATGGAATGAGGTAAATTATATAAAACTGTAACTCAGAACCAAAAGACTATATATAGATAGAATCATGATCCATAGCTTGTTCATGTTCTCCCTCTTGATTTTTGGTCTCTTCCCCTTCAGGTCGGTGGCTTTCTCATCCGTTTCTCCAGGCGTTCCTCTTCTTCTAGTTCTCTTGTGGTTGAATCCCTTTTCCCCTTCCTCCCCTACTCTTTCCGGTTTTCCCATCACGTTAGACACCACTTTGGTCTTTCACAATGGAGCCTAAGTCATATTGAGATGGTGACGGTAAAGTGTGGATATGTGGCTCTGATTTCATTGATTTTGGGGTTTTTAGGTGCTTTTGGTAGGATTTAGATGTTCGTGCACTTGGAGGTGAATGATGGACAACATTTCCTAGGAAGTCATTTTACGCCTGTCTCATTCCAGATATGCTTTGGTTTCATCTCCCATTACCCCTCTCCTGGTCAGTCTGGTGCGATGGTCTATGGGAATCTTTGGGACGTTATCTTCCAGTAGTTCTGGGTTCAACACAGCTCGTCTTACGTGGCCATGTCCCTTCAGGCTTTCTCCGATATGGATCTCTGGTTCTGGTTCCCTAGAGTGGCCCCACCTCTACCTCTTACACCTAGCTCTGTCGACCTGTCCCAAATCCCAAGACTCTACTTTTGTTGATTTATTGGTGGTATAGGAAGTTTTGGGTCTACGTATGCTGATTTTTGAAGTGATGGGGTTGCTTCGGTTTCGGTGGGCTGGTGGTGTCGAGTTTTTCTGGTGTTTTTTTTGTTTTTCTGGTCTGTGAGATGTTCTTATTTGGTTGCGCATTTTTCTTCAATGAATCGATTTGTGATGGTTCTAGAGATCCTCAGTTGTTCTACAAAGATCTATTGTTTTTCGGCATTGGAAAGGAATTCTGGAAGGTGGTTCTCACCCTCAACGGTGAGGTCGATGTGCTCTGTCTGGGTCATGGTGCACGACGTGAGGTAGATATTATAATGAGGTGGCAATGCGATTTTGGATAGGGATTGATGATGTCTTCGTATGATATTTACAGTGGCTCCGGTGGTCTCTGAAGGTTCGGCATCATTGGTGCTTTTGTTTCAATGTGGCGAGCTTGCTCTGCAATGGTGTTTTACGGTGGTGGAAGATTGACGGTGGTCTAAGCTTCAGTGTTTACAATGGAGATGCTCTCTGGTGAATGGTGTGGTGATTCCGATGATAGTAGTTACGGGACAGGTGACGATAGTGGCCTCGTGGAGATGATGGTAGGAGACATAATATGACTTGGGTAGTTGTGGGTACACATGGCTTGAGGTCTCCTTGTATATTGTGAATTTCTGAATTATATACTTTTGATTCTTGAAATATGTATGCCACCCTTTATGTTTTGGTTAAAGCTGACCCGCAAAGTGGATTCTTTGAAAATAAAAAAGAGATAATTGAGGTAACAATAAAATTTGTAAATGAATTTCAGTGTATAAATTACCCATATAAGTATGGGTTCCCATAGAACACCAATCCTCTACTACCGACATCAGCCTATGCTAGGATATCATTGAGTAATCATTCCATTGTAATATAATTTATAATAAAGTATTAGGACCTATATTTTATGCCAATAAACCCCCATATATAATATCCAATATGAATCATATTATATGTCCATCAGTAAAATTTTTGGCTATAACCGAATCCAATCTTGTTATTTATGTTGGAAGATGCATTGTATGATTTATTCCTTATAGTTATAAACATCCTAATATCTTACTTGTAGTTACAAAATTGGAAACAATATATGACTCCAAGCATATGATTTACTCATCATTTTACAATCACCTCTTATGAATTCTTCATGGGAACGTTGGTATCAAACTAGGAGTGGTATAAAGTCACCGCTCTCTGAGTCCATCCTTGGCGGTCCATAAAGGATCCTAAGTGTCACTCATGGTGTAATATGATATTATACCCTCTCATTCTATCCATTTTATTCTAAATAGGTATTCCATGTATCATTCATGGAATAATATTAGTCTACCATTTTATTTTTTCCCATGGCATTCCACAAATGATTCCAAGTATCTCTTGGGCATTTACAAGCTAGCTGCCAAATGAGTCCATTCATGGAATTAAAATGATAACCCATGTGTCACCCAAGGAACATTATAATCATTTCATTATAATAATTTAATTATTTAAGCCTAAATAGTTCATCGATGGTGGTACTAAATTGGAATCCACCAATCACTATCAATATTGTAATAAGAAAGGTCATGGTCCCAAATACTAACCATACAATTTATATTCACCTTTAATTTTTCTATAAATCAAATTCCAATAATGAATTCACTCACCTTAGAAGGTGCCTCAAATAAATCGTATGATTAGAAGTCTTATAATCACATTAAGTCTCCCAGTTAACTCAATTGAGAATTATGGTTTCAAAGAACATCTCAAGACGAAGAGAGAAATCAACAAGAAAAGGTGTAGGGACATGGTATTCCATTCCCACTTCCTTCAAATAAATTATATCTTAATCATTCCACTTGTCATCCCAAGGTAATGGGTAAATAACATTAATGAAAATTTTATTAAATTTTATAGGCCACCCATGGTGGTTTAATTTCATTTAATAACACACCCAATGGGTGGTTCACATTCAAGATCCTCAACCTTTATTCATAAAATAATGAGCCTTGTAATTTATATAAGTCATACCTATTAATTTAATTCAAGAATAATTTCCATTAAAAAGATTAATTCATAAAATATGGTGCACAACACAACAGTTTAATATATAAACACCCAGAATTTAAGATAAAATCAGGAGACCACCTACCTTAGTTGGGTATTCGAAATCTCATCCTTTGTTGGGATCTAATTTTCTCTAGAATGGTATAAATAGATCTAGCATATAGACTCCCTAAAATAGATAATATTATCACTCCACAAAAAAATCTATCGACTAGAATAGAAACGTTGAAAGGTATAAGAGGAATTGGTAAAACACTACCAGTTATCAAATGTGACTGAAAAAGAGTGATTCAGAGTACAGATAGTGAAGATAAAATAAATCATAGCTTTAGGATGGTAATTGTTTTAACCATAGAGATTGGTACTGACTATATTACGAGATAATAAAACAATAGGGGGTTATGTTTTTAAGGAACCAAGTGAAAAATGGTTTTTTCATCCCTTTAAAAAGAGGCTCGAATGGATTGGCTATACGGTTGGACCAACCATGCACCAACTGTGTTCCTAGATCTACCTCAATACCCCTTATCATCACCATGTTTCACATTTAGACAAAACATGCACTGACCATATGTTTTCCCTATGTTAAACATTCTGCATAAAATTTTCAGGCGTGTGGCCTAGGTTTCACAGTTTCATCTAACCGTGCATCCCCTGACAGTGTATTGGAACACCCCACAATTTTTTATCTAATAATGTAGATTAGTCTACAAGGTTACTAACAACCACTTGGCATAGAATCCTCTACCAAAATATCAGGATTTGAACTCTATAGAGGCCATTGACAACCCCTTTCCCTTCATAACCCCACTAGGATCTCCCATAAGGATAAAATTTAAGGATTAAATTGAAATTAAATGATTTTGTAACTCATAAAAATATAGGTTATCATATGTAGTCTCAAAAACATCATTATACCCCAGGTAAAACATTTTGACATTTGGTTTTCTATTTCCTTTTTTAAACGATAACTTATTCTCATTTCAAAATATAAAATATTCACTTTGGAAAATTTTCACTGACATTATATTATATAGAATTCCTTTTTATTCCAAAACACTCATTACCTTCTCACTACTTTGTCATTACATGCATTGGAACTATTTTGAATCCCTAACACAATTTTGTTTGGATTATACATGAAATTTTCTTTCATATTTTATGGAGTTATATTATTTTCTACTTGGTCTATAACCATCAATAACTTGGTTAATTTACATGAACCACCACTAAATGTATACTAAATACTACGTCATCAAGTTTCCCAATAGAAACAAGATACCTTCCCAATCTATAGATATGTTCAACATTATTTATAATAAGAAATCTCCCACTATTGGTTTTTATTTTTTCATCACTTTTCCTCAAAATCTATAAGGGATCATTATCAACATGATAAAACTCAACAAAATTCATGTAATCCTAATTATTCATAAAGTACATCTTTGACGTGGAATGGAAGGATTATCCTAAGTCTAAAATCCATGACTCAATAAGGTTATCCACACATATATACAACACAACATCATTTCCTTCAACAATTGTTTCGTTGCATTAGTTTCATGTGACTTCCATTTTTCTTTATACTCTTTTATGAAACCTCATTTATTCCAAGAACTCTAGCAGGGAGGACCAGACCCTTTTTTCCCTATCATGACTATTTCCTCTTAATTTGGATTTTCCTATATGATTACCTCATTGAATGTCTCTATATTATCCTTCCATGTGTATAATATAACTATAGAATCTACCCCAATTTATTCACCAGTTATCCTCACTAAGGATCATATCTCACAAATTGTTCAATTTCAACTTTGGGTTCACTAAAGAAATACTCATGGATATTACTATAAGATAAAAAATAATATGTAATAAAGATATTAAATTCTGTAAAAATACCTCATCATACATCATCATTCCCACAGATGTCAGCTGACTTATTATGTTATTGAATTTGTTGGAATGATCAGCTACATGATTCCATTCAATGATATTTATATTGATTAATAATTTCATCTGGTACACTTTATTAGATAAAGAGAGATTTTTTCACATATTCATGAGAGATTTCATCAAATGGACCATCATCTTCTCCCCTCTTATACTAAAAACCATATTTTCTCCATTTTAAGGTTCACAACTCCCAAAAAAATATATATTTAAAAATTCACACTCAGTATTATCTATCTATGTTGGTTTAAAACCATGAAATGGTAAGCTCATGTTTATCTAATAAATAAAATATTTTATTTTCATCCTCAAATAACTAAAGTTAGATCTTTCAAAATGATCAATATTTACTATTCTAAATTTTATTTCAATCATCCATTTCTTGGAATTTGAATATGATATTCTAAACTAATTTTTCAATACTGATTATTATAGAATCATATGGATCACTAATGATAGTCGGTTCTAGGAGAAGCATAGAACGAATAAAAATAATAAGAATAATAATAATAATAGAAAAGATTTATAATTTTTGGGAATAATCCCTACATCCACAAAGTGGTAGAACAAAATTTAAAATATCTGGGATCCAATTATAGGGAACACACAATAGAATCCCTTGCTCAAAATGATCTCATAAAGTAACATTCTACAATAGTAACCTACATAACTATAGTTCCAAATCTGTATAGTTGGTGCGTTGTGCTATATAAATGATTGGATTCAATTATATGGAGGTATAATACCCATTCATTAAAATTCCATACTACTATATTAATATATCAAAGTCCATACTATTAGAATACTATTTTCAGAGTTACTAATCATATCTACTATAATGCCTCTGTTTAGGGGAACTGTCTCCTATAACCCACATCAATTGTGCCTTGGAGTTCGAATCATGAGAGTCACTAACTCGTGTATAGTACATGCAACAAAGAGTTGTCTCAAATTCATTCGATGGACCAGGATCCACCATTCCAATAATTTACTACTTAGAGCCCCATCTTGAAAACCAAACACCTTCTATACTTGCATCTTCAAATAGCTCACTTATTCTGAGCTTCTCATTTTCTTCAATCACTAGTTAGTGTCATCCCAACAAAGATTCAATTTAAATCTAGTGATTTAGAAAATACCAATTAATTTTCCATCATTTATCCTACCATTTTCTTCCAAAGTATACCTCTCATTCTAAATTCATTAATGAAGACCAACAAAGGATGAAAAATTGACTCAATTTCTCAATCTTCATCGAATTATTTATTATGTCCTCTAAATTATTTCCTCCAAAAATATTTTATAATGTTAATAACCCATCCAATTTTAATCCTTTGATAAATTTTTAGTTCAAATAAATCTTATTTTCCCCATAATAAAACATCATTTTCATTACAAGATTTATAACTCTTGGATTATCATTGTGAAATATATTACCCTCTCAATTTATATCCATATTATTGAATAAATTATTGAGGAAATCCATCTTTTCCCATAATGTTATTATATAAATATAATCAGTATCTATGGTGGACAGTGAAACCACATTTTTTATTTGAGATATCCATCTTAATTTAGTTCCTCCACATGTAAACAAAAAACTGTTGGTACTCCTCTTAACGCATACATATCATTCGAGGTCAACATCCAAATTCCCCTACAATGAATTTTCATTCCCAAATCATAGATATAATTCCTCACTTATCTTAATATAAATTAGTACTTGATTTATAGGTTATAAATGTTTCTTTCTAGGCTTACACATATAACTACTCAGAACTCCCACAATAAGAGAAATATTTGTTCGAGAGAAAACCAAGGAATACATCAAGTTTGAACTAGTTGATTCATATAGAACCTCCTCCATATACTAAACCTATACTTTTTCTTTGGTGTATTCTCCTTTGAAAATTTAAAATATATTTCCAAGATAATAAAAATTAGATTTTCTTCAAAGAAACTAAATCTTCTCAAAATAATTATTAAGTAATCAATATATAATAACATTAGAGGTAAGGTATGTTGGATATGAAATAAAATGATTGAATCAAATTTTATGACACATCCATATCTAAAAATTAGGGTATGTATATGATTCATATCATAGGATATGATATGGTTACATTGTTAGAGGCATATTACACACATATCAAATTCTACGATTTGGCCAATGATATATGATATCATGTGCTTATTTTTTAATATATATTAAAAATTGTTTACGATTTCTCTGGAATAAATGATATGGATCATTTATGCTATGAAAAAACATTTTATAATCATTGAAATGTTCAAGGATTATAATATCCCAATAAGAATATTATATTGGTAAATGTATCAAAGAGAATTTTCCCTAAATCCACGTGATATCAAATGGTTTCATATGGTATATCATAGAGTATGACATACATACATGTCAAATATGGATTATTTTATGTCTTTATGGAAATTAATTTTATGATATAATGATATTTTTTGCACACTTCCTGGACAATTCATATTATATGATAGGGTGAATCATAGTTCCATGAATCATATGGTACAATTACTTTGGAACTGTTATAATTAATAGAATATAGTAAAGCGTTGATGATTTAAAAATCACTTCTATAATAGATAATAAATAATTTATTAGATGTTTAATAATATGAATTAGAAAAGGGAGTTAGTATTACTAAGAGTTGCAATCGATGAATGCATTTCCTAGTAACATATAAGTTAATTAGTGTTCACTAGGGATGTGTTATTTAGGGATTTATAAATGGGAACTCACGGTGATATGGTGATTAAGAAATCTTTCCTAATAATTGGATAAATCCCTCCTCATAGACCTCTTCTTCTACCTAGTTTACACGATGAGGCACTATAATTTCATAGAGGTTTGAATAATCCCACTTCCATGATGACTGATTCAGTACAACCCATGGATACCTTTGGAGTAGTCATGTCATTAAACTTTTCATCATATGATCTTAATCAGGAAAATATGATGAAGAAAAATTCAATAATAATATTCAGTGATAGGTCCATAACATTCATTACTTATAGTACGTATGATTTAAGTTTCTTTCATGGTCAATTTTAGATTTGGGTTTATTTTTTCCTTTCATTTTATTTAATATGTGTTGTTAGATCCATTGAAATCTATTAGTCTTATAAAATCCTTTCTATTTTTTTTTCAAATCATACTGAAAATAATGTTTTTAAAGTTATAATTCCCATATTATTATATATATATAAATATGATTGAAAATATTGTTCTTTTAAATTTAGTCGTATCTTATCATATGAAATATAATAAGAAATAAATTAGTATAAATCCATAAGTTTTGTATAATTCATAGAATATAACATTGGGATGTCATATTCAATATCACTGTTATGCCATAGGTTCAAAATAGAGCACCAAATCTCCTTAGTGAATCAATTTGAATTAAAAAGTAAAAATAACACTTATAGGGTTTGAATTGATAAATAATGGTTTTTCCTTTATACATATGGGTTATAACACTACCGCCCTATATAAATAAATATCTTCCTTTACCAAAAAGTAAAAAAATCATTTGATCACAGCTTATTATATGCTGAAATAAGAATATCAGTGGTAAAATTTAACTATTAGCACTTAAAAATCCTAAGCACCACAACTTATCAATAATAGTATATGATTCCTTCAAAATTGAAAAATAGGATTTAGAGAGAAAATGATAGATCTTGAAATTATATCATAAATTTAATTACATAATTTATAATATATAATAAAAGGTATTTTAGGAATTTTATTAATTTATTAAAGTGTTTATAAATTATATAATTATAAATAATTTATAATCAATTAAATAATTTTTTTAAAAAAATTTATTAACTGATATTCCATAATTTTAAAGGTTAATATTAAAATAGATTTTAATTTATATGAAATGAAATATAATTTATATGTATAGTGTATATATGGAACTTATAAGGTTAATTTATAAATTATTATTAAATTAAAATAATAAGGAAAAATATTTTACATTTTATATTTAATTATGAATTTTAATAATTAACTAATTTTAATTATTCAAATCAAATACATTATAGGTGATATTATTTAGACTACATCAAAAGGTATTTTGGAGATTGATTTGATCATGGTCTAAATAATATTATGTATTTTATATAAAGATTATATAAATAGTTTACATAATATAAATTTAAATATAAAATTTTTATATAACATTTAATATCATATTTTTAAATTAAAATTTCATATAACAAATAATAAAAAATATTTTATGTTAGAAAATAAATATAAACTATTTATACTCATGATTATGGAATGTAAATAATAAATAGCTAAATTATAAAGTGTTTATAACCAAATTTTATTTAGGAATTTTCCATAAATTCTTATCACATGTTTAAATATGTGAATTATTCATTTAATTAAACTTTATTCCCTACTTTATTCATAGTTATATATTATTTTGATGTAAATTATGTATAATTTATTTTAAATTGAAAAAATACTTCTAGAGATTAACATACATGTATCTGAGGATATACATACTCGGTGTGATAATTGATTTAGTTTTAATTAACTTGAATTAAACTTATAGTAAATTATTAGGTTGAATTAAATAGTTAATTATGATTTATTCATATTTGGTATCATCATTATGAAAGAATTATAATCTCTCCTAATTGAAGTATCCCTGGTTAGAGGGAATTTTTCTTCAGACATCCCTCTAACATAAAGTATTATTTCTTATTATTAAAAGGTGGGTTTGGAAATATGTGTTTCTAGGATTACTCATTTGGGATTTCTAATTTCATATAATTCAAAAAATTACATCAAAAGTTCATTCCACATATACATAAGATGTTTTTAGAGATGGTTTAATATAATTTGCTTTTTTATTTATTTTATAAATACATCGTGTGGCTATTATAAAGAGGTACACATCAATATGGTTTGAATATATTTTATTGGTTGAAGGAATTGGATTTAAAGATACATCACCATAATCATGAATACGTAAAGGGAATAAAATTTCATAAGATGGTGAGATTAAATTGACTTCAAAATATTATGTGAAAGATTCATTCCAAAGCGGTACTTGTCAATTCCTAGATCATCCAAATGGGTAGGTGCATTCTAAGTTTGAGTTAACCTATATTATATTATGTAAGTAAAAAAAGTAATGGGTGACTCTGATAAGATTAGGGTTTTGTTCTTGGAATATTCTTTGAATCACATTTAGATATAAAACCTAAATAGTTATGATATTAGAGGAATATTGTTTAGTTAATCTATATGATGGAATGAACAAAGAGTTGTCCCCTATACTATCAAAAAAATAATATGTGATATGGTTGGAATAATTTCTTTCCCAAATAGATACATGGTTAAATAAACACTAAAGTGGACTAATCTCTTACTAAAATATGAATCTTGGACCACTAATGGATATGATGAATTTAGAAGGGGTCATCATTTTAGTGGATATTCAAAAAAAGTATATATTAAATTTTTATAAAACATGATACTCATTAGATAAAATATTTTGGTGTATATAAGACCTTTATTATCACGAAACATGAGGTTGAGATCAATCATTAAATATGAGAATCTTAATGTAGGAAACTCTTGAGAATGATAACTTAAGGAAAGTTCTTAGGGAAAATTTATTTGTGTCAGAGAAACCCTTTCTCGAGTAACCAAGTGTTGATGTAGTTCAATAAATTAATGTAGATTCCAATGAAAAGAAAATAATAATACACATATGGTTTCAAAGTAATTATATGCAACATGGACAAAAAAATTTATAATTCACTCATATATTCAGTACGATTTCTTTTAGGAGACAAGACGTTACCTTGAGGATTATTTGGATTAAAGAATTTAATCTATTGGAATTGATGAAAATGTTCTTAAAATGTGAATGATTTTAATAAATGTTTACCATTTTTCAAAGATTATTGAGAAAAGAAGAACTAGGGAATATGATGTCCATGTTTTGGTGCTATATTGACAGTAAATATGAGTAAAAGTTCAAAATAGAAGAAGAAAATTTAGTTGGAATGATTCAACAATTTTTATTTAAGTAGTTGGTAAAGGTCATTGAAACCTAAAGGTAAAATCAGGAAGGAAGGAGTAATGATTAAATTAAATAGATATGTTTGAAATTCTTGATTGATTTTGAGAAACATTATAGAATGTGAATGTCATGAACTATTCAAAAAATGTGTGTGAACCAGGATCTTCTTTTCCGGTATGTTTTCCTTTTCTAGTGTTTTTGAGGAAAAAGAGAAGTTTATGGAAATTTTATAAGTACACACCGTATACTTTATGAGTACATGTCGTGTACTAGGTTATCGCAGATAGCTGTGTGCTGGTCGTGTACCAACCTTGCACATGACCGTGTTTGGTGACCTGGAGGCTGCCTAAAGCGGGGCTCGGTAAGGGGAAGTACACACTATGTACTTTAAATGTACATGCTGTGTAATTTCTTTTTTTTCATTAAACATACTGAGGTCGTTCCTGACAGATAGAACTATCTCCTTCTCGACCTAGTCCATCCGAGAGTGCCCGTACGGCTGAAAATAATCTCTGATCCCCCAATCGAGCACTCGTTCTCTGATTCGACCACCGTCAATTGCGTAGGGATCGCCTTAGTAATACCTTCCTTCTTCTATAGCTTTGTTTCCTATTTCTTCTTCTTTCAAGACTTATCCTTCATTTAATGTTTTATACATTTTTGTAGATCTATGGTTTTCTTAGGCAATTCAAGGCTTGAGGTTCACATATATCGATCTCCCAACACCGAGGTAGGTGGTTTGTGCCTTTCTGTTGAGTGTATTTGAGTTATATGTGCAATTTTGGCCAATACCATTGAATGGGGGTATTGCTTGTTTACTATTGTAGCCATTAATTTCCATCTATGCATGTATGATTGAGTAGAGGTTAATTGAATATGAATAGGGTTAAATGCTATGCTTTGGAAGTGTTTTCCCATGCATGTTCTATTTACAACCATTTGGTCCTGCTTAGCCTATTTGTTTTCCTTTCCTGTTTTTCTCATGCCTAGTATTGTAGGATGGGGTGTTTGTATTCTGACATGTTGTTATGTTGTAGAATATTTATCCAAGTAGTTCATGAGGTTTACGTTGGACATTTTGTGTTTCCTTGCTTGATCGACTTAAATAAGGCAGTGAGAACCAGGTGTAGTGAACTATAAAGGGAATTAACTATGAGTGATTCCTCATAAGGTCTTTAGTCACTTTTGACTATAAGATTAATTGACTGTGAGTGCTTCCTCATAGAGTCTTTAATAACTTTTGACTATAAGGAGAATTGACTGTGAGTGCTTCCTCAGAGAGTCTTTAATCACTTTTGACTAGAAGGGGAATTGACTGTGATTGCTTCCTTAGAGAGTCTTTGTTAAATCCTTGTAATTGAACCAGAGGGGATAGGCTATGTGTACTTCCCATAGGGTTACCAGTTTTGAATATCTTCTAACTTGATATGTGGAATTGAATAGTTAAATTATTGGAATGTTTACTGCTGAGTATTTCCTTGTTTACTGCTCTTTTACTTATTACCTGCCATATATACTCATTGGCTATTAGGCACAGATATTTTTAAATTTTCCTACTAGGATTAGTCTCACACCATGTTTAGGTCATGCCTTTGGTCCCAAATAGATTATATTGTTGTATCTATAGATAAGGGAAAGCTCCCTTATACTTCAAATAATTGACTGCTTCGGAGCGGGAGAGCATGGGACCAAGCTGAGGCTTGAGATGCTGAGGAGTTTATCTGTCTTCTTTTGTACTTGTGTTATTATGTATTTCATCATTGTGACTTTTTTTTTCTGTTTTCATAGACATATGTATTATGCATCATTTATATATGTGGGCTCCAGTTGTTTATTACTTATTATGTTTAGTTATTTCATGTTTTACTGAGTCCGCTATTGCAATATGTTTTACTTCTACTATGTTACTATACCAATGAGGGAATAGTTTCCCCACTGTCACGCCCAAGGCCAACGCTACTAGTCGGCAGCCTCTATTATTCGGGGAAATGCGCTTGAGGCCATGTGAACAACCAGGTATGGGGAGCCTCTGGGTGGCATATAGAACTGGGATGTTATTAAGTTGTATCAGAGGGATTATTTTCTTCATAAAATACTGTTGGAGCCTATATCCAAAGATAGGATGGAATTGATACCTGGTAATAAGTTGGTCCCAGGATTAGGTAACCTGTGTACAGGGAAAATCCAATCTACCTCATTTATTGCAATTTTTTTGGTTTTTCAATTTTACAGTTGATTTGATTTCACCATTGGGTGATTCACATGTTTTGTTCTGTTATTTTTGATGATATTGAGGTTCTATTTCCATTGCAAACTGATGAGATGAGGGTATTTAATCCCATGCATCATATAAGAACTTTCTAGAAATCACATGTCATGCATTCCTTCTATGCCATTTAGGGTGCATTAATGATTTCATGTTGTTGTGATATAAGTTGTGTTATATATGCATGATATTTTGATATATGATTTGATAAAATGCCTGTTTTGATAGAGTATTGCTTTATGTAAGTATTTGTCTGAATGAACTCCAAACATTGGTTCTTAAGTTTTTATGGAACCTCAAGAATTGGAATTTGGTGGAACACTGACTTGTTTTCCTTATTTATAACATGTATAAGATTCCAAGCTTCGATTCGTGGGGAGTATGGGCCCTCATGAATTTCAATTTAGAACTTTAATGTTGGTTTAAGTGTTTTTTCTTGGTCCTAGAGTAGTTTTTGTGGATTAATGTCCATAAAAACCCAAAATACACGGAGTTTAATGTTAAATAATTTCCATGTGTTCTTCTATTCAGGAAGAAACTGTTTTTATTAAGTACATGCCATGTTCTGTATGTACATGTCATGTAGTCTCTAATGATGTCTCAGACTGTGTGGGCAGGGACACTGGGTTTGGAATCTTATGTAAGACACGTCGTGTGCCAGATGTGCATTCTGTGTTGTAGAACCGTGTAACTGGTCGTGCCACTAACAACATAGGTCGGTTGAGTCCTTCTTAATACACATTGTGTCCTTATGTAACATGCCATGTAGTGTAATCTGAGTATCCAACTGTTTGGCGAGCAAACCGGGTTAGTTAAATATTCTTGTACACGTCGTGTATGGTACAAACATGTTGTGTAGTTGTAACCGTGTGACAACCCGTATAAATAATAACACATTCAGTCGAATCCAAAGTAGTACACGCTGTGTCCAACTGTAACATGCATTGTAGTGAGATCAGTGTATCCAGTCATGTCACTAATAACACGGGTCAGTGAAGCTCATCTAGTACATGCCATGTCTAGAACGGACACACCATGTAGTGTTGTGATAGGAGAATCGTGTGGCTTAGCCGTGTAAAAGAACTTAGGGAAGGGGAAGAGAAGTAAAGCACACACCGTGTGTTAGGACAACATACCGTGTATTGGGGTTTTTACATGACCAGTTGTGGCAGGAGTACACACAAATGTGAAAGGCTTAATGGAATATGCCTTGTAGACTTTATACATGCCGTGTAGTCAGGTTTTAGAAAACTTGAATGATTTATTTATTTGGTTCCATTCTTACTCTTCTATGTTTCAGTTCTTGTTAATCTCAATCTATGGCATGTGATTGACCTTTCAAAGTCATACCACTGAGACGTCTTCCAGTTGAATTCTAGTTACAGGGTGGTGATCAGACATCGGATATGGCTGATCAGGGACTACCAGCAGATCCTCCAGTTGTGCCAGTCTTGGCACCAGTAGTTATACCTGAAATTAGTGTCGATGCATAGTTTAGGGAGGGATTTATGAGGATGATTCAGACCTTCTAGGAAATTCCACATCCTGCCCCATTGATGGCACAATTGACTTGGGTCATTCAACTACAACATCCTCCCACCTTCTCAATGAAGGGAGGACCCCAGGATGTAGTGTCATGGATTGAATCCATGTTGATGATCTTCAAGAATCTAGAGACACCTCCATAGAGGATGGTAAATCTCTTTATGTATATGCTTTTGGATTCTGCCAAGTGATAGTTTGATGTGATCTCACAGGCAGGACGCCAGCAGAATATTTCTTGGGATGAGTTTCAGGGCACCTTCTATGATTACTTCTACTCGGAGACCTTGAGGGCCGATCAAGCCCGAGAGTCCATGAGTCTGGGGTAGGGTACTCTTTCTTTTATGGGTTATTCTTCTCACTTTACCGAGCAGTAGTGATTTATACCCTTTTTAGGGGGATATGAGTGGTTCCTATAAAGGAAGTTTGAGGATGGTCTTAGACAGGACATTCGGGCTCAGGTGAAGATTTTCACGCTGAATTCAATTTCCTTTATAGTCAATCAGGCCCTAATCATGGAACGTAATCTGAGGGATCATGGAATAGTGGTCCGGGTAGGTTCAGCATCCAGAGTTAGTGCTTCTTTATCCAATAGTAGGAAGCGTCGCAGGGAGACTATACAAGGAGATCTGATTATGTGGGATGTGTCTTCTGGTAGCCAGGTGGTGTGCTACCAGTGTAGGAAGGCTGGGCATGTGAGGTTGGATTTCCCAAGATACCCAGTTGAGTGCTGATCTTGTGGCATGATGGGCCATAGTCAGCATTTTTGTCCGATCTTCTCAGCAGCAGCTGGTGACATTGGTTCTTATATGACTCCACGTTCCGGAGCAGCATGACCAGTTACTCCTTAGTCAGGTAACTGAAGCTCTTCCAGCTATTCTGGCAGAGGTGGAGTTTGTGACCATGGTGTTCAGCCGTAAGGATTTTAGCAACAATAGGGTGGATCAGCTGAGAGTGGTCAGGCAGGGTCACAGGGCCGCGATGTAGGTCAGACTTTTGTAGTGGAGCATACCCCACAGAAACATGATCCTAGAACCTCTACTATTCTAGGTACCAGTCTTGTTGCCTCAGTTTTAGCCTCTTCTATTTTTGATACAGGGGCTTTATATAGCTTTATATCTGTTGTTGTGTTGGAGAGCCTTGGGCCTTGTATCTTTTCGTCTTCTGATATCTTAACACTAGACACTTCGTTGGGGACTAGAATGGCTAGTGTACGTCAGTGCAAGGAGTGCCCTCTAGAGGTTGGTGGGTCTCACTTCTTATCGGACCACTATGTCCTAGAGAAGATAGGCTATGACATCATTCTCATAATTTACTAGTTAGTTACCTTCCAGAAATTTGTTTATTTCTATCGTCGTAGTGTGAGTTTCACATCACCAGAGAGAAGATTGTTTCTTCATAAGGGCGAATAGGATGTCCAGGCAAGCAGAGCAGGACCTGAGCATCAAGGGTTGGTAGGAGTTACAACCTATATCAATAGTCTATATCTGGATGACCAGGGGACTTCACAGATGGACATTCCTCTAGTGGTGGATCATTTTAGAGATTTCTTTATAGAGGGATTTTTAGGTTTTCCTTCGGAGCGTGAGGTATAATTTTCTATTGATCTTGTGCTAGGAGCGGCACCAGTGTCCATTTCTCTTTATAGGATGGCTAAACTAGAGTTACATGAGCTCAAGAAGCAATTGGAGGAGTTGTAGGCAAAGGGTTCCATCCGACCCAGTACTTCTCCACAGGGTTCGCCAGTTCTGTTTGCAAAGAATGTGGACGGTACCCTCTGAATGTGTGTGGATTATCAGACACTGAACTAGTTGAAGGTCATGAAAAGATATCCCTTTCCAAGTATTTATGAACTCTTTGATCAGATTAAAGGAGCTTGGGTGTTCTCGAAGAGTGATTTGAGGTCCGGTTACCATCATTTGTGCATTAGACCATCTAATATATCTCTTACAGCCTTCCGAAGCAGGTATGGTCTATGCGAGTATGTGGTTATTCTGTTCGGTCTCACAAAAGCGCCTGTAGTTTTCATGGCATTGATGAACCAGTTGTTCCATCCATACTTGGATTATTTTGTGGTAGTACTTGTGGATGATATCTTGGTGTACTCTCACACTTGACACGACCATGCTACCCATCTTGATATTGTTTTGAGTACACAGAGAGGGCATCGGTTATACACTAACCTCTCAAAATTACACTTTTGGATGGATAAAATCCACTTCTTGGGTCATGTTATCTCAGAGTCAACAGTATATGTAGACCTAGAGAAAGTGAGATTAGTATTTGTAATGACCCAAAATTTTCAATTATATTTGCTTCCTAATTTTGTGTGTTATTTTATTTTATACTCAGCAAAACTACATCCTTTAATTAATGAAGTGGGTATAATTAAAATGAGACCGTTGGGTTTCAACTTTTATATGACCAATGGTCAATATGAACGTTGGAAACTATAATCTTAATGTTGTGTTTTTATAAATACGGTTATCTTGGTTAATTAATACCGAAAGAAGATTGAATGACCTCATCCAGTAGACTCGAGCTATATAATGACCATCTATCATAGCTTGGGAAAGAGGTATCATCACTAGGATTTGATCTGGACCAAGCCCAAGATGAACTTTAACATATGAAAATTGAACGGAATCACCTAAGGGAGAAGTTCAAGTTGATAGAAATCACCACTCGGGTAATGTTGTCTGAGCCACCCCAACATTCTATCACCATAGCACACCTTACACTTAGGTCCTATGCTGGTGTTATAAGGGGATATGTAATGAGACCTTAGCTGCTTTGTGTAATCCTTTTATAAAAATAAAATTGTTATTTTTTATTATTAAACATTTTGTGAATTTAAAATATCCAGATAAATGTTGGATTTGTATTATTGATTAATTTAGGAAAAAAGGGTATTTTAAAATATTTTTGTATAAATTAAATAATTAATAATGTGAAATGATTTTCAAAAAATGGTCTTCTAAAGTTGTGATCAGTGAGAAATTTAGAGTCTAATAAGATCAACTTGGTTTTTAGTGAATAGTAAAGTAGGAATACTGACATACCCATATGAATAGTAATGAATAGTAATTTGACAAAAAAAAATAGAAACTTCACCCATGAATGTATAAATACATTTTAGACATCTTAAAATTGGAAAAATGATCATAGTTTTAGTTTTGGTGTTTTTGTATTCCATAAATATTTTATTTACAATTTTATATTTAATTTAATAATTTAAAATGGAAATGTATTTTCATAAAATTTAATCATAAATTGTTACTTTATTGACTTATGGGTATATGATATTTTTATGGGACCTTGTTTACTTTTTTAAGGTGTTACAAAATGAGCTGTAGTTTTAAAGTTGTATTTTTTGAATAAATAATGATTTTAATTAAAAATTAAATTAAAAGTATTTAGATAATTATTTCTATAAAATGAACTTAATTTTTGAATTTATAGCATTGGTATTTGGTTAGGGTGAATTTTTGGGTTTTTTCTGAAACAGTTGAATTATCGGTGAATAGTAAAAATGCAGTTTTGAGTTTGGGGTGTTTAATGACATCATTTATAATGTAATAATGATGTAAGATTTATGGTCGACTTATTAATAGTGATATATTCTATTAGGTGTCCCAAGTGGCCAATACCATGGGAAAATACCATGGGCAAGCCCCTAGTTTTTCAAATACCACCGATGAGGTGTTCCTTGGAAATTAATAATTTATTCAATAACTTTTCTTACAAATAACAAGCCATTTCCCTCAATAATTTCATTCAAAAATAATTTTCAATGAAGTTGTGGTCTTTTTACCTCCCAAAGAGTCCTCCCAAGGTGCCACCAAGCCTCCCATGGTTCCATCCTTCATGCTTTCGAAGTTACTCTTTAAGGTAAGGGGTCCTTTCACCCTCTTCTTTTAAGTCATGAATTCCATTATGTTGTGTCTTCTATTTTCCATCTCTTTATGTTGAGGATATGTTCTTATATGTTATCATTACTGCCCATTTCATGTCTAATTATTGAGATACCCTTTCCGCTCTCATTTATTTGTTTTCTGAATTTTTAAGTGACATAGTTAAGTTGCCGAATTTCTCGTAAAAGAAATCACATATTCTCTTTCCTTTCAAGTTTCTATTTCTTGTGGTATGTCCTTAAAATATCCATACCATGTTCTTATCTACATGTTATTTTATATTTATATTGTAATATGAGTTATATTTGAGTGGGTTACCCTTTTACCCTACCTTTTTATTATTTTCTAAAATCATGATATATAGTCGTTATGCTGCTGAAATTTCATCTCAAAATTTATATCCCTTTTTCTCTCCATAAATTCTCTTATTTTATTTATTTGAATACCCAAAGCTATTTCGTTTCTTTGGGTGTTCAAAAATATATAAATATGGAGTATTTGATTCTGGAATTGACATATATATAACCCTCACTCCTTTTCCATGGGTTATAAATGATATAATGATCAATTTTTTTAGAACTTTTAAAACGTCACGATCTTGTAATGAAACCCATTTCTTTTATTCTCAATGGGTTTTTATGAAATGTTTGATTATAATCTGGGTGGCTCACATTAAATTAAAAACATATTAAGGGTGTGCCCTGATATCACTCCAATGTATTGGGTAAATAATTAATCTCTAGAGATGACATGTTTCACGATACCTTGGTGAATAACCTTGGTAATTTTTATGACACCTTAGGGATAAAACTTGGTGATATGTTCATGAATGTCTAAATGAAATGTTGTAGCCACATATTCAAGTTATGTTCGAAGTTATTTTCATTATGATATTCCTATACTTTCATTTCTCATGTCTTTATGTTGTTATTGTTAAACAAGTAAATTGATTCCCTTATTTACCCTTACCGGGCCTTTTGCTCACCCATTCCATTGATGTATGTCTCCAGGATATGAGATGCAGTAGTTGTACATAGTATGAACCTACGATGAATCCCTACAAGTGGTTTAGATGAATGTTTTATGTTGTTTTCTTGTATAAAGTTTCAGATTTCCAAGACACTAGACTTTAAAGATCCTCTCGTTGTAAAATGCAATGAAAAGTTATGTAATAAAAAGGCGGGATTCCATAGTTGGTATCAAAGGATAGTTTAGTTTTTTATGGAAATTAGGCTATGGAATCTTTAGGAAGAATCCTATATAAAAGTTTAAATATAGGAAAAATTCCTGGTATTTTGTTGAGTATTAAGTGAGTGTTTTATCGAGCAAATACATTCTCGTTTGGATACGAGAAGGTAGAGGCGGCTCTAGCACAAATGTGCATATGAGTAAAACCCGAAAATACCGCGTTGAGCTAGACTCAAATGGGAACTGGTGAATGACAACGGGACTTATTGCACTCTTGGTTAAGACAATCCCAGGGGATATTTTTGGTTAATCATAATCTTTTTATGAATAATAATGAAGGATTTACAGAGAAAGGTAATCATTTAATGAATTTTTAAGACATAAATCCTTTATAGTTAAAAGATTCGTAAATGAAATAAGTTTCTCACTAAGGTTTTATTCTTTTATAAATTGCGGGAAATAGGAGGAACCATGCAAATGGTTACCGTAATGGACCATGCACTGACGACCCTCCGATGGAAGCCGGAATGGAAACATTCATGTGAATGATGAACCAACTAACTCAAGTTATGGGAAATAAATTGAATCAAGATGAGAGACTGATATCACTGTGAAGGGAACAACATTATGTTGAGTCCTTTATGTTTCAACGACCAGCTACCTTCAGTGGATCTACTGACCCATTGATTGCTGAGTAGTGGATCAGCTCTATCGATAAGATCTTTTCTATGCTCCGCTGTTCAGAGCAAGAGAAGGTCACCCTGGCTGTCTATCGCTTAGAAGGAGATGATGATCAGTGGTGGTAGCTGATTAAAAACACAAGGCAAAGAGTGGAGGTTAAAGCTATGGATTGGGAAGAGTTCAGAGGGATCTTCTTCCATAATTATTTCCCGCGTTCCATGAGAACAATAACAGAGAAGGAGTTTCTTGAGCTGAAGAAAAAGGAGAATGAATCCGTAGGAAGCTACGAGATGAACTTCACAAGGATTTCATGTTACACCTATATCTTTTTCATGGATCCAAATGGCAAGGTTTATAGATTCTTCAGTGGACTAAGACCTCATCTGTGGAAGAATATATCCAACCAAGATTATGATAGCTATGAGGAGATTGTGCGAAGTGTGATGAAAGTAGAACTAGAGTTTAGTGAGACGCAATGGGATCAAAAATACAACAACAAAAATAGATCAATGGATCCAATATTATGGAGGAGATTTGATCAAGGAAGGGGAGGCAAGACAGTGAAACATCCCATGTGTAATAAATGTGGGAAGAATCATTCAAGGAACTGCCTTCTTGGGAGTGGGAAATGCTACAAGTGTGGAAGAGATGGCCATATTTTAAGGAATTGTCATGGTGACGTGAAACCTTAACTTACAAACACTAATTTCAAGGGGAAGATGTTTCATGACCTACCTGATGTCCAGTGCTTTAAGTGTGGACAACTGGGGCACTTTTCCCATCACTGTACAAATCCGAGGGTAGTGGAGGGGAACCACCATCAACCTCAGCAAAGGCTAAGGGAGAAAGGTTGGGCTTTTTCTATCACGATAGATGAAGTTGAAGCTCCAAATGATGTGGTAGCAGGTACCCTTTTTGTTCTCTCAAAGATAGCAAGTACTTTTTTTGATTATGGTTCTACGCATTCCTTTATTTCCTCTATGTTTGCAAAGAATTTTGAATCAACCCCAGACTTGCTAAAAGTAGAGTTATTAATCAACACTCTAGGTGGGATTATACAAGAATCATCAGTATTTAGAAACTCTAGTATTTACTTTGGTGAGAAAAAACTTATCACAAATCTATTAGTCATTTATATTCTAGAATTCAACATTATACTTGGGATAGAATGGCTCTTAAAGTATAATATGAGAATAAAATGCAGAAGTAAGGAAATCTTAGTAGTATTGAATGGAAAACCTATAGTTATCTTCCAAGAAGAGATATCTCAACCTGATCTTCTTCTAGATAAACCTTCTATATCCTTCTTTATGGAATTTATCGGTGAAGAAGAATAAGTAAATGAGAGTTTGAGTATAGAAAATGTACCTATCGTCCAGAAATACATTGGCGTATTTCCTGAGGAGTTTCCTGGACCTCCCCCAGAAAGAGAGGTAGAGTTTTCTATTGAACTCATACCAGGATCTCATCCAATATCAAAGACGTCATATAGGATGGAAAATGTGGAGCTGGAAGAATTAAAGAAACAACTCCAAGATCTTTTGGAGAAGGGGTTTATCTGACCGAGTGTGTCTCCTTGGAGAGCACTTGTTCTCTTTTTGAAGAAGAAGGATGGGTCGATGCAACTATGCATTGATTATAGAGAACTGAATGGAATCATAGTAAAGAACAAATACCCTCTTCCAAGAATTGATGACTTATTTGACCAACATCATGGGGATCAATTCTTCTCTAAGATTGATCTTCAATCTAGTTATCATCAATTGAGGGTGAAGAAAGAAGATATTCCAAAAACTGCCTTCCGATCAAGATATGGGCATTATGAGTTTGTTGTTATGGCTTTTGGACTGACTAATGCACATGCTATTTTTATGGATTTGAGGAATAGAGTATTTAAGGAATACCTTGATATATTTGTGGTAGTTTTTATTGATGATATTATGATATATTCTAAAAGTCGTGAGGATCATGAGGATCATCTAAGGGTTATTTTGCAAACTTTATGGAAGGAGAGAATTTTTGGAAAGTTCAGTAAATGTGAATTCTGGTTACAACAAGTTTCTTTCTTGGGGCACATTGTTACCAATGAAGGAATCACAGTTGACCCTGTAAAGACAAAAGTTGAAGAGGAGTGGCCTCAGCCTAACATGATAACTATGATTCGTAGTTTCGCTGGATTAGCGGGATATCATAGGAGGTTTGTGAAAAACTTTTCACAACATTATAATCCATTAACCAAGTAAACTCGATAAGGGGTCAAGTTCATCTAGACAAAGGAGTGTGAGGAGAGTTTCCAAGAGCTGAAGAAGAGATTGGTTACTGCACCTATGTTAACTCTACCCTCAAGTGGAGAAAGATTCGTTATTTTTAGCGATGCATCTCTGAAATGGCTTGGGTGAGTCCTCATGAAAAATGATAAGTTTATTGCTTATGCATCTCAATTATTGAAGACTCATGATCAGAACTATCCTACGCATGATCTGAAGATGGCTGTGGTCGTTTTTTTCTCTGAAGATATAGAGGCACTATCTTTATAGGGAGAAATGTGATATATACACAAACCATCAAAGTTTGAAGTATATTTTCACACAAAAGGAATTGAACATGAGACAAAGGATATGGTTGGAACTCTTTAAAGACTATAATTGTTCAATTCATTATCATCCCGAAAGAGCAAACAATGTTGCTAATGCATTAAGCAGGAAAGACCCAGTTGTTCTGTCCATTATGAGGATTTAAAGAGATCCTTTGACCAATGACCTAGTAAAACTGGACATGGTAATCATAAAGGAAGGGACATTATCAACCCTAACCCAAATGATTTCTCAACCATCACTACTAGAGAAGATCAAGAAAGCTCAGAAATTAGATCCTTTGTTACAAAAGAAGTTTGAGGCTATAAAGGATGGGAAGTTTCCTGAGTTCAATAATGATCAAGAGGGTGTACTAAAATTTTTTACAAGACTATGTGTTCCATCTATTCCAGAAATAAAGAAGGAGCTGATGGATGAAGATTATAACTCTACTTTCTCTATACATCCTGATATCACGAAAATGTATAAGGACCTTTGTGATCTTTATTGGTGGGATAATATGAAAAGGTACATTGCTGACTACACTTCAAGGTGCTTAGTATGTCAACAAGTGAATGCAGAGAGACAACTTCTTAAAGGGGTATTGCAACCACTACCCACACCAGCATGGAAGTGGGACAATATCACTATGGACTTTGTCACTGGTCTCCCGAGAACTTCTAAAGGAAATAATGTGATATGGGTTATTATGGACCATCTCACCAAGACTGCCCATTTTATCTCCATTTGGGATGATTTATCTCTTGATCAACTATCCAGGATTTACGTTAATGAAGTGGTAAGGATGCATGGAGTTCCACTTTCTATCATATCTGATCGTGATCCAAGGTTCACATCAAAATTCTGGAGAAATCTTCAACAAGCTCTGAGCACTGAATTGAATTTCAGTATGGCCTATAACCCCCAAACTAATGGCCAATCTGAAAGGATTATTCAAACACTCAATGATATATTGAGAACTTTCTCAATGGAATTTAAAGGTGGATGGGATCAACATCTCTCTTTTGTCGAGTTCTCTTATAACAACAGCTTCTAATTGAGCATTCAAATGGAACCCTATGAAGCTCTATATGGGAAGTGATGTATAAATCATACTTGTTGGGATAAAGATAGTGAGAGAAGGATTCTTGGGCATGATCTTGTGCAAGATATGACAAAAACGGTCCATGCAATCCAACAACACATTAAGGCTGCTCAGAGTTTGCAAAAGAGCTATGCCGACAACCATCGAAGGGACATGGAGTTTGGTGTTGGTGAAAAATTCTTTCTTCGGATTTCACCTTGGAAGAGAGTAATGAGGTTTGGGAAGAAAGGGAAGATCATACCTAGGTACATTGGCCCCTATGAAATCCTTGATCATGTGGGAGAAGTGGCTTATCGGCTTACACTTCCTCCAAATGTAGCACAAGTTCATGATGTCTTCCACGTATCCCACTTGAGGAAGTATAAACCTGACCCTTCAAATGTACTAAATCTAGAGGAGGTACAACTGGAACATGACCTCTCTTATGAGGAGCTGCCTGTGGAGATCTTGGATCGTAGAGACAAGGTTCTATGCAACAAGACTACCCACCATGTTAAGGTGTTGTGGAGGGACCAAAAATGTGAAGAATCCGCGAGGGAACTGGAGGAGTCCATGAGACAGAAGTACCCACTCTTTTTCCCATTAGAGGATACGAGATAAAATTTCGGGGATGAAATTTCTTAAGTGGGGAATAATGTAATGACCAGAACATTTCAATTATATTTTCTTCCTAATTGTGTGTGTTATTTAATTTTATACTCAACAAAACCACATCCTTTAATTAATAAAGTGGGTATAATTAAAATGAGACCGTTGGGTTTCGATTGTTATATGACCATAGGTCAATATGCCTGTTGGAAACTATAATCTTAATGTTTTGTTTTTATAAATATGGTTATCACGGTTAATTAATACAGAAAGAAGATTGAATGGCCTCATCCAGTAGACTCAGGCCATATGAAGCCCATCTGTTGGAGCTTGGGAAGGAGGTAGCATCACTGGGATTTTCTCTGGACCATGCCCAAGCCCAACTTCAACGTATGAAACTTGAAAAAAATCACCTAAGGGAGAAGTTCAAGCTGATAAAAATCACCACTCGGGCTGTGTTGTCCGAGCCACCCCAAGATTCTATCACCATAGCACACCTTACATGTAGGTCATATGCTGGTGTTTTAAGGGGCTATGTAACGAGACCTTAGCTGCTTTGCATAATCCTTTTATATAAATAAAATTCTAATTTCTTATTATGGGAATGTGTTTGAACTTAAAATATCTAGAAAAATATAGGATGTGTATTATTGATGAATTTATGAAAAAAGGGTATTTTAAAATATTTTTTTATTCATTAAATAATTAATAATGTGAAATTATTTTCAAAAAAATGTCTTCTACAGTTATGATTAGTGAAAAATTTAAAGTCTAATAAGATCAACTTGGTTTTTAGTGAATAGAAAAGTAAGAATAGTAACATACCCATATAAATAGTAATGAATAGTAATTTGAAAAAAATAGAGACTTCACCCATGAATGTAAAATACATTTTATACATCTTAAAAGTGAAAAATTGACCATAGTTTAAGTTTTGGTATTTTTGTATTCCATAAATATTTTATCTAAAATTTTATAATTAATTTAATAATTTAAAATGGAAATGTATTTTCATAAAATTTAATCATAAATTGTTACTTTATTTTCTTATGGGTACACGATATTTTTATGGGAACTTGTTTACTTTTTTAAGTTATTACAAGATGAGTTATAGTTTTAAAGTTGTATTTTTGGAAGAAATAATGATTTTAGTTAAAAATTAAATTAAAAATATTTAGAAAACTATTTTTATAAAATGGAATTTATTTTTGAATTCAGAGCCTTGATATTAGGTATGGGTGAATTTTTTGGATTTTTCTGAAACAGTTGAATTATCGGTGAATAATGAAATTCAGTTTTGGAGTTTCAGGTGTTTAATTACATCATTTATGATGTAATAATGATGTAAGATTTCTGGTTGACTTATGAATAGGGAGATATGATATGAGGTGTCCCAAGTGGACAAAACCATGAGAAAATGCCATGGGCAAGCACATGGTTTTGCAAATACCACTGATGAGGTTTCCCTTGGAAATTAATAATTTATTCACTCACTTTTCCTATAATTAACAAGACAGTTCCCTCATTAATTTCATTCCAAATCCTCCTCAACGATTTTCTGGTCTCCATACCTCCCAAGGAGTCGTCCCAAGGTTCCCTCAAGCCTCCCAAGGTCCTGACCTTCAAGATTTTGAAGTTACTCTTCAAGGTAAGGGATCCTTTCAACCACTTCTTTTAAGTCCTGAATTACTTTATGTTGTGTCTTCTAGTTTCCATATATTTATGTTGATGGTATGTTAATATATGTTCTCATTATAGCCCATTTCATGTCAAATTGTTGATACACCCTTTCTGCTCTCATCAATTTGTTTTCTGAATTCTTAAGTGATGTCGTTAGGCTGCCGAATTTCTCGTAAAATAAATCACATCTTCTCTTTCCTTTCAAGTTTCTTTTTCTTATGGTATGTCATTCAAATATCCATACAATGTTATTATCTCTATTTTATTCTGTATTAATATTGTAATATGAGTTATTTATGAGTGGTTTACCCTTGTACACTCTCTTTTTATTATTTTCCAAAAACATGTTATATAGCTGTTATGATGCAGAAATTTCATCTCAAAATTTCTATCACTTTTTCTCTCCAGAAATTATCTTGTTTTATTTAAGTGAATAACCCAACATATTTAGTTTCTTTGGGTGTTCATAAATATATAAAGATTATTTATTTGATTCAAGAATTTACATACATATAACCCTCACTCCATTTCCATGTGTTATAAATGACAAAAAGATCAATTTTTTTAAGAACTTTTAAAATGTCACAATCTTGTAATGAATCCCATTTAATTTATTCTCCATGGGTTATTTATGAAATGTTTGATTATTATCATTGTGGATCACATGAATGTAAATATTTATTAAGGTTGTGCCTTGATATCTCTCTAATTCATTGTGTAAAGAATTAATCTCTAGAGATGACAAGTTTTACGATACCTTGGTGAATAACCTTAGTAATTTTTATGACACCTCAGGGATAAATATTGGTGATATGTTCATGAATGTCTAAAAGAAATTTTGTAGCCACATATTCAAGTTATGTTCCATGTTATTTTCATTATGATATTCATATACTTCAATTGCTCATGTCTTTATGTTGTTATTGTTAAACAAGTAAACCGATTCCCTTATTTACCCTTACTAGGACTTCTGCTCACCCTTTCCATTGATGTATGTCTCTAGGATATGAGATACAATAGTTGTATGTAGGATGAACCTATGATGAAGCCCTAAAAGTGGTTCATAAGAAGTTTTTATGTTGTTATCATGTATTAAGTTCCTGATTTCCAAGACACTAGACTTTAAAGATCCTCTGGTTGTAAAATGTAATGTAAAGTTACGTAATAAAAAGGTGGGATGCCATAGTAGTTTCTTGGGAGCAGTCGAAAAATGTATTTGAGTTGAAAATATTTCTAGGGTTGGCTAGATACTACAAATGATTCATATAGGACTTTTCACGTTTAGCAGCTCCTCTGACGGGTTTGACTAAGAAGGTTGTGAAGTTCTTATGGTTAGATTCTTGTGATTGTGCCTTTTAGAAGCTGAAAGGAAGGTTGAATTAAGCACCGATAATATTATTTCCATAGTTGAGAAAGAGCTATATTGTGTACTGTGATGCATTAGGTATTGGGCTAGGAGATCTACTTATGCTAGGAGAAGGATTTGTTGTGTACGGGTCTCAGCAGTTGAGGCCACATGGGAGGAATTACCCGACGCTTGATCTGGAGTTGGCTGTTGTTGTTCATGCTTTACGTGGTAGGAGGCATTATCTTCTGGGAGATAATTTTGTGTTTTTCACTGACCATAAAAGTCTCAAGTACATCCTCAGTCAGTGTGACCTGAATTTGAGACAGTGAAGGTGGTTTGAGTACCTTCAGTTCTTTGACATTGAGCTTGCCTATATGCATGGGAAAGGAAACACAGTAGCTGATGCGTTGAATAGGAGGACTCAAATATAGGTAGTTTAAAAGGCCATCAATGAGTGGCATCTTATGGTTCTATTCTCTGAGATGCATTTGGAGGTGCACGACAGACAGGGGTAGATTTTTTTTCTTTAGTGGTCGTTACCTCTACTCTTCTTGATCGAGTGTGAATGAGGCTGCTATCAGATTCAAAAGGCCTAGTCCAATAGGAAATCGTGTCCAGAGAGGACCCTATTTTTGGATGGACCATACGCAAGGATGAGATCTTGCGTTCTAGGGGCATGTATGGGTGTTGGAAGACATACGCGAGAGGCTGATGTGGGACTTTCATTCCTCAGTTTGGGGTGTTCATCCTGGTGTCACCAAGATGTATCGTGATCTATACCATCAGTATTGGTGGCCATGTATAAATAGAGATGTTGCAGGTTTTTTCATAAGGTGCTCCACCTATCAGTTGGTAAAGGCAGAGCATTAGTGACTAGCAGGTCTTTTGCAGTAGTTACCCATTCCCGAGTGGAAGTGGAACGATGTTGTGATGGATTTTGTGATAGGTTTTCCAAGGTTTCCTTGAGGGAATGATATAGTTTGGATTGTCATTGACAAACTCACGAAGTTTGATCACTTCTTTCTGATCAAGGATACCTTAACTATTGATGAGCTAAGAAGGTTGTACATACGAGAGATTTTATATCTACATGGAGTTCCACAATGCATTGTTTCGAACAGGGATACCCATTTTACTTCTCGGGTTTGGTAGGGGATTCAGATGGCTTTGGGTATACATGTACTTTTGAGTACAACTTATCATCCCCAAATAGATGGCCAGTCCAAGCGTACGATTCAGGTGCTTGAAGACATGATTTGAGGATGTATTCTGGATTTTGGGGGTTTTTGTGAGAAGCACATACCACTTGTGGAGTTTTTGTACAACAATAGTTTCCAAGCGGCTATTTATATGACACTTTATTAGGATTTGTATGGTAGGCCATGCCGATCACCCTTTGATGGATTGAGGCAAAAGAGGAAGCTATGTTGGGACCTCTTCTTGTCTAGGAGACCACAAAGCAGATAGAGTTGATTCAGAAGAGGATGGCTACTGCACAGTCTCAACATAAGTCTTATGCTGATCGACAGAGACGGCCTCTGGATTTCGATGTTGGAGATCAGGTTTTCCTGCGTGTCACAACGCGGTTGGGTCACAAAAGGATTAGGAGATAGGGTAATATTTTGACGAGGTACGTTGGTCTGTTTGAGGTGTTGGAGATAGTTGGTCTGGTTGCCTATCAGTTGCAGTTTCCTCAGAGGTACTAGGATATGCATGATGTATTCCACATTTCTCAGCTTCAATGTTTCTTCTCAGACCCGTATCTTACTTTCCAACCTAAGGAATTAAAGTTTGAGGTGGATGCATCTTTCAAGGAGCATTTTATCCAGATTGTTGATCGAAGTACAAAGGTTGTATGTGGATGATCTGTTCCTTTGGTACGAGTGCTATGGCAACATGGGTGAGTATAGGATGAGACATGGGAGAGGGAGGTCGATGTACGATCATAGTGGATAGTGTTGTTTAGAGTTTCTTCTTCTACACCATCTTTCTAGGGAAATTCAGGGAAGAATTTCTTTAAGGGAGGAATTTTGTAAGAACCCGGATCTTCTTTTTAGATATATTTTCCTTTTCTGGTGTTTTTGAGGAAAAACATAAGTTTTTGGAAATTTCATAAGTACACGTCATGTAATAGGTTACTGCAGGTAGCCATGTGTTGGCCATGTAGTGGCCTTGCACACAGCCGTGTGTGGTGACCTGGAGGCCGCCTAAAGCGGGGCTCAATAAGGGAAAGTACATGCCATTTACTTCAAAAGCACACGTTGTGTACTTTCTTTTTTTTTCATTAAACATACCAGGTTGCGCCTAATGGACAGAGTTGTCTCCTTCTCAACCTAGTTCGTCCGAGAGTGCCCGTATGGCCATGAATCATCTTCGAGCCCCAATCGAGCACTCGTTCTCTTATTAGACCATTGTCGATTGCATTGGGATCACCTAGGTATGTTCTTCCTTCTTCTAGAGCTTGGTTTCCTATTTCTTCCTCTTCCAAGAGTTATCCTCTGTTGAACGTTTTATATTTTTTGTAGATCTATGGTGTTGTTGGGAAATTCAAGGCTTGAGGTTCATGTATATAGATCTCCCAACACAGAGGTTGGTGGTTTGTGCATTTCCGTTTAATGTCTTTGAGTTATATGTGAAATTTTTTCCAATACCGTTGAACAAGGTATTGTGTGTTTACTATTTTAGCCCTGTTAATTTCTTGATATTCTTGCATGCTTGAATAGAGGTTATTTGAATGTTAATAAGGTTAATTTTTATTATTTTTAAGTGTTTTTCGATGCATATTCTGTTTTCGACCATTTGGTAATGCTTAGCCTGTTTGGATTCCTTGACTATTTTTCCCATGCCTAGTGTTGTAGGATGGAGTGTTTGTATTCTGACATGTTGTTATGCTGTAGATTTTTTAGCTAAGTATTTCCTGAGGTTTACTTGGGTCATTTTGTGTTTCTTTGCTCGATTGACTTACACAGGGATGTGAGAACCTGGTGTAATAGACTATAAGGGGAATTGACTATGAGTGCTTCCTCAGAGAGTCTTTAATCACATTTGACTATAGGGGGAATGGTCTGTGAGTGCTTCATCAGAGAGTCTTTAATCAATTTGGACTATAATGGGAATTGACTCTGAGTGCTTCCTCATAAAGTCTTTAATCACTTTTGAATATATAGGGAATTGGCTGTGAGTGCTTCCTCAGGGAGTCTTTGTTATATCATTGTAATTGAACCAGAGGGGATAGGATGTGTGTACTTTCTAGAGGGTTACCTATTTTGAATATCTTCTTACTTGATATGTGTAATTGAATGCTCAAATTGTAGGAATGTTTATTTTTGAGTATTTTCTTGTTTACTGCTCTTTTACTTATTGTCTACCATATATACTCATTGACTGTTAGGCACATATCTTTTGGTGGTTGTCTACTGGGATAAGTCTAATACCTTGTTTGGGTCATGCCTTTGGGCCTAAAAAGATTGTATTACTGCAAGTATACATAATGGAAAGCACCCTTCTACTTTAGGTACTTGGCTGCTTTGGAGCTGGAGAGCATGGGACCAAGTTGAGGCTTGCGATGTTGAGGAATTTATCTGTGTTCTTTTGTACTTGGGTTATTTCTGTATTCCAGAATCTTGACTTGTTTGGTTGTTTTCCTAGACATATGTATTGTGCATCATTTATATATGTGGGATCAAGTAGTTTATTACTTCCATTGTTTACTTATTGTAGGTTTTACTGCTTCCGATATTACTATATGTTTTACTTCTACTATGTAACTCTGCCAGTGAGGGAATAGTTTCCCCACTGTCACACCCAAAGCCCTCACTGCTAGTCGGCAGCCTTTGGCATTTGAGAAAATCCACTTGAGGCCATGTGACCAACCAGGTAGGGGGTGCCTCTATGTGGCTTCCAGAACTGGGACGTTACAAAATGTCAGTAAGCGGTTTATTTTTTAGAATTTAGTGGTGATTCCTCTACAAGGTTTCATCATGTGTTTTTAAAATTTTCTATGATATAAATTATTGTGAATCATTGGAGAACATTTAAAAAAAACTAATATGAATTCATAGAGGTTCTTTTCTCATTTTTTATTTTTTATTTTTTCTACAACCCATCCAGACCTTCCCCAAAAAATGAATCATATATATGTGTATGGTGGGATTTGAATGTCTTGTCTCATTGTTGTTCTGAAAAGCTTTTACCACTCCACCACACCTCTCATGTGGCGACTAAAAAACATTAATATACTTATATATAGATAAATAAATGTAAATACAAGTATGTGTGTGTGTGTCGGATTGTCTATGTTTTTGTACATATATTCATCCATAATTTACAAATACATACATATAAAAATATAATTAAATATAAATATTTGTATATATATACATAAATAGATATAAATATCTATGATTATATATATACATGAATATATATAAATACATTTAAATATATAACTATATGATTAAATATAAATGTATATATATACATACATAATATATATAAGTATATATAAATCAAAATAAATATATAAATAAATATATATATATATAATTAAATATAATTGTATATATATACAGAAAAAATATACGAATAAAAATAAATAAATATCAACCAAAATAAATATAAATATATTTATAACTGCTAATGTAAATATTTTAATTAGATTCCAAAATATTTCAAGAGATAATTTGGATGTAAAGGGTTCCACGAATGCTGATCATGTAAATGGAAAGAGTTCTAAGTAGACAATAGAAGTTGACATCACAAAATTTAATGTTGTGGACTTAAAGAGATTGAATATATTCATAGAGGTGAAAATTAGGAATTAGATTCCTAAATATGTCCATTTTTCAAACTAGCTAACTTCATAGATTTTACTCACTAATTATTTTAGTGGGAAGGTTTTATCAGGTGGTCACAAAGTGTTGTGATAGGAATTATATAGAGAAGTAATGAGTTTAAGAAACCAAAACAATTACTATAAACAAAATAATGATACAGAAGTCTATCCTACACGATACTTTAGAAAAAAAACTTATGTATAGATTTTTTAAAATATTATTAAATGGATTTGTGAATAAATAATGTGTCATGTTATAAAAAAGGTAATATTAACTTCATCGTTCATTCATTTTGGTTGCATATATGCATATATTGATATACATTTCCTAAAATGTGGGTATAAATGTCCTCTTAATGTATTTCTATGATTTATCCCAAACTAATTTTCATGATGAAGCATTATAGATTGTGATGAAATGGTAAGGTTATCCTAAGTATGATTCTTGAATCACAAATATGCTCATGATGAACAATACACATTTAATGCACTAGATGACCAGCTATGTATACCACATAGAGTGCCATAAACTATGTGTTTGGTATACTAAGGTGAAAGGATCATATTTTTAGTCCCCAATACCTAAGTTTGGAAATATACCAAGATAGATAAACATCATACATTGATACATTTCTTTTTAAATCATTGAGGCATTGCTAATCTCAGGGTGGTTGGGAAGGTTTTTTATCATGTCCCTAGTTGGAGCACCTCTAAGATGGAATTTCTCCTCTCATATGATGAGTGTGACATCTGGGACCTCAATTTTGGTATACCGATGAAGTGTGTGAACACACGTAGATAGTAAAAATGATTTTTCTATCAATATAAGTGAGGGAAAAGTGTTGTTCTCATCCCTAAATGTGACTGTAATATGAATTATTAATCAAACTGAGAAGTCTATACTATAATAATTGAGAATTTATAAGTTTTCTATATTTTATTGACATATATTTCATCCCATGGTCACTTGATAACTTGTATAAATGGATTAGATGATAATGGATTCTTGTATATGATATAGTTAGTGGTCACAGGTGTATATATTTGTTTGGTTGATAAAGATCATGTTATATACCTTTGTATCTTGAATACCACAAATTATTTTTTAATGTCTTCCCACTTAATACATTTATGGATCTATGGATTCATATTTTTTTCAATGTTATAATGGAATGTGGGGTAAAATTTTTTGGATGATTGAATAGGGATTGATTTTGACATAGAGAGCTTATCCAAAAGTGTATTAGTGTTTATTCAAAAAAAATTGGATGGGTATTCACATGTTATTTCATATGATGTGATATGCATGGATGTTGATGATATATTTTCAATATTGTGTTGGAATATATAGAAAAATTATTTTTTGATATGATTTCATAGGTTATCATATATTATAAAGTATAAGGTTAAATTACATGAAAGTATTATAGGCTTTAGTATAAGTGGGAGATTAAAGGGAATTGTAATGTGCTTGGTCCAATAGCCACTATAACTAGTTCCCTGAGCTGGGTTTCCTCATGACCTCTGGAACACCTCCCTATATTCCAGAGGCTATCGATTAATAGTGAGGGTCTAATAGAAAAAGTTGGGATACTATAACATCATTATCATAGTATTCCACAATAGATAACAACATTAATTAAAGTAAATATAATAACCAATAAACATGAATTTCCAAACATTTATCAAAACTAGATACAGTCCCATAACCAAATAGTAAATTTCTTATGTCATTCCATACAGTGCCAAGTGTTAGTAAAACCAAAATAAATATAAACTAAAGAATCCAAAAAATGGTTCTGGACTCCATGTATGGATCCATAATCCGTGCACATACCATCCCAAGTCAACCATATATTATAGATCCATTTCCCCACTACTGACCTACAACCATAAAGTCTACTAGGGTGCCAAATGTAGGAATGAGCAAGGTGTGAGTACAACTCAGTAGTCCACAACCTACAATTACTAAAAAATATCTAGTCTAAAAAAGAATGTTTATACGATCACTAAATAACAATAAGACAAAAAAAGGTAAACTAGGTTCCATTAGTTAACAATGATCACTAAACCATTTTCAACGTTTATATCATGGGTTAGGCATTTTCATCAATTTTACTTTTTCCTATGCAGTAATATAAACAACGTATAATGAGAAAATAAAGTTCCCTATATCAATAGGTAAATTCATTACATAATCATTCGATAACACTTACCTTTGGTCCTTAGTCCACATAGTCTCATCATATGCAACTATTAGGGGAATAAAGCCTCATTCTGACTCTCTAACCCATGTATTATAAAGGTGGGATTTAGGGCATCATTATAACCCATCCCATGGGTGTAGATCCTCAAGTTCAATACCTTAAATATACCATCAACCCATGTGAACTTACTTATTAAACCATAACACACTTACCAAACATAAATCATAACCATAAAACACATTTACCATTTACAATCATAATGCATTCAATGCATTTTTTCATCTTCATTCCATAACCCATTGTCACATACACCATTTTCTTACCTTATCCCATTAACCCATTTCCCTTTTCATATATTAACCCCTTTACCCATTTCCATTACAATACCATAAGTTAGTGGGAACATTCAATTTATTTTTTTAACCCTCTCACATTATACTAAACACCCACTTTCTTCAAGCTAACAACTCGGAACAAACACAAATAGTTCCATTTTACAATTTAATCTAAGATACAAACACATTTATTCGAGGATCTATCATAAAAATTCAATTTCATATTCACTTTCCCAAACACATGTCCATAAATATGTCACTCCCTATGGGTAGCCTATATCCTAGTCAAATCATCCTCAATGCATCCCAGGAGAATCATTATGGGATCAACACATTATTTAACAAAATAATTTACCATTTCTTACTAATGACATCAAAATAACAATAGGAAGAAACCATAGTGCAACCACATACACATAAATGAAAAATCATGACTATGGGATAAAACTTGTAGACCACCTACCTTAATTCCATTGACAACCTCATTCTCAACCTTGGCCTTTGAAACGAACACAAACACCCCTCGAAGACTCAATATATAATCCATGGAAAAAATATGGTATTATGGATTCATAATAAGAGTAGTGATTTTACAATCTCTAATATAGAAAATAGAAAAATGAGGAGTCTTATACTAACCTTTAGCATCAATCTGAACTCAATAGAATTCCAAACAGCCTAGAGGTGAAGTAGATCAACCTTTGGGATGTTTAGTAGTAACTCACCATCACCCAAGGAAATTGTATGATAAATGAGGAAGAAACCAAGGTAATCCATCATAAATCCCAAGGAAGGAAATGTAAAATACCACATTTTAAATGGGGCATATGGATTGGCTGCACATTTGATCAAACTACGTGCCACCCTCTATCTTGGAGTGGGCCATGTCACACAGTCTCCTGGGGATCCCACACAGTATTTCAAACCATGCAGTGACCATCTAGGATGAATCTTCCCAAACACACATGGTTTGTAATCCCCCCTTGTACAATTTTCTAATCTATTGACCCCACCTGTAGGAAAACAAGGTTAGGGTACGCAGTTACTACAAACTATAAAATTTGCACTGGATACCACTTTCTCCCCAATTCAATGTCTCAAATCCCTAAAACACCTTTGAGTCTTCTAATACACGAGTTATATATTTCATTAACCAAATTTTAGTGAATTAATAAAAAATTAAATAAGGGTGTACCTCACAAAATCCTAATATCTTATAAGAGTATTCCATAAACTCTTGTGATATCATATGGTATGATATAGTTTTAATATAGTATGAAATATACATGGAATATGGATTTCTCAAATAATTTGGGGTATATCTTATTTTACAATGTAATAATATCATATACACACTTCCTAAACCTATTACGCAAAAATCCCTTAACGTAACATTTCAATATTTTTATATTGGTTGTGTTTGTTGAAAAATCAGGTGTCAATGGTGAATTGTCATGTGTTAGAGATATGGAAGATCTAGATGTGTTAAAGAAACAATAAAGAAATAGTGGCACCATATTCCAGTTTTTACCAAATTTTTGGGGTCCAAAATTTGGGATTCGGTGAGCATCGAAAAAAGGGAATTTCTTTGAATATCCCATCAAAATATGGAAAAGTCACGAGTTTTACAAATATAGTATTTTTGAATTGTATTTCACAAAGACATGAGGAAATTGGATAGTGAGCTATGTGATTACGACGAGCATCGTGAATAGAAAAGGTGAAGAGCATTACAAGGTAGAACTGCAGCGATGATAAAAGGAAATTGACAGAAAACTCTGTGAATATGATGAGCTCTGTGATATGAAAATTTTCATAGGTGCTTCGCAATATAAATATAATTTTTGCGGATATTTCCAAGCATTGAAATTTGAGCTAACGTGGTGCTGACATTGTGCGGAAGGCTCATGGGTCAGTGGAATCTACCATAAATAGACCATGACCCCCTTGAAAAAAGTAGTGATATCAAATGAAAAAACATAACCAATCGAATTGCAAAGGATATTCATAGAGTAGTGAGCTTCACAAAAGAAAAGAGAATTTGCAGAGGCAGTTGAGCTCTGTGAAAGGAAGGATCCCACAAAAGATAATTCATCTTTGCGGAGGTTGTATGCTTCACAAGGTCTTATATATCTTTGTGAAATCACAGTGAACAAAGTGAGCTATACGATCTAGAGTGCTCAACGATATAGTGATCTTTGCAAACATGTGATATTTTCGAACCTGTGAGCTTCATGAAGAGATTGTAGTATTGTGAAGGATTTTTTTGAGATTTATAAAAGTGGAATACTCTCAAGGGTATTATTCTTTTCAAAAGAGTTTCAAAAGAGTTTTCCTAGTGTTCGGTGGAAAAGGGTATTCATTAGTGGATGAAATTTAGAATTCAATATAGCATCTACGTAAAGTGGAGGATTCATTCATTAGTGATATTTAAAGGACCTACATGTCTTTAAACTATGATTGGGTCTTTTCAATAAGAAGTGATCATACTTCAGTTGAGAGAGTGGTGAGATTTCATATCATGATTAGTTGTAAACCAGAAGGGACATTGATTTCATTCCAAAATTTCTAAATAGAAGTGCTCTTATAGGGGATTTGGTATATCGGATCATTGTTGGTGTATGCTCCTTTCATGTAGCCCAGTAAGGGTGAACCATGTAAAATTACTATATCCTATGCATGCCTTAATATTTTTTCATACTCTACAACATGAATGAGATATAAGAGAGTTTTTTCTAACAATAAAACAAGATCAAAAGGGGATGTTGTTTTTATCTATCATACCCTGATTCACCCCCCTCAGGATATCTAGCCTAGTGGACCTAACAATTGGTATCAGAGTGAAAGGTTGATATCGTTGTTTCTCTCTCAATAAAGGTAACCAATCATAATAGAATTTTGATCATCTATGGGAATAATTTTCAGATATGGAATAATTTTATGCAACACTACTTTCGATCATTGGGGATGGATGTGTTTACAACAGCAATGTGTGGTATAACAGTTGATATTAATAGTGGTTCATTATCAGAAGTTGAGTAAAGAGAATTGGATGTTGACCCCAAGGGAATCAATACTTTGGGGGGAGCCCTATCAAATGATATATATATGAAGGTGATTTTATGAAAAACATAAAATTTTATGTGGGGAAATCTATTTAAAATATATTAAAGAGATTCAAAGGTTTGAGAGTCAAAGATGCAAGTGTTGTGGAACAAGTATGAAAATATGAGAATGACCCGGAATGTGTTAGTTGATGCATTATTTGATATGGTAAATGTTGTTTTATAGGATATGAGAAGTCTTGGTGAAGTTGTTGAAGATATAATTATTTTGAAATGCATCCTAAGGAAACTCCCACCATACTTCAATCTGAAGCTTTCTGTATTGGATGAAAAATACTTGAAATAGAAGATACTGAATAATTTGTATATTATAATTGTATCATATGAAATGGGAAATGATGATAATGATGTTGTGTAGAAGGGTAAATCCAAAGAGTCTACATTAAAGTCCATGAATAAGATCACTATTGATGATTCTCAGGAAGGCGAAGAGATAGATGAGGTGATGTCATTACTTTCCTCAAATATACAAAGTGTAAAAAAAAAGTTTGAAGCGAAACTTCCACTTTATTACTTTAGATGTGTAAAGGTTAGTTATCTTGTGGCAATATTCCCCAAAAAGTTCGAAGAAGATTATTATGTTGATGAAGATGAAATTTACTATAAGAAGTCTCTAACCTATGTTAAAGGCAAGAAATAGTTCAAGAGAAATTTCTTTTAGAAGAAGAATATTCTTTCACAAGAATGTCATAGTTCAGATGAGTCTGAGGTTCAATAGGTTGAAGAGGTAGAGAACTGAAAAGATCGTGGAAAATATTCTATGGTAATAGATGTTGGTAGTTCTCAAAAAAGGAAGAAAACATTATTTATGATGAATAAGAAGCTGAAGGAGTAACTGATATTAAAGATGAGTTAGAATCTGGTCCTAAAGAGATAGATATTTGGCAATCCAAAATGAATAAATCTAATAAAGTGGTTTGTGATACCAAACTCTACATGCAGCAGAAAAAAGAAGTGAAGTTTAATTTAATGGTAGAAATTGTGAAACTCAATTCGTTAGCACCAGAGCAATAATAATTGGTTACTGAGTATAAAATAAATATTTTATAATAGAAGAGGGTGATTAATGGATGGAATAACAAACTGAAAGATCAATTCAAGCATATCGAAGAACATGATGAGGAAGTTGTCGGTCTGTGACAAAATTTTAAGGACCCAGAAAAACTTTTAATTATGAGCACATTATCAGGAAATCAGGTCATTTAGAGGACTGAAAAGGTGAAAGGGGATTATAGTGGTCTATCAAAAAAAAGAATCATGTTGAGACATTAAGACAGATGTGGGTCTTGATAAAAAATTTAAAGTATTCAGGGTTGAAGTCATCCCACAAGGACCAATTATAAAAATGAAGATTTATGTGGGTATGATGAAAAATCAAAAGATTCAGCAAACCCAAGGGGAAAATAGCAGTACAAAATTGAAATGAAGGAATGCACCCTTCATCAGGTGTTATTGTAGTGGAAAGATAGGACTCTCACAAAATGTGTGTTCTATAGCCAGAAGATACTGAAGGGAACAATAACAAAAGTGGAAGACAAACAAAGAAAGGTACTATAGAACATATTTAGAGGGATACTGCTTTTGGTTTATAGGATTTGGGCACATTGATAGATAATGTACATCGACATATAGAAGAATGTGCTAAAGTGGAACCAAAAGGTATTGAAGCAGCAGATCAATGAACAAACTGGCGAGTTAAAAATGAAAATTAGATTTGAAGCCTTTTAAGATGAACTAGGTTTATCATACATTGAGAAAGATCAGAAATCTAAATGTATGTTGAGTATGAAGATAATAATATGGACCAATAAGAAGATATCTCAGAAGGCAGTGGTTGCGGAAATTTCCCTTAAAGCATCAGATAGTTCTAGTGTATGGATCCCTAACAATGGTTTCACATCACACATGAAATGGAATAAGGATATGTTTATGGGCATAAAATATGTCAAAAAGTAGTTGTCAAGTTTGGAAACGATTAAGGTCTGGAGATAATTGGATGGGGAAAGTCCAGGTTTGGGGGGGAAAATAAGACGTTCTAATGTCTTTATAGTAGAAGGACTCATTCACAATTTGCTCAGTGTCAGTCAACTATGTTACTCAGGGAATTATATAAGGTTTAATAAGAATAAATTTATCATAAAAAAGAAGATATGGTGCAGTTATTCTACAATGAAGAAGGAAAAAAGGGAAATATTTACCTTTTAAGTGGTGATGATTATGTGTTCTTTTAATCCGGAGATGAGGAAAACAAGTTATGGCATAAACAACTTAGTCATATTTTCAAAACTTCCCTAGAATATCTGTTAAATTGTGATGCATCTAGAGATCTCTTTAAGATATGATGTGATCATACACATACATGTGATTCTTGTTAAAAGGGGAATATCATCATAAATACGTAGAAAGAGAAGGAAAAAAAGTAAACAAGAGTGCTCAAATTGGTGCGTGATGATGTTTGTGTACCTATCTTACCAAGATCCATGGGCAGAAAGAGATATTGAATTCTTTTCATTGATTATTATAGAATAATTTCATCGGTATTCATCATTACCCATTATTCCTATGTGTTTAGTTACCTAAACTAGTACCATAGGGAATCTAAAATGATTCTTGGGCATACAATTTTGAAATTTCGTACTGACAATGGTACGAAATTCAAAAATAGTCAGGGGGAATATTATCTTGAGAAAAATGGGATAATGAATCATGTTTTATCAGTAACAACTCTCCAAAAGAATGGAGTGTTTGAAAAGAGAAATCTGATCATCAACAAACTGGCCATAATGATGGTTATAGAAAAAGTCCTACTAGATAAATTTTTGAAGGAAGCAGTATTGACATCAGTCTACATTTTTAATAAGGATCTGTTGTGTCTGATAGAAGGAAATACACTATATGAGATGTGGTTAGGAAATAATCCAATATTGAAATAATTTTGAATCTTATTAGGTACTTCATTATCAATAAAGAAAAACAAAGAAATTTGAGTCACGTGGAGATGAGCAGATATTATTCATCTACTCAAGAAAAAAAGCATAAAAATGTTTTAACAAGAGGATGAGAAAATTATTTGAGTGAAATGATGTCACTGTTGTGGGAGATGAAGAGTATACTCAACAACATAGTGAATATTTTCTTTATAAAAGTGATAAATAGGAATGTAACACAAGGGGCATAAGAAGTTGTAAATATTTTCTCAAAAGAATGTATTATGATGAAGAATAAAAAGTTAAGTCTATATCAGCAAAGAATCCTAATATTTGAGATAAAATTGATAGGCATAATATCATTGGTGATCAAACAGCACCATTTCAGACAAGAAGAATGAAGTCATTTTAGTAGACATCCCTCTTATCTCATGTTGAACCTAAATGTTCTACTGATGTAGCTGAAGATAAAAATGGGTTTAAGTTATGAATGAAGAGATAGAACAGATTTAGAAAAATCAAAATTGAGTGATTTTTTGGAGGCCAGAATATAAAAGTGTCATCGAGACTAAATGGGTATTTTGAAATAAGTTTAATGAATATGGCACATCGATTCAATAAAAGCACGACTAGTGTGCAAATAATACTCCTATATAGAGGGTATATATGTTTATGAGACATTTAATCCATTTTCAAGGCTATAGACAATTATATTTCTCCAATCCATTGCTTTGGAATGAATGTTAAAAGTGTTTCAGATGGCCATCAAATCTTCATTTTTGAATAGGGTTATAGAGGAGGATGTTTAAATTGAGAATCAATATGGTTTTATCAATCGTGAAGATGAGAAAATTTTTTTCAGATGAAGAAAGTGCTATATAGGCTGAAACAAGCACCAAGAGCATAGTACTCAAGGCTTGATATATATTTACATAAGCTTGGTTTTCATCCTGGTGGAGTTGATTACAATATATATTTTAACAACAACAATAATCAAACGATAATAGAGCTGCTTTATGTCGATGGAATAATACATGGCGGATCTGATGAAGTTCAGTGAAGGTAGTTTCCTGAATTCATGAAAAGAGAGTTAGAAATGTCAATGATTGGAGAGATGATGTTTTTCTTGGGTTTACAGGTGACACAAGGAATGAATGGTACTTTAATTTTTAATCCAAATATTCTAAGTATTTTATGAGATGATTTTTATTGGAAAATTAAAAGTAGATGGAGACTCTTATTTATACCCAGATAAAATTATCCAAATATGATGATGGAAAGGAAATTAATATAATAGAATAGTGGAAGATTATTGGAATTTTACTATTCATAACAACAACAAGACCTGATATTATTTTCGCCACATGCAAAGAAACATGATATCAAAAAAATACCAATGAAATCAACATGCTTGTGGTGAAATGAATATTTCAGTATATTAAGAGAACTGTGGATTTTGGTATGATGTATCATGATAAATATCAGCCATAGATTTTGAGATATATAGATTTATATTGGGATGGTTCAGTAGATGACATAAAATCAACATCAGGAGGTGCTTTCTATCTTCGTGGATTGTGTATTCCTTGGCAAAGAAAGAAGAAAGATTTCATTTCATTGAGCACCGCAGAAGTTTAGTATATTGAGACCACTCAAGAATACACATATTTATTGTGGATGAAGTAGAATCATGGTGATATGGGACTTGAAGTGAAGTCTTCGATCAGAATCCAGTGCGATAATTCTTGTGCTATCAATCTTAGCAAAAATATAGACCATCATTGAAGGACAAATCACATTGAGATCAAATATCATTTAATCAAGGAGAATGTGGAGAAAGGGATTGTGAAGTTGGAGTATCTTCCTATAGAACTACAGTTTGTGGACATTCTGACAAAGGCCTTACCCAAGGAAGATTTTTAGAGACATCGACTGGTTATGGAAGTCCAATCGACTCCTTGCACTTGAAAAAGTGTGGATGTGAGACTCCTTCTCCCTGAGGTATGTTGTATTCTTACATGATGTTCTGATATGTTTCTCTACTCTATTTCATACCACAAAGGAGTGATGTTTGCATTTGTTGAAAAATGGGGAGAAAGAGTGACTCATAATAGTGGAGAAATTATGCCTATTAAATGGGAGAAAAGGTCTTTTTTAGGACACGAGGAGAAAATGTATTTGGCAAGACATAGGAAAAAGCTGACAGATGAAGCAGCAAGATAGGGGGAATAAAATAGGGGGATTTAGAGATTCAAATATGATGATCCATGAAGTGATCGATCAATGATTAGATATCATGATATCTGATATTCATGGGGAAAACTGAAGAGTGGTGTTAGAATGGTATCAACAATTTGTGTCAGCAATGTAGTGATTAATTGATGAAAATTTCATACTACTCTTGTTTCTCACATCGATCATTGCTCATGTGGGCTTAGAGTATGTGGTGAGTGAATCCTTGGTCATTATCTGAATCACAGGAGGTGAATGATGGTATCTTTGGGAATGAGATTTAGTGAGGTATCAAAGTGCAGAGAATTGTTATGAGAAGAGTTTTCAACAAAACCAAAGGGGGAGATTGTAGGGAAAAAATCCCTCAAGGTAAAAGTGTAGTATTTTTGGGTCGGTTATGTATGTTTAAAATGAAATTTTCTATGGTGAAATGTCAAGTTCCAGAGATATAGAAGATCTGGAGGATGTAGAAAAAGAACACATACATGGTGGAGTCGTTTTCCATTGTTTTCCAAATTTTTGGTGTCTAAAATTTGGGATTTGGCGAGCATCACTAGAAGTGGATTTCCATGAAGATCTCATCAAAATATGGAAAAATCATTAGTTTCATAGAGATGGGCTTCATGAGTTGTATTTCATAAATACATGAAGAATGTTGACGGTGAACTCTATGATTACGATGATCTTTGCAAACAGCAGAGGTGGAAAGGATTGTGAGAGAGCATTTCGAAAATAGTGAAAAGGAATTGACGGAATGCTCTGCTATTATGATGAGATATGTGATATGAAAATCACCGTAAATTTTTTTGTGATATATATTGAATTTTGGAAAACATTTTAGAGCTTTGTGATTTGAGATGGTATGGCACTGACATTGTGCGGAAGGCTAAAGGGTGGGTGGAATCGCCTATAAATAGACCTAAACCCCATAGAGAAAAGTATAAAGATCAAATGAAAAACATTAATCTTATGAATTTCAAAGGATATTCCCAGAGGAGGGATCTTTATGAAAGAAAAGGGAATTCATAGAGGAAGTTGAGCTCTGTGAAAGGAAGGTATGCTGTGAAGGCCAGTTCGACTTTGCGGAGGGTGTTCCCTTTGCAATGGATTTTTAAGCTTTATGAAATCAAAAACACCAGAGTGAGATCTATGATCTATTAAACTTTTCAAACATGTGAGCTATGTGAAACTATGAGGTTCACGAAGAGGTTGGAGTATTGCAAAGGCTTGTTTGAGCTTTTCAAAAGTGTGATCTTCACGAAGGTAGTGTGAGTTTTGAAAGTGTTTCAAAAGCGATTTCCCAGTGTTCATTAGAAAAGGGGTATTTTTAAGGGGATAAAATTTGGACTTCAATAGAGCATCTACACACATTGTATGACTCATTCATTAGTTATAATTAAAGTACCTACATGTCATTAAATTGTTAGTGGTTCTTATGAAGAAGTAGTGAGAATAATTTAGTTGAGAGAGTATTGAGAATTCATATTTTGGTTGGTTGTAAACTAGGAGTAATAGTGAGTTCATTTTTAAATTTATTAAAAATAGTGTGCTTATAGTGGATTTGGTACATCAACACATTGTCAGTGTATGCTCCTTGGATGTAGCCCAGTGAGGGTGAACCAAGTAAAATTTTTGTGTCATTTGCATGATTTAATATTAGTTCATACTCTGCAATGGGAAGAACATAGAATAGATTTTTTTCTAACAAAAAAACGAGATCAAAATGTGTAGTTGTTTTTATCTATCATACCCTAATTCACCTTCCTCTCACGGTATCTAACCTAGTGGACCTAACAATTGATATCAGAGTGAAAGGTTGATATCGATGTTTCTCTCTTAATGGAGGTAACTAATAATAAAGTAATTATGATCTTTAGGGGGAATAACTTTCAGCTAAGGAAGAATCATATGCAACACTACTTAGGATCTTTGAGAATTGATGTATTTACAGTATCAATTCATGGTATAATAGTCGATATTAATAGTGGTGCATTATCGGAAACTGAGCAAAGAGAATTGGATGCTGACCCCAAGGGATTCAATGCTTTAGGGGGATCCCTATCCAATGCTATATATACAAAGGTGATGTCATGAAAAACATCACATGATGTGTGGGAAAATCTATAGAACATATATGAAGGAAATTCAACGGTCTGAGAGGCAAAGTTGCATGTGTTGTGGAACAAGTATGAATACTTTAGAATGAACTTGAATGAGTCTGTTGATTCATTCTTTGATAGTGTAAATGTTGTTGTAGAGGATATACAAGGTCTTGGTGAAGTCATTGAAGATATGAAGATTTTGAAATGCATCCTAAGGAATCTTCCACCTCGCTTCAATCTGTAGGTTTCAGTATTTAAAGGCAAAGACTCGAAATAGCTGACGCTGGATAATTTTCATAGTACCCTTGTAGAATATGAAATGAGAAATGATGATAAGTATTCTTTGGAAAAGGGGAAATCCTAAGAGGTGGAAATCAATTCCATGAAGAATCTCACTATTGAAGATTATATGAAAAAAAAAGATATAGATGAGGTGATTTCATTCATTTCTTAAAATCTTCAAAGAGGAAAAGTATTATTTAAAGGGAAACTTCCACTTTCTTGGTTTAGATGTGGAAAGGTTGGTAATCTAGTAGAAAGATTCCCTAAAAAGTTCCAATAATATGATGATGTTGATGAAGACAAAATTCCCAAGAAGAATTTTTCAGCCTATGTGAAAGCTAAGAAATAGTTCAAGATAAAAATTTTAAGAAGAAGAATCTTATTTCACGAGAATGTGGAAATTAAAATGAGTTTGAGGTTGATGAGGTTCAAGAGATAGAGAACTGCAAATATCGTTGATAAAATTATATGGTGGTAGTTTTCGGTAGTTCTCAAAAAAATAAAGAAACCAAAATTGATTACAAAGAATAAGTTGAAGGTGGAATCGATATGAAAGATGAGTTAGAAGCCGCTATTGAAGTGATAGATGTTTGGAGAGCCAAAACGAAGAAATTCAACAAAGGGGTTCATGCTGAAAAACTCTACATGCAGTAGCAATAAAAAGAGAAGTCTGGGTTAATGGAATAAATTGAGACACTCAAGTTGTCTGCACTAAAGGATATAGAATTGGTTAGTGAGTATAAAATCAAGGTTGAAGAAACTAAGAGGGAGATCAATAGCTTGAATAACATAGTGAAAGATCAAGTCAAGTGTATCAAATAACATGACGGGTAAGTTGTTGGTATGCGATGAAAAGTTATGGACCAAGAATTTTTTTTTGATCCCCAACATGTTATCAGGAAAGTAGGTCATTAATAAGACTAAAAATGTAAACGTGGATCACAGTGGACTAGTAAAAAAGAAGTTAGAATCATGTTCATACATTAATGCTAATGTGGGGATTGATAAAAAATAGAAAGCAATCAGGGTTGAAGTCAGTCTGCAATGACCCATTATAAAAATAAAGATTGATATGGGTATGAATTAGAATCATAAGATTCAAAGAACCCAAGGGATAACTAGTAGTACATAAGTGACACTCAGTAATTCACCCTTCATCAGGTGTTATTGACGTGGAATGATGTGACACTCACAAAATGTGTGTTCTATATCCAAAATATATCGAAGGGCATAAGAAAAGCAGTTTTAGACAAATAGAGAACGATACTCTAGAACATATTTCAAGGGAAACTGATTTTGGTGCAGAGTATTTGAACACATGGATAGATACTGTATATCTACCATACAAATGAATGTGTTAAAGTATAAGAAAAATGTTTCCAAGCAACAGATCAATGAACCAACAAGTGCGTTGAAAATGAAAAATAGTTTTTCAGTCTTTCAAGATGAAGTTGTTTCCATCATACTCTAAGAAATATAATAAATCTCAATATATTATGAATATGAAGAAAAGAATATGGACCAATAAGAAGAGAGATAAGAAGGTAGTGGTTGCTGACATTTCCCATAAAGCATCATATTGTTATGTTGTATGATTCCTTGATAGTGGTTTCACATCCCACATGACATGGAATAAGGATATTTTTATAAGCATAAAATATGACAAAGAAGGGCTTTTCAAGATTGGAAAAGATGAAGGTCTGAAGATAATTGGCTCGAGAAAGGCCTTGTTTGGGGAAAAAATAAGGTGTGATGATGTATTAGTATTAGATGGGTTCAGTCACAATTTGATCAGTGTCATTCAACTGTATGACTCAAGATATTCTATAAGGTTTACTAAGAAGATGTGTATCATCAAAGGAAGAGATGGTGTAGTGATTAAACAATGAAAAGGACAAAGGGAAATCATTACCTTGTATACTGTGATGAAGATGTGTGATTTTTACTTAGAGAAGAGGAAAACATGTTATGGCATAAACGACGTGGTCATCTATTCCAAACTTCCTTGGAAGATCTAGCAAAGTGTGATGCAGCTAAATATCTCCCCAACTTATCACGTGATTATACATATACATGTGATGCTTTTTAATAGGGTAAGATCATCAGAAAGATATACAAAGTGAAGGAAAATAAGTCAACAATAGTGCTCTAATTAGTTAATGATGATGTTTGTGGACCTATCTCGCCAAGAAACATTAATAGAAAGAGATATTATATTCTATTCATTTATGATTATAGTAGAATGACATGGGTATTTTTCATTTCCCATAAGGATGACGTGTTCAGTTCCATAAAACCGAATCGGAAGGAATATGAAAGGATGCTTGGGTAGAACATTTTGATGTTTCATACTGAAAATGGTACAGAATTCACAAACAGTCGGGTAAAAGACTATCTCTAGAAAAATGGGATAAGGCATCAAGTTTCTTCTGTAAGAACTCCCCAATAGAATTGAGTTGTTGAAAGGATAAATCGGATCATAAATAGCATGGCCCAAAAAAATCCAATTGAAAAAGACATACTAGATAAATTCTTTAAGGAAGTAGTACTGACATCGTTCTACATTTCTAATAGGGCTCTGTTGTGTCTTAAGGAAGGAAAGATTACATATGAGATATTTTATGGAAGAAATCCAATAGTGAAATACTTTCGAATATTTGGAAGTAAGTTATTCATTATTAATAAGGAAGAAAGAGAAAATTTGAGTCACATGGATATGAGGGAAAATTCCTTGGCCACTCAGGCAAAAGAAAACCATATAAATGTTTTAACAAGAGGCTGTAGAAAGTAGTTGTGAGCATTGATGTCACTATTGTGGAAAATGAATAAAATACTCAAAAGTAAAGTGAATAGTTTATTGATTAAAGTGATGAAGAGGAAAGTAACACAGTGATTAGCCACTAAATGAGGCTAATATTCATTGTTAATATATGTATAATATTCATGTTCTTTATTATTTATAAACACCATTTTAGTGCATTTTACACTTTGAACATCATTTCACATTATGATTGTAATTCCTTCTTAAAATGCACTATTATGTGGTACATTTTTTAACATCATTTAAAGTACCCAATGATATTAAATTTATTTTCATATTTAATTTTTAGGTTTTAATTATATTGGGAACAATTCATACCTATGTAGTGTTGGAATATTCACATTGGAAGACATCCAAAATGGGGTTTCATGCAAACAATTCTAGAGAATGCAGATTAGACATCATCCCACTGATGAGATTGTGGGGCCCAACATAAAAGCCCAATTAATCCCAAATTTCATGGTATGATAGAATATATATATAAGAACAAAGAATTTTTCAAGAACTAGTGATAATTAAGATTTCATTGTGGTTATTAAGGAAGCCCAATTTGGAGATAAAATTCTGGGCCAAATTCTGTGGCCCAGAAAATAGTCTACCAATTTAATCATATCTCATAATCCAAAACTCCAAATGGACCCAAATATTACAGGAGGTTATGAGACATTCGGGAATCCATTTCAATCTTCTATGACCCAGTCTTATTCAGACATCTAGAAGGTCTTCCAAGAACATCTATTCGGTAATTTCAAGCTGGTTTCCACCTCGGGTCAGGAGTGGAAAAGTCCAAGTTCCACAAGCTTTCCACCACCCTAGGCCTACCATAATCATTTGGGATGATTTTTAAAATTGGAGGCTCTACCCAAGGCTCATAAAATACCTATTTAAGGCAGTGGTAGTGGAGGAGTTTATCATCTTCGATGCTTTATTCAATTGTAATGTTATGCTATGATTTTGTTGTCTCAAGTTTGTCTTTCACATGTAAGTCATTCAATTCACTTTAGTTTCTTAATAAATGTTCTTCTTATCCTATTATTAGGTTTTTATTCATATCACTTTGATACCATTGGTTCAAGGTGTGAATTTATTCACCCCAAACCTTGTGAAATTACCACACAATGGTGGAGTGATCGTTATTTCATTATTATTTTTACTTCCCCATCTCCTCCCTCATGAGTATACTTTCCGCTTCCATTGAAACCATAGAATAAATGGAGGGATAACCCACTTATAAGGTGATACAAGAGAGTATAAAGGGGATGGATTGGATGTTATTTATAACCCCATTAATTTCAAATCAGTTCTTTTAATTGATACTTTTATTTGATAGTTTTTAAACATCATCGTCCTTGTTGAATTTATGGTCACACACTTCAAGTGCTAATACGAACCTTTACCTTGAAGTGCTCAGACTTTGATCCTTAAAGTGTATAGGTGATTAGTATTAATGAGTGTAGGTATTAAACCAGTAAGTGAGGATGTTGTTTGATCTTATTAAATGAACCCATATCAAATATAAGAAATTGAAATTGTTGTAAAATAATTACATCCAATACACCTCGAGTGATAAACTAGGATGAACTCATTCTTTTAAATTTAATTCACTTAAGTCTGTTAGTTATCCTTTAAACCCATATAAAATCAACCCATGTTGGCCACTTCATATCCAAAAACAATATATAGAATGTACCTATCTTTAGGTTACTTCTTAGGTCTCCGAGGATTCGATAACCTAAGCTAAACTAAAAGGACCGTTCTACCTTCATCCCTTGGGTAAATTTGAGCGTGAATCAAATTTTGGCATTGTTTCCGGTGAACTAAGTACTTTATCTTAGACACTATCATCCTTTTTTTCATCCCACTTCTCTTATTTCATCCCCAATTTCATTCCTATTGAAAAACCTTTTGAACAAATCCAACAAGGGTAATCTCTCCTTACTTTGATCACTCTACAACAAGTGTGATGTAAAATGACCATCCTAGATTCTACTAGTGGGAAAATCAACAGCCTATTGAGCCACAATTTTTTAACTCTTATTCTCCACAGAACATTCCAACCTATTTTGAGTTCCAATCCCAACAAGGCCAATCAGAACATCCTCCTATAGAATTCCAACAACTTAATTATCCTCTTGGAATAGACCATTTGTCTGAACCCCTTTCCCATCTTGATCCAAATATATTAATTGAGGAATTGTGTCAACAAATTGATAGAATTACTTTTGAATTTTCATCCTTGAGAGTAGAAATACAAAGCATTGAAACAGTTATGGAACTCATTCCCAGTCAGGTTGTCCATTCCTCATCATTCATAGAGGAATATTGTTACACACAAACATCTCAAAGAAATGCTAAAGAAATTTCCTTTGAACCTAGGACAATTGAAGCACATGAAGTAATAGTTTATAGGTGTTTAAATGAAGAAGAAAATTATTTTTTGTATTCAAAAGAAGATAATTTGACATCATACATTGTGTGTCCCTATTTTATCTCCATTGATGATTCATTAGAAACACAAATTAGTAAAACAATGGGAGTAATAAGAAACTTTGAGTATGTTCCCATTCATAACACTAATCTATCCAATTTTGTGGTTGAGTCTTCTATTCAAAAGGAACCAATTCTGTTGAGAAAATTTGAAAATGAAATTGAGTTTGATTCAAAGTCTCAACCTATGTTTGAAAGTGTTAGCCTACCTAAACTTGAACGAAAGGACTTTCCATCCATCCTCAACTTTTTATTCATTGGGGATAGAAAAAAACTTAAAATTTTCAAATTTTATTATCTTGAAACCAATAAAGATGTAATGATTCTTAATGTCCTTGGAAAGACTAAAAAATAAAGTGAATCCACTATTTCTGATATTCCTTGGATTTACCCGCTCATTTTAGAACATATGTTTTTACATGACACAAATTCTAAAAAAATAATCAATCTCAATAAAGTAGAAGTGGATAAATATGGGGTTTTTAAAATTTTAAACGTTGGTGTCGGATAAGTTGGGGTGTTCATGTCAACCTAGCAACGTTAAACAAAGTGTTACATGGGAGGAAACCCATGGTTTTTATCTTTGCGAATCATATTTTTTTCAAATAAGATTAATTAATCATTGACATATTTAAAATTAAAAAAAATACACTCTTGATATATTCTTCTATTATGTGTATGGATGGGTATGAATGGGGAGAACCATATTAACCTGTGTCACGTAGTGTGATCCTTGAGTAATACCTTACCCAGAAATCTAAATAGAAGACAATGTATCATCAATTCATTTTATTTTATTGTTTTTGTAGGTTAAAATAAAAATAAAAATAAATATTAATAAATAAAAAAAGGACACATCGTAGGTCATGGGGAAAACCCCGTCACAACCAGTGAAGCCACGGGGACTCGAACCCAGGACCGAAGGGAGACAAGGGCGGACGCTTACCACTGAACTGCAATTTATTGTGCTCCATTATTCTATAATTTATATATATATAATTATATTTTAATTTATTAATTATATATATATATATATAGTTTTTTGTTGTTTTTTTTCTTTTTCCACTAGGGAACTCTCCAAGTGACATGAAGATCAAAGGAATAAATTGGAGCAGCAAGAACTTCAACTTCAACCACCAGGTGACTTTGTTCCGTGTTTATTATTTGAAATTATTTTTAGAACTCGTCTGCTATATCTCTACCCACTTCTAAATTGTATTTTCTTTAAACACTGGGGATAGTGTTATTTTAAGTTTGGGGGGAGATGAAACCAAAAAATTTCTTTTGTGTGAAAAAAATTGATTTGAAAAAAATGTGTTTAAATGGAAGGAAAATTCCTTTAAATTTGAACACAGTAATACACATTGCACACTTTTAAACTGAATATCAAATAATTTAGCAAGCCCTGATTCTGATTTTAATCCATATATAATTTCATGAGTATAGATATTTTGGAAAATGTGGTTGTCTAATGTGATATTTTATCGTTTATATTTCCATCCAAATATAAAAAAGATCACAATGCACATCCTTTGGATAGTGGGGTATTATTTTGAGTTTGTGGGGTCCCCCAAATAAATATCATAGGTTTGGTGATCATTTTAGTTTTAATATGAGTATTCAAAAAAAAACAAATAATAAATAATAAATTTTCACGTAGAGAAATGAAATGACCTAATGCGTGGCTTTCGACACTTGGGGATCGCGAATCCATTGTTTTCTGGCATAGAGTTAGTAATTTTATCTCTATTTTTGGTAATTTGAATTTGTTTTTGACTGAGTTAACTCGAGATAATGCACGAGTATGTGGGCTTCACTTGGTTCCCTAAGGTCTTTGATCATGGGAGTCATCGACAAAGTCTCACTACAAGGTTTGACTCTTTTGAGTGAAATTTCAATTACTATGGGAAAATTGAACAAAAATTGAATACTCATCTTAATATTAAAATTTGATTCCACCTAACGCTTCTGTCATTTCCCCCTTGAATAAAGATGAACCCCTATGTCTACTGTGATACACAACACATCCTCATACTTAATTGATATTGGATGAAATATGACGATGAATTTGAACAAAGTAATGGTCTTGGGATTGGGATTAGCTTATGAAACTATCATGTATGAAAATATTTTTATGGGTTTAATGATTGTTTGGTAAAAGGGTTTTTGGTGATCATTGTGTATTAAACTGTTTTTCGAAAAGGGAATTCGAATTTCATATTGTTGAGATATATTTTACTTGGGACTAGAAAAACTCAATTTGGGGGTGTGATTAGCCACTAAATGAGGATAATATTCATTGTTAATATATTTAATATTCATGTGATTTATTATTCATAAACACCATTTTAGTGCATTTTACACTTTGAACATAATTTCACATTATGATTGTAATTCCTTCTTAAAATGCACTACTATGTGGTACATTTTTTAACATCATTTAAAGTACCCAATGATCTTGATTTTATTTTCATATTTAATTTTCATGTTTCTAATTATATTGGGAACAATTAATAATTGTGTAGTATTGGAATATTCACATTGGAAGAAAACCAAAATGGGATTTCATGCAAACAATTCTGGAGCAGGCATATTGGATACCATCCCACAGATGAGAATGTGGGGTCCAACATAAAAGCCCAATGAAACCCAAATTTCTAGGATTATATAATCCATATAGAGGAAAAAATAATTATTCAATAACCAATGATAATTTGGCTTCCATGGTGGTTATTAAGGCACCCCAATTTTGAGGTAAAATTTTGGACCAGATTTTGTGGCCCAGATTTTGTGGCCCAGATAATAGCCTACCAATTTAATCATATCTCGGAATCAAAATCTCAAAATGGGACCAAAATTTACAGAACGTTAGGAGACATCCAGGTATCCATTTTATACTTCTATGGACCACTATAATTTTGCCATCTTGAAGGTCTTCCAGGCGCATCTGTTTGTTGGTTTTAAGTTGGCTGCCACCTCGGGTCAAGAGTGGAAAAGTCCAAGTTCCACAAGCTTTCCACCACCCTAGGCCTACCATAATCAAGTGGGATGATTTTTACAATTAGACACTTGACCGAAGGCTCTCAAAATTTCTATTTAAGGCAATGTTGGTGGAGGAGTTTCTCATCTTTGGTTCTTTGTTCAATTGTAATGTTATGCTGTGATTTTGTTGTCTCAAGTTTGTCTTTCACATGTAAGTTTTTCAATTCACTTTAGTTTCTTAATAAAAGTTCATCTTCTCCTATTATTATATTTTTAGTAATATCACCTTGATACCGTTGGTTCAATGTGTGAATTTATTCACATGAAACCTTATGAAATTACCACACAATGGTGGAGTGATCGTTATTTCATTGTTTTTTTTACCTCTCTATTTTTTCCCTCATGAGCCTACTTTCCACTTCCATTGAAACCATAAAATCAATGGAGGGATAAACCACTTATGGGTTGATCCTAGGGTGTAGAAAGTGGTTGTATTGGATTTTATTTATCACCCCATTAATTCTTAATCAGTTCTTTTAATTGAAATTTTTATTCGATAATTTTTAAACTCCATTGTCCTTGTTGAATTTAAGGTCACACACTTCAAGTGCTAATATGGACCTTTACCTTGAAGTTCTAAAACATTGATCTTTAAAGTGTATATGTGATTAGTATTAAAGTGTGTAGGTATTAAACCAGTAAATGAGGATTTTGTTTGATCGTATTAAATGAGACCATCTCAAATATAAGCAATTGAAATAGTTGAGAAAGAATTTCATCCAATCCACCCTGAGTGATAACCTAGGATCAAATCATTATTTTAAATTGAATTTACATAAATATATTATTTATCCTTTAAAATCATATAAAATCAACCCAATTTGGCCACTTCATAGCCAAAAACAATCCATATAATGTACATGTCTGTAGGTTACTTCTTAGGACTCAGAGGATTCTATAACCCAAGCTAAACTACAAGAACTGTTATACCTTCATCTCTTGGGTAAATTTGAGAGTGAATCACACAAGGGGCATAGAAGTATAAAATTTTAACTCATAATAAGATAAAAATGATGAACAAGAAGAAGTTACATCTGTATCTATAAAGAGGTCAAAGAGTCGATCTGAAATTGATATGCAGAATATCATTGGTGATCAGATAGTGCCAATTCAGAAAAGAATAATGAAGTCACTACAACATGAATGTCTCATATCTCAACTTGAACCTAATTTTTTTGCTGATACATCAAAATATAAAAATAGGTTTTAGGCTATGAATGAAGAGATAGACCTGATTTAAAAGAATCGGACTTGAGAGATTGTTTTGAGGCTAGTAAATAAAATTTTCATCCGAAATAAATGGGTCGTTCGCAACAAGATGAATGAAACTGAATAGTGATTTGAAACAAAGCACAATAAGTGTGAAAAAGATACTCTTGAATTGAGGGTATAGATTTTCATGAGACATATGCATCAGTTTCAATGTTAGAGACAATAAAATTATTCATATCTATTGCAGTGAAAGGAAAGTTCTAAGTGTCCAAGATGGAAATCAAATCTACATTTTTTGAATCGAGTTCTAGAGGATGACATTTATATTGAGAAGCCATATGGTTTTATCATTAATGAAGATGAAAATAATGTTTTTTGATTGAATAAATTGTTTCATGGGTTGAAACAAGCACCAAGAGCATGGTACTCAAGGATTGATATGTATTTTAAAAATATGGGTTTTCAGCATGGTTGACTTGATTACAATATCTACTTCAATAATGACAATAATCAAAGGATGATAGGGTTGGGTTATGTCAATGACATAATATTTGGCAGATCAGACAAAGCTCATTTAAGATAATTTTCTGAATTCATAAATAGTGAGTTCTAAATGTCAATGATTAGAGAGATGATGTTTTTCATTAGTTTATAGGTGACAAAAGGAAGGAATTGCACTTTAATTTCTTAATCCAAATATGAAAAGTATTTTTTGAGAATATTTGGAATGGAAAATTCCAAGGATATGAGGACTCTGATTGCTACCCAGATGAAATTATCAAAAGATTATGATTGAAAGAAAATTAATATAACTGAATACAGGCATATTATTGGAATTTTACTGTACCTCATAGTGACAAGACCTGATATTGTTTTCACCACATGCCAAGCAGAACAATATCAAAGCAATCCCAAGGAATGACACATGCTTGCAGGGAAATGAATAATTTGGTATATTAAGTGCACTGTTGATTTCAGTTTGATGTATCATAAAAAATCATAGCTAGATATTTAGGGATATACAGATGAATATTGGTCCTATTTAGCATATGATAGAAAATTAACATGATGAGGTGCTTTCTATCTTGGTGGATTGTGTTTTTCTTGGTTAATAAAGAATCAATATTTCATTTAATTTATCACCGTAGAATTTTACTATATTGTGGCCACTCATGCATGCACACAATTACAGTGGATGAAGAAGAAATTTGATGATATGGGACTTGAAGTGAAGTATCTGATCAGAATCCTATGTGATAATTCGAGTTCTAGGAATCTTATTAAAAACCCTATCCATCACTCATGGACAAATCACATTGAGATAAACTATCATTTTATCAAGTAGAAGGTGGAGAAAGGGCTTGTGAAGTTGGAGTATGTGCCTATAGAATTGCAGGTTGTAGACATTCTAACAAAGAACTTACCCAAGGAAGCTTTTGAGATACATCAACTGACTCTGGGAGTCTAGTTGAGTCCCCAAAATTCGAAAAGTGTGGATGTGAGACTCCCTCTCCCCAATATAAGATGTGTTTTCACTAATGTACTGATATGTGTCTATACTATATTTCATACCACAAAGGAGTGACCTTTGGGTTTTTTGAAAAAGGGGTAGAAAGAGTGAATCCTAACAGAGGAGAAAATCCGGATATTCAATGGGAGAAAATGTATTTGGAAAGGCACAGGGAGAAAATTTACTTATAATGTCACACGGATAAGCTGATAGGTGGAGAAGTGATATAGAGGGAGCAACAAGATAGGGGGATTTGGAGTTTTAATTTGGAAAATTCTTGAAGTGATCTATCAAATATTAGATATCAAGAAATATGTGATTCATGATAAAAGCTAAAAAGTGGTGTTGGAATATTATCAATAATTGGTTTCAGCAATTAATCGATTCATTGATGAACTTTTCTTACTACTCTTGTTTCTTATGCAGAGAATTGTTCATGTGGGATTAGATTATATGGTGAGTGAATCTTTGGTCTCTATCTGAATCTCAAGAGGCGAATGATGGTAGACCATTAAAGGAGATTCAGTGAGGTATCAAAGTGTAGATAATTTATAGGAGAAAAGTTGTCAAAAAAAACCCAAAGGGGAGATTTTTGTGAAAAAATCCCTCAAGGTAACATTGTTGTATTTTTGGGATGGTTGTGTTTGTTGTCGGAGAAATTTTCCACGGTGAATTGTCAAGTTCCAGAGCTTTGGAAGATCTGAATGTGGTACAAAAAGAACAAATACATGGTGGTGTTTTCTTCTAGATCTTTCCAAATAATTGGGGTCCAAAATTTGGTATTTGGTGAGAATCTCCAAAAGTGTATTTCCTTGAAGATATCATCAAAATATGGAAATGGAATGAGTTTCACGAAGATAGGTTTCATTAATTTTATTTCAAAAATACATGAAGAATATTGATGGTGAGATCTATGATTACGATGAGATTCATGAATAGTAGATTTAAAGAGCATTGTAAGGGAGAATTGTAGAGATAGTGCAAAGGAATTGATGAAACTCTCCACGATTATGACGAGATCTTTGATATGAATTTTTTCATAACTTCTCCATGATATAGAGAGAATTTCGGCAGATATTTCAGAGCATTACGATTTGAGATGACATGGTGCGGACTTTGTGTGGAAGGCTCGAGGTTCGGTGGGATCATATATAAATAGACCTTACCTTTATGAAATTAGAGAGATCAAACAAAAAACATTAATCTCTTGAAATGAGAAGGATATTCATGGAGTTGGGAGCTTCACGAAAGTAAAGGGAATTCACAGAGGAGGATGACCTATATGAAATGAAGTCGCACTGCGAAGGCCAGTTTGGCTTTTTGGAGGATGTTTACTTTGAAAAGCCTTGATTAGATTTGTGAAATCACAAAGACTAGAGTGAGATCTATGAATATATGAGCCTTGAAATCTAGATAGATCTGTGATGTAGTGAGATTTGTGAATATGTGAGCTCTGTGAACTTGTTAGCTTCACGAAGAGGATGGAATATTACGAAGTCTTGTTTGATCTTTAAAAAAGTGGGATCATCACAAAGTATGTGTGATTTGATAAAGTGTTTCAAAATGTATTTCTCAGTGTTCCGTGGAAAAGGTGTATACATTAGTGGATTAAATTTCGACATCAATAGAGAATCTATATAGAGTGGAGGATGAATTCATTAGAGATAATAAAATTACTTACAAGTATTTAAACTATGAGTGGATCTTCTGAAGATGCATTGAGCATACTTATGTTTAGAGAGTAGTGAGATTTCATGTTGTGATTCTTTATAAACCAAGTGGTACAGTGAGTTCATTCCAAACATTGCAAACAATAGTACGCTTATACTGGATTTGGTACATCGTCACATTGCCAGTGTATTCTCCTTCAATGAATCCCATTGAGGGTGAACCAAGTAAAATTGATGTTCCATGTGCATAATTTAAGAGTTTTTCATACTCTAAAATGGGAACGAGAGAGAATAGATATTTTTTTAACAAAAAAAAGATCAAAAGGGGCTGTTTTTTTATCTTTCATACCCTAATTCTCCCCCACCCCCCCTCTTAGGGTATCTGGCCCAGTGGACCTAATAGAACCCAACATATTATTTGAGATGGTGAATCACAGTTCCATTAATCTTGTGTTATAATTTCTTTGTCACTTCTACAATTCACTAAATTTCATAGAGTTTTAATGATTTTAAACTCACATATCTAAAATGTAATCTATCATTCAATATCTATTTCATATGTTTAAATAGATGAAGTATCTTTCATAAATTAGGGTTATGAGTGATTCATACATTAACTTATAACGAATGAGTTAATTCATGTTTACTCGAGGAGCATACTTGAAAAATTTATAAATGTTAATTCACTATGAGATTGTGATTAAGTAATATTTCCCAATACATGGATAAAAATATAATTTTCATATATATATATATATTTTCATACCTCTTTTACACCATAAGGAATTGGCATGACATAGAGGATGGAAGAGTCCCACTTATATGAAGAGTGATCCAAAACAACCCATGGATAACACTGAAGGATGGATGTAATTCAACTATCTCTCATTTCAACTGCATAAATCACACAAGTTGAATACCAATGTATCAACCAAATTTAGTGTATCATCTATCTTTGGTGATTCGAAGTTATTGATTTACCTCCTTAATTAAATTAAATAAGTCTATATAAATATTTGATTCTCTTATTGTGAATGTGTGGTGATTCCTCAATACAATATAAATCTATCTTATTACCTATTCTCGATTTTTCTTTAATGAGATTTTGTTATCATTCCTTTATTGTCTAATGGAACCTTTAACAACATGTAATGATTCTAGTGTGTGGGGTACTACCTTTGGAGGTTATAGTCCTTAGGTTATCACTAAGTGATCTTTCTCAAATGTACCATATTAAGATCCTTTTAGATTAAGCACACTGGAAATGAGGGATTCCTATTTAATATATGATCATCATTTTTATATTGATTTGATGATGATATATATGATTTTTTTGGGTTTCATCTACTATTATGATCATATGAAAAATAGTAGAAAAATTGTCATTTTAAGTCACTGAAAGTAGTCATGAACAGGGTATTCATGTTATGGGAGACTTCTTCACTATCACTTTTGATGATAACTATATATGAGGTTAAAAATGCCCCTTTTATGAGATCTAATGGAATCACCCACATATATTATTATTATTTTACAGAATAACATGTTTAGGCAACTGGTAGGCAAGTCAACAATGTAAAAAGATGGTAGATGACACAATGATAAGTTGAATTAAAAATAGTAGTAGCATATGGTTGTATGGGTGTGGATTAGTAATGTAACAATAAAGGTTAGCATTAGAAATAAGGTTTGATATATGATGAAATAATGATGGGCATGATCAAAAAAGATGACTACATAGACTAGTTCATGAGTGGGAATCAATTGAGGGGGAAGGAACGTGACCAATGGGGTGATGTGACAGTGACTAACATATAAAATGTTGTGTAGTGGAAAGGGATGGTAGGTGAGGTGATAGAGAAAGGGTCATGCAAGGCTGGACCAACATGTTTCTATAGGGAACCTTTTTATCATAATGTTTTAAACGCTATATCATTATATACTATATTTCATGTCAAACCATTATCCATTGGATCACAATGTTAGTATCTATGATATGTTATATCATAATATTTGATCCAATGTTTTTAAGGTCATAGGGTATGACTGGTTGAGATGTAGTGTATGATTCATTGATTCCCAGGGTTTTACACTATATCATAAGAAATGATAAGAGTTATCATTGTGTATGAATGATAATTTAGTCTCAATAAAATTGAGTGTTGAATTATAATAGTGATACGAGTGATGTCTTTGGTTACAATATAATTCATTTGATAAACTATGTTATATGATTTCACACATCATAACATAGGTCTATAAATCCACAATAATGATTATTATTAGCAATTAAAGGATTCTTAGTTATGTTTGATAACCACACTATCTATCAAAAAATTTAATATTTGATAAAAATAATAATTTTATGTAAACATTCTTATAGTTTATAACATTTTTATAAAACATAAGTGTTAAGAATTATAAATGAAACATTTTCATGCCTAAATAAATTATGATATGTTCATATTGATATATCATGCCTAGAAATTAAATATAATGTTTATTTATTCCATATAATGTTCAAATATATAAAACCTATATATAATGTGAATATTATACTTAAATTTGTGTAATTTATATCTTCTTATAATGTTTTGTTATCTTGCATTACATCCCAGTAACATCAATATATGACTTCATTTTCATCTACCTTTACATCAGTTTGTTATGATGTTATTATCCTGAATATAGACGTTGAATGTAGTTTATATATTTTAAGTGTGGGAGTTACGATGAAACTGAGGTCTTTATTGAATACATAATCATTGATATATTGAATTAGAGTAGAATTTATCATTTTCCTTTTGGAATATGCATTATCATTAAAATTATTTCTTTCCTATCATCGCTCCATGATTACCCTTTTGGGGATTTTATTTTCATATAATTCTAAACCGTTACATGAAAGGGTTTCATATACCATTTTCTAGGGATGCATTTGGATATGTGTAAATAAGTTTGGATTTCATATTCAGTTATGTAACCTAAACATTGAGTAATGTAAAGAGTTACATATTAATGAGGTCTAGAAATATTTATTTTTGGATGGAATAAATATTAAAAAAAATATCATTAGAATAATGCATAATTATAACAATTAAACCTGTGATTTTATTAATTTTATGTCTTGTAGTGGTTCTAGGATTACTATAAATGTTATGTACATTAAAATATTGAGACAAAGAAAATTCATCAATACTAACTACGAGATTCCTTCCAAATCAAACAGAGGACATGAACTCAATTATCTATCTGGGTAGGTTTTGAAAAAGTATGGTGCCCAGGGATTATCTTGTATAAGGAATAGTTGAAATGGATATACCTAAGAGTTAGTTAACCAAATCTATCTATATGATCTAGGTGAATTTTATTCCAAAAAGTATAAGATAATAAATACTAGAGTATTATATTTGATATTATATCTATTTGATAGATTTAGTAAAATGGTTTTATCCTCAACTATCCAATAATCATATGGGATGTGATTGGAATAATTTTCTATCTTCAAAACTATGTGATGAAAAAAATTCCAAAGTAGAGTGATTACTCAATCAAATACAGATTTTTTCCTTATAAAGGTATTGATGTATATGGACATCATTTTAGAGGTAATAATTTCATTTAAAACCCCTTGTTAAAATAAATAAAATACAATATATTCACCCATATATGTATTTGGGGTATATTTTTGAAAGTATTGTCATTATCATTTCAAGATATCTCTAATAAAAGAACTACATCGCAATTAAACATTGGTATCTAATTTTTAGAAGTTCTACCATATGAATCTTATAGAAATTTATTTCTCCAACTTTCACTCATGGGTCTTGGATACCGAGTGTGCACCATACATTTATGATGATAAAAATCAGCTCATAAATTAGAGAGAATTGAGGACAGGTGAAGTATATATTCATGTAAGAAATATGGAAATCATTTCTGCGTTAATGGTTAGAACATATGACCTAATTCTACTAGGTGGGTTAGTTTTGTAATTATAATATGATTACTATGTTACAACCATAACTAAAAAGTTTATTTCTGTATTTATTTTTTACAATATGAATATTTCATTTATTATTAAGAAAAATAGTTCTTCTATATACATGAATTTAATGTTTTATGGAGTTAAAAATATGATGACTACTTTATACATTATGGATGTGGATAATCGTTTCTATAACAATAAAAATAATAAGTTCAATTTTATTTATAACACCACATAGATTTTACATTTACTTCTTGAAAATATAAATTAGAAACAAACTTGAATACTTTAAAGATATGGAATTTTAAATTCATTTGTCTATGAATCATTTGAAATATAAAAATATAATTTATTAGGAAAAAAGAGAGTCTTTTAGTGGAAAATGTTATAGGGATAAATGAATATCAGGTCTTATACATAGGTGTGTATATGGACAAATGATTACTCAAGATAGTGGTGGATTTTGGTACTTCATAACCATTACAAATGACTTTAGTCCATATGATATTGTTTTTTTCATGTTCCATTAGTTTGAAAACATTGGAAAGTTTAAAGTGTTCTAAATTGATGTGTATAACCAATTTAGAAATATTATTAAGATTATAGGATTTAATCATGTTGATGGATACTTGAGCTAGTATTTTACCAATCTACAAAGAGATTGTAGAATTCTTTCATATCTCACTCCACTTGGAATACCACAATGGAATAATGTGTCTAAGATGAGTAATCACACCCTTTGTTTCATGTTTTGATTGATAATGTGTCAGTGTGGCCTTCCTATATCATTCTAGGGATATACTCTAGAAACTATTACATTCCAACTTAACCATATTATATCTAAAGAATTCATAATGACACCATATGATATATTGATAGAGAAACATTCCAATATATATTTCATTAATATTTGGGGTTGTGAATCATATGTATATTGTATAGATTCTAAATAAAATGAGCTTAAATCAGAAAAATGTTTTTTATTGGTTATACCTAGGAAACAAAGGTATATTATTTCAATTTTCCTAAGAAGAACAAAGTGTTTATTCCATATTTTTATATATTTCTCTATAAGGAATATATAAACTAAGGATTATTCAGGAGGAAAATTTACTTAGAGAATTTCAAGACCATCAAAGATAAGTGTTCCCAAGATGGAAGTTGAGCTGGTACCATAAAGAGTTATATAAGAATAACCAATTCAAGTATTATAAGAACCTCATAGTTTGATTATGATTATTTAGTATTATGAGTAATATATATTTATAATGTAAAATCATAGAGATTTAATGTGAAAATATCACAAACTTTCAATCTACTAATAGGGAATTTGAAATTCTAATTTTTAGAAATGTTTAAATTCCATGAAATTAGAGATGGACACCATGTGCAATAAAACAATTGAGAGTTGGTGGATGCATCACATTCGTTGACACCCATTGGCTGAATATGTATTTTTATAGAAAAACTAACATGGATGGTAGACTAGCTACATATAAATATTTTATGGTAACAAATGGTTATAAACTAATTCATGGTAATGATAGAAAAGAAATTTTTTTCTCCAGTTGTGATGATAATTTCCATTCATATATTTATTTCCATAATAACGTATTATGATTATATAATATGTCAAATGGATGGAAACCCCAATTTATGTAATGGGAATTTAACCAAGGACATGCCTATGTTACAACCCAAAGCTTTTGATGTTACAAATGGTCATGCTATGTTTTTCAAGTTGAAAAGGTATATCTATGGATTAAATAATTATTCTCAACTTTTTAATATCCATTTTGATAATTCAATAAATTTTTTTGGTTTCATAAAAAACATGGATGATTCTTGCATGTATATATGGGTTACTAGTAGTGTTGTGACATTTCTGGTATTCCATGTAGACGAAATACTAATTATTAAAAATGATATCCAGAATTTAAGTTTTTTAATGGTTTGGTTTAGAAAATACATACTGATGAAATACATGTGTAAAGAAACATATATACAGGGTATGAATATTTATAAATATGGATCAAAGATGTTTCTTAGAATGATATAGAATACATATATTGGTAAAGTGATAAAGTAGTTTAGAATAGATAACTACTAGAAGATGTCTTTACCAGTGTTTCATGGTAATAATATTAGGATAAAAATAGATACTTCAAAAGAGTTGGAGAGGATAGATAATATTCATCAGAAGCATTATATAGTCTACTAATGGACCATAGACCTTATATTTTTTTATTTATAAATAATTCTATTTTTAGATAGGTTGATATGGAACTCTTACATGGACTAGAATACTAGTGGAATAATGCCATTACATATCCCATAAGCATAATAGTAAAAGATTAATACATTAATTGGAGGCCCAAACCCAAGATCCCAAATTAAAGCAACCCCTTTTCCTTGTATTATGTATCTTTAACTCTAGTATGTAGTCCTAAATGCATGTTCATGGTCAACCATCATTCCCTACCCTTACTAGGGACTTTAATTAGTTCATTCCCTCAATCCATCAGGGAACCTATATGTCTGACTAGTCATAATGTTTTACCTTTTCCATTCTACATCTCCGCTGGTCAAGAACTACTATGTCATGAAGTCTCATTCCACCATTTTTGGTCATGGAGGCCTAGATGGCCCACAATTCATTGTCTTGAACACCAATGGGGATCGAGAGGCCATGTGGTCTGAAGGTCCTATTAACTAAAGGACCAAAACTGTGGCTCATAGGCCCAGTTTGGATCAATTTTTTTGTTGTTATAATAACCATTAAAGTAAATTCAATAGTAACTTAAAAAATACACCCCCACATGTATTTGGACTCAGGTCCTTTGTATGTCACATAAGCGATTTTACCACTAGGGTATAGTATAGTTGGTTATATGTCTTACATATGGTCTATCTGGTATTACATGTTATTTACTTGACACAATAACTCTTAGGATTTGAGAATAACAAGTACATACTAAAATAATCTTGGTAGAAGTCAATATATTGATATTAAGAATAACAAAAAGAACATACTATGTAAGGATGTGTTCTTTGAATTTTGGGGTGAGGATTGTTGGAGTTGGTGTCTAGGAACTAACTTACTATATAATTTTGAATACCAAAATATTAATAAATATCTTCTCACATGATTATTGTTCTTATATGTACCATTAATATGATAATGAACTTAGAGTAATTGTTTCATCAAGAGGTTATAATAGTACCCTAGTATAATGAAATATTTAAAATTCTATAAAAATAGTTTTAACCATATGTCATATGGTTGAGATGATATACTCTAAATGGAAATCCGTGATGTTCTACTAACAGACGTTAGGGGATCCGGATACATTGAGACTTCTCTCATGAATCTTTTAATTTATAATCTCCAAGACGAAAGGTTTTAAATATAGTCATTATAATAGGAATTCCAAATGTTATATACTTCATTTGATCTTTCTATCTATATATGTTTGTATTAGTCTATAGAATTAAGATTATTATTAATGTATATAATAAATTATGTTCTTTAATGTTTTGTTGAAAACTATGATTATATATTCTAGTGGTTAAGTAGGATACATTTGGTGCATTATAAGGGATATGGTGTTAATTGAATAGGTCATTAAATGGGTATTCCCTTATATGTAAATGGATATAGATTTCTATGTCCATTTTAATGAAATAAAATTTTCTAAATAAGTTTATATTAATGATAGTTCAATGAAGAGTTCATCTTAGATAGTCAAAGAATGATAATCAAGAATATGGGATGATGATACAAGTATTTAATCTACTTAATGAGATAAAAAGGAAAGAAATTATATTACACATTACATGCCTTTTAAATGTTGTTCTCATTACAATTTTAACTACTTTATCTGTAGTTTCCTTGATGTGTAGTTAGACCCTAATATTTTAATTTAAGTCAGTCCACCCAATTACATTGAGAGAGAGATTATAGGGTTACACACTAAGTGTATCTAGAATCTCAATTAAATTATATTCACTTTTAATATTCAGAGTAAATAGTATTATTGGATTTTTTTTTAATAATCATTCTAGTCAGGTTGAACATATTAATTCAATCACAAGTTGTTTGAGTTAGAATATATATGAGTTGTATATTAAATTAGTTAGTGAATATGATATTTGTTTATTTATTATGTTTATAATATAAATATATTTATTTATTTAAATAAATATTTATTACTCAAGTTACAATAATTATCGAGGAGGATTGACAGGTTGAGTGAAGGACCCAATGTAAATGTTATATTTTATTTAATATCATTTGAAAACATAAATATTTATTTATTTAATAAATGATAATTAAATATATATGAATTAGTTCATTTCATTGAATGTAATCAAAATAATATTATTATTATTTGAAATGGTTCTTATTTTGGATAAGTAATTTGTTAAGGTTATCTATGCAATTAGTAATTATTAACCCTAAATATATAATCTAAGTTATATAAGTTTAGATGATATAGATAATTTTCTGCACAATAGATGATCCTAGAGTGTTCCCTCGATTCCCTAGATAGAGCCTCTTAAGAACTATATCAAAAATGAATATATGATTATCCACCCTCTTCCGTCTCAATACTAAGAGATGAAGAAAATAATTCTTCAATACCAATAGAATTCTTTGTGTGATTAATGGTGAATGATGCTTGGAATTAGGTATCAATGTTATATCTCCGGGGTTACCAACAATCACATTATGAGACTCATACATCATTTGTGGATACCGCTAGAGTAATTATAATTTTTATTATTCAATGCGATGAAAATTCCACATAATCAAATACTAAATTCATTAATTTTGAATAAATCATTATCATTTTTAGATAATTCTTTTTAAAATTTATTGTCAATTATATGTGAAAAGATCATTTTCATAAATATTATAGGGTTGTGTTTTCTAAATTATGATAATTTTATCCAAATAAATTGATGTATATAATTGCTGGGAATGGTCCCAACCACTTGAACCATTCCTTGAAACCTTTATGTAGTTTCAAAGTTTTCACATATAAATTTATAAATATTTAATATATGTTGATAAAATTTTGAATTTTTTAGAATTTATTTTGATTTTTTCAATATTTTATCTAAAATTCAAGATAACCGGGTCATTAAGATCCATTTGACATAGTATAGGACATGAACAAATGAATAATGGATAAATATCACATATAGAGGTGCCAAGGATTATTTTTATAGGGCGTAGCTACATTGTGTCTAAATAAAAAGTATATATCATGTAACCATGGTCAACCACACAAGACCTACAAAAAATAATAATGGAATGAAATGTTTTGGTAGGTATGAGATGTATAATTACACAAAATTTATTGAAATATAGTTACCACATGGTAATATGAGGATTTAATATAGAAATCCATATTTTACATGATTGAACTTACCTCAATTTTTATGTTTTTTGATGTCATAGCACCACCCCAATGGATAAATAGTTTTTTTTTTCATTTAGCACATGAACTTATTAATGATTTATGAATATTTTTATGATCTCAAGAAGTTTTTTTGCCCCTATTTTAATTTATTGTAAATATTCAAGCTACTTGGGTTTTGTGAGATATTTTATATTTATTACATAACCAAATAATTATCCAATGAGTTTATTGATGATACGACGACCATGATTTTTTTTATTTATGCACAATTTATAGATTCATTACAAGATGATTTGCTAGGAATACTTTGAAATGTGGGACTTTGGAGCCTCAATAATAATATAATAATAATATTATTTTATTTTTATCCCATCACCATGTATTTTTTATGAGACACTTATATATCTTAAACATGATCTTGGATAAAAAAATGATTGCCTCTATTGGGTCTGGTACCAGGTATTTACCCTAAGAATGATGTCCGTTTGTTTCTAATTGGTACCCTTGTGTGTTTTCAATCACAGGTGAATAAATAAATGAATAAATTGGTTTAATAATTGGAGAAACCATAGTTATTTCTCTATACAAACCTTTTTGAGTGCTTATTCTATGGTTATCCTTTGGAAATGACATGAACCCAAGAGAGTATGAGAGTGGGTGTTCTAGATCATTCCAATAAAAATGGGTCCTGGGATTGGTATTACATCTATAGTGTCATCAATGGAAAAATCATGAGGTTGTGACAATGAAATTTAAGAGATGAAGATTCACCGTCAAGGTAGGTATTATTTTCATTGACTTCTACCACATTCTTCGTTTTTTTAGTAGTTATAAATATCAATGAAAATTTATCACATTAAATTTTTTTATATTATTTTATCTATTTTGTTTTTGATGTTATAGTTATCCTTTGTAAATTTATCACGTAGAATCTCTTTGTTATATTTATACTTCATCACTTGTCATGTTTCTCTTGAGTTTTTTTTTTGTGGTTTCCCCCTTGGGAATAACTCTCTATTTTATATATCTTGCGCTATAACTACATATTATTATTGAGTGCTTAGTATTCAAATAGACCACCATTATTAATTAAACCTTCCATATGTGACAAACTATTTCCATCATCCATCATTTGTCTCATTGGTTAGACTATAGATTGAATGGAAGGTAGATGCATATTTGTTTGTAACTGACGATGTGAAATAATGGTATGAAAGAAGTAATATTCTAGTGGTTCAATTGTATTGGGTTTTTTATGAATCCATGATAAGGATAAACAATGTATGATTTTACATCAGGAAGGACACTCACTTGTAAAACCTCCTAGCTTTTCAAGGTGTAAAATTCCACGGAAATTAGAATTTTAATTTTGGTGAAGGGTTTCTTTTGATAACATGGATTCAAATTTTAATTTATTTATGATGTTTTATCTTAAACAGATGTGTTTGTATGTGGTTTGAGACAATGTTATTGGTATGGGTTCTCAAGTGAGTGTTGAAGAAGGGTCGAGTGGCCTGAGAGATGAATTTTCAGATATTGGAGTTATTCACATTGTCAATAGGTTTTCACATAATTGATGGAATTCATGGGGGTGATTACAAGACATTAATGGGGCAGATGAAACAAGAGACACTATATCAAACAATTCATACTGTGAACCAGTGGTTTAAACTATGAAATTGTTGAGGTAATGAATTCCTCCCATTCTTTGAGTATTTCATAGAATGAGTTAATTGGTTCATGTCGTGAATGATTCCCAGTTGTTTTTTAAAATGGGGATAATTACCATGTTTTTACCAAGATGTTCCCCTTTCTTATTTAGGAACGAATCGTTTAAGAGGAACCATTTATCATTAGTGATCTTCCCCCTATTCCTATCATTGTTCCATTTTGATTTGAGGTGTTTTAGGTGTCATTATTTTGGTGATAAAGGTTAGATTCCTCATACTTATTTCTCATTTGTTCTTAATCATAGGTTTCTCTATAATTTAGGTGATTTTTATTAGGTTTTTATACTGTTCCAATTTTCATGGTGTAATCATCCCGTTATCATGGGGATTTTGTATTTTATTAGCTAGAGGACGTCTTGATATGACATTTTCACATTGTTTCATGCCATTTCAGTTGCGATACATCACAATATGATTTTATTTAGTGGTTTTCCTAAATTAAATTTATTTTAAACATTTTAACAGGGGAATAAATTTGGTATTATGGGTGTATTAGGTTTGAGGGTCCACTAGGAGTGGCCTACACCCTATATCATGAGATTTTGGAAAGCTGTTATGGCTCGATGCGATTTTAGGTTGCATGTCTATTTAATTTAATTTGTTAATTAAATATGTATTTTTAAAATTAATTGATAATTAATTATATATTATTTATAATTAATTCTTGGGTGTTATGGATTGAGGAATGTTATTGGGATGTTGATGCGAACTTGGATGGGACTCAATGTGGGTGGAAAAGCATACTCTTAGAAAGAGAAATGGTTTTGTTTGAGGTAGGTGGTCCCATATAAATACCATTTGGTATTGTGCATTTTATATGTTGGAATGTGATAAGTTGTCTCACCATCGAAGGTGACTAACCTTTATTTAAAATGAATATCTTATTTTGAATGAAATTCATGTATAAATGAACAAATATCCAAGGGCCATAAGGGATCTTTTTCCCTAATATCGACTACCTCGACCACTAAAAAATGATGCCTTGGTTAAAACTATTTTATTTAATAAATTTAGACCTAGAGGGGTGTTAATGATATTAAATAATGTTATGTACTGGACCTAGAATAGAATTCTTAGATAGCACTACGTAGATGTGAGTTATGAGTTATGATTAATGGCCTAGGGATGGTCTATAAGGGAATTGTGAGACACCTTAGAGCCTTTGGTGCTATTAATATAATCATGGGGTGAGTGTTTCCAACCTTCTATGATGAAAGAACTGGTTAGTGGTTCATTGGGGTGATATTTTTATAGTTCAAGGGTTATAATTAACCTTTATGTTATATGGATACTAGGAAGGTCTTTATGCCTTCACACTAGTTTAGTTCTTGTGAGTTTTTACTAGGAGTCCAGTGAGGCCTTCATGAAACTTTGAATATTTCAAGGGATGTTATTCCCTCTAAGTGTCAAGAGTTGTCCTAATATACATATATGAGATCGAGGGACCCTATAGAGGACCCCATATTGGGATGTGACCTAAGGGACCCTAATGGGTTCCCAGTGACATGTTCTCACCTCTAAGGTTGTTTGGGAAATGTGTAGTAATGGTTTTGTGTGTCACATAGAACCTGAATCATTGAAAAACAAATTATTTTTTTGAGGATGATAATTCATGCACTGGTGTGGTCAGCATGAGGTCTTGGATGGGTTAGTAAAGGAGGAAAATGTAATGACCCAAAATTCTATCAATGAAATTTACCTTCTTAGGTTCAATTTATATATAATTAATCGTATAAAAAAACCTAGAGAAAAATATAAAATAATTATAAATTAAAAATAAAATAAATAAGAGGTATTTCAAGAGGTTAAGGAACCTATACTAATGAAATAGTAATATTCCCTTATAAATAGTAATATGACCCTTACGAATAATAAATATGAATAATGTTTAGTAACATCACCCATGAAATTATAAATAATGTTTACGCATCTCATAAGTTAAAGTATGATATAATTATATCATATAAAAAGTAAGAGGATGTTTTAAAAATTAATATTTAAGTGTTGGTATTTTTATAAGTCATAAATAATTAATTAAAATTTTATAATTAATAAAATTATTTAAAATAAAATTCATTTTCATAAAATGGATTTATAAAAAAATATTTTTTGTCTTATCATATTAAGATAATTTTATGATACCTTAGTTAATTTTTTAAAGTGTAACAAAAAAAAATTATATATAAATGTTTTATTTTTCTAGTAAATAATAGTTTTATTTAAAGATTCAATTTCACATATTTAGAAAACTATTTTGATAAAATGGATCCCATTTTTTAATTATACACATTAAAAAATGGTTAGGTTTAATTTTTGATATTTTTCTAAATTACTTGATTTTTTTTTTGAAATGTAAAATACGGTAATTTACAGTATGAATTCATTATAGGATATATACACTATTAGTTAAGTCATGGATGATGTAAGAGCCATTGTTTCAAACTCACATGAACTTATTAATTTATTTAGTTACAATAATCAACACCATTGGTTGTCTTGAGAAAAATAATAAAATAATTAATAGAATAATGTATAATCACCTCTCTCCACCACTATAAAAACCACACCTCACCCCCACTTATTTTTCACTACAATAAACCTTGAATATTATAAAAGTTATTCTCAAAGAAACTTCCATATTATATACACACTTCCAGGAGTACTTTGTCTTTCCAAAATTCCAAAACCCCTTTCCCTAAGGAGGTTCTCAAATAGTTTAATTCAAGAGGAAAACCATCTTTCTTTTACTTTTTTTTCAATTTACTTTTTTTTCTTATTTAATCCTCACCTATTATATCCAAATGATAATTATCAATCCATTATTATATATATTATATAATTATATCATGTTAATTTATGAACCATCATCAACCCCTTACTCTCTCTCTCTTTTATTTTAAAAACGAAATCACTTTCTGGGAGGTGTTGAGTTACATCCTTTGTGGACGACAAAACTTCATTCTTCAATATATCCTTCAAGATAGGAAATGGAACCATTTTAATGGTTTTAAAATACGATAATATTTGTATTATAACCTATTTAATTTTTTTTAACAAGTATATATACATAATACTAATTCATACAGGAAAACTAGTTCAAGATGATCGAAATACCACCGTAATCATCTAAACAATTATAACTAATGTTTTATCTAATAACTCATCATCATTCAAATATAATAGAACTAATTACATAACTATTTAATTATAAGTATGTTTATTAATATCATATACATTCAATACAAAATAATTATACCCATTCCACATGAACTTCCATACTTATATACAAGTATATTGATTGTGAAAACCAAGAAAATGAACGCGCTCGAGCGATAAAATTGTATCTTATAAACTCATAAAAATGACATAAATGAAATTAATAAAATAATAATATATCAACAAAATTCAGATCAGATTATTAATTAATTAATTAATAGATTTAATTTTATTATTCAGGATGTTCAGGTCAAGTGCAGGACTAATTTGAACATAAGGTAAGGGTATCAACACAAACCCCCATTTTCTTTTAGGCTAATATTATTCTATACTTACCTCAATGAAATTATTAATTATTCTTATTTAATCATAAAAAATTATGTGTGAATTATATATATATATATATATATCTGTGTGTGTGTACCAATTATAATTATTCATTCTTTTAAGGGGATTTGCATGTTTTTAAAGGTTATTTGAAAAATTATTTTCGATAAACAAACCTGACTCAAGGGAAATTCTAGAATTCTTAACTATTTTCAAGTATACTCTATAATATAGTTTAAGACACCATTATTTTTTCTAAAATCATTAATTTTATTATGAAAAACTATCTTATTTCACTCATGGTTTTATACGATGATTTTTCCAAAAGAACTCTTCTTTTCAAAGTAAAAGAATATATCTCTCAAGAATTACTCAATTATTTTATAAGTGTATTTTCATTTATTTCAAAACTAATTTTGATTCATATGTTTAATTAGGATAAATATTCTATGATATCATCCACCATATTTTATTACTTTTTTTGATCATTTTGACTATGGATGTTCTATTTTGATACAATTCACCTTATTACTCAGAATGGTTAGTGATTATGTCTACAGATTAGGGAAAGTTATTCACATTTCATACGTATTTATTGTTTATGTTTAACCCCATTTATATGAGGAATGAATTGGACTTAGTATGTGATTGGTGGGCCCCACTATATCCCCTTGTTTCATTAGTAGGTCTTATAATACAAAATAGATATGGACATGGTCGAGGCCTTTCTTATTTTTAGATATTTTTTGGGCCAAGGACTTAATCATTTTTAGTAGTCTTGTATGAGGCCTTTAAAATATGGTTTGGATGTCCCAGATTATGCATTCCATCATTGTAAAATTGGTAATTGATAGTCCACGGTGTTATTAGACTAGTATAATATCATGGTTATGTTTTACTATGGCACTATTTAATTAGTTTTTATTATTTCCATATTATGTTCTAGATTATATTTTAATGGAATGTGTACTTTTATTTATTCACCATGCCATATTATTTATGCTTCTGCTGTATTTATAACCCTTACTAGGCATCTGATCTCACCCTTATCTTATGTTTTATTTTTCGTGGACATGAAGAAGTATTTTATTAATGTCTTTCAGGGATAATCTAGGAGTTGTTGATGTTTCCAAAAGAATATCTATATTTTATTCTATTTTAAGTTATAATATTAAACTCGTGTATATATCTTATTTCCCTAATCTACTAAACTATTCCGTCATTCGGGATGCGTCTTCCTTTTTTATATACTAATGTAATGAAATAAATAACTTACGTTGATAAATTTATGTTATTGTCTTTACCATTGGTATCATAGTAAGTTTAGTAGGATCCTTAGAAACTAGATTTAGATTAGGGAACAAAACATTAAGATAGGCTTTGAGGATAAGCATACAAGAACATCCTATAATTTTGGTAAGGTATAGATTATGTGGATCTTCTTAGAAATAAATCCCTGTCTAGATACTAAAACTAGATGTGGTTCTGGAACATATTTACATATGGGTAACAATCAAACAAAGTGTTCCAAGCATGACTCGAGGTAACCTTGTACACAAAAATGGTCATTACTCTGCACCAGGTTTGACACTCCTGAGGGATATTCTTAGAATAATTCACATTTTTTTCAACCCATTATGAAAGATTCAATTGTAAATATATCCCTAAATAAACCGTGATTATGATTATGAGATTAGACATGAATAATATTTCAATTCTGGTTAAGAATTTTACTAGTTCGACATAATATATTATGATTTATAACCTAATTTAATGTGTGCCATTATTTAGAAATGGTGCCTAGTGTAAGGAATGGAAAACGTATGAACATGCAAATCCAACTTAGGGGTTTCCTTCCAATGGAAGACGATTATATCAATACTAGATCTACAACTAGTTATTAGGAACATATAATTTTATTGGGAAAACTAACTCAGGTTATGAACAGTAATCGTACCCATATGGAGCATCTTGATCCAAATTGTGGAGGAGTAATATTAGAAATATTTTTCTGAAAATATCCTCTATCATTCATGGGGAATTCAAACCCCTTCATAGAGGAGAAATGGATTAGTTATTTAGAGAATATATTTCTCACCTTGGGATGTAATGAAAGGTAGAATGTTATAATGGTAGTTTACCATCTATCAGGAGATTCAGATCATTGGTGGTCATTATTTCAAAACTCAAAGGAGGAAAAAGAAATATAAAAAATGGAATGGAAGTATTTTTAAGACATTTTTCTAGAAAAATATTTTCCTCATTAACAACAAGAAGATATGGGGAGGAAATCCATGAGTCTCAAACAAAAAGAGGATGAAATTGTTGAAAAGTATGAATACAACTTTATAAGGTTAGAAAGGCATTCCAAATACTATATACGTAATCCAAGTAGCAATATTGATCAATTATTTTATGGTTTAAAACCATTTCTCTGAAGGAAACTAGTCTCCCAATGTTTCTCATCATACTAATATATTGTCTCATGTTTAATAAAGATAGAGAAATAATTATCTAAGTCTTATGACTATAAGGGAAATAGGAAAATAATAGGGTGGTGGAGGATAGAATGGATAGAGGGAACAATAGAAAGGGGAATTTTCCAACATGTGATACTTGTGGAAGGAAACAACATGGTAACTAATTTAAAGTAAAAGGAGTGTTCTATAAGTGTGGAAAGAAAGGACATTATTCGGTTCATTTCAAGGGAAATAAAGAACCTATCAATGTTCAATGCTATAATTATAAGGAGATGGGATATAATTCTAATAACTGTCCAAAGAATCCAGGAAATGTGACTCAGAAAAGGAAAATGGAGTAGGGCTAAGATTATGTGATCACAACAGTTGATGTTGAAATTCATAATGATGTGGTGGATGTTACATTAATCATTTCCTCAAACAGAACCAATGATTTATTTTATTTTGGATCATCACATTATTCTATATCTTCCTATTTTTCTAGGAAAATTTGACATTTCTCTTTTTATTTAATAATGGATTTGTTAAAAAAACTCTTAAAGGATGTATCATTGTAACAATGATTTTTCAATCTGTCCCCTTTATGACACACAAACTGGATTTTGTTTCTAACTTTATCATCATACCGATGAATTGTTTTTATATATACTCAGTATGAATTAGACTTCAAATTATGAAGTGAAGATCTATTGAAATAAGAAGTATATTTCAATTTTTGAGATGATGTTTAATCCCTTATCTTTAGAGTAAAACATAATCATCTTATTCTTATCTAGATCCACCCTCAATTTCTCAACAGAATGAAATTTTTGGGGATGATGAGAATGAAATATCTATGGGTCAGAAAAGAAATATTCAAATTGAGTATGTACCTATTGTGTAAGAAAATATTAATGTGTTTTCAAATTAATTACCTGGACTTCCTATGTAGTGTAAAATTGAGTTTTCTATTAATTTAATTCTCATTTCAAGGCTTATATCCAATAATCCTTATATAATGGCCATAATGGAATTGGTGGAGTTTAAGAAACAACTAGAGGAGTAGATTAGTAAGGGGTTTATTCTGCCTAGGGTTTCTACATGGGGAGATCCTATCCTTTTCATTATGAAGAAAAATGGATCTATGAGGTTAGCAATTCACTATTGGTAAATCGGTGCTATTATGATAAAGAACAAGTATCTTCTTCCTCAGATTGATGATTTATTTGGTCAACTTCATGAAGCCTAATATTTTTCGATGATTAACCTTTGATCTAGATATCACCAGTTTTGTGTGAGTAAGGAGAATATTCCAAATACAACCTTTCTAACTAGGTATGAGAATTACGAGTTTACAGTAATACCTTTTGGATTGACTAATGAACCCTCTATTTTCATAGATCTAATGAATGGAGTTTTCAAGGAACATCTTGATAATTTTAGTTTTGGTATTTATTGATGATATATAGTATACTCAAAAATCAATGAATACCATGACAATCAATTGCGCATTATTCTAAATAATCTTAGAAGAAACTAGTTATATGGAAAGTTTAGAAAGTGTGAAGTCTGACATCAAATATTTTTTTCCTGGCCATATTATCGCAAAGGATGGGATCTTAGTTAGTCCCATGATGAAAATGATAGTTAAAGAAAGGACTACACCAATGAACATAACTGGGGTATGTAATTTTATTTTCTTAGAACGTTATTATTGGAATTTAATTCAAAATGTCACCTGATTACCTAACCCATTAACCAACATTACATGTAAAGGGGTAAAGTTTTTATGGAAAAAATGACGTTAGGAATGTTTTGAGTAATTGAAGATGAGATTTGTGAATTATCCAATCCCGAATCTACCATTCGGAAATGGTGTATTTGTGATTTGTGGTGATGAATCAAAGAAAAGACTTGACAATGTTATTATGAAGAATGATAGAGTTATTTCCTATGCATCAAGGCATTTAAAAAATATTGAACAGAACTATCCAACACATGATCTCGTCTTACAAGCTTTAATCATTTCTTTGAAGATATGGAGACACTATATCTATGGAGAAATATGTGAGAGATATACAAATCACAAGATCTTTAAATATATCTTCTCACAAAAATAAATAAAGGCGAAGAAAAGTTGATGTCTCAATATGCTCAAGGATTATGATTGCTCAACACACTATCATCTAGGAAAGGAAAATAAGTTAGTTGATGCACTGAGCAGGAAGGATCATGGAGTTCTAAACATAATGTGGATTTATAAGGACCTCATGTACATGGATCTAGCAAAGATGGATGAAGTAATTATCAAATAAGGGGAATCACAATTAATTTTTTTAATTGGTTTCCCAAACATAATTATTAGAAATGATTAAAAGTTCTCAGTGTGATAATGAAAATATTCAAAATAAAATTAAAGGTGTGAATGATGGTAAGTTGGTTGAATTCATGTGTGAGGATAAAATTCATAAATTTGGGAAGAGACTTTGTGTTCCCACTATACCCAATATAAAAAGGGAGTCATTGGATGATTCTCATAGTTTGAATTTCACTATACACCATGGTAGCACTAAGATGCATAGAAATTTTAAGGAACATTTCTTGTAGGATAACATGAATAGGGAAATTTCTGATTATGTATCAACATTTTTAGTCTTTCAATAGGTGACGATTGAAAGAAAACATTATAGACGAGTCTTGAATCCTCTTCCTATTCCTACAAGGAAATAGGATCACATCAATATGGATTTTTTCATTAGACTACCAAAAATGCCAAGAAAGTATGATGTAATATGGTTAATTATTGATCTACCTACCAAATCTACACATTTTTTTACTATAGTAGAGGATTTTCCACTGGAGTTCCTTAAACAGATCTATAATAATGAATTTTTAAATCATCATAGAGAACCTATCTCAATTTAGTATGAAATATATTAATGATTTATATAAAAATTAGGGAAAGTTCTCTATAAATCATTGGATACTGAGCTTTGTTTGAGTACTACTTATCACCCTCAAACTGGTGGCAGTCAGAAAGGGAAATCCATTCATTATAAGACATGTTGAGATTTTTCTCACATGATTTTTAGGGTATTTGAGATCAATATTTATATTTAGTAGAGTTTTTCTACAAAAATAGTTTCCAGTTAGTATTCAAATGGCACTATATGAAGTATTGTATCTAAAGATATATCATACATTGCTATGTTGGGATGATATTGGTGAAAGAAATCTTGTAGGACTATAGCTTGTGGAGGAAAAAACAAAAAAGGGAAATACTATTCAAACCCATATCAAAACAACCCAGAGCATGACAAAGAGCTATGGTGATAATAGAAGGAAGGATTTCGAATTACAAGTAGGTGATCACATTTTTTGAAAGTATATCCATGGAAGGGTGTTATAAGATTTGGAAGGAAATGGATATTGAGCCCCAGGAACATTGGACCTTTTGAAATTCTGGAGATATTTAGAGTTATGGCTTATAATTTGGTGATGACGCATAGCCTTTATAAAGTGAACAATCTATTCCATGTCTCATTCTTGAGAAAGTACATTATAGACCCAACATATGTACTCACTTCTGGAGGTATTTAATTGGAACTTGACTTATCTTACTATGAACAGCCTATCCCGATTCTTGCCACTGAAGAACGGGTGTTAAGTAATTCGATGACTTGGATGTTAAAGGTACTTTGGAAAAATCATAAATTGAAGAGGCGATGTGGGATCCTGGGTAGCTTATGATAAAGAGATACCCAAATCTTTTTTTGACGTGACATTTTGAAAATTTCGAGTATGAAATTTTTGTAGGATGGTAGAATGTAACAACCCAAAATAATATCAATGAAATTTCTCTTATTATGCTTATTTTATATAGTTTGAATAATATAAAACCACATAGCGAACACAATAAAATATTTATAATTGTAGAATAAAAAAATAAGATGTATTTTAAGATGGTAAGGAACCTATATTGATAAAATATTAACTTTCCCTTAGGAATAATAATATGACATTTGTGAATAGTATATAGGCCTAATTAATATTAACCTCACTCATGAAAGTATAAGTAAAATTTATGTATCTCAAAAGTTAATGTATGAAATAATTATGTCATAATAAAATTAAGTGAATATTTTAAAAATTAATATTTAACTGTGGGTATTTCTATAAGTCATAAATGTTTAATGTTTAATTAAAATTTTATAATTAATATAATTATTTAAAAGAAATTTAATTTTTATAAAATGGATTAATATAAAATATTTTTTTGTCTTATTATTTTAAAAAAAAATTATGATACACCTGTATATTTTTGAATGTGTTATAAAATCAGCTTTATATTTAAAACCTTTATTTTCAAACTAAATATAGATTTAATTTAAAATTTTAATTTCACATATTTAGAAAATTATTTTGATAATATGTATTCCATTTTTTAATTATAAATGTCAAAACATGGATAGGGTGAATTTTTTATATTTTTCTAAAATACTTGATTTTTAGTGAATAGTAAAATATGGTAATTTATAGTTTAAATACATTATAAGCTAAATACACTTTTCCTTGAGTCATGGATGATGTAAGAACCATTATTTAGAACTCAAATTAACTTATTATTGTATTTAGTTACAATAATCAACACTATCGTTTTTCTTTGTAAAAATAATAAAATAATGAATAGAATAATGAGAAATCACCCCTCTCCTCCACTATAAAAAGTACCCATCACCCTCACTTCTCATAAATCCTATAAGACATTAATATTGTAATTTTTCTACTAAAATAATATTACCTAGTCTATCCCCACATCCATAAACTCTTGTTCATTCAAAAATACTAAAACCCCTTTCCCTAAGGAGGTTCTCATGGAGGTTAATTCAAGAGGTAAACCATCTTCCTTTTTCTTTTATTTTAAATTTACATTATTTTCTTATATTTTCCACACCTCCTCTATCAGAATGATAATTATAACTCCAGTACCACCTATATACCAGATTTATATCATGTTAATGGATGAACCATCATCAATCCACTTACTCTCTCTCATTTATTTTAAAAATGAAAGCATTGTCTCGAAGGTGTTGATTTACAACCTTTGTGGATGACGAACCTTCGTTCTTCAATTTCTTCTTTAAGGATGGTCATGAGACCATTTTTATGGTTGAACTAGACTATAATATATATATTATATCCAATTTAATATTATGGAACCAGTATATATACACAACACAAATTCATATATCCAAACGAGTTCAACATGATTGAAATACCACCGTAATAATCTAAACAATTATCACTAATATTTTATCTAATAAATCATAATTATACCTTATAATAAAATAAATTATATAACCATTTAATATTTTATATTTTTATTAATATCATATAAATTCAATTCTGGAGTATTATACCCATTCCACATAAACTTTCAAACTCATATACAAGTATACCAACCGTGAAAACCATGGAAACAGACACTCCCAAGAAATAAAATTGTATCTTATTATCTCATAGAAAAGGTGATAAATGAAATTAATAAAATTACACTAAATCAAATAAATTTATATAAGGTTATTATTTAATTAATTAATGGATTTAATTTGATTATCCTGTATGTTAAGGTCAAGTGAAGAACTCATTCGAACATAAGATAAGAGTTTCTACTCAAACCTCTATTTTCATTCAGGTTACTCTTCTTCTATAATTACCTAAATGAAATAATATATTATTATTATTTAATCCTCATAAATTATATGAGAATTATATATATTTTTTCTAATCATAATTATTCTTTATTTTATGGGGATTTACATGTTTTAGAAGGATCTTTCAAAAATTCTTCCCGATAAACAAACCAGATTCAAGGATACTTCTTGAATTCTTACCTATTTTCAAGTACACTCTATAATATATTTTAATTAACCATTATATTTCTAAAATAAATAATTTTATTATGAAAAAACCACCTTTTTTAAATTCAATTTTTATAAAAAAAATTCTAGAAGAACTCTTCTTTTCAAAGTAAATGTGTATTTCTCTCAAGAATTACTCGATGATTTTATAAGAGTATTTTCATTACTTTCAAAACACATGTTGATTATTATTTTCAATTGAGATTAATATTTTATTATATAATACAACATATTTTATAAATTTTTTTTGATCAGTTTTACTATGGATCTGACATTTTTATACCATTCACCTTATTACTCGGAAATGTTAGTGATTATATCTACAGATAGGGGAATGTTATTCACATTTCATATGTATATGTTGTCTGTGTTTAACCCAATTCATATGAAAATTTTATTCGACTTAGTAAGTGATGGTTGGGGCCTACTATAGCCCCTCGATTCATCGGTAGGTCTCATGATGCATAATAGATATGTACTTGGCTGATGACTTGCCCATTTTCAAATATGGTTTTGGTCAAGGCCTTAATAATTTTTAGTTGTCTTGGCTGATGCCTTGAAAATATGGTTCAGATGTCTTTAATTTTTAATTCCCTCATTATTAATCTAGTAATTGATAGTCCATGACATTATTTGACTAGTATAATATCATGGTTATGTTTTATTATGGCATTATTTAATCATCTTTTATTCCTTTCATAATATGTTCAAGATTATGTTTCAATGTCATGTGGACTTTTAGTTATTCACCATGCCAAATTATTTATGCATACACTGTATTGATTACCCATACTAGGCATTTGTACTCACCCCTTTCTTATGATTTATTTTTTTAGGATCGAAATAAGTATATTATGAATGACTTGTTGGGATAATCTAGGAGCTCTTCATGTTTCCAATGGAATTTCTATATTGTATTCCATTTCAAGTTGTAATTTTAAACTCATGTGTATGTATTGTTTTCCAAACCTAATAAACTATTCAGTCCTTCAGGATGCATATTCCTTTTTTATATGAAAATGTAATGAAATACAGAACTATTTCCAGGTAACTAGGGTTGGGGTCTTTAAAGATGACCTCTTCAAGGTGTGAAATATAAGATGAGTTCAGGTGGTATTTTTTCCCACCAAGATGTATTGAGATATAGGATTTCCCATGAAGCCAAAAAATCAGTTGTTGATATTGATACCCACACACATGATTGCCTAGTATTCTTGGGAATCTTCTATGAGGCTGGAGATACTGAATTTCCTAAGATATGATGGAATTTCTAGTTACGCTTGATACTCATCCAATTGATTTCACAGGACGCTTGGGAATAATCTATGAGGTCTAAGATATCATATTTCCCTAGATTATAGGGAATCAACTTGTGATCCTAAAACAAAACAAAATTGACTTCCTAAGAAACTTTAGAATCATCTATTAGTCCTGATATATAGGATTTCCATAGATGACAAAGAATCCATTAATAATCTTGGCACTCATGAACACTTGATTACATAGGTCACCTAGTAATCAGTAGGATGTATAAGACTTGATTAGCTACGACACTTAGGAATCTGGTACAGTTTTTAATATTCCCATACACATGATTTTCCAAGACACCTAGTAATTATCTTTTAATTAAGATACTGCTAGATTTCAAAGTCTTGATGCCAGGAATCAGTAATGGGAATCATATTGGTAGGAAAAATTGTGTTGTGTTCTTAGAGACACCATGATACTAGTTAAAGTAGGTTTGGATTGATCTCAGGTGTTATGAGGGACTCATGGATAGACCATGATTATTAATCTACATTTTTTATGTTGTATTGTTTATTCTGATAATTTCATATGAACATACACCTCATTTAGTAATTATGAACAATATTGTGTCGGTGGTGCCCTTATGATATTTACCCATTCCCTTATTAGGTGTACATGGAAATTGGGTACTCAAGTAGGCTTCACTAGTAATAGGTTCAAGTTAGAAATTGGCCCATGGTTTCTGGATCGAATAGGATAGCATGGAAAATACATGAGATTTGTTGAAACAAGGATCAATAATATATTTGATCCTTTTTTATCTTATTTTATTCTTTTATTATATTGTATATGTGGTTGGATCGGTGGAGGAACAATTAGTATATATGAAATTATGCTTCCGCATGTTCATTTTGATATATAATGATATATTTATTTCTTCTACATACAGTGATATGATTATGGATTATGCCCAATTTTTTTTATTCATTTTTACTCAATCTCATATGGAGGTATAGTCTCACTGTAATACTACCCTAACCCACAACTGCTAGTTTGAATGCTTTGGAATATAGAGACTTATGTATAAGTTCTAGTGCAGACTCCCCCAGTTCAGGCATTGCTTAGTGAACGCAGACTGGGGGAAGGATGTTTCAAAATTGTATCAAAAATTCTATGTGACTGATTTAACAAACATTATTAGAGAATTATTTTTTATTACTATTTGAGTATATGGTAGATAGGTGACATAGGAATGTACCAGTTCTTTTGATAGATTTAAGAATAGTATGTCATAAAGACCCCCCCCCAATGGGAAGTCTAGGTTACAAGTGGCATGTGATTGTTGTTCTAGGTTTTTGACATTACAATTTTATAATTTCACCTATTTTGGCACACTTGGGTTGGGTATTTATGGTTTATGAGTAATTATTGGTTTTAGATATTGGAATAACAGAAATAAATCAATGTTCATGTATCAAATTTGTACCATAGTATTCACATTACATGCATGTGTTTGTGTGATTTTCATCACTGATAATAGAGGGTTCAGTTTTTTAATGTGTAAAAAATAAATTATATGATGTTTTTCCAAAAAACATGGTTGTGGAAATATAATTAGCTATATTATGATATAGTTTATTTTGATGGAATTTCATGTGAATCTATGGTAATATCCTCAATGATAATGATAATGAAATTCCTTGATGGGAAAGATGTGTTGTGTCCCTAGTAAGTTGGTATAAGAATACGATGCCTTATAAATGAACCAATTGTTGGTAATTATTATATACATTTTCAGGGAAATGGGATTGGTTATTTAAAGTGTTAGTAATAACCTATATAGTTTTTTTCCATATATCTTGGTGGTGTCAATCTACTTACGTGAATCATAAGGATATGGATACTCAATATAGGTCATTGTAGTGTGATGTCATTACTAATTTCTATACTAATAGATGGGATTAGATCCTTGATGAGTGGTTTTTGTTTGAGGAGGCCCAATGAGCATTAGTATGATATTTTGATTCATGATGGGGTTGTCTTATATGAGGATTCCAGATGAGAATAATTTCCCATTTAGTTAGGGTTTAGCATGTAATGCCATTGTTTATATATGTGGATGATATTGTGATTCCTTAATGGGGGTAGTCTCATATGCATATGGATGGTGATTATGGGTGACCATGAGTAAGATAATGACTTATAATGTGATTATTAAGATGTATATACATATGTGAGATCCATATACTGTGTAATTTGGCATGTGAGTTGTCATGTGCTACTTGAGATGGGGATGTGAAGGTGTTTCCCATGAGTTATGACCTATGTGAGATGTGACCTATGGGTCAGGAGGGGGATCCTAGTGCTTGAAATATAGATTAAAAATAGGTTGGTGATATGGAAAATATGAGATGAGATAAGGATAGGGCTGACCTAAGAGGATGGTTACCCTAATCTTCTGAATTCCTTATAGACCATAAGAATGGGATGATACTTCATGTTGATATTAATGCATGGTATGTGAATCCAAATTAGTGACATGTTCATGATGATGAATTGGATATTATTAAAATATAATACATGTTTGGTGCCTTACCTTGAGATGGGTCATGGGAGGTGTTGCCAGGTTTATGGTACAAGCTTGTTGATGCCATGACTTTGGTGATGTGAATCTCATGGAGGGTATGGGGTATTGAGTCTTGGGTTTCAAGGGTTGGATCACTGTGATAACTAGACCTATTTATTTTGGTTTTGTTTCTAAGTGGTGTAGGGGTAGAGAATGGATGGATACATATGGTTTTGGAATGAATCCAAGATAGTGGGAGATCATGTGTAGACCTCAACATGGGTGAGATGTCCAATTTTGAAGAGGAGATACAAGGGTGATTATAGTAATAAGATATTTAAATGTAAGATTAACATGTTTAGTGGAAGGTATTTTTACAAGGTATGAGATATATGATTCATGGGAATGCGATTCAGGTTTTGTGAACACGTATTATAAGAGTCAACACTTGTTGGATTTAAATGAGACTATGATAACACATGGTTTTTACATTAATTTCTCTTGAATTATGAATAATTGAGAAGTGATGAGGTTCTGAGAAATTTTGGGAGTTTTGAATACTTGTGGGAAAACATTCCCAAATATTTTATGAGAATTATTAATGTACCCATGTGGTAAAGGATACATTAGAGTTGAATCGGGTTCCATAGGATGGTTGACCTGAGTTTTGGCCTTGACATGTATTTTTCGGGAGGCCTGGTGTCAGAGGTTGAAAATAAAAGAGAATGGATTGTAAAGAGTGAATTATTAATAGTTGAGAATTCATGTGGGGATTATAACTGATTGGATTTTTTGATATTGTTGGGAATAGTTTACCAAATCTTTGATGAAAATTAAAAATTTCACTCTATAGTAAAGGAGACATCAATGTTGAATAAGGTGTCATGGGTGGATTGTCATGAGTGTAGTCCTTGAAAAAAATTGTCTAGGAGGCATAGTTTAAGAGGTTGATAGTAACAGGCATGGATCAAGATGAGTGACACATGTTTTATGTTGGAACCTCTTGATGTGGAACATGAGGAGTAGAATAAGGGCATACATATAGTGGGGAGTGCACCATTCATCTTGTGAGGTTGTGAACCTACTTATTGATGAAAATTTTAAGAATGATGAGGATGACATTAAATTATTTTGGAAAAATAATGAATGTGATATCCACAATGTGATTTCCTCTTGATGTATAACATATGGAGTGGACTCAAATAATACATATAGTGGGGAGTGCACCATTCATCTTGTGGGTCTGTGAACCTACTTATTGATGAGAACTTTAAGAATGATGAGGATAAAATTAAATTATTTTGTTAAAATGATGAATCTGAAGTCCACAATAGTGCTAGGTTATGAGCAGTATGACCAAATCCAGTCATTATATGTAGTAATAGATGAATCAATCTCCAACAAAATATAACTCTCGTGTTATAAGGGCTATTTGTGCGGTGAGATCTGTCATTGGATGTATTGGATAGTGCTTGGATGCTGATAAGTGGTAAAACTGATTAATTTGGTCTCCTATAAACACCAGATGAGAAATTAAAATGTTATTTTGGATGGTATTTTTTGTTTAGCATCAATATAGAGTTTATTTTCATGTGATTCAAGGGTGATTTATAGGGTGGACCAAGGTTCATAGCTTGCTTAGAGTGGTGAATTTCGATTCATCACATGATTAAGGGGGTGATCCATAGTTTGTGACTTTTTTTAGGGACTAAATTGTGGTTCATGACATATTTTAAGGGGAGAACCTAGTTTGTAACCTGTTTTAGGTGGAAAACTGTGATTCATGGCTTGATTCAGGGAGTATATCATGTGTTGTAATGTATCGAAGTGTCATTTTTTGGTTTCAACACTTGGAAAAGAAAGGTAAAGTGTTTCCATGGCTTGGGGTTTGAATAATTTGGTATGGAAGAGGTATTCTAGGTTCTATCATTACCTTTGGGGAAATGGTTAGAATGTGTGTTCCATGTGCATGGTTGGTGGAGACTCATTTGATTCTGTTCAAAATTTGATATGATAGCTAATAATAGCTTTAGATCAGTTTTTCATGTGTATTTGGATATGATGAGATAATCACTACACTGATCATGTCATTTGGCTACTGATAATAGGGTTAGAAGACCAATTTGGATTATGGGGATCACCATGGATTAAAATTGGTAATTTTGAGTTTAATCTCATGGAGAGGAGAACCATAATATTTGGGATGAATACATTCAGAAAATCATGTTTTCTAGGGATATAATGGCAACGGTAAGCACCATCAGGGTGTTTTAATGATGGTTGCAAGTGGTTTCTTGAGCTTTTATGAATATTTCACATTGTGATTTAAGTTACATTGAAAAATATCTTTCATCATTATTAATTCAAACATGGTGAGTTCATCATGGTTTGAAAACTTGAGTAAGTTGGTTTTTTAATTGAATGGTTAAAAATACTTCTCTGGGGTGAGAAGTTCTATGTTGGGGAGGTTATAAAATCCCATATCTTTTAAGGTTATGGAATTCTGGATGAATTTTAATTTTAATTTTAGTGAATAGTTTGTATTGAGAAACAATATTTGGATTGTAAATATGAATTTTTTTAAGTCTTAAATAGATATTTGATGATGTGGTATGAGACCTGGTGAGTGGTATGGGTTCTTAGGTGAGCATAAGAGAATAGTCGAGGGTCCAAGGAGTTTAATTTCCATTTGTTTTAACCATTCATGCTATAAATTGTATTTCACTTCGTGAATAGTTTTTCAAGTTATGAATGATACTTATAGGGTGATTATAGGCTGTGAATATGGTGGATAAGGGAGGATCTATTACCTCAAAATATCCAGGTAATTATCTAGTGGTTCATACTGTAAAGGTTTCAATGTAACACCCCAAGCTTCCACGGTATGTTTCCTTTCGAATAATGCAATGGCGTGCATTGTACGCAACTTCGAGATTTTAACACACCATAACCAATCAAACTAGTCGTTATGAATAGTAATACCTACTTTTTGAAATTTTATAAATTCTATATCTCAAAATGGACTTCATTTTTGGATTCGGAATATCGAAATTAGCCTAGGGTGAAATTTTGGTACTTTTCGGATAACATTCATATTTTGATGAATAGTGAAAATTACTAAATTTTAATTAAAAACAACTTTTTTAATCAAAATAATTAATAGTGATAAATTATGAATTTGAGTGGTTTTAAAGTATATTTAGAATATATTTTTACCATGTAATAAAATGTGGGTCATTGAACAAAATTTCACATTTAAACCAGACATAAACAAGTGACAATCTTTTGATAGTTATTATCTCTAAAAAACACGCTTTTTGTTTTAACAACGGGAATTAATTTTAAATTAACTTCTGCCACTTCTGTGTTTTGAATTTGGGAAAAATGGATTCCATATTTGGAATCAGGATTTTCAAATTGTGTAAATAGTTAACTTTTATTTTTAAACATTTTGGATAATTACTTCGGTAAATATTTTATTTACCATGGTTAAAGGGTAAATTCGGTAAACAAGGGTTAAACAAATAATATTATAATAATACTAAATTACCCTAAAACTTGTCTTAACCCTATTGGTTGATACATGGTCGACCATGGGCATCTTTGGGTCGATTTTGGGACCCCATGGATCCACTTGTAAGTGATAATGACACTTTATTTTAATTAAGTTAAAATAAATACAAAAATGACACAGGCATATATCTTTTAAAACAACAATTGTTACATAGGGTTATATATGTTGGATTTTAGATTATAAATATTCATTAGAAACATAAAAATATTTACTACATAATGATATTTTATTTATAAATTTTAGACATTAAATAATTTAATTTATTTATGACACAATGATGATGAATTAATTACTTTAATAGTGCAAAATTAAAATAATTGATATTATAAATACCCAAATAAATATAATATGAAACTTTTAATGAAGTAAAATAATTTTCTAGGATAATATGATATATTAGGATTGATTTAATTGACCTTTTTCTAAGTAATCAATCTTTTATGAGTTTCAAACAAATCAACTATTGAATAATGTCAAAATTGACATAAAAGAGTTCTTAAAACAAATATTATATTAATAATTGATATTAAATTTATAAAAATCTAATATTCGGCCAAGAGACTTATATCATGATAGGTTAATCATTAATGGACCACTTAGGGGTCTCTTGGATGTATATAGTAAGTTTATTAACCATATAATATAAAAATACAAAGAGACATTGTAAAAGTGAAACTAATTAACTAAGAGTTAATACTTAAAGATAAGGTTAATATAATGACCCAAACCTGTCTAAATTATATTGGTTAAGTTTTTTTCGACCCATACCCACCTTAAAATTTAAATAATAAACTTTTGAGCCATTTTAAACCTAATATGAATTTATTAAAAATTAATATTTCTAGCTTTTCCAAAGGTGCCCCTCACCCCTCTTATAAAAGGGCACTCCTCATTATCATTTCTTCACACCTTCAAAGCCCTTTGGTTCGTCCAAACCCTGCCCAAATACTAACTCAACTTCCCTAACTACAACCTAGAGGCCTTATTTTGATCATAAATCCAACCTAAGGAGCCCTTTTGATCAAATCAAAAGGAAGAACCCGAAGAAGAGGTAATGTTTTCACCACCCCTTTTCAAGTTCCTTTCTTCTTCCACTTCCTCTTTCTTTGTTATTACCATTTTAAAATAATAACTCCAGTATCATATATATACTGTGATGTTATTATAAATATGGTACAACCATATTCAGTATTCTATCCATCCTTTGAATAACATGTCACCATACGTGCGTACGTACGGCTTTCCGTCTCCACGTCGTGGTGTAATTGTTATTCAATATATTATTATTTTGATGGGTATAATAATGATGTGTAACTCATGTAAATAATAAATATAACATGATAATGATTCTGTATATATGATATAACATCCAATTATATATTATTTTAATATCAAAAAATGATATTGTCGCTCGTGCGTATGTACGGACTACCTTCTCCACGAACGCGATGAGATTCATTCTCCATCATATACATTCAAGTATAATTATAATTTGATTATTTTAAAAATAGTATCTAAAGACTTGATATCATTCTGGATATGAATAATATACATCCCATTAATAACGAATATGGCTCACATAACAAAGAATATAAAGTAAAATGAACCCGTTAACACCCGAAATGACGATAATTCTAAGATATTATTAACAAATAAATGTTAAAAGATCATATAGGATATCATATTAAAGTAAATGATTCTTGTATAATTCAATAACAATTATTTCACCATTATATAGGAGGTAAACCTACCGTCAACCAAGGAAAAAGTAAAAAGTAAGGGGTTTCTTATCTCCCTTTTAATTCCGTGAGAATTCCATTGATCACCACTTAATTATTGCATGTGGTGTATGTGTACTGCCCATGATTGTATTAATTGTGTAATATACTTTAATATATGGGTATTTACATCATCATGTTATGATACTTCTTTCATGGGTGTATGTTTTGTAAGTTACCTAATCGATAAGGGAATTTGAGATTTCAATTTCCACTCATTTGGCTTTACGCATATTTCATTGATTATATTACCCCAAGATTATGTGTGGAATCACTATTCATTTGATTATGTCATAATTTCCACTCCCCTTCCTATGGATATACTTTTGATACACATAATCACTCCATTGATAATTCTCAAGTCATTGATATGAATTTGATAAGAGTAATTTTAACTCATTCTCCATTTGTTGAGTTAAACATCCAATTCGTTGGTGTTGATTTTACAAGAATATGTGTGAATGTCCATTAATTGTTTTACACTGAATATCCAATCATATTTAGTGTATTTATTTTTGTCACACATAATTATGTCTTTGATTTATCCTTAACCTAAGGATACGGCCTTTATGATAGATTTCATCGTAATTTAGATTCCATTGAGACTTCTTTGTTGATATACACCAAATCACTTTTAGGTGGTGTATATAATGTACTTTGAAATAGTATATCATGAATCCCTTTATTCTCATGATATTACAAAGTTTTGATTACCTCAATTATTTGTATTCAAGTGTCTCTCTTTTGGTTAGAAACTCTAACTAAAATACCATTTTTAAATGTTTTATAGACTTATTCATCTAAATCATTCTCATTAATGTCCAGGTTTTAAAAATGGTTTTAAGGATTTATTTATATGGAAATTAATGTTTATAAATTAAAACTCCTTTTAAAATGTTTCAAAGTGGTATGGGACACTTTGATTCAAAAATCTATTTTTAAATGGCTTCTGGACAAATAGTGTGACTTTTAAATGATTTCAAGAAAAAGGGAGATATTTCTCTCAAATAGTTTTGATGATTATTTTCATCTATGTCAACATCCTTCATTATTCTTGATTGAGGTTAATGTGATACAATACAATCTTCCATATTGTATCGAATGAGTTATGTTTGACTGTGGATGTGCTATTTTTATACCATTCATGGTTTATGGTTAAAGTATTGACATTTTGTATTCTAATTTTAATACGAATGTTTATGTTATGTTTAAACCTGTTCATATGAGGAATGAATTGGACTTAATAAGTGACGGGTGGAGCCCGCTATAGCTCCTCGATGCATCGGTAGGTATCATGAGACAAACTAGTGTCTTGGCACAAGGCCTTGGCAAAATCTTATTTGTAGTCTTGGCACGAGGCCTTGGCTATGTGGTTATGATAGTCTGGCATTATGCATTCCATCATTATGAAAGTGGTTATTGATATTGCATGGGATTGTTCGACTAGTAGAATATCCATGTGAGTAAGTAAATGGAATAATTTTATTTTATCTTTTCCATTTTATGCTGAAGTTCAAGTTTAAAAGGATTTTGTTTTAGTTATAAACTGCCTTAAGTGTTTATGCTTATCTATGAATGCTTCTGCTATAATGTTATCCTTACTGAGCATCTGAGCTCACCCCTTTCAATGTTTTATTTTTCCTAGGATTATGAAGAAGTAATTTATGAATCACCTGCAGGGATAGTATGAGGGGATATGAAGACAAGATGTTTTTTTATGATGTAATGTAAATATTTATGGATGTATCTAGTTATTACAAGGCTACTAAACTAATCGGTCTTTCGAGACTTGATCTTTCTTATTATCATGCCAATGTTATGTAATAATGCACCGACTCTAGGTAACTGGGGTCGGGGAATTACAGTCAATATAATAAGATTCCTCCTCTACCTAAAGAATTTCATGGTGTGAACCTACTGGTTCACATTTTGAATAATTCCCATGTGTTTTATATAAAGGGTAAAACCCATAATTTTATTCAGTTAAACCCCCTCTTCATCATGAAATTATAGATTCAACAGGTTCAATTTTTTCAAGGGATCCTCCCACCCCACTCTTGGGTCCCCTTTGATTTGAACTATTTTGGGTGCAATTTTGTGACGATTTTGGTGAGATTCCTCCTCCTTCATACTCCTTTGTTCTTATACCTTTATTTCACTCGAACTTAAGTTATTTTTGTTTAGATTTTTGAGATTATTCTACTTGATCATTGGGGAATCATCCAGTAATCATGGGAATTTTGTTTCACCAGATAGTAGATTCCCCAAGATGTCAGATGCAAATTATCACACACTGTTTCGGTTGATGTGCATCACCATATGATTTTATTTAAGAGTTTTCCAAAATTAAATTCATTTTGGTAATTTAAAAATAATATAATCTGGTATTTTGTGTTGGGACCGAGTTGTTTGGAGAATAAAGTAAGAAGAGTTTGCTGTTACAGAGTGTTTTCTTTTGTTGTCAAAGAAGATACATCAAATCACATTGTAAAGAACATGTAAACTAGATGATACATTGATGATATTTATTTCAAAAAATATCCTATGTTAAGAGAACTTATGATGCAATCCTTATGAAGGAAATGGGGAGAAATGATAGTGCGACTCATATACAGTTTTGATTGGAAGGAATGATGATGTTGGAAGATAGGGATGTTTCAGTACTTCCCATTATATATCTGATGATGCTAAAGTTGTTTGATCAAAGGATACATATCACGATAGTGGATTTCATGATGAAAGATGAATAATGGTTATGGGATTTAATTAAGAGAGAAATGATAAAGGAAAAGACAATCTGGAGGTCTCACAAAAGAACAGTTTAAGGTGGTGCCATTTGAAGATGAAGAAATGTGTTTTTGGAAAAGGATGTTGTACGCATATTTGAAGATGGAATGGTATGTTGTGTGCAAGAGTATTTCCATGATCTGAACATCAAAATATTTCAAAGTAGAGGTTTGTAAGGAATATTGGGTTTTGCGCGCAAGATAGGTGTTTTCACACAAGATTGAAGGTACTTCAGAATATTGTGCACAAGGCATGTTTTGAGGTCCAAACTTCAAAAAACGGCAAAGTAAGGGAGCACGTGAAAGATTCAAGAAGTGCATTAAAGAAGAGGTTGGCAAAAAAGAGACTTATGCTTCAAAGGTGACGTAAAATGGTGTTTTCCACGTGAGGTTTGATTTGACATCCAAAATTCAAAATATGGTAAAGTCAGGAAGCGTGAAAGATTTGAAGAAGTGTGTGAAAGATGAGGTTCGTGCAAAAGAGACTTACACGCCCAAGGTGACGTCAAATTTGGTTTTTCACAACGCATGACTTATGTGTCTAAGCCGATGTTAAATGGGGTTTTGTGCAACACGTTGGGATCTTGCGCGATACATTGGGGTTTTTTCATGCAAGGGTCAAAGTGGTCTATAAATATGAGGCGAACCCTTTATATCATTATAGCACGAAACATAGAGAAATTTTGAGCTATGATGTGTTGAAAAATATTAATAAAAGGAGGGTACACAAATGAAATTGAGTTGCGTGCAAGAAGGAGAAGTTTCTCACAAGAAGAGAGTTTTCTCACAATATTGAAGTTGTGCGCAAGAGGTGTTTCGTGAAAAAAAAGTCAAATCTTGTGCGTGTGGCATAAAATTTGTGATCAAGACACATAAAAGGGTGTGTGAAATATTTTGGGTCTTCGCACATATTCAGATGGGCGTAAGATAGTTCTTACCGGCTTCTAGGTAAGAAAGTCAAGATTTGTACTTCAATGAATACTTTTGTTCAATTGTAAAGAAGCATTGAAATATAGTAATTCCCTATTTGTGCTATATGGGTGCACACACACTTGCGGATTGTTTTCCAAGTGCTACACGAGTGTAAGGGTATATCCTAATTATTGTATTCCACATCAAAGGATTGTTTTCTATTGGATTGTGTGGTACTGGATTATTTCTGTACCATACCAAGGACATAGCTACTCTTGTTGAGTAGTGAACCTTGTAAATATAGTGTTCATGTGGTTGTCTGTGTTCACCAGGGAAGAAACTCTTTAACAGGAGGTGAAGGTTGTTTCGAAAAGAAGGAAACATAAAAGTAAAAAATATATCACTAATTCACCTCTCTCCCTCTCAGTGATACTTGGATCCTGACTTAGAACATAAAATTATGTTTCTTAGGTTCAAGGGTTCCCCAAGAGAATTATCGAGCCCATTTCCAGAGGTTATGGTGATCAATTATGGCTCAATGAGATTTTAGGGTCAGTATCTAATTAAGTTAATTTTTTAATTAATTATAAATTGTTAAAATTAATTGAATGATTAATTATAAATTGATTAAAATTAAATTTTGAGTGTTATGGATCGAGTAACATGCCTGTGATATTGATTCAGGCTTGGAAAGATCTTAGTGGGGATAGTCAAGCATTCTATTAAAAAGAGAACATGCTTTGTTTGAGGTTAGCAGTCCCTCATACATGCCTTTTTTTTATTATGCATTTTATATTTTCACATCTGATATGTGTTCTATCAATAAAGTGGTATAAATATTTTTTTACAATTAATTTCTTATTTAAAATGAAATACCTATATAATTAAACAAATATGTATGGGTTACGAGGGATCCTTGTAAACTAGCATGACAGCCTTGGCCACCAGTGGTCAAGGCCTTTGTTCTAATTAATTTTCATGAGACAATTGGACCTCGAGGGGTGTTAATGAAATTTAGTGAACATAATGTAGAGCCCCTAGAATAGTTGGCTTAGTGGACTCCAAGTGAAGGTGAGTGATGGGTTAAGATAGAGGGCCCATGGATGGGCCTTATGGGTAACATGATATTCCTTATAGCCTTCAGGGATAGTATGATGAGCATGGTATGAGTGTTTCCTTACTCTTGAGATGAAACCACTATGTATGGGTGCTTTGGGGTAATATTTATATAGGTTTAGTTTTTTACTGACCTTAGAATGACTTGGGAATTAAGAAGGGATTTGATCCTTCTCTCTAGAGAGGTACTTGTGAGATTTTCCTAGGAGGCCAATGAATCCTCGATGAGACATTGATGATATTGATGGAAGTTACATGTCATAGATTATACTATTAATCCTAATACTCACACAATTTGATTCCCATGATACCTAGAAATTTTCCACGAGTCCTGAGAGAGTATTTTCTGAGATTCCAGGGAATCACCTATTTAGCCTAATACTCACACACACATTATTTCCTAAGATGCCCGATAATTGGTGAGATGATTGAGGATTGGTTTTATATGATTCCAAATAATATTATTTATTTTATAAAGTTACCATGAAATATATTTACTAGGACACCTTGGAATCAACTTCTAATACAAATACTATTGTATTATCCAGGATTCCTTGGAATTGGCTTCTAATCGAGATATTACTGGATTGCCTATATTGCTTGTGAATTGGATTATGAGCCTAATATTACTGGGTTCTCTAAGAATTTGTCTTAGAAATTGTTAATGGAAAAAATATTGGTAGAAAAAATTATGTGATGTGCTTAGAGAAACCCTGACATTGGTCAAAGTAGGTATCGGTCGATGTTGGGAGTTACATGGGACCCAAGGATTGATAGAGATTATTTATTTACATTTCTAAAGTTGTTTTGTTTATTATGTGTATTTCAAATTAACATACACTATAATTAATGGCTATGTGTCAGGCTATATTGGTAGTGACCTACTGAGTTGTACTCACACATTTATTCAGTTTCCATGGAACTTGAATTCCAGGGTAAACCTCACAAATTCTGAGTTTAGGTTGGGAAGAGGCACAAAGTACTTTGATCATGTACGTTAGCTTAGACAAGACTACATATTAAGATGAGTTGAGGCTTATGGAATTAGTAAATCATATTATTTTATTATTTTATTATTGTATTATTTTTTATATTTCAATGAACCAATAGGTGGACAGTGAGTTGGTATGACTATATGCCTCCACATGTTCATTTTGATATAGCATGTTATGTTTATTTCTTCTGTATATTATGATAATTTAATGGATTATTATTTGTTTATTTTTATCAATTATTTTAGTTCTCTAGTGTGGGGGTATAATATCCCCATGTTATTACTCGGTACCCCCACTGCTAATTAGTAACCTTTTTCATATGGGGAGGAATATAAAAGCTCTAGTGGGGACTCCACAAGTTTGAGAATCACTCAATAGTCACGAACTGATGGTTGGACATTACAATTATGGTATAAATATATGGTACAAGGTGAAAAAGTGTGTCCAATAGTGATTCTTGATGGTAGTGGAAAGAATATCATACAAATTTGACTTTTAGGTGAAAAGAAAACAAATACATAACATGTAGTTCAAAATAAAAAACACTATTTATTTCATGGGTGAAGCATCCAGGGTTTCTGATGAAGTTAAATATCATGATCCATGTGAATTGTCCAAAATGGTTTGTACCCCTATCCAACCAACATGGATTATATAAGAAATTAACACATTTTTTTTATTTGGCCTTAAAAACATGTGAGTATGGACCACAAGCTACGAAACCACAATGGTTCAGGCTTTGGATTCTTTCAGCAAACTTGTTGTGTACCTTGAGTAATTCACATGGCATGTAAAACTATTGAAAATTCAATGTAGTGGATATATACATGCAATGCCGTGAGATAGTATATGTCCAGTATTTTGATGAGGGGAAACACAACATGTACCCTTATAGAGCACATCATATACAATTATAACCCCAGTGAATCTTCATATATCTTTTTCTCATAACTCATATATTTGAATAAGAGTATTCCATTTTGATTTTTTATATAGAATGAAATGATGGAATCCTATTTGAAAATCGAGGAGAGATATGGGATGAAATGATCAGTTTACACTCTTCAACTCTGTAAATATTGAAATTGTGGTCAAGCGTAATAGTGAGAGTATTATAATGGATAAAAACTCTCTAGAATCACTATTTTGTCATGGAATGGGCCTTCCAATATCCTAACTAGTTTGGTAAACTCCCCCCACTCAGATGGGGTATGAAATTATATACCTATAGGTTAATAGGTTCGGTATCCTCCCACCCACATACTCAAGTCTTGGGATACTCTATCTACCTATAATGTAATCCTCCTATCTAAAGAGCTCATATGGGGCACGAGATCCTATACTAGAGTTGGAATCCCCCCCCCCCACAAACACATATAACTAGGGTATGGGATTCTCCATGAATGATTTGGTTTTGTTATATGGGTTTTCAAGGAATAGTTTAGTATTGAATTGGAGTCTATATTCCCCATATTCACCTAGGATTTGATATCATAGACTACAATTTGTGGGTGATTACATGGAATTTTTTGAAAAAGACAGATGGGTACCTCGTTGATAGTATAATTTCATTGAACCAGATGGATAGATAATCCCTCAGCTGGTGAGTAGTTTCTCATTCATGGTTTCCAGTAGTGATGTGACTGTAAGAATGATAGTGTGGTGTGGGAACCTACAAGACTCATAACTTTCTCATCAGCCATAGGTTTCCTTTAATGTGTGAAATATATCTAGGTTATTGACTTTAAACTCTTTAATTCTTGTAGATTTTTTTTTCTCTTGTGATGTGGATCTGTTGGTTTTTGGATGAGATGATTGAGACTTCCTTGTGTCCTTGTGACTCCTTAGTGTGGAGAATATTTGGGTCTCTATTATCTTCATGGGCTTCTATCTTTTATACCTGGTTCTTTGAGCTAATTTATTGATTTTTTTTATCTTTTTGGTTATGGGGTGTCCAAATTGGGTATGTTTATACTCACTCATGTATAGGAAATTTACCACACATGTTTTTCATGTATATATTATTCACAAGTTTGAAGATAGTCAAGTTATATGGGGATTTGAAATGGATTTGTCAAAGTTGAGTCCTAGTGAAGCTTGGTGATGCATTGACGCATTTAGGGGAGGCTATTGGTATTTGATATAGGAACCCTTTAGGGATGCTAGAGTTTGATTTATGAGTACATATATCATAGGTATATTTTCTGTAACTGATGGTTCATGGATGCATTATATGTTATGTTTATTTTTTTTACCCTACAATATATACTTTTACTTGTTATCTCATTCACTCATTATAGAAAATTTAATTTGTTTATTTATATATATCATAAAAATGTTTTAATTATCTGGTGTATGATATATATGTATCTATTATAGGATGATATAGTCTAAGGACTCCCATATTGTGAGATATTCCTAGTCAGTTATAGTCACTATCACTTAGCCTATTAGAAATAGTCATAGGGTGAAACTATTGGATTACTGTCAGTCTAAGTGTGGACCTAGTGGTCATGTCATATAAAAGTGGTATCAGAGTGTGTATGTCCAAGGGATAATTTTTGGAGTTGATCATTTTGTAAGGACTAGTTTTGGAGTATAGAGAAATGATGTGAAAGGGTCCTTGAGTTCAGTTATCAAACTATAGACACTGGTGTAGGTGTATTGATGGACATATCCTTTTTTAAGACTCAAATATCGTAATAGTTGAAAAATATATCTAAGAACCTATTTAGTGGTGTAAATAAGATTGGTTCATGCATCATATAAAATAGGATTTTTATTTTTTCTATCCCTCTATCAGATCATCCAGATATACAATAATCCTTGTGAGTTTATCCTACTGATGAAGGATTTTATCTATTGATAGGATTTTTGGTGTTTAGTAAGGAAAATGATGAGATTATTTATATATTTGGGCTTTTCTCCATCAATTTTGAGTGATGAGGATTTGTATCTATGATCTATTTAGGAGTTACCCACTCCCTCTGATTTGAGGTGGTTTCTTCCCCCTTCTCACTTAGTGTAGGATTCTTATAATGAAAATGATATTTTTTTCTAAGTGGATCAGAACTACCCATGGTTGGATATGATGTATGCATTCTTATGATCAAGGAAATATTGATCTGAGAGTGATATAGGATCATATGGATTCTGATACTTTCATGTTTTCATCTAATTTATCCATGAACTAACTAGATTATCATTCATTCTTTAAGATCCCTATACAACACTATGATCCATTAGGGGGGATTATTTTATCGATTCATGATAGTATTAATCTACCATGGTTGGAGTTACATCCCTTTGTATGAGATGTAATTATATAAATTATGTTATGATTATTTTTGGGGGGTTACAAACAATTTTGACTATATTATGGGACCCATAATTCATTTCCAGGTGTTCATATGGTCTTGTTTTGAAATGAAAATATTTGAGATCATTGGTTGGTTAAGAGAATCTAGAGGAATGAATTTCAAGTTTTGGTTTTTCTTCCCTACAACACCACTTGTGTCAGAGTCACATGAGTTATCAATGGTCGATTGGGAATTCTTCATAGGGATTCACCCTGGTTTTAGGTTTACAATATATTTTCACTTGAATATATATATATATATATATATATATATATATTAGTGTAATGTAAATACCTCCTCATTAGTGTTGTTAATTAGGACAGGAATCTCCATGATGGTAGATCTACCAAATTTTTATTGAATGTTTTGAAGATGGGCCATTTGGTAAGAGAGTAATTGCAAATGGTTGATGCCTCAATCCTTTATTTGATTTTATACGTTAATTTAGTCCTTATTAATAATAGAGTGTTAGTTTCTTAGATATGGGATGGTTTTCATAGAGTATTCCCATGCCTGAGTGAAAACAAGTGTCCAATGGATAAATTCACATGTATGTTCTTTATAGACCCTTGTATTAGTAGACGTAGGTGTGATATGCTCATCTTGCATCATATGCTTTTGATTTAGAGATTATAATAGAACCTCATTATATACTTTGATCAATTATAAAACATCTAATCATGGTGACCGTTCATGACTCACCCATTGTGGTGAAGTGATATAATCCTCAAGGAATATAGATGACTTTCTAGAGACTCCTTTGTTTCATAGGAGGGGTGTGGTGGTACCATACTCCATAAAAATTGGTTACCCATTATAGGTATAATGTGGTATTTATGATTTTATTAATTAGGTGGGTTATGTATTCTATGGTGGAAATGATACCTTAGGTGTGGGAAGAAGATCCAACCCTTTGGATGTTTAAAAATTTTCCAATTATTTGTTGATCTTGGATCCATACTCTATGATTACGGTAAGAAAATTATCTTTTTGTGAATTTCTTGAAATGTATATATTATTTGAAAATGTGACCCATGGTTGACTATTGATGTGATGTTGGTGTATTCATGAGCTTTTATTCGAAAAATTATTTTATAGTATTTCATAGTGATACGATGATCACCTTTGTCATGTTTTGTTGTAATGAATTGAATATCTCTTTGAGATTATTTATGGGGGAACCTAACATGAATTTGGGAATTGATCTAGTCTTACCATTACAGTTTCATCAATACAATGAACATTTATCATGTGATACATGGACTCTTAAGGAGTTTTTGGCCTTTAATGAGTTGATTTCTAGGTATCCATGGAGATCAGAGTGATGTAGTAGTGGTGTGGTGGTTGAAAATTTTTAATGATGAACTTTGTGTATGGGTTATCGGGAAAGTGTGTAAGAAACTACCTTTATAATGGTTGGTTAATTTTGAAAAGTGAGAAATTTCTTACCTTCAGTTGATAGTGGTTTCCCAACACACTTCTATAGTGTAAGAGATTCCATGGTGGTAGCGATTTCATAGTGATAACATGTTGTGGGTTGCTCATAGGAGTTATTCCCAAAGGGTCTTCCGGAAAGTGGGGAGATAATTATCCACTTTTCCAATTTAATGGTGTTGTCTTTATAATTAATGTACTGAATATATTGATTGGTATTCCAAGTGGAGGCCTCTAAAGTTGAGTATGGCCCTCATTATGGATTTCATATTATATCCTTGTAGGTGGATCCATCACATGGAAATATTATTATCCAAGGGTGGATGAGGTTTTATTAGGACGTTTTGGATGTTGGTCGCTCAGGAAGGTGATATCCTGGGGTCCAAATCTAACATAGTAGGTTTATCTAAATGGTCAAGACCTTATGTTTTTTATTATAGTGTATTGGTCCACCCAATGAGTAGTAATGGGGATGTGGTTCTATTAGATATCATTCTTTGGATGGGGAATTATTATTGATGTTTGTGTTATGGTTTATAATATACATGTTGCTCTTATGCCACAAACTAGAAATGATGGGATCTAGGATTTTGTTGGAAAGATATGGTAGATGGGATAATCCATGTTTTGTAAGGCATGCTTCCTTTTGGATTCTCTTGGTGAAAGTAAGGAATCTAGTAAGTGCTCAATTTTTGGTTCAAAGTATACGTGTTTCTCTATTATGATGAATACCTAAAATTCTCTTTAATGATGGGGGAGAAACGTTCAACCATCATATTTGGATGTGTTGATAGCCCCTTATAAGAAAAATTTCAAAGGATTAGGGATTATTTTTTATCCCTTTCGGTAGGTTAACTCTAAAATGAAGTCTTATTTTTTTATGTTGAGACTGAGAAATTCTTTCCTATAGGAGATATATGTCTTTTATTGTTTCTTATTTCATGATGGGTTAAATTTTGTACCTTCATAGAGGAAATAGGATATTTACCTTCCTATATATTATTGTACCAATTTTATATAGAGTTCAAATTTCTATATATAAAGGAAGTGCAAGAAGTGTCAGGGTGTTTTCTTAGGGGTTTGATTGGGAAGATCCTCTATAGTGAAACCTTGGTTGTTTCCTTTTGTAAGATTAAATGGGTTAAAAGTGGAGAGGATGTAACAAACCATTTTTTATCAATTGGATTTAGCTCATTTTTTGTGTTTTTTGTTGTCCCAGGACCTCCTCATAAGTAAAATAGGGAATTTAACTTAGTATATGAACATTGAAATTTTTTTGATTGATTTTATTGATCTCATTTAGTGATTTTTTTATTGAAGTTATGGAAATTTTTTGACCTACTTGAGTTTTATGGGATATTTTATCTTTATTATATAAATAAGTAATTATCTTATTAGATCAGTGGTGATGTGAAAACTTTTTTTTAGTTTATTATATTTAGGGATATTTATAAGATGAATTTTTATACGAATCATTCATATGACATAGAAATTATAGCACTGTGGAGCCTCCATAGAAATATAATAAAAATATTTTATTATTTTTTGTCCAAAAACATGTATTTTTTAGGAAAATATTATATTGAAGAAATGGGATCCCAAATAGAAAAAATAAGGATATGATTGATTCTAGAATGTGGATTTAAACATGTGAATTATGATATTATGGATCTTATTTGGAATCAGGTGTTTGGTGTCATAGGTGAATCAAATAATTAATTTAATTAATGGAGAAATCTTATGTATCATTCTATCAAAACACTATTGTGTGTTTTATCTAAGTTTATCCAATGTCAATGACTTAAACCATTAAGAGTATGATAGTATATGAGCTATATGTTTTGATGATGATATATAAAAGGATCAAGATTACATGTAAAATGTCATAAATGGATGAAGCATGTAGTTATTCCAAAGGAAATTAATTGAAGGAGATTCCCCATAGTCGTATGAATTATTTTCCTGTATTTTTTTCTTGTTATTATCATTTTTTATTAGAATGAAATTTCCATGATAATTCATCACTCCCCATTTGGTTTATATGGTTAATCCATAGATTGTTGATTTTCTGATTAACTCCATAAATTCCCTACACAACTTCACTTCCTAATATTTATACCCAATTAATTATAATGTTTATCACTAATTTTTTGTGTGATTTTTCCCTTGGGAAAACATATTTATATAACATTATCTATGTTTTGATTTTGAGTGATTATTGTGTGGCTGATATTAACACATACCATTGTTCATCGTTTAGACTTCCGTATGTGTTAAACAATCACTAATGGATGTTGTTTGGTCTGATGGTTTAACCATCGAGTGAATGGATGTGTGAGGGGATGAAATTAAAAATCAATAGTGTGTGATACAATAATGATATTTTCATTGTGATAGAGGTTTGGATGCTTCAAGTTTAACATAAATCAGAAAAAAGGCTGAACAATGACATATTTATCACCAGGAACAACCCTTGATGGTTCTAGAAGATGGAGGAAGATGTGGTGGTGTGGTAAGAGGTTATTTCAATTGGTGGTGGAAATAATATTTAATGGATATTTTTTTGGGGAGACGAAAACAAAAAAACATGTGTAGTTTATAAGAATAAAAATTATGTATTTCATGGGTGTGACATAGATATTGTTAAAAATATTTAAATTGAATATGGCAGGTGACTTATCCCACACATTTTTTACCCCTAGCCAACCTGAACAATGTGTATAGGGAGTACACTCCAATGTATTTATTTTTCCACACATTTAATGTGGCTTAAGACTATGAAAACCATGGTGGTACATGTTTTGGATTCCTATAAGGTACATTATGAGTACCCCCAAGTGCTTCACATTCTATGAACTACTCTTGAACTCATCATGTAGTGAATTGTGACGGGCCAGGTAGTGAGATAGTATATGACCGGACAATTGACGAGGGTCTATAAATAATGTACCACTATTGAGAATGTTTTATATGATTCTAACCCCAGTGATTCATCATATATCCTTTCTTGAGACTCGGATTTTGGAGTATGATTAGTCCTTCATGATTTTTTTCACATAGAACATAATAGTGGAATTATATTGGACATAATTAGGGATATAAGGGATGGTATGAGAGGTTTACTCTATTAATCTATGTAGAGATTACATCTAGGACCAGACATTATGATCAGAGATTTTTAATAGATGAACCCCCCCCCCCTTTAGAATCTCTATTTTTTAAGGGTGAAAAAAATCCACTATCCTAAGGTCGGGATGGAAATTATATCCTTTTGGTAGGGGTATGGGATCCATTACTTTTAGATAGGATATGGTTTGTATCCCCCTACATACATGGGTAACATGATCCTTTATCTATGGATTCAATATCCCCTATCAAACGAGCTCAGAAAGTGCATGAGACCCTCTATAGAAATTAGTATTACTCCCATATGCCTAGGGAGCGGTATCCTCCAAGATAGATTTGGTGAGTTTATGTGAGTTTTATTGGCATTGTAGGTCGTATTCCAGATAAAATGTTCCCATTATCTACATGGGGCACGAGATCCACACTGTGACACATGGGAGGTTATATTGAAAGTTTGATAGAGACAACAGGGTGTCTAATTTATGAAACTATGTAGTTAAACAAAAGTTATAGGTTATCCATTGGCTGGAAGGAAGTATTTTCTGACGCACAATCTCCTCATTATGGTTTCTAGCAGTGGTGTGGTAGTAATAATTATATATCTGTATAGTATCCTTTTACTCTCATGACTTATCATGCACTCCAATTTTTATTTTGAGGTGATTAATAGCTATTATTTCTAAATCAGACTCTTTAGTTCTAATAGAGCCATTAATTTCCCATATGATGAAGATCCAAATGTTTTGGGATGAGATTATTAAGACTTTATTATGTCCATATAAATCATAGTTTTAGAGTATATTTTTATACCTATTGTCTTCCTAGTTTAATCACATTAAAACTCAGGTATTTTAGTTGGCTCATTGAGATAATAATACTTGACGGTTTTTGGGAACCATAATGGACATTTTTATAGTCAACTCTACACTAACATTGTTCCCACACATGTTTTGTCTATGTAGACAATGCACAGGTTCATAAAAAGTCTAGATATATGGGGATCATGAATGTATTTTTCATAGATAACACTATAAGACTATGAGGGATGAATGGAGGCATATAGTGAATCCTAGGGGTCCCTAACATTGTTGTTTTTCAAGTGGTATAGAGTATAGTTCAATATCACATATAACATAGTTATATTTATAAAACCTAATGGTTTAGAGACTTAGAGGATTTACTATTTCCCTTGTTTTTACTTTATGATATAAACTTGTACTTATTGTCTCATGCATGAATTATGTACAATTTTGTTTTTTATTTATATATACCCTCATGGTGTTTTTTTATCTTGTATGTTGGAGATGTATTGTAAGATATTCATACTAGATACTTGTAAGGCCCCACGATTTTATATTATTCCTTATTTAATAATTTTTATGTGTTAGATAGGTTACGATGCATGAAAAACTAATCATAAGTGGATAATTGTTAATTAAAATAAAAAATAAAAAGAAACATCATATAGTAAAATGAATTTCATAAAATAATTGAAAATGTAAAAAGGGTCAAATTCACTTAAAGAAACACCATTAATTCTTGAGAAGTAATTTTTGAATTAATTTTTTGAAATATGTATTTCTGTTAAATTTAATAATTTTTAAGATTTATATTGATAAAAGTTATTGATAAATTTAATTATTCTTTAAAAATTAAATTATTTATAACTATGAAATGGTTAGGTAATGATAAAAATATTATTCATATAATTCTTGGCTAAATGGAAATGTTTTTTCTAAAAACATTAATTTATTTATATATATTATTATTTAAAATATAATTTTTCTTATTTTGAATGTTGAAAATATTTAATAGTATTTTTATATGTGTATAAAAGTAAATGATCATTCATACATTTATTATAAATGAAGAAAAAATCATTTTAAGGTAAAATAATATATTTTTCAGAAAATTATTTTATGTTCTCAATGTATTTTTATCTTATTAAACTAAATTAATCTCTATTGATGAATGGTTTTAATGAAATGTGTAGATAATAAATTATAAAAAATTATTTGACATTCATCAAAAAAAATTACTAGAAATGGAATGAGAATAAAATATTATTTTCGCTTAATGATGGTTTCTTTTTTCAGAAAATGTCTTCACTTATTTTGTGCATGGATATTAGAATTAATTTCTACCACCTCTTGGAATTGAATATTTTCAAATGGATTTCATATTCTGAATCATCCTAATTAATATTTTTTTAGAAATTTCATCTTATATTTTATCCGTAATGAATATTTACCATTGTAAAAATCATGTTTACATGATTAAGGTTAAAATGGATTAAAACAAACTAAACTAAGGGATAAGGCTTCTAATATCACAAAAATTTCATATTTTTATGGTATTTTGAGTTCTTATAGACCTAAAGTAACCTTATAATATATATTAGACTAATTTATAACCACTTTACATTATTAAAACATTTTATATATTTAAATATTCTTAATATTTAAAGGGTTCCACTCCCCTCACTTATTAAAGAGAACCTCATCTCTTCACTTACCCACACCACTTGAGTTATTTATCTAAAAAATGATCTATAAATTTAATTTCACAACTCTAATAACCATTTTCTATAGTTCTTTATCATCCAAAAATACCAATACTATAAGGATTGATGTTTAATCGAAAGGAAGATATCGCAAGAAGAGCTATAATTCTTAACCAAATTCTTTCAAGTTTATTTATTTATATTACTCTATAAAATATATTATAATCACAATATTATAATGAAATTATTATATTTGAAAAGATTAAATATTATTATATTGATATAATAACTATTTTTACCTCATTTCCATCTAATGGAGAATGCGAACATTACTCATTTATACAAATGGACAACCATCTACCTATTTTTCATCACCAAAACTAATAGATGGTTAGAAAGGTGGATTTAATTGATATATGTGATTGTAATAATAATAATATTAATATTTAAAGATAAAATATTATCTATATTACCACCCTCACATCTATTGTAAAATAATTAAATCACTCAATTGTACGTGTGGATTACCACCTCCATGAAACATTGTGATTTTTTTTGAATTACTTCTTTATATGGTTGTTCATAAGGTGAATTTAATGTATATATATGATATATAAGATATATTAAATAATATTAAATGATTTATTATTGTCTATATTTATTTATTTCAATCCAATGAAAATTTGAAGCATCTTAATGCATACGTATGGACTATCATCTCCACAAAGTAATGAAATTCATTTTTCATCCCCAAATTATGTGGATAGTTATAAAAGAATATTGATAATAGATAAAAATGATAAATATGAAATTATTAATATTATATATATAATTGACCCTTGAAAAATGTTCAATTACTAGAAGTAAAAAACTGAAATATATGTGAATAATAGAACAATAAACACCTGAATAATTATTTTTACAATAAATTTATAAAAAATGGGTAATTCAAAATTATAATAGAAGGATAAATAGTAATATAAGTATGAATATGGTTCTATAAATATTTATAATAGATTAATATTATAATACAATAGTTTATAATTCCTATTATGAAATTTAGGGTTTGAGGTAAGCGTTTATGTTATAATCTCGCTTTTTAACTTGATTGATTATGTTTCAATTTCCATTATGATAAATTATATGTTATTTCTCTTATAAAATGAATATACCATCTTATATAATGTTTATTTATATATTTTTAAACTTCTTATTACCATTCTCTCTCTCTTTGGTAATCTATAATAGTTAATGGTTTTTTAAATAAAAACTTACCTAGTTTCTCTTATTTTGATTGGGAATATTTATATTTCATATACATTTTATTAAAAATTGTTTATTTATGTTATTATCCAATTTTAAATGATTTTAAAATTTATATTTCTACTATAATTAAATTTATTTTCAAATGTTTCAAATAAATATTTTTTTGATTTTCTTAATGGGTCATTCTCAACTTTCTTTAGAAAAGTTTAAAAGGAATGTTTTGAAATGTTTACAAAATGGATGGATTTTCCCATAATTATGTCCTTCATTCATGACATTACTTTTTTTACAAGTTTTAATGGCTTTACGAAGAAAATAATTTACCATTTTCTAGAATTTTTTTATGTTTTTAAAAGAAAAAGGATGTTTTCCCTTATTTTAAAAGTGTATTTCTAAATATTTTATAAAATATTTCTTCATATATGTCAACAACCTTAAAGAATTTTTATGATTCAATGAGTACAATATCATTTCATACCATCCACTTCTTATCACTATATGGTTTATGACGACGATGTTTCATAAAACATTTTTCTTTCTCTTGGGTCAATTAAACTATGAATGAATAATCCATGATCTTAAGGAATATATATGAATATTTAATTACTATGTGACTGGTGAGGAAATTATACCCTTCCAATGAATTAGGTAATGTTTTATATCTCATGATATCAATGGGTACACTCAAGATTTTTTCTAATCCTAAAAGGGTACACAAGAGGTTTTCCCAAGTGTAAGCGGGTACATGAGTGATTATCCCAAGGCCTAGAGGGTACATAGGTGATTACATGAAGCCCGGGAGGGTTAGAAAGTGATTAGACCAAACTAAGAAATTTAATGAGTAGATATCCCAATCCTACTATGTGATGAATTTCATATTAAGGAGCCTTGAAATATGATTTCAATTTTTATAGAAATGAGTAGTAAACACAATCTCTTTTGGAACTCTATACACTATGATAGTCTTGGTAATGAGTCGTGACTAATGAAATGATTTTATATAATTATTTTTATTAAAAATAGATATGTATTATAAATTTGATATGATATCACGTATTATGATTGATTATTGATGATTATTCACTCCTATGATCAGTTATGGAATGATAAATCCTACTTTCATGACTCACATTTTATAGTATATTATTTTTGGTTATGATGTCATAAGTTATGATCATGTTTTCTTAACCTTATGCTTTTATTATGATCACTTATGATCATTGATTGATATATCCCATGTTTACCCTTACTAATAATCTGAGCTCAGCCTTTGTTATGTTTCCATTCTCCCAAGTTGTGATGAAAGGGTTTAAGTAAGAATTGTCAAAAAAGATTACTATGTGAGAGGAGATTTATGGGATGTGTTGAAGATGTTTCAAGAAAAAAATTGATTATATATCTAGTATCTCAATAAACTAAACCTTTATTATTCTCATATATGTATTATTTTCATATGTAATGAATATTCATCTAAAATGATGTAATATTTGTATAGGTGATACTCAGGTCACCTCATTATAAGTATCAGGCCCCTATCCTATTAAAGATGGTATTGGGGGTTTACTCTGGTCTTACCTCCCCCTAAGGTTGGTCCTTGGTGGGTTGAGCTATGTCATTACATTTCATGTAGCTGGGGTACTTGTTTTGTAACCCCACAATGTTTTTCATTGGGTAAATCACAATATATGTGTTGTCAAAGTATATGATATGTAATTAATACACATGATGTAGATTGAATTATTGCCAAACAGAACATGAAATATGTGATTACATGAATGTATCTAGTGTACATGTTGTTCAAAATATTATTACCCATGTAGATTACTCCTATAGTTCATATTTGTGTTATGTGTGTGCCAAGTGAAAAGTGTACAAGGTGTGTAGCTGGTTGTACATATCGTGTAACTCGTACCTACTCATGGAGAGTATGTAATGAGACATGCATGTTTTGTGATTTCACAAATATAATGAATTATTTTCATAAATAAGACTAAACTAAATGGAATGTAATTATTTGTACATGTAAAATGAAAATATTTTTCTACAACATGAACATGCAAAGTGATTTTTGGTGCATCATATGGAATTAAAATTTGAAATTATTATTTTCCACTTTATTATGTAAATACTTGATTCTTATTGTTTTTGTACATGTTGTTTACTTCAAAGTAATCATCAATGGTACATGTCACATATATTAAAGGCATGCCCTATGAGAATACATACTATGAAGACTATATTTCCTGAGCCATGGAACATAAATTCATGTAATACTGTGACACACCATGTTGAATTAAAAGTCAGGTAAGTATAAAGTACATGATAAGGAACATATACTGTGTAAGTCACACATCATGTGGGTGAAAATATACATTATTCAATGAATAAGGGTAAATGTCATGTTTCCTCCAATACATATCATGTATGTCAAATTATAGATAGAATTTAAAATCTAAACAGAGTAAACATGCCATGTGTCTTGTCAGTGCATGACATATACTAACTAATTTTAAATTAAAATTGATTTTTTGAAATTATTGAGGATGGGAATATTAAGGACTTCTTGGATGAATAATTAAGAAAAAAATTAATTAATTTAGAATATAATTAATTTATTAAATCTATATGTTAATATTAATTAAAAATGAATTAAATTTAATGTAATATTTTTAATTTCACAGTCATTTTATATTTTGGATGATCATGAGATTGACTGACCTATGTATATGTGGGGTTTGAGTTTAATTTAATTATTTATTACATTGTTTTTATTTTAAATTTGTTATTAAATTAAATTCAATGGAATATATCATCCCTTCAACTTTATTATATATGGTAATGTATGTCCACAATTTATTTATGTAACCCTAAAACCCAAGATCCTATCACCTACATCTGAGTATGCATATATACAGGATGGAGCTCCGGGGAAGTGGAGGCGGTTCAAGATTAATTAGAGGTGAGACCAACTAATGAGATATATTGGTTAAAGGTTGACTACTATAACTCAAGGAATTTATTGAATCAATGATTTATTCCCATAGGTTAAACCATTAGACTATCTTTCACTCGATAATATAATCAGTGGATAAAATCTCATGATCATACACCGAGTTTATTTTATTTTTTCAAATGTATGAATATATATTTATTTATGTGATGTTTTTTTATGTATAAATTTGATCAAATAAGTTAAATTAATTAATAATAATAAGTGACAAAAAATAAATAGATTATGCATAATTTATATTATTAAAAATGGTTAATTAATTATAGAAAATTTAAATAATATTAATAACCATGTCAAGGTTTAATATAGAATATTTATTCATAAATATAAAAATATTCCTTTAAGATAAATATTAAGTTAGGTTTGAAGTTACACTACAACCATAGATTAAACTATTGGTTTGTCCTTCATTCAACCACTTTTATTTATCTGTGTGTTCAAATGTGCATTTTTGGTTGACATAACCTAGTTGGAATCAAGGGTTGATTGCTTGAGAAATAATTGGTGCATACTAGAGGCATGATTTGAGGAAATCAAAGTTCAGTATTTTTGGATTGGGGGTCCACTAAAGAGGTCAAGGTACTATGAGTTATTGTAGTTAGAATGACAGACTACCTAAATACCTTTGAGTAATATGATTATACCTCATCTAAATTATTTTTATGGGATATTTGGATCCATTCCACTATAATATCCATGATAAAAGATATTTTTAATCCAATGTTAAGATATACTGGGATTTGATATAATAATGGGAGAATAACAAAATAAAAAATTATTATGTCATTATTGGTAATTGAGATAAAGTACTAAAATATCCTTTTTTATGGAAAAATGGAAAGTCATATGAACATGAGATTATCCTTATGATTGATATTAGAAAATGATAATATTTTGTCTTACACAAACATTACAAATTGGTATAGGTGATTTCACATCATACTACAAAAACTGCATAAGTTTTATATGATGTAGTATATAATTCCTAACGATCCTTCTCATTAAGAAAGTGAGGAGTCATATACTCTCTTCTGGAAACACATGGATGATTCATTGGATCATTCTATAAAACATGACTAGTTATCTCTATAATCATTATGAATACATGGATGCATAAACAATGTTGTCTCATCTCCAAAATATTTTTCAAAAAAAATCAAGATATGAGAGGTTTGGGATCTCTAAGAAAACATTTTCATGTAATATTTGAGAAGGTTCACCATACGTACATCAATTTTTCATGATGATTGTCTATATCCAGTATTTGAGAATTTCAGGTTTCAATATACCAAAGGAATTGTGAACACATATTGTGCTCACCTCAGATCCTCAAATCTTCTCTAGTTTTTTTGGTGAATTTTAAAAGGAAAATTTAGATAATTCTCTCTCACATCTCCTAAATTTGACTCATCAGGATGCTATGGAGATAATGACTAAAAACCATTAGATATTATGGTAAATAAATGTAATGGAAATGTGAAAATCCCCAATTATGGTTAAAAGTATAAAGAACCTTAGGACTATTATAACAAGAGAAGGGGGATCATGGGGTAGGGTAAGAAGCAAGATACATCATGTTTTCTTATAGAAAGAAAGTCCAAAATATTATGAATTGTTCCATAGTGAGAAACTAAGTGTTTGATTTATCTGTATTAGTTATCAAATGTAATCTCTCTATTTCTAAAAATTGTGTATTAGATATAGCCTGTGGTACTCACATATGTTTTTATCTATATAAACCAAGTTGATTCCATAATATTACTATAGATGATAAGGATATTCGGCATATTCGTGGAACATGAATTGATACACTAGATATTGGTAACTACCATATAAATTTTCTAATAAGATTGATTCTAGTATTAAATAATTTTTATTATATGATCTGTGTAACCAAACAAATAATAAATGTTCCCAGTTTAGAAATGGATCGATTTATTTTAAATTATAGAAATAATAGTTGTTAATTTTATATTGACAACATATATCAGGGAATATAAGATTAGAATAATTATCTTTACATACTATAATATAAAATTCATGTTTCAAATATTTACAAATAATCATGTTCTCATGACTCATATTACACCCAATAATGGAATCACTACATTAGTAATACAAATGAGAAGCACTTTAAAAAAAATAAAAAAATTGTATTTGGATTATTTTTAACTATATCCCCTTGATATATTTCCTGATTTATAATAAGTTGAAATAAAAAAATCTACATCAAGTGAAATTTTTCAAAGTTCTGCATAACTTTTACAATTAACTATAATAGAAATGGATATGACTACATAATGAGGTATAAGTATAATTCCATTGAAAAGATTATGGAATAAAAAAATAATGTATGTAATTATCTTGGTGAGAAGATAATGAAAATCTACACATATTTTAGTAAATGATATCTTAACCAAGAGTCCATTGATTATCTATGGGTGTCTAGGTTACTATCTAAACTTAATTCCCCAAATACACTAAAGTGGAATGGTTTCAATGAAAATAGGAACCACACATTATTAGATTTGGTTTATTGAAGATGATTCATCAAAGTATTATATTATAATATTAAGGATACACCTTAAATGTTGCATCAAACACAAGAAATTTAGTGTTAAATGAAGTGGAAAGTGTAATTCCATTAAAGTGGTGTAGTGGGAAGAAATACTTTTTTATCAGATATGTGTTTTTGTGGATGAAAAGTGTTGGTAAGTATATATCTAGAAGAAAACTTCTATTTCAAGGTATTAAGATTATATTTATATGATAATCCAAGTAAATAAGGGGATATTACATATATTATCTCTCATATTGAAAATTTATTGTATCAACACAAGCTACATTTCTGAAGAGGTATCGTCTATTTAAAATAAATAGAGGAAACAAGGTTAACTTTGATGAATTTGTAGATCAATATACACAAGAGTAGGTATATAAAAAAATTACACAAAGTCCTATGTAATAGGATGTTCTAGAGGAAAAAGTTCTACATAAGAGCATTGGGGACTTCTAGAACCATAGAGATATGGTTTTCCAGTCCTTGAGGAAGGGGAAACATTAAAAGTTGAAGATAATAAACCTCTTGCCTACATGGAAGTAGTAAGTGGCTTAGAAGTTGAAAATTAGTAGGAATTTATGAATTTTGAAATAGATTCCATATACCATAACCACATTTAGTTTTTGGTAGATCCTCCAACTAATGTGAAGCTCCTTATGTTAAAATCCATATTAAAGAAAAATATATATATGGATGGTAAAGTTGGTACTTATAAATCATGACTACCTACCAAAGGGTGTAAGAAATATCTAGGCATACACAAAGAAAAAAAATCACCAGTTTCAATACTAAAATCCATAAAAATTGTTATTTTGATAATATATTTCCATGATTAAGAAATTTTGAAAATGGATGTCAAAAAAACCTTTATTAATTAAAAACTTATTAAATATTACTATATGAAACAACCATAAGGTTTTTCGATTGAAAATATTTTAATAGTGTCTAAGAGTTTCATATAACCATTTATGGGTTAATAAATATTTATGATCATGAAACATTTATTTTAATGAATCCATAATGAATTTTGGTTGAATAAAGAATGAATGTGTGTCCTTTGTCTATAAGATATTTATTTAGAGTTCATCCCTTTTCCTAGAACTATATGTCGATGATATATTACTAACTTGAAGAAAAATACAATTCATATAATGATTTAATATTTAGTTAAAAAATGTTTCCCCATGAAGTGATTAAGTAAAGTATCCAAGATTCTAGGAATCAAGATCATCCATGATTGGTGTGTGAGACTACATGGACTAAGTCAAGGACATGAATTAACAAGGTACCAAAGAGATTCATTATAGAATAGTCCAAGAGGGTATTATTTCAAATTTCGTATTGTATACATCTCTTTAAATAAATATTTCCTCTAATATAAGAGATGATAAAGAGAGAGTGGGGATGGGTAGAATACCTTATGATTCTAGGATAGGTTCTATCATGTATTACATGTTAAGTACTAGACTTTATGTTTCCTACACCTTGTGTATGCAAGGAATATATCAAGAAGAGTTATATGTGATGCACAGATAATGGTAAAAAAATTATTCAAGTTTCTTAGTAGAAAAAATGTTATGTTCCTATTTTATGTATGAGATAAGGAACTAGTCATCAGGGGATACAGAGATGCTATTTTCTAGAAAAACAATAATGATATAGAATTGTTGTAAAGATATGTGTTATAACATAATGGAGGAGTTGTGAATTGGAATAGTTTAAATTAGTAAGTAGTCACCGATTCTACGGTAGGACCTGAGAATATAGTGTCTTCATACAAAGCTAAAAAATTAGTTTGGGAATAAAATTTCATCCAAGATCATGATGTGGTTCCTAGAGGTAAAGATGTTATCACACTTTATTATGATAATAGTGTAGTGGGGGTACAATCTATGGATTTAAGGTCACACAAATGGACTATGAATTTACTTAGTAAGAGTCACCTCTTTAGGGACTTCTCATAAAGGGGTGAATTCATAATTGGATGATTTTCCATTAAAAATAATAGTGGAATATTTGACTAAATCTTTATCTCAATATAAGAATTAATATAAATTGAGTGATAGAGAACTAATATTTTTTATAAATTTGTTATAATTCATGTTGGAGTCTATGAGAGGAGGTTCCCTAGAACCAACTTAGGATGTAATTTTTAATACTACAATATTAATAAATATCTTATCCCTAGAATAGTATTCTTCTATGAAACATTAATGTGATAATTTCCTTAGAGTATTTATTGTATGTAACAGTTACAATAGTTCAATTATATAATAAGGTCTTTTAAGGGCTATAAAAATATTCTTAAACAAATTTCATTTAGTCTTGGTGACATATGACCTCACTGTTGAGCTTGTCAAATTAGATTTTTAGTTTTTACTAGAATTTCTACAGTATAGCAGGAACCCCAGGTCATCTCTCGATGGAGCCTTATATCATTAATTAAAAACAAATTTTTGATTTTGAAAAAGATAATTGAGTTTTGGAAAACTTTGGGTTTTGTTATTTAATAATAAATAAAAAAATTTAAAGTGATAAAAACAAATTTGAAATTAATAGAATTAATTAAGCATGATAAACCTAGGGAAATCTCATAGTGCTCATCCTTCACCACTTCAAGGGACAGGGTTTATATATTTTAATCATGGGTTTGTAACGCCTTGAACCATAATGTTACTAATTTTATACTAGTAAACCTACTAGAGTTCAGTTAGAAACACACAATGATTCACCAGATAACGTCGATTATTGGGTGATTTATGTTCAACTTCATAACAAAAACTCACCAAGGAAACACTCAAAGAACTTAATGTGTTTTCCATGTTTGTAGGTTATTTATTTGTGGTAACAAGAATTAAATTAAAATTTTCTTAACAGTGTTTATTATATTTAAATTGACCAATATGAACCAAAAAAATGCAATAATTAAATCAGGGAAGAAGAAATATTGAATGGTGTGTGAAACATCACATGAAAGAGTACAACCAAACATGATCATATGATTTTGAGAATTACATACCTGTACATAACAAAATTAAATAATAAGAGTGTATCATGAATAAAAACACAAAACCTGTAATTTAAAAAACCACTCAGATATTACAAAAACAATTCTTGGTATTTACTTCACATTCCCCCTCAAGAGATCACAAGCCATTTAAAACACCATGTGAGGAGAGAAAGACAATGATGATTAAGTATAACTTTTCATGCCCTCCAAAACTGCTAGAAATTAGTAGAGGAATCCATGGGGTCCAAAAAATTGCAACACATTTCATCCTGGCCTAACTTCTAAATGTGGTACCTAAGTTGTTCTTTTATAGAAAAAATGGGAGGTGGTTTTGGGCACCAGATTTCGAGAAACCACGTCGCCAATGGTTTTCGGTTAGTAAGAAATATTATCTCTATTTTTAAAAAAATAAAAACTTGTTGGAAATAATCCATTATATCTCCTTGGAAATTTTTGATACAAGATAATGTATATAATAAGAGATATTTTCAAAATAATGAAAAAATATTTTGACTCCATCCAGATTCATTTTATTAGAAAGATTGGGTATGTTGGACCTTTTAATGGAAAAATTGGGATTGGGTTTCTTTATAAAAGTTGTATACCAACGAGTTTTGGATTGTCTCACAGAGGTTCATCCAATTTGGATTAATTTATGTCATGGAACATGCATAATGTTTGACATGTGTTCATGGGAATTCATGAAGTTTGGGCCATTTTCCTTCCACATCATTTTGGGCTCTCTGAATCACCTCCAAATTAAATAAAATCATCAAAACAAGTGAAATTTTACTTTTTAGTAGTGAAATAAACAAAAATAATTTAATCCAACATGACTTGAAATATATTATTTAATTCTAATTTTTAGTATAAAACCAGTTTAAAATACCGGTGTAAGGGTGGAAATGTACACTGAATCACTATGTGATCACACCCCTGCACCTAAGAATTTGTACTCCTAGGAAAAGTCACATTTCAAAAAATTATGCATGGTGATGTTCCGACATTCATGAAGATTTTAAATAAAATTAAAATTCAATCCATAATAGAAATGTGATCAATGAAAAGATCAAACCAAGGAGTTATTCCATGTGATTATGGAAAAAAATGTCTCATTAATGGTATGATAATGGAATTGAAAAGATACACATGATACCAATATGAGAAAGGAATTAAATAGTTAATCATTCTATTAAATATCAATGTGTGTGTATGAAAACCATTCCATTCTATTGTATCCACATCTTATTCTGTAATTATAAGTTATTTTAACATTTTTTTTCTTAAATGAATTTTCCATCGAACTTGCCCTACATCATTTGTAATCAAATTTCAAGACCCACTCACTTAATAATTCCCAGAAGTCAAACCTTAATCTCCCATCCTAGATATTCTCATATTATACATTTCATCACTCTTCTAATTTATTATTATTATTATTATTATTATTCCAAAATTCGAACTTGGAATAAATATCACACTCATAAATCAACCCCTATTTGATCTCCTCATGACACTAATTGTAAAAGTTACAAAAATATAAAAGTATGAGGAAGATTGTTTTTTGACCTACCTGAGACATAATAAATATTTTTTCTATGTGTTTTTTTTAATTTTTTTAATATTTTTTATATATTTTTTTAGGGCGTACAACAGTCAGATAATAGGTACACACAAATAGGTCAATCTGGTATATTAATAAAATAGCTCGGATAAGGAAGGAACATATGGGAAAATCATTTTAGAAATATGATAAATATTGAAAAAAATTATATTTACCTTAAACTAAGTGAGAAATATTCACACATCATGGTTTGGTATAAAATATGTGTGGATATATTAATTGACACAATTTTCCCATAAACTACTCACACAAAGTGTACCATTCTTCTCAAAGGTTCCAAAGAGATACTACTATTTACGTATTCAAAAATTAATTTACTAAAAATCACACCATGATGTTAAATTTAAGATAAAACACACATTTCATCATTTAAACAAAAAAATTAATTTTTAAAACAACATGAAATAGGAAAATTCCTTGTGAATTTTCAATAACTTCCATTATTAACTAGGAATAATTTTACATGATAAAGTGGGCATCAAAAATTAACATTTTGGAAAAAAATTAAGGGGAAAAGGGGGTGGTACAAATAATATCCAGGAATCCAAAAAAGATAAAACAAATAAATATGATGAAATTTCCTAACTTTCCAAGGAATATAACCACCCCCACACTTATAGTGTGCAATTTCCTCACTTTAATAAATGAAAAGGTTGGATGGAAGGATAAAACCTAGTGGGTTTCACTGGTATGTTCCTTACTAAAGCGGTATTTTCTCCACTGTGTGCTTTAGAAAATCCTCATAAAAGTGATTAAGTATCATTCCATTTATTGTAAAACAATGACCACTTTTCCCATGAAAAACATGTATTGATCAAAAGGGTAAACATTAGTAACAGTATAAGGACCAATCCATCGAGAACAAAACTTACATGGGTGGAGATTTATCCTAGAATTATAAATAAGGACCTTCTCACTGATATGAAACTTACACTGATGAATCAAACCATCATGGATAGCTTTTTTATTCTCTTTATAGATTTAGGAGTTCTCATATACATCATGCCGAATTTCTTCCAACTCCTAAAACTGTTACTTCCTATGCTCACCTGCATCTGATAAATTCATATTACATTGTTTAAAATCCAAATATGAATGGTTCTCAACCTCTATTGGGAGGTGAAAAGCCTTTCCAAACACAATCTTATATGGTGAAATTCTGATTGGGGTTTTAAAAGTTATACGGTATTACCAAAGTGCATTATCCAAGAGAAAACTTAAATATTTCTTATTATGTTGTACCATTTTTTCAAAGATTCATTTAACTTATCGATTTGAGATTTCTTCTTGTCCGTTAGTTTGGGGTTGATATGAAATGGAGAATTTATGATGAACTGCATACTTATGAAGCAAATGTTTCATGTTGTCATTGAAAAAATGTGAACCCTAATCACTAAGGATGAATCTCGGAAAACCAAACCTACTGAAAAAAAGGGACCTTGGAAAATCAACAACCAATCATGAATCATCTGTCTTGATAGAATTTTCTTCCACCTATTTAGATAAATATTCCACATCTAATAAGTTGTAAAAAAATGAAATTTAATTTTGAAAAGGCCCTAGGAAGTAAATAGCCTATGTGTCGGAGATCTCACAAAATAACATGGTTTGTTGGGGAATTTCATTTTTCTTAGAGACATTCCCTATGAATTGTAATCCTGTGCATGAATTAAAAAATGGATGGCCATCTCTATATAATGTTGTCCAATAAAGTCTTGAGGAATGGACCCTACGAGCTGTATGTTGAGATCCAATGTGGCCCCCATAAGCCAAAGTGTCACAGAAGGTCAAAACTGATGTAAACTCATGGTCAGGGACACACCTATTTAAAACATAATCACTACAAATTCTCCAAAAATATGGGTAATCCAAAATGTACAATATATAATCATGATTATGTACCTAGGATTGTGAAGTGATAAAATCAGTGAGGAACCAAGACATTGCTATAAATTTCACAATGTCTGCATACTATGGGGTAAGGTCCACAACATAAAAAAGGTTCTCTTGAGGGAAGAATTCTTCAATATAGATAATTGAGTCAATATGATAGTCCAATAGTGGGTAAATCCTAATAATGTGGTCAGGTACTAATTTTTTTAATCCTCTCTTATCTCAAATATCAAGGTCCAATTCTTAGAGGAGGATCATCCACTGAATGAGGTGGGGCTTAGCTTCATCTTTCAATAGGAGAAACTGAAGGGCACCATGATTAAGAAATATAATCAATTTTAACCCAATAAGATATAAATGAAATTATTTAAAGGAAATCCCAATATATAGTTGTTCTCTTTTAGTGTTTGTGTGTTTTTTCTAGGTAGTTTCAAGGGTACAAGAGGTATTTAAACCGACCTTAGAAGACATCTCAACCCTATGTTATAAAACTTCCCCAACTAAAAAGTTATAGGCATCACTCATAAGTTCAAAGGTGAGATCCCACCTTGGTAGTTGGATGATTGGAGATGATGTGGGAATCCTTTTTAGTGAATTAAAATAATCCTTACAATTTTTATCAAAAACTAATTTATAATCCTTTTGAAACAATGGAGATATGGGAAGTGCGATATTACGAAGGTATTTAATGAATTAGTGGTAAAAACCATAATGACATAAGAAATATCACACCATACGAACAAATATTCGATATGGAAGGATTTAAATTATTTCTTATTTTGATTTATCCACTTTAATTCCCTCGTTTTAAATAACATTCCCAAGAACTATCTCCCATTCAACCATGACATGTAATTTCTCATAATTCAATACAAGATCATTTTATATACAAATACGAAGGTTAGAATCGAGGTGTTCCAAAAAATCATCAAAGAAAGTTCTATAAACTATGAAATAATCCACACAAAAAAACCATGTAATTCTCAAGGCACTATGAAAGTATACGCAACACACAATGATTAAAATTACTATGAGCATTACAAAGACCAAAAGAAATCATTTTGTATGAATATGTCTTGAATGGACAGGTAAATGTTGTTTTTATTGATCCTTAGGGGCTATATGGAATTAAAAATTACGTGAATCACAATCAATGAAACAATAATCACACTTAACATCCAGTGTTTTTAACATTTGTTTCAAGGAAAGTTAGATGAAAGTGATCCTTCTGTGTGGATTGATTCAGTTAATGGTAGTCAATACAGAATTTCCAACTGTTTTTCACATGTGTTGGAACCAATTTAATCCTTTCATTTGAAACTAATGTTATTCCAGTTTTTTAGGTATAATTTTTACTATGCTAATCCATTTACTATCAGATATAAGACAAATGATCTCAGTAGGAATTAATTTACTAACTTCCAATTTTACCACTTCAAGGAGAGTGGGATTTAACCAGAATTAAGATTGCACTATGGGCTTAACCTCATCATCTAAATCTATATGGGGAACAAAAATATATGGGATAATCCTAAGAATATCCAAAAAATTCAATTGAATTGAATTTTTTCCCTCTCTAAAATGGTAGAGCGTTTTTATTCCTGCTATGGAGATAAGTTATAGCAATAATGATAGGAAATTTATCAATACCCTCAAGATGGGCATATTTTAAATTATATGAAAGTTGTTTTATTACCAATACCTATGGTTTTTCGATTGAGGGAGGGGATTTGGGGGTATTGAGGTCCATGAAATTGTCTATCTATAAATTTTTATTCGTTATGGAAATAGAGCTAATAGAAATGAAATTTTTGTAATCATCTATGGTCATGGGTACCTCTTAATTAATACACTCATCAATTAAATCACAAAATTTACACTTTTATGAACCCAAAAAACACTCAAAACATGGATAAAAACTCAAATAATCCAATATTGAATAAGAGGAAAATGAATTAGAGTAAGGGTATATAAGATAATTGTGTGTGTGTGTGTGTGTCGTTTGAGAAAACTTACATCGAATAGACAGGAAGAGTGGAGTGCTCTTCAACTAGGTGATTTATAGCCTCAAGGATGTTAAAACATAACTTTTCTCCACTGAACACCATGGAAATCATACCATTGTGAATTTTGATTATCACCTTTTCTATTTTAAGGAATGACCTTCCCAGTATGAGAGGGTCACTTCTTTTCATTCAGTTATCTTCATTCTCAATAATATAAAATAATGCGGGGAAGATGTGATTTTATACTTTTATGAGAATATCCTTGACCACTCATTATGGGTGTGTTATGATTTATTTGGAAAATTTCATGGAAATTCTCATTTTTTTAAGATATCCAACCTATAAATAAGTATACACGAAGTGATACATTATATTATCAGAAGCACCCAAATCTTGCATTGCATCAGAAAGGAAGCCACCCCCTAAGGTACATGGTATAATGAAAGTTCTTGGATTCTTTCACTTTGTTGGAATTAATGGTTGGATAAAAGTTGAGACATTTCTTCAAAGTTTTACTCTTTAATTCCACTTTAGTATTTATCTATGGGAGGAAATATCCTTAAAAATTTGGAATTGCAATGGATTTTTTTAACTATATCTAATAAAGGAGTATTAATTTGTACCTTTTTAAATATATCCATTATTTCTTTATCAATATTATTATCAAATTTCTTCTTAAATTTATAGAGTCTTTGGTGGAAATAAATCGAAATGTATTGATTAGGGTAATCCTAAATAATATTTTGTTTACTATTTTTGTATTTTTTTTCTTTACATGACTCTTTTAAGGGTAGGTAAATAAAGTTTTCAAGATAGGTACATACTTGTTGTGTAGAATCAGTAGAAGGAGAAACTCATTTACCACTATGAAGTGTAATTTCATATACACTACCTTTTCCTTTCATATTATCAATGGGTTGGAATGGTATCTATCTAGAACATTGCATCTTAGTCTCACTAATCGTGTGTTCTAGTTACTCCAATTGAGTTCACGGGTCTTGAATAACCAATTGTGTGGTTTGTTGCAACTAGATGTTCTAGGTTTCCATTTTCTTCACCATGTCCTCAAGTCTTAGTTTATATTTTTTAGGAGGATGATTTTTTTGAGATACCAATGAAAAAGAAGGTTACATACCTTGTCCTTATTGATACTAGTTCTATTTAGGGTATCTCGATTTGACTCTTTGTTGGTACTATAATTGTTCTTTCCACCCAAGGTTTGGATTGGGACTGAATCCTTCTTCCTTGAAGATAGATGCTTGTTGTAAAGGACAACCATGGAATACTTTTTCATAATAATCAGATGAATCATGAATTTGTAGGCAGTAGTGAGAAAAAATTATTGTTATCAAATAAATACAACAATGTAATGGAATGGGAGGAGAGTTTGAATAACCCTATGCTTGAGATAATTTCCATAAAAGGGTATGAATCTCATCATGTTTATTATCTACCTTTTTTAAGGATTAATTACTTACCAGATAAACTCCTTGGGTGGATGAAATTTCTTGATTACCAAATTGTTGTTCATTTTGATCCAACGTGGATATTATGTCATGAGTGGTGGAAGGATTTTTATTAACTAGGGAACCACTATCTAAAATATTTATCATTCCAAGATCCACGTGTACAAGTCCCTCATAGAATTATTGAGTTATAAATTGTTCACTAAATTGGTGTTGGTGGAAACTTGAACAAATTCTTCTAAATATTTCCTAATATTAATGAACTGTCTCTCCTTGTGATTTCTTAATTCCATAAATTTATTTTCTAATTGATCCAGTTCAAGAGGTTTGTAAAACTTCTGTAGAATGATATTTTTAAGTTCATTACATCCCTTAATTGTGGAAGTAAGATAGTATATCCTATATTTGGCTACACCATTAAGGGAGAAAGGGATGACCATAAACCCTAATAAGGCCCTTAGACACATTTTGGGGTTTCATAGTGGAGAACACTATATGATACTCCTTAAGATATCTATGAGGGTCCTCACCATGAAGACCAAAAAGATTAATAAGTAGGTATATTAGTCCTAATATCATCCTAAAGTTGGATACTTACCTAGGATATTGGATGTACATAGGTTGGTACTCCACATCTGGGGTGGCTAGTTCTTTTAAGGTTCAATTATATGCATCCATGATTTATGGGGTTTAATTTGGTTCAATTTTTGATTTTTTTGTAACCAATTTATTTTCCACAAAGGGTTCCTCAAATTTATAATATTTTCTTACTCTATATAACCTTATTTATGAGTGAAGTTTCTTTTTAATTTCCCAATCAAATTCAAGCAGTTTTTTTCTGATCAGTTAATACAAATAAGTTTTGATGCTTTTTTTGTATTTTGTTTTATTTTTATTATTAATGATACATAAAATAAAATCACTTATTAAGGGTTAAAGGAGAAAATAAAATATAATTTTATACTATATAATTATAGTGAGAGAGAGAGGAGGATAGAGAGTGAAGAAGAAACAAAAAAACAAACAGAAGAAAAAAACAAATATAATTAAAATGGATGGGAGTTATTGAAATAATCACTATTTATGAAGTAAAATAAAGAAATAAAATTAAATAAATATAAAAATATGATCTTGTCTTTTGAAAATGGTGCCAAAATTTGATCGTTTTTTCAAGTTCATCAAATTAAATGTTTAGGTTTTACTAGAATTTTTTCACTATAGCATGAAACCTAGGTTGTCTCTCGAATACAACTTAGATAATTAATTAAAAATAAATTTTTTATTATGAAAAAATTAATGGGAATTTGAAAAAATTTGGTTTTGGTGATTTAATAAGCCAAGATAAAATGGAAACTGATAAAATAAAGTAGAAATTAACAGAATTAAATAAGCGTGATTAACCCTAGGAAATATCATAATTATCATCCTTCATCACATATAGAGATATGGTTTAGATATTTCAATACATGGTTTGTAACACTTAAACCATAATTACACTGATTTTATACCAGTATACCTCCAAGGTTTTAGTCGGAAATACACAATGATTCACCAAATATCACCAATGATTGGGTGATTTATGTTCGAATTCATAACTAAAAATCACAGAGAAAAAACATGAAAAATTCAATGCACATTCATATTTTTTAAGTTATTTATTTGTGATATAAATACATAAATGTACATGGCCTTAATAGTTGACATGATAGTTCAATTGACCAATATGATCCAAACAAACACTACAATTAAAAGAGGGAAGATGAAATGGTGAATGGTGTATGAAATATCACATGAAATGGTACCCCCAAACACGATCATATGAGTTTACAAATGACATACCCATAAATAACTCAATTAAATAAGAATAGAGGATGATTAAAAAAACAAAAAAACATGGAATTTAAAAGAGAATTCAAATATTACAAAAATAAGGCTTTAGATTTACGTCACATTCCCCCTGGGGGGAACTCAAGGTGTTTAGAACTCCATGGGATGAGAGAAAGACAATAATGATGAAGCAGAACTTCACATGGACTACACGAATTCTAGAAATGAGTATAAGACTCATTGAGATATCCAAAATGTAAGAAAATTTTCATCAGGTTGAACTTCTAAATGTGGTCCCCATTATGTTCCTTTATAGCCAAAATGAAAAGTGGATTTTGGTTCCTTGATTATTAAAAACAACTTTTCCAATGGTTTCCAGCCATTATAAAATCTTATATCTCCTTTAAAAAAACTAAAAACATGTGGGATGTCCTTATTTCTATATTCACGTCAAATTTGGTGGCCATATATTGTATAAAATTTGATATATTATTAAAATATAGATGGAAAATTTTTACTCTGTCTAGATTCATTTTGTTAGAAAGATAAGTTCTTTTGGGCATATTAATTGATGAATTAGGCTTGGGTTCCTTAATAAAATTTGTATCACATGGACCTTTAGATCACCATAAAAGTTTCTTCCCATTTGGATTTACATTTTATCAGAATATGTAAAATAGTCGACATGTGATCATGGGATTTCATTCATTTTGGCTTGTTTTCCTTCCACATCATGGGGGGATCTCTAAATCACCTCCACCATCAATTAAATCATTAAAATGGGTGAAATATAGCTTTTTAATAGTTAAAACATAAAAAAATATTTAATCAAACATGAATTGAAATTTTATATTATAATTTTAATTTTCAATAAAAAACCACTCTAAAATAGTGGTGTATAGGTGGAAATGAATAGTAAATCACTATGTGATCAACAAAATTTGATAGGAAACAAATTATTCTTAACTATTAGGTATTAGGGACTCATTGGATATTGAAATTTATTCTCATGATGCTATGACTTGGTCATCTCTAATATGGGAGTTTATAAGGATATAATCACTAAGAGGAATTTCATATGTTATATGTTTCGTTGGATATTCTAATCGATGGATGTCAGTATTAGTTCTTATAATTTATATTATTATGGATGTATATGATAATTTTCAAACATTTAAGTATTATTAAAACCCATGATGACATATAATCGTAGTGAATTATGATATGTTGGTTGTGTCTTAAGTGAAAAGACATTAATTAAATAATTCTAGAATGGATTTTAACCTAATAATTTAATGTAAGTAGATATCTACAGATCATAGATAAAAAAGAAACCATAAAATTAATTCTATATCCATTTTCATTTCTCAATGAGTTTATTTATGGTATTCAAAGAGGTATAATAAAGAATATAAGTTTATGGCATAATTATGCAACTTGTTTTTTGAGATATATTGGAAAATGAATTATATTACCCAATAAGCATAATATGAATTTGTTGTCACTATGACATAAATTTTTTTCTCTATGGGTAACTTTACATATTTTTATGTGATAACATTGGAATTTAGGATAACTATCCTAATTCCTCTAAGAAAGAGGCATGGAGGGACAGAAACTAAGTTTATACAAAATATATCTTGAATAATATTTGAATTTGATATTCCGAAACAATAACATTCCCATATTTTAGTTTAATAATTATTATTGTTGGGTTGATCACATAAATCCATTCACAAGTTATTCTAGTTAGAATATAGGTTATTTGGATGTTAAAAAATATTTATTCACTAGTTAGTGAATATAATATTTATTTGTTGATTAAAAATAATATAAATTTATTTATTTATTTAAATATATATTTATTATTCAAGATTTGATAAATTTCAAGGAGGATGAAAATTACGAGTTAAATTCCTAATGAAATCTATATGTATTATTTAATTTTAATTAGAAAAATATGTATTTTTTTATTAAATAAATGATATTTAAATATCCATGTGTTTACTCATGTCATGAAACATAATAATATTACTATTATTATTTGACATGGGGTTTATTTAGGATAAGAAATTAGTTAAGGTACTATATGTAATCAATAATTGTTAACCCTATGTATATAATTAAAATTTTATCATTTTATAGGATACATATAATTGTGAACACAAAGGATTATCCGAGAGAATTTGCTCAAATACTTAGAGGTAAATTCTAAAGAACTCTCTCAAGAATGAAGAGATAATCATTCTATATCCTCTCAACATTGAGATAATATGAAAATAATTCACTAATAATTATAATATTCATAGTAAAATTAATAGTGAATGATTAAATACACTTGGTACATCCATGATAACAAATTAGATAACAATAGTGAATTTTTTAGGTTCATAGAGAAAATGTGAACTCTGAGAGAGGAATTCTGCTTCAGATTCATCCGTGTATTGTTGAGACTATAGGAGAACCTACAGAATTGATCAATTTGAAAAAAATAATTCTTGAAATAGGGTAGTTATTATTGAATTTTATTTTAAAACATATGTGAATGTATACTCTCTATTAATATTTCAAGGTTGATTTCATTGATTTTTGAATATTTTATCTGAATAAATCCTTGAAAACCATTATTGGGGACAATCCTAACCACTTATATAACACCCTAAAACCTTTATGGTTGTGCTAATTATATGGGGTTTCACTAATAATATATTATAATCCAATAAAGATGATATTTGATCTCAAATTATTTCATGATTAGCCTGAATGATTGAGTTATTAGTTTGATAGGTTCTAAACAAGCCACCAAGGAAGACATGATAATAGAGGAAAAGCATATAATTGTGTTAGATTTCTTGAGGTAATATATTTGTATTGAGATATACATTTCTTATTTTGGAGTTGTGAATTTAATTGATGGAGAAATTAATCTTTGTTGTTAAAATAATGGATGTATTTCTCAAGATAATTAATACTAGTCTCACTAAAGGACCAAACACATCCTTAAAAAATAAATTTCATTTGAGATATTGTAGTGGGGTGATATAAAGATTTGTTGGGTGTATATAGAGGGTAATGTAGTTGATTCATTAATAAATATGTTATTTTATTATAAGTATTAGGGTCATGTAAACTATCAATTTATTATATACACGAATGAGTAGATATAAAAATTATTTTCAATGGGGTTGTGTTATAGTTTTATAATAACAGAAATATTCATCTTTATTTTTGTAAATTTTTTGTATAAAATACATTAATAGTGGAAGGGTCAAATTCCATCAAATTTTAACATTGAGTTTTCCCTAATGGATTTTTATCACAGAGTACAATGGGTTAAGATGATATATTAATATTAGTATCCATATAATATATTATTTGGTACAAAGAATATACTCATCAGATAATAAGTAAATTTATATTATCTGGACTAAACTATCAAAGTATATCATATATAATTTCATTTGGTCCTTGATATAAATAATGATATTATTATTATGAATCCCCATTAACTGATTTTGTTAAGATAGGTATCATGTTAACCTTCATACATTAATACCATTAATATAACAACCATGAGGTTGAGCTAATCAGAGGGTTGTTGGGTATGTTTCTAATCATTTCATTAGTTTAATTTAAACAAGACATTATATTTTTACTTATATGATAAAAAAATATATGTGGTCCATCTATTTAGTAGTTGATGAAACTTATGGTTATTCTTCTATAATAGACATGTGATATTATTATCTACTAAAATTATTGTAATGTGATATAATCATTCAACATGATCAATATACTCATAGAATAAATTTTTTTTGACTTTTCCTATATTAGATTGATATGTTCCATGTCTAGTGTTCACCCAATTCCATGGAAAAAATGGATTATATAAGTATGCATATTATTTATATGATACATATTGTGATGGAAATGTTAATATGTATATATGAGGGGGTTTGATTGAGATCATTCTAGACACCTTTTATAGCATGAGTGGCACCAACATTTTTCTAGAGGGAACTATTTACTTACATATAAGAATTAGGAAATTCATATTTCTTTTAATAGTATAAAGCATCATAGGGTCACAAATTTTTTCCATATAATAAGGATTAAAATTGTGGAAAATTTTTTGTTCTAAAATGAAAAGAGTTTGATAAATTATGTCTAAATTAGTTTTTATAGATTCATAATGATTTATAAATTTTTCTCATGAATTCTGTATGGGGTTTTAGTTTAAGTGGAAGTAGGATATACACCAAAGGGGTGAAATTATATTTTATGATTCATATATATTATAAATCCATGGTATGGATATAATAAAAACCATAGTATATGATTTGTCTATGTAACTAATTTAATGTGATCATTATATCATATTTTATAAATTATTATGTGATATGTGATATTGATGAAGGTTTTTGCGTATAGTGTAAGACAATCAGTTCCATTCACAGTGATGGTTTTTTATTGAATCTAGAAAATAAACCATATGAATATGATGAAGAATGACAAGTCTCATGATTATAACTGAAGAAATAGAATGAAAAAATTTTGGATTTAGAGATGATAATTCATGATTAATTTATAATTTATTTAATAATTATAATCACTTATGTCTTGTGATTCATTCTTCATTTAAGATGTTGATCATTCAAATTCTCTTTGAGTTGTACCATAATTACATCGATAGGACCCAAATTAGAATTCATCTAGTTTTAATCTACACATTTTCTTAGATATTCAAATGAAACCAAAGGAACTATGAGTGATTTTATAGATAATACAATCAACTTTTGTTGTTCTTTTACTACAAAAAATCCCCATGGATTAAGGATTTTATCTCTTTTTTCTTGATATAGAGGAGGAGGGATAAGTCAGAGGAATTTTGTACGGTGTGAGAAAAAAACCTAGAGATGTTATTTATATAAATAATTCTCTAGAGAGGAGAAATATTTTTCTCTACCTAAAAAGACCTAGGATTTTTATACATAGACATTAAATCATTTTTTGGGAATATTTTTCTTATTACATAACTATATGACCAAGAACCATAATATTTTAGTGCATTTGGAAACTTTGAAACATAAAAATTTGTTCATATGTGATCTATGTCATCTACCACTAAATTATTCATAACTATCCCCTTATGAGACATATATTACATAATAAATATCCTCATAATATAGGGAAATGAAACATAAGAAAGGCTGAGCTCAGATGCTCAGTACGGACCTACATGAGAGATATGTAAACATAAAATGAACCTAAGAATTTGATAAAATTAGAATAGAATTTTAAAACCATACCCTACATATAAAATATCAAAATATTTAGTCAAGTAATAAATATTAGAATTTAATAAGACATGATTTTTAAGGTAATCAAATAACATGAGCCATGAGATCATAAGACATCGAATTTATTGAATACATATCAGCATAGAAAATCATTTACATATAGTCAAGGTTCACTACCAAGACTATCAAAGTGGGAAAAGTCCTCTATTGAACTAGGTTCACTCCCCATTATAGCCCAATATTACTGAGCTGAGTTTACCTCCCTTTTCATCCATGTCTTATTAAACTGAGTTCACTCTCCATTCTAATAATATATATCTCATGGGATATAAATCTTTACCTAATACATTGGTCAGAGATATAGATCGAAACAATCACAAAATAAAATAATAAATATGTATGCTGCAATATCATAATCATTCATTATATCATAAACCATCAAATGAAATGGGTGTCATAAACATTTCATTATATCATATCCTGTAGAAAATAGATAAGTTTTATACTCATTTTACAATAGTATAACCCCAAAAAAGAAGTGTTTTTAAAAATTATTTTATCATGGAATAACCCATGAAAGAGAAATAGATTTCATAAAAATTATACCATCGAAACATAAACCATTATGATAAAGAATATGAATGGTATCCTTGGATCATATCCCTAGTAACGCATGGGTATCACCAATAGATTTCATCATAGATGGAAAATAATTTTGAAATATCTTTTAGAACATTTCTTGAGGAAAATATATTTTCTGTTATGAAAAACATTTACTAAAACAAATTTTTTTTGAAAACCCATTTATTTGAAATTAAATTTAAAAAGTTTTAAATCTTTCTTTGAATAAATGATGACATTGAAAAACTCTATTTATGACGTACGTTTTAAAATGTTGATTCCTTTCACATTATTTGTAAAATCCAAATAAGATTTATTTTGGAAAATGATATGAATATTCCTTTAAAAAAATTAATTGAAAAACATGGATAAAATTAATTTTGAAGAAAATAATTTATTAATAAAAAAAATTTAAAAACTTTTTGAGATAACATTTTTTTGACCAAAATAGATATCCGACCGAAGAGAGAAATAAATTTTGATTTTCATAAAAGCATTTTCTTACTTTTTTTGGGAACCAAATATTGGAAAAATGGTGTCATAAAATTAATATATAATGAATAATAATATGAGAAGAAGAATTATGTGAACTACTGAGTGGTATATCATGATATTTCAATGTTAGAGACTTAATAATAAACAATACTAGTAACTGATGATATTATAACATGAAATCTTTACCATGTTGGCAAGATTGATTAATATGGCCAATGGAGGAAAAATATATATAAAGAAACTTAAAATATCATGAAGATGAATAATTTAATGATATTAAATTTTAAAGAGTTATATACACACCTCGTGAAATAATTTATGTTCATAACATAATGTACGTCTCAAATAAGGTAAATTGAGAAAAAATTCTCTTACCTTAAGTATTGACTTCCTTAATTCTCATTCAAACCTCCAATATAATAAATATTTATTTATTATTCATATATCAAAGAAATATAATTATATATATTATACCATATGTGTTTTTATGATGATTTTATATTACCTTTTTATTAACAATTCTATGTTAAGGTTATGTTTTTAGGTAATAAATGATTTGTTACTTCGTACATGTTTTGACTTTTTATTCTTGGTCATCATACTTATATCATGATTTTCGTAAGAACCCGGATCTTCTTTTCAGGTACATTTTCCCTTTTTATGGAGTTTTTGAGAAAAATTATTTTTCTGGAAATTTCATAAGTACACGTCGTGTACATTCTGAGTACACGCCGTGTACTCTTCCCTAGCTCAAAGCCGTGTGATGGCTGTGTCCGGGCCACACACACGGTGTGTAAGGCTGAGGTAGAGGCTGGTTATTTCGGAGTACGAAAAAATTCGAAGTACACGCCATGTACTCAAAAAGTACATGTCGTGTACTTTCTTTTTTTCATTAAACGGACTGGGGTCATGTCTAACCCCCAAAACCATATTCTTCTCCAGTTTTCATCCACCCGGAAGCAACCGTACGGTCGAATATTCTCTGAGCTCCCACCCCGCCATCCGTTCTCCGATTTGAGCACGGTCGATTGCGTTAGAATCGCAGTGGTGAGTTATTCCTTCTACTTTAGCCTTGTTTCTTGATTCCTCATCATTTACAAGTTATATTGGGATGAACATTTTGTGCGTTTTCTCAGATCTACATTGTTCTAAGAGGAATCTGTCGTCGAGGTTCATGTATATCAATCTCCTCAGATCGAGGTAGGTGGTTTGTGATTTTTTGTGGAAAGATGGTGAATATTTTGAGCAATTTCCACCAAAACCCTTTAACAGGGTATTGCGTGTTTCCTATTTTTCCCTTGATACTTTCCTGTTTTTCATGATTGCTTTAGTAGAGGTTATTTCTTGTGTTTAGAGTAATTTATTTTGTGTTCAGGTTGCTTTTCCATGCTTGTTTTGCCTGTTGGGCGTTTTTCCAGTTGTCAAACCTTGTTGTAGGATAGTGGAACTGTCTATTTTGATATGTTGTTGAGCCTTAGTTGATATCCAAGTAGTTTTTGAGGTTTACTTAGACGATACACACATGCTGAGCATGTTTAGTTATACTCCGGACTATGAGAACCTAGAGTAGTAGACCAAATGGAGAAGTGACAGAAGGGCTTCTCTAGAGTTTCTTTTAATTATGATGCAAGACTATATGGGGAATTGACGTTGATTGCTTCCCCAGAGAGTCAGTAGATCCACTATGTGGGCCATAGGGGGAATTGACATTGAGTGCGTCCCGAGAGAGCTTTTAGCATGATACGAGACTATAGGGGGAATTGACGGTGATTGCTTCCCCAGAGAGTCTGCTTAATTACATAGCTAAACCAGAGGGGTTAGACTGTGTGTGCCTCCCAGAGGGTTGCTAGTACTTAGAGGTTGAACCATAGGGGTTATACTGTTAGAGATACCCATAGGGTTACCTGTTTTCTTCCTGTTGCTGACTGCTTTCTTGTGTGCTTTACTTGTTAGAACTGTGGATTGTAGCTGCTTGTGATTTTTTTTAATGCTTCTTGTTTTATTACTGCCATGTATTCATTGACTGTTAGGCATATATCTTTGGGTTATTGCCTACTGGGATTGTATCTCACACCCTATTTGGGACATGCTTTTGGGCCTAAGAAGACTATGTTTCTGCAGGTATAGATAAGGGCAAGCGCCCTTCTACTTCAGGATCTTGACTGCACCAGGAGCTGGGGAGCATGGGGTCGAGCCATGGCTCGCGATGCTGAGAAGCTTTCTTTTTTTTCCTTTTGCACTTGGTTTCAGTTATATTCCAGCACGTTGTTGTGTTTTCTGCTTTCCTTAGATACTTGTACCTGCTGCATCATTTTCATCATAGTTATATATCTACATTGCTTCCGCTGTTTGGTTTTTATTGTTGTGCATATCATTACTACTTCTGCTATTTATTGTTGTTTCATTATCTTTTATACCTTAAGGAATGAGGGTATAGTTTCCCCACCGACTCACCAAGGCCCTCACTACTAGTCGGTAGCCTCTGGCATTTGGAGAAATGCGCTTGAGGTCATTTGGTGCACCAGGTACGGGGCACCAGTGGAGGGGCTCCGGATACGTGTCGTTACAAAGTGGTATCAGAGGAGTTGTTTTCTCTTGCTTTCTATTTGGAGACTTTATCCAGAGATAGGATGGATTCGGTACTTGGAATTAAGCTGTTCTCGGGAGTAGCTAACCCATGTATAGGGAAAAGTCATACTACCTCATTAATTGTAGTTTTTTGGTTCTGAGATTTTATATTTGACCTGATTTCACCGAGAGTGATTCACATAGCTTGTGCTATTACTGTTTTGATATTTCGGTTCTAGTTCTATCGCAACCCGATGAGATGAGGGTATTCCATCTCATGCATCATCTATACACTTGTAAGAATCACATGCCATGAATTCTTCCCATTCCATCTAGGGTGCATTAGCATTTGCATTTTGTTGTGATAGACTTTGTGTAGACTATGCATACTGTTGTGGTAGTTTCTTGATAGATTCTCTGATGTTATGTTAGAAAACTATTTGTTGTGTTATTTGCTTATATTGAATGCCAAATTTTGGTTTTTTAGGTGTTATGGGCCCTCACTGATCGGAATTTGGCACTTTTTCTCCTTGTTTTTAGTGTTTCTAGAATTCTGCGCAGTTTTTGAGCTACTGCCCAGAAAAACCTAGAATACACGGCGTGTACTTTTTAGATACATGTCATGTAGTTTTCAGGCCGTTTCACTGATCGTGTGAGCAGAACACGGTGTTGTGGGAGTAACTTCGGGAACACCCCGTGTACCATTGGTACATGCCGTGTGAGTTCGGAGCCGTGTACCCAACCATGTCACTAAAAACACGGGTCAGGGATGCTCGGGTAGAACACGCTGTGTCCATAGGGAACACACCGTGTAGTCTTGTCCAGGTATCCGGCCATGTCACGAACAACATGAATCGAAGTTACCTTCCTTTCCACATGATGTGTTTGTAGGGAACATGCCGTGTAGTCTTTCCTAGGTACCCGGCCGTGTCACGAACAATAGGGGCCGGCGTTACCTTCCTTTCCACATGCCATGTTTGTATGGAATACGTTGTGTAGTCTTTCCCAGGTACCCGGCCGTGTCACGAACAACACAGGATGGTATCACCTTCGCCTATGCATGTCGTGCTTGTTAGAAGCATGCCGTGTAAGGTCCAGCCGTGTAGACAGTCGTGTACTCAACAACACGGACCGCCGAAACATTTTCTAGTACACGCCGTGTCTGTTTCGAACATGCTGTGTAGTCTCAGGTTGAGTTAGACCGTGTGGGTTAGCCGTGTAAGGAGACTTGGGTAGGGGAATAGTTTCCAAGTACACGCCGTGTGTGGGGGTCAACATGTCGTGTAGTTTTAAGTGTACATGACTTGTAGGGTAGGAGTACACGCCCATGTCAGTGGTTTAAGAAGACACGCCATGTAGTTTTATACACGCTGTGTAGTCGTGTTTTGGAATCTTGTGTGTTTTTCTTCCCCTATTCCCATTTTTTACTCTTGTGTTATCTGTATTTTTTTCCTGATCTAAGGTGTGCTTTTGATCTTTCAGAGATATGCCTTCGAGACGTCCTTCGGTCGTACGTCTGTCGTCAGGCAGTGATCAGACGCCAGACAGGGATGATCAAGGACTTCCTGTCGATCCCCCAGCCGAGCCAGCCTTGGCACCGATTGTTGTACCAGTCACGGGCGCTGATGCGTAGTTCAGGGATGGTTTCATGAGAATGATGCAGGCCTTCCTGGGAGCACCGCCTCCTGCCTTGTCTATGGCAGACTTGACGCGGGTTTTCCAGCAGCAGCAACATCCCACGTTCTTGGGGGAGGGAGGACCTCAGGCTGCAGTGTCATCGCTGGAAGCCATGCTGACTATCTTCGAGCATCTGGAGACGCCTCCAGAGAGGCAGGTCAAGCTCGCCACCTACATGCTCCGAGACACTGCCAAGAGGTGGTGGGACGTGATCTCACAGGCAGGTCAGCAGCAGGTTATGGCTTGGGAGAAGTTCTGGCGCGTGTTCTACGACTAATTCTACCCGGAGACTCTAAGGGCCGATCGAGCCCAGGAGTTCATGAGCTTAGAGCAGGGTACTTCATCTGTCATGGAGTATTCCTCCCATTTCACTGATCTGCAGTGTTTTACACCCCTTTGGGATGGGAGTGGGGAGTTCTTGGTGAGTAATTTTGAGTATGGACTTGGGCGGGAGATCTGCTCGCAAGTGAATATCTTCCAGCTGACTTCCATTACTTCCATTGTCAACCAGACACTGATTGCAGAGCGCAATCTGAGAGACTCTATGTTGTACATCTCGTTCCCCTCGTTGTTTGATTTTCATGATCACAATCACCTTTCTTTTTATCTAACTTTGTGTTCTAAGTGTTTTTGTTGATAGGCAAAAGATTACCAAAAGATTGGCCCAAGAAAGCTGGCAATTGGACTGAAATTCAGTCCACCGGCCAACCGGTGTGATAGCACCGGCCAGCCGGTGGCACCTGCACTCAAAGGGAAGCTACTGCCTCCCCACCGGCCAACCGGTGGCCTCAGCACCGGCCAGCCGGTGGCACCCAGCCCCAACAGTGAGACCTACTGTCTTGCCACCGGCCAGCCGGTGGCTCTGGCACCGGTCAGCCGGTGGCCCCTGGACAAGAATCCTATGCCTTTTTGCACACACCGGCCAGCCGGTGGGGCTGTACCGGCCAGCCGGTAGCCCAGTCAAACTAGCCGTTGGAGCTTTGACCAGGCTGCTCCACTTGCTTCCCAACGGCTCCGAAAGCCTTTCCAACGGCTCTGAAGGCCTCCAACGGCCATATGAGGGTTCCCCCTCTATAAATAAAGGACCTTGAATCCCCGAAACAATAACCGGAGCTATTGTGAAGCCAACAGACACTTTTTCCATCATTCGGCAATCCTCCGGCGAGCCACTTCAAAGGAACCCCAAGTGCTCCAACCAACTTCCAATCCAAGGAGCACCTCAAGAAGCTTGGGAGAGCACGCTACATCAACTCCATCTATCCAATTGGCGCCCAAGGCTTCTCCTCAATTACGGTTTTTATTGCATTATTTATTTTGAGCATAAAATTGGGTTTGTGCCTACAAACCCCAAACTCTTTCTCATCCCCCTTTCTTTTGGGTTCTCACACCACCATTAAGGTGTGAAGAGGTTTCTTCAAGCCTTTCCTTTTAAAGGGCTTGAGTTTTCGGTGAGCTAGCCTTCACCCGTTAAAAAGGCTAGTGGGTTCTTGCTATTCCATTAAAAGCAAGTGGGTTCTTGCTAAACCAATAAAAGCAAGCTGTAATAGGTCCTAGTGCTACCTCAAAGCCTAGTGGGTTTCTTGCTAAAACCATTGAAAAGCAAGCGGTAGGAATCTCTCAACAGTTGAGTTGGGAGCGGAGACGTAGGCCGGGTTTTGGCCGAACTCCGTTATCAATTTCTTGTGTCTTGCCTTATTTATTTCCGCTGCATTCTTTACTTTGATTTTTAATTTGTTAATCTTTTTTTTAAAAGGCAATTCACCCCCCCCCCCTCTTGCCATCTTTTCCTCGTTTATTCCGACCCAACAATTGGTATCAAAGGACTTATTTGAATAATTCCCTAACCGGTTTCAAATTAAAGATCCTTTTTGATGGCTTCTACCGCTTCAACCTCTTACGCCCCCGAAGGCTTTTCTTTGGATCGTGCTCCATTCTTTGATGGAACCGATTATAGTTTTTGGAAAACCCGCATGACCACATTTCTTAAAAGTATTGGATATCCTATTTTTAGAATTGTTATGCATGGTTTTACCCTCACTTCCCCCGATGAGTCTAAATGGACCCCCAATGACATTGCTTATTTTGAGCTTGATGGCAAAGCCATGAACGCTCTTCATTGTGGTCTTGACCGTAATGTTTTTAATTGTATTTCTTCTTGCACTACTTCACATGATATTTGGAAATATTTTGAGCTAACCCATGAAGGTACTAGCAAGGCTCCAAAGCAAGAACCTGCTCAAGAGCAAGAACTCGACGAAAAATTCAAACCCGCTTGCCCACTTCACAAGAAAAGGGCCAAAAAGAAGGGAAAGAAGAAGGCTTCAAAGGCATCTTGGAGTGATAGCTCCACCTCTTCATTCTCCTCCTTCTCCTCGAGCGACCAAGGTAAAAAATGCCTAATGGCAAATCATGAGGTATCATTTTCCGACTCTTCTTCCTCGTCTTCTAGTTCTTCAAATTCTTTCAATCATTTGTCATATGAAGAACTCCAACACGTTAGTGATCAATTAGAAAATGGTTTTCATGAGCTTTCTTCAAAATTCGTTGCTTTGAAAAAGAATATCAAAAAACTCTCTTCCGAAAAGGAACAACTTCTCAAAGAGAAGGAGGAGTTGTCCCTCAAATTACAAAACATTCCCAATATTGATTCCTTGGAATCAACAATCAAAGATCTAAGGGAATCTCTTGCTAAATTCACCAACGGAGAACAAAACCTTTCAAAACTCCTTGGTTCTCAACGAATTTCTAGGACCACTCAAGGACTTGGCTATACCAACCAAGCTTCCTCCTCCCATGCACCCACTATTTTTGTAAGGGGGAGCTCCGATTTTAAATTTTGCAATTATTGTAAGAAAACCGGGCACCTTATTTATGAATGTAACTGTAAAAATGCCCGTTATGGTCAACCCAAGTCTTTTTACTTTTCGGACGAATTTTATAGGAGAAGACCCGCTATGAGACAAGTATGGATTGAGAAATCCCTTCTTGCGAGTCTCTCCGGGCCAAAATTTATTTCCTCTCCCCGGTGACTTTTTGTTTTTATTTAGGGGGAGTTAGGTCTGTTTAATCTTTTTGTTTCAATTCAAACTTTCAATTTCAAATTAAGCCCTTTTGATTTCTTTTTCAAAATTTTCAATTCAAACCTTCAATTTCAACTCTTGGTATCAAATTTTCGATTCATTTTTCAATTTAAATTTTCAATTCATTTTTGATTCAAAAATCTCAATTTCAAAAATTTCATTTGGTTTCAAATTTCAAATCTCAATTGGTTTTTGATTCAAAACTTTCAATTCAAACTGTTATTCAAATTTTCATTTCAATTCTTGATTCAAAACTTTCAATTCAATTTTCAAAATTTCATTTGGTTTAAAAATCTCTATCTTGTTTTTCAATGTATTCCCTCAATCAAGTTTTATGCCCCACTCTATTTTGATAATCACAAAGGGGGAGAAATTTCTTGATTGATTGGGGGAGAAACCTTTTTGATCATGCATTGCTTATTTTCAATTTATTCATTAAAAGCATGCCTTTAATTTTTGTTTTTACTTTAATTGTTTTGGTGATTGTGATCATCAAAATAGGGGGAGATTGTTGTACATCTCGTTCCCCTCGTTGTTTGATTTTCATGATCACAATCACCTTTCTTTTTATCTAACTTTGTGTTCTAAGTGTTTTTGTTGATAGGCAAAAGATTACCAAAAGATTGGCCCAAGAAAGCTGGCAATTGGACTGAAATTCAGTCCACCGGCCAACCGGTGTGATAGCACCGGCCAGCCGGTGGACCTGGCAGAGGCATTGCCCACTGCCAGGCTCCACCGGTCAGCCGGTGGCTTGACCACCGGCCAGCCGGTGGCACCTGCACTCAAAGGGAAGCTACTGCCTCCCCACCGGCCGACCGGTGGCCTCAGCACCGGCCAGCCGGTGGCACCCAGCCCCAACAGTGAGACCTACTGTCTTGCCACCGGCCAGCCGGTGGCTCTGGCACCGGTCAGCCGGTGGCCCCTGGACAAGAATCCTATGCCTTTTTGCACACACCGGCCAGCCGGTGGGGCTGTACCGGCCAGCCGGTAGCCCAGTCAAACTAGCCGTTGGAGCTTTGACCAGGCTGCTCCACTTGCTTCCCAACGGCTCCGAAATCCTTTCCAACGGCTCCGAAGGCCTCCAACGGCCATATGAGGGTTCCCCCTCTATAAATAAAGGACCTTGAAGCCCCGGAACAATAACCAGAGCTATTGTGAAGCCAACGGACACTTTTTCCATCATTCGGCAATCCTCCGGCGAGCCACTTCAAAGGAACCCCAAGTGCTCCAACCAACTTCCAATCCAAGGAGCACCTCAAGAAGCTTGGGAGAGCACGCTACATCAACTCCATCTATCCAATTGGCGCCCAAGGCTTCTCCTCAATTACGGTTTTTATTTCATTTTTTATTTTGAGCTTAAAATTGGGTTTGTGCCTACAAACCCCAAACTCTTTCTCATCCCCCTTTCTTTTGGGTTCTCACACCACCATTAAGGTGTGAAGAGGTTTCTTCAAGCCTTTCCTTTTAAAGGGCTTGAGTTTTCGGTGAGCTAGCCTTCACCCGTTAAAAAGGCTAGTGGGTTCTTGCTATTCCATTGAAATCAAGTGGGTTCTTGCTAAACCAATAAAAGCAAGCTGTAATAGGTCCTAGTGCTACCTCAAAGCCTAGTGGGTTTCTTGCTAAAACCATTGAAAATCAAGCGGTAGGAATCTCTCAACGGTTGAGTTGGGAGCGGAGACGTAGGCCGGGTTTTGGCCGAACTCCGTTATCAATTTCTTGTGTCTTGCCTTATTTATTTCCGCTGCATTCTTTACTTTGATTTTTAATTTGTTAATCTTTTTTTTAAAAGGAAATTCACCCCCCCCCCCTCTTGCCATATTTTCCTCGTTTATTCTGACCCAACAATGGAAAAGAATCCTATGCCTTTTTGCACACACCGGCCAGCCGGTGGGGCTGTACCGGCCAGCCGGTAGCCCAGTCAAACTAGCCGTTGGAGCTTTGACCAGGCTGCTCCACTTGCTTCCCAACGGCTCCGAAAGCCTTTCCAACGGCTCCGAAGGCCTCCGACGGCCATATGAGGGTTCCCCCTCTATAAATAAAGGACCTTGAAGCCCCAGAACAATAACCGGAGCTATTGTGAAGCCAACGGACACTTTTTCCATCATTCGGCAATCCTCCGGCGAGCCACTTCAAAGGAACCCCAAGTGCTCCAACCAACTTCCAATCCAAGGAGCACCTCAAGAAGCTTGGGAGAGCACGCTACATCAACTCCATCTTTCCAATTGGCGCCCAAGGCTTCTCCTCAATTACGGTTTTTATTGCATTATTTATTTTGAGCTTAAAATTGGGTTTGTGCCTACAAACCCCAAACTCTTTCTCATCCCCCTTTCTTTTGGGTTCTCACACCACCATTAAGGTGTGAAGAGGTTTCTTCAAGCCTTTCCTTTTAAAGGGCTTGAGTTTTCGGTGAGCTAGCCTTCACCCGTTAAAAAGGCTAGTGGGTTCTTGCTATTCCATTGAAAGCAAGTGGGTTCTTGCTAAACCAATAAAAGCAAGCTGTAATAGGTCCTAGTGCTACCTCAAAGCCTAGTGGGTTTCTTGCTAAAACCATTGAAAAGCAAGAGGTAGGAATCTCTCAACGGTTGAGTTGGGAGCGGAGACGTAGGCCGGGTTTTGGCCGAACTCCGTTATCAATTTCTTGTGTCTTGCCTTATTTATTTCCGCTGCATTCTTTACTTTGATTTTTAATTTGTTAATCTTTTTTTTAAAAGGCAATTCACCCCCCCCCCCTCTTGCCATCTTTTCCTCGTTTATTCCGACCCAACACTCTAGAGCTACGATCCAGGATGGTTCTGCTTCCAGAGATAGCTTTTTTTTAGATGACAGCAAGAAGCGTCGTAGGGAGCCTACACGCAGTGATTCGAGGAAGCAAGACACATCATCAGGCAGCCAGGTGACGTACTATCAGTGTGGCCAGACAGGGAACATGAGGCTGAAGTTCCAGAGAGACCCTTTGGAGTACCAATCTTGTGGCAAGTTGGGTCCCCTTCAGCATTTCTACTAGGTTTTCTCACCAGCAGCAGGTGACTGGGGTTCTTCCATGACCCCTCATTCAGGAGAATCCCCACCAGTCTTTCACTACCTAGGGAACTGGAGTTCTTCCGGCCATTCAGGCCGAGGTGGAGGTCGAGGCCGTGGCGGTCAGCCACCAGTCCCTCAGCACCAGTAGGGAGGTTCAGCTCAGAGTGGTCAGCCAGGGGCACAGGGCTGCGGCACGGGCTAGTCTTTCGTCGTGGAGCAGACTTATCATGAGCAGGATCTCAGCCCTTCTACTGTTTGTGGTACGATTTTAGTAGCCTCAGTTTTATCTGCAGCCCTTTTCAATAATGGTACTACGCATAGCTTTATCACTGTTGTCATTGTAGAGAGCCTTGGACTCTTCATCTTTTCTTCTTCCGACTCGTTGACACTAGACACGCCTTTGGGAAAGAGGACATCTAGTGTAAACCAGTGTAGAGAGTGCCCTCTCGAGGATGCAGGGTATCACTTCTTATGGGATCTCTATGTCCTAGAGATGACAGGCTATGATTTCATTCTTGGCATGGACTGGCTGATTCCCTTCCAGGCAGTCGTTGACTGTTATAATCGCAGATTCAGTTTCATCTCACAAGACGGTGAATCTTTCCTTCATAGAGGCGAACGGGGAGTTCGGGCGATTCAGGTGGGACTCGAGCATCTTGGGCTAGGTGGAGTGACAGACCAGATTGCTAGTCTTTATCTGGATGATCAGGGGACACCACAGTTGGACATTCCTCCAGTGGTGGATCGCTTCAGGGATGTCTTTCCAGAGGACTTTTCAGGTTTTCCTCCGGAGCGTGACGTAGACTTATCCATTGATCTCGTGCCAGGAGCGGCACCATTGTCCATTCCTCCATATAGGATGGAAACACCTGAGTTTCATGAGCTCAGGAAGCAGTTGGAGGAGCTACAGGCTAAGGGTTTCATCCGACCAAGTACTTCTCCTTGGGGTTCACCTGTTCTGTTTGGGAAGAAGGCTGATGGTACCCTTCGACTTTGTGTGGATTATTGGAAGCTGAACCAATTAACGGTCAAGAACTGATATCCTTTTCCGAGGATTTATGACCTCTTTGATCAGCTTCGAGGAGCCCGGGTGTTCTCGAAGATCAACTTGAGGTCCGGTTATCATCATTTGCGCGTTAGACCATCATATATACCTCTGACATCCTTCAGGAGAAGGTATGGTCTATACGAGTATACAGTCATGTCGTTTGGACTCACGAACGCACCTGCAGTTTTAATGGAACTGATGAACCGAGTGTTCCATCCTTACTTGGATTCCTTCATCGTGGTCTTCGTGGACGATATCTTGGTGTACTCTCACACTCGACACGACCATGCCACACATCTTGAGATCATTCTGAGTACACTGAGAGAGCATCGGCTTTATGCTAAACTTTCAAAGTGCGACTTCTGGATGGATTAGATTCACTTCTTGGGTCACGTCATCTCAGAGGTAGAAGTATCTGTGGACCCAGATAAAGTGAGAGCTGTAGTTTCTTGGGAGCAGCTGAAGAACGTCTTTAAGGTACGAAGTTTTCTAGGGGTGTCTGGATACTACAGATTTTTCATTCAAGACTTTTCTCATTTAGCAGTACCCTTGAAAAGTATGACCAAGAAGGGGGAGAAGTTCATATGGTCATATTCTTGTGAGTTAGCCTTTCAGGAGCTGAAAGGGAGGTTGACGTCAGCACCTATACTAGTCTTGCTGAAGCCTGGCAAGAGCTACACTGTTTACTATGATGCTTTGGGTATCGGGCTGGGAGCGGTGCTTATGTTGGGAGATGGAGTTGTTGCGTATGGGTCACGGTAGCAGAGGACACATGAGAGGAACTACCCTACGCACGATCTGGAGTTGGCAGCTGTTGTTCATGCCTTGCGCTGTTGAAGACACTATCTTCTGGGAGAGCACTTTGTGGTTCTCACTGACCACAAGAGTCTCAAGTATATCTTCACTCAGTGTGATTTGAATCTGAGGCAGCGCAGGTGGTTCGAGTATCTACAGTCTTTTGACTTCGAGCTTTCCTATACGTTAGGAAAGGGCAATGTCGTTGTAGATGCGTTGAGTAGGAGAACTCAGATTCAGGAAGTTCAGGAGGCCAGCAGTGAGTGGCAGCTGATGGCTCTGTTCTCTGAGATGCATCTGGAGGTGCACGACAGATAGGGGCAGACTTTCCTAACTTTTTTAGTTATTACCTCTACACTTCTTGATCAGGTACGGATGAGGAAGCTATCAGACTCTAAAGGATTAGTTCTATGGGAGAGTGTGTCAGGAGAGGACCGTCTTTCCGGATGGAAAGTGGGTGAGGAAGATATATTGTGTTTCCAAGGACGCGTATGGGTGCCATCAGACATACGCGAGGAGCTGATGTGGGGTTTTCATTCCTCAGTTTGAGCATTTCATCCTGGTGTCACCAAAATGTATCAGGATCTTCATCGCCAGTACTAGTGTCTAGGTATGAAGAAGGATGCTGCTGGTTTTTTCATGAGATGTTCTACTTGTCAGCAGATGAAAGCAGAGCATCAGCGACCAGCATGCCTTTTACCACAGTTACCCATTCCGGAGTGGAAGTGGAATGATGTTGAGATGGACTTCGTGACCGGGTTGCCGAGATCACCCTAAGGGAACGATGCTGTTTGGGTTGTCGTCGACAGACTTATGAAGGTTGCTCACTTCTTGCCGATCAAGGAGACCTTCAGTGTCGATGATCTGGGACGACTTTACATCAGAGAGATCGTTCATCTTCACGGAGTTCCGCGCTCTATTATTTCAGACAGAGATGTGCACTTTACCTCTCTGTTATGGCAGGGACTTTAGAAGGCCTTGGGTACAAAAGTAATTTTGAGTACAGCATACCATCCCCGGACTGATGGCCAGTATGAGCGCACGATCCAGGTGCTTGAGGATATGCTCCGAGATTGCATCCTTGACATCGGCGGTTCTTGGGAGAAGCATATTCCTCTGGTAGAGTTTTCCTACAACAACAGTTTCTAGGAGACCAATTAGATGGCGCCATACAAGGCTTTGTATGGTAGGCCATGCTGATCACCCTTATGCTGGCCAGATGCAGGAGAGCCAGCTTTGCTGGGACCTCGTCTTGTTTAGGAGACTTCAGAGCAGATATAGCTGATTCAAAAGAGCTTGGATACAACGCAGTCTCGACAGAAGTCTTATGCTGATTAGCGGAGATGACCTTTGGAGTTTGAGGTCGGTGATCAGGCTTTCCTACACGTCACACTGAGGTTGGGACACAAAAGGATTCGAAGATAGGGTAAGCTTTCACCATGGTACGTCGGGCCGTTTGAGGTCATGGAGAGAGTGGGGTCGGTTGCCTATTGGTTGAAGCTACCTCAGAGGTATCGGGCCATGCATGACGTCTTTCACGTCTCTCAACTCCGATGTTACTTTTCAGACCCTTCTCACATCTTTCAGCCCGAGGAAGTCGAGCTTAAAGCGGATGCGTCATTTGAGGAGCATCCTATCCAGATTGTCTATTATAGTACGAAGGTTCTCCACGTGCGGTCTGTTCCTCTGGTGCGAGAACTATGGCATCACAGGCGAGTACAGGATGAGACCTGGGAGAGGGAGGCCAATGTACGATCACAATAGCCAGAGCTGTTCAGGTTTTCTTCTTCTCTGACTCGTTAGGTAAATTTGGGGACGAATTTCTTTAGGGGGGGGGGAAGTTTGTAAGAACCCAGATCTTTTTACAGGTACGTTTCCCCTATTTCTGGATTTTTTGAGAAAAATGATTTTTATGGAAATTTCAGAAGTACACGCCGTGTACTTTCTGATTACATGTCGTGTACTCTTCCCTGGTTCGATGTCGTGTACTGGCCATGTCCGGGCCACACAAACAGTGTGTAAGGCTGAGGTGGAGGCCAGTTATTTCGAAGTACGGAAAAATTCGAAGTACACGCCATGTACTCAAAATGTATACTCCGTGTACTTTCTTTTTTTTCATTAAATGGACCGGGGTCGCGTCTAACCCCCAAAACCATCTTCTACTCCAGTTTTCGTCCGCCCAGAAGCGACCGTATGGCCGAATATTCTTCGATCTCCCGCCCTGCCGTTCATTCTCCGATTTGAGCACGGTCGATTGCGTTGGAATCGCTACGGTGAGTTCTTCCTTATACTATAGCCTTGTTTCTTGATTCCTCCTCATTTCCAAGTTATTATGGGATGAATGTTTTGTGCATTTTCACAGATCTACATTGTTCTAAGAGGAATCTGTCATTGATTTTCACGTATATCGATCTCCTTGGATCGAGGTAGGTGGTTTGTGCCTTTCTGTGGAAATTTGGTGAATATTTTGAGCAATTTCCACCAATACCCTTGAATGGAGTATTGCGTGTTTCCTATTTTGCCCTTGTTACTTTCCTTCTTTGCTTGATTTCTTTATTAGAGGTTATTTATTATGTTTAGAGTAATTTATTTTGTGCTCAGGTTGCTTTTCCATGCTTGTTTTTCCTGTTGGGCGTTTTTCCAGTTGCCATACCTTGTTGTTGGATAGTGGAACTGTCTCTTTTGATATGTTGTTGAGCCTTAGTTGATATCCAAGTAGTTCTTGAGGTTTACTTGGATGATACACACGTGCTGATCATGTTTAGTTATACTCAGGACAGTGAGAACCTAGAGTAATAGACCAAAGGGAGAATTGACGGAAGGGCTTCTCCAGAGTGTCTTTTAATTATGATGCGAGACTATAGGGGGAATTGATGTTGAGTGCTTCCCTAGAGAGTCTGTAGATCCACGACGTGAGACACAGGGTAAATTGACGTTGAGTGCTTCCCTAGAGAGCCTTTAGCACGACACGAGACTATATGGGGAATTGACGGTGAGTGCTTCCCCAGAGAGTCTGCTTAATTACGTAGCAGAACCAGAGGGTTGAGATTGTGTGTGACTCCTAGAGGGTTTCTAGTACTTAGAGGTTGGACCATAGGGGTTAGACTGTGAGAGATACCTAGAGGGTTACCTGTTTTCTTCTTGTTGCTGACTAGTTGCTTGTGTGCTTTACTTGTTAGAACTGTGGATTGTAGCTGCTTGTGATTTTCTGTTTACTGCTTCTTGTTTTATTACTACCATGTATTCATTGACTGTTAGGCACATATCTTTGGGTGATTTCCAACTGGGATTATATCTCACACCCTGTTTTGGCCATGCTTTTGGGCCCAAGAAGACTATGTTGATGCAGGTACAGATAAGGGAAAGCGCCCTTCTACTTCAGGAGCTTGACTGCACCAGGAGTTGGGGAGCAAGGGACCAAGCCATTTCTCGTGATGCTGACGAGATTTCATTGTTTTTCTTTTGCACTTGGTTTCAGTTTTATTCCAGCACGTTGTTGTGTTTTCTACTTTCCTTAGATACTTGTACCTACTACATCATTGTCATCATAGTTATATATCTACATTGCTTCCGTTGTTTGGTTTCTGTTGTTGTGCATGTTGTTACTGATTCCGCTATTTATTGTAGTTTCCTTATCTTTTACACCTTACCAAATGAGGGAATAGTTTCCTCACTGACTCACCAAGGCCCTCGCTGCTAGTCGACAGCCTCTGGCATTTGGGGAAACACTCTTGAGGTCATATGGCGCATCAGGTACGAGGCACCAATGGAGGGGCTCTGGATTCGGGTCGTTACAATTTCATAATCTAAAAAATGTAAACCATGATACAAATATCTTATATATTCATTATATTTATATTTACAGTAATCCTGAAAATATATTTGTAGGTAATGAAAAACACTGTTCGTGGAGACAGTAGGTCGTATGTACTCATTAACGATGATTCCATTTTCTAATCGTATCAAAAGAAAGAAAATTAAATGGTATATATACATAAATTATCATTAAATTAGAATTTTTATGTCATATATATGACATATGTTTATTAAACTCATTATTAATACATTCCATGTAAAGCATGAATGAATCACATCACTTCGTGAGGCAGTAGTTCGTCGTACACATGAATGACATTATCATTTTCCCACAAAATGTAAATTGTAAATTTTGGTGTTAAATAGTGATTAAATAATCATATAGAAATAAAAATATTATATATATCACAAAAAATAGTTTTTTCATCATTATTCGGAACCTTGGAAGGTGGTAATAGAAAAAACTAACTATATCGGTCTGCAAGGCGGTAGTCCTCTATATACTGGAATGAGGGTTTTGTAACCCATTTGATAGAAGAGTGTGTGTTTTAGGTGATATAATTAAATTAAAAACTTCTCCTATTTTGAAATAATGATGGTTTTACATGATGTGAAGAGAATTCAAGGGGTTCGAGGAAGAAATAAAACAATGACATTTATTGATGAATGTTACATATTTTCATGTATCTCCTTCTGTTTTTTACCCAAGGAATTACATGGTTAGATTTATTCCATAATTAATGCTTCTAATATGTGATCATGGAAGTTTATATGTTGCTTTTTCAATTATTGTCTTAAATAATTGGTTTTTAAGTTGTGAAGACAAGACGATAGTCGACGGCCTTTATAAGGGAGGTGCATGGAAGTTGTGTAAGTTTTTGAAGGAGTGAATTCCACCCACATTGTTTCCATGTAAATTGGATCAAATAAAGTAACAATATCTATCCTATAAATCATAAGGTTTAAATATTTTAATAAAATGGTCTTTTGATAAGTTTTCGGTCATTTTTACATATTATATTCTAATTTTATCCACTAAGTAATCTTATTTATACTTTAATCACATTAATTAATATTGATTTATTTCACTAATCACTTGGGTGAAATTTTTTTTTGGAATTATTATAAATTATAAATTATTAATATTAAAAATATAGAATACATTTTCCTAAATTAAATTCAAGGAATTATAAAAAATTAATTTAAAATTAACCCCACATACATGTCGAGAAAACGGTTTTTAAAGAAAAAAAGAAAAAAAGTTCACAAAGTTTTAATATTAAATTTCAATATTAATTTGATTTTAATAACATAAATTTGATTAAAAAAATTTATTTTTTAACTAATTAATCTTTAAAAAATTAAAATATTATATAACTAGATAAAAAATAATCATAAAGGTAGTTTTTAATTAAAACTCAGCATTTTCACTATGAATTATAAAAATGAAAATTTTCATAAAAAATTCTAGAAATTAACCATATGATAATTTAGACATTATAAATTAAAAAATTATGTTTTTATAAAATTTATTTTATTAATGATTAAAAAATTAGTTTTTCATTATTCACAAAAAGTCATAAAATGTTTTTTTGAGGAAATAGTATTTTTCAAATATATAAATACTTTAATTAATTTTTTGTATTTTTTTATCAATATTTTTTTATATAAAACCATTATATTTAAAAATAATTTATTAATATTCATATTAATAATTTTTATTGATATATTATAATGGTCAGGTTTAAATAATTGTATTAATAATATATCATTGTTTTGTTAAAACTCAGTGTCGCGTGTAACACAAATTTAGTCAGTGTTTCATGTATTAAAGTATTATATTGGCATTTCATATAACATAATCCTAACATTTTGTACTGTGAAATTCAACCCATCCATTAAATTTTATTTATTTGAAAAAATAATCATTAAAACTTGGGGTGTTACATTCTACACCCACCACCCCACCCCGAAAATGATTTTTCCCTCAAAATTCATCACACTGATAAAAATAAATGGGAATACTTATGCGTCATTATTTCCTTAGGTTTACATTTATCTTCCTTAAACTATTGGTTTTAAAAAAAACCATGATTGGTTTAGTGGTCTTGTTTCATATAAATTTCTATATGGGATCCAGAATCTCCATTGATTGTTCCTCATAAGAAAGATCATTCTCCAGGGGTGTGACCTATGAGTTCAGTACATCTGATGGGTCAGGTATTTAATTCCTCAGAATAAATACATGTAATACATTTTTTACATTTTATAAGTTTCTCGGAAGCTCCAAGTGATAGGATACCATCCTGATACGATCAATAATTTCAAAGGTACGGACATACCTAGGGATTAGTTTCCCTTTCATCCCAAATCTCATAACCTTATTCCATTGAGAAATTCATAGAAATGACTTGTCACTAACTTCAAACTCTATATCACATCTATGATTATCAAAATAATTTTTTTGCTGAATTTGATCTTCATTGATATTCTACTAAATGGCTCTAGCCGTATCTTCAAATTTTTCAACTATCTCATGTCCCAAAATATTTATTTCTCTATCTTTCTTCCAGCACATTGGAGCTGAAAATTTAATTCCATATTAGGATTCATAATGATCCATATTAATGATTTAGTGAATGATATGGTTTTAAGAAAACTCATCTATAGGAAGGTTTTGGTCCCAACCACCTTTGAAATCCAAAAAATCATTTCTCAGAATTTATTCTAGGTTTTTAAGTTTTACTTTAGAATGACCATTTGTTTGAGGATGATCCATAGTGTTGAACCTCAATTCTATATCATGTTCCTACTAAATACATTTCCAAAACATTAAAGTTACCATTGGATCCCTATTATATACAATGTAATGTGTTACTCTATATAACCTTACCACTTCCCTGATGTATATCATGTAATGATAATATAGAGATAAGTCTTATATGATAGAGATGATGTGTGATGACTTAGCAAGAAAATTGAAAACCACCCATAAAGTATTATTCCCTTTAGAAGTTTTGGGGAGTCCAATGAAAATATCCTTAGTTTTTTTCTCCCATTTCCATTATGATATACATATTCTATTAAGCATCTCGTTATACTTTTCCATTTAGCCTTAACTTGTTAACATACCAATCACCGAGATACAAACTCTATGATATCTTTTTTCATCCCATCCTAGTAGAATTACTCTTTTAAATTTATATACATAATCATACTTCTAGGATGAATAGATAATTAATAACTGTGAGATTACTCTAAGAACTTCTTCTTCAAGTCTAGAATGGAATGAACGTATACTCATTTGATAAACATTATCATTCAGTCAAGACCATGGTTAGACTTGGAACGTTTCTAATGTTATTTTTCATCTTTAAAACTTACTTCCTCGCGTATTTAATCTTTCATAGAATATATTCTTGACCATTCAATTGAGAATGATTATATTTTCTCCCTCAAATCATGATTTCCATACGCATATTTTGAAAATCCAAAAATATTGGGTCTTTTTAAATCGTCATCATAGATAAACTAGAATTATCCCTTCAATACAAATAAATTTACACCTTGTTCTCTTTTTCAGGGTGGTAATATATTGAGTATTTATAATCCTTAATTAGCCCTAACCATCTTCACTAGTGAATGTTTAACTCCTTCTATGTGAATATATACTTCAACCATTTATGATTGGTATATATATCACACTTTTCACCTTAAAGATAGTTCCTGCATATCATTAATTCAAAAATTAATGCTGCTAACTCTAGATAATGAGTTGGTTTTTTTCATTAATATTAAATTATCATGATACATAAGCTATAATCATGTTATTATACATAAAAAATCATCCCAATACTTTCTTGGATGAATTAATATATATCAAAAACTCTTCTCCACTATAGGGTATTATAAGAACAGGTGTGTTGACTAACCTTCTATTTAGTCCCTTGAAATTTTTATAACATTTTTCTATATAGAGCAAGTTGTATCCCTTCTACGTTAAATTAGTAATAAGATTATATGGTCATGATAAATTCTCCATAAAACATCGATAATATCTATAAAATCCAATAAAACTATGCATCTCATTCACCATGGTTGTTCTGGGATAGCATTCAATAGCCTATGTCTTTGATGGATCTACTACTACACCCTATCTTGAGATTATGTGACCCAAAAATTAAACATTTTTCAGAAAAATTCAAACATTATATATTTATCATAAATTCTCTTCTTCCTTAGGGTATTTAGTAAAATTAACAAGTGGTCTTAATTATATTTCTTACTCTTTGAGTAGATAATAATATCATCAAAAAAGACTACCACAAAGTGATAAAAGGTATTCTTTAAAGACTCTATTATTTAAATCTATGATGATAATAGGTTCATTAGAAAGACCTAAAGGCATCACTATATATTTATAGTGTCCATACCTTATATGGAATTCTGTCTTGGGTATATCCTCCTTCTTGACCCTCAATTTATGATATCCATAATGAAGGTAAATCTTGGAAAAGTATTGAGCACATAAATATGGGTAAGAGAATTATATTTCTTAATTATGACCCTGTTCAGTTCCCAAATATTAATTCATAGTCACATTAATCCATATTTATTTTTCTCAAATATAATAGGTTCACCCCAAGTTAAAACACTTGGTTGAATAAATCCCTTATTTAGGTTTTGTTAGAGTTTCTTCTTCAACTCCTAACAACTTAATCAGAGACATAATATATGGATTATTACAAATTTATGTGGGACAAGGTATAATTTTTATTAAGAAATAAATTATACATTTTTGTGGAACACATGAAAATTATTCCAGAAATACATAAAACAATTCTCAAACAATAGGAATATCATCAATGTTGAGTTTCTCCCCAACCATTTGAGATAATAACCCCTTATGAATTAGAATTAAGACCCAAACATTGGATGTAATCTCCATTATAAGTTTACACTTATTATCACATTGATAGATGATCATAGGTTGGTTTGGAATATCAAACATAACTTCCCTTCCTAAAAAATTGTTATGATATTCATGTAGAGAAATCTAATCCATACCAAGGGTGAAAGAAAATTTATCCCAAGGAATAATTAGAAGATTTTTGGGAAGCAAATTCCCACAAATATCAACCAAATAGTAGTCGTAGACTTAATATGTGATCATCGTATCATTAAGGGTTTTTATTGCTCAATACACATCTAATAAGTTGGGTGGAAACTTGAAACCCTTATAAAATTATTTATATATGAAATAATAGGTATACCAAAAGTAAAATGAGGCATTATAAATTATAGAGTGGATGGTAAGTGTACATTTCTCCATATTCTTATCGCAACCCTCATCATAAGTAGTAATCACATGAGATTTTCCCTTTCCACTAACCTTAAGAGATTCCTAACACCAATCATCGTCATTAACCCTCAAGTTTCAGGACTAGTTAGTATAAATATTATTACCCTTACACTTAAATCACTTAAGTATGGGAGGTGCATTCTATATAGATTTATCTCTATTCACATTGTTATCAAACATCTTCCCACCACTTCGGCGATCAATTTTTCGATAACCTCCCCTTCTACAATTAAATAATTTACTATTCCCCATAATGAAATTTATTCTATGATTCTTCCCACACATAGATAATAAAATAAATCTCATTTTCTTATCCTTATTGTTCTTAGATTTTCCTTTGAACTCCATCTTTCTATTATTTTCAAAATCATGAGATTAATATGTAAATCTAACTTCTATTTCCACTTGATTACACATTAAAAAATATATTCATAACTACTAAAGTATGTTATGGTTAAAACCCATCAGAGACTTGTTTTTAAGCCATTAAGGACTCAATTATCCTTACTTTTATGTTGGTTGATAATAATAGAAGTGTACATGGCATGTCATGTAAATTTTTTCTTATAGGTAACAATAGATTCATTATCCTTTTTTTCTTTATCTAGAGGAACACTTTCTAGATATTCATATGAATAATATGAGGAATGTACTTATTGAAAAATAATTTCAGTAACTCATCCCAATCCCTAGAGTAAATTTATTCTTGCAACCTGATATTATATTTTTTTCACCATTGATCGTATTCCCCTTCCAAATGATCAATAACCAAAATGACTTTTTCATGTTTTAAACACTGGAGAATGGAAAATATATTTTTAGTGGTATTGATCCATATTTTAATAACTAGTGGATAAAAATACCTAATAAAATAAGGTTTGGGTTTTGTAATAAATTACTCAACAAAATTATTTCCTTCTTTTTTACTTGTATGTTCAGTATGATTAATATATTTAGAATTATGTGTGAGCATATAAATTAGATTTTTTATTCCATCTCCCAAAACATTTGAATTCCCAGTAGTAAAATCATTATATTTTGAATCTCACTAATCATTGACATGGTTCCTTCCGGTTCCAACTATTGACTAAAACAAAAAATCCTAACCTAAGAAACAATAATAATTATTGTAAACCACAAAATCAAGGAAATCACTTATGTTTAAATCCCTCATGATGTTTTGTATGGAGTATGTAAATTTTAAAATTCTAAATCCTGGGAGGATCAAATCAGGTGTACAACAAGGACTATTTCATGCAATACTTATTGATCGAGTTTAGATCAATATGGTAGTTTTGGTTTTTTTTAACTTGGTACATATATGCTCAAGGAACATCTATTTTTATAATCAATATAGAGATGTATTTCTAAAATAATACTCATTATGTCCTTTACCAAAATTATGTGAAATTTTCCTACACTTTGACTCATCATTATAGATATCCTTATATATTCCCATAAGGATCTCATTAAGGTTTTCGCATCCTAGTTTACAAAGGTTAACTAAAACACTTCTCTGATACCAACTATAGAAACTCAATATTAAAACACATGGATATTAAATCATTTTAGATGGATATTCAACACGTTTCAAAAATACATACTTGATTAACATAACAGTTTAGTATCTTTGTACACTGGTAAAAAAATATCTTTTAACTTGGTGAGAAGTCATTAAAGTATCCCATAAATATACTCCCCTTTAGTACTCATATATAATACTCTTATTCACAAAATATGGAAAGGAAACTTAATAAAGGGTGAGGTTAGATGCTTAGTAATAGAAAAAATGTGTTATTTTCACACAATAAGATAATAAGGGTATCAGAACATGATAATAACATTAGAAGATCAAACCCTACATATGTATGATCATAATTAAGAGTTGTGGAATAAATATTAGTATTTATTAAGACATGAATCATAATATAATCAGGAACATGAATAATTTGAGAATATAATAGGAATATGACATAGATTAGTGGCATACACATCATATTATAACATTGTGAACATGTATATATAGAAATATGTTCACTCATTAGATTAAGTACATAAAATTAGTCCCTTGCATAAACTTATGTATATGCATGCAGTTTTACACATAACATTGTGAACATGAAATCAATTTTAATAATAACATCATAGTACTTAGTTTTAGCTCCCTAGAATATAAACATAGTGCATTAAGACACACATGTTTCCCACTGTGGATTTGGACACACTTGTTTCCGATAGTGGATCAGGATACACTTGTTTCCCATTTTGGAATAGGATACAACTATTTCCCATTGTAGATCAGGACACACTTGTTTCCCATTTTGGATTAGGATGCACTTTTTCCCCATTATGGATCAAGCATGATAACTTTTTTCCCATCATTATCTCATGAGATATAAATATTTACCCAATTCAGTTGAAGTACATATAGGTCCCACCCATCACATAATTAAATTACACATACATGTACCAAAATATAATAAAAAATAATCAAATCAAGGCCCATAGAAAGATATGGGTTTCATAGACAACATATCATAACCCACAAAATGAAATGGGTATCATAAACATTTAAGAATACCGTAACCTATAGAAAAGAAATAGGTTTCATAATCATTTCATTATAGAATTATCCATGAAAGGAATAAGGCTTCATAAGCATTTTATCATTGTATAACCTAAGGAAGCGAAATGGGTTTCATAATCAACTTATCATCTTAAACATAAAAAAATCCAGGAAATAATAATAATGGTTTCCTTGGGTAATATCTCTAGTAAAGAATTAAATAAATTAAAATCTTTTTTCTTATATTGGTAAGTGTTTTTAAATATCACATGGAGAATTTCATAATGAAAATAACATTTCTTTCAAAATCATGTTTTTTAGACATAAATAAATTTCAATTTTTTTTCAAAACCACTTTTAAAATTTATAAATTAATATTTAAAAATAATTTAAAACATTTATTGAGGAAAATATACTTCCCCCTTTTCAAAAATATTTTTAGAAGATGAAATATTGTGAAAACCATTTTCTCTGAAAACAACCTTGAAAACATATAAAGGAATCCTTGAAAAAAAAATTGAATACTTAAAACATAAAGAATTAAAATCATTTTTCTGTTAAAATGAGATTAAAACATTGCATAAAAAATAAATAAATTTTTATAAAACATGGTTTTTCAATAATAAAATCTCCTACCAAATAAGGATATGAGGACAATTTTTCGTAAAAATAATTTATTAATTACATTGAATAAAATAGAGTAGAATAATAATACCAATACATGAAGATATCATTAAAATACATAGTAGAAGAAAAATTATTATAATTATCGATATATGGATCATAATATTTTCTCAATGGAAGAATAATCATAATCAATCCCAATAAACAATGAGATGAATGCAATATACTATTACCATTTTGATAGCTTTGAATCAAAATAACCATGAAATAATAAAATTCAATTAAAATTTAAATATAATAAAAATAATTATATTCATGATATAACATTTCAATGGTATGTATATACACCTTTTATAATAATATAGGTTCATAAAAAACATGGGTCTCAAAGATGGAAGATTTAGAAAAAATTACCTCACTAATTTGGTAACTTTTGAAATTTAAAACCCATAAAAGATATATCATAAAATGGATATGTAAATAATCATAAATTTAATTATAAAAATCATATAATACATTCATTCTAATTATATAAACCATTCAAAATGAACGAGTGCTGAATATGGCATAAGCCTTGTATAAATAAAAGTGAGTCTAGAAAACCTTAATTGCTTATCTTTTGAATCATGAGATACATAAAAGAATAACATCAATAAAAAAATTTAGTATTATGGAATAAATTAAATTCATAATATATCATGTAATATGGTATTATACACACCATAAAATAAGCATAATTTTTGAATGCATAAAATATCTCAAATAAATAAAAGTGAGACGAGAAAACCCTTACCTTATGTCTTGACTTTCTTTGTACACATTCAAAACTCCTAAATAATAAATATAATTTTAATATAAATCTTATAAATAACCATAATATTATATATCATATCTTATATTATTTTATTATAAATTTATATTACCAATTTGTCAACAATTTCATGCTCAAGTTATGTTTCAGGTAATAACAGCTTTGTTTTTTGTATATGTTTTTACTTTTTAATCATGATATTATTACCTAGATCATGATTTAATTATTTGAATAAATTAAAATATATATTTAAATATCATATGTATTAATTATATTAGTATTTATAATAATATATAAGATGTAAATATGAAATAGAATACATTGTACATGGAGATGGTAGGTTGTACGTACGCATAAACATTGTTTCTGTTTTCCTATTGTATTGAAAGAAAGAAAGTAAATGAAATATATATATATATATATATATATTATAATTTCAGTATAATTATTATTTCATAAATATATTATAAATTTTCTAAACCCATATTTATTACATTCCATGTAAATTGTGTGTGAAGCACGTCATTTTGAGGCGGCGGTAGTCCAAACATCCACAACCAAAGTTATTGTATTCCCAAAAAATGGAAAGCATGGATTTATGTGTTATATAAAAATTACAGAAGAATAAAGACATCATAATTATAATATATATCCTATGAAAATATTAGTTACATCATTATTCCCAACCATGAAAGGTGTTAATGGAAGAACGAACCTTATCAGCTCATGAGGCGGTAGTTCGTCATACAAACGAATAATAATTTTGTATCCCATTTGATATATGATTAGGTTATTTTAGATTAAAAAATTATCACAAAAACATATAATTATTTTGATTATACTTAAAAACTTATATAATAATTTAATAAGACTAATTTAAGGTGTTTATAAAGAAATAAAACAAATTTTCATGTTGAAGGATATTACCTCTTCTCTGGGTAATTCCTTTTGGTTATCACAAATAGACTAAATTGGTTTGCTTTATTCCCAAAGTGAGGATTATTGAATGATATTAGTGATGTTTTGTGATTTTTTTGTATAGGTTTGGTTGATAAAATGGGATTGATAGTTGTGAATAAGTGAGTGCGGTGAGTTCCCTTTTATAGTGGAGAAGTAGTGGCATTCTTGTAAATTTAAAAAGGTGAAAAAAATTGAGATGTCTCTCTTACATCATGTGAATCAAATATTCAGATTTTTTTATTAAAATGGATTTAATATTTAAATATTTCCATAAAATTTATTTTGGACACTTTTATAGGATATTTATCCCCTTAATTTAAAAATTAACCACTAAGTAAACTCGATTTTACTTTAATCATTCTAATTAACTATAATTACTTTCACTAACATTTTTTGGAAAACACTAAATCGACCACAATATAAATTATAAATTCATATTATTCAAAATATTTAATCCATTATTAAAAATTATAAACACAAAAGTGAAAAAAAATTAATATTAATCCCACGGACGGGACGATACAATTGGTTTTTAAAGCGAGAATGTTCAAAAGTTTGAAATGTTTTTATTTCTAATTACAATGTAAAATTTATTCTAATAGCATAAATTGTATTAATAGATTTATAATTGATATAAATACACTTTTATACAATTTTTTAAAATTATTTAATTATATAAATAAATTAGAAGAAAATAAAGTTTTGAAATAAAATTCAGTATTTTTCACTATTCATACAAAAAATGGAACTTCTCATAAAAATACCAAATATTTACTTGTAAATAGTTTTGAAATTATTAATTAAAAAATTAATTATATTTTATAAAAAATAATTTATAAAAGTTTCATAATTTATATTTAAAATAAACTCTCCATTAAAAGACGGGAAAATTTTCTTTTAGAAAAATATATATCTTTATGCATAAAATTGGTTTTGTTCTTATCTATTATATAGAGAACATATACTATTAAATTTAATTATTTTAATGAATATTGTATTTATATTTCATTAAAATAATTTATCAAAATTGTTTTAATTAATTTATTATGGTAAAAATATTTTTTATTGCATAAATTTAGTTTTCCTGAAAAATATTTCTTTTATTTTCAAAAGGGTTGAATTTTCATTTCTAGTTAATTGGTAAACAAATAATTATTCTTATATACATGTGTAAAAAAAATTTAATAATTTAATTAATATTATTCATAAATACCATTTGAACAGCTAGGTGAAACATATAATAATGTTTTAATAATATTATTAATAATACATTGTATTTTGGTAAAACTATGTCTTACAGGTAACACAAGTTATCGAAGGAACTCAGACATGTGTGTAACAAAATCCAAACGTAGTTTTGTGTGCACAAAAATCAAATCTAAGTGTTTTTTATAGTGTAATATCTACATGGTTTTTCATATGAAGAAATAATAAGTTGGTTATTTTATATAACACAAGCTATATTCATTGTTGCATGAAATGAAAAATATCAAATAGTTTAAATTAATTAAAAAATTTATATTTCACAAAATTTTGGGATTTTCCATATTACCACCCTTAAAATGAATTTATCCATTGAAATTAATCTGGGTTATCAATTATTTAATACTTAAAAGTTCATTTCATAGAAATCGACATCATAAAAATGAATACTAAAACATCCTTCAAAAAATAAAGTTGTAACCCTAATGGTTACCCAAAGTAAATAATAACTTGGTTTCTAGATAGGAGAAAATCGGTAGGCAGTGAATATTGTACATGGAATAAAAGTTTAAAAAATTATAGTTTGTGATAAATATCATTAATCACAAGAAAGTGAATGATTAATGGAATGTTAAGGGCCTCAAAACCATAAATATGTGAGGATTTATAAGACTATCAGTTCAATATAAATAAAGGAAATATGGTAAATAATTTCTAAAATCCTTTTACTAGAGTTAAAGAATTTTTTACAAGAAGATATACTTATTTGGTTTCATTCCATTCCATATGCACAATTTCACCCTTTGGTTATGCCTTGAGGAATTCCCACTTCATCTCCTACTCCAGGGAATGATTTTTAATTTTTGATTCCTAAAGAACTAAAAAATCATGAAATACATAAATAGAATGATAATACATTCCTTTTATCTTTAGTTAACATTAATGAAAAATGGTTATCATGGGTTATCCAATATTCATAATTCCCAATATGGAAAGACAATACTTTCATTTCTTAAACCTCATCCAAAGCTTAACATAAACTATTCGATAAATAGTTAACATTATAACCCATACAAAATTTAAAAAATAAAAAATATAGAAATTAATTAACTAAATTTATTAAATAATATTAACATTAATCCCTATATATCATAAAATATCTCTTGGTTGTCACATTTCAAACATGTGAATACCTTTATCCTGTATTTTATTGAAACATGGTAATAACTTAAATATCTATAAAATATTTTTAAAAACATGCATGCTTTATTATTTAATTTTTTTTGATATATTAATTAAATGAAAAAAAAATGTTTTAAACTTCATCCATGATAGCATTGACTACTTATATAAAAAATTAATAATTAGTTATAGGGTAATCAATAATATAAAATTTAATTTATCAATATCAATCATCTCTTTATCAAAGCTAAACACAATTTTCTCAACATCATAGAAACAGTAAGGGTTACCTTACCTTAATCAAAATATCACCATTCCATTTCATCACATTCTTATTTCATCATCATTCTTAAAAATATATATTTTTTCAAATCCTTAACAGATAACATATACTTCAAGATTCATATTGCATAATTCTGGAATTACTATACATATACACTTTAATCATCCAACTTTATTCATAAACCATTACATAAGCTTCTCCACATAATTAATTAATACCCCTTTCCTAAAATAAGAAATAGGAATTATTTATTAAGGTTCTTCAAAGTCAATTTAATCATGTTTTTATGTTTAATTTAAACAATACTATTAGAATATCATGTACCTTTCACATGTCATTTGCGGTCTCCTTATCTTCAGTAGTATAACCAATACTCATACCACCTACACAATCAACTTCATGATATTTACACATATGAAATCCATTTTTATAATTCTCATACTTTCCATATATAAAACAGTTCAAAATAACCCAGTTCCTTTCAGTTCCCACTATTGACTAGGACCAGAAAGCATAGTGTGAGTAAAACTTATCATAGAAGAAAACCACATAATCATAAAAACTTAACTATAGGTTTCTTCAATTATGAACCTTGATTTTAAATATATGAACCCTTAGTATTATCCTTAGATATATCCTCAGACATGTCTTAAGAAATATCCCTAGGGAAATCACAGTACTTTTATCATCCCAGTTTCCAAAGGTTGACTAAACATTTCCTTTGATACCAACTACAGTGACCTAGGATTAACATACATAGATATTACATCATTTTAGACTAATATTTATAAAATTAAAAAAATGCATGAGATATATAATAGTTTTTTTTGGAAACATGGAACAAAATATCTTCTAACCAGGTGAATGTTCTCCAAAGTCTCCACAATGATCTTCTCCTTTAGTACTCTTACTTAAAAATTTCTTTATAACCTGGAAAATAGAAACATATAAAAGGGTGGGATCAAATTCTCAGTAAGGTAAAAAGAGTATATATAATTATAATCATGAGAATATGTGTATGAGAACATGTATATAACATTATAAGATCATACCCTATGTAATAATAATCATATTTAAGAGTCATGGCACAAAGATTAGCAATTGACAAGACATGAATCATAATATAATCAAGTACATGAACCATGTGATACTATCATAGGCATAAGGCATATATTTTAGGTGTAAACATCATCTTATAAATTTTTAATATGTATAATTAGAAATAGGTTCACTCATTAAGTTAACGATATGAAATTAGGCTATCTCATAAACATGTGGACATGAAACCTAGTCTACGCATAATTATGTGAACACGTAATCAGGTTCACAAAAAATATAATATTAGTCATGCTTCACTCCCAAGACTAAAAATAGTTGATTAGACATGCCTATTTCTCACTGTGCATCATGACATGCATGTTTTCCACTGTGGATCAGGACACATCTGTTTCCCAATTTAGATTAGGACAAACCTTTTTCCCATTATGGACCAAGACACACATGTTTCCCATTTTTCATCAAGACACACCATTTTCCCATTGTGGATCAATCCCTTTGACATTTTTCTCATCATTATCTCATGATATATAAATCTTTACACAATGAATTAGTGGGATATATAGGTCACACCCATCACATAATGAAATCATACATACATGTGACACGGAAAAATAAAAAATTCACCATATTAAGACCCATAAAATGGTATGTATTTCATAAAAATAATATCACACTAATACAAAAACTTTTTTTGCTTCGTTTTTTTTTCTTTTTAACGTCGATATTTTAGCAATGTTATTGTGAGTGATGTTAAATATATGATTTTTTACATCGGTTATTTAACAAACGATGCTAAAATTGGGTTTTTATGGTTTTTAACTTCGTTTTTTAAAGAAACGATGTGAAAGACCATTTGGAAATGATGTTAAGAAGCCATTATTTACGTCGGTTTTTTTAAATCCAACGTTAAAGGACATTTTTTACATCAGTTATTTAAAAACCAATGTTAAAAGTAAATTTTAATGTTTGTTTTTAAATAAACTATGTAAATTTTTTTTACCATATTGTATATAATTTCCTATACTTTTATTTGACAGGACGTAGAGCTAAAATGGAGTTATGGATCAAATATTATAACCATCAAAAGTTTGATATTTTTTTCAGGGAAAGATTGAACGAGCCAACTATAGCTTCATCTTAGAAGGAATTTTTGAATCTTTAGAAGGATTTATAGTTTTACCATGATATAAAGAAGTATCTGTCATTATAAAAAATAATCATTAAATGGTATATCAATTAAGGAAACTACTCATATAAAATATAAATCATAGGAAAATAATTACAAATACCTTGACAAGATCACAAAAATAAGAAATAGTGGATTCACTTGGAAGATCAAACAAGTTGAGTCGGTGGAATAATGATGGTTGAAGGAAATGATCATAAAATGGTATATCAATTAAGAAAACAATTCATTAAAACAATAAATCATGGATAAATGATTAAATATTCCTTGACGAGATCATGGAAAGAAGAAATAATTTATTCCCGTTGATGATCAAACGAGTCGAGTTGGGGGAATGATAATAGTTGAAATAATTGATCGTTAAATTAGGACATGTGTATAATGGACCCATATAATTGAGATGATAAGAGAAAAGGTGGTATCAAAAATTTTAGGAGGCAATTCAGAATTTCAATGTCGTGATGTAAAAAAAATGAAATTTCGCATTCGCGGGATATAAAAACTATGTTTCACGTTGGTTTTATGATAACTGATGTGAAAATATATTAAAATTTTCACATATTTTTCATGTCGGTTATTATAAATATGATGTGAAAAATCAATCTTCATCACTTTTTCATGTCAGTTATTAAATAACTGACGTGAAAAATTGATTTTCATGACTTTTTCACATCGGTTATTTAATAAATGATGTTAAAAAGTATTTTTCACACCAATTATTAAATAACTGATGTGAAAAAAGTTAATAAACATGTATTTTGTTTCCCAATCATTAATTTGATAGGTCACAGACCTCAAACAGAGTTATGGATAAAAAGTTATGCCCTTAAGAAGTTAGCCTTACCTAAGACTTCATTTACAGATGATCAACTTCTGAAGGCCATAATTTTTAATCCGTAACTCCATTTGAGCTCCATGACCTGTCAAATTAATCTTGGGAAATGAACTACAAGTTTGTAAATTTTTAAAGTTGGTTAATAAATAAATAACATGAAAAAATAACTTTTAACATTGGTTATTAAAAAACTGATGTGAAAAAGTCATGAAAAGTGATTTTTCACATCAGTTATTTAATAACTGATGTGAAAAAGTGATGAAGATTGATTTTTCAAGTCATTTTATAATAACAGACGTGAAAAATAAGTTAAAATTTTAATATCTAATAGAAATGGAATTTTCACATCAGTTATTTAATAATCTATGTGGAAAAGTGATGTATATTAATTTTTCACGTCGATTATATAATAACCGATGTGAAAAATCAGAGAAATGTATTTTTACATCAGTTATATAATAACCAACGTGAAAAATCAATTTTCATATATTTTCACATCGATTCTAAAAAACTGACGTTAAAAAAAAGGCGACGTTAAAAATAGTTCTCTTACTAGTGTCGTAACCCATGAAATGAAATGGGTATCATAAATATTTCTTCGTACTATAACCTATGGAAAAGAAATGGTTTCATAATCATTTCATCATATAATGACCCATGAATGGAAGTAGGTTTCATATGTTTTTATCATTGTATAACCAGTGGATGTGAAATAGGTTCCATAAACAACTTTAAATATTAAACATAAACCATTCAGAGAAATAATTATAATAGTTTCCTTAGATAATATTTCTTTTAAATCAATAAATATTTCATATGGATTTATCTGCTATGAATAAATATTTTTAAAGATAACTTGGAGCATTTATTAAGAAAAATAACCTTTCCTTGAAAATTAGTTTTTTGGATGTAATGTATTTTAAAAATTATTTTACTTGAAAATTACATTTAAAACATATAAATTATGCCTTAAAAATAATTTAAAAGATTTCTTGAGTAAAATATCCCTCCCTCTTTGATTTTTTTTAAAGATTAAAAATTTTGCGAACAATTTTCTTCTAAAACAACATTGAAAAATATAAAGGAAGAATTTAAAAACATTTTCAACACTTTAAAACATAAAACAAAAATTAAATCATTTCCCATGAAATTGAACATAAAATATAACTTAAAAACACTTTTGAAAAAATATTTAGAAATCATGGTTTTTTAATAAAACAAATTTATGATCGAATAGAAAAATAAGGTCATATCATCTTAAAAACACTTTATTAATTATATTAAGTACCAAAGTGTGTAAAAATGGTACCAATACAAGTATATATCATAAAACCCCATATGATATGAAAAATAATAAGAATTCATGAGATATTGATCATAATATTTCATCAATGAAAGAATAATCATAAAAAATGCACATAAACAATGAAATTGTAGCAATAAAATCTTTCCATTTTGGTAACATTGAATCAAAATACCAAAGAAATAATAACATTAAATTAATATTAAAATATCATAAAAATAATTAGAATCATGATATAACATTCCAAAAAATGTAGTATATACACCTCATAAAAGAATATAGTTGTATAACAAAACATGTATCTCGAAGAAGGCAATTTGAGACAAAATTACCTTATTGATTTTGTAACATTTAAACCATAAAAACCATGAAAGATAAATCATAAAAGGGATATGTAAATACTCATTAATTTAAGGATAAAAATCATTTATTACTTTCATGGGAATTATATACACCACACAAAAGAAATGTGTGTTGAATATGGAAAAAGTCTTGTAGAAATTAAAGTGAGACTAAAAAACTCTTACTACTTGAGTAACTTTTTGATTGTGAGATCCAAAAAATAATAAAAACAATGACACATTAAATATGATTAAATTAATTATATACCAAGTCATAGATAAGTATAAAATCCATACAACTATAATTAGTGGTGAATGTAGTATATATCTCATAGAAATAAAAGTGACACATGAAAACCCATACCTTAAGACTTTACATTCTTTGTACTCATTAAAACCTCCAGTATAATAAAAATAATTTTGTTATAAATCTTAAAAATAACCATATTATTTTATATAATACCATATATTATTTTATTATGTCTTTATATTACCTTTTTATTTAATATTTCATTTTAATGATACGTTTTCGGTAATAACTGCTTTGTTTTTTGTCTATGTTTTCACTTGTTATTCTTGATACTCTTACATAGATAATGATTTACTTATTTTCATAATACAAAAAATGATTTAAATTTAAAATATATTCATTATATAATTATATATAACAATTTATAAAATATTGAAATATTAAATGGAATGCATTGTTCCTAAAGACGGTAGGTCGTACGTATGCTTGAATGTTGTTTCTGTTATCCTGTCATATTAAAAGAAAGATAAAATCAGAAATATATATATATATATATATATATTATCAATGAAATAGAATTATTACATCCTATATATCCTATATTTTTACTAAAACCATCCTTAAAATATTTCATGTAAAGTGTGAATAAATCACATCGCTTTGAGGAGCCGCTAGTCCACACGTCCACCAATGAAGTTATCATATTCCCACAAAATGGAAAGCATAATGGTGTGTTATATAATAACTCAAAATAATAATAAAATAATAAATATAAAATATATCATATTAAGATATTAATTCCTTTGTTATTATTAACCTTGAAAGATGGTAATGGAATAATGAACGACATCAGGTCACGAGGTGGTAGTCTGACTTACACACGAACGATGATTGTGAATCCTATTTTATGGATGTTTGTTTGAATGTAGGTAATAAAATTATAATAAAAAATTAATTATATTCTCAATAATGTGGTTTTTATATAATCATGGAACAATAATAATTAAGATGGTGGAGAAAGAAATATAAAAAAAAAGTGATTTTGAAGGAATTTACCTCTTCTTTAGGTAATTCCTTTTTGTTTTCACCAAAATACTAACTTGGTTTTATTTTTTCCAAAAGTGAGGCTTAAAATATGAGTTGAGGTAAGTTTTTAAATTATTTTGGTAGGGTTTTAATGAGAAATATTTCTTGAGAGGTGTGAATAATTGAGGTGTTTAATGCCCTTTTATAGTGGAGGAGGAGTGACATTCATGTAAATATAAAATGGTAAACATTATTGAGAGGTATCTCTTACATTATGTGCCTCCAATACGGTTACATGTTAAATAAAATGTATTTTATGATCTAAATATGAATATAAAATATTTTTTTTTCTTTTTTCTTGGTTATTTGGCCCCTTAAGATAAAGTTTAACCACTAAGTAAACAGGTTTTTACCTTAATTGCTGTAATTAATTTCCATTACTTCAACTAATATTTTTGGTCAAAACATATTTAGCCTTACTATAAATTATAAATTTTTATGATTACAAATATTAAATCCATTTCTTCCAAATTCTAAAAACATATGAGGAATAAATTAATTTGAACATAATCCTGCATACGGGATGAGACAACATGTTTTTAAAGTAAAAATGTTCAAAATTTTGAAATGTTTCTAAATATAAAATCAATTTTAAATTGATTAAAATGATATAAATGATCTTAATATATATATAATTGATTTAAATATTATTTAATACTAATTTAATATATAATTTAACTATATAAATAAATTGTATGAAAATTTTGTTTTGAATTAAAATTCGGTATTTTTTCACTATTCATCCAAAAATGAAACTTCATATAAAATTAAAAACATACACCCTATGAAAATTTTGAAGTTACTATTTCAAAAATTAAGTTAATTTTATCTAATATAATTTATAAAACTTTAAAAAAATTATTTTAAAGGTGGTAAAATTACCTTTTAGAAAAATATATATCTTTATACGTAAAATTAGATTTTATTCTTATCTGTTGTCTGGAAAAAAAATATAAACATTAATTAGTTAACTAAATATATATATATATATATATTTAATTTAATTTATTAAAATTGTTTTAATTGATTTATTGAGCTAAAATGTGTTTGATTTAATTAATATAGTTTTCCAGTAAAAAAATTACTTTTTTTTCAAAATGGTCTTATTTCATTTCTAGTTAACTGGTAAAAAAATAATTATTTTCCATGCATGGGTAAGCCATATTTTAATAATTTAATTAATATTATTCAGAACTATCATGTTCAACTTCTTAGTGACAACTATAAAAATACTTTAATAATAATATTAAAAGTACATTGTAGTTTGGTAAAACTAGGTTGTGCGTGGAACCCAAGCTATCGAAGGAAATCAACATTCTATGTAACACAACCCAAACATAGTGTTGTGTGTTCTTAAATCTAATTTAATTGTTGACTTTATTTTAATATTGAAATGATATTTCTTATAAAGAATGAATAAATTGGTTCTTTATATAACACAACCAATATTCAATGTTGTGTGAAATAAAAATTATCAAATTGTTTAAATTAATTAAAAAATATATATATTAAAAAATCATAGGGTGTTACATTAACTGTATAAACCTTGAATTTTAATACATGTTAATTACATAATTTTTAAATAATATTTATTTTATTACTTAAATACATGCCTGAGAACATAAATTGTTTTGTGCCTTTAGATACAAGGAAAGAAAAACACTGATCCATTTGTGAGTTACGTCATCTCCCATAATATTCAACATAACTATCACCTTTCTTAGAAATATCATATAAAATAAATATCTTTATAACCTAGGAAACATAAATAATAATAAAGGGTGAGCTTAGATTTTCATTAAGGATAAATAAGGGAGATACATAAACATAACATGAACATAATGGTATGAGAACCTGAGCATATGATGTGAATAACATACACTACACATCAAAGATCATAATAATTATTCATAGAATAAATATTGATAGTTTATAAGACATTATTCATAAGAAAATTGAATAACATAGGCCACAACAGCCTAATACATTGAATTTTTGGCATATGCATAAGTATATAAAATCATTTCCATAATAGTTTAGGCTTACTTCTAAGACCACCATAGTGGAAAAAGTCCATTAATGGACTGAGTTCACTCCCAATTCCAACCCTATATTACTGAACATATTTCACTTCTTGTTAAATATATGTCTTATTGAAACAATTTTACTCCCCATTCCAGTCTGATCTATCTCATGATATGTAAATCTTTACCCAATGTATTGAAGTGAGATATATGTCACACTCATCACATAATAAAATCATACATATATGTTCCACAATATCATAAAAATTAATCATATCATAACCCATGAAATAAAATTTTTATCATATATATTTAATCATATCATGACCTATGGAAAAGAAATAGGTTTCATAATCATTTCACTATTGCATTACAAGTGGAAATAATCATTTTTCATAAGTATTTTATCATTGTATAACCTATGGAAGAAAAATAGGTTTCATAAACATCATTCTATCAAAATAAAAATAATTTGGAGAAATAATATAAATTTTATACTTTTATAATATCCACAGTAAGGCTTGGGTAAAACCAATTACTTCCATCTCAATTGGAAAATAATATTGAAATATCTTTTAAAACATCTCTTGAGGAAAATATCACTTCCTATTTGAAAAAATATTTTTAAAATATGAAACATTTTAAAACCATTTTATTTGAAGATAAAATTGAAAAATTATTAATGGAGCTTCAATGAAATTATGAGGTCTAAAAAATCCATTTATTCTATACATATTAAAACAATTATTCTTTTCAAATTTTTAGTAAAATCCAAACAAGAATTATTTTGGAAAAAATCATGAATATAATTTTCAAAACACTTTTTATAAATAAAAAATGTATATGAATATATTTTAAAATCATAATGTTGTAATAAATCATTTTTTAAAATAGTTTTATAAAGCATGTTTTTTAAGAAAATAGATTTCAAACCGAAGAGAGAAATAAATCTGGATTTTCATAAAATAATCTTACTTATATTAAGTACTGAATAGTGGGAAATGGTTTAGTTACATGAATATATCATGAAATTATAGAATATAATAAAATTCATGATAATTAATTAGATTTGGATTATAATATTTCAACATTTGAGACTTAATCATAATCAATCCTGATAAAAGATGAGATTGTACCATGAAATATTTACCACTTTGGAAAGGTTGATTCACAATCCCTATAGAGGAATAATATATAAAGAAAATTAAAATATCATAAGTATGATTAAATTCACTATATTACATTTCAAATGGATTGATAAAGTCTTCGTGAAGAAATATAGGTGCATAACATAATGTACATCTCAAATAAGGAAAATTTAGAAAAATTATCTTACCTTGAGTATCGACTTTTGTCGTACTTGTTAAAAACTCTTGTATAATAAATATAAGTTTATTATAAATCTATCATAGAACTATATTCATATATATATATTACCATAAATTATTTTATTATGAATTTATATTATCCATTTATTTATAATTCTTTGTTAAATATATGCTTCTAGGTAATAACAGCTTTGTTTTTCATATATTTTTTTAACTTTTTATTCTTTGTTCTCTTACATAGATCATGATTTAAAAATATAAATAATATAAACCATGATATAAATATCATATATATTCAGTATATTTATAATTATATTAATCCATAAAATTTATTGATAAGAAATGAAATACATTGTTCATGGAGACGATAGGACGTATTTATGCATGAATGTTGTTTCCATTTTATTATAAAATGGAAAAAAGAAAATAAAATGGTATATATACATATATTATCATTAAAGTGTCATTTTTATTTCATATATATCTCATATATCTATTAATACCATTTCTTAAACATTCCATTTAAATCATGAAAAATCACATTGCTTCATGAGGCAGTAGTCTGCGGTACACCCGAATGACGTTATTGTATTCACATTAAATTTGAAAGATGAATGTATGTGTAATATAATGATTACATAACATTAAAAACATAATAAATATCATTTTTATAAGATATAACTATTTTTTAAATAATTATTCCCAACCTTTAAATGTAGCAATGTAAAAAATGAATGACATCGATTCCTGAGGTGGTAGTTCGTTGTTCACATGAATAGTGATTTTGTAACCCATTTGATCGAAGTGGTTGTGGGTGTAGGTTATGGAATTAACATAAATACATATTATTACATTAATTATACTATGGATATTATATAATCATGATATAAAAATACTTGAATAGTATTTAGGAATAAGTAAAACAAAAATATTTGTAGATAAATGGTACCTTTTCTTCAGGTATCTCCTTTTTTTTGCACAAAACTAATTACATTATTAGATTTCTTCCCAATGTAAGTATTATAATATGGGATGAGGGAATTTTATAAGTTATTTAGTCAGGTATTTTTTGAACAAGTTTTTTAAGGTGTTAAGATAGGGGAGATGTGGTGGAATTTTATAAGGGAGGTGAGTGGCACTTTTGTAATTTTTTGAATGAGTGAATTCCACCCACATTGTTTCCTTGTCATGTGGATACAATAATGGATGAGTCTAGATACTATAAGGTTTAACGTCAAAATATGTTCTTCGCCTCCCAGTGATGACGGCGGCCGTAGCGTCGGTCCCTCCTCTCTTGGCGGAGGAGGGACCGCCAACATCTGACAGGAGAGCAGATCCTTCCTTCCGTCCCTTCTCTAATACATATTTCCTTCCTCACTTTATAAAAGCCTCAAAAATCACTAAAGTCATGGATATAATCTAGGTCCTTCCTAATATACATATTTCATCATCAGAGTTTTTGGAAACCACCATGCTCTTAATCCTCACTCTGGTTTCTCGGTTTAGGCAGAGGAGGCCTTCAGTTGATACCTTAGATAGGTTCATTTATTTTCTCATGGGATCTTACAGAGAGGGAGACCATAGGTTTTCCCAATAATAAGAATATAATGATCCTATTTTCCTTTGAGGATAACCTTATCAAATCCTGGTCAAGTGCCCCTTATAGCTGCAATGGATTTTGATTCTTCTGGTTTGGTTGGTATTTTAATTTCCACATGAACTGTGATCCTCCTTCCTATTTAGTTTGGGTAATTTTTCAAAACCTTCCTTTTCCGTTTCAGAATACTTCCATTATTAGGATGATTGGAAACCTATTTTTTAGATTTTTATGCTCTGATATTCATACTGTGGTCGTTTTCCATCCTGTGAATCCACAGGTTTGTGAGAAACTAGAACTGTTTATAACTCCGTTTGAATTTGTCTAGATTTCAATCGGTGATGAGTATAGATGTAAACAATGTGTGGGGTATAAAAATTGAACCAACTTCTAGTCCACCTACAAGCATCTGGGTCACTCTATAGAGGTTATTATACATTTGTTAGCAATGATGAGTGGTAGGGGAAATGGTAGTGACTCTGTTCATTGTGTAAATTATCGGGCCACACGATGAAGTTTTGTCATCGGGAAAACCAGCTTGGGGGAAGAACAGAGGATGGTGGAAATGGTAAGGCTTTAGAGGGTCATTATAAGGATGGCCTAGAACAAACATACGAGGGTATATATGGGAGAGGTTAGGGATCTCATGGGTCACGAACAAAGGAGGCGGAACAACCCGAAGGTTCTCTAATGGTCTGCATTACGTAGGTTGAGAGGACATCTGAACCTGATTTTTGTGATGAAAGCCTTAGTATCCTATGGAAATCCATTAGTGTCTGAGGTGTTACGTAGGCTGAAGCTAGATCTGGATGGACATTCCGTGCTAAAGGGTAATGGTCTGGTCCTACATGAGGATTACCAAATGGCTAACATATACATGGATCATATTTCAGATGGAGAGAAGGTGGACTTGACTACCTTGGATTTTGATGAGCTAGGTTTGGGTAGTGTTGATATGTGTAAGGGGGAAGAGGATCATCACAGATGAGTACATTCTAAATAGTTGGAAGGAAGGGGGTTTGGTCAGGATTCGGAAACTAGTTTTATTGTGAAACATTTTTGAAAGTCTCTCAGAGGATGATATGGGTTCGGTATCTATTTTTCTAGGAAAGGGAGAAGGGTTTGGTTCTGAGGTAACCAATGGGATTGAGCACAGGCACTCGATAGATAATTTTTCAAGCCCGAAGAGCAAAAGGGGTCTTAGGAGAAGGAATGGGAGGAAGGATTACTCCTTGTTACCTCCACCTTTGGAGACTTTCTCTACAGAGTAGAAGAACGATAAGAAGATGTTTATGGGGACCCTAAGGCATCAGAGGTCCTGGGAAAAAGGTGATCAACCCTTTTTTCCTCTCTTAAGCTCCAAAGATGAAGGGATTGAACAGGTCTTTCTGGTCAATGAAAATGAGGATAAGGTATCTAAAATGATGGGAATACCTCTAATTGTGTCTCTCACTAAAGATAAATGTTCATGGATTGAAAAAAATGACCTAATTATGGTAGGGGGTTTCAAAAAATTAAATATCAGTTTTGAGGAGTACATTTAGGTTTAGGACCAGCTAGATTTTGGGTTTGAGTGGCTGTTATGGGATGTAGCTGACTTACAGGTTTCATCCTTATCCTAGAAATTATTCAGGGATATGTAATTGGAAAATATAAAGTTTCTTTTCAATGAATATGTTTAATTTGGTGATTATGATGGTTGGTTTGAAAGGATTTTTTGGGTGAGTTGTGCAAGCCTTTGGACCTCCGTGTTGTTCACTTTTGTAGTGAACCAGCACACTACATGGACCTACTCTAGAAGGGGATCAGATCATGAATTATTCATTGGTACCAGACTTTTGGATCTGGATGCTTGAGAGGTTGCAGTTTCTCCACTGGTTTCATCCTTGTGCACTTCTGCACGGGGCTGCTCGCTGAAGGGAGGTGCTTCAGTGAGGGCTTTTTGACAAGGCACAATTGCTGGGTTGCGGGAGGCCTGGTGGTTTTATCTAGTTTTATTACTGATTTGGTTATTTTTTTTGTTGTATTTTTGCTTTTATGGTTTCTAAATTTTTCTTTAAGAAGTTTTTTTTAAAATAAAAAAGTAATTTCCAGTTAGTATTCGATGTCTAACTGCTAAGTAATATTGTATTTATCTTAATCACTGTAATTAACTTTAATTAATTTCACTAATAATTTTGGTAAAAATTTGAGTTGGACTCATTATAAATTATGAATTATTATTATTCTAAATATAGAATCCATTTTTTAAAATTTATTTCACATTTTTAGTAGAAATTAATTTAAACTTAATCTTATAGACATGTCAAGAAATCAAGTTTTAGAAGAGAAAAAGTTCAAAAGTTTAAAAACATTTAATATTAAATTTCAAGATGAATTGATTAAATGGAAAAAAATTTATTAATAGATTTATAATTTAATTAAATATACTTTAAAACCAACTTAAAATATACATTAACTCTATAAATAAATTCATAAAAAATGTGGTTTTCAATTAAAATTTATAATTTTTCACTATTTATAAAAAATTAAACCTTTCATAATTATAAAAAAAATAACAATATTCTAATTTTGAAATTATTAATTTTAAAATGACGTTTTTATCAAAATAATTTTATAAAATTTTCGAAATACAAAAAAGTAGTTTTTGGGAAAATAGTATTTTAAATAGATTTACCCCTTATAAAAATAATATTCATTTTATTATCAATATGTTTTCATTATATAAAACGATTATATTTAAAAATTAATTATTACAATTCATACTACTAAGTTTAATGGTTAGGTTATAGCAGTTGGGTTTAAATAACTACATTAATAATATATCATTGTTTTGTTAAAACTTAATTTTGTGTGTAATGCAAGTTAAGAGGTTGTTGCGTGTACTAAAAGATTTACATGTTGTTGTGTATATTGAAAGATTTAATTTTTATAGTATTCAATGAAATCCATCAATGAAATTTAATTTATTTGGAAAAAATACAAAAAAAAATCATGATGTTACACTGCCAAATGATTGTAAAATATTTACCACCACTAGAAAATATATAATAAGATATATATATATATATATATATATATTAAGAATTAGTCATTGAACATTGGGCCTCACTTAATCTATTAATAATTTGAAACTCCCTCATCTAATAAAAGTAATAATATTGTTATTTCTTTGAAGAGTGTATTTGTTTTAGAAAATATAAATACCAATAAATAAATTAATATTTTTTAAATGATATATAGTGTATCATTTATGTTACTAAGCACTTAAATCTACCCAACCAACATCCTCGATAGTTACTGAAACTTGAATAATAAATATTTATTATTCAATTGATAAATCAATAAATATTATATTCATTTTCTTAAAAATAAATATTTATTTAATGTTCACATAACTATATAAATAAATAATTTTTGTTACCATGAAAATAAAAAAATATAAATAAATATTAAATTTAATGGTCAAGAGAATGAATATATATTTAATTATTTAATTCACAAATAATTAGTGAATTAATAAATATTATTAGAGAATCATGAAAAAAATATAATTTCTAGATCTAAAGAATAATATTTATTCCAACTATTAAATGAAAATAGTATTTAACTAGCATCAATCGATATACTATGTGTGTTACCCTCTAGGTGACTTCCATAGAGGCTTTAGGTAGGCTTACCAAAAGTCCAATATCAGCATCTAGAAACACATAAATACGCCAATGGAGGAGGATGTTAATGTTATTATTATAACAACCACGTATAAATAATAACTATATAATATAATATGTTTTTTAATATATCATATCAAGTAGGTTTCATACTCATTATATAGATATATATAGTCGATATATCATTCTTTGACATCCTGAAATGAACTCATCAATCACCATACCGTGGGATTTAGTTTTGTAATTTGATTTCAATAAAAGGGATAAGATATCAACTTCCTTAAATGGAAGGGAAAAATAATTTATTTAGTTATTCATTAATTTTATATCACTCATGATACATCCTATATATCATACTTTTTAATGAATATTTTTTATCAAACTTTTGATACATACACCAAAGTATATGAATCAGTATATGCATTAATAATAATAACAGGTTTAAAGATCATTACAATATTTAACATATAGGAATATCCAATTATATAGAAACATGTGTAATTCTTACTTGTAGATCCATTCTAATAATCTCTCATATTGAAATATAATTTTCTTATGAGTATGAACCTCTTTACATTCAAAAATAACTTTTTCCTATAATATTATCTTATCCTAACTATATGACATAAGTTTTAGAATATCATCATAACACATCAAGGTTATCAACATAGCAGGGAACTGTTATAACCTTTTAATATGAAAGCTACTCTAAGACATTAGCATATTAATTTTATGCATAAGAAAGCTAATATGTGATAACACATTTATTAATATTCAATTATTTAAATATAAAAATTAGTAATATAAAGTATAAATAAGTCATTTCTATGAAACCAACTCCAATAGACTCCCACTTTCACTAGATCCAACTAATAACAACTTTTAGTTTATTATCTTTCACATGATTTTCATGCTTCAGATGAGTAGGGCCTTCAGTAAATGGGTTCACCGCATTTTATTTTATAAAATTATTCTTAATTATAACTCATATCTATCAAGAAAATATCTCAAAATATGATTCTTCTATAGTATACAGTTCATCCACTAATATGACCATAGCTCTTTAAAAAGAGTCTTTGAAATAGTATTATCACAGTATAGTGTGATAGGATAATTAATTATTGGAAACACATCTTGATATTAGATTATTTTTCATTTCAAAATTGATTTTATTGCTAAATTATAAGCTATTATAAATTTATACTATATTAAAGAATCAGTGACTGTTATTTTCTTTTAAGTCTTATATCTCATATCTCTTCCAATAAGTGTGAATAGATATCTCAATTGTGGTTCTAGATAATCCTGGTTTATTTGGAAACTAGAATCTATATATCCCTAATGGAGTAGCTTCTTATCTTATATAAAAAATAGTAATATATCCTAATCATTCCTATAATACAATTATCTCATTTACAATTAGTAATATATCATCAATACATACTCTTTGGAAAACAATCACACTCCCACTAAACCATTTGTAGATACAAGTATCACATTCATTAATTAGGAAATCAAATTCCCTTATGTAATCATCAAATATAATTTTCTTTTTCCTACCAATGTTTTTTACATCCATTAGAGGATCTAAAAAAAATAAATACATGTTTTTATCACATGGAATCCAATTCCTTAATTTTTGGATTCTTTCAATTTGGAATCTTTTATTCAACTAATTTCTTCCTTGTAGAATATAGGTTGATTATTATCAACTAATAATGAGTCACTGACATCTATGATGAAAAAACTATATCTTTATAGTTCTATAACATTTATATTACTCCTATATAGTTCTTGTATCTTTAGAATGTCCTCTTCCATGGAGAGTTTTGGAATATGTTCCTATACAAACACTTTTGTTTCTTGATCCCAAAGCTCAATGAAGTCAATCTCACTCCCACTTTCTATTTTGGATATATGAACCCTCTCAAAAAAGATGGGATATATTTTTACCACAATATTTTCTTCTAAGGGTTCATAAAGGTAATATCCTTTAGTTTCCTTAAACTATCCTATAAATATACACTTAGTCAATAGGGTAAAATTCTATTACTTGAAATAGCCTTCAAAAATTCAAATCCACATACACATATATATGACCACACAGATTTACTTTCTTACAAAATTTCATATAGAATACAATTTTATGCTTGATTTTTCATTCAATTTTGTATTCGCATCATTTTCTATAATGCATATCCCAAATAGAATAATAGAATAATTTCTTGACTCATCAAAGAACTCATGTTTTCTAACAAGGTGTGGTTACTTGTTTCACTTACACCATTCCATTATCATGTATAAGGAAAAGTGAGTTTAGATAAGATCCCATAATTTTTTTTAAAATAATAGAACCAAAGATAAGATCCCAAACTCATTTTTAAGTTCGATGAATTAATAGTTTAGATATTATTCTCTATAGTATGACTAGTGTATCTTTATCTTCTTACAAAGTTGATTCTAAAATGTATTCTTATATTTAATTAATTTCTCAATGAATATAAATTATAATTGTTCATGTATAAAAATCAATATCTTGACATCTTACCCCTCCTCATTAGATTTTTAAGAGGTAGTGGTTTTACTAGGCCTTAGGTGACATCCCCAAGACACCAAAGTACATAAATAAATATCATGGTACTCATGGATAATTTGGGGATGGTTTTCCCTTTTAATATAAAACATCCAAACTATAATAACAAAAAAATAAACAAACTCTATATGATGCATGAGAAAAAAACTACAACTCAATAAGGCCAACAACTATATCCTAGTACAAGAGGAAACCAAGTGATATAGAAAAAAGGGATAAAAAGTCAACAAAACACAAATACACTAGATGCATAAAACCAAAAACTCCCAACATGCACTAAGATTCATCTTGATAGGCCATAACCATGGTATCAAGAACCATCACTAAATAAAATATATAACTTTCTTGAACCTTGTATAAATATATGACATCTATAAATGCACAAAATTTCCCAATTAGGTAGTGAGTCTAAACTCAATTGGTTATCCCCAATGACTTCCCAACTAATGAAAAAATAGTAAAACTTATTATCACATTTATTAAAATAGTTTAAATTGAGTTTACACAACTCATATCAAATACATAAAAGTGTTTTACGAGGAAATAATCAATAAATTATTTAAAAAGTTTCTCATTTTATTTTTAATATTCTTTTAAATTTCACACAAATAACTACACACAAACATTCCATCTTGGTTTTACCATTAATAGTGGAACTTCAAGTTCATACTCAATCTCTTTGATGGTGGTACTTAATGGTCTTCATCCATCTCATTCAATATACACCCAACCATTTATGCCAATATTTTTCCAAGAAAATTCAATCAAACTGTTTAATTCTTTAAATATTTCTATAAAATACATTATATGCATCAAATTGAACCATAATCTTAAGACATCATTTTAAAATTACAAATAAGGGGTTTTTTCAAAAATCAACAAACTTTTCAAAATTTACAAGACACTACCAAAAAATGGTTTATATAATGATTCATACAAGAATTTCAAAACCATTTCAATGAAACTATTAAATTAAAACTAATTCTTCAAGTTATAATTCCACTAGAGTTGAGATAAAAGCCACATTCTTTTCGAACATTGGAAAAAATGAATAACAGCACAATGACCCTCTAGTTTTCTGCTTATATCACCTTTTATTCAATAAAAACAACTAAAAAACAACACAATTCCTATAAAGGAACATGGATATATCCATAATGAATTAGATATAAGATTTAATTAAATAGTACTAGAAGATATCTTAGAAGAATGGGATAGAAAAAAGACTTGTCGGTGAATTTGGATCTCAAAAAGTCTTTGAATCACCTAAAACATACTCTTGGATTGAATGGGATCACATATCAAGACTTAGGAGGAAAATAAATCCTAGATTTAGGAATATTATTCAATTAAAAGTGTTACATGGACTTAATTCAGATTGGATCCACATTTTTCAAATCTACAACTGCATAGTTCATTGTTTGGGTGCATGGTTTTCCAAACCGTGTGATAACTTCGCACAAGAAACTATCTCAATGATAATAGGCTTGAATGATTCCTATTAAAAACCCATATGTTTTGGACAAATCATGAGAAAAACATATAGTTCTACTATAACTTCTTTCATTGGTTTATTGATTTTCTAGAGGTGGTGCATGGTTTCTACTAACCATATATAAATTTTTCACCTATACAAATGAATAAAAACATGCCAAAACCCCTATGAAAATATCAAAACATAACTAAATTGTTATATGTACTTACAATAAATAAAAATGGTTCAAGTAACCCAAACTAGGTGTGATACATTATCCCCATCATTAATCTTTTAATCCCAATAAATCATGAAACTATTGTTTTTATAGGACAGTTCATGCCACTTGTTCAATATTTCATTTTCACACTCTAGCATTTCTTCCTTAATCTGACCATATTTCAATAAAATCAAAACTAGAATGATGATTTTTCAATACAAGACTTTCTATTTTTTATCCAAAATCCATATTCGCATAGGAATCAATGTAGCATTTGGATCTTGGTTAATGTGATCCCATAAAATCACATGGTTAGGATCAGGTTGGAACTTATTCCATTTAGATACATGAAAAAAAATTATACATTGAAATAATCCTTGGATGAATGGTTAGTTGATATGCCACTGTTGGAACTAAAAATCATTCTACTGAAGACATGGACAATGTCATGGCCAGTTCAAAGCTAATTTGGACTCAAACAGCCACAAAATTCATCAAAGGAGTATTCCATGAAAATACCCATCATGGAGCCCCTCACCACCATGCATATTAAGGTGGATGATGATACCTCAGTAAGTACAACGAGCACTGCGACCATACGAGCTTCTTTAACTATACCTATGCGGGTCCAAAAAATCCATACAACTTCACAATGTCCTTTTTTCTTAACTGCATGTCCTACAACCATCATGATCCTTGTTTCTTAAAAATACTCAACTCTACCACTTAAAAATAATAGTTACCTAGACCTTTAATCTTTTGGTCTCCCATCTCCTAAATCTCCTAAGTACCACAAACCTGACCCAAAAATTGATCACCTAAGGTACTTGATCATTGTGAGCCATGCTTTCCTAGGTTCCTCAAGGACCCTACTTATGGTAGGGATGCCATTCATGAAGTCCTCTAACCATCATAAAGGAGGGAGCTCATTCAAGTTTCTTAAGGCTTCATGAAACATTAATATGTTGTATACTACGGCCAAGGCACAATGCTTCATGAGGACATTTCCTTCATGAAGAACCTTTCCTTCACAAATAGACTTCCCTTTACAAATCACACAATATTACTAATTCTTCTCTTACGGATCCCCATGGATTCCTGAGATACTCTCCCATGTATCCCTACATACGGATGCAATGCAATTTCATAGTTCCTCATGTGTTATCCCTTGTTGGGATGCCCTACCTCTTTCTTTTTGGAATAAGTATGCTAATGGATATTTCTTTCTAGAATAGCTAGAATAATGCAGACCCCATGATTGAACATTCTTCCAATTCCTCACTTCAGGCATTTTTTGGGTCGTGCACCACTCAAGGTTGCATGAATTACAACCCTGTAAGTCCTAGGGGTAAGGAGTGAATTCTCTTTGTCCACACTGCAAGATGTTAAACTACCATTCTGCATCATCTAAAGCACATGGAATTAAACTATAGTCTTTCCCTGTGTAATGTACATGGGGTGTCATGACTTAGGAATTCTCAACCCAAACTCTTCTCCCTAGGAGTGAGATATTTCTCACCCTCTAGGCAGGGAATGACATCCTTGTAATGCAGAATGAGATACTCTTTCGGCATCCCTATATAAGTAAGCCACAATCTCATTCTCCTTAGGCCCCTATTATTCATAATACCCACACCATCCCACTTTGATTAATATTTCATGATATGACCATTGGTTCCATTGGTTCTTCTTGTTTATCACACCAATTATGACTGATTTGGGCTTAGAGTTTAGTCATTACCATGAATCCATCAGGGATGCCTCGGTGCATAAGTCACATTCCACTTTCGAACTACACAAATTTTGATCCCTATCATCTAAATAGTGTATATAAGAAGCCTATCTAAGGTTAAATCCAAAACAATGGTAAAATATAGTTCTCCCTTCTAGATATGTACCCTCATGATGAGACATGTTCCCTTTATGGGATACATCCCCTAGATCCACTTACACAATGTGTACTGACCCGTCTCTTTGGGACACTAACCATGTGTAATCTCCATCATGTCAAAGGGAAGAATGAAATGTTTAATACCTAATTCCATAGTAAACAACTTGAAAAATTTTCTATATCTCCTACACTGGGTACATAAGAATCCTCCTTGAGGTTTAATCGTGCCACTATCATATTCATGTTGGTTCAACCTCGTCTATACCGTATGATGTTAAACTGAATAGGATAACCAAATTATGTGGATTTTGATCCCTGTCACCTAAATAGGGTTCATAGGAATCCTTCCCTATTGTCAATACCATCATCAAATCACATCATGGTCCTTTCCTTGAGTAGTTATATCTGGGGAGGATCATGCCCCAACCCAAAGGTCACACTAATTTTGGGTCCCCATCCATGCGCTCCAGTATCATGTGCCACCTCTTTAAGTGTATCATCTCCCCACTCTCAAACTACATGGACATTGATTCCCAGCCACTAGGAGAAGTAGGAGTCCTCCTAGAGGTTCAATCCCATCACCCCTTACATTCTACAAACTCCATACATTCTGTTTCAACACTTGCTCCATTTCTATATTGATTCTTACCTGGGCCGCCACCCCTCAGTTAGGTTATCCCATACACATCATCGTTTCTACTAGAATCACTCAGGAATCTGAACATGGATAATCCCAACACAATTCATATTCATCCAACCAAGATTTATCTTCTTGTGAATGGAAGCTATCTATGTCTAATCCTTAAATTACACCTTCAAACTAAATAGGATTTGGCCGATATCATATATACAGGGTATATAAAAATCCTCCATGAGGTTCATCCCAGCCCATAGTAAACCTTGGTGTCCCTATCATTTGGGTCCACCCTCACTAATACACCCTCAATGGTTTCCAGATCAGCCTTCACGGTGTGAAATATTTCCCTTTTATGGGACACATGATTTGGGTTCATCATAATTGGTGTTCCAACCCAATTGATAAACTTTCCAAGTTCTCCCTCCAAGGGATGTACCTATCTAATTCACCTTCACCAGTGTTCTAATCATCCAACTCCATCATTTAAAGACATTAAACTCTTGATTCTCTATCCCTACAAGATGTTAACCTCGCAGCATACCCCATGTCAAAAATGGGATTCCTGAGGAAAACCTCATAAGACATACATATGGTATAAAATACCCCACAATAAATGTGGGATTCCTTGGGTTTCCATGCACTTGAGAATCTCTCTTATGATGAATAATGTAGGTGTATCAATGTTCCAACATCCATACATGCCACTAATACCCAACGTGACTACTTCCTTGATGAAAGGTTCATGCCTTGACTTGAACCCTTGGAATTTCCATACAGAAGATGCATAACTAACCAGCATCCATGAAGACATGGAACCAGGAATGAGTTTCATGAACAATGTGTTAATTTATAAGGGACACCCGTAATAGGTGATGAATTATGAGGAGGAATCCATGAAAGGAGGGACCAACAATCCATCACTCCATTTTGATTGGGGAGAATACATATCGGAAGAAGTGATGAATGTCTCTTTCCTTTGGAAAGTGGAAATGTGGGAAAATAAATGAGATGTACCAGCATGCGATAGCATGTAGAGGTAGGCATGACTCAGTAGAAAGTGTCAAAAACAAAAATGGTGATCCCGACATGAACTCTTATCCTCAACATGGGATTAGTATAATTCAAGACATCAACAAATGAGCATGTCACTAGATACAACTATCAATTACCAGGTCCCACCAAGAAAATAGTGTACTCATCATTAAACTCACCAATTTTTGGGGTAGTAAATCATTGTTCTTTCCAACATGTGGTGTTGTTAGTGTGGATCTCTCTCCAAAATTGTAAAACTGAACGAAAATGGAAAATTCAGAATTTATTTCTTATATCCATACTAATTGTTGAATCTTAAATATTTGTAGGATCCAAACTACAGGAAAACATAATCCCCCATCCCTAGATGCAAAAGGAGAAGGGATGGCAATGTGGTAACCCCGAATAATTCCACCTCTTCCACGACGTCATCCACGACCAAGGATACCCAGATCCCTGGCCACCTATCTTCCACTGAAATGATCCATATAATAATGATAGATACCATTATTTATTGATATTATTAGTATTGGGTCGTTTCCATTAGGGACATGGCCCACTAGTACATGGAGGATTTTGTGCCTCGCCATCACCGTTTCCCCAAAGGGTTGGGTAGGGAGCCACTACTCCCCACTCTAACTTCCAACCATTTAGGGAGTATCCTCCCAAGATGTTCTTATGACTCACTCCCCTATAATAAAAATATATGGGATAGACATGTCATCCTAGACAAGAAAATCACGAAAGAACCCCCATGTAGGGATCCTCTAAGGTCTCGTCAATACTGCCAATCATTCCCTCATGTTGAATAACATGTTTTTTTTTCCTGCTCCTTCAGCCCTGATCTAGATAACATGACACCATCTTCGAGCCCAAGCTCAGTAAGATGCCCGTTTGGGGGCATCAATTTCAATAGCTCAATTGGTCCATGCCACCATCGATGTATACGACCATATCCCTATTACTATAAAGTTGGGTCACTCCAACACTTCGTCGGCATCGAGACCTCATCCACCCCACGGATATTATGGAATGACTCTTTCGGTCACTGGCACCACCATCAACCATCATGGGATGACGGGATGATCAGATTCCGAACAAAGGCCCTCCCAATACCATATCTAGTCATATTACAGGTCTTCCCTACTATCATGTTCAGTATGGAGGTCCTCCCCATGTTCTCAGCACTCTTCTAAGGGGAGGTCCTCCCCGACTTGTTGAAATTCAGCCCGAAGGTCCTCCCCATGTAACGAACCATCAACATGAAGGTCCTCATCACATAATTTTTGGCATAAGAGAAGGTCCTCCCTACAACAGTGTTGACCAACGTGAAGTCTCTCCTCACTTCATCACCATTTAGTACAAAGGTCCTCCCTGTACCCATGCTACTCAACACAAAGGCCCTCCCCATGTCCCGTTTGACATATGCCTAGGTGATCCTCATACCTAATATCATTGAAGAGGAGGTTCTTCTCACTACCCAATCAGTTCAAGTAGAGGTCCTCCCCGCTTAGATGAAAACAGGTGTAGAGGTCCTCCCCATACCCCAAAAAATCAAAGTGTACCTCCTCCCCAAACAATCAATCAATAACATGAAGGTCTTCCTCATTTCAGAAAAGTACCATGTCCCAATAGACCATATCAAGTAGAAGTGAGAACCATATCCAATAAGATAATAACTTCGGGATTCCCCAAGTTTTCATGAATCTTGTTCCTTTATCTGATTCTAATGCTGAGTGGGACCCACTGATATAGACTTCCCCCTAGTCTTCTGCATTAGAGTCTGGGGAAGGAACCTGGAATGTGAGTTTCTTCATCCTGAAAGGTGAGACGTACTAGATCTCTGAACCCATTCTTAGGTACATGAAAGTCGAGGATGATTTCTCTCCCTTATAGGGTATTTCCATAAAGTCTTCACTATCATCATCAGTTTCATTCTCTACCCCAACCAGAGATCATGAAGAGTTGTTCTGGGGCATGGTGGGTGACGAGAAACTGCCAGATCTACAACCAAAAACATCTTCCTTCATGCGTGAAGTAGTGGTCAAAACCCCTTCTTATATGGACTTGATGATATTGTTAGTATCAACTCCAAGAGAAAACCTAATGAGAGGTGTCCCTTTATCTCGTATTGTGTTCTCTATGTCATCCAGTCCACCTCGGCAATGCTCCACATCATTGTTGTTGTTGGTTACTCATCTAGCCCCAATTGAATAATGGGGAAATGATGAGTCGGATCCCACTTCTAAAAAATAATCTTTGGGACACTCTTATAACATATCATTTTTTTGATATTTTCGTGTCAATATATACTTCTAACTTCAACATACCAGGGGTGATTACCCAAGATGATGTCATGTGTTTCCACCAAACCAATTGGGTGATGAACTTCTTCCTTCACAACCATCAGTTAAATTATCCAAAGAGCCAGGATAATTTCTACGACATTAAACAGTAGTGTCACAAGGTTGAGCTAGCAGCGCTTCATGTGGCTCATCACCCTACATCACCTGGTTATCACTACACACTTCGGTAATGATGCATTCAGAGCTTCACCATGACCCACATAATTATCTATGAGGATACCCCACACATGAAAATTCATGGATGGGGTAAGTATGAAAATCTTTACTTTAGTCCTATCTTGTTATAGCAGGTCCTATTTAGTGACATCAAAGATATGTCACCAGGAACTATTGTAGTAAACATGGTTATCCACTAAATACACCCAGAAGGAGGATTGGCATAGTGTCTGATGGATAGAACCTTCCCCCAAGGGAAACACAACATTTGTTGGACCACCCAAGTGTTGTCACCCACCCACAAGGGTAGATGCTTGGCCCCGCACTGCCCTCCATGTCATTTACCATGGGTCAAGACCCCAATATTTTTAAAGCACCAACCAAGACCACTATTCCCACTAACCCATCTAGTTACATGTTGAAGAATGAGGATGGTCCCTCTATGGTGGTTTTACTTCAGCAGCTTATAGAACAGAAGAAGTTCATCAATGATATCCTTGTTGAGTGTGTTGCAAAGTGTCATTTGAACTATGGTGATCCTTAATAGAATCCAATTCCTCCCCTACTGGGGAAGAAGGGGTAGCCATAGGTCCTCATTGTCTTGTAGCCTCCCATAAATCTGGAAAATCCCATACATATCGATAGGGTAGAGACCAAAGTCTATGGAAAACGACCATGGTATTTGTCACCAAATCTGCCCGAGATGCATGATATCCATCCTAATGAACTGGTTCAGATTAATTCTCTAGCTACTCCAATGGTTACTCTAGTCACTCCATGATTTGTTGAGCCTTCCTATCATGTTGATGATCTTGTCAACACATTGGTGCACAAGGATCCTCATTTAGATAGAAACCCCTTTCAAGAAGACCCAATGGTCCCTCTTATCGCTCACATCAATTCCCATGAGACATGGAATGTGGAGATCCCATCTGATGGTAAAACATATCTGGTCTGGGTGGAAGACATTCATGCATCCTCATATTTTTGGAATCATACCTTTTCCCCTTCAACAGGATAGGTGACTGACTTCAGCATCTAGCCCACTATATTTCAAGGTGTTGACCCATGTTGGGAACACCGGCACAGCAGGAGGTCACTAATATTTGATGACTCATGAAAACATCATAAGGGAATGTTTTTTCTGGTATATCCAGTTACCCATTACATCTATCATTGGTTGGAATATATTCTAAAGTAGTTTCTTTATCAGTTTAGCACTACCATGTGAAAGAAAAGAATTAATGGCCTCTTCAAGTGTAAGAAATGGTCAGAAGAATAGGTTACAGACTTTATCGCCAGGTGGAATGTCTTCAGGTATTCACTTATTATGTTCCTAACTCAAGAGCAGATGATAATGATGTGTGTGAGGAATGTTAAGACTAGATTGTTTCCCTCCAACATCACTCAGAATTTCCAAGGTGTCATTCTGGATTTTTATGATAAAGATCAACACCTAGATGAAGCCTTGAAGTAGGATAATCGGGAATTTCTTTTACCTCGAGCTCTTATATGAAGAGACACCAAGGCTAAAAATACTTTTCTGTACAAATAAAGTCCCCTATGCTGCTAGATTTTTTGCCAGAAAAGCCTCTTTGATAGTCTCATTGAGAGAAACATTCTTAGTTCTAGCCTGATTCTTGGAATTTCCCATAATAGAATTAGTAGGCACACCTTTTTAATAAAACACTTCCCCATAGACAGAAAAAACATGTTCCATCCCCTCGCCAGGCTTCATCCCATCATCAGGGTCAATCTCCCAGAGTTCCATTTCCAAATAAGAGAAATCAAACCTACTCATTTAATGAGGACCAAGTCCCTGGTTATTTCCATAGTGCCTTTGATCATGGGATTATGAAGCTACCATAATGCAAGAGACCTAAGGAGGTTGATCTCATTGATCACCCCAAATACTGTCCTTATCACTAGTTCTTTGGACATACAATTAAGAAGTGGTATATATTCAAAGATTGATTCCAGAACCAGGTCGAAAAAAATATCTCTAGATTGGGATCTACCCTGAAAACGGTAACATGAATCTCTTCGAATCCTGACAGCAATAGTGAAGGTCAATGGAAGCATGTCTCCAGCTGCGGGTATTATGAGTATGACGATTGGTTAGCCTGTAGAGTAGTCACTTGCTCCCATTGTGCCATATGTGCCTATTTGAATCGGCCTGAGCCTCATAATTTTTGTGTACCTCCTCCAACACCCGCACATGCATACACATCATAGAATTCTACCTCTAAGAAGAGTAGTCACTAATGGAACAGGGGAATGGAAGGTCCCCCACCGGTGCTAAACCTATCTCTCACCCTTAGTGATTTGATGCCACTAGAGATGGAAATCACAGCCACAGTCCAACCAGTAATATATGATTCCTCAGAAAATGAGAAGTAATGTTTCTTCATGAATACCATCAATCTAGTGGACCCTTACATGGTTTCCAATGATGAGGAGTATCAAGAAATTCATCCCATTATTCCTGGTTGACGCCACTATTGATAAGGTTGTGGCTATGTGAATCATTGAATGCCCAAGCTTGTGATTCATGACTATCTGTGCATGCTAATAAGACTAGAAATCATGCTCAACATAGATAACAATAAGAATAAATCTCAAGCATTATCTTATCATATTCAAATCCTTCTTTATTCATACTCCTCGATCAAGAATAGTTGTCGTGACTACAACATGATCAGTTGCACTCCACCATGGATAGGCCTCATCCATATGTCAATCATCCAGTAATAGCTTTTCAAGGCTCAACTAGTGAGAAACAGGGCATTCTCATCATCAGAAACTGTCCACTAGTTCAACCAGCATCATCTATCATACCTCCTTCCATAGAGAAACCTCTCATTGGAAGAAATGTGCACTTAGAACGAAAGTTTGATGTGGTTAAGAATCATTACAACATTCTAGAAAATCTCTTGATTCTCGAGGCACTCCAACTATCAGAAGAGTTGTGTGAATCACTCACAGAGGCTATGAAAATACCCCTCTAGTTTGAGAAATAGGTAGAAGATGTAGTGGCCTTCAATGTAAAGGAAGTTAAATGAGTCGAATGTCATGGCATCATCTCATTATCAGGAGAAGATGAAGGTTCTATCGTATAGGGGTACATTGGTCTGTTGTACATCAGATTATAGCTCAATGGAATGAAAGTCTTCCATTGTATTATCGACATAGGTTATATGATCATCTTCATCCCAAATGATCTATAATTTAGGACTGAATGTGTCATATTTGAGTCCCTCTGACCTGAAAATTCATAGTTATGATAGGAAAAAACCGTGATCATGTGAAAAAATCCACCTAATGACCTAGTTCAATGGCCTGGTTATGAGAACTAAATTTATGGTGGATATATATGATACTTCCTACAATGTGCTTATGGGTACAACCTAGCTGCATATGCATGAAACAATTCCCCCCTCATATCATCAGTGCCTCATGTACTCCCTCAATGGTCGAGTGGGCATACTCTAAGGTGATGTATCTCTAATCACCTCTTGTGAAGCTTGTTATTTTGATGCTAATTATTATAATATCATATACAAACAAGATCAGAACAATTATTTTGAGCACATTGCTACTATGGCCACCCCTAGATGGAATTGGATGCGGCTTTCATCCACCTAATTCATCAGTTGGAGGATACAACTCTATATTTGGGACATTGCTTCATCATCTTGAAGATGAGGGGAAGAAACATTCACAGGTAAAAGGGACATCATAATATTACCTCGTACTCAAATACAATATAGGCTAGAGTGACACCAGAACTTCTTACCCCTATGAGGTATAAGGATGTTGTCCCTATAGCTAATGTAGTATGCTATATATGCTTTTTTTTCTCTAGGTTGGGCTAAGTCAACATGGACCGAACCACTACCAATGATTTAAAATCATCACGTTTGGGGCCCTCAGTCTATGTCCTGATAAAAGAAAGTCAGTAGCCATTATTTTCATGGTTTTAATAGTATAGGAATCTCATAATGAATATTCCACCACAGCTCAATCCAACACGAGCTCTTCTACAGGGCCAGTTAACTCGAAATAATTACATCCTACTAATTATCATATCACCTAAGTTGATGATTATGGTTTGGAATATACTAATCCCACCTTCAAAGAGGGTGTTTTCACCACCGTTGATGAGTTGGTATAGCTGAATCTTAGCATTGAGACAGATTTGAGGCTGAAGCTGATCAGTGTTGCCATGCCTGCATCGGAACAATAGTTGTTGTGAAATTCCTAAAGCAAAATCATGACATGTTACCCAAGAGTTATGATGAGATTCTAGGGTGTGACCCACAAAACATCATCCATCATCTTGGACTCCTGATAAATCATTTCAGGTTCATGTAGTCTCCCTGGAAGATGCACCCATCTCACAATGCTATGGTTGAGGATAAAATTAATAAACTCATCAAGGCCAATTTCTTCTAGTAAGTTAGTTACCCCATGTGATTGTCCAACATTATTATCATCAGGAAGAAGAATGGATATAGCATAGCCTTCATTGAATTGTTGTCTCTCAACCTCTATTGCCTGAAGCATGATTTTACCCTTCTAGTGATAGAGATTCTAATTGATACCAATTCTAGATTCCAAGATATCTCCCTCATGGATGGGTATTCTGGGAATAATAAAATCTAGATGGTCCCCTAACATGAATAATCTACCACCTTCAGAGCATCTCAGGGTACCTTCTGTTATCATTTCATACCTTTTTTCCTCAGGAATGTAGGATCCACTTATTAACTTCACATACACCCATCTTCAAACCAATCCATGGAAATATAGTGGAAGGATACATGGATGACTTGGTGGTCAAATACCACCAGTTTCAAGACCATGTCAGAGATATCGAGAAAGTGTTCTTCTTCATCCAATCCTTTCATCTGAAGATGAACCCCTTGAAATGTGATTTTGGGGTGACCTTTAGAAATTTATTTCATTTCATTGTTAGATATATAGAATTATAGATCTACCTAGATATGATCAGGGCTCCTGATTCCCCCTCTAATCAACCTTCGGGAGCTCCGATGCTTTAAATTCCACTTAGCCTATATACGATGATTCATCATGAATCTGTTAGGAAAGTGTAATACATTTTATAGACTAATGAAGAATGGTTTCATGTACTAGTGTAATGAAGTGTTTCATACCACTTTTGAGTAAAACAAGCAGTATCTCTTATAGTCTCCAGTTATGATGCCACCTATATCTGGGATGTTTCTCGTCCTTTTATGACCACCCTAGAACAATCCCTCAATGCCCTTTCCCACCAACAAAAAAATAAACGTACTGAGAATAGTTTGTTCTATCTCAGTTGCATAATCTTGGAAACCAAGACTATATATTCTCTTATCGATAAGAGCTACCTTTCATTAGTTTTTATTGTGCATAAGTTGTGACACTACCTACAGCATCATGAGATACAACTAGTTTCCCATTTAGATCCCTTGAAGTACATTATGAACTTCCCTATATTGACATGTCATCTATATTGGTGGGTGGTGACTATTAAACATTTCAACATTTGATTCAATCCATAGAAGGCCATCAATGATCAAGAATTGGTGGACATTCTTTCTGGTCATCTGGCCCCCAAAGAGCAGTCCCTAGATCCTGATTTCCAAAATGAGGTTATCCTCTTAGTGGATTAGGTTGTGGCATGTTGGAAAATTCACTTCGATCGCACTTCCTAGAGTCCCACAAGAATAAGGTTTAATAATCCCATGATCAAAAGAGTAGGTTTAGAGAATATCTTCATCATGCCTACCCAGACTATCTTTCCCAATTCATTATTTCTATCAGAGGGTTGCACTAACAATGAGGCATAATACCTATCTCTCATCACTAACCTCGAATTGGTTCTATAGATTTATTCTCCCCACCTTCATTTAATGGTGGAATCTGAGCTAGTCATCAAAAAGATTAAATGGGATTATATCTTCAAGAATCCAAAGCTCATTCCCCTGTTAGATCGCACTCGTCAGTTGATGGCTTGGTGCCATTTTCAGCAAGAGATTACTCATGTTCCCTAGTCATAGAATTGTTGAAAGAATTCCATGGCTGGTCTAGAGACTTCTCTTATTGAGTATGACTAAGAATATATGCTCATTCATGTGGCACGTCGAAGAGTCATTGACCCTATCAATTCATACAATGACAAAAACCTATAGGTAAATCACCTTATCACCAATAATTCCTTGTCAAGACCTCAAGATCCCCCGACATCTAATGAAATATTCGATTTGAAAATCCCTTTCATTGAGTATCTCCATCATGTTTATCTCTCGATGGACAGAGTAGAAAGTGTGAAAATTCATCATTTTGCAGTTCATTTCACCCTACAGAGCGATCCCAGTCAGGATAAGACTCTCTATATATGTGAGCTTGATTGAATGATCCTCTACTATATTCAAGGTCATGAAGTTCCCCGTGTTATACAGAAAGTCCATGTTAATTGTTGTGGTTCTCATCAAGAAGGTATGAAGATCTTCCACTAGATTCATAGGTTGGCCTACTTCTAGGCCACCATGTTCCATGACTATATTGAGTTCTCCATGAGTTTCTACACATGATAGATTCGTACCAACTTTGTGTGTAGACCTACAGAGCCCTTTAAAACTAAGAATTACTCTTGTAACTTTGTGATCTAGGAACTCATTTTCATGGGACCATACCCACTACCAACAGCTTTCCAGTGCAGGTTCATTCTGACTACGATAGATTTATTTTCGTAGTGGGTATAAGTTATTCCTCCCAAGGAATTAAAATCTCACTCTGTTTTTGAATTCATGAGCCCCAATAGAATCCATTGATTCAGGGTTACTCATGATATTCTCATCAATAATATCACAAAATTTCAAGCACACGAGTTGAAATGGTTGTACACCAATTATAGTATCCATTTCAACCACACTTCTCACTATCATGCACAAGAAAATGGACATATTAAGGTGTTAAAAAAATCTTCTCCAACATTTTTCAGATTATAAAGGTCCAAAAAGTTATTTGGATAATCTCCTCAATGAAATCTTGTATTATCATATGAAAACTCATAATTCCACCCCAGTTACGCCCAATTCCCTGGTGAATGGAACAAAGACAGTCCTCCCCATTGATATTTAGAATCCCTCACTCTATAAAACTGTATATGATTTGCATACATCAAATAGAGTAGCCAATGTTTTTCTGGATGAACTAGAAGTTCTCGATGAGAATACTCTTTGGGACTTACATAATCTAGAGAGAAAATAGAACAAGATAGCTAAATATTTCAATAATAGAGTTCATCTATGCTTTTTTCTTCAAGGTGACACAGTTTTGGCTCTCCAAGTGCCGATGATACCTAGTAGGAAACCGCCAAAGTTGGAGCCCAAATGAGAAGGGCCTTATACATTCACAAAGTCTATCCTAATGGTATATACTCTTTGATCCCCAGGGATGGTGATAGAATTAATCCTCCCACCAATTCCAAGTTCCACAAATAGTACTTCACATGAGCATGCTTGTTCATCCTATGAGACGTTAAACAACCACTTCATCCTTACCATATGATGTTAAAATTCATCTAACACATACTTACTGCATAATGTTAAAATGAATGGATTGTTCTAAACAATATTAACTTAAACTTGGAGACCCATGGTCTGAGATCTAAGACCTTAATCTATGATCTGGTTCATCCAATAAATACAATGTTAAACTATGCTACCTCATACCGTATGACATTAAACTAGTATCTCTTCCCACATTATGTTAAAATTCCCATATGTTCTGATCTCTATAACCTTAAACTAAAATATCTATAATATTGCATGATGTTAAACATCTATTTCATCCTCGTTTCATGATGATAAACTGCACAATGCCCTTATGTTCAGAGCTCTATATCCTTAATCTAAGATATTTATTGTCTGAGAAATGTATGGTGTTTCATGGGGACCTATCAGTCCTCATTCACATCTTTTTATAGTAGATGCACCATTTAAATACATTTTGGCATGCCTCCCTCATAGATATCATGCACGACATTGGAATTTCCTATTCTACATGACACAAAACTGCACACCATTCGGTCCGAGCTCTACGACCGTAAACTAAGATATTTTTGGTCCAAGCATCAGGAAATTAAATTGTTCTTCCCTATCATACATGAAATTAAACATCTATTTTATCATTGTTTCATGATTTTAAACTGTTAAAAAAATCTGAATAAAGTATTTATGTGGATAAAATGCACAATCCCCCCACTGGTCTGAGCTCTATGACCTTAAACTAATATCTCTTACATACCGCATGACATTAAACTACTACATCATAGATAAAAATACTAAAATGAATAACAATGATGGTCCTTTCAGAATAACCCTAAAAAGAAAGTTCATTTTTTCCTACATGACACTAAATTGCTCCGTCCTATATGAAATTAAACAATTCCCATCTTCCTTACTGCATGCCATTAAACTACAAATAATTCCCAATCCACTCCAGATGACTTTGAATTATGAATGAGTTGTTTCGTAAATATGTTCTTTGGATTCAAGTATCCTCCCTCAAGATTATGTGATATAGCATGAACCTCCTTAGACTCATTCACATCGAGTTATACCTTCCATTTATGCATTTCTTTATGGGTTGAGTTATTTTTTCATCTTTTTCCTTACCAATTGACATTAAAATAAATGAATCTTCTAGAACTACGAATGTCTTGATTCCCATCCTCATGGGATACATAGAGATGCTCAAAAAATTTGAATTCGGGAACACCAACAAAAGATTTTTCTTTACCACCATGATGTTAAATGATGTGCGAGTTCTTTTTAGGAATGTGGTGTACAGTATTTGGCCTCCTTGGCCCCATTCACATCGGGTTTCCTCATGGAAATGTGCTACATATTTTCATTCTAGAAGTCTCATTTTTTTCCTCTGATCTCTATAACCTTAAACTATGACCCCTATCACCCTTATTGCATAAAAATGTATTTCACAATAACCATTTCCTTGATTATATGACCTTATACTATATATCATTAATCCTAGATGTATGACTGTAAACTACACAGTGCTACGATGTCCTCACCTAAGAAGACACTGCCCCTTGGCATTGGTCATCTACCATTACATATTCTAGAACTATATATGTCTTGATTACCATATTTATGGGATATATAGAAAATATCAGACTTCTTATCCCTAGTCTTAGGAACATACTCACAAACTCATCCCTTTGTCCCCTTGTCCTAGGGGTCATCTAAGAATGTAACATGTGGTGTGGACATCTTTAGTCCACAATCACATTAGGTTTCTTCATGGAACTTCACTACACATTTCCACTTTAATATTTGTGAATTATATTACCTTAAAATAACATTTTTAGTATCCTAGTCACATGAAAATAACCTACATAACATCCATAATATCCTCATTTGAGAGAATATCACCCCCATTTTTTTACTAGCCATCTTCCATGCCAGCATCCCAAACTACGTATGGCTTGATTCCCAACCTTATGGGATACATAGTAGCACACATAAATCTATCTATGGGGCACAACCATAGAATCATGAACCTTTTTACCCTACTTGGCCAGTATTTCCTCTAATAGAATTTTTGGTGTGGCATGGGGCCTCCTCCATCATCATTCACATTGGGTTATGGTGGTTGTACCACGCATGTTGATTTCGAAAAACCCCTCTTATCTCTCTCCTTGAAGCATAGATTTAAACATCCTAGATCTTTTATAACTACATGTGACTTGATTCCAATTATTATGGGATACATAGTGATGTCTGGACATTTTTCCCATGGGCCCATCCGTAGAACCACAAATTCACCTTTTTGTCCATTTGGACTGATCTTCACTTTGAGAGTGTCTAATGTGGTGTGGATCTCTTTGTAAATCATTCAAATAGGGTTTTTTCTGCCCCAAACAATTCTTATTTGGGATTCATATGTCTCGATTACATGACAATTAACTATATAACGTTTTTTCCTTACCACGTTACATTAAACTACATGAATGTGTCACTTGCACAAGACATTAAACAATGAACCTATGGACCATAGTCTATGACCTTAAACTGGGAGATTTTATCCTAAAAACACAACCTTAAACTCTTTGCAATACCCCAGCTAAGAACTCCATCCTTTTAGGTAGATCTGATCCCACTTGCAGATGTTCCATAATGACATTCTTGAATGTGTGCTGGTATGAGACAAGGAGTGTTGGATTCCACAGGGAAATTCCCCCAACCCATTTCAATGATTCATGTGTCCATTATATGGTTCTCTATCCTATTCTATATCTGATGGGACCCCCTAATTTCAGGGTTCCTAGCTATATGGATTAACTACTATTTCGGGCCAACAACTCGGATGACTTTGGATCATATTTTGATTTAGGTCCCATGTCTCAAACATGGTAAGTGGTCAACCATCATTTGTTTATCCCCATTCCGAGTAACATGATATGGATGTCATGTTTCAGATAAAGTCAAAAGTTACCCTCCATCGTTATTTCACCCTCATTATGTTTCACATATTGGTTTTTGGAATTCACACTTTCCTCCTCCTTATGTTCCCATAGATCTCTAACACCCTTGGTGTTATCTCTCTTTATAGCCATGCATGTTGAGTGGGGATGTTAGTGTGGTTGGGACTTTCCCAACTGGAATTTTCTTTCCATTATTTTGAACTCCCATGTGAAGGATAAATCCTAACATCACTCATTATTTCCCACATATAGCATGGATCATGTGGTCTTAGGAGTCTCGATAGTGTTTTTACCTAAATAGAGTAGCCTCAAAACCCTTAGGTCCAAAATCTATGACCAAAAACTAAGATCCTCTTCATGGTTCTCTTGGTATTATATGGAATGGTTTATGTCTTTTTGGCCCCATTCACATGGGGTTCTTTTTCACACCATACACATCCTTTATGGGGTACCTATTTTCCCCTATTATCATAGTCACACGACGATAAATTGTATACCAGCTTATTCCATAGAACATAATTTTAAACTACATGAATGTGTACCACATGCATGAAATTAAAATTGGTATCTTTATTCCAAATTTTATGACCTTAAACTAAGAGCCTCTCTCATTTTTTTTCTCAGAATTATGTGGTGTGACGTGGACCTATTTAGTCCCCATTCACATCAGGTTTCCAGTTTCCGCACCATACACATCCCTTATGAAACACCTACTCCAGCATCCTTACCTCACAATGTTAAAATTAATGGGGAGGCCCTATCATATGACCTTAAAACTATGACATCATCATCCTTGATGCATTATGAAAAACGTCAAAACATTGTGGTGTTCTCATTTGAGAAGGCATCACCCTTGGCACTAGTCATCCATTGTTCCACCTATCAAGACCTACAAAAGGATTGATTCTTATGGTTATGCCTGAACATTCCATCCTAGTCCATCCTATCAAAAAAAAAAAAAAAAATATCTAATGACACCTCTCTTTGTATATGGTTCATATATGTATAGGAAAATTTCCCTTCTAGAACTACATGTAGCTTGATTCCAATCCTTATGGGATATGTAGTGATGCCTAGATCATTGGTTTTTGGTCTATCTACAATGTTCATGCCTCTTTTTCATATAGATTCATCATCTTTCTTACCGCATGACATCAAACTACACATGATCTTAGAACCATGTGATACTCTATTACCAACCTTTATGGGATATGTAGCGACACCTACAAACTTCATCTTTCGGCCTAGACACAAACTCCTTCAAAACATTGTCTCTTTGGCCTTTCCCATGGTCTAATATTTATGAACATAAACTGTATTCACATCATCTTGAGACATCAATGTGGAACATGGGCTCTCTTATCCCTCATTCACATTGGGTTTTACCACTTTTTTGTCACAATCATACCGTTGAGATGAGTGTTCCTTCCTATAGTCCAAGACACATGATGTTAAACTACATGCGGGCATCCACAAAAATGCATATGTGGTGTGTTTGGGACTCCTTATCCTCATTCACATCAAGTTTATCATAAATCTTCACCGCACAAACCCACTCGAGATACAATCACTCATGGTACATGCTCTATGACATTAAACTAGGAGCCCTATGGTCTGAAATATATGACCATAATATAAGAATAAATCATCCTTAATGCAAGATGTTAAACTGAAACCATACCCTTAGAAAGTTTAGGATACACCAGGATTGTTATGAGATGTTTCGAACTTCCTCAACAGAGAGGAATTTCCACTCCAGTGTTTGTATCTAACTACATTTTCTTTGAAGAACTGTGTATGGATTGATTTCCTTTCTGATGGGAAATATAGTGGTTCTAGAACATTTTTTCTTGATCTCAACAACATTTTCATTAGACTTTTCAGCTCCCTAATCCCTATTTTGGTTCAAACATTATGACTTTAAACTGAGATCATCACTGTGATATTCACATCTCACCATATCACATGTGCCCCCTCTCTATCTGTTCTTTGATACTTGTATGGTGAGAAATACTATTTTGGATCATTTAAGAGGGTTTCATCTCCTCAATACATGTAAGAATAACGAAAATACAAACTTTTGTCCATGAAACATGACTCTAAATTGTTTTCCTAGGTCTAGGAAATATGACCTTAAACTATTTTCTACGTCCATTTTTCAAGAAATTAAACTGTGAGACGCATCCTGATCATATGAAGCAAAACTAAGTGTTCATATTTCTTATTTAAATGACATAAAACAATGATTCATCCTAGGATCTCACTAGATAGGTTCTTTCTAGAAGATGGGTTAGATCTTTTTTCATCCTAATGTGCCTACACCAATGTGATTTAGTCATATTTTTGTAATTTCAAGAGTGTTGGAATCCATTATAACATTATATAACTTCACTAAATGTTTCAAATACCACTAATTTGGATCCTAATCCTCTTTCAAGTTGGAAAGAACCCCCTAAAGGTTTTTATATGCCACTTTGGATCACCTAACACCCTGGGTCAATGCCCCAGAATATATCAAACAACATTATAATTTAGGTACCATGTTTCAGATTTGTCCAGCAGTCAACCCTCATTTATTTGTCCCTATTTCAAGCTGAAATTATGAATAGTGTGTCTCAAATATGGTTAGTATTTATCTCTTATCAGAATTACATCCTCTCTCTGATTCCAAATTTTGGGCATTGTGATTCCTACTTCTCATTTACCCTTAGTTCTAATTGATTCCAACACCCTTGGTTTTATCCTACTCACGTACCAGTGAACATTAACAAAAGGAAATTTGGTTTTTCATAGAGCCCTATCATTCAGCCACAACCATTCTTGGTCCAAATACTCTTGGTAGTTAGTAAAAATAGTATAATTTGAGTATTTGATGATTAATTGGAACTCTCATATGAAGATAACAGTTATGTGATCATCCCTTATTTCTCACATTGGTCATAACCCACATGAGCATACGTATTGATCCTTAGTTATTTAAAAGATCTTATTTAAATGTATTAATTAAATTAAGAAAGAATGTTTCCATTCACATAGTTCAGTATGGGAAATAAAACAAATAAACATGTTTGGATAAAACATGAATCTTATGGATTGTCCCCTTCAATGGATGACTTCATATCCAACACCTTATGGAGTGTGGCCTCTATGGACTTATGTCACCTTTCAAACACCCTCTGTTCATCAGTATATTCAAAAATAATCTCATTCACCCTAATTTTTTTCCAGTCATGTTAGGACACCTAGTGTAATGACTGCTTTATTTTCACTTGTATTCCATCCATTTTGGCCTTATTTGCTCAACAATCCTTTATTTGAGTGGAAATGAAGGACAGATTTACATTTTATAATTCCTCTAGGTGTTAGATCTATTCATCAGACTCTTGAAACTTCTAATTACTGGTGACTTCATTCCAATATTTTCTCAGTGAGGTAGTCTCAGATCAGTATGTGAAGACCTCACACATCTGTCCCTCTAACACAAAAATAATGAAACCAATGATAGAGTGATCTCATTCAGCTTATCCTCTCTAATTTTGGAGTTTTTTCCTGAATCATTTGATTAACTTCAATGCTCGGTGTTGGGTATCCCAACTATCCTCGACCACATCAGAATCAGACTCATACAGCTCTATTAGATCATCAGGATCATACTTTAGAAATGAGGTCAAAATTTTAGCAGGAGGTTCCTCCTCTAGAATCATGTCCAACAGCTCAAACTCCATATCATTAGGTTGATCCACTTCACTGGATCCTATCTCAATAAGGGTGTCCCTATCAGCTCGAGGTTCTGCCCAATCAGTGCCATCTCCCATGATCACAATTGATTGCTCATCAAAAACCATTTCTTAGTTGACATGGATACCTAGCCATGTACAGACCAGTGATCATATCATAAAGGTATCCCTAGGTCCTATAACTATTCATACAAGCAAGGTACTCACTATTCATAGGATTTTTCATAAAGTAATCATGTGAGTCAATCTAGTCAGATAAGAAAAAAGTACAAATCTGTGAAGCAGGAAAATTAAAAAGGTCAAGAGATGGTGGATCATGCCCATGAGTTATCATTTTGATGCCAAGGCATGGTCCCCCATATATAATAGAGGACAATGTGGACTCTAGGATGGATGTTCTAGCCTATTCAGTTCTATCCATCCTACCAACTTTTCTAATTTTGGCCACAAACCATATATCTTGTCTCTCTCTATTGGTTGCATCCTCATCTTCATGAGAGGGGGCCACTACTATAGGATTATCCTAAGAAAAACCATAATTAGTTGAGAATCTAGATAAAGCATAATATAGATAGAAACGTAAGGAGGTGAGTCAACACATACATCAAGGGTTTCAATGAACCTTTCTAAGGAAATTTCCTTTGAGGCTACTATATCACCTTCTTAAAAAGAGTCTTCCATAGAGGCTACTACCTTGGTATCCCCTTTAAGTTTTTCCACATTAACTTCTTCTCCCCATGATCCATCCTTGTTTTCAGACAAGGGGAAGCATTCTACCAGTTAATCCACCGACAATACGTGGTGGAATTCATTTTCAGTAGCACACACACTCGATTTGTCATGGAACGTGTAGTGCCTCAAGAGTGCACTATGTCTTCTAAGTCCACCCTGAATTTACTCCCCTCTTCCTATGACATGTTTATGCCACCTTTAGTGAAGATGATCGCTTACAATTACTTCCCAAAACTTTTCAGATGATCCCACACATCATCAATGTTGTGGTACTTTCTAAAGGTATCCCAAGTCTTCTAATACTCATGATAGACAACATCATGATGAAGAACCACACATTGAAATTTATTTCTAGGAGACTTAGGATACATCCTATGGAATCCCCTTGATGAATCACCTTCCTCACAGGTTCACTCGACTAGGACCACTAGATCTGGTAATGCTGCTCCTCTCCCTTCATCTCTGATTGGTACCAATCCATTGATTGTTTCCCTTCCTATTGTAGCTGCATCACCATGATGCACATAAACACCACCCTCATGACACTCCCTTGTTGCCACCTGAAATCATCCTTGAGTTGGAGGGGCCACTGTTTTACTGTTCTAGATCGTTATATGATTTAGCATTTTTCCTGGATAGGCAGCCTCCCACCTCTGTGCATATTCACAGACTATCCAAAATGCAGCATTTGAAGGCCGAAGATCATCCTATATATTTCCATATTCATTTTTAAACATCATCCAGAGCTACCTCATCACACATGGATGATACTCATGGAATACTCCTAGGAATACCTTTTTAGTTAGCCTCTACACACATTAAAATTTCCTCACAAACAGGTTTGGAATGTAAGACTCATAGATTAACTCTCTATCCACCCTCTCCATCGGTAATACACCCCAGACGGCCATAAGATACGGCTTCTTATATATGGTGTTTGTACCACCTTCAGTAAATTCCACCATCCGGAGAATAGACTGGTGAATGATGAACTAGTATTCTCACCCTATCCTAGCTAGCGCTGCCACTAGACAAAAATTTAGTGAAAAATTAACTACTATGTTCAGGATCACTGGTAGAATATTATTTGGAGGATAGATATGGGATTGAGGTATTCATGACCTCCCATACATTCCACAACCCAGATTTATAAATAGTTAAATGATCTACATAGGTGCAGTGACTTATTCCCCACACAAATATTCCGATGTACCCTAAACAACTTTACCAATACTGAGATCCCCATATTAATGTACTTTCTGGGGGCCAGCATCACTGCCATAATAAATGTGATCAATTATTCTCCCATATGAGAATCTATAATTGGAAGCATCCACCCACCTATGAGTGCTGAAATGAATCCAACCATCATTAATATTGATTGCTTCCCATTCTTGATACTGTATCCCCACAACTTCTACTGGGTATCCTCTAATATTTTTCGGTAAGAGTTATCCCTACTCATTAAGATCCACTTGGAAAGGTGCAGGGCCTCAATGGAAATTTCATGGGCACTTCTTATCCTTTAATTAGATTCTTATATGGAAATTTAAAAAAATAACCAAACCATTTATTGAATTGGATGCCTCTGGTTGTATTCTTTTCATTATTTGGGCCTAACACCAGATCTAGTAATGAATTATCTATAGGTGGCATATGTTCTTTATCCTCCCAATCATTCTCAGTGGGGAGGAACTCATCCTACATCCCCCCCACCCAGAATCAAGATTCCTAAAATATGATGGAGATCCCAAAGACTAATGCCAACCTCACCATAGTGAAGATGATATCTATGGGTATCCAGTGACCATCAGCTCAATAGTTCAGGAACAATGTCTCATGGTTGAGAGACCTGGAATTGGTAAGCCCACATTGATTTATACGAACCTATTCACCTCAACACCATCCCAAAATATGCACAAGATGCACACACCCAGAATGCCCAAGCCCACTCCTCCATGAAATTGTTTTCCTATTGTAGATCTAAACAATTTATCCACCCCATCTTTGGGTTCTCTATGCCTACCTTGATGATTGTTTTATAATACGATAGAGATGCTTCTTTCTCCAAAATCATTCTATAAACATTGTTGAGATGATTGTAAAGTAAGTACACTATAATAAGGGTATTTTTAGGACCAAAGGGGGCCTATATACCCTGAGGGAGGGGGGGTGAATCAGGGTATGGATATTCTTTTTCAAAACATTCTTCCTGCCCCATTGAATCTTGACCACTTTGTTATAAGAGTAACTTTTTTTCACTTGTGTGTTTATTATGATCACTTATTTTCTTCTTTATTTGATGATGATTCTTTAAATGCAATGCAAGGAAGCAAGTAGGAAGACACATAGATTTTTACTTGGTTCACCCTCACTGGTCTACATCCAATGAGCATACAACGACAATGTGCTGCTGTACCAAATCCACTAAAGCTCACTGAAAATTTACAATGTTCGGGTAAGATCACTTCTATGCCCAGGCTCAATGCCTTTACAAGGTTTAGGGTCAGCTCACTACTTTCCCAAGTGTCGCTCTCTATTTCTCTCTCTCAGGATCACTACCGGTGGAGAGGATCACCTTCTTCCTCTTCCTTTGATCACTGCTCTAGAAAGGATACACTCACAGTTTATAGACTTGTAGGTCCTTTCATTATCACTAATGAATGCATCCTCCATTATATGTAGATTCTCTGTTGAAGTCCAAATTTCACCCGTAGATGAATCTCTCTTTGCACTGAAGGTATCAGGCAATCTTCCAGCTTCCACGTAGCCCTGAAAAACTTTCGGTAATCAACCTTAATTGGTACCCTTCTCTAAGCTAGCACGCAAGTCTCGGCACACAAGTCACAACTAGCGCACAAGTCCACATAAACCACTTACGCGACTCATGCTTCTCCAACTCCAAACTTGTGCGACACAGACCCTTTGACGCCCAAACCAATATTGGCGTGCAACCAACAATTTTCACGCTTCTTCAAAACCTGGCACGCAAGTGTCACCAAACCACTTGTGCGACACTTCATTCTTAAACTCAGAACCTGCACGAATCTCTTCCTTCCTCGACCAGACCACCTTGGACGTACAACTATCACCTAGTGTGCAACCTCTACTTGCGCGACCACACATCACTTGCACGACCACTATACCTACGCGATGGGAGCTCTGATTTTTCTAAGTGTTGAACTCTGCACCGAATGAGGAGGGGTCGACCTGTATTTATAGGCATTTGGACACCCTACGCAACTGCATGCAAGTCTCCCCTCAGCGTGCAACTTTTGGCACACAAGTCACTTGCATGACCAACCCTAAAATTTTTCGACCCTTCCTCATTTTCCATATTTTGATGATGTGATCTTGAAAAACATATGGAACAAAAGTTTCTTCTCCCAAATGTACACGGCGTGCAAGTACCTTTTCCAAAAGCCACTTTCATTCATTTGTCAATTTTCCGGCCCAAAAATTTGACAACACTGGAAAACGGCGCCACCTTGTATCTGCTCTTTTTATACCACCTCTGGATCATCCATTCCTTTGTCGACGTTCTTGAATCAAACATTGATCATTAACCATAGATCTTGAACTCGAGATGACACCATGAAATACCCTTTTTCAACAATTTTGTATTTCATGGTTTGCTTTGTCAATAATCACAACAAAGATGTCCACTTTGTCAACAAACACAATCACCTCAAAAATGGTTCAACGATACCTTGAGGTATTTTTGACCAATAGGTATAGCCCATATGGATATGGCCATAAGTGTCCCTATACAACTATAAATTCATGTCCTGCCTCTAAACCAGTAGTTCAACACTTCTCTATTTTCTTATAGGATGAAGACATCATCCCACAAGTTGAAACCTTACAACAAAAACCTTTACACAAAGGTAAATATTTATGGACATTCGATAGTATCTCTAGTAGAGACTGATGATCAAAATGAATCTAAACATCCTCCTTGATCAAGATATTATTTTCTATTTCTTATATATGGATGGTCTCAGTAAGAACGTCCAATATTCTTCCTAAGTAGCCATCAATTAAGGACTTAGGAAATTTTTTGAGTTTATCCAAAGAGGTCGGTCGAAAATCTCAATCATGGATAAGTTGTTTTCAAAGTAGCCTTATACTTACCGTGTATAGAAAAGAAGCAACAGATTACGATTCCTAGTATACTAGAAAGAGTTTGTGAAGCAGAAGATCATGGAACATAGTTCATAGGGTGGATCACTTCGTGAAACTATAGCTTTGGTGACATCATTCGTGGAGATCTAGTACAGAAAATAGTCCCCTCACACGCTATTTAAAGGAAATGGTCAGTTGAACATTGCGGTGACATTTTCCTACCTGAGCTTCATGGAGTGTCAGAACCTGCATGCCTTTTGAGAAAGTTTTTAAACAAACCATGTTTTTTCATTAACGGACCCTTAGAATATGACCATATTTTCCCATTTTCTATCATTTTGAGGGAGGTGGGGGTTTGTTGGCATTGAAAATCATGAAACTGAAGACACTGAAAAATTCATGGATGGTTTTAAGCTAATTTAGACTCAAATGACCCTAAAATTGATTGAATGAGTTTTCCTCGTAAAGCCCCGTCATGGAGACCCATCTCTGTCACGCGCGTGAAGGTAGATGGTAGTACCTCCATGAGTAAAATGAGCACCATGACCTCACGTGCTTTTTTAACTATACCTTCATGAGTTCAACAAGGATATTCCACTTTGTGACATCCTTTTTTCTTCATGGAGCACCCCAGGACCACTTCAATACTCATTTACTATAAATAATCGACTCTACCAACATCAAAATTATCATTACCCTATCCTTTCAACTTTTGGTATCCCATCCCGCAAATCTCTCAAGAACTATGAACCTGAACCAAAAATGGATTGGCCAAGGTATTTGAGCATCACGAGGCATGATTTACCTTGTTCCTCATTTCCCCTACTTATAGTAGGGATTCCCTCCACGAATTACTCTTCCCTTCATGAAGGAAGGATCCCCTTCGGGTTGCTCAAGGCTCCATGAAGCATTAATCATTTACCGAGCACTCTTCTATTTAAATATATACTATGTCCTAGGCCCCGTGATCCATGATGACGTTTTCTTCTCAAACTTCATTTCCCTCATGAATACCCTTCTCTTTTTGAAATACCCAAGCTTCACTAATCTCCTCTTAGTAAGCCCTCTAGCTTCGCAAGCCCTTCTCCTATGCAGCCCTTCAGGCTTGTAAAAAGTGATTTCATGGTTCCTTTGGTGGTATCCCTATTTATGATTCCCTATCAATTTATTTTTGTTATAGGTTAACTAATTGAACATTCTTTATAGGATATCCACGCAAATGTAGACCCCGTTATTGACCACTCATCCATAGCCCCTCTCGAGGCATTGTTTAGGCCATGCAACACTCAAGGGTGCACAACTTACAACTATGTAAGTCCCATCAGGTAAGAAGTGAATCATCTTCATCCGAGCTGTATGAAATTAAATAGACAATCCCAATTATCCTTATAAAATGAAGTTAAATTGTAGTCTCACCCAGTGCAATGAACATGGGGTGTCACAACTCGGGCATTCTCCATGCCCATTCATCTTTACAAGAGTGATATATTATTTTCCCTCCTAAAATGTCATGGTATCCTCTCACACGAAACAAGATCCTCTTTGATCATCCATCCTAGAGTAATCCATAATATCCATCTTCTTAGGAATATCTTAAATGTAAGCCTCACACTAACCCTCACTGATGCATATTTCATGATGTGACTGTCTGTTGCACTGTATCTTTTTGTTTATCACACCGAGAATGAATCACAAGGTCTTAGAGGTTAGTAATGACTATGAATCCATCTAGAGAGCCTTATTAAATAAACTCCATGCCCTTTATGATCTATGCGGGTTTTGATCCCGGATTTCTAAACAAGGTACGTCGGAATCCTCTCTGAGGTTCAATCCCAACCAAGGGTAAAATTTGGTGCGCCCTCCTAGGGATGTAAAATCATGATCTGGAATCTTCCATTTATGGGACATATACTCTGGATCCACCTCCGTATGGTTTTATTATCCATCCATTTGGGTTTCTAACCATGTGTAATCTCAAGAATGTCAAAGGAAGGATAGCGATGTGTAATCCCTGATACCATCTTGTACTATGTAGACTTTGATCCATATCTCCTACTTATGGTATGTAGGAAGACTCATTGTTGTTAAATCCAAGAACCATCATATTCACATCGTTTTCCATCATTCTTAACATATGAAATTTAACTGAGTGGGATACCTAAACTATGTGTAATTTGATCCATATCTTCTAAACAAGGTATGTAAGAAGACTCCCCGAGGATGAAGCCTTATATCCACTCCCATCTTGGTCCTTCTCTCATACCATTATGCCTCAGGAGGATCATGCCCCAACCCGGAGCTCACACTTCCTTTGGGTCCCCATCCACGCACTCCATTCTCATGAGTCGCCTCCTTATAGATCTCATCGGCCCACTCCCAATCTATGTGGACTTTGATTCCCAGTCATTGGGATATATAAGAAGCATCCTTGAGGTTCAAGACAATCACACATTAAATTCCATCAACTCCATCCATTTTTTTCAACACTTCCTCCATTTCCATTTTGATTCTTACTCGGGTCGCCACATCTCTGTGAGATCATGTCTTTTACATCATTGCTTCTCCTAGAAACACTCGGGCAGCTAACCACACATAATCCCCACACAATCCATGTTCATCCACCCAGGAGTGATCCTATTGTAAAGGGAATCTATTTATGTGTTGGCCCCAAATCACCCATTTTAACTATGTGGACTTTGATCCATGTCTTCTACATAGGGTACATAAGAATCCTCAAGGAGGATCAATCCCATACGATGGTAAACCTTAGTGCCCCCCATTGAAGTCCACCATCCCAGATATTCCCTTAGTGGTGTCCAGATCATCCTTCATGGTGTGACATCTTTCCATTTATGGGGAACATCATTTGGGTTCATCTTTAGAGGTGTTCCCACCTATCTGGTAAGCCTTCTAAGAGCTTCTTCCTAGGGATATACCTATCTGATTCACCATCACAAGTGTTCTGATCATCCCAATCCATCTATGTAAGACATTAAACTCATGAATCTCTATCTCTAAAAGAATTTAAGTTCCTATCACAGTCTGTGTTTTACATGGAATGCGTAAGGAAAACCTTGAAATACATGCATCATGCATAAAATAACCCACAATCAACATGGTATGCCTTTTATTTCCACACCATTGATAATACCTCTTATGAGGAACAATACAGGTGTACCAATTTTCCATAGCCCATATATGTCAATGATTCCCAAAGTGACTACTTCCCGGACCAATGTTTTCTTTGTTAACATAACCCATTGGAATGTTCATATAGAAGCAGCATAATTAACCAGCATCCATAAAGAGATGGAACTGTGAATGAGTTTCATGAACAATGTCTTAATCTATAAGGGAGAACCGGACAAGGAGATGAATTATGAGTAGGAATACAGAGAAGGAGGGATCGACATCACATCATCCCATTTCAATCAAGGATTAGACATCTCTGAAGAAGTGTGGAATGTTTTCCCACATTTAGAAAGAAGAAATGCAAGGTAAAAAATGTGACATGCCAGCATGAGGCAGCACCCAGAGGCAGGTATGCCTCAGTGGAAAGCATTGAAAATAGCCACCTCACAAACTCATTAAAGTATATAAAAAGAACCAATATTTTGAAAAGATAGATTTCCCAACATACCAAAACAAATATTCCCCATCCATATATAAATTTTTAAAAATTCCAGATGACTTGCCTCAAATGACAATGGTAATTTATGATGATCTTCCAAAATTATGCAATGACTATGAGTCATATCTATTCGCTTCATAATCAACTAAATATTCTTCATTGTCTCCTACATTAGGATAGGTACAACTAGTGATGTCTTACCTATTTCAACACAAAGAACTAGAGAACAACAGGGACACCCATACAATGATTCAAAAGGATACGTATGCATTAAGGCATTATAAATGTTGTTGTATGATAAATACACTAATAGTATGTGATCCTCCCATGAACCACCAGTATCCATCACACCATCCCTAAGAATGTCCTTCAATATTTGGATTGTCTGTCTAGACTTTCTATACATTTGGGTATGATAATCAATACTTATAGTCTACTGTGTTCCAAGGTCATACTGCATGGATTTCCAAAAAAACAAGATGTAAACCTAGGTTCTATTCCTTGTAACATCTCAAATTTATGAAAAGTAATAGAACATTTAATTTTTTGGTTTAAATTCCTCAAAATGGTTTAACTTTTTTCCCTAATAGGTTAAAGGAGTATCAAGTGCATCTAGGGCTCATTTAATGCATGAGGCACCGAAAACGAAGAATCTAGTCTGGGCCATATAGTTTGTCTACCACTATGCATCCTAAGGTGCATAGCCATGTAGGTCATATGAAATTGGTTAGATAAAAAAATTCATGGTTTTCTCATGGATAGTCAAACCATGTTTCTAACTATGTGATGTGAACTAAGTAGTAGAACCTTGTGCATGATTGGTGTAGGGTTAGGTCAATCCATGCGATCAAACCATGAATTGTGTAAATGGGGATGAAATTTCCATTTTATCATTCATTAATTATTTAATGATTTTCCTATTTATTCTTCTTTCTATAGATTATTTTCTCCTCTCCTCTAGTCACATTATCTTCTCTCTCCACATCAATGGGTCTTTCAAGCATCTCCATTATTTCGCCTCTGATTCCTTCACCGTCTGAATATACGGACTCATCTTAGTATGCTATACTATCATTAACCCTTTATTTTTATGTTTCTATTTCATTAATTGTTCTATTTTAGTGTGATGGACTTTTTCCCTAGTATAGGGGTTCTGAGAAATCGTTTTATTTCTCCCGTTTTAGATCAAATCAAGGCATGTTATTAGATGCATGGAGTATAGTTATATCAAGGTAGGGGTCCACACCTTTTTAATATATTTTAATTGCATTTGAAGTGTCATTTCAATATTTCAGTAGCAATATATTTTATAAATCTCTGTTTTTCAATAATAAATTAATTAAAATGGTTTTTCATGTCATCTATAACCATAACTCACGGAAAACCCAATTTTTGGGGTGTTCTATTGTTATTTTACACCCCTTTGTGTGTGTGTGCACCATGGTATCCCCTTTATGTGTATGGATTAAATTTTCAAATACCACATGTGGTTTGGGTAATAATTTACATAACCTTGTTATAAAATGAATTAAGGTAAACAGTTAGTTGTGAGAGTAATCCTTGATTCTTATTCCTCACACCTAATACTTTAGTGCTTATTCATAATGATTCACATTGAATTTCACTTGAATTAAATTTAATTTAATATTTCAAACTTGTTTATTAACTTTATTTTTGTTATATTCCATTGCTTAAATTGTGTTATATCAAGATCATTTTTCATTATGCCACAATATATGCTCATTTATTTATGCTATAATTGAATGGATTGGTTTGGAATGACATGCTTGGACAAGATTGACAGCTTGGGATTTTAACATGTCAATGATGACATGTGATTAGATAATTGTAAATTCCAAGTTATTAATTCATATTCATTATATTATAGGATTGAATTATTTTATATACATTGGTAATCTTGTCATCTTGGGATATTTAAATGTTATTGATTACATGTAACAGTTTATATGCTATGACTTGTAGAATATGACTCTTTTGTATTCCATACTCTCCTTTAATGATTTATGCATTGTATTATGAATTGTTCCACTGTTGTTTGGAATAATTTAATAGGTTGATAGATTTGGTCATGAGATGTTTATTTCATGGAATGTAATTATAAACACATTGCCCTATTATATGTGCTTGGATAGTTATGGTTCAATTGCTATGGTCCAAGAGAGAACATGGGTTCTGATTTAAGGATCCCATGGATGGACTCACTGTTCTTGATTGGTTACTACACGACATGTTGGGAGATATGCCTTGGATTTATAGGTACGGGCTCACCAGATGGTTTTACATATACTCATAAGTGATGTTGGTTCTATAGGGGAGATACTGGGAATAGATCTATTGGAAATATGGATACACCATTCCATGGATGGTACCTTGTCCCCTATGTGAGAAACTTGGTATGGACTCAGAGTCACCATGTCTTTAGCGATACAAGGAATGTTGTATGCTTTTCTTTGGCTGGACTCAAAGAAATTGGTTGGACGTGATGTCTAATAGTTACCCATGGGATTCTTCTTAGATCGTCTTGGACAGTCTTGGAATCCACCTTAGAATTGATGGATTGGATGATTTCTCATTTCATTTGTGATGAATCTCTTTTAATTATTAGTATCGTGCATTCAGTTGTTTAGTGACATGGGAAATGAGACCTCAATCCAAAGCACAAGCTTCTCGATGGGATTCTTGTTCACCATGAACATTGTATACATTTTATGCCTTGTACATGTAATTTTTTCATACATACATATTAGTCCTATGTAGGTGGTATGGTAGGGGTGTCCATTTAGGAACCGAGAGAAAGGTGTTAGTGAATTAATTATTTATTGCACTATATTTATTTGATATGGAACATTGGTCATTTAATTGTTTCATGAAATGGATCAGAATAGACATTGTCGGTGACATCCAACTAAGATTTACATCTTACACCCTACTTGGACACCCTTTAGTGCCTGAGAACACTTTATGATCACAAAAATGGATACAATGAAGTGTACCACTTGTGATTCTTTCTTTTGTTACCACTTAGGATGGAGTTTGGGGGTAGAGGATCGAGCCTATGCTCAAGATGCTGTGTAGTGTTTTTTTATTTTCTATAGTTTTTATAGAATTAAGTATATGTTTTTACCTTTATTACATCACAATATCCTTTTTGTATATACATATGACATCATGATCATCTTTTTTACCTATTATTTTTATTTGGATTCCACCAGCTATTTACATGTATTTCAGGGTTTATTACTTTACTTCTACTGTTATATGTTCACAAATATGCTTCAAATATTTATTATTTATTGTTTTCCACTGTGATTATCAAGATATATTAGGGTATAGTCCCCACAAAAATACATCACAATCACTTGTTTCTTGTTAGAAACCTCTAGAGTTCAGGGAGATGTGCTTGAGGTCATGTCGTGCACCACCTTAGGCAACCATTTAGTGGTACTCAGGGAAAGATGCTGCAAAGTGGTATTAGAGAATATTTTTTCTTTTTATTTATGTTTAGGATAGAAAAGAGATTAGGAAAATGGAATTTGGAATAGATACAATTCATAGACATAGCTAACCCATATACAGGGGAAACCTAAATTACCAAGGATTGGAATTTCAGTTATTGGTTATTCCATTTACAATTTATATGACTTCATCATTGGGAGATACTCTTATTTTGTGATGTTATCATATTGATATTATTGGATGAATGTTTCTATTAATTGTGCCAAATGAGATGAGGTTGTTGCATTGAATGTATCCTATTAGGCATAATAAGAAATGAAATTTCATGAATTGTTCCACTACATGTTTTCTTTTAACATGAATTGCTAGGATGCAAGTGATTGATGTTGTTATTTGATCTTCTGAGCCCTGTAGTGTTTGTTTTTAAAGATTTATGGGTTTGATCCAACCCTTCTTGAAGAGATGCATTATGGTTTTGGCTAAGTGTATTCCCATTTCAAATCATAAGGTGTATGTGCCTTTATGAATTGGAATGGTGATCCACATTATTCTGCCAAACTAAAAGGGTAATTAAATAATTAAATGAATTAAAGTAAATACCACCTTTAAAATGAAATGGACACTTTATATAGTCATGTAATACCTTGACCTTGACCTTACCTTGGTAATGAGTTGTGGGTCATTTCTTAGTGATCCTTATGAGGTCTTCTAAATCATATTAAGGCCTAACTCAAGGGGGGAAGTTGTTAGTTATATAATACTCAGAGGAGGTATTTTTACTTTTCATTATTATTACATTCATTATCTTCTTTCCTTATCTGTATACTCTAACTATTATAAATCTTGACTGAGGAATAAATTTGGAAATTTTAGAGCTATTCCAACATAACATCCTCGTGATTTATACCAAGAGAGTGGCGAGGATAACACTTCGGAGGTGGTGGGCCCTGATCTACCCATTATAACTCTTGTAGTACCTCCTGAGGGACCTCATGATGATCTTCCACTAGGTTTCGATGATCAGTTTTGGGATAATTCAATCTGGTCCATGCAGTTGGTTCAGGGTTCTCCCTAGCCTGCCCCAATTATGGTAGAGCTGGATTGAGGCATTCATTAGCAGCATCCTCCCACCTTATCTGGGGATGTTAGACCTCTTTCTGTAGATTTATGGTTAGTATCAATGGTATCCATATTCTACTATCTATATATGCCTCTAGAGAAGAGGGTCCAGCTCACCACCTACATGATTCATGACTCCACCAAGCGTTGGTGGCATGTCATTTCATAGTCAGAGTGTTACCAATAAATGGTTTCGGAAAACATCCAGAAATATTTATATCATGAATTATTATCATATAATTTTAGAGTGTATAAATATTTTGAGTTCATGATAGTTTAAAATGGATCTGTGATAGTGCTTGAGTATTATGTTTACTTCAATGAGCTTCAACATTTTTCTCCATCTCTGACTGTAGAGGATTTGATGACTGTGAGGAATTTTAAGGAAGGGTGTGCACATGTTTTCCACATGCAGGTTAATGCATTATATTTTAATGCCATTAAATAGATAGTGAACCATGCCTTAATTACATATATGAATATTATTGAAGCTGGAAATGTGATCCCAAGAAGTTTTGTTCTATGACAGGGTGATGGTTCTTCTGGCAGTAGGAAGTGTCGATTTGAGGGTAAATGTGGGGGAAATACCAACTAGGTAACACATTATGATAGATCCATGTTATGACACTAAGTTTATAGGTTGGTCCATAAGAATACTTAGTACATGAGGAACCTAATATAATTTAGATCTTTTGGCATGATAGGTCATCTTCATCACTTCTATCATTATTTTCCTATAGAATCCAGTGGAAGGGGATGTATACCAGATCATATATTAGGTACATGATTTGCGATGACATGTTAGGCTTGTATTTGTTCATATATTAGCTGATTAGGCTGAGACAATAGTGGTAATGGAAGAGGCAGTAGGCCTCGGATCATTAGTCTCAACAGAGTTGATCTGTTCAGGCTAGTTAGGAAGCATCTCAGGGCCGAGGGATAGGCCCTACGTATGTTGTTCATCTATCTCCAGAGGATCAATGTACAATTCCATAAATGGTTAGAGGTAATATCATGGTAACCTCTACTTTAGTCCATTCCTTTTTCTATAAATATGAATAAAACTCTTTTATATCTATTGTGCATGTGGAGAGTCTTGGTTTGGTAATGGAGTACTTTTGTGGAATCATGTACTTCAACATGCCACTAGGGGTTAGATCATAGAACATATGACATTATAAAAAGTTCTCCCTTGAGTTACATGGATATCATTTATTCTAAAGTTTCTTCATCTTCTAGATGAATTGCTTTGACATCATTCTAGGTATGGAATGGCTTGTTCATTATCATGCACAGGTGGATTAATATAGTTGTTGAGTGTATTTTACATCACCTGATGGTAACGTGCATGTACACAGGTTAGAATATGATATCCAAGAAAATCAAGCTGGACCCAAGCGAGCTGGGCTTGTCAGAGTGATGGCTCAGTTAACAAGTCTCTTTATTAAAAATTAAGGAATGCAGTTAGTAGAGCTCCCTCCTCTAGTGGAATTGTTTACATACATGTTCCCTAATTATTTCTATTGAATATCTCTCGATAGAGATTTTGATTTCACCATATATCTAGGGATAGGTTCGGTATCATTTTCCATTCATCCGTATAGTATGGAACTAATATAGATCTAGGAACTCAAAAGGTACCATGAAGATGTAGTTGATAAAGGTCTTATCAGAACCAACACATCTCTAAGGGGTTAACCTGTCCTTTTCACCTTGATGGTAGATAGTACCCCCAAATTGTGGATGTATTACAGGTGGTTTAATCAGTTTATAGTGAAGAATCATTGTACCTTTCCTCGTATTGATGTCCTCTAACACCAGCTTCGAGGAGAAACTATTTTATCCAAGATTGATCTGAGGTCGGGCTATAAGTATGTTCATCTGCAAGCATCAGACATACCATATACAATGTTATGGAGTAGGTATGGCTTGTATGGGTGTTTGGTTATTTTGTTCTATTTTATGATCATGCCATCAATATTTATGGCCTTGATGAATTGGGGTTTTCCCCCATATCTTGATTCTTTTATGGTAGTATTCATATATGAAATCTTGGTGTACTCGCACACCCAACAAGACCATGCAACCCATCTTGAGATCATTGTGAGTACACTAAAAGAGCACCATCTATATTAAAATCTCAGTAAATTCCACTTTTAGATTTGTAAAATTCACTTTTTGGGACATATCATATCTGAGGCAGGTATATCAGTAAAACTAGAGAAGGTGAGTGCCATTTTTTTCTAAGAATATCCCAAGAATGTGTTTAATATATGTATTTTATTAGGGATGGTTGGATATTATAGATGATTCATTCAATACTTCTCCCACTTAGTAGTACCTCTTGTGGAATTGAAGAAGAAGGTTTTTTAGTTCTTATGGTCTGAATATTGTAAAAAGTCTTTTAAGTAGTTAAAATGGAAATTCACTTCTGCTCTGATTCTCATTATTCGTGAGTCGGGCAGGAGTTATATAGTCTACTGTGATACTTCAATAATTTGACTGGGTGGATTATTAATTCAAGGTGATCCAGTCATAGTATATGTATCTCATCATCTAAGGCTTAATGGGAGGAACTATCCAATACAAGACATAAATGAAATAGTCATGGTTCATGATTTATTCTATTAGAGGCACTACCTATTGTGTGAGTTATTCATTTTTACACGGATCAAATAATATTAAAATATATCTCCACATTGTGTGACTGAATTTGAGGTAGTGTAGGTGGGTGGAATACTTGAAGTACTTCAACTTTGAGCTTTCTTATACACATGGTAATGGGAATGTTGTGGTGGATTATTTGAGTTGTAAATGTAGACACAAGCCTTAAAAGTGGCCATAAGTGAGTGGCATATGATAGCTAGGTTTTCTAATTTGCATCTGGAGGTTCAAGATCAGCACAAGAACTGGGTTTTAGTAACTCTAGTAGTGAAATCATCTCTTCTGTAATGTGTTCAAATGCATTAGTTATCTGATTTTGGGGGCCTCAATATGAGTGATGAAATCATGAGAGATGACACAACTCATGGTTGGGTTATTGATAGTAGCGAGACCCTACTCTACCATGGATGTGTATGTGTACCATCAGATATATGGTAAGAGTTGATGATGGAATCTCATGCCTCTATTTTTGTAGTGCATCCAAGGATTACCAAGATGTATCAGGATATGCATCTTCAGTATTGGTTTCCAAGTATGAAGAGGTAGATATCATGATTCATCACAAGTTGATCCACCTATCAGTAGGTGAAGGTAAAGAAACAGCAACCTAAAAGTCTTTTACAGCCTCTCTCTATTCATGAGTGAAAATGGAATGACATCACCAAGGATTTCATTACAAGCATTCAGATATCTCCTCAATGCAGTGATGTTGTATGGGTGATCATTGATAGGTTGACCAAAGCCATGTAGTTTCTACCATTATAGGATTACTTCTACATTGATGAGAAAGGAAGTGTATATATCCAGGAGATAGTGAAATCTCATGGTGTGCCACGTTCTATCATTTTGGGTATAGATTACCACTTCACATTGTGGTTTTGGAAAGGGTTTTAGAAGGCACTGGGTTCATAGGTTCTCTTGAGTACTACATATCACCCTTAGACTAATGAGGTAGTGGGAGCAGATGATTCTGCTGTTAGAGGATATGATTCGAGCCTGTATTCTTGATTTCAGTGGCTCTTGGGAAAATCATATTCCTCTGTTTTAGTTTACTTACATTAACAGATTTCAAGAAATGATTAATATTTCTTCAATTGAGGCCCTCTATGGTAGACTCAGTTGTTTACCTCTTTGATGGATTGAGGTAACGCCACGACCCCAGTTACCCAGAGTCGGTGCATTATTACGTAACATTGGCATGATCACAAAAGATCATGTCTTGGAAACACTAGATACATTCATAAATGTTACATTACATCATAAAGTGAAAAACTACAATAACATAGTCTCCATAGTCCACACCCATATCCCCTTAATATTATCCTTGCAGGTCAGTCATAAAATATTTCTTCACATCCTGGGAAAATAAAACATAGAAAGGGGTGAGTTCAGATGCTCAGTAAGGATAACAATATAGAGGAAGCTTTTATAAATAAACATAAAAATTTAAGTCAATGTATAACTGAAACAAAATCCTTTTAAACATGAACTTCAAAATAATATGGCCAAATAAAATGAAATAACGCCATTTACTTATTCACATGGATACTCTACTAGTCGAATAATCACATGCAATATCAATAACCACTTTCATAATGATGGAATGCATAATGACAGACTATCACAACAACGAAGCCAAGGCATTGTGCCAAGACTAAAAATAAGATTTTGTTAAGGCCTCGTGCCAAGACACTAGTTTGTCTCATGAGACCTATCGATGCAATTTTTTAAAAGATACTAACATTTAAAATTTCTCAAATATACTCCAGTGTTTTTGCTGAAAACATTATGCAAGCTTCTGAAAACAAAATAACTAATTTTGAGACTACTCGACTAATTACAGGCCATGATGGGTCCATGCCCAGTCCCTTCATGTCTACCACACTAGAGAGTCACATTTTCTGAAAATATTTTTAAGCTTGCGTTAAATACGTATACATTTGCCCTGGATTTTCATATATTTGGGAGAAATATCTCTCTTTTTTTTAAATCATTTAAAAATAACATAATTATAAAATAAAACATTTATTTTACAAATATCCTTATAAGCATGTAAGGGAAGCTTCAATGGTGTGATAACGGAGGAGAATAACCGCACCTGTCGTATAAGTTAAAAAAACACTCTCACCTTAGTTTTGTTGAAAAGGTCAAAAAGTAACTTGTTTGGAAAATGATGGAAATATTTTTATCAAAAATGTATAAGGTAAAATAAGGATATAAATTAATTTAACCCATTTTATATTAAATAGTAAAAATGTTTTTAAAGACAATTTTAAGAAACATGGATGTGGATGAAAAAGAAGTCCCATTAGACAATCACGTATAAACAACCTCAGATAATGAAGAGATTGTGAAATAAACCCTTACCAATTTGGTAACTTACGAAACATACACCCCATGAAAGATTTATCATACAGTGAATATGTAAATACACTCAAATTAAAGTGTATTACACAAAGAATACAGTTATGGGTTGTACATACACTACAAAAAAGGTAATAGTTGTAATATGGCATGAATCTCACGGGGATAAGGAGTGAGATGAAAACCACTTACCTCATGTCCGACTTGACTCGATCATTATTTAATCTCTTGAATAATATAATAGAGTTAATTTCTACTTTATTAATAACCTTTTTCAATTTCATTATTCCTTTTATATAACTTATTACCATGTTATGAACATTATGTAATTATTTAATATAATAATGGTTGTTTTGTCGATCTTTGGTACTTGAGTCAAAAATAACCTTCTTATAATTACAAGTTGTTCATGTGGTAAAATATCCATTATATCCAGAATTATATTCATTATTTAGCTATCATATATATCATATATATCCAGTATATACATTCATTTATAATATTACATAACATTTAGAGATAAGAAATGAAATGCACCGTTCAGGGAGACGATAAGCCGTACGTACGCATGAACGCTACTTTCATTTCTATTTCGTATTTAATGGAATGAAATAATAATTATATAAAGGTATATTATAATTCTAGTATAATATCATATATAATATCATTCACTCCATCCTTTATACATCCCACATATGGCATTAACGATTCAAATCACTTTGAGGGGGTGGTAGTCCGCACTTCCTAAAATGAAATTATCGCGTTTACCCATAATGGAAATCATAAAGGTATTCCATAAATAAAAAATACAGAAGCATAAGGAAAACATAAACATAATATATATCATATATAAATATAGTGACATCTTAATGGCTACCATGAGAGTTGTTAAGAGAAGATTGAACAATCATCGTTTCTTGAGGCAGTAATTCGCCACCCATAGAAATAGTATGGTCTTTAACCATTAGACTAAGGTGTGTGTAATTTTAAATCAAATCCTTCACATAAAAACATTCTAGTATATTGAAGATACTATTTTTGTTACAAAATAAAGGAATAAAAAGAGTTTAAGGGGTTTTATAAGCAAAATAAAACAAAAGAACATAAGAGAATACATTACCTTAAAATCGGGTAACTCTTTTTGATTTGAGCCAAAGGATTCCTTGGGAAGACTTCTTCCCAAATTGAGGATTCTAGGAGTAAGAGAGGGAAGTTGACTGAGTATTTGGACAAATTTTGGCTGAGAAAAATGGACTTTAAGGTGTGAATAAGGTGGTAGAGGTGGGGGCCTTTTATAAGAGGAGAGTAGGGGCACTCATGGAAAGTCATGAATTGTTACATTATTATGAAGTAATTTTCGGATTTCAAAGGTCCTAAAATTATATATTTCGAGGCTAAGGTGGTAAGGGTTCGAAATACACCTATACAATAGGTTTTTTACAAGTTTAAGTCTTAGAGTTTACATTATCTTTTCATTTTATTTAAATTGTTAATTAATGAGGTAATCGCTACATCATCATGGTGTCATAAAAAATTTAATTTATTTAATGTCTAAAAATTATAAAACAAATATCATGATGTATGAAATCTTTTTATCTTTCCAATTAATATTTATAGTCTAAAATTTAACTTATATAACCCCATGTAATAATTTTTTTAGTAAAATAACACATGCTTGTGACAATTTCATTTTTACTTTAAATAAAAAGTTATTAATGTCATTTTCTTACCCAAGTGGCACCATAGGGTCCCCAAGTTGGCCCATGGATTTTCTTGGTCAGAAATGAATCATAAAATAAGTGTAGGACAAGTTTAAAGGTGATTTCATATTATTATAACATTATATTTACCTTAAATTACACTAATTACCTTTAATCGTGATTAATAAAACTTAAAAGTTACTATTCACCAAAAATTATTTTCATCCCATTGAACCACATTTTACTTCCTAATTACAAACATGAATGTCGTATTTTTGAAATTAAATTCCAAGAAGTGGTAAAATTTCATTTAAATGAAAAATCAGTTTTTTAACTACCACTTAGTGGTTTCACTATTCATCAAAAATTGAAGTTTTTCAAAAAAATACCAAAAAATCACCCTAAGCTATAATTGAAATTCTGAATTCAAAAATGATGTATATTTTAAAAAATTACAAACACATAAGTTTCATTAATTAATTTTATAATTAATTCCCGTTCTCAAAACAAATAGCGTGTTTTACGAAAGAGTATCAATCAAAAGATTTAAAATTGTTTATGTCCAATTTCAAAGTGAAATTAATTCTAATGACCACTATTGGATAAAATGGTAAAAATATATTCCAATTATAATTTAAAACCACTAAATAATATAATTTATCACTATGAATTATTTTGATTAAAAATTTTGTTTTTAAGTATTTTTCACTATTCATCGAAAATTGGAAGTTCTCGGAAAAATACCAAAAATTCAACATAGGCTAATTTCAATATTCTGAATCCAAAAATTAAGCCCATTATAAAATAAAAAATTTATATAATTAAAAAATTGGGTATTACTATTCATAATGGATACTTCGATTGGTCGCGGTGTGTTAGGATCTTGAACTTGCGTATAATGCAAGCTATTGCATTATAGAAAGAGATGTGTATCGTGAAAGCTTGGGGTGTTACATTCTCCACTCCTTCAATAAATTGCGTCCTCCCAATTTGAAATTTTTATCGAAAATAAAAGTTTGAAATTAGAAAATACCTTTGTGGAAAACCCACATCAGAAATAAGGTTAATAAAAATATAACAATAAAAGAAAGAAAGAGAAGTAAAAAGGTCACCCGAGATAGCCCATACTAGGATTATATGAAAACATGGATATGGAGGAGAGAAAAAACCATCAAGGTATGATGGAGAGTTGTAGAAAAAAGGATTAGGAAAAAATTAACTACAATAAAATGAAAAACATGTGATTGGTTAAACGGTCATTGATTCCCTAGTTGAAAAAGTTAACCAACAACGTTTTTGTTTTAAGTTACCATTCATAAAGTTGAGGAATTTATTTTGGAGATTTACTAAGAACGTAAGGAAATATACTTACTTGTCATGTATACTTTCATTCTTCAATAATTTTTTTACCACAAACCTATCTTTCACTCCAAAAGGTAATAGAATTCAAAAATATTATATTTATCCTAATTGTACAAGGTTCCAAATATTAACACATACCATGGAGAAAAATAATTTGTAATAACCGGGGACTTCCTATTGGATAGTGGTAGGTAATAAAGTCCTATCGCACTATGGTTGTGGGTTCGATTCTGGCAGCTTTATCCGACGTGACGGGTTATCCCCCGACCTGCAGGTTGTCCTTTTCCTAAAATTATAATATTATAATATTCCAAAAATAATCTTCAGAAATGTTTTAACCTTAAACAATACTATCCAAATTTCGACTTAATCCATTCCAACCTTTATAGTTATCCAAAATACCTCTATCCAGACATTCTATAAATGGTCTATAAATTCCAAAATCAATTGTAACATCAGATTCCCCAAACAAAGTAAGGTTTCTCTTATTTTCACATACAAAAAATATGATTACCTTCATCATATCAAAACCTTAATGAGAACCACAAGTACTTCAGTACAATCCTTATATATATCACATTATTCTTATAACCATGATATAGTTTTTGAGTCCAAAAATACAATAATTATTCCACTTCAAATGTAGTAACAACATAATATTGGCCTTGATCCCTTGGTCTTTTCTGGTTTAAGTTTCCTTGGTGCTTAGGGCATTAATTTTCATAATGCCCCATTTCTCTACAATTGTAGAATTCAACATTCATAGACTCTTTCTTTCCCTTGAAATCACGAGACTGGTGACATTTTCTCCACATTTATAACAAACTCCCATTCCTTTTAGGCAAGTACTAGGGTGATTATTCTCATAATTATCACATAATGGAAAATCCTTCTTTCCCTTTTCCCTTCATCTGTCTCTTGTTCCTCTGTTCTCTTCTTCTCTTGCTTTACTTTGTTTTCATAAGACTTAGAGAATTTCTTCTCTATCTTAATAGCACATAAGGCAATGTCTTCGTATAACGAGAAGTATTGTGAGACCAATGCTCAACGGAGAAATGGTTTTAACCCATCAAAGAAATGATCAATCTTACTTCTTGGGTTACGTATATAATTTGCAGCATACCTCGCTAACCTTGTAATGTTGGCCTCATACTTTGCGACATTCTCATCCTCCTTTTGTCTCAGACTCGGAAATTACCTTTCCATATCTACTCGATGGTCACGAGGAATGTATTTTTCTACGAAAATCTCTTTGAACTCCATCCATTCCATATTTGATACTTCATCATCTTCCTTTGTGTTTTGAATCAATGACCACCATTGATCAGCATCTCCAGTGAGGCGGTAAACTGCCTTGATAAACTTTTCCCTTTCACTACTCCCCAAGGCATGGAATATTTTCTCTAAGGAATTTATCCATTTATCATCTACTAAGGGATTTGTACTCCCATTGAATGTTGGTGGTTGTTGCCTCATTAAGCGATCTAACATTGATCCTCCACGTTGTAGATCAGGGTGCTTTATACGAGTAATGTTCTTATTCATAACCTGAGTGGGTTGTCCCAGTATGGTGATAAGTTGATCAGCACCAGTTTTATCACCAACTCCACTATAATTATCTTGATCGGGAGGGAAATCCCTACATGGAGTACGTGCATTGATACAGTTTACATTCCTTCCAATAGGCGCCATTTCTAAACAATGGCATAAACTAGTTCAGTTTATGAATCAAAATACATAATTCCATACTTGTAAAACACTTAACATAAATTGAACAGTTTATGGATATAATCCATAATTATAAAAAAAATTCTTTAAGGAAGTATATACTCATAAACCCATCATAATGGTTTGTAAAGAAAATGGGAATTCTCCTAAGTGTATCCCCCAGGAGTGCTGTAACCAAGAGTGCATCAAGTCCCGTTGTCGTGCACCAGTTCCCGTTCGAGTCTATCTCAAAGTGTTGTTTTTGTGTTTTACCCCTAGATACATCTATTCCAAAGCCACCTCAACCTGCTCGTATCCAGACAGGGATGTATTGCTCGGAAAACTCACAAAAATCTCTATAATACCAAAATTCTGGGAAGTTCTTCTATACTAATCCTCAAAGTCTATCTTTGGGCAATGTGCTCTAATCAGAGTTTATCTAAATCTAGCTTCCAAGGTTAGTACTAAACTGCCTCTGATACCAATTATAATGCCCCGACCCCAGTTACCCAGAGTCGGTGCATTATTATGTAACATTGGCATAATCACAAAAGATCAAGTCTCGAAAGACCGATTAGTTTAGTATCCTTGGAAACACTAGATACATCAATAAATGTTACATTACATCATAAAGTGAAAAAATACAATAACATGGTCTCCATAGCCCACAACCATATCCCCTTCATACTATCCCTACAGGTCAGTCATAAAATATTTCTTCAGATCCTGGTAAAATAAAACATAGAAAGGGGTGAACTCAGATGCTCAGTAAGGATAACAATATAGCGGAAGCCTTCATAAATGAACATAAACATTTAAGGTAATGTATAACTTAAAATTTTCCTTTTAAACATGATCTTCACCATAATATGCCAAATAAAATGAAATAATTCCATTTACGTTTTCACATTGATATTCTACTAGTCAAATAATCACATGCAATATCAATAACCACTTTCATAATGATGGAATGAATAATGCCAGAAAATCATAACCACGTATCCAAGGCCTCGTGCCAAGACTACAAATAAGATTTTGTCAGGGCCTCATTCCAAGACACTAGTTTGTCTCATTAGACCTACCGATGCAATTTTTTTAGAAGATACTTACGTTTTAAATTTCTCAAATATACTCCAGTGTTTTTGCTAAAAACATTATACAAGATTCTGAAAACAAAATAACTAATTCTGAGACTGCTTGACTAATTACAGGCCATGATGGGTCCACTCCCATTCCCTTCCTATCTACCACACTCGAGAGTCACATTTTCTAAAAACATTTTTAATCTTGCGTTAAATATGTATACATTTGCACTGTATTTTCATATATTTGAGAGAAATATCTCTCTCTCTCTCTCTTTTGAAATCATTTAAAAATAACATAATTATAAAAAAAAATTATTTTGAAAATATCCTTATAATCATGTAATGGAATCTTCAAATGTGTAATAATGGTGGAGAATAACCGCACCTGTCGTATAAGTTAAAAAAACTCTTACCTTATTTTTGTCGAAAAGGTCAAAAAGTAACTTGTTTGGAAAACGGAAGAAAGATTCCTTTCAAAAATGTATAAGGTTAAATAAGGATATAAATTACTTTAATGCATTGTCTATTTAATAGTAAAAATGTTTTGAAAGACAATTTTAAGAAACATGGATGTGGATGATAAAGAATTCCCAGTAGACAATCACATAAAAAGAACCTCAGATAATGAAGAGATTGTGAAATAAACCCTTACCAATTTGGTAACTTATGAAAAATACACCCCATGAAAGATGTATCATATAGTGAATATGTAAATACACTAAAATTAAATTTTATTACACAAATAATACAATTATGGGTAGTACATACACCACACAAAATGTAATAGTGGCAATATGGCATGAATCTCATGGGAATAAGGATGAGATGAAAACCCCTTACCTCGTGTCTGACTTGACTCGATCATTCTTTAATCTCCTGAATAATAAACTAGAGTTAATTTCTACTTAATTAAGAACCTTTTTCAAGTTCATTATTCCTTTTATATCACTTATTACCATGTTCTGAACATTATGTAATTATTTAAGTTAATAATGGTCGTTTTGTCGATTTTTGGTACTTGAGTCAAAAATAAACTTCTTATAATTACAATTTGTTCATGTAGTAAAATATCCATTATATCCATAATTATATTCATGATGTAGATATCATATATATCATATATATCCAGTATATATATTCATTTATAATATTACATAACATTTAGAGGTAAGAAATGAAATGCACCATTCATGGAGACGGTAAGTCGTACGTACGCATGAACGCTACTTTCATTTCTATTTAGTATTTAATGGAATGAAATAATAATGATATAAAGGTATATTATAATTATAGTATAATATCATATATAATATCATTTACTCCATCCTTTATACGTCCCACATATGGCATTAACAATTCAAATCACTTTGAGGGGGCAGTAGTCCGCACTTCTTAAAATGAAATTATCATGTTTACCCATAATGGAAATAATAAAGGTATTCCATAAATGAAAAATACAGAAGCATAAGGAAAACATAAACATAATATATATCATATATAAATATAGTGACATCTTAATGGCCACCATGAGAGGTGTTAAAAAAGATTTAACAATCATCGTTTCGTGAGGCAGTAATTCACCACCCACAGAAAGAGTATGTTCTTTAACCATTAGACGAAGGTGTGTGTAAGTATAAATAAAATAATTCTCATAAAAACATCCTATTATATTTAAGATACTGGTATTGTTACAAAATAAAGGAATAAAAATAGTTTAAGGGGTTGGAGAAGGAAAATAAAACAAAAGAACATAAGAGAAGACATTACCTTAAAATTAGGTAACTCTTTTTGATTTGAGACAAATGTTTCCTTGGGAAGACATCTTCCCAAATTGAGGCTTATATAAGTAATAGAGGGAAGTTGAGATAGTATTTGGGTAGAGTTTGGCCGAGCAAAATGGCTTTGAACGTGTGAATAAAGTGGTAGAGGTGGGGGCCTTTTATAAGAGAAGAGGAGGGGCACTCTTGGAAAGTCATGAATTGTTAAATTATTTTGAAGTACTTTCGGATTTCAAAGATCCCAAAATTATATATTTCGAGGATAATGTGGTAAGGGATATAAATCCACCCGTAAAATATGTTTTTGAAAGTTGTAAGTCTTAGATTTTACATTATCTTTTCATTTTATTTAAATCATTAATTAATGAAGTAATCACTGCATCTTCATAGTGTCATAAAAAAATTAATTTATTTAATGTATAAAACTTATAAAACATATATATTGATGTAAAAAATCCATTTATATTTTTAGTGAATATTTATAGTCGAAAAGTTAACTTATATAACCCCATTTAATAATTGTTTTAGTAAAACAACACATGTTTGTGACAATTTTATTTTTACTTTAAATAAAAGTTATTAATGTCATTTTCTTACCCAAGTGGCTCCATGGTGTCCCCAAGTTGACCCCTGGATTTTTTTGGTTGGAAATGACACATCCAATACAGTTAGGACAAGTGTAAAGGTAATTTCATATTATTATAACATTATATTTACCTTAAATTACACCAATTACCTTTAATCGCAATTAATAAAACTTAAAATTTACTATTCACCAAAAATTATTTTCATCCCATTGAACTACATTTTACTTTATAATTACAACTTTGTATGTTGGATTTTTGAAATTAAATTCACAGAAGTGGTAAAATTTCATTTAAACGAAAAATCAGTTTTTTAACTACCACTTAGTGGTTTCACTATTAATCAAAAATTGAAGTTTTTCTGAAAAATACCAAAAATTCACCCTAAGCTATAATTGATATTACAAATTCTAAAATGATTTTTATTTTAAAAAATTCCAAACATATAAGTTACATTATTAATTTTATAATTAATTCCCATTGTCAAAACAAATAGCGTGTTTTTACGAAAGAGTGTCAATCATAAGATTGACAAGTGTTTATGTCCAATTTCAAAGTGAAATTAATTATAATAACCACCATTGGATAAAATGATAAAAATATATTGTAATTATAATTTAAAACCACTAAATAATATAATTTATCACTATAAATTATTTCGATTAAAAATGTTGTCTTTAAGTATTTTCACTATTCATCAAAAATTGGAAGTTCTCAGAAAAATACCAAAAATTCAATATAGGATAATTTAAATATTATGAATCCAAAAATGAAGTCCATTCTGAAATATAAAATTTATATAATTTCAAAATGTGGGTATTACTATTCATAACAGCTACTTTGATTGGTCGTGGTGTGTTAGGATCTCGAACTTGCGTACAACGCAAGCTATTGCCTTATTGAAAGAGAAGTGTATTGTGAAATCTTGGGAGGTTACAATTAAGGTAGGTGAGTAATCTATAATAGGTCCTCATCTCATTCAGCAAACATTAGAGGCAGTTTATAAGATTCATAATTTTATGGTTATAGATCAGTCGAGGCAGAAATCTTATATCGATTGTCAATGTAGAGCTCTGGATTTTGAAGGGGGTCATCAGTTATTTCAACATGTATTGCCTAGATTGGGTCAAAAACGAATAAGGAGATAATAAAAGTTATCACCAAGATATTTCAGGCCTTTAGGAAGATTGGAGTGAGTCAAGTCGGTATCCTATCTTCTATTGTTACCTCAGAGGTTCCATACCATGATTAACACATTCCAAGTATCTCAGCTTTGAAAATATACTCCAAACATATCTCATTCATTTTATGCTAATTATATTGATATAGATTCAGATTCATCCTTTAAAGAGTTTCTGATACATATCATGGATCATATCACCAAAGTTATCTGAGACATGTTAGTTCCTTTCATCTAAGTGTTATAGATTAATAGACCTATTTAGGTCAATACCTTGGCGTGGGAGGCTGATGTACATTCATAGTTGTGAGAACTCTTCTTAGAAGACTTTCTAATACCCAAAAAAGGGATAATCATGGATGATTTTTCCTAAATATTGTTGGTTGTAACATCCCATATTTATCCAAAGGTATAAACCATTTAGTTTTGGGTTTTAATTCCTTAAAAAAATTATTTTTGATGTCTAAGAGGTTAAAGGTGTTCTTGGGTGCATTCGAGGATCATTTGAATCCTAGACCACTGAAATGTAGGAAAATAGGTTAGTCCACATGGTTTTTAAGAAACCATGTGACCCTGGTTTCATGGCCGTATGGGTCATTTGCAACTTGGGACAATGAGAAAACACATGATTTTCACATGGTTATCCAAACAGTTCACCTATCTGTGTGGTGTTCCCTAAGTTGCAGAACCTTCCACATGGTTGGTGCATGGTTTGGCCAACCTATGTAGTCAAACCATTCATGGTTTAAATGGGGGTGAAATTATCATTTTTCATTCATTAAGGATTTAAGAATTTTTTTTATTGCTTCTTATTTTCCTATATGATTTTCACCTCTCTTATAGGTGCACAATCTCCTCTCCTAACCTCCACAGGGTTTTGAAAATTATTCCTTATTTCTACATAGATTCATTCCCTATTTGAAGCTACAGACTTGTCTCGGTACACTCTACCATCCACACTCCTTTATTTATAATTTTTTCTGTCACCTGTTGTGCTATTTGGGTGTGAAAAAACTTTTTCACTATTTCTGTTGTTTTGAAAAATCCTTTTATTTATCCCATTTTAGGTCGAATCAAGGCTTTTTATTAGATATTTGGATTATTTATTTGTCAAGGTTTGGGGTATATGCCTTTTTACTCTCTTTTTTCATATTTGAATGGTTGTGTCATTATTACACTATCCAGATCTTCCATTGAATCCTCATTATTGAATATTAAATTAATTGAAATTGATTATCATGTCATCAATGACCCTACATCATGGTGAAACCCTTCTGTGGGGTGTTTGTTTCTTGTTGTCCACCCTTTTTGGTGTGCATACCTTGGTTTTCCCTTTTTCCTATGGAAAAAATGCTCAATTACCACTTGTGGGTTAGGTTGTAATTTAAATTCCCTTTTTGTAAATTAAATTAAGGTAAATTGTTAGCTATGAGATTGACCCTTTATCTTTATGACTTACGCCATATATATTATCACTTATGATTAATTATTCACATTGAATTTAACTTTACTTACATATAATTACCTATTTCATGCTAGTTGATTACCTTGACATATGTTTTATTCCATTTCTTACATTTATTTTATGTCAAGATCATTGTGCTCTAATCCATATTCTATACTCATTTCTTGGTTCTATAAGTGAATGGATTAGTTTGGAATGACATGCTTGGCCAATCATAATGTCTTAAGATTTTAACTTGTGAATGATTATATGTGATTATATAATTTTAAAATTCAAGTTCTTAATTATTATTCCTTATTTTAGAGGCTTGAATTATATTATTCTTTGGTAATATTTTTAGCTTGAGATATTTAAATTTTATCGATGACATGTAAATGTTTAATTTCTATGAATTGCCGAATATGAATCTATCTCATTCCTTGTTCTCCATTAATGATTTATGCCTTATCTTACTAATTGTTCCATTATTTTATGTACTAATTTAATATCATCATATATTTTGGAATGCGATATTTATTTGATGGAATGGAATTACAAATGTTTTAACCTATTGTATGTGCTTGGATTGTTATGGATAACTTGTTACGGGATGGGAGAGAACATGGGTCCTAATTTAAGGATTCCACTAATGGACATGACATGGTGGTTGGTTAATACTCTTAAAGTTGGTATAGATGCCTTGTATTTCTAGGTATGGGCTCACCTAGCAGTTTTACTTATACTATTGAGTGATGTTAGTTCCCTACGGGGAAACCAGGGCATATCTATTGGAAAGATGGCTATGTTATTCCATGGATGATACCTGGTACCCTATCTGAGATACTTATTATGAAATTAGAGTCACTATTTCATGAGTGATATATGGATTATTGTATGGGTTTCCTCGGAAAAACATGATGGCATTGGTTATAGTGGATGTCCCGTAGCAACCAATTGGAATTTACATAGATCACCTTTGATGGGATTGAACTCCAACTTTTAATTGACGTATTGGATGATTTATCATTTCATTTTTTATGAATCTCTTATTATTAATATTATTGTGATTTTACTTTATTAGTGACATGGGAAACAATACACAAAGAAAAATAACAAGTTCGGGGGTTTGTTCTTCTTGGTATCCATGTTCACTTTAGACCTTGTATACATATTATTCCTTGAACTTAAACTTTTTTCAATCATATGGCTTAGAAAGAAGTAGGTGGTATGGTTGGGGTGTCCATCTTGGAACCTTGACCAAGGTGTTAGTGATTTAATTATTTATTCCTCTATATTTATTTGATATAGAACACTACTCATTTAATTGTTGTATGAAATGGATCGGTGTAGACACCATGGGTGTCGACCTACTGATATTTTTATGTCACACCCTTCTCTCTGTTGTTTTGTACCCAACTATAATTTATTATCACAGGTATGGATAAATGGAAGTGTTTTAATTATGATACTTGGTTTATTTTCTTCTTTGGAAAGAGTTTGGGAAGAGAACTGAGCCTATTCTTGAGATGTTGTGTAGCATTTTTTTGTATTTTTTATATTTTTTTATATCATGAAGTATTTGCTTGTACCCATGTTCCCTTGAACTCTCCTTTTTTTATATATATATGACATCATATATCATCTTTTGTACCTATTATTTTTATCCATCTTCCACTAGTTGTTTACTTATATTGCAAGGTTTATTCTTTTACTTGTGTTGTTATATGTTCACAAATTTTCTTCTTCTATTTATTATTTATTGTTTACCATTGTTCTTATAGAGATTAGTGAGGTAATAGTCTCCCCATGGACATATCATAGGTCCTCTCTACTAGTCGGTAGCCTCTGGTGTTCAGGGAGATGCACTTGAGGTCATGTGGCTCACTACCTTGGGGAATCGTTTAGCATAACTTAGGGTGGGATGCTACATGTCTGATAAAATCATGACTATAATCCTAGTAATCTTTTTAACTTCTTGGATATAGATTTTTGACAAGTACTCCACCATATAGTATTCATAAATAGGGTTTAAATGAGATAAATTCAAGAGTCAACCCACAATTACCTATATAAAATTAGGTTTCCTTGCCTTTCTTGGTAAACCTGTCAAAAAATACATGGCTATCTACTCCCACTTCCACATAGAAATTGGTAAATTATACAACCTGACTGCAGGTCAATGGTGCTTTACTTTGAACTTCTAATAGGTAAGGCATCTCTAAAAGAACTCTACCACCTCCATTTTCATACCAACCCACCAGTACGTTTCTTTCAATACTAAATACATTTTCTGAATTCTAGGGTGAATAACTCTTCTCTAATAGTGGCATGAAATAAGAATGTGTTCATGAAAAAGCAAAGGTACCACGATATGATATTTAAACCTAAAATTTGACCTCTCATCAAGGTTCCAATCCTCAATGTTATCCCCACCATTTAGTTTTGACATTATAGTAACACATTATGAATTGAATATTTGAGCCTTTTTAACTAGCTCAACTAAATTAAGAACAACCAAAACTAGAAAGAAAAATTAAGAAAATCCTTTTTCTGAGAATTATAGATTAAAATCCACTATGATCTACATTAGTTTCCATTTTTCCAAGGCCAATTTTTCCAAATGATCATATGAATTCATACTCAATGCATCTACCATATATTTCCCTTTAACCGGTGTATACATCATATCTAAGTCAAACATTTTTAGATGCTTTATTCATATGTACTATCTTAAATTCTTATATCTTTGTGAGAAAATTTATTTATTTTATTATGATATATAAATACTATGAATTTACCCCCAAAGAGGTAATCATCCCAATTATTTAAGGTATAGACCACAATAGCTAATTCCAAGTCATGAGTTAAGTATTTCTTCTCATCTGAATGTAACTATCATGAACCACAAGGAACAACGTGATCCCCCTATATGAGAACACATCCCAACCTAGATCCAAATGCTTCACAATTGACTACCTAGCCCTCTCTAGACTCTAGAAATGTAAGTATAGGTTATTATGTAATTCTAACCTTAAACTCTTAGAAGGAAACCTGAAATTCATCTTTCCATTAAAAAGGAATTCATTTCTTCATCATATCATTTATCGGGGATGTTAGATGTGAAAAATCATGTACAAAACATCTTTAGTATCCCATTGAGATATAGAAACTGCATATCTCAAAGAAATTATTGAATGGTTTACAATGGATAATAACTTTTATATTTTCTGTATCTAGAGAGAAACCTTATTCAGAAATGTAATTTCCATGGAAACGTACCTATTGTATCTAGAAATCACAATTGTATACTTAGTATAAATATGATGTTCCCATAATATAACCCAAAATATAGCCAATTGTTTCTCATGATTCAATTTTTTTCTTGAATACACTAGTATATCATCCACAAACACCACCGCCAAGGAATCTAGATAATTTTAAAATATCTTATTAATAAATTCTATAAATATGGTTAGTTCATTTTTAAGACCAAAAGTCATAAAAAAAACTCATAATTTCCATATCTAATTCTGAAATATGTATCCGTAATATCATCCTTCCAAACTCTCGATTGGTAATATATCAAATCTAATTCAATTTTAGAGAATCACTAGGTTCTCCTCAATTGATAAAACATATCATCAATGAATGGAATAGGATACCAATTTTGAATTGTAACTTGGTTAATATTACGATAATCCACACAAATCCTAAGAGTTCTATCAACCTTCACAAGAAGAATTGGTGATTCCCATAGAGATATACTCGGTAGAGTGAATTGTTTACTTTCCAATACATCCAACTTATCTTTCAGTTTAGTCATTTATATTGATACCATTGGATATGATGGAAGTGAGATAGTTTTGACCCTGGTATGAGATTAATCATAAACTCCACTTTTCTTTTCTTTAGAAACCCTGACAAATTGTCTGGGAAAATGTCAAGAAACTGATTGATAATAATTAAAAAATATTTATTGCCAATATCATCCATATATTCAAAAGTAATCACTTACAAAAGATAAGTGATGGTTCCAAAACAATTCATCCCCATAGATAGTTAACAAACAATCTTTACACATAAAGGCTTGACACATTCTTTTTCCAAGAGGATTTTGACATTTCAACAAAAAAAAATAAACTCAATATGTAAATCCAAATTATCAAAAACCTAAGAATAAATAAATGAGTGGACTCATCCATATCAAAAAAAATATTTAATAAGGTTATAATTTAAAAGGGACCATACATCTCACCGTCAAAGGACCTGATTGATCATCCATGATAATTTTCTCAGCTTCATATAATTTCTTCCTCACTACACTTTTCTCTTTATTTTTATGATGAAGTTGTGCTAGTTGATGAGCCCTGGTGTTCCTAGAGTTACCATGTACTGATCTATTCTAATAATGAAACTTATTTTTCTTCACTTGTTCCATTAAAGCTTTTGATTCCTAATAATCAAGATATGTGTCCCAAGCACCCGTCCTCTGTGCACTATGACAATAGAATTCTAGATTATCGATCTTTTTTCAATTGTGACATGATCTATGTGGTGCTTAAAAATGTCTATTCATGTCATATAGTGAACCACATTGAAAACATCTCATCTTATATTTGGATCAAGGAGGAAGATTTACTGATCCCATGGTTTGATTCTGAAGTTTCCGACCACTCTAGAATTAGTTTTCCCTCTTTCACATATTCCATGAATTAAAGTTCCCAACCATTCTGGTAAGAATAAACATGCTTCCCCAATATTTGTTTCCTATGATTTTTCTTTTTTCCATTCTATATCTATTGTCCATTTCTATATAATCTCATAATATTGAGAATTGAAATCTTTGAGTGAATTTTTGGTTTCAAATTTTCCTCAAAAATGTTTTCCCTCAAGGATGGTCTTGAAGAAACCTTTAGTGAAATGAGGACTAAAATGATAAATTTAGCCACATACTCTACAGCCAATATATTCTCCTTATTCAATCTCAATAAGTATATTTTTCTAGAAATTTTGAATTTGTGAGTATAAAATTATTTGTTGAATAATTCTTCAAAATGCACTCATTATATGCCTTGGTCCAATTTATCCTGAACTGATAATTCCCACTATTGGAATGACAAATCCTCTAGTATTTATATTTCCAAACTCGTATTCATTTATTCTATTTTCCTTAGTAAATAAACGATTTTATTCTTCATATTTAACCAAACATATACTTTTTCCATCTCAAAATCTTGTAGAAAGATTGTAGGATTCGGATTTTTTAATTGAACCAAATGACACACTTGTCATTATTCATTATTTTTATTACCATTATCCACTATATGGAAATATTGGAAAATTGTTTGAACTAGTTTTTGGTTCACCTATGGCATAGGTGAAACTATATATTTAGTATCAACTTATAGTTTGGTTCAATTATTCAAACCGAGTGCCATTAACTATAAACAAAACAAAACTCTTTTTATTATCACTCATTAGAAACTGATGTCTTAGAGATTTATTTTACTACATTTATTCATTTTACAATATAAATTTCCTCAATGAAACCATCATCTCCATTTCATCCATTTTTGAAAACATTGAAGATATTTGTTTCCAAACAACCATATTCACATTTTAAAAAATCACACTTTTTTACATTTCATAAAGTATTTTATTAAAATTAAAAAATTAATTCCTATTGTGAATTTTTACTAGAAATTAATTTCATGAAACTCCCATTAGCTAAAACCATGAAGGTGAGGTGAAAACTCACCTTGAAGTGTCTTGAAACACTCATGTACCCAAACATCATGGTAAATTGAAGTTCAACATAAATTAGTTATTTATGACTTTTTATACTTTACATTTAATGTTTTAAAAATCCTACACCTTATTACCATCCCAATAGATAGACTGATACTATTTCCAACTCTAGGATAAAAAGTTTTGACACCATTTCCTATATCATGGACTGAACAATAGTGATACTATTTATTCCCAAAAGATATATGGACTCAATAAAGATGGTTCCATTTGTAACATTCCACCACTATTCAATGGATTGGGAAGAGACGGTTGTTTTACTAGGCCACGTGTTACATCCCCAACAAACCAAAGGCTGGAAATAAATACCAAGAGCCTCAAGGATAATTAGCTTATGATTTCCCTATGAAGATAAAACATCCAAAATACAATAATAAAAACCAACTATCCTCTATATGATTCATGAGTATAAAAATAAAACTCAAAATATAACAAATCCAACAACTATATCAAATTACAGACCAAAACCAAGTGACATAAATAAAATAATAAAAATAAATTGAATCCCAGAGACACTAGAGACATCCAACTAAAAAGTCCCAACCTTCTCCAATCTCCAACTCAAAAAGTCATGTCCAAGGTATCAAGATGCATCACTAAATAATTGAGATAAATTTTCATTTACATTGTCTTGATATATAACATTTGTAAATGTACAATAATTCCCATGTAGAGTGAGAATCTAAACTCGGTAGTTTTTCCCCCATGAAGTCTAAACTATCATCACCATGACAAAAAAATTTATCATATTTATTAAAATAGTTTAAAATCTGTTTATAAAGTTCATATAATATTCATAAAGTAGTTTTCAATATAAATATTGAAAAATCCTTTAATCTAGTTCTCTTTTGATTTTTCATAGTATTATCCATGTATCACACACAACCACACACACACACAGAGAGAGAAGCTTCGTGTCACCATTGATGGTGGAACTTAATGTCCATACTCTTTCCCTTTAATGGTGGTACTTCATGGTCAATATCCATACCATTAAACATACACAAAACCTTTTATTTCAACATAATTCCAATACAATTCAATAAAACCATTTCATTCTTTATATTATTTCAAAAAAATTCCATGAATCAAATCAAACCATAATTTCAAAACATCTCTTTAAAATTATAAACAACTGTTTTTTCCAAAACCATTCAACTTTCCAAACTTTAGAAAAAAATACTAAAATAAAGATTCCATCAAAGGTCACACGTGAATTTTGTAACCATTTCAAGAAAATAATTTAATTGAAATTAATCCATCAAATTCTGAATAAAATAAATTCAAGATAGAATCCACCAACCTTTCACGAGTTGGTGAAGATGAAGGATAAAACTATGATCCACTAGATTTGGTCTTTCATATTCTTTATTTACGTAGATACTTTCATAAAACCACACAATTCCTATCAAGAAACATGGATCCATCCATAGTATATTAGATATAAGATATAGTGAAATAGGATGAGAAGAAATATTCTATGAACGTCTAAGAATGGAGACTTTCCCGGGAATCTGGATCTCCAATGAGACTTGAATCTCCTAAAACATGATCAAAGATTGAAGGAGATCTTCTATCAAGACATATAAAGAAAATTGATACAATATTTATGAATATTATGCAATTAAATGGTGTCATGGTACTTAATTAATATTATATTCAGGATTTTTGGATCTATAACTACATAGTGCATGGTTTGGATGCATGGTTAGTAAAACTAAAATATAACCATGCACAAGATAATCTCTCAATTACAATAGGATCATAGGACCTATCCTCATAACTCACATGGTTTTTCAAAACTGTAAAGAATTTGGGCGGTGCTATTATCCCTTCTTACAAAGGTTTCATGGTATTCTAGAGGTGTTGCAATGTTTCAACTAACCCTACAAAAATTGTGCACCTATAGAAATGATTCCAAAACATGCCATAACTCATCCAAATCACTACAAACATAACTCGATCATTATATATTCTTAAAATACATAAATTAATGGTTATGTACCCCAAACCATGGGTGTTACACTTATCTACTAAATTCATTAGTAAAATTTATAAAGTATGAGTATCTACCACTTTCCTTAATAGGAAATGGTCCACATCATCGATATAAACAAATTCAAGAATCTATATTTCCCTTTCACCCTTTCCACTAATTGGTGATTTGGACATTTTTCCTTACAATAAAGCGTGACATTTAAAAAGTGGGTTTTAGTACTATTGTGAATAAATACCCATACTTTTACAATTTAGTAAAGATAATTTCATTTACATAACCTAAGTGGTGATGCCACAATTTAGTATGATATGTACCATTCAAACCATTTCATTATCAATTTCCAAAATTTGGTTTTTGTATTCTAAAAAACCATTATTTAAATATAACTTTCCATTTTCACATGAGGCTTCTAGATTTAATTTGATATGGATGATAACATCAAACACATGACATATAGTTCATTATCCATGTTCCTTAAGTAGAAAAAGAGCTTCTCTTTACTCACCTCCTTTCCAAGAGAATCCAGAATTAGATAATCATATATGTAAAGCTTATGTTCCAAATATAGTATAATGCATAATCACCTGTACCATTCTTGGAAGTTACTATCAAAATTGAATTTTATTTCTATAATAAATATTGTTGTAATATCAATGAAATTTTTACTTTCTACTAGAATAAAATAAAATAAAAATTATTACTTTATCAGGATTACCAAAATATATGAGATGAAATAATTTTAATTATCTTATTTTTCTCTCACTATTTTATCAACTCTCAATATCCCTCCCCATTTTAATAGGAATTGTATATTGCATGAAACTTTTAGTGGAAATGATCCTAATTTTCCTTCTCATAATCGAGACTATATAAATTAAAATCATAAAAATTTATTTAGGTAGGAATCTTTTCCAACTACTAGCTTGGAGCACTTTGATTCATTAAGTGGACTTCCCAGTCGAAAATAAATTACTTGAATTTCCTCAACACATTCCTCCAAATTTAAATTAAATAGAACATGGTCATTCAAATCAAAACAATTTTAGTTAGGCCGACCCATCAAAATTGTTTATACTCCTCAATAATTAAAATTTATCTTCAACATGGCATAAAAAACATATTTACTATTGGTTCATCTTAACATAGTTAACAGAAATCTTTTTTTGAATTAATATTTCATTGAGGGGTTTTTTATGTATATATTTAATTATTTTATCTTTTACATTACTTGTTAATGCTATATTTATTTTAGATCATTAATTAACCATGTTTTTTAGAATAATATATGAATAATCCATTTATTTCCATTCTATATTTCGTGGTTTTTAATTCATTTATTTTTGTGATCGTGATAAGGAATCCATAAAATTAATCATGAAATTTATATAAATAAAATAACCAAAGTGACTTGATCATGAGTTTTTAATGTATGATTTATTTATTATATGATAAATTTACTTATGACCATAGGGGGAACTCCTTGAGACTATCTTATCTCATGTTGTAACATTACACCACCAAACTTTCTATCTTCTTGGTTTGTTTCACCCCAACACAGGTTTTAAACCACCTCTTCTCCTTATATCATTATCATTTATATATTTTACTACAACATAGGTGAGGGGAACGAAGAGTATGGGAAACATAAAATAAACCATTAACATGTGGGTCTTGTATTTAAAAGGTGGTAGGTATGAATCAAAGACCATATTATTTAATTTAATAAATATTTATCAAATATAAAAAATTATGTAATAAAAATAAATTAAAAAAGTTCCAACACACACATTGGATGGTCAATATAACGATCATTCACATGCAAACAATGAATATTCATTTATAGTAACCCATTAACTTTCATTTAAATAATTATTAATTAAGATAAAATACCTACCTTAATATATTAATTATATTATTAATTCCTTCATCAATTTACTAAATATCCATGAAAAAACCTAGAGATTCTGATTTACTATAATTTAAAATATATTAAATAAGTTTGTTTTATTTAAAATTAATAAATTAAACATTTTGAACTTGAAGACAACATGACATGTGCCCATTCCGAACTACATGGCACATAGCATGGTCATTATCATGTACTATGTACTCAAATATAATGTATCATAATTGATGTTTCATTCAATTACATGTCATGTACTTTCAATTTATGACACATAGAAAAATTTTAAATTATAGGGAGTATACCAATTTAAATTCATGAGAGTACACAATGCGTAATGATGACCAAACACAACATGTAGTTTCAAATTCAATATATAAATTAATTAAGAATTTGATATTCTTTAAAACCCATCACATTATGTGTATTTTTAATTTATGACACACAAATATGTGTTAATTAGGTTTAATAAAACAATTAATTTTATCTCCATATAAACTAATTATGTGGTTCACAATTAGGATTGTCATATACTCTACGTAAATAGGTATGAGTTACATAGTGTGTATACCCCCCTAAAAAGTACAACATTGTTTTCCTAGGGACTCAACATGTATTACCCGTGGTATAAAAATGATTTATATGATGTATAAACCAACTACACATTGTTAAATTACATTTGGACAATGTTACAAAGTATGAAAACCCCAAAAACTCGTGTATTTAATAAATGATTCATATTTGACCACGTAGTTTCAATGGATATAATTGGAAAATTGTGTGGGGTTATATAATTTTTATGTCATATATAAACCTTATACCCCATAAAACCATGTGTCGGCTAGTCCCGGACAACACATGACATGTAGTGATTCTGCATCCATAGTCATCATAACCAACTATGAATAGTTTGACTTGTCTTGGTGTAATGAATTTGGGTACATGGTGTTTTCATTTTGGTTACATGCTATGTAGTCTCATGTGCTCCATCCAAAAGCATCAGCAACTTCGAATGGGTTCTTTAAATCTTATTCAGGTTTAATTAACTTGTTCGTTGTTATATAAATGTGAATGAAGAAGATATCAAATATTTAATATTTTAAAATGATTAAAATGGGTATGAAAAAATAAAAAAATTTGTACTTGGATGAACATAATTAAATAATTATAAATTTGAATTAGACCACTCTGATACCACTTTAAGTTTTCGGGCATAGGTGAAGTTAGCTGGGTTTACGCCCAATCGGGAATTTTCATTGAATATAATGAATAAAATATAATAACATGATGAAAGATGAAATTTATAATGATTATATATGAAAAAACATAATTAAATAACCCTATAAATAGAGATATGAACTGTCATATTAAATTTATAATTAATTTAATAATAAGAATTACCATGTTCTTGAGATTGTTTAATTTTTTAAGATGTTGATATTTCAAACTCTATTTGAGTTGTATCATTATTGTGTTGAGAGGATACAAATTATAATCCCTCTGTTGGTAACACACATGTGCTCCTTTATCTCTAAATAATACTGAATGAACTCCAGGTTCTAATGTGGATGATCTAATCACCTTGTACTATTTGTGTTGATCATAACACAATCCATCATAATTGAGGATTCTTACTTTTTTATTCTCTTTGTGTTGAGGAGAAATAAAGTAAGGGAACTCTATCATTCTTGAGAGAACCCCTAGAGATGTTTTATATGGAAATAATTATCTAGGGTTAAGAAATGTTGTGAATAACTAAATGATTCTCAAACATTCACCACCATAAGAAATGATATAACTACGTTTACATATAGCTAAGTTAAGAATTTGTAACTTCTCATAGGTCCTTGGATATTATATTAACCCTTAGAGAACCACACATCAAATAATAATCAAAATAATATTGCTTCCTTGATTCTTTCATGTCTTTATAATAATATAAATATCAGTAAATAAATTAATATTCATTTAAAAGATATCTAGTTTATCATTTATGTTACTGGGTTCTTAAATCCACTTGACCACCATCCTCAATATTTACCAACCCATGTATAAATAATAAATTGTATTCAATAAATAAATATTAAATTAATAGTCTGGAAAATAAATATTTATTTTGTGTTCATGTGTCTAAATAAATAAATTTTATTTATCACTTTATAAATAAAATATAAGTTAAATAAATATTCTTTTCTATGGCCTTGAAAGTAAATATACATTTAAATATTAAACTCACATTAAATTAGTGACTGAATAAAAGTGATCAGTAAATCCTAAATAATAATTATTTCTCAGTATTAAGAACAATATTTATTACAACTATTAAATACAAATATTATTTTACCAATATTGATGGATACATAAAGTGTGTGAACCTATAAAACTATTCCTAAGTGGAATTATGTGGGCCTTCAAAACATCCAATATTAGGGTATAGTAATACATAAAGGAACCATCACGGGAAGAATATAATGTCTTAATGATAATAACTATATATAAATGCTCACTATGTAATATAATCCCTTGCTCATTATATATCATCAAGCATGTTGTATACTCATATCATGAACCTATGTGCTAAATATTTTTTTTCTTTGAATTCATAAAATAAAATCATCAATCACCACAGAAATGTAATATAGTTTGATAGTTACATTTATATCAAAGGTCCAAAATATCATCTTCCTAAAATGGAAGAGACAATTACTATATTTAGTTATTCATTAATGAAATATCACTCCTGACACACCTAATGTATCTTACTTCAACATGATCAAAGTTCATTAAAATTTTAGAAAATAAATCAAAGTATGTGACACATGATATATATTATTAATAATCTCGAGAATATAGATCATTAAACACATACATAGATAGGAATATACAATGACATGAAAACATAGACAATTCTTACTTGCATTTCTATCCTTGTAATCTCTTTTCTTTGAGATTATCAAGTGATAAATTCATGAGATAAAGTCTCATATTATTTTGAGTATCAAGAACATAAAAGTAAAATATATGATATGTACCATCATATAATGGTTTCCTAACTATTTTAAATAAGTTTAAGAATATCATAAGGTTCTCATCATAGAGGGTAAGTGTTATGACCTTTTAATGCGACGAATAATCTATGAAATTACCAGATTAATGTCATACATAAGAATAATCAACATTTGATAAGAAATTTATTAATATTGAATTATTTTAACATTAAAATTGGTAAAATAAAGTAAAAATTAGTTGGTTCTAGATAACCAACTTCAGTAATTGGGTGCATCGTTGTTTCTACATCTTCCAAATGATTTACCATTGGCTTTGGATCATTGATACAGTTCATTTACACTAAGAAAGAAAATATATTATAATAATTGAAATAATTATATATTATTATCTACTTATGGGTATATTTAATAGGTAATTTATATTAATTACCAAGACATGGAAGTAAATTATTAACCTCCTTAATTAAATGAACAAAGTTTATATAAAGGATCAGATCCTCCTATTGGGAATGTGTGGTGATTTCTCAAGCCAATACTGATCTATCTTCTTCGATGTTCTCTATTTATGTTTAAGGAAAAGGTTCTATAACACATTTAGAGTTTGAGAGATCCTCTAATAATTTATGAATATTCTAATGGTCAGTGTTCTAGGTATGTAGGTGATAATCATTAGACTATAACTAATTGATATTACTTAAACATACTTCATTGAAATTCATTATGGTAAAGAACAATAGAAATTTGGTAAGCCTATTTATTTTATGATCTTCATTTTCATATTGATTTCATAATGATATACCCAACTATTTGTTATGTTTCTTTCAATATTATGATCATATGATATTCTTACCAAACCCATCACACTCAATTAATGAAAAATACCTAAACCAATTTTTGGAATATTATATATTTTTATGAAATATTCATTTTATATGAAATTAAAATTAGACCTACAAGAAATGTTCATGGAATGTTTGATTCTTTAATCACTTCTCTTAAGAGTAATTCCAAGTAGTAAATTTTTTCTTGACCCCTATATGAAATATCACAATCCATGTTCTCCAGTAAACCAGACCCCTTAATAATGAAATATATTTATGTATTTTTAAGATTTATGTGTAGACATAGAATATGTTTATGTAATGTGGTTATAGTATTGAACATTTTATGGTATACGCATGTAAATTAATTGTGAAATTAATATGAATCGATTGTTTATATGATACGTACTATTGAATTATTATGAATATAATAATATGGGGCATATATTCGGTGTAGATAATGTTAGTGGTGAGATTATATATAAAATATATCATTAATTGTTTTAGTGATAATAACTTCTAATAAGAATCACATTCAGTGTGACCTTGATCGATTATATAGATGGTTCGTGCTTAGCCTAACATCAATAATCAATCTTGTGTTAGTCTAAAATGGTAATGGTTATATTATTGTAAATATTGGGTGAAACTAGACATGATAACCCTAGAAAAATAAATCTTACAGGCATGGTGTTGAGTATATTTTTGATATGAATTGAGAGAGGTGTTGTTCACTGAATAATCAAAAAATTGTATTCCATAAAATTAACAAGAGTTGTTTACCAAAATATACATGGTTTAAGAGATGATATTAGATCATTTAGGGGATGTAGAAATATTGATCTTGGCATACTAAATAAAAAATGGTGAAGGTTATTATTTTAGTTCAATTATATTCAATAAAATTCCATACATAATAATAAAATACACAATACTAATGATGACACATATTTTTATAGATATTCATGGAATAAAATTCGATCTTAAACATATTCTTGAGATAATTCCATGATAAAGAAAAATATAATGGTAATAATTTCATTAAAATTTATTCTTATTTGAGTTTTTTTATAAAAATGTGGATAATTTATATATTCTAGAGAAAGTTATCGATGTCGAACCTACTACCACTGGCCATGATGTTGATAATGATTTTTATAAAAATAATATAAAACATTCCTTGAATATATCTTTTATAATCCTATCTACCATTATTCATTGTAACACCCATATGTTTTTATGATATATTTTCTTTAAATAAGATTAATTTTTTAATAGCTTGCATTCCACACAATCGTGAGTTTAAACGAACCATGGGACTCCCTTGGTATAAAATGATCATTATAACCTAGTTGTTAAGTTAGAGGGAATAAATATTAAAAACTTATGAAAATTCAGGGTTAGTTCATTGGCAACCGATTATTTATAAAAAATCAACCAATTAAATATAATAGAAATATTTGTATTTTTTGTTAATAAATTAAGTAAATTAAAGTTTTTATATTCATAAAATAGATATTTTAGTCATAGGATATGAATTAATTGTATTTTATGTGTAAAACCCTATATTTTTTTATAAGGGCAATTTTACAAGCTTTTAATGGAGAACCCGTTTAAATTAAAATTTTGACACATTAATAATTTTTATATGACAACATAAACATATTATTTTTGAGAGGGATAAAAAAATTTACTTTGTTTGATTTTTTGATATTTTTTTTAATAACATTCAAGTTTTGATGAATAGTAAAAATATATTAAATTTTAATTAAAAATAAATTTTTTCATTGAAAAAGTTTATATGATTAAATTATATTATTGAATGGTTTTAAATTATTAATAGATTATATTTTTATCAGTTGATATAATTTAGGTAATTAAAATAAATTTTACATTGAATTCACATGTAAAAACATTTCAATATTTTGCATTATGTTAACTCTTAAAAATTGGTTTTCTCATTTCGACAAAGAAATTAATTTTAAATTAACTTGTGCAACTTATTTATTTTTAATTTTGAAAAAAGGATCCCATGTTTTTAATAATTAGGCCCAAATTATGTAAATCGCATTTATTTATTTTTGGGAATTATGAATAGTAAGTTCGGTAATTTTTTATTAATACGGTAAAAGGGTAAATCATGTAATTAACTGTAAAATTATTGTTATAAAATAACCATAACACTTGTCATGATATCATTGGATGAGTTTTCTTCAAACTATATCATCCTTGGGTATAAATGGTATCCTTTGGAAACCACTTGGACGAAATTAGAACATTTAATTTATTTTATTCGAAGAAAAGTTAAATATGTCTTACTCAAACTTTAATAACTATATCATTTTTAATATAAGGTTTTAAAAAATATAAATTTGACTATAAAAACTCATTTGAAATATACTATTTTTTTATTTATCATGAATATTTATCAATAAATTTTTGGAAATAAATAATTACCTAAATATCTTATACATTAATGATACTGAAATTATTTAATGGATGATAAATAATAAAATAATTTTTATTAAAATGATAATAACAATTAAAATAAAATAAAACTTTACCAAATATTATTTATCTAGTATATCTAGACCATATTCATCTAATCGTTGAGTTATTGACCATTTGGATCCATATGGAAAAGATTATGACAATTATATTATTTTATTTAAATTGATGTTAATGTTGTCCCATTAACATTTTAATAAATATAACATTTTTAATATAGGATTTTCAAGATGGTATATTTTTCTATAAATATTCCTCTAAAATATAGGATAATTATCTTCATTATAGTTTTTTTAAATTTTAATCAACAAATATGTATATTAAATAATTACTCAAAACTCGTGTTGTAATTAATTTATTAATGTATATAATAAATAAATATTGTTAAAAATATTAAAACAAATTTAATTTCATATAATTAATATATAAAATGAATTTAATATATGAACTTGATCTCTTATAAATATAATAAAATATTTGGTTCTAAGTTAACTTGTTATATTTATATTTTTAATAATCAATTATTTATATAGTATCAAAATTAACATAATTGATTGTTTATCAAAATAATGTATTATTAAATTATTTAAAAATAATAAAACATTTTTAAAAAATTTATAATACTTATTAAATGGTTTAAAATGTTTAAAATTGTTCATTTATTTCCTAATTGACATCAAATAATTAAATATTGTACCCTTTTAATATGGAAATAATTGTTACTTTGGTTAAAATTAAATAGAATAACTAAGTGTTAAATAAAAATTGTATGTTTTAAATGGATATAAAACATTTATAAAAATTAATATTTTATGATATTACAAATTTATCTCATATCATCTCATAAAATATGACAATTTTAGGTTTTTGGATGTGGTTTGAATTTATTATAAATTAATATTTTTGAAAATTCCAAAGGTTCCCACTACCTCAACTATAAAAGGGATCCTCCTCCCTCATTTCATCATAACTCATTTATCTTTTATGTTAGTCAATACCATGACCATTTACCCTATAAACTTCCCTAGTATCATTCTAGAGGTTTTTTCCTTATCAAAAGACCAACATTGGTTCCTTTAATAGGATTTCTAGAGGGAGCTTACTGAAGAAGAGGAGACCTCCTTTACTGAACCTCTCAAGATCAATTCTTCTTCTACTTCCTTTTCCTTAGTTTTTTACATTATAAATTAATAAATATACTATCACCTATATACTAAGATGTTATTTTGGTTATGGAACAACCTTATTCCACATTCTATCAATCCTATGAAAAATGAAATCCCCGCGTGTGCGTGTGTACGGCTTGTTGTCTCCATGTCGTGGTGTAATCTGTTTTTCACCGCCACTTTACTTGGATGGGTATAATTATTGAAATAATAAATATATATTATTATTATAACAATATATTTATTCTATAACTATTTATATATCATCTACTTCCATACCATTTCATAATTAAAGGAACAATGTCATCGCTTGTGCGTACATATAACCTATCATTTCCACGATGTGCTGCAATTAATTCAATAGTATATCCATTAAGTAATGATTATATAAATGTATACAGTGAATAAATATGATATATATTATATTAATATCATTATATAAATGATATAAATATAACCTATGAAGAAGAATTAGAACTTATTCGACAAAACATGCAAAAGAAAATGAAGTTGTTTATACCTGAATAATGGGTAAAAATAAAATTTATTAAAAAAACTGATAATATGATCACATATGATACCATAAAAATAAATATTATTATGGAATAAGTAAATTAAATTATTCAAAAAATTATACAGGAGTTTCATATACAAACAAAGGATATCATACGTAAGGTAAGATATAATTTTAAAATCTAATTATTATTCAAGATATTTTATACATTAGTTTTTATGGGGGTATATTTATAATCCACATTCATGTTTCCTAAATATGTAAAATTGTTTCTCTTCTTATAAAATTTGTCAAGTCAATTTTACCCATTGTTAATTATTATTAAATGGTATGAATGGAATCTTTTTTCATTTTCCAATATGAGGTTCTTTTTGACTTATCACTACTAGAAATGGAGGATATAACAATTGATTTTTCCCAACGGTTTATAAAAACCATTGGAATAGAGATTTTGATAGGTATTTACCTAAAATTTTCAATAAACCGTTGGAATATGTAAGTTTATATGAGTTTTAACCAATTTTTTTACAAAATTCTTGGAATATGTGAGGATTTTCCCAACATTTTTACAAAACCTTTGGAAAAAGTAAGTTTTAGGAAGCCTTTGCCAATGGTTTTAAAAAACTTATTTGTAAATATTACCTTTCCCAACTGTTTTAAAAAACCATTGGGAAATTTTTTCCCTAAAATTATTTCCAATCGCAATCCCCTATCTTCCTGATTGTAGACCTAAATTTGAGACACATAGCTCTCTCGCTCAGAAAATTCTTCCACCCATCAACCAGATATTTATTTTATTCTTCACTTAAAATCTGTAATGATACCTTAGGTTCAATATTTTCTATCTATTTTATTTTATTTTATGTTTTGATTTGGCCTAAACCAGAGGTCTGTGTGCTATGGTATACCCGATAATTATAATTTGATTTGTTTTCTGTTTTTGTTCTACACTTCAACTATCATGATTTTGCGAGTCAGGTTTTGGGAGTCAACTTTATTTGAAGTATTTATAGACACTACTTTGTAGAGTTAGTGAACAATGTGAAGGTATTGGGGTCGGTTACAGTAGTGGTGTAGGTAGAGGTGTGGTGGGGGGCTGTGCAGGTGGGTGGTGGGTTGTGCATGGTGGGGGTGTTGATGGGGGGAGGGGGCTATACACGGGGAGTCTTCTAGGGTGAGGAGGGTGTGTGGGGGGGCTGTAAAGATGGGGGTGGGGTGGGGGTGTGGGTGGTTATGCTGATAGGGGTGGGGGTTGTGCAGTGGGGGATGGGTGTAGGTGGTAGGAGTGCAGTGGTTGGGGTGAGGGGGTGTGCATGTGGGGGGGGGGGGTATGTGCAGTGGGTGAAGGGAGATGTGCAGGTGGGGGTGTGTAGTGGGGGGGGGGGGGCTTATTGGGCATGAGGTGGGGGGTTGTACAGGTGAGGGTGGGGTTGGACTGTGTAGGTGGGGGTGTGGGAGGGGGGAAATTCAAGTGGGGGTGTATGTGGGTGGGGAGGGGGTTGTGCAAGTTGGTGGGGGGAGGGGAGTGTGCAGTTGGGTGGGTGGGTGGGGAAATGTAAAACCATATTATTTAAAAATTATTCACTTGAAATGTAAAACCAGATTACTTGAAAATTGAAAGAAAATAATTTGGTTATTTTGGTTCTATAATATTTTTATGGAATCATTAGTGAGACCATATTTGGATACTTATTTCACACACTGGCTATGGATTTAGGTTTCTATATATTATCAACTTCCAAGTTTCAGTAGGGTAAATTCACCACTTAGAGGTATTTCTATATGTTGACATATTGATCTGGATTTATACATGTCTTGGGAATCTAGAGGTTTTCCTTTTTATTTTTATGGTAATGTTATGTAGTACTTTGGCTTGTTTAGGCTTGTTTGACTTCTAGTACACATCTCCCATTGGAGTTATTTTTATGTATACTATATTTTTATCTTTTTTTCGCAATACTAGTGGAAAATCATTCCCACATTCATTTTTTATGATGTAAGGTCCTATTCACCATCCTATGGGGATCAAGAATCCTCGTGGATAGCTCACTCACCCCCTAGACACCCCCTACCCCCTAGACAGTCCTACAACCCCGTGGATATCCCACCCCCCTGGACACCATAACCCCCCTGGACAGCCTCACCACCCCCGGTGGACAGTACACCCACCCCCCTAGACACCCTGTACACCCCTGGACCACCCCTCCATCCCTCGTGGATAGCCCACCCACCCCCCTAGACACCCCTACCCCCTGGACAGCCCGCAACCCCATGGACAGCCCGTCCCCTAGACACCCCAACCCCCTGGAAAGCCCTGCCACCCCCGTGGACAGCACGCCCACCCCCTGGACACTATGTACCACCTAGATAGCCCCACCACCCCCATGGACAGCCCCCTAGAAAACCCCTACCCCCTGGATAGCCCCTAACCCAATGGATAGCCTGCCCACACCCAGGAAACCCCCCCCCCCCACCGCTCGGACACCCCCATCCCCTCGGACACCCCCACCCCCTGGACAGCCCCCCCCCCCTTGTGGAAAACCTTCCCACCCCCCCAGATACCCCCTACCCCCTTGGACAGCCCCACCACCCCTTTAGAAATCCCCCACCCCCGTTGACATCCCACCCACCCCCTTGGACACACCCTACCCCCTGGACAACCCTCCACCCTCATGGACACCCTGTCACCCCCATGGACAACCCGTCCACCCCCCTAGACACCCATTACCCCCTGGACATCCCACCAACCCCGTGGATAGCCCGTCCACCCGCCCTAGACACCCCCACCCCCGGACACCCCCATCACCCCAGACACCCCCACCCCTGGGAAACTTCATACCCCTGGACATCCACCACCCCACCCCCTGTGGACAGCCCGCCCACCCCCTGGACACCCCCTACCACATGGATATCCTCGCCACCACTGTGGATAGCCCCTACACCCCCATTGATAGCACCCCCTTCACACCCCCGACCCCTGTGGACATCCCCCACCCCCAAGACATCCCCCACCCCTTGGACACCCCCACCACCTTGGGCAGTGTATGTGATCACTCAAATAATCTACTAAAATATTAAAAAAATTTGATCTAAAATTTACTCAACTCCTAAATAATTCTCCTCCACAAGTGTAAATGATCTTTTACACTCATGTATTGTTATTTATAGATATTTTGTTATAAATATAGTATTTTATTGTCTTTTATATAAAAATTCTCATATATAGTAGTGTGTCAGTTATGGGTTTATATAATGTGAACAATTCTCGTTTACTTAAACATATTTTTGATGAAACTTCAATATTATTGAATTTATTATGATAAAATGACTTGTAAATTTTTTTTACAGAATTTATAGAAGATTTATGTATGAAACCGATCAGATTTCAAGCGATTTTCAAAACAATTTGGAGAGATTTTTAGATTTTACATTTCACAATGCTTCAGATAGTGGTCACATACACTGCCCATTTTACAATTGTGTTGTAAGACCTTGGTTGTGCCATGAAGAAGTCATCTACCACATAACCAAATATAGTTTTCAAGAAAACTACTCTCGGTGGTATCACAATGGGGAGAAAATGACATCTCAAATTTTTGATGATCCAAATGAGTGGACTGGATTGGAGAAATTATTATATGACTGGTTTTTTTTTATTCATCATCATGGAAAATAAAGGATTCCGACCTACGATGATTTCAATATGAGTATACATGATGCATCTAATGAAAATGATGATGTTGTCAGGGTGAAAAAATTTAATGATTCTTCCACGACTCCAGTATATTGACAATGTGGTAAAATAAAAAGGCAGGAATTTTTAATCTGATTGTTTCATGGGAAAAATATGTATGGGATTTCTAATACTACCATTGATTACATTCTTACCTTATTAAAGGAATTACTTCCGGATGATGTTGATATTCCCTCAAACCATTATATGGAATGGAAGTTAGTTAAGGAACTTGGATTTTCAAGAAACAAAATTAATGTTTGTCCAAAATATTTTAGTTTATTTTGGGAGAAAATTTTTGAATGAAATGATTGTATAAAATTTGGCACATCCTGCTGAAATCCAAAAGCTAATGGAACACCATATCATGTGCCCCAGAAAGTAATGTGGCACTTTCCATTGATCCCCAGACTCTGGATTCTTTTTACGTCTGATGAAATATCTATAAAAATGTGATGGCATGATGCTGAGAGAAAGAATACTAATGATGAGTTGGTTCACCCTGAAGATGGATTTTCATGGAAGGGATTTGATTATCAATATCCCTATTTTTCAACTGATATGTGTAATGTGAGGTTGGGTCTTTCATGTGATGGTTTTAATCCTTTTGGGCATGCTTACATCACACAACACATGGCCAGTTTTTATACAGATTTATAATCTTCCCCCATGGTTGTGTATGAAGAAACCTTTCACTTTCAATAGTATAATCATATCTAGCCCTTCTGATCCCAGCAATTATATAGACGTATACATGAAACCTTTAATAAAATAGTTGAAACATCTTTGGTATGTGGTTGTGTGCACATATGATGCATGTTTCAAAGACATATTTCAAATGTGTTCTGCACTTATATGGACGATCAATGATTTTCTAGATTATGCAATGATGTATGGATAGAGGATGAAGGGAAAACTATCATGTCCTATTTTTATGAATAATACACAATACAGAAGATAGAAATGTCATTGTAGTTTTAGTTTTATGTGACATCGATGATTCTTTCCAATGGACTATCCATACAGAAATAAACTTCAAATATTTGACAATACCATTGAGACTAATGATCCATGTCAGTGTATGTATGGAACTAATGTGATTAATGAATTGAAAGGTTTCAATTTTTCATTCAGGGAGGTTCAAATGAAATCTTCAAAGAGAAATAATGTTTCCACTGAAACTAGTTACAATTGGAAGAAGAGAAGTATCATCTATGATTTTTCTTTATTGTTCAACCAATTTCTTACGTCATTTCTTAGACGTAATTCACATTGAAAAATATATATGTAAAATGTTTTTTTCGATTCTTATAAATGTTAAGGGAAAGAAAAAACATGATTTAAAGTCTCGACATGACTTGGTTGATTGAGGCATGAGACCAGAATTGCATCCTATGCATATTAGTGAAAATAAATGGCAAGTTCTATGTGCTTTTTATGTGATGAAACCTACTGGAAAAAAATCAATTTTTGGAAGTACTAGAGACTATTAAAGATCCTGAGGGATATTCAAGTAACATATCTAAACATGTCAATAGAAGAGAGCTGAATTTAAAATCTTTGAAGACTCGTGATTATCATATCCTTCTGCATGAGTTAATTCTAATAGAAATTTTTAATCTTCTTTCCAATAATTTAAGGGTGGTTGTTATTTGGTTGTTCCATTTGTTTAGAGATATTTGTGCTAAGAATTTGTCTATGTCTTTCTTTCAAAAAAATGTTGGCAGATGCCCCATTAATTTTGTTGTGAGTTAAAGAAAATATTTATTCTATCATTTTTCACATGCATGTTGCATCTGAATTCCCATATTCCAACTGAAATACATCTCGAAGGACCTATTTATTTTAGTTGGATGTATCATACTGAAAGAAATATGTACACATTAAAGTCTTATGTCTATAATAGGAATCATCACGAGGGTTCTATCATGAATGGTTACTTGGCTCAAGAATGTATGGATTTCTGCTCTATATATTTGTTTGATCTTACTACAAGAATGAACATACCAATGAGAAATGGAGAAGAATAGTATGAGAAAATTGAACCCAGTTTTCCATCACTTCCTCAAACAGGAGGAATTTCTGGAACATATACATTGACAACATTAATCCTTAAAGAGCGGGATATGGAACATCGCACAATTTGGTTCAACTGTGATTTGTTCGATGACTACATCTTGTAAGTAAATTCAATATGTATATACTATATATATATATATATATATATTAATATATTCCTATTTTTATCTACAGGGAACATAAATTGATGATAAATAGAAAGCATCGTTCTTTGTCTTTGAAAAGGAGGGAGACTTTTCATAGCAAAGAGTTTTTTGCTTGGTTAAAATTAAAGGTAATAATATTATTGTTTAAAATAATTAAAACAATATTTAATTAAGTTTAATATTGATTTATATTTCAGGTTTTGAGTTTTCCTTCTGACTCTATCACTTTAGAAATAATAGCTTTGGATTTTGGTCCTAATACCGTGGTTCGTGACTGTAAATCAGTTGTTATCAATGGGTACAATTTTATTATCACTGAACGAGAAAAGAACATGATAACACAACATGATGGTTTTATGCTTACTTCCACAACATACTATTGTGCTAGTGCATCAGATAGTAGATCATGATTTGAAAATGTAGGTTATTATGGAGACATTAAAAAAAATTGGATTATTATTCTCATGGATGAGTCAAGATGAGGAAATGCAAGTGGTTTGATTTGATGACATGGCAGGGCACATTTATTGCTGATTTTGGATTTTGAGTAATTGGTATGACTCTAACTCTTGCTATAATGAACCATATGTATAGGCATCAATGGAGAAACATGTTTTTTATATCAAAGACCATCTTCGACCAGAATTTGGTGTCATTATTTAAGTAATTATAAGATATATTTTTTATGATGGTGATGATGGAATTGACACCATCCCTACTGCCATTGTAAATGATCCATTTATTACTTTTTATGACTTCGATAGCTTAATTGTCAGAGTTGATTGTGAACCTGAAGTTGTGGTGGGAAATATTTAAAATCATCTATTCATGTTCTCAATTCTTTTGGTTTACCTTGACTTGTGCTGTTAAGGTTGGTACTATTCAAATTGATTTTATATTGATTAAAAATATGTTGTATCTGGCTAGGCCTTTATGTGAATTTTCAATATTTATTAGTTGAAATATTATTTTAATTGTATTTTCATATTTGGAATTGAACTATATTCAAACCTACAAAACCAACATTTCTAACTTGGTGAACATTTCAATGCTTCAAATGTGATTTGTCTAAAATTTGTAAAACTCTAAAACCTCTCCTTAACATTTTTCCAGGTAATGAAAATGATGGTTTTTATTCTTCTGCAAAAAACATTTTAAAACCTTCATCATCTATCTTGGCTAAAGAAATTAAATTTTTCCATAATTTTGACAAATTCTTTACCCCTTATTAATTCGGTAGAATCAATGTTCCATGATTTTAATAGACTGATGACACATAGTAAGTAACCATCCAACTAAAAATTAAATTTCTTTATTACATCTTGTACGATTTATTAAATTTATTATATATTTGTTCAGGCTTATCTAAAACAATGGATAATTAAATTATCCCTGAATTCCCTTATTCCCTCTAATTTTTTTTGGGTTACACATTAGTTATCCTTTTCTATTTACTTCCATATTTGTTTTCAAATGTAGTAAATGAAACCAATTGAAGAGAGGTGACAAAAATAGATTATGGACAACAATCATCACATGACTGAGCTGGGAATTCCACTACTAGTGCCTGCAATGAGTATTTTATTTCAAATATATTTATTTAAATAATATATAATTTCAAGAGATTAATTTTTTTAAACATTTTTTCAGGATCCATCTATTAGGTGACAATTATTTAATCAGTAGCCTAGTGGTGGTCCCAATACTCATGGTGTTCATACGAGGGGGGTGGTATGGGAGCTAGATGATCTAGTCGGCATACCCGATTAGACCCTACCCCACCCACTAACATACCATCCATCCCACATTCTAATCCCAGTGTGTCTTTAGGGATACACGGGATATTTAGGCCTCCCATGATTTCACCACCCTTTACATCTAAGCCTTATCACCTATCTGTACCATATCCAATGATGATTCCCACTCCCTATCCAACATTCGGCCAACCATCCCTATCAACTTCTTTTAAATATTCTTCCTTCTCTCCAGGATTTTAAATTCCATATTCTTAGACTCCTACTCCACTAGAGTTTTTCCCAGCGGCATACATTGGGACCCAATCCATCTGTATAGGGTGTTCCTTCAGTTTCGGTAGATCCAGTGGTGACCATTGATCATACTACCGCAGGTATACTTATACAACCCGAACAAATTTTTATACCATTATTTATTTTCATTAAAACATGTATTGATAAAATATTTGTTTTTCTTTCATAACATATACATCTACTAATATGAGGAAAGGGCGGGGGAGTACACGCATGTGTACGGTGTGGAACCACCACACACAGTTTATGGTGGACTGCAATGAAGATAGTCAAATTATTGAAAAATCAAGGTAGCAATGTCGGTGTTTTTTAGAGACGCTTGCCACATACTCCGACATCATTCCTGTCACCCGCTCTCATGGAGACACCTACTAAATGAAGTCAAGGATAAATCTTGGTCATAGATATGGGTAAAAAATCTGTTTTATTTAATTTAATATGTTTTTTATATGAATTAATACTTTGGTGTCTGCTATGGTTTAATTTCCACGATGGTGAGGGTGCATGGCCAGCACGTCTAAAGGATTTAGGTGATATTTGAAGAGATTATAAGCACGAGATGTACATTGGATGGAGTTCTAGAGTGGTAACAGGGTTATTGGCAGTCCCTATTGTGGATGATTGTCCATTATAACATTACCTACAGATGATTACTTATTGGACGAGTAGCCAATTTAAGGTATTAATCACAATATAGGTATTTAAATGAAAAAAAATCGTGTTTTTCATTAATACTAATTATTTAATTTTATTTAGGATTCATCTGGAATAAATAAAAAAATATTGATGCTAAAAAATATGTCCACACATTGGGATGTACTATGATTCCAGATCATGAGAGGCAGCAGGTATGACAGTTTATAATTTTTCTTTAGGAATTGTACTTTCTATTGCTCCCTCTATAATTTATTTGATTGCTAAAGTTGTTATATAATTTTAGTTACGAAATTAATTATTGGTATCCTATTTTTAATTATGGTTTCCTATTTGATGAATATATGCCATCGATGCATTCTATATATGGTGCACCATGTGGACGTTCTAGTGGAGGTCAAGACGATAGCGAGGAGGAGGTTGCGGCTAAGGAGGAGGAGGGCGAGGAGGAGACCGAGGCAGAGGAGGAGGGTGAGGTGGAGGAGGAGGGCGATGAGGAGCCTGAGGCTATGTATGAGGGCGAGGAGGAGGGTATTGAGGAGGGTGGGGATGATGATGAGTATGATGATGAGGACGAGGGTGAGGCTGATGATGACGATGATGATAGTGATGGTGATGAGGGACAGATTGATCTGTTACATTTTTTACTGATATTACTGACCTTTGATGCTTAATGATTTGTTGTGCCTGAATATATGTGTGATTAGGTAGGTCACATTATCTTTATTATTTTATCTATAAAAAATAAAACTTGACTTGATGATTTGTTGTGACTGATTCCCCCAACCCCCCTAGACAGCCCCCCAAACTCGTGGACAGACCACCCACCCCCTTGGACACCCCATACCCCCCTGGACAGCACTGCCACCCCTATGGATAGCATTGCCACCCCCATGGACATCCCAACCACCCCCTTGGACAGCCCGCCCACCCCCCTAGATAGCCCCTCGCTCGGTGGACAGCCCCCACCCTCGTGGATAGCCCACCCACCCACTAGACACCCCATACCCCCTGTACATCCATCCCCAACCCCCTGGATAGCCTGGCCCACCCCCCTAGACAGCCCCACCCACCCCCCTGGATAGCCTGTACCCCCTAGTTGAGGGGAAATGATTCAAAACCAAAGATCTTCATCGTACCAAAACAAATTTCTACCTAGGATCATCCAAAACCATGAGAAGGGACAACCCATCATATCCATTCCATAAAATCCTTTCACAATCTCCTCTATGCTCACAAAAATAAATAATCTCTAGTTGTATATTTATGAGATTAGTAGAAACAACAATTGGTGGATTCCATGATCCATTAGTGATAATTTTTACAAATAAGGGGAACATGGATAACTTTGAATCATATATTATGTTGTCATCGACAGAGAAGAAAATAGGTCCCCTAGGAATCCAAGAATCAAAACATAATAAAATAAAAGATACATTCCCTACCAAAATGGAGTTGGTCTCTATAAAGATCTCATAGCCCCAACACTTTCCTCCATGTCCATGAAAAATTCCATTGGACTTTTCCACCCAAACCTTAGAGAGACCAAGTGGGAAAATTTGATCCTAGTTAATAAAACATGAAGAAAAATAAGGATTAAAAAGATCCCCTACATTTTTAACCATGGAAGACTTATTCCAGTGCTCATACCACTTAATACCTGAGCATCCCCCTTCCTTAGTATAATTCATCAATTCAAACTCCACTTGATCCCCAGAAGTGACAAAATAATGGAATATTGAAAGAATTATCTAATGATTGGATTTAATGGACTTAACCAATTTATTTGGTCTCATGAATTGATGACACTAATAAGCTTTAATCCTAAGTAAAATAGATTGAACAAGTTGTAATAGTCCATGAAAGGAAAAAAATTATTTGACCAAGAATTACTTCTTCTAAAAATTACCTCCTCTAATACCATAAAGTCTATGGATCTAAGCTTTGAAGTAATAAGGGGAACCCCAAGGTAGAAAATAGAAAGAGATCCTCCCTTAATAACCATAATATCATCAAAAATATCCCAAAAATTAGAATAATTTCTATCCCGTTGACAGCCCACCCACCCCTAGACTCCCCCTCCCCCCCCCCCCCCCCCGTGGATAGCCCCCACCCCACCCCCGTGGATAGCCCACCCACCTTTGGACACCCCTACCCCCCGTGGATAGCTCGCCCACTACCTTGGACACCCCTACCCCCTGGACAGCCTGGCCACCACCATAGACTGCCCTCCCACCCCCTATACCCCCCCCCCCACAGACACACACAACCGTGGATAGCCCGTCCACCCCCCTAAACACCACTACCCCCCTGGACAGCCCGGCCACCCACGTGGACAGCGCACCCACCCCCTGGACACCCCACACCCCCCCTAGACAGCCCCGCCCAACCCCGTGGATAGACCGCCCACACCCCTGGATAGCCTGACCACCCCCACAGACAGCCCTCCCACCCCCCTGGATAGCCCGACCACCCCTGAGGGCAGCCCAACCACCCCTTGGACACCCCTCCCCCCTTGAAACCCCCCCCCCCCCCTGCACCCACATGGATAGCCCTACCACCCCCGCTGGACACTCGCACCCCCCGTGGATAGCCCTCCCACCCCCTAGACACCCCCTACCCCCATGGACAGCCCAACCACCCCCGTGGATAGCCCGCCCACCCCCCCTGGACACCCCCTCCCCCCATGGATATCCCCCCCACAAAATTGGACAGCCCGCCCACCCTCTTGGACACCCCTACCCCCTGGACAGCCCGACCACCCACATGGACAACCTGCCCCCCCCCCCCCCTGGACACCCTCGTACCCCCTGGACATCCCCGCCCACCCCCGTGGACACCCCCTACCCCCTAAACACCCCCCCCCCCCCCATGGACAGCCCCCCCTGGACACCCCCTACCCCCTGGACTACCCCACCACCATTGTGGACCACCCCCACCCCCTAGAAAGTCCCCACCCCCCTTAGACAGCACCCAACCCCCTAGACCCCACCCCTTGGAGACCACCCCACCCCCTAGACACCGCCCCCAACCCCCTGGACCTCCCACCCACCCCTCAGACACCCCTACCACCAGGTACAATGCCTCTACCCCCTTGGATAGCCCCAAACCCCCTAGAAGACCCCCCCACCCCCTGGACACCACCCCACCACCTAGACAACCCCCAACCCCCCTGGATGACCACCCCACCCCCTGGACCACCCTCACCTTAGAAACCCTCCCTCACCCAACCCCCTTGATGACCCCCACCCCCTGGACATCATGTACCCCCCTGGACAGCCCCCCCACCCCCGTGGACAGCCCTCCCACCCCCTGGGCAACCCCTACACCCTTGAACACCCACCCCAACTATCTAGATAGCCCCCCCACCCCCTGGACATCCCCTACCCCCTTGGACATCACCCCAACCCCCTAAACAGCCCCCACCCCCCTTGGCATCATTTGTTTATTTCAATCTTCAACACTATATCATTCCAAAATCATTGATAAAAATACAATCCAATCTATAAGAACATCAGTGTCCCCCTTTTTTGATTTACAATACCAACATACAACTCCTACACCAATATGTTTGTATCCTTTTCCCCATTATTGATAATAAATACAAAGGATATCTTGGGATCTTCTCATTTCATTTAACTTCTCTAAAAGATACCATATTGTCCCTATTTTACTCAAAATTACATCCTCTATCACCTTTTTAGATAATGAATGTTTCAAAGACAACTTACCTAAGATACTTTGGTTAATATACTTTATATCTATATAAGATAAACTAGAGAATAAGAGAGAATTAACCAAGACATAAAGAATGTACATTAATAAATTGAACATGTGATACCATTTTGAAAAAACTCAAATTAGGGGTTGTATAACAGATCCCTCATTAAGATATACTCTGCAGTCAACTCAACACACTGATTAAAAAATTCAAGCATAATACATAATATGATATTTTATGGTTTTGAATGGGGTTGATCATTATAAACCTCAAGTGAATTTATAGACCAGTGATATATAATGATACGTATTTTTTATTCTGAACTCTATATTATTCTGCAGGTAAATGCATAGGGAAGGGAAGTTGTTTTCTTCTAGAAAAATTGTAGGCATAGGGAAGCTGCTTGCCTCTGGAAAAATTGCAGGCTCTATACCAACGGTTTCCAAAACTTTTGGTATATAATTAACAAAACCCACTCTTTACCAATGGTTTACAACCATTGGTAAATGTCTCAGGTCAATCATTACCAACGGTTTCAAAAACCATTGGTTAATGCATGTTATTCTCAATATTTACCAATGGTTTTCATAAACTGTTGGTAAATACCTATTGCAACGATTTCTAAACCAATGGGAAAGATAATATGATTTCTCGGGGATTTTTTCCACAGTTATTTTATAACCCATTGTTAAAAGGCTATTACCATGGATTTATTTCCAACAGTTGTATAAACCGTTGGTATAAGTTTTCCCAATGGTTAGACAGACATTACCAACGGTTTAAAACCATTGGTATATATTAAATTTCTTGTAGTGTATCCAACAATTGTATGAGGAGAATGTTTTATTTTAACATATATTCCATGATGAGTTTTTACATTTTCATAACACCATATTTCCATGAATATTGATTAACAATATTTCAAGTAAATTTTCAATGAAATTATTATTTTTTAAATTGTTTGGAATTTTGAGAAAAGAAAATGTTTTTTGAAGATGGAATAATAATTTCCTCAATAATTAATTTCAAGTGTTCTCTCAAACTTTATTCCATATTAGATAGAATTATTTAATAGGGTTATGTTTGAAGTATATTATCCATATTTTTATTATAATGGAATGCTATTTTTGAAATCCATTTGTTTTATATGGACTATGTTATGAGGGAATGATATTTATGAAACCCCTTTTATTCTTTAGGTTATGCTATGATAAATGATTTGTGTTTTGTGGAACACGTATGAATGATTTCATTATCAGATGGTTGGGACCTATATCTACCTCCAATGAGTTGGGTATTTATTTATATCTCATGATATAGACATGTATGTAATGGTAAATGATCTTGATTCAATAGTACATTACTGGAAAGGGAAGTAAACTTGGTTCAGCAATCGACTTTGTCTGCCATGATGGTATTGAAAATGATCCTTCATTAATATGAAATTATTTTCTATGCTTATTTATATGCCCCAAATTCCATGTCTTAATTTATGACATTTAATAATATTTTCATTGATTATTTATTAACTTTTAGGATTTATCCCATGACATGATATCCTGATCTTTCATATGTCGGATGATATATTCAAATTTTATGTTATTATGTCTTATGATTATTATTTGATTGATATATCCCTTATTTACCCTTACTAAGAATCTGAGCTCAAATTTTTTTATGTTTCATTTCCCCAGGTTGTGAAGTAGATTATTAGTAAGATATGTCAAAAGGGGGTCTAGATATTAAAGAATAAGTGAGAAATAATGCTGATGTCTTATAACCCCAGTGTTTCTGAAATAATCCTGAATAACCTAAGATAAAACCTAAAGTGTCCTAAATTGAAATTTTATTCTTTATTATATGGTTTTCCCATTATTATTATTGTTTCTCACACTCTTATTCTTGGTTTTAATCAATGGATAGAACTGAAGGAACCACGTTAATACTGAATGTGATGGGAAATTTAATGATTTTCCTCCTGATCAACCAAATGTTATGTGAGATTGGATGTAAAATCTTTTAGCTATTCTCACGTAACTTTCTCAATCTATAAATCATGCAGGACATCTAAATGAGAAAAGGATGGAACAAATTTTTTTTGAGACTTTCATAAGGAAGTGTCCACCTTCTTTTTGTGGGTCTTTTGATCCACTAAATGCTAAAAATGGATTGGTACAACTAAAAATATATTTTCAGTTATCCAATGTTCAGAACATGATTTGTTCATCCTGTCATTCTATCATTTAGAAGGTGAATCTTATCAATGGTGAAATCTTATCAAGAATATGTGGAAAAGGGATGAAATTGAATCCATGGAATAGGATGAGTTCAAGAACTTATTTTTCAATAAGTAAATTATATGTATTATTCAAAAAAAAATATGGATAATTATTTCCATGGAATAAATAAAGAGTGTGATTAATTTTTTGGTACCTATAAAGAAAATTTTACAAGACTTACTAGGTACGCTTTTGGAATTATTATCCAACATGAGAGTAAAATTGATCAATTCTTTAGTGGCTTAAAACCAAGTATTTGGAGGGAATTATACATAAGGGACTTTAATAGAAATTAGGAAATCATTTGATGTTATCTCACGTTTGAGGTGGAGATTAGAGTAACACATCAGTCTTATGGGTTCGATAAGAAGAGAAAAATGGAACTTAATGGAAAATCAAAAGACCGCACTGAAAAGAATATGAGTTTTTCCTTATGCTCAATGTGTGGAATAAAACATGGATGAAATTGTATTAAAGGTAATATAAAATGTTTTATGTGTAGGATAGAGGTTCATCAGTTAGATGAATGTTTAAGTGATGGTAAAAAGATGTCTAATAATGTGACCAAAGAAAAAGGCTACACAGAATGCACCTCTTACACTTAAATACTACAAGTGAAAGGAAATGGGGAATAATTCTGACCACTACCCTCATCCATGGTTTATTGATGATGATTGATGTCATAAAACTCTTAAGGCTAAATAAAAAGGAGTTTCACATGTGATCACTTTTGGTGATGTGGAGTACAATAATGAAGTCGTGAACGGTACACTTACCATCCACTCTAAAGTAGAAAATGTTTTATTTGATTCTGGATCCAACCACTCTTTTATTTGTTAGAATTTTAAAAATTTATCCTCATATTTCCTCCGAAAATAAATATTGACTTATATGAGACAACTCTAAATGGAAAAATAGTCACGTCATAATTTTATAACTCTTCTTGAGTTGAAGTTTGTGGGAAAGTGTTTCATGAAAATCTTGGGATCCTTCCTTTAATGGAATTTTATGTGACTATTGGTATTGATTAGCTTTCTCTATATGGATATCATATCAATTTAAAAGGATGGGAAGTCATATTTCATAGTCCATATCAATCTATGATCATCTATCGATGCAAGGATGAGTATGACCTTCCTGGGAAAATTTCTTCCATCTTATAGGTCTTTATTTCTATAAATGTAGGTTATCTATCTCAAATAGTTAGGGATAAAATCACCATTAATAATACACCTATTGTACTGAAATTTGGTGATGTATTTTAGGAATAATTTCTAGGTCTCCCACTAAATCAAGAAGTTTAGTTTTCAGTATAAGTCATATTGGGTGCTATGCCAATTTCAAAAAGACATTATAGAATGGCCCCAATTGATTTGGATGAATTGAATAAGAAACTCCAAGATAATATTGACAGGGGATTCATATGCACTAGTGTGTTAACTTAGGGTATAAATTTTCTTTTTTTTATGAATAAAGATTGATCAATGAGACACTACCTTGATTATTAAGACCTTAACAATATCACTATCAAGGACAAATATCCTCTTCCCAGAATCGATGACTTATTCAACCAACTATGAGAAGCACAACACTTTTCCAAGATTTTCTTCATTCAAGATATCATCAATTAATGTTAAAGAATGAGGATATACCAAATATGGATTTATGTATAACGTATGGAAACTATTAATTTATAGTGATGCCTTTTGGTGTTCCTAATGCCCCCGTTATCTTCATGGATCTAATGAATAGTGTATTTAGATACTATCTTGATCAATTTGTGGTAGTATTAATAGGTAATATTATAATTTTTTAAAATATTAAGTAATATCATGAATATAACTTCATAATTGTACTGAAGACCGTGAGAAATGACAATCTTTATGAAAAATTTACCAATTGTGGATTTTGGCTTCAGAAATTTCATTTTTGAGTCAAATAATCACAAGAGAGGGGATGTCTGTGGATATATAAAAATAGCAGTTATTGAAAGTTTTCCTAGATTTAAAATAGTTTTAACCACCTAGGAAATTATTAAATATTTTTTTTTTCATATTTTAAGTATTATTGATTTAAATAATATCTCTCAAAATAAATAATTTATTATATTGTTATTTATTTTAAAACATTAATTTTTTAATTATATAATTTTTATTTGAAAAATTATTTTCATTCATGAATTCAACATATTTAAATTATCTTAGTATAATTTTTTTAGAATTTTCTAAAAAAGTTCAATTTTTTAGGAATAGTAAAAAACATACAGTTTTTTTTAAAACAATTTTCTTTGTGAAATTATGAAGAAATGTTTTTTATTTAAAATTTATTAATAATATTATACGATAAATATTGTACCTAAATAAATTAGAACATGAAAATTATATTGTATTCATGGTTAGTATAAAATTTATTTTTAGTACTGACATAATGCATGCATATCATTGTAACAACTCAGGTACTTATAAAGTAATTAACATTAAACATAATATTTCCTATTTTGTGTTTTAAATTTTGAAAATATAATATACACAATTACGATCAGTATGTTATTTTGATTATGATAAGACAATCTTAATTGTTGGTGAATAGTAATCAGCCCTTATGAATAGTAACATACCCTTATGAATAGTAATATTACCCTTATGAATAGTAAATCATCCAAATAAATAGTGAGCGCACAAATGCATGTATAATAAGAAGGCATCTTACAAGTAATAATATGACAACAATATATGTGTTGGTATTTTTAAAATTCATAAATATTTAATTACACTTTGGTGATTAATTTAATAATTAAATGAAAATGTATTTTCATAAAATATAGTCATAAATTATTATTTTACTATATTATGGTTATAAGATAATTGTATGAGATGTTGATTAATTTTTTAAGGTGTTATGAAATTAGTTGTAGTTTTAAAATTATTATTGATCTAATAAATTATTATTTTTAAAACAAATTTAATTTCTCATATTTAGAAATTGATTTTGAAAAAATGGATTTCATTTTTTAATTTTACATGTCAAAAAATGGTTGGGGTGAATTTTTGGGTATTTTTTAAACTACTTGAATTTTTGGTGAATAGTGAAATATGATAATATACAAAATAAGCTAAATACATGATTTATTGAGTCATTGATGATGTTATGATGAGGTAACCACCCTTGTTTCAAACTCATATGCACAAATTACTATTTTGGTCACAAAAATTAAGACTATTCATATTCGTTAGAAAAAATAATAAAATAATGATTAAAATAATGTAAAACCCCCCCTCTCCTCCAATATAAATACCACCCCCACCCCCATCCCCCCCCCCCCCTCTTCCTCTCACACCTCCAAATATTTTTGAATTATCTAAATTCTTTCCAACAATATTCCTAAGGTTATTACTCACGTCCAAGACCTCCTTATCTCACCAAAAGTCCAATACCAAAGGTCGTAAGGAGGATCTCAGAAAGAAGAGATCAAGAGGTAAAGATCATCTTTCATTTTCTGGTGTTTTATTTTCAATTGTTTACTTTTCAAATACTCTCTTCACCACACTATCCCTTACCCAAGAACAATTAAAGATTCATTATTGTATATATTTTTTATTTTTATCATGTTCATTCAAATATTTATCAACATTAATCTTCAAATCTTCCTCTTATTCTAAAAATAAAAAACAACATTCATGATGTGTCGATTTACTGACATCTTCGGTGACGTGTCTCAAATTTATTTACTTACTTTAAATACAGCTGTAAAACCATTTTAATGTTTGTAACCAATATTAATATTTATTATATAACCTTTATTTTCTTATGGAATTAACTTATATGCACAATATTAAAGGTATATGATGAAACAAGTTCATGGTTATCGATGAAGTGCTAAAATGATCAAAACAAATATCATTAATGTTTTAACTAATAAATCATCCTCATATAAAAAAATAAAAATGATAAATTGTATAATTTAAGGTTCTAGAAACATGAAAATACCATCTCCTTCAACTTATGGATTTTTTCTTTAATTCGATAATAAAATCCATTACGAACCCACCATGGAAACCATGTAAAGAACACACCCAAAACAATGTAAAGAACAAAATATTCCTAGTTAATGGGTTGAATGATGTCATAAATTGATCATATATGTTGTTATAAAAATTTATATGTTTCTTGTAAACTATTAATAACACTATTTTAAACATTATACGGGATGTTTAAATATGTTTTAAGGAAATCGAACCTGAGCTATGGGATCCTCGCTTTCCCACTTGTATTAAAGAATCTCTTCTATGTTATGCCCTTTTATTTTTAATTCCTAATTATGGGGTATGATTTCACACATCCCCCATAATTACCTTATGATATATAAATGATTAAATACCCATTTCTCTCCCATTAATCTCTCCCAAGTACACATGTTACCATGGCAAAATTTCATGAGGGAATTCGTAACCCAATTTCCATTCTTTGGGTTAACCATATAATTTATTCATAATGTGGTATTAAGATTATTTGTGTCATAAATTTTTTGATTATTTTATATTTTACTATGTGTATTTATAGTGTATACACATATCCATTCCATTATATTAGTTCTCACTCAAATTATATTTGTAAGGGACATTCCATTTGAAATCCTTTTTAAATTGTCTTCAATGAAATTCCAAAAGATTGTTATATATATATAATATGTACTTATCTTAATTTCATGATGATTCATTACTATGATATGTTCCTTAGACATATTTATACTGTGTTTATCCCATTATAACTCAATATATAATGGGTTGATCCCCATTATAACTCAAGATATGTTGGGTTGATCCCATTATAACTCAAGATATGGAAGTTGAGCCGCATTATAGCTCTCCAATGCCTTGGATACTCTGGAGGAGAAATTTAAACAAATTTTTATTACATGTATAAGGTTGATTTTAAGAGTTATATTGTAAATATGTCCCATTTAAAATACATAATGTTTCTATGCATTTTAACGAGTTTTATGAAATGAGTTTTATTGGTTTTTATGTTATCATTTGACTAACGATATCTTTCTTTATAACCCTTACTAAGCTTTTTCTTCTCATACCATGTTTTTAAATGTTTTTCATAGGTTATAAGTATTTTTGAGATAAATAATTAATTCAAGTTAATTGTTATGAATATTTTTTATAGAAGTCTTGTTTTATTTAAAAAAATTATATTTTCAAAGAAATTAAAATCGTTTTAGTGGTATCCTCATGTATGATTCTAGGATGTTATGTATGTTTTATATCCTAAATCCCTAAAATGATAAACCTAAAAACATCCTCTTTGTTTAAGAATTTATTTTCTTGTATACAACTCAAGAATATAAAATTTTTTAAGGTAGGGTCTTTATAATTGGTATCAAAGGATGGATTGGATAACTTTAGAAGTTAGAATGTTAATTAAGCATAAATTAGAGTTTCTTTATAACCAAAAGGGTTACTATCATTGGGAAAAACATTTTTTTATGGAAATACAGTTAGATTTTATGAAAACCAAAATCAATTGATATATATAATAAAGTTTATGGATTTTAGAGTTATATTATTTTGTTATTATATTTACCCGATAGATTTTTTTTAATAATTCATTTCATGTTTAAGTGATGTTATTTTCAATAGATTAAGGATTGTATTTAAATATGGAAGGAAAAATATCATTCATAACCTTCGGATACCTTCTTTTTGATTTGATTATAAATATTATAATTAATTCTTATTAAAATGATTTTGACAGCTTCTTGAGTATTAAAATCACCTGCAAGAAATTATTTGAGTTATCCAACACCTACTACATTCTAAAACAGTTTTATGGGTCATGGTGTCTTTTTCACATGATTTTAATATCTCAAATATTCCAACTCTCATAGAAGGTGAACACCCTGGAGTGGTATGAACGTCTACTTTTTGAAAGTTGGTCAACATACCAAAAGAATAATGGAAGATCAAGAAGATGCAAAAATCTAGATTGGAGGTATGAATTATCTTCTTATCAGTAAAGTATGAAGCATAATCATATTGATATTTAGGAATCACAAGGTTATAATTAATATCTTTGACTTTTAGGAATGTAGTAATTAAAAATAATGTGTCATCTAATAGTTTGTGGATTATAAAGAACGTTGAAAGATTAAGATGTATACATATAAAGGATTCGAGAGTTATGGAAGACATAATGATGAAGAAATATTTAAAATTAATAGTACTCTTTTGATGATAGAAGTAATTTGGGAGATTTATTTGAGTTTGAGTTATAATTAATCATTTTCTTGTTATGTGAAAAAAAAATATTTGAGGAAAAAAATCTTGTTTCTTTTGTGGACATAATTTTAATGTATGAATATCATTAGGATTCATATGATCTTCGATTTTGAGATAATTATGATTTTTGCAGAAGAGTTACATGAATAATGTAAATATAATGCCTAAGATTTTATTTTAGGAATAAAGGTTAAATTTTATTTTAGTGTAAAATATGATTTTATCATGGAATTGGGGTGACTTATAAAAATGACTATAATTTAATAGAGATTTTATGATTTGGGCATATACTTTGTGAATTGAGACATTAAGAGTCATCGATGATTCTTTGGTGATAAATTTTAATACTATATTGGAGGTATATGAGATCAAATCCTTCTTATTTATCAGTTTTAATATTAGTTTAGAATATATATTTTTCAGGAATTTTTATAATATTTATTTGTGGAATGATCCATGTTGATCCTTGGGGATTATTTTTTGGTGATTAATTATTTTTGGGCATTAGATTTTCTTATCCTAACTATTTTTTCTTAATTTTTAAATACATGAGGAATAAATTTTTTCCTATTTTTGATTTACAGATCTGTATAAGGTTATTCTAGAGCTATAAGAATGAATGTTTTATGGTCTTTATTTGGAGAAACATATGGGTTTGTGGTGAAAAATCCATTACAGGATGAAAATTTACTTTTTGCGTAAATACATATCCATATATTCATTGTATAAATATTAATGGAATTACTCAAATATATAAAAAGGGATATTGAAATCAAAACATTATACATTTTTTCTTACTAAGAAATTAATAGCCTTTTTAACCCATCATATTTTAATGGTTTTTTGGTGCTTAACATTCTCATGACCCTATTGTATCAAAGTTTCTATCAATATTTGAGAGTTGGTTTTCTCTTCCATATCCATGTTTTCCTATATGGAAACATAATATGTGTTACCTTAGGTGTTCCTCAAACTTTATTTTTTCTCTTATTGAGTGGCTATTTTAATTTTTTTTACAATGTGGGTTTTCAATAAAGGTATTTTGATTAGTATACTCCTAATTATGAATCCCATTTCAAATTACACAGACACAATTTACTGAAGGAGGGGATAATGTCACAACCCAGGTATGCATTGAATAATTTCTTTATATATTTTTAGTATTATTGATTTGAATTATAGTTATCAAAAAATAGTTTATTATATTTTTATTTATTTTAAAAAATTAATTTTTCAATTATATAATTTTCTATTTGACAAAAATATTTTTATTTTTGAATTTATCATCTTAAAATTTTGTTAGTATACTTTTTTTATAATTTTCTAAAATAGATCAATTTTTGATGAATAGTAAAAAAATACATATTTTTAATATGATGTTCTTTGTGAAATCATGAAGAAATATTTGTGATTTAAAATTTCATAATGATATTATATAATAAATATTGTACAAAAATAACTTAGAACATTAAAATCATATTCTATTCATGATTAGTAGAAAAATTATTTTTAGTGCTGACATAGTGCCTGCACAGCATTATAAAAACTCAGGTACTTATAAAATAATTAGAATTAAAAATAATTTTTCTACTTATGTGTTTTGAAATTTACAAATATTACATACACAGTTGTGATCAGTAAGTTATTTGGATTCGGATAGGACAACCTTAATTTTTTGTAAATAGTAACCTTCCCTGCTAAATAGTAACATACCCTTATGTATAGTAATATAGCCCTTATGAATAGTAAATCATCCAAATAAATAGCGACCTTTCCAATGAATGTATAATAATATGGCATCTTATAAGTAACAATACGACCATAGTATAGGTTTTGGTATTTTTTCAATTCATAAATATTTCGTTAGAAATTTGGGATTAATTTAATAATTTAAATTAAAATGTATTTTCATAAAATTTAGTCATAAATTATTGTTTTATTTTCTAATAATTATAAGATAATTTTATGAGAACTTGATTAATTTTTCAATGTGTTATCAAATCATTTATAGTTTTAATATTATTTATAATCAAATAAAAATATTATTTTATTTAAAAACTAAATATCACATATTTAGAAATTTATTTTGACAAAATGGAGTTTATTTTTGAATTATAAAACTTGAAAAATGGTTGGGGTAAATTCTTGTTATTTTTATAAAATACTTGAATTATTTTTGAATAGTAAAATATAATCATATACGAAATAAGATAAATACAAGATTTATTGAGTCATTGATGATGTTATGCTGAGGTAAGCACCCATGGCTTGAACTCACATGCCCAAATTACTATTTTTATTACAATAATTAATAATATTCACAGTCTTGAGCAAAAATAATAAAATAATGAATAAAATAATGTAAAACCTCTTCTCTCCTCCACTATAAGTACCACCCTGAACCCCTCTTCTTCTCAAGCCTCTCAAGCTTTTTGAATATTCTAAATTCTTCCCTAAAATACTTCTAGGGTTCTTCCCCATGTCCATGGCCTTATGTTCTCATATAAATTCCAATACCTAAGGCTTTAAGGGGGGTCTCAAAGAGAATAGATCAAGTGGTAAAGATCCTCTTTCATTTTCTTTTATTTTCTTTTCAATTATTTTCTTTTCTTTTATTATAAAAATAAAAATGCATCCAGGATTTGTCGATTTACCGACATCGTGGACGGTGTGTCCTCAATTTCCATTACTTCTTTAAAATATGGTTGTAAAAACATTTTAATTATTGGAACCAAATTTTTAGAATATTATATGACCTCTATTATCTTCTAGAATTAACTTATATGCATAATATTAAAGTTATATGATGAAACAAGTCTATGATTATCGAAGAACTACAAAAATGATGTAAACAAATATCATTAATGTTTTAACTAATAAATCATCCTCATATAAGAAATTAAAAATTTTAAATGGTATAATTTAAGGTTATAGAAACATGTAAATACCATCTCTTTCCACTTCTGTATTTTCCATTTCATTTGATAATAAAATCCATTACAAACCCACCATGTAAACCATGTAAAGAACGCACCCAAAACAATGTAACGGACAAAATATTACTAATTAATGAGTTGAATGGTTTTATAAATAGATAAGATAAGTTTTTTTAAAAATTAATATGTTTCTATGAACAATTACTAACAATATTTTAGACATTATACCAGAGGTTTAAACACGTTTGAAGGAAATCGAACCTGAGACAAGGGATCCTGTCTTTCCCACTTATATTCAAGAATCTCTTATATGTTATTCCCTTTTATTATTAATTCCCAATGATGGGGTATGTTTTCACAACTCCACCATAATGACATTATGATATATAAATGATGAGAGACCCCTTTATCTCTCATTAATCTCTACCAAGTACACCTGTTACCATGCCTAAACTCCGTAAGGGCATTCTTAACCCAATTTCCATTCTTTAGATTAACCATATCCTTTATTCATTATGTGGTATTAAGATTATTTATGTCATAATTTTTTGTTTATATTATATTTTACTATGTTTATTTATAATTTATACACAAATCTATTACATTCAATTAATTCTCACTCCTATTATATTTAAGGGACTTTCCTTTTGAAATCCGTTTTAAAGTCTCTTTAATGAAATTTGAAAATATTTATATATATATAATATGTATTTCTTCTAATTTCATAATGATTTATTACCATGATATATTCCTTGGACATATTTATGTTGAGTGTATCCCATTATATCTCAAGATATGATGGGTTGATCCACATTATAGCTCAAGATATGTGGGGTTGATCGCATTATAGCTCTAGATATGACGGGTGATCCCCGTTATAGCTCTCTAATGCATTGGGTACTCCAGAGGTTGAATTTGTCCAAATGGTTATTCCATGTGTAAGGGTGATTGTAAGAGTGATGTGGTAAATATTTCCCAAGTCAACTACATAATTTTTCTATGAATTCTAATGAATTTTATGAAATGGGTTTTATTATTTTTTATATTGTCATTTGACTAATGATTTATTTCATTATAACCCTTCCTAATATTTTTGTGTTCATCACAAGTTTTTTAATGTTTTTCACAGGTTATAAGTATGTGCAATAAAAATAAGGAATTCAAGTTAAATGTTATGAATATTTGTCAAAGAAATCATGTTTTATTTAAAAAAATTATTATTTTGGATGAAATGGATACTGTTATAGTGGTATCCTCTTGTATGATTCTGGGATTTTATGTATGTTTTATGTTCTAATTTTATAAACCTATAAAAAATAAAATATCCTATTTTTGTAAGAATTTATTTTATTATCTAATACTCAAGAATATGTATTGTTTTAAGGTTCGTTCCTTATAATAGTAAGTAAGATATAAAGTTTTCTTGGTTTGGCTGGATATTATTGATATTTTGTGAAATAATTTTCAATACTGTCTAATACACTCTCTAAGTTGACTTGGAAAGGAGTTAAGTTCGTGTCAATAGAGGATAGTGAATATAATTTCAAAGAACTAAAAATAAGGTTATCTAGAGAACATGTGCTTACAGTTCCTTGCAGTGGAGAAAGGTTTTTGATCTATAGTGATGCATCCAAGAAAGGGCTAGGATGTGATCTCATGTAAAATGACATGGTGGTGGCTTATGCCTAGATACAATTGAAAATTAATGAGAAAAATTAACCAACTCGGGATTTGGATATAGCTACGGTAATATTTTCATTAAAGATATGTAGGCATTATCTCTGTGGTGAAATGGGTGATATTTATAGTGATGATAAAAGTTTAAAATATATTTTACCACAAAATGAGATGAATATGATCCAAAAAAGATTGTTCGAGTTTATTAAAGATTATGACGTCTTGATACATTACCACCCTAAAAAATGAACAAGGTGGAAAATTCTTTGAGTTTAAAGGATCATCATAGCCTATCCTTGATGATTATAACAAAATATCCAATAATTATGGATTTGTGATAAATGGGTATTTAAATTTTGAATTAAGGGGAGAAATATTAACTTTCTAAAATTAATGTTCAACCATTTTTATACAATTAAATATTAAGATGGAGAAGAAGAAAGATATGGAGCTACAAAAGAAGATAAGAAATTTTCCTAAATTCAACCTTGATTATGTTGGAATAATAAAGTTCTGGAACCATGTTTTTATTCCTCCCATGACAGAATTAAAAAAGGATATATTGGATGATGATCATAGTTATTCATTATCTATTCATCCTGGAATAACAAATATGTGACGAGACCTGAAATAGTATTTCTGGTTGGATGGCATGAAAAAAGATATTGCTGAATAAGTCTCTTAGTGCTTGGTTTATTAGCAAGTAAAGCTGAGAGATATAAGTCTAAGGGGATGTTACAATCATTACCCATACTATAATAGAAATGGAAAAACATCACTATAAACTTTTTCATTATACTTACCAAAACATATGAAGTCCATAATGCTATCTGAAGTATAGTTTATCACCTTATGAAGTCAGCACACTTCATTTATATAAGATAGGATTTATCTCTTTAGTATCATTCAAGGATATATATAAAGAAAGTGGTAATATTTCATCGAGTACCTTTTTCCATTATATGTGATTTGGATCTGAAGTTTACATCGAAGTTCTGGAAAAGACTTCAATAGAATCTGTAAATAGATTTATGTTTCAGAACTACTTATCATCCTCAGACATACAGTTAGTATTATAGGAAAATTCAAACTCTATAAGGAATGTTGACAGCTTTCTTTATGGATTTCAATGGTGGTTGGGATCAACACCTATATTTGGTAGAATTTTCTTACAACCATAGATTTCACTCCGTTCTTCAGATGGCTCCTTGTGAATCCCTCCATGGAGATAATTTCAAAACTCCAACCTACTGGAATGAAGTTGGGGAAATAAATCTATTAGGAACTATTCTTATTGAAAAAATGTAAGAGAAGTTAAAATCTATTCAACAACACATAAGAGAAGCTCAGATTCGACTAAAAAATTATGTTGATAACCGAAGAAAATACATAGCTTTTCAAGTGAGTTACAAGGTGTTTCTATGAATATCTACCTTGAAGAGAGTAATGATATTTGGAAAGAAGGGAAAGCAGATCCCTAGGTATATCGATCCTTTTGAAATTTTGGATCATATTGGGATGTTTTCTTATCGATAAGCACTACCACATAATCCCTCTAAAGTCCATGATGTGCTCTATATATCTCTCTTGATAAAGAACATACATGGTCATTCACCTTTACTAAACTCATAATTTTTATCGCTAGAGAACGATCTTTCTTATGAAGAACAGCCAATAAAGATTCTAGATCATAGGGAAAAAGTTCTGCAAAATAAAACCACTCTCTTGGTTAAAGTTTTACGGTGGAACCACTAATTTTAGAAAGATACATGGGAAATTGATAATGTGATGATGCATAGGTATCCTCATCTTTTTTTATCCAAGTGACGAATTTTGAGGAAGAAATTCAGGTAGACTGTAACACCCAGATGTTTTTATAAAATATTTTCATTAAATAATTTTAATTTCTCAATAGCTTTCATTGCATGAAAGCATGAGTTTAAATGAACCATGAGACACCCATCGTATAAAATGACCAATATATCCTAGGCATTAATTTATCAGGAATAAATATAATAAACATATGAAAATGTAGGGTGAATTCTTTAGCTACCAATTATTTATAAAAAAATAAACCAATTAAATGTAAATGAAATATTTGTATTTTTTATTAATAAATTTAGTAAATTACATTTAGTAAGTTAAATTAATGAAATATATATGATATATATTTAATAAATCATTCTTTACATTCATCCAATATATATTTTAGTCATAGAATTTGAATAAATAGTATTTTATGTATAAAAACCTATATTTTTCAATAGAGTAATTTTATCATCTTGTAATGGTGAACCAATTTTAAATTAAAATTTTAAAATATTAATAATTTTTATATGAAAAAATAGTCTTCTTCTTTTGATTTGGGATATAAAAAAATACTTTGGATGAACTTTTTTATATTATTTAGAAAACATTCAAGTTATGATAAATAGTAAGAATAAACTAAATTTTAATTGAAAACAACTTTTTTAATTAAAATAATTTATATAGTTAAATTATATTATTGAAACGTTTTAATGTATAAATATTTTCTATTTTTATCAGTTAATATAATGGAGGTTATTATCATTATTTTTACATTTAATTCAAATGTAAAAACATATCAATTTTTCGTAATGTTTTAACTCTTAAAAAAATGTTTTCTCATTTTGACAATGAGATTAAATTTAAATTAATAACATAAAATTATATGTTTTGAATTATTTAAAATGGATCTCAAATTTGGAATCATAAGGTCCAAATTATTTAAATATATTTCTTTTACTTTTGAACATTATGAATAGTAACTTCATTAATTTTTTATTAATACAGAAAAAGGGTAAATCGGTTAATTAAATATAAAAATATTGTTATTAAATTTCCATAAAAATTGTCCTAACATTATTGTAAGAATTATTTTTTACATAAAACATACTTAAATCAAAATTGTATCCTTTGGAGTCCACTTGTATGAGATTAAGACTTTTAATTTATTTATTTAAAGAAAAGTAAAATATATCTTACTCAAATTTTAATTACTATATCATTTTTAAAATAAAGTTATAAATAAGATAAATTCAACTATAAATACTAATTTAAAATCTAATATGTTTTTATTTATCATTAAAAAATTTCAATAATTTTTAAAAAATAAATAATTGTCTTAATAGCTTATACATTAATGATACGGAAATTATATAATTGATGAGAAATAAATAAAATATTTTCTATTAAAATGATAATAACCATTAAAAGACAATAACACTTGATGAAATATTTTTGGATAAGTATATCTCAACTATATTCATATAAAGGTCTATTTATTTACCATTTGGAGTCATATGGAAAATATTATGATACTTATATTATTTTATTTAAAGTGATGTTAAAGGTATCACATTCACATTTTAATAAATATAAAATTTTTAATATAAGTTTTCCTAAGGATAAATTCTACTATAAATATTCATCTGAAATATAGAATATTTATCTTAGTTATCATATTTTATTTTTAATTCTCAACCAATAAATATTTATATTAAATAATCAAACAAAACTAATGTTGTAAGTATTTTAGTAATAGAGATAATAAATAAATATTATTGAATTTGTAAAATAAATATAATTTAGGATAATTAATATATCCAATGAATTTTTTTATATGTAAATAACCTATAATGAAGATAATAAAACATTTTTTTCTATGTTAAAATGTTATATTTATTTTTTTAATAATAAATTAATTGTATAGTATCAAAATTGACACTATTGATTGTTTATAAAAATAATGTATTATTAAATTATTTAAAAAACATTATTTTTTTAAAAAAAATATAACAATTAGAAAATGGTTTAAAAAGTTCTTAATTATTAATTTCTGTTCTAATTTAAATCATATAAGTTAATATTTAACCCTTTTGATATTGAAATATTTGTTACCTTAATTTAAATTAACTAGAATAACAAAGTGTTAAATTAAAATGATAAGGTTTAAATGAATAGAAAAAAATGTCTAAAAATTATTGGATTATAATATTAAAACAATATATCATCTTATATTTTAAAATATGACATTTGGGTGGTTTTTAGATGTGGTTTTATTTAATTATAAATTAATACTGTTTTGAAATTTCAAAGGTGCCCCTGACCTCAAATATAAAAAGGCACCTCCTCCCTCATTTATTCATAACTAATTGATATTTCAAGATTGTCAATCCCCTACCAATTTCCATTATCAAAGTCCCTAGTCAAATTCAAGAGGTTATTTTCTTCTCAAATGACCAAATTTAATGCCTTTAAGAGAAGATCTAGAGGGAGCCCGCCGAAGATGAGGTAATCTCCTTTACCAACTCTCTCAATATCATTTCATATTATACTTACTCTTACTTTATTATTTCCATTATTAAGTAATAAATTTAGTATAAAATATATATGGGGGTGTTATTATGTTTATTTAACACCCTTATTCAACATTTTATCCATCCTATGAAAAACAAAATCACAAGATGTGAGTATATATGGCTTACCGTCTCCATGTAGTGATGTAATCTATTTTTCACCACAACATTACTTGGATGGGTATAATAATGGAAATAATAACTATATATTATTATTATAACAAGTTATTTATTCTAGAACTATATATATACCATAAAATTCTATACGATTTCATAATTAAAGGAATGATATCATCGCTCGTCCGTGTGTATGGCCTACCATCTCCATAATGTGATGTGATTCATTCTATAAAATATACATTGAAGCTTAGATATATAAATGTATAAAATTAATAAATTTTTTAATATATTATATTAATATAATTCTAGAAATTATATAAATATAACCAATGAATAATAATTTGAACTTATTCGAAAAAACCTCCATCTGAAAATGAAGTCGTTTATACCCGAATAACGAGTAATAATGAAATTTTTTTCATAAACGAATGATAATAAGATCACATATGATATCATAAAAAATAAAATGAATCTATAATAAGTCAATGGCATTATTAAAATCATTATACAGGATTTTTAAATACATACAAAGGATATTGGACCTAAGGTAAGAGATAATATCACAATCTCAATATTATCAGAGATTAATTATATGTAATTATTTTTTGGGGTATATTTTTAATCACCATCCATGTTTCCTAAAAAGGTAATATTATATATATTATTATAAAAAAAATAAATTCAATTTTACTTGTTGGTGAATTTTTATTAAATGGTATGAAAATAATATTTTTTTATTTTTTGATACGAGGTACTTTTTGAATTATCTGGTAAAAGTGGGAGAAGAATTTTTTATTTTAACTTATATGGCCGGATGGTTTTATAAATTTTTATATCATTGTATTTTAATGAATATTCTATTAAAATATTTTAATATTATTTTCAATGAAATTTTATTTTTAAAATTTTGTGGAATTTTGAAAAAAGATATTTTTTGAAGAAGAATAAATGATATTTTCATCAAAAATTAATTTTAAGTGTTCAATAAAAATTATTTTCTGTCTATAAGATGAAATTATATAATAGGGTTATGTTTTAACTATACTATCCCTATTATTCTTATAATGTAATTCTACTTATGAAATCCATTTATTTATATGGATTATTTTATGATGGAATAATGTTTAAGAAACCCATATTATTCATTGGGTTATGCTATGATGAATGATTTATGATTTTGTGGAACATGTAATAATGATTTAATTATAATATGGGTGGGACCTATATATCCCACCAATTAATTGAGTAAATAATTATATCTCATGATATAGACAGTTCTAGAATGGAAAATGATCTCAGTTCAGTAATATAGGGCCGGAACGAGAAGTAAACCTTGTTTAGTAATGGACTTTTTCCACGATGATGGCCCTAGCAATGAGCCTTAACTAATATAAAATGATTTTCTATGCTTAAGGGTGTGCCACAAATTCCATGTATTATGTTATGACTTTTCATAATATGTTCATTTATTCTTTATGAACTTTTATGATTTTTCCCATAACATGATATCCAAATCATTCATATACATGACATGACTTTAAAATGCTATGTTCTAATGTCTTGTGATTATGATACGATTAATATCTCCCTTTTTCCCTTACTGAGCATCTAATCTCACCCTTTATTATGTTTATTTTTACAAGTTTTGAAGAATATTATTAGTAATATATGTCAAAACAGGGTCTAGATATTAAGGAATAACTGAGAAACAATGTATATGTCTTTTGAATTAGTTGTTTATGTTTACCAGTTTCTAAATACACTAACCCTATATGGTCCGGGTGTGGTTTTGTTATGTTTTGTAATGAATATTCTACAATTGAACTAATATATTAGTATATAAATTATGTTTCATTATATTCATGATCTTCTAGATATACATTAATTAATGGAAGAATTCAATGTGATTAAACTCAATAAAATGTTATATCAAGTGAAAGATTTATTTTAAATGAATGATGTGACAATGTCATTTTTTGGGGAAAGATACCTGAAGCAACCCATATTTCTACTAATGTTCTGAAAATGTTTGGTTATATAAAATATATTGAAATTATTATGAATGATATGTCCATTGATTATATAACACCCTTCCACAGCTCTTCTAAATTTTAACTGATAAGGTGACTCCAAATGAAATCAGGCGGACCTCCTCGTACACTAGAGATTGCTGACTAGCAGTGAGAGTTTTTAAGTAATGTTAGGGTGGTCATATTCTTAGTATAGTAGGAAATAAATAGTAAATAAATGTAAAACATACATAATATAATAGAAACATATTACAAATTTGTAATTTTATATGAAATAAAATAATAACAATTAAAGATACATCCATGTTATATCAAATGTATAATGAAGATCATACATAACATATATCAAGGAATATTTCCCAATGGACCGATCATATATAATATAAAACTAAAGAAACAATAATCTCAGATGAACTACTAAAAATTCCAGGACTCTACTCAATCCTGTATCCAAACCCCATCAAGAAATTTTAACCCAATATTCTACAAAATTTGGGCTTAGACATTCATATCAGATATGGTGTCTACACATGCACCATGGTGCATATGCGAGGTGTGAGAAATAAATCCCAGCATAATACCTCTAATCTGACCCCTAATTTATTCCATGGTATGCCAATTTATATATTAAAATAGATAAATATATATATATCACATAGTTTGAAAAAAAACATGTCAAGTTATTATATGCTAAATAGTCCACCACAACATCAGTATCCGCCTACATTTTCCAAATCTAGTGAATGCTCCCTTAAAAAAATATAGTTGAAGGACCTAATTCATAGTGGTTCCATGAATTAAATGATCACAATCTAGAGGACCCAACATTTAACCATCTTGTACAATAACAAAACATATAGCATATAACTTCTCTCTTGGACATCCCCCGAGTGACTAACCATATCACGAAGGACCCACATTTTTTCTATCCCTTAATGTCACCACTCATATCATGGAAGACCTAAATCTTGTCCATCCCATGGAGAAATAAAACATATCATGGATGATCATTAATACCACACTAATATGTCACATAACTACCAAGTCATGATAATAACTAAAAACAAATATTTCACACATCTACCAAATCTGGAGTAATAGCTAACAACTCATACACCCAACATACCTCATATCATAAATCATAAAATGGATACTATTCACCCATGATATGTCCCTGTTGTCCATATCATGGATTTATTTGTAATGTCCTAGGTTTTTAGGGTCTATTGCTTTGTGAAAACCTCGCGTTGGGTTTTCTGGTCTAGGAATCTCGGTGAAGTAGGCATATCGGTAGCCTTAGCCTACGGGTAGCATGCCTACCAGTAGCTGTAGCTACTGGTAGCTCCGTTAACCGGTAGCTCTGTCTACCGGTAGCTACGACCTACCTGTAGCTCAGTCTACTGGTAGCTGCGGCCTACCGATAGCTCGGTCTACCGGTAGCTATAGCTTACCGGTAGCTCGGTCTACCGGTGGATCTGGCCTACCCCCGCGGGTTCTTTCCAGCGGCGTTCCTTCTTGCGTAGATAGGGTTTTAAACCCCATTCTGACTTTTTAAGTGTGTTTTAAAGACAGGTAACACCCATAAGTGTTTTAATTAAATACTTAATGAATTAATGAGTTGGTTTAAACCACCTGACCCCTTTAATAACATGTGGGGCCGCGTGGCCAACCCATGACCCCGCGCCTTATGCGGTTTCGCATTCCTATCTCAACTGTTTGTGGACCTTATAAACTAAAGGGTTAGGCATGGTTTCTTCTTTCCTCGATCGCGGATTTTCATGAACAGTTTTTGGTGCATCGGGCGAGCTGCATCGTTATTCGTAAAGTTCCGTACCCGGCCTAAGCATCGATCGTCTATCAACAAGTAGGGAATTTATCCTTCTCCTCTCTCTTTTGTGTATCATGCGTGGTGGGAGTGCTTTTGATTCTTTAGAATTGGATAATCCAGACCTAATAAAGATAATGAACGAATTCTATAAAGAAAGAAGGGGGGTTGTGATCGTTGATGTTGTTTTTATTTTATGATATTCTTTTTGAGTTGTGCTGGCTGACGCCTTTTGAAAATCGAGGCCATTTGTGGTCGTTGTTTGTGCACTAATGAACCCCTCGTGGTGTTTTAAATGGCTTGTTTTGAAATTATAATCTCCTACTGTAAAAAAATTAAACTGGTTAATCACGTATACCTGGCTGAATAAATTGAAAGCACCAGGATCAAACCTTCTGTGATAACTCCCGGTTAAGACACACGGAATTGACATCATGGAGTGTGTTAAATCTTTTAAATCTGAAAATACATGCATGGCACTGCTTTGTGCTGGTGTTTGGGGTTTGGTTGTTTCCTTTATCAAGTTGATTGGTGGAGATGTGGGTGGGGATGAGATCCCATATTTTTATACTCTCGATGGTTGTGGAATCAGGGATGGGATCCCTTGTTGTTATGGATTCAGTGTTTGTGGGTTTTAAGACCGGGTGGTTACCTTGTTTATATCACGAATTGGGGTGGGATCCTGTGTTGTTATGAACCGGGTGTGGGTGTTATGGTTGATGCTTGACTGTTCACTTTCCTGGACTAGTGCCTATGCTTACTAGTTTCCCAGTAGTGCTTAAAATTATTTTAACATTATTACTAAACATGAAATAAGAATGGGACAAATGGGTTTTGTTGGCGAGAGTCGTGACTCAGATTTGGGTGTTGGTTGTGTCCTTTAGACTGGCTGAAGAACAACCTAAACCTTGGGTGAGTGCTTGTTACCTATATCTATATTTGTAGTTTTGTGTTTCTCATTCGCACCCCACCCAAGTTGAGCACTTAGTGCCAAACACCTCCATTTCATGGGGGAGGGTGTTTTTCCCAGCACTATTATTAGTGGCTGGTTATTAACTCCTTTTCTGCTCCCTTTCCCGGATAGCCCAAGAAACTTTGGGCAGGCTGTGATGACCTGAGGTCCATTATTATCCCAAGAACCTTCGGGCGGGGTAGTGTTGTGGTTGTCCAATTGTGTGCGGCAGGTGGTTTACCAAGTGTCTTTGGGATGAGGCCTAGGTGTCTTCGGGCGCGACAGTGGATCTTCTAGCCCAGGTGTCTTTGGGCGTGGTGGTGGTTGTTCTGGCCTAGGTGTTTGGAGGTGTGGTTACGTGTGACAGTTGTGGCCCAGGTGTTTGCGGGTGGGATTCGGCAGTGGGACTGCGTGTGGTTGTGGGCCAGGTGTGTGCGGGCGGGTGTGGCAGTGGGACTGCGGTGAGAATGGCGGGATTGGTTCGATGTGTAGGATGTCTCAATAACCAGTGGGAAAGTGGCGCAGGGTACCCAAACATCAATGTGCTCTTATTATATATATTCCTTGACTTGTGTTATTTGGGGAGTGTTCCTTGGTGAGGATTGGGTGGATATTTTACCTTGATGGGTGTTTGGTTTACTCTTTTCTCATGGGACTTTAGTACGTTCCCCTAACTTGTTCACGAGAGTCTTTGGTTTTCCCTACTGAGTGTACTTGTATGCTCACCCTACCTATATAAAACTGCTTTCAAGTTTCCAGGAGGACTTTGGGGTTCACACAGGACCATACTAGCTCGGACCTTTGGGGTAGTTACAGTTGCTGTTTTTCTTCTTTTGGTACTTACCTTTGTAGTCACCTTTTGTACTTTGTGGTTTTTACTTTTGGAACATGCATGTGGGAATGGTTTACTTTTGTCTTTACTTTTCTTTTACCTTGGTGTTGTTGGGTTTCATTTTCTTATCTCCTGATCCTATAAAACGAAAAGGGGTAATGCATTCCATTTTTGAGTAATTTCTATACCCTTGGTGCTAGTCACCACTCTGGGATATATTGAAGGTGGGTCTCGGGGGGTCATTATTTCTCGTTCAACTTAAAGAAGGAAGGGCCTGAAAATTTGCTGACCCTTCCCTCCTTTTGGTGAAGGCGGGTCATGATAGAATGGTATCAGAGGCAGGTTGAGGGATCAGATGGAGTCTAGATTTAGGCACAGTGAGGATTGCATGGGATGGTAGGGAAACAGTGTTGGGTGAACTAGGTGCGTGAATTAGGCCAAGGAGGACCGGCTAGGACACGAGATTTTAGGCCCCCCCCCCCCCCCCGTGATCCGACACAAGGACTATGGACCTACCGAACGACCAAGTGATGTCGCATTGATTGTAGGGTAGAGACCTTAGGAAAGGTACATGCATCATAATGACTTGTGTTCTCATGTTTCTGGGGTGTTTTAGTAATTAATAATAAAAAAAAGTTTAAGAATTTTTAAAGACAATAATCTGCACTACTTGGGCTTAGGCATTCCTTTTTTACCTTGCAGCTATGGCACCTGGAAGGCGACCACATGTGGTACAGATGATCGAGGCCTCGCAGACTACCTTGGCCGATCGGCAGAGAGCTGACCAGGAAGAGGAGGATGACCAGTGGTAGAGGACTCTTCGGGCCTTCCAACGACAGACCCTCGAGAAGTATGAGGGAAGCACCTCTGACATGAAGACGAAAGGCTGGCTAGAGGAGCTGGTGATATCTTTCGGCCTGATTCGGGCCCCGACCGAGTACTGGGTTCCTCTGGCCATCATCCAGATGCGGGGAACGGCGCGTCAGTGGTGGACGCTTTACCTGGGGGAGAGGAGAGAGTCTGAGGTGGCGTGGGATGATTTTGATAGGGAGTTCCGAGCGGAATTCCTCTCTTCGATGATGAAGGTGGAAAAGAGACAGGATCTACTCCCCCTCCAGCAGGGGAGTATGTCTGTGAGGGAGCTAGGGATCAAGGTCAAGGACCTCCTACGTTTTTCTCCGGACCTCTTTCCCGGTGTGGAGTCTTGGGCAAGACGTTTGGAGGAGGCGCTCTGCCCCTCCCTCCAGTATGTTGTTACCACCTTTACCCTTCTGACGTACTTAGAGGTCCAAAAGAAGGCCGAAGTGGTGGAGAGGATGCATGCTCTAGGAGGAGTGTCACGAGAGGGGATCCAGCTGGGACCATCGAAGGGGAAGGCCGTTAGCACCAGGCATCCATCATCAGAACCCTCTAGGTTCCGACCGGCAGGGAGTAGGCCGCAGCAGTTGCAGTTTCAATCCCCTGCTCCTCGCCCTTTTCCTTCAGGCCCGGGACCATGGTGCTTCGTCTGTGGGAGCCCGTAAAATCTACAGAGTCAGTTCCCGGACTGGGTATAGTACGTCGGTGGTGGACAGCCCCACCACCCGCCCCAGCAGCAGCTTCCAGCTAGACCTTTCCAGCAGCAGCAGCAGGGACGCTGAGCTCCCGCTCCTCCGAGGGTAGACGTAGGAGGAGGAGGCCGACCTCAGGGCGCAACTCAGGGACCTCTACCGGGGTGTGGTCAGGGAGATGGCCCGCAGCTAATGAGCATAGGAGCTGGGTGTGGATAGTTACACGCCGCAGAGGCAGCAGTTCCAGCAGGGCCGGAGGTTGTTTGAGGTACGATCAGTTTTTTTAGCACTCTTGCTTATGCCTTGTTCGATACCGGAGCTTCCCACTCCTTTGTTGAACCCAGTCTAGCCCATGCTTTGGGTATATATGACGAGAGACTCTCAATGCCCCTGGTGTTGAGCACACCATTCGGGGGTCAGACCAACTTGTTGTTTTTTTGTCGGGGATGCGGACTGATGATAGGGTCACATCAGTCAGTTAGGGATATTCTTCTGCTATAGATATAGCCATACGATGTCATCCTAGGCATCGACTGGCTATTCTCAGTGTGTGTTGTCATCGACTAATTTTGAAGAAGGGCTGTGTTCTCAGACTTGGGTGGCCGGCGTGTTGTTTTCACCGGTGAGCGGAGCAGTCAGAAGGGCGACAGGCGAGTGGAACCCCTCCTCCCTTTGTTAGCTGAGCTGTCATTAGGGTCAGTAGATACTGAAATGGTGGAAGTTCCAGAGATCATCCATGATTTTATGGACGTCTTCCCTAAGGAGGTGAAGACTCTACCCCCTCGACGTGATATCGAGTTCGGGATAGACCTACAGCTTGGCATTCGTTCGATCTCGATGGATCCTTACCAGATGTCACCTTCAGAGCTACGGGAGTTGCGGATTCAGACTGACGATCTGATGAAGAGGGGTTATGTGCGGCTAAGTGAATCACCGTGGGGTGCTCCAGTCTTGTTTGAAAAGAAGGAAGATGGTGGCCTCAGGTTGTGCATAGACTACAGGAGGCTGAATCAGGTGACGATCAAGAATCACTACCCTCTTCTGAGGATAGAAGATCTTTTCGACCAGTTGAAGGGGGAAGGATGGTTCTCAAAGATCGACCTGCGGTATGGGTATCACCAGTTGAGAGTAAAGGAGGGTGATATCCCAAATACGGCGTTCAGATGCAGGTATGGACACTTTGAGTTCGGGGTTATGCCCTTCGGCATTACAAACACCCCACCTATGTTTATGGGGCTTATGAACTCTATCCTCTGAGAGTACCTAGATCGGTTCATGTTTGTGTTCATCGACGACATCCTGGTCTACTCTAGATCAGAGGAGTACCATGCAGAGCACCTGAGGACGGTTCTGGAGGTCCTTCGACATCATCATCTCTATGAGAAGTTGTCAAAATGCAAGCTCTAGATGCGAGAAGTGCACTTCCTCGGGCACGTGGTGTCCGAGAAAGGAGTAGCGATGGACCCATCAAAGGTTGATGCAGTTGTTTCTTGGGAAGCACCCAAGAATGTGGAAATAGTTCAAAGTTTCCTCGGGATGGCAGGTTACTATCGGATATTCGTACCCAACTTCTCCCGAGTAGCATCCCCTTTGACAGATCTGACCAAGAAAGACCAGGTTTTCGTGTGGGGTGAGCAGTGTGAGTCAGCCTTCAGCTATCTGAAGGAGAATTTGGTCAGTGCTCTAGTACTAAGACTACCAGAAGAAGAGGCAGTGTATGAGGTGTTTTGTGATGCTTCAAGATAGGGCCTGGGATGTGTGTTGATGCAGCGACAAGGGGTGATCTCTTATGGGTCCAGGTAGCTACGCCCTCATGAGAGTAATTACGCCACCCACGACCTAGATCTTGCAGCGGTTGTCTTTGCGATAAAATTATAGCGGCACTACCTCATCGGAGAACGCTTTGTGGTCTTCACAGATCACAAAAGCTTGAGGTATATCTTCTCCCAGTGGGACCTGAACTTGCGACAGTAGAGATGGGTGGAGTTCCTCCAGGATTACAAATTCGATATCTCTTATACTGAGGGCAAGGGAAATGTAGTGGTTGATGCCTTGAGCAGGAGGACACAGAAGGATGTGGTCTGAGAGTCCTCGGATGCCTGGAAGCCAATGGAGGAGTTGGTTGCATTACACCTGGATGCGAAGATGGATAGCGGCAGAGGTTGCCTATATCAGATGACAGTGCAGTCATCTCTGTTTAAGCAAGTGGAGGAATCTCAGTGGGGATACCAAGAGTGCGAAGTGATGCGTGACCGAGTTGATCAGGGCAATGCTCTGGAAGGATGGACAGAGGATGGTCAGAACCAAATGCTTTTCCAGGGAAGGTTTTTTGTTCCGGAGGCGATGCGCGACAAGGTTCTCAGTGAGTTCCACAACTCACCCCTGGTGGTACACCTAAAAGTTTCAAAGTTGTACCAGGGAATGAAGAGGCAGTTTTGGTGGCCCGGATTTAAGAGAGCGGTGGCAGAGTTTGTGACCAAGTGCTTAGTATTTCAGCAAGTGAAGGCTGAACACCGAGTTTCAGGCGGCCTACTGTAGCCTCTAGTTGTCCCTGAGTGGAAGTGGGATGACATATCAATGGATTTTGTCACGGGACTACCCAAGTTCCAAGGGGGATATGACGCCATCTGGGTGGTAGTTGACAGGTTGAAGAAATTGGCTCACTTTCTGGCGATCCGGGAGTCGAGTGCATTAGATGCTTTGGCACGAAGGTACATGGATGAGGTGGTGCAGTTTCATGGGATTCCGCAGTCTATAGTCTTAGATAGGGATGCACGGATTATCTCAAGAGTCTGGAGAGGATTGCAGCATGCTTTTGGCACCCAACTGCATCTTAGCACTACTTTCCATCCACAGACAGATGGACAGACAGAGCGCACCATCCAGACCTTGGAGGATATGCTGCGGGCATGTTTTCTGGACTTGGGGGTTCATGGGTGCGATACTTTCCCCTGGTAGAGTTCTCCTACAATAATAGATATCACTCTACCATCGGTATGGCCCTGTTTGAAGCCTTGTACGGGAGGCCCTACCGTTCACCTATGTGTTGGGCCGAAGTGGGAGAGGCAGGCATCCTTGGCCCGGAGGTGGTGTAGAGCATGACAGAGAAGGTTCAGCTCATACGGGAAAGGATGAAGGTGGCCCAGAACCGACAGAAGTCGTATGCTGATACCAGGAGGAGGCCCTTGGATTTTGAGGTTGGAGACCACGTGTTCTTGAAGGTCTCCTCTTGGAATGGGCAGCGGAGGTTCAGAAAGCGGAGTAAGATTTCTCCTAGGTTCATTGGACCCTTCGAAGTTTTGCGGCGGGTCGGCGAAGTGGCTTATCAGCTAGCATTACCACCGCCGCTACTGAGGATACATGATGTCTTTCATGTGTCCCAGCTCCATCGGTATCTGCACGACAATTCACACGTCCTTTATTTGGGTGAGCTGGACATCGAGTACGACGTGACCTTTGTGGAGAGACCAGTGATGATCGAGGATCGCAAGGAGAAGGTTCTTCGTGGGCGAACCATTTCCTTGGTTCATGTGTTCTGGAGACATGGTGGCCTTGAGGAAAGTACGTGAGAGAGGGAATCATAGATGTGTACCTAGTACCAAGATTTGTTTTGAGATTTGTTCTTTGTTGTACTTGTTGTAGTAGAACGTTTTGTCTTTTTTGGCTCTGGAATGTACTAGTTTTCTTTCCTCTGGATGTGTGTGAAAAGCCCTGGATATGGGGGAGGAGAGGACCCAACCCCTAATCAAGACGCATTAAGGTGGATGCAATTAAACTAGTGCGGGCAAGTCAGTTTCACCCAAAGAGGATAATATCTTGACATGGGGGAGGAGACTCCCCAACCCACATGCCTGGGCAGTTTGGCATGGTATGTTTCTTGGTTCTTGACAGCGAAGTGTTTTTAGTCAGCCTGGGTTCACTCTTAAGAGGTATCTTCTGAGGTGGTTGTTCGGACCCTCTCTTTCCTTCTGGATTGTTTTGATTCTCGAGGATGAGAATCGTTTAAGAGGTATCTGATGTAATGGCCCTGGTTTTTGGGGTCCATTACTTTGTGAAAACCTCGCGTTGGGTTTTCTGGTCTGGGAATCTTGGTGAAGTAGGCCTACGGGTAGCCTTAGCCTACCGGTAGAAGGCCTACCGGTAGCCTTAGCCTACCGGTAGCAGGCCTACCAGTAGCTCGGTCTACCGGTAGCCGCAGCCTACCGGTAGCTGAAGCCTATCGGTATTTGTCACCCACCAGTAGCTCTCAGCTACCAGTGGTTCTGGCCTACCCCCGCGGGTTCTTTCCCGCGGTGTTCCTTCTTGCGCAATTAGGGTTTTAAACCCTATTCTGACTCATTAAGCGTGTTTTAAAGACCGGTAACTCCCATAAGTGTTTTAATTAAATACTTAATGAATTAATGAGTCGATTTAAACCACCCGACCCCTTTAATAATGTGTGGGGCCGTGGGGCCAACCCACGACCCCGTGCCTTACGCGGTTTTTCATTCTTATCTCAACCGTCCGCGGCCCTTATAAACTAAAGGGTTAGTCATGGTTTCTTCTTTCCTTTTTTGTGGCTTTTCATGAACAGCTTTTGGTGCATCGGGCGAGCTGCATCGTTATCCATAAAGTTCCGCACCTGGCTTAATCGCCAATCGTCTATCAACAAGTAGGGATTTTCTGCTTCGACTCTCTCTTTTGTGTATCATGCGGGGTGGGTGTGCTTTTGATTCTATAGAATTGGATAAACTAGACCTAATAAAGATAATGAACAGATTCTATAAAGATATAGGGGGGGGGGGGGGCTGTGATCGTTGATGCTATTTTTATTTTATGATCTTCTTTCTGAGTTGTGTTGGCTTACGCCTTCTGAAAATCGAGGCTATTGGTGGTCGTTTTCTATGCACTAATGAACCCCTTGTTGTGTTTTAAATGCTTCTTTTCAAATTATAAACTCCTGCTGTAAAAAAAGTAAACTAGTTAATCACGTATAACTGGATGAATAAATTTAAAGCACCAGGATCAACTCTTCTGTGATAACTCCCAGTTAAGACACATGGAATTGAAATCATGGAGTGTGTTAAATCTTTTAAATCTGAAAATATAGGCATGGCACTACTTTGTGCCGGTGGTAGTGGTTTGGTTGTTTCCTTTTGCAGGCTGATTGGTGGAGATATGGGAGGGGATGAGATCCCTTGTTTTTATACTCTCGATGGTTTTGGAAGTAGGGATGGGATCCCCTTTTGTTATGGATTCAGTGTTTGTGGGTTTTAAGACAGGGTGGTTACCTTTTTTATATCATGAATTGGGGTGGAATCCTCTGTTGTTAAGAACCGGTGTGGGTGTTATGGTTGATGCTTGACTGTTTACTTTCCTGGACTAGTGCATATGCTTACTAGTTGCCCAGTAGTTCTTAAACTTATTTGAACATTATTACTGAACATGAAACAAGAATGGGACAAATGGGTTTTGTTGGCGAGATTCGTGACTCGGATTTGGGTGCTGGTTTTGTCCTTTAGACTAGCTGAAGAAAAACCTAAACCTTGGGTGAGTGCTTGTTACCTATATCTGTATTTGTAGTTTTTTGTTTCTTATTTGCGCCCCACCCAAGTTGAGCACTTAGTGCCAAACACCCCCATTTCATGGGGAGGGTGTTTTCCCCAACACTATTATTAGTGGCTGGTTATTAGCTCTTTTTCTGCTCCCTTTCCCGGATAGCTCAAGTATCTTCGGGCTGGCTGTGATGGCCTGAGGTCCATTATTAGCCCAAGAACCTTCGGGCGGGGTAGTGTGGTGGTTGGCCTGGTGTGTGCGGCAGGTGGTTTCACAAGTGTCTTCAGGATGAGGCCCAGGTGTCTTTGGGTGCGACAATGGATCTTCTAGCCCAGGTGTCTTCGGGCGTGGTGGGGGTTGTTCTGGCCTAGGTGTTTGCAGGCGTGGTTACGTGTGACAGTTGTGGCCCAGGTGTTTGTGGGAAGGATTCAGCAGTGGGACTGCGTGTGGTTGTGGCCCAGGTGTGTGCGGGTGGGTGTGGCAGTGGGACTGCGTGTGGTTGTGGCCCAGGTGTGTGCGGGAAGGTGTGGCAGTGGGACTGCGATGAGAATGGCGGGATTGGTTTGATGCGTAGGATGTCTCAATAACCAGTGGGAAAGTGGCGCAAGGTACCCAAGCATCGACGTGCTCTTATTATATATATTCCTTGACTTGTGTTATTTGGGGAGTGTGCCTTGGTGAGGCTTGGGTGGATAGTTTACCTTGATGGGTGTTTGGTTTACTCTTTTCTCATGGGACTTTAGTACATTCCCCCACTTGTGCACGAGAGTCTTTGGTTTTCCCAACTGAGTGTACTTGTATGCTCACCCTATGTATATAAAACTGCTGTCAGGTTTCCAGGAGGACTTCGGGGATTGCGCTGGACCATACTAGCTCGGACCTTTGGGACAGTTACAGTTGCTTTTTTTCTTCTTTTGGTACTTACCTTTGTAGTCACCTTTTGTACTTTGTGGTTTTTACTTTTGGAACATGCATGTGGGAATGGTTTACTTTGGGCTTTACTTTTCATTTACCTTGGTGTTGTTGGGTTTCATCTTCTTATCTCCTAATCCTATAAAACAAAAAGGGGTAATGCCTTCCATTTGTGAGTAATTTCTATACCCTTGGTGCTAGTCGCCACTCCGGGACCTATTGAAGGCGGGTCTCGGGGGTCATTATCTCTCCTTCAACTTAAAGAAGGAAGGGCCTGGAAATCTGTTGACCCTTCCCTCTTTTTGGTGAAGGCGGGTCGTGACATTATTGTTTAGTCATCCTGATAGTATACCTCTCTTGTGTCATTCTCTAACTTATAATATAACATTATGAAAACACTGATTTTATTACAAACTTAATCATGATTTATTACATAAACTATTTACTTGATACAACATGGAATATTGAGAGGTCTAGTGTCTTTAGGGATTAGTATCATTAACTAACAACTTAAAACATTAAATACAACATCTTTATTGAAAACTTCCTTTACATGACCACTACATTCCCTTGTACTTAGCATTGCATGGGATAACCTGAGGACATGCATAAGAAAAGGGTGAGCTATAAAGCCCAGTAAGGGAATAAAAACGGAATACATGAGGAGTAAAATATATGTTATACAATAGAAATATCAATAAAGAACAAGAGAAACATGAACATAAAGGAATGATAAAGCATGATAATCATAACATTGAAATGTGGCAACAACACTTAACATGGAATTAGCATCAGCCAAGCCTCATTGCACATGGAGCATGAGTAAATTCTCCTTGCACATGAAGTAAGAGCAAACCCTCATTTCACTTGAATTAGCATGAGTCAACACTCATTGCACATGTCGTATCATGATAGTATACTATACCCAATGCATTAGAGCGCTATAATTGTGCACCCTTCTTAAACATTTCATTTCATGCATAAGTGTGCCACATGGATCATAAAACATGGGCTCATAAAACATAATAATTTATTCCATGATAAAGGAATGTATAATTAATACATGAAACTTTATAATCAATAAGTAAATGTGCATAAAGGTGAATACCCTTGATGGAGAAATGGTCATGGTATTCACTACACAATGGCATGGGCTTAGAAAATAGGTGTGATTTCGGCAGCGTAATGGCGTGACATAAGAATTCATAAAAATGGTTGATGAGAGAGAAAGGGGTTCCTCATCATATTTACATGTAATGGACAATAAGGAGGTCATATAGATACATTTCCCAACAATTTTAATGGAATTTAGATTCATGATACAAAATTATTTCTTGAATGTAAATGGGGAGGGAGAAGTTCCTTTCGGAATTTCGGCATAGTAACGGGTGTACATTGGAGGCATTTAATGAGAGAGAAAGGGTCTCCCATCATTCAAACATAAAGAGGTCAGTATGAGGGAGGTGAAAAACTATACCCCAACATTCATAATTTAAATTAAAAGGGCAAAACAACTTAAAGAAAATTGGACAAAAATGAGAAAGGAAGAAAAACCTTTTCTTGGAAGTGGGCTTCCAAAGGCTTGAGAGAGGCTTGAGAGAGGCTTCTTGGGAGCTTGGGTCACATTGGGAGGATTCTAGAGAGAGTACGTAAGAGGTTGGATGAAATCTAAAGGCATTGATTGAGGAGGAAGTGGGAGCTTGGGTGGGTTTATATAGGAAAGGTGAGTGAATTCTTTATTATTTAGGTTTGGGACCCCTTACATTAAACTAATCCAAAACACAAATAAGATCATGTTTTTTGACCATGGTTTTTGGAAAAGGGGAGAGTAAAAAATTATTTTATAAGATCAAATTCCTAACTTCTTAAAATAATGGGGTTTCTTATGTGGAGGTGAGTCACACTCCCACGAAAAATAATTTAAAAAGACAAGATGTTTAATAAGTCTTGAGGGGTCCATTAATGCTTTGTAAAATAAGTCTAACAAACTGAAAATCACATTATTTTAATGGTAAAACATATATTGTATGAACATAAAGCTTATAGTATTTTATTACATCACTATAGGGTCATTATGATGTCATAAAACACATTATATATTTAATCGGTATTTAATTTTTTCCCAAAAATTTGACTGTCTCAGAAAATTATGAAAAATTAACCATTGAATAATTTCGACATCCTGATTCCAAAAATAGAATTTATTTTATCTAAATAATTTTATAAATATGTTAATTTTCACTTTTAAAATAAAAACTGACATTTATAAAAAATTCACCGGTTTTGACAAAAATGACATTCAAACCTTAATAAAAATTACAATTGCATTCATAAGATTATAAGATTATTTGTTTTTAATAAAAATTAATTTAATAATAATAATATTTTATTAAAATATTATTTAATTCAAAAATGCCTTAATTTAATAAAATATAATTCTTAATTAAAAAATAACTAAAAACACTATTTGTACTTTAAAAACTATTTACAATGTATCAATAATGACAATAAAGTATATTCATTATTATATAAAAAAATAATGTACATGAACATAGTACTAGAGATTTGTTACATAACCCCTTAAAACAGCCACATAAGACCTAAGAGTAAGGTGTGCGATGGTGGCAGACTCTTGGGGTGGCTCGGATAACATCGCTCGAGTGGTAATCTCTATCAACTTCCACTTTTCCCATAGACGGTCTTGTTCGAGCTTCACATGGTGAATCTCAGCTTGGGCTTGGTCAAGAGCGAAGCCCAAAGACGCCACGTCTTTTCCAAGCTCTGACAAATGGGCTTCGTATGGAGCAATTCTACTGTATGAGGCCATCGCTTCTTTTGTCTGAGTAAATTGGGTTCGTTAGAGCCTTATATTTATACTAATCATGTGATCAATGTTCAATGGATATAAAAGTAATGGTCACAAATATTAACATAAAACTAAATAAGTTTACATTTCATATAAACGTTTTACATAAATAGACATTTAACTAGATCAAGGGGAATTTCCATTAATGAAACTTTAGGTCATTACAATATTCCCCCCTTACGAAATTTCTCCCACGAAATTTCCTTTTCCCGCACTAAAACAGATGTGGGTAACTCAGCTTCATCATTTCCTCTAATTCCCAATTTGCTTCTTCGAACTTGTGGTTTTTCCGCAATACCTTGACAAGGGGCATTGTCTTAATTCAAAGAACTTTTTCTCTAAGATCTAAGATCTTCACTGGTTGCTCCTCATAAGAAATATCATCCTCCAACTATACCACCTCATAAGAGAGTACATGTGAAGGGTCCGGTATGTACTTTCTTAAGAGGGATACGTGAACGACATCATGTACTTTGGACATTCTAGGTGGAAGTGCTAGTCGATAGGCCACAACCCCGACACGATCAAGAATCTCGAAGGGGCTGATGTACATTGGACATAACTTCCCTTTATTTCCAAACCTCAAGATCTTCTTCCATGGAGATATGTATAGAAAACCCATATCTCCAACTTTAAACTCAAGGTCTCGTCGACAATTATCTGCATGACTCTTCTATCAACTCTGGGCTGCCTTGATATGCTGTTGAATGGTTTTCACCTTCTCCGCCATTTCCTTGACTATTTCTGGTCCAAGCAGCTTACGTTCACTGACCTCATCCCAACATGTCGGTGTTCTATACCGTTTCCCATACATGGCTTCATAAGGTGCCATTTGGATGCTCGAGTAGAAACGGTCATTATAAGAGAACTCAACCAGAAGAATATGTTGATCCCATCCTCCTTAAAAGTCCATTGAGCATGCTCTCAACATGTCCTCAAGTGTTTGGATAGTCCGCTCGGATTGGCCATCAGTTTGAGGATGATAGGCCATACTGAAGTTCAGTTCAGTATTCCGTGCATGTTGAGGACTCTTCCAAAACATAGAGGTGAATCTTAGATCTCGTTCAAACAAAATAGATAGTGGTACTCCATGCAGCCTTACCACTTCCCTGATATATATCTGTGCTAGTTTATCCAATGAGAAATCCTCCCGGATAGTAATGAAGTGTGCAGTCTTTGTAAGAAGATCCACCACAACCCAGATTGCATTTTTGCCTTTGGTTTTCCTCAGAAGTCTGGTGACAAAGTTCATGGTGATGTTCTCCCATTTCCATTCTGGTATGGGCAATGGTTGCATCATCCCCTTAGACTTCTGCCTCTATTCCTTCACTTGCTGGAACACCAGGAACTTTGATGTATCTTTTGCGATCTCGTTCTTTATATTATCCAACAAAAAATTTTCTCAGAGATCTCAATACATCTTTGTGCTCCCTGGGTGAATAGAGAAATTTGAACTATGTGCATCATCCAAAAGTTTCTTCTTCAGCTTCAGACTTTAAAGAACACATAGTCTTCTCCCAAATCGCACAATTCCTTCTTCATTAACATTAAACTTCGAGGATTTCCCTTTTTCGATAGCTTCCTCTTTTTCTTGAATTCCCACATCATCCTTTTGATAATTTTTTAACCTTTCTAAAAGAGAAGGTCGAGCAATCATTTGTGAAAGGATTGATGATTTTTACTTTTTATGATTCCCATGTCCATATTCATCAAGTCTAAGAAGATTGGATCCTTCTTAATTCTCATCATTGATAGAATCGTTGGGTCCTTTCTACATAGGGCATCTGCCACCTTGTTCGCTTTCCTAGGGTGGTAATATATTGAACAGTCATAATCCTTGATGAGATCTATCAAAATTCTCTAGCGTTTATTAATCTCTTTCTGTGTGAATATATATTTAAGACTCTTGTGGTTAGTATATATCTCACATTTCTCCCCATAGAGATAATGTCACCATATTTTCAAGGAAAAGATCACCGCTGCCAACTCCAGATCTTGTGTTGGACAGTTTTGCTCATGGATTTTCAACTGCCTTGAGGCATATGATATCACTTTATCATTTTGCATCAGCACACATCCTAATCCATTCTTCGAAGCATCACTGAATACCACATAAATTTCCCCACTTGTGGGTAAAGTGAGCACGGGCGTAGTGATAAGCCTCCTTTTCAACTCCTTGAATATTTCTTCACATTCATCACTCCAAGAAAACTTTACTCCCTTTCGAGTTAGCTTGGTAAGAGGGTTGGACAATCGTGAGAAATTTCCCCCAAATCGTCGATAATATCCAGCTAACCTCAAGAAGCTACGGATATCCGTTACCAATGTTGGCCTCAGCCATCCCTCAATTGCATCTGTTTTGGAGGGATCCATAGATATCCCATTGCTTGTGATGATATGGCCCAAGAATGAGACCTCCTTCAACTAGAACTCACACTTTATATACTTTGCATAGATCTTCTCCTTGCGCAAAGTCTCTAGTACAGTTCTTAAATGCTCCTCATGATCCTCCTTGGTTTTGGAGTATATTAGAATATCATCTATAAGGACTACCACAAATTTTTCAAGGTAATATCTAAAGACTCTATTCATCAAGTCCATGAAGATTTCTGGAGTATTAGTGAGTCTGAAAGGCATTACTATGAATTTATAGTTCCCGTATCTTGTACGAAAAGCAGTCTTGGGGACATATTCCTTCTTCACCCTTACTTGATAATATCCCAACCGCAAATCTACCTTGGAGAAGTATTGTGCTCCGAATTGATGATCGAACAAGTCATCAATTCATGACAGAGGATACTTTTTCTTTATCTTGATTTTGTTAAGTTAACGATAATCGATTTAAATCCGCATTAAACCATCCTTCTTCTTGACAAAGAGGATTGGTGCACCCCATGGTGAAGCACTTGGGCATATAAACACTTTATCCAGATTCTCCTATAGTTGTTTCTTCAGTTCTTCAAGATATATGATAGTCATTCTATATGGAGTCTTAGATATTAGTAGATCCCCTAGTATAAGTTCAATTGAGAATTCAACATCTCTTTTAGGAGGAAGACTAGGTAGTTCCTCAGGAAAAACTTCAGCAAATTCCCTCACAATAGGCATTTCCTCAAGGGTGGTTTCTTCCTTGGTCTCAATCATCTGAGCCAGATACGCATGCTCATAGGGCAGTAATATCAATTCTTGAGATGATGGAGATAAAGTAGATTCATCTTCCTCCTTACACTTGTAAATAATCAGGGTTCTATTATCAATATAAAGTGTTATTTCCCTCTCCCGACAATTTATGTCGGCTCTATATAAGAAAATCCAATCCATGCCAAGAATTGCATCAAATTCCACCAGAGAAAGTATGACGAGGTTCACCAGGAAATTAAATCCACAGATTATAACATGAGAGGACTTATATTCGTGGGATGCAATGATTGACCCATTTTCTGTACTCACTGACATCTTTACTTTCCTGATTTGTGGTGGTGTTGGGATTGTTCTACTAAACTTTCGAGATCTAAAAGAATGCGTAGAACCTGAATCAAAAATTATGTTTGCTATTCTTGAATGAATAACTAGCGTATCTATCACCACTTTGTTGTCGGGGTTCAGTTAGGCAGAAGTGATGGAAAAATATCTTCTTTGCCGCCTTGGAGGTTGTTGGTTGCCTCCGAAAACCCTTGGATTAGGGCACTAATTTGCAAAATTCCCAGGTTCTTTGCAGTGGTAGCAATGAACAACGCGTTGAGGTTCGAATGGAGTGTTCCTCTCCTCTTTCACAGCCGCAGGTCTTTCTTGCTGACAGTTAACAGCTAGGTTCCCTTCTCTTCCACACTTAAAGAATTTCTTATCCCCTTGAGGCAATTTCCAGGGTGCTTCTTTCTGCACTTTTGGCAAGTGGGGTACTGGATATTCTTAGCACCATTGTATTTATCCATCAGACCGCCAACATTGAAGTCTACCTTATTCTTCTTGTCCCCATGATACCCCTGTGATTTCTCGATCTCCATTTTTTCCTTGGGGGCACATCGGACAATTTCCTCATAGCTGTTGAAGTCACATATTGCTAATGCTTTCCATAGGCTAGGCTTCAGCCCACCAAAGAAGCGGTCAACCTTGCATTTGGGGGTAACTAAAAAGATGGAAGTGTATCATACAATCCTTGTGAAGTTTTCCTCATATGCTCCAATAGATTCTTTGTCTTTTTGCTTGAGGGAAAGGAAGTCCCCTTCCATCTTAAGCCGGAGGGTGCGTGGAAAATATTTATCAAAAAAAATCTTCTGGAAATCCTTCCATTCCAATGCCCCGATCCCCTCCTCAAGCTTCGTATTTTTCATCAATGTCCACCATTGATCAAATTTACCCTCCATATGATAATCCACCAAGAGAACCTTCTCTTGTTCAGAACATTGAAGGATGGAGATGATCTTTTCAACGGAGTTGATCCATTGTTCAGCGATCATGGGATCAGATGATCCACTAAAAGTAGGAGGCCTTTGTCTCATGAAGCTCTCGATAGCAACTTGTTCCTTCTCAGGGGGTTTTGTACATTCCTCTTGACTCGTGTTTCTATTCAATGATTGAGTAAGATGAGAGATAAGCATGACAATGTTCGCGATTCCCGCTCCCATTGGATTGGGAATCTCATTAGTACAGTCAACACACTGATCTTCACATTGGTTGTTAGCCCGAGTCCTCCTATTACCAGCTATTGGATGGAATAAAAGGAAAGTTCGGGGGTAACACATAAAGGTTAATCCAAAAACAAAAGTTTATGACTTACAAATAAACATTTATTTCCTTAACTCATGAGTCTATAGGCTTCAATCTAGGATTTTCATGATCTACATTCTAACATATATTCTTAGGGGAATTTTTTTTAATTCCCTTAATAAGGGTTCATTCTAAGATTTTCAATTTATCAAAACGTATCTCCCGGGAGTGTTGTAACCAAGATTACAGTAAGGCCCGTTGTCGTGCACTAGTTCCCATTTGAGTCTTTCTCAAAGTGGTGTTTTCAGGGTTTACCCATAGGATACATATGTGCCAGAGCCGCCTCTACCTGCTCGTATCCAGATAGGGATGTATTTGTTTAATAAACCACTAACTCAGTACCTACCAAAACTTAGGTATGTTCTTATTACACTTAGTCTTGTATCTAAGGCTTTACTAGGGTTTTCTAATCCTAATCCCAAAAATAACTAAACGAATCCTCTGATACCAACTATGACAACCCTGCTTTTTTTACAAACTTAAACTTGATTTATTACATAAACTATTAACTTGATACAACATGGAAGATCAAGAGTTATAGTGTATTGGGGGTTTAGGATCATTACATAACAACTTAAAACAAGAAATACAACATCTTTATTGAAAACATCCCTTACATGACCACTACATTCCCTTGTAATTAGCATTGCATGGGATAACCTGAGGACATGCATAAGAAAAGGGTGAACTATAAAGCCCAGTAAGGGAATAAACACAGAATACCTGAGGAGTAAAACACATGTTAGAAAATTGGCATATCAATAGAGCACAGGAGAAACATGAACCTAAAGGCATGATAAAGCATGATAATCATATCACGGAAATGTGGAAACCACATATAACATGGAATTATCATGAGCCAAGGCTCATTGCACATTGAGCATGAGTAAATTCTCATTGCACATGAAGCATGAGTAAACCCCCATTGCACTTAAATAATAATGAGTAAACACTCATTACACATGATGTATCATGATACTATACTTTACCTAATGCATTGGAGTGCTATAAGGGTGCACCCTTCTTAAACATTTCATTTCATGCATAAGTGTGCCACATGGATCATAAAACATGGATTCATAAAACATAATCATTTATTCCATGATAAAGGAATGTGGAATTCATACATGAAACTTTATAATCAATAAGTAAATGTGCATAAAGGTGAATACCCTTGATTGAGAAATGGGCATGGTATTCACTACACAATGGCTTTGTCTTAGAAAATCGGTGCGATTTCGGCAGTGTAACGGCGTGGCATAAGAATTCATAAAAACGGTTGATGAGAGAGAAAGGGGTTCATCATCATATTTACATGTAATGGTCAGTAATGAGGTCATATAAATACATGTCCCAACAATTGTAATGGAATTTATATTCATGATACAAAAGTATTTCTTGAATATAAATGAGGAGAGAGAAGTTCCTTTCAGAATTTCGGCATAGTAACGGGTGTACATGGGAGGAATTTAATGAGAGAGAAAGGGTCTCCCATCATTAAAACATAAAGAGGGAAGTATGATGGAGGTGAGAAACCATACCCCAACATTCATAATTGAAATTAAAAGGGAAAAACAACTTAAAGAAAATTGGACAAAAATGAGAAAGGAAGAAAAACCCTTTCAGGGAAGTGTGCTTCCAACAGCTTGAGAGAGGCTTGAGAGAGGCTTCTTGGGAGCTTGGGGAACCTTGGGAGGATTATAGAGAGAGTAGGGCAGAGTTTGGACGAACTCCAAAGACTTTGAGAGAGGAATAAGTGGGAGCTTGGGTGAGTTTATATAAGAAATGTGAGTGAATTCTTTATTATTTAGGTTTGGGACCCCTTACATTAAACTAATCCAAACCACAAATAAGCTAATGTTTTTTTCCCCTGGTTTTTGTAAAGGGGGAGAGGAAAACAATATTTTATAAGGCCAAATTATGAACTTCTTAAAATAATGGGGTTTCTTATGTGGAGGTGAGTCACACTCCCATGGAAAATAATTTAAAAAGACAAGATGTTTAATAAGTCTTGAGGGGTCCATTAATGCTTTGTAAAATAAGTCAAAAAAACCCAAAATCACATTATTTTATTGGTAAAACATATATTGTATGAACATAAAGCTTATGTTATTTTATTACATCACTATTGGGTCATTATGATGCCATAAAACACATTATATATTTAATCAGTATTTAATTTTTACCCAAAAATTTGACTATCTTAAAAAATTATGAAAAATTCATTGTTGGTTAATTTCGATGTCCTGATTACAGAAATAACATTTATTTTATCTAAATAATTTTATAAATATGTTAATTTTTACTTTGAAAATAAAAACCGATATTTATTGAAAATTCATGGGTTTTGACATAAATGGATTTCTAACCTTAATAAAAATTACAATTGCATTCATAAGATTATAAGATTATTTATTTTTAATAAAAAATAATTTAATAATAATAATAATATTTTTTTTAAATATTATTTAATTCAAATATCCCTTAATTTAATAAAATAGAATTTTTAATTAAATAATAACTAAAAACACTATTTATACTTTAAAAACTATTTACAATGTATCAATAATGACAAGAAAGTATATTCATTATTATATAAAAAAAATAATGTACTTGAACATAGTACTAGAGATTTGTTACATAACCCCTTAAAACAGCCGCATAAGACCTAAGGGTAAGGTGTGCGATGGTGACAGACTCTTGGGGTGGCTCGGATAACATCGCTCGAGTGGTAATCTCTATCAACTTCTACTTTTCTTGTAGACGGTCTCGTTCGAGCTTGACATGGTGAAGCTCAACTTGGGCTTGGTCAAGAGCGAAGCACAAAGATGTCACCTCTTTTTCGAGCTTCGAAAAAAGGTCTTCATATGGAGCAATTATACTGGATGAGGCCATCGCTTCTTTTGTCTGAGTAAATTGGGTTCGTTAAATCCTTATATTTATACTAATCATGTGATCACTGTTCAACGACTATAAAAGTAACAGTCACAACTCTTAACATAAAACTAAAGAATTTGATATTTCATATAAATGTTTTACATAAAGATACATTTAACTAGATCAAGAGTAATTTCCATTAATGAAACTTTAGGTCGTTACAAACACCCTAAGATTTTATTATATATTTAATTTCAAATAAATTTTAATTATTGGATTGGTGCCATATATGCACCTCTCGGTCAAAATGAATCATAATATAGTTTACTATTATAAACTAACTACTAAATTCAAGGTACGAATAAGTATAAAGAAAATTTAAAAATGTGTATAATGTTTTTAGATAAAGAAAATGTACAGATAAATAAGTACTCGATTTTTAGTAAAGTCATTATATGCATTAAAAATAATTTTTTCCTCTGAAATAGGTTTTAATTTATTTTTATGAGAAAATAATATAATTAATTTATAACATATTTAGAGTATTTATTTTATTAAATTAATATAATTTTTGAAATCATCATGTCCAAATTATCTTATATTGATTTTTTGATAATTTTCTGAAAAGATTGATTTTTTGATGATTAAGTGAAAATATTTATTTTTATTCAAAATTGTATTTTTATTTACTGAATTTTAGAAGTTCTATTTTAAAAAATGTTTTTTAAAGTAAAATTATTTTATTTATATTATTAATAATTAAATTAATATCATTATAGTTAATTGTATTTTTTATTTTGGTATAAAAACTTTATATACTTAAGAAAACATTTTTTATAGAAAACTGAATTTCATCATATTTTGTAGAATTAATGTTAAATTAAAACATATAAATTATGTGAATTATATTTAATAAAATGGGTTTAAAATTTGTAACAACCATTTATAAATTTTTTAATGAGTGAAACTTCTTTTTTGGTCTTCATTAATAGAAAAAATAGTTAAACAAAATGGGGTTAAGGTTAAAACGGGTTTATTAGGGGTTAAACCAATAGATAAGGTTAAGTTTTCCAATTAAAATTATATAAATCCCATTTTATAAAAATATTTAGGCCGATTAGTATCACACCTTATAACAAATTTCTATTTGGATCATTTTTATTGATAATGACTTTTTTATATTTTAATATTTTAAGAAATTCCAAGTGTGCCATCTCCCTTATAAAAAGACACATCTTATTTATGCCACTTTGACCCATATATTTCAATACACCCTTGTGCAATAACATTATTAAATTTCCATTACCTAAATTACAGTTTCTTTTATTCTTAGAATATCATTCTAATGGTCCTTAAGAAATGATCTAAAAGAGGCTTACCGAAGAAGAAGTAATCATCCTACCGAGCCTCTTTCAATCTATATCTTCTTCCATATCACCTATTTTTTGGATTTAATTATAAAATAATAAATTGAGGGTATTAAATAGACACAAATTTTATTATCATTAGGGAACCCCATTATTCTTCCTCTTTTCAATCAAATGGTATGTAAAATTATCGCTTCTGTGTATGTGTGGATTATCGCCACTATGTAGTGATATAATTCATTTTTCATCACCCTTTTTTATGGATATTTATTGTGATTAGTTTAATGTTTACAAATGATATTTATTAAATAATTATTCTTATGTAATTATAATATCATATCTACCTTTTTACCTTCTCTTCTATTAGAAAATGACAGTGTCTCTCGTGCTTACATGTGGACTACAACCTCTATGAAGCGATGTGAATCATTTTTCATTTCCACTTTACAAGATGGTAAAAATAATTGATTAAATGAATATATATGATATATATAATATAATAATAATTCTTTAACAGTGAATTATCATTTAAATTTCTTTCTTTTTCTCCATAAAAAAATGAAAACAACTCTTATACGTACATACGACCTAATATGTCAATGAATGGTGTAATTCATTTTTTATGTCTCTGTCTTTTATAGTGGAATATAAATATAAATATCATGAATATATATTATATTTATATCATGATTAAAAGTATGGAAATAATTTTACCATGGTCAAATTACAAGGACCAGAACTACCAAACCAATATTCTCATGAGAACACAAAACAAATAATGATCTAAATAGGGAATTATTAATAAATAGGTGTTGAAATATTATACGTGGACCATGTATGATATTATAAATTTTTAAATGACTCTATTATATAATTATAAAAAATAAAAATTTATTGTACATGAGGTTAAAGTAGTTTTAAAAAAATTATAACTCAAGGTAAGATATTTATTTTTGAAATATCATTATTTATAATGATTATTTATGACTAAGTTTTTATGGGAAAATTTTATGATATAACACTCAAAAAACTCGTCGATTTTATTCTCTTGTTTTTATTTCTGGACATTATAGGTTTTCTTTCCACTTTCATCTTTTTAAGTACTCAAGAGTCTGAAAGAATATTTTTAAGGAAAACCAACTTTATTTCTATCTTCACTAAAAAGCCTTTTTCTTCTATATACATGTTTTATAAAAATTATTTAAATAATATTATCATTATCCTTATATGATGGTCTAAAATAATTTTTAACCATGGTTTAATTTGAAATAAAAAATGAAAAGGATTATTTTTTTATTTCCTGGATGACGTAATTTAGACTTTTTACCAAAAAATTCAAATGAATATTTATTCTAACATGACATGAATGGAATTTACCACCATCATGACCAGTAGATGTTTTTAAGATTACATTAAAATTTTCCATGGTTATTTTCAATGAAAATTTTTCCGTGATATTTTTGAAATTTTTATATTCTAAAGAAGTGATTTTGAAATGAAAATTGTATTTTCATTGAGACTTATTCTTGAGAGATTTTAAAGCAATTTTCATCTAAGATGAAATCCTTTGATGTTACTTATGATATAATGAGGATATGACCTAATGATATAGTCTACTTCCATTATTTTAATAGATTATTATGATTCTTTTCTAAGGGTGATTTTATGAAACTCATTTCCTTCCAATAGTTTAATTATGTCATGATAAAAACCTTATGAAACAAATTTATTTTCCACAAGTTATGATATATCATTAAGAAAAATATTTCCTTTCCATGGGTTATACTATGATGAATGCTTTATGATATTGTAGTATACATATTTATGATTTCAATTATAAAATGGGTGGTCCCAGAATTATATATCCCTCTATTGAATTTGGTAAACATGGATATCTCATGAGATAAAAAGGACTAGAATGTGGAGTAAATTCAGTTTAGTAAGGGACTTTGTCTACTATGATAGTCTTGGGAGTGAATCTTGAATAAGTAAATTAAATATTGGTGAGTAAACCCAATACACTATGATATCCTTGGGAGTAAGCTATTACTAATGATACCATGGAATGGGGAGTGGACTCAATCCACTGTGATAGAATTTGTAGTGATCCAGGACTAAAAAAATTATTTTATATGATAATGTGTATTCCATAAACCTATTCCTTATAGTAATTTTATACTATCATGGATAACATTCCTTGATTTCATTTTTATTAATATCTTATGAGCATCTAAGTTATATTACATGATTCAAGATTATGATCTATGATATGCTAGGTATGGTTTCTAAATTCTATACCCATGTTCTCATACCCTTATAATTATGTTATTATTAAGTAGTCTTTGACATATCCTTTATTTACCGGCACTGAGAATATGATATCACTATTTATTATTTTTCCATTCCCAGGGTTATGAAGAATGTTTTTAAGTAATATATGCATGAGAAGAGTTCCATGAGGGAAGATATATATAGGTTGTGTTGAAGATATTTCTAGAAATAAGAATATTGTGTATCTAGTCCCCAAATACACTAAACCTTTATGGTTATGTAGTGGGTCTAATGTTATGTAATTAATATTCATATATTAAGATGTAATTTATATTTATGAAATGTATGGGATTCTATAGTTGGTATCAGAGGAGGGTTTAGTTAATATTTGGATATTAGGGTCAGAAAACTTTGTTGAAAACCTTTTGGATAAGCCTAAATTTAAGATAACATATTAAAGATTTTGTAAGGAAGATATTGTGTTTTCTTTACTTTAAATTGACTCAATATGGATAATATAAATAGTTATGGTTTTGGTATATATGCGTCCAAGGGTAATAACCCTAAAAGGATTATTTGAGTATATATCGACCCTTATTCTTGTTTATGGTGAGTATACCCCTACTGTACACCTAGTTTGACACTTATGGGGGAAAATAATGGGTTAATTAAAATTTTTATTATGAATAATTATGAAGTTTTTTAATATATTATAATTATTAATAACATAGATTCAACCTAATATGTCATGGATTTAAATGAAGGTGTCATGATTTAGACATCTTGTTACTGATTTTTCATAATTATGTGGTTTCTCCTTATGATTATTTTTTTGCATAAACTTATTTATTTAGTCAATGGATAGAACCTAATGGAACCATACTATTTATAAATGTGATTAAAAATGAAATGATTGTCCTCTTGAGAAACCAAATGTTAAGTGAGCTAAAATGGAAAATATTTATTTTATATTTTCTCAACTTTATCAAATGATAAATCACACTGAACTTCCAAGTGATAAAAGGAGGGAAAAACATTATGTTGAAATATTCATGAGGTAACATCCACCATATTTAAGTAGGTCTACTAATTCACTAATTTTTGAATAAGGTTCTAGTACCATTAAAAATATATTTTCCATTCTCTATTTTTTAGAACAAGAAAAAGTTATTTTAGTCATTTATCATTTGGAAGGAGAAGAAAATCCATTGGGGAATCTTATCAAGAACATGAGGCAATGAGGATAAATTGACTATATGTTTTGGGATTTTTTAAGGAATTATTTTTCAATAAATTTTTCTCTCATATTATTCATATGAAAATAGAGAATTAATTCCAAGATTTAATGTAAAAGGATGATGAATCCTTTAGTAACTATAAGGAAAACTTTACAAGACTTTCAAGGCACACTTCTGGTGTTTCCATTGAACAGAGATGTAAGATTAATCAATTCATTAGTGGATTAAAACCATGTTTATAAAGGTACATATCCATAATAGATCTATATATTTAAGAATAAATAGTTTGATATGATATCAAGGTGGAAATGTAGATTTGAGTTACCCATAAATCTCATAGTTTTGATAATAAAAGAAATATGTAATTCAAAATAAATTATAATAATAAAAACCATATATAGGGTAATATAATCTTTCCTTTATGCTAAAAGTGCGTAAGGAAACATAAGGGAAATTTTATTAAGGGGTTTTCTAATGTTTTATGTGTGGAAAGTATAGTCATCAGGACATTGAATGCTAAAGTGAGGGAAAGAATAAATTATCTAATGATGGAGAGAAATCACCACGTAATGCACCACCTACACGCTAGTGTTTCAAATTCCAAGAGTATGGACATCATGTTTAATAATCCTCAAATATGAATTTTAATGATGATGATTTGAATCAGAAACCACTTAATCCCAAAGAAAAAGGGAAATCTCATGCAGTCACTATTTATATTGTGGGATATGGTAATGAAGTGGTAAAATATACACATACCATCTACTCTTGAACTACTGATGCCTTATTTAATGACGTATCTTACCAATCTTTTATATCTGAAAAATATTCTATGTTTGTTACAAACCACCTTAAAAATTAGATATTTAATCAGATGTAAAATCCCAAAATGGTACAATGGCCATACCTCAAGTCTATGGTTATTCTCTAATTAATTTTTGTGGCAATTTTCATTTTAAAAATCTCATTTTTCACCCTATAGTTCAATTTAATATTATTTTTTTCATTCATTGGATTTATTTATATAAATCCCAGTTTAGTTTTTTATAATGATAAGTCACTTTGGATATTCTGAAGAAACCCATGATTTTTCATAAATATTGTGATAAATAATAACTATCAATGGAAATTTTATCAATCTAATGGGTATTGATTCCTTTAAAAATGTTTATTTATCTTAGATGGTTTTGGAGAAACTCAATATTAAAGATATTCCTATTGTTCTAGAGTTTGTAGATTTCATTCCAAAAGAGTTACCTAGTCTTACACTGAATAATTAAGTTTATTTTTCAATCAAACTCATACCTAGTAATACACCTATTTGAAATAGTCCATACAGAATGGACTTGATTAAGTTTTAGTAATTTAATAATAGACTCTTAGAGAATCTTGCTAAGTGATTTTTTGTCAAATTGGATTACATTGGGCTTCACATATTCTTTTTGTTAAGAATAAATATGGATCAATGTGATTCTACATTAATTATTGGAAACTGAACAAGATCACAGTCAAGAATAAGAATCCTCTTCCTCATATTGTTGATTTTTTTGATCAATTACGTAGAGATAAAAAAATTTATAAGATTTATCTTTGATTTGGATATAATAAATCGACGTTGAAAACTGAAATCATACCTAAGATATCCTTCCCTATAAGGTGTAGACACTATGAATTTATAGTGATTTTGTTTAGTCTTACTAATTACCCTACAATCTTAATGGATTTAATGAATATATTATTTAAATATTTCCTTGATCAATTTTTGGAAGTCTGTGTATATTATATAATTAAATATTCCAAGTGTTAATAAGAGAATGAAGATCACATGATTATTTTACTAAATAATTTAAAGAAGGAAATGTTGTATGAAAAAATTACCATGTGTGAATTTTGGAAAAAAATGTTTCATTTTATGGCCATATATTCTCAGGAGAATTTAAATATGTAGATCCAAAAAATATTAATGTTTTTAAACATTGTCCTTAACCAACCACTATGACTAAGATCCTTATATATATATCATAGTTTTTAGTAATATTAACTATGTTTTGTGGATAATTTCTCATGTTTGTCTAATCAACTCACCAGGTTAACTCAATAGGGATCCAAGTTCCTTTAAAAAGTTAAATGTGTGCAAAATTTTAAAGAATGATGAGAATGATAGTCAGTGAAACTATTCTTATACTACCCTAGAGTGTACGTTGTTTTTTTGATCTATATTGATGAATCAAAGAAGGTATTGGTATGCGTACTCCTTAAGAATAATATGGTTATATATTATTCCCCATAAAAATTGAAGGTTCATGAGGAAAACATATAATATATTTATATTGAGTTAGTTATGTTAATTTGTTTATTAAAGAGATGGAGTAATTGTATTTATAGAGAAATTTATAACATGTATATTGGTTATAAAAGTTTAAATATATATTTACTCTGAATGATTTGAATATACACTAGATAAGATGGTTATATTTGATTAAATATTATGACTGGAAAATAAATTACCACTATGGGAAATAAAATACGATGTAAGATTCCTATTGTTAAAAGGATCATGCTAGATTATCTATTATTAGGATCATAAAAGATCCAACATGTATATATTTTAAAAATATTGAACTCGGATTCATAAATGGAATGGGAGAAATCATATCTTTATAAATTAATTTTTCAACCATATATTCTTGGAAAGATTAAATAGGTTTAGAATAATCGTTTAGAGAAGTAGAATAAGGTGTGAAATGTTTCTGATTTCAACCTTGATTTTGATGGAAGGATAAGGTTTAAGAACCATATATGTTCCCTGTCAATACTATACTTAAAGAATAATATTTTGGATTAATCTAAAAGTTCACCATTCTCTATTCATCCTAGAAGTATGAATATCTATAGAGATTTAAAATAGTAATTTTGGTGAGATAACAAGAAAAGAGATATTGTAGAGTTTATATGTTAGTGCTTGATTTGTTAGCAAGTTAAGGATAAGAGAAAAAATCTTAAGGTTATGTTATAACTATTACCCATACCAAAATTGAAATGGAAAAATACCACCATGGATTTTTTCATTCAACTCCCCAAAACATCTAAAAGACATAATGTTATTTGGGTTGTATTTAATCACCTTGTTAAGTCAACACAATTAATTTTTATCATAGAATATATAACTCTTTATCAACATTCTAGAATATAAATTATAGAAGTGGAATGGTTTCATTTAGTACCAAATTATATTTTATCTTATTGGGATCTGAGGTTTACCTCAATGTTTTGGTAAAGCCTTCATAAATCTTTATATTTTGAGTGGTGGTTCAATACTGCTTATCACAATTAAAAAAATTGTCAATATGAGAGAACTATTCAAACCCTAGAATATATTTTGAGATGATATTACTTGTATTTCAATGGTGTTTTGGATCAACACCTTCCTCCAGTTTATTTTACTTAAAATGATATCCTTAACTTAATCATTTAGATGGATCATTATTAATCCCCTTACGAAAGGAAGTGTAAAACTCTAATGTGCTGAGATGAAGTTAGAGAAATAAATCTATTAAGACATAATTCATCTTGGGAAGTTGTAGAGAAAGTAATATTCATTATGTAGCACATAAAGAAAGCTCAAAGTCGACAAAAAATTCATTCTCACAATCATTTTTGAAATATAGAATTTGATGTTGGTCAGAAGGAATTCTGATGAATTTATCCATGGAATAATGTTATGATATTAGGATAGAATTGAAATTTGATCCCTGGGTATATTTTCCCCTTTGAGATTCTTAGTCAAGTAAGGTCAATATCTTATCGCTTGGCGCTTCCACCGAACCTCCTTCAAGGTCATTATTTATTGCTTGTATCTCTCTTTAGGAAGTAGATACATGATTCTTCACATATACTAAACTTAGTGGTTGTACCACTAGACCATGATATTTATAATGATTAAATAATAGTATTAATCTTTTATCATACTGAACATAGTGGTTATACCAATAGACCATGATATTTCTAATGATTGAAAAATAGTATTAATCTTGTATGATAGATATAATGTGTCATGGAACATGGATACTCATCTTTTTAAAGTTCTCTAGAAGAATAATAAATTTAAATAAGCTTAATGGGAACTTGAGGATGTGATGAAATAGAGATATCCTCATTTGTTTTTATCTAAGTGATGGAATTTCAAGAGGTAAATTCATTTTAAATAGGGTATAAAGTTACACCCTTATATTTTATGATATTTTTGTTTTTAAATAAATTTAATTTCATTGATAACTTATGATACATGAAACCTGGAGTCTAAATGAATTATAATGTTGTATATTGTAATAACCTAGATAATAAATTGGCAGTATGAATAGGAATAACCATGTTTTTTAAAATATGTATAAAGTTTTTATATAAATAAAATATATTGATAAATAATTAAGAAATGTTTTACTAAAGTAATTATATGCTTTAAAAATACAGTTTTCATCAAGAATATGTATTTTTTACTTTTTATAAGAAAATAATATAATTAATTTTTGAAACATTTTTGAGAATGTATTTTATAAAATTTAATTATTTATTTAAATCATCATTTAAGAATTATCTAAGAGTTATTTTTTAATAATCTTCAGAAAGGATTTATTTTATGATGAATAGTGAAAATATTGATATTTATTAAAAATCACTTTTTATTTAAAGAATTTAAAAAGATAAATTAAATTTGATAAATTTTCTTAAAATTAAAATATGTTAATTTATATTATTAATAATCCAATTTTGCTCATTATAATTAACTTTTTGATTTACTTTGGTATAAAAAAATTTATACTTAAGAAAACATTTCTTCTCGAAAACAATTTTTCTTCAAATTTTTAGGTATTAATTTTAAATTAAATTCTTACACCTTTATGAATTGAATGTTATAAAATGGATTCCGTATTTTTAATTAGTAGTTATAAATTTTTAATAAGTCCACTTTCATTTTTTAATAATTAATAGTAAAAATATTAGAAATTTGTTGTTGTGATTAATGTGAAAGTAGGTTTTCTAGGAAGGAGTGGATAAAACAATAGATAAGGGTAAGTTTTCTAATTAAAATTATCTAAATCCTATTTTATTGAAAAATTTATAAAACGTACTACCCCATATTCTAACTACTTTCCATCGGGAAGAATTTTTCTTGGGAATGACTATATTATTTTAATCTTTCAAGGAATTTTAAGTATGTCCTCTTCTAAACCTATAAAAGTACACCCCTCATTTCTCTTCTCGACACCACTTAGAGCCATATAGATCAACAAAAAACGTAACTAATTATCTTATAAAATTACCTATAATCTAATTAGTGTTTTTTATTCTTAAAATACATTTCCAAGGGAACTTAAGAAAGGATCTAAAGGAGGTTTATGAAAAAGATGTAATCATCCTATTCAACCTCATTAAATTTCTTTCTTCTTATATATCCTCTAAATCTGTCATGTTCACAATAAAATAAAAATTTAATTATCCTAAATATATTTAAAAAAATTGATTATCTAACCACCATTATTAATCCTCTTATTTATCAAATGGTAATTGAAATAATCACTTGTGTGTACGTGTGGACCACCACCTCCACGTTGTGATACAATTCATTTTCTATCACCACCTTTAGTGGATGGTTACTATTTTGGGTTTAGTGTTTATATATGATATTTATGACATATTTATTATTTTTAATTATAATATCATATCTACCTTCTAACATTCCCATTCATCAGAAAATAATAACATCACTATTACGTACGTGTGGACAACCACCTCCATGGAGTGACGTGATTCATTTTTCATTTCTACTGTAAATTGATGGAAATAAGGATATATTTATGGAATATATATGATATATATAATAAAATAATTATTCTATTAAGGTTAATTATTATTTATCATTCTTTTGTTCTACTCGTTAAAAAGTTAAAACAACGTTCATGCATATATATGACATGCCCTCTCCATTAATGGAGTAATTAATTTTTCTATATATGGATTTTGTGGATGAATATATATATATATATATATATATAATGAATATATATAATATTTATATCATTATCAAATTTCTATTGATTACAAAAAGATTATCAAAGTACAAGGATCAGAACTAATGAACTGATATTCTCAGGAAGAAATGACACAATTAACACCCAAACACGATGATTTTAATAGGGAATTATTAATAAATGGGTATTTAAAAATTATATGTGTATCATATATGATATAAAAATTATGTCAATGAATGTTTTATTTAATTATAATAAATTTAAATTTATTATATGGGAGGAAAAAGTTCATTCAAATCAAGTCTAATTCCAGGTATGGGGATTATGGAACAATGTCATTGTTTACCAAGGTTATTTATGATGAAGTTTTCAATAATGAAATTTTATAATCTACCTCTTAGAAACATATTAATTTTCTTATACTGTTTTTATTTATGAATATTAAATGGTTTATTTCAATTTTCCGCTTTCTAAATACTTAAGATACCAAAAGATATTTTTTAGGGAAATTCAATTTTATTTATCTCTTCGGTTAAAAAACCGTTTTCTTATATATCCATGATTTTGAAAATATTTTCAGTAATATTATTAATATAATTATATAGTTTTTTAAATTTATTTTAACCCATGATTTAATTTTTTTAAAAAAAGTTTTAAATTTAAACTTCATTTAATTTTATAAATGAGGTACTTTTGACATTTTATCAAAAATGTAAAATGATTCTTTATTTTAACATACACTGCATGAATGAAATTTCTTCATGTAATGACCTGCAAATGTTTTGAAGACTTTTATAAATGTTTACATGGTTCTTTTTAATGAAAATATTTTCCTAAATATTTTTTAATTTTCATGTTTTCAAGAAGTGTTTTCAAAATGAAAAGGTTATTTTCCTCAATAAATATTCAAGCGATATTTTAAAGTTATTTTCATCAAAGATGAAATACTTTAATGTTTTTTTTCTTTATTGGTGACATGATTAAATGATATCATATAGTTTAATTATTTGGATGGATTATGATGATGATTATTTAATAATTATTTTTTAAAACCCATTTCCTTCTCAATTGTTAATTAATTTATGATAAAACCTTTATGAAACCCATTTCTTTTCCATGGGTTATGCTATGATGAAATGTTAGTAAAACTGATTTACTTTACACATGTTATGATATGATGAATGTTTTATGATCTTATAGAAAACATATGTATGATTTTTATTATGTGATGGTTGGTCCCAGAATTATATATCCCTCCAATGAAATGGGTAAAGATAGATATCTAATAAGATAATAAAGACTAGAATGGGGAGTGAACCCGATTCAGTAAGAAACTTTTTCCATAATGATAGTATTTTGATGAAACGTTAAAGAAGGATAAAATAGAATGGGGAGTGAACCTAATCTATTATGATAGTCTTGGGAGTGAAATTTGACTAAGGATATGATAAAATGGGGTTCATAACTCATAAATAACACCAAATCCTCTTATTGACAAGGTCAATAACAAACCCAAAATCACTAAACTAGGGAAAGGAGTTTTTATTAATAAATGAATACCATTTTTCGTTGAGATTTCAAATTAAGAACCCATTTTTTCCAATTCAAGTCAAGAATGCCCAATCCCCCATGAAAGTACTACATGATCACAAATAAAAAGAATATGGTTATGTATTATCAATAATACCTACCTCAATATAGAGTTAACTATCCTTTAGTTTCATTAATAAAAGATATAATAAGATTATATTTCTCATCTAACTCCTAAAATATTATCTCATTCCACAAATCCCAGTCAATTGATTTTAAACAATTATAATTAATTGGTCAAACTCAATAAAATAGGCAAAAAATTTGAAAAAAATCCACAAGAAAACACAAAAATAGAAAAAATATTTTATGTTTTAATGGTCGATGGAACACCCTTGATACTTCTATGAGAAATATTATTTTGAATCAATACTCAATTTTTTCCAATTTTAAAAAGAATAGATAAAATTCTTAAGAATACTCACTCAGAAACAAACTTCTAAAAAATAGAAAGAAAATTTGTTTTTTTAATCCCCTTTATACATCATATTATCTCTTCATAGGAAATACCTCCCATCATAATGTGATTTCACCATGACCTTGTGGAATCATTCCCAAATATATAGAGAATTAAATCACAAATTAAAGTATAATGGGGGGAGAATGAAGGAATAAATGTAACGGTAAAATTACCCCAATTCACCATTGAAACAGTGTAGGATCAAACCCCATTTAATTGTAATCAAGGGGATAGGAAGATGGTAAAGACTTAGACACAAATGGTATTCCAGATCCCCTTTCTCCATTAAACCTCAACAGGGTCCCACCATGAAAATATGTTTATGCCCCTATTTTTTAGAAAGAGGAAGGACCTCATTGGATACTTGGATTCTATAATGGGGTACCCCGTGGTCCACCAACTAAATGGTGGAGCTTTACCATCCACCTTGTGGAAATCTAGGGCTTACTTCCCTTCTGTCAGCACCATTTGGTTTGTAACAACTTGAGATTTTGAGATATATTTTTTCGAATAAATTTAATATTTTTTTTATTTTTTTTTGTTAAATAAAATTAAATTTCTATATTTTATTACATGAAACAGTGTATTTACCCTGTGATACATGTACCAATGAGTTTCAATGAAACATGAAATATTATTAAAATACATTTAATTGATATAATAGTTATCACCTAGCCATTTGAATCATGTGTATGAATTGGATTCACAAATTATGAAAATATTTTTTTAAAAATTATATATAATAAATAATTTTATTACCAATTAATTAGAAATAAAAATAAAATCAATTTCCAAATAAAGGGAATATATTTTTTGAAAAAATATTTTTTATGCACACAAATGTGAATTACATCAATAAATTAAAAAAAATAACTCTAGGTGAATGAATTTAATGAAATTTATATATAAAATATTCAATAAAATTATTAATATTAATCCTATGAATTTTATATACAAAAGATAAGAATTAATCAAATTTTACACTTAAAAATTGTATTTTTCTAAAAAGCTATTTTGTCACCTTTTGAGAACTTATTTTTAAACTAATTTTTGACACTTTTAAGAAATAAATCATCAAAATAATGTTAATGTTTAAATAATAATTTCAAAATTATCATATGGTGAATTGTTAATAATTTTATGAGAAGATAAATTTTTCAATGAATAGTGAAAATAGAAGTTTTTATTAAGAATTGTCATTTTTTAAAATATTTTAAAAACATAAAAAAGTTAATACAGTTTTAAAATAAAAATTAGTTGATATGTATATCTATTAATCCAATTTTTGTCATTTTAATAATTTTCAGATCAATTTTTTATTTAAAAACCTTTTAAAATTTTGAATATTTTTTCTTTCAAAACTCGTTTTCTCATCACATCTAAAGGATTAATTTTCTATTCAATTTTTACACTTATTTGATGTAATATGAAAAATTGGATTAAATATTTTGATGAAAAATAATTTGTATTATCTAATTAGGAAAAAATAATTTTTACATAATGGATAGTAAAAAAAGTAAGAAATTGTTAATCACAGTTATGGTAAAAAATGGGTTTATCAGGGGTTAAACTAAAATGATAAGGGTTAAAAATAACCCAATACTTGTCAAAAACCTATTGGATGGAAATATTTAGACCTTATATCTTTTGGGATATAAAATGGTCTATTTGGGATATTTTTGTAATGAGAAAAACAAGGATAAGTTTTTATTTTTAAAAAATTATAATTGTGTCACTCACCTAACTTATAAAAGTCCACCCCTTCTCCTCTCCCCTTAAAAATTTCAAAACCCCTTTATTCAGAAAATATATATAAGAATAAATTACTTATTTCTCTCAAATGATCTGTGAATTATTATTTTGGTCTTAATTCCAACCAAAGAAACCTTTTGGTGCAAACAAAAAATAAGTTGTCCAAAGAAGATGTAACATCCCTAACAAGCATTTTATTTAATTTCTCCCCCACCTCATTCAATTAATATTAATCCATGATGATATAATAGATTTGGTATCTTCAACATACTTATATTTTATTATTCTAATTTAATATCCAAAATCATTCTCCTCTTCCATCAAATGGGTTATTATATAATCATTTTTGTGTAAAGTGGACTATTGCCTTGTGAGCGGATGTTATTTTTTCCATCACTATCTTTAATAAATAGATATAATGATGTATTTATTATTTTTATATGATATTTATGATATTATTATTATTAATTAATAATACTATCATATATTTCTTATTGCATTCAGTTCTGTATGAATCTGATAATTTCATTCGTTTGTCCAGCGGACTAACGCCGTGTGAAGTTATATGATTCATTCACACTTTACATGGATGGAAATAAGGATATTTTTAATGAAAATATGTAATATATATGACATAAAAATTATTTTTTAATGGTAATATAAAGTTTAAATTTTTTCCTTTTATTCTATAGAGAAAATGGTAGAATCACTCTTACATATGCTCGACCGACCAGCTTCATGAATATAGTATTTTATTTTTTATAAATTAATTTTTTGGATCACTCTAAAAAAATTATATTTAATATATAAGATATTTATATCATGGATAAAATTTTTGGGATGACTAAACCATGATAAACAAATTGGTCAGGAAATAAAAAAAACAAAACATACATGAAAAACAAAGTAGTTAATTCCTGAAATGCACCTTCATCATGGAATTGTTAATAATCGGCTAATAAAAAAATAACAACCTAAAAATCCAAATAGGAAACTTTTATTACGTAGTGTGTATGACATGAAACTCTAAGATCTCAATGAAACAAAAAATCACAAAAATTTATAATATATTAAATTTTTTTAAAAAAAATCAATATATTTGATATCTTGTAATGCAAGAGATACTAGGTTAGTGTGTTTCACATGAAACAATGAGTTTTATTGATGATTATTATTAAATTAAGGTCGTTTTTTACCGAACATCATTATGTAATTAAAATATTATTCATTAATATAATAAGATATAACCTAGTAGCTAAATTAGAATTTTTGAATTTTATTTACTAACTTATGAAAATATATGGTTTACAAAAATATAAAATGAATTAATTTTTTATAAATTAATTATAAATTTATATAAGAACTAATTGAATATAAAGAGAATTTATTTATAGAAAAATATTCTTTTTCTCACAAAGCTATTTTATGATAATAAATTAAATTACTTACAATTATTTCGTTACGTTAATATAATATATATTATATATTCAATTAAATATTTTTTATATTCATCCAATATTTTTTATAGGAATGAGATAATAACAAACCCACTATTATACAAAAAAAATAAACATTTTTTTGAAGTAATTTTTACTATATTCTAATATAGAAACTGACACTTTTATAAATCATATATTTCAAAATAAACATAATATTTGAAATAGTAATATAAAAATTAGTTTATAGTGATTTTTTTGGTATTTTTTAGTGAAGTTTCATGTTATAACAAATAGTGAAAATTCTAAATTTTAACTCAAAACTATTTTTTCATCTAATTTATTTATAAGGTTTTATTATAAATATTTTTTAGAGATTAATTAGATTATTTTTATATCATTTAATTCAATTGAGGTCATTTTAATAAATTTCTCTTTGAAATTGGATATAAAAACATAGCTAGTGTTTGAACATTTTTACTTTAAAAACCTTCATTGTCCTCCAATCTGTGGGATTAATTTTAAATTAATTTCTACCACTTCTATAATTGAAATATTGAAAAATGGATGCCATATTTTTAATCATAATAATTTCTAATTTCTAATTATTTAAAATTATTTTTTGATCAAAAATATTGGTGAATTTAATTAATATTAATTACAATTATTGAGGTGAAATTAAGCTAAACAGGAGACTAAACCATATAAATAAGAGCCAAAATGATCTGGATAATTTTCCAAAGGCCATTTTTTGTACATATTTATACCCTAGACCCAATTTTATATAATTTGGTTTGTTATTGGAGGCGCTTTCAATGTGATAAATGTGGGTGGAATTCTGTTTCCAAAAATTTAAAAGTGTCCCACTCCTCCACACTAAAAACGCATTCTCCAATTCTACTAATTCACACCTATAAAAAAATTTATATAAATTAATATATTCCAAAATATATCCTAAAAATACCTAACCTAATATTATAATCTAGAAATTGTGTATAAATCCATCCAAGGAAACTCTTTTGTGAAAACCAAAAAGAATTTACCAAAAGAAGAGGTAACATCTTTTCTCAATATCTTTATTTTTATTTCCATTGTACACCCCATAAAATATTATTATTCTAATATTATATAAATTAATAATAATAATAAATATAATTTTGTGTTTTGTGTTATGGTCTCTACCTAAACTTACACACACTTCCATCTAATTGGAAATTAATATATCATTTATGTGTACGGCGAATGACCGCCTCATGGAACGATGATTATTCGTTCTTCCCTTTAACACCTCTCATGGTAGGAATTTTTATAGAAAAACTATTTATATATTACATTTATTATATTTATAATTTCTTTATGCTTCTGTAATTTTTTTATGTAACATACCATTATGATTCCCTTTTTGTGTAAATACGATAACGTCGTTTTTGGAAGTCTGGACTACTACCTCCTTAAAGTGATGTGATTCGATCACATGTTACATGGAATTAATAAAGGATGGTCTTAATTAAACATATGTGACATATAAATCATCTATATTATATTCATTACATAATTAAATTTCTATAAATATAATATATATCATTTTCATTATTACACTTTCACACGCATAAAAGGCGATAACGTCGTTCGTGGACGTGTGGTCTATCAACTCTTCAAAACGATGTGATTCCTTTTACATCACAAGAATTATATTTATAAGTATATATTATTAAATAATATAATATTTAGAATATAATTATATTTATTTAAATATTAATTTTAATTACCTTCTTTCAATAATAATCATTAAAAATGGGAATGTTACTCATGTATACGTGCGCGATATCGTCTCCACGATTGTAACGTCGGTTAATTTTTCATACACATATTTAATGATTGGTTTTAAAAATATAATTTATGTATGAATATTATAATTATTTTATTTTTATTATTTTCTAGATGTTATATAGTTACCCTTTTACTATTTTTGAGATACCAAAGTTGTTTTTGAAACCTAAACCGAATTTGGTCAGAACACCCGACATAAAATTAATTTTTTATGTAATTGTATACAACACAGTAATAAGTGAAATAAAAGATATGATAAATATGAAAAAATTTCTAAATCAATTAAATAATTAACATAATTTTATTATTCATGTATATAAATATAAGAGAGACAAGTCACACTCAAGGTATAGGATTTTCATCTCACGTTTTACATTTGTGAGATAAATTTCATATTCACCACTTAATTATTTGTTGTGATGTATATAATTCCCCTATTTATATATTATATCATGAATTATTTTATGTTGATTGTATTTAAAAATTTAATTTAATGTTATTACTTCATGTTTCTTATGATTTAAAATGTTTCAAAGTGGTATGGGGAAATTTAGTATGTTTAAAGATTATTTTCCTCAAGAATAATTTTAATGATATTTAATTTTCATTAAAATAATTTATATGAAAATTTTTCAATAAAACTTTTAATTTTCTTCTCTAGTTATTAATGACTTTTTTCATGTATTAACACAATTTTTCCACTCATTACAACTCAAAAAATTTTAGAAAAAGTTTTAAAAAAAACCTGACTTTATTCTCTCTTTCGTAGGAGAACATGTTTTTTTCTAAAAAACCTATTTTCTACAAAGGTTTCCAAAAAAGAATTTAAAATTTTAAAAATTATTTATTAAATCCATTTTTAAACTTTTTTTATTTTACCAATGTTCTGAAATAAATCTTAAGGTCTCTCTCCGAACAAGGTATATTTATAACCTTTTTACCATGAAAATGGAATGATATTTTTACCTTGTATAGCATGTACAGATTTACCGGCTTTCATTTCTTTAAACCTTCATTTACATGTTTAAAGGGTTAATTTTTTTTAAAAAAGGTTTTCAAAGTTGATTTTCAATGGAAAATTTTTTTAAATGTTTTTTCAAAACAAAAGGATATTTTTTCATAAGAATTATTTTAAAATATATTTTTATATTATTTATATTCATCAATGATAACAACCATTTATTTTTAATCCACTTTTGATATGTTGTATTGATACCATCCTTATTCATCCACTAGATGGTTATTGATTCATTTGTCTAATGATATTATTGAAATTAAATTCCTTGATTCCTTTTAGTCCCCTTGAAATATTCAATTTTCTATGATCATTTGAAATTTAATTTTCACTAAATATCTATGTCATTTTTGATGGATATGAATATTTTTTAAATTGTATAAGATTTTTCATATGGTGTTTACTTAGAAAATTATTTTATTTTTTGTGGAAATATTGCTAAATATTTACCCCTTATTTAATAAGGATATTTGATAAGGATCATTGTTTTTTAATTAAATCGTTTATTCTATATGTGAGTAATGATTTGGACATGTCGTGATGGTTGTGAACCAGAGTTTTTAGATGCCCTCAATGCATCAGTAGTCTCATGAGACAAAATTAGTTAGTGAAAAACCCTTCAAATTTTTTTCCAAGAAGAATATATAGATTTTTATACACATACTTAAAAAGTCTTGAAGATATATCTTGATCGTATAGTGGTTCATGTGCCAGATACATGGAATCATATAATTAAGCATTTCCTTCATTTTGATTCAGTTATTATTTATCCAAAAGATTTTTCATTAACAGATATATGGATGGATTTTATTCTCAATTAATTAATTAAATGGAATTTATTTAAGTTTATTACCTTTCTATACTGATTTTTCTTTATCTAGTAATTTGAATTACATTTGTTTCCAGTTTATTATCTTTCTATATTGTTTATAAACTTCCTTCTCAAATTATTGATTACATAGTATGTGTGTTAAGTTATTTACCATACCATAATTATTATTATCATTGATTAATTTTTTCTACCATTGTACTTTACCATTACATATCATTTGATATCTCTCTTATTATGTTTCTTTTCCCCCTGATTCTTTGATGTGAACTAAGACAGTTATGCGAGGATAAGATTGATTGAATAAAGTTGGTATCCTCAAAGAAAAAAATTATATTGTAATTAGTGTATTAAGATTTAAAAAAACACTCATGTATGTATCGGGTAAACAATACTACTAAGATTTTTGGTCCTTTGGGACTTGATTTACTTTTATCTTATTCCAATTTAATGGTAGTAGACACTATATCTAGACTACTATGGTTGGGTCACTATAGTTTGTATTAGAGTATGTTTAATAAAAACCATGGGAAATATATTTATCAAAACATAGATTATAGTTTATATCCATAAGATATAATTTGAGGATATATATATAAGAACTTACTAGAATTTAGGTAAGGTAGAGATTATGTGGGTCTTCCTAGCAATATATTCATATCTTGATAATACAAGTGGATGTAGTTCTAACACAGATGAACCTTGAAGTAACAACTCCGACAAGGTGTTTTGGGCATAACTTGTCATAACCTAGAACACGACAATGAGCCTTACACCAGAATTGGATTAAAAATCCTGGTGATATACTTAGGATAATTCACATTCTCTTTAAAAACCATTATAAATGATTTGGAAAATGAATAAACTAGGTGAAATTAAAGAAATTTTATATTTAGGATAAGTTGTCATTATTTAAAAATCCTGAAAATGATATTTCAGATAAATCCTAGACCAAGGAAGGACCTATATGGAAATAAATGGATGAAATATTTTTGTATTGAAGTTGTATTTAAAACTTTAGATAAAACATTCTTTACTGAGTAACCTTATTTCAAGTATGTTCATCGTATTTATTATGTAAATTATATGAATATGGTTTTAGAAAAGGACATCATGCATGTCGGGTGACAACCCATCAAATCTAGCAAGCCTATGGGACTTGAATCAATGATTGAAAAAAGATAAGGGTTTCATGCTAACCACTGACCTGCGTAATGTCCTGGATAATATGTCATTGTTTTTAGTTAAAAAATTTCTGAATAAATATTAATGATAAACCAATAGTGTTATTTTTTATGTATATATATTAACGAATTAACATTGGAAAATAGTTACATAAAAGCATAAATATTTTTTGTGGGCCTTATCATCTGTTAAATGTGTATTTTAGTGATTCGGATATCAAAGTTGATTTTTGGATATCCATTTTTTGAAGTAATAGATTAATTGGAAAATTGATTGAAGTGCAATAAAATGATGAAATTCTATTTATAGAAATATATCAAGTAATTATATTTCCTTATATTATTAGGCAATAAATGAACTTCTCAACATAAGGAATATGATCTTAAATGTATGTTGTCTTAATACCTTATTTTTTTGAACTAATGGTCTTCAAAATCATGAAATATTTATAAATTATTTTCCTCAACTTTCCATTTTTTATTCAATTTTTGTATTGATGACCTCAATCACTCCCTATAAATATTTATTCTTTTCATCCATGTACATATCTCTACTTTCGACTAATTATCTCCTACCTAGATACCTAGTAATATGTTGTTCCATGTGACCTATATACTTCACATTCTCTCTTTTCTAGAGGATTTATTATGAACCCTCCTCATGATGTGGAATTTCAAAACTAGGAAATATCAACCAATATATCACCACAATCGAGTTTAAATTTAAAGGATGCAATTTAATTAATGTGGGGATAATGTAACATCCTAAAAATATAAATTAGTAACATTGTATTAGATAGCTTGAATGACATGCAACAATAAGCGCATAAGGGGATATATAATATCTAAAAAAAATTATAATATATTTACTATTTTAAATAAGTTCAAGATATTGTATATCTTTTAATTCATGTGACATTGAGTTAGCGTGTTTCACATATAACAACGAGTTTCTTCAATGAATTCCATTACATGATAGTCCAATTTTTATTAAACAATAATATATTATTAAAATATTTTTATTTAATATAATAAGATATAACCTCGCTATTAAATTAGTAGTTATGAATAGTATTGAATAACATATAAAAGTGTATGGTTTACACAAATATAAAATTATTTTATTGGAAAAAAATTAATTAGATATGAATATAAAACCAATTGAATGTAAAGGGAGTGTTATTATAATAAGATATTTTTATACTAAAAAAGTTGTTATATCCTAATAAATTAAATTAATTACAATTAATGAGTGATATTATTGTAATATATATATATAATATTCAATAAAATATGTTTTATATTAATCTAATATATTTTATATTAATCTAATATATTTTATATTAATAAGATAAGAACAAACCCAATATTACATATAAAACCCTATATTTTTATTTACGGGGTTTTACAGCCTTTTAATGGATAACCTATTTTAAATCCAAATTTTTTCACTTTTATAAATATTATGTGTCAAAATAAAATTATTATTAAAAATAGGAATGTAAAATTAGGTTAGGGTAAATTTTTTTATTTTTCTATGAAGTTTCATTTTTTATTGAATTGTGAAAATACTGAATTTTAACTCAAAACTTTCTTTTCTTCTAATATGTTAATAAGGTAAAATTGTATTTTTTATTAGTTTTAAAGATTAACTAGATAAATTTTATATCATTTAACTCAGTCTATTTCATTGTAATAAATTTTACTTTGATGTTTTATATAAAAACTTCCCAAACCATTGAACGTTTTTATTTTAAAAATTTCCATTGTCATCCCATCTCCATGAATAATTTTAAATTAATATTTTCTAATTATTTGATTGTAATTTAGAAAAATGGATAAAAATATTTGGAATAATAAAAATTTCTAATTTCTAATAATTTATAATTATTTTTTGATAAAAAATATTAGTGAAAGTATTCAAAATTTATTACAATGATTAAGGTGAAATTAAGATTAATAAGGGACAAAACTATATACTTTAAATCCAAAATGACCTAGAAAATTTTCCAAAGGCCATTTTATAGACATATATAGACCATATAATCCATTTTATATAATTTCTTTTATTATTGGAGCCATTTTAAATGGTAAAAAAGTGGTTGAAATTCGCTTTCCAAAAATTTTCAATAGTGTCACTCCTCGTCCACTATAAAAAGGCACTCACCCCTCCCACTGACTCACACATCTCAAGAAAATTTTTATCACCAATTATCATTCTAGGTAGATCCAAAAAATCCGTACCTTAATCTTAGAATCATTCATTTGAGAAAAAATCCATCTAAGTAATCCCTTTGGGGAAAACCAAAATGAGTTACCCAAATAATAGGTAATATATTTCCTCAAGCTCTTTAGTTTCATTTGCATTCAACACCCCCTAAAATATTCTTATTCCAATATTATATAATAAAAAAGTTTCATAAATATACTGGTATGTTTTATTTTTATTTTTTTGGCCCAAACTTACACACACATCTATATAATGGGTAACGAGCATATCATTTTGTGTATAGTGAACTACTACCTCCTGAAATGATGATTGTTCGTACTTACTTTATTGCCTCTCATAGTGGGAAATATGATGAACAAAATATTTATATATGATATTTATGATATTTATAATTCCTTTCATATTCTTTAATTTTTATTTTTTATATACCTTTATGCTTTCCATGTAGTGTAAATACAATAACATCATTCGTGGAATACCACCTCCTCGATATGATGTGACACCTTTTACATCACAAGAATTATAAATAATTTTATATTATTAAATAATATTTTATTTTTGATAAAATTATCATTACATAAAGTTTAATGTTACTTAAATTCTTTCTATAACGTTCATTAAAAAATGGGAACGTTACTCATGTGTACCTACAGCCTATTATCTTCATGATTGTAACGTTGGTTCATTTTTCATTACCAAATTTAATGATTGGTTTTAAAAGAATAAATTATGTAAAAATATTATAATTATATAATTATTATTATTATTTATATGTTATATAATGACCCATTTGACCATATTTGACAAACCGATGTTTTTTTTGACACACCAACTGAATTTGGTCAAAACACTTGATGTAAACTTAATTATTTAATTAGTCGTACAAAACATAGAAATAAGTAAAATAATAGTTATTATAAACATGAAAAGGTTCTGAATAAAGTAAATAAATAACATAATTTTATTATTCAGGGATATAAAGACATGTGAGACAATTCGGACACAATGTAATGGAATTTCATCTCACTTTTTACATTTATAAGATAAATGACATATTCACCACATAATTCATTTTTGTGGTGTATATAATCACCCTTTTGATATATTATATAATGAATTATTTTATCTTAATGGTATTTAAAACTTTAATTTAATTTTATTCCTTCCTAAAACTTATGGTTTAAAATATTTTAAAGTGGTAGGGGACACTTTGGAGTGTTTAAAGATTATTTTACTACAGAATAATTTTAATGATATTTCATTTACATTCAAGGAAATTATATGACCATTGTTCAATAAAACCTTTAATTTTATGATCCTAGGGTTATTCATGACCTTTATCAAGTATTAGTATCATTCTTCCACTCTTTTGTATCTAAAATGTTTTATAAAATTTTTTAAGAAACCATGAATTTAGTATCTCTTTAGTCGGAGAATATTTTTTCTTATAAAAAACCAATTTATAAAAATATTTTCAAAAAATGTTTTTAACAATTGAAAAATATTTTATTAAATAAATTTTTACCATTTTTTTCTTTTACTAGTGATTTCAAAATAATCTTCATGTATCTTTCTCAAATAAGCAATTTTTCTAACCTTTTACCATGAAAAAAGAATGTTCTTTTTTCCAAGTACAGAATATAGAGATTTACCTGCCATCATTTCTTTGAAGCATACTTTACTTGTTTATAAGGATAATTTTTAAATAATTTTTTTTAAAAAGTGAGTTTAAAATAATCTATTTTTCAAAAAATGGATATTTTCCTCAAGAATGTTTTTAAAATATCTTTTTATAGAATTTTTATTCATCAAACACAACAACCCTTCATTTTTACTCAATGTGGGATATTTTTTATTGATTCCAAATTTATTCCGCCTATGACTGGTTTATGATTGATATAGATAAATATAGTATTAAAATTCAGTTCCTTGATTATTTTTAGTCCCCTTAAAATATTGGATTTCCTATGATCATTTATCATTGAGTTTACACTAAATATCAATATCATTTTTCATGGGTATAATTATTGCTGGAACCATTTAACAATTTCAATATGGTGATTACTTTGAAATTTATTTGATTATTTGTGTGAAATACTGATAAATTTTTATCCTTTATTTAATATGGATATTTGATAAGGTACATTGTTTTTAAATTAAATTTATTGTTATATATGCGAGTAATGATTTGGATATGCTTTGATGGGTGAGTGCTGGACTTTATATTGCCCCTCGGTGCATCGATAGTCTAATGAGATAATATTAGTTAGTGAAAAGCCCTTAGAGTTTTTTTATGTAAAATATATCAATTTCTACCCAAATATTTATATTGTATTAAGGATATATCGTGACAATACAATGGTTCATCGTATAGATACATGACATCCCATAATTAAGCATTGTCTTAATTTTGATTCAGTTTTTATTTATCCATAATATTTTTCACCAACATATATATGGATTCATTTTATTCTCATATTATTTATTAGTTTTAAATTATTTCAGTTTCTTACCTTTCCGTATTTATTTTTCCTTATCTAGTTATTTGAATATCTTGTTTTTTCAATTTATTATGTTTCCATATTGTTTTGGAACTTACTTATAAGTTATTTTATTACATGTTATAAGTGTTCTATTATTTAGAATTCCATAATTATTATTATACTTGATTCATTATTTCTTAAAATATACTTTACCCTTGAGGATATTTTGAGCTCACCCTTATTATGTTTCATTTCCCCGAGATTCCCAAAAGTGTACTAAGAAAGTTACTCAAGGATGTGCTAAATAGAAAAAAGTTGTTATCATCAAAGGAAAGAAAATTATGTTGTAATTATTGTATTAATTTATAAAATAAGAAACATGTATGTATCTATTTTACTAATACTAAAAAATTGTTCATTCCTTTGGGACATGATTTAGTTGTAACTTATTCCAATGTAATGATAGTAGACATCAGCTTCGAGATATTGGGGTCGGGTCGCTACATAAAATGTCATAATTAAATAATATATTATAGGATATATATTTATGGTTCTTTAATAGATGTATAATAAAATTATATTTATTATATATGAGTTTATAACATTTGCAAATGAATTGGAGACTTATGGTAAGGTTTTTCTAGTCTCTCTTTTATTTTTGGGAAACAAAAAAATTAATCATTTATTTCTTTTGGGTGGTGAATATATTGTCCCTTTAAAATTTTATATCATGAAACTCATGATTTTAATGATATTTAAATTTAAATTTTATTTTATTCTTTATTGGGTCTTATAATTGAAAATATTACCGAAGTAGTAAGGCATTTTTTGTCTCACTTATATATCTATGATATACCTTCCATATTCAACGATTATTTCTCATATATGGTGTATATATTATCTATGAATTTATTTAATATTTATTCCCATGACAATTAAGAGGAATTACAGATCCATTTTAATATCCCTATTGCATAGGGTTTATGATTCAAAAATACCAAACCGGTAAGGGAATTTTCTCTAAATTTTCCTTCTTTGAGACATGTATCATGTTAAGCACATGTCTTCTTTTATGATGTGTATATAAAACATCATTGAAAATTAATATCATGAATTTATTTAAACTATTTATATTTTATGTTTCATATAATTTTATTCTTTCATGGATCATATAATTCAATTTTAACAAAGTGATAATGTTTTTATGGTGTAATATCATATTTTATAAAAATTGTTAATGATTAAATTTCTATTAATGAACTCTTATGATCCATATCTCAAAACAAACTCATGGATTTTATTCTAATATGGTTATTTTAGGATAATACATGTTTTACATTTATTTTTCTCTCTTTATGTACTCAAGAGTTAAAAAATAATTTTTTAAAAAATCACATTTATTTCTCTATTTAGTGGAAAACCCATTTTATTCAAAAATAATGTTTTCTAAAAATGTTTCCAAAAACATTTTTATCTTTCTTCCAATTATTTATTAAAGAAATTTTTACCCATGTTCTACTTTTTAATAAATGATTTTAAAGGAATATTGATGTAATTTTCCAAACAATGTCCATTATTTTTTTTCTAAAAGGTGGTGTCTTAGTCAAGGACCAAGACACAATTTATTAATGAAATTAAGGGGTATTACATGATTCTAATGTAAGGGATTTATCTACAATCCCTTTCATAAAGAGTTAGGAGCTCAACAGGTAGATCAGCCTTCCAAGTAATGTCCTAACTGATACCCATGTTAGCAAGACTCTCAGCAACCCTGTTTGCCTCATGAAAGGTGTGTGTGGAAATGTCCATTATGATTTTACTGAAAATGTGAAAATAATATTTTTTTTTAATTTGTGCAACATGAAAATAATTTCTTTCTATATGATCGCATTGTTGAGCACATCAAATTATAAGTTTTTTTTACAGGAATTTATGAAGCATAATAGGAACCCTAGGTCATCTCTCAACGGATCCATAGATCATTAATTAACAAAATGGGTTTTATTTTTTTTATGAAGTAGATAATTGTATTCAGTGTTTAGGGGTTTTGTTATTTCAAAATATAAATTGAAACTATATTACTATGTGGGAGAAATAAGTTGGAGAAATCGTGATAAACCCATGTGAGTGTCCCTTGATGCTCATCTGTCATCACTCTCAAGTGAAGTGGGAAAGATCATTAATTCTATGATTTATACACGTTAAAACCATTATGGTTTGTGAGTTCGTACTATTTTAACACCTAGTACTTTATTGATAAAGGATATTGATTACTGGAGATTACTCAAAATTAAAAAATTGTGTCGATTTAAGAACAAAACTCAATCAAGACACCACATCCACAATATGATAAGATTACCATATTGTGTGAATGATATAATCTCCCACAAGAAAATATTGTGCATATTTATGGGTTCAAGATTTTTGATTTTATCAACTAATGTAATCCATATAATCACTCATTAAAGGTAAGGGGTGGGAAGGGAAATGAATGTGATCAAAATATAATAATATTTGGGTTATTCAAGAAAGCATAAAGATTCTTGTTCTTTTGATTTGTATTTGATAACACTAGAATAAACACATAACGAAAATTTATAAATGAAGAATAACATAAAACAAACCTACAATATCAATTACCATCCCAAGATTACACATATGGAGCTCAGGATTATAACAAAGAACAACCCCAAAATTGATCACAAAGTGGTTTAGAAGTACATGAAGTTTAATTTGATGTAAATGGATAAATAAATCATTAAAATTAGACTCACCATTACCTCTAGTCATTCCAAAATTTCCAATTATCCATGGACTAATTTTAAAGAATATTTAGAAAGTTGGATCTAAGAAAAATCAATGGTCTATCTGTGTAGGTGTGCTGTTCAGGATAGATTTTTCCACCATGTTGATTCGACCGGTTGGATGAACAAAACAAGTTTAACTGTATTTAAATTTAGTGGAAATTTGTACCTCGTACTTAACTATCCAATGGAGTTTTAATAATTCCAATCAAAATTATTATACACTATTTATGGCTCAAATACATAAGGTTTTTCTAATCTTCCTTGCCCAGAATTCCTCACATTGTGGGCCTTTTTTGGTCTCCAAATAGATGAAATAGGTACTATAGCCTTCTATAGAAATATATCCCACAAATGTTTAAATTAATCCACCATGTTTTATCCCTAAATAATGCATTTATTATCCAAAGTAAATATTTAATTCCCTACTTATGCTTTAACTCTTGTGCAGTTTGTGTCCATTTTGCTTGAATTCCATCATGGGATCTCCAAATAACCTCCACCTATAATGAAATCATCATAAAAAATGAAATTAACCTTTTTAACCGAGATAAAAATTAAATTATTGAATAAAACATGAAGTTAATTTTGTAATTATATTTTTAATTTTCAAAAAAAAATTAATACAGTGGTGGAAGGGTGGAAATGAATAGTGAATCGCTACGTGATCACACCCCCACACTTAACATTTTCACTCTAGGGAAATGTTATATTTCAAAAGAATTGATGCATATAGATATTCCTAAATTCAAGAATATCTAACATTCAATGAAATATAACATCATTATAGAAATGTGATCAAATCAAAAACTCTGTCAAGGAGTAATTCCCAGTGATCATGGAAAAATATGTATCATAAATTATATCAGAACAAAATTAAAGGTGTTTTATGATGACAATAAATGAATATAATTAGAAATTTAACCATGTATCTTACTCTCCGTGTGTTTTCATTAAAACCATTTCATGCTATCAATTGCACTCTCAATCAAGTAAATATAAGTTATTTTAAGAAAAATTGGATTACTTGATTCTTTCCACCAAACCTACCCTAAATCCTTTACAATAAAATTTCAAGACCCACTCACATAATAATTATAAGTAAAACCAAAATATCCTAACCAATATATTACCATATTCTATACATTTCATCACTCCCTGAATTATTGATTATTTTTATCATTTTGGGGGTTTTTGGAATTTTTTAATTATTTTGCAGGGCATACAACATTTGTATAGTAGGTACAAACACAATATCCAATCTGTTATAGTAACTAAATATTTCATACAAGAATTGAATGTATAGAAAAATAATTTTATAAAGTTTATAAATAATAACCTAACTAATATTTACCTTTATTTAAGTAATAAATATTCACAATTCATGTTTGAGTGAAAATATGTTTGGAGATATTAAGTGACCTAATTTTCCCATAAACTACTAATACAAAGGGCATCATTCATCTCAATGGTTTCATAGAGATAAAACCATTTATATCATCTAAAAAATGCCAATTTACTAAAAATAAGACCCAAATGTTAAATTCATGCTACAATTCACATTCCATAACTAAGAAAAAATTTAATTAAATGATAAAACAATATGGGATCAGGAATATCACCATTAATTTTTAATAATTTCCATGATCATATGAAAAAAAGAAAGTAAAGGTAAAAATACTATGAAGAAAGAGAAAATGATAATAAGGAAGAAAAATGATGAAAATCCTAATGTACTCAACAAGGTAGGGAGAATTAAAAATGATATGTGGTAAGTAAAAAAGATAATAAATAAGAAATATGATTAAAATCCTAACAAACCCAAAAATTCCCCCCACCCCACACACCTAAAGTGTGTAGTGTCCTCACTGTAATAAAATAGAATGTGAGAAGGAAGGATATAACATGTTGGGCTTCACTAGTATGTTTCTTCTTGAAGGTTTATTTCCTCCAATGTATTATTAAGAAAATACTTTTAAAATTGTTTAAGTATCATCCAATTGATGGTTATACTTCAGCCACTTTGATCACTCAAAACAAATATCACACCAAAGTGGTAAACATTAGTAACATTGTAAGGACCGATCCATCATGATTGAAGCTTACTTGGGTGTAGATTTAGCCTTGAATTGTACATGAGGACCTTATCACCAATATAAAGCATACTTTGAACAATAATCTCATCATAAATACCCTTTGTCTTATCTTTATATTTTCATTAGTTCTCATATACACCACACCAAATTTATTCCAACTCCAAAATACGCAACATTGTATGCTCACCTACATCTAAAAGATTCATATTACATTAATTAACATCCTAATATTCATATTTCTCAATTTACACTAAGAGAAGAAAATACTTTCCAAAAACAATTATATATGGTTACATTATGATTGGGGTTTTAAAAATGTACAGATTTCCCAAGGTGCATCATCCAACACCAAACTTCAATCTTTTCTATTAATTTGTATTTTTTTCTCCAATATTTTCTAACTTCTTGATTTGAGATTTTTTTTGTCTCTTGGTTTGGGGATGATATGAAGTAAAGAATTTAAAAAAACCATACATACAGACCAATATTTTCATGTTGTGATTTAAAAAAATTTAACCCCAATTACTAATGACGAATCTTTGAAAACTAAACCAACTTAAAATCTGATATCTCACAAAATCAACAACCACTCGAGATTAATTGATCCAAATAGCCATTTCTTCATCCCATTTAGAGATGTATTCAAAAAATAGTAATATTTACAGGAATCCAATTTAATTTGGAATTTCCCTTATGGATTAAATTCCTCATTCAATGAATATTTCACACAATAACATGTGTTGTTGGGGAATTTCATTCTTATTAGAGATATTCATTGTGAATTAACATCATGTGCACAAATTATAAATCTTATGGGAATAAATATACAATTTTTTCCAATAATTCCCATATTTTAGGACCTTTACAGGTTTATGTTGAGAGATAATGTGTTCCCCATAATACAAATTTTGGTAGAAGCTCAAAATAGGGGTGAACTCGTTTTTAGGGGCACACTAATGAACAACTTAATCACTAAAAATTCTCCAAAAATATGGGTCATACCAAATATAACATCATGAATCATTCTTAAGTCTTTGGGATTGTGATGTGATTAAATTAGTGGGAACCTGATATTCTACTAGAAAATTCACAATGTTCGCATACCAAGGTGTATGGTACACAACATCAAAAAGGTTCTCATGAGGAAGGAATTATCTAGTGGAGAGGGATGAGTCAACACTGTGGACCAATGGTGGGAAATCCTACTAATTTGGTTAGATACAAACTTTTCCATTCCTCCCTTATCTCGAGTATCTAAGTCAAACTCTTTGAGGAAAATAATCCACAATATAAGGTGGGGATTATATTTATTTATCATAAAGATAAATCAAAGGGAATCGTGATTAGAAAACACAATTAATTTTAACCCAAGAAGATATCATTGGATTTTTTACAAGGAAAAAACAATAGAATGAATTTATTTTTCAGTGGTTCTGTAGTTTTATAGGGTTGAGTCAAGTGTAGATGAGGAATATTTAATGACATGAGGATACTTTTTTTGTTGGGATAAAACCTCCCAAACTACAATGTTAGAGGCATCACACATAATTTAAAATGGGATATCCCACCTTGGTGGTTGGATTAAGGTAGGTAACATGAGACACCTTTTATGTGAATTGAATAAAACCTCATCATTTTTATCAAACACAAACTCAGAATCCTTTTCTAATAATAGGGACAAGGGAAGTGTGATCTTACTAAATTCCTTAATTAATCAATGGTAAAAATCACATGACCCAAGAAATAATGCACCTCAAAAACACATTTTTTAAATGGAAGGGATAAAATTAATTCATTTTTTATTTATCAACTTGAATTACCTCATTTAAAATAACTTTCCCAAGAACTATCCCCTTACTACCATGAAATTTCATTTATTATAATTTAATACAGGATTTTTTCAACAATACGGTGGGGGAAAGAACATGGGTGTGTCAATAGTAATCAAATCAAGATACATAAACTATGAAATCATCCATAAAAACTTCCATACAATTCCCAATATTCTCAAAAAATATACTCAACATATATCACTAAACAGTACCAGGTGCATTAGAGAGACTAAAAGGAATCCTTTTATATTCAAATGTGCTGAATGGATAGGTAAATTTTGTATTTTATTGATCCTAAGGGGATATATGAATTTAAAACTTACCTAACTAGCCGCCAAGGAAACAATAATGAGAAATACTATCCACTGTTTGTAACATTTGGGCAATGTAAGGTAATGAAAGTTGTTCTTTTGTGTGAATTTATTCAATCAATGGTATTTAAAACAATCTCTCCAACTGTATTACACATGTGTTCAAAACAATTCATTACTTTCATTTTATACAGCTATAATTATATTTTTTAGCCACAATTTTCACTGGGATAACATATTTACTATAAGATATGGGATAGAGTATCCCATTATCATTCATTATACTAAATTATAATTTTATAACTTCAAGGAGGTTGGGATTCAACCAATATTAAGATTTTGTTATGGGTTTAGACTAATCATATAAAAGTAAATGGTTTATACAAATAGATTGTTTAATCCCAATAATATAATTCAATTTCAACCATATTTTTTTTACATTCCCTCAAAACTTAAATCAATTTTGATTCTTGTTGTGGAAATAGGTTATTGGCAATAATAATGAGAAATTATTTAATACCCTTAAGAAAATAATATTTTAAATTATATGGAAGTGTTTTTAATTCCCACACCAGTGGATTCTAGATTGAGGGAGGGGTGTAGGGGGAGTTAGGTCTATGAAATAGTCTATCTATGCATGTTAATTCTCTATGGAAAGAGAATAATTGGAAATTATATTTACAGGATCATCAAAATTAATGGCTACCTCTGAATGAATACACTCATCAATTAAAGAAAAAAAATCAACTTATTTGATCCCACGTAAAACTTTAAAACATGAATTGAAATTAAAATCATCCAAGATTGATAAAGTGGAAAATGAATCAAGGTATTGGTCAAGTAGAAAATGGTGTGTGCTTGTGCATGTTATTAAAGATCACTTCCATTGAATAGATATGAATAGTGGAGTTCTATTCCAAGGGGTGTTCCGTAGCATCAAGGATAGTGAAAATTAATTTTTCTTTTCCAAAATCCATAAATCGCATAACATTGTGAATGTTAATGATCTTATTTATTGTTTTAAGGAATGGTGTTCCATGTATGAGACTGTCATGTCCTTGGGTTCGGTTATATTCCATCTCAAGAATGTAAATGTCTATAGGGATGATTATATTATTCACTCTTATAAGGATATACTTGATCACTCTTGATGTGTCTATTGTTCTCCCACTATAAAGTTTCATGATGATTTCAATTGGTTTATTCTCTCTAACCTATATAGAATTATACACATAGTGAGGTATTACATTAATTGATGCTCCTAAATCAGTAATTGAATCAAAAAACAAAGTCTCCCATATGGTAAAAGTTATCATAAAAATTATCAAATCCTTGAATTTGGTTGGAAATAGTGGTTGTATCAATGTTGAGACATTTCATACAAGGTTGAATCTCTCATTCCACTTCATATGTCATATATGGGTGCAAATATCTTTAAGAAATTTATCCTAATAAGGAATTTGTTTAATTATATCCAATAAAGGAATGTTAACTTGTACCTATTTTAATTTAAATATTATTTATTTATCAATATCATTGTCAAAAAATTTCACAGATATAGAGTATTTGGGGAAAGGTAAGAGGAATGGATTCTTTAGTGGGATCCATAATAATAACTTGTTTAGCCTTTTTATTCTGTTTCATTTCACTATAATCTTTTCCAAGTAGATAAGGAGAGTTTTCATGTGTGGGAATTACATATTGTGTAGAAACATTTGAAGAAGAAACATATTTTCCTCTATGAAGTGTGATTTCACATACATTGCATTTTTCCTTTTGATTAGAAATACGTTGGGATAGTATTTTTCCAAAACCATTCATATTTATGTCACCAATGGTGTTTTACAATTATCCCACTTGAGTTCAACGGTCTTGAATATCCAATTGTGTGTTCTATTGGAAATAGAGGTTATGGGTTTCCATTTTCTTCCACGTGTACTTAAGGCTTGGTTCATTTTTTTAGAGGTGGATGTTTGTTTTGTGATGGTAATGGGTAAGATGGTTGTATACCATAACCTTGTTGATACCAGTTCTATTTAGGGTAGCCTAAGTTTCCTGCTTTTCAGTACTGTGGTTGGTCTTTCCACATGGGGCTTGGATTTGGAATGAATGGTTCTTGCTTGAAGGGTGGTGTTTGTTGGAATACATTCCCTATAATACTATTCTGTAAGGCCCAGATGAATCCTAAAGTTATAGGAAATTATGACACAAATGATTTGTATCAGAATAAATAGCATAACGAAAAGGAATGGAAGGAGAGTTTGAATTACCTTGAGCTTGATATAATTTTCTTAGAAGGGGATGCATCTCATCAATTTTATTATAAACCATTTTTTCTATAGATGAATTACTTACCTCATGAACCCCTTGTGTGGGTTGAAGTGCTTTTTTACTAAATTGTTGTTCATTTTGAGGCATGTTTTTCATTAAGAAATAAGTGGAAGCATAAGTTTTATCAAAGAGGGAACCACCAGATAAAATATCTATTATTCCATGATTCATGGGGAAAAGTACCTCAAATATATATTGAATTATAATTTCTTTACTAATTTGGTGGTGGAGGAAACTTGAGAAAAGTATTTTAAATCTTTTCAAAAATTCATGAAGGGTATCTCCATATGACTGTCTAATACCACATATTTATTTCCTAATGGATTTAGTTTAGAAGGAAGGGAAAAATTCTCCAAAAATATTTGTTTAAGTTCATTAAATCCCCCAAGTGTGGTAGTAATATAGTATGTCTAGTCATTCAATACATCGTCAAGGGATAAGGAGAGGGGCCTAAACATTATAAGGTCCTCAATCACATTTTGTGGTTTCATGGTGAAGCACATTATGTGAAACTCCTTGAGGTGTTTGTGAGGGTACTCACTAAGAAGACCATGGAATTGTGGAAGGAGTCGGATGAGTCCCAATATCACCTCAGTGTTTGATTCTTCCTTTTGGTATTGGATATATGCAGGTTAGTACTCCACATCAGAGGTAGTCAGTTCTTTTAAAGTTATATTATTTCCAACCATGATTTCTAGGGTTTGATTTGGTTCACTATTGGAATGGTTTAAAAAAACATGAGGATCCAAATGGGGTTATTAATAGTTAATTGATTATCTTACTCTATATGTCTTTATTTTTGAATAAAGGGTATTTTCAATTTATAGGTTTATCTCAAACTATTTATATTTTCCTAATATAGTAATGGATATAAGTTTTGATGTTTTTTTTTTCTTTTTTCCTTATTATATTATAATGGATGATAAATAAAATAAAAACACTTAAGAATAATGAAATTATAAAATAAAATAGAATATTATGTTATAAAATTAGATAGAGATAGAGAGAAGAGGGAGAGATACAAGAAACACACAAAAAGAAACAAAAACAAAAAAAATAATCAAAATTGAAGGGGGGAATTTTTGAAATGAGTAGGAACTAAAAATGATAAGAAATAAATAAAATGGAAAGATGTTCTTGGTAGCTCAGTAATGGTGGAAAAATTCATGTTGTCAAGCGCATCAAATTAGAAGTTTTTTTTACTATAATTTCAACAGTATAGTAGAAACCCTATGTCCTCTCTCAAAATATCAATATATCATTAATTAAAAAGGGTTTTTATTATTTTTTTATGAAATTGATTATTGGATGAATTTTTTGTCTATTTTATGTCTTTTGAAACAAAAAATGGAACTATATTAATAAGTGAGATAAATAAGTTAGAGATATCATGATCAACCCAAGTGAGTCTCTCTTAATGTTCATCCTTCATCGCTATCAAGGGAAGTGGAAAAGATATTTAATTCCATGATTTTGAAAAACTAAAAATAGTATGATATGTGCGTTCTTACAAGTATAATAGCTAGTATTTGATCAATCAGCGATATTTATTACATGAAACCACTCTAAATCAAAAAAAATTACATGGATGGCAGAGGGACAGTAGCAGGTACTGTAACGGTGGTGGTACAATAGCAGGTACTGTAGCAGCGCGGGGACTGTAGTAGTACTATTCACCGAGGGGTCCTCTGGGCAAAAAAAATGGGCTTTCAAGCCTTTTATTTAGGACACTTGGCCTTGGGCCTTTGGGCTATGTAATGGGTCACCCTCTACCTAGTCTAAAGATGTCTTTGATTTAAATAATAAATTGAGGCTTTGACCCCAACTTTTTAGAAAAAAACATGATGAGATGAACATATGGTGTCAATGATTTAATTTTAAACAAGAAAATAACATTCATATTCATGGGTTTAATATTTTATATTTTTTATCCTTTGTAATCCACCTGTACACTCATGAAAGTAAAGGGGTTAGAAAAGAGATGAACATGATCAAATCATCACAAGATCTGAGTTATGCATGAAATAATAAGGATTATTATTCCTTCAATTTTAATTTAATCAAACAAGAGTAAATATATAATAAAAAGTTATAAATGAATATTAGTATAAAAACCCACATATTTTAATTACATTCCAAAGATTAAAAGCATGGAGCTTGGAATTACAACAAAGAACACCCCCTCCCCAAATTGATCACTAAAATTTTTAGAAGTACATGACGTAGAAGAGGATGAAAATGGATGAAGAAGTCTCTATAATTTGATTCAAAATTACCCCAATTCATTAAAATATTTATAATTATCTTGGGAGTTCTTTTAAAGTTAACTTTTTCAAGATTTATCCATGAAAATATAATGGTATATGGGTTTATGTGATCTATTCATGATAGATTTACCTCCAAGTTGATTTGGATGTTTGACTTAGAAAATTCCTTTAATTGTATTGGAATTCATTGGATAGTTGTTTCTTATAGTTCTATATCTAATAGAGGTGGATGAATCCCAATTGTAGGTCTGAGGTCTGAGTTATCTTCCAAATATATAAGGGTGGTCCAATCTACCTCGCTTATAATTGTTTCACATTATGGGCCTATTTTGAACCTCTAAATGGATGAATTGAAATCCATAGTATTCTAGAGAAGTATATCCCATGTAGTTTAAAAAAATTTTAAAAAGTTTCATCACAATTTTATGAATGTATTCACCACATTAAATATTAATTTCTAAATGTATTATTGCGCTCTTGCACAATTTGGCCCGGTTTTTCTTGAATTACATCATGGGATCTCTAAATCACCTCCACCTATAATGAAATAATCAAAACAAGTAAAATTTACCTCTTTACAGTGGTACACATATAATTATTGAATCAAACATGAAGTGAAAGTTTTTATTATATTTTTAATTTTCAAAGAAAAACTAGTTTAATATAGTGGTGTAACGGTGGAAATGAATAGTGAATCACTCCATGATCATTGTCCTAAACATTATTTTCATTGAAAAATAATTTAAATATTTTCAAGGATATTTTTAAAAAAAATTATTTTCAAAATGTTTTATTTTTTAAAAAAATTGTTTTTAAAATTGGAAGGGATATTTTTCTCAAGAAATGTTTTTAATGATTTTTAAATCTTACTTTATAAGCTTCAAGGTTATTTTCTTAGAAAAGGATTTTAAAAATATATTTTGTTTTAAAATTAGTTTTTCATAGTGGAATGGATATTTTACTCAAGAAATATTTTAGATGACTTTTAAATATTCCCTTATATGTTTCAAAAAAATTCAAAGAAAAGGATTTACAAATTGTTTCCTGAATTTTAAATTTTAAAATATAATTTTAAAGGATAAGTAATTTTCCTAAATAAATGTTTTAAATGATCATTAAAAATCATTTTCCATATAAAATAACATCAGTTTACCTTACCTATTTTTTACTGGGGATATGATCTAAATATACCATTATTATTCCTTCTCTAATTTATTTTAATATGGAATGATTTTTTATGAAACATATTTCTCTTCTATGGGTTACACCAAATGAAAATGCTTATAAAACCCCCTTATTTTGATAGATTATTATATAATGAATTGATTGAAGAATTATGAAACATGTAACTTTTCAGTATATTATGATATGATTAATTGTTTGTGAAACCCATTTTATTTCATGGGATATGATATGATGAATGTTTTATAATCTTGTGGAACACATATATATGATTTTAATTATGTGGTCAGTGGGACCTATATCTTATTCAAATTAATTTGGTAAAGATTTATATCTCATGTGGTAAATAGGTTATACTAGGGAGTAAACCTCATTTAGAAATGGACTATATCCTTTATGATGGTCTTGGGAGTAAACCTTGACTACTATGATAGTCTAAGGAGTGAACACATTCCACTATGATAGCCTTGGTAGTGAGCCTTGACTATAATGGAAATGGTTTTTTCTTCTTATGTATATGCCACAATTCAAGGTCTTATTACAATATTATTCCCATATGGCTCATGTTCTTTGATTCCATTATGATTCATGTCTTATGAACTGCCAATATTTATAACGTCACTAAAGATTATGATATTTTATATGAAGGGTATGGTTTTTTAAATGTTATATGCGTGTTCTAATACCTTTATGTTCATCTTATAATTTTATATCTGCCCTTTTTACCCATACTAAGAATCTAATCTCACCCTTCCTTATGTTTCTTTCCCCCAGGATATGAATAAAGGTTTTAAATAATATATTTTTGTGAATAGTTAAAAAGGGGATGATTTTTATGGGCTATTTTGAGGATATTTCACTAAAATAGAATATTTTGTACCTAGCATTCATATTGACTAAACTATTTTGGTTCTTATTCATGTTATTTTGTAAGTAATTGAATATGTTTATATTAAGATGAAATATTTATGTATAAAAATCCTAGGTCACAATAGTTGGTATCATAGGAACAGTTTAGTTAACGTTTGAAAACTATGATCAGAAAACAATAGTGAAATCCCTAGGAGTATTTATAATGATATTTTGTGAGATGTATCTAATGGTAAGACAATGAATGGGTCAAGTTATAAGAAAATTTCATAGATTTTTGGTAAAGGATGGAGTGGTATTTTTTATGAAATTAGATCCATTTCTAGATACTAAAGGTTGATGTGGCTCTGGTATAAAGGTACATATCAGTAGTAACTATGAAAATGGAGCATTGTTCTAGACTCAGTCATCACCTATTGTATGACAATGGGGATAACTACACACTGGGTTTGACACTACATGGGGATATTCCTTAGAAATTCATATAATTTTTTTGAACTATCATGAAGGATTTGAATAATGACCATGAATTACATAGGTTAAGGATATGGTTTCATATAATTAGAAGAGTGTATCATGATTTAAACATCCTATAGGTGTTTTTTTAAGATTAACTTGTTTCTTATAATGATTATTGCTTCTCATACTATGATATTTGGTTATTTTCAATGGCTAGAACTAGAAGGAATCATGTTAACCATGAGTATGATGGCCAATTTGGTGACTATAAGAAACTAAATTTAATGATGAATGGAGAGATAGATATATTAATTATGTTAACTATCTATCATGATATGTTATTAATAACAAGAACTTATGTGAGATTTCTTTTTTATAAAATAGTAGGAAGATGAACTTTTATAAGATTCAGGGAGTAATGAACACAAAATAAAGAATATGTATATTTCTACATGTCAAGAAGGTGGAAAGAATAACCAAGAAGAATATCTCAAATGGAGGAGAATATTTTATTTACATGGAAAAGAAGGTTATATAGTGACAATTTAGGGAATATTTCTATGTACTGTATGTTTGGAACTTAACCATTATCTGACTCAATGCTTTAAACTAAAGTTAGGCCCCTAGAACAAGGATATACATATGTTATTACTACTAATAAAGTGAAATGATTGATGTGGGTATATATTTATATTCATAAATTATAATGTGGAATTATTTTAATAACGGCATTTTAGTAATAATAATTAGAAAACATTTAAGGATTCTGTTAATTTAGGAATCATATATGCCTTCATGTAATATTATCATAAGAGTTATAGACACCATAATGGGTTTATTATTTTAAGCTCGGTCATAAGTTCATAGTCATTGAAACCCGTTTTTTATTTACATGATGGGATTATTTCTAGATTAAGGATATTTCAATAGACATTTATAGAAATAAAACACTTTGGTTTTATATATGTATTGGTAAAAAGTATATTTAAGGAGGAATTCTTTTAAATGTTTTGGACATATGTTTAAAATTATTAGTAACCTTTAGGGTTTATCTTATCTTTAATGTTGAGGTAATTATGGGTTATAGTTCATCACCATATAAATTCATCACACTTTATTTCTATGAGAAAATATTTATCTATGGGTCCTCTTAACAGAACATACATATAAAAAGTGGTAAGGTTGCATTGGGTACCAAATTAAATTGCATCTTATTGGGATTAAAAGTTTACCTCATAGTTTAGGTGAATTCTTTAGAAAAATCATAATAAAAATTTGAGTTTAAAAACTATGTATTGTCCTTATAAAAATAGTCAATCTGATATAAAAATTAAAAACCTATAGGATATTTTAAGATCTTGTTTTTTGTATTTTAATGGTGGTTAGGATCAAAACCTTCCTCAAGTTGATTTTTCTTACAACAACACCTTTAACTTGATCATTCAAAAGGATCCTTATGAATACCATTATGGAAATAAGTGTAGAACTTCAATTTATTGGAATGAAGTTATAGAAATAAATGTATTGGGACCTAAGTTGGATAATGAGATAGTAGAGAAATTTAGAGTTATTTTGACACACATAAAGATGAAAAAATGTTGATAAAAATGTTATGCTGATAATTGTAGGAATGAAATAGAATTCGAAGTTGGAAAAAAGGTATTGCTATGAATATATCCTCATAAGAATGAATGGAAAACTAATCCATAGGTATTTCAGTCCCTTTTAAATACAAGATCATATAAGGATAGTATATTATCATTTAATGCTTACACCAAACCTCTCTCAATTTTGTGATATGTTAAATTCACCTCTCCTAGGTATTTACATAACTAATCCTTTTTTGGAACCATGTATGATATTTTCTAAATGAAATATGGTTTATGTTTTTGTTAATCCTATAATGGATGATTAGGGAGATTATAAGGAAAGGGGTCATGGAGTTCCAGTTGTAAGCAGTATTAAAGATGGAATGTGAAAAGAAGAAGAAAATTAGAAAATTAAGGGAACCTCATACCTCAAAATCTGGACTGCATACCATGTTCCTGGAATAGTTCGCAGTTGCATACCTAGCAGCGGGAACGGTACATAGAGCAGTGTGCAGAACCAAAAACGATTTGCAATGATAGTTCATAGTAAAGGCTTTCAGTATGCGGAATGATGAAGGTTTGTGGGATTGTTTCAGTTCACGAAATGGGAGCAGTATACGGATGAGGATAATAGTATACAGATGGAGTTCAGTATAGAGTGAATATTTTCCCAAATTGAATATTTGGATAAATCATATTATCAAAATTTAAAGAGTTATGTACCTATATAAGGATCAGTAATTCCTTTCATTAGTGAGTTTTACTAGAGAATAAAATTTCAAGAATAAATCTGGTAATGTCCAAAGTGCTTCGTGGAGGAGAAGATGGTATGTAGAGAGAACCATACACATAAGGAAAATAGTCTGTGGAAGAAAGTGTAGTTCATAGAGGAAGCTCTCACCGTACGTGGCAGAGCAAGGCAGCACATAAAGTAGGGAGGCATGCAGAGTAATGCAGTACACCAAGTAGGGAAGTTCGCAGAGCAGTTGGATGGTACATGGAAATATCATTGGTACACAGAGGATGTGGTTCACAAACTATACCTAGAACACTGTACGTGGAACACCCAAGGAAGACTAAAAATTGAGCAAATTAGTTTGAGAAATTAATTTCTATAACCTATTAGTGTACGGGGAAATAAATTACATATGTGGGTTATTACAGGACTTCAAAAGAGGATCCATTTACTATTGAGGACTTGTTATTTAATGTTAAACCATTGATGTTACATTAAAGTCGAAAAACTGAGTGAAGATTTTTCCAATGTAGTGAGAATGGGGGAGTCAGTAGAAGTGATTCGAGGGACGTAGTGTGCTATCCCTAAAACCTTGTAAATGAAGTGCACCTAGGAAAGAGTGATTGTTCCCAAACTCTTATAATACACAACTTGATATGATTAGTGTTTTTATATACGACTGACACACATTCGGTGTATGCTCCTTGGATGTAGAACCAAGTAAAATTTTATACATCATTTCATTTCATGTGATTGTTTGTTTTCTACTCTTCCACTTCGGACTAGTTTAATAGGTTCCTACCAATGTGGGAACAAGATCCATCCATTTTAAAAGAAAAATTTGACACCCTGATTCACTCCTCCCCTCTCAGGGTGTTCTAGGGTCCTCCATCCATCACATATACTAATGTATGAAGTCATATTTCAAGATCATGATCTTTATTATAATGAACAATAGGTTTAGATTCTTGATTATATAAAGAAACTAATATGAAATAAGATCACTCAACTAGTCATGTTTTTGTGAAGAAAACCACCAAATTAAGGATGCTATGTGGGAATATGAGAATATAATCAGGCATAAGTATCCTTAGTTGTTTGTACCAATGTGACAAACATCAAGGGAGAGATTCATTTGGGGGGTAGATTGTAATACCTCGAGATTTTGGAAAATATTTTTTTTGAATAAATGTAATACTTTTTATATTTTTTGTTAAATGTAATGCCAATTTCATATTTCATTTCATTCAAAACTAAATTTATCTTATGTTACACACAACACTAATTTTATCTTGTGTTACATGCAACACCTAGTTCAAATGATACATGGAAAAATATTAAAATATTATTATTTAATGTGATAATTATTACCTAGTCATTGGAATGGTGGGTATAAATAGGATTAACTAAATTAAAAAATATATATTATTTTCGCATGTATATATATTTCAATATTAATTGGACAATTATTTCTAAACTAAAATAAAAAACAATTTAAAAATAAAGGAAATGTTTTTCTGAAAAACTATTCTGTATATTCACAAATGTGTTTTAAAATAACAAATTAAAAAAATCACTTTTTATGAAATATTTTAATGAAATTTATATATTATATATTCAATAAAAAGGTTAGTATTCAAATTATGTGTTTTCTAGACAAGTGATAAGAATAAATCTAATTTTACACTTACAAACTGTATTTTTATAAAAATCAGTTTTATTGCCATTGCAGACTTATTTTAAAACTAATTTTTGAAACACTTAGAAAAAACAAAATAAATTTTATTATTTAAAATAATCATTTAAAAATTATCATAGGGTAATTTTTTAAAAATTTTATGATAAGATAAATTTTTTTAAAAAAAAGAGAAAATACTTTTTTTATTAAAAAATTTTATTTCTTTTGAAGATTTTGAAAACATCCAAATTGTTTTAATATGGTTTAAAAATAAATATTAGTTCAATTATATATCTATTAAAAAAATTAAGTCATTGGAATAATTTTCATATTTAATTATTTTATAAAATATTTTTAAACAATTGAACATTTTCTCTTTAAAAACCTTCTTTCTCATCGTGTCTATAGGATTAATTTTTAATTAAAATTTCCCACTTCTATGAATGGAGTTTTTAAAAATGGATTCATATTTGGAATAATAATAATTGATATTATCTAATAATATCAAATTAATTTATAACTATAATGAATAATAAAAACAGTTAAAAATTATTTATCACATTTAAAGTAAAAATGGGTTTACCACGGGTTAAACTAAAAATATAAGGGTTAAAAGTTCCCAAAAACAGTCCAATACACGTGAAAGGGAATTACTTATACCATAAATCTTATATTCATTATAATGTTCTATTTTTAATCCTTTTTTAATGAGAAAAAAATGCGTACAACCTTTTCTTCTCAAATATTACAAGTGTTCTACTCACCTAACATATAAAAGGACACTCCTTATTCTCTCCTCCTCATACATTCAAAACTCATTGGTTCATAAGATACCTACCAAATAAATTCCTAAATTATATAATATCATTCTATAACACTTTTTTGTCATAAATCTAACCTAAAAATACTTTTGGTGTAAACCAAAGTAAGTTGTCTGAAGAAGACAAAACGTCCATAATTAGTCATTTTACTTTATTTATTCCTATAAATTCTTAAATTATAGTTAAAATATGCTGATATAATAACTATAGTATCTTCCATATACTTATATTCTATAATGTTGATGGAATAATGTAAATATTTCTTCTCTTGAATCAAATGTGTTATGAAATCATTATTCATGTGTACAGTGTAATATCATCTCGCAAACATATTTTATACGTTTTCTATCACCACATATAATGGATGGATATAATGATGGATTAATTGTTTATATATTTTATTTATGATATTATTATTCTTATGGATTCATGATATCACATATTTCTTCTTAATTTCTATTCATTGTGAATATGATAATTTCATTCATGTGTTCGGAGGACTACTACCTCACAAAGCGATGTGATTCATTCATGATTTACAAGGAAGATAATAAGGATGGGTTTAATAAACATATGTGATACATATGAAATAAAATTTATTCTTCAATGGTAATTTACTATGTATCTTTCTTTCTTTCATTATATCGATAAAATGGTAACATCACTCATGTGTATATACAACTGTACATCGATTCCATTTTCTATCTATAACTTTTATGGATCACTATAAATACATGTATAATGAATATAAATTATATTTATACTAAGGTAAAAATTATTGAGATTATTAAACCATGATCAATTTTATGGATCCCTATATATATATACTTCTCATTTGTAATGTTATATCATGAATATCTTTATTTTATTGATATTTAAAGTATAATTTTATGTTTTTATTCGTTGTTTCTAATGATTTAAAATTTTACTAAAGCGGTAATGGAATTTTCATCTCAAGATTATATCTATGAGATACCTTCCATATTCACTTCTTGTTTTTCATATTTGGTGTATATACTTTACATTGGTTTATTTTTTATTTATTCTAATGAAAACTATATATATTTACATATCCAGTTGATTTTCTCTCATTCATGAGGTTTTTAGTTCCAAATATATCCAAGCGGTAATGGATTTTTGCCTAAACTTTCCTTCTTTGATACATACGTCATGTTATGTACCCATCTTCTTTAATGAGGTGTATATATAGACCCTTTGATGTGTAATATCATGAATTTATTTATTATCATGATATTATAGTTTTCATTTAATTTTATTCCTTCATTATGATTATGACTCAATATTACCAAAGTGTTAAGAGTTTTCTGATATAATCTCATTGTTTATTGAGATTGTTTATGATTATGTTTCCAATAATGAAATATTATTATCCATAAGTCGAAAACTATTAACCTTTATTATCCTATGTTTATGTCATGAAAAAAAATGTCTCTTCATTTTTCTCTCTTTATGTATTCAAGAGTTAAAAATAATATTTCTAAGAAAAAATATCTTGATTTCTTTCTCTGATCAAGAAATCATTTTTCACCAAGACCATGTTTTGTAAAAATGTTTTCCAAAATGTTTTTAATATTATTAAAATTATTAATTAAATAAATTTTTACCCATGTTTAAATTTTATCAATTTTTTTTAAACGAACCTTCATGTAATTTTCAAAGAAATGACCTTAAAGATTTTACTAAAAATGTCAAAGGAATATTTATTTTTATCTTAACAATATGAATGTAATTTACCTCTATAATGATCATTATTTTTAATTAATCTTTCTTTATTATATTTCATGATTATTTTAAAAGAAAAATATTTTTAGAATTTCTTATGTTTTAAAAAGTATCTTATAAATCGAAAAGGATATTACCTTAAAAAATTGTTTTAAATCATTTTTAAATATTACTTTATAAGTTTCAATTATATTTTCCAAAAATATAATTTTCATATTGATTTTTGTTTTAAAAAAAATTTACGAATAGAAAATTTTGTTTTCCTTAAGATTTTTTTTTGAATGATTTTTAAAGTTTCTTTTATAAGTTTAAAAGATTATTTTCGATATAAATGATTTCCAAAAAAATTTAGAAATTACTAGTTTCAAAAATTTATTTTCAAAGAAATGATATTTTCCTCAAGAAATGATTTAAATGATATTTAAAAATTATTCTCCATATAAGATGACATTTTTTTATGTTTCATATGCCTTAATTGGGTTATTATCCAAGTATACCATTCTTATTCTCTCTCTAAATTGTTTTTATATAAGATAGAAAGAATTTTATAAAAAATATTTCTCTTCCATGGTTTACACCATGAGGGAATTCAAAAAAAAACCCAATTCTTTTCATGGGTTACGATATGATGAAATGGTGAAATTATTATGAAACCTATCACTTTTCCATAGTTTATGATATGATTAAATTTTTATGAACCCCATTTCATTTCATGGGTTAAGATATGGTTAATGTATTATGGTCTTTTGGAATTAATATGTATGATTTTAAATTTGTGATTAGTGGGACTTATATCTACCTAAAATGCATTAGGTGAACATTTATATCTCATGACATATATTGGACTAGAATGATAAGTGAACCTAATTTAGTAAAGGACTTTGTTTTTTATGATGTTTTTTGGCGTGAACCTTGACTACTATAATGGATTGGGAAGTGAACCCATTTTACTATGATAGCCTTGGTATGGAGACTTCACTAATGTGTAAATGAGTTTATATTCTTATTTTAGGCCATTATTTTATATCTTGTGACAACATTATCCTCTCATAGATCATGTTCCTTGATCTAATTATGATTCATGTCTTATAAACTACCAATATTTATAACAAAGTATTATGAGATTTTATATGCAGGGTATGATTTTTAAAATTTATGATCAGGTTTTCATACACTTATAGTCATGTTATGTTTATGTATCCCCAATGTTTAACCTTACTAATAATTTGATATCACCCTTTCTTATGTTTCATTTCCCTAGGTTATGGAGAATATTTTTAAGTAGGGTATGTTTATAAAGAGAATTAAAGTGGAATATCATTATGGGATATGTTGAAGATCATTCACCAAATCAGAATATTGATTACCTAGTCTCTAAAGGCACTAAACTATTATGGTCCTCATGTATATCTTTGTGTAATGTATTAAATATTTTTATTTTTTTATGTAATATTTATTTATGAAAATACTAGTTCTCTATAGGGTGCCCAATAATAACTATAAAAAATATACACTGTAACACTAGTTTTTTCCTTAACCTTAAAAACAAAAATTCTTCTGAGGCTTTAAAATTGTTACTAAAATATTCACTAAACTCACTTTGAAATTAATAAAATATAAAAAAACATATTTATATAATTATCCCCTGCAACAATTCTCAAAAATTAGAATTTTCTCTGATTCCACCAACCCATAAGAACATGATTCATTAAAAACTTCCCTCCATTGTGATTTGAATCCCCAATAAGTGTTTGAAAACATCATCTAACTTCTAATACATTAATAGAAATATGATACCACTCCTCGGTCATGATTTTGAAATCTAATTACACCAACCCATGTACTCAATCTGGACAATTGAAATTTGACTAAAATCTCAAATCTATAATACAGGTCAATTAATTCTAAAAGAAACACAAATGATAATTCTACCTTACCATAAAAAACAAAAATGAATTAATATAATGACGCATAATTTTAATATATGTCTTCCTCTAATTAATTCTAATATTTTTTATAGTTGTTCCACAAAAAACATTGAACTAAAATTAAACAATGATATATTTAGATAGTTAAAACCAAGTCATTGAATTAGTAGGTATGAATAGTAATAACTAAATTGTGAAATATATTAATATATATAAATGATATATTTTAAAAATTTACTTAAATCATTGTTTTTTATGAATCAATATTTTTTGTACTGTAATTTTTAAATGATTATTTTAATAAAATATTAAATTTATTTATTAATTATGCCTTGATTAGTGTTTTATATAAATTATGAATAAGAAAAATAAGTATTTCAAAATGTTATTTTCTTATAAAAATAGTTTCTCATCATATTTTATGATTTTATTTAAAATTTAAAATAGAAAATTTTATAAATTTAATTTTAATATTAATTAAATAATTTTTGGATTTCGAATTTTAATATTATTTTAATATGTATTGTTTTAGCATTTTCTAAAAAAGATCATTTTTAGGTGAATAATGAAAAATATTGTTTTTATAAACAACAAGAATTTTTTGAAATTATTTATATATAAGTATTAATTAGAAATTCTTGAATCCTTTTTCTATGAACAATTTTTTATTATATATTGACTTTTTTAATTTAAATTTGTTTCTAAATTTATAAACCCATATTTAACAATTTTGAGTTTAAGATATATATTTTTAAGAAACATTATTTTTAATAATTTTTAGATTTTGTGTTTTAAAATTTATTTTTATCATTTATTTAAGTCAAATATAAGAAAATCACTTCCATTTTTGGAATCATAATGTGAAAATAATCTTTGTATTAGTTTTTTTTATTTTTATAAAATATTTTTTTTCAGTTAATAGGGAAAAAATACAAGTTTTTTCAAAATAGTGACTTTTATTTCTTTAGAAATATATAACCAAGACATAAAATTTCATAACATCTTTTAAATAAAAAAATACGCATTTAAATAAAAATGATATGCATATTAAGTATATAGTTTTAAATTTATAAACCTTTGTTTAACCTTATAAAAAATAATATTCAAATCCTAATAAAAAATTGTTTTTTATATTTTATTAAAAAATATTGGTTAAGATTTAAAATCCACATAACATTTACTTATTTTATTTTAAATCAATTTTTTATGTTAAAATCATAAACATTGTTAATATTTTCCCACACTTAAATTTTAAGCATAATATGTACTTTTTCTAAGAAATAGTTTTTACACATTAAATGTGTTAATACTAAATTGAATTTATAATACTCAAAGAAATATTATTTTATAAAATTATTTCAATATTTGAAATCAGCATGTTAAAATTATTAATTTTAATTTTAATTTTATTCATTAAAATTGGATTCTATGGGTGAAATTGGAGTTAGCACTGTAGGTGTAAATTATGGTAAAAGTTTTTTAAAATAGTGAAATAGGTTAAAAACATGTGTCAACATGTTTTATATTTAATGGTAGAGGGTGGTTATACCTTATATCTTTCCCCACACCATTATTGACCATTTTTTGTGAAATAATCCTTCTATAATGGAGTGATATTATTGAGAAATAATGGTTTTTACAAAAGGTCCCTAATTACTCATAAATAGATACCACCACCTCCCCATTTCTCCACGCATTCAAAATATTCAGATCAACCAAAACATAGCCCTAGTATCTCCTAAACATCATTTAATTGCATTTTAAGCCTTGGACACACTAAAGAACCAAAAATGGATCCTTAAGGGGTACCCAATGGAGAACATCCAAGGGAGAGGAAGTTGAGTTCAAGTGAATAACACTTTCATACATAAAGTTTATGAAGATGAGTATAATATATGAGCAGTCTAGAAATGGGTATATGTAATGACCCAAACCTTTATCAATGAAAATTCCTCTTGATATAATTAAATGTCTTACTATGTAAAATGGTTATATAACATATCCACTTCTTTGGTTGTATGTTTTTGGATTTTAAAATACCACTAAAAATTGTGATCATTGCTAATATAGATGTTGAACAGTTGTCACTTGATTATTATAAATATAAAGCTTTACCAAATCCAATTTACTCAGGAAAAGGAAGAGATAACATCATCCAGTAGAATTTCTCGATACAAATCCCATTTGTCGGAGCTCAGAAAGGAGGTGATGTCATAGATATTCGTTCTTGACCAAGCCAAAGCTGAGCTTCAACACCTTAAGCTTGAATAGAACCACATTTGGTAGAAGTGGAAGTTGATAGAGATTAGCACCTGAGTGATGTTATCCGAGCCACCCCAAGAGTCTGTCAGCATCGCACACCTAACCCTTCAATCTTATGCGAGTGTTATAAGGGGTTTTATAACAAGACGTTAGCACGATGATTATGTGCATTATTTTTGTATAGAGAATATATATTCATTTTATTATTATTACTTTTTAAATAGTTTTTAAAGCACAAATAGTATTTTTAGTTAATATTTAATTAACAAAACTATTTTAATGAATTAATGGATTTTTGTATTAAATATTAATTTAATAAAATATTATTACTAAATTACTTTTTAGTAAATATAAACGATCGTATAATTTTTATGAATACAATTGTGATTTTTATTAAGGTTTGAAAGTTGTTTTATCAAAACCCATAAATTTTTTATAAATGTGGGTTTTTATTTTAAAAGTAAAAAAATCACATATTTATAAAATTATTTAGATAAAATGAATATTATTTTTGGAATCAGGAGTTCAAAATTATCCAATGGTGATTTTTTTATAATTTTCTGAGATAGTAGAATTTTTTGGTAAAAATTAAATACTGTTTAATTATATAATGTGTTTTATGACATCATAATGACCCAATATTGATGTAATAAAATAATTTAAATTATATTTTCGTCCAATATATATTTTACCATTAAAATAATGTTATTTTAGGTTTTTTTATTTATTTTACAAATCCTTAGTGGACCCTCCAAGACTTATAAAACATTTTAACTTTTTAAATTCATTTCCTTGATAGTGTGACTCACCTCCACATAATAAAACCTAATGTTTTAAGAAGTTTAAAAATTTTCCTTATAAAATAATTTTTTCCACTCCCCTTGGGCAGAAACCACGGTTTGGTTTATGGTTTTGATTAGTTTAATGTGTGCTTCCCAAAACCTAAATAATAAATAATTCTCTCTCCTTTCTTATATAAACCCACCCAATATCCCACTTTATCTTCACTGAAATCCATTATAGTTCGTCAAAACATTTCCCTAAACTCTCTATAATCCTCCCAAGTCAACCCAATCTCCCAATAATCCTCTCTCAATCCCCTCCCAAGCCTTTGGGATCACACTTCTAAGTAAGGGATTTCTTTATTTCTCATTTTTTCCAAGTTTCTTAATGTTGTTATACACTTTTAGTTTAAATTGAATGTGTTGGGGTATGATTTCTCACCACCCCTATACTTCCCTCTTAATGTTTGAAAGAATATAGACCCCTTTCTCTCTTATTAATTCCTCCCATGTACACCTGTTACCATGCTGAAATTCCGAAAGGAATTTCTCTCTTCTCATTTACATTCAAGAAATTATTTAGTATTATGAATCTAAATTCCATTAAATATGTTGGGACATGTATATATATGACCTTATTACTGTAAATTTCATGTACATATGATGATACACCCCTTTTATCTCTCATCAACCATTTTATGAATTCTAATGTCATGCCGTTGTGATGCAGAAATTACACCGCGATTTTCCAAGACAAAGTCATTGTGTAAGGAATTCCATTCCCATTTCTTTATCAAGGGTATTCATCTTTATGAATATTTAAAAATTGATTATAGATTTTCATGTGAGAATTCTAAATTTCTTTATAATGGAATAAATTATGATGTTTAACGAAACCATTTTATATGATCCATGTGGCACACTTATGCATGAAATGAAATGATTAAGAAGGGTGTGCCCTGATAGCACTCCACTGCGTTGGGTAAAGATTATTATCATGATACTTCAATTGAAATTAGTGTTTACTCATGATAATTCAAGTTAAATTAGGGTTTACTCATGATCCTTGTGCAATGATCCTTGGATCATGCTAAAATTATTTTAAATGTTTTTTCCACATTTCCATGTTATGATCATGACTTTATGTTCATGTTTCTCTTATGCTCCATTAATATGAATATTACATACCATGTATTTTATACTTCATGTTATTACTTTTTACTCCCTTAATGGGATTTATAGCTCACCCTTTTATTTTTCATTTCCTCTGGTTATCCCATGCAAGGCTATGTATGAAGGAATGATGTGGTCATGTAAAAGATGTTTTCAATAAGATGTTATGTTTTATGTTTTAAGTTTTTTGTTAGGTCCACTAGGCTGGATACCCTGAGAGGGGGGGTGAATCAGGGTATGGCTAATTAAAAATTAATTCCCGTTCTGATCTTGTTTCGATGTTAAGAAAAACACTCTTCTCTCTTTTTCCTGCTGCACGATATAAACAGAAAGTAAAGCAAGCACAGGACACCGCAATTTTACTTGGTTCACCGCTAAGGGCTACGTCCAAGGAGCATACGCCGACAGGTTTCCGGTCGTACCAAATTCCACTAATCTTCACCAGTTGTGGATTACAAGGTTCGGGCTAGATCACTTCTATGCCCAGGCTCACTGCCTTTACAATGTTTAGGGTCAGCTCACTGCTTTCCCAAGGGTCACTCCCTGTCTTTCTCTCTCTGGCTCACTGCCGGTGGAGAGGATCACCTTCTTCCTCTTCCTAAGCTCACTTCTCTTGGAAGTAATCCACTCACAGTTTATATACCTGTAGGTCTCTTCATTTTCATGAAGGAATGCATCTTCCTCTGTATGTAGATGCTCTGTTGAAGTCCAACTTTCACCCGCAGATTAATCTCACTTTTCACCGGATGTACCGGGAAACCTCAATTTTTACGCGCAACCCTTACGGTGTGTTGCGCGCAATTTCTATGATTTGCGCGAAATTCCTTTTTCGCGCAACCTCCAAATATTACGCGCAGCCTGGAAACTGCCTTGCGCGCAATTCACTGCCTTTTGCGCGATATCCACTTTTCGCACAACCTTCCTTTTACGCGCCAACACCAACTTTCTGCGCAACCTTAGCTTTTCGCGCAACAGCTGACTTTACGCGCAAACTTTAAGTTTACGGGCAACACCCTTTCTAACTTCAATTTCGCGCACCAGAGCTCGGGTATTTTCGATGTCTTGAACTCTGCTGAATGGAGGAGGGTCACTTTATATTTATAGGCAAAATCGACCCCGCGCGAAAAACCCTCCTTGAGCGCGTAATCCGCTTTGATCACGAAATACAAATCTTCCGCGCACAACCATTTTCCGCGCACTGCTCCATAATTTCGCGCACCTCATGCCTTTGCCATTTTCCGAGCTTCGGACCTTGAAACATCTTTTGCGTGAAATACTTCATCCACTATTTCGCGCGCCACTTCAATTTTTCGTGCACGCCTCCAAAATTTCGCGCGCCTCATGCCTTTACCAATTTTCAAGCTTTCGGCCTTGAAACATCTTTTGCGTGAAATACAATTTCGCGCAACCCGCTGTTTTGCGCGCCACACTTCAAGATTTCGCGCAACCCGCTAATTTTGCGCGCCACGCTTAATTTTTCTGCGCACCTCTTTCATTTATCTCTCCTCAACCTTTGCCAAAAACATATCACTCCATTTTCCATTGGCGATTTTCAGGCCCATAAATTTGGCAAACACTGGAAAACGGCGCCACCTTGTATCTGCTCTTTTTGTACCGCCTCCAGATCATCCATTCCTTTGTCAAGGTTCTTCAATCAATCATGGATTGTTGAAAGCATTGAAAGAATCCCTTGAACCCGACAAATCACCACTTAAACCCCCTTTGTCAACACACTCATTCACCATGGTTTGCTTTGTCAACAAACACAACATAGATGTCTTCTTTGTCAACAAACACAATCACCTCAAAAATGCTTCAATGATACCTTGAGGGATTTTTTCCCAACATTTTTATATAATGTTGCTAATTCCAAAATACACTAGAACTCTCAATAATATATTTTGTATCAAGTGATGGTTTTATGTAATAAATTATGTCTATGTGTGAATTAAATAGAAGGGTTATTATAGTATAGGAGAGTTCGGTCATGGAGAAATTTTCACAAGTATTTTGGAATAAGTTTTCTCTATAACTAGTCCTTAAAGACATAAAACCTTCCATTATTAGGACTGTGATATTTTTATATGATATTTAATTTATAAATTATGGAAATGATATAAAATTTATGATATTCTTAGCTTGAGTAGATATAATTAAGCACATGAGCCTCAGCCCGGTTGGTGAGGACTCTTAAGTATATCCAGGCGACCCAGGATCAAATCCAAGAGGAGGCACAATTTTCGAGTACTATATTAGTACTGTAGTAGCACTGTAGTAGGTACTGTAGCAGGTAATGTAGCAGTTATTTTATAGTATTATAGAAGGTACTGTGATGTACTGTAGTAGGTACTATAACGGGAACTATATCAGGCACTATTTGGAACTGTAGGAGCCGAGAATTTACCCTTGTTTGGGCCTTCGGGCCACCGATTTGGTCCCTGAGTCCTTTAAGGCCTTTGGGCAACCCAAGACATTGGGCCAGTAAGGCCTTCAGGCCACCTCAAAGCCTTAGGGACACCTTAAGTGTAAATTAAAACTAGACAAACTACAAGGAACAAAGCTCTATCAGAAAGATGATCGAAGAGATTTCACCATAGAAGAAGCTACACTGATTGCAAGAATGATAGGGTATGGCTCCTGCCATGGGGACAATCCTGTGCATGTACGGTACAGCCTAGCTGAACAGCCATGCGAAGGTAGAGAGATTATTCCATGATGAAGATGCTGGGGAGGAGCAGTTCCAAGTAGTTAGTCTAGGTTGTATGTAATGTTTTAATCCTACAGGAAATGAATTCCTCTAAGGCCTACGGGCCATGTAATACTTACGCCTATGGGACTTGTAAGGGTTCCACTTCACCCCTTGAAAGGTGTATTATAAAAAATCAATAAAAAATGAAGGTCTTCGGGTTATTGGATGGATGTTAGCTATAATTAAATTGGTTGGTCTATTAATGCCAAAATTATATCAAAATATTTATATTTCTCCAATTCATTCCCCAACATATCCTATAATCATGTTGTTTTAACACTATAATTCATCTCCAATTCACTCCAATATACTCACCTGAATCTAATATTAGTTCAAGGTATGATCCCCTAAGAAATAATCCAAATATTATATCCCATCACCACTCTCTCTGTCTCTTAGATCACCAATATGCCTCTAATCTATTCCCCCCTTTAGACTATAAATGATAATCTTCATTGAGTAAGTTTTCAAAGGCCATATGAATACCGCATATGAATTCCAATCTAAAATATACTAAGGCAATAGATGAAATTTTTCAACCCACATCTTATCCTCTATAGGGATGTATTTATCATTCAAATATGGATCAAACTAAACACATGAACTATATTACTTCAAAAATCTCTCTAAACACTGGTTCATTTTATAAAGTGATCAATAGGATGATTCCCAGTATAATATTATCCACACCGCTATTATTAAAATTAAAATAACCAATTATCAAACCCCATATCCAGCTAGTTACTAAATGTACAGCTCCAATTCAATATTTTTTATTTCTTAATAATATATATTTTAACTATGTTGAGAGGGAACCCATACATAACCTGGAGGCCTATAAGATATAATAATATGTTATAAAGATTCATAGTAACAAAAACTCGTACATCATTATTTTACCTAATTATAATGGAATAGACCCACCCTATCAACTCTTCATGTCTGCCCCACCCTTGAGGCCATCTGTATTGCTACACTTTCTAATGGAATGTCTTCGATATCCCTTCATAAATCCTAGGTCTTATTAACTCCCCCTGTTTATTCATACTACTCTGATTCATCAGGCTAGGGTTTCACCATTAAGGTGGACCCAATATACTTCATGCCTAAGAGGCCATGTTGCCCAAATACGTTTGATATTTTGGAGTCCCTATGGCCTAATGGCCCAATTTTAAAATGAAGGCCCTATAGAATGATGTTTATTGATGACATGAAGGCCCTATATCCCATAATCCTAATTCTATGTCCCAAATGAACAATTTGGGTGAATATTTCCACTCATAATGTATATCTAAAATAATTTCTACATTACTATTATAGTAACTTATGAAGTAATCCCCAACTCAGATTTGAACTTGATTATTTGTTGTATGATGGCGGGGTGTTTACTACTTTTGAACCATCCCAACTACATTTATGAATGTACATAATAGATAAAAATCACCCTTTTTTATAGGTATGAACACTGATACTCAAACCCAATATCGATATATTTCTCCAACATTCCATCCATAACATTAAAATATTTTTCTTTCATGAGATACCGACCGAGAAATGATCAATGGTGTGTTGCCTACCATATGATTGATCTTATCTCAACTCCATGAGCATCAACTTGCTGCGATTTCATCAATTCCCTAGAACTATTTCTATAATTCATGCTTATTCTTTAATAAAAGGCCAAATCCCTATCATATAAAAGGTTCTAAATAAATCACAACACTTTAGAATATTGTTAATTGACACATCAGTATTCTTCCTCTATAATACACAAATCTTATAAAGAGTCATTATAAATAATAATTTTATAGTTGTGACTAGGAACCCCTCACCATTTTGGCAATGATGGACCAATTTGAGTGTCTCCATGAACCACATTTTTTATTTTATTTCTTGGATAATTAAAAATATTATTATTATTATTATTTAATAAAAAGTTGGTGTTGATTTAATTGTTCACTAATTGTTTAATTATTATTAATTTATTCTTATTATTATTTATATTTATTTTTGGTTATATTTTATGAAAAAATTATTTTAAGAAGTTTTAATTTACCCATATGAGTCTTGTATTAATTATTCTTTACCCTTTCACATGTTTTTTCAAATATGTTGTTACCTATATGTGGGCATCGAGTACCCTTATGTAGCTTTATTTTATCCTTAAGAATCCTTGAAAAATATCTCTTTACCTTTATGTGAATTTCAAAAAATTATTTTACAAATTTTTATCATTTTAGAATTGTATCATACCCTTACACAGTGTTTGTACATTATTTTGTACCTTTATGCAATTGATATAACTTTCTTATCACATTTACACACCTATATAACTCACCCATTTTTAATGTATATAAAATATGAGTTTCCCTTATGCCACATGTTAAAATTAGATTCTATCATTATGTATTGTTTTTTAAATTTATTTTTACTTTTATACATGAACGTATAATAATCTTTGCATAGGTTTGGAAAACATGAATTTTCAGGTTTCTCTTTTTACATTTTTTTCCTTGATATTTTGATTTTTTGAATGTTTATAATAAGTATTTAAATTGTTTTAATGATTCTATAAATTCTTATTAATCATATATAATTGATAGGTGAGGATTTTCCATGGATCCCGGATCAATTAAATTCTTATTTTTCCTATGACCGTATTATAGCGGCATAACCTAGGTTTGATATCATGGAGGCCACTAAAGACATTGAATTTTCTATTATCACTATTATAAATCTGACTAATACAAAACTAAATAAAATAATATAAATTTAGGGTTTTAAATATAAATGAAATATAAAAAAACTAGATATATAAATAAATGAAATGAAACAAATAATGTGTTAAAATAAATAAATAATATAATTTTATTTATAGGTTATGATGATTGATATAATTATACAAAAATAATATCAACATTAAACTCAATGTAGTGATCGAGAACCGTCACACTACATACTCTCATTTGAAATGTGATTACCCTACACAGATACTTTTTCAACTAATAAATCCTCTTTTGAATGTCAGTTAGGTGACCTCTTCCCTAACCATCACTAATCATGTCATGATCCACTGTATGCATGACACAAATAGTAAAGTAAATGAAAATTATGAATTAGTAGAAGAATTCAAATGATATAGAAGATAGGGCGACCTCTCAATTTAATCAATTTAACCATCAAGAAAACTACCAAAAATGAATAATTATAAGAAATTTAAGTACATGAAACTAAATTAAATCAATATTTCTCCCTCGAATAAACTTCGAGTCTAGTACTTTATCTTTAGTGGAGTTTAAAAGTGAACATAGTTGGATAAACACGTAAATATAAAAATGAAAGAAAAAAGATATGAAGAGTAAAAAATATATGAAAAGTATAATACTATTACATAAAATAATTTCCTAAAAATCTATTAAAAATTGAAAATAAAGGTTACCCCCAAGTTTTCAACCCCTTCAAAAGGGGTTGAAGTACAAATTTATAGGGAGAGGGTGGCTCATTCTAACTCTTGAATTTTTATATGAGTGTTTTTGCATGTTTGGCCTCTTAAAATATTGAACTTGAAAACTTAAAAGTTTTTTGGTTCTATATTCTAAATTCATACATGAAATTTTATCTTTTTTGGAAAATAACGGAAGTAGTTATGATTTCTTTACTCTTTAAATTTATTTTTTACATGTGACTATTACTAATCCAAAACTCTACATTACCATGTCGTTGTGAACTTAAAAGAGGATGAATAAGGTTATTACACAATTATTAATGATTTTTCTCTATAGTTTATCTATCTCCATTTATAATTTTAGATTAATTGGTCTTTCCAAATGTAATATATATAGATCCATCTCTAAAATTATATATATACATGCATAGATTTCAATGTCTGGATAGTGAGGTAGTTTTGGAGTGCAGAATAATGGATCTAGCTTTGGTTCTATAGGAATAAAATGAATACCAACATGTATAAAATCCTAAATAAATAATTTCTTAGTTTAAATTAGTGTAGAAATGGTTATTGATTAAATAAAAATTAAAATTAAAATAGCTAAAATCCAATATTATTCCATTTTTTCAATTAAGCTCAAAATACTTATAAAAAATAAAAATGTGATAGTTTACCATAAAATAACACTATGGTGGGATTATAAACATTGAATTATAGTATAAAATGTAATAAAATATGAGATTCATCACTCCTCCACACTTAAATGTTACACTCATGGGAAATCATCTAATACCAAGCTCAAAAAAACTTCCAAAACTATAAATGACAACACAACTCAGTAAGCATATCAAATAAGATTTCATGCCAACTACATGGATAATAATTCCCTAACACATAAAAATAAAAAAAAACCATTCAGTATTAAGTAAATACTCATGTGCATTTTGTGCCTACCTCCCCATAAAAATACCTCCCTCTTGATTCAAGTATTTTCTTTTGGATTTTTCTTCAATGTTAAGAACATGTGTGATCTTCATAATATTGTTATCATCCTACTATATTCACTTTATAGAGTCACAACTGTATCACTAATGAGGTCACATAAAAACACCTATTAATATCCTTATGAATTTTATAGTTCTAATATCAATATAATTTCCAAATTTATACCCTCTTTTCACCATTTTTAGCATTGTTTCAACTTAAATTTATATCTGTAATTTCTCTTTAGAATCAGGTTTTTTAGGAAAAAGGGAGACATGTTTAGATTTTCAAATATTAGTGAACTCCCCACCCAATATTTTAATTATATTTGGGATTCCCATCTATAATTAAAAAATTAATTTTCATCCACAAAAGAATAAATAAATATGGAAATACTTTCAATTAAACTCAAACAATTTCATCAAATCGGAAAAATACATCCCATATTCTCCCTCCCATACACTTGAGTTCAACAATAGTCATGAATTTAACTTCTAGAGTAGGTAGGAAATGAAAAAATATCTTCTAAAGTGGCTTCTTATTAATTTATTTCATGGATTATGTGGGATTAATGAATTTTATATGAAATGGTAGGCCAAAATTAGATTCAAATGCAAAAGAAAATTCAAGGTGTTGCCTCAATATACTTAAAACATTCTATGAACTCTAAAATTTATGAAAAACAGAAAAAAAAATCATTTTTTGGATCACACAACATATATCAATAATCTAAAAAAATTAAATTTAAATAATATGCCAAAATGGTTAAAAAAAACCTATTTGGTTTGGAAAGACATTCAATTGGGTATACCTCAGTAAATATGAGTTTTATAATCAATTATACTTCATCAAATGAAAAGATTATAGATTATAAAAAAAATAACTCAATAAATAATTTAATTAAATAAATACTAAAATAAATAAATTTTATAAAAATACCAAGTTGATTTTAATTTTCAAAGCATCGATTCAACTCAATAATTTGAAAAACACACCAAAACTTAAAAGAAAAAACAAGGGAAATTAAAAAACACATGAAAGAATAAATGGAAGTCCAAAAAATAAATTGAAATCCCCTGCACTTATTCCATTTAATACCATATTTTTAATTCAAATTAAATCAATAATTATTATCATGCATGATTTTAAATGGATAGAAAATAAAATAAATAAAAGGAAAGTCACAACCTAGTTTATTTTTAAGTAAAATCCTAGATTTTACCTCTAAACTGCTAGAAATTTAAACCTAATATAAATAAATTAATAAATATGAGAAAAATATTTAAAAATGAATATATACAGGGAATAAAACTGATATTTATTGGTTTTACCCCAATATATGAGCTAGGTTTTTATTTCCCCTAGTAAGAAAGTACCAGTGATTTAACCACAATCTAAAGGTGGATGGGGTTTCTTTGTCATAAATCAACAAATATTATTTTGTATAGTAATATTCAAATTAAAATTTTCATGGGGGAACCCATATATATTACATTATCTCACACACATTTTCTATATTGTACATCTTGGATGATGCGAGATAGAGGAATAATGGGTCCTCTTTTTCTTCAAACACAACTTTTCTGGCCTTTTTGTTATTTTCTTCTAGGGCCTATATAGGGGAATATGTTACATCCATAAGTTTATTAACGGGAAATTAAATTAAAATTTTATTTTAAATGTAATTAAACCTAGTATAATTAATAAATAAACATTTCATTTCATTTAAGGTAGATTTATTTTTTATCTCTTCAAGAAAGACCACTAGGAATTCAATATCAGTAGGGTCTTCTTATTTATCTTCATCCATAAAAATAGATAGGTATATAGAAGATGATTTATCATTTTAAAATATGTAATAATAACTTTAGTTTATGTATTTAACAAAATATAATGAATTTTCTTAAAAATCATATTGTGCTCCCACAGTTGTATCAGCTGGAATGAAATATTCAGGAACCTCTTCAAGCAATAGACAAGGATAGACAATAGTATAATCATGTTGAATCTTCAAGTATACTTTAGGTTATTAAAATTAATATGTCGGTATAATAGGAATTTCATTCTCATTATCATTTATTTATTTTCATTCTATCCATAGAACATTAAATTCTTCAACTTTGATGTTCAGTGATTCTACCAACTTGATTGCTTTGTAGAGAATTTTGAAATTATCTTGAATGATCATGGAATATTGTTCCATTGAATATTCTATATATATTCACATCTAGAAAATTTTTTATTGGAACTATCATATTAAAATTATATTAAATAATCCATGACCCAAGGAAATAAATATATGTATTGAAGCTCTTTTATTTATATTTTTATTTGATTTTAATGTTTTTTGTTCATTATGAAAAATAGTATGTGTAAACACTTATCCGCTTAGAAAATGGCACCAAATTGATATTTATGGATTTCCAATGGATTATATATCAATTAAATAATTATTTTTCTAATATTTTACAGTAGTGTCACAACTTATTATTGATCTCGTGGAGGCCTCTTAGATGAACTAAATTTTATTTTATCACTATTTTAAAACTAAATAATATAAAACTAAATTAAATAATGTAAATGTGGGGTTTGAAAGATAAATGAAATATAAAATAATATATCCATAAATATTTTAAATGAAATAAATAATGAGTTAAAATAAATAAATAAGAGAATTTATCTTGGGAGGTTACGATTATCGGTATCATTGTTCAAAAATAATCTCAATATTCAACATAATGTAGTGATCGAGAACTGTCACACTACAACCAATATTTTGAAATGTGATTATACAATACCGGTACCTATGTATTTTGGTAAATCATATTTTGATCAATAGTTATAAGACCTATTATTTGCCTATCATTACTCATTCCATACTCCACAATACGTATGACACAAATAATAAAGGGAAAGAAAATGATAAATGAAAGGAAGAATTCAAACAATATAGAAACTTCGGGGCCCACTCACCTTAATTAATTTAACCATAACTAAGATTACTATAATTGAATAATGGTAATAAATTTATGTAAATTATACTCAAATAAATAAACATTACCACCCTCAAACAACCTTCGATGTTAGTTATTTATTTTTAGTGGAGTTGAAACGAGAAAATAGTGGGAGAAACACATAAATATAAAAATAAAACAATTAAGATATGAAGAATAAAAAATATATTAAAAGTATAATAATATTAAATAAAAAATTTCCTATAAATATACTAAAAATTGAAAAAAAAGGTTTCCCCCATGTTTTTAATCCCATAAAAATGAGGTGAAATAAAAATTTATAGGGTGAGTGTGGCTCATTTTCCCTCCATATTTTTCATTTGAATGTTGGCACATATTAGACCCCTTAAATGACTAAATTTAGAGATTTTTCCTTATTAAAAGTTTATTGGATATTTATTTCACTTTAATACCATAAATTTATTATTTATTCGACCAAAATTTAAAGAGTTGTGTTTGTCTAATTCTGAAACTTTATTTTGGCCATGTGATTGTTCATAAACCAAAGCTTCACATTACCATATGATTATGACATCTAAGAATATTGATTCATGTGGGAAAATTTATGAAAGTTTTTACACATACATGTATAGAAGAATAAAAAATCAATTTCTCAATTTTACTAATTTTAGAAAAAATTATGGCTGAAATAAATAAGAAAATTAAAACAGTTAAAACACAAAATTATGCCATTTTTAACTAAACTCAAAATAATTATAAAACATGAAAAATAGAAAAATTTCCATAAAATAAAACTATTTTGGGACTCTAAACATTTAATTATAGTATAAAATGTATGAAAATATTATCTTTATAAAAAATCTATGAAAAGTATTTTTAGAGTGTTTTAAACTGATTTATATAAAGATTAATTTTGTTCTTATTTTCATTCATATGTATATAGCATAAAACATAGAAAGTTAAATTCTAATATTTTTTTGTTTATTTATTTTATTTTTAATTTTTTTAAAATTATATTCCATTTTAAAAAACTTATTCAAAAAAAATTATATTTTTTAATGTAGTATCTTTAAGAGTGACATTATCGCATGTATATTTTTTGGAATGAAACTTGAAATTTAAATTTATTATTTTTTATAAAAAAATTATATGAGATATTTTCTAATCCATATAAAATACTATTATTGAGATTATTTTAATTCTTTAATTATTTATTTCAAACTGGTATAATTTACTTAAATTGTTTAAAATTTTAAATAATAGTATTATTGGTAATTAATTTCTCTCCCTCCACTTGATGATTCTGGATTATTATTATTATAATTAATTTGAATTGATTAAGGAATTATATGGTTTTGTTGAGTAATTATTATTTAAATTAATTGAGTCGTGTATGGAAATAATGATGGTGGATATATATGATTTTTAAATTAAACTATAATATGATAAAAGAAAAGGAGAACATCCACAACATTATCTTTACATCCTAATTAAGTATTGTAAGAAAAATTCAAATGAAGGAAGCTTCGTCATTATTAATATTTTTCTAAGTAACATTGTTGTATCAATCACACTTCATCATTAAAGTTCATTTCAAGGGGAAATAATATTTTTTTCTACATCATCATATATATCTACAACTCTTAGATGGTTATTTATTTGTATAATTTTTTCTATACTGGGTGGAGTTGTATGCACATAAAATTTTGACAAAATAGGTTATATTACATATAAATATTATTCATTGCATATGATCACTTAACCAAAAATTATCACATATAGGTTAGGGATTCCACTTATATAAAATCAATGGTCTTCTTCTCCCCCAGAAATGGCAAGTTAGGTTTGGTGTTTCCCCTTGTAAAAGTCCGGGGTTTTTGGATTGTATCTATTGTAAAATTTTATCTCTATTATATTGGTTTTCATACTCCACATTTTGGGGTGTAAAATTTATAGTAGTCTCATTTATATATAAGATACTAAAAATTTCCTTGTGTTTATATCTATATTTTTTCAACATTCACTCTTTACACATCCATTATTGTTAATCATTTAATAAATAATTGTTTAATATTTTTAAAGAACCAAATTCTGTAATTATTTTTAATAACTCTGATAATTTTTAATAAGAGACAATTACCCACCCCCCCCACCTATGTCTTCTTCTCATAAATCATATTCCAGAACTTAGGCTTAGTATCAAATCATATCCCTTTTGTATTTTTGTTGTTTTACTTTATATCTAATACCAAACATTGGGTATCAGTGCATTGCGCTTATTTGGGTAATTTTTATTTTATACCCCCTGTTTTTTATCTAACTAATATAATATTCTTTAAAAATACTAAGGTAATGATCTTTTTCTTATGTAAATTCAAGAGATCAAAATTTTTAACCCCTTAATGCCTATGAATTTCAATGGAAGTGGCTATTTTTAATGGAGAGATCAAATGGAGGTATTTTTTATTAATATTGGAACTAAATTTTCAAATATCATGGATAGAACTTATAAAATACCTAAGGTTAAATTTAAAACATTACCCTAAAATGATGCTTTAAAAAATGTATTGGATTACAAAGTTATGAATTATCATTATTTAACTCTTAGTAAAAGTGTTTATAGTCATATATCTTCCTGTAAAATAGCTTTTTAGATTTTGAGGGCTTTAAAATTATTTCATCAAAAAATAAAATTGTAGATAACTAATATTTTCACTCATAGGGATGATTTTCTAGAATTTAGATTGTTCGGCCATGAAATTTTCAATAAAATGTACAAAAGATTCACAAATATTGTTGACAACATGGTTTTACTTGGTGAAACTATGAAGAATGAAGTATTTATTGAAATAATACATCTATACTTACCAAATAAGCTTAATTAAAAGAAACTACTTATTGAAGAAGGAAAATATTTTACAAAACTATTTGTATGATATGATTGGATCTCTATATCAATATGGGGTTGAATTAAAGAACAATGAGATTTATTCTACTGACAAAAGGAAGAGAGTTTATTTTAAACATTAATATGTTAATGCTAATTATTCTAGTGATTCATCAAATTATTCTATTTTAAAGATGGATGTTGATCTATGTAATGTTACCTAGTTAATTTGGGGACTCATAAAGAAAAATAAAGTCACCAAAAAGGGTAAAGGTAAAATAAAAAGATATAATTATAATTTCAAAATAAAATGATTTAAAGGTTGATCTATTATTATTTGATATGAATATAGAAAAATTGGCCATACCAAATATGAATGTTTATGATTTAATGATCAAGGAGAAAATGAAAAGAATGAATAAAGGAAAAGGAAAGATGCAATGTATTATGATTGGGTTTTCTCTCACAAGTCAAACTCATGTAAAGAGTCTTGAACTAACAATTAGACTGGTAACCTTTCTTTGATTATAAAATATTCTTATAAAATATATTTCATCGATGATTTGTTATATCCTACTTCTTTTTTTATTACATTATCAATTAAGGTTAGCAGAAAATATAATTTTATTATGATTCTCAATCCAATTCTAGATTTTATTGTGATAAAGAAAAATTTAAATAATTATGTTTATTAAATGATTAATTTCAAAAGGAAATGAAATTTTTTAAAAAATATATATATATAAAATTTGACTAAGTATTTTAAGAATGATACTAGAAAAAATAAAATAACTTTTTGGAAAATGGAAAGTAAAAAAATTGAGAACTTGATAAAGAGAAAGAGAAAATTAAATTTATGATTTTTTTAAAAATGGGAATAGGAGAGTCAATGTTTGATAAATTATGATTCTAGTACTATAGATAAATTGGTTGATTATTATGAAATTATTCAAAGGGAAATATGAATCTCAAGGATAAAGTTTTTTGTTCAAAGGAATTGTTCTATAAATTTACTGATGGAAGTAAATCTTTGGATGAATTGAAGAGATAAAAATCCATAAATATAAAAAGAATAGATATATTTTGGTTTGGATGGTAGGTTACCTCAAATACATAAGAATAGAATTTTAAAAGGTAAAATATGGTAACTCATATCTTACTTGATTTAGATGTTGATTATTTAGACATTAGTTTTATGATTGATCATTACAATTTATTCAATCAAATGGACATATTACAGCCTATATCTCAATATATGATTTTAAAGATAATAATACTAACCCTTATATAGTATGGGTTCCTAAATTAACCCCTTTAAATTCTATTGGACCAAAAATCATCTCTATTCCATAATAAGTATTTTTATTATTTTATGTCTAGTATACATATTCATATTTTTTTATCATATGCTATGTTTTTATGTACATTAATATTTATTTCATTTTCACCAATGAGAATTTATTATCTTTTCTATATTTTTGTTTACTGGAATATACTAACAGTTGTTTATTTTTAATTCATTACATGTATTTTATAATTTCATGAATATCATATTTTTATTTACAGATCCCATTATAGAATTTTTATACTATATTTTTTATAAGAATTAATTTAAAGGGAGCTGTCTATTTTTTATTATATATTTATTTAATTTAAGGGGAATTTATTCATATCATGAAAATTTTTATTTTTATTTTTGGGGAGAAAATTTGTATTCAAAATTCATAATTTTTAATTATTTGTTTCAAAAATGGGGAGAAAATGTTTTCACATGTTAAAATTTTTTTATCAATTCCAAAAGAGTAGAGGAATATTTGATATTGATATTTTGTTTTTAATTATCAAAAATAGGGATAACTTTATAGTTGATCCTTAACCCACTCTATTTATTTATTTTGTTTTGATAATTATAAATATTTTTATTTTTATTTTTTGAATAACGTGTTGTTGTTGATTTAATTTTTATTTAATAATTTTATTATCATTATTTTTATCTTATTATTCTTTATAAATATATTTTGTTATATTTTGGGAAAATTTAATTTTATAAAGCTTGTGTTACCCTTATGTAAAATTTAATAATTATTATTTATTCTTATTCTTGTTTTTGAAAACCATTAATACCCTTATGTGGGAATAGATTACCCTTACACCAATTTTTTTACCCTTATATATCCTTTATAAATTTCCATTTAAATTTATAAAAGCTTTAGAAAATCAAATTAACCTCATGTATCCTTTTGAAACAGATGTTTACCTTTACATAGTGTATATAAATTCTATTTTACCTTTATGAATAATTTAATTTACCCTTACACAATATATATATCCTTCTTGAAACCCTTAAAAACCTATTTAACTTACCCTTACATGGTTCCAATACAATATGTGTTACACTTAAGCAGTATGTTAAAATTAAATTATAACATTATGTATTTTTTATGAATTTATTTTCAACTTTATGCATGTATAATAACCTTTATTTAGATATAAAAACTATAATTTTTATTTTTCTCTATTTTTAGATTTTTTTTTGATATTATAATTTTATATAAGTTTATAATACGTTCAAACATTATTTTGATAATTCTATAAATTATTATTAATCATATAGAATCTCTTTGAAGTGTTTTTAGAGTGTTTTTACTAATTTATATGAAGATTAATTATACACTTCTTTTCATGCATGTGTATAAAGGATGAATCTCAAAAAAATGAATATATTATTTTCAGTTTATTTTTATATTTTTAATGTTTATAAATTTATATTAAGTGTTAAAAAACTCATTCAAACCTATTTTATAGTTTTTAATATAGAATATTTAAGATTGAAATTATTACATATATATTTTTTGGAAAAAATTCGAAATTCAAATTTAGAATTTTTTAGAAGGAAACATTGTGTAAGATTTTTGTGGTCTCTTTGGCCTATTATTATAGAGATTATTTGAACTCTTTAATGAGTGATTTAATCTGGTTTTATTTTTTCATATTTTTTTGAATTTTAAATGATAATATTATCGATAATTTATTTCACTCTCTATCCTTGATAATTTAGGATTATTATTATTATTTTGAATTTTAATTTATTAATAAATTACATTGTTGTGTTAAGATGTTATTATTTAATTATATCAAGGAATGCATGAAAATAATGATGGTAGAGATATGCCACTATGGACTTACACTATGATGAGATAAAAGAGAATGATAACTTTCACTATATGAACATTACATCCTATTAAAGTATTGTAAGAAACATTCCAAAGTGATCAGATTCATAATTATTCATTGATTTATAAAGTAAATTGATGCAATGATCAGAATTCATCATTAAAATCTATTTGAAGGGCCCATAAGAACTATTCTATGCCATTATATATATCTACAACTCTCTAAGGATTCTTTTTGTTTCTTTCGACTAGGTAATGTCATATCTAAATAATATTTTCACACAATAGGTTATATCACCTATAAAATGTACTCTTTGTTTGCAATCACTTGAGTAAAAGGTATAACACATTGTTTGGGGATTCTCCTTGTAGATAATCATGGGTTTTTTTATACCCACAAAGGTTTAGAGATGTTCCTATATAATAGTCCTATGTTTTGAATTTGTACCTGTTGTAAATGTATCTACCAATTATAGTGGGTATCATAATCCATTGGTTGGGGTTCGAATATTAGATAAGGATCATTTAGATATAAAATACTATATAATTTATTAAAATTCATCTCTTTATTTTTTTCAAAAATTAATTATCCACATATCCACTATTCTTATTCATTTAATCACAATTCAAACATGTTATTTTGTTAACTACATTAATGTCTCATGAAACATTTTAAAATTTGTAAGATAATGGGTTTTATACATGGTAATTATATTTTTATTTTCAATATAAATACTTTTTTATGTCCTAATTTGAGTACAATTTGAGGTCGTGATGGTACAATGGGTGTACAGGGCATTTTTGGAGCCTGGAGCCTGAGTTTTTAGAAAAACAAGGTAGGATGCATGGTTATTATAAATCATGTGGGAAAGACCTAACAATTTGACTAGCCATGAGAGTCCAAGATAGAGATATTGAAGAGCCCACATAGTTTTATGAAACCATGTGAAAGGAGGTTCATGCCCATACGATGGCCTTTATAGTTTTTAAAAGTGGTCTGAGACATGGTTTGGTCATAGTTAGGAAAATCTTGTGCACTAATAATGTGTGGTGTCCCTCTAAGTAGTAAAGGGTTCATGGTTGGTAGATAGTTTGTCCAACCATGTAGACAAACTGTGTGGCCTATTGTTTTGAGAAAAAACTATCCTTTTCCCTTAATGAGTTTAAATTTTATCCTCCTTGATTTTTTCCTATTTTATCCTTCAATGGATAGTATCCCCTTACATTGGTAATCCCTCTTCAAGCCTAAGCTATGGATAAAAAATTCTTGACCATAAGGACTCAGAATCTAGAGTATTTCACCTCATTAGATTCTCTCGAGTGAGTAATCTATTCCTTTTTTCCATTCTTTATTTAACTTAGTACCAGGTGTGCTATTTAGGTGTAAGATAATATGCCCTATTTCTAGGATTGTCTTCCATTATTCATTTTTCTTCATATCTGGAGTGAATAAAAGCATGATATCAGATAATAACTCCACTATATACCTATAGTATGTGGTATCATGGTTTTCCATTAAATTTGAGGTGTTTATATATATGTCATTGTGTCATGTGCCATATTTTCCAAGTGATTCCCTTGAAATTGAATTTATTCCTTGATTAAAATGGATAAGTATAACATATGTAATTAATGAGAGCCATATAAAAATTATTAATGGTTATGAACATTGAATTAGAACCACACCTTGGGTGAGTAGTTTAATTAATTGGACTACCATGGGTGGTAGAAGATTTTGATCCCCCTTGAGGTGTTCTATTTACCCATTTCCATGGGATGTTATATGAATTGTGGATTGTAATTTGAATGAATTAAAAAAGGGAATGGAAGATCATATCCCAAGGTGATGGCCATGTAATTTCTTTCTTAAGTAGGAGTTTCTTTTTATATTGATATTCCAACATTAGATAATTAAGAGACTAAGGATTCTAAGCTTAGCCCATTCTTGAGACACCTTATAAGGTGAGGTAATATTGAAATGATCATGGTGACGTCCTTTTATTAATTAAATGATATTGATTGAATATATAACTTGGGTGACACGTTAGTTCATGTAAAAAAATCATGGAAATATTCTTTTGAATACATCATTACTTATGCCTGAGTGGTACTTGGATTCACTGGTGTACTAAAAAGGATGGAATTGGTGGGGGGGATAACTATCACACACCCAAGTAATACTTAAAATACTTATGGATTTACAAGTTCATACTCATAGGGAAGTTGATTATATTTTCCATGGGTGGTACATGGGCTCCCTTAGTGGACTACTAAGGACAAAATTGGTTTGAAATGGTGTTCTACCACACCTATAACGATACTAGTGTTTTGATGAGGATTACCATGGATGGTATTATAGGGTATTTGGTTAATTTTATGTCTAGAGAGATACCTAGATTCCAAATAATGAATGTCAAGGCATGGATCAGGTTCAAAATTGAATAATTAATGAAATGATTTATATGATGTGTCTGCCAAACCAAAGCACAAACTTGGATTTGATATGATACTAACACCTTATTGATTGAACTGGTTAGGAATCTATTGATAACATGTCATTATATAATATGTTTGGATTTATCCCTAGTCTGGAGACATATTTATAAAATGAGACAGTACAGACAGTTACTTGGAGATTTTCCAGCTAAGTCCGAAGTATGTAGTGGGGGAAGGGTGTCCATGGGAACCAAAAACATTATGTTTTTTCCTAGAAAATTTCTTTTATATATTCTATTATATCCTAAACATTGCTATTATTATATATTTTCTAAATGGATGGAATTTGAAACTGTCGGTGGTGGCCTAATGGGATTTTATCACACACCCTACTTGGACCACCTTTGGTACTCAGGAAGATTATATGACTATAAGTATGGATAAGGGAAAGTTCCATACTATAGGTTTTTTATTACTAGTTAGGATTATAGGAGAATAGGACTGAGGTAAGGCTCGTGATTCTAGCTAGATATAGATCATTTTGGTCTTTTTGGCATTTCAAATCATATATTGTACTTTTGTTTGTATACCTATTTTGGCTTCTTTGTAGACACATGACATGATTATTATTTCATATGATATTACTTATGAAATTGTTATATATATATATATGTGGATGTTTATCACTTGTTCAATAATTATTGTGTTTTTTCTAAGGTGGGTTGCTAGTCCAGTGTTTTAGTGTCTATTCCTACAACTTATACATTGTTGTTATTGCTTCCCCTATAGAATGTTACTATATATCCACTGTGATACACTCTAATAATGAGGAAATAGTCTCCCCATGGACACACCCTAGGCCCTCACTGTTAGTTGGCAGCCTCTAGCAATCGTTTAGATGCACTTTAGGCCATGTGACCCACTTTATTGAGTCACTGGATAGGGTCATTCGGGTTGGGATGTTATAAAGTGGTATTAAAGGATTTTATTTTATGAATTACTATATGTAGAAAATATATAGTGTATTAGAAAGGTGATGTAATTTATTAAGGATCTATTCCTGAGATTATCTAACTAATGTACCAAGAAAATACAAATTTTCTTGAATGGAAATTGTTGTTTTCTGGATTTTGACTATTACTGTTGATTTGATACCACGGTTGGGTGATGAACTTGAATTGTGATGTTATTATTGATATGATTAAGGGTTCTATTATGTTGTAACAAACTAAGATAATGGTATGTCATCTCATCCATCATTTTAGGAACCTTTTTGGATTTACATTCCATGAATTATTCCATTCCATATAGGATGCATTGCTTGACTGTATGATTTTTGATATGTTCCTACCGAGATATATTTTATATACCTACAATTTTGATAAATGGTTTGAGAAAGGAATTGAGTTACATGGTTGGTACATAGATTTCCTGATGTAACCTAAACATATTTTTCTTTATTAGGCTACAGCAGATACCATAAGAGGTCAACTGTTGCACATAGATTCATGTACCACTGGTCACGTGGACTATAACATGTTAGGGTGTGGATTAAGTGGGAACCATAATTAGGTTCATGAGGAGGATGGGACCTTATGGATCAGAGGTGGTGAATCATTTTATTCAATGATTTAAAAATGCTATTTTGAAATAAATTTGAATATGAATTCAAATGAAATTGAAATGTAAAATATAGAACTTGACCTAGACCTGACCTTGGTAGTGGGTAGTAAGCAGTATCTATTTCTATCTTGTGATTAGTATATTTCCCATACCAAAATTTAGGATAAAGAAGAGGGGTGTGATTATTATATAGGAAGGATTATACATATACTTTTTTAAATATATGTGGTATTTATTGTTATTGAACCTTGTTTTGAGTCATGTTCTTGAAATTTGTAAAGATGTGTCACTGTGACGTACTCCAGTTGCACACCGAGAGGGTGGTGAAGACCATTATCTGGTTGTAGGGGGTCATGGGATACCATTAGATCCTTTATGGTTCTATTTGAGACACCAATGATAGTAACATACAATGTTTCTAAGGAACAGTTCTGTAAAATCATTATACATTTCATGAAGACCTATCTAGGAGCACTACGACCTTCCCTGACCATGGTAGAGTTGATCTATGATTTCTAGCAGTCACATATGCCCATGTTTTTAGGGTATGGAGAATCACAATTTGTGGATTCATGGATATAGGCTATGTTATCTATCTTTTTTAATCTTGAGACACCTCCTGAAATGATAGAAAAAATCACTACTTATATGATGTGTGATTCTACCAAGAGATGGTTGGATATTATTACTTAAATGTATCTTCATCAGTAGAAGGCTTGGAGGGATTTTCATATGTCCTAATAAGATAAATTATATCCCGAGACTTTGAGTTCCAATAGAGACCAATATATTAAGGGATGATAGAGACCGCGAGTTCATGAACTTGGAGTAGGACGTGTTATCATTTATGGACTATTAGGCCCATTTTACATATCTCCAACACTTCCACGTATTATTATGGGTGATCAGTTATCTACATCCTGGTGATTCAAGGATGTTCTCAAGTATGACATTGAATCACTGGTGAATTTATATTAGATGACTACTAATTTTGGAATAGTTAATCTGGTGCTTATCATAGAACATAACCTGAGAGAGGCAGCATGTGTGATCTAGGGCGGTTCGAAACCTAGATCTAGTACTACATCAGTTAACAGTAGGAAGTGTCATCCGGAGCTTCCATGCGGTGATATTAGTAGCCAGAGAATATACTCAGGTAGCCATATGAGTTTCCACTAGTGCAGTTGATAGATACATACGATACCTCAGTGTATAAGGGGCCTAGTAAAGTGATAATATTGTGGCAAGATGGGCTATCTATAGTGATTTTTCAAAACTCTTCCTCTAGAAGCTAGTGAGAGAGGGTTTGCACCGACTCCATGTGTAAAAGCGAGGTCAAAAGCTTCACTTATAGCATAGAGATATAGTATAACTATCTAATCAGGCTGAGGCAGTGGTCATTGACATGGTAGTCAGACCCTATATTTACAGTGATAGTCGAGCAGATCTTCTTAAGGAAGCTAGGCTATATCAAAGGGTCACGGATCTGTCCAGATATACGCAGTGCAACCGACTCCTAAGGAGTAGAATCTCAAACTGTCTATAATAATTACAATTCTAGTAGCCTCTACTATACCATATGTTCTTTCTAATAAAGTAACTTCTCATATATTTATATATATTCTTGTTATGGAGATCCTTGGGCTCAACGTTTAGTGTTCATATGGTGTTATGACACATGATACACCATTGGGGATTCAAACGGAGGATGTACATTGGTGAAGGGAGTTACCCCTTGAGATTAGTGGGTGTAACATTGTATGGGACCTCTTTTTCCTCAAGATTATAGGTTTTTATTTCATTCCCAGGATGAAATGGTTGGTTCCCTTTCAAAATGTTGTTTCTTTCTATCACTACAGGGCGACCTTCATATCACTAGAGGGCATGGATATTATTTACAAGGGTTAATGGGATGTCTTGGAGATCTGAGCTAGAACTGAGCATAATTGGCTGAGTAGTATAACATCCAAGAGTTCACGATTATATTTGGATGCTTAGGAAACACATTAGGCAGATTTACCTCTTATGGTGGATAGTTTCAGGTATGTTTTCCTGGATAACTTTTCAGGATTACCTCCAATGAGAAGAAGATTTCTCTAACGAGCTAGTTTTAGAAGCTACATCAGTATACATTCCTCCTTATGGTATGGAAACAATCGAGATGTAGGATCTCATGAGGTATTTAGAGGATTTTGAGGCAAATGGTTTTATCTGACCAAGTATTTATATGTGAGGTTTTTTTGTCCTTATTGAGAAAATGGTGGATGGAACTCTTAGGCTATGTGTAGATTACCCAAATTTGAACCAAATAATGGTTAAGAATTGGTATCCTCTTTCATAGATAGATTATCTCATTGACCACATTCGAGGAATTGATGTATTATTGAAGATTGATTTGATATTAGGTTGTCATCAGGTGCATGTTAGACCATCAAACGTACCTCAAAAAGAAATCATAGAAAATATATTCTATATGAGTGTATAGTTATGTTGTTCGGTCTCATGAATGTGACATAAGTTTTTATAGCTTTGATTAACTAAGTTTTACATCCTTATCTAGATTCGTTAGTTGTGGTATTCATGGAAGATATCTTAGTTTATACTCACACTCAACACAAATGTGCCAAAAATCTTAACATAATAATGTATACACTGAGGGATCATCATTTATATGATGATCTCACAAAGTGACACTTTCTTAAGGATTATATTCACTTCCTAGGTAACATTACCTCATAGACATAAATATCAGTTGACCCAAAAAAGGTGAGAGTTGTAGTTTCTTATGATCAGCCAAAGAATGTCTTTGATATACAGATTATCTGTAGAGACCCGTATCTTGACGTACATGGACATTACATTAATTTTGCGGAATACTTAGTACATAAAAAAAACACACACACAAGGATCGTAATAGTTTAGTGTCTTTGGAAACTCGAAATATAATCTTCTAATCGTGGTGAAAGATCTTCAACATCTCCCATAAAGATCTTCCTTTTTTTACCTAAAACCTTTCTTTATATCCTGGGGAAAAGAAAACATAAAAGGGTGAGCTCAAATTCTCAGTAAGGGTAAACAAAATAAATATCAATCACATCATATTCATAAGAACATAACATTTTGGAAATCTTAACCTGCAAAAGAGAGCATAATTTCATAACATGGGATAAATCATGGCAGTGAAATGTAATCACAATAATCATAACATAAGACATGAAACTTTGTGGAATACACACATAATCATAGAGAATCATATCTTATTAGTCAATACTCATTTCCAAGACTATCTTAGTGGACAAAGTCCCTTTCTGAACCGAGTCACCCTCGTTTCAGTCCTGTTTCACTGAACCGGTATAACCTACCGTTCCATCCATGTCTATCTCATGAGATATAAAATCTTTACCCAATGCATTGGAGGGAGATATAGGTCCCACCCATCTCATAATGATACCATTATTATTTGTGCCACAAAATCATAAACCATACAACAAAAATGGGAATCTTAAACATCGTGACATCATAAAACAATTCATATAAGATAAAGGGATTCATAAAAATATAATTCCATTACAACATAGTCAAATCAATGTAATAATAGGGATAGAAACAGAACCCTTTATTATATTAGATGGAAAATAATTTTGATAAAACATTTGAACTCCATTCTTGAGGAAAATATCATTTCTGCTTCAAAAACACTTTTCCTTTCTTAACATGTCGTACAATTCTAAATTAAAAGAAGTTGATTAAAAATAAACTTGAAAACTTGTAAAGGAAGCTTCTTGGAAATAATGTTTTAAAAATACATTCATGCCGTATAAGTTAAAAAAACATTCTTCTCGTACTTTTTTCGGAACAGTCAAAAAGTACCTCATACGAAAAACGACAAAAGATTCCTTTCATATCTTTTAATAAAAACTCACCGAAGGGTAAAATTGGATTTAAACAATTATAGGTGGATGGAAATAATATTACATATTGAGGAAACATAGATGTGGATGATAAAATACACCCCAGTAAATACTAAAGTATAAACAATCTCGGATAAAAATGAGATTGTGATATTTCCCTTACCTTAGGTCCGATTTGCTTCGTAAGTGTCCGAACCTCCTCTTCTTTGAAGCGCCTCTTTGAGAACTCCTCTTAGGGCACTAAAATTGGTCTTTGAGGAAGACCAGAACCTCTAGGATGTTTCTAGGGAATTGGAGAAGAGAATTTTGCAGTGGTTGGCTGAGCATGAAGGCTCAAAGTTGTGTGAGGAAGAGAGGGAGGAGGTGCCCTTTTATAAGGGAGGAGAGGGGCACCTTTGGAATAAATAAAAATATTATTTTATTATAAAGTCAAGTTCGGTTTTAAATAGCTCCAAATTGATTTATTTAGAGGATAAGGTGGGGATGGGTCTAAATAATCTCATCCAATAGAATTTAGACAAGTTTAGGTTCCTATTTTAACCTTATCATTTTTATTTAACATTAAGTTAAATAATTTTACTCTTACCGTGTCTTCTTGTGTTCTTATAATATAAGGTTAATAAACTTACTATATCAAGCCAAACGAACCCCAAGTTGTTTATTATTAATATATATAACCTTATATAAGTCATTTGGCCGAAACTTAGATTTTTAGGAATAAAATAACAATTAATAATATAATATTTGTTTTAGAAACTATTTTATGTCAATTTTGACACTATTTAGTAATTGATTTTTTTGAAAATCCTAACAGAATTATAAGTTTGAAAAAAGTTAATTAAATCCATAATAACATGTCATATTAACCTAGAAAATTATTGTAATTCATAAAAAGTCTCAAATTACATTTATTTGGGTATTTATAACATCAATTATGTCAATATTTCATTAATAAGATAATTACTGCATCATCTTTGTGTCATAATAAATGATAATTATTTAATCCTTAAAAATTCTAAATAAATTCCTATGATGTAGATAATTGTATTATCTTTCTGAAGACTATTCATGTTCGAAGTTTAATGAATTTTATCACTAGATTAAAATTATTATACTTATAGAATTTAAGAAAGTGACATGTTGTCACATTCTTTGGTTTTAATAATAATTAAATTATTTTCATTGAAAAATTTTAATTAAATGAATCTAATCCGACCCTTAGGTGATATGGGTCGACTTTTAGTCATCCAATCGGATTTTGAAATTTTTTAGGGTAATTTTAAAATATTATATTTACCCTTAATTACCCGATTTACCTTTAACTATGGTAAATAAAATTTACCGTAGTTACTATTCATAATTCCCAAAAATAAAAAGTAGCTTATTAACATAATTTGGACCCACTGATTCCAAATATGGAATCCATTTTTCCAAATTCAATACACAAAATATTTAGAAATTAAATTAAAATTAATCCCGTTGTCGAAAGAAAACGGGTTTTTCTTTAAAACATTGCAAAAGATTGAATTGATTTAACCTACGAATTCAAGGTAAAATCAATGATAATGACATACATTATATTAAATGGTAAAAATATTTTCTATTTATAATTTAAAACCATTAAATATTATAATTTAACCACATAAGATATTACGATGAAAAAATTTGTTTTTAATTAAAATATAGCGTGTTTTTACTATTCATTAAAATATGAAAGTTATCGGAAAAATATCAAAACTTTATCTAATGTAAATTTTTATATCCTGATTCAAAAGAAGAATTTTATTTTGTCAAATTGAACATATAAACATGTCAAAAACTAGATTTAAAGTGGGTGTGCCATCAAAAGGCGGCAAAACTGCATTTTTTGAAAAATACTTATTTTACCCGAAAAATTTATTTTGTTCTTATACCATGTTCTAGAAATGTGTAAGATGAATAATAATGTTATAAAATTCAAAATTTAGTTAACACTATTCATAACGGCTAGTTCATGACAATATTATAATAATATATCGTTGTTTATTAAAACTCAGTTTTGCGCACAACACACGCTATCGAGGAAGGTCGCGATTACGTGTAATGCAAGCCAAGTCAGGGTTGCATGTTGTGAAAGAATCCTTCGTTGTTTTGTATAACATAATCCAACCATATTTCATTTATACATTGAATATATATATATATACTCAATGTTGCGTAGAATAACTATTATCAAAATTTTGTGTAACACGATGCAAGAATAGTGTTGCGCATACTGCAAGCTAATACGGTGTTGCGTATAGCGCAAGGTAATCTTGGTGTAGAATACCACACAAGACATTAATGAAATTAAAAGAATATTTTTCATAAAATCTCGGGGTGTTACAATCTACCCCCCTTAAAATTAATTTCTCCCTTGAAATTCGTTGGGGTTATAAATGGTTTACTATTCGAAAGTTTCTTTAATAGAAACCCACATCGTAAAAAGGAATACCAAAACCAATCTTTAAAAACAAAAGTATGAAATGTAACGGTTACCCAAATAAACTAATCACTGGGTTTCCACATAGGTTAAAATATGGATATGGAAGAGAAATCTAACCATCATGTTCTGATGGATAGTGGTAGAGAACATGGCTATGAAAAAGCCAACAATCGCAAAGCCATAAATATGTGATGATCTAGGGTACCATATGATTCATCAGATATAAGATAACCAGGACAACATTTTTGGTTTTCAATATCATTTCCCTAATGTTGAAAATTTTGAATTAGAAGAAATACTTACTTGATTTTGGTACAATATCACTGTTGTTCGTGCTTTGAACAATTTCCACTTTATCTCTTAAAGAAATGAAGTTGAATTTGTTATTCATGAAGTGTTAACAGATCATGTGATATAATGATGGGTCATTCCATCTGTTTCAAACAAAAGTTTAGCAACAGTTATCAAATATACATAAGTCCGTATTTGGTGAGGTTTATCATATATGATTCCAAAAATGAACCTATACATCATATATCATACCGCATAATAAAATAAAACTAGTTTCTACTAAACAGGGACTTCTTGTAGGTCAGTGGTAGGCGATAAAGGCCAGTCGCACTTCGGTTGTGGGTTCTATTCCCACAGCCTTGTCCGATGTGATGGGATATCTCTCGTCCTGTAGGTTGTCCTTTTTCTAAAACTATATTACTATAACATACCACCAATAATATCGAAAAAACTTTTATCCTTAAACAATACTATCTTATGTCCAACATAATCCATTCCAATCTTTAGGTTTATCCATAATATTGCATTCCACTCTCATAACATAGTGAAAACGATTACCAGAGATTTAATACCATCATTGATCCCCATATATCATAAGATATGTTTTGTTGGTCACATTCCAAACATTCAAAGTCCTTAATCATGTATTCTCTTGAATACCGATTGAACCTTATTGAAAACATGAATGCAGTTAAAAGTTAACACTTTCCACATACCAAAATCCTCAAAATTCTATATACTCAAACCATGATATCACTTAGTCCTTATATCAATCATGAGCTCATGAATACTGTTAAACATTTCATTTTCTCGTTTTCCCTTCATTATGCGCATATCATCTACTTTCCAAAATATTTGAATCACTTTTCATGGTTACCGGTACCTTAAAATTATTGAAAACCATAATAGACCAATACATAAATATTTCAATACACCATAAAAGTACCTCAACAACATTATTCTTGAATACCAATACATAAACACTTCAGTCCATCCACTTCAATGATTGTCCTGGAATAAGTCTTTTCTTGATTTAGAAGTAACTTTTTAGGTCAGGGCATTGAGTTGGGTAATGCCCATGTTCTCCGCAAATAAGACATTGAACTCCATAACAGTCTGTCACTCTATGACACTTTTCTCCACATAGATAACATCAGTCCCTCCATTTGAGGTATTCCTCAAGGTTCTTCTTCCCTTCTTTAGAAATCTAAATCTTCCTTTCTTTATGCTCCTCAACATGCGAACATGAATAATAGTTTATCTTCCTCTTCTTTGATGAATTAGGCATACCACTAAATTTCACCTTGTTAATCATATATCGCGATGACTGATTCGGCATAATCACAATATCTTTCTCTCTAGGAATTACACAATTTTGTTGCTCATAGTCACCAATTTGTCCATTGGATTCAATGTTAACCGAATTCCTTCTGGTTCCCTCCATTAACTAAAACACAAAAAGAATCTTGTGAGAGGCAAAAATCATGCTAGAGAAAACAACATAGTAAAGGGGGAGTACCCTCAATATCTAACATCTTAGGTTAAATTCTAATATCGTTACCGTAGTTCTAGGACTATATCCTATATGTATACTTATCCTTAGGGACATCCCTATATATACCTTAGAAATATCTCTAGGGATCTCACTAACGTTCTCACATCCTAGTTTCCAAAGGTTGACTAAACCTTTCCTCTGATACCAACTGTAGAGACCCGTATCTTGATGTACATGGACATTACATTACTTTTGCGGAATACTTAGTACATAACAAAAACACACACACAAGGATCGTAATAGTTTAGTGTCTTTGGAAACTCGGAATATAATCTTCTAATTGTGGTGAAAGATCTTCAACATCTCCCATAAAGATCTTCCTTTTTTTTACCTAAAACCTTTCTTTATATCCTGGGGAAAAGAAAACATAAAAGTGTGACCTCGAATTCTCAGTAAGGGTAAACAAAAGAAATATCAATCACATCATATTCATAAGAACAAAACATTTTGGAAATCTTAACCTGAAAAAGAGAGCATTATTTCATAACATGGGAAAAATCATGGCAGTGAAATGTAATCACAATAATCATAACTTAAAACATGAAACTTTTTGGCATACACACATAATCATAGAGAATCATATCTTATTAGTCAAGACTCATTTCCAAGACTATCTTAGTGGACAAAGTCCCTTTCTGAACCGAGTCACCCTCGTTTCAGTCCTGTTTCACTGAACCGGTATAACCTACCATTCCAGCCATGTCTATCTCATGAGATATAAAATCTTTACCCAATGCATTGGAGGGAGATATAGGTCCCAACCATCTCATAATGATACCATTCTTATGTGTGCCACAAAATCATAAACCATACATCATAGAATAACCCATGTAACAAAAATGGGAATCTTAAACATCGTGACATCATAAAACAATTCATATAAGATAAAGGGATTCATAAAAATATAATTCCATTAAAACATAGTCAAATCAATGTAATAATAGGGATATAAACAGAAACCTTTATTATCTTAGATGGAAAATAATTTTGATAAAACATTTGAACTCCATTCTTGAGGAAAATATCCTTTCTATTTCAAAAACACTCTTCCTTTCTTAACATGTCGTACAATTCTAAATTAAAAGAATTTGATTAAAAATAAACATGAAAACTTGTAAAGTAAGCTTCTTGGAAATAATATTTTAAAAATCCATTCATGTCGTATAAGTTAAAAAAACATTCTTCTCGTACTTTTGTCGGAACAGTCAAAAAGTACCTCGTACGAAAAATGACAAAAGATTCCTTTCATATCTTTTAATAAAAACTCACTGAAGGGTAAAATTGGATTTAAACGATTGTAGGTGGATGGAAATAATATTACATATTGAGGAAACATAGATTTGGATAATAAAATACACCCCAGTAAATACTAAAGTATAAACAATCTCGGATAAAAATGAGATTGTGATATTTCCCTTACCTTAGGTCTGATTTGCTTCATAAGTGTCCGAACCTCCTCTTCTTTGAAGCGCCTCTTTGAGACCTCCTCTTAGGGAACTAAAATTGGTCTTTGAGGAACACCAAAACCTCTAGGATGTTTCTAGGGAATTGGAGTAGAGAATTTGGCAGGGGTTGGCCGAGCTTGAAGGTTCAAAGTTGTGTGAGGAAGAGAGGGAGGAGGTGCCCTTTTATAAGGGAGGAGAGGGGCGCCTTTGGAATAACTAAAAGTATTATTTTATTATAAAGTCAAGTTCGGTTTTAAATAGCTCCAAAATTATTTATTTAGAAGATAAGGTGGGGATGGGTCGAAATACTCTCATCCAATAGAATTTAGACAAGTTTAGGTTCCTATTTTAACCTTATCATTTTGATTTAACATTAAGTTAAATAATTTTACTCTTACCGTGTCTTCTTGTGTTCTTATACTATAAGGTTAATAAACTTACTATATCAAGCCAAAAGAACCCCAAGTTGTTTATTATTAATATATATAAACTTATCTAAGTCATTTGGCTGAACCTTAGATTTTTAGGAATAAAATAACAATTAATAATATAATATTTGTTTTAGAAACTATTTTATGTCAATTTTGACACTATTTAGTAATTGATTTTTTTGAAAATCCTAACAGAATTATAAGTTTGAAAAAAGTTAATTAAATCCATAATAACATGTCATATTAACCTAGAAAATTAGTGGAAATCATAAAAATTATAAAATTACATTTATTTGGGTATTTATAACATCAATTATGTCAATATTTCATTAATAAGATAATTATTGCATCATCTTTGTGTCATAATAAATGATACTTATTTAATCCCTAAAAATTCTAAATAAATTCCTATTATGTAGATAATTGTATTAGATTTCTGAAGACTATTCATTTTCGAAGTTTCATGAAGTTTATCACTAGATTAAAATTATTATACTTATATAATTTAAGAAAGTGACATGTTGTCACATTCTTTGGTTTTAATAATAATTAAATTATTTTCATTGAAAATTTTTAATTAAATGAATCTAATCCGAACCTTAGGTGATATGGGTCGACTTTTAGTCATCCAATAGGATTTTGACATTTTTTATGGTAATTTTAAAATATTATATTTACTCTTAATTACCCGATTTACCTTTAACTATGGTAAATAAAATTTACCGTAGTTACTATTCATAATTCCCAAAAATAAAAAGTAGCTTATTAACATAATTTAGACCCACTGATTCCAAATATGGAATCCATTTTTCCAAATTCAATAAACAAAAGATGCAGAAATTAAATTAAAATTAATCTCGGTGTCGAAATAAAACGGGTTTTTCTTTAAAACGTTGCAAAAGATTGAATTGATTTAACCTACGAATTCAAGGTAAAATCAATGCTAATGACATACATTATATTAAATGGTAAAAATATATTCTATTTATACTTTAAAACCATTCAATATTATAATTTAACCACATAAGATATTACGATGAAAAAACTTGTTTTTAATTAAAATATAGCGTGTTTTTACTATTCATTAAAATATGAAAGTTATCGGAAAAATATCAAAACTTTATCTAATGTAAATTTTTATATCCTGATTCAAAAGAAGAATTTTATTTTGTCAAATTGAACATATAAATATGTCAGAAACTAGATTTAAAGTGGGTGTGCCATCAAAAGGCGGCAAAACTGCATTTTTTTAAAAATACTTATTTTACCCGAAAAATTTATTTTGTTCTTATACCATGTTCTAGAAATGTGTAAGATGAATAATAATGTTATAAAATTCAAAATTTAGTTAACACTATTCATAACGGCTAGTTCATGAAAATATTATAATAATATATCGTTGTTTATTAAAACCCAGTATTGCGCACAACACACGCTATCGAGGAAGGTCGTGATTACGTGTAATGCAAGCCAAGTCAGGGTTGCGTGTTGTGAAATAATCCTTCGTTGTTTCATATAAAAGAATCCAACCATATTTCATTTATACATTGAATATATATATATATACTCAATGTTGCGTAGAATAAATATTATCAAAATTGTGTGTAACACGATGCAAGAATAGTGTTGCATATACTGCAAGCTAATACGGTGTTGCGTATAGCGCAAGGTAATCTTGGTGTAGAATACCACACAAGACATTAATGAAATTAAAAGAATATTTTTAATAAAATCTCAGGGTGTTACATTCTACCCCCCTTAAAATGAATTTCGCCCTCGAAATTCGTTGGGGTTATAAATGGTTTCCTATTCGAAAGTTTCTTTAATAGAAACCCACATCGTAAAAAGGAATACCAAAACCAATATTTAAAAACAAAAGTATTAAACGTAACGGTTACCCAAATAAACTAATCACTGGGTTTCCACATAGGTTAAAATATGGATATGGAAGAGAAATCTAACCATCATGTTCTAATGGAGAGTGGTAGAGAACATGGCTATGAAAAAGCCAACAATCGCAAAGTCATAAATTTGTGATGATCTAGGGTACCATATGATTCATCAGATATAGGATAACCAGGACAACATTTTTGGTTTTCAATATCATTTCCCTAAAGTTCAAAATTTTGAATTAGAAGAAATACTTACCTGATTTTGGTACAATCTCACTGTTGTTCGTGCTTTGAACAATTTCCACTTCATCTCTTAAAGAAATGAAGTTGAATTTGTTATTTGTGAAGTTTTAACAGATCATGTGATAGAATGATGGGTCATTCCATCTGTTTCAAACAAAAGTTTAGCAATAGTTATCAAATATACATAAGTCCGTCTTTGGTGAGGTTTATCATATACGATTCCAAAAATGAACCTATACATCATATATCATACCGCATAATAAAATAAAACTAGTTTCTACTAAACAGGGACTTCCTGTATTTCAGTGGTAGGCGATAAAGGTCAGTCGCACTTCGGTTGTGGGTTCTATTCCCACAGCCTTGTCCGATGCGATGGGATATCTCCCGTCCTGTAGGTTGTCTTTTTTCTAAAACTATATTACTATAACATACCATCAATAATATCGAAAAAACTTTTATCCTTAAACAATACTATCTTATGTCCAACATAATCCATTCCAATCTTTAGGTTTATCCATAATACTGCAGTCCACTCTCATAACATAGTGAAAACGATTACCAGAGATTTAATACCATCATTGATCCCCATATATCATAAGATATGTTTTGTTGGTCACATTCCAAACATTCAAAGTCCTTAATCGTGTATAGGGTAATTGGTTCATGTTATTCCTAGAGTGATACCTGGAATAAAAAAATGAGTGTTAAGGGTGGTAACAATTTCTTAGTTGAGTAGTTAATGAAATTATTTATATGGCGCATCTATCATGCCAGAGGACAATATTTGATTCATTCAGATCTATACACATTATTTATTGTCTTGGTTAGGCATCTATTGATCTCATATCATTATGGGGTATATTGGGCTACTTACAAGATCCCAACACATATTTATTTAATGAGACAGAATATACTATTACTAAGATACTTTCCGGTTAAGTCCAAATTATGTAGTAAATGATGGGTGTCTATGGGATCCTATACATTTATGGGTTGTTTACAAATAGAACTTTTTTTACATATTATATTATTACCTACACACTGTTATTATTATATATTCAATGTTGGGATGGAATTATAAATCATTGGTGGTGGACTACTGGGGTTTTATCTCAAACCCTACTTGGGACACGTTTGGTACCCAGGAAGATTATATGAATATAGGTATGGAAAATGTAAAGTTCATTGCTATAGTTTTTTATTCCTACCTAGGATTAGGGGGGAACAATCCTGGTCTAAGGCCCATGATTCTAGTTGGAGATATAACTTTTATGTACTTTTGGTATTTTGATACATGTATCATACTATTGTCTACATACATGTATTGTATGCTTTGTAGACACATAAAATGATAATAATATTATATAAGATTAATTTTTTAATTTTTTTATATATTTTTCTTTGTATTTTTATCAAATATTCAGTTATTATTGTGTTTTTGTAGTGACAGGTTAATGGTCAAGTGTTTTAGTGTCTATTCATGATGCTTATACATTGTTGTTACTGATTCCACTTTTAACTATTAATATATATCTATTTTACTACACTCAATTAATGAGGGCATATTCTCCCCATAGATACACCCTAGGCCCTTTTTAATAGTCAGCAACCTCCAGCGTTCAGGGAGACACGCTTGAGAACACATGACCCACTGTCTCAGGGCACCAGATAGACGAATCCAGATCAAGAAATTACAAAATTGTACTTGAAATAATTATCTCAAGACTTCATATCAATCAAACTATATCACATATGTTTCTAATACCTTCTACAATATTCAAAGGATCCATGTGCATCCCATTTTAGAATAGAACTCTTACTAGATAAGCCTTGCATTTAACTAGTATACTATGTTACTTTCCTTTTTGAATCTTCCTTGGAATTCACATAAACACTCACCATATTTCTCTGAATATAATAGTGAGACATAAATAACTCTTGTAAATTATTTTCCCTCATCTATCGTGATTATACTATGACTAAGAGAAAGTTTAGACTTCCGTACTACTGAAACATAAACTTTGATCAATTTTTTCATGAAGAAGATCTTATCAATACTAATATCTCATTCCTAACTAACTTGATATGATTCATTGGAATTGTAACACTCGTATATTTAAAAAATTAAACTATGTATGATAGTGTATACGACACGCAAAATTGAGCCCACACTAACCATGAAATATTATTATTTAAACATTACCATTATAAATTAGTCATTAAATTTTTGGGTATGAATATGATTAAACAAATTATGAAATATATATATAAATATAATAATCAATATAAATTTATTTATAAATTCTTATGAAGTTACTACTCAATTTTCAATGAGGAAATTTTATTTTTCAGAAAAAACATTTTCTTCAAAAAATATTTTAATTAATATTTGGGAGTTAATATTATAATAAATTTCTAGAAAATTTAGAAAATTTATTTCTATAGAATTATATTTATTTTTTAAATCAACATACCAAAATTTACTTAGGGTGAATTTTTTTAATTTTTATAAAATGATTGATCTTTCAAAAAAGAGTGAAAATTGCAGGATTTTCAAATGCTATTATTTATTTCCATTAAATAAATAAATTTAAAAGTGACATATGAAAAATTTTATTTATAATAATATAATTAATTTAATTTTAATCATTAATTTTTATTATTATTTTAAGTTTATTTTTTATACATAATAACACAGTTTTCTGAAAACGGTTTTTAAGTGCATAATGTTTATCGATTTTGATTATTTTATGTAATCCATGATAAGTAAATATTTAAATTAAATTTATATATTATATGCCTATTTATATTAATTTAAATAAATATAATTTTTATTTCAAGTTATAGAGTCAATATGAGATCATTTATTGTTGAACATTTCAATTTTCTAGAAAATTGATTGTCGTCGTGTTTTGTTAGTTTAATATTAAATTAATTTCTACCACATATAATTTTTGAATATTGAAAACTAGTTTCCATACTTTGAACTAGTATGTCAAAATTTTGTAAATATTTCCTTTTTATTTTATTCATTTTGAATAGTAACCATAGTAAATATTTGTTACCACAGTAAAGATAAAATGAGTTAATTAAGGGTAAATATAATTTGGTATGGACTACAAAGTAGCTATTAAACTAGAATTATTATTATTAAATGAGTATATTTCGTTCATAATCCTCAAAAATTATAATATATGACCTTTTATTTCTATATTTCTACGATTGTGACCTTTATAATACTTTATGTAATAAAAACCAAAATATGTCACTTTTTTGAATTTAATAACTTTAATATTTTGTGAAAAACCTATATACAGTACCAAATAATCTTTCAAAATATAAATTATTGTTTTTATCAGGTTAATTTATTTATAATTTTTAGTAATGAAATAATAAAATTAAAACTTTAGGCAACACCAAAGTAGAAATTATTTAATTTAAGGGTAAATAGAATAAATGATTTTAAAAATATTATTGTAATATAATTTTTCATGAATTATTGTGTTCCAAACAAAATTAGATAAATATAACATTTTGGGGATGTGTGAAAGTTATATATTCTAGTTTCATATTTTTCTTGATGTTTTATAGTCAAATTAATTGAATAGTGTCAAAATTAACATTAATGATATTTTCTAATAAATAATGTTGTATTTAATAATTTAAAATCCAAAAATAATTTTATCTTTCAAAAATATCTTGTTATATATTTAAAAATATCAACCATGGTACATTAATGAGTCATTTTTACATTTATCATTATATTCTTAACACTTTAATATTGAAATATTTGTTACCACGGTTATGGTTAAAACGATGTTTTTTGAGTTACATGCACATGCATTAAAATTAATTTTCAATACACACATTTTTTTATTTAATGAATTATATTTCATATTTAGAATCAGTGGGCCAAAATTATCTAATAAGGCCCATTATATTTTTTATCTTCAAGGATAAATTACTTAGTTATAAAACTACTTACCATAGAGAAAACTAAAATGGTAAAAGTGAGTAACCTTACAGGTGAAGGGAATAATATGTTTAAAAAATGTTTATTTTTTAGTGATGAAGGTGTGGATTGACTTTATCTTCTGAAAACTCCTCTATTTATCCATTTTATATGCACTTGGTTTGATATTGACTTCTCATTATTGAATAGTTTTTTTCACTACTACAAATGGTCCTATGTCCACACACATATAATAATGTTTAATTATAATCATGGAAATAAGATATCTAATGCTATGGTATAATAAAACCATTTCCATACAAATCACATTCACTTTCAAGATCATCCCCCCACCCCAACCCCACTGACCTTGCATGATCGAGAACCCCCTTCCCTTTTTGTAACTGAGATCAGCCTAATACTCTATAGATCTATCCTAACTATCACTCATGATCAAGCTCCCCATCCTCCGTATATATATCTCAGTCAGTGCTCACAATCGAGCCCCCTGCCCAAATCCTCCATAGATATGCTCATGGATGGGGCTTCCCATCTTCATGATAGAGCCCCCATCCTCTGCACTATTGAACTGACCTTCCTTGCCTCCTAATCTCGTGAAGAACCCTATCAAGTTCCGGATCTATTTACACTGACTCACACAAAGTAACCATACCTTATCCTTACTCTCATGATATCAACTCACATAAAAGAACCCTACCCTCTCCAGGACTGTCAAATGAACTATATCCCCTCCCTGATCTCATCAATAAGCCCTTCTATCCAAGGTAATGAACCTTCTTTCTCCCAGCTAACATGATTCACCCATTTCTAATGGTAAGAAAAATTATTCTTTACTTTTGAATGAAATGAAAAAAAAATGTATTTCACCTCTCTTTGATGGATTTATATTTAGTGATCCATTATATTGGAAGCCAAAGGAAGATACCAAGTAGATCTCTCTTCATCGTTGCCTCGCATTTACCTGCTTCATAGATACCAGCTTCACTAGCTATGAAACATTAAGGCTAATTTGGTCTTTATTCCACGAATTTCTACAATGAAATAGTCTACTTATTGTAGGTGAGATCCATTTTTTCCTTTCTTTTTACCACTATTTCATTTTTCACCTCATAAGAAAATTATATTCTTATTCTCAATGCATACTGTATATTTGGGTTTTTCATATTTGGTATACTCAGTAGATGTGAACAAACTATTTTTTATATGAGTTTTGAATATGTTTTATATGAATAATGAATATCCACTACATGCATATTACATATTTATCTCTAAAAATATCTATATTTTAGTAGTTATCCATACCATAATGAATCCTCATCTTCCATTCATTTATTTCTGACAAAATTAAACAAATGTTGAGATATTGTTTAGTATCAATATAAAATTACTCAAATTGATTTTTTTTACGAATATGTTATATGTTAACTAATTTGAGTTTCATGATTCTGTTATATACCTTATCACACTTAAAGTAGTTCCCATATTATATATTGATAAATATATATATAATTTTTAAATTATTATATACCATAATTTTTTTTAAAATCAACCATATGATAATTATTCAAAATGGATCCAAACAATCAGTTTATCTAAAATATATAAAAAAATTGTTTTAGGTTCAACTCTTTTGTGTAATCAGAGTCTTACTTCAATATATTATACTAGAGTAACGCATTTATCATATGATAATTATTTTTCTTTAATTGAACATTTTATATTTTCTTTACTTTGAGATAATGGTGAAAGTTAATTTGATCCTTCATGTTTGTGGGTTTATGTGGAGACTCTTTCTATTTTTTATTTTTCTATAATTTCACTTTTTATTATTTCTTATAATATTTTTTTTCATTATTATACATTCATTGTTGTGATAAAATTGTTCTACCATGGTTTTAGAGTAATTTCATTATTTTGTTTTAATTTTTTTGGGTAGGTAATATTGAATAGGTTTGGGACTTCCATAGTGGAACTAACTCAGAGGATGACTCAGGTAAGTCCATATATATGTTATTTTCACATATAGAGTGGATTTTATTTTTATAATTTCTTACATATCCTTTAATTAGAACACCATATATCACCTCTATTCATAATAGGGAAAATACTTTTATCATACCTTATAGTAGTTATTAGAAGTTTCAAACAAGTGATTATAAATACTAATAGGGGGAGGGGTGAATTAGTGATTTCAACATTTTCAGTAACATATATTCCCTTATGCTTATTTAGTTGTAATCTCATAAACCAAATTAATATTTAACAAAATTTTAGAAGACAACATTTTGTTAACATGGTTTTCCACCTTAAGAATGAATACATCCTCGGTGCATGGTGGTTCTTATTCCACTCACATGGAACTATAAAATTATTACTATTCTATAGCTACTAAAAAGGGTATGGACATGAACCTGCTATAAGTTACTAGAAACAACCAGATATGTATAAATTCTTTCTTTTTAAATAGAAAAAATGGGAAAAATTTTAAGATAAATCAATAATATAAAACATGAGGTTCTTCAAACTCAAAAGTTATAGATCTTATTCCTCTTCACCAAATATCTTTCAATATATTCATTAAATAATTAAAATAACTTCCCAAGTTAATAAAACAAATTTTAAATCAACCCTTTTATTTCATCATTTCCTCTCTAATTATTCACAAGATATAGGATTATTATTTCCTCATTTCTTATCACATCAATTTTCCTAAATTCACCCTCGTCTCCCACTTTCTTGTTATTATTTTATTTTGATATGGTAAATTCAATACAAACATTTGAAATATTTTCATCCCTACCACATCATCCACAGTTTTCTTATAGGAATTCATATCTATTTTTTTCTCAGTATTCCTTTCATAAAGTTTTTACCTAAAATATATCTTCACCTATTGTTATTAATGTCATATCCCAACACTATTATCTTTTACTAGACTATGAACAGAAGTATTATACCAAAAATTGGTTTTTTATGGACATCTACACAACAACACCAATAGTATCCCTAAAATCTATTTCTTTGGTAGTTATTTTTCATTTTAAAATATTGTATTTGATCATTCTTATGTCAGTGTTAATATGTTTCCACAAAATCATTTTTTAGTTCTATTTCATAATGAGAAAAAAATCATGAGATATTAAGACTTATAAGATGAGATATCACTAGTAATTTTAATTTTATATTCAAAAATACGAACATCAGAATTGATAAATTTATTTTTATTAGAATATTCATTGATACCTCAAATTTCCTTTATGATTCTATAATTTCCTTTCTATCCCACCTTCTTCAGATAAACAATTCTCTACTTTAAGATAACTGACACCTTATACCCACTATAATGAGCACATATTTTGAAAATAATATCGCATCCATGATAATGAACATTTGTCTCACTAATGGACTGAACATATCTTAGTTGAGTGACATGTGACATACTGATCTACTTAGATTAATGACATGTGTCTTGTTTATTAAAATTTCTCAGTCTATCTTGGTGAATTTTGAAAATATAATATTTTATATAATACATTAGCATTTTCTTTGTTTATTTTTTACTCAATTACTTAAAAAATCAATTATAAAATAATTCAAAGGATGTATATAGATATATCCTTTGGTTGACACTTTTATTTGATGAATGAGTCTAATTTTTATCACTATATAACCCTTTATAGATTGAGTAGAAATTATTTTTTTTATGAGATAACATTTTCATACAATTATTAATTGGGGAATTATGATTTTTTTAAATTATAAAGAGGAATGTAGTGTTATATAGCATGTAATATAATTATGATAAATTTTGGTACAATGTTTTCTCCCAATGTTTGAGGGTGTTTGTATGAAAGTCACATCCAAAAGAGTTTGAATCATTTCACAATGAATTTAAATGATTTCAAGAAAACATATGATGCATATGTGAAAGTGGTAGATTATTGTAAATATCCACCAAAGTATAAGGCATGAAGTAGTAAAATCAATCATGTTGTGGTTTTTGTTATCTGGGGATTCATGTTACCACGTCGTGGTGTATGTATTGAATTAAATTGGATATCATTTAAACAAAAATCATTTATTAATGATCAGGTTATTTATTATTGGTATGTACATATCAATCTTAATATTATTTGTTTATTTTTGGTTATAGATTCATGTAGCATTTATCACATAATGTTAAAACACTGATCACATGTATATAATAAGTCGTTATATCTCACTTCTTTTCCCATTATTTCCTTACATGTGGTTTCTTATGATGAGTCCACTTCTATCCATTTCCATTTAAATCGGTGAGTTATACCTCAAATTTAGGTATGTTTTCTTCCATTTTTTATTCTTTATCCCAATTTTAATTAGGGATTTTGTGATTTTTGGGTTACTTAAAATTTTTGTAGTGAATTTTGGATCTCATTGAGGTAGATTCAAACTGTTGTTGTCGAAGAAAAATTAAATGTGTTTTCATAGGTAGGAATATACATATATTTGTTCCCCCTTTATATATATTCACTCATGGTAGTATGAATATATATATATATATATATTGCGGCCTGGTGTGATTATATTGAAATATAAAAAAATTATATATGTGTAAGTGTGAAGGGGTATATGTAAATATAAACATATATCTAAGGACCCCTTATGCATATTTGGACATGATAATATGTACATAGGGGCTATGTGTCCATATTTATATGTTAAGGTTAATATGAATGCAATTGAAAAAAAGGTATATTCAAGTTTTTTTTATCAAATTCAGTGTTCCTTGAGGTTGAGGTAGGTTCCCTATGCCTAACAATTTATTTTTAATTATATAATTTTTTGATTGTTTTAAAAAAATTGTTTTAATTACTATATAATGAGTATGTGCTATGAAAATTGGTTGTGGGTCTTTGAAATTATAGTTTCACCTATTCTACATGATTTCCTCAAGACTTCTGTATGAGATAGATTCCAACTCTATATCTAAACTTATTCATTGGTATCTAAAATAATTTCATTTCTATTAATACACGATGCATCTTATTCAATTTCATCAACAATAAGAGATGGGATATTTTCATCTCAAACTACATAATTCCTTCTTATTAATAGAATTTCATCAACCCAAACCTCAAATCCTCTTTATATTCCCTTAAATTTAATACAAGATCAATAATTGGATAATGAAAATAGAAACTCTAACTTGATCCTCAACCTATTTATTTATAAAATTTCAAATATAATCATTCATAATCTCTTGATGAGACTTTATATCCATAATTCCTCACCATATATCCTTTAAAAATCGTCATCTAAAATTATAGGAGCCCAAATCTCTGAATTTATAGTAGGTTTTTCCTCATGATCATACTCTTTAGCCCCATAAGATCTGACTTTATCAAAAGTTGAGGTAGGTATCTCTAACATAACTACTGTATGTAGTGTAGGGACTAAAGAATATTTTATATGATGCCTCCCCTAAGTATCTATAGAGATTTCATCAGCATTTTTTTACTCTTTTCCATTATTTCTAATGATTACTAACTTTTACAGGGAAGAATTTAAGTATAATATAAATCTTCTAAGTTTATAGATTAATAAAATGAAACTATGATGACATTCTATTAGATGATTTGAATCTACATAAAACTTGTAAATCATAAAGAATAGAACCTAACCATAATGTTAGAAATTGATTTTAACTGGTCTATGTGATAAATGATACATGTATCGCAATATATATCTATTCATGTTTACATTCTATTATTTTATTAGAAAATAAATAAAATACATATCTTGAAATAAGACTTTTACAAAATCCCCTACCCTTTGAGAAATCCCTGAAACAATTAACATAACAAGGACCTTCTATTCTGGTTCTAAGTTCCTTAAAAGAAACTTCATGATTGTATGGGATTCAAATGGATCGAATATAGAATTTTATTGAATAAAAACTCATAATAATATATCATTGGGATAAACATGAATCTCCCTTCATGTGGTCAGTAAAAAAATTCATCCAACTAAATAGTAGAAAATAAAATTTCCTTCACTTTATAGAAGATAGTATACTCATTTTGAAAAAACATGAACTAATAATTCTCATAAAAATCTAAAACATGAAGAAATTATCATTTGTATTTTCATAAAACACTAACAACCATCCTTTAAAACTTAAAACTTTCTTTAGTAACATCAAAATGAATTGAACTAGATATAATTGAATACCTTACTAAGAATAATTCAACACATAATACCTATGTAATTAGTTTTCTTTGAACTAATTGAATCACCTTTATCAATTATATTTGATTTCCCCATACTCGGTTGAGGGTTAAATTTTCATGTAATCAGGGATTACAGCTCCAAGGGTTTATAATTGAGTGATAAATAGAATTAACTATGATGTTTCCTCATTGTCTATCCTCTAATTTCATGAAATTGAATCTAATTCTAGAATAAATAATATCATCTTGAAACAATGAGATTCCTGATATATGAGCTCACAATTTAGAAAGATAAATTTTCCATTAATTCATGACTAGTGAGGGGAATCCTTTAGTGTCACAATTGGAATGGGTTAGTAATTATCCTAAGGGATGAATGAGGGGTTGGTTTATTCATGAGATTACTAACATTCATAGGTGAATGGGATTTTTTGGAATATACCTTCAGGTTGTAACCACTATATAAGTATTACTAAATTAATAATATTAAGATTGGGATATCAGTAATTCTCTTAAAAGGAAATGGGTATTTTTATAGTCTATATAACAACCATGGAAGAGAAGGAAATAAGTCTGTTTTAATAGGTATGGAATTTAAATAGATCTTATGTAAAAAATTGTTATCAATTACCATGTATAAAGTGGGATAGCTAATCCATTCACTTCACTGTGGCATATATATCAGTGAATAGTATCTAATGGTTATCCTTTTTTGACTAGTGAGTGATAGGTTATATTATTATTATTAATTTGTTCTTTAATATGATGACATATAGTATATATATATTAGTCAGGATACATTCATGTTTCATATTCCATATAATAGTATAGTATTAAGATTAGGTTCTATTTTCTATATGTTATTTTGATTTCTATTTTAATCATGTTTTTATAAAACATTATTTTTAGATTATTTAGATCTTTTAATGGTTTTTCACATACATGGAACCCAATAAAAAACGAATGGGACACAATATATTTCCTTTTGAGCATTTTACCTGATCCATTGCCTACATATTTTTCCAAAAAAGAGGATTAGGTAGACCAATATTATTTTGAGTATCATTTTTAGTTTATAACTTACATAAAATGGTTTTTAACCAATACTCCAGGAAATTTAAACAATTATATAGACTGTTTTTATTATAATGATTCCTTTCAACTAAAAGGATTCAATAGAAAAATGTTTTAATTATAAATCATTTCCATTTTATGGATTAGATAGACTAGTTAGATTAACAATGATCATTTCTATTCCATTTCTTATACATATTGATAGTGTCAAAAAGAATCCACACGATTATATTAATAAGATAAACTATTTTTCTTTTACCATTACCTAATTCTAGTCTATGGTATTTTCTTGATTAAACTGTTATACATAACTAGTGATGATCTAACATGGTAGGGTTGTGATTCATGGTAGTCAGGTTAGTACATTATCACATGAATTAATCCATTAATTTTCATGTTAAAATATGATTTATTTTATGATGAATACAATAGTATATTATGGTTTATATTGGGGGAATATTTTTTGTATCCTACTATGATTTACTCTTGCATGTTTCATGTGTACCTAAATAAATATGTGAAACATATATCATAATTTATTGTTCAACTAATTAGAGGAATACCAAAAATTCAAAGTCTGTCAACTATGCTATATATAATGATACCCCTAAACCTCCAACATGGGTAGTTAATAGTTGATAATGGTGTAGCATTCACAAACACAACAAAATTTTTATAGGCAAGAGGTCACTCTGCAAAATCACCTTATGAACCCCTACTTGATTGTGTAATTAGAAATCATGGTATAGTTTTATATCTCATTATAAAATCAAAAAAAAAGTGTAGATAAACATAATGTCGCCAAACATTAATAGGGTCACTCCAAACTTCAAGAATTCCCACAATATGTAAAGTGGAAAAATTCCTTTCTATAGTTACATTGTAATAGCTCATTCCTCAATGCAACACTATAGAGAAAATAATTTTAAAAGACTCATGGATATGAAAACCAAATAGATTTATATCGTAGCCAAGTGAGTCATGTCATAACATTTGAAATGCTTTTAAATACCCAACATAAACCCTAGTCTTCATCCTAAACTACATCCCATATCCCTATCATTGGTCCACCTCCAAGCCACTAAATTGTCACACAAATCCACCAATGAGACCATGAATCAACCATGTAACCCCTCCAAAGTCTACATGAGTTGATTCATATCCTTCATTGTATCTCTTTATATCCATTTATTTCCTTATATCCCAACCAAAACCACAAATATCTTCTCAAAAAATTACCTCCATTCTCAAACACAAATAAAATGAAATTTTTTTCTCAAACCCTTATCTAGTCCCTCATGCCTTACCCTCTCCAAGTATAATAGAAGAAAATTTGACCACCCTTCCAAAATAAAATGGCCACCACCTCCAACAAACCAAGAAGCTAATAGTTAAACACACAGAGTGGTTTAAGAACAAGCCTACCCAATTCATCCTATAGAAAGTCCTCTAGACCCCTATATTCTCAAAACCTTATCCATATTTATCAGTCAACCCATTTATCATCCTTGAGTGAGGTATTTCAGTAATTACTCCTCTATCATTACTTATAATTCAAAACCCCCATTCATTTAGATAGGCTTTGGACGCCACATAAGTGAATGTTTTGAATGAATAAAGCTTTGATATGTGGGTTATAAAGTAAATTTATGTTGTAAAAAATATCATGGAGGCACAATACTGTGTTTTTGTAAAATACACCTCACCCAAAAAGGTGTTTTTAACTTGTAACTGATATAATATCATGATAGTTTGCACTTTAGTAGTGATGTTTGCTACTGTATCTAATAGAAACTAGAAGATACAAGTTTAGATATCTATTTTTAAGAATTTTTTAGGTTATATGGAGGATATATCCATGGTTCAAACCTTGTTTTTAAGCCTTAATATCCATGATTAAACTGTGTTGATACCTAGCTCTTTCCATGGTTTAAACTGTGGAAATAGATGTTCTACTACCATGGTTTTAAATGTGGAATTAGGATTCAATATCCATAGTTAAACCATGTTAGTAGGATTCAATATCCATGTTCAAAACATCTATGTTTTCCTCAATATCAATAGTTAAACCATGACTATACCTAGCTATTTCCATGGTTTAAATAGTGGAAATAGCCATCTATTGGAGAAGTTTAAACTATGGTCATAGATAGACCTTGTTTTAGTGGTAATAAGGCCTATAATTTGTTCAAACCATTCCCATAAGCCACAAAAATAGTTTTATGGGCTATTTCAATGGTTTAAAACCGTGTAAATAGCCTAATTTTGTAGTTGTGTTGGTATTTAAAAAAAAATCACTCCCTTTAACTAATAAAAGGTCACCCCATATCCTATTTTATTCTAAACTAAAGATATTATTGGTTAAAACAATACCTACCTAAATACATTCTTTAATCCTATTCCTTTGTCATAGAGTCCATGGTTTGATTGGAAAACCCCCATTGGAAAGATTTTGGGGGAAGCCTAAAGAGGTTGTCTAAAGAATATATATTGTTCTTAACCAAGAGTTTTTTTGTTTTATTTTTAGACCTTATTCAAATATTATTCAACCATTCTAATATAATAACATCCTTATCTTCCATATAATTATATGTCATTATGTTAATTAAATTTCCTACCTTCATCTCTAATTCTATCAAATGGGAATTGAAACAATCATTCACGTGTACAATGGACTTCCGCCTTGTGAACCGATGTAATTTGTTTTCCATAATCACCTCAAATGGATATTTATAATGATGGATTTAATGTATATATATGACATTCATGACATATTTATCATTATAAAAAACTAAAATATCATATATCATCTTACCTATCCATTCACTGAAAAATACAACATCGCACAAGTGTACATGTGGACTACCACCTCCACAAAGCCATGTGATTAATTTTTCATAACTACATCAATATGATGGTATATATGTTTATTTAAATAAATAAAATGGTATTTATGATATAATTAACATTATGTAAACATAAAACAAAGATTATTTTTTTCCATCATGATATTATAAAAATGGAAACGTTACTCATGCGTACATACGGTCTACTGTATCCATGATTGTCATATAGTCCATTTTTCATAATAATATTTCATAGTTAGTTTTAAAATTATAACTGAAATATAAAAATGATAATTATTTCAAGATAATTATTCTGTATATTATTTAATAATGTCATCTTTTACCATATTCAACCTACAAAACTCATTTTAGACATATGAATCATCTGATGTGAAATTAGTTGATTGAGTAAAAAAATATAATAAGGTAATAAATAAAATAAAATGAATAATAAATTTTTAAAATGTTCTAATGAAATTAAATAATTAAAAAAATATTATTATTTAAGAATATAAAGTATATACATGACGATTCAAACTCAATGTAAGAGATTTCCTCTCAATTTCCCTTTATTGAGGCATATTTTAATATAATGCACCTACTTTATTTTATATGGTTTATATGATATCCCTTTTACTTATTATATCAATAATACTTCACAATTCATGGTATTTTAAGTTACAATTCATTTTACATCATTCAAATGAATTTTATGTGAATGTTACCAAAGTGTTAGAGGCTTTATATTACAATATTTTATCTTTTTTAGATCATTTATGTTCAAGGTTCCTTTTGGAGAATTCATGTGAAATAATTTTCTTGAACCAAATATCTTATATTATCCTCTATTTATTAAACTGGTTTACAAGTTTGTATTTTTTTTCCTTCCTTATTTAATAATGAAATATTAATAATGTTTTTGTATATAATATCGATCATGTATCTTCTTTTAGATCTATAATCATTCTATTACATGTCTATATTTTTATTCAAATAATTTAAATAATATTTTACTATTATCTCGAGATTTATTAAATAAATTTTTACCCATGTTTGAATTTTTTTTTAAATGGTTTAAAAGTAATCATTCTGTAATTTTCAAAACAAAGTACTTTTTTTATTTTTTTTCGAAAACTGTGAAAGGAATTATTTATTTTGACTTATATATCATTAATGGAATTTCCCATCATCATGAATAATAAATTCTTTGAATATACCTTTATAATTTTCCATTTTTCTTTTTAAATAATTTTTTTCTATAATACATTCTAATTTAGTATATTTTAAAGAAGTTATTTCAAAGTGAAAAGGGTATTTTCCTCAAGAAATATTCCATGTGATATTTTAAATAAATTTTCATCAATGCTTAAAACCATTGATATTACATATTTATTATATGTTTTTTATATAATTATCATAAAAATATTCCTAGCTCATTATCCCTTATTTGGAAGGGTAATCTAGGCCTTATGTTCATTTATCAAATGACTTCTTTATGAAATATCCTTTGATTATGACATGAGGAAAGATTAGGCAACAAATTAATTTCCATGGGTAATTATAATTCTTATAACTTATGATTGAATTTGTTTTATGGAACACATAAGCATGTAAATATTGTGATGGGTGCACCTAGATGGCCCACTAATGTATTGGATAATGTTTTTGGTATCATGAGACATTATGTATGAGATTAGGGAGTAAACATAATCTATTATGGTACATTGTTCACCAAGCGATGTTTTCTAGGTTGGTAGCATTTACTCATGTTTATGTCATTTTATATGTTTCTTCCACATTTCTTGTGTTGTTATGATCTTATGATACCATGTTCTTTGTATTATTCTTTCATGTGATTACTCATGATTCTTCTATTTTATGATATCATGTTATACATTTGACCCATATGTTATGTTTCATTATCATGTTTATTAACTTACTGATATTTTTAACTTGCCAGATTATTTTATGTATTCACCAGGTTCTCATATGATATTTTAGGATCTCAAAGAGACATCAGAGTTCACTGAGGATAATAAAAAAAAGATGTTCTGTTTTAGTTTCATTTAATGTTTTATGTACCCAGTCTTCAAAATACATTTGGCCTCATGATCATTAGGTTATAATTAATGGATATTTATATTAAAAATAATGATATAATATTTTTAAAAGGCTTGGGTAATTATATGTATGATAAATTTAATTCTTCAAAAAGTAATCTATTACTTACATTACCAAAGTCCTCAATTCCTAACACATATAAAAGAAACTCACTTACTAAAAATACACAAAAGACCATCCCACTGATGTATATAATAACGTTATCTCGATACTAGCATATTAATCACTAATCTAGGTATCTATATGATCTCAATTCATAAACACATCTACCATCATATCCAAACCTTCTAATATTTATATATCAACATCCCAAGGCTTCCCTAAAGCCTCTTCCTACCTCCACAAGGGTATCTAATATATCAAGGAATCATATTCACATTTCAACCCATATCCCCTGCATACCATTCCCACATCTCTCCAATCTAAAGGAATTTATGCTCGGATATACCTATTAATGATTTTCATAATACCACAATCACTTAGTGACAATGTCATCACAATAAAATAATATCATATGAAAACCATTACCATCAGTTTTAGTTAATTCCTACACCATAATAGGTTGTTCAAAAAGGTGAGAGATAACTTACTGTTAATATTTTAATTAATCAAAATCATTTACAAAAACCTTCCAAAATGTCTCTTTTATTTTGAGAACTATTTTTATTTTTAAGTCTATTTCCCTTTCAAAAAAAATTCCAATCATAGGGGTGAAATAACATGTAAAATAAATTTATATGCTTAGTGATATGCATGTATGAACAACACTTTCTGCACTAAGATAAGATTAAAAATAATAGATAAATAATATGAACAACATGATTTAATAAAAAAATATAACTATAATATTTAACAAAAAACCACACGTCCAAAACAACAAGAACTTGGGATTTTCCTGGATAGGTGCTCATAAAACACAATCCCAATGTTTATCCCAAAATCTGACACTTTCCTATATCCATCAATGAAGTACCAAACAATTAAGACAACCAAAAAAAGGATCTGATAATATTTTTAACACCCTTTCTAGGATTTCATAAATAATGATCATGTTGGTGATATCACATGATTTTAGGCTCAACTATCGATACACCAAAGAATACAAACTAGTGTTGAGGGTCTCTAAGAAATTTTGGGGAGACGATGATCTTAGTATAATTGGAAATACATAAAAAAACAAGTAACCAATATCCATAAAATTATAAAAATAAGGTATCCATATGGAATTAAAACTAAAATAAAACCATAATAAATAAATATACACACATATTATATAAAATATATATTATGGATCATAAAATACGTACATCAAGGAAAATTTCCTACTAGTATGATAATATATAACATATAACTAACAAATAAAATATACTAAGAGGATCAACTATAAAACACTAAGATTCTCCTTGGTCCCATCTCAAAAGTTAGTCAAGAAACTCCATAATAATGATCTATAAAACTCATTATCTTACCTATATATCAGACTTCATTTTGGAACATCCACCAAGATTCATTTATAATGTGTGAGAAATAAATCCAAATAGGAAACCAATAATTACACCTAATATATTCCATAATATACTAGTTTATGTATGAGAGAAATAAATAAATCTTATTCACACGGAATACAAATGAACATGTTAGGTAGTATTGTGAAAACCATGAAACCATTACAGCTAACCCTACATATTTTTACCAAATATAGAGAACATACCCTTGTAAGAATCCATATGAAGTACCTAACTCATAATTATCCCCCAAACTAATTAACTATGACATGGAGGTCCGGATATATAGTTGTCTCTTAAATTAACAAACCATTTTATGGAGGGCCCAACTCTTGGCCACCCTCTAGAGCAACCAACCATATAATAGAGGACATAACTTTATTTTTTCCCTAAAGTAACCAATCATATCAGAGAGGAAACAATCTTGGTTATCCCTTATAGTAACTAATCATATCACATAGGATCACTACCAAATCACAAACAACAATATCACTACTAGTTTAGGGTAATAAATAAACACACAAATTCCATGAATCACCCAAATATTGTATCAATGAAAACATATCTCACACCCAACATATCTCATATCCATACTTGTATCCTGTAAGTTATTCACCAATGACATATCCCAACTACCCATTGTATAACTCATAATTTAATCAGCATGACAGGATAACTCTATTAAACTATAATCTAAATTACAAGTCATAATAAATAAACCAAATCAGCATACATATATCACTAAAGGAAAATTTAAAACTCAATTCCTTAGATCTAATAAATTATATACAAAACTCAAACCATTCATTTCCGTCACCCAATGGTGATTTCATGACACATATGATTTATGCATTATAAGCTTAAGAGACCTACTTGGTTCCCAACTAATTTCACACATTTCCTACATGGTCAAAAAATCCAAATACCATTTCCCAATTATATAATGCATTAGCCATGTTGGATAACCTATTTCCCAGATAGTCTCCCAACCTAACCAAACAAGTTCTTCATTATATCCCACTAATCTTAGCGAGTAACTCTATTAAGAAAAGTGATTTGAGACTGAAGTAAATCCCTATCTTAATGGAGTTCAATATCAAAGGATTCACTTTTACACTTTCCACTATTAATGCCCCTAATTTGGGGAAATCATTTTTCCTTAACCCATTAAACAAGTAATACATTCCTCTATATAAATATAGCAAACTTCATAAGGATTATTATACCAAAATATGAAATTTAACTCTCCAATTATCCCCTTAAGGGAGTATTTTCATTATCTATAAGACCACTTGATCAAATTCCCAATACTGTAGAAGATTCAATCTCTATAGAACAGCATTGTATTAGCCTTTATGTAACCTACCCTATTCTATTTAAAATTGGAAAAAATTTAGAGACCTATTTTGGTTTCATAACTCATAAATAACACCCAATCCCATTTTTTATGATGTTATAATGAGATCTAAAAATCAATAACCTTGGGTGAGGAGGCATCCTAGTAAATGAAAACCTAATATATTAAAACCCAAAAATTGAGAACTCCATGGTCTGATTACAATTCACCCAAACTTGATACCCCATTAAAAAATTCAACTCAATACATACACTAGGCATGTAATTAAATATTATAAGGACCACCTAACAAGTATTAAGTTACCCCTCCTTTAGTTTCATATGTTGAATCTTAATCAAGTCTTCATTTATCATAAAACTCTATTGCTTCTATATCATGCCATAAATTTTAATTAATTAATTTCAAAAATTTATTTTTAATTATTAGTGATTAATCCAATGGGAATAACATATTAAACCACAGTAATAGGTTCATAGATACTTAAATTATCACCAATTATTTGTAAAAGGTCTATGGTGAACTCCCAAAACTCATACAAGAAAAAAACCCCATGAATTGACATGAATAATTTTTAAATTTCACAGAGAACTAAAAAAATCCCTAGGAAAACACACCTAGACTCATCCCTTAATCAAAACAGAAATGAGAATCATGAATTCATCCCTTTTATACATATTCTTCCCTCTAAACATGGTATACATCTCATTTAAATGTCATTTTACCCTCATATCATGAAACTATACTCAGATACCTATAGAAAGAATTCTCAAATCAGAGGTCGAAGGGAAAAAGAAGAAAAGAAGAGTTTGATGTGATATTGAAATTTCTCTGGTTTATCATTATAATAATTTGAAATACTTCTAATAATATTTCCAAAACTAGTCACTAAGTCAGTATAGGGATCTGGGGACATGAAAATATCAGTGTGATGATATTAAAAATATTAAATAGTTTATCACACACACATAGTTTTTTATTAAAATATGATTAAATCGTGATCGATGTATTGGATCATAAATATAAGGATGAGGTTGATTATAGAACACGGTGTTCAACCTAGGTTTGAGGTAAAGTTTTTTATGTCAGGTGCTTGGTTGAGGGTGTGTTGGTGGGTGTGTTGAGGAGATATTAGTTTATTAAAAAAATATGAATATGAACCCCAACACCCCCCCCCCATATCCCCCATCTGTTGGGTTATCAAACATGTTAGAGGAGGAGCACCCCCCCCCCTCCCCCATAGGATGGATGAACTAAGGAAAAATTGAGGATAGGAGGAATTGTTGATCTCCGTTAATGATGTTGATCATCAACAGGTTGAGTTATAACAGCTTTTAAGCATCATTTTGGGGTTCAAGATTCAGTGTTTCACCAAGATGTAGGAATATGTACAATATTTATGTCCAAATCCCATTTGATTATTTTTTAAGGTTTTCAATCCCTTAGACGATTGAAATGTACCCCTTGAGGGTCAATCTATGATGTATTTGGACAAATTAGGGGGTTCTGGTGGCTCATAGGGAATTCTTGTTCGGAATTTCTGATCACCCAGTGTTTAGTGCAGGGGTCCATGTTGTGTGTTATTCCTATTTGAGGAAGATGAAATTTGGGGACTACACACAGTGTACCAGGAGTACATGTTAGGTAGTGATCCCAAGCCATGTGGAAAGAGACATTAGCAAGCACTCCATGTAACTAAACATGTTCATGTGGAACTACATGTCTAGAATTCCTGGACATGTGGTGTCATACATTAGAACGGGATGAGGACATGACCAAGTGGAAGGCTGGCTAGGACACACCATGTACCAAGATTTACATATCAGGAAATCTCCCATGGAAAACCAATCCATGTGGGGGATGACACGATCATGTGTCTAGGCAGGGTCCCATGTCATGTGGACCCCAGTTCACACTGTATTTTTTTTAATGACTTCCACCTATCATATATCTTTTATTGAGACTCAGATTTTAGCATACAAGTAGCCAATTCGGATCATTTTTTCATGTAGAACGCGATGGTAGACTTCATGGTAGTTTGTGAGATATTAAGTGAGGTTTGATGAGCATGTTGCTTCATCCAGCAATGTTTGGCCGATGTTGGAGATCTGGATGGTTTATCATAGAGACGATGGGATCAGTACTCCCCTATCGGTTCAGGTTGAAGGTAACCTATAATGTTTGTGCAGATGGATATATATCTCCCCTATTTTAACTAGTTATGGACCCTCCATAGTAATTGTACAAATAGAGTTTTTACTTCACTATCATACTAAGTCATGAGTCCTCTATCCGTGGAATTGGTAATCTCTTATCAAATTAGAGAATAGTTCCTTCATACATGTTGTTCGGGTAGAGCCGATATTATCCTATTGCACCTGGGTGTGGGTCCTCTATCATGGGGTTAGTACTCAACATTCATGTTGGGGAGTTGGTCCCCCATTATGATTCTATAGGTAGAGACCGACCCCCCCCCCATATATATAGGGTATATGTCCAATGTCTATGGATTGGTACTCCCCCATCTTCAAGTACTGACGGTGAGTGGGTCCTCCATGAGATTTGGAACTACATAATCTGTGGAGTGTAGTTGTGAGGTGTTGTACCCTCTAATATATATGTTCAATAACATGTAAAGAGTTTGGGATCCCTTAATGAGAATATGTGTGGACCCCTCTATATAGGTTATTCTATGGTTTTGGGAAAATTTTGATGAGGAATTAGTACTCCCTGGGCTATAGGGAAGTGGAGAGGCATGGGTCCCTCCTTTATCCTTATCTTGAGAGGATACATGAGGTTCATAGTTTAGAGAAATTATCCCACATCTATGTGCTATATAGAGGGGTGGGTCTCTCTACTTGGGTTCCTATGAGCTTGTGTCGTTCATAATATGGTGGTGATAGGAAATATGGTGTGAGGAACTGGGGTTGGAACTAGAGAGATGTTTTATACGGAGTGTATTCTCTCATATGTTACATCTAGGATAGTGGGGTTTTTCTTGATGATTTTTACCTATTAGATGATTGACATAATAGATAGTAGGTTTAATGGATAAGGATATTTTCAAGGATTGTTACCTTTGATACTAGAGTAGAATCATGTGGTCGACCATGAGGTTGGGACCTCATGAAACATGGAGTCTAAGATGAGTATATCTAGGTTATTCTAGGATTACTTATGATGAAGTCCCATATCAAGATTAACATACCATGTGGATTGAGTTGACTATTTATGTATAGTCATGCAGTGGTCAAGATGGATTTTCTTATTCTGTCTTGTCTGGTTTCTTTTTGGATTAGGAAAAGTGAACTATTTCTTTTCAGTTTCATCTTTTTATTTTGGGTTTTTGGGGAACCAACTTCATATTATTATACTCTACCCTACAAAGTATTTTCTTGAACATGGTGTGTCTTGTGAATATGACAGTCCCTTCAATGGAGTCCTGGGAGAAACTGAATCATGAAAATCATAGTGAGCTATATAGATTGAGGTGTATATCGATGCTTGACTAAGCTGTGTTCTGGTAATTCTATTTGATAATAATCCCCTCCTTCTAAAAAGTTTGTACTAATTTTTTGTTTTTTATAGGATTGTATTTTTCCCTTTTTATGCTTTTAGTAATTTTTTTTACCCTTATTGTGGGATAGATTTATGAATTAATTTTTTCCTTAATTTATTATTATCAATGAATTGTTGCATGGAGATGGATGTGGGAGCCTGAAAACAAGTATAATAGGCAAAGATCTCACATAAGTGTGAAATTAATACCCGATATAGGTCACTAAACTCTACACTATTAGAGGATGGATTTGGGTAGTCACTACTCTGTCCCTAGTAGGTCAGTTCATGATAGAGTGATATCAGATCAAGTCCTTCCTTATGACTGAAGTCTGTGATATTGGTATGGGATTTATGTAAATAGTGTTAAAGTTTTTACAGTTTGGATTTCAGGCAAGGGACTCATGTGTTGGTGTTGAGGTCAATGTGTCCATTCAATCTGACTTTAATAACCTACTTGTTGACTAAAAATATTTAGGCATTGGTTGTAGGTAAACTTTGGTACACACATCATATTGGACTAGGTTTTCGGTTACTTTTACTTCTTGATTAAACTTCCTAGATATACTCATTGACCATGGTGAGTCTTGATTCAATTTTAGGATTTCACCATGATGATATCCAAACAACATTCCATGGAGGGATTGTGATGATGATCTTCCCAGTGATTAGGCTTTAGTAAATGGTACCAGTCATGAGGTGGTACCTCTAGGTAGTCTTCTAGTTGAGCCACCACTGATTGAGTATCAGGTCGTGCTGGTACTTCAGCCAAAGAATGTTCAATGGATGAGTGAATCACATGAGCTCCAGAGGTAGATACCTCACAAGTATTTGGGTGATATATATTCCCAATAAATTAATAACTATCTTGAGGTAGTCACATTTTTTTATACCTTACGAGGACGCCTCCCAATTATATGGTTGTCCTACAGGTGATCCTTTTTTTGGGATCGGCTGGGTGATAGTGTAATCTAGTGGAATAGACCCACAATAGGATGATGCTCACTTAGAAGGAGTTTGAGAATATCTTCAGGGAAAAGTTTTATCCATCCATGTTGAGATCAATTAATATCCTAGAGTTTTTACAGCTTCGATAGGGTAGTATGACCATGGAATATTATTTGGCGAGGTTCACATAAATTTCATGATACTCCCTAAATATGGTTCGATTTCCATTTTTCAAGGCATAGACCATTGATCAGGGCCTCCACTGAGACATCCATGCAGGAGTGGTCTCTTTGTTCCTTCCCTCTTATATAGAGGTGTTGAAGTGGGCTTTGATGATATAGAGCTTCCTAGAAGAGGATTGGGTGGATGGATTCAGTGATGGTGATCATAGGGATGATTTATCATCATTATCTAGAAGACATCAGTCGACATGATCACGATTATGGAGGCACACCCATGCTAAGACTCAGACACATGGTTCTACAGTGTGGGATTCATGTCGAGGATCTAGTCTACCACTGAAAATTGGGTGTTATTCCTATGGCGGGAATATACATCTCACATGATATTGTTTAACCCACCATTTAGTGGCTTCCGAGCATCGTATTGGACCCAAATATTTAGTGTTTCGCTACAAGGTATGTGCATTTATTATTTTTACATACCAATCCCATTTTATTCATTTTTTAAGGTTTTAGAGCCCTTAGATGACTTCTAGAGACCATGTGAGGGTTGATCGATGGTGGATTTTGAGAAATTAGGGGTTTCATGTGGATTATAGGGAATTAGCATTCAGAATTAATGATCACAAGATGTATATTGTAGGTATACACACCTTGTGTTCTTAGCATTAGAAGAATATGAAATTTTTGGGACTACATGTCATTTTACAAGAGTACACGACATGTAGTAAACCCAAGCCATGTGGCCAGAGAATTGGGAAATCATGCCAGGTAACTAAACATGGCCATGTATAAATACGCAGCCAGAAGACATGGACATGGAGTTCCATACATGGGCATGAGTTGAGGACATGGACAAGTGGTGGTTGTCCAGGACACATCACATATCAGGATGTAAACACCTTGTCATATCACATGGCAAGTAAATATCTACAGGGAGATGACACAGTCAGGTGTCCAGGTGGGGTCACATACCATGTGATCCCTAGTACAAATTGTGTACTTTTTTAGGACTTATTCCTAGAATATCTCTTTCATTCATACTCATATTTAGGCCTACATGTATCCTATCCTTAGTATTTTTTCATATAGAAAATGATGGTATCATTCATAGTGATTTTTGAGATATGAAATGAGGTATGAAGAGTGTGATTCTCCTTCTAGAGATGCTTGGACAATGTTGAAAATGAGGCTGGTTTTTCAGAGAGATACCGGGACTGGTACTCCCCTATCGAGTCTGTGTATGGGTCCCACATAGTATTCATACAGATAGAGAAAAATCACCCCTATTTTATTAGGGTGAGGACCCTCCTTGGTAAGTTTAGAGATATATTTTATAATTCCTTTTCATTCTAGAGTGTGGGTCCTCTATCCATGGAGTCGCTACTCCCTTGTCACATCAGGGTGTGGGTCCTCCATAAGTGATGCTCAAGTAGATTCAGTACTCCCTTGTCATACTGGGATCAGGTCCTATATATCAAGGTCAGTGCTCACCTATAATGTTAGGCTTTAGGTCATCTTTTTTTATTGTATAGGTAGATATAGAACTACTCTATACATAGGGTGTAGGTCCACTATCTACGGATTGTTACTACCTCATCTTCAAGTGATGGTGAAGAACGAGTCCTCCACGAGAGTTGGAGATCCCTCAGTTGTAAAGTGACATTGTGAGGAGTGGAAAACACCACATTATGCATAAAATACAAGGTTAATAGTGTGTGATCCCTTGATATGGTAAGGTGTGGTCCCATATATATAGGTTCTTCTATGGTTTTGGGAGATGTTTGATGAGAAGTTTGTATTCACTTGGTTGTGGGATTATAGAAAGGAATGGCTCCCTCTTATATTTATCACTTGGGAGGAAGTATGTGGTTCATGTTTTATATTAATTCTCCCCTGAATATGTGAAATAGAGAGGGGTAGTACTCTCCACTTGGGTTCCTATGAGCTTAATTAGGGAACAAGATGGTGGTGATAGGAACTCTGGTGTTGGTCAATAGGAATAAACCAATAGAGATATTTCCACTACTGAAAAATGGGGCTATTCCCATACTTCTATACCCACAGTTTAGAGAAACCATGGGTATAGAGTTCCCATCAAATGTTATACCCACCATTTTAAAACAACTATGGGTATAGAGATCCCACTCCATAATCCCTAATCTCCCATCCTCTTTCATGTCTTGGACTCCTCAGCCTCCCCTCCCATCACCTTTGTTTCCTTGACCTCGACCTCCTGACCTCCACATCTACCTCAACCTCTTGGAATATGCCTCCACCTACCATCCTCAGCATCTAGGCGTCCACCTCCCAGCCCTCACCTCTCGGCCTCATCCTCTCAGCCCCTGCCTCCCTCCCTCTTCCTTCCTGCCTTTGCATCCACATCTGCCACTACCTCCTCCTCAATAAATCTACCTCCCTACCTCCACCTCTCTACCTCTACCTCCTCTTACACCTCTACCTCCATTCAAGTTCCCTTCTTTACCTATCCATAAACCCTAATTTATGTGGATCTCCTTGATTAAAAACTAACCCATGCTTCTCAATCCATTCCTTTGTAGCATCTATGATTGTTAGTTCATACCCCTACCATCGATAGGTTAGAACCTATTCATTACACTTTTCATGGGTCTCAATATTCACCAACTACATCATAGGTATGTTAACTTAAAAATCTATTATTGTTCCCCTAATTTTAAATTGCATCTAAACTATTAAATATAAACTATGTAATTTCATTTTAATGCTTCTTTGGACAATAAAATTTTAGTTAATATCTTCAGTGCTTCAAGAAGACCCATCTACAAGCCCTGAATTCTCTTTTAAGGCATTTGGTTTAATTTATCTTATATCAGACTTATGATATGAGATATTTTTTCATTTTATTATATTATCCTGCTCAAATTTGATTATGTTATTCTGATTTCATTATTATCATTTCCTGTTTCCCAAATAATTTCGCATTTTCTCAATTTTTATCTATGATACATACTATTCTTATAAAATGTTTTAAAATAATTGTTTTTATATATTGATAGATTCCTTCTTCATTCTATTTTAATAAACCAATTTTTGAAGTTTGATTTTTCAATTATAAGGAGATCAAATGTTACAATTACCAATGATATTATTGTTGGTCTTTATGTTTTTCCATTATTTTCCTCACTATATACAATTCAATTTATTTTTATTCCCTATATATTACTATCGTGTTTGATCTTGATTTCTTTTCTAGTGAAATTATTTTTCATGATATATTTTCTACATGTTCTTTCTTACTAATTTGATATAAAGAGTTAATTTTTTGTCATTTCGAAAGACCTCAACATACACTAAACAAGTACACCTCTCTTAAACTCCATCAACATGAATTTTTATATTTTTGGATATTAAATAAGCATATTTAAATTATTGATAACATGTAAGGTTTCTACATATCCGTATCAATTCTCCCCTCAACCTGACTAAATTAGTATAAATTTTTCTTCACTTTTTATATATATATTTTTACCTCCAACTTGACATCAATGAAATTTTTTTCCTACATCATATTTTTAATTGTATATTTGGTATTACATGTTTTTCATTAATATTTCATTATACTAACATAAATATGTTTATTATTTAATATGTATTATATTATTTGTTTGTAGACAATTATGAAGATGAGTTTGTTTTAATTCAATTGAGGTATATTTATTACTCTTTCTAAATGTTCTTTTCATCCATCTGTTAGTTATTTAATCTACAATTTTATCTTAATAAAATGTATAGGAATATACCCAAATTTGTGTATATACTCATGTACTTTCTATTATAAATACATATTTAAAATTAAAAACCTCATGTACAAAAAATAATAATTGTTTCGTTTCTCTTAATATATTGTTTTTTTCCACTATAATTATTTCAAAAGTGAAATATTGATGAGCTTTATAAGTTTCAAAATACATTTTCCTTATTAAAAGTTTAAAAAATGATATATTAGAATACTATGCATCTAAATTCAAGGTTACCTACTATTTCATGTTATCATCTTTGGATGTTTGATTATCTTTAAGTCAATTTCTTAAAAAGGATTTTTTTGTAGGTGAGATTTTTTCTATAATCATCTTAATAATTTTTTGAAGTTTAGAGACATTGTGTTATTGGATACTCATATTTTGTTTACTGATGATAAAATTATTGAAGGATTAGTGTTTTATTAAGCATTCATTTTCTTTATTATGGTCGACTTATGTGATATTTGTGGTTTCCTCTTCACTTTTCTTTTCATTTTGATCACTACAACTAAACCCAAAATCATTTTTGAGGTTTTTATTTTTGTTGATTCTTGATGTTTAGGGATATTCGGTCCCATTGAGGCCATTTATATCCACCACCATTATGGTTAGTGGGTTCTCCATGGGTTTTGGTTATTTTTTTGTTCTATTTCAATTATTTTCCTTTTTTAAAATTTGGGGGTTTTGAGTTTTTGAGTTTTTTGTTTTTTTCTTGAGTACTTTGGACCTGCTATGGTGTTTTTGGGTTTTCATTATCAAAGGTGACTTGCATATGTATGAATAGGTATGAATATACGTATATAAGTTCCTCTATATATATATATTCACTCATGAGGTATGAATATATATATTGGGGCTAGATGTGATTATGTATATATATGAAAAATGCATATGTGTGTTATGTAATGGAGTATATTTAAGTATGAATATATGTTTAAGGACCCCCTTTAATATATTTGGCCATGAAAATATATACATATGGGCTAGGTCCCCTAATATATATATGAGAAAGTTAATATGAGTGAAAGTGGTAAAGGAAATATTCAAGTTTCTATTATCATAAGAAACAAGCCTTGAGTTTGAGGTGGCTTCCCTTATGCATTGGCCATGAAATTTAAAGAATCATTGATTGCTTGAATTTAGAACCTTTATTTGTACTAAAAAGTGATATAAATTTCTTATAATAATTTCCATGAATAGAATCGAAGAAAAAATTAACCTATATAAAATTGAGCTATATTTAATAATACTAAATTAAATGGAATGAGACATAATATAAGTTGGATAAAACAAAATAATCTGAATTGTATTAACCTATATAGAGTAAAACATAATATTCCAAAATGATTATAGGATAAATTAAATTAGTCTATATTAAACATATTAATTAAAACTAACCAGATCTAAATCAAATCATATCATTTTGTACCAAATTATATCATACATAATCAGTACAATCCAGTTAGACCTCTCCTAACATGCCTTAATTAGAATTGAATCAAAAATAATGAACCAATATGAACCATAAGTAACCAAACCATATAATATTAAGAAGAGTAAACCCAAAATCAGTTGAACTAAATAAATTAGAACCATAAAACCCACAATGGATAGAATAAACCCAAATAAAAATTGAATCAAACATTTTGAAAATAAATTCACCAACTAATAGAACCATACTGATAAAAATGTAAATCAGATCAACATAACTAGATATAGAATGATCATAACCTAGAAAATAGAATTAGAATAGAAAAAAATTGGATGAAACTAAATTGGACCATGTTAAACTAATCAAACATGAAAAAATATAATATTACAAGTGATGAATAAAATTATACCAAATATAATGAAGTCAAACCAATATGAACACAACTGACATGAACTAAATTGAACTAAACCAAAATGCTATAAACCAAATATAATACAAATGAATTAATTAGAACACAAATGAAAGAAACTATCCAGGATAATATAAACAAAAACAACACAAACTAAATCTAATGAAAATGTCCCGAACAAACTTCAATAAAAAAAACTAACCCAAAATTTCTTGGTTTCTGATAATTAAATACAAACTAAAATGAATGGAAGAAACCAAAAATGAACCATGAATTGAAAAATCATTACTAAAACAAAACATAAATGAATTGAATTGAACATAATCAATTGTTATTATCTTGAAATAAATAAAACAAAATTGAAGTGTACCAAACTAAAGTAATGTGAAATGGAAAAAACAAAAATAACAAGTATCAACCAAATTTAACTATACATAATATAACCAAAAAAATTGAGCCTAGCTAAACAAAACAAAAAAAATAGACGGAACCACATTTACTTGAACTAATCTAATTTGTCTCCCCCTTTCTTACAAGTTTTGACCCATGGGGCGTTATAGTTCTTATATGTTGGGCAGTGACTTGTATAGACATAGGAGACAGGTATATTGTAGTTTAATTTTTATTTTATTTTATTTATTTCATCATATAATTGGTCTTTTTACCACTTTCTATGAATGAAGGGTAGTTATATTCTATGAAGTGGTCCAAAAGGTCACTAGAGGTGGCTAATAGGTTTTCCTTATAGGGGAAGGAGATCAGAGTAGTGGATGGATTAATTATTGTGTTTAATTTTTATCTAACTTTATACTATATTACTTCTATTTATTTTTTTTCTTTGATGTGGAATTCTGATTTATGTATCGGTCTTGCATATTTTTCTATTTTTCACTATGGTTTAAATTAATTGTTTGTGGGATAAATCATTCCCATGTGTTGGTTCCTTGATTCCTAGGCACTTGTTCCATCCCATGGGCATAGCCCTTCCACCTTAGTCTATCCTAGTAATTCCTATATTAGAGTATAACAAGTTCATTATTATGTATAAACCATGAGAGGCCCTAGTAGTCATGAAATAACTAGGGAGGTATTGGAAATGATTAGTAAGGAATTATAAATTACTAGGAATAAGGATTGAGGACATTTGAATTCACAATGAGGAGATGTGGGAGACCATGCAAGATATATTAGTTCTGGAAGTGCTATGGGTATAACAGGTGGTGAAATGGTAATATGTTGGGGATACTAGATGTAAATTCAAATAAAAAACCAATTTGACAATGTAATATTATATCATGAGCTACTATACATTTTTGGAGTTCAAGATCAGACTCCATCCCAATGCAACTACATAAATACATTGGTTCCAAAAATACATTATCATATAATAAATAGTTTGGTTTTAAATTCCCAGTAAAACCTCCATTGACCTCCCATAGGTTTTAGTCAAATTTTATTTCAATTATTTCACATAAAATAACCACTAATCAATTATATGAACTAATGTGACCATGAATCAACTATAAATCTCACTCGGCTATTCTAGGTGGATAAACTGGTTCAGTATTCTAGCAATGGGGAGAAACCAATTCACTATGATGGGTTGAGTACTAAAATTAATTCATCATCATGTAGGTGGGTTTAAAAAGTTCATATTGAGAGATCGGTTTCTTTTGATGTCAATAATTATTAAACACCTCTGTTTAGATCATGAAATTTTACTACTAAAACAACTTGATTATTTTGAAATGATGATGTGATTTTATACACCATTTTCTCATTAATATGTGTAGGATTTTCCCAATGAAATATTTTATTCTCAATTGGAATTTTTATTTCTTTAAAGTTTTTTTTAATTCCCTTGATAGAATGGTAAAAGTATAAATTTCCATAAAAATAATATGATTCATACCACTTGCTCAGTTAATAACATTATTGAAAATGGTGAAATATGGTTTTCTAATTTCAAATTAGGATACTATGTTCTTTAATAGGATCGGTAACATCATACTCTATCTGGAACCTAGCTTCCTAGATTGGGGTATAACCCAGTACGGGTGGCCAAGGAGTAGTTTGGAAATTCTCTATGGGTATTTCTAACACTAGTATCATGTATTATGAGGAGTAATTAAATAATAAATTTATTAAAACATGATATATTTCAAAAACCAACAAAATTAGCTCAACTAGAATGATTTTATGTTATACTATTTTTTGTTGATAGGTTGAATAGGTTTTTTTACCCATGTTTATAAGTAAATTAATTCATGTAGAAGTTGGTATGTCAATTGTTTCCATTCACTCATGATATTTACCATGTATTGTGGTTTTTATGTGGTTTTTATTTTTTTTATAGGTTTAGGTTGATAGGAATGATTCTACTACTTGTTTGGGATAGGTATATTTACCAACATTTCAATAAACCAAGGGTATATATGTTTGAAGTGATAATCTATACCCATGGTTTTGTAAACCATGGGTATAGATATATGACCATGGTTTAACAAATATCATTGGTATTATGGAAATATCAAACATTATACCCATGGTTTTTATATAAATCATGGGTATAGATCTAAACTGACACCTCCAGAGGCTACGGTTCATGGAACTATGGGTATAACCTATACCCACTATTTTAGGGGATATAAACCTTATTCCAACTGTGGGTATATGTGATGTTTCTAGTAGTGTTTTAATGGAGCATTCTCTCTTTAATTTTCTATAAGGGATGGTGGGATTGTTTCCAATGATTTTCACCTCTTGAATGAGTTTCATTGGGGATGGTAGTGCTTATGGAGAAGGATATCCCAGAAAAGTGTTAATTTTTTCCTTAAGTATAGTCTTGTGGCTAGCCATGAGGTTGGGAAATCATGATAATTGGATTTTAATATGAGTATATATATGTTATTCAGAGAGTGCTTGTGGTTGTGTCAGATATTGGTATTTACTTACAATGTATATTTAGCTACAAGTCATGTATAGCTGAGGAGTGGTCAAGATTGAGTTTCAAATTCTCTCTCACCTGGGTTCTCTCTATATTAGGTTGAGTGGACCATTTACTTTCAATTTATCCCTTTTATGTTGGGTATTTTGGGTACCTACTGGTTATTGGTATTCTGACCCCTATATGGTTTTTCCCTGCACTTTCAGGTCTTTTGTAGATAACAGACCCTTTAATAAAGTCCTAGGATGCTCTAGAGTATACAGAGAATAGTGAACTAGATAGAATAAGGTGTATAACAATTCTTGACTGATCAGTTTTTTAATGGTTTCATTTGATAGTAGTCCCCTCCTTTTGAGAATCTTGGACTCTTCTGCATTTTTTTATGGGATTTTATTTTTTCATTTTTATGCTTATAAGAATTTTGTTGTACTCTGATTGTGGGATAGATGTATTCATTATTTTTTTCATTTATTATTATATTTAAAATATTGAATAGAGATAGGTATGTTGGTGAATGTGTATGGGTACAATGGGCTGAGGCCTCCAATGTGTGTTATATTCCTACTCATCACGGGTCACCATACCCTACCCTATTAGAGCTAGCATTGTGGTATCTACAACTTAGTCCCCAGTGGGTCAGTTTTTGATAGATATATTACCAAAATTATTAGCTGAAACAACCAAGGACCCACCCTCATTAAATGGGAATGAAAGGGGAGTGGAAGAGGGAAAAGTGATAACAAAAAATAGCATTCCTGATCCACCTTCTTTATTAAAACCAAAGAGAGATGCACCATGAAAATATAGTCAATATCCTCCTTTTAAAAAATATATTCAAGGTCTCACAAGATAATCAATTTTTATAATCAGTACCAGGTTGGGAATTAATTGTATTCTTCTTGAGTATATCAATATGTTGATAAAAATAAATAAAAACTATAAAAGTCAATTCCCTATCATGATTCTGAACAAGGGAAAGGTTAAATTAAATTCCAGCAAGAACAATATGGATAGAAAGTAAAAAAATCATATATTTTCAAGTATACCTATGAAATTAAACTTGGAAAATTAATAATAATATTTATTTTTCAAAGAATCAGGGAATTAGAAGATAAATTTTCCCCACTGCCAAGAAATTCTTAAGAATAAATATAGTTGTGGTTTAAACACATCATGAATTTATGTTATATAAATCAATTTCTCTCAATTTTAGTCATTTGTACTAGATATGGGATGGGAATCACATATTTTTATAATGTGTATCCATTTAGAGAAAAAAATGAATTTATTAATGGAGATATTGATTTATGTGATGGGAATTGAGAAAATGTTTCTACATAATTTATGAGGACAATGAATTTCCATCTTCATAGAATATTTTCATTAACATTTAAAAAATATTATCATGTACCATTAATAAACAAAAAATTTATTTTTTTATTATTCTTAGATATAACAATTTGTGTTCTATTTATTGGAATGTATTTTTTATAGATCTAGTAACATGTTTAATGGATTATATATATTGGATCTTGAAAATACTATGTATAATGTAAATAATAAAATGGACATAATTAATTATTTGAATTTTATATATCTTTTTCATTATCACCAATATTATGTAAATAAAAATTACATCCAATGACTCTATAATAATGGATTTTCAAATTCAAAATATTATGAATAATTTAATGTATGTGAATATTATTTAATAAGTAAAATTAACAGATAACCTTTTAAGGGTAAACAAAAATGAGGTAATGACTTATTAGAAATCATATATACTAATGTATATGAGTAAAATATAAAAAAAATAGTATTTCATTACCTTTACTGATGAATTTTGTAGCTATGGGTATGTATATCTTATAAAACACAAGAATGTATCCTCTTAAATGTTAAAAGTTATCAAAAATTAAGTAAAAAACAAACTAGAAAAATTATTAAAACAATTAAATATATTTAGGTTGAAGAATATTTAAGTTAATAATATCATGAATATCTTGGAGATTATAATATATAATTCTAACTAGATATATATAGTACAACAAAGTTAAATAGTTTATATGAAAGGAGAAACTGAACTCTGTTAGACATGGTTGGATCAATAATGAGTCATATTAACCTTCTTATTTCCTATTGGTTTTTTCTCTATAAAAACATTTCTTTACACTAAAACTTATTATATCAAATTCTATACAAAATATGCCACTTTGAATATGGACTAGAAAGTGGCCTAATTTTAATTTCATGGATATTTGGGGTTTTAAGGGATATGTATACTGTATTAGATCAATTAAAATTGAATATAAATCAAATAAATGTATATTTATTGGTTTTTCTAAAGAGATATGGTTTATAATTTCTATAATTCACCTGATCACAAATTATTTATTATTAGACATCTTGTATTTCTATTAAGGGAGTTTATTTATAAAATATTTATTGGGAGAAAATTTGAACATCATAAATTCCATTAGAAAAAAGATTATATTATTTATGAGATACATGAGTTTGAAACACAAAGGGTTGAGAAAAATAATTGAATTTTTATACATAAGAAATATGGGGATCTAATATATTTCACAAGAAATCGAGTGATACTAATTTCTCATTTTTTATGATGGTGATGAAAAATCATAAAAGATGAATCATAATTTTACCTGGAGTCCATCATGAGTTCTAAATATAATAAATTGTTAGATGTAATAGAATATTTAATGGAAACTAGGTGCACTAATCTAGTTATAAACCTAGTAGATCCACTTAAAAGGGAATAACCCACCATGTGCAAGTAGATCTTTTCCCAAAAAAATTGAAATAGATGGTAGATTTACTATCAAAAAATATCTCTTAGTAGATAAAGGTTTTAATTTTACTCATTAAATTTACTATGAAAAAAAAATTCTCTCATGTATATGATCAAATTTATTCATATTCTTTTAGTCATGGAATCATATTTTTATTATGATATATTTCAAATGGATGTCAAAACGAAATTATATTATAGAAATTTATTCGAGGAATCATATATGATATAATCTAAAGTTTTTGAAAATTTATAAAATTCCACTATGGTTTATAAGTTTCTCCAATAAATTTATTAATTGAAGCAAGCTTCTTGGTTTTGGAATATATTTTTTAATGAAACTATAAAATATTTTATCTTTATAAAAAATGAGGATAAACCTTGTGTATATAAACAGTTTAGTAGAAGCATAATTTTATTTCTAGTGTATTATGTTGATAAAACGTTTCTTAATGTAAATTATATTCTAATATTACTATAAATAAAAAAAATTATTGTGATATTTATTCTCAATAAATGATCTTAGTGAATTGATGTACATACTAGGTATAAAAATCTATAGAGGTAGATCTAAATGGATGCTTGTCCATGGTTAAAATACATACATTGGTAAATTGTTAAAAGGTTAAATATGAAAAAATATAAAATTGGAAATTTACCGATGATTTAGTTAAGGATTATTTTAAATACATAATATCCTTAAATAGTATAATAATAACAATGAATAATTAAGATTCCATATGTTTCTTTCGTTAGTTCAATCATGTATTATATGTTGTGTACATATCCTGATGTGTCTTATATATAAATTATAGTGAGTAGATACTAATGAAATCCCATTGAAATCCATTAAGTGGACATGAACAATATTTTTAGGTTTTAAAGAATAAATAAAGGATTATTCTTAGTATTTTAGGATGAAGAAGAACTTGTTGTAAATTGTTACACTAATTATTGTTTCCTAACCAACATAGTAGACTTCATATCTTAGTCAATATTTTTGTTTTTATTGAATGGTGGAGTTATAAGATGTAAATTTCATATGAAAATAACAATTACTGATTTTATAATATAATATGAATAGATTGTAGTATTTTATGTGGCTAAAGAGTCTTTTCAGATAAATAATTTTTATACCAAAATTGAGGTAGTCCTAAGAATCATGCTTCAAATTTAACTCTACTATGGTAATAGTAGATTGGTTTCACAAGCTAAGAGGCTAGGTCTCACAAGAAATCCAAATGTATTCTTCGTCAATTTTAGTTCATTAGAGAGATTATTTATAGAATTGATATTAAGGTGTGTCATTTTTATGGGTTATAATATTATATAATTCCTAATAAATCCCCTTATCCAATAAAAGCACGAAAACCACACCCAACCTCTTAGTAATAGGTACATGGGTGACTAAATTTAATAAAATTAGGAGATTATCAGTGTCTTTTCCCTATAGTTAGATTTTTTTTTATTAGATTTAAGACATTATATATCATGTATTGTATATTAATGACATTAATTTACCTTTTATTTATATTCTTTCATATAGCATGGGATTTGATATGATAATAACCCCTGCATTATACATATTATTTGGTTATCCCAAATTAGTGACCATCATATTGTGGTGTTATTATATATTAAGATCAGTATGGTTAAGATCACTTGTATAGAAATAAAACTAATCACCCATAAGATATAAGTTTGTGAACTTGTATTTATATTTACCCACATAAAGTATAAAAAAATATTTTCATGTATATTTCATTAGTGTAACTTAAGTGTCCAATATTTATGGATCCTTAAACTTGAGGTTCATAAATAATTTTCTTTCTTGGGAGGTTTCATAAGTGGGTACTTATCTAAATTCATTTGAAAATTTTACTAAATATAATGAAATTTGGTATGATAATAATCAATAGGAGGGATTTGATTAACATATATAGGATTTGTCTACCCATATAATTGTTTTATATCATAAAGACATTAATTTGTGTTTTGACTAAGTATGTTCACGGACATTCCAATATAATTACATGTAATGTAATTATATATGTTTAATAAGATAAAAAATTGAGAAAAATAGATAAGTTATATGTCGTTGGAATTATTCATTTCATGTGCTTAATGTCGATATCAAGGAAAAATGATTTTTTCTAAGGGGCATGCATTGGATTAGATCATACCAAACCCATTATAATTTCTTTATCTAGGATGTGATATTAGATACCATAATTATTCTTTGATTACGAATGATATTCACAATCCTTTCCAAGTTTACAAATCATCCATAGGGGTTGCATGTTAGATAATACTAATTGGGATATCTAGACTAATTTGATTAGTCTATGTGAAAAAATGTTTATTTTTATTATATATATAGTATTGGTGTATTGATAATTTTAAATACTTAATTAGATGATAGTTTTTAAATTAAATAATAAATGTTTCTTTATAATATAAATAATTATTTATTTATATTATTAATACAAAAACATGATGAAATAATAATTCTGAAATGGGATTTGGGATTGTCCTTGATGTAATGGGATTTTAAGTTCCATTACATGATAGAATCTCATCGGGATACCTAATTTGGCCATTTAAGATCCATATTTATTAGTTTTAACCCATTTAGAGGCTCATTAATTTACCACCCAATGAGGTTTAGAACATGAGACATTATTAGAGGATCTTTAATGATCTAAAGAAGATTTAAAGTCAATTTGTAAAACATATTTTGGTTTGTTATAGATTTTGATTGCTCAGAGTATATTGAATACCCCTCTTATAATAAATGTCATGTAAAATGGGTATAGGCTTCATTCCATTATGAGAAAGAAAATGTGATTCTTATACTCATCTAATTTTACTCATATGAGAAATTTATCTATTTTTTCACATTAAATAGGTTATTGTTATAACCAAAACATATCAATGCACCCTACATGGGGTATTGGGGGTGAATTAAGGTATGTATTTTCTTTTTATTCAACTCATTATTAATGTTATTCTAACATTGGAAAGGAAATTTGAAATTTTCATAAGAAATTCACACTAAAAAATCACCTCATAATGGAATTTAAATGTGTTGAAATAGAGTATTTTACTTGGTTAAACACTAAGGGATACTTTATATATAAAATATTGATAAAGTATTTATGAATCCAGGGATTTCACTATTAACTATATGTGAATTACAGGTTTAGGAAATTTGAACTATATATACAAGGGACACTCCCTCTTTCTTCTTATTTACTCACTACTTCAAGGAAGAGTTACAAAAAGTATTTGATGCAATGGTCACTAACAAGAATGTCCACACAAAAATTTACACCAAACCAATATTTCTATTTTCATTAGGATTTCATAATATTATAAAATCAAGATATTTAATTCAATTTTATCATGGCAATAATTTTTTCCCATTTTCTATGTATTTCAAAGTTCTTCATAATTGTTATGTATTAGGTCTAACCCTTATGTTATTCTAATATCACAAATCAAATCTTCTAAATTTATCACCATAAATTTTCCACTTATTATCTATTGATTAGACCTCTAAAATTTCCATAATTCTTCACTCAAAACTACCAAAGTAAAATATAATCCCACAAAATATGATAAATATTATTATTTTGAAAACTTCTTGGAATACATTATATCATAATGTCATACTTATTAAAATGGTGTGGTGTACTTAAAATCTACAAAATTATGTTGTGATCTACTATGTTTAAATGTGATATTAAATTAAATACTAGATCTATGAAATCTGGGTAATCTCTTATTTAAATTTTTTTAGAAAACCTAGGAGATCCAATGACATATCTTTCTACAAAAAAGAGTAAAAAGTATAAAAAGAAAGATAAATAATAAGAATAATAATGTGAACATATATATTTACATGGTTTATGAGTAATCTATATGTTCATATAGTGGTATAACAATATCACTATGTTTGGGTTCAAATTAAAGGGAAGAAACTCAATATTTTTAGAAACCATATCTTGAAATGATTTTATAAATAAATGTGGTCCTAAAGTAACTTGTGTTTCTATAATTCCAAATCTAGAAATTTGGTCCACTGTTCTATAGTGATAAAGGACATAAATTATGTGGTGCTATAATATTTTTTTACTTAATTCCATGTTGTTAGAATACCATATAGAGTGGTTCATTATATGAACTACTATAATTTTTTCCAACTTTATCCAAGTGGATTTAGATCCACCATTCCAATAATATCGCAATTATATCCTTATCTTGAAAAAAAACCTCCATGCATTGTTCTAACATTAAAAAACATAGTTAATCTAAGCTCCTCCTATTTTTTACTCACTAATAAGAATCTTCCCATCAAAGATTCAATTTCAAGATGATGATTCAAGAAATACTAGATACTTTCCCATCAAAGATTAAATTTCAAGAAGATTATCCATGAAATAATTAATGATTTATCTTCCATGTTCCAATAATGTTCTCCCATCTCCCGTCTCACATCCACCATTCATCAATAAATACAAATAAAGGCACAAAATTACCTCATATTCTCAATCACCATTAGCTTCATTAACATATCTATATGATTTTCGGTTTCACACATATTTTTCAATGTTAAAATTTATTATTGTAATAATACTATAATGAAATTGTAAATTAACTGAATGTGCTTCATTTAGGTATGAAACACTGAGTAATAAAAAGTATTTACAACATGTTGATTGTTATAGTGTAATAATTTTTCCTATTGATTTTTATCTAAATCCATTAATAATTTCTTCAGAAAAAATATCTCCTTCCATGCTTCTATTACAACAATGTACTCTGGCACTATGGTGGATAACGCCACCACCTTATATAATTGAGATATCTACATCATTATAGTTCCTCCATAGGTAAACACATAACCCATGGTACTCCTATTATGGAAATCACGACCAAGGTTTATATCCACATACCCCTAAAATGAATTTTAATTTTTAAAGAATAGTGATACTTCTTTACTTTCCCTCAAATACCAAAATATCCACTCCAAAAATTCAAAATGTTTCTTTCTAGAGTTAAACATATACTTTCTTATACCTCCCATAATATCCATGATATTAGGTATGGAGAAATATAGGGAATATATCATGATTCCAACTCCATTGCATAAGGATCATTTTACTATTACTCAATTTATTTTTATATTTATGGTCTTTTATCCTATTTTTTTATGGAAATTTCAATTCACCCCCGCATCCAGAAGGGTTTTATGTGGACATCATTGCAGACCTGCTTTCTAAATACAATAATTCTTTGGGGGTTCAGTAATGATTCAAAATGATTGTTGGTAAAGAGTGTGAGAGGTTTTGATAACCACAACATTTTTAGGGGATTCATGCCTAATATTTGACTCTCTTATATATTTAAGTCATTTTCATAAAGCCTTCTAATTTCCAATCATGGGAATACTTTCCCATGTTCCATGAGTTTTTTATTAACATGAATTTATATGAAAATATATACATATCAAAGATATCCCATAAATGTGATCATATTTATGTATTAAAGGTTATACATTGATGGTACCATATGTATTTAACTTAGGTTCTCAATCATGTTTCATTATTACATTGTTATGGCTATTTAAAGATGTATGGTTAGGTGCTTTGTATTTTATCACCATCTAGGTAAGTAGTGTGTATTAAAGGTAATGTGGTTGGAGCATTGAAAGGGGGATATTTTGTATCCTAAAGACAGGAAAAAATCCAAATAGTTTAGTTAAAATTAATAGGGAATATCATGTAACACCCCAAGATTTTCCAAAACATTTTTTTTGAATTATTTTAATATTTTTGAAATTTTTCATTTCACACAACACTGAAAATAGTTATTTTATATATATATAATCACTAAATTTGGATTGTGTTATACGAAATTACAAGTTAATCACACACTACACAAAATATAAAGGTTAGATTTATCTATATGGAACACCTAGGTAAGATTATTTTTTACGCAAGACTAACATTCCTTGATGTCTTGTGTAACACGCAAGACCGACTGTTACCGAAAAATAATATATTATTAAAAATATATAATAATACATAACCATTTCATTAAATTATCTTTCATGGATATTATTAACCAACTTATAAAAAATTTGGTTTTCATAAATATATAAAATGAATGAATTTATTAAAAATTATTTTTAAATGAATATAAGAGCCAATTGCGATATAAATATAGTATTTTTAATGAAAACTATTATTATCCTCACAAAGTTGTTTTAATCATAATAAATTAAATAAAATAAAATTAATAAGTAATTTTAATGCAATATATATTTTATTCATAAAAGTAAATATTTTTTATATTTATCCAATATATTGTATAAGGATAAGATAAGAATTAAACCAATTTAAGACATGAAACCCAATTTTTTTATTAAAAAAATTTAAATCCTTTTAATGGAGACCCTATTTTTAAAATAAATTTTATAAATTTTATAAATATTATATTTAAAAATAAACTTAACATTAAAAATAGAAAAGTAAAAATTGAGTTAGGGTGATTTTTTGGTATTTTTCATTAATGTTTTATTTTTTAATGAACAATTAAAAATGTTGAATTTTAATTCAAAAATACTTTTTCAACTAAGTCATTTATATAGTTAAATTATTTTTTAATTTGGTCAAAAAATTTAATAAGATTAATTTTTTAACAATCAATCCAATTTAGTTCATTGGAATCAATTTCACTTTGAAATTGTCTATAAAAACATAGAAAATGATTGAACAATTTTACTTTAAAAAACTTTCATTTTCATTATGTCTATGGGATTATATTTAAATTACTTATTTCCAAATTTTTTTTGGAATTTAGAAAAATGGATTCCATATTTTTAATCAGAATAATTTATAATAAGAAATATGTTCAACTTATTTTTTGAATAAAATGATTAGTGAAAGTAATTATAATTATTTACAATGATTAAGGTTACATTAATCTTAATAGGGGACTAAAACATAACCTTAAGGCCCCAAAAAACTTATAAACATTTCAAAAATCCATTGGATGTCTGTATTTCGACCCTATACTCCATTCGTTCAAATTTAGACCATTATTGGATCCACTTTCAGTAAAAAAATGTGGGTGGTATTTCCCTTTTCGAAAATATTACAAGAGTTTAACTCCTCCACCAATATAAAAGGCCTCCTCTCCTCCCAATACCTAACACATATCAAGCTACTTTAGATTAACCAAAACATAAAAAATAACTCCCCAACTTCCCTATCTTACTCTTAGAATCCTCACTTGGGAAGAAATAAATCCAAGTAATTCCATTGGTAAAATCTAAGAGGAGTTTCCCAAAGAAGAGGAAGTTTGTATGAGTTCAAAGAGAGTCAAGATGCAAGGTAAGGGATTTTCATATCACTTTTTATATCTATAAGATATATTCTTTGTTAACCACTATTTTATTTTTTGTTGTGTATATACTTCTCAAGAAAGTATTCTATGATTTTTATTATTTAATTTATGGGCATTTACAAATCCATTCTATGTTATTTCTTTTGTGGGATTTATGTTTCAAAAGGATTTAAAGATCATTCTGTATGTTTTCATGGAAAATAGTTTTGAAATGGTTTTTGAGCTTCCTTATAAGTTTCCTAGAAAAAGGTTTGAAATTTTTTTCATGATTCTGGTATATTTTTTCGATTTCATTTTCAATGAAATTATTTTTCAAAAGGTTTTAAATTTTAATAATCATTTTTCAAAGAAAAAGGTTGTTTTCTACAAGAAATATTTTTAAAAGATATTTCAAAATTATTTCCCATCTAAGATTAATTCCATTGGTGTTACTCATACCTTTTTTTGTGAGATTATTCAATTTTTACATTCATATTATTTCTATAATTGGTTTATGTTTTGATGTCATGATGTATATGAAACTAGTTTCTCTTTCACAAGTTATATGCTTTTAAAAAATACTTCTTTGACGGGTTAGGATTTTGATGAAATGATTATGAAACCTATATTTTTTCCACAGTTTATGATATGATTACATGTTTATTATACCCATTTCATTTCATGGGTTATTATATGATTGTTTATGAATTTATGGCACGTGTATATATGATTTACTTATGATATGGGTGTGACCTATATCCCCCTCCAATTCATTGGGTAAAGATTTATATCTCATGAGATAGACATGGCTGGAATGAGTATTGAACTTAGTTCAGTATTATTGGGCTAGAACAAGGAGTTAAATAAGTTTAGTAATACATGGTTGGAACGAGAAGTGAACACAGTTCAGTAAAAGACTTCTTCCACTAATATATCCTTGGCAGTAATACCTTGACTACTATGTAAATCATTATATATTCTTCTATGTTTGTCATAATTCTATGTTTTATTTATATGTTCTAATTTCATGTATTGTGTTCTTTTTTCCCTTGTTATTCATTCCATATAACCTATCAATATTTATACCATGATTCTTGTTTATTATATTTGATATGCAGGGTATGATCTTCAAATGTTTTGATCGCATTCTCATACTCCTATTCTATGATTTATGCTTACATGTATCCCATTTTTACCCTTACTAAGCATCTAATCTAACCCCATTTATGTTTCGTTTCCTAGGATATAAAGATATATATTAATTATGATGTTTTTAAGAAGGTTTTAGTCATGAAGAACCTAGGGGTAGATAATGTAGATCACTTATGTTCTGGTGTTTATGTTTCCAAGTTTCTAAAGGTGCTAAAATAATACGGTCATCAAGAATATATTTTTGAAATGTTTTAATTATTTTTGGAAAACATGCTTGATTCCTAGGGGTAACAACTCTGACAAGATGTTTCGGGACTGACTCGGGTTAATCTGGTACATGACAATGGGTCTTGCTACACACCAAGTTTTACACTCCTAGGGGAAATGATTTAGAAATTCACAGACTCATCACAAACCATTATTAATGATTTGAAAAAAATATATGACTATGAATAACCTATAAAAAACATAAGGTGTCGTCGATTAAAAGGCAGATTTCATGATTTAGACATCCTATAAATAATTTTCATGATTATGTGGTTTTCTTCTATGATATGTGTTTCTCACCCCATGCTTTATGGTTTTAGTCAATTGAGGAAGCCATAAGTAATTGTTTTAACATTGAGTCTAATGGAAATTCTAGTGGTTATGAGCAATAAATTGGATAATGACTGAATAGAAAGATATTGAGACTATGATGAATAAGATATTGTGATATATTATTAACAATGTTAACTTTGGTGATATTCCAAACACATCTGGTAAGAGGAAGATAGAATTTTATAAATTTTAAAATTCTAAGGAGAATAGAGGAAATACTATTTCGCTTCTAAAATGTAAATATGAAGGCAATGGTAACCTTTACGAATACATAAAATATATGGGAAGATCTTATCTCTATGGGAAAACGGTCATAGAGTGATGAATTTTCATGGAATTTAATGTCTCATTTATGGAGAACACAGGAGTTACCCGACTCAATGCCCAGACATAAATATTTTCTTCTAAACCAAGGAAGTACCTATTTCATTCCAACCATTAAAGTGGAAGGATTAAAGAATATATGTATTTGGATTCATGAATTGTGAATGGTGAACTATATAAGGATTATTCAGTTTTTTTTTTCACTAAGGATTTTCAACAATATGTTGAATAGTTATAATAGAAAAGAAAAATTATTTAATTACAAGTTGATATTCATGGGAAACACAATATTTAGGGAAATATAGCCATTAGTTTTTACTAATGTTAAGATAATTATTTTTTGATAATATACATGTTGGATATAAATAACTAAATTGGATAGTACTGATTACTTTGGATCTGATTTTTGAATAGTTGAAAAAGTGGTCAATGTCATCATGGATGAATTTTAAAACTTCTTTGATTTAAAGAATATATCTTGTGATCTTTCAAATACGGAATCAAGCATGTTTTTCAAAATTATTTATGAAAATTCAGGTTATCACCATGTTTCAAGAGAATACATGGTGGGGGTATTCACATGTTTGGAATGTGACAACCAAGATCTAATTTTTGATATATGGGGGATCAATGTTAATATGATTTTGTGACTTTATATCAAAATTGTTTGATATTTTTTGGAATGGTTATAATGTTAACCATTTATATAATGATAAATTTAAACATTAGATGAAGTATTTATATATTGAGGTCATATTGATAACCCTGGTTAAATGTCTATTTATTTATTAACCATATTTCAAGGATGTCCATATTATTTATTTTTTAAATTATATTAGTGTTGTTTTAGAAAAGGAAATCATGTATTATAGGTGAAAACCAATCATGCTCGTCAAGGCCATAGGTCTTGAACCCATGACCAAATAATGAAAAGGGTTTCATGCCTGCCACTATCCTATGAAATGTATAGGTTCATGTGTAATTATTTTAGATGAATAAATATTCATGATGATCCAGTAGTGTTACTTTTTAATTTTAGATATTAATATATTTACCATATTCATTTTGAAGAATATTTAGAGACAAATTTTTAGACTTTTCAATTTGTATGGGCCTTAATAACCTCTATAAGTGTATTTTAGTGCTTATTCTATTAATGTTAATTTCAATACATCCATTACATGAAGTAATGGATGGATTAGAAATTGAAAAAAGCACAACCAAAGAGTGAAATTCTGTTTATATAAATATATCAAGTAATTATATTTCCGTATATTCATGGTCAATAAAAAATTTATAGAATGTTATAAAAATGATCAAAAAATATTCTCCTAATACCTTAATTTTTGTTGAGATGATGGCCTTTTAAATTATCGCATATTTATAAATTTGAGACCCCCAACTATTTATTGAACATTGACTTATTTATGATTTATGAACTCAATAAATCCCTATAAATATTTATTATTTTCCTTCAAGTTGATATTTTCACTTTCCACCTATGTTCTCCCATGTGTAAACATATTTAATAGTTACTTTGGGAAACCATTATGTTTCTATCTTTCCATTTTTAAAAAGAAGTTTTAGTGTTAATTTTTATGATGTGGGTTTCTATGAAAATAAATCTAAAGTTTTAAATAATTTATAACCCTAAAAACTTTAGAGGGGGAAATTTATTATATGAATCATTGCATGCAACACCCATAATTTTTTTTAATTTTTTTTCAAAATAATTTAATCTTTTTTATATTTTTTATTTCACGCAATATTGAAAATAGTTATTTTATATATATTAAAGAACTAATTTTTCCTTGTATTATATGAAATTAAAATTTAATTATGCACTACATGAAATATAAATGTTATTTTTCTCTATACGGAACACTGAGGTAAGATTACATTTCATTCAGGATAGACTTTCCTCAATGGCTAGCATTACAGACAAGACCGAGTGTTACTGAACAATAATATATTGTTAAAAATTATAACAGTATATAACCTAGCCATTAAACTAGATCTTATGAATATTATTAACTAACTTATAAAAAAATGTTGTTTTCAAAAAATATAAACTGAATTAATTAGTTACAAAATATTTATAAATGAATATAAAATCCAATCGAATATAAAGGGAGAATTTTTATGGAAAACTATAATTATGCTAAAAAAATTTATTTTAATCCTAATAAATTAAATTAATTACAATTAATAATTAATTTTAATGTAATATATATTCTATATATCTAATTAAATATTTTTTTGATTCATCCAATAGATTTTATAATAATAAGATAAGAATAAAACCAATTTGATACATAAAACCAAATATTTTTATTAAGACAATTTTACTAACTTTTAATGGAGAAACTATTTTAAATATAAAATTTTTCACTTTTATAAATGTTATATGTCAATATAAAATTCATATTTAAATTATAATAATAAAAATTAGGTTATGGTGAATTCTAGAAATTTTTCTATGATGTTTAATTTTTTTAATGAATAGTTAACAAAACTGAATTTTAATTCAAAATTTCTTTTTCTTCTAATTTATTTATATAGTTAAATTATATTTTCGGTTGGTTTAAAAGTTTAATTAGATTAAATTTTTATCAATCAATCTAATTTAGTTCATTAGAATCAATTTAACTTTGAAATTGACTATAAAAACATAGTAAACTTTTGTATGTTTTTACATTAAAAAAATCTGCATTATTATTCCGTCTGTGGGATTATGTTTAAATTAATTTATGTCACTTATATGTTTGGAATTTTGAAAAATGTATTCCATATTTTTAATCAACTTAATTTCTAATATCTAATATGCTCAACTTATTTTCTGAACAAAAATATTAGTGAATATTATTATAATTAATTACAACGATTAAGGTTGAATTAAGTTTAATAAGGGACTAAACCATAACCTCAAGGCCCAAAAAGACCTATAAACTTGTCAAAAATCAAATTTCTAGACATATTTAGACCCTATATACCCTTTTATAAAATTTTGACCATTACTAGATCTACTTTCAATAAAAAAAACGTGGGTGGGGTTTCTCTTTTTCAAAATATTATAGGATTGTCACTCCTCATCCAATATAAAAGGCATCCTCTCCTCTCACTTCCTCACACCTATCAAGACACTTTAGATTGACCAAATTCCTCCCAAATATCTCCCCAAAATCCTTAACATCCTTCTTCAAGCCTTCCTTGGGAAGAGAAATATCCAAGGAATTCCTTTGGTGAAAACCAAATGGATTTACCCAAAGAAAAGGAAGATTGTACGAGTACAAAAAGAGTCAAGACACAAGGTAATTGAATTTAATATCACTTTGTATATACATGAGATAAATTCCATTTTCACCACTATTTTATTTTCTCGGGTGTATATACTGCTTAATAAATTATTCTATGATTCTTATTATTTAATTTATTTAAACTTAAATATCTATTCTATGTTCCTTATTTTTTTGGGGTTTATGTGTCAAAAGTTTTATAAGATCATTTTTTAATTTTTCATGAAAAATGGTTTTAAAATGGTTTTCAAGATTCTTTATTAGTTTCAAGTAAAATGGTTTTCAAAATCTATTTAAGCTTCCAATGTAATTTTTATGTTTATTTTCAAAGAAAATAGTTTTCAAAATGTTTTAGGTTTTAAAAATAATTTTTTAATAAAGAAGGATATTTTCATCAAGAAATGTTTTTAAAATATATTTCAAAATTATTTCTTATCTAAGATAACATTTGTTTGTGTTACCCATTCCTTTCATGGGATATGATTCAATGTTTCAATTCATATTCATTCTCTGAATGGATTATTTTTTATTGGTACGATGTATATGAATTTTTTTTTTCTTTCATGAGTTATATGATTTTAAAACATGATTCTATTAAAGGTTATCTTTTGATGAAATGATTATAAATTATTAATATTTTTCCATAGGTTATGTTATGATTACATGGTTATGATAACAATTTCATTTCATGGGTTATCATATGATTTTTTATGAATTTTTGGCACTTGAATCTATGATTTCATTATGATATGGGTGGGATCTATATATCCCTCTAATGCATTGGGTAAAGATTTATGTATCATGAGATAGAAATAGTTGGAATGAGAAGTAAACTCAATTCATTATTACTATGCAGGAATGAAGATTGAAATCAGTTCAATAATACAGGGCTGGAACGGGGAGTCAACCTAGTTCAGTAAAGAACTTTTCCCTCTAATAAGGCCTTGGTAGTAATTCCTTGACTATAATAGAAATCATTATATATTCTTATGTTTCTACCAGAATTCCATGTTTTATTCATATGTTATTATTTCATGGATTATGTTATTTATTTACTTATGATTCATGTGTTATGAACTATCAAGCCTTATTCCATGATTCATGTTTGGGATCTTTGAAATAGAGGGTATGATCTTAAATTGTTTTGATCACATTCTTTTACTATTATGATCATGTTTATGCTTACATATATCCCTTGTTTACCCTTATTGAGCATCTAAGTTCACCCATTTTTATGTTTCCTTCCCCTGGTTATGAAGATATGTATTCTATTTTATGTGTATAAGAATGTTTCTAGTCATGAAGAACCTAGTGGTTGATAATTTATATCACTTATGTATCATTGTTTATTCTTCCAAGTTTCAAATGGAACTATACCAATGCAGACTTTTGGAATCTATTTTTGTAATGTATTATCTATTCTGAAAAAGTGATGTAATATTTATGTAAGTTAATACTAGTTCATTATACATTGTACCATTTCAAGTCATGTGACAAGGACCATTCCATCCATTTTAATGTTATATGGTAAGGATGACTTGGTGTAAGGTTCATAGAAATGGTTGGTGTGCAATTTATGAATAAGTTTCCCTTTCTAGTATACCTCGAAGGGAATATGTCCCATCAAGGTTAGGTTGGCTTCTCAAAGAATATGCATCTATAAAGACAAATATAGAAGATAATTTTAGGTATGGAATATTATTTTAGGTTTGGAAGAATATGTCAGGTTTAGACATTTAAGATGCATCCTATATATCATGTTTAACAATAATCTAATCCCGCGTTGTTTGAATTTCATAGTTTAAGGTCATGTGGAGAGACTATTTCAAGCAGTTTAATGTTATAAGGTAGGGATGTGTTTTATAGTTTTATATCATATTCCTATTAAATAGGTTGTATAATTTAATTCCATGTTATGGGAACATATACATCATGAAAGGTGCGACGTCAAAAGTTAGAATGAGGATTACACATATGGGGTTTCCTAATTTCATCTTAGTATAAACCTGTTAGGATAATAAAATTAATGAGATAATAATTGGTTTGGGTATTATACCTAAATAGGAGGCCCAAACTCCAAGATTTATTCCTATTGATAAGCTAGGGTAGGTTATGTAGGTAGGAGGAGTATAGCATCTAGCAAGAAACACTATGATTACTTCATGAGGGATTCCATAAAGGAAATATGTCCCTTGATGGATTGTATATTGGGGATTATGCATTGGTGATTCCCAATTGGGTATTTTATGGATCATTCATTGGAGAAGAAATCCATCATTGAGCTAGGATAGATCACTCCAGTGTCTTCCGGAAAAGGGCCCTCATTATCAAGGGAATACAATATTAAGGTTCTCTAAAGGGTTCCACCTATTTAGGATAACAACCCAAATCCTCCTTTTATCAAGGTAATGTACAATAGAGGGGGTGCAAGTTTATGTGCATGTAATGATCATGTGATTCTATTGGTTTGGATATGGTATCGACTTCATATTTTCAGATATTTTTTGGGAAAATGGTTCTAGAGAATAATTGGATACTCAGTACAAGGATATCAATGGAAGGAGGGATTTAGACCCCCTGAATGAAGGAATATCATGTGGTAGGCATGTGAATGGTACCATACCATGTGTTGGGTACATTATATAAGGGATCATCCCATGTTGTAGGTGAATAATAAGAGGTTTCATCCTAGACAATGGGTCTATATGAACTGTCTTTACATAGGGTCACCAAGAATAGGGTGAACCTTCTTGGAAAACACTTGGTGGAGGGTCGACTCATTTGGTCAGATTATGAATTATCATAGTTCGCATGGTGAGTTTGTAGGGGAGATCCATTATCTTGATTTATCATGAGGGGAACTATTTTAATGGTAGTCAGGTGATATTTATGGCCCCATGTGGTAGTACCATTCTTAATAAGGTTCGCACACTGGTCTTGCATATGAGACTTTGAAGAGGGAGTTATTTTCTGCTCGAGGATTACCTATGGGATTATTTAGGAATTCCTATCACTATTAATTTCTCCTTTATATCTTATTTATCTCTTTCCCAAAATAGAACTAGTAATTTATTGAAAAGGAATGAGTAATTTTTTTTCTAGGATAGAAGGTCACATAGTAAGAAGTGTGTGATCACATGTTGACTATGCACTAGGATATTTACCAACAGAGTATGTATCCATCAAGGTAAACATCTCAAGACAATAAATATTTTTCTATAAAACTTGATTCATGGGAAGCTACATAATTGTTCCATCTCATAATCATACACTATCTTGGAGATCATACGGTTGTGGTAGGACAACATAAATGATGGGAAAATGCATAGTTAATAGTGGGTCACATAGTTGGCCCGTCTCAAAACCACACACTAATTGGGAAGATTCATGGTCTCTCAATGATCACATGGTGTTTCCAAATTAGTTGAGTTGATTGGGTGTGTATCTCTGTATGAATCAATAAATCCTTTAATAATATAGAATATATTTATAAAGGAATAAAAAACATATTTTCTTTTAACATGATAAATCTGTTTAAAGACCATCTAATGTAGTCATATTATGATAACATAAAGGTTTCAACTTTTTTATATTTCATGATATTCACCCTTAAAATATTACTATAATATCCAAGAACTTTCATCTCAAACTCATCATCTATCTTCCCTTTTATTTTATCAATCTTATCCATACATGATCATATATTGATCATGTAATCCTTATATAGAATAAATAAAAATTATCCATCATAAAAAAGACTTAAAATAGATTTATTCATCCATTATTCACCAACTATATTAATTTTTACACATGAATTCATCAAAATTCATATTCCACAACCTGAGTACTTCATTTAACCAGTATAAACATTTTTAAATATTTCACACCAAGTCTTCCTTTATTATCTCAAAAAAAATCCTTTAGGTTACTCTACAAAAATTTTATCCTTAGGATGTCTATGAAGTAAAGAAGTATTCACATAAAACTTTTTAATATGTAATCCATATAATTCAAAAATAATAATAACTTCCCAAATAGTAGTAAGACTTACTACACTTGATAATATTTCTATGAAATTCCTACCATTATTTTGTGTAAAACCATTCAATATCGTCCTTACCTTGTATTTACTATTACCATCATGTTATTTCTGGACCCAGTATATCAATTTTTTCTATAGTTATTTCCTTCTATACGGAAAATGGTTCAACTCCCAAGTATTTTTATAATGAAATCAATAAATATTCTTTATCATAACCATCTCCCCCTTGCTTGACTATTTTAAATTCATTACCTCTTCAAATAATCCGTAATCTCCGCTATCATTCAATAAAAAATAGTGTAGTGATAATGAATACTTTTTTATAGTTCTTCCCATCATCTTTTATCTTCCCAACTCTACTTGATAAGTAATATTTTCTACTTCTAATGGAACATGTTCAAGTACACCTTTAAGATCCACTTTCTCCTGGAAATATCATTTTGTTCATGCTCTCAACTTTAACTTTATGTGTTTCCTTATACATTATACCTTTATTAAATATCAAATCTAGATTCTGGTGATCATCTTGTTCTTATCATCCTATAAGATATATCCAAATCCTTCAGTACTATAGCTAATAAATAAACATGATCTAGGATTATCATCAAGATTTTCCCTTGTATTGGCATCTATATATAAATATTCCAAACAACCAAAGACTCATAAATATGAGATTCATGCCTACTTTCGTAACCATATCTCTTCAAATCTATATTCCCTAATTGTTTTGATGAGATATGTGTCAATATTCTTTGCCTTATCCTAGAATGTCCTGGGTAACCATGAGTGTAGCCTCATACTCATGAAATAAATATTCAATTTCGTATTCATCCAATTATCCACACAATTTTGTTGTTGTGTACCTATATGTTTATTTTGAGTTTGTCTCTCCTTCTGAGAGTATCTTTGAATCAGATCAAGAGTTCATAGGTCCATTTTTTTCTACCTACCAATACATATGGACATATGTATAGATGTTGATCGCACAAACCCCTCTGGATATTCTTGTGAAACTTCAGTGACTTCATGGAATTTTTATGGATTTGAGGAATGATGGGGTTGATTACTGTACCATTTAATATTCTATGAAGGATTCACTAATAAGATTAAAATAGGAGGATACATCACTGGAACACCTTTTCTGGGAAACAATTATAGCACACACCACCAATGTCTAAGATAAAATATCCCAAAATGATTCAAATTATATAATGGTGGTGATAAAATGGAAACACCTTGCTAATGACGTGATTATTCAAGTGGAGTGTATTCAATAGTAATTAGATATAGTAAAATAATTCTTCTTCGGGTATCGTAGGTTAATTAAATAGACTAAGAATTTATATAAAAGTATCATTGTTAGTATATTGGACCTCCTCATTTCTAAAGAAACTAAAGATGTGGAGATGGAAAAACATCAATAAAATATAATTAAGGCCCAGGAATCAATTTCTATAATTGAAGACTAGGTTGAGGGCCTTTTGTAATCCTCACTATCATGAAGTGAGAATACAAACTCTATACACTCTTATTTTAAAAAAATTAATTTTTTCCTCAATCATTATCAATTATTTAATTAACCATTCTACTCTTATTATTGTTTTATATTATTCTAAAAACTTTGAATAGTAATATTATAATTTCTTGAATTCACATGAACAATGAATGTGAATGAAACAAGCCAATAGTGATTCCTAAACACTTGAGTCAAAATTATTTCCTCCTGGTCATGGATCATAGATGGGTATTGGCATAACCACCATCAAAATAGCACTAGACTAGGTCTTTTTGGTTGAATGATTTCCTATTGGTAATTTCTCATGGATGGGTATAGAAAAAATATCATCATCATAGCACTATATTTGGTATATTTTGATGATTTTTTTTTTCCTAGGAATGGATCATGGATGGGTATGGGCATAACAACCATCATTATAAAACTATATTTGGTATATTTAGATTAAGTATTTTAATTAAAATGATGAGGTTCATGATGTTGGAACTTGGAATTAAAATTATAATGTCTAAAAGGGTTCGAGTACCCATAAGTGATTTATTTACTCATTTCATGTGTATCCTCTAGAATAAAATTATATGGATGCAGGGAGAGGTGTTGTTCTTCTTTGTGTAAGCTATAAATGATGCGTAGAGGAGGATGGATATTTGGAATTTTTTGGGGTCTTTCCAACCTCAAAATATCCCTTGGTTTGTGGGTGGAGACTTCAACATGATTTTGGATGCAGATGAGAAAAGGGGTGGTTCAATCATTTTTATTGACGCCATGTAGGATTTTTGTAACATCATCAATGTATTAGGGATTTTGGACTTGGGATTCAAGGGAAATCAGTTTACATGGTGCAACAATTTCAAGGGATTGCACCACATATGGAGAAGGATCGACAGATGCTTTACAAACATTCAAGGTCTTGATTCATTTGGCAGGTCAATGATCACTTATTTAACTCGCTCATTGTCAGATCATGCTCCCCTGTTGGTGGAGGTTATATATGATAGTGGTGGGAGGTAGGATTTTCAATACTCCCATAGCTAGAATCAGGTGTAAGGCTTCTTGTACATGGTGAGAACCTCTTGGGATCAGGAGGATAATAAAGGTTCATGGAGTCACCTTGCTAATCATTTGAAGCGTCTTAAGAGGGATATTCAAGGATGGCTGGCTAATATGCCGAATGAATTTATGGGTATGAACTCTATTTGGGTGGACATAGAGAATTTAAAGGAGTAGTTTCATAACAATTGGGATGAAAATAGCTTTACTATCCTATGTGAGAAGTTCATGTTTCTTGTGTAGAATCTCTTGGAAGTTGAGAGAGACTACAAGCAGTGGTCACGGGTGAGATGGTTGAATGAAGGAGATCGCAACAGTGATTTTTTTCATGAGTGTTTAAGAGAAATGAGTAATTTGAGGATAAATATAAATCTGGGCAATGGAGTCTTTTATTCAGAGGTGGATATGGTGGGGAGGTTGGTGTTGGACCATTTGGAAGACCTTTTGGTGGGAGGGGTCCCTTCTAGATATGAGGATGTGAAGGGAGATTCGGCAGAGTTGGGTTTCTGGAGGTGCATACCCCATTTGGTGGAGGGTCTTGAGAATGACTCTTTGGTGGATACTTCAAGCGAGGAGGAAATAAAGAGGATAGTTTTCGCGGTATCCCCTGATAGTACTCCAGGTCTGGATGGTTTTTCGGGTGCTTCCTACGTGGCTACATGGGGTATTGTTGGTTCGCATGTGGTGATGGATATTTAAGACTTTTTTCATGGTGGTGCTATCAATCAGTGGGTTGCTACATCCAGGGTGGTGTTGATTACAAAGGTCAAATAGCCCACTAATATCAACCATTATAGACCCATTTTTCTATGTAACAAGTCTTATAAAATTTTGGGAAGCTTGATTGTAGTTAGGTTGAACTGAATCATTAAAAGTTTGGTGTCTAGGGAGAAACATGGGTTTGTTAAAGGCTATAGCATTCAATGGGCAGTGGTGATTGCTAGTGAGTTGGCCTATGATCTTAATAGGAGAGAAGTTGGTTCAAATGTCATTTTTCAGGTTGATATGAATAATTCTTATGAAAAAGTTGAATGGAGTTTTCTAATTCGTGTAATGAGACACATTGGATTTCATGAATGGTTTTGTGACCTTTGCTTTAGGTGATATTCTTCTCCCTATCTTATTATCTCTCTCAAAGGAAAATGTTTTAGTTTCTTTAAATCAGTTTGTGGAGTAAAGCAGGGTGATCCACTTTCTCCAACCCTCTTTATATTGGCACAGGAAGCCTTATCAAGGAATCAATATAGTGGAATAGAGAGGAAAAGGTTGTCTCCTTACCTTAGTAGGAATGGTTGGGAAGGAGTGTCTCATTTTTTGTTTGTTGATGATATTCTGATCTTCATGAATGGAAGGCGGTGATATTTGAGGGGTATCATGGAGATTTTTTCTGTGTATGTGTGCTTGAGTGGGATATGCATTAACTCCAGGAAGAGCCATGTTTTTATCTCTAATAAGTTCCCGGGTAATCGATATAGGACTATTCAAGACATATTGGGGTTCCCAAAGAAACAGCTTCCAATACATTATCTTGGTATTCCACTTTCGTGTGGGCGCATCAAAAAGTGTTTCTTCGATGATGCTATTAATCGAGTGTTGGGGTGGATTTTTAATTGGAAGAACAAGTTATTATCATTCGGTGGAAGGGTGACCTTGATTAACAGTGTGTTGTCTAATATTCCTATGCATGTATTCTCAGTTCTTATACCCCTAAAAGGTAACATTGCAAGAATGGAGAGAGTAATTAATGAATTTCTTTGGGATTCCAATCACACAATTCTTTGTCATTAGGCTTCTTGGTCTCATCTGGATAAATTGGCTGAGGAGGGTGGATTTGGGTTACATGATATTACTGATACCATGCAGGGCAAGCAAGCGAGGCTTGCGTGGGACATTATTGATGGGGACTCTCTTTGGGCCTCCTTCTTCAGAGCTCGGTATGGGGAGCATTGAGTGACCATTGGTTCCCACAGGCTACTTTTTACTGGCCTTGCAAGGCGTATGTTCTCGTATATGGAAGAATTTTGGGGTTCGACTCGATGGATAATTGGGAAAGGTGACATTAATTTCTAGAAAGAAAACTGGTTAGGTGAGCATCTGTTCTTCCCAGGGTGTCCAATTTTGGATATTTCATTTAAGGAAGCAAGATAACACCCGATTTTACTTCAGGTTGTTCTCAACCAGGAGAAACAAAAGTTTTATGAGGAGATTGCCATGAACTGGGAGGTAGACAGGTGTTGCTTAACTAGGTTGAGTTCGAGTAGGTTTGTAGGTCGGGATTATGGGAAGTTGTCTTGGGTGGATTCGTTGCTGGATGAATGGTATTTGAATATTTGGTGCAAGGAAATCACCATGAAAATGAATTTTCTAGTTTGGCGCATCAAAAAAAGAGCTTTTCCAATAAAGGATAGAATCCAGAGGAAGGGTGTTCAATTGGATTCAAGTTTCTTTTACTGTATGAATCCTCAGGTTGAGTCTGTGCTGCATCTTTTTTGCCAGATTAAATGGATGGTGTTCCTTTGGTTTCACTTTATTCCCCTTCGGCAATGCTTCCATGACCATATCTCTTTCTAGGACTTTCTATTGTCTTGGTTTCAAGGATTGGAGGGAAGGGATGTGGAAGGAAAGGTGAGGTGTGTTATTCTCTCCTCCATTTTCTAGGCAATTTGGGAGGTGCGGAACCATTCTCGGGTGGGCGACTAGATATCTCTCCATTTTCTATCGATCTTATTAAAATTACTCATCTTCTAACTGGGTCCTTTGTTAAAAGGTGGCCAGCAGTTTCTCGGTTCTTGAGGTTCGTTGGTTCCAATCATTCCTGGTGGACAGGTAGGCCAATGGATCATATGGACTCCGCCACTTTGAGGAGTTAAACTTAATGTGGAAGGATCTTTGATAAATGGGATCATGAGAGGCAGTAGGGTTTTTTCGAGATGCATATGGCTCGATGTTATTAGCTTTTAGTGTGTTTTTTGGTCCTGGAAGTTCTTTGGGTGCAGAGGATAGGGCGCTTCTCATAGGAATCACAGTTTTTCAGAGGGATGGTTTTCTTGTGGATGTGGTGGAATCAAATTCTGAAGTTCTGGTCAAATAGGTGCATGGTTTTTATGAACTGGCTTGGGACCTGGTGTATGTGAGCTTCATATGTGTGCTAGTAACTGATCCTAGGTGGACTATTAAGCATTTTTGGAGGGAGGCAGACTTCATGGCTGATGCGCTTTCACGGATTGGAAGTCAGGAGGATGAGATTGTTCTTTATAATAACTTAGGATCCCTTCCCTTGGAGTGTATGTATTTTTTCTAGGGGGATTCCCTTGGTTTGCACCATTTCTACCCTCCTTGAAGGCTCTTGGAAGGGTGGTTCTTTGTAACCAACTTTTTGATCTATAATAAAAAATCAATTTTCATCTCGTGCAAAAGTTTATTTTAGAGTTTAATACACTCATTACTGATATCCATGATATGTTTAAAATGATATGAGTCACTTAATGAGAAAAGTTTGATATATAAAATAGGATATTCAGAAAGGTTAATGAAGGGATTTTGGATTTGATCTTATCATGACTATGATTTTACAATTTCATTAAATGGAATGAAGATGGATGATGACTCGTGAATGAGTCATGAATATTTGATTTGGATGTCACTATGTATCTTGATATAGTAGGAAGTGATCCATACATAATTCTTATATTGTGGGGAATGTTTCACTCATTAAGATATAATATTAATAAATGGGGTATTTTTAGCCTAATATTATTTGGAGAACAACCCTATATCAGGAATCCTTACATAGATTTAGATCTCATGTAGGGAAACTGGTCCATGTATAGGAGGTATCTTTGAGCAGTTTATGGTTATATAGGGGGGATCATATTTCATTTAGTTTAACTTCATATAATAAGGAATCATATGGAATGCATTTTAGGGTCATATGACGAATAAATATGTATAATAGATTTGTACATATTTCACTCAAACATAAAATAATATGGCTTCATCTCAGTGAAGAAATTTTTAAGGGAAACATAGTGTGAATGAAGGGGGTCCAAAAATTGAGATGAAGTGATGGGTTTTATTGCATTCGTGTATGGTTATAGAATAAGCAATTAGTGTTTCATTGTATATCCTATGACGGTATGAATTAAGACACACATAGTTCCTATATTATCCTAGAATAATTGTCTATTGGGAAGGACCTAATATGCATAAATAGTACTCTAACTATAAGGACATAGCCTTAAACATTACATAATAGAGGGCCTTTTACAATTATAGGTTCTTGAGAGTTATATACAAGCTTTAAAATTTATCAAAGTTTCAATAAAATTAAACAAACAAAAATACAACTTTTATTTCATGCACGCAACTATGATGGTGTCCAACTTTGGACTTCAAAGTGACCAGTGAAAATATTTTTGAAACGTAGGGTGTACAATTTTGCGTTCTCAGTAAGGGTATTAGAAAGAATTATTAATTCTTTTTAAAACATTTTTTTATGATAAACATACTTATGTAAAAATAGATTTTCACGACACTAGAATAAAATTTGGAAAACTTGTATTTTGAAAAATATTTATAAATGAACATTGTAGGGAATTCTTCTTTGAAAATAATAATTTTTTGGTGGGTCATTCATGATACTTGGTAGTCCATATTAGAATCCATAACATAGGCCACTGTTCATAACTAAAACTCATGGTTTCACTCCCCATAACAACACATTTTTCACGAGTGCTAATTTTTAAAAACATTTTCCATGGATCCACCTTCCTCGATCCAAACACAAAAAATTTCAAAAATACATACATATTATTATTTTATTTAAAAGAAAATAAACATTCTTATCACATGTCATCAATATTTTCTTAAGAGTTTCTAAAATCTATTTTTGGAGAATCCCATGCTTGAAATAAACATATTTATTTGTAAATCATAAAATGAAATGGTTAATGAAATAATGCACATTTGATCTAGAAACACATATATAACTTGGTCTTCTTCAATTAATCATAAGAAATAAATAATTATATGACTCGTATGAAATTATGAAATAAACATGTAACAAATGTATAGTATGTCCATATTTATATATATGAATATAATTTTATCTCATATTCATACATGTTTTTCTTGCGCATTCAAATCACGCATCAATTGATAAATACGTCAATATATTTTTATATTTTTATATATATACATATATATATATGAATAATTTTACTTTCATGGGATAATTTAAATAAATAGAATATATCTTTATCTTATAAATATTATGGAAGATCACATGTCACACTTAAGATTATATAAGAATCATAAAAATATCAATTTTCTCTTTTCTTAATATTAATTTGGGTGATATCATGATTTACCTATTCATTTCCATGTATATTATGATGGAAAGAAATATTAATATAAGTGTAAACTTGAATTTGTAGTATTAAAATATAAATGAGTTAATCTTAAAATAAATACAAGTATATTATTACTTGACGATCTTGGTCATAATACATGCGCATCATATATAAAATATATAGAAGATTCTATGAACTTAAATTTCAAAAGATTCATGTATATTAATTTTAATTATAGAAACTCCTCTTACAAAATAAAAACTCTAATGGTAAATAATTTTTAAAATAAGTATATGATTTATAAAATAAACTCCATTTGTAAAATTATTGTTTCATACTAAAAAATAATTTAAAAGATCTTGAAATAAAATGATAATCAAATATTTTAAGCAGAACTAAAATGAAGTTGAATTCGTATAAGTATCCATTACCGATATAATCAAAAATTGAGGACTAAAATATTAAGATAAATAAAATCAATATATCCCATACAATAAATGATGAAATTAATAAGTAGTTAGACATTTGATTTGAAAATAACCCACAAAAAAATGTTTGAATAAATTATTGAAATACATTACATAATTTTAACAATAAAATTTAAACCCCTACAAAATAAATTCGAAATTTCCAAATCCCATAAAATTTTATAACACACACTTTAAATATTTGTTGTAACAATCAATATTTATTTATAAAATTTGAGAAAATATAACCCCTTACCTGAATTGCAGAAGATAAATGCTCCAGACATTCCTCTTCTGCTACTTGGAGACATAGACTAACAGATTGGTTTGTTTTTTTATTACAAAATCATAAAGAAGTCTTTTATAGCCAAAAATTTCTATTGTGTAAACATAGATTACTGATAAAGCTTGTTTCAATGATGTAGACAGTAATTGAATGATTCCTTATAAAACCAACATCAAATAAATTATATAAACCAGTTGATAAGAACATAAAATTGATAGAAATAAAATACTATAACCAAAAAATGACAGTAGATGACTATAAATTTAATAAGATGATCCAAAAAATAGTTACAAGATCACATATAGTGATTTAGGTAGAAAAATTCAAGAAAAAAACAAATTTTATTGTTTAACTAGTATAAAAATGGACTCCTACAAAGAAAAACACACACCTACCTCATGCTAGGTCGAAGGAAGATCTGAAATTAAGATCATATTTGCAACTAGACAAAACAAAACCCTAACCTTGATTGGAACCCACCGCAACACACGAACCTCATCGATCGATCCTCCAAACAGGCAACCAGTCCTATCTTGGTCAAAACTGAAGTCGTATCTACTTATTAGACTCCATATGAACAAAGACAAACCCTCATCCTTGGCCTCGACACAACTCCGGCATTCAGCATCATTGGCTTCGACTTTCTCTAATTCACGACCTCACCCTTTCCAGATGAAACCCTCAAACTTCGCTTGATTTAACCTGAAGATCCCCACCAATAGAGTGACTCGGAAACCTTATGAGCCTCTCTAAAATAACTGATTTTCATTATTATTTATTATTATTTTTATATAATTATTATTATATAAATGATGTTAATATAATTTACATAAAGTTTAACATAATTTATATATAATATATTTTAAGTTTATTTTTAAAATAGTTATTCTATATAATTATAATTTTGTTAAAAAGGTCATAATATTAATAATTTTATAAAAATTAATCTAATCAAAAATTTATAAATTAAAACTAATAATTATTAATTCAAATGTATATATATATATATATACATATCATATTTCTAAAATAAAAATATATAAAACTCAAATAATTTTAATATAATCATTTATATATTAGATTAAATATTTACTTGCTTAAATTAAAATGTGAATATTAATAGTGAAATTTTTACAAAATAATGTTACCAAAAATATTTTACATTATTATTACAACGTACAATATTTTAAAATAATAATTTCAAATGAGAAGTATAATTTCAATATTTAATAAAATTATAATTATATTAAACAAATTTTATAATAATAATTATACCTTTAATTATTTTTATTTATTAAATTATATATTAGAAAATATAATTTCAAAAGTATAATTAATTTATATTATTTTAATATGTCATTATGTATTTCAAAAATTCCATTTTGAATATAAATCAAAAAACAAATTTTCATTTTGAAAAAAAAATATTTCGTAATATTAGTTATTTAAATTATAATTCATTTATTAATTAAATTAATTCTTTTGTTGAAACTCAGGGTGTTACACTAACACAAATATGGGGGAATTTTGTGAACTCTTCATTATCAATACAAGTTTAAAATTGAATGTTCACTAGAATATTCTTTGTAGACATGACTCATATGTTGAAGATAAGGGAATTATGGTTTGTGAAATTCATGGATGTTATTTGGATATAAGATCCAAGATTCACTGTGTATCATAATATATTTGGAATCAATCCATAAATAGTTCTTATATCATGTTCCCTATACAGATCAATTTGTTATATAAGGGGGGGAATATTAAACATAGGTTCACATATTAAGAAATCGATGATGAAGACTCCCATATAGATATGTATCATATGTAGGAGAGTGTATTTTTTTAGTAATATATTTCAAGGATGAATCTATACTATCTGAATCTATGTAAATTATCTTATATAGGAAAAATAATTTTATCAATCCATAAAAAATTTTATGAGGCTTCTTTCGCACAGATCAGACTCATGTGTAGGGGAAAAACTGAGATTTACCTCTATGTAATTCCATTGGGGAAATGAAATATTAATCGATGGTCTCAAACACTAAGGTGCAAGAGTGAATTTTATTTGTTCCAATTTTTAGCTGGGCCTAATATAGGAGATCTAGGAATCACTACATATCTTTTTAGTACATGAATCAAGCCACACATAGCTCTTGATGATAAATTCCTTGTATAGATCAACCTTGTGTATAAGGAAATGGGAATTTTCTATTATGGTTCAATAAAATGATGACACTAGGGTTGGTCAATATAGTCATATCCATTGAATCCCCATGAAATGGAGAGATAATACCTACGTATATTGATCTCTTATATAGGGAGGGGTAGTTTTTTATGGTTGGGCCTATGATGAAGGAGATCCAAGAATCACTATATATCCTTGGATAGAATGAATAAATACACAATTAGTTCTTAAAGATAAATTCCCCAACATAGATCGAACTCATATGAAATTAAAGATGGAATTAATATCCTCAAGCTTATCAATATTGTACAGCAAAGACTCCTATATAGATATGGATATTATATTAAAAAATTAGGCCATGTGGAATAGGATACTCTACGTAGTTTAGGGATATGTAGGATAGAAAAAATCATTCCCCATTAATAGACATGATGCACCTGATTAATGATAAATAAAGAAACTGATTGGTACCTCTAATCTTACATGATTCATGCTCGGTGTGAGAAACAAGTGATAATTAGATGATTTCCAATACCACACTAAAGAACATGATAGTGGAATTATCAACACATAACATGGGGTTTAGAATATTTGTGTGGAGGATATCATACAGTTTAAAATCATGAGACTAGGAAATTTACTATATAGTTTAACATCTTTAAATGAGGATGGTGACCATGTAGGTTAACATTATATGATGAGAATTTTTTTTTTTGGTTGTGCATTATGAATCTTGGATTATGTAATGTAGTTTTATATCATGTGACTCAGACATTAGGTAATTTGGTTTAAGAAATATATCTAGGACATAAATCATGTAGTATATCATCATGCTACATGGGTGAGGGATGAACTAATGTAAATATCAGGAAAAATATTTCTTTATAAATCATGCAATACTGGATGGTGTGATGTATACTACATCCATTATGAAAAAATAAGTAAGCTCAATTGGATTAAAAATTTTGTATTAAATAATTTGTTTCCCACTTTGGTTCTAGATTTAGAGTCTTATTCCCACGTATCATCAAATTTCTAAGAACCAATATCAACTCTCCCCAGAGGAATGAATAGAGGAAAACATTATTATTGAAATCTCATGTAACTCAACTTTGATTGATTTCCAAGTTATTCAAGGTGTACAATATCTTATCATCTATTTGTTCCAAATCATCCTGACACTTATAATATTGTTCAACTTTAGACAACTATTTTTATATAGAAATACGAAGTGAGGGAATTTGAACTAAATTGTGCAATACTTCTTGTCCAGTATGTGAGAAAATATAGGGTCAACTATGTAGTCATATGGGTTGTGGTTTGGTATGACCAAAAAGAACGTAGGGTTTGTTAAGAAAATATTTCTTGTCTTTATCCATTATCTTCTTGAATGTATTATATGTCATTTTATTGAAAGCATAAATCTATCTGTTTTTTACTACAAGTTAGTGGGACAAGTGGTTAGACTAAACTCCATATTGTTGATACGACCATTTTAGATTAGAAGAGCATAAAATGGTTCCATTATTCATCAATATTGTGTGAGAGACACCAAATAGGGTAATGATATTTTTGTTCATGAAGTTGATGGTATCCTTTTTCCTAGATTCCTTGAGGCATGTAGCATCAACCCACTTGGAGAAGAATTTAGTGGCAGTGAAGATGTACAAGAACTACATGGTTGTTGTTGGGGCATATATACCCATGACATATATTCCCCAAATGGAAAATGATAAATAGTAATTTTTAGTGTGAAACGACTTTGTGGGTTGAAATATGAGATTGGAATGTATTTGGAAATCATGAAATTTCCTGGTGAATTACATGAAATATTATGTCATTGATAGAAAAATATCCAAGCCTCTTAATTTGATGGGAAGACCCAGTTATGAATTGATGATCACCATATACAACTTCATGTAATTATTATATAACATTGAAATCATCTCCTTCTTCAATGCATGTATGGATAAATCCATCCAAGCCACATTTATAGAGAACTTTTTGAGAATTCGGTTCATCATAATGGCCAATGTTAATGGACTGCCATCAGATCTACTCTTTTTTGATTTAATGGAATAATTCCTATTTAGAGGTAGTCTGGTATGAGGTATATCCATCCAATAGTGGTATCATTCAGTGAGTTTATTGACTCTCCCTGTTAATGGGTAGTTTCAATTTCATCGGTCCCATCTATGTATTTTTCAAAAAAAAAGGGGACACCACCTTATTGTATTTGATACTAATGATTGCATCATCCCAGTATGGAACTTTCAAAGTTGTAGCTGTATTACCTAAGAATATACATGGGAATTATAATACAGTGGAATGTGAGACACTATTGGATCATATGGAAATTTTTTCATCAAAACTCATGAATAATTGGGTAAGGGAATCAGTTCGTCTTTCATAATGGCATATTCTACATTGATTTTCTTGATCAATAACTCTAAGTCACCCTTGATATTCAGGTGGACCATTGGTATTTTCTAGGATAATTCCATGATTATGATGAGATTTTTTATTCTACCTCATTTTTGGTGAATCCTTCTAAATATAAGAAGGAATAGGGAAATATTTCCCTTGTTAGAGATATGATAATAATTACAAGACCAACCCAGTTCAACTTTCTTTTTCATTCTTAATTCTTGTTGGACTCTTGAAAACTCCATAGAAATACATCTACCATGTAAGAGAAGTGTCATGAATGGATAAAACTTCTTTATCATGCAATTCAATATCCATTAGTGTGTTTTATAAAGTCAAGTGTGCCATGACAATGTCTTTCAGTGCTTGTCCTTTTACTACCTTCTACTGTATGAATTGTACATCAAATTATTGCATCATAACCACCAACCAATAAAATCATCTAGTCAAAATCATATGATTTATGATGAATTTTTAGTGGTTTAATATGAGGGACCAACTATTATAGTTGTTTTTATAGAACCAAAATATTGTACTTTGGATTAAATTTATATTTTAAGAATTGAATATCAATAAAAATATCATATTACATATTGTTAGTTTTTTTTTCATAAATTTAATTTAATATTGTACTTGAGTATCTTTTACATTAAAAAATTTTATTTAAGTTCTCCTATATGATTAGAAACTTGAAATTCCATGGGTATGTTGTTAAATATAGTTCCATGGTTAGATTACATTCTATGATGGGACACATTGGATGTTGATTGTTAGATGTGAGTACTCATAAAAATATGACACTTTATCTCATTGATTTTACACTTAGTAATATATAAGATGATATATTATGATAAAAAACCCTCCCATAAGAATTCCACATATTTTCATGTCATTTTAATTTTCTATTTGCGAGTGTGTGTGATGATCCTTAGACTTTAACATTAATATAAATACATGTATTGATTCACGTACTTTGATGTACTAAAAACAATGTGACGCCATATGTTTATGGGAATTATGGTGTAACACCCCAAGCTTCGACGGTATTTTTCCTTTCGAATAATTCAATGGCGTGCATTGTACGCAACTTCGAGATTTTAGCACACCATAACCAATCAAACTAGCCGTTATGAATAGTAATACCTAATTTTTGAAATTTTATAAATTCTATCTCTCAAAATGGACTTCATTTTTGGATTCGGAATATCGAAATTAGCCAAGGGTGAAATTTTGTTACTTTTCGGATAACTTTCATATTTTGATGAATAGTGAAAATTACTAAATTTTAATTAAAAACAACTTTTTTAATCAAAATAATTAATAGTGATAAATTATGAATTTGAGTGGTTTTAAAGTATATTTAGAATATATTTTTACCATGTAATACAATTTGGGTCATTGAACATAATTTCACATTTAAACCAGACATAAACAAGTGACAATCTTTTGATAGTTATTATCTCTAAAAGCACGCTTTTTGTTTTAACAACGGGAATTAATTTTAAATTAATTTCTGCCACTTATGTGTTTTGAATTTGGAAAAAATGGATTCCATATTTCTAATTAGGATGTTCAAATTGTGTAAATAGGTAACTTTTATTTTTAAACATTTTGGATAATTACTTCGGTAAATATTTTATTTACCATGGTTAAAGGGTAAATCCGGTAAACAAGGGTTAAACAAATAATATTATAATAATACTTAATTACCCTAAAACGTGTCTTAACCCTATTGGTTGATACATGGTCGACCATGGGCATCTTTGGGTCGATTTTGGGACCACATGGATCCACTTGTAAGTGATAATGACACTTTATTTTAATTAAGTTAAAATAAATACAAAAATGACACAAGCATATATCTTTTAACAAAACAATTGTTACATAGGGTAATATATTTTGGATTTTAGATTATAAATATTCATTCGAAAGATAAGCAAATTTACTACATAATGATATTTTATTTATAATTTTTAGACATTAAATAATTTAATTTATGTATGACACAATTATGATGAATTAATTACTTTAATAGTGAAAAATTAAAATAATTGATATTATAAATACCCAAATAAATATAATATGAAACTTTTAATGAATTAAAATTAATTTCTAGGATAATATGATATATTAGTATTGATTTAATTGACTTTGTTCGAAGTAATAAATTTGTTATGAGTTTCACAAAAATCAACTATTGAATAGTGTCAAAATTGACATAAAAGAGTTCTTAAAACAAATATTATATTATTAATTGATATTAAATTCCTAAAAATCTAAGGTTCGGCCAAGATACTTATATCATGATATTTTAATCATTAATGGACCACTTTGGGGTCTCTTGGATGTATATAGTAAGTTTATTAACCATATAATATAAAAATACAAAGAGACATTGTAAAAGTGAAACTAATTAACTAAGAGTTAATAATTAAAGATAAGGTTAATATAACGACCCAAATCTGTCTAAATTATATTGGTTAAGTTTTTTTCGACCCATCCCAACCTTAAAATTTAAATAATAAACTTTGGATCCATTATAAACCGAATATGAATTTATTATAAATTAATATTTCTAGCTTTTCCAAAGGTGCCCCTCACCCCTCTTATAAAAGGGCACTCCTCCTTCTCATTTCTTCACACCTTCAAAGCCCTTTGGTTCGGCCAAACCCTGCCAAAATACTATCTCAACTTCCCTAACTACAACCTAGAGGCCTCATTTTGATCATAAATCCAACCTAAGGAGACCTTTTGATCAAATCAAAAGGAAGAACCCGAAGAAGAGGTAATGTTTTCACCACCCCTTTTCAAGGTCATTTCTTCTTCCACTTCCTCTTTATTTGTTATTACCATTATAAAATAATAACTCCAGTATAATATATATACTGTGATGTTATTATAAATACGGTACAACCATATTCAGTATTCTATCCATCCTTTGAATAACATGTCACCATACGTGCGTACGTACGGCTTACTGTCTCCACGTCGTGGTGTAATTGTTATTCAATATATTATTATTTGGATGGGTATAATAATGATGTTTAACTCATGTAAATAATAAATATAACATGATAATGATTCTTTATATATGATATAACATCCAATTATATATTATTTTAATATCAAAATAATGATATTGTCGCTCGTGCGTATGTACGGACTACCGTCTCCACGAACGCGATGAAATTCATTCTCCATCATATCCATTCAAGTATAATTATAATTTGATGATTTAAAAATAGTATCTAAGTACTTGATATCATTCTAGATATGAATAATATACATCCCATTAATAACGAATATGTCTCACATAACAAAGAATATAAAGTAAAATGAACCCGTTAACACCCGAAATGACGATAATTCTAAGATATTATTAACAAATCAATGTTAAAAGATCATATATGATATCATATTAAAGTAAATGATTCTTGTATAATTCAATAAAAATTATTTCACCATTATACAGGAGGTAAACCTACCGTCAACCAAGTGAAAAGTACAAAGTAAGGGGTTTCTTATCTCACTTTTAATTCTGTGAGAATTCCATTGATCACCACTTAATTATTGCATGTGGTGTATGTGTACTGCCCATGATTGTATTAATTGTGTAATATACTTTAATTTATGGGTATTTACATTATCATGGTATGATACTTCTTTCATGGGTGTATGTTTCATAAGTTACCTAATCGATAAGGGAATTTGAGATTTCAATTTCAACTCATTTGGATTTACGCATATTTCATTGATTATATTACCCCAAGATTATGTGTGGAATCACTATTCATTTGATTATGTCATAATTTCCACTCACCTTCCTATGGATATAATTTTGATACACATAATCACTCCATTGATAATTCTCAAGTCATTGATATGAATTTGATAAGAGTAATTTTAACTCATTCTCCATTTGTTGCGTTAAACATCCAATTCGTTGGTGTTGATTTTACAAGAATATGTGTGAATGTCCTTTGATTGTTTTACACTGAATATCCAATCATATTTAGTGTGTTTATATTTTTCACACATAATTATGTCGTTGATTTATCCTTAACCTAAGGATACGGCCTTTATGATAGATTTCGTCTCAATTTACATTCCATTGAGACTTCTTTGGTGATATACACCAAATCACTTTTAGGTGGTGTATATAATGTACTTTGAAATAGTATATCATGAATCCCTTTATTCTCATGATATTACAAAGTTTTGATTACCTCAATTATTTGTATTCAAGTGTCTCTCTTTTAGTTAGAAACTCTAACTAAAATACCGTTTTTAAATGTTTTATAGACTTATTCATCTAAATCATTCTCATTAATGTCCAGGTTTTAAAAATGGTTTTAAGGATTTATTTATATGGACATTAATTTTTAGAAATTAAAACTCCTTTTAAAAAGTTTCAAAGTGGTATGGGACACTTTGATTCAAAAATCTATATTTAAATGGCTTCTGGACAAATAGTGTGACTTTTAAATGATTTCAAGAAAAAGGGAGATATTTCTCTCAAATAGTTTTGATGATTAATTTCATCTATGTCAACATCCTTCATTATTCTTGATTTAGGTTAATGTGATACAATACAATCTTCCATATTGTATCGAATGAGTTATGTTTGACTGTGGATGTGATATTTTTATACCATTCATGGTTTGTGGTTAAAGTATTGACATTTTGTATTCTAGTTTTAATATGAATGTTTATGTTATGTTTAAAGTTGTTCATATGAGGAATGCATTGGACTTAATAAGTGACGGGTGGAGTCCGCTATAGATCCTCGATGCATCGGTAGGTCTTGAGACAAACTAGTGTCTTGGCACAAGGCCTTGGCAAAATCTTATTTGTAGTCTTGGCACGAGGCCTTGGCTATGTGGTTATGATAGTCTGGAATTATGCATTCCATCATTATGAAAGTGGTTATTGATATTGCATGGGATTGTTCAGCTAGTAGAATATCCATGTGAGTAAGTAAATGGAATTATTTTATTTTATCTTTGCCATTTTATGCTAAAGTTCAAGTTTAAAAGGATTTTGTTTTAGTTATAAACTGCCTTAAGTGTTTATGCTTATCTATGAATGCTTCTGCTATAATGTTATCCTTACTGAGTATCTGAGCTCACCCCTTTCAATGTTTTATTTTTCCCAGGATTATGAAGAAGTAATTTATGAATGACCTGCAGGGATAGTATGAGGGGATATGAAGACAAGATGTTTTTTTATGATGTAATGTAAAAATTTATGGATGTATCTAGTTATTCCAAGGCTACTAAACTAATCGGTCTTTTAAGACTTGATCTTTCTCATGATCATGCCAATGTTATGTAATAATGCACCGACTCTAGGTAACTGGGGTCGGGGCATTACAGTTGGTATCAGAGGAAGTTTAGTACAAACCTTGGAAGCTAGATTTAGATAAACTCTTATTAGAGAACGTAGACCTAAGATGAACTTTGAGGATTAGTATAAAAGAACTTCCTAGAATTTTGGTATTGTAGAGATTTTGTGAGTTTTCCAAGCAATACATCCCTGTATGGATACGATCAGGTAGAGGCGACTCTGGCACAGATGTACCTAGGGGTAAAACCCAAAAACACTACTTTGATCTAGACTCGAACTGGAACTGGTGCACGACAACGGGCCTTGCTGCACTCTTGGTTACGACACTCCCGGGGGAAATGCTTAGGATAATTTACATTTTCTTTACAAACCTATTTAAGTAATATATATATAAGATGAGAGTAAATGACCTTGGTTAATTCTAATATGTTTCAAATTGAGAATATGGTGACATTTTAATCTCTAAATGATTTTACGACTACTGTTACTCACACAATGCTTTCTGGTTTTAGTCAATGGCTGGATTCCAAGGAAGTCATAGTGACTTTGAGAATGATGTACAAGGTGAGAACGGTGGTGGAAATGAGAAAAAAAATGGAATGTTGATAGGCGTAAAAGATATCGTCTTTATGCCAAATCAGTTTTCCAAAAATATGATCAACAACATATATATTAACCAACTCCCAGACTCAACAAGGAAGAGAAAGGTGATAAATGGTAAGAGCCCCAGCAATGGAGACCATGGAGAAAAGAACCCTCAATTTTCATCATGCAGGAAATGTGGAAGGAGACACCCAGGAAAGTGTCTCAATGGGACAACGAAATGTTTTACGTGCGGGAAGGAAGGACATAAAGTGAAGAATTGCTGAATAAAAATGAAGAGTACTATGGAAGAAGATAAAAATGGTCCCAAGAGTCCATTTACAGTCATTTGCCGTAAATGTAGGGGACCAGGCCATTACCCGAGTGAATGTATTATTCTATAGGATATTTTCTTGGTCAAATAAGAAGCTATGTGGAAATAAATGGTTGGAGAAAAATTTAAAAAGTATTAGCACTCCTTTTTGATGGGTTTACTTTGGAATAATTTTCTCTTGTATTTGTAACCCCGCAGTTTTCCATGTGAGAATGATATTTGAGGAAGAATTGTCTCTTCTCTTGTGGATATAGGTATAAATAACCATTTTGTTTTATATGATCATTGGGGTTTGAGAAAATTATAAGTTATTATAATTTGGGATGAAAATGCAAGGTATGATATGACATTTGTGGTTAAATTATGTTATTTTGAGGAATTTATCTCATTTTGGTAATATTATAAAATATAGTTTTTTAAAAAGGACAACACGTAGACCGTGTGACAACCCGTCGAGTTGGACAAAGCTGTGGAAATCGAACCCACAACCAAAGTGCGATTGGGATTTATCGCCTACCACTGGACTACATGAATTCCCTGGTTAGTGTGACTATTTTTTTAGTTAAATGATTTTATTGATCAATAATAAGTTGATTTGGGTTCTTATGTATTATCAAATGAATACCCTTGGTATAGGAAAATGATTTGGTGATTAAGTGATAAATGTTATTTTGGAAGATGTTCGCTTTTTTGGGAACACTATATGCCCAAGGAAAATAGAATACAATGGGGTTTCATTTGTAGAGTAATGGGAGATTTTTATCTACATTTTTATTGTAGATTTATAGTGATTTGGGTTATTAATGGAAATGATTAACCTATAACAGAGAATATGTGATGATGTTAATTACTTTTAAGTATGTGACTTTAAGAGTATTTGATGTCATTTGGAGATACAATTTAACATGGGAGACTACATAATCAAATTCTTCTATGTTTTGGGTTTCAATATTAGTTAGGATTATATTGAAGGATTTTAAGGACAATTGATTATTGAATGGTATTTATTTAACTTTGGGGTATTGTTGGTTTAATTTTAGAAATTAAGATTAGTGCATATTTATCTCAAGGAATATCCTTTTGGGGGATCATTAGATCATTCACTAACCATTTTGGTTTTGATTAATCTTCAAAGGCAATGTAAATATATAGTTTATCCTGCATGGATCATGTGATTCTATAGAAGTTTATTCTAGCTCTTCCAGTGTGACCAAGTCTTCTTGAATACTCATCGTTTAAAAAAAATTGAGTTAGTGGTGGGAATTTATTAAAGAATGAAACTCTACATAAAAAGTAAGTATATCTCTTAATTTTCTTAGTCAATATCATAAATTAATTCCTCTTCCCTATGTAATGTAACTTAAAACAAAAAAAATGTTGTCCGTTTACTTTCCTACTAGGAGACTAATGGTCGTTTGTCCCAACACAAGTTTGTGGTTTTCTTATTGTTAACTTTCTCCTGATCATGATTTATGTCCCTCTCCATCAGAACTTGACACTTAGTTTATCATCCATATCCATGTTTTCCTACTTGGAATCCGAGTATGGGTTATCTTGGATGACCCTTATACCTCTCTTTCTTTCTTTTAAAGTGATAGTTTTATTGACTCTTTTTCTGATGTGGGACTTTCCATTATATTCCCAAGCACAATTTTAAAAATTTCAAGGATTCAATTTATTTAAGGAGGGTATAATGTAACACCCCAAGCTTCCACGGTATGTTTCCTTTCAAATAATGCAATGGCGTGCATTGTACGCAACTTCGAGATTTTAACACTCCATAACCAATCAAACTAGCCGTTATGAATAGTAATACCTACTTTTTGAAATTTTATAAATTCTATCTCTCAAAATGGACTTCATTTTTGGATTCGTAATATCGAAATTAGCCTAGGGTGAAATTTTGGTACTTTTCGGATAACTTTCATATTTTGATGAATAGTGAAAATTACTAAATTTTAATTAAAAACAACTTTTTTAATCAAAATAATTAATAGTGATAAATTATGAATTTTAGTGGTTTTAAAGTATATTTAGAATATATTTTTACCATGTAATACAATGTGGGTCATTGAACATAATTTCACATTTAAACCAGACATAAACAAGTGACAATCTTTTGGTAGTTATTATCTCTAAAAAACACGCTTTTTGTTTTAACAACGGGAATTAATTTTAAATTAATTTCTGCCACTTCTGTGTTTTGAATTTGGAAAAAATGGATTCCATATTTGGAATCAGGATGTTCAAATTGTGTAAATAGGTAACTTTTATTTTTAAACATTTTGGATAATTACTTCGGTAAATATTTTATTTACCATGGTTAAAGGGTAAATCCGGTAAACAAGGGTTAAACAAATAATATTATAATAATACTAAATTACCCTAAAACATGTATTAACCCTATTGGTTGATACATGGTCGACCATGGGCATCTTTGGGTCGATTTTGGGACCCCATGGATCCACTTGTAAGTGATAATGACACTTTATTTTAATTAAGTTAAAATAAATACAAAAATGACACAAGCATATATCTTTTAACAAAACAATTGTTACATAGGGTTATATATGTTGGATTTTAGATTATAAATATTAATTATAAAGATAAAAATATTTCCTACATAATGATATTTTATTTATAATTTTTAGACATTAAATAATTTAATTTATTTATGACACAATGATGATGAATTAATTACTTTAATAGTGAAAAATTAAAATAATTGATATTATAAATACCCAAATAAATATAATATGAAACTTTTAATGAATTAAAATAATTTTCTAGGATAATATGATATATTAGTATTGATTTAATTGACTTTTTTTGAAGTAATAAATCTGTTATTAGTTTCACAAAAATCAACTATTGAATAGTGTCAAAATTGACATAAAAGAGTTCTTAAAACAAATATTATATTATTAATTGACATTAAATTCCTAAAAATATAAGTTTCGGCCAAGAGACTTATATCATGATAGGTTCATCATTAATGGACCACTTGGGGGTCTCTTGGATGTATATAGTAAGTTTATTAACCATATAATATAAAAATACAAAGAGACATTGTAAAAGTGAAACTAATTAACTAAGAGTTAATACTTAAAGATAAGGTTAATATAATGACCCAAACCTGTCTAAATTCTATTGGTTATGTTTTTTTCGACCCATACCCACCTTAAAATTTAAATAATAAACTTTTGAGCCATTATAAACCGAATATGAATTTATTATAAATTAATATTTCTAGCTTTTCCAAAGGTGCCCCTCACCCCTCTTATAAAAGGGCACTCCTCCTTCTCATTTCTTCACACCTTCAAAGCCCTTTGGTTCGGCCAAACCCTGCCAAAATAATATCTCAACTTCCCTCACTACAACCTAGAGGCCTCATTTTGATCATAAATCCAACCTAAGGAGACCTTTTGATCAAATCAAAAGGAAGAACCCGAAGAAGAGGTAATGTTTTCACCACCCCTTTTCAAGGTCATTTCTTCTTCCACTTCCTCTTTCTTTGTTATTACCATTATAAAATAATAACTCCAGTATAATATATATGCTGTGATGTTATTATAAATACGGTACAACCATATTCAGTATTCTATCCATCCTTTGAATAACATGTCACCATACGTGCGTACGTACGGCTTACTGTCTCCACGTCGTGGTGTAATTGTTATTCAATATATTATTATTTGGATGGGTATAATAATGATGTTTAACTCATGTAAATAATAAATATAACATGATAATGATTCTGTATATATGATATAACATCCAATTATATATTATTTTAATATCAAAATAATGATATTGTCGCTCGTGCGTATGTACGGACTACCGTCTCCACGAACGCGATGAAATTCATTCTCCATCATATCCATTCAAGTATAATTATAATTTGATGATTTAAAAATAGTATCTAATTACTTGATATCATTCTAGATATGAATAATATACATCCCATTAATAACGAATATGTCTCACATAACAAAGAATATAAAGTAAAATGAACCCGTTAACACCCGAAATGACGATAATTCTAAGATATTATTAACAAATCAATGTTAAAAGATCATATATGACATCATATTAAAGTAAATGATTCTTGTATAATTCAATAAAAATTATTTCACCATTATACAGGAGGTAAACCTACCGTCAACCAAGTGAAAAGTACAAAGTAAGGGGTTTCTTATCTCACTTTTAATTCTGTGAGAATTCCATTGATCACCACTTAATTATTGCATGTGGTGTATGTGTACTGCCCATGATTGTATTAATTGTGTAATATACTTTAATTTATGGGTATTTACATTATCATGGTATGATACTTCTTTCATGGGTGTATGTTTCGTAAGTTACCTAATCGATAAGGGAATTTGAGATTTCAATTTCAACTCATTTGGATTTACGCATATTTCATTGATTATATTACCCCAAGATTATGTGTGGAATCACTATTCATTTGATTATGTCATAATTTCCACTCCCCTTCCTATGGATATACTTTTGATACACATAATCACTCCATTGATAATTCTCAAGTCATTGATATGAATTTGATAAGAGTAATTTTAACTCATTCTCCATTTGTTGAGTTAAACATCCAATTCGTTGGTGTTGATTTTACAAGAATATGTGTGAATGTCCTTTGATTGTTTTACACTGAATATCCAATCATATTTAGTGTGTTTATATTTGTCACACATAATTATGTCGTTGATTTATCCTTAACCTAAGGATACGGCCTTTATGATAGATTTCGTCTCAATTTACATTCCAGTGAGACTTCTTTGTTGATATACACCAAATCACTTTTAGGTGGTGTATATAATGTACTTTGACATAGTATATCATGAATCCCTTTATTCTCATGATATTAAAAAGTTTTGATTACCTCAATTATTTTTATTCAAGTGTCTCTCTTTTGGTTAGAAACTCTAACTAAAATACCATTTTTAAATGTTTTATAGACTTATTCATCTAAATCATTCTCATTAATGTCCAGGTTTTAAAAATGGTTTTAAGGATTTATTCATATGGACATTAATGCTTAGAAATTAAAACTCCTTTTAAAAATTTTCAAATTGGTATGGGACACTTTGATTCAAAAATCTATTTTTAAATGGCTTCTGGACAAATAGTGTGAATTTTAAATGATTTCAAGAAAAAGGGAGATATTTCTTTCAAATAGTTTTGATGATTATTTTCATCTATGTCAACATCCTTCATTATTCTTGATTGAGGTTAATGTGATACAATACAATCTTCCATATTGTATCGAATAAGTTATATTTGACTGTCGATGTGCTATTTTTATACCATTCATGGTTTGTGGTTAAAGTATTGACATTTTGTATTCTAGTTTTAATACGAATGTTTATGTTATGTTTAAACCTGTTCATATGAGGAATGCATTGGACTTAATAAGTGACTGGTGGAGCCCGCTATAGCTCCTCGATGCATCGGTAGGTCTTGAGACAAACTAGTGTCTTGGCACAAGGCCTTGGCAAAATCTTATTTGTAGTCTTGGCACAAGGCCTTGGCTATGTGGTTAGGATAGTCTGGCATTATGCATTCCATCATTATGAAAGTGGTTATTGATATTGCATGGGATTTGTTCGACTAGTAGAATATCCATTTGAGTAATTAAATGGCATTATTTTATTTTATCTTTTCCATTTTATGCTGAAGTTCAAGTTTAAAAGGCTTTTGTTTTAGTTATAAACTGCCTTAAGTGTTTATGCTTATCTATGAATGCTTCTTCTATAATGTTATCCTTACTGAGCATCTGAGCTCACCCCTTTCAATGTTTTATTTTTCCCAGGATTATGAAGAAGTAATTTATGAATGACCTGTAGGGATAGTATGAGGGGATATGAAGACAAGATGTTTTTTTTATGATGTAATGTAAAATGTTATGGATGTATCTAGTTATTCCAAGGCTACTAAACTAATCGGTCTTTCGAGACTTGATCTTTCTCGTGATTATGCCAATGTTATGTAATAATGCACCGACTCTAGGTAACTGGGGTCGGGGTATTACAGTTGGTATCAGAGGAAGTTTAGTACAAACCTTGGAAGCTAGATTTAGATAAACTCTGATTAGAGCACGTAGACCTAAGATGAAATTTGAGGATTAGTATAAAATAACTTCCTAAAATTTTGGTATTGTAGAGATTTTGTGAGTTTTCCGAGCAATACATCCCTGTCTGGATACGAGCAGGTAGAGGCGGCTCTGGCACAGATGTACCTAGGGGTAAAACCCAAAAACACCGCTTTGAGCTAGACTCGAACGGGAACTGGTTCACGACAACGGGCCTTGCTGCACTCTTGGTTACGACACTCCTGGGGGAAATGCTTAGGATAATTTACATTTTCTTTACAAACTGAGTTAAGTAATATATATATAAGATGAGAGTAAATGACCTTGGTTAATCCTAATTTGTTTCAAATTGAGAATATGGTGACATTTTAATCTCTAAATGATTTTATGACTACTGTTACTCACAAAATTCTTTCTGGTTTTAGTCAATGGCTGGATTCCAAGGAAGTCATAGTGACTTTGAGAATTATGTACATGGTGAGAACGGTGGTGGCAATGAGAAAAAAAATGGAATGTTGGTAGGCGTAAAAGATATCGTCTTTATTCCAAATCAGTCTTCCAAAAATATGATCAACAACATATATATTAACCAACTCCTAGACTCAACAACGAAGAGAAAGGTGATAAATGATAAGAGCTCCAGCAATGGAGACCATGGAGAAAAGAACCCTCAATTTTCATCATGCAGGAAATGTGGAAGGAGACACCCAGGAAAGTGTCTCAATGGGACAACGAAATGTTTTACGTGCAGGAAGGAAGGACATAAAGTGAATAATTGCCGAAGAAAAATGAAGAGTACTATGGAAGAAGATAAAAATGGTCCCAGGAGTCCATTTACAGTCATTTGCCGTAAATGTAGGGGACCTGGCCATCACCTGAGTGAATGTCCTATTCTATAGGATATTTTCTTGGTCAAAGAAGAAGCTATGTGGAAATAAATGGTTGGAGAAAAATTTAAAAAGTATTAGCACTCCTTGTTGATGGGTTTACTTTGGAATAATTTTCTCTTGAATTTGTAACCCCACAGTTTGCCATGTGAGAATGATATTTGAGGAAGAATTGTCTCTTCTCTTGTGGATATAGGTATAAATAACCATTTGGTTTTATATGATCATTGGGGTTTGAGAAAATTATAAGTTATTATAATTTGGGATGAAAATTCAAGGTATGATATAACATTTGTGGTTAAATTATGTTATTTTGAGGAATTTATCTCATTTTGGTAATATTATAAAATATAGTTTTTGAAAAAGGACAACACGTAGATCGTGTGACAACCCGTCGCGTCGGACAAAGCTGTGGGAATCGAACCCACAACCAAAGTGCGATTGGGATTTATCGCCTACCACTAGACTACGTGAAGTCCCCGGTTAGTATGACTATTTTTTTAGTTAAATGATTTTATTGATCAATAATAAGTTGATTTGGGTTCTTATGTCTTATCAAATGTATACCCTTGGTATAGGAAAATGATTTGGTGATTAAGTGATAAATGTTATTTTGGAAGATGTTCGCTTTGTTGGGAACACTATATACCCAAGGAAAATAGAATACAATGGGGTTTCATTTGTAGAGTAATGGTAGATTTTTATCTACGTTTTTATTGTGGATTTATAGTGATTTGGGTTATTTATGGAAATGATTAACCTATAACAGAGAATATGTGATGATGTTAATTACTTTTAAGTATGTGACTTTAAGAGTATTTGATGTCATTTTGAGATACAATTTAACATGGGAGACTACATAATCAAAGTCTTCTATGTTTTGGGTTTCAATATTAGTTTGGATTATATTGAAGGATTTTAAGGACAATTGATTATTGAATGGTATTTATTTAACTTTGGGGTATTGTTGGTTTAATTTTAGAAATTAAGATTAGTGCATATTTATCTCAAGGAATATCCTTTTGGGGGATCATTAGATCATTCACTAACCATTTTGGTTTTGATTAATCTTCAAAGGCAATGTAAATATATAGTTTATCCTGCATGGATCATGTGATTCTATAGAAGTTTATTCTAGCTCTTCCAGTGTGACCAAGTCTTCTTGAATACTCATCGTTTAAAAAAAATTGAGTTAGTGGTGGGAATTTATTAAAGAATGAAACTCTACATAAAAAGTAAGTATATCTCTTAATTTTCTTAGTCAATATCATAAATGAATTCCTCTTCCCTATGTAATGTAACTTAAAACAAAAAAAATGTTGTCCGTTTACTTTCCTACTAGGAGACTAATGGTCGTTTGTCCCAACACAAGTTTGTGGTTTTCTTATTGTTAACTTTCTCCTGATCATGATTTCTGTCCCTCTCCATCAGAACTTGACACTTAGTTTATCATCCATATCCATGTTTTCCTACTTGGAATCCGAGTATGGGTTATCTTGGATGACCCTTATACCTCTCTTTCTTTCTTTTAAAGTGATAGTTTTATTGACTCTTTTTCCGATGTGGGACTTTCCATTATATTCCCAAGCACAATTTTAAAAATTGTGGGGACAAAATTTATTGAAGGAGGGGAGAATGTAACACCCCAAGCTTCCACGGTATGTTTCCTTTCAAATAATGCAATGGCGTGCATTATACGCAACTTCGAGATTTTAACACTCCATAACCAATCAAACTAGCCGTTATGAATAGTAATACCTACTTTTTGAAATTTTATAAATTCTATCTCTCAAAATGGACTTCATTTTTGGATTCGTAATATCGAAATTAGCCTAGGGTGAAATTTTGGTACTTTTCGGATAACTTTCATATTTTGATGAATAGTGAAAATTACTAAATTTTAATTAAAAACAACTTTTTTAATCAAAATAATTAATAGTGATAAATTATGAATTTTAGTGGTTTTAAAGTATATTTAGAATATATTTTTACCATGTAATACAATGTGGGTCATTGAACATAATTTCACATTTAAACCAGACATAAACAAGTGACAATCTTTTGGTAGTTATTATCTCTAAAAAACACGCTTTTTGTTTTAACAACGGGAATTAATTTTAAATTAATTTCTGCCACTTCTGTGTTTTGAATTTGGAAAAAATGGATTCCATATTTGGAATCAGGATGTTCAAATTGTGTAAATAGGTAACTTTTATTTTTAAACATTTTGGATAATTACTTCGGTAAATATTTTATTTACCATGGTTAAAGGGTAAATCCGGTAAACAAGGGTTAAACAAATAATATTATAATAATACTAAATTACCCTAAAACATGTATTAACCCTATTGGTTGATACATGGTCGACCATGGGCATCTTTGGGTCGATTTTGGGACCCCATGGATCCACTTGTAAGTGATAATGACACTTTATTTTAATTAAGTTAAAATAAATACAAAAATGACACAAGCATATATCTTTTAACAAAACAGTTGTTACATAGGGTTATATATGTTGGATTTTAGATTATAAATATTAATTATAAAGATAAAAATATTTCCTACATAATGATATTTTATTTATAATTTTTAGACATTAAATAATTTAATTTATTTATGACACAATGATGATGAATTAATTACTTTAATAGTGAAAAATTAAAATAATTGATATTATAAATACCCAAATAAATATAATATGAAACTTTTAATGAATTAAAATAATTTTCTAGGATAATATGATATATTAGTATTGATTTAATTTACTTTGTTCGAAGTAATCAATCTGTTATTAGTTTCACAGAAATCAACTATTGAATAGTGTCAAAATTGACATAAAAGAGTTCTTAAAACAAATATTATATTATTAATTGATATTAAATTCCTAAAAATATAAGTTTCGGCCAAGAGACTTATATCATGATAGGTTCATCATTAATGGACCACTTGGGGGTCTCTTGGATGTATATAGTAAGTTTATTAACCATATAATATAAAAATACATTGAGACATTGTAAAAGTGAAACTAATTAACTAAGAGTTAATACTTAAAGATAAGGTTAATATAATGACCCAAACCTGTCTAAATTCTATTGGTTAAGTTTTTTTCGACCCATACCCACCTTAAAATTTAAATAATAAACTTTTGAGCCATTATAAACCGAATATGAATTTATTATAAATTAATATTTCTAGCTTTTCCAAAGGTGCCCCTCACCCCTCTTATAAAAGGGCACTCCTCCTTCTCATTTCTTCACACCTTCAAAGCCCTTTGGTTCGTCCAAACCCTGACCAAATACTATCTCAACTTCCCTCACTACAACCTAGAGTCCTTATTTTGATCAGAAAGCCAACCTAAGGAGCCCTTTTGATCAAATCAAAAGGAAGAACCCAAAGAAGAGGTAATGTTTTCACCACCCCTTTTCAAGTTCCTTTCTTCTTCCACTTCCTCTTTCTTTTTTATTACCATTATAAAATAATAACTCCAGTATAATATATATACTGTGATGTTATTATAAATATTGTACAACCATATTCAGTATTCTATCCATCTTTTGAATAACATGTCACCATACGTGCGTACGTACGGATTACTGTCTCCACGTCGTGGTGTAATTGTTATTCAATATATTATTATTTGGATGGGTATAATAATGATGTGTAAATCATGTAAATAATAAATATAACATGATAATTATTCTTTATATATGATATAACATCCAATTATATATTATTTTAATATCAAAATAATGATATTGTCGCTCGTGCGTATGTACGGACTATCGTCTCCACGAACACGATGAGATTCATTCTCCATCATATCCATTCAAGTATAATTATAATTTTATGATTTAAAAATAGTATCTAGGGAATTGATATAATTCTGTATATGAATAATATACATCCCATTAATAACGAATATGGCTCACATAACAAAGAATATAAAGTAAAATGAACCTGTTAACACCCGAAATGACGATAATTCTAAGATATTATTAACAAATCAATGTTAAAAGATAATATATGATATCATATTAAATTAAATGATTCTTGTATAATTCAATAAAAATTATTTCACCATTATACAGGAGGTAAACCTACCTTCAACCAAGGAAAAAGTACAAAGTAAGGGGTTTCTTATCTCACTTTTAATTCCGTGAGAATTCCATTGATCACCACTTAATTATTGCATGTGGTGTATGTGTACTGCCCATGATTGTATTCATTGTGTAATATACTTTAATTTATGGGTATTTACATCATCATGGTATGATACTTCTTTCATGGGTGTATGTTTCGTAAGTTAACTAATTGATAAGGGAATTTGAGATTTCAATTTCCACTCATTTGGCTTTACGCATATTTCATTGATTATATTACCCCAAGATTATTTGTGGAATCACTATTCATTTGATTATGTCATAATTTCCACTCCCCTTCCTATGGATATAATTTTGATACACATAATCACTCCATTGATAATTCTCAAGTCATTGATATGAATTTGATAAGAGTAATTTTAACTCATTCTCCATTTGTTGAGTTAAACATCCAATTCGTTGGTGTTGATTTTACAAGAATATGTGTGAATGTCCTTTGATTGTTTTACACTAAATATCCAATCATATTTAGTGTATTTATATTTGTCACACATAATTATGTCGTTGATTTATCCTTAACCTAAGGATACGGCCTTTATGATAGATTTCATCTCAATTTACATTCCAGTGAGACTTCTTTGTTGATATACACCAAATCACTTTTAGGTGGTGTATATAATGTACTTTGACATAGTATATCATGAATCCCTTTATTCTCATGATATTAAAAAGTTTTGATTACCTCAATTATTTTTATTCAAGTGTCTCTCTTTTGGTTAGAAACTCTAACTAAAATACCATTTTTAAATGTTTTATAGACTTATTCATCTAAATCATTCTCATTAATGTCCAGGTTTTAAAAATGGTTTTAAGGATTTATTCATATGGACATTAATGCTTAGAAATTAAAACTCCTTTTAAAAATTTTCAAAGTGGTATGGGACACTTTGATTCAAAAATCTATTTTTAAATGGCTTCTGGACAAATAGTGTGAATTTTAAATGATTTCAAGAAAAAGGGAGATATTTCTTTCAAATAGTTTTGATGATTATTTTCATCTATGTCAACATCCTTCATTATTCTTGATTGAGGTTAATGTGATACAATACAATCTTCCATATTGTATCGAATAAGTTATATTTGACTGTGGATGTGCTATTTTTATACCATTCATGGTTTGTGGTTAAAGTATTGACATTTTGTATTCTAGTTTTAATACGAATGTTTATGTTATGTTTAAACCTGTTCATATGAGGAATGCATTGGACTTAATAAGTGACTGGTGGAGCCCGCTATAGCTCCTCGATGCATCGGTAGGTCTTGAGACAAACTAGTGTCTTGGCACAAGGCCTTGGCAAAATCTTATTTGTAGTCTTGGCACAAGGCCTTGGCTATGTGGTTAGGATAGTCTGGCATTATGCATTCCATCATTATGAAATTGGTTATTGATATTGCATGGGATTTGTTCGACTAGTAGAATATCCATTTGAGTAAGTAAATGGCATTATTTTATTTTATCTTTTCCATTTTATGCTGAAGTTCAAGTTTAAAAGGCTTTTGTTTTAGTTATAAACTGCCTTAAGTGTTTATGCTTATCTATGAATGCTTCTTCTATAATGTTATCCTTACTGAGCATCTGAGCTCACCCCTTTCAATGTTTTATTTTTCCCAGGATTATTAAGAAGTAATTTATGAATGACCTGCAGGGATAGTATGAGGGGATATGAAGACAAGATGTTTTTTTTATGATGTAATGTAAAATGTTATGGATGTATCTAGTTATTCCAAGGCTACTAAACTAATCGGTCTTTCGAGACTTGATCTTTCTCGTGATTATGCCAATGTTATGTAATAATGCACCGACTCTAGGTAACTGGGGTCGGGGTATTACAGTTGGTATCAGAGGAAGTTTAGTACAAACCTTGGAAGCTAGATTTAGATAAACTCTGATTAGAGCACGTAGACCTAAGATGAAATTTGAGGATTAGTATAAAAGAACTTCCTAGAATTTTGGTATTGTAGAGATTTTGTGAGTTTTCCGAGCAATACATCCCTGTCTGGATACGAGCAGGTAGAGGCGGCTCTGGCACAGATGTACCTAGGGGTAAAACCCAAAAACACCGCTTTGAGCTAGACTCGAACGGGAACTGGTTCACGACAACGAGCCTTGTTGCACTCTTGGTTACGACACTCCTGGGGGAAATGCTTAGGATAATTTACATTTTCTTTACAAACTGAGTTAAGTAATATATATATAAGATGAGAGTAAATGACCTTGGTTAATCCTAATTTGTTTCAAATTGAGAATATGGTGACATTTTAATCTCTAAATGATTTTATGACTACTGTTACTCACAAAATTCTTTCTGGTTTTAGTCAATGGCTGGATTCCAAGGAAGTCATAGTGACTTTGAGAATTATGTACATGGTGAGAACGGTGGTGGCAATGAGAAAAAAAATGGAATGTTGGTAGGCGTAAAAGATATTGTCTTTATTCCAAATCAGTCTTCCAAAAATATGATCAACAACATATATATTAACCAACTCCTAGACTCAACAACGAAGAGAAAGGTGATAAATGATAAGAGCTCCAGCAATGGAGACCATGGAGAAAAGAACCCTCAATTTTCATCATGCAGGAAATGTGGAAGGAGACACCCAGGAAAGTGTCTCAATGGGACAACGAAATGTTTTACGTGCAGGAAGGAAGGACATAAAGTGAATAATTGCCGAAGAAAAATGAAGAGTACTATGGAAGAAGATAAAAATGGTCCCAGGAGTCCATTTACAGTCATTTGCCGTAAATGTAGGGGACCTGGCCATCACCTGAGTGAATGTCCTATTCTATAGGATATTTTCTTGGTCAAAGAAGAAGCTATGTGGAAATAAATGGTTGGAGAAAAATTTAAAAAGTATTAGCACTCCTTGTTGATGGGTTTACTTTGGAATAATTTTCTCTTGAATTTGTAACCCCACAGTTTTCCATGTGAGAATGATATTTGAGGAAGAATTGTCTCTTCTCTTGTGGATATAGGTATAAATAACCATTTGGTTTTATATGATCATTGGGGTTTGAGAAAATTATAAGTTATTATAATTTGGGATGAAAATTCAAGGTATGATATAACATTTGTGGTTAAATTATGTTATTTTGAGGAATTTATCTCATTTTGGTAATATTATAAAATATAGTTTTTGAAAAAGGACAACACGTAGATCGTGTGACAACCCGTCGCGTCGGACAAAGCTGTGGGAATCGAACCCACAACCAAAGTGCGATTGGGATTTATCGCCTACCACTAGACTACGTGAAGTCCCTGGTTAGTATGACTATTTTTTTAGTTAAATGATTTTATTGATCAATAATAAGTTGATTTGGGTTCTTATGTCTTATCAAATGAATACCCTTGGTATAGGAAAATGATTAGGTGATTAAGTGATAAATGTTATTTTGGAAGATGTTCGCTTTGTTGGGAACACTATATACCCAAGGAAAATAGAATACAATGGGGTTTCATTTGTAGAGTAATGGTAGATTTTTATCTACGTTTTTATTGTGGATTTATAGTGATTTGGGTTATTTATGGAAATGATTAACCTATAACAGAGAATATGTGATGATGTTAATTACTTTTAAGTATGTGACTTTAAGAGTATTTGATGTCATTTTGAGATACAATTTAACATGGGAGACTACATAATCAAATTCTTCTATGTTTTGGGTTTCAATATTAGTTTGGATTATATTGAAGGATTTTAAGGACAATTGATTATTGAATGGTATTTATTTAACTTTGGGGTATTGTTGGTTTAATTTTAGAAATTAAGATTAGTGCATATTTATCTCAAGGAATATCCTTTTGGGGGATCATTAGATCATTCACTAACCATTTTGGTTTTGATTAATCTTCAAAGGCAATGTAAATATATAGTTTATCCTGCATGGATCATGTGATTCTATAGAAGTTTATTCTAGCTCTTCCAGTGTGACCAAGTCTTCTTGAATACTCATCGTTTAAAAAAAATTGAGTTAGTGGTGGGAATTTATTAAAGAATGAAACTCTACATAAAAAGTAAGTATATCTCTTAATTTTCTTAGTCAATATCATAAATGAATTCCTCTTCCCTATGTAATGTAACTTAAAACAAAAAAAAATGTTGTCCGTTTACTTTCCTACTAGGAGACTAATGGTCGTTTGTCCCAACACAAGTTTGTGGTTTTCTTATTGTTAACTTTCTCCTGATCATGATTTCTGTCCCTCTCCATCAGAACTTGACACTTAGTTTATCATCCATATCCATGTTTTCCTACTTGGAATCCGAGTATGGGTTATCTTGGATGACCCTTATACCTCTCTTTCTTTCTTTTAAAGTGATAGTTTTATTGACTCTTTTTCCGATGTGGGACTTTCCATTATATTCCCAAGCACAATTTTAAAAATTGTGGGGACAAAATTTATTGAAGGAGGGGAGAATGTAACACCCCAAGCTTCCATGGTATGTTTCCTTTCGAATAATGCAATGACGTTCATTGTACGCAACTTCGAGATTTTAACACACCATAACCAATCAAACTAGCAGTTATGAATAGTAATACCTAATTTTTGAAATTTTATAAATTCTATCTCTCAAAATGGACTTTATTTTTGGATTCGGAATATCTAAATTAGCCTAGTGTGAAATTTTGGTACTTTTTGGATAACTTTCATATTTTGATGAATAGTGAAAATTACTAAATTTTAATTAAAAAAAACTTTTTTAATCAAAATAATTAATAGTGATAAATTATGAATTTGAGTGGTTTTAAAGTATATTTAGAATATATTTTTACCATGTAATACAATTTGGTTCATTGAACATAATTTCACATTTAAACCAGACATAAACAAGTGACAATCTTTTGATATTTATTATCACTAAAAAACACGCTTTTTGTTTTAACAACGGGAATTAATTTTAAATTAATTTCTGCCACTTCTGTGTTTTGAATTTGTAAAAAATGGATTCCATATTTGGAATCAGTATGTTCAAATTGTGTAAATAGGTAACTTTTATTTTTAAACATTTTTTATAATTACTTCGGTAAATATTTTATTTACCATGGTTAAAGGGTAAATCCGGTAAACAAGGGTTAAACAAATTATAATATAATAATACTAAATTACCCTAAAACGTGTCTTAACCCTATTTGTTGATACATGGTCGACCATGGGCATCTTTGGGTCGATTTTGGGACCCCATGGATCCACTTGTAAGTGATAATGACACTTTATTTTAATTAAGTTAAAATAAATACAAAAATGACACAAGAAAATATCTTTTAACAAAACAATTGTTACATAGGGTTATATATGTTGGATTTTAGATTATAAATATTAATTATAAATATAAAAATATTTCCTACATAATGATATTTTATTTATAATTTTTAGACATTAAATAATTTAATTTATTTATGACACAATGATGATGAATTAATTACTTTAGTAGTGAAAAATTAAAATAATTGATATTATAAATACCCAAATAAATATAATATGAAACTTTTAATGAATTAAAATAATTTTCTAGGATAATATGATATATTAGTATTGATTTAATTGACTTTTTTCTAAGTAATCAATCTGTTATGAGTTTCACAAAAATCAACTATTGAATAGTGTCAAAATTGACATAAAAGAGTTCTTAAAACAAATATTATATTATTAATTTATATTAAATTCCTAAAAATCTAAGGTTAGGCCAAGAGACTTATATCATGATAGGTTCATCATTAATGGACCACTTGGGGGTCTCTTGGATGTATATAGTAAGTTTATTAACCATATAATATAAAAATACAAAGAGACATTGTAAAAGTGAAACTAATTAACTAAGAGTTAATACTTAAAGATAAGGTTAATATAATGACCCAAACCTGTCTAAATTTTATTGGTTAATTTGTTTTCAACCCATATCCACCTTAACATTTAAATAATAAACTTTGGAGCCATTATAAACCGAATATGAATTTATTATAAATTAATATTTCTAGCTTTTCCAAAGGTTCCCCTCACCCATCTTATAAAAGGGCACTCCTCCTTCTCATTTCTGCACACCTTAAAAGCCCTTTGGTTCGGCCAACCCCTGCCCAAATACTATCGCAACATCCCTCACTACAACCTAGAGGCCTTAGTTTGATCAGAAATCCAACCTAAGGAGCCCTTTTGATCAAATCAAAAGGAAGAACCCGAAGAAGAGGTAATGTTTTCACCACCCCTTTTCAAGTTCCTTTCTTCTTCCACTTCCTCTTTCTTTGTTATTACCATTATAAAATAATAAATCCAGTATCATATATATACTGTGATGTTATTATAAATATGGTACAACCATATTCAGTATTCTATCCATCCTTTGAATAACATGTCACCATACGTGCGTACGTACGGTTTACCGTCTCCACGTCGTGGTGTAATTATTATTCAATATATTATTATTTGGATGGGTATAATAATGATGTGTAACTCATGTAAATAATAAATATAACATTATAATGATTCTGTATATATGATATAACATCCAATTATATATTATTTTAATATCAAAAGAATGATATTGTCGCTCGTGCTTATGTACGGACTACCGTCTCCACGAACGCGATGAGATTCATTCTCCATCATATCCATTCAAGTATAATTATAATTTGATGATTTAAAAATAGTATCTAAGGACTTGATATCATTCTGGATATGAATAATATACTACCCATTAATAACGAATATGGCTCACATAACAAAGAATATAAAGTAAAATGAACCCGTTAACACCCGAAATGACGATAATTCTAAGATATTATTAACAAATCAATGTTAAAAGATCATATATGATATAATATTAAAGTAAATGATTATTTTATAATTAAATAACAATTATTTCACCATTATATAGTAGGTAAAACTACCGTCGACCAAGGAAAAAGTACAAAGTAAGGGGTTTCTTATCTCACTTTTAATTCCGTGAGAATTCCATTGATCACCACTTAATTATTGCATGTGGTGTATGTGTACTGCCCATGATTGTATTCATTGTGTAATATAATTTAATTTATGGGTATTTACATCATCATGGTATTATACTTCTTTCATGGGTGTATGTTTCGTAAGTTACCTAATCGATAAGGGAATTTTATATTTCAATTTCCACTCATTTGGCTTTACGCATATTTCATTGATTATATTACCCCAAGATTATGTGTGGAATCACTATTCATTTGATTATGTCATAATTTCCACTCCCCTTACTATGGATATACTTTTGATACACATAATCACTCCATTGATAATTCTCAAGTCATTGATATGAATTTGATAAGAGTAATTTTAACTCATTCTCCATTTGTTGAGTTAAACATCCAATTCGTTGGTGTTGATTTTACAAGAATATGTGTGAATGTCCTTTGATTGTTTTACACTGAATATCCAATCATATTTAGTGTATTTATATTTGTCCCACATAATTATTTCGTTGATTTATCCTTAACCTAAGGATACGGCCTTTATGATAGATTTCATCTCAATTTACATTCCATTGAGACTTCTTTGTTGATATACACCAAATCACTTTTAGGTGGTGTATATAATGTACTTTGACATAGTATATCATGAATCCCTTTATTCTCATGATATTACAAAGTTTTTATTACCTCAATTATTTTTATTCAAGTGTCTCTCTTTTTGTTAGAAACTCTAACTAAAATACCATTTTTAAATGTTTTATAGACTTATTCATCTAAATCATTCTCATTAATGTACAGGTTTTAAAAATGGTTTTAAGGATTTATTTATATGGGCATTAATGTTTAGAAATTATAACTCCTTTTAAAAAGTTTCAAAGTGGTATGGGACACTTTGATTCAAAAAACTATTTTTAAATGGCTTCTGGGCAAATAGTGTGACTTTTAAATGATTTCAAGAAAATGGGAGATATTTCTCTCAAATAGTTTTGATGATTATTTTCATATATGTCAACATCCTTCATTATTCTTGATTGAGGTTAATGTGATACAATACAATCTTCCATATTGTATCGAATGAGTTATGTTTGACTGTGGATGTGCTATTTTTATACCATTCATGGTTTGTGTTTAAAGTATTGACATTTTGTATTTTAGTTTTAATACGAATGTTTATGTTATGTTTAAACCTGTTCATATGAGGAATTCATTGGACTTAATAAGTGACGGGTGGAGCCCGATATAGCTCCTCGATGCATCGGTAGGTATCATGAGACAAACTAGTGTCTTGGCACAAGGCCTTGGCAAAATCTTATTTGTAGTCTTGGCATGAGGCTTTGGCTATGTGGTTATGATAGTCTGGCATTATGCATTCATCATTATGAAAGTGGTTATTGATATTTCATGGGATTGTTCGACTAGTAGAATATCCATGTGAGTATGTAAATGGCATTATTTTATTTTATCTTTGTCATTTTATGTTGAAGTTCAAGTTTAAAAGGCTTTTGTTTTAGTTATAAACTGCCTTAAGTGTTTATGCTTATCTATGAATGCTTCTTCTATAATGTTATCCTTACTGAGCATCTGAGCTCACCCCTTTCAATGTTTTATTTTTCCCAGGATTATGAAGAAGTAATTTATGAATGACCTACAGGGATAGTATGAGGGGATATGAAGACAAGATGTTTTTTTTATTATGTAATGTAGAAATTTATGGATGTATCTAGTTATTCCAAGGCTACTAAACTAATCGGTCTTTCGAGACTTGATCTTTCTCGTGATCATGCCAATGTTATGTAATAATGCACCGACTCTAGGTAACTGGGGTCGGGGCATTACATATGGTATATTGATTGTATCATGAATAACATTTTATTAATGAATAAGTCAAGGAATTATTTTTCCATTCCATATTTATGGAATTCGAAATCTAGGGCCTTTGATTGAAATAGAACTATCGCATTGAATTTCATTTCCATTGTATAATGATGAGTTTATTCTAAATAGTCAAAGAAAGATGTATCAAGAATAAATATAGTGTCCCCACCGATGTGTGCCTTCAATCCTTTGGGATTCCTATTTTCTCTAGATGTCATCTGTGCAATCAACACCATGAGGATGCTAACCATTTGTTCTTGTCCTTTGATACAACTGCAGCTCTTTGGAATTACACTTTTGACATTTTTGGTTGCATATGGTCACTTCCCACTACTATCATCTCTCAATTACAGCACTGTGTTAATTGGAACTATTCTAAGTAAATCATGAATCTTTTTTTACTACAGTGGCGGAACTCCTGCATGTGATCTGGTATGAAAGAAATAATTTTATTCATAATAATTGCTCGTTCAGTCTCAATGCAGGTAAAAACATATTCTCATTTCCATCAAGGGTGCTACTTATCTTCAGAAAGATCATTGTGACAACTCTGTTGGTGATTTTGAGATCCTTCATCATCTTCAGATTACGGGATCTTATAGGCAACCTCGATGCACCTTTGAGGTCTTCTGGCAAGCTCCTCTTCTAGGATGGATCAAAGTGAATATCGACGGTGCCTCTAGAGGAAACCTGGGTCCGGCAGGTTATGGTGCCATTTTTAGAGACATTCTTGGCAGATGCCTTGGTTGCTTCTTCGGTGGATGTGGTACGGCCTCGGCATTGGAAGCGGAAATTTTGGGAGTGATTCATATGGTGGAATTTTCTAAACAAAAGGGTTGGAGTAAGCTGTGGATTGATTTTGATTCCACCACTCTTGTTCAATCTATCTGAAAGGAGGTGGTTCACCTTGCATGGACGCTTACCTCTCAATGGATGAAATGCCTTTCTTCGCTCATGGATCTCAACTACATTACCACTCATGTGTTCCGTGAAGCGAACATGGTTGCTGATAGTCTTGCCAATAAAGGGGTCAACCAGGATATTACCTGGCTGGATGATTTTCCTGATGTTTCGCCCCCCTTTTATGATAAGTATTGTAATAAGATTTTGTCTTTCATACTTTTGTAACTCCTCTTCTTTTTTTAGCAATAAATAGTTCCTTGGTCTTTGACTGAGGCACCACCTCTTATACAAAAAAGTATCAAGAATAAATTCTGAAGACATGAGTTTGAAACCTACTTTATTAGATATCATGAAAAGGGGATTATATTACACAGTGAGCACTCATGTGTAGTTGTTAATGTTTTGACATTAAATTCTTTCTCATGGGTTCCATGACCCATTGTTATACATTAATCTTGGACTTTAGGAAATCCTTCTCAATACCAATGAGAAATACTACTAGAGGATGAGACAATAAGTGATTTGGTTGATCTTAATCAAATTATATTCTAATTTAATTGTTAGAATAAATATTATTCTCAATACCGAAGAATTAGTTTATTCGGCATTTATTGATTTTTTAAATTAAATAAATACTTATCCAAAAGGTAATTATTTAATTACATGGATATATAATATTTATTTGTTTATTTAATGAATAAATCTTTATTTAGGTATTTAATAAATCTTGAAGAGGACTATTGGACCATGATTGTGTTTGGTGAGAAATATTAATTTTCAATATTGTAAACATAATATTTATCTGTGTTCTAGTTAGCACACACCATGAGAAAATAATAATAATAATAATAATATTGTTATTATTACATGGAAAGGTGAAATATAGGCTTAAATATATTATTTAAGGGTCATTTTGATATTAAATTATATTTTTACCCTAACCATATCTCTATAAATAGATGATTATGTCTATTGTGTAGTGATAGATTAAAACTGGGAATCATTGTGCATAATGAAATATAAAGATCCCTCTTAATATCAAAGAATGATCTAGATATTATCCTTCCTCATACCCCATCTTAATAATGATATTGAAGGTATTATTATTCAATCCCAAATGAGTTATTGTATAGATCAAGAAAAACACTATAAGATGATCGGTCGGTCGTGCTATCACCTGGTAATCCATCGATGTTGTTCGGTGATCATAAGAGTTGGTGTGGATCACTAATAGAGGGATCCTACAACTTGATCCTAAAAAATAATGTTTTACCAAAAAGGGTTTCATATTATCAGCATAATCATTAAATAAATATATCAAGACCAAGGTATTCTTTTTTAGATTTATTTAAATTAATTTTATATTTAATGTGAAAAAGATCATATTTTGGTTCCAACAACCATCTTTGTAAATATAATATGTAAAAATTTCATTGGTTTTGATTTTTATATCTTGTACAATATTAAAATGATCCATTAAATTTGAAATTTTTTGAGTTATTCCAGGAATCGGTAATAACTTTCGTTGCACCTTGATCTAACAAGTGGTATTAGAGAAATCATGATCAAATTTTTAATTTTCAAATTTATTATTAATCACTATGAATTTAAAAGATAAATTTAATTTCAATTGTATATTCTTATTGAACTATTATAAAAATATATTCTTCATCTTATTTTCTCACTCCCATAACCTAGATCAGTTAATAATTAACAATGAATGTATATGAAGAACCCATCCAGAGGTTCCAAAAATTCTATCCAGATAATGCAATGTTACATGGAGTGTACTATTTTTTCACATGTCATGTATCCTTGTTCATTATACTAGGACACCCACATGGAATTTGGTTCAAAGTATAATAAATACACACTTCATTCAACAAATTCACTTCATGTTGATCGGTTAGGGTGGCACGTGATTTTTTCAGACTACACACCACGTAGTCCACATGTTTTCAAGGAGTAAAACATGAGTTCAAGAAATGTCATGTAATTAATACACCGTGTGTATTTAATATACAATTCATACAAGATGGAATTAATGTAACTTGACCAGAATGTTTTTGATACTTTAAAAATTTCCATAATAAGTATATGATAAGACCCTAGGAAAGAACTGTAGATATCCGACGAAGCAATGTACATGTTTTGTGGACATCTTATACACACCACATACTTTACCTATTTATGTGAAAATATTATATTTAATAAATTAATCCATTAAACCTTCTCAAACTGTGTTCTATGAGTCATTAAATATAAATCACATATTGGTTTTTAAGTTTTATATTATATTAAATGCTTTATTAATTCCTTGTAATATTCAAACCTGTAATTAAAGTATGGTCAATGTATACTAAAGACTCAATGAATTAAACTATATCAGTAGTGTAATATTCATGTGTTCTGTTTGGAATTAATTTTTAAGAAATCTCTATGAAATTATGACACATGTCTTGTACACAATATCTTATATTAATGAATTGTATATAATTAGAACAATACTGAGTAGTTCGAAGAGGTACTCCCTGAGTTGCTTCCAAGTTAGAAAGATTTGTACTATTATATTATGTTTCAAATAAAATAAAATAATTAATTTTATTTAAAATCATATTAAATGGTAACTTGAGGATGATTAGATGGAATAAGATAAAATGAATTAATTTATCAATAAGACAACTAATCAGATTAATTTGAGAACATTTTATCTTATTAAAGAATGATTTGAAATGAATTCTAGATAGTTATTTAAAATGTGTAATAATTACATAAGTATGACCAATCATGATATTTGACTATACCTATGTATGTGTTGGTTTTATTTTACTTAATTTTATTACATGGTTTTTCAATTATTTATTATTAAATTAAATATGATGGTCTTTGTGTCTTTCCTCCATCTTATTTAATATAGGACCTACGTATCCAAGGTGATTTTATGTAATTCCCCTAAACAAATACTTTAGTTACCCACACCTGTGTGTGAGTTAAAAAACATATATAATAAATATATTATCCCAAGGCATGTGGAGATAGTTCATGATATAACCAAGGTGAAACGAGTTGAGGAAATACATAAGTGGATAGGTGGGATGTTGAAACTCGTGTCAAGATCGGCACAAGGAGTTTTCCCAAGGGTACTTGGTTGATTTATTTACCTATCAATAAATAAACCATTAGATAAAATTTATGATCTTGTAATTTATTTATATATTTTATTTTTTTTCATATGCATCATTTATTTTATATATTAAAGATTATGATCACATAAATAAGTAGACTAATATGCAAAGATGGAAGTAAAACAAATGTTTTATGCATAAATGTTTTATCAAAACATGGTTAATACCTAAAGTAAAATCCACATTATATTCATGACATGTAATGGATAAAAATAAAAAATTTATGAATAATAAATAAAATCCCTCAATTAAATATTAATTCAGACTTATCCTTCTATTACTTGATTAGGAATGAAACCACATAACTAAGTATTTTTTCAACCCTCCTTGGGAAACTTAATTTTATGATGGAGTGATTATGAAATTTTTGGGTAGAATTAACCAATTTACATCAATAAGGGTGTCCCTAACTAAACTATATGTAAATTTGAGGCAAATATTGAGGAAATATAAGCAAATGATTTAGGATTGGGGATTCTACTCAACGGATCAATGATCTGCAAGCCCGCGGTTGGAAAATAGATTCCTAGATAAATACCTTAGAATAATTAACCACTTCCTCACTTTAGTAATGATAAGGGGAATATGGATCCTTGAAACTATAATTTACATGCACTAATAAATTTCAATTTCAGTGGTGAGGATCATTGATACTTAATAAAATAGTCTGTGACTTAATAAAATTTTATAAAATTATTGTTTCACATATAAATTATAGTCATGTAAAGTACTAATAATCTTATATTTTATTATATAATAATGAAAATATCTTAATACACCTTATCCCTATGATCAATTTTTTTGAGAGGACATATATTGAGTGGAATGAAATTCTATAAATCGTTTAGACACCTACAGGTAGTTTTTTTATGAAAAAAAGTATTATGTTCAAGAATACTCAATGTTTGATCCACCTACAAAACAGGTGAGTCGTGAGGAATCAATTATCTATGATAAACACTTGAATTATGTGGTTAATATTTTGTGTTTAATGATTTTATTCATGTCTAATTATCTCATGGAGTCACCTGAAGACATGGATTCTTATAGGATGCTTCAGAACCTCTATGATATTTATCACGAGATAGCAGGACATGAATAATTTGAGATATACAAGGCATTATTTTGTATAAAAGTTGAAGAAGGTTTGCTAAATGGGACTCACACATTTATACTCAATGGCTATATTGAGTTCTTAGAGACTCTTGGGTTTTTAGATACTTAAATCACTATGAACTAAACACATTATTTCATCACTCCCTTGGTGCTTCTATAGATTGTTATTAATTTCAATATGAACAACATAGAGAAGCCTCTACCAAACCGTCATACTATAATTCTCCATGTTGATAAATATATGAAGTATGAAAACCCTTCTATCCTTATAGTGAATAAAAGGAATGGATCATAAGAGATCTCTATGTAAAAGGATTCTTCATAATTTTTATACAAAAAGACAAAGATAAAGAGAAAAAAGAATGGGAACATGATGTTATTTATTTCACATGTGGCCTGAAGATCCACTACAATTAAAACTTTACATAGGTAAATAAGTAAGTGGGATCTTAAAGTGTGTTTTTTATTCAGTGTAATCTATATATTTATATAAATTGGGTATCAGATACAGTATGCGGTTCTCATATATGTATTCAATTACAATAACTAAGTATATTTTAGAAGATTTCCAAAGGGGAGGTATATCTAATAGTAATATATGGATCCAGACTTGTTGATGTGGTTATTGGGGACTACCACCTCATGTTTCCTATAGGAATTATCCTGTTTTTAAAATATTTTTATTATGTTCCTTCAACCTCTAGAAAAAGAAACTTTTTTCCTATCTTTATATAGATGGTTTTATTTTCAAATTTGGGAATAAATGAAACTTATTTTACAACTAAATCAATTGTTACATCAAGGAATGTCTAAAAAATGGTCTTTAGGTTTTGGATTACACAAACCATGTAATGGAAATAGATAAAGAAAATAGTTCACTTGACTCATACAACACTCAACTATGGAATCTCTTGCTAGGTCATATAAACAAAAAATGTTTGATCAAATTACACTAAGATGGATATTTTTATTCTTTTGAACTAAAACTACGTGGTCTATGTCATGCATATTTACAAGGAAAAATAACAAAATCCCCTTTTATGGGAAAAGGTTATATGGAAAATGATCTTATTTAATTAGTTCATATCAATGTGTGTCAACCATTTTCAATTAAAGAAATGGTTGGGTACTCATACATATAAATTTCATGGATGACTTTACTAGATATGGATATTTTTACTTAATGAGTTATAATCCAAATTCCTTTTACAGATTCAAGGAATATAATAATGAAGTTAAGAATTATCATGGTAAAAATATTAAGAAACACTACTCATATATTCGAATATAATATCTTAATTAAGTCTTAATTGATTACTTATAGGAATTTGGGATTTCATCCCAACCCACTCCTCCTTATACACAATAATGAAATGGTTTTGGAAAAAGGAGTAACCAAAAATTTTTCTATATACTAAGATCAATGATGAATCATATTAGTCATTCATTATTCTTTTGGGTATACGCGTTATAGATAGTAATACATATACTAAAACATGTTCCATCTAAGTCAATAGATGATATTCTATAACAATTGCGGAGTATAAAGAAACTTTTTTATCCATAATTACATGTGTAGGGATGTGAATCATTGTTTAATTCCTCTTCAAGTAAAAAACTTTCACCCCAAGTCTCAAATTTTATCTTTATAGGATAACCTAAGTAAAAAAGGGGATATATCCTATATAAACTCTCATATAAAAATGTAATAATGGAAATAAATTCCATTTTCTTTGAGAGGGAGCACATATCTAAAAGTGTTAGTGGGAGTGGGATAGAATTTGGTGAAGTTGTAGATATTTATATGTAAGGGTTGAAATAGAAACATATTCCACAATTCCCCATGTAAGAACATTTTCCAACAACATAGGTCTAATGTAGAAGTACAATATAGGTAAGAGAAATTAAAATATATTGTTTTATAGTTACTAAAGTTGGTGATTCATTTTTAGTTGATGATAATGATCATATAACCTACAAGGAAGTAGTGAGTGTAATAGAAGTAACCAAGTGGAAAGTAGTTATGAATTCTAAAATGGATTCCATATATAAAAACCAAGTCTAAATTTTTGTAGATCCTATAGTGGATGTAAAGACTATTGGTTGAAAATTTTTATTCAAGATTAAACTAGACATGGATAAGCAATTTAGTGTATATAAGGCATGACTGGTAGCAAAAGGGTTTAAACAGTGTCAAGTAATTGTCTATAATGAACCCTTTTCACTGGTTCCTATATTGAAATCCATCAAAATTCTATATGCCAAAGCAGCTTACCATGACTATGAGATTTGGAAGGTGGATGTCAAAATAACCATCCTTAAAAAGAACATTCAGGATAATGTCTATATGAAACAACCTTAACTATTTTTGACCTTAAAGGACGACAAAAATTTATGAAAATTATAGATATCCATTTATGGATTAAATAAAACATCCAGGTCATGAAATATTTAGTTTGATGAATCCGTAAGAGAATTTGGTTTTATAAAGAATAAATGTGGGCCTTATGTCTATAAATGGTTTAGTGGGAGTGCATAAATTTTGTTAATAGTTTATGTCGATGAAATACTACTCATTGTAAAATTAAATACCATTCTTACAATATGTTAATTACTAGTTAATCATATTCTTATCAATTAATGACTTAGGTGAAGTATTATATATTATTGGAATCAAGATCCATCGTGATAGATCTAAGAGGATTCTTGGACTAATTCAAAGTAAATATATTGATAGTAAATTGAAAATATTCATTATATAACAGTCAAATAGGTTGTCATTTCTAGTCTCACGTGACTCTCATCTTTCTAATAAAATGTTCCCTTGTACACATGAGTAGAGACATAAGATGTAAGGGATTCCATATGAGTCAAATATCAGGTCAATCGTGTATGTTATTCTATATACTAGGCTAGATTTCTCATATTCCTTAAGCGTAGTAGGAAAATATCAAGCTAACCTAAGTGATTCCCTTTGGGTGGAAGTCAAGATTATCCATAAGTATTTGAGGTGAACTATGGATATGTTCATGGTCTATGGAGGAGATTATGATCTAGTCATCATGTGGTCTGAATAACCATGTTTCCAAACTAAACAAGATGATTTCAAATTTGGATTTGGGAAATATCATCACTCTCAATGGAGGTTTTTTGAGCTAAAAGAGCTCAAAGTAGGCCATAATTGTAGATTGAAAACAAAATTATTAGTATATTACGACTTCTAAGGAATCTAAAGAACTATTTTGAATATTTAACTTCATTCAATAGGTTGATATGATTCCTAGAAGTAAATATCCTATCACAACCTATTCTGATAATACTACAGTGGTGGCCCTTGTAAAGGATCCAAGATCAAATCAATATATAAAGATAATACTTTGGAAATATCATCTTTGGGGGGGGGGGGTCTTAAAGAGTTGATGTTTTAGTGAGGAGAGTCTCTATGGAATAAAACATGGAAGACCCCTTGTCTAAAACCATAACTAGGAGAAAACATGATCATCATGAGAGATCTAGTAAACTTAAAGTCATTAGAAGATGCCTCCAGTCCATGTGGTAGTCTATTAGAGTTGGTGTTCTAGAATCAACTATTTTTATTGTGGATTACATGTATATTCAAAAAATTGAATATCAATAAAAAATATTATTACATATTTTGCATTTTTCTTAAATAATTTAATATAATAATATCCTAGACTATATTTCATATGAATAAAATTCATATTAGTTACCCACAATGATGAGAACCTTGAATTTCCATGGTAAAATTATTCAATATAGTTATATGGTTTGATAACATTATATAATGGGAAACATAGTATTTTGAATATTGGGTGAGAGTACATGTAATCAGATAAGTCTTTATCTCTTGAAGTTCACACTTGGTGATCCCTAAAATGGGAGATTATAAAAATAGACCTGCCTATAGGAATTCAAAAAAATTTGTGTATTTTGAATTTCATATATATGATTCTATTTCATCATCCTAATACTTTATGATTACTATTAATGCATGTAATGAATAAAAGACTTTTATGTAGTAACAGAAACCATGATTTCATGTGTTCATGTAATGTACGGTTTTTTGGATGTGTCATGAATGGCATTTTATTAATGAATAAGTCAAGTAATGGTTTCTCCCTTCCAAATTTATAGAATTTTATATCTTGACCCTTTGATGGCAATAGAAATGTTGCATTAAATTCCATGGTAATTGTGGAATTATGAGTTTATTTTAGATAGTTAAAGAAAGAAATATGACATATATAGGTTTATTACATGGGTGTAAATCCTCCATTATAAGATATCATGAAAAATGGATTATATTAAATAGAAATAACTTATGTGTGGTTTTCAATGTTGCAACATTAACTTCTTTCTCTTATGTTTCTTAATCCATTGTTAAACAATAATCATGAAATTTTGGTAAGAACCCCTAATTCCAATGAGAAATAAGTCAATAGAATCACACACTAACTGTTTCTGCTTATCTCAATTAAATTCTATTTGAAGTTAGTTATTGGAAAAAATATTATTCTTGAGACTAACAAATAATTTTATTCAGGATTTATTGATCAAATAAATTAAATAAATAATTATACACAAGGTAATTATTTAATTACACATATATATATTATTTATTTGTTTATTGAATTAAATAATATTTATTTGGGTATTTAAAAAATATTTAGGAGGACTTGCAGTCTAAGATTGTGTCTGATGATAAATATTTATTTTCAAGCTGGTAAAAATAATATTTAATGTTCCGTCAGTTAGCACATGCCATGAGAAAATATTATTATTATTATTATTATTATTATTATTATTATTATTACATGGAATGGGTCATATAAGGTTTAATATGTTATTTAAGGTTCATTGTACAATTAAATGGTTTTTTCACCCAACCCTTATCTCTATAAATAGACAATTATATCTACTAAATAGTGATATATCAAAATAGGGAATCGTTTTGCATTATGAAATCTAAAGCTCTCTCTCAAGACCGAAGGATTCCCTAGATATTATCTATCTTCCATCATCTCATGAATGAGATCTTAGGATGATTTTTCAATCCCAAATGATTCATCACATTAATCAAGACAAACATCGTAAGAAAATTGATCTTTCATGATAGCACTCAGCAATCCATTATTGTTTTTCAGATATAATCGGATCATGTGTGGATCATCACTAGAGGAATTATACACTTCAATACTAAAAAACAATGACGATCGAGAAAAAATGGTTTTAGGTTATCAATGTCATCATTAAAGAAGGATCTCAAAATTTTAGTATTTTTTATTATGATCTATTTTGATTGATTATAAATTTAATTTGAAAAATATCTTATATTTCTTCCAATGACCTTTTATATCAATATTCATTGGAAAAATTTCAATGGTGCTGAAATTTAAAATTTCTACAATATGAAAATTATCCAATAAATATGATAATTTATGAGTAGTTCTAGGCCCCTATTATCGCTTTTATTATTCTCAGAACAAACACCAAGTAGACCTCATGATATAGTAGGTAGTTCCATAGTTTTTGAATTGCAAAGATCAATGCAATGAAATTATTCTCGATATCAAAATATTGAGTCTTATTATCAAGCATGGTTTTACTAACATAGTATTGACTACTTTATTTTCCTAAATTATTCTTATACATGATAAAGGTATAAAGTGATCTCTCCAAATCATCCACATACAAAATAATAGGTTTTCCATTGACTGGAGCTATCAATACTGGTGGGATTAAGAGTTATTTCTTGATATTATCTAAATATTCCTGATAATGTTTATCCCACTGATTGGTGACCCCATTCTTCAGGAATATAATGTATTTTAGGGAGTTTACTATAAGGTTTATTATGAAACATCATATTTAAGTGAGGATTCCATTAATCCCTCTCACCTAATGGGGATTTCGAGAAGCTTTCATATTATGAAATGAATTATTCTTCTCAAGGTCAACCTCATTACCATTATGGAATACCACAAATCTAATAAAACTCCGTGATTTCACCCCTAATGTTCATTTCAAAGGGTTCATCTTCTGGGTAAATTTTCATGGTTTATTTAATATTGTTTTTAATGTCGATGAGATGATCAAAATACAATTGAGATTTGACCACCATATCATTGATTTAACATTCCACAGTACACCTCTAACAGAAACTGAAAATATAGTGCGTGACACATTAATATGTGGTTCCATAATTATTAAATCTAATAGAAATTTCTTAATATAAATAAACTATTTGGTGTAAACTAAAAGTTATGGAATCCTCATATTAAGGGTCCATTTGAATTAGATTATAAATAGAAAATTTATCCCTAGAAGAGAGGGTCGGGAAACTATTAGTTTCATTGATCAAGAGTTCAATAATCCAAATTAGGAAATAATATTTTAAAAAATTATGATTAATATCCCTAAATATGACACATAGACTTATCTTTATATTCTTCTTCTTTATGGGGATGATCCGGTCCATCCATTTCAGGTACTAAACATCACAAATGAATTCAGATTTGATGTGATTATAAACATAAACAGTGAACTTTTTAACTTGAGTCAGATGAATTATTTTAGTTTCCTTCTTGTAGCCATGATTAGTTTTAAGCAGACCTAAATTAGGGGCAACCACATCAAGATCATGTCTGGGAATTTCTATGTAATTCTAATCAAATGCATCTTTGTGGTGCATTGAGAAAGAGAGGTTAAACTCTTTCTCTTTGGAATACTTGGTGGAATTTATTGAGGTGGGTCATACATCTTCGTATGTACCCAGATTAATTTTTATGAGTTTATAAATAGTGTATGTAACACCTTATGAAAACACAGGAGGTGTATATGAGAGATCATCTTTCTCATATTCCACTGCTTCGGTTTCAGTGGAATCGGATGATGAGGGAATTATTTTAGGCCTAGTGGATAATTCATGGGAATTTTTATCCTTTGTGAATGATAGGGTGGAATATCTAGGTAATAATAATATTTTTTTCATGATCACCATAGTTATTAGTATTCTGGATATGCTCTCCCTCTTCTTCACTATCACTGGAGGTAGAAAAAGTACCAACATCTTAATATTTAGAAGGTGACTTAGGGTAATTTTCAAAAAAAATTAATGATAGAGAGGTATTTTCTAATCCAAATAATGATTCAAGGATATCCTTATGTATTGGAGATAAAGTATTAGTGTTTTCATCTAGGTAATCATCATAATTTTTGGGATTATAGCCTTCTTCCTCATATCCAAATTCATTTGGGTAAGGGGATATCATGAAGATGGGGGGAAATCTAGCTAAACCTGGAGTTATTGTGTACATTTTGTTAACAGAAAACACATAATCCAAAATAAGTTAATGTAATGGAATGATGGTTCTATTTTATGGTTGTAGGGGTAATGATCCTAAAATAACTATCTGTTATTGGCTGTTTTTCTTTATTTTGATAGAATCTCACATATATGTATTTAAATTTTAGGGATTCAAAAGGGGAACCATCACCATGCAGTATTATATCCTTTATCATGAGAATGTAACCATGTATTTTCTAACCGAGCATAAAAAATATGTCCTATAAATCAACCATAAACTATATAAATGGTCCCCAAACTAAGATCTAATCGTAATTCATCCAAGAGGGTATTTCTTGATTTTTCCATACCCTTGGATTTTTACAATGGAGGGAGAAAAATCGGAATCACTATGGTCCAATTGTCAATGTCTTCATGACATGATATAATTTGTTCTAGAGAAATTATCAATGAAATCTCATTGGGTGTAAACATCATCTAAAATTATATATATATATATAGGGTCTTGATATATCCATGTATGGATGTCTCCCTATTTTTCTCTATAAAAGATATGATCAAATGAAATTTTGAAGGTTCAGTCTCTACATGATATACTTCAACAGTAATGACCATAGCTTTAAATTATTATTCTCTTTAAAGAGACTCAAAAAGTTCTTCTAAAGGCTCCTCAGAAAGCTATAGGGAATCAAGAATATAAATCTTGTCTAGAAAAATAGAAATATGATTTAAGATTTCATATTTATAATCTAGAGAATTATACTTCCCTATTTGGGGTTTCTCCTTGGTTTGTGGATTGGGATATTAGGATTCCAGTTTTGGTTGGTGTATTAGCTCATTAGAATTTAATGGAATCATATATGGATTATACTAAGTTGACCTTCCCACATTTTGAAATTAACTAGTCAAATTTTGATTATCCTACCTTCCCTCTAGCATAATTAGTCGTGAATGATTCCTAGATGATTCATGAGAAAACTAGTGCTCTTATTGAGCCTTCTATAGTTCTTATATATAGGTATCTACAACATATATAGTTTTAGTTTGTATGTGACTTGAATTCTAGGATCCATATCGACCCCATCTACCATGGCCCCATTGGCCTCGATGGCCTTTCATCCTTGACTGTGTTATGGGAAATCAGGATCATATATACCTTCTTCATTAAGGAAGGGATCTTCCAAGTGGATTGTGTTGACATGACCATATATATTATTTATCCGATGAAGATGCTATTTAATGTTTCGGTTCCTGTTAAACAATTTGATGTGTTGGTACCCATACTCTAAGGTCTAGTGGCATAAAGACCAAAAGGGTTGGAACTGGATTAGGCATCGACCCAATTTCATCTTCTTTTTCCTTTATCTTCTTATTCTTGTTACATAATTTTTTAGAAGATCATATCTTTAAGGATTGTGTCGCTAAAAATTTATAATCAATTGTCATACATGGATTTAGGGTCATAATTGGTTCATTCATCTATGTTTTAAGGGTATCATGTTCTTAGTTTTCCATCTTTATAATAATCCAATCATTAAAATTTCATGAACCCTTTATCAAGATTGTTTTCTGTTCTCTTTCCTATCTTAATGGAATGATAGCGATTCAAGCCACATGTGCTATAATTTCTATTAACTTTACATATCTATAATCAAGAATATTGTAGATGATTTATTTAAAGACAAATCACTATTAGATGGTGTGTCCTAACATTTATTAGAAGGGATGATAATAAATGAGGTCACTATGGTTGAATTTATTGGGGTTTATGGGCTCTGGAAGAATCAATAAATCTTTCCCCATAATTGTGATGAATTACTTAGGAACCTATTCATTTTTTAAATAATATACTTTATTCTTCTGGTCATTATATAGGGTGTTCCTTTTATCTTTTCTCTCATTCTATCAAGGGAATTTTTATTTTATTTTACATCTAGTAATATGTACTATGTGATATTTCATGGGTTTGGGTGTTGGAGCAAGTATCAAAATTATATTAAGAATCGCAGTCATTGTCTCTAATTTTTGAGTCCTTTTACCTTAAGCTATCGATATTGTATGTTGTATGGGTTTGGTTTTCTGAATGGAGACATCCAATCTCAATAAAATGTTAGTAAACTCCCTGAATACACCTAGGTATTTTATCAAAATAAGATACATTCACAAATCATCACAGAGATTCTCTATGCACATGTCTGATAACACTTCTTTGGGGAGCTACAAGTTCAAGGAGTGGGTTAAGACTTTCCACTAATAAATAAAGTTAGGGAACCTATTTTTCTCATTTTTTTTAAAATTTTATGGGTTATAAACCATTTTCTTTATCAATGTGGTGTTGAATTGATAGAGGAATCATTAATGGATTTCTTCACATCATGTCACTAGTTTGGATGGAAGATTATTGCACCAAAAAAATGATAGTCTATACAAAGTTTTCATGAATCATTTGACCTTAGTTTCCTCTTATTGCTTGAGGGTTCCCATTATGGTACCTTATCAAGATAGAAAGTGTGTCAGATTATACATCAGGTTCATAGTGTAATTAAATATTAGGAAACTTTGATTTCCAAATTTGGGTAGAGAAGTATTCAGATCCACCTATTTAGGGTATTTCTATCTTTCTGGTTTCACTAGTGCATTATACCCTTCCATAGCTTCCATTTTAGCTTCCATTGATTCAATGTATTCAATAAGATCTTATAGGATATTTGGTTGGCCAAAAAATTTTGATGATATAGTAGGTATATCCTGATATATTTAGCTTTATTATGTCTATTTCAAATAACCGGTATGATTTATCCTAGGGTAGATTTTCTGATATTATTTCAAAAGCTTCCCTAATGGAGGAAACTCTTGATAATCCTCAACCATCAATTCCAAGTAGACTGGATTTTTTAATCTCCAATTGGTCGAGAATATAGAATCTTCTCTCATTGGTATATTAGACTATTCATGATGAGGGAGATTTTCTAGAGGATAAATGTGAGTCTCTTCCTTGGGGTTATACTAGGTTGGAAAATTTCCCATGTGTAACTCTAGGTTGAGTCACTTTAACTCCATTACCTATACTTCGTGTTGAGAAACCATTTCATTAGAAATAGGAGGCTCAACTTCTTCGAGAAATGGGTGTGATGTAGCAACACCCTACCATTTTTATTTAGTTAATGATCATTGGAGATATGGAAATATATATTTCATGAGAGCCTATATATTTTGATTATGACACTATTAATGAGTATGCACACCTTTAAAATTCTTGGTGTGATCCATTTTTTATAAATAAACTTCCAAATCCAATTATACTATGTCAGAATCATGATATGCATCATAAATAGGTTTAACATAGATGGAGTCCATCAATGAATAGAATTATACCAAACCCATGCCCACATTAGAAGGATAAGGATAATAGTTTCCTTCTAAATATCCATTAATAGGGAAATCAAAACTCTCCTTAGAATTTCCATTCAAAGAAGATTGTTACATCATAAATCCCTTGAGAGGACTTTCTTTCCCCTTATAATGCTCCCATGGAACTGGTTTTTGGATGGTAATCCAGACATAATCTCTATAAAATCTTACTAATCATGTCCCCAAAGTCAAATATGGGTCACAATATGAGGCAAATTTTGAAGTTATCTCTAGTGATATGTCTCGAATACTAGAGAAGACTAACCTTCATAATGCAGTGGAGGTTGTGATTAAAATTCCCCTATCCCGAAAATTTCTGGATGAATTGTTCCTATGACCATGAAATATTCAACCCATCAGGTATTTCATGATCCTTATTATGGCTGAGATGGTAAAAATTTTCCCAATACTATTGGCTAGATTTCCTTAGTATCACTGCTTTTACAGCCTTTTTTTTTGCCTTTTTTACTTTTTGGGATTTTTTTTAGCTTGATCTAGGTGTAGTGCATGTTCTTAATGTGATATTCTCACTAATAAATTTAGTTCCCTAGCTGAAAATTTGAATTTTATTCTAAAAGAATCATGTTCAACCTTTTAAGTGTCCTACTGTGGGAACCTGTTAGTGGCTTATTCCCATTAAGTTCACTATTTCTGGGATATAGAGATTATGGTACCCTATTGGACATATAGTGAGTATCTGAAGATCTAAAACCTGAAATCTAGCCTAAATTTATAAAATATCATGACATCTATGGTGGTAGGACCTACTAATTAGGGATAAAATTGAAATATAGCTCTCTTTGATCACATCATCCTCATATGTTTATATCATATGGAACATTGGGAATTAACTTACACTAATTCAATAAGGAATGTATGTTAAAGATCCCCAAACTACCTTCCCAACTTCATAAATCATTACAAGAAAATGTTGACCATGTCAATTTGAATATGAATCTCTATTATCACCTTGACATGATTTTAATATTATATGTATTCTATGGAATATTCCTTCACATGGTGAACATTCATTCGTTGATTCAGATGAAGATCATGTATTCATTCCACATCCAGTGTTTTAGTAATATAATATTGAGATATGTCCTTAGTCCCTAAAAATATTGTTATGATGACATTGGATAGTTCATTCCTCATAATCATGGAATTCTAATCTGCTTTTATAACATATTACTATACCTTTTTTACCAGAGTGTTCATTTCCTAGCTATGTTACTGAATAGAGTGGGATAGATTGGAATCTTATATTCTATATTAAAAGATGAGTGGTTAGATGGTGGTACAAAATATGACTTTGACCTTTGGATATCTTCTAGCTGGGAATGGATTCACTCTTCAGAGATTGGTCGCTTGGTATAAATGGACTCAATATCTTGATTATTTCTTGGTATGAGAGATTTCTAAAAATATCTAGAGCAAGGGGAGGACATTTTTTTTAAAATTTGATTTCACTACAAGAAGGAAATATTTAGAAAATTATATTATAATAATTACTACCATTATGGACCAATCTCTTGTTGTAGGGATTATTTCAAAAGCCTATTCTTAGGGGAAGACCTTCAAGGTGTACAGTTTCAAGGGTAGGATCTTATTTCTACTTTACCTTATAGTTGTGAGGAGGATTTTCATAGATCTCCCTATAATAAGAGTTCCTTTTATCAAACTTAATATTACTATAGGGAGGAACTTCAAGGAAAGAACCTTGGGAGGAATTTCATAGATGCTGGTAGCAATATTAAGGGAAAGAAATTCAATTATAGTTGATTCCTCTATTTAATGATGACTACAGAGATTACTTGTATACTGTTGAAAAAAAAAATAGGGACTCAAAAACACTGACATTGGAAAGGTATAGATATGAGCCTACTCTTGTGCTTTAAGATTCAACCAATGAGAATTTTTCTTATATTCTCTTTATCGGGGATTTGGGATTGTGTGTTTTACACAACAGCCTTCATATTTGGTAGCCCCATTAGGAAACTCTCATTTTTTCATCAGAATATATCGATGAGATTCTTCGTAATGGGAAGTAATGTGGTAATGATTCTTGGTTTCCATTAGGATATGATGATAGAATCCCACACACTAAAGGGGTAATGGGAATATGTTTCTTCTCCTGGGAGAATTTCATAATATATCAGTGAGTATTTGATGAGTGTGTAGGAATATGGGTATTCCCAAAAGTGGACATTGAAATAGGTCATTAACATCCATATATGATTGAAATATGTTCCCTATAGTATTTTTCATTCTTCATTGAGACAAAATGATGATCCTCCTAAATGGAGGAAGGAATGTGTACCTGCTCTGGATTAGCTCTCAATATATGTGGAGAAGATGCTTTGGTGAAGGGGTGGGAATATTTTTATACCCCTATTTGTTGTGGAGATATATTGATGACCATATTCTACTACCACTACCAAGATATATTCAATGTTTTATATAATGTGAGTAGTGATATATTCCTACCCATCCATTGCGGCCAAGATATGTTGATGAGATTATGTAGTGAAGATAAGTAAATATGCACATTACTTTATGGGATTGGGGATATGATCCAACTCTTGTCCTCAAATATCCATGAGGATATGTTAATGGGATTCATGTGCAGTGGTTCGAATGTGTTTTTATCCCTAGGTTGTTTCTATAATATATGGGTTTATTTCTTATAATGCATCTAAAGTATACTAGAAGGATTTTGGGGTGAAAATAGGAATATGGGTCTTCTAATTGGTTTCTACCGAGGTATGATGGTTGGATTCTTCTATGGAAGTGAGGATATAGTAATTATCTCTATGTTTAGAATATTTCCACCCCTGGTAAGAACTCATCGATTCTTATATTTGGGTGACTGATGTAGGGACCTTCTGGGAGGAATCCTTAGTGGGATACAGAGGGATTTATATCTTATAGCACTGGCAGTGGATTTTGTTAATAGGATCCCCCATAGGTGAATATTGTTTTGATGAAATTTCATATTTTACCTCTAGATCTAACACCCTAAGAGAAGGTAGGTTTTTACTGTTTCATTACATGGAATAGCTCCTAAAATAGTTTGTGGTGCTAACGAGCACCACTTTTTCTCTTAAAAATTTTCAATGAGTGGATGGTTGGTGGAGATTCGTGTCAAGGAGTTCTTTAAGTGAAACCTACAAGGTTGGGATAGTAACATTGAGGTGGTACTCCAAAAATAGTGTATCAAACACCTTATATAGAAGAAATTTAATTTGTGACAATATCTTCTGATTTGACGTGGCCCCACATTTTGAAGTATTTTTGTTTTATCTTTATCATCAAGGTGGTATTGTGAGTTTTTATTGAAGGAAGTTATACTGGTCTTAAAAATCAGAAATGTATAATAAAACTTTTTAATGCATCATCATAAGTAAAAGGAAGGTTTGACCAATCACTTTTATAGTTAAAGGATTTATATCAGGTCCACCATTTTTGTTTCCAATGGAAACTCTGGTGCACCTCTACATCTATAATAGTTTGGAATAGACATCACTATGAGCCTACTTTCCAAATGAAGGCAGATTTTAGGGGTTTTACTATGGAAAATTGGAGTGTGCATTGGAAGTGAGGGTTAGATTTTGGCCTTTCCACACAGTTTTTAGTAGATTCTTTCATACTCTTGGGCTCTCTTATAAATTTGAGTTATTTTCCTGAATCATTCCCAAGTCCTAGTACATGACTAGTTATTCATGTGTCGGTACTTGGATATTTAAATGCATTGATGTGAACTTATATATGCATTAAATATATAACATCATTTTTAAGATCTATAAGTATTATAATTATCTGTTGATGATTTCATCTGTATATATCACAAGTTCTCCATCTTGTTTTATTATTACATAGTGATGGTGGTTTAATTCATATAGATAGTTAATCTAGAGTTTATCACTATCCATGGAAGCAGTAGGTATTGAATGTGTTGGTATCAGGCCCTTGAATAGTTATTACTATATATCCTCATGAAAGGAATCAGAACTCATGTAGTTCGATTCCACTTAATGAGGAACATCATTCCATTTATGGTCATAGGAAAGGATTGGACCATGAAATATAACATCATGTGGTAAGGAGGACTAGGAATAAGGTGATTAGTGATGTTTGGTGTGGTATTTATTCATGAGAGTACCTTTCTAGTTGAATTCAAAGGGAATATGATCTAACGAATTTAGGTTGGATTCATAAGAAATATGTCTCTATGAGGACTGATATAGAAGATGATGTCTGGTTTGGAAGATGATATCAGGTTTAAAATTTGATGTTGGGTTTTCACCTCTGAGAGGAATTCTACGTATCTTGTTTAATATGTTTCAATTCCTGTGTTGTTCAAATTACACTGCTCAAGGTTATGTGGCAGGACCATGTCGTTTGGTTTAACAATATTCAGTAATCATGTTTTCATTTAATTTTAAATCATATGACTAAGACATGGGCCATACAATTTATTGCAATGTTTCAGGTATATCTGATTCATAAAAGGTATACAATAAAATGACTGAGTGGACCTTATTCATATGGTGTTTCTGATTTTAATATCAATAACAAACCATTGGGATGATATTATTGATGTGGACATAATTTTATTGGGTCTTTTACATAAGGAGGAGTCCCAAACTCTCATATTTTTATCTATTATTAGGACAAGGCGGGTTATGGAGGAGGGAGGAGTATGAAATCCTTCAAAACTATGGTATTACTCCAGGAGGGATTCTAGGAAGGTAATTTATCCCTTTAAGTATGAAATTTTGGGTATTATGTATTGGGACTTCTAAATTTGGTATGACATGTATCATTGAGTGGAGAATAAATCCAGCCTTGATCCTGGAGAGACCGCTCTAGTGTCTTCCCAAAAAAGACCCATGTTATTAATGGAATACAAAATTATACTTCCCCCAAGGGTTCCACCTATATGGGATGAAAACTTGGAGCCTCCTTTAATCAAGGGAATTTATGACCAAGGGGTGTCTGTTGATGTGTGTATACTGATAATGTGACTCTGGTGGTTTCAAATATAGTCACTAAATTCCCTTTTCAAGGTTTGTTTGAAAAAAGGGTTCCATAGAATAATTGGAAAACAATATTAGATATATCAGTTTAAGGGTGGGTCTGGAAACCCTGACTGAAGGTAGGTTGTATAGTTGTTATGATAATGGGACCATCCTGTGTATTGGGTGTGAAATAGGAGGGGAAAACTCACATGGTAATTTTGTGTGGACTGTCTCTACATAGGGACCCCACAAAGAGGGTGAAACCACTTAAAAAGGGTAGAGTGGAGGGTCAACCCACATTGTAGGTTCATGAATTGGTATAGTGCACATGGTGTGTTAGGTGGCGAGATCCATTCACATGGTTGGGTCACAGGGGAGACCAATCTTCCTGTTAGGTGTATGATAGGCAAGGTACCGCATGGTAGTATCATGTATAATAAGTCATTCCCACTAGGAACATTCCCAGACTTCATAGAGGGAGTTGTTTTAGGGATTGATAATTGCCTATGGGTTTCTATGGGAATTCCTCTCACCCTTCAATTCACCTTTATATATCTATCATCCCTTTCCAAAAATAGAACTGGGTATTTATAGGTAAGTAATGAGTAACTTCTTTCCAAGATAGGAAACCATGTAGTAAAGAGTTTCTAATTTCTTGGTGACCATGTTCAAGGGTCTTTTCCAACCAAGTATGTATCCATTGGGATGAACATCTCAAGACTATGTAGTTTCATGGAAACCATATGATTCATGAAATTCCACATGCTTTTTATATCTTGGAATCACACACTCGCTTGGAAAACACATGGTTGTAAGAGGAGTTCATGCTTGTAGGATGAATATGCATATGATGGAGGAACACAAGGTTAATAAAAGGATACATAGTTGGTCCATAATAGAACCAAACATTTATTAGGAGGCTGAATTGTTTCTTAGAGATCATGTGCTGTTTATATATTCATTGCACTGAGTAGGTAAAAATCTTCGCAGGCATTAACAGCACCTTTCAAAAAAATAAATAGATTTCTAAGGGAATAAAAACTATATTTTATTCAAGCATACTAAATATACTTAAAAACCTTCAAATGTAGTCTGTTTTTTATAAGATAAATGTTATGTCTTCATGCTCTATATTGATCTTCACCTCCAAAATATTACTAGCTTATCCAATGTCTTCATCTCAAACTTGTCAACAAGCTACCCTTTCGATTCATTAATCTTCTCCATAGATGATCCTAAAATGATAATTTAATCCATATAGAGAATAAATATAATGCTTCCATCACAAAAAAGGATTTAAATAGTGATATTGATCCATGAAACACCATTTGTATTCTTTTTTACTCATGAATTCATTAAACTTATTATTATAATGCATGGGTTCCAACTTTATCCCATATAAACTTTTTTAAGGATTACACACCAAGTATTTTTTTTCATTCTCATCAAATCCTTTAGGTTTATCTATATAAATTTTCTTCTCCAAATCTCCATAAAGGAAAGAAGTATTCCCATAAAACTTCATAAGATATAATTCCTTTGATGTAACAATATAGAGAAAAACATGTGAGTTCATATCCTTTACTGTAACACCCCAATATTTCATAGTACATTATCTCTTTAAAGTAATTCAACATCTTGCGCTACATGCAACACAGAGTTCAAGCACATCACGACCTATCAAACTAGCTGTTTAAAATGCGATTATGAATAGTATTGAACACATTTTTAATTTTATATATATATCTTATATAATTTTAAAATTCATACTTTGTGTTTATTAGGCATAATATAAGGAAAAATTTAATATTTCAGATAAAAGAAGTATTTTCCAAAAATACAGTTTTTCCGCCTTTTTATGGAAAACCTTTTTAAATCCAAAATTTGACACTTTTATATAATCAATTTAATGAATTTAAATTCTTATATATAATTTGGATGCAAAAATTTAGTTTGGATAATTTTTTGTTACTTTTCTGATAACGTTTATATTTTGATGAATAGTGAAAAATACTAAATTTTAATTAAAAATGACTTTTTTAATCGAAATAATTTATAGTGTTAAATTACACATTTGAGTTGTTTAAAAGTATCATTAGAATATATTTTTATCATTTAATATAATTTAGTTCATTTGATGTAATTTCACATTTAGATTGTACATAAACACATGTCAATCTTTTGATAGTTTTTTCTTCTTAAAACCCCACTTTCTGGTTTTGACAACGGGAATTAATTTTAAATTAATTAATGAAACTTATATGTTTTTAATTTCATAAATTTTACATAATTATTGAATTTTTAATATCAAAATTATATTTGGGTGAGTTTTTGGTATTTTTCTGAAAACATTCAATTTTTTGATGAATAGTGAAAAAAATGTTGTAGATAAAAACTGACTTTTTCATTTAAATATTTTTTTTAATTAAAAATTTATCTTAAAGTAAAAATAGATAAATAATATATATATTATTCCAATGTAATTCATTGGAGTTATTTTATAAGAAGATTAGACATATAAAATTTTATTGAAGTTTTTTTAACGTCTTTTACCCACCTTCAAGGCACATTTGAAAATTTGAATAAAATGTAATTTTACTGCTTCTGTAAATTGAATTTTAAAAATTCTAGAGACACTGTTGAAATCAGTAACTAAAATTTGGTTCAATGGGATGAAAATAATTTTTTGGTCAATAGTAACTTTTGAATTTTATTTTCCACAGTTAAAAGTATATAGGGTAATTAAAGGTAAAAATGATATTATAATTACCCTAACATGTGTCCTAATTCTATTAGATAAGTGTTTTTTGACCAAAATAAACCTTAGTACAAAAATAAGATCCTTTGGATCCACTTGTATTAGATTATTACATTTATTATATTTTATTTAAAGAAGAGTTAAAAGAGTTAAATTCTAATTTTAATAAATAAATAATTTTTAATATATGGTTATACATAAGATATATTTAACTACAAATATTCATTATAAATAAAAAAATATTTTCTACATCATGGTATTTTATTTTTAATTTTTATACATTAAATAAATAAATTTATTTATGACACAATGATGATGCAGTAATTAACTTATTAATGAAAGATTATTATAATTGATATTATAAATATTAAAATAAATGTAAATTGAAACTTTTGATGCCATAAATGAATTTTTTAGGAGAATATTACATTTTAGGGTTAATTAAATGTATTTTTATTGAAGAAATAATATTGTTATAACTTTAATAAAAACCAAATACTAAATAGTGTCAAAATTGACATAAATGCGTTTTAAAAACAAATACTATTTTATTAAATGATATAATATTATTAAAAATATAAGGTTCAGTCAAAGGACTTACATAGTGTCAGATATATCATTAATGAACCCCTTGAGGTTCTCTTTTTAGTTTATAGTAAGTTTATTAACCATATAGTGTAATAATACAAGAAGACATGGTAAAATTTAAACTATTTAACTAGGAGTAAAATCTAAAAGATAAGGTTAATATGGTGACCTAAATTCATCTAAAACCTATTGGTTGAGAGTTTTTCGACCCATAACCACCTTATCCTAGAAATAAATTAATTTTTATCTATTAGAAACCAAAAATGGTTTTATAATAAAATAATATTTCAAGATTTTCCAAAAGTGTCCCTCACCTCTCTTATAAAAGGGTATTTCCCCTTCTTTTAACTCAACACATCCGAAGACATTTTTCTCGGTCAAACCATGATCAAATATCCTCCCAACTACACTCAATTCATCCTATAGGCCTTACTTTGATTATAAAGATAACCTAAGTATCCCTTCTATTCAAATCAATAGCAAGCAGCTGAAGAAGAGATAATTATTGCATCACCTCTTTTAAAGTTCTTTTCTTCTTTTACTTCCTATTTATTTGTTATTTCCATACTAAAATAATAACTTCAGTACCTTATACATGGTGAGATGTTATTATAAATATTTTACAACTATATTCATTATTCTATCTATCATATTAATGACAAATTCACCATGCATGCGTACGTACGACTTATCATCTCCACATCGTAGTGTAGTTTTTTATTCAACACTACATTACTTGGATGGGTATAATAATGAGTATAATTAAATTAAATAATTAATCTAAATTGATAATGTTTATGTATATATAATATAACATCCAATTAAACACCATTTCATCATCAATAGAATGATATTGTTACTCGTGTGTATGTACGGCTTACCGTCTCCACGACGCGATGAGATTCATCTTCAACGATCACCCTTCAAGAATTTTTATAAAAATATATATATTGATTAATTATGAGGTATATGAAATAATATTTCTACTGGAATAATATATATTTATGAATATTAGTATATGTCGTTTACTTAATTCCATACTATATGATAAGAAAATAGAAACAACGTTCATACGTACATACGGACTACCGTCTCCATGAATGATGTTTCCATTTCATATATCAATCAATTATACATATTTATATTTTGAATATATATGATATATAAATCATGTTTTATATTCTGGAATTATGTAAATCAAGATCAAAGTGAAACGACCAAGAATAAAAAGTTAAAACATGTACGATAAAAAGGCGATTATTACCCAAAATGTTACTTTAACATAGAAATTATTATTAAATGGGTAGTATAAAGTCATAAATGAATCATATATGATATCATAAATATTAATATGGTTTTTGTATAATCTAATAACATACTATGGTCATTATACATGAGGTTGAACATACCCTCGACTAAAATAAAGTACAAGGTAAGGGTTAATTTCTTAATCTCATTATCATCTAAAATTGTTTTTGTGTATGTTTTAACTGGGACATAATTATTATCCATGTCCATGATTCAAAAAAGAGTTTTTAAAAGGATTATTTTTAAGGTACTCTTTAACTAAAACATCATTTTAAATGGTTTAAATATTTACTCTTCTAAATCATTCTAATTAATGTCTATGTTTTCAAAATGGTTTTAAGGATTTATTTATACAGACATGAATATTTTAAAATTTTAATTCATTTAAAAATATTCAAAGTGGTGTGGGACACTTTGATTCAGAAATTTATTTTAAATGTAATTATTTATAAATTCTGTGACTTTTAAATGATATCATGAAAAAGGTATATTTCTCTCAAAGATTTTTACTGGTCATTTTCAACTATGTCAACATCCTTTATTGGATATTATTCATGATTGAGGTGTATTTATTATAACAAAATGTTATATATTGTATTTAATGAGTTATGATATGTTTGACTATGGATGTTTTTTTACACCATTCATGGTTTACGTTTTATGTATTGACATTTAGTATGCTCATTTTAATACGAATGTTTATGTTATGTTTCACCCTTTTCATATGAGGAATGCATTGGACTTAGTAAGTGATGGGTGGGGACCGCTATAGCCCATCTATGCATTAGTAGGTCTCATGAGACAAGTTAGTGTCTTGGAACAAGTTATTGTCAAAAAAAATTATTTGCAGTCTTGGAACGTGGTCTTGACTATGTGGTTATGATGTTCGGAATTATGTATTCCCTCATTATAAAATTTGTTTTTACATGTGATTATTTGAATAATATAATATCCATGTTCATGTTTCTATGGTAAGGTTTGATTTATTTTTTCCATATTATTTCCATGTTTATGTTTAAAAGGATATTGTTTTTATTACATGTCATTCCTTAAAAGTTTATAGCTTGCGCTAAATTATTTACCCTTACTGAGCATCTGAGATCACCCCTTTTTTATTTTTGGTTTTCCCAGGATTCCAAGAAGTGTATTATGATTGATATGTAGGGTTAAGCTAGGGGAATAATGGAATTATAAAATGATTATTTATGTTGTGTTTTATGTTTGAATGTGTAATGTAACGTTCATGTATGTAATCTATTTTCCAAGATTCTAAACCGATCGGTCCTTTGGGAATTGATTCCTTATAATCATGATAATGTATTAAAATAATTCACCGACTCTGGGATTTTGGGGTCGGGGCGTTACATTTACTATATGTGAGAAACTTTTTGTGAAATCCACACCTTCTTTCTATTAAAAACCACCATCCTTACTTTGTATCAAATATTACCATAATATTCTTCTTTGACTTAGTATACCCATTTTTTCTATGATTATTTCATTCCTTAGTTAAAAGGAGTCAACTCCAAAGTATTTTTATCATGAAATGAATAAATATACTCCTTCATATACAACTACCACTTTCTAAAATCTTTCAACTATACGACCACTTCAAATGAATCTGGATCTCTACCAATAGTTAATAAAAAAATTAGGGATGATAGATGACTTTTGATCAGTCTTCTTTCCATTGTTGATCTTCTAAAACCACTTGAAGAGTTGGATCCAATTGTTCAAGTGTCACATGCTTAGGTACACCTTAAAGCTCTAATTTCTCTTAGAACAATTATTATTTATTCCCATTATCATATTAAACTTCATGAAAGTCCTTATACATGTCACCTTTATTAAATATTAAATTCTGGATTCTGATGATCTTATTTTTCTCACCATCCATGAAAATATATCCAAACTATTCAGCACCATAAATAGTATAGAAACATGTTCTGGACTTAGCATAAAGATTATCCCATACATCATAATCTATGTTTCCATATTCCAAACAACCAAATACTCATAAATGAGAGATTATTACCCCCTTTTCTGGCCAGACCTCTTTAGGTATACATTCCTTCATTGGTTTGATTAGATATGTTACCATATTACATGACTCATCCCAAAAGGTATTTTTTAACCTTGAGTATAGCCTCATATCCTAGAAATTTCATTTCACCAAAGATATTTTTATTTTATTCAAAAATAAAATAGAAGAAAAACATACAACATGACAGGGAAAGAGATCCCATAGGGGGTCTAAAATAATGAAGTCCAAGGACATCCCCAATGAAAAAGTCCATGCTCTCCAAAGGGAGGGAACCTAAGCTCGTGTAACATGTGATCTTGTGGGTAGAACCAGCCATGGAGGAAAAAAATTCAGCAACTCTATTTCCTTAACTCTATGCATGAATAACCTCCATATGATTGGAGATTATACTACGGCACTTACGAATGATATACAAAATGCATCAGGGATTTTTGCTGCAACATTGTAAAGCATGTTAATAGTAGTGGAATCTATTTCAATGGTTGAGAGGATAATGTTCCTTTCTCTATAGAGTGTAAGGCTTGTGAGCATAGCCTTCGCCTCTACCAGAAGGGATTTGTTGCTACCAAAGAAGGATAAAAAGTCTAGAATTGCATAACCAGTGGGGTCTGTGACTACACCATCGTTGCGCATGACACCCATCCGACAGGCATCATCGGTGTTGAGTTAGAAGCTGGTACTAGGTGGGACCCGGTGTAACTCCCTGGCCCTAGAAGCCCGGAGCTAGTGCATTATTTTAATACATTGGCATGATTACAAGGAATCATGTCCCAAAAGACCGATTAGTTTAGTAGTCTTGGAAAATAAATTACATACATGAACGTTACATTATACATTCAATCATAAAACACATCACAAATAATCTATTGAGAGTGCTATTATTCCCCTATCTTAACCCTACATAACAAACATAATACACTTCTTGGAATCCTAGGAAAACAAAACATAAGAAAGGGGTGAGCTCAGATGCTCGATAAGGGTAAATAATTTAGAGGAAGTAATAAACTTTTAAGGAAATATATGTAATAAAAGCAACAGCCTTTTAAATATAAACATGAACATAATATGGATAAAATAAATCAAACATTACCATATAAACATGAACATGGATATTCTACTAGTCCAATAATCACATGTAATAATTAATTTCATAATGAATGAATGCCTAACACTAGACATCATTACCATATAGTCAGGGCCTCATGCCAAGACTACAAATAAAAAAAATTCAAGGCCTTATGCCAAGATACTAATTTTTCTCATGAGACCTACTGATGCATCGAAAGGCTATAGAGGGGCCCACCCATTTCTTACTAAGTCCATTGCATTCCTCATATGAAAATGTTGAAACATAACATAAACATTCATATTAAAACTAGCATACAAAATTTCAATATTGTAGGCCATAAACCATGAATGGTATAAAAATATCACATCCATAGTAAAACATATCATAACTAATTCAATACAATATGGAATATTATATTATATTAAATCAACCTCAATCAAGAATAATATCCTCTTAAGGATGTTGATATAGTTGAAAATGATCAGTAAAACTCTTTGAGTGAAATACCCCTTTTTCATGAAATTATTTAAAAGTCACACAATTTATAAAGGAATAAATTTATAATCAATTTTTGAATCTAAGTGTCCCATGCCACTTTGAAATGTTTGAAATAAATTAACACTTTAAAACATTCATGTCCATATAAACAAATCCATAAAACCATTTTGAAAACATGGACATTAATGAGAATGATTTAGAAGAATAAATATTTAAAACATTTAAAATTATGTTTTAGTTAAAGAGTACCTCAAAAATAATCCATTTTAAAACTCTTTTATGAAACATGGACATGGATAATAAATATTCCCTAGTAAAAACATACACATAAACAATCTCAAATAATAATGAGATTGAGGAATTAACCCTTACCTTGTACTTTCCTTTAGTCGAGGGTAAATTTAACCTTCTGTATAAAGAACATAGTATGTTATTAAATTATAAAATAACCATATAAATATTTATGATATCATACATGATTCATTTACTAATTTATGATACTGATTTAATAATAATTTCCATGTTAAATTAACATTTCGGGTAATAATCGCTTTCATTATCATACATGTTTTAACTTTTTATTCTTGATCGTATCACTTTGATCATGATTTAAATACATCCAGAATATAATACAATATTTATATATCATATATATTTAGAATATTAATATTTATAATATATAGATGTATGAAATGGAAAACACCATTTATGGAGATGGTTGGTCGTACGTACGCATAAACGTTGTTTCATTTTCATATCATATTGAAGGAAAGTAAGTGAATGAGATATCTGTAAATACATATATATATATATATATTGTAGATTTATTATTTCATTTATTACATACTTATTAATAATAAACATTTTTATATTCATCGTTGAATGGTGAGTGTGGAAATGAGTCGCATCACATCGTGGAGACAGTAAGTCGTACGTACGTATGAGCGAAGATATCATTATATTTGTGGTGAAATCATATATAATTGGATGGTATATAATATATAAAGAATAATTAACATGTTATATTTATTATTTACATAAATTATACTCATTATTATACTCATCCAAATAATAAACTTTTGAATAACAAACTACACCACAACATGGAGATGGTAAGTCGTACGTACGTAGGTATGGTGACTTTGTTATTCATAGAATGGATAGAATAATGAATATTGTTGAACCATATTTTATAAGAAAATCATATTATGTATAAGCTACTGGAGTTATTATTTTGGTATGGAAACAAAAAAGAAAGAGGAAGTGGAAGAAGAAGATAACTTTGAAAGAGGTGATGAAATTATTATCTCTTTTTCGGGTGCTTCCAGTGGATTTGATCCAAAGGGCTCCTTAGGTTAAATTTATGATAAAATTAAGGCCTCTAGGATAAATTTAGGGTAGTTGGGAGGATATATGAGCAGGGTTTGTTCGATCAAAATGGCTTTGGGGTGTGATTTTGAGAGAAGGGGGGGTACCCTTTTTATAAGAGAGGTGAGGGTCACTTTAGGAAAATCTTAAAATATTAATTTATTATACAATAATATTAGTTTTATAATGGCTCCAACATGAGTTAATTCGAGGATAAAGTTGGGATAGGTTGAAAACCTCTCAACCAATTGGTTATAGACAAGTTTAGGTCATCATATTAACCTTATCTTTTTTATTTAACTCTTAGTTAAATAGTTTAACTTTTACCATATATTCTTGTAGTATTATAATAAATGGTTAATAAACATACTATAAAAATACAATAGAAATCCAAGGGGTTAATTATTGACATTAATTTTATTATATAAGTATTTTGGCCGAACCTTATATTTTTAGGAATATTATATCATTTAATAATATAGTAATTGTTTTAAAACTTCATTTATGTCAATTTTGACACTATTTAGTATTTGGTTTTTGTGAAAGTCATAAAAACTTTATCATTTCAAAAAAAATTATTTAATCAACCCTAACATGTCATATTAACCTTAAAAATTCGTGGAATACAAAAAAATTATCAATTTAAAATTATTTTAAAATTTATAATATCAATTATTTTAATCTTTCAATAATAAGGTAATTATTGTATCATCAATGTATCATATATAAATTTAATTATTTAATGTTTAAAATTTATAAATAAAATACCAATATGTAGGAAATCGTTTTATTTTTCTAATTAATATTTATAGCCTAATTTATCTTATGTATAACAATATATTAAAAATATTTTAGTTATTAAAATTTGAATTTAACATTTTTAACTCTTCTTTAAATAAAATAATAATAAATGTCCTAATATAATCCAAGTGGACCAAAAGGATCATATTTTATTCTTAAGGATGATTTTGGTCTAAATACACTTATCCAATAGAATTGGTACATGTGTTAGGATAATTATAATATCATTTTTACCTTTAATTACCATATTTACTTTTAACCATGGTAAATAAAATTCAAAAGTTATTATTCATCAAAAATTATTTTCATATTATTGAACTAAATTTTAAATACTGATGTCAACTGTGTCTCTTAGATTTTTTAAATTCAATTCACAGAAGCGGTAAAATTACATTTTATGCAAATTTGGAAATTTTCCTAGGTGGCTAAAAAACGTTAAAAGTTCAATAAAATTTTATATATCTAATCTTATTATTAAATGAAACCAATGAATTACATTGAAATAATATAGGTATTATGTATCTATTTTTAATTTAAAATAAATTTAAATAAAAATAATTATTATTTAAATAAAAGTCGGTTTTAACCAATAACAGAGTGTTTTTCACTATTCATCAAAAATTGAATGATTTCAGAAAAAATACCAAAGATTCACCCTAAGCTAATTTTGATATTCCTAATAAAAAAATTATTTCTATCTTACCAAAATAAAATATATGAGTAGAATTAATTAATTTAAAATTAATTCCCGTTGTCAAAACCAGAAAGCGGGTTTTTAAGAAGTAAAAACTATCAAAAGATTGACATGTGTTTATGTACAATTTAATTATGAATTTGTATCCAATGACCTAAATTATATTAAATTATAAAAATATAATCTAATTATACTTTAAAACTCCTCAAATGAATAATTTAACACTATAAATTATTTCGATTAAAAAAGTTGTTTTTAATTAAAATGTAGTATTTTTCACTATTCATCAAAATATGAAAGTTATCAGAAAATACCAAAAATTTATCCAAACTAAATTATTATTTCCCCCTTATAAAGAAGGATTTAATTTCATTAAATTTAAGATATAAAAGTGTCAAATATTGGATTTAAAAAGGGTTCTCCATTAAAAGGAGGAAAAAATGCATTTTTTGAAAAATACTTCTTTTATCTGAAAAAATGAATTTGTCCTCATAGTATGTCTTAGAAACACATAATATAGATTATAAAATTATATGGAGTATATAAAATTTAAACTGCAGTTAATACTATTCATAGTCTCTTTTTGAACGGCTAGTTTGGTCAGTTGTGGTGCGCTCGAACTCGGTGTTGCGTGTAGCGTAAGCTATTGAATTACATTAAAGAGATAACATACTATAAAATATTGGAGTGTTAAATTCTCCCCTCCTTAAATAAATTTTTTCCTTGCAATTTGAAATTGTTCTTCAAAAGTAAAATAATTAAAATAGAAAATACCATTGTGGAAAACCCATATCGGAAATAGGGTTAATAAAATTTAGTCTTAATAAGAGGGGAAGGGAAATGAAAAAGTCACCACTAAATTAGGATTTTTAATAGGAGAACATTGGTGGAAATTATAGACACATAATTTGAGGGGAAATGTAAAAATTTATAAAAAGTGATTGAGGTCATCAATCACAAACAAGTGAACAATAAATGGAAAATTGAGGGCTTCAAAGCCATAAATTTATGATGAGTTAAAATATCATCGGTTCAACAAAACATAAGGTATTAGGATAACACATTTTTGGTTTTAGATCCTTTCCCTAACATTTAAGAATTAATTTCTTCATAGAATAAGAAAAAAAACTTTGAAAAGTAGAGTTCCATTCTGTAACTAATTTCTACCACAAACTCATCTTTCACTCCAAAAGATAATAGAACTCAAAAATATTCTATTTATCATAATCGTATAGGGTTCCAAAAATGAATTTATAATTAATATATCAGAAATTTTAAAAATTACATTATACAATCCAGGACAACATGTAGGCCAGTGATAAGTGATGCACCCTTGTCGCCCTTCGGTTGTGGGTTCAAGTCTCACGGCATTTCCGAACGTGACGAGTTGTCGCCCGACCTCCAGCCTGTCCTTTTTATAATAATAAAAAAATAGTCTTAAGAAATGATTTAAACTTAATAATGGTATCCAATGTCAAACTTAATCCACTCTAACCTTTATACTTATCCAAAATACTTCTGTCTAAACGCATAGTTAAAAATTTATAAGGAAGGTAAATATAATGAAGATCTCTTTTACCACGTAATAACATGTGAATACCTTCATCATGTATTCTTTTAAAACATAGTAACACCCTAAATTACCATAAAACCTTATTGATTTCATTCATTATCCCTTATTCCTTATAAAATAATAGATATACTACTTATATCCAAAAATGTTTTAAACTCCAAAAATGATAGAATAAACAAACAATTAATTAGTTTCAAGGTAATCAACAGTATAAAATATAATTTTTCCAAATCAATTATATCTTATTCCAAAATCAATACATCAGTATCAGAATCATATTAAGGTTTATCTTTCCTTCAACCATGTATCTTCCAAAAAAGTCTAACTTGCTATTGAGTCATTTTTCTTATAACCATATAATCTCAAATCCTCAATGAAATAGTACTGCAGTACAATATTTATTTATTTCCATAATTCATATAACCAGTACATCTTGATACCACACTCAAATAACATAATTCTTTAATAACAACATAAGAACATTAGTCATTCCTCTTCATTTTTGGTAGTATCATAACTTGATTATTATCCAATAGCATCATTTGGGGCATACTCTACTGATTTGGATATTGATTTGGATAGTGTCCCAACTCCTTTCACATGAAGCATTATAAATTTGAAACCTTTTAATTACCCTTGAAATCACGAACGTGGTGTAATTTTTCTCCACACTTATAATATACTCTCATTCCCTTCAATCATTTACCAAGGTGATTCTTTCCACACTTATCACATGTGGGAAAATCCTTATTTCCTTTATTCCCTTTATCCATCTTTCTCTCTATCATCCACTTATTCTCTGGATTCCCTTCAAAGCCATATGACTTAGAGAATTCTTTACTTATATTTTTAACACACGATACTATTTCTTTATATGATGAGAATACGTGGGATACTATTTCCCTTCTAAATGTTGGATTAAGACCATGAAACATATGATCCCTCTTACTCTTTAGATCATGCGTATTGTTGGAGTTCTCATTCCTTCTACTGGTCACCATTTCTAAACAATATAATACACTAGGCTAGTTTATGAATCGTAATGCATCATTCCAAACAAGGAAAATACCTAACTTAAATTGAAAATTTTATACATATAATCCATAATCAGAAAAAAAAAATTGTTCTTTGAGGAAGTATTTACTAATAAATCCTTCATAATCTCTTATAAATAGAATGTGAATTATCCTAAGTATAACACCTTGGAGTGTCATCACCAAGAGTGCAGCAAGGACCATTGTTGTGTACCAAGATATCTCAGGTTAAGCCCGAAACTCCTTATTAGAGTTTTCAATCCTAGGTACATCTTTTCCAGAGCTGCCTCTATCTGCTCGTATCAATACAGGGATGTATTTCTTGGAAAACGCACAAAATATATACATTACCAAAATTCTAGGAAGTTCTTCTATACTAATAATCAAATTCTATCTAAGGGTATTATTTCAAAATCAGAGTTTAACTAAATCTATTCCCAAGGTTGTTGCTAAACTTCCTCTGATACCAACTATAATGCCCTGACCCCAGAATCCCAGAGCAACTGCATTATTTTAATACATTGGCATGATTACAAGGAATCATGTCTCAAAAGACAGATCAGTTTAACAGTCTTGGAAAATAGATTACATACATGAATGTTAAATTACACATTCAATCATAAAACACAACATAAATAATCCATTTAGAACTCCATTATTCCCCTTGATTAACCCCTCATATCAAACATAATACACTTCTTGGAATATTGGGAAAAAACATAATAAATGGGTGAGCTCAGATGCTTATTAAGGGTAAATAATTTAGTAGAAGTTTTAAACTTTTAAGGCAAGATGTGTAATAAAAATAACAGTCTTTTAAACATAAACTTGAACATAATATGAAGAAAACAAATCAAAAATTACCATATAAAAATGCACATGGATATTCTACTAGTCGAATAATCACATGTAATAATTAATTTCATAATGAGGTAATTCATAACGCTGGACATCATTACCATATAGTCAAGGCCCTGTGCCAAGACTACAAATAAATTTTTTGTCAAGGCCTTGTTCCAAGACACTAATTTGTCTCAAGAGACCTACCGATGCATCGAGGGGCTGTAGAAGGCCCCACTCATCACTTACTAAGTCCATTGCATTCCTCATATAAAAATTTTGAAAAATAACATAAACATTCATTTTAAAACTACCATACGAAATGTCAATGATTTAGCCATAAACCATGAATGGTATAAAAATACCACATCCATAGTAAAACATATCATAACTCATTCAATATAATATGGAAGATTTTATTATAATAAATCAACCCCAATCAAGAATAATATCTAGTAAAGTATATTTATATAGATGAAAATGATTAGTAAAACTCTTTGAGGTTCATTGGTTTTGTATTTTCGAAATGATGGAAGGGTTTGCGAGACTTGTTGGTATGGTGTTGCTCCAAGACTCAACCACGTAGAGTAGGACCCAGAGGAGGTTCCAGAGCTAACTATTCATTGCTGTAGTGCTTTATGGATTTGGAAGTTTGAGATGGTATGGAATATCCAAAAGATCGGTACTATGTTTTGACACATGACACTTGTTTTTCGTTCAGCCTTGCACTAGTGGAGAGCTTTTCACAATCATCAGCTGAAAAGGGGTAGCTTTATTTTGTTAGTTTGGTTTATCTCACCTGACCTTCTAGTTGTGAAATTTTTTATGTCAATGATGTCTGTTAGGTTTCCCCCCCCCTTCCCTTAAAAGGTTGTTTTCTTTAAAATAATAAAAAAAATGAATGCCTTCGTGCTGTTGGAGTTAAAACCATTTTGAAAACATTGACATTAATGAGAATGATTTAGACGAATAAATATTTAAAACATTTAAAATGATGTTTTAGTTAAATATTAACTTAAAGATAATCCTTTTGAAAACTCTTTTATGAAACATGGACATGGATAATAAATATGTACTAGAAAAAACATACACATAAACAATCTCGAATAATAATGAGATTGAGGAATTAACCATTACCTTGTACTTTCATTTAGTAAAGGGTACATTTAACCTCTTGTATAATGACCATAGTATGTTATAAAATTATACAAGAACCATATTAATATTTATTATATCATACATGATTTATTTATGAATTTATACAACCCATTTAATAATAATTTCCATGTTAAATTAACATTTCGGGTAAAAATCGCTTTCTTTATCATGCGTGTTTTAACTTTTTTTTCTTGATCGTATCACTTAGATCATGATTTAAATACATACTAAATATAATAAATTATTTATATATCATATATATTTAGAATATAAATATTTATAATAGATATATATATGAAATGTAAAACATCGTTTATGGAGACGGTAGGTCGTATGTACGCATAAACGCTATTTTAATTTTCATATCGCGTTGAAGGGAATTAAGTGAATGAGATATATGTAAATACACAGACACAGACACACACACACACACATAGATATATATATATATATATATATATATATATATATATATATATATTTTTTTTTTTTTTTATTATAATTATTATTTCATATATTACATACTTGTTAATAATATACATTTTTATAATCATCGTTGAATGGTGAACGTGGAAATGAATATCATCGCGTCGTGGAGATGGTAAGCCATACATATGCATGAGTGACAATAACATTATATTGATAGTGACATCATATATAATTTGATGGTATATTATATATATAGAATCATTAAAATGTTATATTTATTATTTACATAAATTATACTCATTATTATACTCATCCAAATAATGAAGTGTTGAATAACAAACTACACTACAACATGGAGATGGTAAGTCATACGTATGCACCTATGGTGGATTTTTTTATTCATAGGATGGATAGAATAATGAATATAGTTTTACCATATTTATAATAACATCACATTATGTAGATTCTACTGGAGTTATTATTTTGGTATGGAAACAACAAAGAAAGAGGAAGTAGAAGAAGAAGATAACTTTGAAAGAGGTGATGAAATTATTACCTCTTTTAAGGTAATTCGTTGGATTTGATCAAAAAGGATCCTTAGACTGGATTTTTGATCAAAGTAAGGCCTATAGAATGATTTTACGGTAGTTGTGAGGATATTTGAGCAGGTTTTGGTCGATCCAAACGGCTCTGGAGGTGTGATTTTGAGATAAGGGGAAGTACCCTTTTATAAGAGAGGTGAGGGTCACTTTAGGAAAAGCTTAAAATATTAATTTATTATAAAATAATATTCATTTTCTAATTGCTCCAACATGATTTAATTCTATGATAAGGTGGGGATAGGTCGAAAACCTCTCAAAAAAAGTTTATAGATGGTTTTAGGTCACCATATTAACCTTATCTTTTAGATTTAACTCTTAGTTAAATAGTTTAACTTTTACCATATATTCTTGTATTATTATAATAAATGGTTAATAAACTTAATTTAAAATCCAAGAGAACCCCAAGTGGTTAATTATTGAAATATATATCATTATATAAGTCTTTTGGCTGAACCATAGATTTTAGGAATATTATATCATTTAATAATATAGTGTTTGTTTTAAAAATTCATTTATGTCAATTTTGACACTATTTAGTATTTGGTTTTTGTAAAATTAATAACAAATATATCATTTAAAAAATAATAATAATCAACCCTAACATGTCATATTAACCTATAAAATTCGTGGAATACATAAAAAGTCTCAATTTTCAATTATTTTAATATTTATAATGTCAATTATTTCAATTACTACATCATGATTGTGTCATAAATAAATTCAAATATTTAATGTCTAAAAATTATATATAAAATACCAATATATAGGAAACATATTTATCTTTCTAATGAATATTTATAGACGAATTTATCTTATGTATTACCCTATATTAAAAATGTTTTAATTATTAAAATTTGAATTTAACACTTTTAACTCTTCTTTAAATAAAATAATAATAAATATCCTAATCTAATCCATAAAGACCAAAAGGATCGTATTATATTCCTGAGGATGGGTTTGGTCAAAATAAACTTATCCAATAGAATTGGTACATGTGTTAGGGTAATTATAATATCATTTTTACCTTTAATTTCATTATTTACTTTTAACCGTGGTAAATAAAATTCAAAAGTTACTATTCACTGAGAATTATTTTCATCCTATTGAACCAAATTTTAATTATTTATTTCAACTGTTTCTCTCAAAGTTTTGAAATTCAATTCACAGAAATAATAAAATTATGTTTTATGCAAATTTTCAAATGTGCCTAAAAGGTGGGTAAAAGACGTTAAAAGTTAAATAAAATTTTATATATCTAATCTTATTATAAAATGACTCCAATGAATTAATTTGAACTAATATAGGTATTATGTATCTATTTTTACTTTATAATAAGTTTAAATAATAATTATTATTATTTAAATAAAATTTGGTTTTAAACAATAACGCAGTGTTTTTCACTATTCATCAAAAATTGAAAGTATTCAGAAAAATAACAAAAATTCACCCTAAGCTAGTTTCGATAATCCTAATACAAAAATGATATCTATTTTAAAAAGTTTAAACATATGAGTTGCATTAATTAATTTAAAATTAATTCTCATTGTCAAAACCAGAAAGTGGGTTTTTAAGAAGTAAAAACTGTCAAAAGATTGACATGAATTTATGTACAATTTAAATATGAATTTACATCCAATGACCTAAATTGTATTAAATGATAAAAATATAATATAATTATACTTTAAAACGACTCAAATTCATAATTTAACATTATAAATTATTTTTATTAAAAATGTTGTTTTCCATTAAAATTTAGTATTTTTCACTATTCATCAAAATATGAAAGTTATCAGAAAAGAACCAAAAATTTATCCAAACTAAATTTTTATGTCCCACTTCTAAATAGAAATTTAATTTCATTAAATTTATTATATAAATGTTTCAAATATTTTATTTAATAAGGGTTCTCCATTAATAGGCGGTAAAATTGCATTTTTTGAAAAATACTTCTTTTATCTGAAAAAAATGAATTTGTTCTTATATTATGTCTAAGAAACACATAATATGGATTATAAAATTATATGTAGAATATAAAATTCAAAGTAAATTTAATACTATTCATAGCTTCTTTTTGAATGGTTAGTTTGGTAAATCGTGGTGCGCTCGAACTTAGTGTTGTGTGTAGTGTAAGCTACAGAATTACTTTAAAGAGATAACGTAGTGTGAAATATTGGGGTGTTACATCCAGCACACCCAATGTACCTATAAGTCTGTATGTAGGGGAGATCTATTCACTAAAAGATCATTGAATATATCATCCCTCCTTTTATCACATAAACTTTCATTACATTATACAAAACTGAGGATCTTTAAGGTTTAGTGTCTTGGAAACCAAGAACTTAATACATGACAACAAAAAAAACATTCTTCTAAAACAATTGAAAGGATTATTCATTTGTTCATCCTAAGTTCATTACAGCATCTCATAACTTGGGAGTATACATCAAATGAAAGGGTGAGCAGAAGTCCCAGTAAGGGAAACAAGGGAAACATTTTACATGAGAACTTGAGATACATCAAAAGTCAGAAAAAATAACTTTAAGGCATGAGAAAGAGTTCATGATGCATATCATAATAAAAATAATGTGTTTCATAACTTGAAGATGTGGCTACAACATTTAACATAGAAAATCATTTCCGCTTCACCAAGGTCCATCCCCAAGGTGTCATTAAAAATTACCAAGGTTATTCACCAAGGCGTCGTTGAAAATGGTCATCTCTAGAGATTAAGTCTTTACCCAATGCATTGGAGTGCTATCAGGTTGCACCATTAAATTTGCCATTATTATCATGTGATCCACATATATCATCATCAATCATTTCATAAATAACCCATATAGCATAAAAGAAATGGGTTGCCTTTCATAATCATAATGTTTTAAAAACTGCTTTAAAGACATGATCTTTATATAACTTTAAACCCATGGAAAAAGGAAAGAGGGTTTTATATATGTAAGTCCCAAAATTAAAATAGATCATTTTGATATATATGTGAATACCCATATAGAATAAAGATCTTTGATTATTCACTTAATAAAATAAATTAATTTGAGAAAAAGAGAGAGACATTTTTAGATGAAAATTTGGCAGCATAACGGATATGTTTTAGGGTTTTTAGAAAACATTGAAAAGAGAGGGAACATGGGTAACCCACTAATAAATGATCCATAAAATAGTATAGGTATAGGATATAAAGGATATAATAACATGGTAATGAAATTTTAAATACATACCATATGAAATGAAAAACATGGAAGGAAGACAAAAATAAGATTTCTCTTATGAAAATCCGGCAGCCTAACAGCATCACTTAAAACTTCAAAAAAAATGAATTGAAGAGATAAAATAGGGTCTCTAATCATATTAACATAAAAGATCAGTATGATAGATATAGATATCATACCCCAACATAATAAAAAGAAACTTGAAAGACTTGACATGAAAATAGAACTTGAAAATGATAAGGGTGAAATAATCCTTTACAAAAATTCGGCAGCCTAACGACGTCACTTAAAACATCAAAAAAAGAATTGATAAGAAAAAATAGGGTCTATTGTAATATGAACATAAAATATTAATATGATAGATATAGAGATCATAAACTAACATAATAAAAAGGAAATTTAAAGACTTGACATGAAAATAGAACTTGAAAATGAGAAGGGTGAAAGAATCCTTTACAAAAATTTGGCAGCCTAACGGCGCCACTTAAACATTCTTAAAATGAATTTATGAGAGAAAGAGGGGGTATATTATCATATGAACATGAAAAGGAAAGTATGATGAATATAAAAGAACATCCCCAACATAAGAACATGAAGCATAAATTAAATGACTTTAAATAGAGTACTTGGAAAGAAAGAGAGAGGTAGGATCCTTTACCTTATAACGTAACTCTTAAAACTCAAAGGTTGGGACCTTGAGGGATTGGGGCACCTTGGGAGGAATTAAAGGGAGGTAATGATACCAAAGCTTCATTGGGGGAGAGTTGGGAGTGAAAACTAAAAGAGTAAAGGGTGGGTATTTATAGGGAAAGTGAGGGGACAAGGCATTAATGTCAAAGGGACACCTCATTGGTGGTATTGGCAAAACCAAGGGCTTGCCCATGGTATTTGACCGTGGTATTGGCCACTTGGGACACCTCATAAAATAATTTATCCCCTTTAGTCAGACATCCCTTAAAATATCTCATGACATCATCATGATGCATTAATGATGTCATTAAACATACCGAAACCCTAAAACGGTATTTTTACTATTCACTGAAATTTTAGCTTTTTCAGAAGACTCCCAAAAATTTATCTTGACATAATATCAATGCTCTGAATTCAAAAAAAACTCCATTTTATAAAAAAAATATTAATATTTTTAATTTAATTTTTAAATAAAAACACTATTCACCGAAAATTCATTTTTTCAGAAAGAAACCCCCAAAATTACCTTAACATAATATCGATGCTCTGATTTCAAAAATAAAGTCCATTTTATAAAAATAATTTTCTAAATATTTTTAATTTAATTTTTAATTAAAAAAACTATTCTCCCGAAAAAACTAATACTTTACTAATAATTTATGAAACTGTTATTTACCCATTTTATTGAATCACATTACTTAATCAAGGTGCCAAAATTATATTAATAATTTTTTTTAGTGATATTACTAATCCATTTGGTCACATTACTAATCCTAAGCATAAAATCACTATTCATAATTTACTATTCATTAAAAATTAAGTTGATCTTATTAGACTCTAAATTTTATACTGAACATAATTGTAGAAGACCATTTTTTGAAAATAATTTCACTTTTTTAATAATTTAAGGTTTACATAAACATTTTTAAAATATCATTTTTCTAAAATTCATCAATAATATACATCCTACATTTAACCAAACATTTGAAAATTTAAAAAATTCATGATAAGAAGAAAACACAATTTTATTTATCTCAAAGGATTACACAAAGCAGTTATGGTCTCCTTACATAGCCTCTTATAACCCCAGCATAGGACCTAAGTGTAACGTGTGCTAAGGTGAGAGAATCTGAGGGCGGATCAGCCAACATTGCATGAGTAGTAATTTCTATCAGTTTGAACTTCTCGCGAAGGCGATTTCATTCTAGCTTCACATGATGAAGTTCGGCTTGGGTTTGGTCCAGAGCAAAGCCAAGTGGTGCTACATTCTTCCCAAGTTCTGTTAGATGGGATTTGATTGGCCCGAGACTACTGGATGAGGCCATCAAATATTCTTTCTATATTAATTAACCAAGATCACTTGTATTTAGAGGCAATAATCGCAAAATTTAGTTTCCAAATGTCATACTAACTAACGGTCATATAATAGTCAAAACCCAACAATCTCATTTTAATTATACTCATGTTATCAAATGAAATAGTTTTGTTGAGTATAAAATAAAATAACACACAAAATTAGGAAACAATATTTATTCAAAATTTCAGGTCGTTACATTTTCCCCCCTTAAGAAATTGCGTCCTCACAATTTTTAAAATTGGGTTTGGAAATTTCATTGAAAGTCCCACATCGGAAAAGGAGTCACTAAAACTATTACTTTAAAAGAAAGAAATGGAATTACAAAGGTCACCCGAGTTAACCAATAATAGGATTCCTTGTAGGAAAACATGGACATGGAAAAGAAAACAAATGGTCAAGTTCTGAGGGAGAGTGATAAAAAACATGATTAGGAGAAAGTTAACCACAAGAAAATCACAAACTTATGATGTCTGTAAACGGTCTTTGATTACCCAATAGGAAACGTAAACCAACAACATTTTTGTTTTACGTTCCTTTTAATAATTTTGAGGAATTCATTTACTACATAGAATACAAACATAATGAAATATACCTATCTTCAAGTAGAGTTTCATCCTTTAATAAGTTTATACCAAAACTAATCTTTTCTCCAAACGATGAGCATTCAAAAACACTTGGTCTCATCAAAAACACAAGAATAATCTTCTATATAATCACATAATCCACAAAATATTAACTATATATTTCTTCTATATTTAAACATTATCCCAAAAACAGAAAGGGTAAGATAAAACAACTCTTCAAAAACAAAGAATACCATAGGAAGGGAAACTTCTTTAAACCTTCAAAATTCAACGGTACTACCCAAAGTTCATCATAAACCATTCCATAAATAATTGTCCTTAAAATTCCTCAAAATAAACCAAACTAAGATTGAAACCCAATTATAAGAACGATCTCATAACATAGTCTTCCAAGATAGACTTTATCATTCATCTCCAAACAACATCAACATCTCTTATCATCTTATAACAAAAGTAACTAACCTAATCACATTTTCCCCAAGATAGGTTAATAATTTCCATAAGTAACCTAAATTACCATAAGTTCACCTTAAATTCATCGATTCTTCAAAATATAAGTCAACCTTTACTCCTAAAAGAAAATATTGTAGTAATATATTTACCTCTATCATATAGGGTTCCCAAAATAGTGAACGTCTTCCAAAATAATAATCATCTTTTAATCCCCTAATCACCTTTTTTTAAGAAGAACAGCTTCACTACATCAACATGTGGTACATAATAATATATTTTTTTCTTAATGATATAAAACCATCTTAGTTAGTGACTCGATGTTCTTAGAAAACATTAAATATATGCTCATGGATCATGAACTAAAATACAACATGAAATAGACAATTATTGCAAAGAAGTTGCATGTACTTTATTCATCATGATCCATCTCAGCATAGGACTTGCATTTTTTCCTTTTCCTTGAAGATTGTTGATGCTCATCATGCTTCTCATCCCTTCCAAGAGAGCATTGCCTTGGATATTGTCCAACATCTCCACATTTACCACATTTAATAGTATAAGGTACATTAAATTGAACCTTATCTCCATTCATCACATTATCCATTTTTTTAAAGAAATTGGCTACTTTATGCCCTATCTTTCCACACTTAAAACATATCCCAGTTCCTTTGTGACATTCTCTTTGGTGCCTCTTCCCACACTTTTTGCAAAAAAGAAATTGGGTCTTCTTTCCCTTATTAAATTTATCAAATGTACATCCTTGAGACTTTGTCTTCTTCTTCCTTGATGAATTTGGGCATTCAACTAGGTACCAATTATTAATTGTGATTTTTAATAGATGGTTTTGCATAATCACAATATGTTCAACTTTATCTTTCGTCATCTCTGTGACATTAATAGGGAAATTGTCACATTTCCTATCATATTGTTTGTTGGGACATATTCTTCCATTTCCTGCCATTAACTAAGAAAAGAAAGTATAATTAGGGGCTTAAATACTTAGCCAATAATCATTAAAAGGAAACTTTAAGCATAGAAGGATAAACTTGTAGAAGGAAAGGATACCCTAACTCGTGATCCCTTAGGTTCCAATATAGGTTATCCATGATCATATATTCTTATGTGAATCTTTATTTTATTTTATCTTTGTTCCTTTAATAATGGTTTATACTAAGATTATGAATTTACCAAAGCATATCCCCCGGGAGTGTCGTAACCAAGAGTGCAGCAAGGTCCGTTGTCATGTACCAGTTCCCATTCAAGTCTATCTCAAAGTGATTTTTTGGGTTTTACCCCTATGTACATCTGTGCCAGAGCCACCTCTGCCTACTCGTATCCAGAAAGGGATGTATTTTCTTGGAAACCCCTTACTCAATACTCACCAAAATATCAGGAAGATTTCCTATATTTAAAAATTTCTATAGGGTTCTTCATAAATTTTTCATATTCTAATTTCCAAAAATAACTAAACCATTTTTTAATACCAACTATAGAATCCCACCTTTTTATTTAGTAAACTTTCATTATATTATACAAAACCGAGGATCTTTAATGTATAGTGTCTTGGAAACCAAGAACTTAATACATGACAACAACAAAAAAACATTCTTCTTAAACACTTGAAAGGATTATTCATCTGTTCATCATAATTTCATTACATCATCTCATAACCTGGGAGTATACATCAAAGGAAAGGGTGAGCAGAAGACCCAGTAAGGGAAACAAGGGAAACATTTTACATGAGAACTTGAGATACATCAAAAGTCATGAAAAATAACTTTAAGGCATGAGAAAGAGTTCATGAGGCATATCATAATAAAAATAACGTGTTTCATAACTTTAAGATGTGGCTACAATATTTAACATAGAAAATCATTTCCGTTTCACCAAGGTCCATCCCCAAGGTGTCAATAAAAATTACCAAGGTTATTCACCAAGGCGTCGTTAAAAATGGTCATCTCTAGAGATTAAGTCTTTACCCAATGCATTGGAGTGCTATCAGGGTGAACCCTTAAATTTTCCTTTATTATCATGTGATCCACATATATAATCATCAATAATTTCATAAATAGACCATATAGCATAAAATAAATGGGTTTCCTTTCATAATCATAATGTTTTAAAAACTGCTTTAAAGACATGGTCTTTATGTCACTTTAAACCCACGGAAAAAGGAAAGAGGGTTTTTTGTATGTAAGTCCCAGAATTAAAATAGATCATTTTGATATATATGTGAATACCCCTGTATAATAAAGATCTTTGAGTATTCAATTAATAAAATAAAATAATTTTAGAAAAAGAGAGAGACATTTTGAGACGAAAATTCGGCAGTATAACGGCTATGTTTCAGGGTTTTAGAAAACATTGAAAAGAGAGGGAACATGGGTAACCCACTAATAAATGATCCATAAAACAGTATAGGGACAATATATAAAGGATATAAGAACATGGTAATGAAATTTGAAATACATACCATATGAAATGAAAAACATGGAAGGAAGACAAAAATAAGATTTCTCTTATGAAAATTCGGCAGCCTAACGGCATCACTTAAAACTTCAAAAAAATGAATTGATGAGATCAAATAGGGTCTCTCATCATATGAACATAAAATATAATTATGATATATATAGAGATAATACCCCAACATAATAAAAATGAACTTAAAAGAATTGACATGAAAATAGAACTTGAAAATGAGAACTTTGAAAGAATCCTTTACAAAAATTCGGCAGCCTAACGGCATCACTTAAAACGTCAAAAAAAGAATTGATGAGATAAAATAGGGTCTCTAATCATATGAACATAAAATATAAGTTTTATGGATATAGATATCATACCCCAATATAATAAAAAGTAACTTGAATGACTTGACATGAAAATAGAACTTGAAAATGAGAAGGGTGAAAGAATCCTTTACAAAAAATCGGCAGCCTAACGGCGCCACTTAAACATTCTTAAAATGAATTGATGAGAGAAAGAGGGGGTCTCTTATCATATGAACATGAAAAGGATATTAGGATGAATATAAAATAACATCCCCAACATAATAACATGGATCATAAATGAAATTACTTTAAAGAGAGTACTTGGCAAGAAAGAGAGAGGTCATATCCCTTACCTTAAAACATAACTCTTAAAACTCAAAGGTTGGGACCTTGAGTGCTTGGGGGCACCTTGGGAGGACTTCTTGGGAGGTAATGAAACCAGAGCTTCGTTGGGGGAGAGTTTGGAGTGAAAACTAAAGGATGAAAGGGTGGGTATTTATAGGGAAAGTGAGGGGACAAGGCATTAATGGCCAAGGGACGCCTCATTAGTGGTATTGGCAAAACCATGGGCTTGCCCATGGTATTTTCCCATGGTATTTCCCAATAGGGGAACCTCATACAATAATTCATCCCCTTTAGTCAGCCATCCCTTAAAATATCTCATGACATCATCATGATGCAGTCATGATGTCATTAAACATACTGAAACCCTAAAACTGTATTTTTACTATTCACTAAAAATTCAACATTTTCAGAAGACTCCCAAAAATTTATCTTAACATAATATCAATTCTCTGAATTCAAAAATAAACTCAATTTTATAAAAATAAATTTCTAAATATTTTTAATTTAATTTTTAAATAAAAACACTATTCACTGAAAATTCATTTTTTTCAGAAAAATACCCCAAAAATTACCTTAACATAATATCGATGCTCTGAGTTCAAAAATAAAGTCCATTTTATAAAAATAATTTTCTAAATATTTTTAATTTAATTTTTTATTAAAAAATACTATTCACCTGAAAAAACTAATACTTTACTAATAATTTATGAAACCGTTATTTACCCATTTTATTGAATCACATTACTTAATCAAGGTGCCTAAATTATATTAATACTTTCTTTTAGTTAGATTACTAATCCATTTGGTCACATTACTAATCCTAAGCATAAAATCACTATTCATAATTTAGTATTCATCAAAAATTAAGTTGATCTTATTTGACTCTAAATTTCGTATTGAACATAATTGTAGAAGACCATTTTTTGAAAATCATTTCACTTTTTTAATTATTTAAGGTTTACATAAACATTTTTAAAATATTCTTTTTCTAAAATTCATCAATAATATACATCCTACATTTATCCGAACATTTGAAAATTTACAAAATTCACCATAAGAATAAAACACAATTTTATTTATCTCAAAGGATTACACAAAGCAGTTACAGTCTCCTTACATAACCCCTTATAACCCCAGCATAGGACTTAAGTGTAAGGTGTGCTAAGGTGAGAGAATCCGAGGGCGGCTCGGCCAACATTTCACAAGTAGTAATTTCTATCAATTTGAACTTCTCGTGAAGGCGATTTCGTTCTAGCTTCGCACGATGAAGTTTGGCTTGGGTTTGGTCCAGAGCAAAGCCCAGTGGTGCTACCTCCTTCCCAAGTTCTGTTAGATGGGCTTGGATTGGCCCGAGACTACTGGATGAGGCCATCGAATCTTCTTTCTATATTAATTAACCAAGATCACTTGTATTTAGAGACAATAATCGCAACATTTAGTTTCCAAAGGTCATACTGACTAACGTTCATATAATAGTCAAAACCCAATAGTCTCATTTTAATTATACTCTTGTTATCAAATGAAACAGTTTTGTTGAGTATAAAATAAAATAACACACAAAATTAGTAAACAAGATTTATTCAAAATTTCGAGTCGTTACATTGAAGGAGCGTGTCTCATCCCCATTTTTAATAAGTTGAGAAAGATCAATAAGCATGGATCAAGTTCTGAAAATAAGCACAATCTTCGAACTAATGATACCCTCGTGATGAGCTCGATTCTTCACATGCCAAATGCACCATCATCCAACTAAGAAAATGAATAAATATACTCTTTCATATAAGAATACCACTTTATCAGCACTTTCAACTTTTCTACCACTTCAAATCAATCCGGATCTCCACTAATAGTTAACAAAAAATAATGTAGTGATGATAAATGACTTTTCATATGTATTCTTTCAAATTTTGATCTTCTAACACCACTTGAATAGTTGGATCCACTAGTTCAAGTGTCACACTCTACTCTATTTTCAAACCTAAATCATCCTATACTCGATCCTAACTCATTCTTATCCAAAGTATTCCACTTTTAAATAATTTTAAATACATTATATTTTTTTCAGAAAGTAAACTCATACCTTCCTTGTTAAGTATTAAAAAATTTTCATATAATATAGTGACACTGTAAGGGAATATAGATGTGCAAGCCCCAAAACATCAGTGTGAACCAGGTTCAGCTTCCTGACCTCTATTGTTCTACCTCCTTTTGAAAAATATACCTTCTTATACTTTCTAAATATTCAATCTTCACAGGGACTAACTTCCAATGACTATATATCCAGTAGAATTACTTTTATTTCCAGCACATTAGTCACCTTATCACTCATGTTTCCAAACCTTTAATGTCATAGTTTTGAATCCGTAAAGGAATTTTTTATTTCAATCATGTCCATGAGATTTTCTATCATATTTTATAAGGTTCCATTCTTCAATCCCAATGTTTTGACAATAGCACCCTTGGTAATTTTTCATGCACCACTAGTGAACGTGGTATTTTCATCATCAAGATAAATGATATAAATAATATTCCATCTCAATCTAGAGATATATAACACATAATCTAAAATAAGAAAACTCACAATGTTGGTTTTCATCCATGCATTTCCTTTTCCCAAAATTTTCAAGGGTTCTTCATTAGCAAGGTATACCTTGCCCCAATTTCTAGAAATATTCTTATTTAGTAATACCTTCTCTGATGTGGAACTAAAGGAATTCCCTGAGTATAATACCCAAGACTCCATAGGTATATCCACACACATTAGTAACACATCATTGGTTCCTTCAACTGTTATGTTTTCTATATTGATTCTCAGTGCCTTCCCTTTGTCTCTACACTCCTTCTTGATGTTTCCTTTCATCCCATAACTCTATCATATAGGAACAAGCCCCTTTTATTTTTACCGATACTTTACTCATGATTTTTATCATTATATATTATTATTTCCATGGATATATCAACCACTTCCATCTATGTGCAGAGTGAAACAAAAGAATCTACTCGACTCTCTTCTTCATATAACCTCATGAGGATCAAATCTCACACATTTTTTAACCTCAACTTTATATTCCACAAAGAACAACTAATATTTAGTACAGCAGATTACCTACTATCAAGTAATGAAAATGGTAAATCATATGAACATACCTCATCATATATCATAATTCCCACCATTTTCAACTAAATTGTGATGACATTTCATTGGTTTAAGTGACTAGAAATAGGCTTCCCTTCAATCATCTTCAAATTAAATAATTTTCACATTAGGTACACTTTTTTTGATGTATATGTATTCTTGTAAATATTCATGATATATTTCATCAACCCAACCATAATTGTGTCCACTTTGATGTTGAATGCCATGTTTTTTTTCCAATGTCAGGTATATAAGTTTCAAAACATCTCAATCCATGAAATCCTACTCGATCTTCTACATTCCTATTAGTTTAACACCTAGAAGTGGTAAGTGTATATTTGTATGATAAAGATAATCTTTAATATTTTTCCTCTAGTAACTAAATTCAGATCCATCAAAATTATCAATTATCACCATTAATTTTTAAATATACATCATTGAATTTGAGAAATATATCCTCAATCATCCAAAATTAGGCTCTAACATCAGTTTTTATTGAAATGTTGGGAGATCTAATGACAGATGATTCCTAAAATAAGAGTAAAATGGAAAAAAATAAAGATTATTAACAAAAAAAATAATATTAACACATATATTTATATGCTTTATGAATAATACTTATGTCCACAGAGAGGTATAAAAAATATAACAATATCTAAGAGAAATTTAAAAGGTGAAAAATTAGTGTTTTTAGAAACCTTAGATTAGAATAATATCATAAATCAATATAGTACAATACTAACTCATGTTTCTACAGTTCCAAAATCCATATAGTTAGTACCTTATACTACATTAATGATGGAAGTAAATTCTTTGGAGCTATAGTATCGATGTCACTAAAGTCAATGTTGTTATAGTACCTTGAATATTGGTGTATAATATGGAATATTAGAATTCGACCCAACTTAATCCAAGAGGATCAAGCTCCACCATTCAAATATTAAAACCCCAATGATCATTATTGGATCTTCTCAAGTCCCTTTAAAGTGGTGATAATAATATGGAGTGGATTTCCCATTGCATTATGTGGTGATTTGGTCAGCATGAACTAATGTATCGTGAAAAATCATGTACTATCATAGTAAAATGAACCATCCTTGAAATTTTTACATTTCTAGTTTTTATTAATAAGCAACCATTATTATAGCATGACCAACCTAGTTGGGGTTTGATGCTTTGGACTAGCCTATATAACATTACCCCAAATTTCTATGGGTTATTTCTTATATTCTGGAAATATACCTTAGGCATGGTTAATTGTACTATGGCATGATTAATCATCACCTTAATTGATTTAATCCTATAAAACCTCCCATAAAGGTGAGATCATAGTGGTTTCATCATTTTTGTGTCTATTTTTTGAGAAATCTATAATTCTTCTTAAGAAATATTACAAAGGTTTTCCATGACTCTATTGATCACATAAAATACCCTAAAAATCATTGTCAAAAAACAAAAACACCACACTTCCACCAATATTTTCCTCCCACTTCATCAATGATTCCACAATACTAATTCAAACACCTTGACATAAACAATATCTTATTGATCAACTATACTCATCCAAGGACTCCCTTGGTTCTAACATTCCCCCTGTTGAGTTTGTTTGAATTAGAAATTTTTCTTTAGAGAAATTCATCATTATAAAATCCATAATATAAGTAGATTCAATTGTTTATCACTATAAGTATATGTTATCCATGCTTATTGTAGAAAATAAAGGATCAAGATAAAATGATATTCTTCCCTATAAAAATCACTCTCTATGAACCATGTTGAAATATTTTATAAATGAGTGGTACTTAGTTTCACTCACCCTATCTCTATCCATATTAGTCTAATTCAATATCATCCACATGGATTGTATATTCGTATTTAGTTCATACCAAACTCTTCCCCTCAAATTTATACTCCCCATTGAGATGAGAATATTTACTCTAACTCCACTAGTTGATGCCACTATTCTCCTGGATTTAACTTATACTTAATTTCACCCTCATTGATAATAAACCCAGAGGGAAGATTAAAATAAAATGGGAAGAGTGGATATTCAAAACCTACTCAATCAAATTTAAGTGCTTAAACACTAAGGATTTATGGATGCTTCGAAAATTCTGGTGTAGCCAAAATTATTGTGAAAATATTTATTTCTTATTGATTCATGCCCATATTATCCATATTGATCCTTATTTCCTTTATTTTTTCTGTAACAAAATGTTAATTCATATCAATATGTTTTTTTCATGAATGATGGATTGGATTCATTGTTAATTCAATTACACTATTGTTTTCATGTTGAATCATCATGGGCTTGTTCACATCTTCATTGAGGTTTTCCATCAGTTCCTTCATCCATAATAGTTGGGTATATTCTTTAATAGTTAAAATTTACACCAATTTATTTTTTATAAAAGGTGTTTTCTCTTGTTTCTTTCTAAGATATTCAAAAAATTTCTCCCAATAAATAATGATCCTTCTTTTTGAATTTTCAATCAAAAAAATATTCATCCCAATCCATATATAAATATGAATATAAGTCTCAATTATTCCCTACAAAACAAAATAAACAATAATTTAGTGTTCCTAAAATGTACTATATAATTCCTTTCACTCCAATGTAGTGTTCTTCCTTTGAACTACTCCAAAATCATGTTTCCAATCATGAAGAAAAAACAAAGTATGGACTCATATATATGAGGTAAAATAACATCCCACTCATTCTTCATTATATTTATAGATAAATCATTCTTCATTCGTCATTATTTATAATATTTGTTTCAAAAACAATCAGTGTTGAATTTTTTCTCTTTAATGCATCTTAGATTTATTCAGTAATTATCTCTTATATTTAGTTTATAAAACAAATGTATATCAATCATATTAATTTAATTTTGGACTAATAATTTTTTATCTCTCTAATCATGGACATATAAAACTATAATCACATAAATTGTGATAATTCTTATATTTATTTTTTTAATGCCATCGAATATGATGTCTTCAACATAAATGAGTACGATAAACTACTCCTCCTTGGTTGATTTCCCATATTTATTCTCCTTGGTTGATTTCACAGAATAATTTTTATCAACACCAAATATACTACAGTTTATCTTATTTAGGTAAGCTTTAAAATTGGAATACCAATCTCAAGTTTCTTTTTTAAAATAATACAACACTGTTTTTATCTTTTATAACTTCGATTCATGATTTCTAATTATATATCCAATCAATTTATTAATATATACTTCCTATTTGAGTACTCTATTAAATAATTCCATCTTGAAATAAATTTTAAATATTTAGAATCCTCTTTGAATTTCCATATCCAAGAAGAGTCTTATTAACTCATGTTTTTCACCAGTGTGATAGTTTCTTCCATTTGAACACCTTAGACTTGTGAATAGCCTTTTCACACCAACTTTTCCTTATTTTAGACAACATTTCTATACTCATAAATTTTTTTACTAAACTCTCATATGGTTTCAATTATGTTTTGATCCACCGGACTTTTTAAAATATTCTATATTTGATTCTTTTAAATTTATTTTTGGTCCTCATTCATAGATTTGACCCATGATAAGTCCATCACTACTTCCTCCAATTATGATAACTCTACTTGTAGTAACTAGAGAGGACATACTTTCTAAGAAGTGCCTTTATCATGTTATTTACTATCTAGTTTTGTTTTTACATGATATAATTTTATTCTGGGGTTCTTACTAATGAAACCTCTTGGTTTATTACACGATTATCTAAATAATTTTCCAAAATAATATAAGTATATTTCTGTCAATTTTTTGGCCACAACATCTTGTTTTTTCTCTCAATTTCATTTTTGGATCTCCTCTGATATTTCATATTGCATTCAATTACTTCTATTCTAGCATGAATTCAACTAATGTATCCTATTATATTATAATAGCCAATAAAAATATATTGTATCACTCATCATGTGCTCTAAGAATTATAATTAAACCACACACATTAGTTTAAATTGAGTCATGTAGATTTGATTCCCACTTTTTCATTGGTTTTTAGGGATTTTTCACCATATTCCCTCATATACATGTGTCAAATTTCTTCTCCCAATCATACTATAAACTATAAAATCCATGAAAAACTTCAGTTATGGTAGATTCTTCATACTTTTTTATAAATGTTTCCAAACCTCTTATGGCACAAGTCTTTCTTCTATTTAACTAAAAGGATACAATTTTTTCCATGATATCCACCCAATATAAGTTTCAATTTTTCCTCCACACCATTGTCAATGAGTTTTTGTCCTTTTCTTTGATAATTCAACTCTTCTGGTTTAATATGACTTTGATTCTTGAGTCAAAAATTTGGTCTACACTTAAAAAATTGTATCATGTTCCATCTATATAGAGTACTTACTCATTTATTCATCTCTAACTACCCTTTCTTCACTTCCTTTAATCATTAAAACCCCATAATTTCCACATCTAACTATAGAAATAATAAATACCTTCATATTCTTCAATAGGATTATATTATTGATTATGTGGAAAGAACAACCATTATCAAGGATCCATTTTTTTGTTTATTATTTATTTGTGAAAAATATCAGCTAGAGTCACCTTCACCTTCTCCTTCTTTTCCATCCAAGAGATGTATGGTTGATTTTTTACATAAGTTGGTCTCTCCTCATTATCTCTTTCATTGGTTATTAAATCATACTCTCCTTATTTTTCTAAATATTATAATCTATTTTTAAATGAGATCACAATTGATTTCCTTTCATCCATCCACCTTTGATTCTCATGGAAGTAATTTTGAATTCTATATTTTCATTAATTCATATCCTTGTGAAAAAATTTAGAGCAATTAAAATAATATAAATAAAAAGTGTTTCTTCTTTATGGTGTGTGATATGACCACATCCTCCATTATTGACTTCTATATGTCTCTCCATTCAAGTAGCTTTCTTCCTATTCATAATCAGGCATAGTGTGACTAAGTTAACCACAAAACTGACATTACATAGGAGGGAAAGTTTTGTCTCCTTATATTTACATATTTCTAACCTATGAGTAGCTATTTGGTTTTTGGTAATATTTAAATGTGTGTGATTTATCACCAAATTTATTTTTCCCTTATCCTTTTCATTTTATATACCAGTTTTTGGCATCTCATCTTCATATCCAAGTCCACATTTACTTGTTGAAATTCATATTTTGATCATTTAAGATTTTATCAACACTCCTAGAACCTCATTGTGCCTTTACTTTAATTATCTGTATGAAAACCTTAAAAAATGTAGATTCCTATTATCATCACTCGTATTAATTCAATTTTAATATTCAATGTTACCAGTTACCCATAAAGTGATTCAACTCTCATTTATCTCTCCCTGATATGTGTATTTAAGACATAACCTATATTATATTATTCTTTAATTTTTACCTTCAAATCATCCCATTATCTCGATGTACTATTTTATTTCCCATATTCCTACACAACCTTAACTAACCATGTGATTTTTTATTCTTCTTGATTAATATATTCTAATGATTTCATCATTAAACCTCCAATATTAATGTCCTTTTATTGAGCATCCAACACCTCAAGAGCTACTTCAAGTTCTACCTTGAGGTAAATAAAAAATTCTTTTTGGTTTTTTTTCATTATTTAGTATTTACTTTCCCAATATTTGTTGTCATTTCATCTTTTTTATAGAAAATAAACTAAAATTTATCTTCTTAAAAACATTACTTATCTTCATCATGTTCTTTTCTCATTAAAATACTCTATTGAAACCTGTTTATGGATGTATTTCTAACTTTAACGTTTCATTTAAAGGGAAAATTTAATTGATATTTTTTTATGTATTCACCTATATCGTCTCCATAAAAATTACTTGGGAATATTTCTTTAATATACCTGATATTTCCATGGTTAAAACATGTTAGTGAGATATTTCCTTCAAATCCTTCTTTTTTCAGGCTTAACATGCTTTCCAAAAGTGACAAGAACTCATAAATTACATCATCATCTTCATTTACATTATCTTGAATCTTTATATCATCCATGGATTTAAATTTAATCTATTTTGGAACTAAAAAATGTGTTCTATTCACTTTTTCCTAGAATCCAAGATGTGATCCTGACTCAAATAACACTTCCGAAAAAAAAAGTATCTCTATACACAAAGATAACTCAAATCTGAACTCCATATGTTATGTGATTTCTCACTCACTAAGGGATAAATATTTATAAAATATGTTCCATGGTCTAGTTAAATTCTTGTGAGAACATCCTATTATGAGTAAGCTTTATATTTCATAAATTTTTCATAGAAAATGATATTGAAACCTTAAAACCCTTTTCCAAGGGTCTTATGAACATTTTTTGGCATTAAAAACACTTTATGTTATTAAATCCATTATATAGGGTGTAGTTAATTTTGTAGCCTTCAATTTATTAGCTCATGGATCAGAAAAAGACACCCGAATAAAAATTAATGGTTTTTTTAAATCATACTTATTTTTTGGCAGAAATGAACACTGGATACCATGAATAAATTACATTTCCATGAAATAATTAAGTGCTTAAAACTTTTTTATGGTGTGAAGGTGTTATTATATTGTGACCACGAGAATTCATATATCCTAAAAGTCCTTTATAGGATAATAACATTGATTTTTTATTGCGTTATGATCCCTTCACAATATTATTGTTATTTGTAACCTAGAAGTGGTGATTTCACATGGCCATATGATTCTTTATGGTAGCTTAATCATTTATGGTATTGAGGTAGATAATTTTAGCAATCGTGAAATTTATTTATTCAATAAAGGAGTTTTATATCTTAGAGAAGGTAATTAAATGTATTTTATAATAAATTAGACCACGAACATGCATTCCAACACACTTGAAGTTTTTTGGAGGACTATATGTCAATAAATCACATAATTTATTAGAAATTACTTTTCTAAATATCCTTTGAGGAATAATTTATATAAGTAAATTTAAATCCAAATATAAATAGGTAGGAGACCCCCTATATAAAAATTTCATGTCCATGTATACTCCATACATATTCTATATAAAACCCTCTCTGAAGGGTTAAGCATAAACCTTTTATGGAGGGTTGATCACTATATAAAATTAATGGGATGACTAGACTTAAAACTTTGTCTCATTTAAAGACCCATTTATGAACCTAAAACCCTAATATATTGAAAATTTTATGTTTCTTAAAGTGTATGATACCATATTTCTAATTACTTATTTTTATAACATCTTGGGATATAAAAACCTAGATCTGGTAGTTATATTACATTTTTAGAATTAATTATAAGATTTATTGAAGGATTCAACGGTTTATTAGTCTTTGAATACTATATACATACATACATTACACTTGGAAACACAATATACAACATGAAAATATTTCAGTAACATTATTATACCTTCCATTATATCCCTAAAAAATTACATATAGTCCTCCACTAGGTTTCCTATGTATAAGAAAACAAATAAGAGTGAGCTCAGATACTCAGTAAAGAGTAGAATAGAATGCAATATTATATAAAATAAACATAGAATAAGTGATATGGAAGGAATAAATAAACCACATGAATCCATAATAAACTAAAACTGATGGCATACTATATCCATGATAATAACTGAAAACTTGTATAACATTAATCATTAGTCTCATACAGATGGAAAGTATAATGATGAAAATCAAAAAATTATTTTGAAGGCCTTATGACAAGACACTTTACATGTCTTTGAGACCTATTTTAATACATTATCCTATCATGGAAAGAGGCATACACCAAAACTCAAAGTGTTTAGTCTCATGAGACCTTTGATGCATATAGGGGCAATATAATGTTGGACCACATCTGTTACATGTTTAAGTCCAATGAATTCACCAAAAGAGTCATCAATACCTTTCATACAATTCTATAAGGAACAAATTATTAAATAAAAGTTGTATATCTATATATTGATAAATACAAACATCAAATAATTCACCATTTAATAGAATAATGTTGATGTCTAGGAGAATATCCCTTAATCAACTTGGAATTCATGAGGCGTCAATAAAGTAACATTATATACCCTTATCAAAGAAATATAGAGGTGAGGTTACTTAAAATGTTCTAGGTTATCCATGGGAGATAGTAATTATATTAAATACATTTCCTTAGTAGGATACCAAATCAATGATAGGAAAAATTCTTCATTATGTTTCATTAAGAGCATGTGAATATTCCAAAGCATATCCCCTGAGAGTGTCTCTTTAGGTGTGAAGTTTTAGGCCCACTCATTATGCATAGAGATGATGATTTATTCAATGATAAACCAACCCTTTTCAGTTATAATTCCCTAGTATAACCTATTACATATCTACATATACTTTCTAGTATCCATATAGGGATATATTTGGTATAAAATTACACATATTTCTTCTTTTCCAAAATATAGGATGATTTTTTCCACCATGGAAAAGGTAACCCTAAAATCAAAAGAATATGAAAGTGAGATAATAATAAATACTTTCAAATAATTTAAATTTTATGAGTAACAAGGCATATTTATTTTATGGAAATTCATTCACCGTACAAGATAAAATAGGTGGTGATTACAACATGAGTCCCAAAGAATTCAAATTGAGACAGAAATCCCCATTTATGGCGTGGGTAGTGATTCAAATACATACATTTAAAATATAGGGAATAAAATTGATCTTAAAATATCATTAATAAAATAATTTCATGATATAACATCTCAAATAGGAATTATATACACCACATAAAGAAAATTAGGTGCATAATACAAAATTTATCTCAAGGGGAGGAATTTGAGATGGAAAACCCTTACCTATTGTCTTGAATTCCACAAACATAATTTAAACTCTTATATAATAAAAAATTGATTTATTAATAAATTAATTATTAACCTTATTAATATACATTTTCATTCATAATCTTAAAAAATGGCCATTCTTTATATTAATTCTTCCAATTTTTCACATCAGTGTTTATAGTTTTGATCATTTGTGCTAATTCCATAATAGTGATGTTCATATTAATTATCCTTAAATATTAAATTATTAATAGGTAGTTAAAGTTTATTTTAGGGATAATTTATAATAATATATGATTTTTAAAATTCATTTCATGATTTTTTAGACCTTATCCTTGAAGATAAAGGTGATAATAAGCATGTTTTTGGTGATTTTTGATGAACGGGGGGAGTTTCTTAATTGATGATTTACATATTGATATAAAATCTTCAAAACCAAAAAAACTCTATTTAAACATTTATATCATATTATAACATCAATTATATTCCCATATTTATTCATTTTATAAATTCAAAGTATTTTCCAAGTATGTGGTTAATTTGACCCAAACATGAACATACACAGTTTTAAAGATGATTATGAAGTGGTTTAATTGTAATATAATTATACCAAGAGTATAATGATATTATTTAGTGATTATTTTATTTATAAATAAAAATTATAAATAGTTAAAATAATAATTAATGGATATGAAATCATTATGTGGTTTGAAAATGAAATTATCCTCTTGACATACTTATTTTACACGGTTAAACTAATGATGATTTTTTTTTGTCACGTTATTAATAGGTTCATAAATTTGTCACAAAAAAAACTTAATGATATCATTAACATAATATTTATACTTTAATACCATCCTTATTTTCAACATTATACTATGGTGGAGGAAAACAAAACAAGTTACATTGTGGAGAAGGTAGTTTGCACAATGCATGAACAATGATTTTGTTTTTCTTAATGAATGAGGTATATGAATAAAAAATGAAAATACCATTAATATAGTAATATTAAAATATATAAATTATAATAATATAATTATATTAGTGTGATTGTAATATATTTAAAATAATATGATTAATAAAAAAAACTAAGTGCTTGATAATACTCACATAGGTGAATTGAGTTTTCCATGGAAGTCTCCTTGAATTTGAATATATTAGGATAACTATGAGTGAATGGGATATTATGTTATTGGTATAGGGTTATATGGGGAAACAAATTATGATTTTAAATTATAAATTTGAATGAAATGTGTGCCATTAAGTGGTGAAGATGTTCCCCTTTTATAGGTAAGGGGAATGATAGTTTTGGGAACACTTTTACATTTTTCAATAATTTCATGACACCATTCAAGGGTAAATGGATCAAAAATTGAAAAAAAAGTGGATTTGAAATATATTTTTGTTTTAAAATCACTTAAACCACTCAGTTTTTAGACATGATTGAGTGATTTAGTGTGGTTTTTTTACTTTTAACTTTATCTTAATTTATATTTTCCATGGTAATTAATTTCTAACCATAGTAAACACATTTAATGACATAGATCAAGATTGACCTTTTATATAATTTGATACTTATAATTTAAAGTTTTAAAATAATTTTATAAAATAAAATCTCTAAATGTGGGAAATTTAATTTTAAGATAAAAATGCTAAATTGTGTAAAACCATTTTTAGATAAATAATGTTTTCAAACATTATATTTATATATAATGAAAAATTGGTTTGTATATTGACTTTATAGTCCTAAATTGATTAATTTTAAGGGAAATAAATGATATGGGTATTTCAAGGTATGAAAAAACTAAATATCCCTTGAATATACTTGATTTGATGGATAGACCGAAAAATGGGTTTTATATAAAAGTAACATTTTAATTAGTTATAAGAGTTTTATTCATAGGTTTTCTAAGTTCAAATAATATTTTTAAATATATAATTTTATTATTTAAATTCATATTTAATTACTTAAATTGGTTTCTAAACTTCTCATTCATTAACTTAAAATGGTTTTTAAAATTACATGTTTCATTAAAAATATAATTTTTTATTAAATAACATCCTTTTTAGAAAAAAGGTAATAAAAATTATACTAGGAAACTTTAAATATGATAAATTAAAAAATGAAGTTATTTTGGTAAATTTTAAATTATTAAATCAATATATTAAATAAATTCTCTTTAAATAGTGTAATGTGAGTTAGTCTAGGATTTGGTGATTACCTTCTACAATAGGGTCTTGGGTATTATAATCACTTCATTCATTTGACTTAGGGTAAACCACTTCATGAAAGATGTTTTATATGGTTATCCAAGCCTCATTCTATAAAAAACCATTCTTTTTTGTGAACAAAATACTTCATGGGATTCCATAATTTTGTATCATGTGTTGGATACTTTTTTAAATCCCACCTCTATGTAAGATTTTTTTAGGGTAACCCATTTTGTGAAAGATTTCTCATCTAGGAAACTCATGTGTATGCTATAAAAAAACTCATTAAGTTGAGATCACTCTCTTGGTTTCCTATAATTTTTTGAGTCATAATCCTCCTATTGGTTTCTAAAAATGCATTGAGTCAATATTATCCTCTTGGTTTCCTCAAATTTTATGAGTTAAGATACTCCTTTTGGTTCTTCAAATACATTGAGTCAAGATTTACCTCTTGGTTTCCCAAAATACTTTGAACCTATATTATCCTATTAGTTACCCAAAATACTTTGAGTTGATATTATCCTCTTAGTTTCCCAAATTTCCTTTTGTTATGATTCATCTATTAGTTTAAAATGATTCCTTAAGTCAATATTCTCCTCCTAGATCCCAAAAATACCTTCACATGAATCATATTTTGGGTTAAACCAAGAAAATTATAATTTTTTATAAGTTTGAAACCAAATATTTATGGGTACCCTTCACTTGGTAGTCCACTATATAAAACATTAATTACTTGGAAGCGATCTTGGATGTGTGACCCTAAAAATCCCCACTATGGTTCTTAACATATGACCTTAAATAGTATAAAATACCTACTTAAATGGATCCAAACTATATGGGTTTTGATTCCATTCATAGGGATATGTAGTAACCCCTTTAATGGGCTCATTCCGTCCATCAAAACCTCTCCTCTCTCTTTTTTTAGGATCCCAATTCCTCTAGGGATGGTAATAAATTCTAGATTTCCTTCCTGTATGTATTTAAACAATTGAGTAACTTAATACTTGGATCAAATGAGATAGAGTATAATCCTCATGTGCATGGTCCTATTATATGCATTTTGTCCATAAATAAATTTCTATAGAAGGGTAACCATTATTTTTTCTAAGAAGGATTTCAAAAACTAGTGTTTCATCATTAAGAGGGTCATGAACTAGATAGAAAGACCCATAATGGGATGATTTGACCTACCATCCTCTGAACTGAAATTTTTTTTATAAATTCTACTTTATGTCATCCATGTATGGAAAGGATAGTCTCATCATGAAAAAAATAACCAAAACTGGTCCACTAGAATGAAACATCAAAAACAAAAAATGTGAACCCAAAATGAAATCCTTTACTCATGAAATACATTGATTGACCATGAATTTCCACCGGTGATACTATATTGATGGGTTTCTTGTTTTTATACCTCAAAATACAATATAATTTGTAATGAATATACCATGAAGGATCAGGTTCCCTATTCAGCCTGGGGGTAATCACACAATAATGAGGATTTCTATGAACTGTCATTTACTAATACCTCAATTATATGCCACCATTATTTCTAAGACTACCTCAACTATAAGGCACCAATATATAATGTCACCAAATCAATGCCTACAACTCTATATACTAATTTTATTAGTGAATGAGTGCCTCTGTGAAGGGACAATCCCAACCATGGAAATAACTATTGAATTTTTCGAAGGGTCAGGGACAAAGAGGTCTACTCTATATCGACAAATAAATAAGGAGTGGGATACCTCAATTTCAAAATGAAAATGATTCTAGAGTTTCTCCCATTAGTGAGTCAATATTTACCTTCCATGTGTAGAAGAGAGTAAAGAGGATGTCTCAAATAACCCTGGATCCTCTAAGTAAGAATCACACTAATATTAGTCTTCATTGTCGCTTCATGACTCCAACCCATAGGAATGTAGTGAGGAAGATATTAAAACCCTATTCATCTAGGATAGGGAACCTTGAAGTAGATCCCATTAGACTAGATAACTATAGAATCTCAAAAATGAGTTCAAACCTTTACCATTATGATCATTCCTTAGAGCCATGATCTATATGGTGGCGCATAGGAACTTTTATGTTTCCATCTATATAAAGCCTCAAATACCTTCAGGGGAAATGTTGGTGATTGTATCAGTAAAATCCTACCCTATGAGGGAGATCAACTACTATTATGATGTTCCTCCCCATGGTTATCAGGAATCCATGATTCTTTATCATGCTATTAATAAATTTAACATGAATCATACATGATTAATTCAAAACCAATACAAGTATAATCATATTCTATCGTGAATACCAATCATATAGAAGTACTAAAATAGACCATGCATTTCAAATTCTAATATTAAAATCTTGGGAAGTAAGGAGTGTCACATCCTCTGCCACTATACCCTGGGTGAAATCCCATCCCACAGGGATCAGGGCACTTTTACACACACATTCATCTTTATTATCATTAATTGGGAAAGAACATGCCCAAATTATAGATATGCCTTATCCAATGAAATTATTTTTTCCTTTCACAAGATTAAAATCAGTAAATGTCATTACTATTGACCCAATTGATTCTATTGAACATGATACTGTTGAAGAAAATGAAAATGGGGAAATTTTATTAAAATTATACTCACACAAAATTATGTAATGAATGAGTATTTAATCACTATCAAAAATAATCCAATGATTTTTTATCACCTCTAAATATCACACTACTAACCTCTCGGTGGGTTAGTGCCAAAGAAAATGGAAAAGGAATGTCCACATCTTCAGCCTACTTACACTCAAATATAGTGATATCATATTATCAGAATAATATATTTCTTAGTTAAATGAAATAGTAGAAAATATTATGTAAATAAATTTTGAATTTCTTAATAGAAAAATGTTCACTGGGTTAGGATTTTAGGTTGAGACTATACCTACTCTAGATGACCCTCTTCAATGGGAGGAGATTTCTCAGTCTGCAAAGGAAGAATTGAGAAACTCCATCAACTTGAGATCATATCAGCCATCCCATTTTACTCTAATTACAATTGACTATAAAGAATTTAATCTAATAGTGAAACATCAATTCCTAGTATAAGAAAGTCATCTAAGTCTAACTCAAATGATTTACTAACCACCAGATCGAATAATCCAGTAATTCAAAGATCATGAAGTTATTCCAACTCAAATATAAGCTTGATAGATAATTTTACAAGAATTAATTGATTCTCTTACAACTCATATGGGGCATATGTAAGTCCAATGTGCAATGGTATAACAGAAGAGAAAATCATAACTAGAATAGGTGGACTTGACTCCTCCCTCACCCAACTTTAGGATTCCTATCTTCTAAACATTAAATGGAGTTGGAGATCCAGAGTAGTATCTCACCAATTTTTATTCTTGGTGAATCCCAATGTTAGGGACCCCATAACAATAGGAGACTTCCAATTTTGGATTATTTTTTTAGAGTTTATAAATTCTTACTTTTTGTGGTACAATAATTAGGAAGCTAGATCCATTAAAAGATGATAAGATCTCTATCATAAATTCATATACCAATTAAACTCTATGTTGTGTAAAAATATTGAGGGCCTAATTTCCATTCTTAATTTATACTTTCATAATTACTTCATCAACTTTTATTTTATATTTTTCAACTTAATTTTTTTTATAATTATTGGTCTTTGATGAGTTTGATCATTCACTATAAAATATGATTATATCTATTAACTATTTTTATATATATTATTACATATTATTCATAGATTATATTTTTTATTATATTATTATATTATTATTCTTGAAGTTATCAAATTTTATGTTTCAAAAATGTTGGTTAGAATAGATTCTATCGAGTGAAGAAGAAATATAGAAATATAGAAATTAGATTTATTATCTCATTATATTTTGATCATAGCATTATATGAGAACCATTTAATTTCTTTGATGTTATTGAGTTAGATATATAAGAATATTATCAACATTTTAATTAACTAAAAATTCTAGATATATTGTTTGGATGTTTTACATTTGGTCTAAATTTACTATAATATTTATGCCATATTTATGAAGTTTTTAAATTACATTTTATTTTATTTTATAGTGATATATTAAGATAAAAAAGTCATAATGAGGATATATTTGATTAATTGTAATGATAATATAATTTACTTAATTTACATCAAATTGACCAAAACCTAGATTGTTGAGTAAATAAGGTTTCCTTATGACTTTTTAATTCCTTCATGTTTTGAAAATCACAAACACACTATCATAAGGAAAATTTCTTTTCCCCTATGTTTTATCCTTATCATGTTTTCATTGTTCATATCATAATTTCTCAAGACCTAAATCATTTTATTTCTAAGTATAAAATTTGGTTTCGTATATAAAACCTAAGAATCTTATAAATACTTAGACATAGAGAATTCTATTTTCTGGATCCTAATTTAGGTTCTGAATTATTTGAATTCAAAATCTGAATTCTATGAATTCAGACTTCGAACTTTCTGAGTTCAGACTCCGAATTATCTGAATTCAGACTCCAAACTTTCTGAGTTCAGACTCCTGATTCTCTAAATTCATACTCCAAACTTTTTGAGTTCAGACTCTGAATTCTCTAAATTCAAAGTCTGAACTTTCTAAGTTCAGACTCCGAATTCTATGAATTCACACTCTGGAATTCTATATAATTTAGGTTTTGAATTCTTTTGAAGACAGAATCTGAATACCCATGTATTATAGACACCTAATTTGATTTTGGTTAGACTCCGATCTTTTATTTTTCCTTACACTATGAAAAATGGATTTGGTTAAGAAACCATATTATTGCTTACTCTTGTTATAGTTATAAAATGATGTTGTGCTTTTTGTTTCTAAAAAATCGTTGTTTGAATGACACGTGTACATGTCCCTCCGAAATTCAAGGAAAAAAATGACCATTGGATGAGGGATCTAACCATTGAATATGTTCCTATAAATAGGATCTCATTTGAACGATCTCAACACTGTTGATCAATCTAGAGATTACATGCTACTGAAGTGATTTCTAGAGAAAGAGACTTTATTGCTTTGTGTGTACTGAACATCTTGTTTAGAATTGATTTGTGTGACTCTAAATGTTGCTGAGTACATTCGAGGGCTTCTAGAGATAGGAAGACAGAGGTTCCGACTACCTTGAAGTTTGAGGGTTTGTGGGGATAGCAAGACAAACTCTGATATACGTATTGAGGGCTTAACCTGGTGTGGGTAAGACAAAATTTCTTGAAATTATAAATAAAGGGACTTTTATCCAAGGTTGTTGGATACCCTTCTCTTTGGGTTAAAAGATTTACTACTTGTTACTTGTATTGTTTCATGTTTTCCTCTGCATTTTGGTTGTTAAGGAAAGTATAACTATCTTATACTTTCTTATACTTGTACTCTAATTAATAAGATTCTATATGCTCTAAGGTAGAATCTTTATCTTTGTAAACTTTTCTTAAGTTTCATTTTTAGAACCACATTTCCATAATCAAGAAATTTTGTAGAACTAAGAGGTTTTGTGAATTTACCTTGTTTAACATTGTTAAACATTTCCATATTTAAAAGTTACTAAGGAATTTTTAAAGTATACAATTCATCCCCCCCTCTTGTATATTGAGAATCTACATCATCATTTAAATACTACAATTTGTATCAGAGCAGGTCTCTGAAATACATATATCCAAATATAAGTTTTCTTGATCATGTTTTTCATTGTTCTATATTTTCCTTTCTTAGGGTATTTTTATTATTGTTTACAAACTTTTATTACTAACTAGTTTGTGTGGAAAGATTTTCTTTAAGATGGAAGGAATGAATGTTGGTTCAATTGAAAATCTTATTCCTACTAGACCACCAATTTTTTATGGGAATGATTATGAATATTGGATAGATCATATGAAAACTTTTATTATTAACACTGGAGTGGACAATTTTGTTATGCTTACTGAAGATTACAAGATTCCTGATAAGGAAGTCAGAACATTTACTAATCAAGAGAAATCAGAATATCAAATTTACTATAAGGTATGAAATACTTTGTTGTGTTCCATGACCAAGAATATATATAGCCATATTTCTTCTTGTGAAGCTGCAAATTTTATTTTGAAGTATCTTGAAGTTACACATTTTGGTACTTCTAAAGTTATTGAAACTATATGAGCTATGCTTAGAGCTGAGTACCATAGTTTTTTCTTTCCTTATAGAGAACCTATGTGTAAGGTACAATAAAGATTTATGACTATTTTCAATATCTTACAATCCATGAATGAAAAAGGTTTGGTTGATGAGGCACTTGTAGACAAGATTATAGACATCGTTCCTAATGAGTGGGAATTCAAGAGGACAACTATATATGAGAATAATAAAGTCTCACAGATTACTCTTAATTAACTTTTTGGAACTCTTCTTCAACATGAGACTAGAATGAAGAGAGATTCTGACAATGTTAAAAAGAATAATGGAAATGGAAGTGTTTCTTTTACAATTACTTCAAATCATATGAAAGCATAGACTCCTGAGAAAGTTACAAGATCTAAGTTGAAGAAGGTTATTGTTTTATTTGAATCAAGTGAAAGTGAACATTCTGAGAATGAACTAGCTAATCTTGCTCGAAGGATGAACAAGATAGTTGGGAAGAAATAATTTCAGTATATATACAACAAGAAATAAAGAAAGAATAAGAAAGACTCTGAAGTCACTTGTTATGAATGAAAAAGAGCTAGACATATAAGGAAAAATTGTCCTATGATTAAGAGAAAATATAGAAATAAAAATCATTCTGAGAGGAATATAAATAAGTAATAAAAAGCTAAAGATAAGAAATTTTTGAAAGATAATGACACCTGGAGTGCCAGTGGTGGAGACTCTTCTGATGAATCCTCATATTATGAATCTTATGGACAGAAGGATCTTTGTCTAATAGCCAGACTACCTATTAAAATCATTGTTTAATAGAAAAGGTACACAATTCTTAATCCATCTCCAATGTATCCATGAATTCTAATTATAGTGATAGTAAATACAATGAATCCTTAGATGAAGAATCTTCTTCTGATGAAGATAATACATTACCTACCTATGAAGAAGTTTCTAGGTTTGCTAAGCTTCTTAAGAATGAAAACTCTAAAGTCAAGAAAAATCTTGATAAAGAAAATTCTAGAATTTATATTCTTACTAAGGAAATCTCATATCTTTCTAAAGATAATGATAAGAAAACACTATATTTTTAAAGTATTTTAAAAAAACCTTGAGGAAGTTAATTCTGAGAAGGATAAACTTTCAAAGGATCTGTAAAAAGTAATTTCTAAGAAAAATGTTTTCGAGCCTAACTTTAGTGCTAAAACTAATGTTTTTGAAGATAAGAACTTAGTAATTAGACTAATGTCGGAAATATTTTTCATTGAGGAAGTGTTTTTCAAACTTTACCTTAGGTAAGGAAAACTTTGATAAGATGTATTCCCAAAGTTGACCTCTAAGGAATAATTCTGGTTTTGGTTATACAAGTTCAAAACTGATTTTTAGTAACAATTATTTTGTTCCTAAAAGTGCTCCATTCTATACTAAGTGTTAGTGTGGTGGGAATTGGGAAACAAATTGTTCCTTAAACAAAACTTAGTCTTTAGGTTTTCATAAATCTTATTTTTCAAAGAAAATGTGGATTCCTAAAAATTTTCTTTCTGAAGTTTTCGGATCCAAGAAAGTTTAGGTTCCAAATGTCTAACCCTCTTATTTTCAGGAAAATAAGGATAGTACCAATATCAATACATGGTACATGGATAGTGGATTTTCCTGGAACATGAATGGTAACAAAAACTTCTTTGAAAATATTATGAAGGTGAAAGGAGGAAAAGTAACTTTCGGAGATAATGCTAAGGGAGAAATTACTGGTATAGTGACCGCATTTTCATGACACATCAAATTAATTAATTTTTTAAGGTTGATTTATATTCTAGAGAAGACCCTAGGTCATCTCTCGAGGAGCGTTGATATATTTTGAGTATGTATTTTTAATAAATATTACTAAAAGAGGGGGTGATTTTGAAAACAGTTTTAAGAAAATAACTTAACATAAAGAGTTTAATAGTTGATAGAATAAGGTGGTGGTTTAAGAATTATGAGATAAAGAGATCAATTGAAGTTCACTACACATCTTGGATAGTTCATTGTTCTAAAAATTTCATATGGTTTTGTTTAATTATTTGGTTGAGGGTTGTCAAGATCTTTATTCCCCTCTTGCCTCTCTAAACGTTGCACAAAGTACCAACCCATTGTGTTGTCAATGTTTGGACTTTAAGAACAGATTAAAGGATACCAAAGCATACTAAAATATTTTGTATATGTGAGAGAAATAGGATCCTTATGTATCCCAATCGGAACAACTCGAGTTTTCCACTAAAAATTTCAACCCAATCGGTGTTGAAATGAAAAGTGGTTCACTTAATTAAACCCAAAAAAATGAACTCAAAGGAGAAACATGTTTAGATAAAACATAAGTGAAATAATCCACACAAAAATTACACAAAACCAGTACAATATCAATTGTCTAAACTCCCTCCCAATTATGTGTAACTCCCATGAAATTATCGTCCACTGTTTAGCTCTCCATCGAAAGGAAGAGAATGCTCGGGTGGAACTCCTTATTCATTGTTGACCCCACCTATGATGATAGGGGCCTCTAGAACTCCATGTATGAGGAGATAACTCCTTTGGATCTCCAAAATTCCAGAGCTTTGCCTCTTGGTCGAACTTGAAAATGAGGATCCCAAGGTGCCTTTTTATAGGAAAATGGGAAGGTGGTTTTGAGCACACAGAATTATTAAAACCAATTGTCATTGGTGTTTTGACCTCCAAACAACCTTATCTTGATTTTAAGAAAATAAAAAAGTTGTTTAACCACCTCTTGGATGTCTTCACTGAATGTTTGGCATAATTTTGACACTTATATCCCGAGATATGAACAGATCACAACACACAACTTTTGTCTCTGTGCGACTCCATGCAGATTTGGTGTGTTGGACAGATCAGGTCGGAAAGGCCATGATATGTCCGAATGAGTCTTGGGTTTCTTCATATTAAATGTATCACAATTAATTATCGAACATCCCAAAAAATTTCAGACCAATTGGATTCACGGTCTAGTAGCATTGTGTGGATTACTCCACTAGTGTGCTTGGATCCTATGCAGTTTGGCCCATTTTTCTTGGACATCATCATGGGCCCTCCAAATCACTTTCACCTTCAATGAAATTTTCAAGAAAAGTAACATTGGGATTTTTAATAGTTATAAAAAAAATAAATGATTCAAACATGAAATTCAATTTGTTATTATTTTTGTAATTTACAATACAAATTCAGTTTAATACAATGGTGTAAGGGTGAAAATGACATAGTGAATCGTGGTACGATCACACCCCCACACCTAAACATTTTCACTCTTGGGAAAATTCAGATATCCAAATAAAATTATGCATATATATATGTTCCCAACAGCATGAAGATTTAACATTTGAGTAAATTTCAATTCACTAAAGTAATGTGATCAATGCACGAACCACACCAAGGAGTTCTTCCTAGTGAAAATGGAAAAAGATGTCTCATAAATCATATCATAATAAAATTCAAAGAGATTCATGACACAAACATTAGAAAGGAATTAAAAAGTCAACCATTCCACTAACTCTCTATGTGTGTGTGTGTGTGAAAACCATTCCATGCTATTCTTTCCACTTTTTATCAAATAAATATAGGTTATTTTAAAAATATTCAGCTTTAAATGATTTTTCACCAAACCCGTCCTATATCCTTTGCAATAATATTTTAAGACACACTCACTTAAGTATTCCCAGAAGTCTAACCATAAGATCCTGACCTAGATATCCCCATATGTTTAACATTTCATCACTCCACTCATTTATTTATTTTTTTAAAGTTTCATTTGGAACATATCTCACACTCATCTCTCAACCCTTGTTTGATCTCCTCACGACACTAATTTCAATAGTTATAACAAGATCAAAGTTTGAGGAGGAGTGTTTTTTGACCTGCCCAAGACACAATTTTTTTTTTTGAGGGTGTACAACAGTCGGACATTAGGTACACACACATAGGTCAATCTGGTACAGTAATGAAACAGATCGGATAAGGAACGAACATATGAAAATATCATTTAAAGCTGAAAAATATTAACCTAATATATATTTACCTTATATTATGTAATAAATATTCATACTTCATGGTTTGGTGTAAAAATTTATTGAGATATTAGTGACATAGTTTTCCCAAAACTACTCATAAAAGGGGCATCAATCATCTCAAATTTTTCACAGTGATACAACCATTTATATCATTGACAAAAAACCAATTCACTAAAAATCACTCCCTGATGTTAAATTCATACAAACGTTATTTTTTCCCTACGTTATGGTATTTTTAATTCCCTCCTTTATGGTCACCACATCATGGAACTTTGAAATTTTTGATGGGGAAAAATAAAAATACCATAAAGAAGGAAAAAAAGAGAAGAAAGGGAAAAGACAATGGAAATCCTAATGAACCCAGAGAGATGGTTAAAAGTGAAAATACCATAAAGAAGGAAGAAAAGGAGAAGAAAGAAAGAAAAAAATGATGAAAATTCCTAACTATACTAGGAATGTACCCATCCCCCCACACCTAAAGTTTGTAGTGTCCTCACTGTAAGAAAAGAGGATGTGGAAAGGAAGGATAAAACCTGGTAAGTTTCATTCATATATTGCTTCTTGAACATGGAGTTCCTCCATTGGGGACTCTGGAATGGATTCATAGAAGTGATTCAGCTACTTCCCATTGACAGTGAATGTTTGCTTGGTTTCTTCATTTTGAACCTAGAAAACACCAAGTGGAGAGACGTTAGTAATAGTGTATGGTCCAAACCAGCGGGAATGAAGATTACCTGGATGCAAATTCAGCCTTGCATTATAAAGGAGGAACTTCTGCCCAATGTGGAACTGACGATGAATGATAATACGTTCGTGGGCAGCCTTGGTTCTCTTCTTATAAATCCTAGAGTTTTCATATGCATATCTTCTCATTTCCTCTTTCTCCTGAATCTGCAACTTCCTTTGACCACCTGCACCAGAATGATTAGAATTGCATTGTTTGATGTCCCAGTAGGCCCAGTGCTCAATGTCAATAGGGAGGTGACAACTCTTTCCAAACACAATATGACAGGGTGACATTCCAATGGGAGTTTTGAAAGCAGTTTGTTAGGCCCATAATGAATCATCAAGTCTAAGACTCCAATCTTTTCTATTGGGTTGAACCTTTTTTTCAAGAATTTTTTTAACCTCTTTATTTTACACCTCGGCATGACCATTGGTCTATGGGTGATATTCAGTAGACACTCGATGACTGACCCCATACCTACACAAAAGTGATTGCATAGTTCAGTTATAGAAATGAGAACCCTGGTCATTGATGATGAACCTAGGTAACCAAACCTACAGAAGATTTGGGTTCTCAAAAATTCTACAAGTACCTTAGAATCATCTGTCCTTGTAGCTTGTGCCTCTACCCATTTTGACACATAATCAACTGCCAGAATAATGTACATGTTTCCAAAGGAATTGGGAAATGGCCCCATAATGTCAATACCCCAAACATCATAAAAGTCATGAAAGAGAAACGGTTGTTGTGAAATTTCATTTCTTTTAGAGACATTCCCCATTATTTGAAAATGAGGAAACAATTTGAAAAAAATCATGGGAACCCCAAAAAAGTGTTTTCCAAAAGTGACCAGAATCAAGGACCTTGAGAGCAGTCCGTTGGGGACCAAAGTGGCCCCCACAAGCAAGAGTGTGGCAGAATCTAAGGATGGACTGAAACTCACTATCAGGAACACAATTCCTAAGTACTTGATAACTACAAGTGCACCAAAGGTAGGGGTCATCCCAAATGTACCAACAGGACTCATGTTTTAGACGACTGTCTTGGTTTTTGTTGAAATTAGTAGGAATGCAAGATGCTACCAAATAATTTACAATTTCAGCATACCATGGAATAACATCTTGCACTCGGTATAATTATTCATTAGGAAACATATCATTTATAAGAATACATGGGGATGAGTTAATGTCTGAGGATGGGAGGATCCTACTGATATGGTCATCCACCACATTCTCTGCTCATTTTTTATCTCTAATTTCTAGATTGAATTCTTGAAGGAGAAGAATCCAATGAATGAGACGTGGTTTGGCTTCCGGTTTCTTAAGGAGGTGTCGAAGGGATGCATGGTCTGATAACACAATGACTTTCGACCCCAAAAGGTATGACCTAAATTTTTTCAAGGCAAATACAATTGAAAGGAATTCCTTTTCAGTTGTGGTGTAGTTTTCTTGGGCAGGGTCCAAAGTTCGTGAAGCATAGGCTATGACATATGAAGCACGGTCGACCTTTTGTGACAAAACCGCCCTAAATGCATAGTTAGAGGCATCACACATGAGCTCAAATGGTAAATCCCACTGAGGTGGTTGGATTACCAGGGGTGACATGAGACTCCATTTTAACTTATTAAAATCTTTCTCACATTCTTTATCAAAAACAAATTCTTTTTCTTTTTGGAGTAATCAGGAGAGGGGGAGTGCAATTTTACTAAATTCATGAATGAAACGACGGTAAAATCCATCATGACCTAGGAAAGATTGCACATCACATAAATTTTTGGGGAATGGTAGTGAATAAATGGAATCCATTTTTGATTTATCTACTTGGATTCTATCCCCAGAAATGACATGTCCCAAAACTATACCTTGTCGCACCATGAAATGGCATTTCTCATAATTTAATACAATATTCTTTTCAATATAGTGATGTAGGACTGAACCAAGACTTATTAAACATTCATCAAAAGAAGATCCATAAATAGTGAAATCATCCATGAATACTTCCATGCAATTCTCCAGGTAATCTGAAAAAATACTAACCATACATCGCTGGAAAGTACCCGGAGCATTGCACAGACCAAATGGCATCCTCCTATATGCAAATGTGCCAAAGTGGCAAGTGAAGGTTGTATTTTCCTGATCCTCAGGGGCAATATGGATCTGAAAGTATCCAGGATACCGATCAAGGAAATAGTATTGGGACTTACCCGCTAGCCTCTCTAGAATTTGGTTAATGAATGGCAAAGGGAAATGGTCCTTTCTAGTGTGTTGATTTAGTCGGTGATAGTCTATACAGACACGCCAACTATTCTACACACGAGTTGGAACCAATTCATTGTTTTCATTTTTGATTATTTTAAGGCCAGTCTTTTTAGGAACTACTTGAATGGGACTAACCCATTGGCTTTCAGAGATGGGGTAAATGATTCCAACTTCCAATAATTTTGTTACTTCATTTTTTCACAACTTCTAAGAGGTTTGGGTTCAGTTGATGTTGTGCCTTACTCACTAGTTTAGCCTCATCATTTAATAAAATATGATATGTACAAATTGATGGGCTAATACTAGGAATGTTAGAAAGTTTCCATCCCAAAGCTTGTTTATACTCCCTCAAAAATTCAATCAGTTGTAATTCATGCTCATGAAGGAGTGAATTAGCAATGATGACGGGCAACTTGTTTCCATTATCAAGATATGAATATTTTAAATCTTGAGGCAGTTTTTTCAGTTCCAATTTAGGTGGATTTTGGATTGATGGGAGTGTGTGTGAAAGTGAGGGATCACTAATCTCTTCTAACTGGTCAATGGTATCATCCTCAGATGACGAATGAGCTTTTACAAGCTTAGCAGTATCATCGATGGTTAGTGGATCCTCAATGTTCAAGAAATCATCAATCAATGAACATGCATGACACTTTTCTAGACCAATACAAAAATCAATGCATGAATCGTTTCCTAGAATTTCTATCAATGAAGAAAACTCAGAAAGGGGATCGGGGGAAAGAAATTTTGTTTTTTTAGGGGTAGGGAGAACATCAATTGAATTAAAAGAGAGAGAGAGGAATGTTCTTATGAGGGGTGCTTCATGGAATCAGGGATGTTGAAATAGACCATGTAACCACCAAATTCCATAGATAATGTACCATTTTAGACATTAATTATGGTTTTGGCAGTTTTCAAGAAGGGTCTCCCCAATATAATCGGGGCATGTCCATTCATCCTATCATCCTCCATTTTAAGCACATAAAAGTCAGCAGGAAAAATTAAATTTTGGACCATCACAAGAACATCCTCTAACACGCCAGAGGGGTGTGCAATACTCCGGTTAGACAATTGAACAATAATTCCAGTGGGCTTCAGTTCCCCAACCTGCAATGTAGAGTAAATGAAGTGAGGCATCACATTTATAGAGGCACCTAAATCAATCATAACATTAGAAAAAGAATACTCCCCTATGGTGCATGGAATTGAGAATGTTCCAGGATCATTGCACTTAGTAGGGAGTGATGGTTCTATCAATGCTGAAACATTCCTTCCCAAGATCACTTTCTCATCACCTCAAAGTTGCCTTTGGTGTGTATACATATCCTTTATAAACTTAGCATACCGTGGAATTTTCTTCACAGCATCAATCAATGGGATGTTAACCTGCACTTTCTTGAAAATTTCCAATATTTCCTTATCAAGTTCAGTTTCCTTTTATTTTCTTGGTTGGGTGGCCCTTTGAGGAAATGGAAGTGGAATAGTTGGGCTAGGTGACTCATAAATATTAACACTCTTTCCTTTGGAAGGGATTCTATCAGGACAAGGTTCTTCAATATTTGGAATATTTTTAATGGTTGGGATGGAGGTTTCTTCAGGAGGGGATGATTCTAATGGAGGATTCATTTTAATTTCTAGTTTTTTTTTCACTTCTAAGGTTGATGGAACTAACATTTCCTTTATCCCTAGGGTAAACTACTAGTTGAGAGGGAAATTTACCTGACACATGACTTTCAATTTCACCCACTGAGTTAGCTAGTTGGCCTAATTGGGTTTTGAGGTCTTGTATGGATGCTTGAGTGGTTTGTTCGAATTGGATATTGTTGGAATCCATTTGTTTCATCATATCTTTTAGGCTAGGATCGGGTTTTTGAGGGGTTTTTTGGAAAGGCCTTTGGGGTGGTTGAGGGTTTCTAGGTGGTGTTGGTTGATGAATACTTTTCCCTATTTGGTTCCATTGTTGTTGAGGTTGGTTTTAATACCCCCTTGCCTATAGTCTTGGTTCTCTTTCCACCCAGGGTTGGATGGATAGTAAGGTTCTTGCCTAAAGGGTTGGTTATAGGGGAAGCTAGGAAATATTGCCTCACAACTCTCAGATGTTTCCCTCAATTGAGGACATTGGTTAGAGTAGTGGGTGTTAGAAGAACATATACTACAATGGATAGGAGGAGGATATTGGGATTTCCCATGGGAAAGATAAAGTTATCAAAGAAGGGTAATTACCTCTTCGAACTTTGTGTCCACCTTCTTCTTGAATTCAGTACTTTGCACCTCATGGACACCTCAAATTGGTACATTGGTCCTTGAACCAAATTGTTGTGTGTTTTGAGCCATGTTCACAATCAGGGTTCTTGCAGCAATTGGGGTCTTATCAACTAGTGCACTGCCTACAGCAGCATCGATCATATTTCGATCAATAGGGATTAAACCTTCATAAAAATATTGAATTAAAAGTTGATCACTTATTTGGTTGTGTGAGAAACTTGAACATAACCTTTTAAAACGTTTCCAATATTTATGTAATGTTTCCCCTTGATATTGTCTTATCCCACAAATTTCTTTCCTTATTGTTCCAGTTCGAGAGGCTGGGAAATATTTTTCAAGAAAAATGTGTTTCATGTCCACCCAACCTCTTATTGGGGAATTCACATAATATAACCTATATTTCACAGTGTCTTCCAAAGAAAATGGAAATACTCTAAGATTTACTTGTTCCTCATACACATTATCAGGTTTTAATGTTTAAAAAATAGTATAAAATTCTTTTAAGTGTTTATGTGGATCTTTTCCAAGCAATCCATGTAATCTTGGTAATAAATGAATTAAACTAGATTTTAGTTCAAAATTTGGTGCCCTGCCTTGTAATTGAATATAGGTGGGTTGGATACCAACATCAGGCGAGGTTAGTTATTTTAGTGTTATACTATTTTCATCCATGTTATTCATGTTAATTTTAGTTTTAATGTGGGTTTTTTTAAGAAGAATAAGAAGAAGGATCAAGAAGAGTTTCAATGTTTTGTGTGTCCTCCTTTGATGGGTTCTCTTGTGCGTCTCGGGGTCGCTGACGTAAGATCTTCTCCGGTTCTGGTTCAAAAGGAGGTAAATCTCTCGGATTATAACGCATCATGAAACAAACCTACATAAAAAATAGATCAGAATAAAAATATATAGGTAGAGGTATAATATAAAATAGATAAATATTCACAAAATTTTACAAAAATATTTTCAAAAAAATGCACTAAAAACCAAAGCGCTCCCCAGAAACGGTGCCAAAATTTGACCGCACTATCACAACACGTCAAATTGATTATATTTTTGAGGTTGATTTATACTCTAGGTCAGACCCTAGGTCATCTCTCGATGAGCATTGATAGGTTGTGAGTATGTATTTTTAATAAATATTACTAAAAGAGGGGGTGATTTTGAAAACAGTTTTAAGAAAATAACTTAACTTAAATAGTTTAATAGTTGATAGCATAAGGTTGTGGTTTAAGAATTATGAGATAAGGAGATAAATTAAAGTTCACTACACATCTTTTATAGTTCACTATTCTGAAAATTTCACGTGGTTTTGTTTAATTCTTTGGTTAAGGGTTGTCAAGATCTTGATTCCCCTCTTGCCTCTCTAAACGTTGCACAAAGTACCAACCTGTGACACAACAATCGTGTTGTCAAGGTTTGGAATTCAAGAATATATTAAAGGTTACCAAACCATACTAAAATATTTTTTATGTGTGAGAGAAATAGGATCCTTGTGTTTCCCAATCGGAACAACTCAATTTTACCACTTGAAATTTCTACCCAATTGGTGTTGAAATGAAAAGCGGTCACTTAATTAAACCCTAAAAAATGAACTCAAAGGAGAAACATGTTTAGATAAAACATAAGTTAAATAATACACACAAAAATTACACAAAACTAGTAGAGTATAAAGTGCTGAAACTCCCTCCCAGGTATGTGTAGCTCTCTCGAAATGATCAACCACAGTTTAGCTCGCCATCGAGAGGAAGAGAAGGATCAGGTGGAACTCCTTCTTCATTGTTGATCCCCCTATGATGATAGGGGCGTCCAGAACTCCAAGTATAAGGAGAGAACTCCTTTGGGTCTCCAAAATTACATAGCTTTGCCTCCTAGTTGAACTTGAAAATGAGGATCCCAAGGTGCCATTTTATTGGAAAATGGGAAGGTGGTTTTGAGCACATAGAATTATTAAAACCACTTTTCATAGGTGTTTCGACCTTTATAAAGCCTTATCTAGATTTGAAGAAAATAAAAAAGTTGTATCCCCACGTCTTGAATTTCTTCACCAAATGTTTGGCACAATTTGGACACTTATAGCCTGAGATATGGACAGATCACATCACACCACTTTTGACTCCATGCAGATTTGGTTTGTTGGACAGATCAGGTCGAAAAGGCTATCAGATGTCCGAATGAGTCTTAAGTTTTTTCATATGAAATGTATCCCAATTAATTTTTTACTAGCCCAAAAATTTTCAGCCTAATTGGATGCACGGTCTAGTATCATTGTGTGGTTTAATCCACTATTGTGCTTGGATCCTACGCAGTTTGGCCCATTTTTCTTGGACATCATCATGGGCCCTCCAAATCACCTTCACATTCAATGAAATTTTCAAGACAAGTAACATTTTCCTTTTTAATAGTGATAAATACAAAATATATTATTCAAACATGGAATTAAATTTGTTATTATTTTTGGAATTTACAATACAAATTCAGTTTGATACAATGGTGTAAGGGTAAAAATGACACAGTGAATCATGGTATGATCACATAGGTAACATTGTTCTTCTTGGAAAAACATTTATTTCAAATGTTTTATTTGTTAAGGGTCTTAAGAACAACCTCATTAGCATAATTCAATTATGTGATGAAGGTTACCTTGTGAATTTTAGGAATGAAAAGTGCTTAGTACACAATTCCAAGGAAGATTTTATTCTTTCTTCTAATAGGTAAGAGAATGTATACACACTAAACTTAGAATACATTATAAGCCAAGATCTACCATGTCTTAGTAAAATGTAAGATCATTCTTGGTTGTTTCATAGAAGGTTAGGACATTGTAACCTTAGGAACCTATGCAAACTCTTTAAAAAAAGACTAGTTAAGGATCTATTGGAGATTAGATTTGATTCTTCAAAATTTTGTGATCCTTGTCAATATGGAAAGTAACATAAATCAAGTTATAAATTGGTCGGTGAAGTCTTAAATACTGATGCATTATGGTTAGTGCATATGGATCTTTTTGGTCCAACACAAACTGGAAGCATTGGAGGTAAATATTATGTATTTGTCTTAGTTGATGATTACACTAGATTTACGTGGGTCTATTTTCTAGAAAAGAAATCTGAATCTTTTTCTTATTTCAAAACTTTTAGATCCCAAGTTAAAAATTAGAAAATATTCCTTTGATAACTATTCATAGTGATCATGGAGGAGAATTTAAAAATTCTGATTTTGAAACCTTTTGTACTAGAAAAGGCATTACTCATAACTTCTCAGCACCCAGAACTCCTCAACAAAATGGTGCTGTTGAAAGAAGAAATAGACTTCCTCAATAGATAACAAGAACCATGTTGAGTGAATATTCAGTAGCCAAACATTTTTAGGCTGAAGCTGTAAGTACTGCTTGCTATACTATAAATCGTGTTTTGATTAGATATTTTCTTAATAAAACTTCTTATGAATTATGGAATGGTAGAAAACCTAGACTTTCCTACTTCAAGGTTTTTGGTTTTAAGGTATTCATTATGAATACTAAAGATAATCTACACAAATTCACACTAAAATCTGATGAAGGAATTTTATTAGGCTACTCCGCAACTTCTAAGGCTTATAGAGTATTCAATAAAAATACTTGTACTATTGAAGAAACAGTACAAGTCAAATTTGATGAAACTGATCCTTTTGTTTTTAGACAACCTCAACCTACATCTTTGGATGTGTTTTCAAAAACTAATTATCAACCTTTGTTAGAATATCCTTTTAAAAAGGAATATGTTCAAGAAGGTATTTTTGAAGCATTTACCCCAGAAAACTTCCTACCCTATGTTGATGAACAGGTTTTACAAAACCTAAATCAATTGTTTCTAAAGAATTATCCCAGTGATAGTGTCATTGGTGATGTAAATCAACCTATAAGGACTAGAAGTTTCTTAAGAAATGAATTTGAACATCTAGCATTACTTTCTTAATTAGAACCAAAAAGAACTGATAAATATTTAGGTGATGATGATTGGATAAAATCTATGCAAGATGAGCTAAATTAATTTGAAAGGAATAAATTATGGACCTTAGTTGAAATACTTAAGGAAACTTCTATTATTGGAGTAAAATGGGTCTTTAGAAATAAATGTGATGAAAATGGAATTATAGTAAGAACTAAAGCTAGATTAGTTGTTAAAGGCTATAATCAACAAGAAGGAATAGACTATGAAGAAACCTATTCTCTAGTAGCTAGAATTGAATCTATTCATATTCTACTTGCCCTAGTAGCATTATTCAATTTCAAACATTTTTAAATGGATGTTAAATGTACTTTACTTAATGGTTTTGTACAAGAGGAAGTTTTTGTTGAACAACCTCCTGATTTTGAAGATTCAAAACATCCTGAACATGTTTACAAACTTTCCAAAGCTTTGTATGGACTTAAGTAAGCCCCTCAAGCTTGGTATGATAGACTTACATAATTTTTTCTTCAAAATAATTATGTTAAGGGAAATGATGATCAAAACCTTTTTATAAAGAAAGATGAGAAAAATGATTTAATTGTTCAAATTTATGTAGATGAAATTATATTTGGTTCAACTCAACAATCTTTAACTAATTCCTTTGCTGATCTAATGAAATATGAGTTTGAAATGAGTATGATGGGTGAGTTAACATTTTTATTTGGTTTTAAAATTTCTCAAAAACCAGAAGAAATCTATATATCCCAACATAAGTATATTAAATATCTTCTTAAAAAATATGGATATGACAAAACTAAGAGTATAAGTACTCCCATTGGTACCTCAAATTCACTTGATCTTGATGAAGCTAGGAAACCAGTAGATCAAACATCTTTTAGAGGTATGATAGGAAGTCTACTTTACTCGATAGCTAGTCATCTATACTTAATGTTTTCAGTATGATTATGTGAAATATATCAATAAAATCCTAAGGAATATCATTTAAAGGCAGTGAAAATAATTTTTCACTACTTAAAGGGAACCATAGATCTTGGACTCTTTTACACTTCTGGAAATGATTTTTTTTAAAATGTTTTTCAGATTCTGACCTTGGTGGATGTAGAATGGATATGAAAAGTACATCTGGAACTTTTTATTTCTTAAGAGATTCATTAGTTTCTTGGTCATGCAAAAAAGCAACACTCAGTAGAACTTTCCACTGCTAAAGCTGAATATGTAGCAGCTGGAAGTTATTGTGCTGAAGTGTTGTGGATGTAACACACACTCACAGACTATGGTATGAGTTTTACCAAAACAAAAATTTTGTGTGATAATACTAGTGCCATTTCCTTAAGTAAAAACCCTTCATATCACTCTCATGAAAAATACATAAATATTAGGCATCACTTTCTTAGGTATCACACACAAAAATAAGATATCATTCTTCAATTTATCGGAACACAATATCAACTTGCTGATATTTTTACAAAATATTTACCCTCTGATAGATTTGAATACATTAAACAGAAGTTGGGAATGATAACAGTAAGGTAATCTTCCATATTAACTTCATGTTGAAATTAATCTTTTTACAGTAAGGAACTCTTTTTCATAGGGGGAGTACATTTGTTTGTTATATTTCTAAAAATTTTCCGTAGTCTAAAAATTTTTTCACAGTCAAATTTTTTTCGTACTTAAAATATCTATAATGAAAATTTTTGTACTTAAAATTTTCGTAAGGAAAATTTTTATTCTTAAAAATTTTCGTAATGAAGATTTTTTTACTAAAAATTTTTATAATGAAGATTTTCGTACTTAAAAATTTTCACAATGAATATTTTTGAACTTAAAAATTTTCGTAATGAATATTTTCATACTTAAAATTTTTGTAATGAATATTTGCATATTTAAATTTTTTTTAATAAAATAATTTTGTACTTAAAAGTTTCATAATGGAGATTTTCGTATCAAAAAATTTCGTAATAAAAAATTTCAGAATCTAAATTTCTTCAAGAATAATTTTCCTCATTACGAATAATCTTCCTAGCAATCCGAAAAGTATGTTTCCTTTCTTAAATTTTAGTAATAATATTTTAATTATTGGTATTTTCATCTATTTTTTAAATTTTTTGTATTCTATTTTCCTTGAATCTGAATGTTTTTATTAAAAACCTCAAAAGATCAGAATCCATCAAAATTCTTCTTCGATATTTTTTTTAAGTTGTCAGATCTAATCAGAAGGTTTTTCAACCGTTGGATTGAGTATGCAAGATAAACTTTCACCTGAAAATCCTATATAAAGAACCCCCAAGGTTTGTCCCACATTGAAACTCAAGTCTTTGCATGCTAAATCTCTAACCCTCCTACATAATCTCATTCCGGATCTTCAAGGTTTCCTCAACTACAAATGTCTGTTGAAGCTTCGTCTCAAAAAGAAATGTCGTTCATAAAGGAAATATCTGAATGGAAGGTTTACAAAGAAAAGTTGGTTCATATGAATTTCTTCACTAAGTATGATTCCATTATCTCTAAGAATATAATGCTGAATGGGTGGGAGAGTTTTCTCATTTTGAAACCGAAAGAACAGGATCTGGTGTATCCGGAGTTGCTGACTGAATTCTAAGATACAGTAACTTTCTTCAAGGAAGAAGGTAGGATAAAGTTTTATTTCAAGTGTTATGGGAAGACATATTCACTTTCCTACACCAAGGCTGCAAGCTTGGTCGGTATTCCTTATGAAGGATAAGTAGAGTTCTGCTCACATAAGTTGCCTTATGTTCAAGGAAGTTTTATTAAAGAAAAATCCATGGCATGTCTTGGTATTTTAGAGGTAAAGACTCCAATGATTATTCACCTGTCTACAAATTTTTGGATTCTTGAATTGTGGCTTCAAGGATTCATCATTCTAAGAAAAGGTGATAAGGATACATTAAAGAAAAGTGACATCTAAATTCTGGATTTCTTGGTAAACTTAAGAAAGATTATCTTGGTTAAGAATATCTTGGTTACGATTGAGAACATAAAGAATAGAAATCTGAAGGCTCATATTATTATGTATCCAGGAATTTTGTCAAAGATGATTGTTCGGTGTTTAGAATCCTTCAAAATTCATTTAAAATCTAAGAAAATAAATTACAAAGTCATGTTGCTAAGTTATTACAGCTTGAGAAGGATGAAGGTTGGTTTTTCAAAAGAATCTGAAGAATTCTATGATTTTCCTAAAGATGAAGTTGAAGCTCTTTCAAAGAAATAGGAGGTGGTTGAAACCTCTAAAAAGGGTGTAAGGAAAAGGAATGTAAAGGAAGTGGAAGAGAAGGAAAAAACTCCAATATCAAAGTAAACTCAATATGAACCACCAAATCCAAAGAAACAAAAAGCCTATCCTGATGAGGTTGTGTCTAAGTGGAGGAAAGACAAGAAAAATCAGAAAAAAGAAGATCTTAAGTTTGGATTGGACCCTGATGAGTAAAAATCTTTGAAGGAAAAGGTAGCTGAAGAGCTTGAGAATCAAGATAAAGAAAATAAGAAGAAGAAAAAGTTTTTTGAGGTAGAGATAGTCCAATCACTTCTAATGGCTGCTGAGAAAGAATCTGAGAATATTTCGGTACCAGAATCATTTTGGATAGAGTCATTACTAGATACTCTAGGAAAGAAGTTTGTGACTCCGAAAAAAGTCCAAGAAAAATAAGTAGAAGAAAAATAAGTAGAAGAAGAAGAAAAAAAGGCAGTGGTGATACTGAATATTTGATAAAGTAAGTAGAGGATTTTCATGAGAAGGAAAGCCATTCTGAAAAATTATTATTTTGAACCTCTCAAGACAAGTCTTCAAACTTGCTACCCCAAGGAAAGATGAGAAATGTGGAGAAAAAGTGAACAAAGTGTCTGAAGAAGAAAGCTCCAACCATGATTTCATTCAGCCAGAGGATGATGAGGCAGGAGCTCAGAAGGAAGAGTTAGATGAAGATAAAATTGTGAAACTATCAAACAGTGAACACGAATCACCCAATCAAGAATAAGTAATTTTGGAAGATAATACGGTAAAACAGGTGGTTTTTGATTCACCTAGAAAAGTAGTGGTGAAGAAGAAATAAGTGGGTGCTTCATCAAAGAGGAAAGCTGCTGACATATAAAAAGAATCCTCATCAAGAAAAATCTCTGATTCGGAATCTTCCTCTCTTGGACATGATTTTGTAGTCCAGTCTTTGATAAATCTTGTTGGAACTATCCCTCTATTTCCAAGCATAGACTCCAGATGCCAAATGCTTCAGTATTCCTTAAATCAGAAATCAGATTTAGTATCCATGGTGATGGATAAGTGCATCAAACTTGAGGCCAATTTCAAAACCTTTTACATAAACTAAGAATCCCACAAAATATATTGCAAGAAAATGACTAGCTAGTCAAATAAAACTATAAAAGACATGATAATTCTTGATGAATTCTAAGAAAGTTTCAAGGATGAATTTGACACCAGAGATGTGAAGATCAAGAATCTTGCAAATAGTTTTTAGGAAAAGCTAACTCTATAACAGAATTCTTGGATGCAGGAAGTGAAAGATCTGAATGCTAAATTATATTCAGTTTCTCAGAGTTGTAAGAGGTAAATAGATATTATAATTGAACTTGAGGAAAAATTTGCTAAGTAAGAAGAGGTTCTAAAGGGTTAGGAAGAATCTCTTAAGGCTTAGGAAGAAAAAATCAAAGCCTTAGAGAATAAAACTGAAGATCAGGATTAGCTTCTCAAACATACAGAGGAGGATCACAAGGAACTCAAGAAGCTAAAAACCATAGTGAAGAAGTTGATGTTGAAGGAGAAGGAAAGATAATATTGTTCAATTCTGATCTTTTGTTGTATTTATTCCTTGTATAAATTTTTCTAATCCTAATGAAATTTTTGGTTACTCGTATTTTGGTTGTTTAATACTAATATTTCAAGTACCATATTTTCTTTTCCATTCCCTTTAATCCTTTTTGAAAATTACAAAGGGGGATAAAGGAATGATAAAAAAGAATACAAAGTAAAAGAAGAAATTTCCCTAAGGGGGGTTCATCTAAGAGGGATTTCTTGTCCAAGATGATTTTTGTATGCAATAAACTACTAAGTCTCAATCTAGAAATCTAGAATATGATCCTTAGTGTTTCCAAATCCTAAGTGAGAGTTAGTTGTATTCATCATTGCCCATGTGTTAAGGGAGATAAGTTTTATTTTCAAATTCCAGAAAAAAAACAATTCTAATTCATTATATTATTTTTCGTAAGGATGTTTGTGGTTTCCAATAATGGGGAGATTACTGAGTCAATAAGGTTTCTTTATGACTTTTCCATTCCTTCATGTTTTGAAAATCCAAAACAATCTATCTTAAGGAAAATTTCTTTTCCCATATGTTTTATCCTTATCATGTTTTCATTGTTCATATAATAATTTCTCTAAACCTAACTCATTTTCTTTATAAGTATAAAATTTTGTTTCGTATCTAAAACCTCATAATCTTATAAATACTTAGACATAGAGCATTATGTTTTTAGGATTCGAATTTAGGTTCCAAATTCTCTTAATTCAGACTATGAACTTTTTGAGTTCAGACTCTGAATTCTCTGAATTCAGACTTCGAACTTTCTGAGTTCAGACACCTAATTCTATGAATTTAGACTCCGAACATTCTGAGTTCAGACTCCAAATTATTTGAATTCATACTCTGAACTTTCTGAGTTCGGACTCCAAACATTCTGAGTTCAGACTCTGAATTCCATGAATTTAGACTCCAAAATTATATAGAATTCAGGTTCTGAATTATTTTGAAGATATAATCCAAATACCTATGTATTATAGACACCGAATGTGATTTTCGTTAGACTCTGATATTTTATTTTTCCTTACACTCCGAAAAATGGATGTGGTTAAGCAACCATAGTTTTGCTTAATCTTGTTATAGATATAAAATGATGTCATTCTTTTTGTTTCTAACCAACCATTGTTTGAGTGAAACATGTACAGGTCCCTCCGAAATTCAAGGAAAAATATGACCGTTGGAGGAGGGATTCGACCGTTGAATATGTGCCTATAAATAGAATCTCATTTGAATGAGCTCAACACTGTAGATCAATCTAAAGATTACATGTTGCTGAAGTGATTTCTAGAGAGAGACTTTATTGCTTTGTGTGTAATGAACATCTTGTTCAGAATTGCTTTGTGCGACTCCGAATGTTTCCGAGTACATTTGAGGGCTTCCGGGGATAGGGAGACAGAGGTGCCGACTAATTTGAAGTTCGAGGGCATGCGGGGATAGCAATATAGACTCTAATATTAATATCGAGGGTTTACCCTGGTGTGGGTAAGACATAATTTCTTGAAAGTATAAATCAAGGGACCTTTATCCAAGGATGCTAGATACCCTTATCTTTGGGTTAAAAGATTTACTAATTGTTACTTGTATTGTTTCATGTTTTCATATTCATTTTGGTTGTTAATTAAAGTATAATTATCTTATACTTTCTTATACTTGTACTCAGATTAATAAGATTCTATACGCTCTAAGGTAGAATATTTATCTTTGTAAACTTTTCTTAAGTTTCATTTCCGGAACCACATTTCCGGAATCAAGCAAGTTTATAGAAATAAGATGTTTTGTGAATTTACCTTGTTTAACTTTGTTAAACATTACCATCTTTAAAAGTTCCTAAGGTATTTTTAAAGTATAAAATTCACCCCTCCCCTCTTGTATATTGAACATCTACATCATCATTTCTATCCTATATGGATATGGTATTTAGAATCTATAATATTATATGGAATCCAATGATATCAATATGCTTAAGTCAGTACCCTTATAATATTTGGTTAAGTATTGGACGCATCTTATGTATGAGTTTATACTTCTTAAGTACTGAACTAAGAATCTTATGTATCGAAAATTTAGTAAATCATTTCATCATATGTATTTTATTATAAGTATAGTATCTTATTAGATATCAAAATTTTAGTGAAGTTTTAATTCTTACATATTTTTAAAAAAATTAAATCTACTGAAGTACTACTTCTTACATATCACTTCTTATGCATGTACACTAAATCTAGAAACAATTTTTGTCTAATAACCTGAGATTTTGGATCCTTTAAAATAAATACTATGTTCCATAACCCGTGCCACACTATACACCAAATATAAAAAACATAATATATTAAGAATAAATTATCAATGAATCTATAATAAACACTAATATGGTAAACCATTGATAGTTATTTCCTTAGAAGGTAAACAATTCAAATGAGTTAATATCGAAAAGGTTATTTTTAATAAAAGTCATGTTATTTTTATTATATAATTTCTTTTAAAAATATATATTTATAAAACATAGAATTTAAATTTAATAAAGTAAAATAAATTTTTGAATTACCCAAAATAAAATTAGTTTGGGATGAATATTTTGATATTTTTCAAAAATAATCGATTTTCAGGTGAATAGTGAAAATTCCAATTAACGTGATCACTTTTATGAAATTATTTTATTAAATGAGTACATTTAATGTTTTTGAAAACTTTTTCCTATAAAATTATATATTATAATTTAGAATAATCATTTAAAAATGCTATTTTGAATCTTTAAACTCATGTTTAGCATTTAAAAAATTTCTATAGTGTTTAAATAAAAAATAATTTTGGACTATTGTTCCTAATTAATTATAACATAATGAAATGAGGTTTTTTATTCTTAAATAAATAAAATTTTAATGATAAAAATTTATTTAAATTCATTATCATCAATGGAATTTATAATCCTATTGTGATCGTAAATATTTTTCTTAAAATAAACTTTTTTAAAAAATGGGTTTTTACGCATTATGCACTCTAACATAAAGATTAATTTCCATAAAATATAAAATAAATTTGATTAAATAATTCTTATAATTGAGATAATAATTTTTATATTATTTCTAATTTCTAATTTTATTTTTTGGTATAAAATTTAGATTATTTGGATTAATGTTAATCACCACAATAATGATGAAAATATTATTTTAAAATTGTTGTTTTATTAATATCAAGGAAATTATATCAACTAAATTAAATTGAAAAACATTAAATAATGGATATAATATTATTTATAAAAACATAAATAAATATATTAACTATTTCACCCTGGTTTTTATTTTCTTCTTTTAAATCAGTTTAACTTTTTATTATTCTTTTCCCCCTCGAGTTTCGGGTGTTCCAGATTTAAATTTTTATTTTTGGGGTATTTTCCATTTTTCATGATTTAGGTTCATGGTTAAGGGGAAATTGTGCAACATCTTGAGACTAATCTCATTTTCAGTTCAATTTGAACATGCATAGTTTGACTTTCATGGGTTGTATACGGTTTGATCCAAACTGTTTGGGTCCTTGGGTGTCTCTAGTTGAGGGTGTACGGCTAAAGTAGAGTTAGGAAAACTATAAAGAAGGCAGGCACATGGTTTTACAATTTTGGATAGAACCATGTCCCATGATTGGTGAGTGATTTATCAAACCATGTGGTCAAACATTGTGGGTTCCCATTGTGTCCAATAAGGGGCACACAGTTGGTGCATGGTTTGGGAAATCATGCAGCATATCCGTGCATAATGCTGAGGTATATTAAAAATGTGAAAGTACCATTCTAAACTCTCATATATTTTACCCGAAACACCCCCTATCTCCCTATATTGGATTTTTAAAACTAGTAGGATTTCATAACTCCTTCTATAATTCTTTCCTCATCTTACAAGAGTGGATCTAAGGTATTTCTTCGTGTTTTGGGGGTAAATCTTCAAGGTAATCTTCTCCTTTATTCTCCCTCTTTCTCTTTATTCCATTTTCCCTTGATTCCTTCTTCTTAGTTGATATTTTTTATCTAGTTTTCATGTTTCTTTTAGTTTAAATTTGGATTTTTTTGTTAAGGTTTCTATTGGATGTTCTTAATTCATAAAACCCTCATGAATTTCTTTCAGGTTGTTGTTGTTGAAGTGCTTGGGGTTTGAGGTAAGTTTCCATTTTCACTTGTCCATTAAATTTAAAAAAATTATTGATTTATTTCTTTTCACAACTTCCCTAGATGTTAATTAGTGATTTGTGATTTTATTTAAATTGATTAACATTAAATGAGTTGATTTACTTCTAGTTTTTAAGTATATGGAATTGTTTTGTTAGCTATTTCACATCAAGTTTTTGATAAAATTAAAGGTTAGATTTTGTAAACTATTTGTGATTTATAAGGCATGGTTTTGGATTGATAAATGTATTTGGATTATAAAATCATGGTTTCGGTCTCATAAATGTATTTCTAAGTGGTTTTGGATTTTTAAATGATGGGTTGGATTTCCCTAGAAATGGTGGTTTGTTAAAGAGTACTTGAGATCCATTTGTAACTTTTGTAAAATTTATTCTTATGGAAAATCTATTTGAATAATATCCTTGAATTTGTTGTGTTTAATGGTATGGGAGTTCATTGGGGTGATCTCCCGTGTGATAAAATGGTTGAAAGTCAAGGGATTGTTCCTTGGGGTAATTCAAGGTTATTATTTTGTGTAATTCTTATGCGTGTAATGCATGGATATGTGGTTTGTTACTTTTTTAGTTTTGATTCTAACCCACTTTAGTCATTACAAGGGAAATTGTAACATATTGAGGATTATTCAGGGAAAATTTCTTCACAATATTAGGATTGCGCTCTGGCTAGTGTCCCTTATAGACCTTCTTCTGCTTTGGGATTATGACCTTCAGTTAGGCCAGGTAGGGTAAGACTAAGAATGTTGGTGAAATTTATGTCATTGGGTGAGGCATTCCAATGGGATGAGTCATATGTATATTATGATCCAGATTATCTGTTGATATATTAGGTTCTCATATGTACTTTGGAACTTAGTTTTCTATAGCAGATGATTGAGATACTTTTTTTGGTTGTTTACACATACATTCTATATTCCATTTCCCTGGTAATGTGATCATTGTTTCTACTCTCTTTATGGTGTACTCCTGGGTTAAATGTGATGTGTTGGTTTTGAAAATGTTAAGTGTGTTCAAGTCACTATATAATTATTTTCTAGTACATATACTTGAACAAGTATAAAATTTTTGTATGCTAGATCTTCTCGAGATGTTGTGTGTAAACATAGTCATGAGGTTCCTTAAAATTGTTTGCATAAGCTAGGTGAAACACTGGTTCATAGTGATCTTCGCTCCAGACCAAGAGATGCTTATGTGTATCGTGTTATCTAAAATGATTCAAAAAAATTCATTATTTGTAAAGTAGTTTATGTGTGATAAGAATAGGTCATCTACACATGGGATTCTTCACCTTCTTCATAAAAATAGGAGATGTGCAGATCCTTCATGAACCAGAGAGTTCGCAAAACTCTTTCTGTCATAAAACACAACTCTTGAATGTGAGAAAAATGAACACAATAAAATCATCTCTGCCTATGGTATTTATAGGCATTATGGAATAACTTCGAACCTTCTAGAAATAAAATGATCATTCAAAAACTGCATGTTTTGAGGCTTCGTTAAACACCATATTAAAATTTTAATCCTCTACACACTGATAAAAATATGGTTTTTTCATCCTAAAATTATGAAAACAATGTTTCATAAAATATTTTGACCATATTCAGATTTTCGAGATCCTCAAATAAAGCTTGAAAGATTGAGTTCAATATTTGATCAATGTCACTTCATGGAGGTCTCGATGCACAGAACTCTCCAATGTCTTAAGGTAGAAGATAACTAAAAAAGGAATGAATGGCCTAGATGTTTCAACAAATTATATCACATGGCTGTAGTTCTTTTTGAGTTTTTTAAAATGGATGAATCATATTTACGACCAGGATTATGTGTTTGAGCGATCGAATGGTTTCGGTTTAACAAGTGTGATCCCACATCGAAATGTGCTAATATTTTCCGCTTCCTTATAATATAAACTCTGACATCCACCATTCAATAAATTCTCTCTTCCTTCTCTGGTACCACCCCGTACCAGTTCTCTATGGGCGTTCTCTTGTGCACACCTCTACCACTATGTTGCCATGCATGGTGGCTACCCCACCACTCTTGTGCCTTATGTAGGCGCACCCATGTGATATTGCACGACCTCAACCTCATGTTGGCCGATTGGGTTGAGATCAACCTCCCACACAGTGGTATGTACTGCTCCCCTAGCTGGCTGGCTAGGTTATGGATTATTATTTTAATAAACTTCCTAAAAAAATAAATCCAAATTCCAAATAGAGATCACATCAAATCAACTCAAATACTCCAACCCCTCATACAAAATAAACAACATTTTGCATGGAACTTACCAATCTTTATTGTAAACAAAGTTTCAAACTCAAATCACTAATGAAACCTATTTTGAGAAATGAAAACCATCTCTACAATCATCAAATATAGAATTCAATGAATTTTTCATCTTCTTAATTAATTCACAACAATTACAACTTCACAAAATCATTTGACCACTCCAATGCTCACATGTTATATGACTATTGATAGGTGTTTTGAGTTAGGAAATATATTCTATGATTACTTAATGATCTTTTTAAAACATTATGTTAATCTACCATGTTTTATGATTATCATCAAAGGTATTTTGATCATTTATTATGATATTTATGTCTCCCTCGTGTTTTCCCTCATATTATGATTTTTTTCCTTACTGAGCATTTAAGATCACCCCTTTATTATGTTTCCAATCCCCATGTTATTAATATAATTACATCATGTGATATTTCTATGAAAGATTATAGAGGATAAAAATTATAAAAAAATGTAGCAAGTGTTACAAAATAAGATATTTATATAGCTAATCTACAAGAAACTAGGCCTTTCAATCCAAATATTATGCGACTATTGTGAGGTGTATTATTAGAATAAAGGAATTAAGGTATTATTTATTTTAAGTTTATTAAGGTTCACTAAATTTGGTATCAAATGAGGGTTTATTTATTTTTTAGATTATTTTAGATATTTTTTAAGACTAATTAAGTTACCTTTGGTTATAGGGTTAGAGAACCTTAGTAAAAAACCTAGAGTTGAGTCGATATATAGGATGATATCTCGAAATATTGTTAAATTTTTTAGTATATGGTTTTCCAAGAAATAAAACCATATATAAATAATACAATTGGACATATATTTTGAATAGATTCATCTTGGGGTAATAACCCTGAAAGGAATTGGTCAAGTATATCCTGATCATTATTCTAGTGAATGGGCCCTTACTGTGTACCTAGTTTAACACTCACAGGGGATATGATTTGGTAGATATGAAGGATTTAGTCTATAGTTTCTTTAAGGGATTAGGTTGAGAAGCATAATGTAACAACTAGTCCCCACAGGTGCCTCGGTTTACCTATAGACACATTTTTTCCCATTACTAGGGAACACCTATGTGCCCAAATAGTAGATTTGACTAAGGACTTTCCCCATAATCTAACAAATATTCTTTCAAGTGTTATTTTTCCTCACTCACACACACCCTATGAAATTTATCATAAGGTCACCCATCCTAAAACCTAATATATGACAAACCTCTTTAACTATGAAGTTCTATTCATGTATGCTCTTAAAAAAAAGGTACACCTTGGTGACATGGGTGGTCACATTTAGTATTTTAACCCTTGAAATTTATGGGGTGTTAAATTCACACCCTTTATAGCACAACATCCTCATTGAAAACCCTACATATAAACCCAGGATATTCCATCGTACTTCCATTCGGGTTCCTCCGCCAATAAAAATGTAACAACTAGGCCTTGTAGACACCCCAGTTTCCCTATAAACGCATGTTATCCCATCCCTGGTCCCACCAATGTTCCCAAATGGGTCATTAGACTAAATAATATCCCAAAAATCTAATAAATGTTCATTATAGTGTAATTTTTCCTCACTTTCACACACCATGGGATGAATCCTAGGAGGTCACCAATCTTAATCACTAATCCAATCCAAACTACTTTAACTATAGAGTTCTAATCAAGTAGGCTCCTAAAAATAAACTTGTACCTTTACATGGGTATTGAAACTTAGTCTTTTAACCCTTGAACTTTATAGAGTGTTACACATAAGATATCCCAACTTAAAGTAACATAGATCAAACTAATATTAATATAGGTTAAACTAAATAACTATAGGCCAATGTGATAATGTAAATGAACAAGATGTTTTAATGTTGAATTTATTTAATGATTGTGATAATTTTTTATGTATTGTTAAACAATAATTAACTCACATCAACCCTTTTTGTTTTATTAATGGCTGAAACTAGAAGGATAGTTGTTTGTTAAGGACAATGTGATTGTATCCTCAATGAAAAAACCATCATAATTATATCTAGAATGACAAACCTTGTGATTATGCCAACCTAGATATCACATAATATGATTAAAAATGTGATAATAGTCAAATTTCCAAGAAGAATAAAGAATAGAAAGATAAATTATCATGAAATATCATGTGATTAAGATCATGTAGGAAAAAACGTTCAGTTTCTTTGATGAAAATATTTTTTGAAGGAACACTAAATTAATTACCTTAAGGGGACTAGAAGATGGTTTTCTTATGGAAGGGTGGTCATTGAGCACCAAAATTTCATAGGAAAATGAAGAGGTTGGCTATAATAATGGGAGTGTAAAACATGAATCCAAAGGTACCACTAATGGTCTGATTCCTTAAGTGTGGAAAACTTTCAGGTTACCAAATTCAATGTCATAAATATAAGGAGGGTAGAAATGATTGGTGAGAATAGCCACCATAATTGAGGGGAAAATGTGGATATGGTTCAATGAATTCTGGTAAGGTGTACTGTAACAACTAAATACTCCTCTTTATAATTGTAGATATGTTATCTTTTTTATAGCCACTCTATGTTTTCTAATTTATTCTCTAACTATACAACCCTAAAGATTGTTTATCAAATAAAATATCTAGTTTCATGATGGTTGCTTTTTGAAATCTATGTTTATGGGAATATAAATATTAGTATGGGTTATTTATACAGATTTGATGTAATGGGTTAACTATTTAAACAGAGAATCCCTATTCATGGATCATGGTTAGACTACCCAAAACATCCTTGTTATTATAAAAATAGATGGGGTAGAGATAATACTATAATCTGTCATGGAGAGATATTAACGTTACTACAAAAACATATGATAGCAACATATTATCTTTGTTTTCATCCATCAATAAACCACCACTATGTGTAGGCCCTGATTTTTCTTTATATTTCTAAAGCACCATGTCAATGGTGGCTATATATTAAAACCCATTACCACCACTAGTAGTGAAATATGACATGATGTATTGGTGAAAATGGTGGAGTCTGCCTAGATATTTTAGTGTTGGGGGAAATTTGAAAATCAGGTTTGATTCCCTTGAGCATGTGAGCCCATAAATCATGTGTGAGAAGTATTTTGGGTCATGGAAAGCCCTATTAGGACTCATGAAATTCCTCCTGGATTAGATTTAGTGAGGTATCCATCCCCTACAAAACTTTTTTCAAGAGGGTTTTATGGAGCGATCGGTGCTAGGACTAGTCCAACATGTGGGTGAAGAGATCGGTGGTTATATTTTGATGTTAGAAACATAGTTGAGAGATAAAATGGAGATGGTACAAGTTGATACATTAGAGACATCCACTCAAAAAAGAGTTATTATGGGTCTAAATATGGATCTCAATGAAACTAAAAATGAGGAGGAGAATTCATCATCGACATAATCATTCAACCACAAATTTTTATCACACCGCCAAGTAGATGAACCATGGGAGATAATATATAGGTCCATAAGGAGTAACTTTTATAAAATAGGGGATCACATTTCTTTCCTTAAAAATATTATGTTAATTTTTCACTACAGGTCTGAACTATGAACTCATATAAAATTGAAAATAGGTCTTAACACCAAAACATGAAAGGTATTTAAATCAAATGGCAAGGAAGAAACACAATATTAGGATTTTTCTTATAATATGTAAATAGACATAATTGGTACCTCACTATAAAATTGAATATAAATTCATATTAACAAATACCCTTAGATAACTTTTTTTGTAATTAATATTTAAATTATGAATAAGTAATTTATTTAAGAGGGTACAATGTAATTACTGAAGATATTTTATCCTTTAAAATATATACTATCTTATAAAACTTGTGAAAAACACTATACCAATTGTAAAAAAAAAGTACAACATATTGATAATACATCATTAATGAAGCCATAATAAATACTAATATGATAATTATTAATATTTATTACCTTTATAAGGTAAACAGTTAATATGAGTTAATATTGAAAGGTTTATTTTTAATAAAATTTGTTTTCTTTATGTTATATATTTTCCATTAAAAAATATATTTCAAAATTTAAGAATTTACATTTGATAAATTAAAATTCATTTTCTAATTCCCCAAAACAAAATTAGCATAGGATGAATTTTTTATATTTTTCTAAAAGAATTGATTCATGGGTGGGTAGTGAAGATATTGATTGAAGTCATCACTTTTAAGAAATTATTTTATTATATGAATACATTTAAAGTTTTTTAAACATTTTTACTAGAAAAATATATATTATGAGGTATAATAAAGTGTTTTTAAATACTATTTTGAAATTATAAACTCATACTCAACATTTTGAAAATTTATATAGTGTTTTAATGAAAATTGTTTTTCAACTCTATTGTCTAAATAATTATAACATGATGAAATGAATTTATTGATATATTTTATGTTCAAATTAATACTCCCATAATGATTATAATTATTTTAAATTCATTGGAATCAAGGATATTGATAATTCTATCCTAATACTAAATCTTTTTGTTTAAAAATAAACTTTTTCAAAATAATGGGTTTTTATGAGTTGCATGCACTAACATTAAGATTAATTTCCATAAAAATAAAAATTTAATTTGATAAAATGATTATTATAATTGATATAATAATTTTAATAATATTTAATATGTACAATTTCATTTGTAGTTATCAAATTTAGATTATTGGCATTAAATTTATTCACCATGATAATGATGAAACTATTATTTCAAAAATTATTATTTTATTAACTCAAGGAATTTATATGGAATAAATTAAATTGAAAAAAATTAAATAATTGGTCTGATATGATCTGAAAACACATAAATCAATATATTAACACTGATTTAATTGTAAATCAATAATAAATAATATTAAGAATTCATAATGGTCAAATGTCATTCTTCTATTAAAACTATTCTTCTACACATTATTTGTTTCATTTAAAAGTTAATTTTATAATATATATAAAGTGATATAGATTAAACATGTGTTAAATTTAGTATTATAACACGTGAATTTGGTTATAAATTTTATCTTTTCTTTTTTTAATTAGTTAATTACTAAAGTAAAAAATAGTTACTAAGGTAAAAACTAAAAAGTAAAAGGTTATAAACATTAGTGAAAGTCCTTAAACTACATAATATTATATCCAAATGAATGGTGGGGATGAGCCTAAAATGAAATCCCTTTACCACTTCTCTTTTTAAAACTTTTGTAACCCTTGACCTTTGAATAGTAAACTGGTATAATTTAAATATAATGTGTGTTTCCAAACGTTCCATTTTACCTCTTATAAAAGGGGGTCACATATACCCTTTCAAACACACATATCTCCACAGAATTACTCCTTGAAACTATAAAATTTTAATCTAATTATAATCCCATCCCATAATCAAAATATCATATTTACTCATAGTTATCCTAATCCCTTAAATTTAAAGTGTACTTCCAAGGAAAAATAAAGTCTCCAACATAAGCATTGTTACCTTCTAATTTTTTTCTTCTTAATATTACGCGTAAAAATATCTTATCACCATAAAAATATGATGAATTAAGAATCATAATAATTCATATATTTTTTCAAATTAATGGTATAAACCTTAGCTATTATTTTCTATCCACTTAGGAAAAAAATAACATTGTTAGTTCATTAAGCAGATTATCGCCTCCACGAAGCGATGTCATTTGTTTTTCATTACCTCCCTTCATGGGTGATATTAGTAGTGGTGAATATGAAAAAATATTATATATAACATGTAATTATTATTATTAAATTTTCATTTAATAACTACCTTCACCCCCTCTCACGTGTTGTGAAATGGAACGCTAATCGTTCATTCGTGCGGATTACCGCCTCCACGATGAAACATTTTTCATTTTTCAATTGGATTTTCATAAATTATCTAAAATAATAAAATATGGTTAAAAATAAAAATACTATAAAAATAATATCATTATTATTATATTATAATAATATTATGTCAAAAGAAACACCCCATTAAAAATACTCACCAATTGAGTTAAAGCATGTTCAAGTTTGGGTCGGTTTAACCACCTACATGAACCATGATTTAAAATACAATTATGGATGGAGAAGGGAACATGAAAAAATAATATTATTATAATATATTAATTAAATCATGATTATTATATTGTTTTTTAAAAATTATGTTAATTTTTTAACTTATTAATAAAGTAACCTTTTTATTCCCTAAAATTACCAAAAAAAAGTCATTATCAATTTGTTTTTCACATAATGTAACGATGACGTATATAAGGTGAAATAAGAACATTTTAAATCAATATATGTTATATATTACATAATATTAAATGATATATAAATATTTAAATAGATATAAAATTATGGGTAATGATATCAAAATTATTTAACCTGTGCAAAATAGTTAAAGTTATTAACTCTCGATGAACATAATATACTATAACAAATTAATTTAATCAAGATAAAGAATTGTAATAGGAAGTATAAAAGGGTAATATTTGTGATAAAGGTTTTTAAATAGGTTATTAAGTTATATATTCTTGTTTTACATGAGGTTATAGTGTCATCAACTAAGTAAGGAAGAAAGGTAAGCGTTTTTGTCTCAAGTTCACCTTCATTGAGGAATAATTTCATATTTTGCACCTATTTATTTTTCTGATGTGATATATATACTACCCAAATGAAATAATTAATCATAAATCGACCTTGGTAATGATATATAAATATTTATTTCACATTTTCTCTAATATTTTTTTTCAATCCATTCACTTCTCATGTTATAAGGGTTTCTTTGTCTCAAATTTTAATCCCTTGATAAATGCTTACTCTAAACACCATGTTTCCATTTAAATGGTGTAAATACTACCATATTTTAATTTTTTAAAATTAATATATTATAATTTATGATAATAAATTTTTTTTCAGATTTTTGACAACTCCTAGGGTTTTGATTCAAAATCTAAAAAGGTTGTAATGGTTTTATCGACTTCATTTCTGATTCATTAGGTCGTATCCCTTCATACAAGAATAATATTTTAAATATTTCATAGATCATTCCCTTTATCCAATTTTATTTGGTATTTAATTTTTTTATACGGGCAAATTAATCCTCATTATTAATATTTTAATATTTGATAAAAAAATTCCAAAATAAAAGTGTATCATTGGAAATAATAACTCCCATTATTACCAATGGATCATTTCTTCCATGTCTATATTTACATTACCACCAATGTTCTACTATATTTTTGGAAATATAATATGGTTTATTTTATATTATTCACATAATTATTTACCCATTTTTAAATGTAAAATGTAATACTCTTTTAAAAATTTGGGTTTTTGAAAAGGTTATTTTGAAATGTTCAAAAGGTTTTTCAATCCTTTAAAAATAAGATTTTTTATCATGCACACCAAATTTTATTTTGACAAAAATTATTTATTTTTTAAGGTTCCATTATTAATGATTGTTTTTTTAAAAGTAACATTTTTAAATGTATTTTCAAAACCCTTTTTTTAAAACTTTATGTCTTTTCAAGTCTTTATTATTAATGATTTGTTTAAAAGTAAAAGTTTTCAAAGTATGTTCACTTATATTGTTAATCCAATGTTTATCTATCATGAAGAGATTTTTTATCATCCTTTAAATGTTATTATATTATTATTACTTTTTAATTACGATATTTTTATATCATTTGATTTCTTAAATTCATGATATATGACAAGTTTATGAAAATCATTCTTTTTCCATGAGTTGTTGATATGATGATGATTGGTTTTAAGTGGCACACATATGAATGGATAATGATGGGTGTGGTCCCATATCACCCTCCAATATATTATTTTAATCCTATATCTCATGATATAGTTAGGTGTGGACATGATTTTTTTCACATAGGTTTTTGCATATGGGTTTTATAACATTTTCAGGCATGGGCATAATGAGTTTGTTTTTATAAGCATTGGTATAATGATTTTTCTCAAATAGGTTTTTCTATTCTTATGGTTGTGCCATGATTTCATGAATTTTTTCAATTTATTCCACATTTCTAAGTTTTTCATCATTTTATGATAAATCTTCAAGAAGAATTTCATTTCTATGAAATACCATGTTTTTAAGATTATGAATTATTTTTGAAGTATTTAAAACTTTTATATCATTATCACATGTGATATTACTATTGATAGGTGTTTTGATCTAGGTCATATCTTATATTATTCCTTGATACTAGTATTAGGGTCTTATGTTACTCTACCATGTTTTATGATTATTATGTAAATGTCTTTTGATCATTTTTTATGATATGTATGCTTGTTTCATATTTTCCTTCATGTTATGATATGTTTTCCCTTAATGAGTGTTTAAGTTCACGCCTTTCTTATGTTTCTAATACTCGGGTTATAATAATGGTTAAGTCATATGAGAAATATATAAAAGGTTCAAGAGGAATAAAATTATGGAAAAATATAGTAAGTGTTATAAAATAAGATGTTTGTGTAGCTAATCTCCAAAACACAAAAACTTTCAATCCTTGGATTATGTGACTTTTGTGAGATGTATATTTTAAATCATGGTCTTAATGTACAATTTATATTAACTTTAGAATGGATTATATAGTTGATATTATAGGAAGTTTTAGTTATTTTGGAGATTATTTTAGATATTTTTTACATATTAGTTTAGTTACCTTTGGTGTTGAGGTTAGAGAAACTTGTTAAAAACCCTAGAGTTGAGTCTAATTGTAGGATGATATAATAAAATATTGGTAAAATATTAAGTAAATTTTTTTCTATCAATAAATCCCTATATTGATGCTACAAGTGGGTCTGGATTTAGAATAGATTAATCTAGGGGTAATAACCCTGATAAGAGTTATTCGAGTGTATATAGGTCATCATTCTAGTTCATGGTGAATGGGTCCTTACTAAACACCTGGTTTGACACTCCTGGGAGATATACTTCAGTTTATCATATGCTCTTTATGAATTTATATTAAAGATTGATTTAATATTTATTTTAAGGGATTATATTAAGAATCATAATGTAATAATTGGGATTTTCTAGAACCCCAATTTTCCGAAAGACACATTTACCCCCTCCCTAGGGCCCACCCACATGCCTGAAAAGGTTCATCTAACTATGGATCATCCCCATAAGAAAACACAAGTTTTTTCAGGGTTCTTTTTCTTCACTCGCACACACCCTGGGAACATCCTAGGAGGTCACTCATCCAAATCACTACTCTAGGTAAAACTTCTTTAACTTTGGATTTATAATATGGTAGTCTACTAAAAAAGGGTGTACCTTAGTGACATGGGTAGTAATATTTAGTCTTTTAACCCCTAAACTTTATGGGGAGTTACACATAAGATAACTCAACTTAATGTAACAAATGACAAACTAATATTGATATAAGTTAAAAAAGGAACTTTAGGATAACCTAGAAATTTAAAATAATAAGTTTTCTTAATTTTGAATTCATTTTGTGATTATAATAATTTTTCTCATATTATTATTTTTTTATCACTCATTCAACCATTTTGGTTTTAGTAATGGATATAACTAGAAGAAACTATAAGTATGAATTAAAATGAAATTGTTTCATCAATGAAAATCCTATAGAAATAAAACATGGAATGAGAAACCTTATGATTAAGAAAAACTATCTATCATGGAATATGATTAATAATATGAATATGGTTGAAGTCCCAAACACACCAAATAAAATAAAGATAGAGTCTCATAAAAGATCAAGTGATGAAGATGATGAAGTAAAAAAAATTGTATTTCTTTTATGACAAAAATAAATGAAGAAGAACTAATGGAATTTCCATAAGGGGGTAGTTTATTCATTGATTGTGTAAGAGTGTCCCACTGATCATTAAAATGATATATAAAAATAAAGAGTTTGTTTAGCACAATAGAGTAGAAAATATGAATCCAAAGGAACCACTAATATTCAGATTCCTTAAGTGTGTAAATCTTAGACATTACCCAAGTCAATTTCATAAATCTAATGATAATAAGAATGATTTTCATAAACAACCACCACAACTAAGAGAATAAGGTGGAGCATTTTTAGTGGCTTTGGATGAGGTGGGTTGAGATAACTAAATCCTTCACTTTAGAATTATGGATATGGTATTTTTATTATAGTTGCCTTATGTTTCCTAGTTTTTTCTCTAAGTATAACATACTAATGTTTTTTTATCAAATAAAATATACAGTTTCATGATGGTTGACTTTTGAAATCTAATTTTATGAGAATTTAAATATTAGTATGGGTTCTTTAGATGGATTTGATAGAATTAATTATATAATTCTACAAAGACTACATATTCACGGATCTTGGTTGGATTACCCAAAATATCCTCCTTATTATAAAAATGGATATGGTAGTAACAATAACACGAATCCACCAAGGTGATATATTAACATTACTACAATAGTGGATGACAACAACATATTATATTCATCATAATCCGTTAATGAACCACCATTATTTGTAGTCCCTGATGTTTCTAGAGAAGTCAAAAGAATCATTCCAATGGTGGATTTAGAACACAAACTGATACTTACACTGGTAGTGAAAAAGGAAATGGTGGATAAGTGATAAAGTTGTAGGAAACCTAGTTAATTAAGAGGTAGGATCTATTCAAGAATTAGGTTCGATGCCCCATAAAATTTGAACCCATAAGACATGTATAGGGAGTAGATTGGGTCTTGGGAATCTTTATTTTTACACATGATATGTCACCTAGAGTGGATGGTTTGAGGCATAACCTCTCCCCACCCCAACACACACACACCAATCATTGACCAAGAGGATTTTATAGAGTGAGAAGTGCCAGGACTAGTGCAACAAGCACATGATAGGATGGGTGGTTATCTATTGAAGCTAGAAACATGAAAAAGAGATAATATAGATAGGGTTCATGTTGATTCATTAGATATGGAAACTCCAGAAAGTTCTAGGAGGGGTCTGAATGTGAATCTAAATTGGCCTTATAAGGGGGATGAGAATTCATCTTCGACTTCATCTTTTGACCATAAATTTTAATCGACACCACTAAGTTGAGGAACTATGAGAGACAGAAGATATGTGTTTAACTGGTGTATATATTATAAAATATGATATCACATTTTATTACTTAAATAAATTTATGATAGTTTTTCACTATAGGTATGAACTATGAACTCATGGAAAATTAAAATATGACTTAACACTAAACCATGAAAGGTATTCAACTCAAATGGTTAGAAAGAAACACAATATTGATATTGTGCTTATTATAAGTAAATATACATCATTGATGCCTCACTAGAAAATTATATCTCTATTTATCATAACAAATACCCTTAACTAATTTTTTTATTAAATAATAATTAAATTATAAGGATGCAATTTATTTAAGGGGTATAATGTAATGACCTGGGATCTTTGATCCTTTAAAAGGATATATTTACAAAATTAAGAATTTAAATATGATAAAGTAAAATTAATTTTTGAATTCCTCGCAACAAAATTATCTTACACAACAACAAAATCATCCCTTAGCGGCGGTTTAAACCGCCGCTAAATGGGTTGGCGGCGGTTTTTGTAAACAGCCGCTAAACTTGGCGTCGGCAATATTTTAGCGGCGGTTTTTTCTATTTCGCGGCGGTTTAAAATATGTGTCATAGATTCCTCATTTCCCGGCGGTTTCTCTCCATTTAGCGGCGGTTTTATGGGTATGCCATACCTTTTTATTCGCGGCGGTTTTAACCGCCGCAAAATTATGCCGTTTGATGCGCCTATTTTGCGGTGGTAAAAACCGCCGCTAAATATAAACGTAATATATCTAGCGGCGGTTTTAACCACCGCTAAATTCTGTCCAGCAAGGCATTTAGCGGCGGTTAAAACCGCCGCTAAATGCTGAACTGGAAAAAAAAAATTAGTTGTACTACACCACTGCCCTGAAAAATAAATCAAACCAGAATATAGATAAATGATCACATCGTCATCCCTTTAAGCATCCAACCGATCATTCTCCCCACCATAGGTTTTAACATTAACAGAAAATTATGAACCATAGTATTCTCCACCATTGTAATTTCCTATAAAGAATATCCAAAGATTTCCAATGATAATATTGGAATTTTTCCTCTAATTGGGAAATCCTAAATACTTCTGAGCCCATAATAGGGACCTTACTATAAAGAAACAGTCAAATGCCAATCAGCCTAACTGAAACTAGTCATGCAATATTTCTCAGAAGAAATTTTCGACCCTTTCATGACACCCACATTAGCCTAGTGACATGATTTAAATGGATACTTTCACCTATATACATCTAAGAAGAAGTATAATAATTCAATCCACTTTCAGCTAACCATTCCCAAGATACTCATCTTAGATGAATCACATATCACAACCTGAACCACAATTCCTTCCTCTATGAAATCCCGTGTTTACCACAAGCACATTCACATAATCCCATACCTGACTTTCAATGAAATTTCTTAGTCATTCCATCACCTAACCATTTAATACATTGTTCCCCAGCATGAACAAGGGTGGAACCCAGATCCATCCCACTATAATCATTACCCTTTAAACATCACCTTTGAGTCCGACGATAAGTTTGGGATAAAATAAGATCATTAACTATGTGCCATAAATGTTACATATACAAACCAACCGTTATCATACTTGTTCAACACATCAATAATACTACTACTCATCATCTGATACTGCATCGTCACCCTCTCCAACTTCATCTCCACCACCTGCTGCCACCTGTAAGAACATTATATTGAAAATTAAATATTATTTCATATTTATAATAAAACTTAAAACCAATAAAAGTTTGAAAACTAAATGATTTTGATTTTTTTGTGATTTACCTGCTCACCACTACCCGATGCACTACCACCGGGGGAATATCTACTCATATACTGACGTATTTCAAGCAACTCTTTCTGCAAACCAGATATCTGATCCCCCTGACCAAGATATCTGTGAAAAAAAAATATTATGCATTTATTTAAATTCCAAAAATTGTTTACTTAACTGGAAACATATAAATAAAATACCTCTCAATTGGATACATCCATCGATAATGAACGGGGCCTCCTAATTTAGCTTTGTCAACCAAATGCACAGTTAAATGCATCATGATAGTAAAAAATGATGGAGGAAAGATCATCTCCATTGCACAAAGGGTCAATACAAACCTCTCCTGTAGGTTGTCAAGCTGAAATGGATGTAGAGCTTTCTCACATAATTGCCTGAAAAATGTGCAGAATTGGAGTACAATAGCAGTAACTTTTTCAGGTAATAATGTACGCAATGCCAATGGTAGTAACTGTTGTAACAAAATATGTGAATCGTGACTTTTCAATCCATATAACTTACGATTCTTCAAGTCAACACACCTCGAGATGTTACTCAAATACCCATCAGATACCTTAATATTCTTTAAAATTTGAAGGAACGTATCTTTATCCCTATTTTTCATTGAAAAAATGGTCGGAGCATACTTTTCATTCTCATCTGGCCAGAGATCACGTTTTATGTCCATTACTTGTAAGTCTTTGCGAGCATTGAGATGATCCTTCAACTTTCCATGCTCATTAAGTAATGTGAAAATCAAATTATCACATACATTATTCTCAATATGCATCACATCAAGATTGTGGCACAAAGAATTAAATTCCCAATACGGAAGTTTGAAAAATATACTTTTTTTCTTCCATTGTTGCGTTCTGATTTCACTTGACGATGCACTTCGCACTCGTTTTCCGCTATCATTTAATTGTTGAACCTTCCCAAATTCTGTTTTAACATTTTCAAGCTGTGTCAATATTTCAGAACCGGTTAACAACTTTGGAGGTGGTCTACGATCAATGGAACCATTAAATTTTGATTTGTTCAGCCGAAATCTATGAGATGCATCAAGAAATCTTCGACGGCACAAGAAGCACCATTTTCTACTATGAGGTAGCCGTTTGGGCTCGAAATCAAAGTTACAAACGGGACAAGCCAAACCCGTATAATTGTTCCAACCAGATAAATTCCCAAGCCCAGGGAAGTCACTAATAGTCCACATTAAAGCAGCATGCATTTTGAACATTGTTTTAGAAGAAACATCAAATGTCTCAACACCGTTGCTCCATAACTCCTGCAATTCTTCAATCAAAGGCTGAAGGTATACATCAATATCATTTCTAGGCATTTTTTTTCTAGGAATAATCATTGAAATGATAAAAGATGTTTGTTACATACACATCCACGGAGGCAGATTATATGGGATCAAAACAACTGGCCAAATGCTATAACTCGTACTCAAAGTCCCAAATGGGTTGAATCCATCGGCAGCCAATCCCAATCGAACATTCCTAGGATCAGCTGAGAAATATGGATGTAATGAATCAAATGTCTTCCACGATTGGGAATCTTGTGGATGTCTCATTAACCCATCATTGTTATTATCTACAGCATGCCACTTCATGTGTTCGGCGGTTTTTGATGACATGAATAATCTTTGCAATCGAGGCTTCAAAGGAAAGTAACGCAAAACTTTTACAGGTGTGTTCCTTTTCTTCTTCTCCATGAAATTATGTTCAATCATACTTCCAACATTACCCTTTGACTGCCATCTAGAAGAAGAACATTTCTTACAATTCTGTCTACTTGAATCCTCTCCCCAGTAAAGCATACAATCATTGGGACACGCATGTATTTTTTTATAATTCAGACCAATCTTGTTTACAACTTTTTTCATCTCATAAAATGATTCTGGGATTTTTGCTTCAGGAAATGCATCACGAATCAATTCCAATAACATAGACATTTCCTTATTTGTAATTCCACAAAGACATTTGATATGGTACAACTTCAGCAGAAATGAAAGCTTTGAATATTTCAAAACCCACTATACAACTCGTGATTTCCATCATCAACTAAATCATGAAACACATTTTTCTCACTGAAGTTTTCCCTTACATTTGGCTCCACAGAATCAAGAGGAGTATCCAATGATATGTTACAATATTGATTTGCTTGTGTTACAGTCTCAAAAACATCACTTGTCACGTTGCAATTTGTAGCATCATCTTCTGGTTGTTCTGATATGTTTTGATGTTCATAGTGGTGTCTTGCAGTGCCGAATGCATCATTTATGAGGTTTTGCATTTCATTTTCCATTGGCGACAAACTTGGGACCTCATTCTTTGGATTAACATCAGTCCTCAATCTTTCTGTATTGTTTGATTCTCCATGCCAAATCCAACACAAATATTGATCAGGGAATTGCTTCAGTATTAAATGTTCATAAACTTCATCCCTCTTCAACCATGTTCTAAATTTACATTTAGGACATGGACATCTTATTCTCCCTTCAACGGATCGATTAGAAATTGAAAAATCTAAAAACTCATTCAAACCCTTAACATATTGAGGTGTGTTCCTCGGTAATGTGATCCATCTTTTATCCATGTATATCACAATGTGCCTACACAAAAATATACGATAGTGTAAGATTACAGAAACATAATATAATAAAGATGAACCATTGATCATAAAGTATGCATAATATAATAAAGATGATTCATTGATCACATTTACCACTTCAGACCAACAGAACAAGTCTGGTCCATAGGAGACAGCGTCAACACCTCATTGAGAAGCAATAATAATATCGGGCTACACACTTATCATAACACTATCGATCACACATTTATGTTGCCTCAAACAACACCCCATTGATGTGTGATCAAAACTGATCATAATGCATTTTAAACCTGAGACATTATGTGATTGTTTAGGCTTGACCTTAGATGTCCTCCAAGAGGAATGATGTTTCTCAATGGTTTCATACACAACCAACTATAAAAGGGTTTGATCACTATAGTGGTGAGAATGTAAAACACATACATACATCAAATTCATAAACACATGGGAAATGCAGAAGGACTACTCACATCAATTCTATTTTTTTCACTTTTTAAGAACAACCCTATAACTCTTGTCTATGATTTTTTAAATCTGAAATCATATCTTTAGTACCTATCTCAAGGCACAACACCAAAATATCACTTTTCCCAACATAATACACAACTAATTTGTACATTATCTATATATACATGACATGTGTGGGAATAACTCAATTAGGTTTGAGCACATATATACCCAACCTTCTGCATCCAAACCCGATATAGGAAAAATAGAATACATGTTAATATTAGACATATGAGCCTAAATATTGACGAAAAACTAACCCAACAGTAAAGAGATATGTTCTTCAATAAAACCGAAAAGGAGAGAAAGGTTATATCTATCTCAAATACCAGTCCAAAATAATGGCTTCACAACTTCTCTAATGAAATATCATCAATGCCCAGTGCAGCGCAGGAGGAGGCATCGGCGGAGGAGGAGGAGGCCGTGGTGGAGGAGGAGGCACCGACGGCAGCGCAGAGGCAGGGCGGAGGCAGAGCGGAGGCAGCGGAGGCAGTGGAGGCAGCGGAGGAGGAGGAGGATGAGGCCGGAGGAGGAGGAGGAGTAAGAGCAGGAGCAGAGGAGGAGGCGGCGGCCGCGGCGGAGGAGGAGGAGGCAGCGGAGGAGGAGGAGGAGGCCGCGGTGGAGGAGGAGGAGGCTGCGGTGGAGGAGGAGGCACCGGCGGCAGCGCAGAGGCAGGGCGGAGGCAGGGCGGAGGCAGCGGAGGCAGCGGAGGCAGCAGAGGAGGAGGAGGATGAGGCCGGTGGAGGAGGAGGAGGAGGAGCAGGAGCATAGGAGGAGGAGGAGGCCGCGGCGGAGGAGGAGGAGGCGGCGGCTGCAGAGGAACCGGCGTGACCGCGGCGTGACCGCGGCATGACCGCGGCATGACCGCGGCGTGACCGCAGAGGAGGAGGTGGCCGCATAGGCACCAGCGGCACTGGTGGAGGAGGAGGAGGAGGATGCGGAGGAGGAGGAGGCTGCGGTGGAGGAGGAGGCACTGACGGCAGCGCAGAGGCAGGGCGGAGGCAGGGCGGAGGCAGCGGTGGCAGCGGAGCCAGCGGAGGCAGCGGAGGCAGCGGAGGCAGCGGAAGAGGAGGAGGATGAGGCCGGTGGAGGAGGAGGAGGAGGAGCAGAAGCATAGGAGGAGGAGGAGGCCGCGGCGGAGGAGGAGGAGGCGGCCGCCGCAGAGGCACCGGCGTGACCGCGGCGTGACCGCGGCGTGACCGCGGCGTGACCGCGGCGTGACCGCGGCGTGACCGCGGCGTGACCGCAGCGTGACCGCGGCGTGACCGCGGAGGAGGAGGAGACGTGGAGGCACTGGTGGCACCGGCGGAGGAGGAGGAGGAATCGGCGGAGGAGGAGGATGCCGCGGTGGAGGAGGAGGCACCGGAGGCACCGGCGGAAGCGCGGAGGCAGGGCGGAGGCAGCGAAGGCAGCAGAGGAGGAGGATGAGGCTGGTGGAGGGGAGGAGGAGCAGGAGCAGAGGAGGAGGCGGTGGCCGCGGCGGAGGAGGAGGAGGCAGCGGAGGCAGCGGAGGAGGAGGAGGAGGCCGCGGTGGAGGAGGAGGAGGCCGCGGTGGAGGAGGAGGCACCGGCGGCAGCGTAGAGAAAAGGCGGAGGCAGGGCGGAGGCAGCGGAGGCAGCGGAGGCAGCGGAGGCAGCGGAGGAGGAGGAGGATGAGGCTGGTGGAGGAGGAGGAGGAGCAGGATCAGAGGAGGAGGAGGAGGCCACGACGGAGGAGGAGGAGGCGGCGGCCGCGGAGGCAACGGTGTGACCGCGGCGTGACCGCGGCGTGACCGCGGCGTGACCGCGGCGTGACCGCGGCGTGACCGCGGAGGAGGAGGCGGCCACGGAGGCACCGGCGGAGGAGGAGGAGGCATCGGTGGAGGAGGAGGAGGCCGCGGTGGAGGAGGAGGCACCGGCGGCAGCGCAGAGGCAGGGCGGAGGTAGGGCGGAGGCAGCGGAGGCAGCGGAGGCAGCGGAGGAGGAGGAGGATGAGGCCGGTGGAGGAGGAGGAGAAGGAGCAAGAGCAGAGGAGGAGGAGGAGGCCGCGGCGGCGGAGGAGGCGGCGGCGGCCACAGAGGCACCGACGTGACCGCGGCGTGACCGCGGCGTGACCGCGGCGTGACCGCGGCGTGACCGCGGCGTGACCGCAGAGGAGGAGGAGACGTGGAGGCACTGGAGGCACCGGCGGAGGAGGAGGAGGCATCGGCGGAGGAGGAGGAGGCCGCGGTGGAGGAGGAGGCACCATAGGCACCGGCGGCAGCGCGGAGGCAGGGCGGAGGCAGGGTAGAGGTTACTTTATACTTTTTTTCATAAATTCAAAAAGATTAAAAAAATTAAAGATTTTAATATCATGATCAAATAGATTATATAACCAATATAGTACCTTATTTAACCTACAAGAACATATTAAATGTGTTGGATAAAACCTTTAGAAAAAAAACCATCAAACTATGTTTTAAAATCCTTCATTTTAGATGGTGTGATTTGATAAAAGTGAAAAAATAGGATACATTTTACAAATCATGTTATTATAAAACTCCACCCCTTCTCAATAGATGTAAACCAAAATATTATAATAAAACACATTGGAAACTCAAAACATATGGGAGGAAGATCACTACACGATGATCACTTTTCAGGAAAAATTGTAATCATGTATATCATCCTATGTAACTCCAGAAGAGAATATCTAACACAAATCAACATATGGTTCCATTCTACTTGAAATACATAAAAACCCATTAGGTCCAGCAATGGAAATCAAATGAATGTAATAATTAATAAGACCATTATGGGAAATCAACCAATCCATTATAACAATGACATGTAGAGATTTCATATACAGAATCAATAAATATCATACAAGATTTAAATATGAAATAAATAAAGTATAGATAGGTAATAACAAATCCTTGTCTCTTATTTTTCTTGTAGGAGCAGAAATACCAATTACATAGTGTTTGAGATCCATAAAAATATTCAAATATTTCACAATATACACATATATGATAGAATGAGGGGATTTGGTATAAAATATTACAGTCAATGAAGATGATTATCTGAAAATGGAACCTCTAATTACCAAAATCGAAGGCTGCGGGGGGCGCGGTGGTCGCCGGGGGGTGCGGGGGTCGCCAGAGGCCGCGGGGGACGTGGTGGTCGCCGGAGGGCGTGGGGGGCACGGGGGGCGTGGGGGTCTCCGGCGGTCGAAGGGGGCGCCGGGGGGGTGCGGGGTTCACCGGGGGCCCGGGGGTCGCCGGAGGGCGCGGCTGTCACCGGAGGGAGCCGGTGTCGCCGGAGGGAGAAGGTGTCGCCGGGGATCGGGGAGGGTTTGTGAGGAGAGGGTTTGTGAGGCGGATCTGGGAAGAGGGGAGACAACACGAGGGGGAAAGCGTCGCGAGTTTTCTAAAAAAAATGGGTTTCGCGGCGGTTTTTAATAAACCGCCGCGAAACCTTTCCCGGATAACGTTTAGAGGCGGTTTTGTGAACCGCCGCCACAAAACCGCCGCTAAACCAGGGTTTTTTTGTATTTTTAGGATTAATATTTTATATTTTTGTAAAATAATCCATTTTCAGGTGAATAGTGAAAATAATGAATATTGTCACCACTTCTATGAAGTTATTTTATTATATGAATAAACCTTTTTTTAAAAAAATTATATATTATGATTTACAATTATTCATTTTAAATTAATATTTTGAATTTATAAATTCATGCTCAATATTTTGATATTTTATATATTCTTTTAATGAAAATTGTTTTTTGACTATTTTGTATAAATAATTATAACATGTTGAAACAAAGTTTTTAATTCATTTTATTATTAATTAAATAATATTTTAATGACAATAATTATTTTAGATTCATTGGAATCATTTTAATTGATAATTCTATCCTAATCATAAATCTTTTTGCCTAAAAATAAACTTTTAAAAAGTGGGTTTTAACGCGTTACACATGCTAACGTTAAGATTAATTTCTCTACACATATAAAGTTAATATGATAAAATGATTATTATTATTGATATAATTCTGTCCATATTATTCAATATGTCTAATTTCATTTTTAGGTATAAAATATATATTATTAGGATTAATGTTAATCACCACGATAATGATGAGTCTATTATTTTAAAGTTATTATTTTATCAACATCAAGGAATTTATATTGAATAAATTAAATTGAAAAAAAATAATGGATATAATATTTTATATAAACACATAAATAAATATATTAACACTCATTTAATTTTTAATCAATACTAATTAAGATTAAAAATACATAATGGTCAAAATGTCAATTTTCTACTAAAATAATTTTTCTATACATTATATATTTTAATTTAAAAGTTAATTTTGTAATATTTAAAAATTTAATTGGATTAAATAGATGTTAAATTTCGTTCCATAACACATAAATTTTTTTATAAGGGTTATCTTATATGTTAATTAATAATTTTATTACAAAATTAAAAAAATAATTACTAAAGTAAAACCTAAAAAGGAAAAGGCTATAAAATGATAGATAAAGGCATTAAACCACTCAATATTGTCTCTAAATTAATTTTTTTAGTTTAAATGACTAAAAAACCTTTACCCATTTACTTTTTTCAACTTTTTTAACCCTTTAAACTTGAATAGTTAAAGGATATAATTGAAATATAATGGGTGTTTCCAAAAGCACCATTTTCCTCTATTGTAAAAGGGGATCACTGAAACACTTTCAAAAACACACCTATACTTTGAAATAATCATTAAAACTATCATATTTTATTATCCCTATAACCATATCCAAAAAAAATTAATCCAATTTTCACTCATAGTTAGCCTAATCCCTTCAATTTCAAGGCAACTTCCAAGGAGAAATCAAGTCACCAACGTAGGTGTTTTCACCTTCTCAAGTTTTTCTTCTTAATCATGATATTAAAAAATATTATAACCATAATAATATGATGAATTAATTATAATTAGAATAATTATAGGTTGTTATATTAATGTTCTAACCCTTAGTTCTTCACTTCCATCCACTTAGAAAAAAACAAACATCATTAGTGCATTATTTGGACTACCGCCTCCACAAAGCGATGTCGTTTGTTTCTCATTTACACCTTTCATAGATAGTGTAGTGGTAATGTTGAAAAAATATTATATATAAAATATAATTATGGTTCTTAAATTTCAATTTAATAACCATATCCATCCCTACCATACGTTAATAAATGGGAATGCTAATTTTGCGTATGTGCGGATTACTTTCATCACAATGAAACATTTTTCATTTTTCATTTATGTTTTGATAAATTATATAAAAAAATAAAATATGGTTTACCATCATAATAAAATCAAAATAATTTCATTATTATTCTGTTATAATTATATTATGTCAAAAGTAACACCTCTTTAATCATACTCGACAATAGAGTTTAAGTGTGTTCAAGTTTGGGTCGGTTTAACTACATACATGTAACATGATTTAAAATATGATTATGGATGGATATGGGAACATAAAAAATGATATTATTATAATATATTAAGTATATAATGATTATTATATGATTCTAAAAATATTAAATTAATAATTTAACTTATTATTAAAGTAATATTTTTATTCGCCAAAATTATCTAAATAAGTCATTGTCAATTTTATTTTCACATAACGCAACCAAAATGAATATATGATGAAATAAGAAAATCTTAAATATATATAAGTTATATATTACAGAATATTAAATGTTATATCAATAGTGTACTTGGTATGAAATTATGGGTAATGATATAAAAATTATTAAACAAGTGAAAAACAGTTAAAGTTATCAATTTCAAATAGTCATAATATGTTATAACTGACTAATATAATCATGATAAATAATTATCATAATGATTTTAAAATGGTAATATTTATGAGTAAGGTTATGAAATAGGTTATTAATTTAGATATTTTTTTACTTTAGGATAGAGTGTCATCAACTAAACATGGAATCGAGGTAAGGGTTTGTTGACTCAAGTTCACTTTTATTGAGGCATGATTCCATGTTTTGACCCTATATAATTTTGATGTGGTATATATAATTAAAAAATTAATTAATTCATCATAAATCACCCTTTTTAATAATAAATTAATTTTTATTTCATAATCTCTATTATTTTTTTTCAATCCATTCATTTCTCAAGTTGTAAGGGTTTCTTTGTCTCAAATTTGAATCCATTGAGACATATTTATAATAAACACCATGTTTTGTTTTAAATGGTGTAAATAATTCCAAATTGTAATTTTTATCTTAATTATATTTTAATTCATGATATGCAATTTTTTATTTAATGTTCTACCTCTTATGGGGTTTTGATTCAAAAGTTATAATGTCTATAAGGGTTTCATCGATTCAATTTATTATGCATTGGGTCATAGCCTTTCATAAAAGAATAAAATTTTAAGATTTATTAGATCCTACCATTTCTCCTATTATATTTGGTATTCCATTTTTTTTGCTGGGGAAATAAATTCTCATTTTTAATATACCAATATTTTATAATAGAAATTTCAAAATAAAATTGTTTTGTTGGTAATAATAACTCTCATTATTACTAATGGATCACTTCTTCCATGTCCATATATTCCATACCTATAATGTTATCATATATTTTTTGATAGCTATTATATATTATTTTGTATAATTTTCATAATTATTTACCACTTTTCAAAATAAAATTTTAATAGTCTTTTAACAATGTGTGTTTTCAACCAGGTCATTTTGAAATGTTCAAACGGATTTTTCATCCTTTCAAAATAAGATATTTTATCATTCACTCCACATTTTATTTTGATAAAAATTGTGTTAATTGCAATGTCAAATTATTAATGATTATTATTTTTAATTAATATTTTTCAAGGTATTTTCACTTCCCCCTTTTAAAAACTTTATGTATTTTCAAGTCATCATTATTAAATATTATTTTAAAAGTAAATGTTTTCAAAGTATTTTCCCTTTTCTTTTTCCTCTAATTTTTATGACTCATGTAGTGATGTTTTGGTCATCCTTTATAAATTATTATTTTATGATTCATTTTTAAAATGATATTTTGATATCATGTGATTTATTAATTTCATGTTATGTAAGAAGTTTAATAAACCCGTTATTTTTGCGTGGGTTATTTAAGACATGACAATTATTGATTTTAAGTGGAATACATATGTATGGATGGTGGATATTTGGGTCCTATATCACCCTCCACTATATTATTTTACGCTTATATCTCATGAGATAGTCAAGCATGGACATATTCTGTTTGTTCACATGGGTTTGGGAATGACGGGTTTGCTCACATTTTCAGGCATCAACATAATGAGTTTGTTTATATAAACATGGGAATAATGGGTTTTATCACATAGGATTTCCTATATTCATGTTTTTTACACACTTTAATTTTTTATAAATTTTTTCCATACTTACAACTATTTATCATGTTATGATAGGTTTTCAAGATGCATTTTATTTCTATGAAATGTCATGTTTTCAATATTGTAGCTTATTTCTAAGTTATTCCATAATTTTATATCATAAAAACATGTTATATGAATATTGATAGGTGTTTTTATCCAGTTCAAATCTTTTATAATTCTTTGATGATATTTTTAAGATCTTTTATTACTCAACCAAGATGTATTATTATCATATAATGTCTTTTTATCATTTATTTTTATATTTATGTCTCCCTCATGTTTTACTTCAAGTTATGATATGTTTCCCTTACTGGGTATTTGATCTCACCCATTTCTTATGTTTTCAATCCCCAAGTTATGAAGATGATTACATCATGTGAGATGTCTAGTAAAGGCTCTGGAGGGGGGGAATTATGGAAAAATGTTGAAAGTGTTATAAAATAGCATGTTTCTATCATTAATATCCAAGACACTAAACCTATTAGTACTTAGATTATGTGACTATTTTGAGGTGTATTTTTTAAATCCCGGCATTAATGAACTATTTATGTTAATTTTATCATGTATCTCTACATTATGTATCGTAGTTTGCAGAAAATTTACACCTTCCACATTCATTTTACAGTTTAACTACACTGTAATATCTATAAAAGGTTTTTATTGCTATATCTAGGAATCGAAAACACTGTATGTTGATAGGAAACAAACCATGATATCAATCTAAGACATTTATGAAGTTTAAATATTCTATAAAACACTAGAATATATTTTACAATATGATTGCATTATACAAGTTATCGTTTCATGGTTCCAATAGATTTGAGAATTCAACCCACTCAGTTTTATGGTTTGATATTAGAGAAAATAATGCATTTAGAAGACCTTTTTTACACAACTAAGTGTAAAACATAACATATATTAAATAAATATTTCAAAATAAGGATGCCTCAACATGATCTGCCTCTCTATTTTTATATTTCCATCTGCTATAATGTTATCTATTTTATTATATTTTATTTATTAGTTCTATATTTTTTACTGTACTCTAACGAAGCTATATAAAGTGGTTGAGAAGTGATTGATGTAGGATCAATATAGTTCTACGATCATAATATATTTTAACCACATTTAATTCAGAATATCATTTATGTGATGCTATAAATTTGGTAAAATGGTGTTCTCTTAAAATTACACATATATATTATGTGAACTAAATAATTTCAAGAATATTATTAAATTATGGATTTACTCTTATTTTTTTAAGTAGGTACTCTTACATATCTATTTTATAATAAAAGTGAAAAATAATATTTGTCTTCAAATTCATAATTTTGAATTATCATAGAAGTTGTCTTGTGAGATATCATGGGTGATTCAAAGAGTTAAATGAAGATTTAAAATGCCGATCAACCTAATAAAATTATAGAGAATTTTAAGGATTTTTTTCCCAATTATTATTTAGAATTTTAATTTCAAGGAATGATTACAATTTTGTGCGAAATTTATAGAGAAAAATAAGGAAGACTGAGTCTCTTTTATTTTTATTTGACGAATAAAGAGGAATAATACGGTTCTTATATAATTTATTTATTTATTTATTTTATCATGGAAGGACTTAGATAGTTAATAGAAAACATATAAAATTTCAATAAAGATATAATATATTATAATATTGTTACTAAATAATTTGTATATACAAAATTGGAAGGATAAAAATATTACACATTTCTATTTGTCTCTTTACTGCTACTATCACTCGATTGGAAAAATAAAGATAAAATAAAAATAAAAAATTAGGAAAAATGAATACTATGCTTTTTTAAAGGACTTGTTATTTCTACTACTAAATTTATTGAAGATAATTTTGTAGTGAAAGGAAAACTTCATAACTACTACTATCCTAAAGATTATTTTTTTAGGAGGTTCAATCAATTTTTAGTTGCTTTAACTATAATTATGTTATGGAGTTGTGTTCATATCTCATACCATATATTTATAACTAAGTTCCAACTTCTTGTATGCAATCGTGGATTAAGTGTCAGATTGTTGTACTAATTTTTGTAAAAGTGTCAACTACTTGCACTTATTTATTGAGGGTACCTATAAAAGTACATGAATACCTAGTAAAACACTTGTTGTACTAAGTACTAGTCGCATGAACTCAAATTTTTAATCCTTGGAAAAAGGATCTGAATATAAATCACTAAGATCGCATCGATCATGGTGGAATGGACTAAGGGTGGTTCTTATGGCCTCAAACCACTCTGAAAATATCATGTTCTCTGCTCTTTACCTTATTTATATTTCTGATGTATAACTGATTATAAAATGATAGTATATATTCAAAATTATTTTAGATGGATATTTAAATCAGCTATTATTTTTAAAATGACTCAATTCACCCCACACCCCCACCCCCACCCCCCTCTTGAGTCTTTTTTTTTCATCAACATTGGGACAAAAATTGGTATCAAAGAAAAATTATTGAAGTGGATTCAAGCTTGAAGCCTTCTATTCAAAGTTTCATCTGTTCAGCATTAGAAATAAAGATATAAAGATCCCATAAAATTTTGATTTATATGGTTGACCCATAGAAGTTATATCAATGATTAAATCTCCATATTTTAATGTTAAAAAATATGGTCACTAGAAATATAGGATGATTATTTATTTAAAGAATTGTGGACTAAAAGTTTATTAGAAAGTGGTGAAACCCTATAATATTCTTATTTAAGAACCCAAGACATGGAATGTTACTCAGGAATTTCATTGTGATTTGAATTAAAAAGATATTAATTTTATTATATGTGGATTAAGACCAAATGAGTTTAATATAATCTATCAATGTTATACGGACTATGACATGTGGGAAACCATTTCATTTTCTTATAAATCATATGAAAATGTAATATAACTAAGATACAACATTGGTAATATTAAATTTGATACTTTCACGGTGTTTTTAGAAGAAAGTTTTACTCAAGTGAATGGAAGGATCACTGAGATAGTAAATGATGTTGCTGCTTTATGACCATCCATATTTGAACTTGGTCATGCTTAAAAAGTAAATATACTAATAGTTTCTAATTGGAGTATAATTTATATAGATATTATACATTATTCACTAGTTAAATATTTTAAGATAATGGATTTTATTATAACTATGTTGATTTAGAGAGTGGAGATGTAAGTCAAATTTAATGACCATCAGTTAGTCAAAAAGAAATTTCTACTCTTAATTTTTCTACTTTAAATTTGAAATTTTTAGATTCATCATATAATAATTATATTCATTCAGATTACAATGATGAATGCACTAAAATTTATAGATGATTAAACAAGTGGTAGAATATGGAAAAATAAATATATAATAAGGATGATGAGAAAGAGGTTAAATGTTATCTATTAAAAAATAGGACATTTGATACTGAATACCCTAAACTCAAAGCTAAAATAAAATTTATAAAGTCAAATTATAATATAAAAGTAAATAAAGATATAAAATCTACTTGGAGTTCTTATTATGAGTATAGTAGTTACTCTAATTCAAACTCTAAAGTCAATCATACAAATTTGAAAGTGAATATATGTCTTATGGATCAATCTAATGAGGTATAATTTTTCTATTATTCTGAATCTGAGTCTAAAAATATTTGTTTGATGAAATAAATGAATATTGATTTATTATTAAATATAATAATATTTATTTAGATAAATATAATAAAACTATAGATAAAAATTATGATTCAATTATTAGTCAAAATAATGAATAATCTAAAAAATTTGGATTTAAAACATAAATTTAATAAATATGAAACTATTTATGTTGTGTTTGAGGATAAAAGTAAAGATTTATTGGATGAATTTAATTCTTAAAAGAAGTTTTCTAGTATGTTTTCCAAAGGTGAATATTTTCTAAATAAAATCATTGGAAGGAATAAAATAATTAATGGAATATTTGTAATTAGACGTAATGAAGAAAATTCTTAACTATATATAAATTATTTTGTGCCTATTAAAAATAGAAAAATAATTTCATCAGTAAAATATTTTCAATTTCTTCATTTATGGAAATTATAATAAGTATTTTTTCTTTAATGTTCTTAAATTTTTTGGGGCCAAGAATTTTTATTTGTCTAAAAATTTATCTTTCCTGAAATATGGAATTTCATATCAAAATAATTATTTTTTGTTACTAAAATACATTATTACTAACACTTATGGACCAAAAATTATATGGTCACTAAAAGGAATTATTGTTTAGTATTTTATAAAAATTATTCATGAAGAATTTAATATAAAACCCTAGAGAAGTTTCTCAAATTATGAAGAATTATAAAATCCCTTAACTAATGGATGTCATTCTATCTTTAAAGGACAATTCACTGGATAAATAGATACATATTTTTGGGAAGTTTATTTATTTATATTTAGTTATAGTTATCATATTAATATGTAATAATTATAGTATACAGTGGGAAATCTTTCATAACTATTTCATTTAATACCCTTCTATGGTTTATTATTTCATGTGCTGAAAGAAACTATTTTTTAATGTTTTGGTGATGTATTATAAATTATTATTTCTTTGTACTATACATGACTTGTTCTAAACTGTTTGAATTTAATTATTTGATGATATTTTATTTTAGTTCATTAAATATCCTTATTCTTATTTTATTTTATCCTTGATTAAACATTATTCAATCTTTTTAAAGGAAGATTATGTTAAGGGGGTTAATATTACTACCTTTATGTTCCTTGGAATTATTATTATGAAATATGATTAAAATATTTCATATAACTCAATGAAAATATTTTTATTAATTCACTAAATATTTATAACATGTTTCATGGATCATAGTAGTTAAACAGTTTTATACAAGAGGTGTTTTCTTTGATAAAACTCACTTTTCTATATTTTCAAGTGGAAGAAGTCTTCATTAAAAGGGAAAATTTTCTTCTTTACTATTTTTATATATATTTTCAATTAGTATATTTTTTTAATATGCATGAATTTATGTTGAGTTTTCTTTTTAAATATATTGACCGTATTGTATAACCTATTTATATATTTAGTGAGAATGATTGTTTGATTTATTTTTTAAGTGTGTTCTTTATTCTAAAATTAGTACTACTTAATCATGATGTGTATACTATTTACTCTTCATTGCATAATAATGTAAGATTATTTAATGTACTAGAATAATATTTTTTTATTATTTTTATTATTTAAAAGAGAATAGAGTGTCTTTTCATATTCAATTGAGAATTTTTATTTTTTCTACTCTCAATTATTTAAATTTTGTGTTTTCTATTAATGGTTATTTAAAATTAGGTGATTGATGTCATTTATTATTTAAAAAAGGGGTAAATGTTTATTTCTTTACATGACCATATAGCCTTTATCATTGATTGAAAAAGGTATAATTTTCATTTATTATATTTTGATTATTTTTTATCAAAAAGGGGTGGTGGATTCTGTTTTTTATTTTCACATAATCTACCCTTCATTGAATTAACCTTTTTTATCATTACAAAAAGGGGAGATTATTTTGGTAATTTAATCAAGTTTTTTAATTATCAAAAAGAAGTATAATTATGAATGAATCATTTTTATTCCTCAATTATGTTTGGATAATTACTTCACCCTATTTTATTTTATATGTTTCAACTTTATTTTTATTATCTTGTATGAGTCTATAATGAATTTGATCATTCACTGTTAAATCTAGTCATATACATTAACTGTTTTTATATATGTTATTATATGTTATTATATATTATTTATAGTTTATATTTTTATTATATTATATATTATTAGTCAAAAATTTCTCATATTTCATTATTTAGATATATTGGTTAGAATTGATTTTTTTGGGTGAAGAAGAAATATGGAAATCAGAAATATTGAAATCTATTTTATTAGTTCAGTTTATTTTGATCATAACATAAGATAAAGACTTTGTAATTTCATTCCTTTTATTGTGTTAGATATCTAAGAAAATTATCTACATTTTCTTTAACTACAAGGAAGGTTGAATTGATCATTTGGATGTTCAAATTTTAGTACGAATTCACCGCAATATTTCTTCCATATTTCTACATTTTTCTTATTTCATTTTCTACTATGTTTAGTGATATATTAAGCTAAAAACTTTGATTGAAGATATATTTTCTATGTTGGAAAGATAAAATTATTTTCAAAATTTAATTTCGCTGGGACTAAAGCTTAATATGCAGTCTAGTGGATACAATATTGGACAGAATACACTAATATAAATCTATTTAATTCATGGACCTTACGATATTTTGTTAATTATTGGATGAATATTATGCATGAGTTAATACTTCTTAATTATTGTACTGAGCATATTGTATATTAGAAATTTTGTAAAGTATCACGTCATATTTATAATAGTATAAGTTTATTATTTTATCACATATAAAAAATTTAGTGATGTTTTAATTCTTATGTACTAGAGAAAAATGGAAATATAAGGACCCAACCTCAAACATTACATAATCTAGTAAATTATTTTATAATTCACTTTCTTACATCCCAAAATATCTTTTTAGTTTATAGTTTTATAAAATTAGGATATAATTCATACATATAAACCCACAAGGATGAAAAGTGTGTACTACTAAAAAATTATCCATTTATTTCATAATACAAAAGTTTTTAATAAAAAATGAAATCTTTTCATGAATAATCTCTACAACATTCAGGTTGGATTCCTCTTTTCTCTTACCCATCCTTAAAAATTTTCAAAAACATTTTAAAACTTGGTATGAGCTTAAAATATTAGTAAGGGATATAAAAAGAAATAAAGAAATCATTACTCCATTAATACTTGTAAGTATATGAAATCTGTTCCACAAAGACAAACTTCTCACCCATAAAGTATCATATACATACTTGTGAAAAACATGAAATTTCCATAAAACATAGATAAACATAAATAAACCATATATGTAACATAGGGAAATAATTACTTAATATTTTGACCCTCATTGCTAACTTATTATTTGTAACCCTCGTGGCTACCTTACATTGTAACCGTCACAGCTACCTTATGGTGTAACCATTACAGTTACACTTAGAGTAACCATATGACTGACCTCCAACTTAAACATACCCAATAAATTGGAGGGAGATATAGGTACCACGTTTTATCATAAATAATTCAAAATAATCAGAACATAATCATAAAACATGAATACTTTTATCACAAAAACGTTTTTTTAATTTGCAGATCTATAAATTTAGAAGCGGAATTTTAAAGAAAAAGTCTCATACCTCTGGTTCGTCTTACTTAAAATAAGTTCAAAAATCATATATAATTATTTAAATATTGTTTTTAATATATTAAAAAATATATTCATATATATAAATAATTATATGATCTTTTAATAACAACTTTTCACCCATTTATTAATAATATTTTGTTGTTTCCATTGTTACTCGGTGCGTTCTTTTCAGGGTTTACATTGTTGGTTGAATTTTTATTTTCTTGTAAAATGGAAGAAAAAATCCAGAATTTAACTAAGATAGTTTTTCATGTAAAAATGAGTTGTTTTATAAAATTATTGGTGCCTTGAAATAGATTATGGAGTGAATTTAAATACGGGTGAAAATCCAGAAGTTCCCTTGAATCGGCCTTTCTTATTGGAAATAATTGAGAAGTGAACCTTTCTAAAACATGCATTACCCCATAAAATAGGGATTATCTAATATAGATACATTATTTTGTAACATATAAAATGAATGTAGAATAATTTTACAAAAAATAAAGAATATTTACATTTAGGTAAAGAGAGAGAAAGAGTAACCCGAAGGAAAAAATGGAGGTTCGGGTAGAAACCCTTACTTATGTCCCATAATGTTTTACATTTGAAATTAATGTCTAGAATAATCAAGTTAAATAAATTAATTAATTTATCCATAACATTTTATAAATTTATTTTATTTTTTATAATTTTATTATATTTATTTATGGCCTTTTTATGAGTTTATAAGATTCAATTTTATCGTTTGGGAGTGTTCATTTCCATGGTTTTTAAGATCAGTTTACTTGTATACATGTATGGAAAATCATGTAAAACTAGAATAGTTGTCCAAAATTGAAATTAAATGTTACTAATGAACTTATATAATATTAAATGGTCTTATATATCATTTTTTATATGGTATGAGTATGAATCATTAGATAAAACTTTTGTGATGAAAGTTTGTTTATTTGGGTGAATTTTTTCATTAAGAACCACTTTTGTTTTATAAATTAATATTATGTACAAACACTAGTTACAAAAAATAATATAACATATAATAAGTATAATATAATCTTATTAAGCCATAAAAATGGTCTTATGACCAGCCTTGAATTTATTAATGAAAAATGAAAATGCATCATCCATGATGTCGGTAAATCGATACATCACAGACGATATTATTATTTTTAAAATAAAAGGGGGAGGATAAGTATTCTAATGATTAAGTTTTACATAAACATAATTAAATTAAATTATATATGTTATAGTATATTTTTAACACCACTAAGATAATGGTAGATGAATAGAGAATAAGGAAATAAAATAAATTGAAAAAAATTAAAAGAAAAGGAAATAGGTTTTTACCTATTGAATTATCCTCTTTGAGAACCCCCTTAAGTAGCTTGGTTTTGTCCTTTTGGTGAGACTAGAAGGTGTTGGAAATAGATAAGAGTCTTGGTAAGGTAATTGGTAAAAATACTAACAAGCTACAAGGCTTTGAATTTTGAGAATAAGAGGTGGTGAGGGTGGTATTTACAATGGAGGAGAGGGGTGTTTTTTGAATAGCTTAGTCATTTGTATATTATTTTTTCTCGAGACAAGGAAGAGATTGAGAATTATGATAAAATATATTAACATGATGAATTTATGTTTGAGATTATGTTGGTTACATCATTCATGACTCAAGGAATAGTGTATTTAATTTATAATGTATATATATCATAAATTAACATATTTTACTATTCACCAAAAATTAACCCTTACTATTTTTTAATGTGTATAGTTCAAAAATGATATCTATTTTTTGAAAATAATTTTCTAATTATAATAAATTTAATTTTTAACTAAAATTATAATTTATTCAAAAAATACCAATTTTAAAATTATAACTAATTTTATAACAATTTAAAAAATTAATTCAGGTATCATTAAATTATATTATAATCATAAGAAAATAAAATAATAATTTATGAGTTGATTTTATAAAACTATATTTTCTTTTAAAGGATTATATTAACTATGAAATTGTTATTAAATAATTATGACTCAAAAAAATACCAACACTTAATTTATAATTTTTTTTAAAAAAATTACCTATTCAATGATATAAATATATCATATTTTTAATTATAAGATACATAAAGTTTATTTATACTCTCATAGGTGAGGTTACTATTCTATTATTAAATATTCCTTAATTTTTATAGATGTCACTTATTTCATCAAAAATTTATAATGAATTTAGCTATTTAATTCCAAAATGAAAACAAATTTTTTTATAAGTACCTAGGTCATTAAATTCTCCTCACCTTCTAGAAATTGCATACTTGAAATTTTTATTCACTTATTAAACAAGTGAGGATACCTTTCCTTTGTATCATTTTTATATTTCTATGTTGCTTTTTCAACCATGTGGTTTCTCTACAAAACCATAACCTGGTGAATTACCTTATTCCACAATACATTGCTCCCTTAGATCAATAATTTGTACCATCTTTTCCTCATAGGAAAGGTTCCCTTATAGCTAACTACTTCTGGGATCAAAAAATCATATGATTCTAGAAAATACTTTCTCAACATCTAAACATGAAACACATTTTGTACCAGAGATAAACTCGGAGGCAAAGCTACTTGGTAGGCAACTGGTCCAACTTTTTCAAGGATTTCAAAAGGCCCAATGAACTATGCTTTTAGTTTTCCTTTCTTAAAAAAATGTATAACACTTTTCCAAGGATATATTTTAAAGAAAACATGGTCACCTACATTAAAATAAAATTCTTTCCTCCTGTTATATGCATAACTTTTATTTCTTCTCTTAGATGTCCTCATGTATTGTTAGATCGTCCTCACATTCTCGGCCACATCATTTACAAATTATTGTCCTATAAACATTATTTCCCCAACTTCATCCTAAAATGTTTGATTTTAACACCACTTTCCATATAATTATTCAAAAGGTTCCATCTGTATATTATAATGAAAAATGTTATTATAATAAAACTCAACTAAAGAAATATTTTGATCTCAACTTCCCTTGTAATCCATTGAACAAGCTCAAATCATATCCTCCAATGTCTAAATTTTTCACTCTGATTTTCCATTAGATTGAGGATTAAATGTTGTGAATAAATTTAATCTAGTTATCAATAACTTATGAAGGCCTTTCAAAAAGTTAGAAGTGAAGCTAGGATCACTGTCAAATACAATAGATAGAGGAACTCCATGCAACCAGACAATTTTTTTAGGCACAGTCAAGAAAGTTAATCTAGAGAATGAGTGTCTAAAATACAAAGGAAATGTTCATATTTAGTCAGCCAATCCATAATAACCCAAATCACTTACCTTGAGAATTATTTGGTAGTCCCACCATGAAGTCGGTGGATATATTTTCCCATTTCCACTCTAGTACTGGAAAAGGTTGAATCATACCCTTTGGTAGTTTTCTCTCTGATTTAACCTGCTGATAATTTAAACATTTCATTATAAAATCAGCAATATCTCTTTTCATTCCATCACAACAGTAATACTCCCAAAGTTCTATGTACATATTAGTGCTACCATGATGAACTAAAAATTGAGAACTATAAGCTTCACTTAACATTTACTTCATCAGTTGGGAATCACAAGGCACACCTAATCTCTTCCCAAATCTTAAAACATAATCTTTATCAATGTTAAATTATTTCAACTTACCCTTTTCACCAATTCTACTTTTTTCTGTAACTTATCATCTTCCTTTTGTGCTTGTTCAATTATATCTGAGAGAGATGACTACACTGACACCTAAAACAATACTGAGGAATTTCCTACACAAACTAATTCCAAGCCAAAATTAATCAAATAATTGACCAAGGGGTCATGTTTCAACTATAACATGGTTAATTTAGAATTATGTTTTTGACTCAAAGAATCTTCCACTTTGTTCACTTTTCTTGGATGGTAATTTATTGTGAAATCATAATATTTTATTAATTACAACCATCTTTTATGCCTCATGTTCAATTCCATCTATGTAAATATATACTTCAAACTTTATGGTCAGTATATATTTAACATTTGGAACCATATAAATGATTTATCCAAATTTTTTAAGCAAAAAACCATAGCTTCTGATTCCAAATCATGTGTGGTATAATTTAACTCATGAATTCTCAGTTTTCTTGAAGCATAAGAAATTACCAGATATTTCTTCCTCAGAATACAACCTAGTCTCTTTGATTAAACAACACTATAGATGAAAAAATCACTATTTTTGGATGGCAGGGCCAAAACTGGATCATTAAGTAATATCTTCTTCATTTCCTAAAAACAAACATCACATTCCTCTATCCAAATAAATTTTACCACTTTTAGTGTTAACATAGTTAGTGGTTAAGATAACTATGCAATGTTTTTAGCAAATAGTTGGTAATAACCTGCTAATATAATAAAACTACGAATCTTTGTAACATTTATAGGTCTTCTCCATTTATCAACCACTTTTGTTTTCGTGGTATCAAATCGTATTCCATACTTATTTACAATGTGCCCAATAAAATAAATCTTTTACAACCAAAAATAACATTTTCTTAATTCTCCATATAATATATTTTCTTTGAGAGTTTGCAAGACAATACTTAAATGTTTGTATAGATCCTCATAACTTGTTAAAAAGGACAAAATATCATCAATAAAAAAACAACAAACATATTCAAATATTCATGAAATATTCTATTCATAAGATCCATGAATACAATAGGGGGATTTTTTTTGGATTTAATCCTCCGTGAATTTTATCTGATGGTATCCATATCTCAAGTAAATCTTTGAAAAATACTAATCTTAATGGATTTTATCAAACAAGTCATCAATATGAGGTAATGTATGCTTATTCTTAACAGTAATGTTATTAAAATATCTATAATCAATGAAAAGTATCATGGAACCATCTTTCTTTTTAATGAACAAAATAGTAGCACCCCATGGTGAAGTTCTAGGATGATTGAAACCATTATCAAGAAACTATTACAACTAATTTTTCAATTCAAGAAGTTCCAATTCATCCATTAGATAAGTAGGTTTTAAAATTGGATTTGCATTAGGAACTAAGTCGATATTAAATTTAACTTCCCAATTAGGTACAACATTGGGTAACTCGTTAAGAAAAACATCAAGGTATTCATTTACAACTAGAATTTCATTTATCTGAGTTGTTATCTTGTTTTTAAAAATTTGAGAAATATAACATTCATTTACATCTTTTAATATTTTCTCATCTTCTAGATTTTTTACAATGGTATGAGTTCATTCTTGTATAAAAAATGAAATATTTTTATGAAAAAACTTATTTATCTCTACAATCAATCATAGCATGATAAAGATAAATCCAATTGATACCCAAAATAACATCAAACTATACTAGTAGCAAAAAAATGTTTACATTTAATGTATTTCCACAAAAAAAACAAGACGATTCTTATAATGCCTTTTCTGTAACATTTCCCCTAGTGTTTTAACCATAAGTTTTGGTCTCATTTATTGAGGTGAAATTTCAAGTTTACCAAAAAAAATCTCAAAAATAAAGGAATTTGTAGACCCCATATCAAATAATATATTAGAAAAATCTGAGTAAACAAATAATGTACCTGATACCACTTTATTAGATGGCCCAAAATCTACTAACATCATCACAAAGGATCTTACTACACATTTATACTTATAATCTAGCTACTTTCCATCATTAAAATTTTTATTTTTGCAGGTATTTTCATAATGACCCATATCACCACATTTGAAACGCTTTAAATATTTATTATAAGAATTAATATTAATATCATTTTCATTGAAATCTCAGGCCATATATTCAAACTAACCACATTGAAAACATTTCTCATACCTGTTAAGGCATTCCCCAGGGTTCTTTTTACCACACATCACATAAACTATAAATTGGACTTTCTTACCTTCATATTTATTTGGTTGATTCTTACCCATTTCTTTTCATATGGACCATTTCTTATACTTATTTTCAAAGTAAATGTTATCATCAGCAAACTCTATTTATACCCACTTATCATATCGAACAATTTTTTCATAACTTTTAAATTCTCAGGAGGCCAATGACATTCTGTATCTTGGCTTCAATCCTAACTAAAAACGATTGATTTTACTATCAATATCTTGAATACAATTTGGAGCATACCTTGACAATCGAGTGAAGTTTGATTAATACACAGCCACTAAATCTTCCCCCTTCTATTTCAACTTTAGGAATTACTTTCCTATCCTATGTCAAACCACCTTAGGAAAATGTTTTTCAAGGAAAAGATTCTTAAATTCATTCTATTCCAAGACATAAATTTCCTCACTATCTTTGATATTCATGAACATTGAACACAATTGGTCAGCTTCACCTTAAAAATGGTAAATAAAAAGACTAACCCTTTGATTATCTAAAAACCTCATGAAATCGAATATCTTTTCAAGGGATTTAATCCACCCTTCATTCACCACCGGGTTAGAAGATACACTGAAAGCAGGAGGATGTTTCCTCATAAAATGTTCCAATATTATCATGTCCCTTTGTGGTAGTTCTGGTTTTTCTATTTCATAGATGCCACCTTTATTTTTTTATTTGATCATTTGATCCATTACTATCACAAACTGCTGAGTTCCAATCCCTACCATTCTTGTTTCTAGATTCATAAAGATATCATCCACTAGGGCCTTCCTAATTCAGCTTCCCTATTTCTTCTATGGAAAACCATTATGTATAGACATATATTAAATAAAGAAACATGTTAATACTAAAATGATATATCATTTAAACATAAAAAATAATTTATGGTACTCAATTAACATCATCCTAACCCCTAAAGTTATCTAAAATATTATTTAATACCAATTATAAGAACTTGAACTTAAACACTACATAATCTATTAAATTATTTTAGAATTCACTTTATTGAATTTCCAAATATCCATTCATTTTATAGTTTTAGAGAATTAGAAAATAATTCATACATATCAACCCACAATAATCCAAAGTGGGTACTATAAAAAAATATCAATATATTTCATAATATAAAAGTTTTTAATAAAACATGAAATATTTTCATGAATAATATTCACAACATTTATCTTGGATTTCTATTTTATCTTACCCATACTTAACTCTGTGAAACTAATTTTAAAAATTTGGATGAGAAAAAAATGTCAGTAAGGGATACAAAAAGAAGGAAATAAATTGTTAGTCCATAAATACTTATAAGTATATGAAATCATTTCTATGAAAATAAACTTATTTCCCATAAATTATCATATGCATACTTTTGAAAAACATGATATTTCCATAAAACATAAAAAATCATAAAAACCCATATAGGTAACTTGGTAAATTACTTACTTAATATTTTAACCCTATTAGATACCTTATGATTTGTATCCCTCATATCTACCTTACATTGTATCCCTCATGGATATCTTATAGTGTAACCATCATAGTTACACTTGGAGTAACCATACGGTCGACCTCCAACATAAACATACCCAATGTATTGAAGGGATATATAGGTCTCACACTTCATCATAAAAAATTCCCAAAAACCAAAACATAATCATAAAACATGAATACTTTCATCAAAAAAATATTTTTTAAAATTTTTAAAAAAAGAAATTTAAAAGTGGAATTTTAAAGAAAAAGTATCTTACCTCAGGTTCATCTTACATAAAATATGTTCAAACCTACTATATAAGGATTTAAATAATATTATAAATATACTATATAAATAAATTCATATATATAACACCTTATATGATCTTTTAATAACAATATTCTGAAATTTATTAATAATATTTTGTTATTTCCATTTTTTCTAGGTGCGTTCTTTTCATGGTTTACATTATTGCTTCAATTTTTATTTTATTTTCAAATGGAAGAAAAAATAAAGAATTGAACCAAGATATTTTTTAATGTTAAAATGATTTATTTTAGAAAAAATAATGGTTACTTAAAAAAGATTATGGATTGCACTTTAAAATGGGTGAGAAATCAAGAAGTTCCCTTGAATCGTGCTTTCTTATCAGAAAGAATTGAGAAGGGAACCATTCTAAAACACATATTACCCCATAAATGAGGGATGATCTGATCTGGATGCATGAGTTAGGGAAATATAAAAAAATTACAATAATTATACAAAAAATAAATAAGCATTGAGTTAAGAGAGAGAAAGAGTAACCTGATGGATAAATGGAGGTTTGGTTAGAATCCCTTACTAATGTGTGAAAGTGTTCTGCACTTGAGATTAATGCCTGGTATAATCAAGTTAAATCCATTAATTAATTAAGTTATAAAATTTTCTATATATATTTTATTAAATATAATTTTATTATGTTTAATTATGGTCTTTTTTATGAGTTTATAAGATTCAATTTTATCATTTTGGAGTGTTCGTTTCCATGGTTTTCAAGATCGGTTTACTTGTATATATGTATGGAAAATCATGTAAAATGAGAATAGTTTTCTAGAATTAAAATTACAAGTTATTAATTAAATTCCTGAATATTAAATTATCTTATATATTATTTTGGTTATAAGGTATGAGGATTAATCATTATATTAAACCTTATTAGAGGAAGTTAGTTTATTTTGGGGAATTTTGATCATTATGAACCACTTTTTGTTTTATTAATTAATATTATGCATACAAATTTGTTCCAAAACATAATATAACATATAATAAGTATAATAAAATATTTTTTAACAATAATAATGGATTTGTTACCAGTCTTGAATGCATTAAAGAAAAATAAAAATGCAACTTCCATGATGTCAGTAAATCAACACACCACGGATGATGTTGTTATTTTTAGAATAAAAGGGGGAGGAGAAGGATTTTGATGATGAATTTTTTCATAAACATGATAAAATTTTAGTATATATATATATATGATAATGGATTTTTAATTCCACTTATATAAGGCTATATGAGGAGATAATAAGGAAAGAAAACAAATTGAAAAGAAATTAAAAGAAAAGGAAAGAGGTTTTTACCTCTCGAATTCTCCTCCTTGAGAACCTCCTTAAGGCCCTTGGTTTTGGCCTTTTGGTCAGACCAATAGGTATTGGATGTAGGAAAGAGTCTTGGGAAATAAATTTGGTAGAAATTGAACAATATACAAGGCTTTGAGTTGTGATAAGAATAGGTGGTGAGGGATGATATTTATAGTGCAGCATAGGGGTGTTTTTTGAATATTTTATTCATTTGTTTATTATTTTGGCTCAAGACAATAAATAGTTTTAGAATTATCAAAAAAAAATATTAAAATAATTATGGTATGTTCTAGATTATGGTCATTACATCATTCATGACTCAAGGAATAGTTTATTTAATTTATAATGTATATACAGTGTAAATTATCATATTTTACTATTCACAAAAAAATAAAAAAGAACTCACCCAAACCACTTTTAGATGTGTAAAATTTAAAAATTATCTCCATTTTATAAAAATAATTTTCTAATTATGATATGTTTAATTTTTAATTAAAATCATAATTTATTCAAAAAATACTAATTTTAAAATTATAACTAATTTAATAACACTTTGAAAAATTAATTAAGGTCTCATAAAATTATATAATAATCTTAAGAAAATAAAACATTAATTTATGAGTTTATTTTATGAATGTATATTTTCTTTTAAATCATTACATTAATTATAAATTTTTAAATAAATAATTATGACTCATAAAATTACCAATACTTAATTTATAATTTTAAAAAAATACTTATAAAATGATATAAATATATCATATTTTCACTTATAAGAATCATAAATTTTATTTATACTCTCATAAGTAAGGTTACTATTCTATTAGTAAATATTCCTTAATTTCTATAGATATCACTTATTTTATTATAAATTTATAATAATTTTATCTATTTAATTCAACAATGAAAAAAAAATATTTTATAAGTACCAGGGTTGTTGCAGAAAATATACATACTACTTATTACATATCACTTCTTACACATGTACAACTAATCTAGAAACATATTATGTATATTAATTTATAGAAAATACATTCCTTACTCTTTCATTTTACAACTTAACCACATTATAATATCCGAAATAGGTGACGACTACTATATCTGAGAATCAATGACCCTGTATTTAGGGAAGAAATGAACCATGAACTCAAGTCACAAAATGTATGAATTTTGACACATGCATAACACACTGGAATTAGTTTTATGACATGCTTGTAGTATAAAAGTTTCAGTTTCATTATTCTAACATATTAGATAATTAAACCCACACAGTTTTATAGTTTGAGATTGGAGAAAACAATGCATGTAGAATAATATTCTTCATACTAAAAAGTAAAAAATAGAAGATTCATTAAATGGATATTGGAAAATAAAACTTCTTCAACATACAATATTTCTCTAAAATTTTCTTATTTCCATCTACTATGATGGTATCTGGTTTATTCTATCTGATTTATCATTCCAATATTCTCACTTTTATTTTATTAAGGCTATGACAAGTGGTTCTAAAGTGTTTGATGTTGGACTAATATAGTTCTATGATCATATAATATTATCAATATGTTATATTGAAAATATTAATTCTGAAAATCTATAAATTTGTTTAAATTATTTTCTCTTAAAATAAATATTTCATTTTTTGTGAAGTAAATAAGTTCAAAAATATTTTTAAAGTGTATATTTACTTTTATGTTTATAAGGACATACACTTAAGTATCGAGATTACAATAAATTTATGAAACATTTTTTTTATTTAAGTTCAAATATTTGAATTATCATGGAAGATATCTTTTGATATTTTAGGTATGATTCAACGAGTTAAATGAAGATTTAAAATAAAAATTAACCTGATGAAATTATAGAGAATATTAAGGATTGTTTTTAACCATTTATTATTTATAATTTTATTTTGAAGGAAATTTGAAACAGTTATTTGAAATTTATATATGATATTATTAAATACTTTTTCTATTTTATTTTGATTTTTTAAAATGAAGATGAAGGGTGAAACATTCCTATTGTTTCTTTATTTATATTTATTTTAGCAGGATTGTGAGAGGATATAAAAAACTTATAGAACTAATACTAAGATATAATATATTCTACTTCTACTAAAATATATATATATATATACAAAAAATAAAGGAGTAAAATATTATGTATATCTATTTCTCTTTTACTAATGTTATCACTTGACTAGAAAAATAAAGATAAAATGAAAAAAAATAAGAATAAGGAGGCATATGTTGTATTGAAGAACTAATTTTTATTACTATGGAATTTATTTAAGATCATTTTATAGTGAAAAATATCACTTTCTAACTACTGGTATATTAAAGATTTGTTTTTTATATGAGGATCCACCATCTTTTTGTTATTGAAAGTACAACTATTATAAGGGACCTTCCATAAACATTACATATTTGGGTGAATTTAAACTATAATTAAATTTATAACATTCAAAAATATCTTTTAGGTTTAGATTTTTATATAGTTAGGTCATAAACCTTATAGAAAAAAACTATATATATACAAAGTGGAAACATTTAATTAGTATCCATTTTTCCTCAATATTAAACTTTTAAAATGAAACTCGATTTTTTTATGAAATATATTTATGATTTTAAAATTGAGTTCTTCATTTCCCTTACCCACACTCAAACCCTATGAAAAACATTTCAAAATGTGGCATGAGCATTAAAATCTTTGTGAGTGACATAAAATAAAAGAAAGAAACCTATTATCCCATGATTACTTCTAAAAAAATCATTTTCAAAGTAAAATTTGGGCACAAAATAAACATTTTCATACCTAATAAATAACCCTATCTTACCAAATATTTTCATAAAAATCATAAGAAAACTTAAAGGGAAAAAATCATGAAGGTTTATTTGAAAACATGATAAACTCATAGAAACGTTTTTCACAAATTTATTATTTTCACCCTTAAGAAGTAACAAATAATTTCTTTTGAAAATAATCAAATTTATTATCTTTTTGTAAATATTATGATTACAATATAAGTTAATAGAAATAATAGATAAAACATAATGGTATCTTGGGAAATAATTTTCCAAATCACTATTATAAATGTAACAACCATATAGTTGAATTCCATACCCAATGCATTGAAGGGATATCATGGACCCACCCATCCTTGGTTTATAACATAACCACCCATCCTTGGTTCATAATATAGAAATCCATCATTGGTTTATCACGGAAACACCCATCCTTGGTTTATAACAGAACCACCCATCATAATAAATAATTTCCAAGAACCATAACAAAATCATAACACATAAAATATTACAATTTTAAACATTACAGTCATAAAATATTCTTTTCTCCTAGAGAAAAAAATTTGATATTAAAATATAAACTATTTTTAAAACCCCATTTTCAATACCAAAAAACTCAAAAAAATGGAAATAGGGTTTTTCATTGAATAAAATATTAAATCTTATAAAGGAAACCCAAAATAAAATAATGGTTATAGTGGTGGAAAATTTGTTATTTTCATATACATTAAAATAGAACATTCCTTTTGTCTTTTCTTCAGAATGTTCCATAAAAAACGTAAAAATATTCCTTTTGAAAACATTTTAAATAAATAAAATTATTTACTTTATAAATAATTTATTTATATATAAATATGTTCATAATATCATTTTTAAAAACATTAAAATGGAAGAAAAAGAGTTTTAAGGGAACTTTAAAAGAAGATTTTTAAAAAAGAAAGTCCCTTACCACTTTAGAAAAAATTTAATCATAAGACCCATGAAAGAATAGATAAAAAAATTAAATATAATTATAATATATAAATTAAATATATAAAATGTTAAAGGGTATGTATATACACCTCATAAAATAATATAGGTGCATAACATCAAAATATGCCTTAGTGAAAGGAAATTGAGATGAAGTCCCTTACCGTGAGTTTGATTTGTCATGTTCATTCTTTATATTCTAAAATAGTAAAATTATATTAATTATTTTCCATAATAGGAACATTTTTAAAGTTTATTATTCCTTTTATTTTACTTATTACCATGTTATATAAAATTACTTAATCAATTAAGTTTGCATTAGATGTTTCAATGATATTTGGATTATGTCTCAAAAATGAATTCAGTAGGTTGACTATGGTCAAAGAGGTAATTATTAAAATTATTTAGAATAATAATCATGAAATAATTTTAATTTTTATACATCAATTTTATTTTTTAAACCAATCATTAATTATGGTTATGAAATATTAAATACATTACAATCATGGAGACGGTAGTTCGTATGTACGCATGAGTAATGCTTCCATTTTTAAACAATAATTATAGAAATAAGTTAAGTATTATTTAATATTTATATAAGTATAATAATATCATAAAAATAATATTATTTCATTTAACATACTTGTGACATCCCAGTCCAACCCACGGTCATGATATTGTCTGCTTTGGGCCTAGCCCGCACAGTTTTTCTTTCCCTGGGCTCTGGCTGTCACAAATGGTATCAGAGCTAGTGTCTATTTGATGTGTCAGTGAGGAAACTGGGCACTTCTAGTAGTTTTTATTATGGCTATCCCACGTCAAATTAGGAGGAGCACGAAGTACCCCTTTATAAGGTGGTGTGGATACCTCTCCCATCATGAGGCCTTTTCCTGGGGGATGCCTGAAGGCCAGAGCCTAAGGAAATAAAAACCATGTGTTCTAGGACAAAAGAGGAAAATATCATGATCTTGGGCTGGAATGGTATGTCACAATACTTATTTATATCACCCATGTGATGTGGTGATGAAAAAATAATCACATCGCTTTGTGAAGGCGGTAGTACACACATACAAAAAAAATGACGTAATCATTTTTTAGTGAGTGGAAAGGTAAGAAATAAAATGATATATTATCTTTAAACAATTATAAATATGTCATGAATATCATAATTATTTTACATATATTAATTAACGTTATCTTCATTACCTTTACTGAAAAGTGTTGGTGAAAAATGAATCACATCGATTTACAAGGTGGTAGTCCACCATACACACGAGTGACGTTGTCATCTCCCCCATAGAATGTAAAGTAAGAAGTTATATATTATTTAATAATTAAATAATTATAACTATGTTAAAAATATTATATATATATATATACTTTAAATAAATAATTATAACAAGCTGTGAGAAGCGGTGATGAAAAACGAATGACATCGGTTTGCGAAGTACCAGTCCACCGTACACACAAATAATGATTTAATTCCCCATTTGATTTAATAAGAAATGAATTTAGGTCATGGGTATGGATTTAATTAATATATTTTGGTATTAATTTTATAAACTAAATTTTTATACTGTGTGAATAGGATGTGATAGGGGTGGCCTTTTATAAGTGAGGTGAGTGGCACACATGTAAATTTTGAAAATAAAATGGTGTACCCACTTTTTTTACATGCCACAAGGCTCAAAAATAGACATTTATTGAGAACTAGTCATGATAAGGTAAATATATGGTCATAAAATATATTTTATAAAAAAAATTATTCCATTTTAACCCTTATCATTTTAGGTTAACCACTCAGTAAATTTGTTTTTACCTTAACTACGGTAAAAGATTTTTACTATTTTCAATATTAATTATGACCAAAAATTAAGTTGAAATTATTAGATAATATAAATTATGATAATTAAAAAAAATTAATCCATTTAAAAAATTAAATTCACATATGTAGAATAATTTCATTCAAAATTTAACACAGATATGCGATGAAAAAGCGGTTTTTCAAGAAATGAATTTTTCAAGCATAAGATGACTTTATATTAACTCTATGAATATTAATCATAATTGTATATATTTAAATTAATATTTATTGATATATAATATATAAATTTAATTTAAATAATTCTTCATTAGGGGTATATTTAATTAATTAAAATAGAGAATCATTATGCATTTTAAAATAGTTTTCAAAAAAACCTGTTTTTAAACCCAAAAAAAAACTTGTACTAAAATCCAATATAAAGATGATTATTAAGTAAATAATTTGATTAAATGTAAATAATAATAATTATGTTACCATAAATCATATTCAAAAAAATTACTTTAAAATTACTTTATTTATAAATAAGAAATGACATTTTTACAAAAAACCATATTTTTTCACTATTTACCAAAAATCATTCTGTCAAAAAAATCACAAAATTTCACCTGAAGTTAATTTTTATATGATGATTTAAAAAAATTATTTTTTTTCAAATCAAAATTATATAATTTATAAAATAAACATTTAAATTAAACCTTATAAGAAAATGATTTAGTTAAAACTATTTCTTTTTGGACTTAAAAATTACTCGATATTTTTATAATGAATATAACTATCTAATTAAAATTAATAAACATTAAAATATCATATAATATAACTACATGGGTTGTTACAACTATACATTTTAGTTTTATTAATCTCTTATAGTATCTATTTCTAACTAAGTGCCAACCGCTTGTACTCTATTATGGATTACGTGTTAACTTCTTGTATTCAGATGTAGAAATGTTTCAGTTACTTGTACGTAGTTTTTAAGGTCCAATATAAAAGGAACTAAAGGTATTGAAAAATCGTTATTGTACCAAGTTTCAAATGCTTACACTCAGTTGTTTGATCCCTGGAAAAAAATTAGAATACAAATTACCTAGATCACATCAATCATCGGTGGAGTGGATTAGGGGAGGCTCTTGTAGCCTAGAACCACTATAAAAATATCATAATTACATATCTTCAATTTCTTTATATTTAAACAATAAAACTAATTAAATAAATATAAGATATATTTAAACATATTTAAGTGGTATGTTTAAACCAAACATTATTTTTAAAGGGACTCAATTCACCCCCCCCCCCTTGAGTCTTTGTTTGTATAAACCTTAGGACAACAAAAATAACCATTTAAAAACTCTCTAACTATAAGTAGGAGGAGAAATATGTATTCATAGAATTTATTTCTAGATGTAAGGATTTGACATAATTCTTATAAATAAAACTTCTTCAAGAAAAATTACTGGAAACTTTTGTGGATAACATATAGAATGATTCAGTAACAAGGTTTATCACATAAAAAATACCAATGTATTTTGCAATTTTGCTACAATATATTAATTTAAAAACGATTATATTCAGTATAATAGGAATAAAATTCACCAAGATCCAATTTCATAACTATTAAAGTCTAAAAAATATGAACCAATAGTTGTTACTCTCAAACCAGTAACATCACGGTTATGGTAAAGTGATTTTGAAAGCAGGAAGAACAAATTTTATTCCTTCCATGATGAATTTTTAATAGGTTACTTCATCTCTATACTAGAAAATAACATGATGTAAATTCTACTAATCAAGAATCTAGATGAAGTAAGGCTAAATAATAACCCAAATTATTTGCCTTACCATTGTATGTTGCATCACACAATCTAGGAATTATTTATCTTTAAAGAATTTCTAAAATAGATATTTGATGAATTTCAAATGACATTAGACTATACCAAGGTGAAAATGGAATATATGTCAATCATTCACCCCAAATGAGGATAAGTATGGGAAAATTACGCACATGGGAATATGAAAAAAATTTATGACGGATGACTAGATCATCTAGTCATGGCCCCAAATCCCTCTGCAACTATAATTGTGGAACCTTAAGATTTTCAACATCTAAAGATATGATTCAGTAAACATAGGTGATAAAAAGTTAAATAGGGGTCCCTAAATATTCCAAAACTAGTATAAACTCTCATAAACTTCATACCCCCATTATTGGAATAAAGGGAACCACCCCACCAAATGATATCATCTTCTTGGTAGGAGAAACAATGAACATTATCCCACTAAATAAGACCCTTTTCTAATGAGGAGGACCATTTCACCTACATTAACATTATCTAGTAGTTAGAAAAAATGGGATGATCAAGAATAGATTTATAAAAGGGTATCCTTTATTTCCATTAAAATGATACCAAATGAGTCATAGTAATTTAAACTTAGTTATAACAAGTGAACTCACAAAAATGATAATGGAATTCATGTACATTATCCATAGGATCAAAAGGTTGACCCATCCTTTGATCCCAACATCGATGAAGAAAATATTGTATATTCCCCCACACACCTATAAATAATGTGTTTTCATCCTTATAAATGACTCAGAATGTGATGTTGATAATGCACTGATTAGTGATGATGCATCTATAAAAAATATCAGTCATGATACAATACATGAAGGAGTGTGTGCCCAACGTTAAAGGAAAATCTTTCTATTGGGGTCCCCACATGGACTGTTATTATCAATACTTGTCATACTAATTGGAAAGGCATAATAATTTTCAAGTCTCTAACCTGTCATCCACCTAAAACTATAGAAACTATCTTCATTGAAGAACATATATACCAATTATAGTGAGAAAATATAAATCTATAGAATGTAGTTACAAAATTTATTCAGAAAATAATTCCATTTTGTTTTTTTAGGAAAAAACCACATATTCATTATCAAGACCCATGCATTATCATTCTATTCAACCTGAAACCTCTTGAGTGAATCGTATGGGATGTTTTACCCATTGTGAGATTATAAACTCCAATTATAGTGTTCATCCTTAGATTTAAGTACCCAAACCTATAGGGATAGGGGAATTCATATATATTTCACCCCCATGAATGTTTCCTTCCAAACTATGATATCCCATAATGATCACCATATAGTCCCCAAGAAATTTAGAGTTCTCAAAGTAATTAATAATAAGATTTATTTACAATTTATTAATAGCTTCAATATATTCCCCTAAATTGATCAAGATTAAGGCACCCCCGCTAAATCACAAATCCAACCATGTACCCATACTGATCAAGGCATATATATATTTCATGTAAAATAATGTTTTCAACCTGACAAGGGTATACATAACATGGTATATTCATTCTAATTAGATTATATTTATGAGTATTTAACCTTTTCCTTGGATAATAATTTGGTTGAGATCATAATGATCAATAGACCTGAGGAGGTGAACATGAAGGGCCATCCTAATTACTAATACTACCATCAATTTTTAGGTCATACAATCCATAAGTGATTCATCATTAAGGATAGAATTAAAAATTATATTGATGGTGGGATAATAGAGCTAGTGGCACCTAAATATTTACTTCATCTATGCAAGAACCCTAAGTAGAACACACAAAGTGTGTAAAGGAATCAGAGTTGTCTATATCATATTGATAGGTGAAACAAGGTCAAATCCTTTAGTCTTAATCATTTGGTTGATTACTTCACCAATTCCTTAGAGAAATTTTTTCTTCATATTCGATATTTTAGTATGTGACACTCTCTAGGTCATAGGTATGTTTTCTTTTGAGCCTTAAAGTTGGTTAATTTCAATTTCAAAAGTGTAGGAGGTTCATAGTGGCTTAAAAGGGGGTTGGACTTATTGTTATAAAACAAAAAGTACCGTGGATGAGGTGGAGATCATGGTTTGATTATGAATCTTTTTTGTGAAATAGGTAGGTCTAAAATGGACAACATCTAGGTAGGTTCTTAGTTGGAACACATTGGGATTAATTTTTTTGACCATGGCCAGAGGGGCCTCTCCACACCATGGTGAGTCCAAAAATGGATTGTTTTATACATCATTTCATGGATAGTCCCCATGGTCTATCTATTTGGTGAAACCACCATGACATGGTGGGAAACACGAGGCATGGTGATAGTGGTTTTAGAATTTGAAGTTCCCAAACAACTACCTGATCTTCTAGGGGCATTTACTCTATCCATGTGAAACCATAATGAGGTGTTTTTATGCATATTTTGGCTTGATTCCATTATATTAAACTATTTTTTCTACTCTATTTGGATCTATTTTCATATTAATAATGTTCTAGGAAGGGGTTTTTGAAATTATTCCTTCATCAAGTAGTGAATTAGGGTGATTTATTTTCTTTTGGTATTACTATTTGTATATATGGGCTCCTCAAGACTAAATCTCTTCATTTCCCATCAACTGTTAAAAATGAAACATTATTTTCATTGATCATGAGGTAGGTGTCTATATCCTGTAGTCTATCCCTTGGCATTATTATGTTCTTATGATGTCCATTTGGTTTTGACTAATAAAATTGATGTCTTGAAATCCATTAGATGTGATATTATCATTGATGGTTATGAAATTATTTTTCAAAATGTTTTTTTATTTGAAAACTAGATTTTATAAACATTATGTGTTTGATAAAATTTCTCAAAAATGATTTTGAATAGGAAATGGGTTTTCAAGCATGGAAGTATCTCTATAGAAATTTTTTTATGAAATACAGGTTTTTTTCTTGAAATGTAATGATAATATATAGCACATCATGAGACCTTGGGGTGAAGTGAAAAACAAAAAATATGAAAAAATTAGTGGAGTAAGTTATCACTAGATTAGGTTCATGTAATTCCACAGTTTCTAGTGGGCATCCTTACCACAGGACCAAAGTTCCCAAAAATAAGGGTTAACTTATTTCAGTTAGTGTTCTTTGTTTTTCTTAGTTATGTACATCATTTTTTCATGGATTTCCTTTTTATGCTTTGTAGATACATTACGTGCAAGTTTATTTGATATTTTTAATTTCTCATTTTATATAGATGTTGATATTTGAAAACTTGGTTTATTCATATTCTTATGTATCATGGATATATGTTGTGTCATATTGATTTTCTTATTATAATATAAAATGTTTTTGAAGAGAAATTAAAAGGATAATTTTATATGGAAATTGATTTCTATTGGAAATGTTTTAGAATTATTTTTATATAAGAACTAATCGATACATTTGGATAGACAATTTATAGATTATTTTGTCATATCTTACTGAGCATAATGCTCAGCCCTTACTTCTTCCTTTGGGAATTTGTAGACTTGGTTTTTTTGTATACATATAATGGGAAGAGCGTTATATAGAGGATGGATATCCTGTATCATGTTACTTTTTAGTGGGTTGGGGTTTTGTGCCATATTTTTATGAGGAGATAGACCCATGGGTTGCTTCGGGTTCCATGTTGACGGTCTTTCAGTCGGTTTATATGGACCATGTTATCTAGTTATTGGATATTACCTTTATTGTTTGGTTTTTTTGATATGTGATGTATTTTAAATATCTTCTATTATACTCTAATTACTTATATATTATCATACATCTATTTAGGGGGAAATCATTATCATGTTTCTTTAAATGATACCCCCAATGCTTGTATCCATACTGTGGTGATCAGAAATGTTCTCCGAGCCTTTTGTAAAACCATTTCAAGTGACATTATGGGTTAACATAGGTCAGTTTATTAAAAATCGGTATCAAGACTAGGTTATTGTTGAAGTTTGTGATCATACTTGTGTATCACCCTCTTATTTTAGGGGGTGTTGATATACTATAAATATGACTATCATAACTCAATAGGTGGTATGGGAGTGTTCCTAGACCGCTAAATTTCATAAAAACCCTTGATTTACAATAGGAATATCAAGGTTTTCCAGTGTTATATTTTGTGAACCTATCCTTTTTTACTTTAGTTATCTAAATTCAATTTATGAAAAAGGAAAAAAATTCTATTATAAATTGTTTTCATTATCTTTATTTTGTAGAATATGTATCCTTTAAGAATTCCATCATTGGATACTAGATAGGAAGCTACAAAGTGATCCCCATAGGAAAATCCTCAAACTAACTCGGTATTGGTGGAAATTATAGTCCATGTGATATTTTTCTTATGCTAAGTATCTAGTGTTGAACAAAAACTGAAGGTGGGCTATTCTTCAGTATTCACTAAATAGAACTCACTTATCTTTCATGGTGACAAGGATCCATGGGAATCATAAGGGTGGATTTATGGAATTAAATGGATTTTAAATTTTCTAGAAATGCTAAAAGGCTACAAGGTTGGTTTCTAAACTTATATTCTTCTAGGGCTAGGAAGGAAGTGGTGAGAATATATGGTGTAATCCAAGTTTCATGAAAATATCAACTGGAATAATTTCAAGAAATCCTTAATTCAATGGTTTTAACCTAAAACTTTTTGAGTGTTAAAGACTTCGGAATTCTTGACCTTGGATATGGGAGACCATTTTTTCATAGAGTATTATACTTGGATTTCTATATTGAATTAATTTTATCTAAATATTTTTTTAATGACTATCTCGAACTGTCATGGTTTGAGATAGGTTTGCGAACAAATATCTAATTTATGTTGATTATTATGCGCCTACACACATTAATGAAGGTTGTAGACATGGATGTTATGTATGGGGAGGATATAGCTATGAAGACTATACTCTTCATAGAATCAGTGATAACAGAAGATATCCATACTTCATCATCTTTTTATAATAGAAATTGGGGTGACCAGCACCGAGGTGGTGGAATGGGGGTTGATACATATATTTCATGCATATATTTTAGGGTGTTTTAATAAATTAATTTGCATAATATATATGATATTATTTCTAATATTTTGACTATTTAACTTGTTTTATGATTTATGGAATGATAAAAACAATAATCAGAAAAGGAACAGAAAGAGGTGAATATGAGAAGAAAGCGACACTTCATGCCACAACATGAAGTTCAACAACTCAACACCAAAAATTGAAGGTGGAAGAAAATATCATATGGAGTTGAAGCAGACCAAAGAGACTAGAATAAAATATTCTCACATCATGAAATAAATACATGGTGTGAGATTTTTGAGAAAAATATTTGGAGATGTTTCCACTGCCATAAGTTACACATCATGTAAATATTACATGTTGTGAACTAATAAAAGTCATAAAGAGAATAACAAGTCACGAATCATGTCTTGAATATTTCAAGGCCCACACATTACACATTGTGTAAATATTTACACAAGATTAAAGTTTCTAATAGGACTAAAAACGAGCCTTTGATGGGAGTTAGTGCAACAAAGGACCATTATTTGACCTAAAATAGACATTGATCGCTTGGGATGACTTTTTTAATCATTATGATGGTAATGAATGTTTCTCGAGATCTAGGGTAGTTTATAAATAGAGGGGTGAGCTTCCATACTAGAGGTATATAGATACCAAAGTCTAGGGAAAGAAGTTTCACTACTATATGGTTCTCCACTACTTTCTCTGCAGTTTTATATTATGTTTTATTTTATTTCTTTCCATCCCTATTAATATTTCATTACTAGGATGAGAGGGTAAATACATCCTTGTGATAGTTTTATGTAGCCAAAGGGGGAATTTTTCATTGGATTTTTTTTGTTCATGTGTTTTTTTTTCTTTTTATTAATCAATGCAATTGATTAATTAATCTGATAGGAAAATTTTAATAGTGCAATAGGGAACCTTGAATTGAGGCATGACCATTTTCGCATTCAGGGTAATAAGGTTTAAATATGGTATTTTGATAAAATCAATTCAATGAAACCCTAAATTAATGAACCAAGGTAAATAAGGGATTGTTTTCTTGAGGAGGGGATACCATAACCATTAGATACACCTCATCTCGAATCTAATGCCAAACAAGGATTAATGAAATTGTTTTATAAAATCTAATTGGGCCTAAAACCAAAAAATAAAAAACCCCGGCATGCCTTTCAAATCTTATTTCCAAAAAATCAATCTTCTTCACTTTTAATTATTTATTTATACAATAATTGATTTAAAAGATCCCAAACTTCTTCTTCACCTCTTTCTTCATTTCAATTAAATCAATTCTTCTAATAACCTAATTAAACTAATTTCACTTTATCTATGGAAACGATCTTGATCCTTCCATTATATTAATTTTAATTAATTAAGTAGCATCAATATGAGTTTTATAAATTTTTGTTTTTACTAGACATAATGGAAATAACAATTCCCTTTGGTACTGTAAAAATTTATTTCATTACTTGGCACAGTCGCAAAATAATTTCTTAGGTTCTTAATTTTTATTATAGTTTTTGTTTATTTATTTCAATTTCTATTTTATATATATATATATATGTGTTTGTGTTGTCCATTTCAGATTTTTAATTTTTAAATGCATGACCCCAAGATGAATGAAAAAGGTAAAGTGGTTTTTCAATTTGATCCTTAACTAGAGAAAATATTAAGGAATAACAAGGAAGCTATAATCATGGCTTGCACGGAAAATCATTAATTGTCTATTGGTGGGGTTTTTTAATGAGATCCAGGTATACGTATGCTCATAGAACATGGGAATCCATCAAATACAGGATTGTAACCTAGAATCATGGCACCTCCTATTGTAGAAAATAACATGGAGATAATTCCTGTAATAATTAAGATGATCTTGAATAGCATCCAATTTACCAGACTACCGTATGAAGATCCCAATTCATATATGGGAAGCTTCCTCGAACTCTGTGCACATTCCAATTCTAGAATGTTTAAATTGAAATAGTAAGGTTCCATCCCTTTATATTTTCATTATGAGAGTGAGCTAATGAGTGGATTCAAAGCTTTTCAATCCAGTTCATAATGACATGGTATGAGCAGGAATGAAACTTTCTCACTTGATTCTTACCACTATACAATTTGATAGAGATATGGGTAAATATTCTAAACTTTTGTCAATTTGAGGACGAATCACTCTACTATGAATGGTAACATTACAAATATATGGATCATAAATTCCACCATCGTGGTGTAGAGTTATGGCTTCTAATGTAAACTTTTTTATAAAGGTTTTGTCATAGGGAAATAGGTTAATTACTGACTTTTCAGTTGGAGGATTACTGATGAAGATGTATCCTGAAGAGAGATACAAATTGTTGGATGAAATAGAGAGAATTTTTTTTTAGTTCCAAGGATATGGGACGTAGAAAAAATGAATTCACATGATCAACAACAATGAATGGATGGAAACATAGATGGAATCATTGACCAAGAAGATGTACATGATGATAGGATAGTAGAAAAATCCCCAAGGTATCTATATGGAAGATGAAAATTATACAGAATATTATCATGGTAATAAATTTTTGGTTTGGATCCAAAACAAAAATAAGGGAAAGTTTTCTAATAAAGAGCATATGAATACCAAAAACAAGAACCCTAAGGGCCCACACTGATGAGCCAGGTCCATATGTTGGTAGAGACACTTGACACATTCATGATATCATTTGCAGATATAATCAATGAAATAAAGGGTGACATTATAAGATAGAATTCCACACTATGAAATATGGATGTTCAAGTAGGATATATCGTTGACCAATATAGAGAGATTTATATAGGAGTACTTCTAGGATTCCTAGAAGTTATCCCACTTTAAGATTTAAAAGTTTTAGTACTTAGAAGTAGGAAGAAGACATAAGGAAGTTTTATATAATTTAAAGTACATAATGAAGAACAACTAGTGTGAGAAAGTTAAAAAGTAGTTCAAAAGATGAAAATATAAGGAATAAGAAGATGGAAGAGATGTTGAAGAAAAACCACTATAGTATAAACCAAGACCTCTATTTCCAAATTGACTAGCACAAGAGGAAAACAAGACAAAAAAAGGTAATTTTTTTGAACACTCCAAAAAATTATATTAATATCAATTTTTAAGAGTCTCTCACAAACATGATAACTTATACCAAATTAATGAAAGAATAGGTAATAAATAAGAAGAAACTAGAATAAATTGTCACTATTCCACTCACAAAAGTGTTTTTGGTGGTGGTATCAAGGGACCTTCCTAATAAGCAATGTGATCCAGATATATTTTTGATTCACTTGTTTATTAGAGAAAAAAAATTAGGAAAATATTTGTGTTACTTAAGTGTGAGCTTAAATATTATATTGTGCATTAATTTCAATAGTTTGGGACTATAAGTCATGAATACCATAAGATTTTCACTTAAATTAAAATACTTAATAGTGAAGTACCCCTTAGGCATCATTGAGTATATTCTGATCAAAGTTGACATACTCTAATTACCTATTTACTTCTTAGTGCTGGATATGGAAGAGGGGAGAAATCAATGCATTTTTTGGAGACAATTTTTAGCCACTAGGTGTGCACTAATCCACATCTAAAGTAGATAACTCTTTTTTAGAGTTGGATATGAGCATTTAAGATTAAATATTCTCCAATCAATGAATAAATTTGATGTAAGGGAATGCATTGAGTTTATAGAATAAAAAATACTTTAATTTGAGGGTATCAATGAAGTTGAAAAAGTAAACATAGTAGTTATGGTTGTGGAAGATGATATGAAAAATAAAAACTCTTTGAAGAAGAAAGAGAAGATAAATACCAAGATCATTGACACTAGAGGAGAGACTGAATCCGCTAATTTTTTGAAAAGTAAATAGGTATGTATAGTCTATGACATTCCATTTAGTTCATCTAGATTAAGGAAGAAATAATGGATCGGTCTGATGGAGATCAAGAAAGTGTTACCATAATAAATAATTAAATTTTTTAGATAAAGTGTACAAGGACTAGCCTATGTGGATAGGATAAAAATATGAAAATTTATGGAACCGGATAAGGTAAAAAAATTAATCATACATCACATGACTAGAAGCTGAAGGAAGTAAGGTCCAAAAAATAATTATAAACAAAAGTGCTTTTGGGAAGCAACTTGAGTTTTTTTATTTTCCTTTATTTATTTTATATTTTTATATGTGTGTGTGAACTCACCCAAATATCTTTAAAAATTCATTGATTTTGTCCTGTGATTTCACCTGTTTATTTTTAATTTGAAAAACCATTAAGACCCTAGCTAGCAACATGCAGCAGGAATCAAAAGAAGAGGTTTCAGGACCAATACACATCATGAACCACATTCACATCATGAATCCAACAAAATAAACATCATGAATTAGTAGAAGGTAGAAATTTTGGAGATGACTTAAAATAAACACTCAAAAGGTGAGTAATCATTTCAATTCATAATTTTTATAATGTATTCCCTATATTTAACTTATTTAGAGCTTTTAATAGCCAATTGCATGCCCCTCATTCAATTATTTATTTAATCAACTAAACTAGGAGACATAATATTCCTAGGATAATTTCCATTCCATGAATTTAGATTTATTTATAAATAAATTTAAATTATAAAATGGGAGAAATAATTATTAGGGATAAGCACATGGATTATGATTTTGAGAAGTCATGATTTAGGGTACCATGTTGGTTTCTGTAAATAATTTTTTTTCTAAGAATTTTCCTACTTTTAATTAATTGATTTAATTATTTATATTCATTACCATGAGTGATTGACCCAACCCTTAATTATCATTCTCAATAACTCCTATGATCCAAATATGTCCCATTCTTTCTATAGTATATTTCTTGTGCTAATCGGGCATGTTCTCTTCTAGAACTTTTTTTGCATCTTATAAAAGAAATTACTGAACGAAATCACTATTAATATCATTGAGGAATATTTTTTTAACCCTTTATCCTTAGACCCACCTTACATTAATCAATTTTAAAACCCATAGAATCCATAAACAACCTTTTTAAGAAATGAGTCGAGTTACAATCCTATATTATCCATTCCAACATTCCTCTAAATATCTTGCTTGAAATTTAAAATAATAAGTGTGTTTGAGATATTTTCAATGATTGTAAATGATATACTTTATTTATAAGACTTTCCTAGGGGGTTTAATTTAGATTTGAGGAGAGGACATGATATTTTTCATTATAATTTATCATTATTCACCTCTCTTGATAAAAAATAATTATAAAAAAATAAGAATAAAAGAATAAAAAATGGTTTGTGCCTTAGGACGATCACAAATCATCATTACAAAACGAGTTATATTTTAATAATATATGGTTAGGTGGTGGATTTGATATTTTTTTAAACACAATTTTCAAAACAATTAAAAAAATAAACAGAAAAAAGGTAAACTAAGGATGATTCGTTCATTGTGCTTACATGTATCATGAGCCCACTGAGCTTTCTAAGGGTAATCACATATGTAGAGTGATATATTTACATAGATTATCTTTTTATATCAAGAAAATTTCCTTAGAGTCAAACCTCATTTTTGTGATTTATTTTTTTACATCATTTACCCACTTACCCTAAATCCTTGGAGTTATTTGAACCTTAAAGGTGAAACCCTCGTGATTACTTGTGATTCTATATTAATGCGATAGAGATATTATATTCCTTGAAATACAATGGTATGTGACATATTCTTGAGGTATATTATTAACTTTACTTACATTTTTACCTTTATTATGACCATAAAAATTCACATGAGGAAAATTGAAAATGGAATGTATATTAATAATGAATTAAAAAATGAAAATGGTTGATTGAAAAGGATTTGAAATTTCAATAGGAAAATTAAAATAAATTATTGGTTTGTTTCCTTTGAAAAATGAGGTGTTGATGAATTTCCCATGTGTGATGCTTGAATATTTAATTTCTCATTTAGGTAATTAATTTTATTAACAATAAATTAAAATTATGTTAATGTTAACGTCCTTTTTACTATGTTTAAATTTTAACCTTGAGGAAAAGTCTAAATTCAAGTGTGGGGGTATTTGATGCATATATTTCATGAATATATTTTAGGGTGTTTAAATACATTAATTTAAATAATATAATTGATATTCTTACTAATATTTGTATTATTTAACTTTTTTTGTAATTTATTGAAGGATATAACCAATAATCGGAAAAGAAAAAAAAGATATGAATATGAGGAGAAAACGATACATGTGTCGTGGCACTAAGTGCCATGGTGCGACACCAAAAATTAAATTTGGAAGCTAAAATCATATAGAGCAGAAGCAGACATAAGATATTGAAAGAATACATTCTCACATCCTGAAATCAATACAAAATGTGAGATTCATTCATGGTGAGAGGGTTTTGAGATAGAAGATTTGGACAAGTTGATGTCATAAGATACATTTCATGTAAAGAATACATGTCATAAACTAATATAAGTCATGGACAGAAGAATAGGACATAAAGCATGTCATGAAAATTTCAAGTACTAAACTTTACATGTCATGTAAATATTTACATGTCGTGAAAGTTTCATATAGGCCCAAAAAATAAGCCTTTGATGGGATTTAGCACGAAGGAAGATGATTATTTTATCTGAAACAGACATTGATCACCTATGATAACTTTTTGACTCATTATGACTTCAATAAATGTTGTATAAGCCCTAAGAGGGTCTATAAATAGAGGGATGAGCTACCATACCAGAGGGATTTAGAGACCAAAGTCTATGGTAAGAATTTACACTACTGTAGGGTCCTCTAATGCTCTCTATTCAGTTTTATTTCATGTTTTAATTTATTTCTTTCCTTACCTTTTACTCTCTCATCACTCAGATGAGGGGGTAAATCCCACCTTGTTCAAGGGTTATGTGTAATGGCCCGGACCTCTCCGGTCCACTACTTTGTGAAAATGTGATGTTGGAGGTGTTCTGGGAGGTCAATGTGACTTATCCCCTAGCTGCTGCCTACCGGTAGCTCGGTCTACCGGTAGCTGCTGCCAACCGGTAGCCGCCGCTTACCAGTAGCTCGGTCTACTGGTAGCCACAGCCTATCGGTAGCCGCGGCGTACTGGTAGCTCGGCCTACTGGTGGTCGTAGTCTACCGGTAGCTCGGCTAACACTGCCAAATTTCTAGTTCTGTGAACAATATTTCCAGTTTTATGAACAGTATCGGTAGGTCAACATTATCGGTAGGTGAATAGTATCGGTAGACTTGAATAGTTCTATCGGTGAGGATCTATCGGTAGACTTGTGTTTCTATCAGTGAGGATCTATCGGTAGACTTGTGTTTCTATCGGTAAGGTTCTATCGGTGAGCTTTTCTTTCCTTTGCCAATTTTTTTTAGTTCTGTGAACAGTGTTTCCAGACTCCTAAGAGCTACTAATTCCATACTTTGCCAAATTTCACGAATGAACAGTGTTTCCAGACTTCATAAGAGCTACTGATTCCATACTTTTCCAAATTTCACGAATGAACAGTGTTTCCAGACTCCTAAGAGCTACCGATTCCATACTTTTCCAAATTTCACGAATGAACAGTGTTTCTAGACTCCTAAGAGCTACTGATTCCATACTTTGCAAAATTTCATGAATGAACAGTGTTTCCAGACTTCATAAGAGCTACTGATTCCATACTTTGCCAAATTTTTGAGTATGTGAACAGTGTTTCCAGCTTCGCAAATTTGACGTTTTCTTTGACGTAAAATACTTTTAAAACCTTATTTTAAGGACTTTAAGACCGATTCAAAGGCCATAAATTCTATATTAATTATTCCTATGGCCGGGATGTTTTTACTTGGTCAAACCGTGTGGGTTAGTGCGATCCGTTTTTAATGGAGAATAAACCGAATCTTAAATCGTCGCCTCGTTAAATATTCAAAAAGGAACGAGATATCATTCTTCGTTGTTCTTCCTCCTGATTCTCATCTATAAGACGTTAGAACCTTGCAATCATTCCCGTAGTAGTTTCACAATCAAACGTTACTCGGATCAGTTCCGCTCTGTTTGATGCAACCAAGCTATGTCCATCATTCTTCCATATAAGGTATGTTTTATCATCGTTCCTTCGGGGATCACCTTCTCTTTTTCTCCGTTCCATATTATCCTGTAATCTCTATGGTTTTAATGGGTTTTCTTGGGGTTGGTTGGTACTGTCGTACCGTGGCATCCTCCGGTGGATGCAGTTGTCGTGAGAAGAGGACTGTGACCCGTTGTGTGGATAAAGGACGTCAAGAACTCTTCGAGGTAGGGGATTCGTGGATTCTCTAGTTATTTATGTGCAACTATAGAATTAGCATGATTTAACCCTTTGGATCACAATGAAATTGACCTAATTAAATACTTGAACCGGATTAAAAGAATTGGTTGATCGCATGTTGTTACTTTGTACCGTGATAACGGTTTGCCTCATGTTTTCCTAGATAGAGTGATATCTATGATTTTCTTTAATTAGTTTCTCATTCATGATGGAAATTGATAAAGAACGTAAAGCCGGAATTATTTGTTAAATAATTGGATAAAGATAAAGAGGCATGTTAATGAATCTGTTAATTCAAGATGGATTAAAGAACTATTAGTTTGATAATTTCAAAAGGGTTCTGAGTTACCTGCTTGCTTGTAAGGCTGAATGCCTTGTGGTTTGGAGCTCTGAGTGCTCATTTTTTATGAAGGATGAATGCCTTGTAAAAGGCTGAGAGCCCATTTTGTGATTTTTGATTTCCTGCTGCTGGTGATTTGATGTGAGCCTGGATGGCTGTTGTGATATGTGGAGGCATGGGGACTTGTGGTTGTGGCAGCGGATGACGCCTAGTGTGGCGAGATGCATCGGTTTATGCATGTGGGTATTGGGGATGACACCAAGGATGATGGTATGAGATGAATGTGATGGTTTGATGTTGGTGGTTTGGTTTGGTTGTTTATCTGCTTTACTTTTCCCCACTACTCAAGGCAGCTGATCTTGCTTACCCTCTTTCCGAAGGAGGCGAAGACACGCGGGGTATGCCACGTGGTTTCCGTGTTTAGCCTCTTGATGGAGGATGGGTCTATGCTCTTGCTATAGGCGGAAAAGACTCTACGGGTAGTATATCTACTCGCCGTGTTGAGCCCCTTTGTGTTTAGTAGAATAGGATGCTTTTCTAGAATGCCTGGGAATATGGGAAAGTAATTACATAATGAAAGTTTGTTTAAATGGTGATAATCCACGAGGATGGAGAAACTGGAATTTAATAGTGATGTGAATCCTAAAAAGGAGCAGTTTTTGAATGTGATTCCAATTTAGTTTAATGTGGTAAATTGTTCATGGTTAATTAATGTTTAAAGAATTAATTAACGTACAGTGGAACTGATAAAATGAGAATGGAGTAATCTAATAAATCTCTTCAAATGGTTGTGTGCTTATAGGATACCTAGTCTTAGAAGTAGCAGCCTGGAGTCTGAGAGACGTTAGCTGCAGTTGTGCCTATGACTAGGTAATGCCCATAGTGTGGTTGAGAGTTATATATATTCTGTACTTTTTGTGTTTATATACGCTACTCCACCCTGTCGGTAAGGGCAACTGACACCCCGGGGATTCTGAGCCCTGGGGAGGTGTTTTCCCCAACATTCTAATGGGAGGTTGAATGGATGACTACCCCCTTTAGCCCCGCTCTCTTCTCTTGGTAGATACACAGTGGTTGGTTTTCCCCATATATGTGTGTAGAGGGCTGTAATGGCTTGTGGTTATTTCACACACATATATTCTGGATATAGTATCCTATGGACTACTATAGGTGTAACGTGTATAGGTTGTGATGGCTTGAGGATCCTTACTCGGCGTATGGGCTGTGATGGCTTGAGGTATAATACTCGACGTATGATACACGTTATACGAGCTGTGGTGGCTCCCAGAAACTACCTGGTTACTTTGGTTGTGAGGATGGTGTGGTGCTTAGCCCAGGTGTCTACGGGCAAGCCTTTGTGGTGCACATGGTGCAGGTTGTGGAGCTTAGCCCAAGTTTATACAGGCCAGCCTTTGGAGATAGATGCACAGGACGTATGTCGTTGGGGAAAAGCGGAAAACCAGTGGGGAAGTAGTAGCGGGGTACCCTTGATATTATTTATTATATGCTATATTCTTGTATGAGTTACTTGGTGAGAGTTTCCATGGTGAGGTTGGGAACATAGTATACCTATTTAGGTGACGGGATAGTTTCACTTGTGGTTCACTGTGCTTTAGCATGCTCTCTTTACTTTTGCACAAGAGGCTTTGGGGAGGATCCTAATGAGTATACTATTATACTCACCCTATGTATATATAAGCTGTTTTACAGGTTACTTGGAGTAGGTTGGAGATCAGGCTGGTCACTATTAGCTTGTGGTTGCAGGAGCTGTTCGGGCTCGTGGTCGCTGCTGTTTTTTTTTCCTTTGGGTACTTGTAGTTTTTTTTTCCTTTCAGTTGTAGTACTTTTGCATGGAATTTCATATATGGAAATGAGTTTCTTTTATATTTCAGTTCTGAGTTGGTTTTGTTTGGTGTCTATCTTATCTCTCTCTTCCGCATGTGTTCTCTTAGAGGGTAATGCCTCCCATTTGTGCGTTTACTATACCCTTGGTGCAAGTCGCCAACCCGGGGCCTACTGGAGGCGGGACTCGGGGGTCATTATCTCCCTTCTCACATTGCCGGCCCAGGAGGGGTACACTTTGTGGGGAGGGGGTCGAGACAGAGTGGTATCAGAGGTCTGGTTGAGGGATAGGATGGAGTTTGGAGTTAGGAATAGGTGAGGATGCATGAGATGGTAGGGAAACGGTGTTATTCATGTTGATCAAGTGGGGTAAACACTAGAGACCGGCAGAGACATAGGCGTTTAGGGCCCCCTATGATCTGTTGCACGGACCTTTAAGTTTACGATGGCTACTAAACAAAGTGATACTGGTTGTAGGGTAGAGACCTAGGAAAGGATCATGCATCATTATTCTTTGAGCTTGTGTTTGAATGGGTAGACCTTGGGATAGGTAACCTAAAATTAATAAAACAAAACAATTAATTAATTAATGTTGAGTCTTCCATATTCTAGGCTTATGAGCTCTAACAGTTGTTATTTTGCAGGTATGGCTCCAGTTCGACGTCCTCGTCAGGTTTGCGCAGAAGATGCCCATCAAGCTGTTCCAGTAGATCGCCGCCGAGTAGAGGTTGACGATGATGACACTTGGAGAAAGACACTTCGAGAGTTTAAGGGCCAGAGTCTACAGAAGTATGAGGGCTCCGTTTCAGATGTAGTCACAGAAGACTGGTTGGAGGAGATCGAGATAGGCTTCATTTCGATTCGTGCTCAGAAGGAACACTGGGTGTCCATGGTTGTGACGATGCTGCGTGGAGTAGCGAGGCAGTGGTGGTTCTTGTTCCTCGGTGATCGTGAGGAGTCGGCAATCTCATGGGAGGAGTTTCGAGACAGGTTTAGAGTCGAGTTTCTTTCGTCGACTGCAAAGGTGTCCAGTCGCCAGGAGCTTCTCACCCTTCGACAGGGGAGCTCCAGTGTTCGAGAGTTTGGAATCCATTTCAGGAACCTTCTACGATATGCTTCAGACTTGTTACCAGATGATGAGGCTAGGGCGAGGCATTTCGAGGAGGCTTTGCGTCCAGAGATCCAGTGCCATGTCACCCCATTTATGCTAAGGACATATCTTGAGGTGCTGGCGAGGACAGAGGTTGTTGAGAGGACTTTGGCCAGGACTGGATCGTCACGAGAGGGGAATCGTCATGATTCCTCACGAAGCAGAGCTGTTGTCCGGGGTTCCCGGTTTTCAGGACAGAAGAGTTTCCGTTCACCTGGGGGTAGGTCCCAGCCCTTCCCATCTCGTTTCTCCAGAGGCAGCTACTCTCAGGCCTATGCCAAGGGATCAGGCGCTTGTTTTTCTTGTGGTGGTCATGGTCATCAGCAGCGGGAGTGCCTGACTTTTCAGAGCAGTCATCGTGCACCGGGCGCTCCACTCCAGGTTCCTCCGTTGAGGCAGTTCCAGCCGAGGCAGCAGCAGCAGGTTGCACCAGCTTTAAATCACTAGAGGGTAGATGGGACAGACAGAGGACAACCCCATGATGCTCCTTGTCCTCAGAGAGCATAGTGCGGCCGTGGTGGTGGTCGTCATCAGGGTCAGAGAGGCCGTGGAGGAGGTCGTGGTCAGCTTCATGCTCTAGAGTTGCCAGCTCCAGGCGAGCCAGACGTCGTCTGAGGTACCCTTTTCGTGTTTTCTACCTTGGTGTATGCCTTGTTTGATTCAGGAGCAACACACTCCTTCATATCACCTATTGTTTTCCATGCTTTGGGACTTTAGGTAGAGAGGCTTCCAGTTCCCTTGGCGTTGACTACGCCAGTTGGAGGTCGAGCTGACTTGTTTGAAGTATGTAGAGACTGTGAGCTAGTGTTGGGGTAGCACTGCTCTTGGGGAGATTTCCTATGTTTACGAATACAACCATATGATGTCATCCTCGGCATGGATTGGTTGTATTCGGTACAGGCTATTGTGGATTGCTTCTGGAAGGAGGTCATCTTCTTCGATGCAGATGGAGAAACAGTGGTGTTTGCTGGTGAGCGAGATCCTCGGATGGTTCATAGGCAGGTTTCATCCTTATCATCCATGATGGCTGAGATGATGCTATGTTCTTCAGAGGTTGAGCAGTTGGCGTTTCCTAGGGTTGTGGAGGAGTACCCTGATGTATTTCCCGAAGAGGTTGTAGCATTACCCCCTCGACGAGAGATCGATTTTGGGATCAAGATACAGCCAGGAGCGTCTCCTATCTCTATGTCTTTGTATAGGATGGCCCCTTCTGAGTTACGAGAGCTATGTATTCAGACCAATGGTCTGTTGCAGTGTGGTTTTGTTCGGCCAAGTGTGTCACCTTGGGGTGCACCAGTTTTGTTCGTGAAGAAGGATGATGGCAGTTTGCGGTTGTGCGTCGATTATCGTCGGTTAAACAAAGTGACAATAAAGAACCGCTATCCTCTTCCACGGATTGATGACTTATTTTATCAACTGAAGGGTGCAAGTTGGTTCTCAAAGATAGACTTGCGGTCAGGATATCATCAGATGCGTGTAAAGGATGAGGATATCCCAAAGACTGCTTTCCGCTGTCGTCATGGGAATTATGAGTTTGTTGTAATGCCATTCGGCGTGACGAATGCTCCAGCTATTTTCATGGGGTTGATGAATGTTGTATTCTGTGAATTCCTGGACAAGTTTGTTGTGGTTTTCATTGATGACATCCTTGTGTACTCCACATCTAAAGAAGAGCATGCAGAGCATCTACGAGCCGTTTTGGGAGTTCTTCGCCAACATCGGTTATTTGGGAAGTTGTCAAAGTGTGAGTTTTGGACTCAAGAAGTTCGTTTCTTGGGGCATGTTGTGTCCCAACAGGGAGTAGCTATGGATCCATCAAAGATAGAAGCAGTAGTGTCTTGGGAATCCCCCAAGACAGTGTCATAGGTACGAAGTTTCCTTGGTCTCGCAGGCTATTACAGGAGGTTCGTAGCAAATTTCTCACGGGTTGTGACTCTTCTAACAGCTTTGACCAGGAAGGATCAAGCATTCATGTGGACTGATCAGTTTCAGGCAGCATTCGAGTATCTAAAGGAGAAGTTGGTAAGTTCTCATGTTCTTTGTCTTCCAGCTGAGGGATTCCAGTTTGACGTCTTCTGCGATGCGTCACATCTGGGGCTAGGCTGTGTACTTATGCAACAAAGGTCAGTTGTTTCTTATGGGTCCTGAAAATTGCGTCCCCATGAACGCAACTATGCCACCCATGATCTTGAGTTGGCAGCCGTGGTGTTTGCGCTGAAGTTGTGGATACATTACCTCATTGGCGAGCGCTTTGTGGTTTTCACCGATCATAAGAGTTTGAGGTATGTTTTCTCTCAGCGGGACTTGAACTTGCGGCAGCGTCGGTGGATGGAGTTCTTGCAGGAATACGACTTTGAAATATCGTATACACCTGGGAAGGGAAATGTTGTTGCTGATGCGCTGAGCCGAAAGTCACGTAGTGATACTGTGCGTGAATCCGGTGATTCTTGGAGAGTAATGGAGGAACTGTCGGCATTACATCTTGATATGGAAGAGGTTGGAGGTAGAGGTTGTCTTTTCCAGATGACGGTGCAGTCATCTCTGATGCAGAAGGTGGAAGAGTCTCAGTTGGGTGATCCAGAGGTGGAAGTTTGGAGAGACAGAGTTGTTTGTGGAGAGGCCCCTGATGGTTGGTCGGAGGATGAACAACACCGAGTGTTGTATCATGGCAGGCTTTTGTTCCCTTGGCGATGCGCGAGACGGTTCTCCGAGAGTTCCATAGTTCACCCTTGGCGGTACATCCTGGTGTGACGAAGATGTACCGATCCTTGAGGAGTTAGTTTTGGTGGCCTGGGCTGAAGCGTACATTTGTAGAATGTGTGTCTCGATGTTTAGTCTGCCAGAAGGTGAAGGCCGAACACCGTGTTCCTAGTGGTCTTCTCCAGCACTTAGAGATTCCTCAGTGGAAGTGGGAGGACATCTCAATGGACTTTGTTACTGGTTTACCTTGAGCTCCAGGAGGACATGATGCTATATGGGTGGTAGTGGATCGTTTAACAAAATCATCCCACTCCATAGCGATCAAGGAGTCGAGCTCAGTGGAGGTTTTGTCAAGGCAGTATCTGGAGGAGGTGGTGAGGCTTCACGGAGTTCCTAAGACGATCATTTCTGATCGAGATCCTCGTTTTACCTCTAGGGTGTGGAGAGGTATCCAACATTCTTTTGGTTCTCAATTATGCCTTAGCACTTCTTTTCATCCTCAAATGGATGGTCAGACAGAGCGAACAATCCAGACTCTTGAAGACATGTTGCACTCATGTGTTCTTGACTTTGGAGGATCATGGATGAGGCACCTACCCCTGGTGGAGTTTTCTTACAATAATAGTTTTCAATCCACCATTGGTATGGCGCCATTTGAAGTCCTCTATGGCCGGCCTTGCTGTTCTCCATTGTGCTGGACTGGGGTCGGAGAGTCAACGGTTCTCAGACCGGAACTAGTGCAGAATACAACAGAGATGATTCAGGTGATTCATGAGAGGATGAAGACAGCGCAAGATCGTCAGAAATCGTATGTTGATCAAAGAAGGAGACCCTTAGAGTTTAATGTTGGGGATCATGTGTCTCTGAAGGTGACTCCCCGCTGTGGGCAGCGAAGGTTTGATCGTGGAAGTAAGCTTTCTCCCCGTTTTTTTGGGCCTTTCGAGGTGTTGGATCGTGTTGAAGCTGTGGAATATTGAGTAGCACTTCCCCCTCAGATGATTCGGATACATGATGTTTTCCATGTATCTCAACTCTGTCGTTATCTGCATGATGAATCTCATGTTATCGATTAGGGAGAGATCGATATTGATGATGATGCAACCTTCGAGGAGCGACCTGTGGAGATCCAAGACCGCAAGGAGAAGGTGTTGCGTGGGCGTTCTATCCCCTTAGTTCGTGTCTTGTAGCGACACGGTGACATAGAGGAGAGTACATGGGAGTGTGAGTCACAGATACGTGCTCAGTACCCAGATTTGTTTAATGTTTAACTCTTTTCATGTAATGATGTTTCCTTTATAGTTAGACCTTTCATGTTTTATTTATGTACCTTTTGTGTGATGTTATGATTGAATTGTTTGGATATGGATTGTTTGTTTCCATATTCTCGGATGTCGTAGTTTTTTTCCATCTTTCGAACAACTCATGGTGGTTTTCCCCTGAGAGGTATCTTATGGGGTGGTTGTTCGGACCCCTCTGTTCCTCTGAGTTGGTTTTTAATTCTCGAGGATGAGAATGTTTTGAGAGGTATCTAATGTAATAGCCCGGACCTCTCCGGTCCACTACTTTGTGAAAATGTGGTGTTGGAGGTGTTCCGGGAGGTCAATGTGACTTATCCCCTAGCTGCCGCCTACCGGTAGCTCGGTCTACCGGTAGCTGTTGCCTACCGGTAGCTCGGTCTACCGGTAGCTGCTGCCTACCGGTAGCTCGGTCTACCGGTAGCTGCTGCCTACCAGTAGCTCGGTCTACCGGTAGCCTCCGCTTACCAGTAGCTCGGTCTACCGGTAGCCGCAGCCTACCGGTAGCTGGGTTTACCGGTAGTGGCGGCGTACTGGTAGCTCGGCCTACTGGTGGTCGTAGTCTACCGGTAGCTCGACTAACACTGCCAAATTTCTAGTTCTGTGAACAATGTTTCCAGTTTTATGAATAGTATCGGTAGGTGAACATTATCGGTAGGTGAATAGTATCGGTAGACTTGAATAGTTCTATCGGTGAGGATCTATCGATAGACTTGTGTTTCTATCAGTGAGGATCTATCGGTAGACTTGTGTTTCTATCGGTAAGGTTCTATCGGTGAGCTTTTCTTTCCCTTTCCATTTTTTTTTAGTTCTGTGAACAGTGTTTCCAGACTCCTAAGAGAAACCGATTCCATACTTTTCCAAATTTCACAAATGAACAGTGTTTCCAGACTTCATAAGAGCTACCGATTCCATACTTTGCCAAAATTTCACGAGTGAACAGTGTTTCCAGACTCCTAAGAGCTATCGATTTCATACTTTGCCAAATTTCATGAATGAATAGTGTTTCCAGACTCCTAAGAGCTACCGATTCCATACTTTGCCAAATTTCATGAATGAACAGTGTTTCCAAACTTCATAAGAGCTACCGATTCCATACTTTGTCAAATTTTTGAGTATGTGAATAGTGTTTCCAGCTTCGCAAATTTGACGTTTTCTTTGACGTAAAATACTTTTAAAACCTTATTTTAAGGACTTTAAGACCGATTCAAAGGCCATAAATTCTATATTAATTATTCCTAAGGTCGGGATGTTTTTACTTGGTCAAACAGCGTGGGTTAGTGCGATCCGTTTTTAATGGAGAATAAACCGGATCTTAAACCGCCACCTCGTTAAATATTCAAAAAGGAACGAGATATCATTCTTCGTTGTTCTTCCTCCTAATTCTTATCTACGAGACGTTAGAACCTTGCAATCATTCCCGTAGGAGTTTCACAATCAAACGTTACTTGGATCAGTTCCGCTCTGTTTGATGCAACCAAGCTGTGTCCATCATTCTTCCATATAAGGTATATTTTATCATCGTTCCTTCGGGGATCACCTTCTCTTGTTCTCCCTTCCATATTAGCATGTAATCTCCATGGTTCTAATGGGTTTTCTTGGGTTTGGTTGGTACTGTCGTACCGTGGAATCCTCCGGTGGATGCAGTTGTCGTGAGAAGAGGACTGTGACCCGTTGTGTGGATAAAGGACGTCAAGAACTCTTTGAGGTAGGGGATTCGTGGCTTCTCTAGTTATTTATGTGCAACTGTAGAATTAGCATGATTTAACCCTTTGGATCATAATGAAATTGACCTAATTAAATACTTGAACTGGATTAAAAGAATTGGTTGATCGCATGTTGTTTCTTTGTACCGTGATAACGGTTTGCCTCATGTTTTCCTAGATAGAGTGATATATATGATTTTCTTTAATTAGTTGCTCGTTCATGATAGAAATTGATAAAGAACGTAAAGACAGAATTATTTGTTAAATAATTGGCTAAAGATAAAGAGGCATGTTAATGAATCTGTTAATTCAAGATGGATTAAAGAACTATTAGTTTGATAATTTCAAAAGGGTTCTGAGTTACCCGCTTTCTTGTAAGGCTGAATGCCTTGTGGTTTGGAGCTCTAAGTGCTCATTTTGTATGAAGGCTGAATGCCTTGTTAAAGGGCCGAGAGCCCATTTTGTGATTTTTGATTTCCTGATGCTGGTGATTTGATGTGAGCCTGGATGGCTGTTGTGATATGTGGAGGCATGGGGACTTGTGGTTGTGGCAGCGGATGACGCCTAGTGTGGCGAGATGCATCGGTTTATGCATGTGGGTGTCGGGGAGGACACCAAGGATGATGGTATGGGATGAATGTGATGGTTTGATGTTGGTGGTTTGGTTTGGTTGTTTATCTGCTTTACTTTTCCCCACTGCTCAAGGCATCTGGTCTTGCTTACCCTCTTTCCGAAGGAGGCGAAGACACGTGGGGTATGCCACGTGCTTTCCGTGTTTAGCCTCTCGATGGAGGATGGGTCTATGCTCTTGTTATAGGCGGCAAAGACTCGACGGGTAGTATATCTACTCGCCGTGTTGAGCCCCTTTGTGTTTAGTAGCATAGGATGCTTTTCTAGAATGCCTGGGAATATGGGAAAGTAATTCCATAATGAAAGTTTGTTTAAATGGTGATAATCCACGGGGATGGAGAAACTGGAATTTAATAGTGATGTGAATCCTAAAAAGGAGCAGTTTTTGAATGTGATGCCAATTTAGTTTAATGTGGTAAATTGTTCATGGTTAATTAATGTTTAAAGAATTAATTAACGTACAGTGGAACTGATAAAATGATAATGGAGTAATCTAATAAATCTCTTCAAATGGTTGTGTGCTTATAGGATACCTAGTCTTAGAAGTAGCAGCCTGGAGTCTGAGAGATGTTAGCTGCAGTTGTGCCTATGACTAGGTAATGCCCATAGTGTGGTTGTGAGTTATATATATTCTGTACTTTTTGTGTTTCTATACGCTACTCCACCCTTTCGGTAAGGGAAACTGACACCCCAGGGATTCTGAGCCCTGGGGAGGTGTTTTCCCCAACATTCTGATGGGAGGTTGAATGGCTGACTACCCCCTTTAGCCCCTCTCTCTTCTCTTGGTAGATACACAGTGGTTAGTTTTCCCCATATATGTGTGTAGAGGGCTGTAATGGCTTGTGGTTATTTCACACACATATATTCTGGATATAGTATCCTATGGACTACTATAGGTGTAACGTGTATAGGCTGTGATGGCTTGAGGATCCTTACTCAGCGTATGGGCTGTGATGGCTTGAGGTATAATACTCGACGTATGATACACGTTATACGAGTTGTGGTGGCTCCCAGAAACTACCTGGTTACTTTGGTTGTGAGGATGGTGTGGTGCTTAGCCCAGGTGTCTGCGGGCAAGCCTTTGTGGTGCACGTGGTGCAGGTTATGGAGCTTAGCCCAAGTTTATACGGGCCAGCCTTTGGAGAGAGATGCACAGGACGTATGTCGTTGGGGAAAAGCGGCAAACCAGTGGGGAAGTAGTAGTGGGGTACCCTTGATATTCTTTATTATATTCTATATTCTTGTATGCATTACTTGGTGAGAGTTTCCATGGTGAGGTTGGGAACATAGTATACCTATTTAGGTGACGAGTTAGTTTCACTTGTGGTTCACTGTGCTTTAGCATGCTCTCTTTACTTTTGCACGAGAGGATTTGGGGAGGATCCTACTGAGTATACTGTTATACTCACCCTATGTATATATAAACTGTTTTACAGGTTACTTAGAGTAGGTTGGAGATCAGGCTGGTCACTATTAGCTTGTGGTTGCAGGAGTTGTTCGGGCTCGTGGTCGCTGCTGTTTTTTTTCCTTTGGGTACTTGTAGTTTTTTTTTTCTTTTCCTTTTAGTTGTAGTACTTTTGCATGGCATTTCATATATGTACATGAGTTTATTTTATATTTCAGTTTTGAGTTGGAGTTGTTTGGTGTCTATCTTATCTCTCTCTTCCGCATGTGTTCTCTTAGAGGGTAATGCCTCCCATTTGTGCGTTTACTATACCCTCGGTGCTAGTCACCAACCCGGGGCCTACTGGAGGCGGGACTCGGGGGTCATTATCTCCCTTCTCACATTGTCATCCCATGAGGGGTACACTTTGTGGGGAGGGGGTTGTGACATTATGTACTATAAGGGGGGAGGTGTTATTGGATTTATTTATTTTTCTTTATTCATGTATTTTTTTTACCACAATTTATTTATCCAATTCCAATCCCTTTATTTTTTTCTTAATCATAACCATTGATTAATTAATTGAGAAAGAACATTTTAATTTCAAAAATAGGTACCCTAAGTAAAGGTGTGACCATTATCATATTCAGGGTAACCAAGTTTAAATATGGTATCGAGGAAAAATCGATTCGGTAGAAGCCAAAATTATCAAACCAAGGGAAACAGGGGATTCTTATGATGAGGAGGGGATATCAGCACCATTGGATCAAATTTTTCTTGACTCTGATTCCAAACATGGATTAATCAACTTATTTTCTAAAATTGAATTAGGCCTGGAACCTGAAATTAAAAAACCCTAGTAGTCCTTTCAAATCTTATTTACAAACAACCAATATTTTTTTCTTTTGATTATTCCTTTCATCAAAACTTTATTTATAAAACCCAAATCTCTTTCTTCACCAATTTCTTTATTTCAATTAAATAAATTATTTTAAAAACCTAATTAAACTAATTTCACCGTATATATGGGATTGATCATGATATTTATACTATATTCATTTTAATTAATCAAGTAGCATCGATATAAGATTTATAAATTTTTATTTTGATTATACTTGAAGGAAATAATGATTCCCTATAGTCCCATAAGGTCTATAACAGATGTCAGGGTAGGGATAGGTGGTCTGTTATTGGTGTGGAATAAAGGGAAACCTCAAAATTAATTGTAAGGTTGTACCCATGTTGTGTCATGTGTTTGGTAAATATGGTCATCTTTAGTGTTTCTATGAGGGAGAATCCCATGGTAGTAGAGATATATCCACCTACACCAAGGGATCTCAATTTATATTAGATACTGTAATAGTTGTGGGATTTCAACCTCAATCCAAGGATGATTCTCTAGTTTAAATAAAGGAAGATATGGGCTAGATGTTTGTATGTGGTGGATTATGCACCAAAGGAGTCAGATACAGGATTGAAGATTGAGATATATATTGTATTTATTTCATATTATATGGTTAGGGATTTATTTTATAGTAGTAAGACTCATTCCTTTATTACCTCTAATGTTATTGATGTTTTGGGACTATAATTAGAGCTCACGTATTTAATGGTAACTCTTTTCAATACTTTGGGAAAGAAGATAGGGTATGGTTTTAAATGTACCGAGTGTTGGGTGATTATTATAACTATGAAACCATATGATGTTTCCTAGTTATTGATCTTGACATCTTTTATCTCATCAATGGCATTGATTTCTTGATTAGCTATAAATCCCATTTAGATTTTTATTATCATCAAGTCCTATTTTGTTCTTTTTATGGGTCCAATCATGTATTTCAGGGTGAGTGGAATCCTAGATCTAGGAAATAAGTTCTTATTGTTCTAAGTGTTGAGATGATCTCATTCCATTTATCCGAGATGTTTCTTGATGACATTGATCTAAATCACAATGTTACTCTTCTAGAGATAGTGGGTGAGTATCCTAACATTTTTATAGATGATTTATATATCTTTTAGCATCAAATGGAATTATAGTTTACTATAGACTTGATTTTGGGGATGCGACCCATTTCCTTTCCTTCACACTATATGGAACCTACTGAATTGAAATAATTAAATGTTTGGATTGATTATTTTGAAGATAAGGGATTTATTCATCCTAGAATTTCACCTTGTGAATCTCAAATACTCATTTCAAATAAGGTTATGGGATTATTTTACTTTGTGTTGATTACCAGAAACTCAACCTGGTGAAAGTTAAGAACAAATATCCCTTTCTTAGGATTGATGGACTTTTCAATCAGCTTAAGGAACCCATTGGTTTTAAAAAATTGATCTAAGATCGAGGTAAAGTTGGCTAATGGTCTGAGGGGTAGATATTAATAAGACAATGTTCAAGAGAATTTATGGTTATTATGATTATTTGGTTATACCATATGGACTTACTAATGCACCTATGGTGTTTTTTTATTTTATGAATCTAATATTATATTGGTTCTTGGATTCATTCATGTTTGTTTTTGTGGATTATATCCTTATTAACTCTATATCTTATTAAAATAATAGTGATAATTTTAATGTAATCCTTGGGATCTTAAAAGATCATTTTCTATATGGGAATCTATCCAAATATCAGTTTTGGATTCAAGAGGTGAAATGTTTGTGCCATTTTATTTTGTGAGATGGTTGTGTTAGTGGATCCTGATAATATTCAAGTAGTGATGTATTGTTAGTAGCTCATAAATGTGTTTTAGATCCATATATTCTTGTATTAGTAGGTTATTTGAGGTTCTCTATTAATGACTTCTCTAATTTTGTATATCCTATGATAGAGTTAACCCAAAATAGTGTGAAGTTTGGTTAGATCAATCAATTCCAATAATATTTTAAGGAGTTGAAATTGATATTGACATCAAAATTAGTCTTGATACTTTCTAATCTAGGTTTAAGATATGATGTATACTAAGATTCATTATGTATGGTTTTGGGTTATGATATGATTCAGGGAAGACAGGTGGGGGCTTATGGATCTCATCAATTAAACCCTCATGAGAAGAACTACCCCATTAATGATTTAGAGTTATCATAAAAGATACATGATATTAAGACTTGGTGCCACTACCTCTTTAGAGAGTATATTACAGTGTATTCAGAACATAATATTCTAAAGTATATCTTCACTTAGAGGGTTCTAAACTTAAGATAAAGATGTTGGGTGGAGTACCTTAAAACATTTTATTTTACTATTTCATATTCCCCTATAAAAGGTAACATGTTCATAGGTGATTTCATCATAAAATTACCAACTTAGGTAGTTAAGGAATCGGTGGAAGAGTGGTTCATGATGGGATTTTTTGCTAATATGTGCTTGGATGAAGGGAGAGATGATAAATAGGTATACCTATATCATGATCATGTTTTATTATCTATGAATTATTATATATAACTTGTATAGGAAAAGGATGTGGAGTGTCAGTGGTTTACCATGAATCTTTATAATGGGGAAGCCTCGAATGAGTGGTCTCGGTCTCCCAGTAGAGTTTTGTGCTTATGAGGAAGGATGGTTATTCTGATATACATTAGACAATAATTTATAGATAATGGAAATTGATCTAATTGGTATGTACACACTATAATTTACAAGATGAATCAGGAACCAAGACACCACTATTGGTGTTTGGGAATGAGATGATCGATTGTTTATTTTTTGTCTTGATGCCATACATGATAGAGAATTAAGGTGGTACATCTAAGGAATACTGGTTTATTACAACCTCTACCAATTCTATTATGAAAATGAGATGACATAGTTACTTACCTCATGATTGGACTAACTTGGACTCCTAGTGGTAAGGATGAAATATGGATTATTATTGATTGAATTACAAAGTCAGTCATTTTTTACCTAACTAGAAGTCAAAATAGATATAGGATTATTGGAACATGTATGTTTGGGATATTTTTGGACTCTATGGTGTGTAATCATCTATCATTTTAGATAGGTACCCTCACCTCACATCCCAATTTTGTAGTGTATTGTAGGTAGTTATGGGTTCTAAGTTGAAGTTGGGCATGGATTATCATCTCCAAAATGATGTCTAGATTGAGTGAACAATATAGATTCTAAAATACATTCTTTTTGAATTCATTCATAACTTTAGTGGATTATGGGAGATAATTTTGGACTAATTAGAGATTTCCTGCAAAAATTGACCAGGATTTAATCATGATGGATCCATTTTATGTATTGTATGGGAGGGATTTCAGATCGCCTCTCTTTTGGTATAAATTAGAGAATAGTCCTTGATTGGATTTAACATCATTCAAGAGATTATGGATATCATGAATTTATTCATGAGAATATTAGTTATAGTTTAGAGTCGCCAAAAATCTTATGCGGGTTACCATTATTTTTCATTATAAATTAGGGTAGGTGATTAGGTTTTCCTAAAAGTTTTTACCTTGGTTAGTACATAGACATATTGGGAGGTATGGTAAGTTAGCGTTGTATTATGTCGGCCCATTTGATATTGTGGGGTGACTCAAGAAGGTATCTTATCAATTAAACTTACATGTTCATTTGAATTATATCCATGATGTGTTCCATGTTTTTTCAACTGAAGAAGTATCATCTGGATCTACCCCATGTGAGAATATTTAAATTGAACCTGACACCTCAGTGATTTAAAGCCATGTTCAAATAGTTGACCAAAAGTAAAAGGTTTTGTGAGGAAATATAATCTCATTAGTCTGAGTGAGATGTTAGTGTGGTAGGTATAATCATGATACATGGGAGCATGAGGACTTGATGATGCGGTAATGGCCTTATTTATTTTTGAGTTCATAATCCTCATACATTTTTGGGGAAGAAAAATTTATAGTAGGGAGAATTTTTATGCCTTAAATTCATTGTTATGTTTTCTTTTGAACCTTAATTTAGTGAATTTTAGTTTTAGTAGTGTTATAGGTTCATTGTGACTAAAAATTTATTTTTTGACTTATTGGTGTAAAATGGGCGGGACCATGGTCCTGGTTGAGGCTATGGTGTTCTTAATCCTCTTTTTCAAGAAACACATAGGTTAAAAAAATCCAGTAGATGGGCATGGTCTTAGGTGGAAAACTTTGGGATTCATTCTATAGATCATGGCTAGAGGGACCTCACCACGTCGTATTGGAGGTTGTGGTGAGTATGAAAATGTATTGGTTTTCTACACCATTTCATGGTCAGTCCCCATGGTCTATCTCCTAGGTGAAACCACCATGCTATGGAGGGAAACCCCAAGTCATTTTGATGGTGGTTTTAGATTTTTTAATTCCATAACAATCACCAGATCCTCTGAGGTAATTTACTCCATCCATGTGTAACATTAATGAGGTGTTTTAATTAGTCATTTGACTTGATTCCCCTCTATTAAATTAATGGTTCTCCTCCCTTTGGCTCTATTTTCAGATTTAGTGCATTCTAGGAAGGGTTTTTTGTTATTTATCTTTCATAAAGTAGTGTATTAGGGTAAATTATTTCCTCTTGTACTTACTCTTTGTATATCTAGGTTCATGAAGGCCATATATCTTCATTTACCATCATCAGTTTAGAAGGCAATTTTTTTACATCGATCTTGAGGTATGAGTCTCTATCCTATGTTATATATCTTGTTATGATTGTTCTATAGTGATACTCATTTGGTTTTGATTAATGTAATTGATGTCTTGAAATCCATAAGAAGGGATATGATCTTTTTTTGTTATGAAATTATTTTCAAAATGATTCTTTCTTTAAATACAAGATTTTATACACATGGTGTGTTTGAAAAAATACCTAAAAGATGGTTTTTAATTGGAAATGGGTTAACAGGCATGGAAGAAGTGTGGAATTGTTATAAAAAATGTTTTATGAAATATGTTCTTGGTTTTCTTGAAATCTAATGATAATATATATAACAACAAGAGACCTTTGGGTATGGGGAAAATTAAACATATATAAACCTTAGTGGAGTAACCTATCACTAGGGTAGGTGCATGTGATGTCATGGTTACTAGTGGGTAGCCTTATCGGGGTACCGAGGATCCCAAACTTATAGATTAACTTATATTTTCTAGTGTTATTATGTGTGTCTTTGTTTTGTACGTGCTTGTTTCATGGATTTACCTTTGATGATTTGTGGATACATTACATGCATGTTTATTTGATATGATTATTTCTCAATTAATATGGATATTATTTCTTGAAAACCTAGTTTATTAATCTTATTATGATTCATGTATATTTGTTATCTCATATATCATTACATATAGAATATGATATGTGTTTTAAAATAAATAAAGGATGGTTTTATATGGATATTTATTTCTATTGGAAATGTTTTAGAAATCTATTTTATACAAGAAATAATGGATGTATGTGGATAGACATTGTAAATATTATTTGGTGGTATCTAACTAATAATTATTACTCACACCCTAATTTTTTCTTTGTGTGTCTGTAGACTTGGTTTTAAAAGATACAGGTAAAGGGAGAGTGTCATGTAGAGTATGGATCTCTTAGATCGTGTTTCCTTCTGGTGGGTTTGGATGGTGGTGAGATATGGCCATGAGGAAATGGGCCAATGGATTTCATTGGTAACTATATTTATGGTATTTCATTTTTTTCATCTAGACTATTTTATTAAGTTGTTTTATATTACCTTAATTTTTTGGTTCTTTTGACATATGATGAATTTTTTATATCTTCAATTATAATCTGATTGATTCTATCTTATCATTTGTCTGTTGAGGGTGAAATCATTCTTATGTTTCTTTGTATGATACCCCGGTTCTTGTCGACAGTCCATGGGGATTGAGAACATGCTTTGGGACTTATGGAGGTCCAATTTAGGTGACATTATTGGTCATCCTAGGTTCGTATATTTCATAGGAAGCCCAAGGATACAATTTTGGGATATCATCCAAATTATTGTCTCTAACATCAACTTTTGGGACATACAATCTAGGAATTATTTGACTCCAGATATTGAATTTAAAAGAATGTGAAAAATGTATTGATAGATTTATAAAATCTTGAGACACATGAAACATATATTTGGGTCATCCTTACTTTAATGGAAAATTATAATGCTTGATAATTTATGTTGTAATCATAGGTCCTAAAAATTAGACCTCAAACTACATGGCCCAAGTTCTTTGTTGTATAAACCTGAACTGCATGACACAAGGTCCTTACCATATAACCTTAAATTGTATGGTGTATAGTTCATCCTATGTGAAATTAAACTAATTAAAGTGGTTATCCATAGATGAATTTAATATTATTAAATTCCCATTGTATAAGATCTTGATATTCACAAGCTCCTATTTGTAAGAGATTTTAAATTCATATTGAAATCAGGTTTTTATCTAATAAAGGAGGGGATTTATATAACCAAAGATCATGATTCTCTCCATTACATATTTATACCTCACTCCATTTCTTATGAAATTTAATTTTATCATGACCCAACCTCCTCGAGCAATGAAACTGGTCATTTTACCCCATGGGTCCCCTATAATACCTTAGTTTCCTTCCTTACACACCATATTATATTAACCATTAGGTTATCTTATCAAACTAATGACTCTTCCCATTGTCCAACACATGGTTTTTTAGTGTGTGTTTTCCTCACTCACACACACCCTAGGAAACTTCTCAGTAGGTCACCCATTTTGAAACTTTTCTAATCCAAGCTCTCTTAACTATGAATTTTTTATCAAATAGACTCCTGAAAAGAAAGGTGCATCTAGTTGACCAGGCTAATAACATTTAGTATTTTAAGTCTCACCCTTACAGGGGTGTTATACTCATATCCAAATTAAATCAAAATGTCCTTGTTGTGGACACCACACCTCAAACCCAGGAAGTGCCTCTACATTTTAGGATCAGTATTGGCCCTAGTGCCATTTTTCATGACCCGACCTCCCCATGCTATAAACCTGGTCATTTGACTCATGGACCCCTTATAATACCTTAGTTTACTTCCCAGTATACCACAATATATTAACCATTAGGGTCATATATCAAAATAATGACTATCCCCATAGGTCAACACATGTTCTTTTAGTGTGCTTTTTCCTACTCACACACACCTTGGAAAATTTCTATGAGGTTACCCATCCAAGAACTATTCCAAGCTAAGCATTATTAACTATGGAGTTATTATTAGACAGTATCCCAAAAAGAAAGGTACACATTATTGACATGGATAGTGACATTTATTATTTTAAGTCTCACTTTTCTAGGGGTATTATAAATTTACCCTCCTCTTACATCAAGGCTTATTAATTTTAAAGATCCTCTATGTCTCATGCCATTTTATCCCAAAATGTAGTACCACCACATGAGGGTGAAACAATAGAGTCTTATAAACCCTTTTATGCATATCCTATACCACCCAACGTACTTCATAAATTTAATTTCTATATCATAATTAATAAAGTCCTGTAGCTGATATTATTATCTTGGTTTTACTTCTAATATCAATTTTTAATGGGTCTGCTAACTTATCTAAATGGACTTCCCTATGAATATTGAATAGAATAATTATCATTGAGCCACTAAATATCCCCTAGTTCGTGTTCATGGTCCTAAAATAGAATTAACCTAAATCCATGTGTTATTATTCAATGGTTTAGTCATGGTTTCTTCATTATCAATGGTTAACTTATTCCCACCATTCATCCTTCCATTTTATCTAATTCAAATATTTAAAGAAATGATTTACTTAAATAGATTCTCCCTTCTTCAAATGGATATTAAATATCTCTATGTATTATACTCGTATTTATTAGATACACTATTTAGGAGGTTTCATGACACAATATACTAAATTATGAGATTCTTTGGTCAAATATTAATGACCATAAACTATAAGAATCAAAGGTCCATCCTACATGACTCTAAACTTATTAGAGTATTTTATAATATAAAAAATTAAAATATGAGACCCTCCTTACATAACATCTCAATCTATATAATAGTTCTCCTTAGAATATTTGATGGTAATGACTACATCATTCTTCCCTAATTTCTAGGTTTTTCTAACCAATGTAAAATGTACTCCTCAAGAACTAAGTGTGGCTTGATTCCTTTTATTATAGGATATATAGTGATACACGGATCTTATATGTGAAACCCAACCATAAATTTTATTCCCATTTAATAATTAATTTCACTTTAATGTTTGGATCCTACCAAATAACTTTGGGTTTGGCCTCCTATCCCTTATCTAGGGTGCATAATTATTATATTCCATTTTCCCCTATGTATGAGCCAGATCTATGCAAAGGATCTCAAGGAACCTATATTGTTTCAAGAACTAGGAATATAATATATTATCAATACTTTGATTTAATAATTTTGGCCTTAAAACATGTGAACCATGTTCTATCAGTGGTTACTCATTCCAATGTTGGGTCATCATTCATGGAAGGTCAATTTTTCCTTTACCACTAGATGTGAAACCTAACTATTAGTCTAAGATGTATAGTATTAAACATTTTCCACCTTTGGAATTAGTATTATGACCTTAAAATTGAATACATTGTTTCCTCCCCTTTTCAGAATCTTATACCAGTGTGGGGTGAATCATTTGCATCAAGTTATTTAAGACCTTTTGTTAGATAAAATTCTTTATTTTGGTCAAATATATATAAAAATAAAGTTTGATCACTTTTGTTCTAAGATATAATTCCATAAAAATTAGAATCCAAGTTTTTTTACAAATTATAATACCTTAAATAGAAAATAATGGGGTCATAAATTCATGTCATGTTTAAAACCAGCAAAGGGTAACCTAATAAAAAGTCAAGTATTCACTCACTAATTCTTTACTTTTCACAAATTAAAAAAAATTAGAGCAAAATTAAGAATAAAAATTATACAAATACTTTAAGGACTAAAACTTGTCCCTAAAAAAGACATTTTATGCTCATTAGACCCACTATTCTAAGAAAATTTTAGATTAAACCATTCTTACTCCATACATGTGATCTTAAACTATGTTATGGGTGTATCAATGTTTATGGAAAGACCACCTCTTAAAATTTATTAGGTTATCTATTTAAAGTGATAATATAATAAAACCATCTCATATCATGTCACATCACTCTAATAATGTTTTCAATACAAAGTTATGTAATATTTAGGGTGCATGAACCGTTATTAAACACCATTTTCATCACAAATCCACTTCATACCTTTAAAACTTGAATCAAATTCAATAAAAAACCATGAGTTTATATTCTATTCATGGTAACCTAAAAACTTAATCTTATCCTCTTTATTTCCAATTTCATGTAAATTAGTAATAGGTTGATTCACATTTCTGAAGGAAACACCTATGAATGGTGAATACCATAATTTATAGTGAGCCACTAAACAACCCTTGGGGCATGTGTTTTTTTCAAAAGAAAGTCCCCCTAATACCATGATCTATTTTTTGATGATATAAGGGTTGTAAAACTATTACCAATGGTTGAGCTATTTTCATCCATTATCATATCCCACTGACTCATATATTTATAATTTTCATAACTCAATTATTCAAATGGATTCAAATAACCTCAATGTTTCATATTTTTCATCATGCCCATTTTTAATTAAGAATATGGTGTACTCGTTTTATACCATTTAATATGTAGGTATGTGTAAAATTTCTTGAGTTAAGATACTCCTTATAAAATCCAAAAGCATTTAGTTAAGATACTTTTCTTGGAAACAAAATTCCTAGAGATGATATACTCCTCTTCGAAAGAAAAATCCATGATTTCAGATACTTCTCTATGTGACCCAAAATCCTTGAGTAAATATTCTCCTCTTATAAAATTCACATAGGGTTCATAGTACTTGTTATATGACCTTAAAATAAATGAAATAATGGTCTATATTACATTAACTTAAACTTATTAGAGATTCCCAATACACATGGCCTCATTTACTTATGTAAGGGCTAGATTTATGTTAGATTTATTTATTTTTTTATTCACAAATTCATGTCAGGTGTCTTCCATCAGCCCCACACTAGGATAAAAATGATCCCTTCTCATACTAAAGTACCCATTCATATCATCCCATTTTCCCTCCCATGTATGATCCAACTCTACATAGATACCACATTTAAAAGAACAATTTATGGATTGATTCTTATTCTTACTAGATATGTAGTTATGTCTACATCTTCTATCATAAAACCACCCACAAATTTCATTTATTTCATCCCCCTCTCCATAAAAGTGTTTTTCTCTTCACCAATTCACATTAGGTATTTTATAGTAACCCTATACTAGGATCAAAACATTATACATGATCTAGATCTATGTATATACCTCTCTCATAAGAACTATGTTTGGTTTTATTCCTATTATAATAGGATACATAGTGGCTTCTAGATCACCTATCCTTGACCCATCTATAAATTCAACTTTCATTCCATTCATACTATGCTAGGATACCAAAAATCCAAGATTTGATATCCTAATTTAGGCAATAAAAATACCTTCAATCAAGATTCTCCTATTAGGGTCAAAAATACTTGAGTTCAAATCATCCTCTTAGAAAACACCCCCTTTGAAGATCCAACTTTATGAATCTACCAGATGTTCAAAGAATATAATAAATTTCCCTATATTACCTCATAATAAGATTCTTTTCATTCCAAAATAAATCAAAAACTGAGTGGGTCATTTTTGTCACTAAAAATTTTGTTCCATGCACTTTTTGTGGAATCCACGCTACTACAAATGAAAGCTATAGCCACGGACCTATAGCCACGGTTTTATTGGTTCGTGCCTATATCTTCCTAATTGCCATGATTTAATTTAATAACCGCGTCTATACAGCGTTTTTTCCAATTTGATATCGGGGTCCCCGATTCTCTACTCTCGCGCTCCTCCCTACTTCTATCCCCTTTTGATCAAGATCGATCCCTCCACCCTCTCTGGTTGCCTTCTCCTCCTCCCTCTGAATTTCCAGTTCCCGTTACCTCCTCCCCACTGAATCTCTGGTTCCCGTCTCACATGACCATCTCTCCCCTCTCCTCTCTAGCCACGCGTGCCACCGTCCCTCTCCCGAGTCCTCTTCTTTGTGTGATTTCACAGGATTTATTCTGGTTTCTTGGTTGACATCTCAAGGTAAGCTATCCTATTCCATTCTTCTTCCTCTTTTGGCTGATTTCTAATCTCCCCATCACCCTATTTTGTTCAGTTGAACCCTAGTTCACGGGTTAACCAAATTCTTTTGATTTTTTTCTTTGTTAGGGAGATCAATGAGTCTCTCAGGTCGGCTTAGGCCATGTTTCAGCATTTTCCACTTAATTCGAAGCAAATCAGACTGTTTTGGATCGCCCACCACCATTTTGAGGTTGATTTTCATCTGCCTGTTTCTTTTAGCCCAATTTTAATTAGGGTTTTTGTTATTTTTGGGTTCCTAGAACTTTTTTAGTGGGAACTGGTCTTCCTTGAGATATGTTTTGATGTTATTTATTATAAATGTGTGTATAAATTCAGATCATTCAGAATTATTTTAAAAATAACATCTACATGGTTATATTGTGAAGAAATTAATCCTATAACACCAAGAACATGATGGTCAAACATATAGATTGAATGATATCGATGAGTGTTGTTTTCTTGGCTTTAATGTTTGATTCATTTATAGAGGCATAGATTTATTTGGTCATTATGATGAGAACTAACAATAGTAGTTTTGAAGAAAAATTCCACTATCACTCTTCAGGTATTTTCTTACACAGAGTGGAGGATGTTGGCAAAGCTAGGTTGTGGTGTGGAAGATCTAGGAGACTAGTAGTGAAATAAAGATTATCTAATTAAATGATCTACTAGTGTTGATGTGTCATGCCCTCCTCAAATTCATGAACATTGTTGAACATACATTGTGTATCATAGTTATCCCTAGTGAAAACATAGAACCTTATTGATATACTCATCTTCTTGTTTGTAAAATGTGAAATTAAATATTGAATTATGATCAAATTTATAGATTATGTTTGGTATTTTCCTCCCTGATAATGATAAAAAAAGACCTAATAAGTACTCTATGATATTAGAACCACTCTTAGATTCTAGGATCCAGTCTCAGTTTGAATATCCTTCTTCTCAGGGTTTAGGTTATGCCCCTCAGAAACATGTAGGTTATATTTATAGGAAGAATCAAGCGTAAAAAATATTCAAGTTCATTTTGAAGGTTTTTTTCATTTCCCTATTTTAATCTAAATTGGTATTTGTTGGATTCACCATTTAATGTGAGGTTTTCACTTTTTTCCTCCTTTAATTTTAGTGAGATCTAAATCCCTTATAGGTAGGCACTACTAAAAATTTGGGTTATAGCCACGGACCTATAGACACGGTTTTATAGGTCCGTGGATATAGCTTTTTTATTGCCATAGTTAAATTCTATCTCTGTGACTAAATCAATAATACACACGAGCGTCGTTTTTTTTTTCAAGCTGTATCGGGCTCCTCCTCCTCCCCCGATCTGTAGCCCTCCTCCTCCCCCGATTTACACCCCTATCACCGCACATCCCTCCTCCCCGATGATGTATCCTCCTCCCCGTATCCCTCCTCTCATCCCCCGATTCGCAGCCCTATCACCACGCAGCCCTCCTCCCCGACGACGTCTCCTCCTCCCCGCAGCCCTCCTCCTCCTCCCCTGGTTCGCAGCCCTATCACTGCGCAACCCTCCTCCCGAAAATCTCCCTGATGATCTCACTGTGCAGCCCTCTCTCACAGCGGTTCCCTCCTCCCTGATGAACTCTCCCACAGTGGCACCCTCCTCCCTGACGACCTCTGCTCAGCGGTCTCACCATTTGTAGGTAGAAGCATATTTCTCTTCATGCTATTGAGTTCGAGTGTTAGGGTGGCGTTTGGAGTATGATGGATATGTATTGGGTATGGTTTGGATCTGTCTTTGGGGGTGTGGGTTGGTGGTAATCCCTTAAGTTGGTGGTTCTTGTTGGGGTTTTTCTTGATGTTTTGATGTAAAACTATTGATATAGGGAATTTTGGTGATTTCTGGGTGATTTGATTGTGTATTTTTATTAGGAAGTTTCTTGTTAGATCAGTTAAGGGTGTGGAGGGTTTCTTATTATAAAGGGTGAATGTGTGGGGTTTGGTTGTTATGATTGGTGTGTAGGAGATTAACCCTTAGATTATTATGATAAACCTTAGGTTTTTGTGTTTTGGAAATGATATTTTGTTATGAAGTAAGGATTAAAGGTAGTTTCATGATTTTGTGGTAATAATGCATGCTTAGGATTGTGGTGCAATGGGTTTCTAATTATTAATGTTGTTATTACGAGATGATTTTGATTCAAAATTCATCAACAAAGCATCTAATTAGGATGACATTGTGTTCTCAGGGGAAATATTCTCAAGTGGTTGTTTCCCTCATATTATGTTACAACTACTTTGATCCATTGACCAAGGCCTTCTAAAAGGAAAATCAATGGTTTTCTAATTTATCCATGAGTTCTAGGAGTAGTAGGATCTAATTTTCAATAGTGACATGGGATCGTAGGATGTTTAGAATATGTTGAAGAAATTTTAGTTCCTATTTGAAAGGATTGGAACTCTAGAGGATATATGGGTGAAACTAGAAGTTTCTAAATTCAAAGGAGATGAATCAGAATGGATAAATACATTTGATAATAAAAGAAGGAATGAGTAGGTTTTATGGATTGAGTTTTATTCCCTCTTCTATGAGAGGCTATGGTGGATTTACAGAATAAGAGCATGTTTTGGGGATTCATGGAGCTATATTATTATGGGAATCAGTAATGGAGTATGCCACTAAATTTGAAAGGTTTATTCATTTTATGCCATCCTTCAAATGAAATTTTTTCATAAAGGAATTATATTTTTTAAATGGTCTTATGTACTCATTATGGGCATCAATAGCTTCCTTTTATCTGGACACCTACTAGGAGGAATTCAAGAAAGACTGAGCTATATATGTAGATACATCCATTGCATAGGAAGGTGCATGGAGGAGGATAGAAACTAGGTAGGAATGAATGTTGGTTGGTGAGCCTCAGTATGAGGGTGACAGAGTAAATTGAATGATTAATATCTCATCTTAATATTAGAAAAATAAATGAACTGTGGTCTATTTCTCATGTATCAAGAATGTGCGTGCATTCCCTTAGTATTAGGGTGGGAAAAATAGGTTTCATGTATGTGTCGAGATGTGGGTTTCTATATTATTTTATTGGGATAATCCATCCTAGGTGAAGTGACTTTTAGTACCATACTTAATGAGGTATTCCTAAAGTTATTATTTTTTTCTATAATTTGGATTTCTCTATTTAATATCTTTTAATGTATTATTTTTGTTGGATATAATGTGTGTTTGAAAGATGATAGTTTTTAAATGAAGAAATTTTTTTGAGATTATTGGGCTAGGATCTTCTATAGTGATCATAATTTGATATGAGGCACTAGACATGTGTATGTAGGATTGATGATGGTATCGATAATACTATAGTGGGGAGATTCATACTTGTCCTTTTTGATTGAAATCCATATCAAGGGATGGTGATCATTATCAAGGTTGTGAAATGTATGAACTTAGACAGTAAATGGATGAATTTAGTGTCTAGAGATGGATGTTGGATTAACCATATTTGGCTCCAAGACCACACCAAAATTAATGATTTACCTATAGTGGTTGGTATAGTCAGTGTGTTCAGTTAATTATGAGGATTTTATATTGGTAAATATACTATTTAGAGCTTCTGTATTTCTAAGATGTCATTCAGATCAATGTGTTGGGTTAAGTATCAATATTTTATATTGTAGTGGGATAGTGCTTGACAATTCTCATGTGGAGTTTGAAAGGGAGCCTAAAAAGGGTACTCTAAAGGCTGTTGAAAGTGTGTGTGGAAGGGAAACCAAGTAGTCCAAATTGTTAAGAATTTATGACATAGATTTCATAACAATAATAATTGTTGAAAGATAAAAGGAAAGAACCAATTATCACATGTTCGGAAATAGTTTCTACAAAGAAGGAATATACAATCAAGAAGAAGGAAGATCATGCACCAAAAGATTGTATAATCATATTAGCAAACTGGTTTGAAAAATCCAAGTGGATTGAGTAAGAATAAAAGAAGGAAAATTGTCTACTTTATAAAATTGATAAACCTATATAAACTAAGAATAAAGGTGAATTCCAGAAGAAGAACATGCTAAAAATGAGGTTTCAATCTATAAAATTAAGAAGGATATAGGCATGAAGAGTTTTAGGTATTTTATACATTCATGGAATGGATTTTCTAGGTTAAAAACAATGTATAATCCCAATTTCTTTCTTTTAAGTGATGATCGAGGTTTACTTTATTCTCATATTTTGGTGATTTTTGATTTTTGAATAGGCAATTGAAGGTGATGTATGAAAAATAAAGAGCTTTATTAATGATCATGTTATTTAGTATTGGGTTGTACATATCAATTTGAATATTATTTTTTCATTGTTGGTTATAGATTCATGTATAATTTATCATGTACAGTTGACACACTGATCACATATATATAAGAAGTTGTTATATCTCATTTCTTTTCCCACTATTTTCTTATAGGTGGTTTCTTATGATAAGACTGGTTATATCCACCACCATCTAAGACAATGAGTTCAAGATTTGGGTAAGGTTTATTCCGTTTTTATTCTTTGGCCCAATTTTAATTAGGGATTTTTTGATTTTTGGGTTCCTTATATTTTTGTTGTGTGTTTTGGATTTCATTGACGTGGATTCAAGTCGCTGTTGATGAAGTCTTACATGTGTATGCATAAGTAGGCATATGCATATATAAGTTTCCCCTTTATATATATTCACTCATGTAAGTATGAATATATATATTGGGGCTAGGTGTGCTTATATATAGATATGAAAAATGCATATGCGTGTAAGTGTAAAGGGGTATATGCAAGTATAAACATATATCTAAGGACCCCCTTATGCATATTTGGCCATGCAAATATGTACATAGGGGCTAGGTGTACTTATATATATGTTAAGTTGCATATGTGTGCAAGCGGAAAAAAAAAAAAGAAGATTTGAGTTGTCGTCGTCAAAAGCAAATGTGCCTTGAGGTTGAGGTAGGGTCCCTCTCCTATCCTATTTAATTCAAGAATGTTTTAAATTTCATTTAGTTGCCTTCTTAATTTTTCATGTTTATATTAAATTGCAATTCTTGAATAAGTTTTAGTTAAGATAATTGTTTTGTTTGATAAATAAGTCATGGTTTTGTAATAAAACCCCTCCAACAGAGGTGCGCTATCTGTGAAAACTCACAGTGGCATACCTTGATTAACATTATTGCATTGATGTTTTCCTTATACTTGATGTCATTGTTAGTCATAAATCACACATCGTACTTGACCCTTTTTATATCCCTGTAGGGGGTTTCCCTCTTTTTATTAAAATAGTTGTTTGAACCAAGACACTCTTTAAGTTTCGTTCGACTTTTAAGATGGGTCCCATGTTGTGTGGCCACGTCACATGGCATGTGATATTTAAATCCAACCAAAAGCCCAGTTCCACAGCCCAGGGGTCCCACAGTACCAGTAATGTCAGATTACATGTTATGTAACCTGTGATTTTCCTGGTCCCATGGGGTATTCCTCTAGGTATTCCTACACATTGATAGATCTCCAAACCTCACCGAATTAGGTATATCAGGGTCATCCAATCCTCTAGTCATCACAAATTAGCATTCATTTCTATAAATCTTCTGATAAAACATCCTCTCATGCCATCCATATCATCCTATTTTAAACTAAGTGGAAGATGCTGCCCCGTGGATGTCGCTGGACCGGGCCAACACGTTGTGGTCATGCTGCGGTCATGCCGTGGTCACACCGTAGTCACGCCACGGTCACACCGCGGTCACACTGTGATTTAGCCCTGCTCCAGGACGACACCATGTGGCGGTTCGCAGTGATAGTATTCCATGAGTCTTGTGATAAATTTTGAGACTGACTAATCACAATTTCTACCGGTGGGGCGATGACTGGAATGTTGCCCCGCCTCCTCTTGCTCCCTTTACTCATTACCAGAAGATGTTGCCCCGAGAATATTGTTTTACCGGGCCAACACGCCACGGTCACGCCGCGGTCATGCCGCGGTCACGCCGCGGTCACGTTGCGGTCATGCCGCGGTCATGCCGTGGTCACGCCACGGTCACACCGCGGTCACACCACGGTCACGACGCGGTCACGCCGTGATTTGGCCCTGCTCCAGGACGACACTCCGTGGTAGTTCACAGTGATAATATTCCATGAGTCTTGTGATCAATGTTGATACTGACTAATCACAATTTCTACCAACAGGGTGACGACCAAAATTTTGCCCCGCCTCCTCCCGCTCCCTTTGCTCCTGGCCGGAAGATGCTGCCCTACAGATGTCACTGGACCGAGCCAACACACCGCAGTCACACCGCGGTCACGCCGCGGTAATGTCGTGATTTGGCCCTGCTCCAGGATGACATCCCGCGGCAGTTCACAGTGATAATATTCCATGAGTCTTGTGATCAATGTTGAGACTGACTAATCACAATTTCTGTCGGCGGGGCGACGACCGTAATGTTGCCCCGCCTCCTCCCACCCTCTTTGCTCCTGGCTGGAAGATGCTGCCCCGCAGATGTCATTGGACTGGGCCAACACGCCGCAGTCACGCCGCGATCATGCCGTAGTCACGCAGCTGTCACGCCGCGGTCACGGCACGGTCACGTCGTGGTCACGCCGCGGTCACGCCGCAGTAATGTTGTTATTTGGCCCTGCTCCAGCCACATCTAGCCCACACCAACCCCCTTCCACCTTCATTTCAGCCCGCTGCCACTAGTATTCCAGCCCTCAACAGCTCCCCCTGCCACCTTCGAATCAGCCCTCGGTAATGCCGTGATTTGGTAGGTGATTTGGGTAGAAATTATTTAATCCAAATGGTTTTAAAGGTGTAAATTAGTGGGGTGATTGAGTGCCCATTTATAGTTGAGGAGGGGTGAAATTATTATAAATAGTCAAAATTATTTACTATTTGGAGGTAAATGTTTTCTCAAGTGAAACCAAATATGATAATTTATGTTTTTGAGGGTTATATAGTATATGAAAACCTCAAATACACAATGAAAAACATGTTATAAAAATTTTATTCATTATCTTCTATGTATATATATTATTACCATTTTGATTTTTAACTACAATATCTAGTTTTAAAATAAAAAGGAGTCAGGAATACAAGGGTTTATTACATAAGCGAGTGTGCAACACACCACATCTATCTGCATCCACCATTGGAGCACAATAATAAGGGGCCAGGAAAGACCACATCATATCAAGATCAAGTATGGCCTTTTTTTCAGTGTATCAGCAACTTGATTGGCCTCCCGATACACATGAGAAACAACCATATGTATTTGATTGGTTTGGCTGAGGCATTCAACCCACTGAAAAGTGCGGAAAACTCATCCGCATCCAACTGGACCCGGCGCACCTGATGCAGCTCCATCAACATTCACATTGAGGCACAGTGTAATCGGTGGTGTCCATCTAATATACTTAAGCATCTGGGGTCTATGTGGTCAGCCCGAAACTCCAAGAAACCTAAGATTTTTTAGGTCAGAAATGGTGTTAGACATCTCACCATCCTGGACCACTAACATAGTGTACACATTCATGTGGATGGAGATCATTCTCTTCCGGAAATCATCATGCATGCCATCAAATAGATCCATGATCCTCGAATCCCACAAGGACACAATGACTGCCACAATAACAGCAGTGAGGAGGTTTCCCAACTGCTCACTGCAGTGCATATGCAGCAGACCGGGCATTAGATCCTTAAGCAGAATGCCAGAGTCCATCTATATGAAAAAGTAGGATGTCTGGTGATGTGATTGAGAAATCCTTGGAATTTCTTATAATATTGGAATGATAAGTGGTGGAACAAGTTCTATCACTAAATTCAACTAAAGAGGAAGCTAAAAAAATTATGATAATTTCATTAAGGGTCACACTCAATGAGGATCTATATACCTGTATGGAAAAGTAGGAGATGATTCTTATTGGGGGATTAAATTATGGGAAGATTAGCCTTAAGGACTACATATAGTCCTAGGACAATTTGGACTTTATGTTTAATGATATATTAATGGATGAACCAGAAACTCAGGTAACCAATATCTCTTAGAAATTTTTTAGGAATATTAAATCTGGTAGTATTAAATTGAACTTCAATGGCTCTATTATTTCTTTTTGTGGTTGAAAAAATGGTCTCACTTTTTCTTTAAAACGTTTTTAATAATAAAAACTTAATTTTAAATCATGATAAGGCTTTACCTATTATCAGAGCCTTAATAAATGCACTCCATAGTGTAGGGTCCTGTCCCTAGTATAGGGTCCTTGGAAAAGTCTCATTCCCTTCCGGACAGCATCATGCGTGCCATAAAATAGAGCCATGATCCTCAAATCCTACAAGGACACAATGACTGCCACAATAGCAGCAGTGAGGAGGTTTCCCAACTGCTCACTGCAGTGCATATGCAGTAGACCGGGCATCAGATCCATAAGAAGAATGCCAGAGTCCATCTTTATGGAAAAGTAGTATGTCTAGTGATGTGATTGATAAATCCTTGTAATTTCTTATAATATTGGAATGATAAGTGGTGGAACAAGTTCTATCACTAAATTCAATTAAAGAGGAAGATAAAAAAATTATGATAATTTCATTAAGGGTCACACTCAATGAGGATCTATATACCTGTATGGAAAAGTAGGAGCTGATTCTTATTGGGGGATTAAATTATGGGAAGATTAGCCTTAAGTACTACATCTAGTCTTGGTACAATTTGGAATTTATGTTTAATGATATATTAATGGATGAACCAGAAACTCAGGTAACCAATATCTCTTAGAAATTGTTTAGTAATAGTAAATCTGGTAGTATTAAATTGAACTTCAATGGCTCTATTATTTCTTTTTGTGGTTGATAAAATGGTCTCACTTTTTCTTTAAAACATTTGTAATAATAAAAACTTAATTTTCAATCATGATAAGGCTTTACCTATTATTAGAGCCTTAATAAATGCACTCCATAGTGTAGGGTCCTGGCCCTAGTATAGGGTCCTTGGAAAAGGCTCATTCCCTTCCGGACAGCATCATGTGCGCCATCAAATAGAGCCATGATCCTCAAATCCCACAAGGACACAATGACTGCCACAATAGCAGTAGTGAGGAGGTTTCCCAATTGCTCACTGCAGCACATATGCAGCAGACCGGGCATCAGATCCGTAAGCAGAATGCCAGAGTCCACCACAAGCCCAAACAGCATTCCCAAATAACTCCAGAGTTTTCGGTCCTGGCCTCTCTCCATAAACACATGTTGTGTGGTGTCTTCTGTATCCCTACATAAGGCACACCTGGAGGCCATCTGAAATCCTACTCACTTCAAATTTTCAGAGTTAGGAAGTCTATTTTTCCAGATTCTTCAAAGAAGGAGAAACCGGGATGGCCGAATGAATGGAACCCTGAACTTCATAAGCCAGGTTGGGGTGTGGTCAGTACCGCCTCATGCAATCATGTAAAACTATTTGGGGTCAAAAATCCCAATCCTGCTATGAAGCCAGATTAGTTTTTCACAATCCATAAATGCATAATTATTAACTTGAGACAACACATAGTCAAAAATATTCAAATCATGTGAAATCTGATATGAGAAAAAACCCAAGATGGATAATGAAGCAACTTTAGATGGTACATTCATAGAATTCAAGGGATGATCCTGCCAGAAGGTGTTCCAGCAACTATGAGTGGAGTCTCTACTGACCAAACATTTAGTATCCTGCATTATCATTGCATAGGCCTGCTTAAGGGAAGCCCATACCGAGGATTCAAGGTAGTATTTATATCCATTATATAGCCGTTTTGTGAACCTTCTTGACAGAAACTCGTCATCAACATCATTTGAGATCATCCTCCAAGTGAATTTTCCAATCAGACCATTATTAATGGTATGAAGATCCTTGACCCCTAATCCTCCCATTTCCACAGGTTTTATGCATTCTTTCCACTTCACTGTAACCAACTTCCTTTCAAAGATTGATCCTGTCCATATAAAGTTTCTCACCAGGCTTTGATGTTCCTTAATAATCCCTCACGACCATTTGTATCAAGTGAAAGGGAAAGGATCCCCTCTTCACCCCAAGGTATCAAGTGATCCTGTTCTTTTTTCCAACAAGAATTCCATTGCCAAAAACAATTGAAGATTTGTCCCAGCTTATGGCCTGTCCAGCCAAATCCTCATAGTGAGTGAAAAGAGACTTTATATAGGATATCGTTCTCTTTGAAGCCTTCCCCAGCAATACAATGTCATCAGCATAGAGAATATGGGGTGGGGAATGATCATTAAAACCATCTCTAATCCTCTTATAAATACCCAGATGAGTAAGCTCGTTGATGCATCGTATTAGGTAATCCTCTGTAAAATAATAAGGGATAAGAATCTCTCCGAAGCGCTGCTCGAAGCCAAGGTCGAGGTAGGGCATCCTCAATCCTGCTGTGCAGGAAATCCAAACAAAATAATATTTCCCGATCTCCCCCAGCTACTCCCCACCAGCCCCTATTAATATTCTCAACAACTCCAACAGATCAGCTAACAACTTCCTACTGCAATTAAAATTCTTCCCTCGGGCATTTATTAGTCATACCCCACATATAAACCACACTCCATGACACAACAGACCCCCAACACCCTATCAGGGGGGGTGTTGTCCTGGTAGGGGGGAGAGGTGTCCGGGAGGGGGGGCTGTCCAGGCGGGGGGGAGGTGTCCAGGAGTGGGGGGGGCTATCCAGGCAGGGGGGAGGTGTCCAGGAGGAAGGGAGGGGGGTGTCCAGTGTCCAGGGGGGAGGGGTGTCCGGGGGGGTTGCTGTCCAGGAAGGGGGTGTCCAAGGGGAAGGGGGCTGCAGGGGGGGATACTGCAAGGGGGGGTCCAGTAACCCACTCAACAGTAATAGCACCAACACCTATAAGCCAACAGCAATGTCCAGCCACTAGGAATGTACTCAAATTTACATCCCAAGCCACCATCACCAACCCATTCCACTCCTTCAACACACCCCATCAAAGAGGCATCCTTCACCACACAAAAAAACCAGCCAACAACCCATTTACCAACTTATAGTCAACAATAGAACCCAATATCTGTTAACAAACCAGTCCACGGAAACAGAACCTCCAACACCTCTAAGCCAACACCAGCCATAACTTTAGCCTCTACACCCATCCATCACCAAACATCCATCTTGATGTTCCTATATAGAAGCTCACAGAACTACTCAACAACATCTCCCAGTATCTGTAGCACCAAAAATAATCACCTAATATTTTGGAAATCTCCCAGCAGCCACACCACCTCCTAAAAACCGCGACATCACCCAAAACCCACCTACACCAGCATTAGGACCCAAAAATAGTAAAAAAAATAGAATATGGACACTCTACACCATCATCCACTGTTATAGAGTAATATATCATAAAAACTAAAACTCCCACCAGGGGGTTCTTTCCAGGGGGTTCAGCAGGGGGGATGGGGCTTTCCAGGGGGGTCCAGGGGAAGCTATTCAGGGGGGTCCAGCAGTGGGGGGGGTCTGTCTAGGGGGGTTCAGCAGGGGGGCTGTTGTCCAGGGGGGTCCAGAAGGGGGGCTGCTTTCTGGGGGGAGGGATGCTGTCCAGGGGGGTCCAGCAGTGGGGGGGCTATTCAGTGGGGTCCAGTAGTGGGGGGGGGTCTGTCCAGGGGGGTTCAACAGGGGGGCTGCTGTCCGGGGGGGCTGTTGTCCAAGGGGTTCCAGCAGTGGGGGTTTCACTATTCTTGTTTATTGAGTTATATTATTTGTGAATATTCTAAGATGTTTTGTTTTACTATAATTTTATGGGATGAGCACTACTATGTTCTACCGTGTGTTATAGGTACTTTTGAGTTGGTTCAAAAATTCTTTGATAGTTTGTATTATAGGGAGACTCATGTAAGTGCAGTTATGTGTTTTTTATATATTTTGATTTGTTTAATTCTTTATGTAAGTATATTTTGTGTATAATTTAATTTGGAGGGGACTGACAGGTGGGGTAGGGGAGAAACTGGTAGGGGGCAGGACTGGGGGGTGTCCAGGTTCTGGGGGGGTGTCCAGGTTCTAGGGGGGTCCAGGGTCTATCCAGGAGGGTTGGGGGGGGTGGCAGTCGAGGGGAGTGGATGTATGTGCTGTCCAGGGGGATCTTTCCTGGGTCTGGTGGGTGTACAAGGTTTGGTGGGGTATGGGGTGGTGTCTAGGTTCTAGGGAGTTCCAGGGTTTGTCCAGGGTTTGTCCAGGAGGGTGGGGGTGGTTGTCCAGGGGAGTGGAGGTCTGGGCTGTCCAGGGGGATATGTCCAGGGTATGGGGGGTGTTCAGGGGTTGTCTGGGGAGGTGTCCAGTGTCTGTCTAGGGGGTGTCCAGGGTCTGTCCGGGGGGTGTCCAGGGTCTGTCTGGGGGGTGTCCAGGGTCTGGGGGTGGTGTCTAGGGTCTGTCTGGGGGGGGTCTAGTGTCTTTCCAGGAGGGGGCTGTTCAGGGGGGGTTATGTAGGGTGGGGGTGTCCAGTATTCAGGAGGGAGGGGTCCGTAGGGGGTGGGGGTGCAGTGGGTGTGTGCAGGGGGGTGCAGGGGGCAGGGGGGCAGGGTGAGGGGGCGGGGGGGGAGTGTAGTGGGATGAGGGGGAAGGGGGAAAGGGGTGTGCATGGGACAAGGTGAGGGGGAAAGGGTGGTTTTCTGGGGGCAGGGGAGGGAGGCAAGGGGAAAGGGGGGTGTGTAGTGGGCTAGGGGGAAGTGCAGTGTGCAAGGGGGGACAGGGTGAGGGGGCAGGGGTGGTTTGTTGGGGGTAGGGGTAGGGGGAAGGGGGAGGGGGTTGTGTAGTGGGTTGGGGGTAGTACAGTGGGCAGGGGTGTGTTGGGGAAGTGGGGAGGGGGGGAAAGGGGCAAGGGGGTGTGATGGGGGTAGGGGGGAAGTGAAGTGGGCTGGGGGGGAAGTGCAGTGGGCAGGGTGTGTGTGCAGGGGGGTGCAGTGGGCTGGGGGGGGAAGTGCAGTGGGCTGGGTGTGTGTGTGCAGGGGGGTGTAGTGGGCTGGGTGGAAGAGCAGTGGGCAGGGGGGCAGGGGGGGTGTGCAGTGGGCTGGGGGAGAAGTGCAGTGGGCTGGGGGGGAGTGCAGTGGGCAGGGGGGGAAGTGCAGTGGGCTGGGAGGGGAAGTTCAGTGGGTAGGGTGTGTGTGCAGGGGGGTGCAGTGGGCTGGGGGGAAGTGCAGTGGGTAGGGGGTGTGCAGTGGGCTAGGGGGGAAGTGCATTGGGTAGGGGGAAGTGCAGGGGGGCAGGGGGTGTGCTGGGGAAGGGGGCAGGGGGGGCTGTTTTTTTATGGAATGGGGGGACATATAGCCACGGTTTTAAACCGTGGCTATAGGGATATATCCAAGGTTTAAAGCCGTGGAAAAAGGCCTATAGTCACGGTTTACAACCATGGCTATATATATTTCCTGACTTAGGATTCTGCCACGGTTTGGAAATTGTGGCTATAGGGTGTTGCCACGGTTTAAACCATGGCTATAGGTTTTTCCCTATAGCCATGCCAATACCAGCCATGGTTTTTGGGATTATAGCCACGGTTCCAAATCGTGACTATAGACTTATTTTGTAGTAGTGTCATGATGAATTCCACACTTAAATAACACTTGGGGGAGAAAATTACCTTCATGCATAAAAAAATTTAAATAGAAACACCATGTTTTTAATGATTTATCAAACATTTAGGAATGGATATCTCTAAAAAATGTTTCTTAGTCCAGTAATATGGTGGTTAGAAACTTATACCAATATTAGGCCATGTATTTCATCCATTACTAATGAAAAGGTTATTGAAGTTTTAAAACCAATTTTTAGGGATTTCAAGACATTATTTTCCTTAGAAAACAGCGGCTACAAGTAAAATCAAAAGATAAGGGGGTAGTTTGTTTCACTATATTTCATTTTCTAGCTCATGGATCCAAAATAGACACGTATATCAACATTTATGGTCATTTTAAAGCAGTATTCATTTTTAGAATGAGTGAAGGTTGGGGACCATGATAAAATTACATGATAATGAAAGAATTAAGTGGTTGGGATATTGTTTTTAGAGTGAAGAAAAGATTTATTTGTAACCATGGGAATTAATGTGGCCCCAAAGTCATTTTCAGGACAATGGAGGTGATCATGTATGGTTGTGTTAGTCCTTTGTCTCAAAAGTGGTGCTTTTATATATCCACCATATATTTTACGATTGGTTTGTTTTTTTAAGTGCCAAGGAAGATACTTTAAGATATCATAGATATTTTTTGTATGGTAGAGGTTTTTCATATCTCTAAGTGTGTATTTACATGGATTTTATTATAAACAAAATCATTAACACACATTTAAACAATATCATAAATTTTTAGATGTCTAGAATTCAAGAAATTGCATCATTTGTGATAAATTCCTTTACTAGATATCCTTTAAGGAAGAATTACCTCAAGTAGACTCAAAATAAAATTCCAAAGAGGGAGGGTATTTACTATATAAAAATATAATATCCATGTATCCTCTATATAAAAAATTTATAGAATTATTTGTATAAAACCTTCAATAAAGTATCCCATATAAAACATTCATAGGGGGATACCCATCACCTAAAACTTAAATGGTGGACAGAATTAAATACCTATATCTTTTATGGGGCTCATTAATTCACATAAAACTAAAATGTTATATGAAATTTGATCTTCTTAAATTACTTTTTTACCTATTTCCAACTGTTTATCTCTGTATAATATTTGACCAAGAGTGACCCAATTTTTGAAAAATACATGATGTGGACATCCAAGCCTCCTTCTTCATAAAAATTCATTTATATGATCCAAATATTTCATGGGATTATATAATATTGTATCACATATTTACTCCTCTAAAAAATCCCACCCCTATATAATATTTGGTGTAGGTAACCCATTTCATAAAATATTTCTCATTTGGGAAGCTCATGTATAATCTCCACACAAATTCCTTGATTTGAGATCCTTCTCTTCATTTCCAAATGTACCTTGAGACTCGATCCTCCTCTTGGTTTTCCAAAATTATGTTAGTTAATATTTTCCTCTTGGCTTCCTCAAATTCAATAATCCAAGATATTCCTCTTGATTTCCTCAAATTTCATGAGCTAAGAAACTCATCTTGGTTTTATAAATAACTTCAATGGAGATTCTCCTTTTGGTTTCCCAAGATTTCTTGAAGTCAAGATTATCATATTTTTTCATAAATATTACTGAGTCAAAATTCTCCTCTTAGATCCTAAAAATACCTTCACCTAAATCATCTATCATTTCAAACCCAGAAAGGGATGATTCAGTTTAAATACCACACCAAACCATATCCTCAGTAAAATCAAGATACTTAATGGTATTCTATCACAATATTATCTCTTTTGTCCTTTTTATAACTATTTAAAAGTTATTCATAATTGATATGTATTCTATAAAATCCTTTACTTATTTTAATATCATCAATTCAAAATTCATTCTCATGAATCTTTCACTAATCACCTATTTATTGGACATATATCCTCCATTTAAAATCTCTAAATTCAAAGTTAATCCAGATAAATCCATGAAATATTCAAATTTTAAAAAATACCTATAATCTTTTATATCATGATGAGATCTATATAATTATGACTTGAAGTACATTGAAATAACTATATTGAAACATGAAATTAGGTATTCTTACATGATTTTCAATTCAACACTAGATCCATGAAATCTAAGTAATCCCTTATTTTAAAATCCTCAAGGATCACAATATTTTCTTCTCAAATCTCTTAAATGTGGGGATGCCATTTAATGGTTATGATCACAATAGAAGTGCTTATTGGGTTTGATCCTAAATCGGAAAATTTTGGATTCTATGGTTCATTCTTAGATTGTATAAGAAGTGAACATCATGACCAATGAAATTTTTCCAAAGGATATTAACAATGAAATACATTGGAACCAACAGGATATCTTTTCACATTAAATTTATAATTAATTTAAATAGATCAGAAGAAATAATACCTTTCTCTAAGGATCATTATTTAGTGATTTTGTTGCTCATATGAAACCCTTTTTCAGTTTATCATTTTTTTTCTTATAGGATATATAGTTTAGAATCCCATTAGCGGTGATCCACATGTTCTCCTTTGATCTCCAAAAAATGTCGATGGTTTTTTGGGTGCTAGTGTGGTGGATCGATCATCTTGTGGTATTATTCTAGATCATTGTGACAATTCCTTTGAGATTGAATAATCATACTTGAACTATCATTCTTGAGTGGATGGAGTGGGGTGGATAATCTCTAGAGCATTATTCAGTCTTGATAGAGAGGTCCAGACTTTCTTGTGCACAACAATTCCAAATTTCGTTCAATCTCAATCAACCACTACACAATTGATATGACCATGTATTTATAGAGATAAGTTTATGGTTAAAATATTATTTAATTGAACAATGCACCTAAAATAATATATTAAAACTAATCTAACCCCATTCCATGAAATATTATTATTATTATTATTGTTACTATTATTATGGTTTTTTTGAACTAGCACAATGATAAATATTATTTTACCGACTTGAAAATTAATATTTATCATATGACCCAAACTTGGTTCACTCATCCTTCTCAGCATTTATCAAATACCCAAATAAATATTTAATTAAATATTTATTTGAAAAATAAATATTTTATTCATAGTCTAGTGAATAAATATTTATTAAATGTTTAATAAATAAAATAAATATTTTATTCATGGTCTGTCAAATAAATATTTCTTAAATATTCATGTAATTAAATAAATTATTTATTAATGAATAAATAATAATTTATTAATTTATGAATAAATATTTAAGAAATCTTGAATAAAATTATTTATTGGTCTTGAGAATATTATTTATTCAAATAATTAAGTTCATATAGAATTTAATTAAGATCAATAGAAACACTTAGTGTGTGACCCTCTAGGCATCTTTCTCAATGGAATTAAGAAATCTTTTCTAAATTACAATATTTTCATCTATCAATGGGATAGGTAACGCCTGAAAAAGAAGTTAATTAAACAATTTAAATAACCACATTTTATCACTAGTTGTGTAATATAATCACTTTGTCACAATATATCATCAAGCAGGTTTCACACTTGTGTCATCAACTTATATGCTTGATATATCTTTCTTTGACTATCTGAAATAAACTCATTATTAAACCATAATGATGTAATTCAATGTGACGATTAAATCTCAATCAATGTTCTAAGATATCAACTTCTATAAATATGGAAGGTAAAATTCCTTCCTCGATATATTGATTAATAATATGTTATTTGTGACTCACCCAATGTACCCTACTTCCCTTGAACGTATGGAGTCATGGTTTTTGTCAGTAAATATAAGTGTGTGAGTCATGAAATTAATTAATAATAATCCTAAAAACTAAGTACCATTACACACACTCATAGATAGAAATATTTTATGACACATAAACATGCATAATTCTTACTGGAAGGTCTGTTATCATAATCTCTCTTCTTGGAAATTTCTAAGTGCGAACCTCAGGAGAAGTAGTATCATATGCTTACAAGAACTCACACTGAATGGTTGACATAATATATACCATATCATATAATGTTATTCAGGAATAAAACTAGTTTTAAGAATATCATCATAGTATTTCAAGGTTTTTATCATAGTTGAGAACTGTTGTGGCCTTCTTAATGTAAAAGTTACTATAGGGTGTTATCACATTAATTTTATATAGAAAAATAATCAATATGTGGAAATTTATTTAAAATAATATTCCTTTATTTGAATATACATGTAATCTAAAGTACAAAGTAGTTGTTTTTAGGGAACCAAATCCAATAGACTACCACTTGAACTAGATAAAATTGCTAATGACTAGTTATTTCTCACATGTTAAACACGATTCTGCTAAGTATGGCTACAGATATTGAACCTACCACGTTTTTGAGATTACAGTTGAGAAAATAATATATTTATTCAGTGAATATTCTTAATACAACATTACTACCTTGATAAAATCCCTCAAGTATTTATGTAACTGAGTATCCACCTCTTGTTCCCATGTCAGAATACTGACATCCTGACAACGTCTAGGGTTAAAAATTATCATAATAACGATAAAACTCTTTCTTTTGGTATAACACAAGATCAAAATGGGACATTTCTAAACAACTCCATATGATACATCAAAAGTCGTAACATGCTCGGAAATTGTAGATATGGAAACCACTGGCTCTGATAAGTTTTTCTTGAATGTTACCCTATCCTTTTCTATTATACTAGATAAAATTTAACTAAGTGAAGACAAGTGTTTAATTCCTTTGATCAATAGTATTCCCACTTCTCCAAACACCAGTAGCTCATCCAGATCTACTTTTCAAGTATCATAAGACTGTTCTAACTACAATTAGATGTAGTTATATCGAATATATTTGATATCCACCTACTATACATTATGAACCAGTGAAATAAAATGTCAGAACATATCATGGAATATGATATAAATTCCTAGAAATTTATCTTTTAAAATTATTTTAATCTCAATAATATCTTCCTATGACCATCCATGTTCTACTAGAAGTATTATATGACAACAACAATTTGGTTTTAAATGTTTTCAACTTGTATTTTTCAAAACCTTGTTAATATATATATACTATGAATAGTTTTATCAAAACCATGGATCTATTTAGTAGATAGTTTTCCCTAGAACATGTTTTCTACTTTAAGTAATGCTCATAGAGATTTTATTCCTCAATCTTAACAAACTGGTAAGAAAAAATATTTATTTTCCATATGTTATCAATATATCTATCTTGAAAACTTATAGTTATCCCACAAAATAGTTAGATTCATATGTCACTCATTCATTTCCAAATTAATATTATATGATCACTATGCATGATTTAATCAAAAATTTATTTATTTAATTTTCATATCTCATTGGAATTTATCAATTTTATCAACCCTTTTCTAGTTATTCCTTATAGACTTAAACCATATGGTCTTCTTTTGGTCATATCAAATAGACATCCTCTATAAGGATTCCTCCAGTGAGGTGACCTTGACTATCAATAGTCCAATATGATGACCATAAAATTTTTCTTTGAAAATTATAATTCAAAATTATTTTAGTAATAATTATAGTTGTATAATTTTTGTCATGGAATAAACATTTAAGTAACCAATCATGCTTTATTGGTACCATCTTGTACCTTCCATGTCTATATTCTCTTGAATACTCAATAAAAGTATCAAGTATTTGAAACATTTAAGTTATAGAGACATTAAATTTTGATAAACGGTGTCCATTATATAAATTTATACATACTTTTCAAACTTATAATATTTCTATTTACTGCTACTTATTAGGAATCTTCATTTTGAAAGAATAATATAAGTATCACCCACCATAGTGAACATAAATCACATCATTGGTTATGAATTCCCATTCATTATGTGTCTCTAGAACTACTCCTCCTACTATTCTTAGTGGACTCCAGCATTCCTATGCCAAACCATGTGCATCCATAGCCTTAACCCATAGAATTTAATTTTGATCCCGCTATACTTAAATAGATAGTCTTTCTTTATGGAAATATATTCAGTTATAACTAGACATAAATATCATTGATGGATATAGGATTATTAACTCATATGAACCTTAGTGTTTTATGTCTATTTATAGCTAAAAATATCTTTTAACAAATTATTTTCAAAAAATAATTGTGGTAGTTTCCTAATATATTCTTGTTATATCACAATTGATATGATATCCACTAGAAAATATAGCTAGAATATGATTAGTTGTTTCACTTCCATTTAGAATAAATAATGAAAGATTTTCAATATATATAAGACTTATCATTTCTCTTCCTTTTACTAACATCATGATATTGATGTATATAAATACATGTGAGTTTGGTAATACCCTTACTCTGCATTTATGATCAATTATGACTTGGATAGGATGTTATTTGAAAAACCATATAAGAGATTATTCAATCTCTACCATGTACACTCATTTATTTCACTAATCATTTCTAAAATTTCATAAAGTAATCACATGAATTATATGAAGTTGACTTTATCATTAGAATAGTTCGCATGGTTATGTTGAAATAATTCTTAAAATATTTCTGGTGTACCTTTATTTATAAAGGTTTCTTTATCTAAAACTTGATAAGTAGTTTGTTTTTATATCTAGTATCTTAGCTCAATTGAATATAAAAAACTTTAATATTATTAAAAATTCAACTAATTGTGGTTTTATTTTAAAAATAATAATCTTTTCAAAATTGGTTAAGAGCCTTATATTTTATATTCATCATTCATTTCAATTAATATCTTTTATTTAAGAGTTACTGAACCATTAGTTTAGAATTGAAGTACCATAACAACATGTATTCCAAATGTCAAATAATGTCTCATTTTTTCTAGTTGGACACTGAGATAAATGTTTTGTATATGCTAAAACTTTATTCAATACATTTTGAAAATGAAATTAGTGAGATCCCATTGGTTGACATAGGGATATCTCTTTCTTATCTCTTTTTGATTTCACTCTATAACCTTTATATTATTATACTTTTCTTGTATTTAAATACATGTATGTTGTAAGAATATTATATTTTAATACACAAGTGGTGAATATAAACATGATGAACACACCTAAAGTGAATGTAACTATTTTATTCTTTAATTCATTGCAATTTCTTTTACAGTGTATATCCTTTCCACATAATAAGAAAATTGCATCATATTCATTCTTCTATCTATGAATCTTTTGTCTTTTTGAAGTATGTTGTAAAGGATCGTTTGTATTTATATTATTCATGGTATCTTTCACCTTTCCTTTCAAAAATTTCACCATAAGGGGCGGATAAATGTGTATCAATAAATCCTTATCTTCTTGGTGAAGTATGGTCAACATATCCTTGAGTGATTTATCCATTTCATTTATTCTAACTAGGAAGAATAAGGATAAACTTGGTGGTAAGGATAATAAAATAGTATTAATGGATAATTTATTATATATTTGGAATCTCAATTTCACTAATTGTTCAATATTCCCCAGTATTTTTAAACCATGATCAGTTTCTAGATTCCCATCTTCTGGTTTAGACTTATATAGTGCATTAAAAATCTTATTTACTTCAACATTTTCCTTCTCTTTCTCATGAAGAAGAACATTAGATATTATGGTGTAAGTATCCATATCTTTATGTTGTATTATAAAATCACTGAACTTAATTGATAACATAATACAATGGAAATAAGAAACATCCTCTACATATCTCTCATAGGCATCCTTTTCACCATTTCTCACTTATTGGGGTGGAATAATAGGAATATGCAATTCTAATACTTAATAAAAAATGATAATAATGCATGGTATAAATGATTGTACCATATCCAGAATTTTTTAATTTTAATTACATACCCTCAGTGAAGGAATGATCGAAGTGTTTTCATGGTTTTTCTTTCCATTTTTCTATAATAATTAAAACAAGTGATAAGAAATTTAATTGATTACAAATTATGTGAGACAAAATTATTTTAATTTTATTAAGACTCCCACTATTTTATCAAGTCTCAATATCCCTCATCATTGTAATTGGAATTTATAGTTGTTCAAACATTCTAGTGTCAATGATCCATATCCCTCTTCTCATAACCCATGTGTGGGATCAGTCAATTACTCAATGGTATTTAGGTATGAAAATATTTTCCAACTATGGGCTTGTAGATACTTGATCCATTAAGTGGACTCCCCAATCCTAAAACCCTTACTCGGATTTCTTCAAAACTTACCTCTAAGTTACATAAAATCTAACTTTGGATAATTATCTTGATGTGAATTGGTTAAGTCAAACCGAAACTTTCATAAGAACTCCATGATAAAATTAAGTGTCCCAACATGGGTTTTTAAATACTTAATTTTATGGTTTCATTCCTAATCAAGTAATGGAAGACTTAGTTTGACTTAATATTCAGTTGAGATATTTTATTTATTATGTGTAAATTTTTTTCTTGTTTTATCCATTACATGTCTTGTTAACATAAAGTGGATTTTACTTTAGGAATTAACCTTTTTTTATAAAACATTTACACATAACCCATTTATTTATTTCTATCTTAATGTTTTAGTCCATTTATTTATGTGATCATGGTCTTGCATACATAAAATAAATCATGGATAAGAAAGAAATAAAATTAATAAATAAATGACATTATAATGAGCTTTATCTAATGGTTAATTTATTCAACTGATAATGAATCAACATATGACCCTATAAAGTCATTATGTCTATCTTGGCATGATTTGTATCATCCCATGTGTACACCTATGTACCTCCCATGTGGGTTTTTTCTCAGTTACATATTGAACCACCTCCACCTTGGATCTATCTGGAACCGATATTATGAACAATTGGATACTCATTTCCTTACATATGTTTTATAACTCACACACGCGGTAGGGAAACCAAAGGATTGGTTAAGGGTAATTCTATAAAACAACATTGGACACGTAGATCTTGTATAATAAAAGAGGGAGGGATGACTCATAGGCCATCATAATTAATAATAATTAATTTCAAAACCATGCAATAAAATTAAATTAAATTAAACCAACACATGCATAGTTATGGTCAAGATCATGATTAGTTATACACATGCAACGATTTCACATTTAAAACAGTGAACTAGCATTCATTTAAATTCATTCTTTAATAAGATGAAACATGCATGAATTAATCCAATGAATTGTCATATTAATCAATTAATTCATTTCATCTTTTTTCATCCAATATTCTTAAGATTCCCATACATGGTTATTTTAAATAAAATAGACCACAACATTATACATGTAAGTAACTCATCAATTACTTGTCAGAACTATTTGGTATGGTTTTAATTATAAATAATTCACTCATACAACATATTATATACATGTCATGTGTTATAATTTCGTGGACTGTACTTCCAATTTAATGTAAAAAATAACACATGAAAATTACATATTTAGTATAGTTTAATGTGTTGAGTCTTTAGTATACAATAACCATAAATGAATCACAATTTCAAATATTACATAGAATTAATTAATCATTTCATATAATATAAAACTTAATGATCGTTGTGTACTATCAAAATAATGAACTGTGAAACTTGGGATGATGAGGTTTAAATGAGTAATCAATTAAATTTGATATTTTCATGTAAACAGGTAAAGTACATGGTGTGTGCAAGCCAGAAACATGACATGTACTTTGCTTCACTAAATATCCATAGTAAACTCCCATGGACTCAACATGTACATATCACAAAAAAAAATTACATGACAAGTAGAAATAATACATGGAATGTACTTTAAGTTACACAGATTCCAGTTGGTATGCATCATATATTAAATACACATGAAATGGTTTGACCATGTGTTTTTCACCTTGAAAACATGTGGAATAGACAACATATAGTCAATTTGCACAGTGTGTACTCTGTAATGGATGTGTTTCACCCTTTCTAGTCAACATGTGGTGCATTTATTGCATGTGTTGTGTGATAATTACATGATGAATCAGAATCCATGTGGGTGTCCTTATTCAATGAACAATGATACATGGCATGTAACAAAGATATACAGACTATGTAGCCTTATATTATCAATCCAAAATTCTTGGCACCTTCGGATGTTATTTTCATTAATTATTAACTAATTTTAGTAATAAGAGTGATAAATGAATAAGAGGAAGAAGATATTTTGAAGATGGGTCAAGATTGAATTAAAACTTTAAATGATTTTTAACTTTTAAATGCACAATGATCAAAAATCAAATAAATAATTATAAATTTTAATGTGATCCCTCAAATACCACTTATGGTTTTGAGTGCAATAGAAGCACTTATTGAGCCTGATCCTGACTCAAAAAATGTCAAATTTTATGGATCATTCACATATTTTACAATACGTGAACATCATTACCAACAAAAAAATCAATGATTATTAAAAATGAAATATTATAAAACCAAGAGAAGATATTTTCATGTTAAATTTATAATTAATTTAAATCGATCTGAATAAAGAGTACTTTGATCTTGAGAACTTTCTTTAATTATTTTTTTGTCCTTCAAAAACCTTTTTCATTTTATCATCATTAAACTTGTAGGATTCAAGTATAGAACAGTGATCTATATGTGCTCCTTTGATATCTGAACAACATTAATGGATTTTTGGCTGCTAGTGCAGTGGATCAGCCATCTTGTGGTGTTCATTAGGTTCACTTTGATAATTCATTACAACTTGAAGAATCGTATTTTCACTCTCATTCTTGAGAGTATGTAGGTGGGTGGAGAGTCTCTATAGTGTTCTTCGGTCTCGAGAGAGAGCTCTGGATTTCTTTGTGTGCAATGATTCTCAATTTCAATCAATCTCGATCAAATATTATTTAATTGAACAATAACCCTTATATAATATATTAAACCTCATCTAACCATGTTCCATGTAATATTATTATTATTATTATTATTATTATTATTATTATTATTATGTTTTTCAAAAAATGGCAAAAGGATAAATATTATTTTACCATCTTGAAAAATAATATTTATTATCAAACCCAATATGAGTATGCTCATCCACCTTAGCATTTATCAAATACTTGAATAAATATTTAATTACATATTTATGAAAAAATAAATATTTTATCCATGGTCTGGAAAAGAGATATTTTTTAAATATTCAACAAATAAAAAAATATTTTATTCACAATCAGGTGAATAAATATTTATTAAATATTCACATAACTAAATAAATTGATTTTTAATGAAAAAATAATTATTTATTACTTTGTGAATAAATATTTTTGATTGATAAATCCTGAATAAAATTGTTTTTTGGTCTTGAGAATAATATTTATTCCAATAAATAAATTCAAATAGAATTTAATTTTGATAAATGGAAACACATAATGTGTGACCATATAGTCTTATTTCTTATTTCAATTATGAATTATTTCCTTAAGTATAAGATTACTATCTAGAAACAGGTCAAGGAAACAAATATAAATAATTTAATGATGCAAAGACAATGCTTATTGTGTAATATAATTCATTTTTCACAATATCTCGTCAAGCAGGTTTCACACTCATTTCATCAACCTATAGGATTGATAAGTATTTCTTTTACTATTTGAAATAAACTATTCATTACACCATGTATAATGAATTTAATGTGATGATTCAATTTCAATCAAAGGTCCAAGATATCAACTTCCATAAATATGGAAGTAGAAAATACTTCCTTGACTTATTAATTAATGAAATGTCATTTGTGACGCACCCAACGTACCTTAATTCCCACAAACATATGTATTTATGATTTTGGTAAGTAAATATAAGTTTGAAAGTCATGATATGCATTAATAATAATCTTAAAGTCTAAGGACTATTACACACACTCAAAAACAAGAATATCTGATGACACATAAGCATATAGAATTCCTACTGGCAGGTATGTTCTCATAATCTATCATCTTGAAAATTACCAATTGGGAACTTCGTGAGAAGAAGTCTCATCTAATTATGAGAACTCACAACTAACATTCAACACACTATGTTCCCCATCATAGAATTTTATCTGACAGTATAACTAGGTTTAAGAATATCTTCATGACATTTCAGGGTTCTCATCATAATAAGGAACTATGGTGGCCTATTTAATGAAAAAAAATACTATATGACATTATCACATTAATGTTACACATAAGAAAAACCTGTATTTTATAATTTATTTAAATTAATATTCACTTATTTGAATATACATTTACTCTAAAGTATTAATTAGTTGGTTCTAGAGTACCAACTCCAACACCATTATGAAGTGGCTTTCCCATTATAGTGTGAGGTGACTAAGTCATCACTAACCAATATAGTACCAAAAAAGCATGGCCTACCACTACATCATGAACCATCCCTAAAAATTATACTTCACTAATTTTTTATTCAAATATAGGCATCCTTGAGGAATGACCTTGCCATTTTTTGTGTGAATCTATTGACTAACCTATACTACCCAACACCAAAATTCAATGGGTACTTCTAAGATAATTTACATATCCCTTATGGAATGGATGACTATACTATAGTGTGATTTATCATCAGCTAGACTAACTTACTCTCATAGATAACCCCTTTACGATGTGACCTTAGTGGTTGCACTGTGATTTTCTCCCTTTTTCCAAATACACTTCCATATCTTCTCAAAAACTCTTTCAAACTTATCCAAGACTCCATTGATCATGTAAAACCCCTAAAAACTTCATTACCAATAAACACAACACTTCCACCAATTTTAGCTTCACTCTTTATCAATGTTTCCACTATACCAATTTCAACACCTTGATTCTAATAATCCCCATTGATCCACCAATCTCCCACAATGACACCCTTGGTTAAAACAAATTCTAAAGTGTTTTTCTATTCCATTATTCCATTTTTTTCCTTTTTTACTGACTAGTTTTACTTAGATAAGGAGAGGAAGCCATAAAAGTATTGGTGATTGGTGTTTTCAGTGGATACCGAAGGAGTCGTGAATTTTATAATTCTATATTGATGTGAATGTTCCAAAAAAATTAAAAAAAATATTATTATATTTTTGGGTTTTTCAATTACTCATTATAAACTTTGATAAGTATTATTATTATTATTTATATTATATTTAGTGTGTTATTGTAATTATTTAAACTCACTAGTTCCACATTGACCCCCACCTTCTGCATTAACATTATTGATTTGCTTTCATTTTGTGGTCATTTTTTTGTTCTCTGTTTCTGGTGTAGGGTTATCCATAAATTCAAGAATATTAATTGGATGGATGAACTATTGATTTAGTTATCAGGATCCTCTATTGTTCATGCTCTTATCCATTCTCTTCCTTGTCTAGGTTTTATTTTTCATCATCTCACTACAAAGAATCCATGATTCTATTAGAGGGAGATCCTTTTGGTGATGCATTTTCTAGTCTTCTTATGACCATATTAGAATATATATTTTTTGACTAAGTTTTCCCATTTTTTCTCAGTTCCAATAACTAATGGTGGTCTTTAATGGTGATCCTTCTAAAAATAGTAGCCCAATGGTGTCCCTCCATGTGGTCAGTGGTAGGCATCAGGTGGGTATTTTTATAAATTGTTATAGTAGATGTTTTTTTGACTGTGTTTTCTATTTTTCTTGGAGCGATATTAAGAAATTTTATCAAGTTTCATGTAACCCTAAATATGGAAATTTATAAAATTTTATAAAACATTTTAAATCAAGAATATAAAAGAAAGAAAATGAAAATAATGAGAGATAATGATTTATGTGTTTCGATCCAATTTGAACCTATAAGAATGAAATGAGCATCATGAAAACAGCTTTATAGTGCCAAAATAAATAAAACAAACATTCAAAAAGAAAATTATAAAATTAATAAAAAGAGAAAACTATCCAATTTTGAGACCTTGACAAACTAGGAGTCAGTGATCAACCATGACTTGAATAATTATAATGATCACCCCATTGTATTAATTTCACCTAATAACTAGACTTAAAATATCAAAAAGAAGAATACAATTGATTAAAGAATATAATAGGAATGTTTAAAAACTCTATATCAATTTACTATAGATCAATTACTTTATTAAATAAGAATATATGTTCTTTACATCTTCTAAAATATTGAAATTGAAGTTTTAAATCTTCTCAATCATGTTTACAGGAAAGGACTCTCTCACATCTCCACTGGTCACATAACTAATCTTAAAAGAGTTCTCAGTGCCTTTAGAACATAATAAAAAAGGAACAATATAGTGGAAGTTTGAAAGACTCACATAATAGATTTTAGGATATCACTTTCTCGCTCTAAAAAACTGGAATATGTTCAAATAAAGGAGAGAAGAGATACCCATAAATAATCAAGACACACAATAGAAGAGGATAATGTGATATAAAATCACATGGGATGGATGAGTTTCATCGGAAAAATTGAATGGTTTTAGTAAATCTAGAAGTTCAAGAACTTGAGTCAGGCATAAATAATTTAGTAAATGCATAAGGGTCTTATTGATCAAGATGGTGGAGACCCAAATCACATCCAAATAGAAAAGATAAACTAAATATTCTATGATTGAGATTGAATATTTAAATATAATTTTAAATAATCCCTTGTGAATAATAATATGACATTGAAAAAAGGTTTTGTTTTTCTTTATATCAAGAAATAGAGTTCTCATATAAACATTACCCCATCATATAGTGTGGCATTTAAATTATATCACACTGAGAGAGAAGGGTTTTAAAGGGGAAACATTTATCTAAATGAAAAGTAAAATATCAAATAAAACTTATAATCCAACATGATATACCTATTCATTTGGACTAATATAAATAAATGAAGAATGATGTATCTTTTATATTTTGATCTGGCATGGCTATGCTCCTTGACATGATCGTGATAGTAATCGCTGAGAAGAAGCTAGTACGGTCCTTCCTCCTAGGGTATCCATAGAATGATAAAACCTCCCAATTATTGGGAATGACATCTTTTAATCCAAGTTCTTCTAAAACCTTTTTAAAATTCTAGAAGAAAATGGGATCCTTGGTGTACTTTGGTTTGAAGAATTCTAACTGTATTCGGAGACTAGAATCACACTATAATTATCCAAGAATTGAACCTATTTATAGACATTTTAGGACCCTCCATAGAATTAAATAATTTGTCTATATTGATGAAACATTTCTTAAATGTCCAAATTTTACAACTCTTTGAAACATATGGTTCAATTCTTATAATGATCACTTAACACTAAAATGATCATTCTTGACATTAAAATTCCATAAATAATCATCACTGTCATGAACTGAATCTGGTTTCCACCAAAACCGACACCCAACCTGGCCCGCAACAAGGCCCAAAGGTCATTCTCGATCCCCATGGGCTGGCACAAGTGCCCGGGTATCATAAAATGAAGTTTGGGAATGATTTACCCGATTTTATAAACACTAAACAACAAACAAACTCAATAAAAACAAATCTGTATTTTTCAACTAAAACCATCTTTTACAAAATTTCAAAACTGAATTACATGATTTAAAACAACGTTAAAAATACATTACAAAGGTACAAAACAAAAAATGGATATCCAAGAACCCTCATGGAAAGGGGCACTGCTCTCAAGCCATCTCCACAAGACTTCCCCACCAAGGACCTGCTAGAAACCCGAAACGCTGGAACTAAAACCTGTACCCAACCTGTGAAAAAAAAAATAACCAAGTCTAATTACACCCAATGGTGTAAATAGGGTGTGAGCCAATGATCAGTAGGATACCACCAATAATATATTCCATGTTATAAACATTCAAAGAAGAAAATCATTCATGTTTTCAAAAACATGTAATTTCTAGTTACAATTTCTAAAAGATGCAACTTAAAAAATCAGTTTTCAAGTGGGATAATTTAAATAATCAGAACTTTTAAAATAAATTAAAAAGCTACTAAATTTTCTGGCCAAATATAACAGATGTCGACAGTAAGTATAAATGATCTAATGAGCACAAACAATAGGAAATAACCCCTAGGTACTAGCTCATTGTGGGTCTGAGGTACCTTGTATCTCGGTGAGAGTAACTATCACAAATATTTGTTCTTGTGCACAAGCCACTAGTAGAGAAACATACCCATAACCTGGTGGTCCCCAATCATCATCATCATAGTTTAGTTAGAGTTGTAAGAATCAATCTTTATAAGTGAAACTAAGGCCAAACCCCACGGATTCACTAGCATACTAGTACACATCCACCCACCTAGATACCCAGGTTTTCCCTTTGTGCTCAAACAAGTTCAAAAGTTAAGATATATAATTTTCACATGAAAATATCATTTAATCATCAAACAATCACCAAAAATCACACATGTATACCACACAAGTCACAAAAAAACCACTTTTTATTCAAATTGATTTGAAATCCGACTCACACCAAAATACCCCACAACACTTTTCACATTTCTTTAAAACTTCCAAAAATCCATTAAAAAACTTTATAAAACCATTCCAATATATTACAAATCACATAAAATCCCACTCTCATGTTACATAATACCCTTTTTCATAATCAAAAATCCATTTTTCACATCACACTCACACAAAACATCACACATCACTTTCACATATCTTACACACTTTAGTAAATCCTTAAAACATTTTTGTAAAAAAATTGCAAGATGGAACACATCAAAAAATAGCCTATCTCACATTTAAAATGTACCATTTCATAATATACACACTACAAAACATTTTTCCAATATGGTTTCACCACTTACATAAATCATTAAATCATTCAAATCTTTCATAAAACAATTCCAAAGAGTACACCCAATCTTTGATCATAAAACCCATTTCAAAACCATATTTCAAGGACAAAACCACACCAAAACACTATCAAAGTATAATTTTCAGCCCTATATACATTTATAAAACCACTTTAAAGTGTTATAAAATCACCTTGAATAATACCACGAAAGATACAAATGAAAACCCCAATTTTCATAAAATGATCTCAAGAAGTATAACAATGTTTTAGACAAAAAACCTATTCCAAAAACCCCTTACAAGTCCCACATGACACTAAGGAATTAAAAAAACATAATTTTGATCCCCTTACAACAACTAATAAATAAATTTCATATTTTATATGTAACGCCTCGACCCCAGCTACCTAGAGTCGGTGCATTACTTCGTAACATTGGCATGATCACAAAAGATCAAGTCTCGAAAGACCGATTAGTTTAGTAACCTTGGAAACACTAGATACATTCGTAAACGTTACATTACATCATAAAGTGAAAAACTACAATAACAAAGTCTCCATAGTCCACTCTTATATCCTCTTCTGACAATCCCTATAGGTCATTCATAAAATACTTCTTCACATCCTGGAAAATATTAAAACATTGAAAGGGGTGAGCTCAGATGCTCAGTAAGGATGACAATATTGCAGAAGCTTTCATAAATAAACATTAACATTTAAGGTAATGTATAACTAAAACAAAAGCCTTTTTAAACTTGAACTTCAGCATAATATGGCAAAAGTAAGATGAGATAATGCCATTCACTTCCTCACATGGATATTCTACTGGTCGAATAATCACATGAAATATCAATAACCACTTTCATAATGAGGTAATGTATAATGCCAGACATTCTGAAACATTTTGTCAAGGCCTCGGCCAAGACATCTAAAATGATTAAGGCCTCGGCCAAAACCATAAATCAAATTGGGAAAGGGCCTCGGCCAATTCCACTTCTAATTGTCTCATGAGACCAACCGATGCATCGAGGAGCTATAGTGGGCTCCACCCATCACTTATTAAGTCCAATGTATTCCTTATATGAAAAATGGTATATAAACATTTAGAAATATCATTTTCTAAAATACCATTTGAAATTAATTGCGACATCAAAATACCAGTTCAATTTTTAGAAGATACTTACACTTAAAATTGCTCAAATATACTCCAGTGTTTTTCTAAAAACATTATGCAAGCTTCTGAAAACAAAATAACTAATTCTGAGACTGCTCAACTAATTACAGGCCATGATGGGTCCACGCCCAATCCCTTCCTGTTTACCAAACTCGAGAGTCGGGTTTTCTGAAAACAGTTTTAAGCTTGCGTTAAATACATATACATTTGCACTGGGTTTTCATATATTAAGACTCGTAAAAAACATTTGATACCTACCATTTTTTTAAACCAAAATAAAAGAAAAGTGAAACATTGTATTTGTTTTTCATTTAAAAAACTTTATGGCTTGTAGAGGAAGCCGAAACTCAAATAATGGTCACGGCGGCGGAGAAGTCATTGTCGCCGCATACGTAAGAAAAAACATTCCTTTTGTCATTTAGTGAAAACGCTTCGTATAAAATGATTCCTTTTGAATAAAATTAAAAGTCAAAGGGGTTTATACACCGTATAAAATAAAGTTGTGTATAAAACAAAATATGCCTCAATGAAAGGAGATTGAGACGAAGACCCTTACAAAGATCATTTTTTTAAGTAAAGTAGGTATATTATGTGTATTCACTATAATTACACATAATTAAAGTCAAAATAAAAAATAGGAAATAATAATATCATGACATAATTTGAAAGTAGGAGATTAACCCAAATAATGGAAGTTGGGTTAAGAAATTCCCTTACCTCGTGTCTGACTTGACTCAACCGTTCTTTAACCTCCTGAATAATAAACTAGATTTAATATATACCTTATTAAGAACCTTTTTTAATTTCATTATCCTTTTTATATCACTTATTTCAATGTTATGAACATTATGTAATTATTTAAGTTAATAACGGTCGTTTTGTCGATCTTTGGTACTTGAGTCAACAATAAACTTCTTATAATTACAAGTTGTTTATGTGGTAGAATATCCATTATCTCCAGAATTATATTCATGATTTATATGTCATATATATCATATATATCCAGTATATACATTCATTTATAATATTACGTAACATTTAGAGGTAAGAAATGAAATGCACCGTTCATGGAGACGGTAAGCCGTACGTACGCATGAACGCTACTTTCATTTCTATTTCGTATTTAATGGAATTAAATCATAATGATATAAATTTATAATATAATTACAGTATAATATAGTGTATAATACCATTTACTCCATCCTTTATATATCCCACATATGGCATTAACGATTCAAATCACTTTGAGGGGGCGGTAGTCCGCACTTCCTAAAATGAAATTATCGCGTTTTACCCATAATGGAAATCATAAAGTATGCCATAAATGAGAAATACAGAAGCATAAGTAAAACATAAACATATTATATATCATATATAAATATAGTGACATCTTAATGGCCACCTTTGAAGGTGTTATATGAGTGTTGAACAATCATCGTTTCGTGAGGCAGAAATTCACCATCCACAGAAACTGTATGTTCTTTAACCATTAGATGTAGGTGTGTGTAAGTGTAGCTAGAATCCTTCTTATAACAACATCATAGTATATTGAGGATACTGGTTTTGTTACAAAAGAAATGAATAAAAAGAGTTTAGGGGGTTGGAGAATAAAAATAAAACAAAACAACATTAGAGAAGACATTACCTCAAAATCGGGTAACACTTTTTGATTTGAGCCAAAGGCTTACTTGGGAAGTGTTCTGCCCAAAGTGAGGCTTCTAGGAGTAAGGGAGGGAAGTTGGGAGAGTATTTTGGCAGATTTTGTCTGAGACAAATGGCTTGAAAGTGTGAATAAGGTGGGAGTGGTGGGGGCCTTTTATAAGTGGAGAGGAGGGGCACTTTTGGAAAGTAATGAAATGTTATTCTATTATACAATGATTTTCAGATTATAAAGGTCCCACACTTGTATAATTCGAGACTAAGGTTATAATGGTTCTAAATCTCCTCATCCAATAGGCTTTGGACAAGTTTAAGCCTTGGATTTTACATTATCTTCTCATTTTATTTAAATCGTTAAATAATGAGGTCATCGCTGCATCATCATGGTGTCATAAATAATTTAATTTATTTAATGTCTAAAAATTATAAAAAAATTATCATGATGTAGGAAATCTTTTTATATTTCCAATTCATATTTATGGTCAAAAATATGACTTTTATAACCCCATGTAAAAATTGTTTTAGTAAAACATTTCATGTTTGTGTCATTTTTTACTTTAACATTAAATAAAAGGTATTTATGTCATTTTCTAACTAAAGTGGCTCCATGGGGTCCCCAAGTTGACCCATGGATTGTCTTGGTCGTCCATGGCACATCCAATGAGGTTATGACATTTTTCAAGCTCATCTCATATTATTAAAACATTATTTTTACCTTAAACTACACTAATTACCTCTAATCGCGATTAAGAACTTAAAAGTTACTATTCACCAAAAAATTATTTTAATCTCATTGAACCACATTTTACTTATTAATGACAACCATGTATGTCGGATTTTTGAAAATCAAATCACATAAGTGGTAATATTTCATTTTAACGAAAAATCAGTTTTTAAAACCACTTAGTGGTTTCACTATTCATCAAAAATTGAAGTTTTTCAGAATAAGGCCAAAATTTCACCCTAAGCTATAATTGATATTCCGAATTCAAAAATGATGTCTATTTTACAAAATTCCAAACATATAAGTTGCATTAATTAATTTTATAATTAATTCCCGCTATTACAACAAATAGCATGTTTTTAAGAAACAATTTATATCAAAAGATTGGCAATTGTTTATGTCCAATTTCAATGTTAAATTAATTCTAATGACCACCATTGGATAAAATGGTAAAAATATATTCTAATTATACTTTAAAACCACTAAATATTATAATTTATCACTATAAATTATTTTGATTAAAAAAGTTGTTTTTAAGTATTTTTCACTATTCATAAAAAATTAGAAGTTCTCAGAAACATACCAAAAATTCAACATAGGATAATTTCGATATTACGAATACAAAAATGAAGTCCATTTTGAAATATAAAATTTCTGTAATTTTAAAAAGTGGTTATTACTATTCATAACGGCTACTTTGATTAGTCGCGGTGTGTTAGAACTCGAACTTGCGTACAATGCAAGCTATTGCATTATTGAAAGAGAGGCGTATCGTGGAAGCTCGGGGTGTTACATTCTCCCCTCCTTCAATAAATTGCGTCCTCGCAATTTGAAATTTTTCTTTGAAAATAAAAGGTTGAAAATAGAAAATACCTTTGAGGAAAACCCACATCAGAAATAATATTAATAAAATTTTGCCTTAATAAGAGGGAAAGGGAAATGAAAAAGTCACCACCCAATTATGATCTCGATTAGGAGAACATTGGTGGCAATTAGAGGCATATAATTGGAGGAAAAATGTAAATATTTGTAGGGAGTGATTGAGGTCATCAATCACAATCAACTGTCAAATTGAGGGCCTCAAAGCCTTCAATCTATGTTGATTTAAAATATCATCAGTTCAACAAGACATAAGGTATTAGGATAACACATTTTTTTGTTTTAATATCCCTTTACTAAAGTTTAAGAATTAATTTATTCATTGAATAAGAGATAGGTATATATATATTTATGCTTGACAATTAGAGTTTCAACCTTCAACTCATCTTTCACTCAAAAAGATAATAGAACTCAAAAATATTATACTTATCCTAATTGTATAAGGTTCCAAATGTTAACACATACCATTTAGATTAGTAAAATTATTTTGTAATAACCAGGGACTTCCTGTAGGCTAGTGGTAGGAAATAAAGGCCTGTCGCACTATGATTGTGGGTTCGATTCCTGCAGCTTTGTCCGACACGACGGGTTATGCCCCACCCTGCAGGTTGTCCATTTCCTAAAAATATAGTACTATACTATTCCAAAAATAATCTTCAGAAATGTTTTAACCTTAAAAAATACTATTCAAAGTTCAACTTAATCCTCTCCAACCTTTATAGTTATCCAAAATACCTCTGTCCAGACTTTCTCTAAAAGGTCTCTTAATTCCAAAATCAATTTATCAGATTCCCCAAACAAAGTAAAGTTTCTCTTATTGTCACATACTAAAAATATAATTACCTTCATCATATTAAAACCTTACTGAAATAAACAAGTACTGCAGTACAATCCTTATATATATATCACATTATTCTAATAACCAGAATATAATCCATGAGTCCAAAAGCACCATTACATTAGTTATTCTGCTTCAACTGTAGTAACAGCATAATATTTTCCTTGATCCCTTGGCCTTTTCTGAGGTAAGTTTCCCTGATGCTTAGGACATTCATTTTCATAATGACCCATTTCTCTACAATTGTAGCATTCAACTTTGATAGCCTCTTTCTTTCCCTTGCAATCACGAGCCTGGTGACCCTTTTCTCCACATTTATAACAAACTCTCATTCCTTTTAGGCAAGTACCAGGGTGATTCTTCCCACAATTATCACATAATGTAAAATCCTTCTTTCCCTTTTTCCCTTTATCTGTCTCTTGTTCCACCGTTCTCTTCTTCTCTTGCTTTACTTTGTTGTCATAAGACTTAGAGAATTCCTTTTCTGTCTTGATAGAACACAAGACAATATCTTCATATGACGAGAAGGTTTGTGAGACTAATGCTCGATGGAGAAATGGTTTTAACCCATCAAAGAAACGATTAATATTACTTCTTGGGTTACGTATATAATCTGCAGCATGTCTCGCTAACCTTGTAAAGTTGGCCTCATACTTTGCGAAATTCTCATCCTCCTTCTGCCTCAAACTCAGAAATTGTCTTTCCATATCTGCTCGATGGTCACGAGGAAAGTATTTTTCTAAGAAAAGCTCTTTGAACTCCCTCCATTCCATATTCGATATGTCATCATCTTCCTTTGTGTTTTGAATCAGCGACCACCACTGATCGGCATCTCCAGTGAGGCGGTAAACTGCCATGACAACCTTCTCTCTTTCGCTACTCCCCAAGGCATGGAATATTTTCTCTAAGGAGTTTATCCATTGCTCAGCTACTAACGGATTTGTACCCCCATTAAATGTTGGTGGTTGTTGCCTCATGAAGCGGTCTAACATTGATCCTCCACGTTGTGGATCAGGGTGATCCATATGAGTAAGGTTATTATTCATAACTTGAGTAAGTTTTCCCAGTATGGTAATAAGTTGGTCAGCACCAGTTGTATCTCCAGATCCACAATAATTATCTTGAGCAGGAGGGCAATCCTTACACGGAGTGCGTGCATTGATACGGTTTCCATTCCTTCCACTAGGCGCCATTTCTAAACAATGGAATAAACTAGATTAGTTTATGAATCAAAATACATAATTCCATACTTGTAAAATACTTAATATAAATTGAACTATTTATTTATATAATCCATAATCATAAAAAGGTTTTATTTGAGGAAGTATATACTCATAACCGTTCATAGTGGTTTTGTAAAGAAAATGAGAATTATCCTAAGCATATCCCCCGGGAGTGTCGTAACCAAGAGTGCAGCAAGGCCCGTTGTCGTGCACCAGTTCCCGTTTGAGTCTAGCTCAAAGCGGTGTTTTCAGGTTTTACCCCTAGGAACATCTGTGCCAGAGCTGCCTCTACCTGCTCGTATCCAGACAGGGATGTATTGCTCGGAAAACTCACAAAATCTCTACAATAACAAAATTCTAGGAAGTTCTTCTTTACTAATCCTCAAAGTCTATCTTTGGGCTATGTGCTCTAATCAGATTTTATCTAAATCTAGCTTCCAAGGTTAGTACTAAACTGCCTATGATACCAACTGTAACGCCCCGACCCCAGCTACCTAGGGTTGGTGCATTACTTCGTAACATTGGCATGATCACAAAAGATCAAGTCTCAAAAGACCGATTAGTTTAGTAGCCTTGGAAACACTAGATACATTCGTAAAAGTTACATTACATCATAAAGTGAAAAACTACAATAACAAAGTCTCCATAGTCCACTCTTATATCCTCTTCTGACAATCCCTGCAGGTCATTCATAAAATACTTCTTCACATCCTGGAAAATATTAAAACACTGAAAGGGGTGAACTCAGATGCTCAGTAAGGATGACAATATTGCGGAAGCTTTCATAAATAAACATTAACATTTAAGGCAATGTATAACTAAAAAAAAGCCTTTTTAAACTTGAACTTCAGCATAATATGGAAAAAGTAAGATGAGATAATTCCATTCACTTCCTCACATGGATATTCTACTGGTAGAATAATCACATGCAATATCAATAACCACTTTCATAATGAGAGAATGTATAATGCCAGACATTCTGAAACATTTTGTCAAGGCCTCGGCCAAGACATCTAAAATGATTAAGGCCTCGGCCAAAACCATAAATCAAATTGGGAAAGGGCCTTGGACAATTCCACTTCTAGTTGTCTCATGAGACCTACCGATGCATCGAGGAGCTATAGCGGGCTCCACCCATCACTTATTAAGTCCAATGTATTCCTTATATGAAAAATGGTATATAAACATTTAGGAATATCATTTTCTAAAATACCATTTGAAATTAATTGCGACATCAAAATACATGTTCAATTTTTAGAAGATACTTACACTTAAAATTGCTCAAATATACTCCAGTTTTTTTCTAAAAACATTATGCAAGCTTCTGAAAAAAAAATAACTAATTCTGAGACTTCTCAACTAATTACAGGCCATGATGGGTCCATGCCCAATCCCTTCCTGTTTACCACACTCGAGAGTCGGGTTTTCTGAAAACAGTTTTAAGCTTGCATTAAATACATATACATTTGCACTGGGTTTTCATATATTAAGACTCGTAAAAAACATTTGATACATACCATTTTTTTAAACCAAAATAAAAGAAAAGTGAAACATTGTATTTGTTTTTCATTTAAAAAACTTTATGGCTTGTAGAGGAAGCCGAAACTCAAATAATGGTCACGGCGGCGGAGAAGTCATTGTCGCCACATACGTAAGACAAAAAATTCCTTTTGTCGTTTAGTAAAAACGCTTCGTATAAAATGATTCCTTTTGAATAAAATTAAAAGTCAAAGGGGTTTATACACCGTATAAAAGAAAGTTGTGTATAAAACAAAATATGCCTCAATGAAAGGAGATTGAGACGAAGACTCTTACAAAGATCATTTTTTAAGTAAAGTAGGTATATTATGTGTATTCACTATAATTACACATAAATAAAGTCAAAATACAAAATAGGAAATAATAATATCATGAAATAATTTGAAAGTAGGAGATTAACCCAAATAATGGAAGTTGGGTTAAGAAATTCCCTTACCTCGTGTCTGACTTGACTCAACCATTCTTTAACCTCATGAATAATAAACTAGAGTTAATATATACCTTATTAAGAACCATTTTTAATTTCATTATCCTTTTTATATCACTTATTTCAATGTTATGAACATTATGTAATTATTTAAGTTAATAACGGTCGTTTTGTCGATCTTTGGTACTTGAGTAAACAATAAACTTCTTATAATTACAAGTTGTTTATGTGGTAGAATATCCATTATCTCCAGAATTATATTCATGATTTATATGTCATATATATCATATATATCCAGTATATACATTCATTTATAATATTACGTAACATTTAGAGGTAAGAAATGAAATGCACCGTTCATGGAGACGGTAAGCCGTACGTACGCATGAACGCTACTTTCATTTCTATTTCGTATTTAATGGAATTAAATCATAATGATATAAATTTATAATATAATTCCAGTATAATATAGTGTATAATACCATTTACTCCATCCTTTATATATCCCACATATGGCATTAACGATTCAAATCACTTTGAGGGGGTGGTAGTCCGCACTTCCTAAAATGAAATTATCGCGTTTTACCCATAATGGAAATCATAAAGTATGCCATAAATGAGAAATACAGAAGCATAAGTAAAACATAAACATATTATATATCATATATAAATATAGTTACATCTTAATGGCCACCTTTGAAGGTGTTATATGAGTGTTTAACAATCATCGTTTCGTGAGGCAGAAATTCGCCATCCACAGAAACTGTATGTTCTTTAACCATTAGATGTAGGTGTGTGTAAGTGTAGCTCGAATCCTTCTTATAACAACATCCTAGTATATTGAGGATACTGGTTTTGTTACAAAATAAATGAATAAAAAGATTTTAGGGGGTTGGAGAAGAAAAATAAAACAAAACAACATTAGAGAAGACATTACCTCAAAATCGGGTAACACTTTTTTATTTGAGCCAAAGGCTTACTTGGGAAGTGTTCTGCCCAAAGTGAGGCTTCTAGAAGTAAGGGAGGGAATTTGTGAGAGTATTTGGGCAGATTTTGTCCGAGACAAATGGCTTGAAAGTGTGAATAAGGTGGGAGTGGTGGGGGCCTTTTATAAGTGGAGAGGAGGGGCACTTTTGGAAAGTAATGAAATGTTATTCTATTATACAATGCTTTTCAGATTATAAAGGTCCCACACTTGTATAATTCGAGACTAAGGTGATAATGGTTCGAAATCTCCTCATCCAATAGGCTTTGGACAAGTTTAAGCCTTGTATTTTACATTATCTTCTCATTTTATTTAAATCGTTAAATAATGAGGTCATCGCTGCATCATCATGGTGTCATAAATAATTTAATTTATTTAATGTCTAAAAATTATAAAAAAATTATCATGATGTAGGAAATCTTTTTATCTTTCCAATTCATATTTATGGTCAAAAATATGACTTTTATAACCCCATGTAAAAATTGTTTTAGTAAAACATTTCATGTTTGTGTCATTTTTTACTTTAACATTAAATAAAAGGTATTTATGTCATTTTCTAACTAAAGTGGCTCCATGGGGTCCCCAAGTTGACCCATGGATTGTCTTGGTCGGCCATGGCACATCCAATGAGGGTATGACATTTGTCAAGCTCATCTCATATTATTAAAACATTATTTTTACCTTAAACTACACTAATTACCTCTAATCGCGATTAAGAACTTAAAAGTTACTATTCACCAAAAAATTATTTTAATCTCATTGAACCACATTTTACTTCTTAATGACAACCATGTATGTCGGATTTTTGAAAATCAAATCACATAAGTGGTAATATTTCATTTTAACGAAAAATCAGTTTTTAACAACCACTTAGTGGTTTCACTATTCATCAAAAATTGAAGTTTTTCAGAATAAGGCCAAAATTTCACCCTAAGCTATAATTGATATTCCGAATTCAAAAATGATGTCTATTTTAAAAAATTCCAAACATATAAGTTGCATTAATTAATTTTATAATTAATTCCCGCTATTACAACAAATAACATGTTTTTAAGAAACAATTTATATCAAAAGATTGGCAATTGTTTATGTCCAATTTCAATGTTAAATTAATTCTAATGACCACCATTGGATAAAATGGTAAAAATATATTCTAATTATACTTTAAAACCACTAAATAGTATAATTTATCACTATAAATTATTTTGATTAAAAAAGTTGTTTTTAAGTATTTTTCACTATTCATAAAAAATTAGAAGTTCTCAGAAACATACCAAAAATTCAACATAGGCTAATTTAGATATTACGAATACAAAAATGAAGTCCATTTTGAAATATAAAATTTCTGTAATTTTAAAAAGTGGTTATTACTATTCATAACGGCTACTTTGATTAGTCGCGGTGTGTTAGAACTCGAACTTGCGTACAATGCAAGCTATTGCATTATTGAAAGAGAGGCGTATCGTGGAAGCTTGGGGTGTTACATTATAAAACTACCACAAAAGATAACACATGTGTTACATTCGAAAAGTTCACAACTTCCACAAAAATTAAATTATAAATTTAAATGCTTAACCAAATCCCTCAAAAATGGTTTTCGCACCACACACAGCATATGGGTAAAATGAAAAACCAGTAAAACAAGAAAACTAACTCATCAAAGAATGGTTAACCGTGAAATCACCTACTGAAAGTGTCGTATCCCTCAAAACTTGGTGTAAAACATCAACCGTACCACCGCCGCACCACAAGGAAGATAAATCCAGCCCTAGACCGCAATATTTGACCAAAAAGACACCAAATCAAACCCTAGTTTCAAACCCTAACTTATGTACATTTTAGAACATAATGAAAGAGGGAGGAAACCATGAGGGAAAAGGAAGAAACCAAGAAGGAATCACTTACCTTGAAAATTATTAAAGGAATCACCCCAAAATACACCAATATCTGAATTTTAAAATAGCCAACCATTAAAGTTAGATTTTAAAAGGGTTTAATAGATCATTTAGGAACTATAATGGGTTAAAAAGAGTGATAAATTAATGATTTATGAAATGATCAATTTACCTTTACAAATCTGGGTGATTTGAGAAATTCAGAGAAGTTTCATCCAAATTCGCGATGAAACTGAGCTCCAAAGAGTGGGAGGAGAGTATGGGGGCGCACCTTGGGTATGTGATCTCGGGGGAGAGTTTGAATCACCTAAAAAACGTAAATATTGAAGGATATATTAAAAAATTAAAAAATATTTTTAATACAAGAAATGGGATTTCAGGCAGACCCAATCCCTTAAATAAAAACTCATATCCACCATGATTATGGATTCTTAAATGGTCAAAATTAATATGGTGGTGTTAATAGGTTAGGTGGTGACATGTAGAAATTAGAATGGATGAAAAACGTTGAAAAATGAAGTTATAAAGGAATCAAAATTTATTTTTAAATCTGGAATTGAGCTCGCGGTTTGGCCCAATTCATAAAAACTCACCCATTCCTCCATAAAAGCTTTGGAAACCCCAAAAACAAATCATGAATGGATATTAAATGAAATTTAACTTTAAAATAAGTCATTTATGTGACAATTATCTCTACCATGAAAACTTTATATCCTTGGAAAGCCACAGCAAGTCCAGATACAAAAACCAAACCCAACCGATAAACCAAGATGTACTTCTTTGCCAAGCTTCGCCCCCAAGGGCCAAAACACCTCCAGTGATCAATTAAGGAATGATTAATATCACAACCCAAACTTACACCACTTTCCTGAAATGATCAATCACATTAATACTTTATCCCAAAATAAAACTCTTCAAACACTATCCAAACAAGACTTAAGAAATTCTCCCAAACGAATAACAACTTCGAACAAGGTTACACTTACCTTACTTTAACTAAACCATTGGGTGCTCTCTAATCCCAATGTTTACTCAAGGAAGATGTTGGTATTTGGATAGTTTAGAACAAGACTACCTACCACCAAACCAAGACCATGGTTAAATCTAAGTTATTGGTATGGGGGGAAACAAATAGGCTCCCCACCATAAGAGACAACCTATATTTTTCCAAGACAGAATCAGGACACTAACAAGGGGAGGCCTGAATGGACTCCCTAGTACAAAGGGTAGAATTCCATTCAAAAATTACATATGAATATACATGAGAACCATATTGGGTCTCCCCACCATAAGAACCAACCATCTTAACCGACCATCATGGGCCGACATAGAAAGACCAAAAAAATTTAAAGATTTGGGAAGGGCACAGGGTTAGTCCGCACGGTTTGGGAAACTGTGCACTAACTGTGCAGATCATTCTTTCTACATGGCTTCCTGGCACATGGTCACTACTAATCGTGCAAAAATTGTGTCCTCAACACGTCTATCCAAATTTCCAACCATTCTATAATGACTCAATGGAAACCCAAGGGGGAGGGAATGAAATTAGGTGATGACATGGGTACAAGGCCCTCCACCATTTTCCACTGAATGGGAATAATAGAATAAAGATGATGAAACCATAGGTTTAAACTCTTCCTATATTTTATACTGAGGATAGGAAATTATTCAAGGGTTTAAACGACCCTGGGATTTCCCCTGACTATGAGCCAGCTTCTCTGTGAGACCTATGGCTGGAGCTCAAATCATTGAAGCATCTTCGGCCTCGCAGTTAGGCTTTGGAAACCCCCGGAATGATAATTCTTCTTTCAGTGCCACCAAAAACTACACAACAATCCCCTATAAGTTTTCCAAGACATAATACATTCCAAACTCGCTTTACCCTAACCCAATATTTCACTAAAACACGGGATTAGAAGATGTACACAGATCACACCTTATTTCTTCAGGTGAGAAACAATAGATGTAAAGACACCTATACTCACCTTCCTCTAAAATGGAAGATTTTGATGTTTTTTCAAGGGATACATTCTCCCAACATAACAGAGACTCTCAGAGGATTTTACAACTTTCACATTTTCTGTCAATTAAGCACATGACATCACAAGGCGTCACCGAACATGACCATTGTGACTGATATAAACAATGCATGGAGAGGGACCTTATTTAACATCCCAAAACAACACACAATTATAGAAAGTGGCCACAATATCCTATCATGACCAGATTTCCCACACTAGTAGTTTAAATTGAACTCCTTCTTCAAAGAGACTACGAAGGACTGAGAGGACCTCTTAGACACCATCCAGATACTCATCCATGCTAACAAACCCATACCACTTCCACCTTCGGCAAAATAGGAAACTTAAGAAGCTAAGGTCTCTTTCAACCTTCCACGATCACTCTCTCACTACAAGAGGATACAAAAAATGAAGAAAGGAAATGGTGTAGACTCAATCCATAAATATCTAGAAAAATATTCCTTATATTGATCAACTAGAGGGTCTTCAAACGGAGAAACAATTCGGGTTGCACTTCAGTTGTGCACTAACCCTTAATGGGGTGTACCTTATCCAACGATTGAACCCAAGGACCCAACTAAGATGGTCCATTGGTCAAGATATACCACAAACCAGATCCAAACACATGAAGGGAACCATCATAAAGGCATCCTAAAACATTTCCCAGAAGAGACCACTAACCGGCCCTTCAACATAGCTTACCGACCAAACACAAACCCAAAACACAGTTCAAACAGGAGGGGTTCTTCGACTCAAAACATCCCACAACATAAACATTTTCAAAAACACATAATACACACCATCCAAAACTATTCATAAAGACATCAAGTTATTCCTTTAAATGGTTCTGCGGTTTTTGTATCCCCCAATGGTACCCCATGGGCCCCACACATACATGTTTCCATGGCACACCAGGCACCCTTCTCATATCTGTCCCGGCACTCATCCAGTCATTCCATTAACCATCAATCATCCCATATAACCCCATGCATGTGGTCCCTAATATAAATACCAAAGGTTAAAATAAATGTAAAGACCCATAAATTTCAAGGGAAATTTTTTTCTTAATTTTCTTTGGGATTTTACAAGTACGTAGTTTCTAACGGCACCTGATTCCAAGGCCCGGTGTGCCCGGAATCAATTTCCGAAGTTTAGCTCAGGTACGTTCAGTGAACGAAAGAACGGGTTTTCCTAAGTTTTGAAACGGTGCTCGGAATCGAAATTTGAGGGCACCAATGAAACCGCAGCGCCGTTAATTTCTTAGGAACACCTTTTCTGGAGTTGTGTTTGCTCGGGTGTGGTTATTTAAAAAAATGGGTTAACTAATGAATAAAATAAAAGTTGTGCAACAATTTTTATTTTATGTTCTAAGTAATTTAAACCTACTTATGGAAGTTGAGGTGGGACCCACTATATCCAAACCCCTCTTGATAGGATATTAGTAAGGTGGGCCCCACACGAGCCCCACCTATTAAACTTCCTCAAACCCCCATTATTTTGTAACACACCCGCACCCCCTTATTAAATGCCAAGTCAACTCTCACATTAATTGGACTGTTAAGACTCTTCAATTAATTCAATTAATTGAATGAATTCTTTTGAATTTCAAATGGAATGTTGGCTTGTGTGTGTTAATTAAATAAGACAAATTCTTATTTCATTAGGGGTTGCTTCGTTGTGTTGAGAGGGAGAGTTCCACAAAGAGCTTCATCTTCCTCCTTAAAGAACACGAAGAACGCATCGACACCAACGAAGAACGCTAATTCCTCGGAGATCGACGACGCGACGTCATGTACCATGACACTGATGATCCTCTTCACCGCGACGTTGTGTACCGTGACGTCGATGATTCTTACAGAGCCTCCTTCCGCGACGCCGTCTTCCGTGACGTCTTATTTCCGCGACGAACCTCGTTCGACGACTTCATCGAGGTAGGGGTTAATTTTTGTTTGTGTTTTCTTTGACATTTATCAACTTTTATATTGGGCCGCCTGTTATCGTAAAAACGGGAGGAGGTCGGACCGCACGAACACGGCCGACCCTCCTCCCCCTTTGATGTTGTACTTGTTGCGGCACGAGCAAAGGCAGCGCGGTGCAATGGCATCGCGCGGAAGCAAGAGGAACGGGCGAAGATGCGCGGCGTCGTCGTGCCGCGCCGGAGAACCATGAAGAAGCTGCGGCCGGAGCGGGGCCACGGTGGAGGGGCACGGCGCCATCACGCCGCGGCGGTCGGACAAGGTCGCGGCCTATGGCTGTGGTGGTGCGGGGAGCGACGGCCGGAACCGCCAGCCGCCGGTGCAAGGAGGGAGGGACCCGTGGGGGGTCCCGCGGTGACACTCCGGCAGGCTTGGCCGGCCGGTTTCCGAGAAAACCCGGGGGTCGTAACCCCCGGCTGGCAATGAGAATCCCCCACATGGGGGCCGCGGTTTCTCAATCAGGGGGGCAGTGAGCCCCCCGTTTCTGCGACAGCTCAGCCGAGCCGAGCTGTCTGGCCACGCGGGCTGCGCCCGCGCCAGGCCAACCGGTCGCCCAGGTCAGGCCGGGCCGCCCAGGCCGGGTCGGGCCGCCTAGGCCGGGCTGGGACGCACTCTTTTAGACCGAACCCGGACCCGGGTCGGGTCGACCCGGTTTGGGCTGACCCAGGGGGTCTTGGTCCGGGTCGGTCCGGGCCCAAAACCCCCTATTTCCGGACAGTTCCATTCAAACGCCCGTATCTTGGGATACAGACCTCCGATCGACGCACCGTTAGTTGCGATGAGATCCTTGGATCGAGATGGTCGTTTAGATATATTACACTCAAGGTTTCAGAGAACTTTGGGGTACGACCGGGTTGGTTCGAGCACGAAACCAACCGGGCCCTCGGAGCGGAAACGCTTATAACTTGAGCTTCGGACGTCCGATTGATGTGTCGTAGACTTTGTTAGATTCCTATTAGTGAGACAGACCTTTTGGCTTACTCCGCTTGAGTTTTGGACGTAGTTAGAGTGCGGTCGGGTTGGTTTTGGCTTAAAAACCAACCGGGCCTCTGAAACGAAAAAACCAATAACTCTCAGACCAGGCATCTGCTTGACGCGCCGTATGTCACGTTGAGTTCCCTTTGTCGAGACGGAAATTTGGGATAAATCACCTCCAGAATACATGTCAGTTGATGTATCGACCCCCTTGGCTCATGGAGCGGACCCTCCCGTAATCGAGCATGCTGTGTGCGGGAACCCTAGAGCTGGCTGCGACTGCGACGACGATGAAGACTGCACTGAAATCCTCCGTGGGTTCGGCAGCGATGACGACTACACTGAAATCCTTCGTGGGTTCGGCAGTGATGAAGACCGTACTAAAATCCTCTGTGGGTTCGACGGCGATGACTACTGTTCTTGTATCCTACGTGGGTCCGGTAGTACTACTGTTCTTGTATCCTACGTGGGTCTGGCAGTGTTTGACTCTGTTCTTGTATCCTACGTGGGTCTGGAAGAGTAGCTGGTCTGTATCCTATGTGGGTCCGATAGCTTAGCTGGTTTAGTATCCTACGTGGGTCCCAGCTTAGATGAATCGGTGGCTACATCTGATCATCTCTATCACCTTACGAAGAAGTATACCTGTGTGAGCTGAGTCTTGACTTTCAATCATTATCTTCGATATGATTGACTTGCTTTCCTATGTGGATTGTGTTGTGATTTCCTGTGTGGATTGGGTTGTACTATCCTATGTGGATGTGATTGAACTTGGGCTCGGATGTTGGAGCCGAACTGAAATTGATGACTTAGGTATATGTATGGGCATATACCTAAGTAGTGTTGGATGTTACTTCGTGATTGTATCTTTCCTTTGTGGATTATACTTTGTGGATTTTGGGAGACCTTCAGAGGTCTCAGGGTCCCTACTGAGTAGCGTATACTCACCCCTGCATGGGCTATGACCGCACTAATTTGTGTTGGATGCAGACGACGGACAGCGCTGATCGTGGTTGAGGCTTGTGGAGCAGGTCGGTACCTGGAGGTGGACCACTGGGTGGGACGTACACGGAGCGGACGGCTGAACCCGAGGAGCTGAGGAGGCTATTTGTACCCACCCTTCATGTGGGACTTCCAGTGGATGGCTCGACATTGCTGCTTTACTTTCAGTTGTTGTACTTTCTTTCCAGTTGTACTTTACTTTCAGTTTGGGTTTGTATTCTGGACCACTTACTTTTCCTCACTACTATTGTACCCAGTTTTACTTAGAGTTTACTTCTTCTTGCTTACTCTGTGGTGTTTTTTTACTTTATAAAGGCAATACCTTCCCCTTTTTGTCGAGATTTACACCTTGGTGCTATTCTCCAGCCCCTGGCCTATGGGAGGCGGGATTGGGGTATCACCGCACGGGTCCCGAGGACGGGTTGTGACAAATTGGTATCAAAGGAGTTCGGTTCTACCGCAGAACTTAGGAAACTGATATTTCTTCTATGTGAAGCAATAGTGTTAAGGGTATTGAGTGTGGTTATCAGTCCAGGGAGTCCAGTGTTGGTGCGGCGGCTGACGTATCTGTACACCAGGACTCTGACTTCTGATTTCAGACTCAATGCACGAAAACATTGATTGCATGTGTGTTTCAAAAGTTTTTTTTGTGATTACTTTGTGTCATCTCACCAAGTATATTGTTTGACCGTGGAGCACCTGTTTCTTTTCAGGATGGCCCCATGATGGAAGCCAGCTAGGGTCCCGAGCTTTGTATGAGACGACAGCCCACTGAGCGACGAGGCCTCAGTGTAGGGCCCTTTTTCAGTGGTGGCACCGGCAGTACCACTACCTTCCAAGCCACCGATGCCACCAGCCCCAACTATTGAGAGTGAACATCGCCTTAGTGCACTGCACGAGTTTTAGCGTTAGAGACCTCCCAGATTCCGCAGGGAGACGGACCCTCAGGCAGTCGAGGATTGGCTGGAGGCTGTAGTTCGAGTTTTCAGGCTAGTGGGGACACCAGCTGACCTCATGGTGATCCTTACAGCGAGCCTCCTGCATGCGGCAGTAGGAAGATGGTGGAGATTGATGCTCCAGGTGCATGACGAGGCATCTCTTCTCTGGATGGACTTTGAGAGCCTCTTCTGCTTGGAGTTTGTCCCAGCCACCCTCCATGTGGTGCGCATTCAGGAGCTACTACAGCTGCGGAAGGGCAGTATGACAGTCACCCAGTACTCGGTGAGATTTACTGATCTCTTGCGCTATTCGACGGAAATGGTACGGGACCCATTCTTCTGGGCCCGGACCTTCGAGCAGGGACTGAGGCATGAGATCAGGGCATCGATGATCTCCCTCAGCATTCCAACACAGGCAGGAGTACTAGAGCGAGCCCTTCTCGTAGAGAGATTTCTTGCTGAGCCTACACCAGCAGCGAGACCTACCGCAGGGCGGCACGTAGCATAGTCGTCTGCAGCTGGTAGTCGATGGACGTCACAAGGGTCCAGGCGTACTAGACCATCAGGCAGACGACCTCAGGACACTGGCTCAGAGGTGCAGGGCACCCGGCGCAGAGCCAGCCTTCCAAGGAGTAGACAGTGCTACGCATGCGGCGGGCAGGGCCACATGGATCGTAACTGCCCGACCCACCATGCAGAGGAGCACCAGACGGTTGAGGGGCCACCCAGGCAGAGGCAGAGGGTCAACCATGGCGGTCCGCAGAGAGCAGGTAGATGAGGCAGAGGAGCTGGCCGAGCAGCGGGTGGTGGGCGACGCTTTGAGGCTTTACCACCACCACCACCAGGAGGTCCACCCCGACCACCGGGAGCTGGCGGACAGAGACAGGCTCAGCTTCAGGCAGTGGAGGCCTACGACCATGGCACGACAGTGATGATTCTAGGTACTATCTGTGTCTACTCCACCCTTGATGTAGTTCTCATAGACACAGAAGTAAGTCATTCTTTCATTGTCGCTTCCCTTGTTCAGAGCTCGGAGATTCTGACGGAGCCGTTGGCTCGATCCTTACGGATAGAGACTCCTACGGGAGCAAACTCGACGATTACGCACTGGTTCTTGCAGTGTGATCTTACTCTAATAGGGGAGAGCTTCGGCTGGGATCTTCTTGTAGAGGCGTCGAGGCCTTATGACATCATCTTGGGCATGGATTGGTTATCTACAATCCATGCTCAGATCGACTGTATTAGGGGCAAGGTGCGGTGTGTTCACACCGATGGCAGCAGGTTCACCTTCACCGGCAAGAAGGGAGCCTTTGCAGCACAGGATGGACTCACGCAAAGGAGAGGACATCCCATCACTCATCAGTTGGCTAGCCTCATCCTAGGAGCAGTTGATGTGCGGAGTCCGAGTTTTCCTGCAGTGGTGGATCAGTATGCAGACGTTTTTCCTGACGACATTCCAGGACTACCTCCTCGTAGAAAGGTAGACTTCTATATTGACATGTACCCTGGGACAGCCCCGATATCCACTCCAGCATATCAGATGGCCCCTGCTGAGCTTTGAGAGCTACGGGTACAGTTGGAGGACTTGCATGGAAAGGGATTCATCCGACCCAGTGTTTCACCCTGGGCTTCCCCGATTTTGTTCGCCAAGAAGGCGGACGGGAGCTTGAGACTGTGTGTCGAATATCGTCTCCTGAACCAGGTGACCGTAAGGAACAAGTATCCACTACCGAGGATTGAAGACCTCTTCGATCAGCTCAAGGGATCATGGTGGTTCTCGAAGATAGACCTCAGGTCAGGCTATCATCAGCTCAGAGTTCGGGACGAGGACGTGCAGAAGATGACCTTCAGATGTCGGTATGGCCACTATGAGTTCTTGGTTATGCCTTTCGGCGTAACCAATGCTCCAGCAGTGTTCATGGGTCTCATTAACAGGATCTTTCAGCCATACCTCGATTGATTTGTCATGGTCTTCATCAACGACATTTTGATATACTCGGCCACTGAGGAGGAGAACGCCTACCACTTGCGGGTTGTACTGGAGACACTTTGAGAGCACCAGCTTTATGGTAAGCTCTCAAAGTGTCATTTATGGTTACGTGAGGTCCACTTCTTGGTACACATCATCTCTAAGGCGGGAGTTGCGGTGGATCCTACGAAGATCGAGATAGTGCTAGCTTGGGAGCCACCCAGGAGCGTGACAGAGGTGCGGAGTTTCTTGGGTCTAGCTGGATACTATCGGAGGTTTGTGACAGAATTATCCAGAGTTGCGGCACCACTTTCATCTTTGACAAAGAAGGGGAAACCCTTCGTGTGGTCAGATATATGTCAGCAGATCTTCCAGGAGCTGAGAAAGAGGTTGACTAGCACACCTATCTTGAGGCTACCGAAGGAGGGAGTAGGGTACGTAGTCTACTGCGATGCATCAGGGACCGGGCTCGAAAGTGTCATGATGGAGGAGTGAGCAGTGTTCTCTTATGGGTCATGACAGTTGAGGCAGCATGAACAGGACTACGCTACCCATGACCTGGAGTTAGCAGCAGTGGTCTTTGCTCTGAATATGTGGTGACACTATCTAATGGGCGAGTGCTTTACAGTCTATTCTGACCACCAGAGTCTCAGGTACATCTTCTCGCAGAAAGACCTAAACCTGAGACAACGGTGATGGCTTGAGTTCCTCCAGGACTATGACTTCGAGATAGTCTATACTCCTAGAAAGGGGAACGTAGTAGCTGATGCTCTCAGCATGAGGACGGGCATTCAGCTACTCGGGGAGGTGACGGAGCAACTAGCCGCTTTGCAGATATCCTTCGTGGATAGAGATGGAGCAGAATTTCTTCATTCACTCCTCCACTTATACAGCGATTCAGAGAGGCGCATCATGGAGACATTGACTGTGAGGCATGGTGTGCACAGATATCCTCAGGACAGGCACCGGATGGATTATCTGTGGGAGGATAGCACGTCGTCCTTTTCAGAGGACGTACCATGGTACCAGTTGCTTTATAGGAGGAGGTGCTGAGAGAGTTTCACACTTCCCCTTTATCGGTACATCCAGGAGTGGCGAATATGTACTGGGATCTCAGACGACAACACTGGTGGCCGGGTATGGAGAAGGTTGTGGCAGAGTTCGTTTCTCGGTGCCTCACCTACTAGTAGGTGAAGGCGGAGCACCAGGTACCAGCAGGCTTGGTACAGCCCTTGGAGGTCCCAGAGTGGAAGTGGGACGGGATATCTATGGACTCTGTGACTGGACTTCCACGTACTTCCAGAGGTCACGACTCCATTTGGTTGATTTTCGACCGACTCACCAAGTCGGCCCAATTCTAAACCATCAGAGAGCAGGGATCAGTAGAGAGCTTGGGATGTCTCTACGTTCAGGAGATTGTACGGCTTCATGGTGTGCCATCATCTATCATCTCCGATCGAGATTCTCTCTTTACTTCGCGGCTTTGGAAGGGGTTGTAGGAGGCATTCGGGATACAGCTACGTCTGAGCACCGCCTTTCACCCTCAGATGGATGGTCAGATGGAGAGGACCATTCAGAATCTTGAGGACATGCTTCGTGCATGCATCCTCAACCTTGGTCGTAGCTGGGAGGACCACCTGCCCTTGGTGTAGTTCGCGTACAAAAACAGCTACCACTCCACCATCGGGATGGCACCATACGAGGCATTGTACATCCAACCTTGCAGATCACCTCTGTGCTGGACAGACCCTGAGGAGTCAGCACTTGTGGGACCGAAGATGGTCCAAGCCACGATAGAGAAGGTCCAGGTCATCCAGGAGCAGATAAGGACAGCTCAGAGCCGGAAGAAGTCTTATACTGACATGAGGCGGAGACCACTAGAGTTCGATGATGGTGACCACGTCTTCTTGCAGGTCTCACCTCGACGTGGATTACAGAGATTTGGCCGAGGCGGCAAGTTGTCTCCGCGCTTCATTGAACCTTTTCAGGTACTCAGTAGGATAGTTGAGGTGGCTTATCACTTGGATCTACCACCTCAGTTGCATCGGGTGCACGACGTCTTCCACGTATCTCAGCTGAGGAGATACGTGCACGACCCGACGCATATCATCAACCATGGGGAGCTAGACATTGACGATGGGGTGACTTTTGCGGAGGTCCTGGTGGAGATCGAGGATCGACAGGAGCGGGTCCTACATGGGAGGTTGATTCCTCTAGTGCGCATCAGATGGCATCATGGGAACCTCCAGGAGAGCACTTGGGAGTGGGAGGCTCAGATGCGTGCTCAGTGTCCTCATTTGTTCCCCTAGTTTTGTGTTGTAACTTTATGGGGACGTAAAGCCCTAAGGTATGAGTAATGTAAAGACCCGTAAATTTCAAAGGAATTTTTTTTCTTAATTTTCTTTGGGATTTTATGAGTATGTAGTTTCTGACAGCACCTGATTCCAAGGCCCAGTGTGCCCGGAATCAATTTCTGAAGTTTAGCTCGGGTACATTCAGTGAATGAACGAGCGGGTTTTCCTAACTTTTGAAACGGTGCTCGGAATTTAAATCTGAGGGCACCAATGAAACCAAAGCGCCGGTAATTTCTTAGGAACACCTTTTCTGGAGTTGTGTTTGCTTGGGTGTGGTTATTTAAAAAAAATGGGTTAATTAATGAATAAAATAAAAGTTGTGAAACAATTTTTATTTTATGTTCTAATTAGTTCAAACCTACTTATGAAAGTTGAGGTGGGACCCACTATATCCTAACCCCTCTTGATAGGATATTAGTGAGGTGGTCCCCACACAAGCCCCACCTATTCAACTTCCTCAAACCCCCATTATTTTGTAACACACACGCACCCCCTTATTAAATGCCAAGTCAACTCTCACATTAATTGGACTGTTAAGACTCCTCAATTAATTCAATTAATTGAATGAATTCTTTTGACTTTCAAATGGAAAGTTTGCTTGTGTGTGTTAATTCAATAAGATAAAGTATTATTTAATTAGGGGTTGCTTCGTTGTGTTGAGAGGGAGAGTTCCACGAAGAACTTCATCTTCCTCCTTGAAGAACGCAAAGAACGCACCGACACCGATGAAGAACACATTCCTCAGAGATCGACGACGCGACATCGTGTACTGCGATGCTGACGATCCTCTTCACCGCGACGCCGTGTACCACAACATCGATGACGCTTACGGATCCTCCTTCTGTGACGCCGTCTTCCACGACGTCTTATTTTCGTGACGAACCTCGTTCGATGACATCATTGAGATAGGGGTTAATTTTTGTTTGTGTTTTCTTTATCGTTCATTGAATTTTATATTGGGCCGCCTGTTATCGTAATAACGGGAGGAGGTCGGACCGCACGAACATGGCTGACCCTCCTCCCCCTTTGATGTTGTACTTGTTGCGGCACGAGAAAAGGCAGCGCGGTGCAACGGCACTGCGCAGAAGAGAGAGGAACGGGTGAAGATGTGTGGCGCCGTCGCGCCGCGCCGGAGAACCACGAAGAAGCCGCGGCCGGAGCGGGGCCGCGGCGGAGGGACGCGGCGCCATCACGCCACGCCGGTCGGACAAGACCGCGGCCTATGTCCGTGGTGGTGCGGGGAGCGGCGGCCGAAACCGCTGGCCGCCGGTGCAAGGAGGGCAGGACCCACGGGGGGTCTCGTGGTGACACACCGACCGGCTTGGCCGGCCGCTTTCCGAGAAAACCCGGGGGTCGTAACCCCCGGATAGCAAGGAGCGGCCCCCACGTGGGGGTCACAGTTTCTCAATCAGGTGGGCAGCGCGCGCCCCCTTTCCGCGACAGCTCGGCCAAGCCGAGCTTTCTGGCCGCACGGGCCGCGCCCGCGCCAGGCCAACTGGCCGCCCAGGTCAGGCCGGGTCGCCCAGGCCGCGCCGGCTGGGCCAGGCCGCACCCACCGGGCCGGGACGCTCCCTTTTGTGCCAGACCCGGACCCGAGTCGGGTCGACCCGTTTCGGGCCGACCTAGGGGGTCTTGGGTCGGGTCATTCCGGGCCCAAAACCCCCTATTTCCGGACAGTTCCATTCAAACGCCCGTATCTTGGGCTACGGACCTACGATCGATGCACCGTCAGTTGAGATGCAATCCTTGGATTGAGACAGACGTTTCTTTATATTACACTCAAGGTTTCAGAGAACTTTGGGGTACATCCAGGTTGGTTCGAGCACGAAACCAACCGGGCCCTCGGAGCGGAAATGCTTATAACTTGAGCTCTGGACATTCGTTTGATGTGCCGTCGACTTTGTTGGATTCCTCTTAGTGAGACGGACCTTTTGGATTACTCCGCTCAAGGTTTGGATGCAGTTGGAGTGCGTTCGGGTTGGTTTTGGCTTAAAAACCAACCGAGCCCCTGGAACGAAAAAGCCAATAACTCTCAGACCGGGCGTCTGATTGACGCGTCGTCTGTCACGTTGAGTTCCCTTTGTCGAGACAGAGCTTTGAGATACATAAAATCCGGACTATGTGTCAGTTGATGTATCGACCCCCTTGGCTCGTGGAGCAGACCCTCCCATAATCGAGCATGCTGTGTGCGGGAATCCTAGAGTTGGCTACGACTGCGACGATGATGACGACTGCACTGAAATCCTCCGTGGGTTCGGCAGCGACGTCGACTGCACTGAAATCCTCTGTGGGTTTGGCAGCGATGAAGACCGTACTGAAAACCTCCGTGGGTTCGACGACGATGACTACTGTTCTTGTATCCTACGTGGGTCCGGCAGTACTACTGTTCTTATATCCTACTTGGGTCCGGCAGTGTTTGACTCTGTTCTTGTATCCTACATGGGTCTGGCAGAGTATATGGTCTGTATCCTATGTGGTTCCAACAGCTTAGCTGGTTTAGTATCCTATGTGGGTCCCATCTTAGATGAATCAGTGGCTACATCTGATCATCTCTATCACCTTACGAAGAAGTATACCTGTGTGAGCTGAGTCTTGACTTTCAATCATTATCTTCGATATGATTGACTTACTTTCCTATGTGGATTGTGTTGTGCTTTCCTGTGTGGATTGGGTTATACTATCTTGTGTGGACGTGATCGAACTTGGACTCGGATGTTGAATCTGAACTGAAATTGATTACTTAGGTATATGTATGGGAATATACCTAAGTAGTGTTGGATGTTACTTCATGATTGTATCTTTCCTTTGTGGATTGTCCTTTGTGGATTCTGGGAGACCTTCGGGGGTCTTGGGGTCCCTACTGAGTAGTGTATACTCACCCCTGCACGGGCTATGCCCGTACTACATTGTGTTGGATGCAGATGACGGACAGCGCTGATCGTGGTTGAGGCTTGTGGAGTAGGTCGGTACCTGGAGGTGGACCACTGGGTGGGACGTACACGGAGCGGACGGCTGGACCCGAGGAGCTGAGGAGGCAATCTGTACCCACCATTCAGGTGAGACTTCTAGTGGACGGATCGACGTTGCTTCTTTACTTTTAGTTGCTATACTTTCTTTCCAGTTATACTTTACTTTCAGTTTGGGTTTGTATTCTGGACCACTTACTTTTCCGCACTACTATTGTACCCAGTTTTACTTAGAGTTTACTTCTGCTTGCTTACTCTGTGGTGTTTGTTTACTTTATAAAGGCAATGCCTTCCCCTTTTTGTCGGGATTTATGCCTTGGTGCTAGTCTCCAGCCCCTGGCCTATGGGAGGCGGGCTTGGGGTAATCACGGCACGAGTCCCGAGGACGGTTCGTGACAATAAAAATTCTTTCCACTTTTCAAAACCAAAACAGTCAACCAATGCCTCCTTTTTCTCAAAATTGCTAACCACGAAATCAAACCCAAATTACAGCTTACCAAAATTTTCATAAAGGAACGATCATTTAAATGAAGACTCAATTTCAAGTCATACACATTAATTTCAAAACATCTCATCCCATTAAAACACCTTCAATAGTTTAGAAAACTCTATTGGAAACACTTTTTCAAAACCAACTTTAACATAATGTTCTACTTTCAAAAGAGGTGTAAACACAACATTTTCCATTTCAAAACAATTCTGAAAACTCAGTTCCACAATTTCAAAATTCAAACCCTTCCATATTTATTAGAAAATCATTTCAAAAAAAACTTACACTTCTTAAAACCATGTCATTTTTGTTTTAAAACCTAACTTTCAAGATTTCAAAACTAAAGGACACAATATAATGCAAGGGGAAACTAGCTTCGGTGGGTGACTTGAAAATTTGGTTGGCAGCCATACTCCAATAACTTCACCATCACAGAGAGTGTTCTAGGGAAATAAGCTTGGCTCCACATGGCTTTCCAGACCCTGCGAGCTCACTGAGACCAGTAACCCAACTCTCTTTTCATTTCCCCTGATAATCATCAAACCAAGAAAACCAAAGGACTCAGAAAAGTCCTGACTTATCCTAGTGACTTGAATCCAATAATGAGGTGTGGTGATCATCCACATTACTCATAACTAGAATTCCAAGTCCCAAAAATCCTAACTCTAGACTATCCTGACTGTTCCCCAAATAACAGGACCCAAAGAGAGCGAACCTTCCTTTGATACCATTTTGTCACGAACCGAATCTGGCCGCCACCAAAACCGGCACCCAACCCGGCCTGCGACAAGGCCCAAAGGGGGGTCTCGATCCCCATGGGTTGTAACAAGTGCTCGGGTATCATAAAATGATGTTTGGGAATGATTTACTTGATTTTATAAACACTAAACAATAAACGAACTCAATAAAAAAAATTTGGATTTTTCAACTAAAACCATCTTTTACAAAATTTCAGAACTGAATTACATGATTTGAAACAATTTTAAAATTCCATTAAAAATTTACAAAACCAAAAATGGATAGCCAATAACCCTCATGGAAAGGTTCACCGCCCTCAAGCCATCTCCACAAGACTTTCCCCCCAAGGACCTGCTAGAAACCCGAACCGCTGGAACTAAAAACTGTACCCAACCTGCGACAAAAAAAATAACCAAGTATACTTACACCCAAGGGTATAAGTAGGGTGTGATCCAATTCTCAGTATGATAACACCACTATGAGATTCCATGTGATAAACATTCAAAGATGAAAAGCATGCAAGTTTTCAAAAACATGTAATTTCTCGTTATAATTTCTTAAAGATGCAACTTAAAAAATCAGTTTTCAAGTGGGATAATTTAAATAATCAACACTTTTAAAATAAATTACAAATCTACTGAATTTTCCATCCAAATATACCGTATTCTAATGGTAATTATAAAGGATCTAATGAGCACAAGAAATAGGAAATATCCCCTAGGCACTAGCTCGTTGGGGGTCTCAGGTACCTCGTATCTCGGTGAGAGTAACTATCACAAATATCTATTCTCATGCACGATCCACTAAAAGGGACACATACCCATAACCTAGTGGTCCCAAATCATCATCATCATAGTTTAGTTAGATTTCTAAGTGTCAATATTGCTAAGTGAAACTGAGGCCAAACCCCACGGATTCACTAGCATACTAGTACACGTTCACCCACCTAGATACTCGGGTTTTCCCTTTATGCTCAAACAAGTTCAACAAGTCAAGAAATATAATTTTCACATGAAAATATAATTTACTTATAAAAAATTCACCAAAAATCCCACATGTATACCACACAAGTCACAAAAAACCACTTTTCATTCAAATGGATTTCAAATCCGACTCACACCAAAATAGCCCACAACACTTTTCACATTTCTTTAACACTTCCACAAATACATTAAAAAAATTTATAAAACCATTAAAATATATTACAACTCACATAAAATACCACTCACATGTTACATAATACCCTTTTTCATAACCAAAAATCTATTTTTCACATCACACTCACACAAAACATCCCACATCACTTTCATATCACTTACACACTCTAGTAAATCCTTCAAACATTTTTGTAAAACATTTCCAAGATGGAACACATCAGAAAACAGACTCTCTCACATTTAAAATGTACCATTTCAGAATATACACACTCCAAAACATTTTGAAAATATTGTTTCACCACTTACATAAATCATTAAATCATTCAAATATTTCATAAAATAATTCCAAAGAGTATACCCAATCTTTGCTCATAAAACCCATTTCAAAACCATATTTCAAGGAAAAAACCACACCAAAACACTATAAAACTATAATTTTAAGCCCTAGAGACATTTATAAAACCACTTTAAAGTGTTATAAAATCACCTTGGATAATACCACGAAAGATACAAATGAAAACACCAATTTTTATAAAATGCTCTCAAGAAGTATAACAATGTTTTAGACAATAAACATATTCCAAAAACCCCTTCCAAGGCCCACATTACACTAAGTCATTAACAAAACATAATTTTCATCCCCTTTAAACAACTAATAAATCATTTTCATATTTTATAAAACTACCACAAAAGATACCACATGTGTTACAATCAAAAAGTTCACAACTTCCACAAAAATGCAATTGTAAAATTAAATGTTTAACCAAATCCCCAAAAAATGGTTTTCTCACCACACACAGCATATGGGGAACATGAAAAATCAGTAAAACAATAAAACTAACTCATCAAAGAATGGTTAACAATGGAATCACCTACCGAAATTGTCGAATCCCTCAAAACTTGGTGCAAAACATCTACCGCACCACCGCCGCACCACAAGGAATATAAATCCAGACCTAGACCATAATATTTGACCAAAAAGACACCAAATCAAACCCTAGGTTCTAACCCTAACTTCTTTACATTTTATAACATAATGAAAGAGGGAGGAAACCCTAGGGGAAAAGGAAGAAACCAAGAAGGAATCACTTACCTTGAAAATTATTGAAGAAATCACCCAAAATACACCAGTATCTAAATTTTAAAACAGCCAACCATTAAAGGTATATTCTAAAAAGGTTGAAGAGATAATTTAGGAACTATAATGGTGGGGAAAGAGTGAGAAATGAAGGATTTATGAAATAATCAATTTACCTTTTCAAATCTGGGCGATTTGATAAATTCATATAACTTTCATCCAAATTCGTGATGCAACCGAGCTCCAAAGAGGAGTAGGAGAGCATGGGGAGCGCCTTGGGTATGTGGGCTCTGGGGGGAGTTTGAATCACTAAAAAAACATAAATATTGAAGGAGATATTAAATAATTAAAAAATATTTTTAATGCAGGAAATGGGATTTCGGGCAGGCCCAATCCCTTAAATAAAAACCCATATCCACCATGATTTTGGATTTCTAAATGGTCCAAATTAATATGGTCGTGTTAATAGGTCAGGGGGTGACATGTATGAATTAAAATGGATGAAAAATGTTGAAAAATTAAGGAGTTATAAAGGAATCAAAATTTATTTTTAAATATGGAATTGAGCTCACGGTTTGGCCCAATTCATGAAAACTCACCCATTCCTCCATAAAAGCTTGGGAAACCCCCAAAACAAAGAATGAATGGAAATTAAATGAAATTTAACTTTAAAATAAGTCATTTATGTGAAAATTATCCCCACCATGAAAACTTTTTGTCCTCGTAAATCCACAGAAAGGCCAGATACAAAAACCAAACCCAACCGATAAACCAAGATGTACTTCTTTGCCAAGCTTCACCCCCAAGGGACAAAACACCTCAAGTGATCAATTAAGGAAAGATTAATCTCACAACCCAAACTTAAACCACTTTCCTGAAATGATCATTCACATCATACTTTATCCCAAAATAAAACTCCTCAAACACTATCTGAACAAGACTCAAGAAATTCACCCAAACGAACAACAACTTCGAACAAGGTTACACTTACCTTACTTTAACTAAATCATCGGGCGCTCTCCAATACCAACATTTACTCAAAGAAGGTGTTGGTATTTGGATAGTTTCTAATGAGACTACCTACTGCCAAAACAATACCATGGTTAAATCTGAGTTATTGGTATGGGGGAAAACAAATAGGCTCCCCACCATAAGAGGCAACCTATATTTTTCTGAGATAGAATTAGGACACTAACAGGGGGAGGCTTGAACGGACTCCCTAGTAAAAAGGGTAGAATTCCATTCAAAATTTATGAAGGAATTTACATGAGAACCATATTGGGTCTACCCACCATAAGAACCAACCATCTTAACCAACCAGCATGGGTTGACACTGAAAGACCCAAAAAAATTAAATATTTGGGAAGGGCATAAGGTTAGTCTGCACGGTTTGCGAAACCATGCACTAATTATGAAGATCATTCTTTCTGCATAGATTTCTCACACACGGTCACTACTAATCGTGCAAAAACTATTTCCTTATTAGTCTATCCAAATTTTCAACCATTCTCTAATGAATCAATGGAAACCAAAGGGGGGGAATGAAATTAGGTGATGACATGGGTACAAGGCCCTCTACCAATTTCCACCGAATGGGAACAATAGAAGAAAGATGATGACACCCGAGGTTTAAACTCTTCCTATATTTCATACTAAGGATAGGACATTATACAGGGGTTTAAACGACCTTGGGATTTCCCTGGACTATGAGCCAACTTCTCTCCAAGACCTATGGCTGGAGCTCAAATGATTGAAGCATCTTTGGCCTAGAAGTTAGGCTTTGGAAACCCCCTGAATGAGAATTCTTCTTTCAGTGCCACCAACAACTACACCGCAATCCCTGATAAGTTTTTCAAGACATAACACATTCCAAACTCACTTTACCCTAACCTAATATTTCTCTGAAACAAGGTCTTAGAAGATACACATACATCACACCTTGTTTCTTCGGGTGAGAAACAATAGATGTAAAGAACACATATACTCACCTTCCTCTAAAATGGAAGATTTTGATGTTTTTACAAGTGATACATTCCCCCCAACATAACAAAGACTCTCAGAGGATTTCACAACTTTTACCTTTATGGTCAATCGAGCACATGACATCACAAGGCATCACCAAACATGACCATTGCGACTGATATAAACAATGCATGGAGAGGGACCTTATACAACATCCCCAAACAACACACAATTCTATAAAGTGGCCACAATATCCTCTCATGACCAGATTTCCCACACTGGTAGTATAACATGAAATCCTTCTTCGAAGAAACTACAAAGGACCGAGAGGACCTCTTATACCCCATCCAGATACTCATCCATGATAACAACCCCAGACCACTTCCACCTTCATCAAAATAGGAAACTTAAGAAGCTAAAGTCTCTTTCAACCTTACATGATCACTCTCCCACTACAAGAGGATATAAAAAACCAAGAAAATAAAGGGTGTAGACTCAATCTATAAAGCTCTAGAAAAATATTCCTTATATTGATCAACTGGAGGGTCTTCAAATGGAGAAACAATTAGGGTTTCACTTCAGTTGTGCACTAACCCTTAATGGGGTGTACCTTATCCAACAATTGAACCCAAGGACCAAACCAAGATGGTCCATTGGTTAAGATATACCACAAACCAGATCCAAACACATGAAGGGAATTATCATAAAGGAATCCCAAAACATTTCTCAGAAGAGACCACTAACTGGCCCTTCAACACAACTTACCGACCAAACACAAACCCAAAACACAGTTCAAACAGGAGGGGTTCTTCGACTCAAAACATCCCACAAAATCAAAATTTTCAAAAATACTTAATAACCACCATCCCAAACTACTCATCAAGACATCAAGTTATTCCTTTAAAATCATCTTTTTTAAAATAAACGGTTCAGCGGTTAGCGTATCCCCCAATGGTACCCCATAGGCCCCACACATGCATGTTTCCGTGCCACACCGGGTACCCTCCTCATATCCATCCCGGCACACATCTAGTCATGCCATTAACCATCCATCATCCCATATAACCCCATTCATGTGGTCACTCACAGAAATACCAAAGGTTAAAATAAAAATTCTTTCCACTTTTTAAATCCAAAACAGTCAACCAATACCTCCTTTTTCTCAAAACTACTAGCCACGAAATCAAACCCAAATTACAGCTTACCAAAATTTTCAGAATGGAACAATAATTTAAATTAAATCTCACTTTCAAGTTATACACATTAATTTCAAAACATATCATCCCATTAAAACACCTCTCAACAGTTTAGAAAACTCTATTGGAAACAATTTTTCAAAACCAACTTTAACACAATGTTCTGCTTTCAAAAGAGGTGTAAACACACCATTTTCCATTTCAAAACAATTATGAAAACTCAGTTCCACCATTTTAAAATTCAAAACCTTCCATATTTATTAGAAAATAAATTCAAAAAAAAACTCATGCTTCTTAAAACCATGTCATTTTTGTTTTAAAACCTAACTTTCAATATTTCAAAACTAAAGGACGTAAGATAATGCAAAGGGAAACTAGCTTCGGTGGGTGACTTGAACATATGGTTGGTGTCCATACTAAAATAACTTCACCATCATAGAGAGTGTTCTAGCAAAATATCCCCAGCTCCACATGGCTTTCCAGACCCTACGAGCTCATTGATACAAGTAACCCAACTCTCTTTTCATTTCCCCTAATCATCATCAAACCAAGAAAACCAAAGGACTCAGAAAAGTCACGACTTACCCTAGGGACTTTAATACCATCATGAGGTGTGGTGATCAGACACATTACTCATAAACAGAATGCCAAGTCCCGAAAATCCTAACTCCAGACTATCCTGACTGCTCCCCAAATAACATGACCCAAAGAGAGTGAACCTTCCTTACCATTTTGTCACGAACCGAATCAGTTTGCCACCAAAACCGACACCCAACCCATCCCACGACAAGGCCCAAAGGGATTTCCCAATCCCCATGGGCTGGAACAAGTTCCCGGGTATCATAAAATGAAGTTTGGGAATGATTTACCTGATTTTATAAACACTAAACAACAAATGAACTCAATAAAACAAATCTGGATTTTTCAACTAAAACCATCTTTTACAAAATTTCAGAACTGAATTACATGAATTTAAACAATGTTAAAAGGACATTAAAAAGATACAAAAACAAAAATGGATATCCAAGAACCCTCATGGAAAGGGGCACCGCCCTCAAGCCATCTCCACAAGACTTCCCCACCAAGGACCTGCTAGAAACCTGAACCACTGGAACTAAAAACTGTACCCAACCTGCGATAACAAAAATAACCAAGTCTACTTACACCCAAGGGTGTAAGTAGGGTGTGAGAAAATTCCTAGTAGGATACCACCACTAATAGATTCCATGTGATAAACATTCAAAGATGAAAAACATGCAAGTTTTCAAAAACATGTAATTTCTAGTTATAATTTATAAAAGATGCAACTTTAAAAAAATCAATTTTCAAGTGGGTTAATTTAAATAATAAACATTTTTAAAATAAATGCCAAATATTATGAATTTTCCAGCTAAATATACCGTATTTTTATGATAATTATAAATGATCTAACGAGCACAAGCAATAGGAAATAACCCCTAGGTACTAGCTCTTTGTGGGTCCCAGGTACCTCGTATCTCGGTGAGAGTAACCATCACAAATATTTGTTCTCATGCACGATCCACTAGTAGGGACACATACTCATAACTTAGTGGTCCCAAATCATCATCATCATAGTTTAGTTATAGTTTTAAGCATCAATCTTGCTAAGTGAAACTGAGACCAAACCCCAAGAATTCACTAGCATACTAGTACATGTCCACCCACCTAGATACTGGGGTTTTCCCTTTGTGGTCAAACAAGTTCAACAAGTCAAGAAATATAATTTTCACATGAAAATTTCATTTACTCATCAAAAATTCACCAAAAAGTCCACATGTATACCACACAAGTCACAAAAAATCACTTTTCATTCAAATTGATTTGAAATCCGACTCACACCAAAATACCCCACAACACTTTTCACATTTCTTTAACACTTCCAAAAATCCATTAAAAAAATTTATAAAACCATTAAAATATATTACAACTCACATAACATCCCACTCACATGTTCTATAATACCCTTTTTCATAACCAAAATTCATTTTGCACATCACACTCACACAAAAAATCCCACATCACTTTCACATCTCTTACACACTTTAGTAAATCCTTCAAACATTTTTGTAAAACATTTCCAAGATGGAACACATCAAAAAACATACTCTCTCACATTTAAAATGTACCATTTCAGAATATACATACTCCAAAACATTTTTCTAATATGGTTTTACCACTTACATAAATCATTAAATCATTCAAATCTTTCATAAAACAATTCCAAAGAGTATGCCTAATCTTTGCTCATAAAACCCATTTCAAACCCATATTTCAAGGACAAAACCACACCAAAACACTGTCAAAGTATAATTGGTAGCCCTAGAGACATTTATAAAACCACTTTCAAGTGTTATAAAATCACCTTGGATAATACCACGAAAGATACAAATGAAAACACTCAATTTCATAAAATGCTCTCAATAAGTATAACAATGTTTTAGACAACAAACCTATTCCAAAAACACCTTTCAAGGCCCACATGACACTAAGGCATTAACCAAAAATAATTTTCATCCCCTTTAAACAACTAATAAATCAATTTAATATTTTAAAAAACTACCACAAAAGATATCACATGTGTTACATTTGAAAAGTTCACAACTTCCACAAAAATGAAATTATAAAATTAAATGCTTAACCAAATCCCTCAAAAATGGTTTTCACACCACACACAACATATTAGGAACATGAAAAACCAATAAAAAAAGAAAACTAACTCATAAAGGAATGGTTAACGATGGAATCACCTACCAAAAGTGTCGGATCCATCAAAACTCGGTGCTAAACATCAACCGCACCACCGCCGCACCACAAGAAAGATAAATCCAGCCCTAGACCACAATATTTGACCAAAAAGACACCAAATCAAACCCTAGGTTCAAACCCTAACTTCTGTACATTTTAGAACATAATGAAAGAGGGTGGAAACCCTAAGGGAAAAAGAAGAAACCAAGAAAGAATCACTTACCTTGAAAATTATTGAATAAATCACCCCAAATACACCAGTATCTGAATTTTAAAATAGCCAAATTAAAGGGAGATTCGAAAAAGGTTGAAGAGATCATTTAGGAACTAGAATGGGGGGAAAATATTGAGAAATGAAGGATTTATGAAATAATAAATTTACCTTTTCAAATATGGTAGATTTGAGAAATTTAGAGAAGTTTCATCCAAATTCGTGATGAAACCGAGCTCCAAAGAGGGGGAAGAGAGAATGGGGGGCGCCTTGGGTATGTGGGCTCGGGGAAGAGTTGAAATTACTGAAAAAATGTAAATATTGAAGAATATATTAAATAATTAAAAAATATTTTTAATGAAGAAAATGGGCTTTCGGGTAGGCCCAATTCCTTAAATAAAAACTCATATTCACCATGATTATAGATTCCTAAATGGTCCAAATTAATATGGTGGTGTTAATAGGTCAGGGTATGACATGTAGGAATTGGAATGGATGAAAAATGTTGAAAAATTAAGGAGTTATAAATGAATCAAAATTTATTTTTAAATCTGGAATTGAGCTCACGGTTTGACCCAATTCATGAAAACTCACTCATTCCTCCATAAAAGCTTGGGAAACCCCCAAAACAAAGCATGAATGAAAATCAAATGAAATTTAACTTTAAAATAAGTCATGTATGTGACAATCACATATTGATCAAACTAAGTATGGCTTTGTGACATTCACTACGACCTAGCCTATCCCAATATAGAACACGGTATCGTCTAAATCACGATGTTGTGGTCTTGACTTTAGTACACATTTCCATTAAAGATCATATTATGAACTTTCTATTGAGGTTACATTCATGTGTTATGATCTTTATTCATATTTGATTTTTTTCAATATTATCTTGAAATTGTTTAATATTGATTTAAGATGTATTTGAAGTGGGATAATTAAATAAATCATGTGTAGAGGAAAAACCACATCATGACACTTCATCATTCCATTATTGAGTTATTTATATTTTAGAAATTCTTGTATTAATAAGTAAAACTACTATGAGATTCATCAACATGATGTGTCACTACTGGAAATATCACCTATACCCACGGTTTAGAACCGTGGGTATAGCCCGTGAAACCGTGGGTATAGGCTATACCCACGGTTTCATGAACCGTGGGCTAGAGTGGCGTCGCAATAGCTCTATACCCACGGTTCCTATAAAACCATGGGCATAACCCAAGAAAAACTCATATTACCCATGTTTTACCAAACCATGGGTATATATCTATACCCACGGTTTGGTAATCGTGGGTATACAGTTTTCCAGCACCCAAACTATACCCATATTGCACAGCAGAATTACCCACAGTTTAATAAACCGTGGGTATAAACATTTTACCCAGAAACTGCAGCTTCTAGATTACCATCCTGCACCTCTGCAACTTCTAGCTTCCTACCATCCTGCACCTATTCCTACCATCCTGCACTTAAAAACAATAGAAACCAAAATACAAAATAGATGGATTTCAATCATGGTGGTGGGAAAATTAAAAATTCCAACTTGGATGGAGAAAAAGTGATAAAATTACAGCATTCCAAAATGATGCATATCTTAAAATGATGAAAAAAGAAGACATTCTCTATTTTACTAAGGTTATTACTAATCCAAATTCAATATTCCCATCGGTGTTAGAATCAAAAGAAAATGGAGGAAAAATCATGTCACACAGGAGTTCCCAGAACAAAAATGACTTACATTATCAATAATGATTACTACAAGACTAAGTTAAATCTAGGATATTATAAACCAACACAATACTAACCATTTATATTGCCTCATTTCCAAGGTTGTGTAACCATATGTATTGCCTCATACTAACTGCAAGAACATAAAAACAACTAATTATGAACCTTTATTGCAAATTCTAACAAGAATGAAGTATGATAAAATCCAATACTGAACTTGCATGAATAATAAAAGATCATTTTTGGTCAAGGATCATGGAAATCAGTGAGGATCTATCCCAAATGAAAATAAAAAATATAATGGAATTTTTTCTATGTCAAAAAATAAAAATCAAAACAATAAGACCATGTTTTTAGCAAACTCAAGTGACCATCCAGATTAAGGAAATTTGGAGTGCACTAACTTGAATATAGAAACTGCTAAAAAAAGTGAAGAAAAATATAGCTAATAATATGTTGAATATGAATATAGAAGATTCAGACATTCACCAAAATTCTGGTTTTTATAGAGGATCTAAAACTAATTGTGGGAAGAATTTTGATTTGTGTCTAGATGCAGTGGGTATACAGTTAACGCTGCCAAAATTTATGATGAAATGGTCATGACTGGGTTTACTAAATGTATCAGGACTTATAATTCCCTTCTAAATGAACTGGCTTAATTGGGAAATTGGAAAGCAGCAGAATCCATCTTTCTAGACATGAAAATAAATAACACGCTACTCTCACACACTCAAACTACTCACTAACTTCATGATTCTTGTTGTCTGACTCTTCACTATCAAAGAATGAATTTACACCAACATAGGTGTATCAATTCTTCTCCACGTTCATCTAATGATGAACTCAATGAATCTCCAATAGGAATACCTCCTAGATCTCTTTTATCTAACTTTCCATCCCACATATGGAAATCCTTAGTTCTCTCTTTCTCCATGCTTATTGTTGTCCTACTCTTAACTAACAATGAATGAATTTACACCAACATAGGTGTATCAATTATGCTCTACATTCATCTAATGATGAACTCAATGAAACTCCAATAAGAATACCTTATAGATCTCCTTTCTCTGACTTTCTATCCCACATATGGAAATCCTTAGTTCTCTCTTTGTATCTTTGAGATCTATTTCTATTGGTATATTCTAAGATATTTCTTCCTTCTTTTGAAAGAGAAATATATCTATTTCTTATATCTATAGAATCACCATGTCACCCTCCAAATATCGAGTCATGATCACCAATTTAATCCACTGATATTCTTTCTGAAAGACATAAATTTTTAACCTACAGGCCTGTTAAGTCTATTCTAAAATAGTGTGTTCATTACCACCATGGTGTGGAACCTTCATCTTACAGTAATACCTACAAAAAATTTCATGTTCATTACTTCAAAATAAACCTCTAACATGAATACCACAAACATCAACTCTATGACTATATGAGTGAACCTCTTTGTATCAAACATGAAAATGATGAAAAAAATCCTTTGATGATGCATTTTTTGGTCGACTCAGAAACCGTATTCAGGACTATTTGGACTTATAAATTTATGAAGACTTTTCTTGGGAAATCTTATTTCAAGTACTTGGGAGAATTTGGAAATATATGTACAGTAGCCGATGTGTTTATATGTTTCCTTTTTGTAACACCTCACTCTTTTCTTGCATTGTAATTTAAAGTGCAAGGTAATAATTATCGACATCAAAAGAAAATAATTTCTCAACACACTCATATTAAACCCACCTAGATGATGAGTAATAAATTATAGTACTCAACCCATCATAGCGGTTGAAGCATTATAGAATTTATTGTCCTAAAGTTACAAGATGAGTTATTGATGCTAATCTAAAGTGAATATAAAAGATGATAGATGAAGAAAGGTGCACATTTGGAAGATATGTTGAAGTGAAGAAAGAATGAAGATACATTTTCAAAATATGACTCATAGAAAAAAGATATTATTTATCCAAAATATAAAGTAACGATCACCGGAAGTAGAGGAATAAATGGAATCTAAATGAGACAACCTTGAAAAATTTCATAAGACTTTACTAGATGATAAAAGATCTTAAAAACATGGAATAAATTCTCATAGTGATACATAATATTAACAGTTTCTTATGTGATAGATAGGAAGATAATATGTATGTGTTACAACAAAGTGATAAATTAGGTTTATCTTCTTGAAATTATTTGAGTTTTCTCGATTTTATACTGACCATTTAATGTAACAATCATCATGAATGTTTGAAAATAGTTCATGATTCATGCTAAGTATGGAAGATGGATTTTTTCTATGATTGATGGAGAAGTATCTAAATGTTTTTATTCTAAAACATGAACCAAAAACATGAAGGAGTTTGGAATGTGAATCTAGAAATTAAATCAATAGATGCTACGGATTCTCCTAGAGCATCACATACTAGGAAGAAATTCCAAAAGGTGAAGTAGAAATTAAAGAGGTTGATGTGGAAGGCTGGAAGTTGGTAATTCTTCTTACTTCAGTTGATGTAAATCTGAAAGTGTTTTGAGTGTTGAATGTTTTATTTACTAATTTAGATGTTGAATAGGTTCATGAGTATAATATAAGTATCTAAAAGTTATAAAATCAAAAGTTAAGAAAAACAGAGTTATTCATAAGCTAAATGATTGGAAAAGGACCTTGTATAGGAGCTTATAGAAAGTAAGCATGAAAATTAAGAAATAACATGAAGTCACCATGGTTGTCCTTAGAAAATAGTGTAAAGAGCAGATGATGGCAGTTCATGCTGAAAATAATTCTCCCATTGAGAATTTAGAAGAACTACTAAAGGTGAAGGAGTTGAGGGTCACTAAGCTGCAGGAAGAGTTCCATGTAGTGAGGGAGAAGCCTAAAACAATAGAAAATAGAAAGAAGAGTTTTGTTCTAGCATCAAGAAGTATGAAGTACAAATCCATGGGTAATTTAAGAAGGCCATATAGAAAGATGCTACCACAGTGACATGTCTATTCCATTTCAACCATACCACTATGAAGCATAAATGGAAGAATGATGGAGCATATCTTACAAGGAGAAAGAGGGATGAAAAAACACAAAATATCATGCTTCAAAGGAAGAATTATTTACGAGTGAGATGGTCATTACAAAAGGGGTTAATTCCAATTCATGCAATGAGGAGGTTTTTTCAAGTGTTTCACATCAATGAAAAACCTGGAAAAATAATGAAAGGGGTTGGTTCACAAGGAATAACCACATAACACAGAATGAAGATATTGGAGATACCCCCTATCCACTTGCTCTATATTGTTTAAACTGATGAGTGTATTGATTTAGGGGAAATTAAATCCAATGGTGGAGTTGCACTATGTTTTCATCAAAAGAAGACACATTGAGGATTTGAGGAATAATTTAAGTGAAATAGGTGTTTAAATCTATTACCTTGAAGGTCGCAAGCTAGAATCTGTCCAGCTGTATTGTTAAATCTGTTATCTTGGGGATTTAATGCTGGAATCTGATTGTATTTTCTAGAATTAGTTTTTTCTTTGCTGAAATATTTCTATAAAGATTATAAGTGAAAGGATATTATGAAATCAATGGCAACAGAAATCTTTGAAACAATATCGTCTCATCCATCGCCTTGGAGAAAACTATGGTGAATCTGTAAAGACATTCTAGAATATGTCTGTGCATGCTGAAATATTATAAAACAGTGAATATCATGGCTTATTTGAAGTGATCCAGGTGTCAAAGTCATGTACCTTGACCCCCAACATTTTTTATACATGCTTAGAAGGCTCCAAAAGTGATTTCAGAACCTATCTGATGATGGCAGACCTTGGTGAAGTGATTGCACAACTTTATGAGGAAGTAGAATTATTTAATATTTCATGTAAATTTATTTTGCACTAACATGATGGTATTAGATGAGACGTTTTTCAAAGGCAACCTTTAATATTTTTGAAGAATACAATATTATCAAGTGACTCTCATGGTAAAATCATTCCACCATGTGGGCAGGAAATGAAGACATTAATGGGGAGTTGAAAAATTTGCTCATGCGGGTTGTTTAGCCTAATTTGGAAGAAAGGAGATGCCTTGTGATATGGGTTTCAAGCAACATTACAGTGGGATGATATATTAAGGCTGGAATTGATCTTAATATCTGAAGTCTGAAACTGATTTAAAATACATGAATGTTGGAGCAATTTTTAACTGATTAAGTAGGATGAGGTTACACAACATTTCAATAGCCTGTATAAATATTGTTGCACGGGGAGTCAGAAGATTTCATGAAGCTGTTATAGAATGGGAACTACGGCTGTAGGTGTGGAAAAGTAGGCTAACAGGCAGTGTTCATGAGGGAAAAAATGTAACATGTGAATGCAACTCTTGCATGGTTCACATGGTTGCATGAATCAAGTTTTCAGGTCTCATGTCAATGATGTTCTGAATGAAGATTTTTGGATATTCGCAAATTGCAATAAATCACATATTTGACTATGGTGAAGGTTTTCACACCTGTAAAACCAGAGTATGAAGAAGAATAAAAACAGGAAACTGTCTATTATATGTGTTTTGTGGCACTCCTTTCGGTGTCCTAGACAAGGGATTAATCACTATGCTCCTGGGTGCAATATGTTCGAAAGTTGAAAGTCTTACAGGGGGCATTTAGTTTTTTCTTGCAGAGATTTTCAAGTCAATCCAGAGATCCCAACTATCATGAGGAATTTACCATTCCTTTTCTAGATGAGTGGGATTCCTTGGAAAAACAAAAGTGTGTGGGGTGGCTCTAAGAATGAACAAAATATTCATAGAAGAACCGGTGGGAAGATTCACCTTGTTCCTGACTTTTTATCAGAGAATGAAGGTAGCTTCATAAAACCTCAGGTATTTATTTTTGGGATATTGTTTTATTTAGGGTTGTGTGGCACTCCACTCAGTGTATGTGATAAGGGAATAACTACCTTGCCCTTGGTTGTGATCTGCTAACAAGTCATGAGTCCTACCATGTGGTCAATGAAGGTTTTACTGGGAATTTCAAACCAAACTATCTAATGTATGATAGAGTATTTTTGGCACTAAGGTATTTTTATAGTTGAATTGGGATGGAGTCTAATCATCAACTCCAACAATGTACAGTACCTCAGGATCTGATATTACATTATAAAGTTGGTTATGAATGTGATTTTCCATTTATTAGTCCCAACGCATTATAATTTCACCACATTTTACACCCATATCATTTCCAGAATCAATATATAGTGCATAGTCTCCCATATCTGCTCATTATAAATTCCAATGTCCTCAATCCTTATTCATGGGAATCCACAATTCATTCCTAGACATTCTCAATCTCTCCCTAATTATCCATGTTTTCTAGGACTTCTCATGGTTCAGACATAAACTCTAATAGAGAAATACTAGGATGGACTCAGGTGGATGGGCTACACCCACAGGTTGGGACAAGTGTCCAGGCATCAAGGAATCACTACTCAGGAACAATTTCACCCACAAACAATTAATTAAAACGGTAGCAGAAAATAAATAAAATTTTGGCATGACCCATCTGTATGTCGAATGTACACATCGAAGGAAAAGAAAATGAACAAAAACAACACAGTACAAAGGTATAAAAAAATGAAACACACTAATTAATCCCTCCACTATCCCGATCTCCCTCCCCTGCAAAGAAAACCACGTAGCCACCTCCAGTGCCCTTCTAGCCCCCTTCGCAGAATATAACTACCCTCCATCCATAGAAAGCTGTAAAATACCTAAGTGTCTGATATGATAAAGAAAATAAAATAAAAACTAAACTAGAGCATACCTGTCTCTTGTGACTATACAATTCATTGCCGCAATATAAGAAACACCACACCTCATGGGTCAAAACATGTTCCTGCAAGCAAGGGGGAAACAAATTATATTAGTTCAAGAGGATGTGGATCCATATATTTTTTTTGGGTTTGTCTACCTAGGAATGATTTTTCTTGGTTATGTTATGTATAGTTTAATTTGGTTAATACTAGTTATTTCTATTTGGACCAGTTCACATTGCATTAGTTTTGTACACTAAAATTTTGTTTTATTTATTCATGCCAAATCCAATTGATTATGTTTAATTCACCTCACTTCACTTCACATCAATTCAATTCAATTTAGTTATATATTTTCAATGTATGGTTCATTTTAGGTTTTTCACATTCATATTAGTTTGGATTGAATTATCATAAACTCGGAAATGTTGGGTCGGTTTTCAATATATAATAATTTAAAATCATTTAAAAACAATATTATATTCAATAATATCTCCCATAGACTTTGATTATAATCTCCATGTAATATTTCAATTATCATGTCTTCATCATCTCCATAGATCCCACTGATTTAAATCTATTTAAATCATGTATGTATGAATGACCTAGAAACACAACATAGACTTAGGTATGGGTTTACCTATGATACACCATGATTAACTTCCAACTTCAAAGGTTAATCAAAACATTCACCTAGAAATTACCACAGTGTGGTCCTCACAATTTTGAAGCTCATCCCTCGTATTATATGTGCATCATCCTGACTTTGAACATGGTATTCACCATATCATAAATCATTCTATGTTTCTCATAGATAACCATCTTTCTTGAAATGCACACCAATTTTTGGTGTTATTTTTTCCCTATTTTTCCCCATGACCTCCACAATGCCTTGTGAAATGACTATCATGTCATTCCAATACTCCCTTTGATTCATTAATCCTCTATGATGACCAAAACTCCCATCTTTATATCATCATGGTGTCATCATATTAATTTTATAGTGACCATAACCTTCACTATAGTATGGTTTATCTCATCATCCCATTTCATCATCTTCATTTTTTCATTGTAATGTGGCATGGATATCCCTCAATCTTAAATATAAATTCATACACACTGAAAATCATATTCCCCAAGTCGTATGCATCATGAAATGTCTTAAGCAGCCTAATGAAATTCATGCACATTAGCTCTTAGATTTTTACAAAGCTCCCTATAAAGTCATGTTAAGGCAATCAAAAAATTCATATTCATGCACAAAATAAAGTGGCATGTGCAGATGGTCTGTTTCAAACTTTGTCATTTTTCAATGAAAGAAAAAGTAATTACTGATTTCACTCAAATGACATCAAAACATATTTGGATTAATCTAATGCCTTCTCAAACAATTCAATATTTATCAAAACATCTTCTAAAAATTCTCCATCAAATATAGTAGGTTTCATATTTGAAAGTTGAGATGGAATTTAAAATCAGGGGAACATTTGAATCAAACTTACATGTGATGCGAGGAGACCCATGTAAATTAGGATTTACGGACAGGTAAGGGAGGGAGTTGAGGAGGAGGAAGAGCGCGAGTCTGAGGTAGGGAGGTGGACGCAAACGCTGAGATGAACACAGAGGTAGGAAGGCGGAGGGAGGGAGGGAGGCGAGGACCGAGAGGCGCAGGTTGGGAAGTTGGGGCGGAGGGAGGGAGGCGGACGCGAAGGGAGGGAAGAGGGGGTCGGCAGGCGAATGCGGATGGAGGGAGGCGGCAGTCGATAGGCGGGGGGCTGGAACGTGGAGGTCGGGATTTCGAGGCGGAGGCCGAGGCGGGGAGGGGAGGGGAGGGAGAGGGGAGTGGAGATTAGGGCTCATCGAGGGGGAGGGGGAGGAAAAGCCCGAGTGTGGGTCATGTTTTAAGGGATTATTCCCACGGTTTCTAACAAACCATAGGTATTGGATTAGAAAAATGATTTATCCCCAAGGTTTTTTTAAACCGTGGGTATAGAACTGTTGGCTTAGAGCCAATTTTCAGTAGTGGAGATTTTTTATGTCTAGTAGAAGACCATGCTATCAAAGTATTCAATACACTATGGATTAGAATAAAATGACATGATGGTGTGTTAATACTGATATTGGTCAAAATGGATAAGAACACCATGTCATGTAATATTCCATGGTGAGATGGTGTAGCCTTTGGTCAAAATGTGTTATCAAACAGACCATGGAGATGGATGACATGATATGGAGATGAATTCAATGTTTCTTTTAGGTTGTTATTGGTTAACAAGGTTTGAAGAACATGTCATGTCATGAATTCATGATAAAGAATTGGATGTTACTGGCCAACTTGAGATTAACAACACACTGTGGATCTATACCATGGTTTTATGAGAAACAAATGAAAAGATTTTCATAAATGCTTACACATCGTGGTGGATAAATCTAAATAATTTTTCAAATGAAGTAAACAATTGGATTTTAGATATACAGTTGTATTGATTGGACATGGTTCTCATATTTGTCTTTGGCTAAAGGAAACACACCATGGAGAAGAGCAATACATTATGGTTAGTTTATATCTATTTTAAAATATATCTTTTCATGTGAAAGGATATATAAAGTTATCCAAACTTTTTAGTGATACTTTTTGAGAGAAAAAGAGTCGACTTTGAGTATAGAATACGTTCACACACCATTGGTGACACTACTACAAAATGTGTAATATACAATGCAAGTGAAAGGTGTTGATAAAGGCTGTCTTTTTTAGCACTGGAAAAGGGTACCCTTTATCAACACTTTATTTTTAGCACTGATAAAGGATGACATTTATCAGTGTTTTTTTAGCATAGTTAAAGTTCATGATCATGTGGTGATTCCAACATCGAAATAGCACATGGGAGGTCGCTTCTTTATATATCATTTCAGCGCATTCAGATCTCAAAAGCCTGTTATGAGGATGGTCTCCTGCATACATTACACACACATATACATGCCTTACACCGGCCCACACAGGCCTTGGACCAGCCTCTACTTCCCGTGGGCTTTTCCTCACCTTTATACACCCGTTTGGGTCCTACACAACCCGACCTTGCCTGATCCATACCCCAATTTTTTAAAACATACCAACAAAAATACAAATATTTTAAAAAATATTAACATAGTAATAAACAAAAATCTTCCTTGTGTTGTGTTTCGCGGCGACAGATGTAATCAACCTAGTAATAAAAAAAATTAACACAATTAAACAAATAAAATATAAAAATGAATAAATTTATAAAATATTAAAAAAATAATTAAAAAATTATTAAAAAATTTAATATATATATATATTATAAATATTAAAAAATAGTTTATATTAAATATAGATATATAAAATAAAGAAAATGAAATAATTAAACAAATAAAAATTAAAAACGGGTAAATTTAAAAATATTAAAAAAAATTAATAATTAAGTAATTATAAATAAAAATGAATAAATTTAATATATATATATATATATTATAAATATTAATAAATATTATATTGTAAATACAGATATATAAAATGAATAAATTTTAATAATTAAATAAAGAAAATAAAAATGAATATATTTTATTAAATAAAAATAAATAAATAAATTACAAAAAATTATTAAAAAAATTATTGACGAAACAATTATTAATAAAAATGAATAAATTTAATATATATATATATATTAATTATAAATATTAATAAATAACATATATTAAATAAAAATATGGAAAATGAATAAAATGTTATAATAAAAACCATATTAATTTCTTATTCATTTCTAATGGTTTTATACATAATTATTCATTACTACATTTAATATAGTAATATATCAAGATATATATATATATATAATATTTCCTAAAATATGATTTATTTAATACAAAATATTTATGCTCACATTAAATAAGTCGTATATTTAGTGAATAATGATTTATAATTAAAAATTAATATTAATTGAAAATATTGACTAATTTTACCGTGTAGTGGACATTTATTAAATGTTGTTTGATTTTTCAATTTAACATATATCAAATGTGTGTTACATTGCCTGAATGGGCCGAAGGCCTTCATTTTTATTGATTTTTGATAACCCCCCTTTCAAAGGATGAGGGGGAACCCTTACAAAGCTCGTAGGCTCAGAGATTACATGGCCCGTAGGCTTAGGAGATTACATGACCTGAAGGTCTTAGGGAATTCAACCAGACTATCAACAAGGAACTGCCCCTCCTCAGCATCTGCATCTTTGATAGTAGCTCTCCACCTTTGCATGATCGTCTGGCTAGGCTTCTCGTGCAAGCACAGGCTGGTACCGATGGCATAGTCATACCCTCTCATTCTGGCAATCCATTTGGCTCTGCTCTGGTAAGTGCACCTGCTCTGAATCCTCTTCTGGGGCTGCTCATTTTTTGTAGTGTGTTTGGGGCCTGCATTCATGTGGCCCGAAGGCCTTGGAGATTACATGGCCCGTAGGCTTAGGAGATTACATGACCCGAAGGTCTTAAGGAATTCAACCAGACTATCAACAAGGAACTGCCCCTCCCCAGCATCTGCATCCTTGATAGTAGCTCTCCACCTTTGCATGATCGTCTGGCTAGGCTTCTCGTGCAAGCACAAGCTGGTACCGATGGCATAGTCATACCCTCTCATTCTGGCAATCCATTTGACTCTGCTCTGGTAAGTGCACCTGCTCTGAATCCTCTTCTGGGGCTGCTCCTTTTTGTAGTGTGTCTGGGGCCTGCATTCATGTGGCCCGAAGGCCTTGGAGATTACATGGCCCGTAGGCTTAGGAGATTACATGACCCGAAGGTCTTAGGGAATTCAACTAGACTATAAACAAGGAACTGCCCCTCCCCAACATCTACATCCTTGATAGTAGCTCTCCACCTTTGCATGACCGTCTGGCTAGACTTCTCGTGCAAGCACAGGCTGGTACCGATGGCATAGTCATACATTCTCATTCTGGCAATCCATTTGGCTCTGCTCTGGTAAGTGCACATGCTCTGAATCCTCTTCTGGGGCTGCTCATTTTTTGTAGTGTGTCTGGGGCCTGCATTCATGTGGCCCGAAGGCCTTGGAGATTACATGGCCCGTAGGCTTAGGAGATTACATGACCCGAATGTCTTAGGGAATTCAACCAGACTATCAACAAGGAACTGCCCCTCCCCAGCATCTGCATCCTTGATAGTAGTTCTCCACCTTTGCATGACTGTCTGGCTAGACTTCTCGTGCAAGCATAGGCTGGTACCGATGACATAGTCATACCCTCTCATTCTGGTAATCCATTTGGCTCTGCTCTGGTAAGTGCACCTGCTCTGAATCCTCTTCTGGGGCTGCTCCTTTTTTGTAGTGTGTCTGGGGCCTGCATTCAGGTGGCCCGAAGGCCTTGGAGATTACGTGGCCCGTAAGCTTAGGAGATTACATAACCCGAAGGTCTTAGGGAATTCAACTAGACTATCAACAAGGAACTGTCTCTCCCCAGCATCTGCATCCTTGATAGTAGCTCTCCACCTAGGCTTCTCGTGCAAGCACAGGTTGGTACCGATGGCATAGTCATACCCTCTCATTCTGGCAATCCATTTGGCTCTGCTCTGGTAAGTGCACCTGCTCTGAATCCTCTTCTGGGGCTGCTCATTTTTTGTAGTGTGTCTGGGGCCTGCATTCATGTGGCCCGAAGGCCTTGGAGATTACATGGCCCGTAGGCTTAGGAGATTACATGACCCGAAGGTCTTAAGGAATTCAACCAGACTATCAACAAGGAACTGCCCCTCCCCAGCATCTGCATCCTTGATAGTAGCTCTCCACCTTTGCATGATCGTCTGGCTAGGCTTCTCGTGCAAGCACAAGCTGGTACCGATGGCATAGTCATACCCTCTCATTCTGGCAATCCATTTGACTCTGCTCTGGTAAGTGCACCTGCTCTGAATCTTCTTCTGGGGCTGCTCCTTTTTGTAGTGTGTCTGGGGCCTGCATTCATGTGGCCCGAAGGCCTTGGAGATTACATGGCCCGTAGGCTTAGGAGATTACATGACCCGAAGGTCTTAGGGAATTCAACCAGACTATCAACAAGGAACTGCCTCTCCCCAGCATCTACATCCTTGATAGTAGCTCTCCACCTTTGCATGACTGTCTGGCTAGACTTCTCGTGCAAGCACAGGCTGGTACCGATGGCATAGTCATACCTTCTCATTCTGGCAATCCATTTGGCTCTGCTCTGGTAAGTGCACCTGCTCTGAATCCTCTTCTGGGGCTGCTCATTTTTTGTAGTGTGTCTGGGGCCTGCATTCATGTGGCCCGAAGGCCTTGGAGATTACATGGCCCGTAGGCTTAGGAGATTACATGACCCAAATGTCTTAGGGAATTCAACCAGACTATCAACAAGGAACTGCCCCTCCCCAGCATCTGCATCCTTGATAGTAGTTCTCCACCTTTGCATGACTGTCTGGCTAGACTTCTCGTGCAAGCATAGGCTGGTACCGATGACATAGCCATACCCTCTCATTCTGGTAATCCATTTGGCTCTGCTCTGGTAAGTGCACCTGCTCTGAATCCTCTTCTGGGGCTGCTCCTTTTTTGTAGTGTGTCTGGGGCCTGCATTCATGTGGCCCGAAGGCCTTGGAGATTACATGGCCCGTAAGCTTAGGAGATTACATAACCCGAAGGTCTTAGGGAATTCAACTAGACTATCAACAAGGAATTGCCTCTCCCCAGCATCTGCATCCTTGATAGTAGCTCTCCACCTAGGCTTCTCGTGCAAGCACAGGTTGGTACCGATGGCATAGTCATACCCTCTCATTCTGGCAATCCATTTGACTCTGCTCTGGTAAGTGCACCTGCTCTGAATCCTCTTCTGGGGCTGCTCCTTTTTTGTAGTGTGTCTGGGGCCTGCATTCATGTGGCCCGAAGGCCTTGGGGTGGCCCTAAGGCCTTAAGGTGGCCCGAAGGCCTTGAGAATCAACTGGGCCGAAGGCTTTGGGTGGCCCGAAAGCCTTGCAGGACCCGATGACCAAACTGGTGGCCCGAAGGCCCAGATGGATGAATAGTTTCGGCTGCTACAGTACCTGCTACAGTACCCCCCCCCCAGAAATATGCCTCCACCCGGATTTGATCTCGGGTCTCTTGAATGCACCTAGCGAGTCCTCACCAACTGGGCTGAGCCTCTTGTGCTAAATGTGTGTTACATTGATTTCACATATACATATATGTAATTAATGTATTTTTATATACAACACACAAGCACAAATATTTACATAATTAATGAAATCTTATATACAGAAACACTTACACCTAATATTTACGTAATTTATTCAAATTTTAATTTTAATTTTATAATTTTATTTAGTAACATGACACATTTAATATATTATGTTTTTAATCGGCGAATTTTATTTATTTACTTTTAATATATTACAGTTAGGTATTATTTGTTCATTTATAATATTTTTTTGGAAATCAATCATTTTCTAATATTTATTTATATATATTTATTCACTATGTTTTAATATTTTCAATATGTATTCATCTTCATTTTAATATTTTTTTAACATGCATGCATTTAAGTTTATATATTCATTGATAATGTTGAAAATATATTAATAAAAATATATATTTATAAATATCTATTTACTATTTTATAAAATTATATATTTATAATTATAAATAATTGAATATTTTTTTAAACGTATTTATATAATTATAAATTTAAATAATTATAAAATAATTATAAATATATTTAAATAACGAGTATATTTACTATATTTATATTTGTGTTTGTGTTTATATTTATTATTATATATATATATATATATATATATATATATATAATTATAGATGATATAAATATATTTATGAGATTTGAGAAGATGGCGGAGTAAGGGAAGGAGCACGGAGCGATTCCAGGCGGATCTGAACCACGCGCGCAAGAAGATGGCCCGAACCTAGCAAATCCCTCTGTTGAAAATTGGGATCTTACATGCCTGGATTAGCTCAGCCATAATGATCTCCTCCATCTTTTCACTACAAGAAAACAAGCCACGAGAACTTGTCCCCATGCGGGAGCACCTGAATCGAAGAACTTCGCGGAAGTGGTAAAATCTAGTGGAAATTTCTCTCTCTCTGATTTTGATATTTCTTCCCAAAGGAGAGTCATTAGGATGGGACATACTGTGCACGTCTCTTCCAATCAAGCTGCAGTTGTGGAATGTATATGTCTTTACAATCACTCCATCATCGCTAGGGTTATTATGCAGAAAGGGAAGCGGCCCTAGAGATTCAATAATCACTTTCATAAAATTGTTGAGATATGGAGATCGGGGGATTAGAAGAGGAAATCCATGGGAAGTATATTACCACATCCTTTTCCCTTCGGATTAATGCAAAAGGAGAGCCTGGAGTCATGGATCTGTTGCTCTTAAGCCTGGTTTTCTCAGAATACAAGAGTGGGATCAGAATTTTGATCCAAGCAATACTAGAAACACTCTCACTCGGATTTGGATCCGCATTTATAAGCTCAATTGGCTATACTGGCATCTGCGGATTCTACTGGACACTGCTTCCTCGGTGGGGAACCTGATTAGAATGGATTTCCAGACTAATAATATCTGTACATTTTCAAACTCCAAGGGACATGATCGCACCTCCTGTAGGATGGCCAAAGGGAAGGACATGGTGAATGAACCCTGTATAGTTGTGGTTGGTTCTTCTAAACCATCTTCATCAGGTACTTTATGCAGCATCTCACAGATGGTCCTGCTCATCAAGATGATCCTGCTCATCAAGATGATCCTCATCCCATTGTACAGCCACCCACATCCCCTCATGATGATGTGCAGCTAGAGCTGGGAAATGATATCGAATCCCTTGTTGGGGTCGGCAAAGTGGAGTATGCTGTCAAAGACTTCCAAACTCAGCAGCTGGACATCATTCATGGATCCCTGCTTGAGAGTGCACAGGGAAGTCCTGAGCATAAATAATCTACTTATGATGTTTCATAGGCAAACACAACGGTTTCAAACTTGAATGAGAAGCACATGTCTATTAGAGATGAACCCATGACTCTGGAACAGAATTCAATAATGATGGTTAAAAAATGTAGCAATGATGATCCTCAATCCCTGAAATAGAATGTGAATGTGTTGAAGATCTCTCAGGAGGATGGGGAGGTTCCCTTCACTCAGGTACCTGCTTCCAAATCCTCCTAGATTAAGTCTCTCGATGTTGAAGGAAGCAGAGTGCTCTCCTCCAATAAATTCACACCCTGGACGGAAACTTCTGGGCTGATCAAGAGGTGGAACTGCAATTTGATGATTACCTAGTAGAAAATGAGCCTCTTGAGGGCAAAGGATGCCTTAGGGAGGTAACAACCCAAGAGGGAAAGAAGAATAAAAGCAAAGGGAGAAAGAAAAAGGGCCAGATAGAGGTGCCACAGCGAGGAGGACCCCTAACAAGGGGTAAATCCCATAGTAAATGAAGATATTATATTGGAACTATCAAGGGCTAGGAAACTCTCATACAACCAAATCCCTTAGACACTATCTTGTGGCCTATAAACCCATGCTCCTTGGAATTATGAAACCAAAAATTCTTTTTAATAATTGGAAGGCCTTTAAGTGGACCACCCTTGGATACTCCTTTGTGACATAGAACTTGCATGACTCTGACATGAACCATTTATGGATTCTCAAGCATGATTTCATCTAAATCCCCTCATGTGAAAAGAACCCTCAGAGCATCACAATTATATTCTGGCTCCAGGGTCCAAGTATCTTTGTGTCCTTCGTTTATGCTTCCAACTTGTACAGTAGGAGGAATATTTGGAAAGAATTGGAGGCTATCTTTGATAACATGAAACACAATTGAAACATCATAGGATTCTTCAACACTATCCTTAAGCTTGAAGAAAAAACTGGAGGTAATTCAACAAGGCAGCATCATTGGAATTTTCTTCCTGCATTGATTATTGAAATCTCGCCGAAGTTCCCATTGTTGGAGCTGACTTTACCTGGAGAACCATGAATGGAATGCAAGCTAGTATGTCGGACAGATGTTTTGTCCAAATCGATGACTAAGTGATGCCATTGGAGTCTCTGGATTCACCCTCCCCAAATATCACTCCGACCATAATCCAATCATTGTGGAGCTCTCCACCCATCTAACAAGGTCAGCCCCTCTCCCTTTTAAATTTAATAATGGATGGCTTTTTAGTTGTAGGGAAGTTATTTTAGAGGCCTGTAAGATGCAATCTTTTGGAAGCTCGCTCCATGTTCTTGCTGGGAAGTTGAAACTTACTAAAGGACTTTTAAAAGTTTGGAGTGGGAATAAATTCTCTAATCTTGATATTGATATTAAAGCCGTTGAAGAACAGCTTGCTTGCTGTCAAAACAAAAACCAGCTTCATGACTCTCCCTCTAGGGAGGAATTATAATCTCTCTCCAAACGTGATGACATCCTAACTGTCAAAGAGAGACCGGATCATAATAAACTAAATGTCAGATTTCTACAGGATGGTAATAGAAACTCGAAGCTTCATCATCACCTACATAAATAGAAAAGGATAAGAAGAGAAAATAATTTCATAACATTAATGGGTGTCTCTTCACCTCAGAGAATGAGATCTCTAATGTGGTGGTGGACTATTTTAAGGAGTTGTACTCTGATGATGGGGTGGACAAAACTCATAAGATGATAGACAACATTCATCCCAGCATTGAGGAGCATCAAAACATAGCCCTCATCATGGCCCCATCTGAGGAGGAGGTAAGACCGACTCTCTTCTCACTCAATATGGAAAGTGCTGCTGGTTCGGATGGATTCACCAATAAATTTTTTATGTTCTACTGGGATATCCTGCATGATGAGGTTACAAATGGTGTCAAGGAATTTTTTAATCATGCCCCTATGCCTCATGGTATCAATTCAAATTTTATTGTTCTTATACCTAAAAGGAGAACGCAATGGACATGAAGGACTTCATACTGATTTCTCTTGGGAATACCATCCCCAAAATCATCATCAAATTCATTGTAAATAGAAAGCGAGAATTTTTTAGGAACATCGTTACTCCAAACCAGTTTGGCTTTATTCCTAGAAGATGCATTCAAACTTTCCTATTCACAACCTCAGAAAGTGTAAATCTTATGAGGAAATCAAAGGATGAGAACTTTTCCCTTAAGATTGATATATCTAAGGCCTTTGATACTATCAAATGGAGTTACATTCTCACTATTCTCAAAGAGTATCACTTCTCAAATAATTTTTTCAAATTAATCAATGCCATTATCTCTTCTTTAAGGTTGTCCATCCTCATTCACGCCTCTCCCAAGGGATATTTCAAATGAACAAGGTGTGTTAGACAAGTAGACCCACTCTCAGGTATTCCCTTTTCCATTTCTCAAGATTACATGAGCAGATGCATCAATGAGCTCGCTCATATTGGATTATACAATCCAATCAAAGCATGAAAAGGGGCTATCACTCCATCTCACATTCTTTATACTGATGACATTCTCCTTTTTGGTCAAGCCTCTAGAAAAACTATATCTGCTGTCCAAGCTCTCTTTTCTCACTATCATGAAGTTGCAGGACAAACCATTAGCCAGGGGAACTCATTCACTGTCTTTGGGAATATAGTTCCTATCACCAAGCAAAATAGAATCACCAGACCCCTTAGAGTTAAGAAGGTAACCCTCCCTTTTACTTATCTCAGAGTTCCCCTGTTATGGGGTAAAGTGAGTGACTTTCACCTCAGGGAAATATGTTCTGGCATCGTCAATCATTTGGCTAGATGGAAAGGAAAATCTGTCACTAGCTGGAAGAGTTTTGTTGGTCAATTCGGTCATCATCTATATTTTTGTTTATTCCTTCTCCCTTTAAAGATGGCCTAGAGGTATCATCAATGATCTACAAAAAATGATCATAAATTTTATATGGACCAGATTTGTCCATGAAAGAAAATTGATTAATGTGGAATGGGGGGAATGCATTAAACCCACTGAAATGGGGATCTTGGCATCAAAGATCTCAAGACATTCAATGATGGTCTTCTGAATAAATTAACTTGGAATCTGATTATGTCTAATGACTATTCTTTTGACTTCCTCTCACACAGGTTCAATGCAAGGCTTCTTGATGGGTACCCTCACTAACTCATCTCATTAGTTTGGCCTACCATCAGGAACTCTTTCAATGACATCATGGGCGACTCCAAGTGGCTGGTCAGCATGCACTCATATCTCAATTGATGGAGTACTCTGTGGCTAGATAGAACTCTCAAGGCCATCATGGAAATCCCTTCAAATGGGAACAAAATTTGCATTGCTAATTGATGTTATTAACATTTTCACAACTTTTTATATACTTCCTTTACTGATTTTATATGAAATGTGCATAATTTGTGTGAAATATTAATGTTTAAATATTAAATGTAATTTTTGAGCATTATTTGAATTAATCCAATCGATGTTAGTTTACTATTTTATTTATAACTCTCACTCTACTTATCCAAATTGCATGGTTTTTCTTTTTTAGGATTTCTCTTTCAATATCCAACATTTCATTAAAAGAGATCTTGGGCCAATTCTTCCATTTGAAGAGCTATATGGTCCACACAAGAAGGCCTATAGAATCTGTGAAGAAACTAGATCAACCATGATAATGGAATTACTGGGCTCCATCCATAAGACCAAATTTGATGATACTCCAGTGTTTGTTCTTGATTATCCAAAGGAATCATGGATAAAAATTTCAAGGACCAATCCCAAAAACAAGGGGCCCAATTGATTCATTTAAACTCATCCCACCATTCTGGCTGGTAATTAAAATCAGTACAGTATTCATGACTTTTATCCTGATCTAGACACCCAATCTAGCTAAGATTTTTTAGTGTGAAAGCCACGATATGGGTGAACAACTTTGTTGAAGAAAGTGTTTGGATTTTAAGGAATCTTCCTAACCCATTCACATTTCGGCCTTCTAAAAAGTCTGGATTGAAATGGGCAGATTATAATTGTTTACTAAAACCGTCATAACTTTTGCTCACTAAGTCCAAATTCGTCAAAATTTTTAGAGTAGATGGAAAAAATTATTATCTACAACTTTGAAGAAGGAGATATCTCGATATTCAGCTGTCTGGATGTCGAAATCGTCAAAATCGTCGAGCCAAGTGGGGGGGTAGTTTTGGAATGCAAAAAGTCCACCACCTTGGGCTATAAATACATCCCCTCCTCTCCTTTCAAAAGAGTTGGCATTTCATAATAGAGGATGATCAATTGTCACGACCAAGGCTCTACTAAAGGCTTGGGAGGACATTCCAAACTCAAGTTTTTACTTGATAGACCCTTCCTCCTCTCTTTGATTTCATTTACTTTTGTGCTTTTCTTCATTTGTAATCTCGTAAGTGTTGTTTTTGTAATTCTGTTTTAGTGCATGTTTCTTCTTCATATTCTGTTTTAATCACCCAAACTCTATTCTTAAATATTAATTCTCTTAAAATATTTGAAATCAAGTTGAAATCCATTTTTTTCATTTTCTTCCCCATTCAATCAAAATTCTATTTTTAATTCTCATCACCATTTGTGCGTGTGTGTTCGGCACACAACTTTTTTCTTATCCCATTCTTTTTCTTCTCTTATTAACTCATCATCATAAACATAATAAACCAGATTTTTAATCATCTTAATGGATGGGTAAATCTACGATTGGGGTGAGTTAAAATTTAGGAATGTTAAGTGATTGAGAGTATTTTCTCGATGAGTATTCTTTAATTTAACATTGTGTATGTTGGACTTAACATGTCATTGATTAATGACATATTTTGTTTAACGTATGGATTTCATAGATTATTGGAACCATAAATACACTACCACAATCAAATACTTATTGAGATTAGAATCCTAGTTAAGTTAAGGCTTCGATTAAAGCCTTAACACTTAGGAATTCCAATCAACGTCAACTTGTGACATGAGTGTTAATTTAATGCAATATAAAGTAAGGCTCGAGGATATCACAAGATTAAAAACCTACTGATGAACTCACCCCAATATTTATTAAATTTTCAAATCAATCAATCATTTCAGCTAAGCTCTACAAACAAACCCCCACAATCAAAATAAAATCAACTAAAAACAATCAACTATTAAAATGTATCATTGCCGAGGATTCGACCTGAGTGATGCTATACACATTAGTAGAGCATCAGAACCATGAACAGTCGATAGGCGACAATTGACCACACTTTCAAATGGCTCCATTTCAGGGGATGGTGCAATTAATTAGTTGTTGGTTTCTGGTTATTGTAAAAAATAAAAAAAAGAAAACAATTTTTTTAAAAAAAATTAAAAAAAAACACAAAGAAAAACCCTCCTCAAAAAAATCATAAACGAAAAAACACAAAGAAAAAACTGTCTTCCTCTTTCTTCCAAAATCTATCTGAATTCCCTGTATCCTCCCAAACAATACCTCAGATTTTTTTGACCCTAAAATTGAGCGAACACTTCTCCAACTTAAGAGGAACATTAGGGATAATCAAATAATTCAAGAACGTGTCCTTGTCCAACCAATTGAATTATATATGGCCAATCCTAGGGAACAAACCCTTAAAGAACTTGTTTCCCCTGATATGAATTACCAACCCCTTGGTATTCAATATCCAAACATAGAGCATGACTTCAAACTCAAATCAGGTTTGATTTATCTTATTCCTCATTTCCACGGGCTAGTCGGTGAGGATCCACATCTCCACCTTAAAGAGTTCTAAGTGGCATGCTCTACCATGAAACCTCAAGCGGTTTCTGAGAAACAAATCAAACTTCGAGCATTCCATTTTTCTTTAGCTGAATCTTCCAATTCATGGCTTTAATACCTCCCTCTTGGTTCCATAACCACATGGAATGACATGAAGTGACTTTTCATAGAGAAATTCTTTCCTGCTTCTCGAACTGCTTCCATACGAAAGGAAATAAGTGGTATCCATCAATTCCCAAATGAATCACTCCATGAGTACTGGGAGAGGTTCAAAAAGCTTGTTGAAACCTGCCCACACCACCAAATTCCTAACCAAATCTTGATCCAATACTTCTATGAGGGGTTATTGGCTATGGAGAGAACTCTCATTGATACTGCAAGTGGCGGTACTCTTGTTGATAAAACTCTTGCAGCTGCACGAGATCTCATAAGAAACATGGCTGAAAACACACAACAATTCCATACTCAAGCACATGATCAAGTCAAACAAGCCCAAGAGAATCAATCCGTAGAGCCCAACAAGATAACCGAGTGGATGAGTGAACTTACAGGTCTTATGAGACAACTAGCCGTGGTGGCCAAAACCCCAACCTCATCTTATCAACAATCACTAGTGCAGAAAACGTTTTTTACGTCGGTTATTTTTTATTATTTACGTCGGTTTTTAGGCGACGTTAATACGGACGACGTTATAAATAACGTTTTTTACGTCGGTTATTTAAAACCGACGTAATATCCCTAACTTCACGGTGGTTATCACGTCGGTTCATATAATAACCGACGTGATAAATATGCGCGGGGGGCTTTATCACGTCGGTTATTCCCTAAACCGACGTGATAAAAGGCCTGGGATATCGTTTATCACGTCGGTTATGTCATAACCGACGTGATAAACCCTTCCCCTGGCCTATTACCACGTCGGTTATTTAGGAAACCGACGTGATAAAAAGGCCTGGGAAACGTTTTAGCACGTCGGTTATTCAATAACCGACGTGGTAAATCGATTCCCAGGCCTTTTATCACGTCGGTTATACTAAGCACCGACGTGATAAAATCCCCGGGAAAGGTTTATCACGTCGGTTCTAGAAAAAACCGACGTGATAAACCCCTACCGATTTATTTACCACGTCGGTTATTTTATAACCGACGTGAAAGAATTTTTTTTTTTTTTAAATAATTGCACTGCTCTCACCAAAAAGCAACCAGAAACCAAACAAAAATAACCATGCCAGCCCTCCCCCAAGCCCCAACTGAACCCCACCCTCATCTATACCCACCTAACAACCTGGCCAGCCCTCCCCCACCACATTGGAGCCCCACCACAACCCTTGGACACCCCTCCCATATCCCTTGGACACCCTCCACCCCTTGGACACCCCCAAGACCCCTAGTACAGCCTCAAACACCCATTGGACACCCCCCCACACCTTGACAGCCCTCCCAGACCCCTTGGACACCCCCCCCTCATTTACACCCAACCTGCCCCTTGGACACCCCCCCACCCCTTCGACAGCCCCCCCACCCTCATTTACACCCCCCGAACACTAGGACAGCCCCAAACACCCCTTGGACACCCCTCCCATATCCCTTGGACACCCCCCCACCCCTTGGACACCCCCCCACCCACTGGACAGCCCCCCACCCCCTGGACACCCCCCCGACCCCTTGGAAACCCCCCCTACCCCTTGGAAACCCCCCCTACCCCTTGGAAACCCCCCCTACCCCTTGGAAACCCCCCCATCCCCTTGGACAGCCCCAAACACCCCTTGGACACCCCTCCTATATCCCTTGGACACCCCCCCACCACTTGGACACCCAACCGACTCCTTGGACAGCCCCAAACACACCTTGGACACCCCTCCCATATCCCTTGGACACCCCCCACCCCTTGGACACCCCCACCCTCATTTACACCCCCCCGACCCCTAGGACAGCCCCAAACACACCTTGGACACCCCTCCCATATCCCTTGGACACCCCCCAAACACCCACCCACCCCCTTGGAACCTCTCCCCCCATACCAAAATCCAGACCAGAAAAACCATCAACAGTAGACCAAAACAAGAAGTAGAGAAAAATTAAACATTCACTTATATAACATTCAAAACTTACAATGTCAACTTCAAAAAAAACTAAATCCAACCTAAACGACTACGAAATACACAATTACATTGACAATATTCAAAATTACATTTTACATTACAAACAACTAAAAGTCAATCGAACCTGTAAAATAATTTGACCACTCCACTTGTAAGTGTTTGATATCTTCAGCAGTAAAGGGTTGAGGGTCATCAAAAAGCTACAAAGGAAAAGGATAGTAGTCAACGTGTATAATGAATAAATCAAATTGAAATATTATTAGAAAGAGGAAATCTTACCAGGTCAAAACTCAGAACTGTCCCAGTTGTTATTATTTCATACATAAATCTTAACATGTAATATCCGCATTCGATGATGCCTTGTTGCTCATGACATTTCTGTTTGAATGAGTGTAAATTCAATATATTATTTTTATGTAATAAATCAAAATGTACAAATTATAAATGGATATTTACCTTCGCATGTACATATTTGATCTTGTAATTCCTTTTCTTTGCGCTTTTTCGAAAGTGGACCCATGCCCTGTTAGAAAATAATACGAATGGGGTAAATTTAAAATTCATTATAATATATAAAACTATTGTGAAATTGAAACTTACGTTTCCAATATATTCTTAAAACTTTCTCGCACATCATCATGGAGAGAGCATATCCAATAAAGTGTTTTCTCCCTAGGGCAAAAAACCCCTAACATCCAATGATCCCTGAGAAAAGGAAATTTAACGTTAGTGGTTTTTTATGTTAAAATATAATTAACTCTTTGAGAGGGATGTGTTTCATACCTCTCACAAAAAGGCATCATCCAACACTGTGTGATTACATTCTTTTCAAATCTATCAGCAATATAAAGCATTCTTTGTTCCTCATCCAATGCACATGCTTCAGGGGAAATCAATTGTGGGTCCATGAATCCATATACATCTGTCAGCTCATTCCTCTCACAAATTTTATACATATACCTAATACAAAGCAGACATAAGTATACATTTTTAATAAATATAACGCAAGGAAAAGGAGTTAAGACTTACATGATAAAAATTTGCACCACGTTGATGCCCATCTTATCTCCAGTGACAAACTCCATGATATCACTTTTCATAATCCCCACACATAGTTCACGTCCACAGACATGAGCTTCCATTGTAAAGTCATAATGATCCGCCAACAAATTTGAATATCTTGACAATTTGTCAAGACTGCTAGTATCTGCATCTGATGTCATAGCTATCTGTCTTTGTTGTTGTCTATACAGTATTTCTTTACCTTTGAAGTATTCCTGTAAAAATAAATTGAAAAATATATTAGTTTTCAAATGATAAAACATTAATAAAAATATAAAATAAAAGATATAACATCCATACCTCTATGGTAATGAGTCGAAGAAGTCTGGATGGCCAAAGTAAAAAATGGCCGATACTATGTCCAACTGTCGTCACCTCATCTGTAGGTAATGGTATCCGAGCTGATCTATCTATAATATCCTGTACAGTGACCCTCTGATTCTCTACCTCTAACTGTTGATGATGAACTGTATCTCCTATACAATATACCATCCCATATGCAACTATATGATGTTGAGGATCATCAACATACAACTCACAATAAGTAGGTAGCTGCGGCGGAGGAGGAGGATCAAAAATGGGGTCCGCAGGCTGAGGTGGGGGAGTGGGAGCTACTGGGAGAGGTGGAGTGGGAGCTGCACCCTGAAATTGTCTTTGCAAGTCTGCAAACATTAACTGCACCGATGCTCTAATCTTGTCCTCCATTGTCGCATTAATATTATGGACTTCAGCCTCCAACGATTCTATTTTTTTTTTATAAACTCCCTCAACGTTAGAAGTTGAGGAACGTGGCAACACTTTTCTTACCGATACACCTGCCGAATATCCTCTTACACGGCCAGGATGTTCGGGCTTTCCCAATGCCACAGATAAAATATCTTCCCTCCCAGATGGTGTAAATGTCCCCTGTGAACTCTGCTCCTCAAGAGAGTCCTGTAATAATTAATTGAACTTTTCTATAATGATTGGAAATATATGACGAAAATAGTAAACTTAAATAAATAAAATAGATATCTTACAATCCTCTCAACTACGAGTCTCGATTCTTCCGAAAGATATTGTCCTTTTTTGCCCTTCCGAGCTCTTTTCCATTTCTCATGTCTAGATGGAGGGGATGGAGGGGCCACCTCTCCAGAGCTTGAAGACTCAGCTCTTAGTTGTTGAAATTTTTCTGCCATCATTTGTTCTTCCAATAATGCATACCCTCCCCGAGATAAACTATGAGGGTATACATTTTTAGATTGGATCTCTTGATGAGCTTTCCTTGTTTTCTGTAAATTAAGAATAAGTAATCATTAACAAAACAATAATAAGATCATTTATATAAGAAAGCTTATAAAAGTTTACATTGCCCTTACCAAAAATGATTCTTTTCTTCTACTTTCAAAAAATTGTCTCCATGTGTCTTCATCTATAAAAGGATATATACGACATGGATTCTCACGACTCCTATGACCATAAATGAAATCAGATGAGAGGGTTGATTTGAAATCCCTCCATCTCCTAGCAGCCAACGATAAGCATTTCTTCCTGACTCCTCCAGTGTCAGGAATATCAAATGTCATCTGATAAAAAAGAGGTTAAAAATATTATATATACTAGAAACATTTAAAGAACAGTCAAACAATAGCAAAAGATCTTACCAAAATGGTCTCCCACAGCTGAGAAATTATCGCCTTATCCACACTTCTCCAATCATCATAAAGAATGCTTACTTTGCTCTTAGCCTGAGTTGCTACAAAACCCTTAAAATCTTTAGCATTTAGACCTCTAGGAAGATCATCCTCATCAAACTCCACGACTATCCTCTCCTCCTTCGTACGGGCAAGTGATAATTTTGGTAAACGTGTGCACCCACGCTTACCAACCTTTGAACTCTTTTTCGTAATAGGAGCATGTGAATGTTCCTCCCCAGATGTATGACCAATATGCTCATCTCCAGAATCATGTGGCTGATCAACTGATTGATCTGTCATTTTCCTTCAAATCAAAAAAACAAACATTAGTTCACAAATAGAAAAGTGTACTAAATTACATAATAGTAAACATCGGTAATATGATAAGCATTTTAAACAATGATAAACATGGTAAACACAGGCAAAATGTTGCCAAGGAGTTGGCATAAGAAAGCTGAAAAGTGGACTCACTGATGCCACCGGCCGGCCGCTGGCTCACCACCGGCCGGCCGGTGGAGCAGACAGCCTTCCTCTGTCTGGACCACCGGCCGGCCGCTGGATCACCACCGGCTGGCCGGTGGACCAGACAGAGAGCCTTCCTCTCTGTCTAAACCACCGGCCGGCCGCTGGCTCCTCACCGGCCGGCCGCTGGTGATCCAGACAGAGAGGAAGGCTCTCTGTCTGGTCCACCGGGCGGCCGGTGGTGATCCAGCGACCGGCCGGTGGACCAGACAGAGAGCCTTCCTCTCTGTTTGAACCACCGGCCGGCCGCTGGCTCAACACCGGCCGGCCGCTGGTGATCCAGACAGAGAGGCTCTGTCTCTGTCTGTACCACCGGCCGGCCGCTGGCTCACCACCGGCCGGCCGGTGGTTCAGACAGAGAGCCTTCCTCTCTGTCTGAACCACCGGCCGGCCGCTGGCTCAACACCGGCCGGCCGCTGGTGATCCAGACAGAGAGGAAGGCTCTCTGTCTGAACCACCGGCCGGCCGGTGGTGAGCCAGCGGCCGGCCGGTGGTACAGACAGAGAGGACCGGTTGCCGGTGCGCGCAGGACTTCTCCTCTTTACGGTTTTTATTGTTTTATCGTTTTGGTTTGATACATATTTTAATAAGTAAAAAATTTACAGTATCTAACATTATATGAAAAAACTAAATGTAAACAAGATATATACTTGTGTTACCTGTAATTTTAGGAATGTACAGTTGGATTGTTTTCCCAAATTCCTTCGTCGTGATCGTTCCTAATGGCACAAACCATGTCTTCAACATACTCATCATTATGTTCTGTTAATCTTTCCATGGAAGTAGGGATCTCACATAAATCAGCATCTTCATCAAATTCATCCTCACCAACATATTGGTTTTTCCCTTGTAAAACAACAGCCCACTGCATATCTGATTGATCTACTACATAGAAAATTTGTTTGGCATGTGTTGCCATTATAAAAGAATCAGCTGTGTCTTCCAATCTATTCAGATTAACAAGTGTCATTCCAAATTCATCGTGTCTGACACTGTTGTTACCGATAAACCATTTACAGTTAAAAACGGGAACTTTAATTTTAAAGTAATCAGCCTCCCATATGTCTTCAATCACTCCATAATATGCACTTGATGCCGAAATTGGGTTTCTGTCCTTAGCACTCGAAAAATGCATTGCTTCTGCAAACACCAATACACCACTATTCTGAACTGCACTTCTGTTGTCCTGAGCTTTCGTATGAAATGTATAGCCATTAATGTCATAAGCGGACCATGTTATCACATTTAAAGATGGACCACCCACTATCCATTTTAATGTCTCTGATACATCTGATCTACCAAGCAAGGTCTTTTTAAACCATGGCAAAAAAGTTTTGTTGTGCTCATTCAAAATCCACATTTCTTTCTTCTTTGGATGACATTGTTTCAACTCATTAATATGCAATGTGATATACGGTTGAACATCAGCTATGTTATTCAAGATGTATGATTCTAACTTCTTCATATGTTCAGCTGACAGTGATTTGACTTTCAAGCCACGAATCCCCTTTCCCTCATTATTAACTCGTTCATGGCGAGATGGAGGCAAACCTATGTGTTGCGCCGTAGCCAAGTAACTCGTACAAAACTCTGCTACCTCCTCAGAAATATACTTTTCAATAATGGAGGCTTTAGGTCGATATGGATTTTTAACATATCCCTTTAATATTTTCATATACCTTTCAAAAGGATACATCCAACGAAGATATACAGGTCCACAAAGCCTTATTTCTCGAACCAGATGAATCAGTAAATGCACCATCATATCAAAAAAAGTTGGAGGAAAATACATTTCCAAATGACAAAGTATAATAATTGCATCCTTTTCCAAAATGTTCAAAGCATTCACATCAATCGCCTTGTTGCAAATTGAATTGAAAAAATAACACAACCTCATTATAGTCTTTCTGACACGGATGGGCAATATTCCACGCAGTGCAACTGGTAGAATTTGTTGCATCATGACATGACAATCATGTGATTTCATACCTATCAACTTCAAGTCTTTCAATGAGACAAAATTTTTTACATTTGAAGAATAACCTTGAGGCACTTTGATATCATGAAGACACTGACAGAAGCTACTTTTCTCCCTCTTCGATAATGTATGACAAGCCGGGGGAAGAAATGTTCGTCTTCCTTTAGGAGTGGGAGCTAACTCTAAACGTATTCCCATTGACAGTAGGTCTAACCTTGCATTCAACCCATCTTTTGTCTTTCCTTTAATATCTAGCAATGTTCCGATCAAAGAATCACAGATATTCTTCTCCACGTGCATGACATCAATATTATGTCTGACTTCATGATACCTCCAATATGGTAGCTCAAAAAATATTGACCTTTTCTTCCAAATATGTCTATCATTACCAGATTTCTGTGTCTTTCCCAATGTCACATCAAGGTTTTTCACCCTCTCAAAATACAATTCTGGGGATAAAGGTTGAGGTGCAGTATCAAATTCTTGTGAGCCATTGAATGCCTTTTTTAGTCTTCTATAAGGGTGATCCATAGGCAAAAACTTTCGATGACCCATGTACACTGTTTTCCTCCCATGATGCAATTGACAATATGACGTCTGTTGTTCGCAAATTGGACATGCTTTATGCCCTTTAACACTGTATCCAGACAAATTTCCATATGCTGGGAAGTCATTTATAGTGAATAGAAGCACTGCATGCAGTTGAAAATATTCCATTTTATAAGAATCATACACCCTAATACCATCAGCCCATAAAAGTTTCAAATCATCAATCAGCGGTGACAAGTATACATCAATATCATTGCCGGGTTGCTTTGGACCAGAGATCATGATACTCAACATGACATATTTGCGCTTCATACAAACTTCAGGAGAGAGGTTGTAAATTACCAATAAAACAGGCCATGAACTATGTGTGCTACTGAGGGTTCGGTATGGATTCATTCCATCTGTGCACAAGCCTAGTCTCAGATTTCTAATTTCATTTCCAAATGTAGGGTACTGGGCATCAATTTTCTTCCATTGTGGACAATCAGCTGGATGACGTATTTTTCCATCACATACCCGCTCATCAGCATGCCATCTTAACCTTTTTGCATCATGTGAATTAGCAAATAAACGTTTGAAACGAGGAATTATAGAAAGATACCAAAATACCTTTGAAGGGAGCTTTGTAATCTCTACATCAGCTTGTGATTTTTCTTTCACCTTATACCGTGATGTCCCACATTTGGGACACTCTTTCAGAAATTCATATTCCTTCCTATATATAATGCAGTCATTCGGACATGCATGTATTTTCCTGTATCCCAATCCCATCGGGCATAATATTTTTTTGGCCTTATAATGTGAATCTGGAAGATCGTTATCTTTTGGAAGAATGTCTTTCATCAATTGTAGCAGCTCTGTAAAACTTCTGTCACTCCATCCATGTTTCGCCTTCAGGTTAATCAATCTTAACACCGCCGACAAAACCGTAAAATCTGTACAACCAGGATATAATGGTTTTTCGGAATCACCATATAGACGTGCAACTCTCGGTTCTATCTCAATTTGTTCTGCTACAATATCGCGAATCATTTCATCAATTCCATCGGAGTTACCATCTTGCGATTCATTATCATCAGTGACATTCTGTCCAGTTTCGCCATGCCAAATCCAAGGGTTGTAACTCGGATTGAAACCATGACAAATCAGATGATCTTTTATCTCTCTACTTTTCAACTTCTTCATATTCAGACATTTCAGGCATGGACAGAAAAAAATGTCACTACTTGGAACATTTCGTTTAGCAAATTCCAAAAAGGCATCAACACCTTCCTCATATTCATTGCTCATTCGATGTGCCGTAATCCAACTTCGACTCATTATTACCTATAAAAAATAGCAAAAATATATATATTTTTTAGATAAGACAAATATATGTTTATATGAAAAAAATCATAATTTGAATATAACAATTTTGAAATATAAAACAAATCGATGTGTAAACCCCCCTGGACACCCCCCGACCCCTCTGGACAGCCCCCCACCCCTCCTGGACACAACCCCCCACCCCCGACCTGCTTGGACACCCCCCTGGACACCCCCCAACCCTCTGGACAGCCCCCCCACCCCTCCTAAACACCACCCCCACCCCCTACCCCCTTGGACACCCCCCTGGACACCCCCAACGCCCACCCACACCCTTGGACAGCCCCCCACACCCACCCACCCCCTTGTAAACCCCCCTGGACACCCCCTGACCCCTCTGGACAGCCCCCCACCCCTCCTGGACACCACCCCCACCCCCTACCCCCTTGGACACCCCCCTAGACATCCCCCAACCCTCTGGGCAGCCCCCCCACCCACCCGGACAACCCCAAATACCCTCTGGAGAGGCCGCCACCCACTTGGACAGCCCCCCACACCCATCCACCCCCTTGGACAGCCCCCACACCCATCCACCCCCTTGGACACCCCCCTGGACACCCCACCGACCCCTCTGGACAGGCCGCCACCCCCTTGGACAACCCCCCACACCCACCCATCCCCTTGGACACCACCCTGGACACCCCCCGACCCCTCTAGAAAGCACCCCCACCCCTCCTGGACACAACCCCCCACCCCCGACCTGCTTGGACACCCCCCTGGACACCCCCCAACCCTCTGGACAGCCCCCCCACCCCTCCTAAACACCACCACCCACCCCCTACCCCTTGGACACCCCCCTGGACACCCCCCAACACCCACCCACGCCCTTGGACAGCCCCCCACACCCATCCACCCCCTTGGACAGCCCCCCACACCCATCCACCCCCTTGGACACCCCCCTGGACACCCCACCGACCCCTCTGGACAGACCGCCACCCCCTTGGACAGCCCCCCACACCCACCCATCCCCTTGGACACCACCCTGGACACCCCCCGACCCCTCTAGAAAACACCCCCACCCCTCCTGGACACAACCCCCACCCCCGACCTGCTTGGACACCCCCCTGGACACCCCCCAACCCTCTGGACAGCCCCCCCACCCCTCCTAAACACCACCACCCACCCCCTACCCCCTTGGACACCCCCCTGGACACCCCCCAACACCCACCCACGCCCTTGGACAGCCCCCCACACCCACCCACCCCCTTGTAAACCCCCCTGGACACCCCCGACCCCTCTGGACAGCCCCCCGCCCCTCCTGGACACCACCCCCCACCCCCTACCCCCTTGGACACCCCCCTGGACATCCCCCAACCCTCTGGACAGCCCCCCCACCCACCCGGACAACCCCAAATACCCTCTGGAGAGGCCGCCACCCACGTGGACAGCCCCCCACACCCATCCACCCCCTTGGACACCCCCCTGGACACCCCACCGACCCCTCTGGACAGGCCGCCACCCCCTTGGACAGCCCCCCACACCCACCCATCCCCTTGGACACCACCCTGGACACCCCCCGACCCCTCTGGACAGCCCCCGACCCCTCTAGATAGCACCCCCACCCCTCCTGGACACAACCCCCCACCCCCGACCTGCTTGGACACCCCCCTGGACACCCCCCAACCCTCTGGACAGCCCCCCCACCCCTCCTGGACACCACCCCCCACCCCCTACCCCCTTGGACACCCCCCTGGACACCCCCAACACCCACCCACACCCTTGGACAGCCCCCCACACCCACCCACCCCCTTGTAAACCCCCCTGGACACCCCCCGACCCCAAATCCATGCACCTATGCCATGGTTGTGTGTGAATAAAGTAGTAACAACTGTAAAAGGGCAACCCATCCAAATGGACACGCCCCAACCCTCTCGGGGATTTATAGAAAACGATGAAAAATTAGTGAAATCATAAAATTACTCAATATTGCAAGTCGAACAAATAGATCTAGGGATGATAAATAAGATTATGGTGCCAAAACGAGTTAAAAGGGTTCGCAATCGAAGAATCTTAGCTAGTTTCAACAAAAAAATCACAACACATATATATTTACTATCCGCGAAAAAAAACGAACGAGTGGGAGGATTACCTGAGTGCTGCGAGTTTAGATGATTGATCCGAGGAGATTAAATATGAGAAACGATGATCGCAAAACGAATCTAAACCAACGAAATGGACGAGCCGATTCGGGTTTACGCGCGAGAGAGACGAGTCGCGACTGTCGAAGGTAAACTCGCGAATGACAATCCACGGGTCTGGGTAAATTTTTAATTGAGTTATCACGTCGGTTATTCAATAACCGACGTGATAATTGTTTTAAAAACATTTATAACGTCGGTTATTTCAATAACCGACGTAAAAAACTTCCTCCGATTCATTGTTTACGTCGGTTATATAATAACCGACGTAAAAAATGGCTCAAAATCCGCGTTTTTTTACGTCGGTTATGGAATAACCGACGTCAAAAACATCTGCGGATTCTTTTTTTACGTCGGTTATTCAATAACCGACGTGAAAGGGCCTTCGAAAACCGCGTTTTTTACGTCGGTTATAAAAATAACCGACGTAAAAAACGAAGCCGCGAGATTAATAACGCCGGTTATTTGTATAACCGACGTTAAATGTGTACCGAACACAGGTTTTTACGTCGGTTATTTCTTAACCGACGTAAAAAACCTCGTTTTACATATTATGACGTCGGTTTTATATAACCGACGTAAAAAATGGTGACGTAAAAAACGTTTTCTGCACTAGTGAATCTCTGTTCCTTGGACCTATCAAGAACTGTGGAATCTGTAGCTCCCCATCTCATCCAACTAATACATGTCCACAACTTCAAGAGGATACATTTGATTCATTTGGACCAATGGAGCTCAATGCAACATATGCTCAGCAGAACCCTAACACTCAACAATCAGGTCAGTTTTTTAGAAACATCAACCAACCCCATTCTGAGCTCCTCTCTTATACATATATCCCTAAATTGAGATATGAGAATACCATTTCTCATCCCCCCCAGTTCCATCATAAAAATCCAAACCAATTCCAATATGGTCAAGTTGGTGGTAACTGGCATCAACCTTACCCTTTTGTTCCTCAACCTCAAAGGAACAACCCTCCTCCTGGATTCCACTATCCTAGTGAGCCTTCCCAATTCCCAAACCAACACAATCACTTTCCCAAGAACCAAAATTAGGTAATCCTAATCCGGGACAAGCCTCTTCTTCCAAGCAACCATGGGAAAGTGCAGTGGAAGATCTTGCCTCATTCACCTATTCCAGCCTAAAAAATATTGAAACCCAAATTGGTAAACTTGCATCACACCTGATCCGACAACAAAAATAAAATTCTTCCTAACTCTCAACTCAAAAATTACCCAACCCCAAGGTTAATTTAAGTACAATTTCACTTTGATTGGGAAAGAAAATTGCTATGCCTCAAGATAAGTCCTCCACCCCCTTTAAATGTTAACCTAGAAAATGAAAAGAAAAAGAAACTTGAAAAGGAATCTGAATCCATTCCCTCACCTCCTTCCATTCTACTTAGGAACCCAAATCCTTTTACTCAATCCATTTCAAAGCCAAAGAAGTCCTTTGAACCCGATCCTAAAATGCTTGACATGTTTGGACGTGTTGAAGTCAACATACCCCTCTTAAATGCCATAAAACAAATCCCTAAGTATGCCAAGTTTCTTAAGGAATTGTGCACCCACAAGAGGCAACTTAGGACCTTCAAAAATGTTTTCACCCAACATTCTATTCCCATAAACTGCAATGATCTAGGGACCTTTACGGTTCCATGCCAAATAGGAAGTTCAAACTTTGATGATGCACTCATAGACTAAGGGGCATCAATAAATGTCATGCCTAAATCCATCTTCTCCAACCTTGGTCTAGGTCTCTTTCACCCAATGGGTGTTTTCATTCAGTTTTCCAATCAAAGCATAGATAGTTCTGAGGGAATAATTGAGGATTTCCTTGTTCATGTTAATGATCTTATCTTCCTAGTTGATTTCTTTTTCCTTGACATGGAAGGTGAGATGATCTCTTCTTGATCTCCCCTAATTCTAGGAAGACCATTCCTCATGACTGCTAGAACCAAGATTGATGTCCATTCAGGCATCTTATCCATGGAATTTGGTGACCAACTGGTCAAGTTCAACATTTTCCTAGCCATGTGATACCCATATGAGGACCACTCTGCATTCTCAATCCATGCTTCTGAGGAAACTTCTAAGAGTCAATTGAACCCCATTCCATCATGTTCATCCTGTTCTGAAGATATAGGATCCTATGAAATATACACCATAATTAACAAAGTTATAAATGTTGAAGTTGATATAGACCCATCATTCATAGACTCCATCAATATAGAGGATCTTGAAAACTCTCTTGAATCCCATCTCAACTCAGACCTCTATTGTCCCACCTTGGACAATATAAAGGAAAATGAATCAAAACCAAATGAATTCCCTTTCACCATTCCTAAGTTTTCTAACCCACAAATGAAAGATGAGGCTGATTTGAAACCTCTTCCTAAATACCTGAAATATTCATTCCTTTTCCATGATCACTCTTATCCTATCATTATCTCTGCTTTACATTCTAAAACTGAGGAGTCCAAACTTGTTCAAGTGTTAGAGGAAAACAAAAAGGCCTTAGGTTGGACCCTAGATGACATACTAGGAATCAGCCTTTCCCTTTGTATCCATCACATCCATCTTGAGGAATCATCCAAACCAATTATACAACCACAAAGAAGACTCGATCCACTAATACATGAGGTAGTTAGGGAAGAGATCACCAAGCTTCTTCAAGCTGGTATTATCTACCCAATTTCTGATAGTGAATGGGTTAATCCAATTCAAGTTATACCTAAGAAGGTTGGGATAACTGTTGTCACAAATGAACATGGGAAGGTAGTCACAACTCGAGTGAAGAAAAAATGGTGCATGTGAATTGATTATCAAAAATTGAATTTTGAAACATGAAAGGATCACTACCCTCTTTCATTCCTTGATCAAATTCTAGAACGATTAGCCAGAAATTCACATTATTGCGTTCTTGATGGATACACTGGCTACTTCCAAATCCCAATCACACCTTAGTACCAAGAGAAGACTACTTTCACATGACCCTTTGTAACATATGCATATAGGAGAATGCATTTTGGCCTTTACAGTGCTCCTGCAACATTCCAAAGGTGTATGATGAGTATCTTTTCTGAATTCATTGAACACTGCATGGAAGTATTCATGGATGACTTTACCATTTATGGTGAGTCATTTGAATCATGCTTGCATTCACTCTCTCTATTTCTTCAAAAGTGTTTCAAGTGTAACCTGGTGTTAAATTTTGAAAAATATCACTTCATGGTTGAAAATGGGATTGTTCTAGGGCACATAGTTTCAAAAGATGTTATTGAAGTTGATCCTACCAAAATTGAAGTGATCCAATCACTTCCTAAACCCACCTCTGTTCGAGACATTCATTCATTCCTCGGTCATTCCGGTTTCTATCGTCGATTCATCCATAACTTCAATATGATTTCCCTCCCACTCATTATATTGCTCCAAAATGATGTCACTTTCCATTTTGATGAGGTTTTCAAGAGAGCCTCCATTGAACTTAAAACTACTCTTATATCTACCCCAATAATACAACCCCCAGATTGGTCCTCACCCTTTGAGTTGATGTGTGATGCTTCTGATAGAGCTGTTGGGGATGTTCTTGTTCAAAGAAGAGAAAAGATTCTTCATGTCATCTATTATGCCTCAAAAACATTGGATGAAAATCAATCTCACTACATTGTCACTAAAAAATAACTTTTAGCAGTTGTTTTTGCCTTAGATAAATTCCATCCCTATCTCTTAGGTGCGAGAATCATCATCTTCATAGTCTATTCTGCTATAAATTTATTACTCAAGAAAATTTATTCCAAACTGAGACTAATAAGATGGATCCTAATTCTCCAAGAGTTTGACCTTGAAATCAAAGATAGACCAGGAAAAGAAAACCTTGTAGCTAATCACTTGAGTAGAATTTCTAATTCTTCTCATTGATAAATCATTGATCCTAAATTTCCCATTTAGAACCTTTCATCTCTCACTTCAAAGTTACCACGGTATGCCCCAATTTTAAATTACTTGGTTTCTAGTGTTTTTCCTAAAAAATTTTCAAAAGAAAAAAAAATGCAGTTGAAAAGTGATTCAAAATTCTATTTTTGGGAAGATAATAAACTTTGGAAAACTGGGGTAGACATGGTAATTAGGAGATGTGTTGATGAAAATGAACATTATTCCATCTTAGAATTATGTCACTCAATGCCTGGTGGTGGCCACTTTGAACCACAAAGGACCTCCCGAAAGGACCTAGACTCTGGATTCTTCTAGCCTTCACTCTTCAAGGACTCACATGAGTTCTGTCAATCATGTCCCACTTTCCAAAAGTTTGGCACAATTTCAAAGAGAAATGAAACGCCCCAAAAGACTTTAATTTTCTGTGAGATCTTCAATGTTTGGGGTATCGATTTCATGGGACCATTCCCCCCTTCCAATGGATTCCCATATATTCTTATTGCGGTTGATTATGTTTCTAGGTGGGTCGAGGCCAAACCCACTAGAAAGGATTATTCACATGCTGTTAGTGAGTTCCTAAAGACACACATCTTCCACTGATTTGGCACACCACATGCCTTTATAAGTGACTTAGGAACCCATTTTTATAATAGAACCATGAAATCTCTTTTGAAAAAGAATGGGGTTGTATATAAAACTTTAACTGTATATCACCCCCAAACAAATGGCATGGCTGAACTTTCTAATAGAGAAGTGAAAAGTGTGCTTGAGAGAATTGTAAATCCCACCAGAAAATACTGGCCTAAAAGACTTGGTGAAGCACTTTGGGCTTATCGAACTGCCTATAAAACACCCATTAGGATGTCTCCTTTTAGGCTAGTTTTTGGTAAAGCATGTAATTTGTCAGTTGAAATCCAACATAAGTCATTTTAGGTTGTGAAAACTTGTAATTTTGATTTTGAAAAATCTGGTGAAGAAAGATTGTTGCAATTGGATGAACTAGAGGAGCTTCGACTTGATTCTTATGAGAATTCCAATCTATACAAAGAAAATTCTAAGGTGCTCCATGACAAACACTTCCCGTGAAAGGTATTTCATGAAGGTGAAAAGGTAATGCTCTTCAATTCTCGATTTTGGCTTCACCCAGGTAAGCTTAATTCTTGTTGGGAAGGTCCTTTTGTGATTACTAATGTTTACCCATTTGGTGTAGTGCAAGTGCAAGATCCCTCTTCAAAAAGGACATTCACAGTTAATTGACATCAGTTAAAGAATCACCATGAGAGGACACACAATCCTGGAACCACATCGATTTCCATCATATCCAAAAATTCTATAGTACACACACCACTATATGGAGATGGTGACCCAATAAATCCAAAACATGGGGCTCCTCTTTCCCTTTAACTCTTCTTCCTTCTTCTCTATCTCTCCCCTTTTCTTCTTCTTCCTCTCTTTTTCATTTTTTTACCACTTTCATCATCAAAATTTTTCTTTGTTTTTCTCTTTATCTTTTGTACGAGTGTGTATTTTAAAAACACTAAAAAAACTAAAAAATAAAAAATGTAAAAAAATCAAAAGAGTCATACTTACTCACCATCTAGTTTTGGAATTTTTTCCAACCATTTTGGGGAGTTAAAAGACATGGTTTCATCTAAAAAATTTTGTGGTTTCTTCATAAATTTGGATAAAGAATATTATTTAAAAACCAAAAAAAATTGGATGCTCAATTTTTTATTTGGAAAATGATTTCCCCCACCCATGAGTAACACAATTTTCATTCATGCCAAGACCACCTATGGCCATCATTTCAAAATGTGTGTTTTTCACCCCCATTTCTGAGTCTTGAGTTTGTGGACCTTTGAGCTGAATTTCCTACTTTAGTGTGCATTAATACGATAAAGGCATTTTCTAAACCCCATGAGAATTATAATAGCCAAATATCCTCCCATTAACTATACATTAATCCTCCTTTTGAAATCCCCTTCGAGCCTATGAAAACCTTTTCTTTTTTAGCCACATTATAAGACCAATACCTTATCCCACCCAATATCAACATTAATTTTCATTGCATAATTTTTTGAAATTTAACTGTGGGGGAATGAATTTCATTTTGGACACCCTTTTGTTGATTTTTATCATGTTATCATATGCTTGAGGGAAGGAATCAATTTAAGTGTGGGGGAGAGGTTGTCCTTTAGTGGGGTTTGTGAATGTATATATGATTATCTTGTATAAATGATATTGAAAAGTGTTCAAAAAAAAATAAAAAATGAAAATCAAAAAAATGAAAATAAGAATGGGTTGTGTCTTGGGTGGGTCAAAAATCACTCTTTCTCAACCTTTGATCTTGTTATAACTATTATAATTAGTATCGTGAGTAGATCAAACATGGGTTGGGATATGAGTGTGAGATATATTTCAAGTTCAACTTTCAAAAAAATACAAAAAAAGAAAAAAATGAACACTTATGTCATTGGGAGAAGTTTCGTGGTTTGTAAATATTTAATATTCTCATCCACTTCAAATTTCCTTCCTCTTTTGTGTATTATTTTACATTTTCATCCCCTCGTAAATATGTGTTTCCATTTCCTTCCATGTATCATTTTAAAAAAATGTGCATTGCTTTTTCCATGTTGGTATTTTACCCCCTTTTTCATATATTTTGGATATCATATTCCTACTATCCCATATCCACAAACCCCCCCCTAAAATAACTCTTATTTTTAGCACTTTAGGATAGGGAGTGGAAGCTGAGAGCTCTTACAAACTCTAAGATTTTCACTTTTGGTTAGTGAATGAGTGAAGCTCCATAAATTAATTTTATCATTTTGAGACGAGTAATTTTTGTGTGCCACCATTTTCCATTTCTAAATTTGAGCATGAAAAAATGAATTGTTTTTGGAACATTGTTTCGGTAACAACTTGTGGTGGAATTCAATATGGATAAGTGAAATTGTCAAAACCTCTCCTGATTGGGGAATTATTTTTTAATATTTTTGGTGAGTGAAAATGATTTTGTCATGTTTTTATATTTGTTGAACATGAGGACATAGAAAAGACTAAGTGTGGGGGAGTTTATGATATTAATATTTTCACAACTTTTTATATACTCCATTTACTAATTTTATATGAAATATGCATAATTTGTGTGAAATATTAATGTTTAAATATTAAATGTAATTTTTGATCATTATTTGAATTAATCCAATCGATGTCAGTTTAATATTTTGTTTATAACTCTCACCATAATTATCCAAATTGCATGGTTTTTATTTTTTAGGATTCCTCTTTCAATACACAACATTTCATTAGAATGGATCTTGGGCCAATTATTCCATTTGAAGGGCCATATGGTCCACACAAGAAGGCCCATAAAATATGTGAAGAAACTGGATCAGCCATGATAATGGAATTACTGGGCTCCATCCATAATACCAAATTTTATTATACTCCAGAGTTTGTTCGTGATTATACAAAGTAATCCTCGATAAAAATTTCAAGGCACAATCCCAAAAACAAGGGGCCCAACAGATTCATTTAAACTCAGCCCACCATTCTGGATGGGAATTAAAATAAGTGCAGTATTCATGACTTTTCTCCTGATCTAGATGTCCAATATAGCTAAGATTTTTCAGTGTGAAATCCAAGATATGGGTGGCCAATTTTTTTGAATAAAGTGTTTGGATTTTAAGGCATTTTCGTATTGATAAACCTATTCACATTCCGGCCTTCAAAAAATTATGGATTGAAATGGACAGATTATAATTGTTTACTAAAATATCCACAACTTTTTCTCACTAAGTCCAAATTCCTCTAAATTTTTAGAGTAGATTTAAGACATTATTATATACAACTTTTAAGAATGAGATATCTCTAGATTCAACTTTCTGGATGTCCAAATCATCGAGCCAATTAGAGGGGTAGTTTTGGAATGTAAACAGTCCACCACCTTGGGCTATAAATACATCCCCTCCTCTCCTTTAAAAAGAGTTGGAATTTAAAAATATAGGAGGATCAATTGGAATGAACAAGTATCTTACAAAGTCCTGGGAGGTCATTCCAAACTCAAGTTTTTACTTGATAGACCCATCCTCCTCTCTTTGATTTCATTTACTTTTGTGCTTTTCTTCATTTGTAATCTCATAAGTGTTGTTTTTGTAATACTATTTTAGTGAAAGTTTTTTATTCATATTATATTTTAATCATCCACCCTATATTCTAAAATATTAATTCTCTTAAAATATTTGAAATCAATTTGAAACCCCTTCCCTTATTTTGCTTCCTCATTCAATCGAAATTTTATTTTTAATTCTCATCACTATTTTTGTGTGTGTGTTCAGTGCACAACTCTTTTTTTATCCCATTCATTTTTTTCTCTTATTAAATCATCATCATAAACATAATAAAACAGATTTCTAATCATCTTAATGGATGAGTAAATCTTCCATTGGGGTGAGTTAAAATTTAGGGATGTTAAGTGATTGAGAGTATTTGCTCAATGAGTATTATTTAATTTAACATTGTGTATGTTGGACTTAACATGTCATGGATTAATGACATATTTTGTTTAACGTATGGATTCCATGGATTATTGGAACCATAAATACACTTCCATAATAAAGTAGTGATTTAGATTAGAATCCTAGTTAAGTTAAGGCTTGGATTAAAGTCTTACACTTAGGAATTCCATTCAACGTTAACTTGTGACATGGGTGTTAATTTAATTCAATATAAAGCAAGGCTCAATGAAATCACAAGCTTAACTACCTATTGATTAACTCGCCCCAATATTTATTAAATTGTAAAACCAATCAATCATTTCAATTAATCTTTGAAAACAAACCTCCACAATCAAAATACAATCAACTAAAAAAATCGACTATTAAAATGTATCATCGCTGAGGATTCGACCCGAGTGATTCTATACACATTATAAGAGCATCAGAACCTTGAATGGTCGATATAAGACAATCATCCATGATTTTACTAATCTACTGCTACATGATGACAACACCTCTAAAATTATTCCCTCTCACATTGAGCTATAAATTCATAGATAATCATTCGTGGATAGGATACTCTCATCTGGATGCCGAATAGAAATGGAAAGTTCAACATAAAAGATTTATACAGGATGAAATGTGGTGGACCAACTATAACTCCATTTTGGATATCAAACTTCAAGGTACAATTTATTCAACCCTTTCGGTTTATTCTTCTTTAGAGAATCTGAAACAACCGACTACCAACTCAGGACCAGCTCAAAAAAGATGGACAATAACCTTGCTTAGCCTTCCACATTTGCACGAGGGATAAGGAAGATGTCCATCACCTCTTTATGGGATGAAACTTTTCACAGGAGCCCTAGAACTATGCATGAAGGGTATTTGGAATTGATATATGCATGCATTTTCAACTTGGAAACATGCTATAGTCCATCTGTAATGTTGGGCAGAGCGACCAAATTAAAAATCTCTTGCTGGTGGTTATCGCTTCAGTAATCAACTTTATCTGGAATGCATGGAATGAAATAATCTTTGACAGCAAGACCCCCTATTTTCATGAATGTTATGTTTCCATGCATAAGGAAGCATATTCTATTTTGAATATACAAATAGTTTCCATGAATAATAGCTAAATAGACCTCAACACACTCAGGATGTTGGATGTCCATAGTAGGCCCAAACAACCCTTGATGATCAAGTTTGTCTGATGGATCCCACCCATCTGCCCATGGGTCAAATTCAATGTCGATGGTGCACCATATAGTGAACAGGGCCTTTAGGATGTGGTGGTATTTTCCAAACTCATCATGGGTTTTTTGAACAATGCTTCTTTCACTATATTTGAATTGGTATTTCCTATGAAGATGAACATAGGGACATGATTTATGCCATAAAACATGTTGTATGACATCAATGGAAGCAATTATGGATTGAGTCGGATTCTAGTTTGGTTGTTTAAGCCCTTAGGAATAGATCAAGGAATGTTCCCTAGAAGATCCAACCACAATGTATTGAATACCTTCAAGCTACAATCCACCTCATGCTAATTGTATCACAAGCATATAGGGTAGCAAACCAGGTAGATGATTCCTTTTAAAAGAGAGAAATCATGGTCCCAAGCATGATGTGGTCCTTTAGGGCCCTGGATTATTATACCGCAATGGTAGATGATGACATGCTGGGTGAGATTCAGTCCTCTATTTGTAAAACCCCTTGTATCGCTAAGTTGTCTATTTATTTTTTCATAAATATTAGGATTGCGCTCCCCCGAGTCTTGAGATTTCTTAGTATAAATATATTTATAAAATCATATTTACTATATTTATAAAATTATATATTTATAATTATAAATAAGTAAATATATATATTTTAAAAGTATTTATATAATTATAAATAATAATTAGATATTTAAATAATTGTAAAATTATAATACATATATTTAAATAATGAATATATTTAATTCATTTATTTAATATATATATATAAATAATTATATAAATATATATAATGATATAAATATATATAATGATATAAATACATTTATAATCATATAAATATATTTATAAATATATTTATTTATAATTATAATTATAAATCCATTATCAGTGCTAAAGTTTTAGTGTTAATAGAGATGTATTTTATCGGTGCTTCTTTAGCTCTGATAAATATGGATTTTATCAGTAATTTTTTATCATAGATAAAGATACCTTTTATCAGCTCCTATTATTTTAGCTCTGATAAAAGGTATTATTATCCTCACTTTTTTGGAAGCGCTAGTAAAACTCTCCCCAATATTATTTAAATAACCTTAATTGAATTGATTTCATTCATGTCTCCAATGATTTTAGGGAAGTATAATATTATTATCTCTCCCCCTCAACTTTATCTCAGATGAATCAAGGCTCGAATCTAAGGAATGTTATTTTTCTCTCCTCTCTCATTGCTTACTTTTTCAGGTTCCACGGTGTACGTTAGTGCATCATTTTCATAGATAGGTGCTCTTGTGGGTTCCAAGTTTAGGGTATCTATTCCTCATTTGAGTCTTATTGATTTCACAATCATAGATGATCAAAATCTCACCCTTCAAGTCCAACAAGCCCCCTGCAATTGGTTTGTATTTCTTAGGAATTTTAGGCCTGGAATCATATCTCCCTCTTATTTTTTCAGTCCCTATGCAGTGAGTCATGGAATCTTCTCAATGAGTTGGGTGATTCAAGAATAATCTTTCACTTTGTGTAAATCATTGGATTATTATTATACTTATTTCATTGGGTATATGGTATGAATTAACCTAAAAAAATAATTGGTATGATCAAATTAAAAGGGGGAAGTGCATATTATGAATTTATATATGTTTTCTATGTGACTATATGTGATAAATGGTTGTTGTTGTTATGTTACTGAGAATTTACTTACTTTTTTGAAATATTATTTTTCTACTTTGATCAATTTCTAATATTACCTTCTATAAAAGGTTAAATATTTAAAGTTGGTAACGAAATGATTGTAAAATTTTTGACTCTGGAATGTGTGTTTATGCTGGCCAAGAATGAATTGTATTCAAATCATGATTTAATGGTGATTATTTATGGTGTTATGTTGTCCCTTTTTCTACGATTCTTGGTTCTTCTTATCTATAGTACTCAACACCATCTCCTTGTTCATCAATATCTATCTGGTTCTCTCAACACTCACACATCTACAACAAATGTATCCAGACACAACTTCTTTATATTTTTTATTAGGAAACACTTGATGTTTTAGTACTAGTGGCTAATTTTTATTTTTATAGAGTAATCTCAAATTTCCATAAATTGAAATATGTTAAGAGATAATGTGAATGTCAAATAAGTCAATCACATGTGAACAAGTAATATCTTCATGATCTCCATATTCATGAGATCTTCCAAGTTAACTAAATCACAAGGGATTATCCCCAAGATCTCTAATATTTTTCTTTATTCTTGTCTTGGATGAATGGTTCTTAAAAATTTTATAAAAAAATATTATGCTTCTTTATTCTCAAAATATTCTCCTAATATACACAAATAATTCACTCTTTATGGATGTATAAAGTATACATCTTCAGAAGCTTGCAGCGTGGAGCTTCCTCATTGTGGCATGAGAGCTTCCCATGAAACTTTTATAGATTCGTCTTGAATCTATACACAATAGTAACAACTCAATCCATGTTTTTATTTTCATTTATGTAGAAAAAATGATTTTTTATATTTAAAACACTGAATATCATCTTTCTAATCATATATATTTAATTTTTATTTTGACCAATAATATTTAATTTAAAATATCCTTATTTGAAATTCAAAACATAAAGAATATTGATCTCATAATATTCCATCTCATTTCATCTTTATAAAATCATTCTTGTTTCAGGGATTAGAAAAGATTCATGTTATTTTGTAAATGAAATAATAGCTTTGGAATCATCATAATTAATTCCCTTCATCAATTTTTAAAATTGTAGACTCTCTTTAGATTTGGGATAATTATCCAATTTTTTTTATGTTCTAATGATTAAATAGCACAAGGATTGATACTTATTCACTAAGGATTCATGATTATGTAGTAAATAATTCATTATTACATAGGAATTTATGATTACAAAAATGAGGGATGATCCTTGCAGAGGTTGATGTGTACACATATGATGCTTACACAACCTTAATAATCCTTACGTAGAACAAAAATCATCCTTACATAGGTCTAGGTCATGTTTACACAGAGAAGGAAAGATATTTATGTAGAGTGAATCCATGATTAAGTAGATTAATTCATCCTTGCACATATCATAGTTTGTGTCGATGCCTCTTTGGATTCATTTTTACCTATTTTGAGACTTTTCCATTTTTCATACTTCTAGATCATAAATTCCATAATTTATTATATTAATTATAAAAAACATAAAATAATTTTTGAACCATCTCAATATCTTCAGTTCACATTAAATTATCTTTCTATAATGATTGGAATTATCAAAATAATTCCAAACCCACATATAAAATACTCAAGATAGAGTATTTCAACATCATTCCACCTCTACTCATTACATCATTAATTAACCTTCATATAGGAGATATTGATCTCCTATTTTAGTACCTATCTAAGTAACTCAATAAAGGTTTCCTTAAAACTCAATCTAGCTTTTACCAATCATTAAACCATTATAAAACTTTTCAAATACAACTTATACAAGCTATCTAGAATAGTTAAACAACCATATCATCTTCTAACTTCTTTTTACAACTGTAGATAGTTTTCCAACCTTAAACCCTTTTCTTTAGCATAAAAACTATCTCATAAGTCATCTGATATAAATGGATACTCTCCAATCATCCAACTCTTCTGCATTTATTTTCTAAAATAGGACAACTAATCTATTGCACGTCCAATGATTGTCAACTTCAACTTAATTTTTCTTTAGAAAACATTGAATTTCATTTACATTGATAACGAATTCACACAAAATATAACTTCAACCCATGGTCACTTCATTGATCAATTTAATTTATTATGTTTAAAATTATCAATACTTAAAGAAAAATAGTTCTTTTAAAAAATAACATATTTTTAATATTAAATAATTTTAACCACCTTCTATAAAATTTAATTATTCATCTTCAAACCAATTAATAATTTTTTTCCAACATATGTATTAGTGATGATTAAATTAATATATGTCTGCAAGTGATTAATTTGAGTAAGAAATCCATTTTATTAACATTGTTAATAAGATATTTTATAATTATACATGAAATAATTATTTTAAGGCTTTATTTGAATGTCTAAACTATTTTTTTGTCTCAGCATGAGTGTGTGTAAGATAATCCATCTAGGCCTTCTTGTGGTCACACTAATCAAGGAGATCCTTGTAGGGATCTGACTATTACTGCTTCTTTTTTCATATTTAGGCTACAAACTATGAAATGTTGTTTGGTGCTTCACTAACTCCCAGACTAAGAACATTTAGATTTAAGGAGACAACTATCATCCTCATCAGCTTCATCACCTTAACATTTATTATTGATTTTTTTTCTTGAGACTCATCCCCCGTATCTTCTACACATGAACCTATTTTTATTGAACTAACATAAAAAGTATTCATCCCATTCCAGGTACCAGTGATAATTTTGGATGAATTTAGAGGATAACTGTAACACCCCAATATTTTGAGAAATATTTTTTTCAAATTAATTTATATTTTTTATATTTTTCATTTCACATGACCCTATAAATAGTTCCTTTTCAAATATATATATATATATATATATATATATAAACACTAAGTCAAACATTCTTTTCACATGACACCGACTTGGCTTGCGCTACATGTAACAATGACTCGGTGTATGATACACACAAAATCGAATTAGCATACATTACATGGAAGATAGACCTTCCTCGATGGATTGCGTAACACACAGGACCAAGTGTTACCTAACTATAATATATTATTACAAATATTATTATAGTGGAATATAACCTAGTTGATAAGTTGATGAATATGAATATTATTAAATAAATTATGAAAATATGTGGTTTACACAAACATAAGATGACTTTATAGGTTACCAAATAATTATAAATGAATATGAAAATCGATTGAATATAAAGGAAAATATTATGATAGTCATAAAGCTATTTTAGTTATTTTAATCTAGTTAATTACAATTATTAAGTGATATTAAGGTAATAAATATTTTAAATATTCAATGAAATATTTTTGATATCCTTATAATAGATTCAATAGACATAAGATAAGAATAGACCCAATTTTATGCTTAAAACCCTATATTTTTATTAAGGCAATTTTTACCACCTTTTAATGGAGAACCATTTTTAAATATAATTTTTGGAACTTTTATAGATTTAATATGTCAAAATAAAATTTATATTTTTTATGGGAGACATAAAAATTAGTCTAGGATAACGTTTTGGTATTTTTAAGAAAGGTTTCATATTTTAATGAATAGTTAAAAGTACTGGATTTTAATTCAAAACTATTTTTTATATAATTTATTTATAAGGATAAATTATAATTTTAATTGATTTAATAGTTAATTTAGATAATATTTTTACCAATTAATCCAATTTAGGTCATTGGAACCAATTTTACATTGAAATTGGATATTAAAACTTATCAAACTTTTGAACGTTTCTACTTAAAAAACCCATAGTGTCGTCTCGTCAGCAAGATTAATTTTAAAATAATTTCTACCACTTATGTAGTTAGAATTTTTAAAAATGGAATCCATATTTGGGATTATCATAATTTATAATTTCTAATAAGATAAAATTTGTTTTTTACCAAAAAGATCAGTGAAAATGATTAAAATTAATTATATCGGTTAAGAGAAAAATTAGGTTAATAAAGTATTAACCTTAAATATAAGACCCAAAAATACCTAGAAACATGTCCAAAAATTATTTTATGTCCATATTTAGGCCATAAAACTTTCATTATTGAGTTTGGTTTGTTTGGTACTACTTATTTTAGGTAATAAAATGTGAACACCTAACTTGTTTCCAAAAATTCCATGTGAGTCATTTTCCTTCCCTATAAAAATCCACCACCTATACCCATTACTCACAACTCTCAAACATCTTATTTTCAGAAAATAAATGTAAAATAAACTTCCCAAAAATCCTCCATTAAACCTTTAAGCATCCCTTTTGGAAGAAATTCTCTCAAGGAATCCTTTTGGTCCAAACCAAAAAGAGTTACCCGATTTAGAGGTAATGTCTTCCCTCATGCTCCTTTCCTTTATTTTCATTCTTCACCCCTCCAATCTCATTATTACATTATTGTGTGATGAAACCAGTATACTAAATATAATAGGATTTTTTTATGCTAAGGGTTTGACCTATACTTACACACACCTCTATCTAATGGATATCAAACACAATGTTTCTGCGTTCGACGAACTACTGCCTCATGAAATAATGATTGTTTATTTCTACTTATCCACCAATCATGGTGGCCATTATGATATAATATTTGTTTATATATGTTATATATTTATTATTTTTTTAATATTATGTATTAATTTTTCCACACACATCCTTTTACCTTCCATTTGGTGTTAATACGATAATCTCGTTCGAGGAAGTGTGGACTACCACCCCCTCAAAGCGAAGTGATACGTTCACACACTACATGGAATGTATTAAGGACGATTTTAATGAACTTTTATGATATAATAACAATAATAGAATAATTATATATATATATACATAAATATACATACATATTTTATTTACATACTTTCTTTCAATACGACAATAAAAACGGAAACAACGTTCATGAGTACATGCAACTTGTCATCTCCATAAATAGTGTATTTCATTTCATACTTCATTATTATATAGATTATTATTATATAAATATAGTGGTTATAAATTATATTTATATCATGATTTAAATTCTTAAATCATGATATAAGTATAAGGTACAACAATATAATAGATTAAGACACATGCAAAAACAAAGCGAATATTACCCGAAGTGAAACATTAACATAAGATCATTAGAAAGAGGGTAATATAAGATAATAATCAAAACATATATGGTATTATATATAAAAATATTATTATTTAAAAGATTTATAATAAACTTATATTTATTATACAAGAAGCCTGTATGAGTATGGAGAGAGTCAAGACATAAGGTAAGAGGATTTCATCTCACTTTTAATTTCTGAGAGATACATGTTATGTTCACCACTCTTTCATTTTGTGTGGTGTATGTAATTTACATGATTTAATTATATGTACCTTATAAATAAAATTTTAGTTTTCACATGTCCATTTTTTTATCTTTCTTTCATAGGGTTTAAGTTTCAAAAGTTACCAAATCGGTGAAGCAGTTTTCTCTCAATTTACCTTCTTTGAGACTCATTTTTTGTTATGCACCTAAAATATTCTTTGAGGTGTATATAATTCTACTTTACATGTTATAACATGGATATACTAATTTTAATTATATTTTAAGCTTCATGAAATTTAATTTTCTTACATGGAGTGTATTATTCCAAGTTACCAAGTTATAAGAGTTTATTGAGACAATCTCATTGCTTTTTGAGATTGTTTATGTTTATGATTCCTTTGATGAAATCTTATGATACAACTCTCAAAAATATTCATGATTTCCATTATCCTATGTTTATTCAAGATATACTCATTTTTTTACCATTTTTCCAGTCTTTGGTACTTAAGATAATGTTTTTATGTAAAATATTATTGTCTCCTTCTCTTTGGTCGTAAATATATTGTATTCAAAAACCATTTTTTCAGAAATGTTTTAAAAAAAAGATTTCAAAAGATAATTTAAGATAATTTTCAAGGAAAAGGATTTTTAATTTTTTTATTGTTTTCAAAGATTCCTTTATATGTTTTAAATCAATTTTCAAAGAAAAATGTTTTCAAAAGGTTTTATGTTATAAAAAGATTTTTTCAAAGAAGAAAGGATATTTTCCTCAAGAAATGTTTTTTAAAATATATTTCAAAATTATTTCCCATATAATATAACATCCATTGGTGTTACTCATGAATTTATGAGAAAATTATTCAATGTTTCCATTCATATTGTTTCTTTGAATGAATTATTTTTTGATGGTATGATGTTTATAAAGCTCGTTTCTCTTTCACGGATTATATGCTTTTGAAACCTTTTTTTTCATGGGTTATGCTTCAATAAAATGATTATGAAACATATATATTTTTTATAGGTTATGATGTGATGAAATTTTATTTATTCTTATTTCATTTTGTGGGTTATTATTTGATTATTATATAACACATCTCTTTTCATGGGTCATGATATGATAATTTTTTTGTGGCACATGAATGTATGATTTCATTATGTAATGGGTGGGACCTATATCTCCCTCCAATGCATTGAGTAATGATAAAATTTTTATGAGTTCAATGTGTACATGGGAGGACATCCCAAGCCTGAAATAATAGGGAGCATGGGAGGACATCCCAAGCTCGAAACAAGAGGGAACAAGGGAGAACATCCCAATCCTGAAACAAGAGAGAATAAGGGAGAACATCCCAATAATGAAACAAGAGGGAACATAGGAGGACATCCCAATCCCAAAACAAGAGGTTACACAGGAGGGAATACCAATACTGAAACAAGAGGGTACATGGTAGGACATCCCAAGATTGAATTAGGTACACGGGTAATTAACCCAAGATTAACATGTTACAAAGGTCTTGGAAAGCCACCTTGACTTAGGTTTTTTATATTTGTTTTCCAAAATCTCATGTTTAATTCCTATGTTATTCTCTCATGGAATATGCTCATTATTTCTTGATGATTCATGTATTATAAATTTTCAATCATTATTATGATCTCTAGTATACAGGGTATGACCTTAAAATGTTATGCTCATGTTCCATACCCTTTTGTTCATGTTATTCTTAAACATTTTATTTATTTACCCTTACTGAGCATCTATGCTCACCACTTTCTTATGTTTCTTTTCTCCAGGTTATGAAAAAAGGTTTTAGGTAGAATTGATAAAGGTCTAAATCTTTATGGAAGATCTTGGATATCTTTCACAAGGATAGAATATTTTGTTTCCATGTTTCCAAAGGCACTAAACTATTATGGTCCTCAGGCATGTATATTTGAAATATACTAAATATTCCTCTAAAATGATGTAATATCCATGTATGTTAAGCCTAGGTCACTATAGTTGGTATTAGAGGAAATGTTTAGTCAACCTTTGTAAACTAGGATGAGATAACTTTAGTGATACCCCTAGATGTATTTCTAAGGATATTTCTAGGTATGTATCTAAATATAAGTATAAGGATGAGTCAACATTTAGGAAAATGTTCTGGAATTTTGGTGAAAGATAAAGTGGTTTCCTAGTAATACATCTCTATCTGGATACTACAAGTGGATGTGTCTCTGGCACAGATATACCTAGGGATAAAAACTTTGACAAGATGTTTTGGGCTTGACATAAGGTAATCTGGTATATGGAAACGGGCCTTACTGCACACCTGGTTTGACACCCATGAGGGACATGCTTTGTGAATTTACAAATTCTTCACAAACCATCAAGAAGGATTAAACTAGAATTTGAATATTAATAACCTAGGATAGACCTAAGGTGTCATAGATTAAGGAATGTGTCATACTTTAGTCATCCTATAAGTGACATTTCATGATTTTTTAGTTCCTTATTATGATAATTGTTTCTTACTCTATGCTTTTGGTTTTAGCCAATGGTTAGAACCCGATGAAACTACAGTAATGGTGATTATGATGGACAATTAAATGAATGTCATCATAAAGATCCTAATGCTATGGGGTCTAGAATACAAAATAACTTTTCCATACTCTAACAGCTTTCCCAACCTATGAATCATGATGCATTTCCAAATGAGAAAAGGAGGGAGCAACATTCTATTGAGTCCTTCATGAGGCATCATACACCTTCTTTCAACAAGTAATCAGATCCACTTGTTGTTGAACACTCTATCAGAACCATTGGAAATATACTATTCATTCTTGAGTGTTTGGATCATGATAAAGTCTTTATGGATGGTTATCAATTAGAAGAAGAATCAGACTAGTGGTGGACTCTAATTAAGAATAAGAGGAAGCAAGATGAAATTGAATCCATGGATTGGGATGAGTTCAAGAAACTATTATTCAATAAGTACATTCCTTGTGTTCTTCATACAAAGATGGAAAATGAGTTCCTTGAGTTAAATAAAAAGTATAATGAATCATTAGACAACAATGAGGATAATTTCACAAGACTTGTGATGTACACTTCTGGCATTATCATTCAACCTGAAAGTAAATTTGATATGTTCTTCAATGGATTAAATCCAATTCTCTAAAGGGAATTGTCCATAAGAGACTTTAATAGCCACAATGATATTGTTAATTGTGTAATAAAAGTTGAAATGGAGGTTGGAGTTACTTATCAATCTCATGGTTTTAACAACAAAAGGAAGATTGAGTTCAATGTAAAATCTAATTACCATGGAGAAAAGAAAATAAACCTTCCATTATGCACAATTTGTGGGAAGAAACATGGAGAGAATTATATTAAGGGGCTACTAAATGTTTTAAGGATGGAAGGGAAGGTCATCGAGCAGCTGAATGTTGAACTAATGGGAGAAAGTTAGATAATGATGAAAATAATAAAAAATCCCTATCGAATGTACCTCCCACACTTTAGTGATTAAATTGCATGGAGTTTTTCCATTATGCTAACAAGTTCCCCAATCCAAGGACTATGTGAATGATGAGCCACCAAAACCTATGAAGAAAAATGACAAAGGGAAATCTTGTGCGATCATAATGGATGAAGTTAACAAAGATAATTAAGAAGTATTTATTCGTCCCTCATTAGTTGGGAATGTTATGTTTGATTTTGTATGAATAATCCCTATAAAAGTCTTATTGTTCATCCTTTGATGATATTTCATGTGATTATCTTTCCTAACATGAATTATGGAATAATAAAATAACATTTAGTGTCTTATCGGTACCATGATGAACCCAAGTATCTAATAAAAATATTTTTTGAGCATATTTAAGGAAGAAAGGGTGAATTATATTTTGGAAGGGTTATAAGGTTAACCATTTATGTAATGTTTAAGTCAAACTTTGAATAGAGTTTGTGAGATTAAAGTATTATCTCACCATATGATATTTATGGATATCAGATATCCTATTAAAACTATATTTTTTGTGATAACTGATGATAAATGGTATGACATATCACAAATCTCATGATCTGTTAGTACTTCAGGAATGAAAAAGTCACCTTCCTTTTTAGAGGAAGAGGTGAAGTGGATCAATGAAAAAAAAGGATGATGTTGTTCTGAAATCCTGAAATTATTTCTTTTCATGAAAATTATTTAACTTTAGGAAATTGTATCTTCAAGAAAAAAATGTTATTCTTGTACCTTCATTTCCTATAAATCAGATGGCCCCTTAGGTCCTCATAGATTTATGGATTTGTGATTATTAATTTTCTCACAACCTTGTTCTCTATCAATCTTCATCAGAACTTGATGGTGATATTTTTATTCCATGTACAAGTTTTAACTTCCCAACTATGTTCTCATATGTGTGAATCTCTTTATGAGTTAGTTTGGGTAACCGTTATGGTTCTAACTTTTCCTTTTTAAAGGAAGTTTTTGTATTAATTTTTACGATGTGCATTTCTATGAACGAAACTTTCAAGTATTAAACCTTTCATAACCTAGATAAATTTTAAGGGAGAAATTCATTTTAAGGGGGGGGGGGGTAGAATGTAACACCCTGAGATTTTGTGAAATATTTTTTTTCGAATTAATTTATATTTTTGATATTTTTCATTTCATGTGACCCTGGAAATAGTTCTTTTATATATATATATATATATATATATATATTAAAACACTAAGTCAAAAATTCCTTTCACATGACACCCACTTGGCTTGTGCTACATGCAACACTGACTCGGTGTACATTACACGCAACATCGACTGAGCATATATTACATGCATGATAGACCTTCCTCGATGGCTTGTGTAACACACAAGACCAAGTGTTACCTAACTATAATATATTATTACAAATATTATTATAATATAATATAAACTAGCCCCTATATTAATGAATATGAATAGTATTAACTAAATTATGAAAATATTTGGTTTACACAAATAGAATATTTTTTCATAGGTTACCAAATAATTAGAAATGAATATGAATATGAAAACCGATTAAATATAAAGACAAATAGTATTATAGTCACAAATCTATTTTAACCTAGTTAATTACAATTTTTAAGTGATATTAAGGTAATAAATATGTTATATATTCAATAAAATATTTTTGATATTTTTCTAATAGATTTGATAGACATAAGATAAGAACAAACCCAATTTTATGCTTAAAACCCTATATTTTTATTAAGGAAATTTTTACTGTCTTTTAATGGTGAACCATTTTTAAATCCAATTTTATGGAACTTTTATAGATTTAATATATAAAAATAAACTTCATTTTTTGAAACAAGATATAAAAATTAGGTTTGGATAATTTTTTTTTGTATTTTTATGAAAGGTTTCATCTTTTAATGAATAGTTAAAAATACTAGATTTGAATTCAAAAATGATTTTTCATATAATTTATTTATAAGGTTAAATTATATTTTTAATTGATTTAATAGTTGAGTTAGATAATATTTTTTATGATTAAACTAATGTAGGTATTTGGAACCAATTTCACTTTGAAATTGGATATAAAAACTTATCAAGCTTTTGGATCTTTTTACTTTAAAAACCTGCAGTGTTATCCCACTAGCGGGATTAATTTTAAATTAATTTCTTCTACTTATGTAATTAGAATTTTGAAAAATGGATTCCATATTTGGTATCACCATAATTTATAATGGATTGTGTTGGTTTCTTCGGAGAAGGCATATATATTGGGGGTTTTCTTTTGGCGCGGTGGTGTCTTTGTAGTGGTTCGATGAAGCCCTTTCCATTGGTCATCATATGCCTCTGTTTTGGTGTTTTGGATTGGTTCTATCACATGTCTTCAATGGTTTATCCCCTTGTACATGATTATTTTATTGTGGTTATTCTTGTTTTGGTTCTCAATTATCCTCAAATTGATTTTTGTTAGGTTCTCACTCAACCATAAAGTGATTTATTTGAAAATACAAAAAAAATGTTTGGTGGAAAAAAAATATAAGACCCGAATAACCTAGATATATGTCCAACATCCATTAGATGTCCATATTTCTTCCATAAAACTTATATTATTGATTTTGTTTTTTTATTACTTGTTTTAGGTAAGAACATGGGCACACCTAACTTATTTCCAAAAAATCCATGTGAGTCCTTTTCCTTCCCTATAAAAGGCCACTATAACAACCCTGTTCTTTTTATTACATTCATACATGATTTAATTACATAAAATTACACTTAATACTACACAAATTATTGATAAGTCTAGGGTATTTTGGATTTATTTACATTACATATCAACTTGAAACATGAAATACAACATCTTTATTGAAAAATTTCTTTACACGACCACAACATTACTTCATACTTAACATTATATGGGATAACCTGAGGACATACATAAGAAAGGGGTGAGATATAAATCCCAGTAATGGAATAAACATGGAATAAAATGAGGAAGAGAACACATGTTATACAATAAGCATATCAATGGATCATAAAATAAACATGAACATAAAGGCATGATATAACATGATAATCATAATATGGAAATGTAGAAACAACTTAAAACATTGCATTATAGGTCAAGGTTAAACTGCCAATAAATCATAGTAGAAAAATTCACATAAAGGAATCAAGTAAAACCCTATACCAACATTTCATATCATGATACTAAACATTACCCAGTGCATTGGAGCGCTATATAATTCCAGGCGCACCCGTCACTTTCATTTCATTCTCATGCTTAAGTGTGCCACATAGATAATAAAGCATGGATTCATTCATCATCATAATTGATTCCACTATCAAGGGGTGTGGAATACATATATGTAAGTCCACAATAAAAATGTATATGTTTATAAAATTGAACACCCTTTATAGGGAATGGGTATGGTATTCACTACCCGATTGTTTTGGAATGGAGACTCACGGTGTAATTTTGGCAGCCTAACGACGTGACATAAAAATTCATAAAAAAGGCTGATGAGGGAGAAATAGGTCTCCCATCATATATAAATGAAATTAGAAGTAAGTTTTTCATATAAATACATGTCCCAATATAAGGAATTTGTAAATATAATGTATAACATAATAAAGAAACTTGAAGAAAGAGGAGAAATGAAATAACTCTTATGAAATATCATCATGGTAACGAGTGTACATGGGAGGGATTAATGTGATAGAATGGGTCTATCATCATTCAAAAATAATAAGTGAAGTATGGGGGAGGTGAAGAAATATACCCCATAATTTTTAAATGAAAATAAAAGGGTGTAATAATATAAGGAAACTTGGATAAAAATGAGAATAGAAGGAACCCTTACTTGAGTATGTGACTTCAAAAGCTTGAAGAGGGGATTCTTGAGAGATTTGGGTGCCTTGGGAGGATTATAGAGAGGGGAGGACAGTGTAAGTATGTTATCCAAGTATTTTTAGTGAATATAAGTGGGATATTGGGTGGGTTTATGTAATAAATGAGAGGGGAATTCTTTAATATTTCACAAACATTGGTTTTGGAATCTATATAATTAAATATTCAAAACCAAAAACCTTACCATGGGTTTTGCCCATGGTTTTTGCCCATTTTTTTTCCAAATAGGAGTGGAAAAAATTATTTTATAACTCTAAGGACCGAAGATATTAAAATATTATCCTTTCTTATGTGGAGGTGAGTCACATTATTAATGAAATGAATTTAAAATCATAAAATATATTATACATTTTGGAGGATTCAATAAGGCTTTATAAAATAAGTAAAACAAATCTAAAATCACATTATTTTAATGGTAAAATGTATATTTTTCAGAATATCCCTTTTATAGTGTTTATTACATCACTATTGGGACATTATGATGTCATAAAACACACTATATATTTATATGGTATTTAATTTTTACCCAAAAATTCAAATGTCTTAGAAAATTATGAAAAATTCACCGTTGGATAAGATTTATGTGATGATTACAAAAATAATATTTATTTTAACTAAGTAATCTTTTAGATATATCAGTTTTTTCTTTTAAAATAAAAACTGACATTTATTGAAAATTGACGGGTTTTGAAAAAAACAGTTTTTAAACCTTAATAAAAATTACATTTGGCCTCATAAAAATTATATGATCATTTATATTTAATAAAAATAATTTAATAATAACATTTTATTAAAATATTATTTATTAATCCATAAAAATATATTTCTTAATTCAATTTGAATATTAAGAAAAAATAATATTTGTGCTTTAAAAACAATAATAAAATAAAAGTATATTCATTATTCTATACAAAAATAATGTACATAATCATAATTCTAGGGTCTTGATACATATCCATTTATTACACCACCATACACCCTTAGAGTAAGGTGTGCAATGATGGGGCTTTTATGGGGCCGTTCGGTGAACATGGTTTGGGCCAGGATCTCGATGAGATTGACTTCTCCCATAAATGGTTTCACTCATGCTTAAGTTGTTAGATCTCATCTTGGGATTTGTCTAGGATAAATTCCCAGAAATGTTATCTCCCTTAGAATATCTGATAAATGGGATTCACAGGGAATGATCATACCGGTTAAGGCCATCACCTCTTTTGTCTGGGTCGAAAGGATTTGTTAAAACCCTATATCTATACTGGTCATGTGATCACTATTAGAAAACTATATTATCAAAGTTATTGATAATTAATGGTCATTTAAATCCAACTGGATATCATAAAACAAACAGAGTAAATGTGTTTTGTTTATCCAATTCACAAAATAACGGATTTAATTAAATAAAAAAATAAACTTCACATATAATAGTTTTGGTCATTACAATCTTCCCCCATTAAGAAATTTCACCCTTGAAATTTTAATTTCACATATTAAAAAAGATGAGGGAAACTTTGTTTCATTGCCTCATCCAGTTCCCACGTTGCTTCTTCAAACTTGTGGTTTCTCTATAACACCTTGACTAGGTGCATTGTCTTATTTGGTAGAACGTTTTCTCTATGATATAAGATCTTCACTGAATTATCCTCACAAGAGAGGTCATTATCCAGTGGTAACACCTCTAGATTGAGTATATGATAGGGGTTTCATATGTACTTTCTCAAGAGGGATACATGGAATACATCATGTACTTGAGATAGGTTAGGTGAGAGTTCTAGTCAGTAGGCCACCGCTCTAATGCGATCAATGATCTCAAAAGGGCCAATATACCTTGGACTAAGCTTTTACTTCTTCATAAATCTCATTACTCTCTTCGATAGAGATATGTGGAGGAATACCATGTCTCCAACATCAAACTCTAGGTCTTGTTGATGATTGTCAGCATAGATTTTCTGTCAACTCTGAGTAGCCTTGATGTGCTGCTGAATGGTCTCAAACTTCTCCACCATTTCCTAGAACATTTCAGGACCTATTAGTTTTCATTCCCCAACTTCATCCTAGCATGCAGGTGTTCTTCAACTCTTCCCATAAAGGGATTCATAGGGAGACATTTGGATGTATGAGTTGAAACCATTGTTGTAAGAGAACTCATCCAGAAGAAGATATTTATCCCATCCTCCTTTTAAGTCCGTTGAGAATTCTCTCAACATTTCCTTAAGTGTTTGGATAGTCCGCTCAAATTGTCTATCAGTTTGAGGGTGATAGGACATGCTGAAGTTTAACTCAGTATTTAGAGCATATTGGAGACTCTTCCAAAACTTAGAGGTGAATCTTGGATCTTGATCAGACACAATCTATAGTGGTACACCATGAAGCCTCACTAATTCTCTAATGTATATTCGTGCAAGTTGAGCCAATGATAAATCCTCTCAAAACATAATAAAGTGTTCAGTCTTTGTAAGATGATCCACCACAACCTAGATAGCATTTTTTCCTTTATATTTCTTAAGAAGCCTGATGAAAAATTTCATGAAGATGTTTTTCCATTTCCATGTAGGTATGGGTAATAGTTGCATTATACCCTTGGATATTTTCCTTTCCACCTTCACTTACTGACATATGATACATCTTGATGTATATTTTTCAATCTCCTTCTTTATATTGTCCCACCAATAGTATTCCTGGAGATCTCGATACATCTTTATGCTTCCAAGGTAGATATATAAGGTTGAGATATATGCATAATCCAAAAAATCCTTATTTAATTCAGGATTTGATGATAGACATATTCTTGACCCAAATCTCACAACACCTTCTTAATTAACATTGAAGTCCAAGGATTTCCCTTTTCTAATAGTTTTCACTTTCTTCTTAATTACCTCATCAACTTTTTGAGCATCCTTTAACCTTCCTAGAAGAGATGATTGAGCAATAATTTTTGAAAGGATTGATTATGTTCCTTCCTTTATGATTCCCATGTTCATCCTCTTCAATTTTAAGAAGATCGGATCCCTATTAACTCTCGTCAATGAAAGAGTTGTTGGATCCTTTCTACTTAGAGCGTCTCCCACTTTATTCGCTTTCCCTGGATGGTAGTGAATTGAGTAGTCATAGTATTTTATCATCTCTAACCATATTTTTTGGTTCATATTGAACTCTTTTGATGTGAATATATACTTAAGGATTTTGTGATCCGTATATATTTCATAATTCTCCCCAAAGAGATAATTTCACCAAATTTTCAAAGAAAAGATCACTACAGCCAACTCCAGGTCATGTGTTGGATAGTTCTACTCATGAAATTTCAACTTCCTTGAATAATAGAAAATGAATTTGTCATTTTTAATCAACACACAACCCAATACCTTCTTCGAAGCATCATTAAATATGACAAAAAGCTCTCCAATTGTGGGTAGTGTGAGCACATGTGTAGTGATAAACCTCCTTTTTCAACTCCTTTAATCTATCTTTGCATTCATCATTTTGATCAAAATTGACTCCCTTACAAGTTATCTTGGTTAGAGGGTTTTAAAATCATGAGAAATTTCTCATAAATTGACAATAATACCCAGATAATCCAAGGAAACTATGGATATCTATCACAAATGTTGGCATCGACCATCCTTCAATTGCCTTAATCTTTGAAGTGTCCACATATATCCCATTGCTTGTGATTATATTCCCCAAGAAAGAGACTTACTTCAACCAGAACTCACATTTAATGTACTTGGCATAAATCTTTTCCTTTTTCAAGGTCTTTAGCACAATACTTAAACGCTCATCATGCTCCTTCTTTATTTTGGATTATATGAGAATATCATCAATAAATACTACCACAAATTTGTTAAGGTAATCTCTAAAGACTCTATTCATCATGTTCATGAAGATTTATGGATCATTAGTGAGTCAAAATAGAATTAATATGAACTCATAATGCCCTTACCTTGTATGAAATGATGTCTTGGGGATATCCTCCTTCTTCACACTTACTTGGTAATATCACTATCACAGATCCACCTTGGAGAAATATTATGCTCCACATAGCTGATAAAAAAATTCATCAATTCATGGAAAATGATACTTGTTCTTTATCATGATTTTGTTAAGATCATGATAATCAATGCAAAGGATCATTGAACTAACCATATTATTGACGAAGAGGATTGGTGCACCCCATGGTGAAGCACTTGTCCATATAAACCTTTTATCAAGATTCTCATGTAGTTGTTTATTTAGATCCTTAAGTTAAACAACAAACATTCTATATGGAGTCTTGGATATTGAAAATGCCTTAGGTATAACATCAATAGAGAATTCAACATCTCTGCTAGGATGAAGACCAGACAATTCCTCAGAAAACACATCAGTTAATTACCTCATAATAGGCATGTCTTCGAGGATGGTTCCTTCCTTAAACTCTATCATCTGAGTAAGATACACATGCTCATATGATAGCAATATCTTTTCTTGGGATTATGGAGATAAATAATATTCATCCTCCTCCTTGAAATTGTATATAATCAAGGGTTGATTTTCCATATAGAGAGTGATTTCTCCCTCACAAAAATTTATGTTGGATCTATATAGGGAAAGCCAATCCATGCTAAGAATTGAATCAAATTCCACCAAGGGAAGTATGATATTGTTCTCTGGGAATTTAAATCCACAAATTGTGTTAAGGGAGGAGTTATATACATGGGATTATATAATTTCCCATTTTCCATTTTCATAGACATCTCTACTTCCATGATTTGTGGTGGTGTTTGTATTGTTTTACTAAAATTTTGAGATATAAAAGAATGCGTAGAACCAGAATAAAAAAGTATGTTCATTATTCTTGAATGAATAACTAGCATACATGTCACCACTTACTTTTCAGGATTCACTTCGATAATTATGAGAGAAAAATCCCACCCTTTATATCTTGGAGGTTATTAGTTTCTTCTAAAACCCTTATCTTAGTGCATTGGTTTGAGAAATAACCTGGTTCCTTATATTTTTAGTAATAAACAATGAACTAAGGGTTTATCAGATAATTCCTTTCCTCCATTATATTAGTAGGTTTTTCTTGCCAAAAATTGATGTCTAGGTTCCCTTCGTTCCTTCATATAAATCATTTCTTCTCCCCCTTTAGCAAATTTATAGGGTTATTCTTTCAACACCTTTGGATAGTGGGGTGTTGAAATTTCTTGTCACTATTATATATCTCTATAAGACCACTAGAATTTGAATTCACTTTCTTATTCTTATCCCTATGATTCCCCTGAGATTTTCTGATCTCCATTTTTACTTTGAGGTCACATCATACAATTTTCTCATAGTTATCAAAGTCACAGATCATCAGGGCTTTTCGCAGGCTAGGTTTTAACCTACCAAAGAAGTGATCAACCTTATATTTGGGGGTAACAAAAAATATGGAGGCATATCGTGAAATCCTTGTGTGGTTTTCCTCATACGCTCTAATGGATTCTTCATCTTTTTTCTTGAGGGAAAGGAAGTCCCTTTCCATCTCAGGTCAGAGGGTGTGAGGAAAATATTTATTGAATTTTTTTCCATAAATCCTTCTATCCCATCACCTCGATCTCTTCCTCAGGATTTTGTATTTTTTATCAATGTCCACTTTTGATCAACTTCACCCTCCATATGATAAGTATCCATAAGAACATTCTATTGTTCATATCATTGAAGTATGGAGAAGATATTCTCAATGGAGTTGATCCATTGTTCAGTGATTAAGGGATCAAATGATCCATTGAAAGTAGGATGCCTTTGTCTCATGAAGCTCTCGATTCTAACTTGTTCTTTATTAGGGGTGGGGGGGGGGGTGGACTTTCCTCTTGATATAGGTTTCTATTCAAAACATGAGTTAAATAAGAGAGTATCGTGACAAAGTTTGTGATTCCTACTCTGATCAAATTGGGTATCTCATTAGGGAAGTCATTACATTGATATTAATATTGGTTCTTAGCCTGATTCATCCTATTACCGACCATTGGATAGAATAAAAGGAAAATTAGGGGTAAATATTTTAAACTTTTAAACACATAAAGGGTAATACAATGATATTAAAGGGATAACTTATTTATTACATTTGTTTACTTAACTTATGAATTTTTAGGCTTCAACTTAAGTTATCCATGATCTATTTTCTAACGTATATTATTATGGGATTTTTTTTGTTTCCTTAATAATGATTCATACTAAGCTTATGAATTTATCAAATCACATCCCCTGAGAGTTTCAAACCAGGAGTTCAGCAAGGTCCGTTATCATGCACCAGTTCCCATTCGAGTCTAACTCAAAATGGTGTTTTCAGGTTTTACCCTAAGATAAATCTGTGATATAGCCACATCCACTTGTTCTTATCCATACAGGGATGTATTTTACTTATAAAACACTTAATATATACTCACCAAGATTTAGTGATGTTTTTATTATACTTATTCTGATCCCTAAGTCTTTCACTAGAGTTTTATAATCCTAATACCAAAAATAACTAAACATTCCTTTGATCCAAACTATAACAACCCTTTTCTTTTTATTATATTCATACATGATTTAATTACATTAAATTACACTTAATATGACCCAAAATATAAATAAGTCTAGTTTATTTGAGAATTAGGTACATTACATATCAACTTGAAACATGAAATACAACATCTTTATTAAAAACTTTCTTTACGTGACCACAACATTCCTTCATACTTAACATTGCATGGGATAACCTGAGGACATACATAAGAAAGAGGTGCGATATAAAGCCCTATCAGGGAATAAACATGGAATAAAATGAGGAAGACAACACATGTTATACAATAGGTATATAAATGGATCATAAAATAAACTTGAACATAAAGGTATGATATAACATGATAATCATAACATGAAAACGTGGCAACAACTTAAAACATTGAATCATTGGTCAAGGTTAAACTTAAAAGACATCATAGTGGAAAAAGTAACATATAGGAATAAGGTAAACACATATACCAACATTTCATATCATGATACTAAACATTACCCAATGCATTGGAGTGCTATATAATTCCGGGCGCACCTGTCACTTTTATTTCATCCTCATGCTTAAGTGTGCCACATAGATCATAAAACATAGATTCATTAATAATCATAATTTATTACATGATAAATGGGTATATAATATATAAATTTAAGTCCTCTATAAAATGGTATATGTGTATAAAAGTGAACACCCTTTATAGGGAATGGGTACGGTATTCACTAAACGATTGTTTTGGAATGGAGATTCACGGTGCAATTTTGGAAGGCTAATGACATGACATAAAAATTAATAAAAAGGGTTGATGAGGGATAAATAGGAGTCTCATAATATATACATGAAATTTAAATTAATATGTTCATAGAAATACATGTCTCAACATAAGGAATTTGGAAATAGAAGGCATAACATAATAAAGAAACTTGAAGAAAGAGGAGAAATGGAATAACTCTTATGAAATTTCGGCATTGTAACGAGTGTATGTGGGAGGGATTAATGAGAGAGAAATGGAAATATAATCATTCAAACATAATAAGGGCAGTATTAGGGAGGTGTTAAAACATACCCCATCATTTTTAAATGAAAATAAAAGGGTGTAATAATATAAGGAAACTTGGATAAAAATGAGAATAGAAGGAACCCTTACTTGTGTGTGTGACTTCACAATCTTGAAGAGGGGTTTATTAAGGGCTTGTGGAACCTTGGGGGATTATAGAGAGGTGAGTACAGATTTAGGATGTTCTCAAAGTATTTTGAGGGAAGAGAAGTGGGAGCTTGGGTGAGTTTATATAGGAAATGAGAGGGGAATTCTTTAGTATTTCACAAACTTAGGTTTTGGAATCTATATAATTAAATATTAAAAATCACAAACCTTACCTTGGTTTTTGAGAATTTTTATTGCTAAATATAAGTGGAAAAAATTATTTTATAAGGATAAGGGCTGAAGATATTAAAATATTATCCTTACTTATGTGGAGGTGAGTTATATTATTAAATAAATGAATTTAAAACCATAAAATATATTATACATTTTGGAGGATTCACTAAGGCTTTATAAAATAATTCAAAAAAATATAAAATGGCATTATTTTAAAATGTAAAACATATATTTTTCCTAATATCACTTTTATAGTGTTTATTACATCACTATTGGGCTATTATGATGTCATAAAACACACTATATATTTATATGGTATTTAATTTTTACCCAAAAATCCGACTCTCATAAAATTATGAAAAAAACACCATTGGATAATTTTTACATCCTTATTCTAAAAATAATATTCATTTTATCAAAATAATTTTCTAAATATGTCAATTTTCACTTTCAAAATAAAAACTGACATTTATTGAAAATTAACGTGTTTTGAGAAAAACAGTTTTTAAACCTTAATAAAAATTACATTTGGACACATAAAAATTATATGATCATTTATATTTAATAAAATTAATTTAATAATAATATTTTATTAAAATATTATTTATCAATTCAACAAAATATATTTCTTAATTCAATTTGAATATTAACAAAAAATACTATTTGTGCTTTAAAAACAATAATAAAATAAAAGTACATTCATTATTCTATACAAAAATAATGTACATAATAATAATGATATGGTACTGATAAAAATCCATTTATTACACCAGTATACTCCCTAAGAGTAAGGTGTGTTATGGTTGGGATTTTATGGGGCCATTTTGTGAACATGGTTTGGGTTGTGATCTCAATGAGGTTGAACTTCTCCCATAAATGGTTTCACTCATGCTTAAGTTGTTGATATCGACTTTCTATTGTTATATAGAAAATACCATAAATTCTATCTCCCTCAAAATCTCTGATAAATAGGCTTTATAGGGAATGATCTTACTCGTTGAGGCCATCTGCTCCTTTGTCTGTGTCGAAAGGATTTGTTAAAACCCTATATTTATACTAGTCATGTGATCATTGTTCAACGACTATATTATTAATGGTAATGATACTTAAATGTTATTTAAATCCAATTGGATATAATAAAACAAATTGATTTAATGTGTTTTATATATCCATTTCACAAAATAACACATTTAATTAAATTAAAAGGGAAATTTCACTTATAATAGTTTGTGTCGTTACAACCACCACCACTACCCATTTCTCAAACCTCCCAAAACTCTTTAGTTAGGCCAGGACCTTCCAAATCCACTTCCTAAAAATCATCCCTTTGACCTTGAATCCTCTATTTGGGCAGAATTCCTCTCAAGGATGCCTTTTGGCCCAAACCAAAAGGAGTTACCTGATTTAGAGTTAATGTCTTCCCTCAAGATTCTTTCATTTATTTTTATTTCTTCACCACCTCCACTCTCATTATTCCATTATTGTGTGAAAACACCAGTATAATACATATATTAGGATGTTTTATCTAAGGGTTTTACTTATACTTACACACACCTCCATCTAATGGATATCAAACATACTGTTTCTGTGTACGGTGAACTATTGCTTCACGAAACGATGCTTGTTCATTTCTACTTTACCACCAATACGGTGGAAATTATGATGGAAACTATATTTATACATGAAATATATTTATTATGTATTTAAGATTCTATATTCCTTTTTTTCAACACACATTATTTTACCTTCCATTTGGTGTTAATACAATAATCTCTTTTGGGGAAGTGTGGACTACCGCGCCCCCAAAGCGATGTGATTCGTTCACACACCACATGGAATATATTAAGGATGAGTTTAATGTACTTATATGATATATATGATATAATAATGATACTATAATAATGATATATATATATAAATATATATATATAAATATATATACATATGTCATTTATGCACCTAAACTCTTCTTCGAGGTGTATATACTTCTGTTTTATATGTTATATCACAAATATCATTATTTTCATGATATTTTAAGCTTCATGTAATTTCCTTTTCTTACATGGAGTGTATGATCCCAAGTTACCAAGTTATAAGAGTTTATTGATACAATCTCATCACCTTTTGACATTGTTTATGTTTATGCTTCCTTTGATCAAATCTTATGATCCAAATCTCACGAATATTCATGAATTTCCTTATCCTTTATTTATTCAAGACATACTCATTTATTTATACCATTTTCCACTCTTTGGTACTTAAGATAATGTTTTTATTTAAAATCTAACCATCTCCCTCTCTTTGGTCGGAAATCTATTGTATTCAAAAAGCATATTTTCAGAAATGTTTTCAAAAAATAATTTCAAAAGATCCTTGAAGATCATTTTCAAGGAGAATTGATTTTAATTTTTTTATTATTTTAAAAGATTATTTTATAAGTTTTCAAAGCTATTTTTAAATAAAAAGGTTTTTAAAAGGTTTTATGTTATAAAAATAATTTTTCAAAGAAGAAAGGATATTTTCCTCAATATTTTTTTAAAAGATCTTTCAAAATTATTTTCCATATATGATAACATCCATTGGTGTGACTCATGCCTTTATAGTGAAATTATTCAATGTTCCATTCATATTATTTTTCTGAATGAATTATGTTTTGATGGCATGATGTTTATGAAGCCCATTTCTCTTTCACGGGTTATATGCTTTTGAAACATTCTTCTTTTCATGGGTTATGATTTGATGAAATGATTATGAAAACTTTCACTTTTTCATAGGTTATTATGTGATGAAATATTATTGATTCCCATTTAATTTTATGGGATATAATTTTATGATTATAGAACCTATCTATTTTCATGGGTCATGATATGATAAATGTTTTGTGGTACATGCATGTATGATTTCCTTATGTGATGGGTGGGACCTATATCTCTATCTAATGCTTTGGGTAATGATAAATGTTTATTAAGATTAAAGGGTGCGTAGGAGGACATCCCAATCCCGAAATAAGAGGTAAAAGGGGAGGACATCCCAATCCCGAAACAAGAGGGAACAGGGGAGAACATCCCAATTTCGAAACAAGAGGGAATAGGAGAGAACATCCCAATACTAAAACAAGAGGGAACAAGGGAAGAAATACCAATCTTGATACAAGAGGGTATATGAGAGGACATCCCAATCCCCAAAATATAGGGTACATAGGAGGGCATCTCAAGCCCTAAGAATGTACACGGATGATTAACCCAAGCCTAACATGTTACAAAGGTCTTGGTAATCCACCTTGACTTAGGGTTTTTATATGTATTTTCCACAATCCCATGTTTTATTCATATGTTATGCTCTCAAGTATTATGTTCATTATTTCCTTATGATTAATGTATTATAAATTACCAATATTTATTATGATCTCTAATATGAGGGGTATAACCTTAAAATGTTATGCCCCTTTTTTTCATGTTATGCTTATACATTTTATTTATTTACCCTTACCAAGAATAGATGTTCACCCATTTATTATGTTTTATTTCTCCAGGTTACGAAGAAAGGTTCTAGGTAGAAGTGCTAAAGGTGTATATTTTTATGTAAGATGTTGAATATCTTTCACCAGGATATAATATTTTGTTTCCAAGTTTGCAAAGACACTAAACTATTATGGTCCCCAGGCATGTACTTTTGCAATGTACTAATTATTCATGTAAAAGGATGTAATATCCATGTATGTTTATCTTAGGTCTCTATAATAACACCAAGAACTAGTGGATTAATTATTTTCTTAAATTAAATTCACTATTTCCTTCAAATCATACTAAAATTATTTGAAATAATAATATTTTGGGTTCCCCTTATTAGAATTATCTATAAATTTAAGCTTTGATTATGAATATTTTATGTCTATTTATTTATTTTTTATACAAAATTAATATTTTTTTATACTAATAGGATGGATATCAAATGAAAATGGATCAAATCTAATCGTATGAAAAAAGAGTATGAATACGTAGTTAAAGAGTTCATCAATTTTTCAATAGAGTATGTATATGACCCTCCTCAAATCCTTTGTCCATTTTTAAATTATTTTTATTCAAGAAAAATTAGTTTAGAATAATTTTAATAAAATTTTATTTGTCACATAATAGATTAAAGTTATAAATGTTGGACTGAACATGGGAAAAAACTGAATGTGCACACCGATCGGGACGATACTAAAATTTATGGATCATTTGAAATGAATACCCATGTAAATGATGATGTATATCATATGAAAGAAATGAAAATGGAATTTTCATATGAACTTCATGATTGTAAAAAGTTTTTTGAGAAGTTAATAATTTTTTTCTATGAGACCATTGTATAATGGTTGTACTAAATACACAACATTATCAGATGTATTGAAGTTATATAATTTAAATGCTGGTAGTGGACGGAGTGAAACCAAATTTACAGAACAACTTGGACTCTTGAATGACATGATACTATAATAAAATGAACTTTCTTATAAAAAATATGTTGCTAAAATAATGCTACATTAAATGGGCATAATCTCTAAAAAATACATGCTTGTCCAAATAATTTCATATTGTTTCGCAAGGACCACGAATCACTCATAAAATGACCTAAGTGTGGCACATGTCGATACAAGAAATGTGAATTAAGTCCTTTGAAAATTATGTGGTACTTTCCTATCATTCCATGGTTTATAATATTATATATATGTCAAAAAACCAAAAGGAAATTGACATAGAATGTAGATATAATAATTAAAGATAAGAAATTATATCATCTACTAGGCTCTCCTCAGTATAAGAAAATTGATTATGGGTATCCTAAATTTGGAAATCATCGAATAAACTTCTATCTCGTGTTATCTACAGATAGAATAAATCATTTTGATCTACAATGTAGTACTCATAATACATGAACATTCATGTCAGTAAATTATAACTCACCATCAGGGTTATTCATGAAGTGAAAACACATTATGTTTTCTCTGCATATATATGTACCAAAATAACATGGTAATGAAATTTATGTCTATTTAGATCCATTGATCAAAGATCTAAAACTGATGTTGGATATAGGTGTTATAATGTATGATGCTTATAGAAGTGAATAATTCACATTTAGGGACATGTCGTATAGGATGATAAATGACTTTCATAATTATGAAAAAAAATTAGGCTATAATATTAATGAAATGTTTGGGTGTTCCATTTCTGAATAATGCACACACTCAATTAGGTTGAAAAATTCCTCGAATCTTATGTTTTTAAGACATTGGATATTTTTACCTCAACGATATAAATACTAATCATGGACGATAACATTCAATGAGAATTATGAAAATGGTACAACACCATCTTCACTAACGGATGATCAATTGTTCGATAATGTAAAAAATATTGAAAATTTTTTCGATAAAAAATTTTGAATAACCTTAAAAAATCTAGTTGGAAAAAGAGATTAATTTTCTTTGAATTATTGTATTGGAATTGTTTGTAATTTACAAATTTTATTGATATCATGCATGTAGAAAAAATGTATTTTTAGTGTTATTGGCATGTTAATAAATGATTATTTCAAAACAAAATATGGAATCAATTCCAGGTTAGAAATGATTTACATGGGGATAAGGGAAGAGTTGGCACTAGTGAAGGGTAAAGGGTAGAATTTTCTTCCTCTAACATCTTACACTCTATCCAGAAAGAAAAAATTAAAAATTTACATTTTTTTAGTAGGGTAAAATTTCTATAGAGGTATTCATCAAATATCAAGAATTTAGCTTCAATTATTAATTTGAAGTTACATGGACTAAAATCACCCAACTATCATGTTTTGATGTAATATTTGATATTCATCACTTTAAGTTATATTTTGCCTAAAAATGTATAACATACATTAATTGGACTCTACTTATTTTTCAAATCCATATGTCGTAAAGTTATAGACCTCATGAAGTTTCAAATCACGAATAAGGAGGTTTCAGTCATATTATTTGTATTATATATGTTATTCCCAACATCATTGTTTGACATATTGGTCCACCTAATGTTCAGTTGGTGAGAAAGGTTTAACTATTTGGTCCTTCCCATTATAGATGGATGTACCTCATTGAATAGTATATGAATAATTTGAATGGGTATGTTAAGAATAAAAGTTGTATAGAAGGTTATATTGTAGAATGATATATTTTTGAAGAAGTTATTGAATTATGTACCGAATAACTATCATATTTTGATAGCATCAGTCTTCTAAAGTATTATCATAATGGAATCTTTATTGGTGAAGGGATTTCATGAAGAGTTTTTTCTAAAATTACCATCACAGAGTGGGAGTAATTGCACCTTTAAATTTTACATTATAGTAAATATGTTTATCCAACTATTGAATCCCACAAAGCAATTATTAGATATTTTAATCCATTAAAGACTAAAGTATGGATATCAAATACACATAATTAATAGTTTATAGGATGGTTTATAGATTATATTTATAATGATTTATTTGAAAATATGAATTCAATTTCTGAACAACTTTAATGGATACCCAGGGGACCAAATTCAAATTTTATATCCTAGAATAGTTTTGTAATCAGTGGTTACATGTTATATACAAAATAACATGATGAGTAAAGTATGATGAAAAATAGTGGAGTTACTCTTGTGGAAAAAGTAATGTACATATCTAGTTCGAGTGATAGAAATCCAATTTATGTGAATATATCATATTTTGGAATTATCAAATAGATATACGAGTGGGATTATACAATATTTTAAGTGATGATTTTCAACTTAAAATGGGTTGACAAAAGGAGTGTAGTGAAAGTTGATGAAATGGACCTAATGAAGGTAAATTTTAGTGTGGAAGGGGAAAATGACTAGCTATTTATAATTCTGTCACAAAGTTCTAGTATTTTATGCCTCAAATCTAGAAAAGAATAATTGGTTGATTTTTTTTATTGGGGATTAAAACAATTGTAGCATCAGATGAAATTTCAATTGAGGATGAACCTTTCATTGTAAGATCACAATCATTTCCTGGAGGTAACAATATATATAATGTATTATGCGTTAGTGGGGACCAAAAATAGGGAATTTGGATTCTTTATAGAGGAGTAAAATTCATTCTGAATTTTTAAAAAATAAAGAGAGTTTAATGAGAAGGTTAAATCATTTTTTAATGTACTATTATCTTCCTTATAATATTATGTGTTATCTACTATATTAAAATAATATAAATTAAATGTTTTACTACTCAGGGGAATAATGTATTCTATACATGATGATTTTACCAATACAAGGAAAGAATAGGTGGTTGATACCATAACTATATAATTATTAGGGGATTGACAACATATTGATGAAGAAACAAGAACGACGCAACATCACTGTGTTGACTAAAATTATCAAGGTAAGAAGTATGGTTATAAATTTTGAGTTTGGATGGAATCAACATGGACAAAATATTTACCCCAATAATTGAATGTTCATTAGTTATATTGGGGTCACAATGAGGATGAATGTGTTGATTGATATAGATTCATGGCGCCATGTTCAACCTATAATGAAGGAAACCATTTGGGAAGATATAAAGGTAATGTTATGATTACCTTACTTTATTTTACTAAAAAACTATATAATGAAATTTTGATTTAAATTTTATTATTCATTGTAGAGTTCATTTATTTTAGTTGATTTACATAAGAAATATGTCTCAATAGCCACTCGAATATCCCAGAGGCTTTTAGACTCTTCTTACCAAATGTTATCAGAGGGATTTTGAGGGGAAACTAAATCCCCACCCACCAGTTACTTTTTCACACATTATAAAATAGTAAACATGGAATGATTTCATGAGTCTTCATGATGAGAAATCATTTCAGGTTAATTTTAGTTGATAATATGTTATTTTAAATTAATTATTTTATCAAATTTGATTCATAATTGTTAATTTATGATACAATAAATGAGTTTTTAAAATAAATAACGTGAATCACACCCAAGGTACCCCTATCATTAAGCACAAAAGGGGTATGAATCATTAGAGAATAAATTGGTATGTATTTTAAATAAAATATTAAATTTTAATGTGATATGAAACAATATATGTTCCTTTGTTTATATATAGATTGATAAATCAAAATCTAAAGCCACTTCTATCCCATGTCATGTGTTATTCAAGGAGGCCCACCTAAATAAGAAGGGTAAACTAATTGATAAAAAAATTAGTACGAGAAACATGTGTAAGTGTGACATAATATTAATTTGTTATTATTTATAGAAGTATTGCATAAAAATATCTATTAATGTTCTTGTTCTTTTTATATGGTTTAGATTCAAGAATTGACAATGGCTATACCAGATGAAAAACTTCTTTTAGTGGATTTGAAATAACCAAAACAATATGGTTTCATTAAAGGAGTATGTTTTGGTGTGTCTCCTAAAACATATTTCGAGAAGACAAAACCATAATAAGATACATAAAATATAATGAAATTATTTTAGTAACAAATAGATTCTATAAAAAAATATTGTTGTTCGGTCTAGTTTGATAGACCAATACATAAGAATGGATCAAATTGAACCGATGGTGGAACAAAGATCTAAATATGAACAACCAAATGAACCTGCTATCTTTGATGCAATTCATTCCCATAAACCACATTAAACACCTAAGGTAATCAATTTTTTCATTACTCTTTTTCCTAAATGTGAATCAAACAACTTCTGATAACTTTATATTACTAAAATTCTATAGGGTAATGTTATATGTGATTTTTATATATCAACACCCACTCACCACCTTATTATGAGGTGTACGGTGTATAATATCTCGGGAGATAGGATACCTGATAAATAACTCCCAAAATATCACATGAGAGTCGATATTGATGTAGCTCAAGAGCCAGCCTTAGAGTTTCCTATTCCACTTGATGATCCAGATATTAAAATAGTTAATAATGCTATTGTAACTTTCATATCATAGTTTTCTAATATTATAAATATACATGATGTATGCCATTAAAATTTTTTTCAAATGAAAAAACCTATAATAGTTGATGATAAATGTTCTAAAGTGAGGTATGAAATTGTATACAGATAAAGTGATAGGGAAAAGGAAGGTCAGATCGAGATAATTTATTGAATCGACTATGAAATAAAAAGGACCTTTCGAGAGTACCTTATCCCCTGATAGTTTTACTACAACATTTATTATCATTACAAATTCATAATGAGATAATATTTAAAGATGTAAATTTGTCATAACATTCCATATGAAGAATAGATATTTGGAACTTTTATTACAGATGCATTTGGTCTCGAGATTATAAATAAGATTCTAAAGTTTGAATGGCTGGGAGTCTTAGTTGAGAATACATTCATAAGGTACATCTTCATATTATGTATGTCCAAAAAATGATCTATTATGTTCAATAAGGTTAATGATTTTTCATATTCTCTATATGACTTTATATTACTATTATATAAAGGGAAAACAATTCAAATTACGATTTGTATTCAACAATACTTATATCATTTCTATGGAAGAAACTAAAATATATTCAAAATAAATTGATATGAAAAAGATGAGCTAAAAGATGAATTTGAGAATAAAATAAAAAATGACTGAATATTTTTTATTCCTACAATGTAGGGGTAAAACTCTACAATCTAATCATATAATTTTTTTATTTTTTTCATTACTTATTAGTTTTTATTTTTTTAAAGAAATGGATGCTGATTGTAATCAATATAGATACCCAAAATATTTATTTTTTGGATCCAATATATGGATATCTATCAAACTAACTAGACATGATGTGTATTGTGAATTTTTAATGCACTAAAAATAATATTTTATAAATAAATATCAAATTATATGTTTCAATCTATGTTTTAACAAGAATTTTTTTTATGATATGGAAGTCCATGAATATAGGCTAAATCATGGTATGAAGTCAGTCAATGAATATAAGAAGCCTATAGATTACTTCAAATGTAAAAAATTAAGTTATATATAGATATATTTAAATATCAAAACAAATTAAAAAAAATAACTTATTTTGATCAATATTTATGCAGTGTCTGAAACAAGATAACAACAATGATTGTAGATATTATGTTTTGAAATTTATGAGAGTTATCAAAAATAATGGAAAGAAAATCATCCTTGAACAGGTAATTTCTAAAGGTAATTATATTTTCATTAAAAATATTTATTAATCATTTTTTTATATATTTTCTCATTACTACCAATATTTATGATAACCTTTGTACTCAAAATAAGAATTAAAATATTTTAGATATGAGTGGGCATCGTACATGGTGTCGAAATGTTTTCTAACATAAAATTTAGGTGATTACCAACTATTTTTTCATCTAGTATGGGCTATGAAATTAGAAATATATTTTGGGTGTGAAGTATTAGTATTAGAATGCTTATATATTTTCTTGATCTGTTTGTCAAGGATAATTATAATAGAGGAAATCAATTTGTTTAGAAACAATTGGGAAAAATACATGGTGTTAGAATGTATACAACCATGATGAAATGGTGACTTCCTAATACTTATTTAGTTTATTTAATCATCAATTTATCTACCTTTTCTTGTTAATTTCCTTATCATTTTTATCTAATACTTATTTCATTAAATTTACACATTTTTTCAAAACACACATCACATGATCAAAATAGAGAATACAAGATTGAAGTATTTTCAAACTTTTGTACAATGATCCATAAGTCATTTTTGATGTCTAGGAATTAAACACAGATCAATCTAACACCTGATGTAGTCAGTATGACTCGAAGTATGTTTTTTCATTATAAAAGTGTCATTTTAGTTTAAAACACACATAAAATTTTAAAAACCAAGAAAATGATCTTGTATTTTTTTTCAAACCTTAGGAAAACAATCCATAATTCATTTTTCACATTTAGTAGTTCTCCGCACATCAATCTAACACACGACATGGTCAATATGATTCAAAGTACATGTTTTCAATAAAAAGTTTCATTTTAGTTTAAAACATACATCAAATAGTCAAAATCAAGTAAACAAGTTTGGATTGTTTTCAAACAATAGGAAAGAAGTCCAAAATTCATTTTTCCTGTGTAAGAATTGATTGTACATCAATCTGAGACACTATGTGGTATATATTACCCAAAGTACTTGTTTTCATATAAATGTTCCATTTTAGTTTAAAAAACATGTCAAAATATCCAAAACCAACAAACCGAGGTCAGATTATTTTTAGAATTTAGTATAATGATCCATAATTCATTTTTTATTTTTAGTAATTAATCTCACATCTATATGATGTATGGGGTGATTGGTATTACTTAAATCATGTGGTTTGAGTTTAAAATTGACATTTTAGTAAAAAAGATAAGTGACATACTCTAAAATAAGAAACCACATTTTGATTATTTTTATACTTTAGAAAAATGATCCATCAGTTATTTTTGACATGTAGGAATAAACCATACCTCAATATAATACACAATATACCTTGTATAACTCAAATTGTGTGGTTTAAGTTTAAAATTTTCATTTTATTAATGTATTGTTTCATATATATTTTTAATTTAATTATTTATAGTATTAATAACATAAGAATTATTTTCTTATACATGTGTGTTATTTTTTTGTAGTTGGGGTGGTTTTTTTAAGATTCTCTTGACCATGAGAGATTGGACTTTGAGGCTGCAACTGAGATAATGGAAACAATAAAATGGGTGAAGAATGTTTACAAACATCATGAAAAGGTGATTTACTATTACTTCTTTAGTTATTTTTTTCAGCATTTTATCTACTATTTCTAAGTTACATTCCTTATCATTTTTATCTATTATTTATTTATCTATTTTCATAGATATTTTTGGAATTCATATTTTGGTTTCAACTATCTACAGTAAGCTAGAAAAGAGAGAACATGTTTCTTTTGGATGGGGAATTTCAAGAAGAATGGGGTTTACTCTTCTATCCAAATGGAACATGTTATCTCTTTTATAGTTTTTTAGAAGGTTGAAAACAAAACACACATCACATACTCAATCATATATACCTCAATATGATACATAATGTTCTCAGTATGACTTGAATTGTGTGTTTTTAGTTTATAATTTACATTTTATTTCAAAAAACACATCACAAAATAAAAATTTATAAAACACATTCATATTGTTTTGATACTTTTGTACACCAATCCTTAAGTCATTTGTAACATATAGGAATCAACCTCGCCTCAATCTAAAACACAGTGCGACCGGTATGACCCCAAGTGTGTCTTCTTATTTACAACTTACATTAATGTTAGTAAAAATAGAAGTGAAATAATCAAAACAAAGAAAATTCATTTATATTCTTTTGATACTTCAGTAAAATTATCTATAGGTCATTTTTGACATATAGGAATTATAATAACTTCAATATAATGTATGGTGTGATCGGAGTGACTCTAAGTGTGTCCTTTTAATTTAAAATGACATTAATTTTAGTAAAAAAGATAAGTGACATACTAAAAACCAATAAAAGACATTTGTATTATTTTTATACTTTAGGAAAACTATCCATAATTCATTTTTATTGTGTAGGAATTAGCCACACATCAATCAAATACATGGTGTTCCTGGCATAACTCAAAGCGTATATTTTTATTTAAAATTGACATTAATTTTAGTAAAAAAAGAAAAGTGACATACTCAACACAAATAAAACACAATCATATTGTTCTTACACTTTTTCAAAACAATCCCTAAGTCATTTATGACATGTAAAAATAATTTGAACCTCAATCTGATACATGGTGTTCCCATTATAACTCAAAGGGCCTGTTATTTGTTTAAAATTGACATTTTAGTTCAAAAAGTGAATCACTCAGTGAAAACAAAGAAAATGAACTCAAATTTTATTGATAATTTAGGAAAATTATTCATAAGTTATTCTTTATGTGTAGGAATTAGTCTCATATAAAACCAACACATGATGTGATCGGTATGACTCAAGGTGCATGTTTCAATTTTAAAATGACATTTTAGTAAAAAACACAAGTGACATACTCAAAACCAATTAAACTCATTTTTATTGTTTTTATAATTTAGTAAAATGATATATATGTCATTTGTGACATTTAGATATTATAATCACCTCAATATGATGCATAGTGTTACCAGTATGACTCAAAGTGTGTCTTTTTATTTAAAATTTACAATAATTTTAGTAAAAAGGATAAGTGACATACTCAAACCTGAGCAAACACATTTGGATTGTAGTGATACTTTAGGAAAAAAATACATAAGTCATTTTTGATGCATAGAAATCGGCTTCACATCAATCCAATACACGGTGTGCATGTTATGATAAAAAGTGTATCTTTTTATATAAAATTGACATTAATTTTAGTAAAAAAACAAGTGACATAATCAAAACTGAGAAAAATCATTCATATTGTTTTTATAATTTAGTAAAATGGTAAATAAGTCATTTTTTATGTTTAGAAACCATCCTCACCTAAATTTGATACACGTTTTTTCCGGTATAACTCAAAGTGCTCATTATCAGTTTGAAATTGACATTTTAGTTCAAAAATCATGTCAGTCACTAAAAACTAAGAAAATTAACCCATATTTACTTAGTAATTTATTAAAATGATTCCTAATTCATTTTTTATATGTAATAATCAGTCTCACATCAAACTGACACATGATGTGACCAGTATGACTCAAATTGCGTGTTTCTAGATTAAAAGTACATTTTAGTAAAAAAGAAAAGTGACGTACTCAAAAATTATCAAACACATTAAGTTTATTTTTTACTTTATTAAAATTATCCATAAGTTATTTTTGATGTGTATTAATAATAAGAACATCAATCTGATGCATGGTGTGACCGGTATGACTCCAAGTGGGTCTTTTATTTAAAATTGACATCTATTTTAGTAAAAAAGACACGTGACATAATCAAAACCAAGAAAACACATTTATATTATTTTTATACATTATTAAAATGGCCTATAAGTCATTTTTTGTTTAGTAATCTTCTAAACCTCAATAATATACACAATGTTCCTAGTATAACTCAAAGTGTTCGTTATCAGTTTAAAATTGACATTTTAGTTCAAAAAGTGTGTCACTCACAGAAAACCAAGAAAACGTGCTCATATTATATTAATAATATATTAAAATAGTTTATATTTTATTTTTTATGTGTAGGAATTAATCTCACATCAAAATGACACATGATATGACCAGTATGACTCAATGTATGTGTTTTTAGTTTAAAATTACATTTTAGTAAAAAGGAAAAGTTACATACTCAAAATAGACCAAACACATTTATATTGTTTTGATACTTTAGTAAAATTATCCATAGGTAATTTTTGAGATATAGGAATCTATTTCACCTCAATTTGATGCATGGTGTGAATGGTATGACTCCAAGAGTATCTTTTTATTTAAATTTGACATTAATTATAGTAAAAAAGACAAGTAACATACTCAAAACTGAGAAAACACATTCATTTTTTTTTGATAATTTAGAAAAACAATCCATAAGTAATTTATGACATGTTGGAATTAGATTCACCTCAATTCAGTACACGATGTTCTTGGTATGACTTGAAGTGATTGTTATTAGTTTAAAATTGACATTGCACTTTAGAAAGTGTGTCACTCACTAAAAATCAAGAAAAAAATGCTCTAATTATCTTTATAATTTATTATAATGATTTATAAGTCATATTTTATGTGTATGAATCAATATCACATAAAACCAATGCACGATGTGACCAGCATGACTCAAAGTGTGTGTTTCTAATTTAAAATGACATTTTAGTTAAAAAAACAATTGACATACTAAAAATTGAGCAAATGCATTTGGATTGTTTTGATACTTCAATAAAATCACACATAAGTCAATTTTGACATTTATAAATTTAAAGAATATCAATAAAACACATGATGTGGTTGATATGACTTGAAGTGCATGATTCTAAAATATAAGTGTCATTTTAGTTTAAAACACGCATCAAATTTCCAAAACTGAGAAAATGAGATCAGGTTAATTTCTCATAATTTTATCTGCTATTACTTAATTAATTTACTTATCTTCTTTATTTTAAACTTATTTAGTTAATTTTCATAGAGATAATACTTGAATATGAATAATAAATGATGTGACATGAAAAATAAACCACAACTCAACCAAATATATGGTGTTCTGGGTATGACTCAGTGTATATGTTATTAGTTTAAAATTGACACATTGTTTTTAATTTATTTATTTATATTAATACTAATATGATATTTTTTTCTTATACAAGGGCATTATTTTTCTCAAGTTTTGGTGTTTTGTTTGGCAATAACATGACCATGGGTATAGAGATAAACAAAAAGGAACATTGTTTTTTTAATGTAATTGATAATTAGTACTTACTCATATAATTTTACAAATCAATGTTTTAAATTTATATAATATAGTGTGTGTTTTTTCTTGTATTTTCATTGTAAATTTTATTTCATTTAAGTTCTATATTTTCAACCTATATTTGTAACCTGCATTTAATGTTTTTTATTTCTATAGTGTGTTGTAATTTTAACACCACACTATAGTAGTATGCCCCTTTATCAGTGTCAGTAATATCTCTAATAAATGGACCTTTTATCAGTTCTTTTAATAGCTCTGATAAAGGTTTTCCTTTATTAGCACTAAAGAAAATTTCTCATAAAGGGGGACCTTAATAATCACCTAAAAAACAATGATAATGGAACCTTTTATCAACACTTTTTTTAGTAATGATAAAACGTGTCTTTATCAGTGCTATTATAGTGTATATAAAATCCTAGGGATTTTAATCACGTTGTGGTAATCAGTTATTTTTTTTCACTAATAGTGGCCAATTTTAGCGCTGTTAAAGGCCATATTTGTAGTAGTGTAAATCCAAAGCACTTTTTAGAAGAGTAATAAGATCATTACTTGTATGATATATTCTTATTATTAGTATTTTTCATTATTTATTTCAATTCTAAAATTTTGAAACATACATGTAACATGTATTGATTGTTTGGAGGAATCACTTGTAAAGGATTCGAGGTTATCCCCTTCCTATATCATTATTTTGAAGATAAAAAGACAAATAACATGAGATATATTATAACAATAATTAATCAACAAGGAATTAACACTCATAAGAGTTGTTGAAACTTATAAAAACTCTAGTATTAATGCCATTTTATTTATTTTTATATCATTCATGATTTCTTAACAAGTTGAGAGAAGATATTATGCATTAACCAGCAGTGAGATAAAATTTATTTTTGAAAAAGGTAAAAAAAATTTAGAGAACCAATTCACCCCTCCAAATGCTTCTCATTTATATTGGGGAATATAAAATGGTATCAAATACTAGGTTCTATATCAAGGATCTTGAGTTTTTTATCTTATATATCTTAACTATTAGTATTATTTATCATGGAGAATATGAATTCAATCAAAAATAGAGGAATATCTATGTTTAATGGAATGGGACTTCATTAATGGAAGTAGCGGGAGATTACTTTTTTACTTTCTTAGGGATTTCATGAAATTGATATTAATCATTAAGGTTTTACTCCGCTTGAATAAATAATAGCTTATAAATTGATTGATTAGATGAATATTTAATGCAGTAGAACAACTCGTAATTCATTATAATCATATATCTATGGAAAGGTACTGACAAAGTTCATGAGTTAAAAAATTAAAAAATACATATGATATAGGCTTTGTGGTATTTATGAATATGGTAATAAGGTAAAGGAATTTAACCTGCAATTATAGTGTGCTCAATTTGAATATATTTGAAATACTGGGGATAATTTTTTTGATTTTTTAACATGGAAGAATACAACTGTTAGCACAATACATGGATATTAAGAAAATATTAAATACTCAACCATTGTGAGAAAATGGATGTGAATTATTCCAAATTGGTTTTATCTAAATATCGTAGCTTTGGAGGGTCACGATTTTAATGATTTTACTATTGATAAAATACATAGCATCGTTATCTATTATGTGATGAGACAAGGCCCAACCTTGGAGAAGAAGGGTTTATTGAAGAAAGTTATCAGGTTTAAAAATTTAAAAGATTAGGGAATTGATGATAAAAAGTAATCACACATTATAGATTCCAAGAAATAATTCTCTCACACTGTATGAAACATCTCCATAATCACAAACCTCCTCCATATTTTTCTCTCTATGTAACGTAAATATTCAAAACATCTACTTCATGCTTCACCTGGACCTACAACACTACACCCAAAAGGGTATACAATTCCCCTTTCATACTTCTTGTCTAGTTTTAAGGATAATTTCAACCTCTACCGATCCATCACAACCTCCCCTATAGCCCATCCATAGCTTCTATATCTTCCTCACTAGCCAACTACCTTTAACCATCCAAAGTAGTGTTATACCAACTTTTTTAATGAATGACACATAAATGATACCGCATCTGGTGTATGTTTATAATCAGTTTGTGAGTGAATTTGTATTTCATTTATGGTTCACTCCGCATTCATTATTGGCATTAATTTTTTTATATTGATGGAGTGTCATATAATTTATAGTGAAAATGAGTTCTATGTTAATTTATGTTTTGATGTAATCATCAATTATGAATTTTCATCACTTTGTGGATGTTTATAATGATGCATCAATCAGTTTGGAAACATGAACATGTTTTTCATATTTTATTATTTTTATTATCATGTGAATGTTTTTATCACCAAACCACACATCCTAAAACCTCTTTGTAACCACTGCTCTAGGCTGGACTAGGAGAGTGGTAGAGGAACATGAGGTAAGAGATGATATTTGAGTGGTCAATAGATTTAAAAGAAAACAAAAACCTTTATTGGGACCACCAAAACCCCCTTCAGAACCACCAACAAGAAAAATAAACCACATATAACACCACTCAAGACTCACCTCTAAACATTTTCATCATCGTCAAGGTTGAAAGCTAGCTATCATCTTCACCAGAGTGATCCACAACCTTCTCTAGACAACGAACCCCATCCTTTGGAGAACTACCTTAAAAAATTCACCTTCAAACATCATCATTATTGTCAAGTCTGAAAATCATTAGTCACCTTCACCAGAGTGATCCATGACCTTCACTTTACCATCATCCCAAACTATGAACTTTGAACATCATTTTCATCATCGAGGTTGAAAACTGGTAGCCACTTTCCCCAGACCAATCCACAACCTTCGCTAGATCATCGACACTTTCCTTTGTAGTGTCTTCATGAAAACATAACTAGAGTGAGATAGGATAAGAATTATAGAAATTTTATAAAATGTTTAAATTTAAGTAGGAAGAAAAATGAAAATAGAATGGGGTAGGGGAAGATGTTAGAGACGAAGAAGGCATGACTCCCCCTCCAAATCACCATCAAGGGGAACCCTAGGATGAGAGGGAGAGGAGACTAATAAATATTACAATTTTTCCATATAAATACAGTAAATAAATTAATCCAAATATTTATTTATAACACTATATAACAAGAAATTAAATAAATTTGGATATATGATGATCTTTGTAACAAAATCTAATCTTTTGGAATTTCTAATAATTGAGCAAAATAATTATTTGATCACTAAAAAAATTACAACATGCATAGTAATTTATCTTAAAAAATTTGTATCCAAGGAACATATAATTGATTTAATTATCTATTTCATTTTAAATTAAATTTTTTATCATCATTAGCACTTTTAAGTTTTAGTTTTAGTTTTATTAGATAAGAAAATAAAAAAATCTCTCTAAGTGATCGCAAAATATTTACTGGAAAAGGATTACTCAGGAAATCTAACCTATGTTATCTATGGATTGACCACACTTACCACTAATATAATAGTAATTAAGAGAAAAGAATTCTATAAAATAAATGTTCCATGACAGTGCATGACAAGCTTAGACCTCCCATAGTCTACTCAAATCTCCTCAATATATTGAAAAGATGAGGTACAATTTTATTAAAATCATACATGTTATAATACACAATATACTATTAAAACATTTATGGAAGAGATTTAATAAAAATGTCCCAATATAAATAAATAATAAGTTTAAACCCCAACCACTCCAATTTATTTACATACCCAATGATATTGAGTAAATGAGTTGTGAAAACAATACACTCACCCATATTACACAAAAAGTGTTCTTTTAAAAAATAATACCTCTCTTGTATAACATGTTCTTATTAGATCCTTTTTAGGTTATCTATAATTCCAAAAGAATCTATATTCTCATGTTGTTTTTGAATCTTGGGATCCATATAGATAATCATTAATGTAGATATATCAATTGAATATTCATCAATGGAAGGTTTCTCATTACGTTTTTACTCCAGAACATAGAACTTTCCTTCTTGTTTTAGAAAAATTATAAAATTTGAATATTAATATTGAATTTTTATTATATTAAACTCTTCCTTCTCCAAATTTTATATCAATTTAATGCTTGATGATGATGATTCCATTTTATATACAACAAATGTTTTTATCATAAAAGAACCATGTTTTATATTCATTTAATAAGGATATTTATTAAATATGATCCCACTAAAATGATGAACCATTTTAAATTATATCATATACATTAGTAGTAAAATATCCATATTTAACTAATATTTTAGTCCACTACTATGTTCTTCTCAAAACATAGCTATTTAGTAAGACCACCATGTCAAACATATCATAAATGAATATTGGGTAGTTGAGTAGGCAACTCCTTTCCCGATCCATCATATAGATTATTCTAACTCTAATGCTCAGGTATACTAAATCTTAGGGTTTCTAAGCTAATATTACTCAAAGATCATAATGGGATTTGGTGACCTAACTCTTAGTGTTATCTATTTCCACAATTCATTAAACAATATAATCCATGGGTATCCAATTTTTGGCGTAAACTAACCTATTTGGAAGATCGAGGTCTTGTCATCTATTTAATTTTGAAGTAATAAAATATTTACTACTTTAAGGGGACTTTAAATGAAATCTAACTTATCTAATGTATTCCATTTATGTATGAATTATTCTCATGATTTAGTTCTAAATATTATTCCTTTCACCACATTAATGTGTTCAAAACAAATTAATTTATTACTTCTTATAAAACTCATGATTTTTATTACTTACTCAAAAATAAAAGGCAATTATATTCATAGATATCCAAATACATCCCATTAAAAAGGTAAATAAAATCCTTTCATATAATGTCTTAGAATCATATAAAATAAAAACCCCATAAGAGAAATTATTGTGAAATAGGTAGAAAAACCCCACTATTCTAGACAAAGACAAATCCCTTAGGATAGTGAGTATTCCAACCCAAAGTCCCACTATCAATGGATCACTACTCAAGAGTGAACTCAATTCCATTACAACCCTATAACCTAATAGAAATAAACATGTCACGACCCGTCCCAGTGGGGTTCGTGCCATGACTCCCCAAGCCCGCCTCCAATAGGACAACGACTGGTGGATAACACCAAGTAGTCATGTCACTAACATGGGAGGCATTGCCTAAGTATCAGTACACATGAATGCATCTCCAAGCCCACAATTTCTAAAATGTAAAAACTACTAAGGAACAAAATACATGCATACTACTAAACCCAACCAATAGAGTACAATGTAAATTAAAGTTCGGAAAAGTAAACTGGACCAGAATACAAGCCCACTAAAAGAAAGAGTCTTCCAACTACAAAGTCCAACCTATAAGAAAATGAGATAGGTACTGGGACTACTGCTCGAAGCTGTAGGAACACATAGGCCTATCTTAAACTTACAAATCTTTGTTCTTTCCCAATATTCCCTGGACTCTGTCAAAAGGTCACTCATCTGCACAAGACACGACACGTCCGGGAAAAGCCCGTGCAGGGATGAGTATAACAATACTTAGTAGGACACCCCAAAATCCACAAGCAATACACAAAGTAAAGGTACATTCAGATTTTCACAGTATATGTATACAATACATATAACAAGAACATATCAATATATACTCAAAACCCACATTCATAATATAGAGTTAAGTCCCAATAAATGCATAACCATGCTAGGGATTTAGTCTGAAGATTCCATGAAGCGCTTATCTAGGAGAACTCACTCCTGAGTCTAATAGCCTCGATAATGTCTGTATGAGAACTACTATTCGTTACAAACCACCATGATATAGATATGCTGATAGGTATGAAGAGAGAATACGATACACTCGCTCTAGGAGAACCAACTCCATGAGTGGGGTAGATCACAATACATAGATGAGGATCACTGCTAAGGACATGGCATATACCATGACTCATATGGATTCAATTTCTAAGTATAGGACCAACATCCAGTAGGATTGGCCACATTGACAACCTGACTCTACCTAGGTCACAATAATGGATAGAGGATCCTGCTCCAAGCCACTCAGAGGGGATTTCCAACTCTATTTAGAAAGTCATACAAAAGTATGCCATACTCCTATGGATATGAAATGATAACCACTAACCTTCAGGGGAACGAGAAAGGGGGAAGCAACCCAAATGATACTTGTCCAAGATACAATGGAAAAGGAGATCAATCCATGTAGAAAAGAGTACATGGTGTGTAGAAGTGTCACACGTCGTGTCCCTTGACCATGGGTACTGCCCGTGTACAAAGGCCAGTGTCAGAAGAACATGTCATATAGGAAAAGGTATACATCGCATGTAAAAGGGATCACACACCATGTACAAATTTCCATGGTCCACTCTATGTACGTTATCCATGTTCCAATACACAGCTTCAACCCATGTTAGCCTACCCGTGTACCAGTACATGGGGTAGCCTGTGTATTTGATAAGGGTATATCCATGTGGTGGAGTACATTTCATGTACTTAACCCCATGTTCATGTATCCTCCAAGATACACGTAGAGTTTTAGGTAAGGTCTCACAATCCACGTGATAGTTTTCACAAGTCGTGTTCCACCTCTTTTTCACCCAAAACTCTAGCCACCATTGGACTAGTCCCATATGCTGTGTATTCTGAGATACATGCCGTGTTCAATGAGATTTTTTCCAAAATAATTTTTCTTCCTCTAGCACTTCATTTGATATTTTTCTATTCAATCTGATGATCTATTCACCATGAAATTGAAGATTTAGGGTTATACCATCCTTGCAACACCGATTTAGTAAGTTTCGGGCCTTCAATCAGCTTTGAAAACTAATCCCGATCATCCACATGAAGAATGATCAAAGAAAAATATCTCCAAGAATATGTCATTCCATCTATAAAAATCACCATTACACCTCCTCTAGTTCATCATTATGTCATATCTATGATTTCAGATCATTACACCATGAAATAGATATGCAGCGATCATTCTATCATAACCCCACAAAGAACGAAGAACACGTGAGAATAAAGGGGGGGAATCAAATAGAAAAAACCTAAAGAAAGAACCGAAGTTTTTTTGTTATGTCCTTGATCATCACCCATTAGACTGATCAAGAAACAAAAATGAAACAAAATAAGATCCCCAAATCAAACCTGCAATCACCCATCCTGCTAGAATGAACGAACTGTAGGTCAACCTGTTCATGGGTTGATCCATGTTTGTAATTAAATAAAATAATGGGAAATATAGAATGAAATCACCCACCCTACCTATAGTTTGGATCGATCATTTATGAATAAATATTTTTCTTCTTTCATCGATGAGATCATCCAACTCCACTGGCGCATCAATTCACGATCACTTGATTCTTCATTGTTCTTCATCAAGAGGTTTTTCCAAGGGTCTCCTATCCAACAATACAGAGAATTACAAGGTTATTTGGATAACTTTGGAAATTATACTTAGAAAATTATTTAAAATTTTAGGTCGTTGCGTTAGTAAAATGGAAAAATAAAATAAATATTAAATTTATTTTATTTCCTTAGATGTCTAAAAACTAACTTTCACAACCAGCCCATGATGGCTAGTGTTAGGCCTCACCTAAGGTAAAGTTTCTAATCTGAACACAATGGTGATTTCATATTTCCGATTCAGGCGCCCATTTAAATTTTATCCCACTTTTTTTGGAAAACCTCTCACGCATTCTATTTAAGAGTTTAAAATATTTCAAACATTTATCCCAAGAACCTGGGTCTCAGAATCGCATGTCATCTCAATTCTTGGTATCAAATTAATTCTATATAATATTTAGAAATAATACACAGAAAATCTAGGACATTAAATTCCTCTCACCTTGGTGATTTATGTCTCCAAAAATCCCAAAACAAAAGCCTACTACAAAAGATGCGGGTATTGCGCACAAATCTAAGCCTTATTCTCCCATGTGCTCTCTTAGAGATTTATGTGCTACCACTAAACATGTACCAAGTGAATTGATCTCCCTTGAAGGATCCTATCCTGCCAATCCTTGATCTCCATTAGTTACTTGGCAATGGTCTCTCCATCATCAATGTCCAACTCACCCCAGTCGATGATGTGCGATGGTTCATGCATACACCTCCTTTTCTACGACACATGGAACACATCATGTACCCGATGAAACTACAATGATAGAGTTAAGCGGTACAAAAACTCTATATAATATCTGAAAAAGGGTTGATGAACCTCAAAGATAACTTTCTGCCCCTACCAAATCTATGCAACCCTCATCGAAGTGATACCCGAAGGAACACATGGTCTACTTCTTCAAACTCTAAATGTCTCTGTCGTCTATCAGCATAAGACTTCTATGACAACCCTGCTTTTTATTACAACTTAAACATGCTTTATTACATAAAACTTCACTTGATACAACAAAGAAGATCGAGAGGTTTAGTGTCTTTGGGGATTAGGATCATTACATAAAAACTTAAAACATGAAATACAACATCTTTATTGAAAAATTCCTTTACATGACCACTACATTCCCTCATACTTAGCATTTCATGGGATAACCTAAGGACATGCATAAGAAAAGGGTGAGCTATAAAGCCCAGTAAGGGAGTACACATGGAATAACATGAGGAGTACAATACATGTTAGGCAATAGGCATGTCAATAGAGCATAAGAGAAACATGAACATAAAGGCATGATAAAGCATGATAATCATAACATGGAAATGTGTCAACAACACTTAACATTGAATTAGCATGAGCCGTGGCTCATTTCACATGGAGTATGAGTAAACCCTCATTGCACATGAAGAGTGAGTAAACCCTCATTGAACTTGAATTATAATGAGTCAACACTCATTGAACTTGATGTATCATGATACTATACTTTACCCAATGCATTGGAGCGCTATAAGGGTGCACCCTTCTTAAACATTTCATTTCATGCATAAGTATGCCACATGGATCATAAAACATGGATTCATAAAACATAATCATTTATTCCACGATAAAGGAATGTTGAATTCATACATGAAACTTTATAATCAATAATTAAATGTGCGTAAAGGTGAATACCCTTGATGGAGAAATGGGCATGGTATTCACTACACAATGACATTGGCTTAGAAAATCGGTGCGATTTCGGCAGCGTAACGGCGTGACATAAGAATTCATAAAAATGGTTTATGAGAGATAAAGAGGTTACTCATCATATTTAAATGTAATGGAAATTAAGGAGGTCAAATAGATACATGTCCCAATAATTTTAATGGAATTTAGATTCATGATACAAAAGTATTGCTTGAATGTAAATGAGGAGAGAGAATTTCGGCATAGTAACAGGTGTACATGGGAGGCATTTAATGAGAGAGAAAGGGGTATCCCATCATTCAAACAATAAGAGGGAAGTATGGGGGAGGTTTTAAAACATACCCCAACATTCATAATTGAAATTAAAAGGGCAATACAACTTAAAGAAAATTGACAAAAATGAGAAAGGAAGAAAAAAGCCTTACTTGGAAGTGTGCTTCCAAAGGCTAGAGAGAGGCTTGTGAGAGGATTCTTGGGAGCTTGGGGAATCTTGGGAGGATTCTAGAGAGAGTAGGGAAGATTTTGGAAGAACTCCAAGGGATTTTAGTGAGGAGTAAGTGGGATCTTGGGTGGGTTTATATAGGAAAGGTGAGAGAATTCTTTATTATTTAGGTTTGGGACCCCTTATATTAAAATAATCCAAACCACAAAACATCCCATGGTATTTGACCATGGTTTCTGGAAAAGGAAAGAGGAAAACAATATTTTACAAGGACAAGGTCCGAACTTATTAAAAAATTAGGGTTGCTTATGTGGAGGTGAGTCACACTCCCATGGAAATTAATTTAAAAAGGCAAAGTGTTGAATAAGTCTTGAGGGGTTCATTAATGCTTTGAAAAGTAAGTCAAACAAACCCAAAAATCACATTATTTTAATGATAAAACATATATTGTCCGAACATAAGGATTATGGTATTTTATTACATCACCATTGGGTCATTATGATGTCATAAAACACATTATATAATTAAATGGTATTTAATTTTTACCCAAAAATTTGACTGTCTCAGAAAATTATGAAAAATTCACCGTTGAATAATTTCGACGTCCTGATTCCAGAAATGAAATTTATTTTATCTAAAAAAATTCTAAATATGTTAAATTTTACTTTTAAAATAAAAACCAATATTTATGGAAAAATCACGGGTTTTGACAGAAATGGCTTTCAAACCTTAATAAAAATTTTAATTGCATTCATAAATTTATAAGATCATTTATATTTAATAAAAATTAATTTAATATTAATAATAATATTTTATTAAAATATTATTTAATTAAAAAATACCTTAATTTAATAAAATATATTTCTTAATTAAATAATAATTTAAAACACCATTTGTACTTTAAAAACTATTTACAATGTATAAAAAATGACTAGAAATTATATTCATTATTATATACAAAAATAATGTACATGAACATAGTACTAATTATTTGTTATATAACCCCTTAAAATAGCCGCATAAGACCTAAGGGTAAGGTGTGCAATGGTGACAGACTCTTGGGGTGGCTCGGATTACATCGCTCGAGTGGTAATTTCAATCAACTTCCACTTTTCCCGTAGACGGTCACATTCGAGCTTGACATAATGAAGCTTAGCTTGGGCTTGGTCAAGGGCGAAGCCCAAAGACACCACCTATTTTCCGAGCTCTGAAAAATGGGCTTCATATAGGGCAATTCTACTGGATGAGGCCATCGCTTCCTTTGTCTGTGTAAAAATTGGGTTCGTTAAAGCCTTACATTTATACTAATCATGTGATAACTGTTCAATGGCTATATTAACAATGGTCAAAATTCTTAACATGAAACCAAAGAAGTTGAAATCTTATAAAAACTTTTTTCATAAAGAGACATTTAACTGGATCAAGAGGGATTTTCCATTAATGAAACTTTGGGTCGTTACAATATTCCCCCCTTAAGAAATTTTTCCCTCGAAATTTTCCTTTTCCCACACTAAAAAAAATGTGGGTAACTCAGCTTCATAATATCCTCCGACTCCCACGTCACTTCTTCAAACTTGTGGTTTCTCCACAACACCTTGATGAGGGGAATTGTCTTATTTCGTAGAATGTTTTCTCTACGATCTAAGATCTTCACTGGTTTCTCCTCATAAGAAAGATCATCTTCCAATTGTACCACCTTGGAAGAGAGTACATGTGAAGGGTCCGGTATGTACTTCCTTAAGAGGGATACATGAAAGACATCATGAACCTTGGCCATAGTAGGTGGAAGTGCTAGTTGATTGGCCACAACCCCAACACGATTAAGAATCTCGAAGGGGCCGATGTACCTTGGACTTAACTTCCCTTTCTTTCCAAACCTCATGAACTTCTTCCATGGAGATATGTGTAAAAACACCATGTCTCCAACTTTAAACTCAAGGTCTCATCGACGATTATCTATATAACTCTTCTATCGACTCTAGGATGCCTTGATATGCTACTGAATGGTTTTCACCTTCTCCACCATTTCTTCGATGATTTCTGGTCCAAGAATCTTACGTTCACCGACCTCATCCCAACATGCTGGTGTTCTGCACCTTTTCCCATAAAGGGCTTCATATGGTGCCATTTGGATGCTCGAGTGGAAACTGTTATTATAAGAGAACTCAACCAGAGGAAGATGTTGATACCATCCTCCTTTAAAGTCCATTGAGCCTGCTCTCAACATATCCTCAAGTGTTTTGATAGTCCTCTCTGATTGGACATCAGTTTGAGGATGATAGGCCATACTAAAGTTTAGTTCAGTATTCAGAGCATGTTGAAGACTCTTCCAAAACTTAGAGGTGAATCTTGGATCTCGGTCGGACACAATAGATAGTGGTACTCCATGCAACCTTACCACTTCCCTAATATATATCCGTGCCAGTTGATCCAATGAGAAATCCTCTCGAATATCAATGAAGTGTGCAGTCTTTGTAAGACAATCCACAACAATCCAGATTGCATTGTTGCCTTTTGATGTCCTCGAAAGTCCATTGACAAATTCCATGGTGATGTTCTCCCATTTCCATTCTGGTATGGGTAATGGTTGCATTATCCCCTTAGACTTCTGACTCTCTGCCTTCACTTGCTGACACACCAGGCACTTTAATGTATATTCGGTGATCTCCTTCTTCATATTATCCCACCAAAAGTTTTCTTGTAGATCTCGATACATCTTTGTGCTCCCTGGGTGAATAGAGAAATTTGAACTATGTGCATCATCCAAAAGTTCCTTCTTCAGCTCCAGACTTGATGGAACATATAGTCTTTTCCCAAACTGTACAATTCCTTTTTCATTAACATTAAACTCGGAGGATTTCCCCTTTTTGATAGCTTCCACTTTTTCTTGAATTCCCACATCATCCTTTTGAGCATCCTTTAACCTTTCCAAAAGAGATGGTTGAGCAATCATTTGTGAAAGGATTGATGATGTTTCCTTCTTTATGATTCCCACGTCCATCTTCATCAAGTATAAGAATATTGGATCCTTCTCAATTCTCATCATTGATAGAATCGCTGGATCCTTTCTACTTAGGGAATTTGCCACCTTGTTCGCCTTCCCAGGGTGGTAATGTATTGAACAGTCATAATCCTTGATGAGCTATATCCATCTTCTCTGGCGCATATTAAGCTCTTTCTGTGTGAATATATATTTAAGACTCTTGTGGTCAGTATTAATCTCACATTTCTCTCCATAGAGATAATGCCGCCAGATTTTCAAGGCAAAGATCACCGACGCTAACTCCAGATCATGCGTTGGATAGTTTCTCTCATGGATTTTCAACTTCCTTGAGGCATAGGATATCAATTTATCATTTTTCATCAGCACACAGCCTAAGACCTTCTTTGAGGCATCACTGAATACCACAAAAAGTTCCCCACTTGTGGGTAAAGTGAGCACGGGCGCAGTGATAAGCCTCCTTTTCAACTCCTTGAAGCTTTCTTCACATTCATCACCCCAATAAAACTTTAATCCCTTTCGAGTTAGCTTGGTAAGAGGGTTGGAAAATCGTGAGAAATTTCTCACAAATCGTCGATAATATCCAGCTAACCCCAAGAAGCTACGGATATCTGTCACCGATGTTGGCCTCAACCATCCCTCAATTGCATCTGTTTTGGAGGGGTCCACAGATGTAACACCCGAGACTTTTATGTGAAAAATTTTGTTTTTATGTTATATAAATCATCAAAGGAATCTTTCACTACACACAACACTAGCTTGGCTTTCTTTACACGCAACTGCGGCCTTCCTCGATAGCTTGCGTCGTACGCAATACCGAGTTTCACTAAACAATGATATGCTATTAAAATATTATTAAAACTAGCCGTTATGAATAGTAATAACCAATTTTTGAAATTTTATAAATTTTATTTTTCAAAATGGACTTCATTTTTGGTTTCGGAATATCGAAATTAGCCTAGGGTGAAATTTTGGTATTTTTCTGAAAACTTTCAATTTTTGATGAATAGTGAAACTACTAAGTGGCTGTTAAAAAAACTGATTTTTTCATAAAACTTAATTTTACCGCTTCTGTGAGTGGAATTTCAAAAATCCGAGAGACACAGTTGATGTCAGTAAGTAAAATGTGGTTCAATGAGATGAAAATAATTTTTGGTGAATAGTAACTTTTTACTTTTTTTTACCACGGTTAAAAGTAAATAGGGTAATTAAGGGTAAAAATGATATTATTATTACCCTAACACATGTCCTAATTCTATTGGACAAGTGTAATTCGACCAAAAACAAACTTAGGAATAAAATATGACCATTTAGGCCCACTTGGATTAGATTAGGACATTTATTATTAATTTATTTAAAGAAGGGTTAAAATAGTTAAAATCAAAGTTTAATAACTAAATAATTTTTAATATGGGGTTATACATAAGATAAATTCGACTATAAATATTAATTAGAACGCTAAAAAGATTTACTACATAATGGTATTTTATTTGTAATTTTTAGACATTAAATATTTTAATTTATTTATGACACAACGATGATGCAGTAATTATCTTATTAATGAAATATTGACATAATTGATGTTATAAATACCCAAATAAATATAATTTGAGACTTTTTATGAATTACACTAATTTTCTAGGTTAATATGACATGTTATTATTGATTTAATTAACTTTTTTCGAACTTATAATTCTTTTATGATTTTCACAAAAATCAATTACTAAATAGTGTCAAAATTGACATAAAATAGTTTTAAAAAAATATATTATATTATTAATTTTTATTTTATTCCTAAAAATCTAATGTTCGGAAAAATGACTTATATAAGGTTATATATATTAATAATAAACAACTTGGGGTTCGTTTGGCTTGATATAGTAAGTTTATTAACCTTATAGTATAAGAACACAAGAAGACACGGTAAAAGTAAAATTATTTAAATTAATGTTAAATGTAAATGATAAGGTTAAAATAGGAACCTAAACTTGTCTAAATTCTATTGGATGAGAGTATTTCGACCCATCCCCACCGTATCCTCTAAATAAATCAATTTTGAGCTATTTAAAACTGAACTTGACTTTATAATAAAATAATATTTTTAGTTATTCCAAAGGTGCCCCTCTCCTCCCTTATAAAAGGGCACCTAATCCCTCTCTTCCTCACAACACTTTGAGCCTTCAAGATCGGACAACCACTGCCATTTTCTCCTCTCCACTTCCCTAGAGACATCCTAGAGGTCTTGGTCTTCTTAAAGGACCAATTTTAGTGCCCTAAAAGGAGGTCTCAAAGAAGCACTTCAAAGAAGAGGTAATATCCATTACCGATCCTTTCCAATTTATTTCTTCTTCAACTTCTTCTTCTTTAGTTGTTTAATTATTAAGTAATAACATAAGTACCACTAATATACTGATATGTTATTATAAGTATGAAACAACCCTATTTAACCATCTATCCATCCTACGGAAAATGAAATCACCGCGCGTGCGTACGTACGGAATACCGTCTCTACGCCGTGGTGTAATCTATTTTCCACCACCACCTTACTTGGATGGGTATAATGGTGTAAATAATGACTATATATGACTATTATAAAGTGATATTGATTCTGAAATAGTATACATACACTCAAATACAATTCCACAATCATAGGAACGATATCATCACTCGTGCGTACGTACGGAATACCATCTCCATGATGTGATGCGACTTGTTCTACATGATCTTCATTTAATAATGATTATATAAATGAATTTAATGAATTAATATGATATATATTACACTAATACCATTATGTAAATGAGGTATCTATAACCTAAAGAGAAGAATAAGAATTTATTCGACAAAACACGCATAAGAACAAAAAGTTATAAACACCCGAATAACAAGTAGCAATGAAATATTACCACTAAGAAGCTAAGAATATGACTATATATGATATCATAAAAATAAGTATGATTCTGTAATAAGTAAATAACATTATTTAAATCATTATACAGGAGGTTCGGACACTTACAAAGCAAGTCAGACCTAAGGTAAGGGAAATATCACAATCTCATTTTTATCCGAGATTGTTTATACTTCGGATTTTACTGGGGTGTATTTTATCATCCACATCCATGTTTCCTCAATATGTAATATTATATCCATCCACATACAATTGTTTAAATCCAATTTTACCCTTCTTTGAGTTTTTAGTAAAGGATATGAAATGAATCTTTTGTCGTTTTTCGTACGAGGTACTTTTTGACTTTTCCGACAAAAGTACGAAGAATGTTTTTTTTAACTTATACGACATGATTGGATTTTTAAAACATTATTTACAAAAAGCTTCCTTTACAAGTTTTCAAGTTTATTTTTAATCAACTTCTTATAGTTTAAAATTTTATGACATGTTAAGAAAGTAAAAATGTTTTTGAAGTAGAAAGAATATTTTCCTCAAGAATGGAGTTCAAGTGTTTTATAAAAATTATTTTCCATCTAAGATAATATAGGATTATGATTATATACCTATCATTAAATTGATTTGATTATGTTGTGATGGAATTATTTTTATGAATTCATTTATCTTATATGAATTGTTTTATGATGTCACGATGTTTAAGAATTCCATTTTTATTACATGGGTTATGAAATGATGTATGGTTTATGATTTTTGTGGCACACATAAGAATGGTTTCATTATGAGATGGGTGGGACCTATATCTCCCTCCAATTCATTGGGTAAATATTTTATATCTCATGAGATAGACATGGATGTAATGGTAGGTTATATCGGTTCAGTGAAACAGGACTGAAATGAGGAGTGAACTCGGTTCAGAAATGGACTTTGTCCACTAAGATAGTCTTGGAAATGAGTCTTGACTAATAAGAAATGATTCTCTATGATTATGTGTGTATGCCACAAAGTTTTAGGTTTTAAGTTATGATTATTGGGATTACATTTCACTTCTATGATTTATCCCATTTATGATATTATGATCTCTTTTGCAGGATAAGATTTCCAAAAGTTATGTTCTTTTGTATATGATGTGATTGATATTTCTTTTGTTTACCCTTACTGAGCATTTGAGCTCACCCTTTTGTATGTTTTATTTCTCCAGGTCAGGAAGAAGGTTATTAAGTAGAATATGCCAAAAAGGGACTCTAGATATGATGAAATAAATGGGAGGCAAAGTAGATTCTTTATGAACCAGTTGTTTATGTTTCCCAGTTTCTAAAGACACTATACCTATACGGTCCTTTCTTGGTTTTTTTATATGTTGTAATAAGTGTGCTTCAATTCTGAAGTAATAACAATGTATGTAAAGTATGGGTCGTTATATTTGGTATCAGAGGAAAGGTATAGTCAACCTTTGGAAACTAGGATGTGAAAGCCTTAGTAAGAACCCTAAGGATAAGTCTAAGCATATAACACAATATTAGTGTTTTATAAATGGCCATGAATAACCTAGGATAAGACCTTAAGTGTGAAATTTTATTCTTTATTATGTGGTTTTCCTATTATAATTAGTGTTGCTCACACTATTCTTCTTGGTTTTAGTTAATGGATGGAACCCGAAGGAACCGTGTTAATGCGGAATGCGACAGGCAATGCAATGATTGTACCCCTGAGCAACCAAACGTTATGGGAGATGGAATGCAAAATCTTGTATCCATGTTCACACAACTTTCTCAAGCAATGAATCATGCAGGACTTCCAAACGAGCAAAGGAAGGAGCAACATTCTGTTGAATCCTTCATGAGACAGCGTCCACCTTCATTCAGCGGTTCTACTGATCCATTAGTTTCTGAACAATGGATTAGTACTACTGAAAAGATATTTTCAGTTCTTCAATGTTCTGAGCATGATAAAGTCATCCTAGAAGTGTATCATTTGGAGGGTGATGCTGATCAATGGTGGAATCTTATTAAGAATATGAGGCAAAGGGATGAAATTGAGTCCATGGAATGGGACGAGTTCAAGAACTTATTTTTCAATAAGTACTTCCCTCGTATTATCCAAACAAAGATGGAGAAAGAGTTTCTTGAACTAAAGCAAAAGGATGATGAATCTGTTGGTACCTATGAAGCAAATTTTACAAGACTTGCAAGGTATGCTTCTGGTATTATTATTCAACCTGAGAGTAAGATCTATTGATTCTTTAGTGGCTTAAAACCAAGTCTTCGAAGGGCCTTAGCCATAAGGGACTTCAATAGCTATGAGGAAATCGTTCTATGTGATCTCAAAGTTGAGATGGAGATTGGAGTAACCCATCAGTCATATGGGTTTGATAAGAAGAGGAAAATGGAATTCAAAGGAAAATCTAAAGAGCACACTGAAAAGAAGATGAGCTTTCCCTTATGCACAAAGTGTAGAAAGAAACATGGAGGGATTTGTCTTAAATGGACAAGTAAATGTTTCAAATGTGGAAAGGAAGGTCATCGGGCATTTGAATGCCGCAATGATGGGAAGAAGATGTCTAATGATACAAACAAAGGAAGGGATACACAGAATGAACCTACTACACTTCAATGTTTCAAGTGCAAGGAGATGGGAAATTATGCCAATAAATGCCCTAATCCAAGGGTTGATGATGATGGTCGACGTCAACAAACTCTTAAGGCTAAAGACAAAGGAAAGTCACATGAAATTTCTATCAGCGATGTGGAGTAAGATAACGATGTTGTGAAAGGTACACTTACTACCCCCTCTAAAGTAGCAAATGTTTTATTTGATTCTGGATCCACCCACTCCTTTATTTCTGAATAATTTTCTAAGGGTATCACCGTATTACCTCAACAATTAGATGTTGAGTTAGCTGTGACAACACCTAATGGCACAACAGTCGCATTAAAAGTTTATAATTCTTCTCCAATTGAAGTTTGTGGGAAAGTGCTTCCTGCAAATCTTGTGATACTTCCTATAGTGGAATTTGATGTGATTCTTGGCATGGATTGGATTTCTCTACATGGAGCTCATATAAATTGCCAAAGAAGGGAAGTCACATTTCATATTCCAGATCAATCTATGATCGTCTATCGATGCAAGGATGAACATAACCTTCAAGTGGAAATTCCTTCCATATTATGGGTCTTGATTCCACTAAATGAAGGTTATTTATCTCAAATGGTTGGTGAGAAACTCACAATTAGGAATATTCCCATTGTACAGGAGTTTGATGATGTCTTTCCGGAGGAATTACCGGGTCCTCCACCGAATCGTGAAGTTGAGTTTTCAATAGAACTCGTACCGGGTGCTTTTCCTATTTCAAAGACACCTTATAGAATGGCCCCAATTGAGTTATAGGAATTGAAGAAGCAACTCCAAGAGAATCTTGATAAGGGGTTCAAACGCCCTAGTGCATCACCTTGGGGAGCACCTGTTCTGTTTGTTAAGAAGAAAGATGGATCAATGAGACTCTGCATTGATTATCGAGAACTTAACAAGATCACTATCTAGAACAAATATCCTCTCCCGCACATTGATGACCTATTTGACTAACTACGCGGATCTCAATACTTTTCCAAGATTGATCTTCATTCAGGGTATCATCAATTAAGGGTCAAAAGGGAGGATATACCAAAGATGGCTTTCTGTACAAGGTATGGACACTATGAATTTATAGTGATGCCATTTGGTCTTACTAATTCCCCTGCTATCTTCATGGATCTGATGAATAGAGTCTTTAGAGACTATCTTGATCAGTTTGTGGTAGTCTTTATAGACGATATTCTTGTATATTCAAAGAGCATGGAAGAACATGAAGATCACTTGAGAATTATATTGAAGACCCTGAGAAAAGAGTAGCTTTATGCCAAATTTACCAAGTGTGAATTTTGGCTTCAAAAAGTTTCATTTTTGGGTCACATAATCTAAAAAGAGGGGATATCTGTGGATCCAGCAAAAACAGAGGTTATCAAAAGATGGTCGAGAACAACGACAGTGACTGAGATCCGAAGTTTTCTTGGTTTGGATGGATATTATCGACGTTTTGTGAAAGATTTTTCACGATTATCTAATCCACTCACCAAGTTGACTCAGAAAGGAGTTAAGTTTGTTTGGACGGAGGAATGTGAAGAGAATTTCAAGGAGTTGAAAGGAAGGTTATCCAGTGAACCTGTGCTCACACTGCCTTGTAGTGGAGAAAGGTTTGTGATCTACAGTGATGCATCCAAGAAGGGATTGGGGTGTGTTCTTATGCAAAATGATATGGTGATAGCTTATGGCTCACGACAGTTGAAAATACATGAGCAAAATTACCCAACTCATGATTTGGTGTTAGCTGCGGTAATCTTTGCATTAAAGATTTGGAGGCATTACCTTTATGGTGAAAGGTGTGATATTTATACTGATCATAAAAGTTTAAAGTATATTTTCACACAAAAGGAGCTGAATATGCGCCAAAGAAGATGGTTGGAGCTGATTAAGGATTATGAATTCTCAATCCATTACCACCCTGGGAAAGCAAACAAGGTGGCAGATGCATTAAGTTGACAAGACCATGCTGGTTTATCCATGATGAGGATCACAAAAGATCCAATATTTATGGATTTACAAATAATGGATCTTGGAATTATAATGGAAGGGGAAAAATATTATCTTTCTCAAATGAATGTTCAACCATCTATACATGTGAAGATTAAAGAGGCACAGAAAGAAGATGTCAAGTTACAAAAGAAGGTGAGAAATGTTCCTAAATTCAACCTTGATTGTGATAGGATAATAAAGTTCAGGAATCGGGTTTGTGTTCCTCCCATCCCCGAATTAAAGAAGGAGCTGCTGGATGAGGCTCATATTTCTTCATTCTCTATTCATCCTAGAAGCACGAAGATGTATTGGGACCTGAAAGAGTACTTCTAGTGGGATGGCATGAAAAGAGATGTTGCTGAATATGTCTCTCGATGCTTGGTTTGTCAGCAAGTTAAAGCTGAGAGACATAAGTCTAAGGGGATGTTACAACCATTACCCATACCCGAATGGAAATGGGAAAACATCACTATGGACTTTGTCACAGGACTTCCTAAAACATCCAAAGGCAATAATGATATCTGGGTCATAGTTGATCGTCTTACAAAGTCTGCACACTTCATTGCTATTAGAGAGGATTTCTCTCTAGATCAGCTTGCCAGGATATATGTAAAGGAAGTGGTAAGATTGCATGGAGTACCACTTTATATTATATCTGATTGGGATCCAAGATTTACCTCGAAGTTCTGGCGAAGTCTTCAGCATACTCTGGATACAAAGTTGAGTTTCAGCACTGCTTATCATCCTCAGACAGACGGACAGTCTGAGAGAACAATTCAAACTATAGAAGATATGTTGAGAGCTTTCTCTATGGATTTCAAAGGTGGTTGGGATCAACACCTACCTTTGGTGGAATTTTCTTATAATAATAGCTTTCACTACAGTATTCAGATGGCTCCTTATGAAGCTCTCTATGCAAAGAAATGCAGGACTCCAACTTGCTGGGATGAAGTTGGGGAAAGAAAGCTATTAGGACCTGATCTCGTTGATGAAATGGCAGAAAAGGTTAGATCTATTCAACAACACATAAGAGCAGCTCAGAGTCAACAGAAAAGTTATGCCGACAACCGAAGAAAAGACCTATAGTTTGAAGTGGGCGATAAAGTGTTCTTACGGATATCTCCCTGGAAGAGAGTCATGATATTTGGAAAGAAGGGGAAGTTGAGCCCTAGATATATCGGTCCTTTCGAAATACTGGATCGTGTTGGGAAGGTAGCTTACCGATTGGCGCTTCCACCGAATCTCTCTCAAGTTCACGATGTGTTCCATGTATCTCTCCTGAGAAAGTACATACCCGATCCTTCACATGTACTTAGCTCAGAAGTTGTACCGCTGGAGCAAGATCTTTCTTATGAAGAACAACCGATAGAGATTCTGGATCGTAGCGAAAAAGTCCTACGAAACAAGACCACTCGATTGGTGAAAGTTTTATGGAGGAACCACCAATTATAAGAATCTACATGGGATATTGAGGATATGATGAGGGAGAGGTATCCTCATCTGTTTGTTACAAAGTGACGAATTTCGAGGGCGAAATTCATTTTAAGGGGGGTAGAATGTAACACCCGAGACTTTTATGTGAAATATTTTGTTTTTATGTTATATAAATCATCAAAGGAATCTTTCAATACACACAACACTAGCTTGACTTGCTTTATACGCAACCACAGCCTTCCTCGATAGCTTGCGTCGTACGCAATACCGAGTTTCACTAAACAATGATATGTTATTAAAATATTATTAAAACTAGCCGTTATGAATAGTAATAACCAAATTTTGAAATTTTATAAATTTTATTTTTCAAAATGGTCTTCATTTTTGGTTTCGGAATATCTAAATTATCCTAGGGTGAAATTTTGGTATTTTTCTGAAAACTTTCTATTTTTGATGAATAGTGAAACTACTAAGTGGCTGTTAAAAAAAACTGAATTTTTCATAAAACTTAATTTTACCGCTTCTGTGAGTGGAATTTCAAAAATCTGAGAGACACGGTTGATGTCAGTAAGTAAAATGTGGTTTAAGGAGATGAAAATAATTTTTGGTGAATAGTAACTTTTTACTTTTTTTTACCACAGTTAAAAGTAAATAGGGTAATTAAGGGTAAAAATGATATTATTATTACCCTAACACATGTCCTAATTATATTGGACAAGTTTAATTTGACAAAAAACAAACTTAGGAATAAAATATGACCATTTAGGCCCACTTGGATTAGATTAGGACATTTATTATTAATTTATTTAAAGAAGGGTTAAAATAGTTAAAATCAATGTTTAATAACTAAATAATTTTTAATATGGGGTTATACATAAAATAAATTCGACTATAAATATTCATTAGAAATCTAAAAAGATTTCCTACATAATGGTATTTTATTTGTAATTTTTGACATTAAATAATTTAATTTATTTATGACACAACGATGATGCAGTAATTATCTTATTAATGAAATATTGACATAATTGATGTTATAAATACCCAAATAAATATAATTTGAGACTTTTTATGAATTCCACTAATTTTATAGTTTAATATGACATGTTAGTATTGATTTAATTAACTTTTTTTGAACTTATAATTCTGTTATGATTTTCAAAAAAATCAATTACTAAATAGTGTCAAAATTGACATAAAATAGTTTTTAAAAAAAATATTATATTATTAATTGTTATTTTATTCCTAAAAATCTAAGGTTCGGAAAAATGACTTAGATAAGGTTATATATATTAATAATAAACTACTTGGGGTTCGTTTAGCTTGATATAGTAAGTTTATTAACCTTATAGTATAAGAACACAAGAAGACACGGTAAAAGTAAAATTATTTAAATTAATGTTAAATCTAAATGATAAGGTTAAAATAGGAACCTAAACTTGTATAAATTCTATTATATGAGAGTATTTCGACACATCCCCACCTTATCCTCGAAATAAATCAATTTGGAGCTATTTAAAACTGAACTTGACTTTATAATAAAATAATATTTTTAGTTATTCCAAAGGTGCCCCTCTCCTCCCTTATAAAAGGGCACCTCCTCCCTCTCTTCCTCACACCACTTTGAGCCTTCAAGCTCGGCCAACCCCTGAAATTTTCTCCTATAAACTTTCCTAGAGACATCCTAGAGGTCCTGGTCTTCTCAAAAGACCAATTTTAGTGCCCTAAAAGGAGGTCTCAAAGAAACACTTCAAATAAGAGGTAATATCCATTACCGATCCTTTCCAATTTATTTCTTCTTCAACTTCTTATTATTTAGTTGTTTCATTATGAAGTAATAACATCAGTATCACTCATATAATGATATGTTATTATAAGTATGAAACAAACCTATTTAACCATCTATCCATCCTATGGAAAATGAAATCACCGCGCGTGCGTACGTACGGAATACCGTCTCCACGCCGTGGTGTAATCTATTTTCCACAACCACCTTACTTGGATGGGTATAATGGTGTAAATAATGACTATATATGACTATTATAAAGTGATATTGATTCTTAAATAGTATACATACACTCCAATACAATTCCACGATCATAGGAACGATATCATCACTCGTGCGTACGTACGGAATACCGTCTCCACGATGTGATGCGACTCGTTCTACATGATCTTCATTTCATAATGATTATATAAATGAATTGAATGAATTAATATGATATATATTACACTAATACCATTCTGTAAATGATGTATCTATAACCTAAAGAGAAGAATAAGAATTTATTCGACAAAACACGCATAAGAACAAAAAGTTATAAACACCCGAATAACAAGTAGCAATGAAATATTACCACTAAGAAGCTAATAATATGACCATATATGATATAATAAAATTAAGTATGATTCTGGAATAAGTCAATAAAATTATTTAAATCATTATACAGGAGGTTCAGACACTTACAAAGCAAGTCGGACCTAAGGTAAGGGAAATATCACAATCTTATTTTTATCCGAGATTGTTTATACTTCGAATTTTACTGGGGTGTATTTTATCATCCACATCCATGTTTCCTCAATATGTAATATTATTTCCATCCACATAAAATTTTTTAAATCCAATTTTACCCTTTTTTGAGTTTTTAGTAAAGGATATGAAAGGAATCTTTTGTCGTTTTTCGTACGAGGTACTTTTTGACTTTTCCGACAAAAGTACGAAGAATGTTTTTTTTAACTTATACGGCATGATTGGATTTTTAAAAAATTATTTCCAAGAAGATTCCTTTACAAGTTTTCAAGTTTATTTTTAATCAACTTCTTATAGTTTAAAATTGTATGACATGTTAAGAAAGGAAAAAAAATTTTGAAGTAGAAAGGATATTTTCCTCAAGAATGGAGTTCAAGTGTTTTATAAAAATTATTTTCCATCTAAGATAATATAGGGTTATGATTATATCCCTATCATTACATTGATTTGATTATGTTGTGATGGAATTATTTATATGAATTCATTTATCTTATATGAATTGTTTTATGATGTCACGATGTTTAAGAATTCCATTTTTATTACATGGGTTATGCAATGATGTATGATTTATGATTTTTGTGGCACACATAAGAATGGTTTCATTATGAGATGGGTGGGACCTATATCTCCCTCCAATGCATTGGGTAAAGATTTTATATCTCATGAGATAGACATGGCTGTAACAGTAGGTTATACCGGTTCAGTGAAACAGGACTGAAATGAGGAGTGAACTCGGTTCAGAAATGGACTTTGTCCACTAAGATAGTATTGGCAATGAGTCTTGACTAATAATAAATGATTCTCTATGATTATGTGTGTATGCCACAAAGTTTCAGGTTTTAAGTTATGATTATTGGGATTACATTTCACTTGTATGATTTATCCCATGTTATGATATTATGATCTCTTTTGCAGGATAAGATTTCCAAAAGTTATGTTATTATGTATATGATGTGATTGATATTTCTTTTGTTTACCCTTACTGAGCATTTGAGCTCACCCTTTTGTATGTTTTATTTCCCCAGGTCAGGAAGAAGGTTATTAAGTAGAATATGCCAAAAAGGGACTCTAGATATGATGAAATAAATGGGAGACAAAGTAGATGCTTTATGAACCAGTTGTTTATGTTTCCCAATTTATAAAGACACTATACCTATACGGTCCTTTCTTGGTTTTGTTATATGTTGTAATAAGTGTGCTTCAATTCTAAAGTAATAACAATGTATGTAAATTATGGGTCGTTATAACATATATCCCATTGCTTGTGATGATATTGCCCAAGAATGAGACCTCCTTCAACCAGAACTCACACTTGCTGTACTTTGCATAGAGTTTCTCCTTGATCAAAGTCTCCAGTATAATTTTTAAATTCTCCTCATGATCCTCCTTGGTTTTGGAGTATATTAGAATATCATCTATAAAGACTACCACAAATTTGTCAAGGTAATATCTAAAGACACTATTCATCAAGTCCATGAATATTGCTGGAGCATTGGTGAGTCTGAAAGGCATTACTATGAATTCATAGTGCCCATATCTTGTATGAAAAGAAGTCTTGGGGATATCTTCCTTCTTCACCCTTACTTGATGATACCCTAACCGCAAGTCCACCTTGGAGAAGTATTGTGCTCCACACAACTGATCAAACAAGTCATCAATTCGTGGAAGTGGATACTTGTTCTTTATCATGATTTTGTTAAGTTCACGATAATCGATGCAAAGCCACATTGACCCATCCTTCTTCTTGACGAAGAGGACTGGTGCACCCCATGGTGAAGCACTTGGGCGTATAAACCCTTTATCCAGATTCACCTGTAGTTGTTTCTTCAGCTCTTCTAGCTCAACAACAGCCATTCTATATGGAGTCTTGGATATTGGTAATGCCCTAGGTATAAGTTCAATTGAAAACTCAACATCTCTTCTAGGAGGAAGACCAGGCAGTTCCTCGGGAAACACTTCCGCGAATTCCCTCACAATAGGCATTTCTTCAAGGATGGTTTCTTCTTTGGACTCAATCATCTGAGCCAGATACGCATGCTCATAGGGCAGTAATATCCATGCTTGAGATGATGGAGCTAAAGGAGATTCATCTTCCTCCTGACACTTGTAAAGAATCGGGGGTCGATTCTCCATATGGAGTGTGATTTTCCTCTCCCGACAATTTATGTTGGCTCTATATAAGGAAAGCCAATCCATGACAAGAATTGCATCAAATTCCACCAAAGGGAGTATGACGAGGTTCGCTGGGAAATTCAATCCATAGATTATAACAGGGGAGGACTTATATTCATGGGATGCAATGATTGCCCCATTTTCTGTACTCACCGACATCTTTACTTCCATGATTCGTGGTGGTGTTGGGATTGTTCTACTAAACATTCGAGATATAAAATAATGTGTAGAACCTGAATCAAAAAGTACGTTTGCTATTCTTGAATGAATAACTAGCTTACCTTTCACCACTTCATTGTCGGGGTTCACTTCGGCAGAAGTGATGGCAAAAGATCTACCTTGCTGTCTTGGAGGTTGTTGGTTGCCTCCGATAACCCTTGGATTAGGGAACTGATTTGCAAAATGACCTGGTTCTTTGCATTTGTATCATTGAACAATGCGTTGAGGTTCGAACGGAGTATTCCTCTCCTCTGTCACAGCCGCGGGTCCTTCTTTCCGACAGTTAATAGCTAGGTGCCCTTCTCTTCCACACCTGAAGCATTTTCTTGTCCCCTTAAGGCAATTTCCAGAGTGCTTCTTTCCGCACTTTTGGAAAGTGGGGTGCTGGAACTTCTTAGCGCCGTTAGATTTATCCATCGGACCACCAGCATTGAAGTCCACCTTATGCTTATTATCCCCATGATACCCTTGTGATTCTCCGATCTCCATTTCGACCTTGAGGGCACATCGGACAATTTACTCATAGCTGTCGAAGTCACGGATCACTAATTCTTTCCACAAGCTAGGCTTCAGCCCACCAAAGAAGCGGTCAACCTTGCATTTGGGGGTAAAGACAAAGCCGAAAGCGTATCGTGCAAGCCTTGTGAAGTTTTCCTCGTACGCTCCCACAGATTCTTCATCTTTTTTCTTGAGGGAAAGGAAGTCCCTTTCCATCTTAAGATGGAGGGTGCGCGGAAAATATTTATCGAAAAACATCTTACAGAATTCCTTAAATTACAAAGCCTCGATCTCCTCCTCAGGCTTCGTATTTTTGATCAATGTCCACCATTGATCAGCTTCACCCTCCATACGATAAGATTCCAGGAGAACCTTCTCTTGTTCAGAACATTGGAGGATGGAGAATATATTTTCAATGGAGTTGATCCATTGTTCAGTGATCGTGGGATCAGATGATCCACTAAAAGTTGGAGGTCTTTACCTCATGATGCTCTCGATAGTGACTTGTTCCTTATTATGGGGGTTTGGAAGTTCCTCTTGACCCGTGTTTCTATTCAAAACTTGAGTTATCTGAGAGAGAAGCGTGACAAAGTTCGTGATTCCTGCTCCCATTGGATTGGGCATCTCATTAGTACAATCATCACACTGATCTTCACAACAGTTGTTAGCCCGAGTCCTCCTATTACTGGCCATTGGCTGGAATAAAAGGAAAGTTAGGGGTAACACATAAAGGGCAATCCAAAGACAAAAGTTGATGACTTATAAATAAACTTTTATTTCCTTAACTCATGAGTCTATAGGATTCAATCTAGGCTTTTCATGATCTACTTTCTAACATATATTCTCAGGGGCATTTTTCCCTTAATAAGGGTTCATACCAAGATTGTGAATTTATCAAAATATATCCCCCTGGAGTGTCATAACCAAGAGTGCAGCAAGGCCCGTTGTCATGCACCAGTTCCCGTTTGAGTCTAGCTCAAAGTGGTGTTTTCAGGTTTTACCCCTAGGATACATCTGTGCTAGAGCCGCCTCTACCTGCTCGTATCCATACATGGATGTATTTGTTTGATAAACCACTTACTTAGTATTTACCATAACTTAGGGATGTTTTTATTATACTTAGTCTTGTATCCAAGGCTTTACTAGGGTTTCCTAATCCCAAAAATAACTAAACCTATCCTCTGATACCAACTATGACAACCCTGCTTTTTATTACAACTTAAACATGCTTTATTACATAAAACTTCACTTGATACAACAAAGAAGATCGAGAGGTTTAATGTATTTGGGGATTAGGATCATTACATAAAAACTTAAAAAATGAAATACAACATCTTTATTGAAAACTTCCTTAACATGACCACTACATTCCCTCGTACTTAGCATTGCATGGGATAACCTGAGGACATGCAAAAGAAAAGGGTGAGCTATAAAGCCCAGTAAGGGAGTACACATGGAATAACATGAGGAGTACAATACATTTTAGGAAATAGGCATGTCAATAGAGCATAAGAGAAACATGAACATAAAGGCATGATAAAGCATGATAATCATAACATGGAAATGTGGAAACAACACTTAACATTGAATTAGCATGATCTGTGGCTCATTGCACATGGAGCATGAGTAAACCCTCATTGCACATGAAGCACGAGTAAACCCTCGTTGCACTTGAATTAGCATGAGTCAACACTCATTGCACTTGACGTATCATGATACTATACTTTACCCAATGCATTGGAGCGCTATAAGGGCGCACCCTTCTTAAACATTTCATTTCATGCATAAGTGTGCCACATGGATCATAAAACATGGATTCATAAAACATAATCATTTATTCCATGATAAAGGAATGTAGAATTCATACATGAAACTTTATAATCAATAAGTAAATGTGCGTAAAGGTGAATACCCTTGATGGAGAAATGGGCATGGTATTCACTATACAATGACATTGGCTTAGAAAATCAGTGCGATTTCGGCAGCGTAACGACGTGACATAAGAATTCATAAAAATGGTTTATGAGAGAGAAAGGGGTTCCTCATCATATTTACATGTAATGGACAGTAAGGAGGTCATATAGATACATTTCCCAAAAATTGTAATAGAATTTAGATTCATAATAAAAAAGTATTGCTTGAATGTAAATGAGGAGAGAGAAGTTCCTTTCGGAATTTCGGCATAGTAACGAGTGTACATGGGAGGCATTTAATGAGAGAGAAAGGGGTCTCCCATCATTCAAAAAATAAGAGGAAAGTATGGGGGAGGTGTGAAACCATAACCCAAAATTAATAATTGAAATTAAAAGGGCAATGCAACTTAAAGAAAATTGACAAAAATGAGAAAGGAAGAAAAAACCCTTACTTGGAAGTGTGCTTCCAAAGGCTAGAGAGAGGCTTGTGAGAGGCTTCTTGGGAGATTGGGTCACCTTGGGATGATTCTAGAGAGATTAGGGCAGAGGTTGGGCGAACTCCAAGGGATTTTAGTGAGGAGGAAGTGGGAGCTTGGGTGGGTTTATATAGGAAAGGTGAGAGAATTCTTTATTATTTAGGTTTGGGACCCCTTATATTAAAATAATCCAAACCACAAACCATCCCATGGTATTTGCCCATGGTTTCTGGAAAAGGAAAGAGGAAAAAAATATTTTTCAAGGCCATGGTCCGAACTTATTAAAAAATTAGGGTTGCTTATGTGGAGGTGAGTCACACTCCCATGTAAATTAATTTAAAAAGGCAAAGTGTTGAATAAGTTTTGAGGGGTTCATTAATGCTTTGAAAAGTAATTCAAACAAACCCAAAATCACATTATTTTAATAATAAAACATATATTGGCCGAACATAAGGATTATGGTATTTTATTACATCACCATTGGGTCATTATGATGTCATAAAACACATTATATAATTAAATGGTATTTAATTTTTACCCAAAAATATGACTATCTCAGAAAATTATGAAAAATTCACCGTTGGATAATTTTGACGTCCTGATTCCAGAAATGACATTTATTTTATCTAAAAAAAATTCTAAATATGTTAATTTTCACTTTTAAAATAAAAACCAACATTTATCTAAAATTCACGGGTTTTGACAGAAATGGCTTTCAAACCTTAATAAAAATTTTAATTGCATTCATAAATTTATAAGATCATTTATATTTAATAAAAATTAATTTAATATTAATAATAATATTTTATTAAAATATTATTTAATTCAAAAATCCCTTAATTTAATAAAATAGATTTCTTAATTAAATAATAATTAAAAACACCATTTTTACTTTAAAAACTATTTACAATGTATCAAAAATGACCTGAAATTATATTCATTATTATATACAAAAATAATTTACATGAAAGTAGTACTAATTATTTGTACATAACCCCTTAAAATAGCCACATAAGACCTAAGGGTAAGGTGTGCAGTAGTGACAGACTCTTGGGGTGGCTCGCATAACATCGCTTGAGTGGTAATTTCAATCAACTTCCACTTTTCCCGTAGACGGTCACGTTTGAGCTTGACATAATGAAGCTCAGCTTGGGCTTGGTCAAGGGTGAAGCCCAAAGACACCAACTTTTTTCCGAGCTCTGACAAATGGGCTTCATATGGGGCAATTCTACTGGATGAGGCCATCGCTTCCTTTGTCTGAGTAAAAATTGGGTTCGTTAAAGACTTACATTTATACTAATCATATGATAACTATTCAATGGCTATATTAACAATAGTAAAAATTCTTAACATGAAACCAAAGAAGTTGACATCTTATAAAAACATTTTTCATAAAGAGACATTTAACTGGATCAAGAGGGATTTTCAATTAATGAAACTTTGGGTCGTTACAACTTCTGTTGTCTCTGTATAGTCTTCATCCACACCTAGATGAACTAAACCTTATCAGTAGTAGCTCGTACCAACACTGGGACCATGAGTGATGAATCTCCTAGGTCATTCCAGCAAAGTGGTGACCGACAAGGTCGCCCGTACAAAGCCTCAAACGGTGCCATACTAACGGTGGAGTGGTAGCTGTTGTTTTACACAAACTAAAACAGTGGTATGTGGTCCTTCCAGATACATCCAAATTCGAATATGTAGGCCCACAACATGTCTTCTAGAACCTAAATGGTCCTTTATGTCTAGCCATATGTATGGGAATGAGACGCTATGCTCAAGCATAACTGAGTCCCAAATTTATTTTGTAATCCCTTACACAACCAGGATGTGAAATGAGCATTGTGATTTGAAACAATCATCTATGGGAATCCATGAAGCTGCACTATATCCTTCATGTAGAGGATTACTAATATCTCTAATGAAATCTACTCTCGGATGGCTAGGAAGTGGGCTGACATGGTTAGTCGGTCAACAATCACTCAGATGGCATCATGTTCCCTGGATGTACATGGTAAACACATCACGAAGTCCATCAATATTCCATCCCACTTCCATTACAGAACCTCTAGGGGGTGAGCTAATCCCACTGGAAATTGGTGCACAGCCTTCACCTACTGGCACAGAAGGTATCGGGAAACAAACTCTACCAATGCCTTCTTCATCCCTGACCACCAAAACTGATGTTGGAGATCCTGGTACATCTTCTCCACACCACAGTGTACCACCAAAAGGGATGTATGAAAATCCCTCAGAACCTCCTCCCACAATGCCGCTGGTACAACTGTGCATCCCATAAAAATAATGATGTGCTCTCCACCTTGTGAGTATCCATTAGGAGAATGCCTTGTGGATATCTAATCATGTAAGGTATCACAGTTGGTATCCACAAGATATGCCTCCACGACTCTCTATAATAGTGGAGGGGTAAAAACCACCGACTGGAGGTAAGCTAAATCATTTCCATCCATGAAAGATAACCATGAAGAGGCCAACTACTTTGATGACTCATTAAATAGCTACATACTAGATCTCCTACTAATAGAATCTGCCACTGTGTTCTCCTTCCTAGGAGTATAGAAAATCTGAAATTAATAGTCTTTGAGGAACTCTATCCATCACCTCTGTCTCAAGTTTATATCCTTCTATTTAAAGATATACTTGAGACTCTTGTGATCAGAGAAGATGATAAACTGCTCTCCCATTAGGTAGTGTCCCCACATATTCAACGTGAAGACTACCACTTCTAACTCAAGATCATGGGTCACATAGTTCTTCTCATGTGATCTCAACTAGCACGAACTATAGTAAATCACTACTTTCCTCTTCATCAGGACACAACCAAGTTTGGTCCTTGATGTATCATAGAACAATATGTACTCGACTCCCTCCTCTGGAAATCTCAAGATCAGAGCACTCATAAAACTCTTCCTCAACTGCTGAAAATACCATTAACACTTCTACATCCACATGAAAGGCTGCCCATTTTGAGTTAAAGCTATCATCAGTGATGATATTCAGGAGAAATCAAGTATGAATCTTTTTCAATATCCTACAATCCCAAGGAAGCTCCATACCTCCATCACACTCCTAGATGTATCACATGATAACACTGCTTCCACCTTGGTCAGGTCCATTGATACTCCATCTACTGAGATAAACTGTCCCAGGAAGTGGACCAACTAAATCCAAAACTGGAACTTAGAGAGTTTCCCATAAAGATAGTTCTATCAGAGTACATCCAGAACCATTCGTAGGTGTCTCGCATGCTCCTCCTTATATGTCGAGTACACAATGATGTCGTCGATGAAGACCAATACGAACCGGTCTAAGTATGGATTGAAGATCCGGATCATGATTCCCATGAACACTGTTGGGGCATTAGTCATGCCAAATGGAATAAAAAAGTTCTCATAATGATTATAGCGACATCTAATAGTCTTCTTCAGTATATCCTCATCCCGTACTCACAACTGGTGATAGCCTAATCGAAGGTTAGCCTTTGAGAGACATCATTACCCTCTCAACTGATCAAAGAGGTCATCGATCCTCAATAGTGGATACTTGTTCTTTATCATCACTTGGTTTAAGAACATATAATCCAAATACAAACTCAAACTCCCATATGCTTTTTTTGAAAAAAAAACTGGGGATACCCAGTGTGAAACACTGGGTCTCACGAATCCCTTCCTCTACAAATCCTTCAACTTCACCCTCAGCTCACAAAGTTCTACAGGAACCATCCGATATGCTAGTACTGATATTAGTGCCATCCCAGGGTGTAAATCAATGTAGAAGTTAATCTTCTGGTGGGGAGGTAATCCTGGAATATATTTAGGGAAGACGTCCTCGTACTCTGCCACTACTTTTGGGAACTGGAAGCTCACAATATCTGATACTTCGAGGGTAAGACTAGCCAACCCATGAGTGATCAGCTACACTCTCTTTTGAATGAGCCCATACTGTGCTACCTGGGTTTCCTTTTCACTAAAAAAGGAAAACATCGTCTTATCACTATGGACACACCACACCCTTCACTTAAAACAGTCAATCTGGGCATGGAAAAAATATAGCCAATCCATACCGAGAATGATGTCATAAGGCCTCAATGTTTCCACCAAGAGGTTCCAACCTAAACTCTCACCCCAAGGTTAAGATCAAACTATCAAAAAAGGTGTGTGATCATCAAGTCACCTTACATAGTTGTCTCTAAGCGTAAGGGTTGAGTCAATGGTTCTACCCAAATCTCAACGTATCAAATAAGATATGTGGTGAGGAAAGAATGACTGAAAAATATGTCTATAAGTAAGGGAGATAAGGTAGAAAAGAAAAAGATCATACCTTGTATCATCCCTGGAGTCCCTGGGTCATACACCTTGACCACATGTAGCTACCCCCACCCCTGTTCTCTAGCTCCCTAAGCCTAGCATCGACCTCCTGGGGGTGGTGGTGGTAGTTTTTAAAAATATCCACCACCTCCTATAGATCTTTTGTCCTGGGACCTCTTGTGACATCTCCTATGTCTCGATACCTATGTCTAACATTGGATCCCCACTGTTGAGGTATCTGAACCTGCCTACCTGCTACTGAGTGTTTCTAGATGTCTCTACTCAGCCATCAATCACTCGACCACCAAAGCTCGCTTGAGCACTCTAGCATAAGTCAGAATGAATAGTGGTACGAAGTTGTCTCAGATGTCCCATCATAAACCTAACTTGAAGGTATGATCCATGAAGTGCTGATCCAAGACCATATTTATCGAGTACCTGGAGAGTTTGGTAAACCTTGATGAATAGTCAGCCACTATCATACTGCCCTGTTGGAGATGAAGAATCTCCTGTATACACACTACAGTCAACATAACTAGAGAGAACTCCTCTCTAAATAGACGCTCAAACTCCACCCATGAAAGAGTCACCTCATCACGAGTCTGTATGGTCAAACTCCACCATCACCCTACCAAACCCTGAAGAAGGCTCAGTTCTAGGATCACTCACTCGTTCGTTGGTGTCATCACTAGATGAAAAACTCTAGTCACCACCTCAAGCGAGTCCTCATCCTCCTGAGGGGCATGATCACCTCAGAACTAGAGGGGTCTCTATCTATGAAACTTATGGAGCACGCTCAGCCTATTCTCCTATTCTGCTGGTACTGTAGGTATCATGTACTGATCCAATAATGGTGGTATATAAGGTGTACCACCTAGAGGTAAGGCCTGGGGAATTGGATCCTATATCGAAGCCTCATCACTGAGGGGGTCATCCTCATGGTTGAGCTGGTAAAATCCAAGATGGTATGCATCACAGAGGCATCCTATAAGGAAATAATATATACCATGGTCAATGAGTATATCTAGAGAGGTGACTCAAAAAGGACATGGAAAACAAAACCCATTCATATACAATTCATGAACCATTTTTTGTTTCTCCTCAACAAGTGTTATCATGTACCGAGTAGAAAAATAGGTTATCAGAGTCATGGTGTATGGATACGTCGGTTTCCCACACCAAAACTAGAGTTCCTGGCCTGAAAGAAAAACTCGAAACACTTAACACTATTTCCCCAAACCAATCTCACAAACTCTTAGTCCTAAGGTAGAACCAACAACCTCAAATACCACTCTGTCATGACCCATCCCAGTGGGCCCATACTGCGACTCCCTAACCCCACCTCCAATAGGACATGGGATGGTAACTAGCACCAAGTAGGCATGTCACTAACATGAGAGGCATTGGATAAGTACATGTACACATGCACATATCTCCAAGACCACAAATGCTGAAATGTAAAAACTATTAAGGAAAAAATGCATGCATACTACTAAACCCAACCAATAGAGTGTAATAAAAAGTAAAGTGTAGAAAAGTAAACTAGGATAGAATACAATCCCATCAAAAGAAAGAGTCTTCCAGCTATAAATTCTAACCTATAAGAAAAAAAGATAGGTACCGTGACTCTTGCTTGAAGCCATAAGGACACCTTAGCCTATCTAAAACATACAAAGCTCTGTCTACTCCCAGTACTCCCTAGAATCCATCAATAGTTCACTCATCTGCACAAGACACAACATGTGTGGGAAAAGACCGTATAGGGGTGAGTATAACAATACCCAGTAAGACACCCCAAAAACTAAAATAAATACAAAAAGTAAAGGTATAGTCATATCTACACAGTATATGTCTATAGTGTATATAACAAGAACATATCTAGATATACTTGAAACCCAGACTCGTAGTATAGAGTTAAGTCACAATGACTTCATACCCATGCTAGGGATTAAGTCTAAAGATTATACAAAGCACTCATCTGGGAGAACTCACTCCTAATTTTGATATCCCTAACATCCAAGAAGTACTATTCATAGGGAACCACCATGATAGAGATATGATGATAGATATGAAGAGATAATACAATACACTCACTCCAAGAGAACCAACTCCACGGGTGGGGAAGATCAAGATACAAATATGAGGATCACTGTCAGGGACATGGAAAATACCACAACTCATTCAGATTCATATGCTAAGTAGAGTACCAATGTTCAGTAGGATTGTTCATATTGATAACTTGACTCTACCTAGGAAACAAGAATGTATATAGGATCATTCTTCGAGCCTCTTGAAGGGGACTCTTAATGCTATCCAGAAAGTCATACTGAAGGGGGTCAAACTCCTGTGGATAGTAAATGATACTCACTGAACTTTAGGGGAACAATCAAGAAGACACCAACCCAAACATGACTTGTCCAAGATACGGTGGACAAGGAGATCAATCTATGTAAAAAACAATAAACAGTGTGTAGAAGTGTCACACACTGTGCCCCTTGACCCCAGGTACGTCCCGTGTACAATGGACCGTGTTCGAAGAACATATCATGTAGAAAAAGGTATACATGGTGTGTAAAGGGGATCACATTCCATGTCCAAATATCTGGGGTCTTCTCTATGTACACTAGCCATGTGACAATATAAAGATTCAACCCATGTTTTTCTACCCCTGTACCAGTACACGGGGTAGTCCGTGTATCTGGTTGGGGTTTGGACATGTGGTGGAGTACATGCTGTGTAATCCACCCCATGTACATGTATCCTCCAAGATACATGATGATTTTTGAGTAAGGTCCCACACATTGTGTGAAAGCTATCACACACTGTGTTCCACCTCTATATCACCCAAAACCCTAGCCACTGCTAGATTGGTCCCAAACGCCGTGTATTTAGAGACACACTCCATGTTTATCGGGATTTTTTCCAGAATCAATGTTCTTCCTTCATCACTTCAGTTGATCGTTTATGGTTTATTTGATGATATTTTTTCCTAGAAATTGAAGATCCAAGGTCGTCTCATCCTTTAAACATCGATTTGGTAAGTTTTGGGCCTTTGATCGGCTTTGAAAACTAATCCCGATAATCCAAACGAAGAATGATCAAAGAATTATATCTCCTAGAATATGTCGATCCATCTATCACCTTCACCATCACACCTCCTCTAGGTTGTTGCGATGTCAGATTGTTTCACTGTGAAATGTATGTGCAATTATCCTTTTCTCATAACCCCGCGAAGAACGAAGAACATGAAAGAATAAAGGGGGAATAAATCATAGAGAAACAACCTGAGGAATGAACCTCATCCCTTTTTTATGGCCTAGATCCACTCCCATTAGAAGGATCAAGAAAATAAATCAAAACAAAATAAACCCCCAAATCAAACCTACAATCACCCATCCCAAAAGAATGAATGAACCATGGGTCAACTTGTTCATGGGTTGATCCGTGTTCATTCTTAAATCCAAGAATGGAAAAGAAAGAATGAAATAAAACACCCTACCTAAAGTTTGGATCGATCGTTGATGAAGAATGATTGTGCTTCCATCATCGATGAGATCCTCCAACTCTGCTCACGCAGTTATTCACAATTTATTGATTAGTCACCATTTGTTATTGAGAGTTTTCTCCAAGGGTATCCTCTCTAACGCTCCAGAGAATTCTAGGGTTAGGTGACTAACCCTGAAAATTCTCCTTAATAGCTTATTTAAAAGCTTAGTTCATTGCGTTAGTGAAACGGAAAAATAAAATAAATATTGAATTTATTTTATTTCCCTAAACATCTAAAATCTAATTTTCACAACCATCCCGCACTAACCGGTGTTAGGACTCTCCTAAGGTAAAGTTTATACTTTAAATGAAATGGTTCCATCATATTTCTGATTCGGGAACCCGTTTAAAATTTATCCCACTTTTTCAGTAAAACCATGTGCGCTTTCTATTTAAGAATTTAAAAGATTTTAAACATTTATCCCAAGAACCCTGGGTCTTAGAATCATATTCTCTCTCAATGCTTGGTCTTGAATTAACCCATATAATATTTAAAAATAATACATAGAAATTATTGGACATTACAAAACCATATAAAAACTTTATTTTAAAGTTCATAACCCATAAAATATTAGATTCAATGTTGAAAAAAACTAAATATTATGTACTACCGAGCATATAAATACTTAAATAAATGGTTTTATTTTTATAAGAAGTAGTTTAACACTTTAAAATAATTCATACATATATTCATAATATAAAAAATTTCTATTCATGAATAATAATGCAAAGTATAAATTAAATAAATGAACATTTAATAAATCTAGATATGAGATAAAAAATTATGAACACATTATACATAAATAAATTATAAACACTCTATATGTCTTTAATCATCCCCTCTAAAAACCCTAATAGGTTAGTATTGAAGTTGAGTGTGACCCTTGAATCCCACCTCTAATATACCATGAGTTTGAGACTAACATCAAGGGTATAAAAGCACACATATGGGAGACATTACCTTCATAATTTCCTAGTAACATAAGAAAGAAACCACCAATAATATCTATATAATATAAAGTAAAACCAATCCCACAATGCATTCAATTTCATATGTAAAACCAGGTATCCAAATGAATACACAAATAAAATAACTCCTATAATAGGAAATCCATGAACACTAGTCAACTATACACCATGATATAGTAATATCCAACCAAATCATCAACTACCTCCTACAAATTTGAAAAATAGATATATAATATAAAGGTAATCATACAAGTATACTTAGTATGATCCTCCCAAAACCCAATCTGGAAAATGAAGAAGAAGCATACTAATGGTTTAGTGAATAAATCATGAAACAAAATTATTAAATGCATCAGACCATTAATCCACCAACCTCACGAAGGCTCGCTTTCCAAAATAATGGAAACAAGTATGGAATTATAGTATTAAGGAAATATTTAAGAAGGAAATCTATAGACACTTACTTATTAAACTATTCACCCTCACACCCCAATGATATACATCATAGTTATCTCATCCCATCCATATCCAAATAACCACATAACCACAAAATCACATCACAACTACAACACTATAACCATATCCATATCCACATTATCATGTATCTACATCTTTACCACATTCAAATATCACATCACTATAGAGAATGTTAACATGAAGAAAATTAACCTTGTCCCCTCTTATTTTTATGTATGTCACTATTTCACACCCACATCACAATAACAACTCATATTATAGCCTCATCCCATCGTAACCCATGTTATGTTTTTGAAGGGGGAACGAGGAAGGGAGAATCTAGTCATTTGTATCATCTCCATCTTGGATGATGGAGAAAACACCAAAAAACTAAAACCACACATAGGTATCAGTCACGTTACTTGACTCAGGTGATGGGGTGTAATAAATAACAAGAACTATAATAGATATATAATAGAACAAAATACCAACCTAAAGTTAACTACCTCACATAAAATAATAAGACAAAACTGTCACCACCCCTCATCAATATCATTGTCACAATTATCTATAATAAAAACCAACTCATCCACTATGCCACATCACTATTATCACAAAAAATCACCTTTATTCTGTTTGATAATTCATCACTTATTTACTACTGTCTTTAAGTTACTTAACCAATTATTCATATGATAAAACATATAAATATCATCAACAAAAAGTGTTTTAAAAATTATGATTATAAATAAACCTAATAAATAATAGATAAATAGTAATATAGAAATCATATAAACACATGAAATTCACTTATCCCATTTCAATTCCTTTTATCTATTTCATTATCTTTATTAAGTTAATTACAACTACTTACTCATTGAAATAAAATTCATAATTATTACACATTTAAAAAATAATAAAATAACATAAATTTTTAATCCCATTCCACAAATGGATCTTTAACAGTCACATTATATGAATGACAAGATAAATATGACCAAACTACACTAAATTCTTAAGAGGAACCCTCAAAAACCTACAATACATAAATCTTCATCAAGACCTCATCAAAAAAATAAAAAAACCAAGTCCAAAACCCCTAAAATGACAATTTAATAAGTAATAATAAATAATTACTATAAGAGTAGAGAAGAGAATAGTGGAAAAGAAAAGAGTGAGAGCACATTAGTCCATATGAAATTGATAACATGAAGCGAAGGATTGAAATCCTCTAAGAGACGATCAAAGAGTGCCAAAACTAAACAAAAAGGAATCCAAGGTTCGAGGAAAAATAAAGGTAATTAAATTAATTTTAGAGGAACCTCAAATTTATAATTAAAACATGAGGGACCAAAATCATGGTGTGAAATGAGGAGTCACGATGAAATGAAGGCAGGACCCAAGAATCACAGTGTGACCTCCCTAAATCTGAAGGAGTCAAAACTGTTTAAAATTGACATAGATAAGGAAGATCACAGTACAATGAATTAATTTACACTAAAATGTGAGAACACATGAGAATCAGAATGTAATCCCCATGCCTATTCTTTGAACCTAATAACCTTAGAACAAAAATCACAATGAAATAAAGGAAATCATGACACAACCACCTCAAGTAGAGCAACATTGAAAAATCATGGCCAAGACCTCCGAAACACAACATAAAACACCATGATGTAATAAAAAAAATCATGGACCAATATAATTTTCATACCTAAATATATAAACACAAAAATATCAAGGATCATGTTTCACATCACAACACAATGACTTAAACTGAAACACCATAAACCACACCACAACCAATCCAACCCTTATCCTAAAACTTCATCGAATAATAAATCAAAAATAAACACACTAGGAAATGATGTTATTTGACTTTCTTGAAGGTTCTAGATTCCATAGTAAGTGGTGGGTTAGAGGCCAAATTTTATTTTTTCCCTTGGTTTCAGTGGTTAATATCTAAAGAACTTGATGAGGGAAACCTAGAAATATCTTAGAGAGGATCGTTCACATTTAATTAATAATTAATTTAAAACAAGAATTACCTCAAACATGATAATAATTATTGATCAATTATGATGCCTCTCTTGAAAAGTCATCATTACATCCAAATGAGGATTCCTTTATTTGTATCCACACGTTCTCCAAAGATCTTTAAAAAATTATCTTAGTATTCTAAGTGCTATCATAGAGGAACCTAGTGATTTTTGTTATTTATTGGAAATCACACCAAAAGAATTACATAGTTCAATATTGTTTTTGAGATTAAAGTAAGAGGATATTCTCTCTAGGGATCGAGAGTATTTCTTGAGAGGTTATTCATTGTACACAACTCTCTACACCTTTAAAATAATATAAATTTGAATATATACTTAGGATTAATATTTGATGATTGTAAAATGGACCTTTATCTAATATTAACTCTAAGTTATTCACCATTTCTATTATTATTATTATTATTTACAATATATTTATTAATTTAAATATTCTTTATTAAATAATTAAATTAATATTTCTTTAAATGATATTAAATAAAATATATCATTTTCATCAGTCCCTTAACTAGACCCATAAATCCTCCTAATAATTTACCCAACCATGAATAATAAAATATTTATTCAAATAAATATTATATATTACTTTCTTTAAGGTTATAAAAAATCAAATAACTCAAAAACTTGTGGGCCAGCATGGATAGAGAAAACACCCCTCCAAGGGTTGACCCACTCCCTTCTGACCCATTACAATATTAATGGCCTGATTTCCAACCATTTAATGGAACAAAGGCCCCTTATTACTATCCCAAAGGTCCCTACCAATATCATGTGATGTACCTTCAAGTGTTTACCTAGGTCCACACCCCTCTCTGTATCATCATCAGCTATAAATGAACCTGGAAAATCCCCCTAGGGGATACCAGGATTTGAACCCTGGTCTAATGTAGAATTATGGGGTTACTTCACAAAACTCATTAATAAATATTTATATTAATATTAAAATAACTATATAAATATTTATATAATATTCTATTTAATAAACTGGTGAATAAATAAATATTTATTTATTACCTTGTTAATAATAAACTATAGATAAAATACAACTTGCATATTCTAAAATCGAATATCTGGTGACTAAATTTATATGATCAACTTAACATAAATAATTATTTTTCCACAAGTTGAGAATAATATTTATTCATTAATATTAAATTCAATAGAATTTAATGAGATTATGGATACACTTAGTGTGTGATCCTCTAGGAAACTTTCTTAGTAGAATTAAGTGAACTTTTTTATAGTCCATAATCTCTATCAAGAAGAATTCTAGGAACCCATACAGAAAGAATTTAATTTCATAAAAATAATAACATTCGCATGAATTCTACTATATAATATAATCCTTTTTCATAATATCCCATAAAACATGATATATATTAGTATCATTACAATATATGATTGATTTATATTTCTTTGACTTTCCAAAATAAACTTGTTTATGAAGCAATTCATATTACCTTATTATGAGCATATTTCATCTCATTTTTCATTCATACATAAATGTAAGTGATTCATGATATAAATTAATAATAATCTCAAGTATAAGGAATAATACACTTTTTTATAAACATGAATATACAATGAAACATAAACTTATGGAATTATAATTATCAGGTGTGTACTCAAAACCTTCCTTCTTGGAGATTATAAATGAAAAATTCATGAGAAGGAATCTTTGTGTATTATCAACCTCCTACACTTGATAGTCAAACATCATGTGTGTCCCCTCATACATATGTTATCTAGACCATATGAAATATGTTTTAAAAATATTTTCATATCATTTTTAGGTTCTCATTATAGTGGGAAACTATTATAACCTTTTGATATGACAAATAATAAAAGTAAATTGTCACATTAATGTTACATAGAATAATAATCATCATGTGATAAGATATTTATTAATATTATGGTAATTGAACACACAAATTTAGTTAGTTATAAGGCACCAAATCCAACAAAATATCACTTTCATTAGATACAACTACTAATAAATTACATACCACTAGATCTCACATGATAAACATGCTTCTATTGAGGTATTACTATAGTAATTGGGTATAATGCATTTTTTATGTGGATATTTTTCTTATTGTGACTTCACTCCTTTGAGAAAATCCCTTAAAAAGTGATATCACTGCGTAGTTACCTTTTTCCCCCTATCATAAACTTTAAATCTTGTAAAATACCTTAGTTATAGGGTTTTTATAATATAAATATTATGATAATACTTTAATATATCATTAAAATTAAAAAATATGAAATAAATAATTACTTAAAATAGTTCTTAAGCTACATCAAAATCATAACATGCTCAGTATATGTAGATATGGATACCACTAGATTTAATAAGTTATAATTTATTATTTAATATGACTTAGTATGATATATAAGATCAAGTTTATTTATAGGAAAACTATTTTGTATCCCATTAATAACTATCATTACCACTTCTACATGTACCAGTAACTTATCCTTCATGCTTTCTCAAGTGGTGTTGTGTGTTTTTGACCACTACCATATTCATTTCTCCAAGTTATATTTTATATTTTCTTCCAATAATTTATACATAAGAACCATAAAATCTTAGTACATATAATTAAATGTGAGGGAGATTCAAAGATACTGATTATATGGAATTATATTCATTATAATGGTCACCTCTTGTGCCTTAACACATCATCTTAGAGATATTTTGTACCATGTGACATAGGAAACAACCACTCTTGAATTATTCCTTCTTTAATTTTTCAATATCATATCAATATATATGTACTATAACTTGATCTAAGTAATACCTTGGATCAATTTTAGAAAATATTTATCTCTATAACCTATATTTTTACTTGAATTCATTCTTGGACTAATAGTTTTATCTTCAATCTTAATCAACTATTAGACTTAATATCAGTTTTCCATATTTTGTCATCATATTTGACTTTGAAAACTATATCACTCCCACTAACCTATTGTAGACACATGGCTCACTTTAGTTATTAATAAAACCAAATTAAATTATGGATTCATGAAAATGATTATTTTATAATCATGAGGTTTTCTTCAATATAAAAATGGATTTCTTTTAATCACATGCCTTATTAGCGCTCTTTATTACCACCGACCTTTCAGGTTATGTCATATAAACATCTTGCACAAGGTTTATATTTAGGAATATGGTCTTGACATATATTTTCCCAATGTCAAGATTATTAAATATTAATATAACATGTATAATTATAATAGATTTTATCACAAGGCCTGGTCATCATAGACTATGTCTATACATTGCTAAAAAACTTCAGTAACCAATCAAGCCTTATAGGTAAAAAAATTACCATACTTGTCTAGTTTCTTCTTGAATACCCACCAATGGATTTAAATCAATTGGATAAACTACCAAAATAAAGAACTAGATTTTGGTGCATAAAATCCATTTCTGAACACATATGAACGTGTTAATATTATCTTGTCACCATTTACTACATCCTTATAGGATTCATTATTCTTATTGAAAAATATATCACCTAACTCAATGAAAAGAAAAACAACTCTTGGTTTTATATTTCCTCTACAGTTTATGACCCAGGAATAACTCCCCCCACTGAATCTTATAGAGTTTAGTGTTCATATTCCAAATAATGTGAATTTTTATCCTTGACTTTATTTTATTCTATATTTATCTCATTATATCAAAAGAAAAGTGCTTCTCACTTATATAAATATATCCAGTTGCTTAACTAATACATTTCTATCTTAGTGATGTTTATATCTATGTACCTTTTAGGATAATCAACTGAGATTCATGTAGTATTTTCTTAACATATGTTTTGTTTATAAAATTATATTTAAAAAATGGTTCTCATAAAAATAGATGAAGCTATAAAAAATTTTATTTCTATCATATTGTAACTTATATGATATCTATTAGTCAATATAGCTAAAATATGGTTAAGGGTTACACTATTTTTTGAAAATAACATCTTTAAAGGAATTAAGGAAGACTTGAAATACTTATAAGACTCATTATCAATCCTTATTTTAATATTATCATTAATATGATGTGTATAATGTAATTTGGGTTTAGAAATATCTATGCTATATATTTAACTAATTTATGAATACATGGTTAAGATATTCTCTGACTAACATTACCTGAGGATCTTATATATTTTATGAATTATATTAATTAATTATATTTTACATTCCTAAAATATCTTAAAGAAATATCATTGAGTATAAAAATTTACCGATAATTTCTCCTTAGAATAGTTCTTACATATCTTATCAAAATAACTCTAGAATAATTGAGGCTTAGTAAACCTTAATTTTTAATGGTTTATTTATATTAAAATTAATTAGTTAGTAAATAAAAATACCTAATATTTTTATCTCCAAATATATTGAACAACCTTTTGTGTATTTCCTTGACAATTACTTGTAGTTTTTCTTTACAAATAATTATCTTGACATGATTGTGTATTATTTTAGTCTTATATATTTATATTCATAATTAATTACTGATAATATAAATATATGATTCAAGTATTATTAAACTATTAATCAAGTAAAACATAACATACTAATATTTTTTTTAAACATGAAATAATGTCTCATTTTTTCTAGAAATAGACATTAAGATAAATGTTTTAGTAACACTCAATACAAAATAGTTTTTATAAGAATCAATCCATAATAAAATGAGTAGTTATGACTTTATCTTATCTAACATTGGAATAACCCTATTTTAATTATATATAAATTTAAACTTACTTATTGTGAACTTTATAAACTTCCTTGGTACTTTTATTTGGATACAAATATATGAGTTGAACATTTTATTTAATACCTAAGAAGTAAAATAAAAAATATTTCATGAAATGATGAATATACGTGAAGTAAAAAAACTTATCTTTTCTTATTCTTTGATTCATTACAATTCCTAATCTAGTGACCTTTCTTTCAACATGTGAAGAAGATATCCTTTTTATCATTTTACTCTCCTAGGATATTTTGCCTCTTTGATGGATGTTTTGAATGAACTATTAACTTTAAACTTATCATAGGATTTTCAAACATATCCTTAACTTAGTTCACTATAAGGGTTAAAGAAACATGTTCCCAAAAATCTATATCATCTTAGAGAAGCATAGTTAAAAGATTCCAAAGAGAGACTTATATAAACTATTCATTCTATTAGTATTAATGAATATATATAATATGGATGTTAAGTATGATAATATGAGATTAATGGATAATTTCTTATCTGCATGGAAGTCCAAATTTATTAACTACTTAATATACTTCAATCTATTGAAGGTAAGATCACTATATAAGTACCCATCTTTTATTTTATACTTATACAGTGTAGTGAAAATACCATTTATCTTAATCCATGTTCTATCCTTTTCAAGTTCTAGGAAATGAGTTATCATGGAGTATAAATCCATGTATATATGTTGTATCCTTTTCAATTCAGATATAAATAATAAAATGATGAAATGAAAATTTAAATCACCCTCCATGTACATCCTATAGGAATCATTTTCATATTTTCTCACTCACTGAGGTGGATAATCAATAATAGAGAATTCTAGCACAAAATAAAAATTTTATTATAATAGTTTATCTTACAAACAACTGTAATACTCTTTAAAATTTTTGATAGTGAGGAAATTTTCCTTTTACAAGAATGACCACAGTGTTCCAGTGGTTTTATTACTATTTTTATACAATAAATAAAATTAGATATTTTATTATTTTATCTTGATTACTAGATGTGACATAATGAATTATTTTTATTAGGCTCCACTATTTTATCAAATCCTAACAACCCTCATCATTAGATAAGGAATATTGTATTTCTTATATATTCAAGTATAAATTATCCATATTTCCTAGAAAATAATATATACGAGGGTCTCAAAAATTAATCAAAGGTATTTAGGTGGGATTTTATTTCCAAATGCATCAACTCATGATTCATTGATCTATTAAGGGGACTCCCCAATCCAAAAATCTTATAATCAGATATCCTCAATGATTTCCTCCAAGTTATAACAAGTCTTGTTAAGACAATCAACCCTTGATGATAAAAAGGATAAATTAACCAAAGACATTCATTAAAACTCCCCAATAACTGAACTCACCCTAACAAGGTATAGACAAGAACTTTAAAATATGGTTTCAATCAAACTCAAATGATGGAGTTAGTTTACTGACTTAATATTTTTTTGAAAGATCTTGTCTAAATTATGAATAAGTATTCTATATTTTATTATTTACATGATTTTTAATATTATATGGATTTTATATAATTAATTAACCATTTATGATAAAATAATTTATGCATAATCTCATTTTGTTTCATCTTAGAATTAATTTATTTACTTTATGTGATCATGTTTAAACATCTAAATAAACAATGCATCACATACATAAATAAATAACAATGAATTGATAAAATAAAATAAATATATGATATGACCATGATATTTTATGTATAGTTTGGTTTATTAAGAATAGATAAACTGACCTTGACCTTAGAGGAAATAACTCCTTGAATCCATGCTTGGATTAAGTTACAACATTCATCTATTAAACTGTCTATCTCATTGGTTTATTTCACCTTAGCTTAGTACCAAAACTATCTCCTCTCATTAGGAGCTATATCCGTTACAAATTCTTACTTAATAATAGGTGAGGGGTACCATGGGTTTAGTTTTATATGAAATAAACCCTAGACATGCATTGAAATACATAATAAAGTAGGAAGGAATGATATGAAAACAATCATATTTTTTAAATAATAAATTACCACATAAATAATGAAATAATTAAAAATAAATTATATTAAATAAAACGATCACATACATAGGTTTTTCAATATCACGACCAATAAAAAAATGAAATAACTATGCATTTATCCCTTCTATCATTCATTTCAATTCATTCTTTTTAGGAAAAATTTACTTGAATTATTGAATTAATATATTATTTAATTAATTAATTTTTTATCTTAATATCCTATCCAAATAGTCCTTGTGAAAAAATAAGTCTCACATCCTATATTATTTTGAATAAATTTAATTTAAATATGAAATTTATTAAGTATACATTGTGTACTAATGAGGGAACATAGTGTGTACCTTTCTACATTAGATTAAATTCATTACAAGAATTTAATATGTATATATATACACACACACAAGAACACACATGGAATTTACTCTAGAACCAATAGGATTTGTGCATTTTTCTTAAATATCATATATTTTCACTTGACATGTCATGTGAATATCACTGTGTATGGTCCATATCGTGTGTTGTGTACTTACATAGCACGTATTCCCACATGATGTGTTGCAATATACACAAAATTTTGTTATGTGAGTTAAGTGGAACGGTATTCATTACATGTATAACCGCTAAAAATTCCATAAATATACACATCATATATCTCTAGTAATGATAATTAGGTTCATAGTGTGGAAAACTACCATTACAAGTTGTGCAGAGAAAAATTTAGATGAATAATAATTATTAAGAATTTATATCCACATGACCCACCGAAAATCACTCAGTGTATACCTGGTGCTGAAAGAAACCTATCACATGGAATGTACAGATGGATACCCATCATGTACTTTATATCTCACTTTAATTATACATGTGTTTACCAACACTATATGTCTATCTTGGTGTGTAAATTTCATGAGTTGGCATGTGTTCTATGGAATGTAAATAAATCTACACTCTATGTAATCCACTTATGGACACCCATATTATATACCTAAATTCACGACATGTTTCTTACCTGGTTTGTAAAATGGCACACAACATGTAAAAATAGCAATATGGTGTGTAATTTATGTATGGATTCTTTTCTTGACTAGTAATCAATACATGATGTACAACGACATCGCATAGTTAACCACATAACATGCTAGAATTTTCATAGAGTAAAAAGTGTGTGGGATTCATGGAGTGTACTCTAGATACATACTATATATTCCTAGTAAAACTATATAATGTATTGGCAGTCAATATATGGTGTGTAATGAAACCACTTACTATCCCACATAGCATACCATGATTGTCACGGGCCATGCCTTGTGTGGTTGACCAAGGGTACATGACGTGTGATTTACCATTACATTTCATCCATCTATGAGATGAATAAAATAGACTTGGTACCTTCATATGGGATCTTTGAGTGTCCTTCATGCATTTTTGACCTATTATTGGTCATATTAATTTAGATGAAAACATTCTCCCCACTTTTGGATTGAGAACTAAAAATTGGAAATGAGAACAAACATAAAAACACATGAAATGATAAAAAAAGCCTAAATTATTATAATTTATAATGGGATCACTCTGATATAACATGAAGGTTATGTGGTGAAGAAGTGGTGGGCCAACATCCAACATTATTTTCATCAGTTTCAATGGGTAATATCTGAAGAACTTGACAAGGGAAACCCTGAAAAATCATATAGAGGATCTTTAACATTTAATTTCTAATTAATTTAAAATAATAATTACATAAAATGTGATATCCTTCCTGATAAATTCATATTATTCTATTTTTTTATTGTTATTGTGGTATTTAGTCTAAATGAGGATCTATCTAGGTATATCCACACATGCTCCATGAATCTTTGAACAACATGTTGGTCTGGAGTTAAGACAGAAAAATAGCCAAGTGGGGCGTGAATTGGAATTTTTTAAAAATAATTTAAAATTATATCAGAGTATTGATATTAATGTAGAAGAAAATAATGAGAAATAGATATAATGATTTCTATATTGGTTCATATTTAAATGATCACAGTCCATTGTTCACCACTCTCATGAACTAAGAGAGGTTTAAACTACTAAAATAGAAACTTATAGTGACTTTTTCACACTTATATTCAAACCAAAATTACAAATACTTTTCCCCTGAGATCCTTTAATCCCAAAAAAGACCTACCTTTTCTACTTGGAGGAACAACTCAAACAATCTTCCTTTTTCCATATAGGCAACACCCAATTCCTGAATTTTGTTTGTAGGGAACAACCCACAATCCTACCTTTTAATGGGTAGTATAATCCTTTATAATTATGCTCCAAAATAATAATAAAAAGATTTAAAACCATATAATTAGATGAATACATTAAGGTTTGAGTGTCAAGGAAAAAAAGGAGATCTCCAACAACAAATAATCAAATAATTGAAATTAAGTTGAGAGAAAGAGTTGATCATAAAGGTATTTCACACTTTTTATAGTTTAATAAAATCCTTAAACTCCTTATATAGAGTTCTTCTATGCACAACATATTCAAACCAGGAATCCCATTTTAGTTTATCTTTCCCAATAAAACATGTGATTTCTTCATCAAATGTGAATGAAAAACATATCCATGAGGGTCAATTTGATAATTTATAATAATAATACCATGTTAAAGAGTGATAACATGTTATAATGGTTAATAAAATACCAACAAATAATTATAATCAACATTAAATTACCTTGTAAAATTATCCTAAATTATGTGAGATAAACTATTTAAAACCATATTTAATATGGAACTCACATGTTCCCAAGGAACCAACGTGAAACTTCAACACAAACTATGAGAATTAAATCTTATATAAAATTATTCTAAATAAAATTACTTAGTATTAAAACAATTAATCAATATTTAAGGAATAATAAAATCAAGATACACATGTGAAAAAAACATGGAGTAATTTGAAATATATAAGTATAAATAAAATAGACCATATTTTGATCTAAAATATGAAAAAGAAATTAATTTACTATAGATCACAAGGTAGGTTATATACTTTTAAAAATTTCATGTTATGGTCACTTCATTTTCCTTATTGTGGTCATGTATTTTTTGTTCATGCAGTCACTTAATTTTTGTTCATACATTCACTTCTAGACTTTTTCAAATTTTAACTCATGGTCACTTTACTCACGATCACTTCACTCACGGTCACTTCACTCACAATCACTTCACTCACAGTCACTTCACTCACAGTCACTTTACTCATGGTCACTTCACTCACTGTCACATTACTCATGGTCACTTCCAAACTTTATCAAATTTGTACTCATGGTCACTTTACTCAAGGTCACTTCTAGACTTTGTCAAATTTTTATTCACGACCACTTCACCCATGGTCACTCCACTCACGGTCACTTCACTCATGGTAACTTCACTCAAAGTTACTTTACTCACTATCACATTACTCAATATCTCTTCCATAATTTATCAAATTTTCAATCACAGTCACTTCACTCATGGTCACTTCATTCATAGACAATTTTCAAGGTCACTTCTCAAGGTCACTTCTCATGACCACTTCTCAAGGCCACTTCTCAAGGTCTCTTCTGAAGGTATATTCTTGAGGTTGTTTCTTAAGGTTGCTTATCAAGGTTGATTCTCAAGGTAACTTCTCAATGTCATTCTCAACGTCACTTCCCAAGGTCACTTATCAAGGTCACTAAATGATTTAACCAGAATATGTAAGAACTCAAAAAACATCTTACAGTGTATGAGAAATTAGAATTATTTCAATTATCAATAATAATAATAAATTAGATCAAGTATCAAATTTATCACAATGCCCTTGGGATTCTAGGTTCTGGTATTAAGGAACCTAGTGCTTCATGTTGTTAATCATCAATAAAAAAAGAGGATTATTTTTTTCTCTCTTATTATTAAGAGGGAGATAAGAGGATATTATCTTTAGGGATTGAGAGAATTTCTTGAGAGGGTCTACACTATCAAAAACAACTCTATGCACCTCTAAAATTATATAAATTGGAATATATACTTTTATTTAATATTTGATAATTGCGCATTGGTCCTTTATATAATATTTACAATAAGTTATTCCTCATGTATACTAATATTATTATTATTACTATTTTCAGGTCATGAATTAATTTAAATATCATTTTATAAATAAATAATTTCATATTTATTTAATGATATTAAATAAAATATATCATTTATATCAGGCCCTTAACTTGTCCTACCAATCCTCTTATGAATTTATCAAACCTTGAATAATAAAATAATTATTCAAATAAATATTATTCATTTAATAAATAAATAAATATGTTATTTACTAAACTCATGAATAAATATATATTATAATATTCACATAACTAAAAAAATATTTATATATTAATCTATTCACAAAACTGATGATTAAATAAATATTTATTTATTACCTTATGAATAATAAACAATATATAAAAATCAACTCACATATTATAAAATTGAATATCTAGTTATTGAATTTATGAGAAAAATTAACTAGAATAATTATTATCCCATAGGTGGAGAATAATATTTATTATTAATTTTAAATTCAATAGAATTTAATGGAATTCTAGATACATTAAGTGTGTGACCCTGTAGACCACTTTCTCAGCAGCATTAAGTAAATTTTCCTAAAGTCCAAGATCAGTGTCTAACAACATGTCAAGGAAACCATAGTGAAATAAGTTAATTTCATAGTAATAAAAACATTCCTATAAATTCTATTTTGTAATATAATACCTTTTTTATAATATTTCACCAAGAGGGATGCATACTTGAGTCATCACCCTATATTCTCGATTCATCTTTATATGAATTTATGAATTGAAATTGTCGATGAACTACCATGGTCATGGATTTAATTAGATAGTTCCATTTCAATCAAAGGTATAGAGATATCTTCATCCATTAAATTAAAAGGGATAAATCCTTTCTTGACCCATTAAATTGATGTCATATCACTTAGGACACACCCAATGTATGTTACTTGTTATGAGAAATTATCATCATGGTTTTCAACCATACATTAATGTAAAAAATTCATGATATACATTAAGAATAATACCAAACATAAAGACCAATAAACAAGTTAAAAAATGGGAATATTAAGTGAAACATAGACATATATAATTCTTATTGGTTGCTCTATCCTTATAACCTCCCTTATCAGATAAGGTAATGACACGCCCATTCAATACCTTCCCCAATTTTCTTGAATCTCGATAAGCCACTCTATGAATGCCACATCATCCTCAATGTCCAACTCCTCCCAATCAATGACATCGAATTCATCATGAATTTACCAAAGAAGTTCTGACTCATGGAAAGCATCATAAATCTATTTTATCTATGAAGGAAGAGATAAACAATGTGCTACCTCGGGGACACACTCCAACACCTCAATGGGTGTAATAAACTAAGGAAAAAGGCTTACATACTTGACTGAACCTCTACTACCTATGATGAGGGGAAATATTTAAGAACACATGATCAAAAACCTTGAAATCTAGAGGTATCATACTTTAAAAAACATAATACTGATGGTATACTTGGGTTGTCTTCTTCTACTCATGAATCATCTACACATACAATACCATGCTTGGAAAAAATAAAGTCCAATTGTCGCTTACTCTCTAACCTTAGTCAGGAACAATCAAGGTCTATAAGACCTCTCATACAATGAATTGAATAAATCCATGATAATGGATAAGTGATAGAAATTTATATAGGGAAATTAAACCAAGAATCTACTATGTCTGATCATAAAATCTATCTTATCATCCATATGAGGATGAAAAGTAGTGTTATGAAATTTTTGTGAACCAAAATCACACTGAAAACTATTCTATACTTATGATGAAAAACAAGGATATTGATTAAAGATGATTATCCTTGAAACACTATAAAGGCATAAGAATTCTTCTATATACAACCTCAAAAAATAATCCACCAAACTTAACTCCCTGATCACTAATGAATGAGAATAATTTATCAACTCATCCACAATCACCTTGATTGCATCACATACTCTTTAATATTGAGGTAAATAAGTAATCAAATCAATTGAAATGTGATTTCATTCTCACTTAGGAAAATCCAATGGCTATAGAAAACTAATAGAAACAAAATTCTCTATCTTCACCTAATAACACATGATACACTGAGACACAAACTTGACAACCAATCACTTCATCCTTGGATACCAAAATTGACCCCTCAAAGAAAAAAATCACCCATAGAGAAAAATCTAATTTTGATCATCCTTTGATCATCCCTTAATAATATCTCCAAAAACAACATTATCTTACCACACCTCTACCTTAGGATCACTTGTAATGACTCAAAAAATTTAGATATGAAAAATTTACCACTCTAAATATATCAGTGGTATAATGTGAAGTATAAATAACACACAAAATAATAATAATACAAAATTTTATTACATAAATATAAAACATTACATATGAAGTATAAATATAGTCCATAAAATTAAAAATAATATAATTTATAAATAAACATATACAAAAAATATAACTAAAATTTTAAATTTTGGTGTGTCATAGTGTTCTGGAATTATCATCGACCCAATCAACACTGAAAAAATAAAACTAACTATTAGAAACAAGATTAATTTTTTTCATTGAAATATAAATTAATTTGGTAGAAAATTAAGTATATTAATAATGAAATAAATAAGATATTTTTATAGGAGTAATGGTAATTATATGATTATTTCAATAATAGCTAGTCATTGGGAATAATAACTGGCCATTGAAATGGTAACTTGGATGATGTGAGTGGTAAAGTACCTAAAAATTAATATTAAAAATGAGTAGAGTAAGTAAATATAAATATTATAATTTTATAAAAATTATTTCTCAAATCATATAACTTAAAATAAAAAAATATAGATTTTAATAATGTATGTTTTAACTTATTTAGTAAAATATTAATTTATATGTTAAAAATTAATTATATAATTTGGAAACAAAATTTGGTCAAAAGATAAAAAATAATTAATTATTAGTCAAATAATAGTTAATAATGATAAAAATCATAAATCTAATCACTCATGGTAAAAGATATGGTATTTATTTGATATGAAATTGTTTTTCCATGAATTATGTTATTTTATTTAAAAAGGTAAATTTCTAATATTTATAATTTTAACTTTATAAAATAGACTTCATTTTTTGAATTTAAATGTCAAAATTATCTTATAGTTAATTTTTGGTATTTTTCTAAAAAAGATGACTTTTTAGTGAATAGTAAAAAATGATGTTTTTATGAATTCCACAAGTTTTATGACATCACTATGATATAAATATAAATAAAAACTATAATTTTATTTACTCAATTAAAATATATTTAATTTTTATAATAATACATTTAAAAATAATAAAATTAATTTCCAAACCTATAAATAATTTTTTAAACCTAGGTTATATTTTATTTGAATAGAAAATTATATTTGATTATTTTCTTTATATAAAATATTTACATGATGAATTTTGATTTTTTTAATCTTAAAAAGTCAAATAAACCCCCATTTTTAAATAATACACTAATAAAAAGGCATAAGAATCAACACTATTTAATTTTTTTGCCTAAATTATAAAATAACTAATACTTTTTTATAAAATACTCTTCCCCTTGGCTATATAAAGACCCATCCAACACCCCTCTCTCCTCACTTTCAAAACACTTCTCTTTTCCAAATATCTTCCAAAATATCTCTCAAAACTCTCCCAAACATGTCCTTAAGCCCATCGTGTGACCATAATTCCTTCATCTGAAGGCTTTAGGCTCAATCTAAAAAAGGTTACTCAAGGTGAAAGGTAATGGTTTCAAAACCCATGTTTTTATTTCCATTACCCCATTTCTCATTCTATAATATATATAGTCAATAAAAAGTATCCTTAAAACCAAAATTTAAATATAATTTTTTTAAACTATAATATTTACTTATTTTCTTCTTTCTTTTTAAAACCCTCTTAAAAATATTATTTCACCCCTAGTAGTTTTGCACTACCTAATTGAACAATAATGTTTTATTTTTCACTTATGTGCTTCATAGATATTTTTTTAAAAAAAATCTTGATTTAATATAATATTATAAATAAATAATATAATTTTTATGGTTCTATAAGGACAAAATAGGTAGGGTAATAATGATAATAAATGTAAACAATCAAGTCATTTTTAATCATAAAAAAACAATCTTACTGAGGAAGATTATTAGAATTTGTTATTATATATTTATTTATTCAACTCCATCACTTATGGAATGACATAAATCATATAACTTGAAACTTTTAGGACTTATGGAACCACTATATAGTTGCTTTTGACCGCTACCTCTTTATCGAGGTGGTTTTAGAACTAAAAACTGAACAACCTCAAAACATTCGACAAAGAAAAGTTTGATTTAATAAGTGAATAAAAAATGATAAAATTGTATTATAAAAAATTAAATAAAGATAAAAAATTCTATGAATCAAGTAATTAAAAAACGTAACTTTATTATTCAATAGGTTAGTGGAGCATCTAAAGAAAGTTGGTACTCGAGGTTAGGGTTACTTTCTACCCATTTTCATTCTTATGGTTATGTTTTATATCACCCTATATCTCTATATCTTTACCATTTCCCATTTATATTATACTACCTTTATAAAACCTGATCCTTAATTATAGTAAGATTTTCTGTCTAAAGAAACAATAGGCTAACGCACATAGCTTTATTCAAGAATGTGGTTTAAATATAAATTCAGAAATTTTATAATTTAATTTCATTAAATGAATTTATTTTTTCAATTAAACTTTTAAAATTTATATTAAGGTGAATTTTTTAGATTTTTCATAAATAGTCAATTTTTTGGTTAATAGTGAAAAGTACCGATTTTAAAAAAACTGTCACATTTATGAAAATATAATGATATAAGAACAACTTAAAATATTATGAAACCATTTTATATAACAATTTATATTTAGTAACTAATATAATCCATATAAAAATGTGACGTTGAACTTATAAATATGTACTTATAATTTTGGAAATCTATGTAATGCTTTTGTTCAAATAAAGATTATTTTTAGTTATTCTCTCTTAATCAAGTATTAACATGATTAATTTTAGTTTTAGTTTGGTTTAAAATAAAAAAATCACCTTATATTATAAATAATCCAATTAATTTCATTGGAATCAAAATTATACGTTATTTTTTAGTAAACCTATTTTTATACTTAAAACAAACATTTTTAAAAAAAGGTTTTCATTGCATTTTGCGTGCTGGAATTAAAATTAATTCATGAAAATTATAAAAATTGAATATTTTTAAATGGGTTAAATATTTTTAGCAATCATAATTAATATTATATAATAATTTCAACTTATTTTTTCATAATGAATAGTAAAATAAGTAAATATTTGTTACCACATTTAGGGTTAAAACAGATTTATTGGGGGTTAAACTAAGATACAAGGTTAAAATGACACTTAAAATTGTCTAAATATTATTGTTTGAAGATATTTAGAGATTATATTATCTTAAATTTTAATACTTTTCCATTTGGTTCCAATTTCACAATAAAAGGACTTTATATTATTTAAATCTTTTAAGTACTTCCTTGTGTGCCCCCCCACTTATAAAAGGCCACTTGTTCTCCCCAATTATTCACAAATTTTGGGAACTCTATTTTGGACTATACCTACCCAAAAAAATTCCTAGATTCATTAAATTTTTTCTTGATATTATTTTAATACCTTAAGAACATATAATAAGGCATAAGTTGTAAGCCAAAGGAGGTCTCTCAAAGAAGTGGCAATCATCTTTAACTACTCTTTCAAAGTTTATTTCCTATTATACTTATTTTAGAACTATTTATCAATCCTAGAATAGTTAGTATTGTATCATAAATATAAAAAAAATTATTATGATTATGAGATAACCATTTTCAACTTCCTTTCCATCAAATGGGAAATGAAAGTATCACTCTTGCGAACATGTGGACTACTGCCTCCACATAGTGATATGATGAATTTTCCATCATTTCCTAAAATTGATGGATATAATAATGGATTTAATAAATATATATGTGATATTTATGATATAATTATTATTATTTAATGATAAAATATTATTTTTCTTTTTTTCTTTTTTTATTATAAAATGAAAAAATGTTCATGCGTACGTACAAACTACCATCTTCATGAAAAATGTAATTAATTTTTCTGTCTATATATTCAATGAATGATTATAAATATTTATATAATTAATATATAATGAATATATATTATATTTATATCATTATTAAAATTATATAGATTGTGCAACTATGATCAAGCTCTGAGGACCATAACTACATAATCGAAACATACATGAAAAACTAAGCAGTGAACACTCGAATTGATGATGATAATGAAAGATTGTTAATAAACATGTGATAAGATGTTATAAGTAAACCATATATGGTATTATACTTATGAATATAATTCTAATATATAATTATTATATATTTAAATTTATTATAAAGTATTTTAAAAGCACTTACGAAGAAATTCAAACCTCATGTAAGGGTTTTATATTACATTCTAACTTTTTTACTAGGATTGCTTGTTATGAAATATATAATGATGAAATTATATGATATATAAATCCAAAATCTTATGTATTTTTATTATAATATGGTTATTTATAAAAATTAAAAGTTTTACTTTCATTTTACTCACTATGAGTACTCAAAAGTCCAAAAGAATGTTTTTAAGGTAAACTGGATTTGTTTTTCTATTCGGTCAAGAATATTTTTCTTCCATGTCCATATTTTATTTAGAATATTTTCAATAATGTTTTTACAATTATAAAATGATTTATTAAATTCATTTCCACCCATACATTAATTTTTTAAATAGGTTTAAAAGGGATCATATTGTTATTTTCCAAACAAGGTACTTTTTACCAAAGGTTTGAACAAAATCATTATTTTAACATTTATTGTTTGAATGGGTTTTCTGACCATCGAGACTATTATTTTCCTTGAATATTAATTTAAAATTTTCTAGGGTTCTTTTAAAATAAAATAATTTTCCTAATATTTTGTAAATTTTTAGATTTTAAATAAATGATTTCAAAATGAAAATGTATTTTCATCAAGAAATGATCTAGTTATATTTTAAAAGTGTTTTTATATATGTCAACATACTAAGATGAATATTATATTTTACTAGGGTTATAATCTACTAATACCATCCACCATATTAATCTATATGGTTTGAGATCATGTTTATCTATTCATTTACTGGGGAAAATATTAACATTTCTTATACTATTTTTTCAATATGAATGTTTTTTATCATGTATTGAATTATTATAAGTTTATTTCATATAATTAATGAATTAAAATTAATAAATTTTGGTTGAGGCCCATTATAGTCTCTTGATTCATCGGTAACTCTCATGAGACAAACTAGTTTGGGTATTTGGTGTACGTAATACCTATTTATGCATTATGTCATGACTTGAGGCCCTTATGGTAATATTATGATGCCTAAAATTATATATTGTACCATTATGAAACTAGTTATTATTATCCATGTGATTGTTTATGTTTATATGTTATCCATGGTTATATTACCCTTTTATAAAATTAATTATATGACATATTTGATTATTTTTATCTCTTTTATATAGTTTATGATTTATATATTATATAATAACTGTTGTTGTATAGTTTCCATTAATAATAATATGATCCCACCCTTTATTATGCTTCTATTTTCCTAAGATACTAAGAGGGGATCTATGAATGATTTTAGGAATATACTAGAAGAAATAATAAAGTTACCACATGAAAATTAATTTGAATTTCATGTTTTCAAGTATAATTTGAGAATCATGTGAGCATCTAGTCTCCCAATACTACTAAACTATTTGATCCTTTGGGATGAGATCACTTGTATCTTGTGAAAATGTAGTAAAATAACCATAATATTCGAGTTACTAGCATTGGGGTATTTTAATTGGTATCATATAAATTTTAGTATAAACCTTGGGAACTAGATTAAGAAAAAATAGATTTGAGAACATAACCCTATGAAAAACTCACTAGAAAAAAATACTTATACCAACATATATTTATTGAAAGATAATATATCTATTGGTAAAAACGAGAATTTCCAAAATATATTATGTTTTATTGGTGCTGATTTTAATTACCAACATTTATTTTTACCAATGGATATATCTATTTTTAATGACTGTTTAACATCAACAAATGTTCTACCAATAGTTAAATATATTTCTTTATCATATCAATACTAACATTCTTTATCAAAAAATTATTATATTAATAATAATTATAATTACCATAAGATATTTTACCATTATAAAAAATTGTTCAAATGAATTATTCAATAACAAAAAATATTTTACCCAAAAAAGAATATATATATATATATATATATTATTTTCAATAAATATTATAAATTATAAATATTTTAATAAAATCATATAATCATATATTTTAATTGAAAAAATTATATATCAGTGAGATCTCATATATTTATATATATATATGATATAAAATTGATGATAAATTATTGTAATTTTTGGAGACTTAAATCAAATCAAATGTAAACTAGTAAAAACTAAAAAAAGAAAGTAATTATATAAAATTTCATTATATGTATACAATATATTGTTTTGTTTATATATATATAATTAAAACCTTTTCATTATATATAAATTTATTATACATAATGATAATTTTTTAAATTATACCAATAGTATTACACACTATTCCCCAAATAAAAAATATCGCACTGGAGTGATCACATCACTGTTACCACACCTTATATGGTACTGCAAAACCAAAAATTCAACCCCTATTATTTCCCATTGATTCTCGAGAAACTTTTTAATTGAAACCCTTTTGACCCTACACTATTAATCGTCATTATTTTTATATTGGATCTGTTGATTTATGTTTATCACTTATTACTCATTTTTTTCATCCATTTCATCATCATTTACTATCCCTCCCTCCCCCAGTCTCCCATTTTCACCTTTTCACCTATCCCCACATTAGAGATCCACTACCTACCCATACACACTTAGTTTATAACCATCATTCTTATCATCCCCTAAATGAGTATTGAAGACTGACCCATTTTTCTCTCTAATATTATCTCTTTATATTGTTTTCCATGTTCGTTATTAATATATGGCTAAGATCAATCACAATTTTAGTTTTTAGTATGTGCGTTTTTATCTCACCTTAAATCTAAAAATTGATTGTAGTGAGGTTGTGAATCACTTTGGTCTAATTTTTTCAACCGGATTTCTTATTAACATATTTTCTTAGTTAAACGTTATTAATCCAATTTTATTTCATCAAAAGAAATTATTTTTTCACGTTAATGGATCTTTTTACTTGACTAGTTTCCTTTTATTTTTTTGAAAGGACATTAGTAGGGAAAATTTCTACCTCAAACTATTTCTCATGGTTGCATTGTAGGTTTATTTTCCCATCATACACTCCTATAAATTTCTGGAACTCTTGAGTTGGTTGATCTACGTGGAGGAGGATGGGCCTGTTTTTTTTTGTATTTTACTATTTCATTCTCTGGATATGATCTATGATATGATGTTTATTAGGAAATGATTCATTTAATTCATTGGAATGATCATATGATTAATTTTACTAATTCTATAGTCCTCTTTGTTTCATCTTGTATAGATAGAACTAATGATCATTATACATTTCACCTAAAAAATTTAATTATTAACTAATTTTTATTAATTTTTAAATTATATTATATAGTTCACCTATATTAGTATTTTAAAAAATGACTTTTAGTGAGGGTTTGTGTTTAATTCAAATGGAATGTGTTTTATTGATTTTTTTCTTTTAGGATCTTAAAAATAATTATTATAGAATTCTATAAATACACTTAAGTGATTTGATCATATAATTGGAACTTATTTTTGTATTTACCAAGTTTTAATTCTTATGGTGATTCTACTATCATACTTACAAACTCGGTATAGTTATAGTGAACTCATTACATGGAAAAAATGTAATGAGGTCTTCCATAAATACCAGTTGGTTTTTAATATTGAATTTAATGGTTTTATATTATGATTAAGAAAATTATTGATCATATTTTTTACTATTATTTTATTTACTATAGTTCTAAAGGATAAGTGGTTTGTCCTTTATTTCATTTTTATGATTGTGATTCCCCAATATTACTTCTAATTTTATTGTTTTTTCTTGTAGATTTTCAACTAAAATGTGAATTTTTATGAATTATCATGATAGAATAGATATCCATAATGTAAGTTCTATTTTCTATAATAGTTCAAGAAGTTTTCATTCCTATAAATTTTCATTAAATCTTGAAAATAAGGTAACATGTTCATTGTTTTTTTCCGATCAATTCTATTTTTTGAACTTCATAGTTCTTAAAAATATTAATTCTTTTTCCTAGAATTATAAAATGAATAATATACCATTTTGAAGTTTTCTTATGTTTTTTTACTCCTAGTATTACCAAATCCATTAAATTCATTGAATTTTTTCTTTGTGTTTAAATAATTATATTTTTTAATAGTTCACTATAGATTCATCACATGATTATTTTTCCCTTTCTCACCTATTTTTGACTTTGATCTATACTCTTGAATATTTTGTCTCTTATGTCATTTTTTTAATGTATTAATAAATAAAACTAAACCTTCCATGAAATATAATATTTATTATCATAAAATTATGTATAATTATCAATTATTTTTTAAACAATTAGGTTTTTTTATATAAAAAATTTTGGATTCATTGTTGATGCTAGTTGTGTTTTTAGATTTGATTTGAATCATATGATATATATATATATATATATATTAATTACTAACTTTGTTGTCATTATATAATGATTGTCTATCTAAACATCATGTACATTCTAATTTAATACATCGCCTACTATCATATTTTATTCCACCATTTTCATTTCTATTTACATATCCACAAAATAGAATGTCGTATATGAGTAATTAAATACTATCTTTTAGGTGATGTAGTTAATTTTTTTGATGTTTCATCCATGTAGAGTATTATTTTAATAACTAATATATATATTCAATAATCTCATCGAAAGAACCCATCAAATTTATATATTTAGTTTTTTATTATTTCTATTGGAAAATAAAATTTAAATCTATTATAAAAATTAAATTTTTTCCTTTTAAAAATTTAAAATGTTTATATTCACGACATAATTATCCCTTATTATTATCAAACATGTTAATTTTTATAGTTTCATGTTATTTTTTCCATGAATTAATTTTGTTCTAATTTATTTTTATATTTATCACAAGAGATACTAATGGAAAGAGAAATTGGAGAAGTTCTAGTTAAGCATTTATATATATATATTTCATAGATGAATCAAATTAAATAAATAGAATTTTAGTTTCATTATTTTGAAATAATATTTTTTTTAACACTTTTTTCAATAAGATATATAGAAACACATCCCGAACACATACCATAAATTTTATGGAAGATGTTGAATTCAAATATAAATAAGAAATATACTAATGATCCAAGTGGAAAAAATCCAAACCACCCCACCCAATAATATTTGGACATGAATTCCTGTTAAATTCACAAAAAACTAACAGGTTTATAATCATATTTTCATTTTTGATCCTCCATTATGGACTGACGTTGAGGCCTCTCAAATCTTTTCATGTAAAAATTTTCATTGAAATGCCTTTATAGGATGGTCACAATGGTCAAAATAAATACCAATAATCCCATGTTATCTCTTACAACATATCATATTTTCTAGTGATAAAGAATAAAACATGATAATAGGGATGATCAAGGGTCAGAATTGAAACCATAACTTCAATTAGGATTGCATCAACACATCCATGGTTTAAAAATATCTCAAAATTACCATATGATGTTACATCCAAATAGTGTTTCTCTGTATCATTCTTCTATACCCAATTCTATATTGATAAAAACAAGGAATATATGCATTTATCAATGAAAAATTTGGAATCCACATTTCATCCTACAACCAAACTTTCTCCCACACATTTCGATAAATTTTATTATTAGATTTCCTTTGTTGGGTATATGAACTTTGTCAATATAAGAACTCTACATAGGTCTATTTGAAAAATATAAGTAGTGGTTCATTTTTTATCTTCAACTCGTGGAAATTCAACAAAATAAGAATTATTCACTTAAATAAATCATTTTTAGTGTAAGAAAACACTTCTTATATTTCATATTCACATGTAAAAGAAATTTTTAATGAAGGGAAATCACCTTTAAAACTTGGAAAACAATATTCATAACTAACCTTGGACAATGAAAAAGGTAAATATGTATTTTGGTAGATTATATTTTATAAGATGTTAATGATTTTAGGGAAGCATATAGAACCAATTTTATCTACTAATTATATTTTATCTTTGGGTTCTTTTGATATGTCACTAATCTTTTGAAATGAAATTGTTCATTTTAAGATAATGGTTATTACTAAGAGGAAACAAAACCAGGTAAACATGAGAGTCCATTAATCATCACTTCCTTCTACCTTGTATGTATTTTAGAAATCCCAAAGTCTAGAATGGTTTTTATTTTTTTAATTTGATGATACATCCATTAATCATCAATTTATAAATCATATAAATAACAAATAGAGCATGAATTATGAATCATACATTGGATCTGGACATATGGATTTTTGGAACACAACCTTTTAGAGATATCCTTGGAACCACACACCCACATAATGTCTAGCTTTCTAGTTTTAACTATCTAATATTCCTTGAAGTCAAAAATATAATCTATAAGTGTTTAATAATAGTCCTTCTCAATATGTTCCCAGTTATATCCATTCAATTTGAAAAGTTCCTTCAATATTGTCTTCATAACTCTATCCTAACGACCTAAGGTTCTTATTGTACTAAATGGTTTTTTAGATTTTGAGTTAGGTGTCATTTTCAATTTAAAGTATTTTTATTCTCAATTAAAATTAGTTTTACAATATTACATAATTGAAATTAGTGTTACCAGATTATCTAATTTTGAGTTATGATTCATTTTCAATTAAAAGTAGTGTCATTCTCAATAGTTTTTGGTTATCATTTTGATAATATTCTTATAAATAATTATCATATATTTTTATTTTCTATTTTTGTGGTCATGGGTTTGTTTTTTCTGTTGTGTTCACTAATTATCTACTTATTAATGTCACTATTTATTTTCTTATCGCGGTAACTAGTTCTTCTAGTTATTTTTATATTATTTCAGTCACTATTTATTTTGATATCATGAGTTATTGAGGTTGTTTTGTTCACCAGTTATATATTCTTATTGTGGTCATTAGTTTGATAATATTCTAGTTGTTGATATCATACATTATTATTTTTATATCATGTGTTTAGATGAAAATTATTTTTTAAGGTTAATTTTTTTATGCTCAATGACCTTCTTATAGTGGTGGTTGTCTAAAGATAATGGAGTTAGTATCTAGAATTACTTCAAACATAGAATGATGTTCCAGTGAAATCAATAACATTATGGTAATGTTGTTCATGTTCAGATCCACTATAGCATATGATATCTTTTGTGAAGTTTAGAGGATTAAATATCTAGTTGGTTTTTTTCTTGGTTTACATTTTTTGGATCACATAGTTCCAAGTCAGGTCTACTATAGTATACTTCATTACTGCTAATAATCAGGGAGAATTTCAGGATTTTTTTAGCGTAATAGTGCTATCATTAAATGTCAATAGGGTATATTCTGTAGATTTCTAGAATCTTCACCTTTTGGATCTCTTGTGGGTGAATTTGGATCATTGGAATGATTGATTTCTGTAATATCTTCCTTTGGATGGTTGGTGGTGCTTGGAATTCTTGGATTTTGAGAAGTGATTTAAGATTTTGTTGTGTGGAAGTTGCTTTGTTTGTTTGGTTCGATCCTGGAGGAGGGAAGGTTGTTCTGCTGGTCTCAATCACTTGGAATAGGCCCAGAGGATGTTTTAGAGCTGGTGGTTCAGCTTTGCAGTGCTTTTCGGATTTAGATGTTTGAGAGGGTATGGCATCTACCATCAGATCGGGCCTGTGATTTGACAAAATACACTTGCTTGCCAATTTTCATTGCAATGTTGGAGTTCTTCAACTTGTTTTTTATGTTGGGGTGGGGATGCTTTGGTTTTAATTTTGGTTTTCAATCTCTTTGTCTTCAGGTGTGTTTGTCCTAAGTCCATGAAGTCCTTTGGGTTTCCCCCTTCTTCCATTAAAAGGGGGATTTATCAATAATAAAAATATTTGAAGGCCTTCAGGTCGTTGGATGTATAAGTATTTTTATGTGAAAATATATATTTTTCAATAAAAATCACCTTATAAATTATTTTTCTGGGTGGATTCACATAAATGTAGAAGACACGTTAACACTTTCTAAAATTATATGGAATATTTTCTGAGTTATGTGATGAGTCCGAGTCGGATTCTAATACCCATAGAGATTTGATATTAACATAATAAAAATATTAAACATATTGGATCATGTGCACATAGTTTTTCTGAAATAATGGAATATATTTTCAAAGGTTTCTTGTATGGGAAATATAATATCAAAATTAAATATAAAATGTGATTTTTACCGAAGGCATGGTATAAACATTATGCGCATTGGGTGTTTGGTTAGATTCCAAGAAAGGATAAATACATTATATTACAAGTGTGTGATTTCTTTGAAAAATACTATAATAACTCCCAAATGGTGCCTTAGATAGAAAATATGAGACCTCCATTAGGCCTATAATTTTGGTTTTACCATATTTTAAACATAACTTTTAAGGGCATGAGAGTTCTGGTTTGATCGCACCCCCATTGAGTGTTTTTCCCGTTTTTTGTTTTTTTTGTTTTCTTTTTTATTTTTACTTTTTCTTTCTTCTTCCTCTGATACTCAACCTATATTTTTCATGATCCTTCTATCCAAAACATCAAATATCACATTTTTTTACTGTTTAAAATTTTAAAACCTTAATGGGATAAGATTAAAGAATCTTTCATTAATTTTCAATTAAATCATAGATTAAATCAAGTGTTTTAATTTGGGGTATGCAATGATATGATTTTGGGGTTTTAAAATAGAAAAAACAATTCAAATTTATTTTTTGTTGATTCAATTGAGTTTTGGTTACCCTATAACCACCTTAGGTATGATTGGGAGACCTTCAATGTTCTGGTTTGGTGTTCTTATTTTGGTTTGAGGTGCACGATTCCCCTTTTCCCTTCTTCTTGGTGTTTTGTGCATATGAAGTAAAATCAGTTTGTTTTATTTATTTATTTATTTTTATTTTCTTATATATTATGTTCTTCCTAAATTCTGGAAAAATTGTTTGAAATTAGTCTTAAATGATTAAACCTAGAAATATAAAATGAATAATTCCACATAATTATCAAAGAGTAATTCCATAGAATTATTGAATAGAAATTTATAAAAATTATAAAAATATAATTATGAGAACAATTATAAATAATTATCAAATTATAATTTCATCGGATTTTCAATGGATAATTTATGAAAAAGTATCAATATTTTGTTTTTAAAAATTATCAAAGAAAATTGTAAAGAATTATCAAGAAATGGTTACATCGATTTATCCAATGATGATCTATTAAAATTATCAAAATATAATTATTAAATTATAAAATGATAATTTATAAATATATCAAATTATCAAAGGATAATTATGAAAATTATGAACGATAATTATATTTTTCTTATAAAAGAATAATTATAAAATATTTTCATGTATGTTCTTGGTTTAATCTAGAGAGACATATTTTGTTAAAAGTGGTTTTATAGTTATTCTCGATAAGAATATTTCTAGTGTATGCACTGACCTAAAATGAAAATTTGGAATTGTCCAGGAGAGATAAATTATCATTTCATGTAATATTTTATTTTATTTTTGAAATAAGGTAGCTAGATTTGGTTCTACAAGACTTGACGAACCTCAAGAGTTTACATGTTTATAGATAAGATAATAAGGCCCAGAATAACATGTTCTTGGCTGTTGATGTTTCCACTCCAGATTTCATACCACATATGGAAATTTATCCATTTCATTGGCATTGATTACTTTGATGTAGGAAGTTCCTTGCCTCTTGGGTCTTTTAGTACACATTTGTCCTTAGTATAATATATGTGTAGGTATAATTGATAATTGTGCAGGATTATGATTTAATTTGGGTGTGTGTGTGTAGCCCCTTATAACCTTATGTGGCACTTGTTTCCAGGATTAATTTCATATCTTATTATTCATGTTTGATGTTGATCACATGTATGTATGTGTTACTTTACTTATGCTGATGTGTTATGATTTATTGTGTATTATACCTTCTTATGTGTGCCTTTTTGGTATTGTTCTTAGATCCTAAGGCATGTGGACCATCGTGAAATTTTTATCTCTTAGTGGGTGAGTGTGCACAACTTGCGATGATGGTGATGATGGACCTAATAACAGGGTAGGGATATGCTGATGCCTCATTGATTTTGTGTGATACACTGAATTCCTAGTGAATTCCAAGGATCATGTCAATCGATGCATAGTTAATATCGACTAGCTCTCAATTCCTAGTAGATGTCTAGAACACGAATATATTGATTCCTTGTGTATTTAGAATTATACGATCACACAATGTTGAGTATTATGATCATTATCCTTATGGATAGTCCTTGATTACTTATAAAACCTTAAATATCCTTTCAGTATGGAGCTGAAGCTAGTATGGCTAGGGGTTTGGCGGCTTGGTAAGCATATGACTGCTCAATTATGGATTATATGTCATTATTTATGTTATGAATTTATTATTATTATATCATATACTTATATATTTGAGAAAACCAGGTTAAGGATGCATTGGTGGTGTCCTACATAGTCTTTTACTCACACCCTACTTGGGAATTTTGGTGCTCTTGTAGATTTCATGACTAGAGATCTATTAAAGGGAAAGGGCCCTATGGTGGATGGTTAATAAGATAAGCATGTAGTTTCTAGTGGAATAGGATAGAATTCGGAATACCTTACTATTTACTTATTTATTTATCTCTATTTATTTACTCTGGTTTTCTTGCCACTTTAGGATCTATTTTAGTACTTGTGTAACATGCATGTCATCTTTTTATTTCCACATGTACTCTGGTTATTTATTATATTATTTTTTATCATCCTATGACATGATAATAAGGGTATATTCTCCCCATATATGGACTTATATCCTCATTTTTAATTGATAACCTCTTTTGTACGGGGAGGCATGAATGAGGTAATGTGACCCTCTGGCCCGGACCCGGTGGTTCGGTCGGGATGTTAGAAAATTATATTATTGGATCATGTCTCACTAACTTGTTTCTTATCTTCTCCTTAATTTGGTACATGGTATATAGGAGATATGATGTTTGTAACTCAAGCATGGGAACTATGATAGTGTCTTTCCAGCACTATATAGTTGACCTATGAGTTTCCATAAGGTGAGAAAAATTATGTTTTTCTATTACCATTGATTAAATTCCCCCTGGGTGATACACATAATATTGATATGTGATTTATGAGATTTTATGTGTTTTCATCCATCAATACTAAGAATTTAGGTTCACATTCCATATATATACATACTGTTATGCTACATATTAGTTCTTTAATTAAATGTCTTGATTTGTGATGTATGTTTGTGATAATATCTCTTTGTGTGATATATTTATGTTTTCATGTTGTTGTGATATATCTTTATTCACATTAATTAGTCGACCTGATCATATTGTTGTGTTAGTATATATATGATGACTATGAATAACATGCAGGGATAAAGACTGGGGTTAGTACAAGGAGGTTTATAACATGGGTTAAGGGTATACTCTTAGGAGAAACCTTGCGTGCTCCCATATAATGTTTAAGGTTTATCCTAACAACTCTATTTTCCTGAAGGGTAGACTCTTAGAATAAACCTTCTTGTAACATAATATTTCTCAATGATGTATTCTTATGGGACTTCTTATGAAATGTTCTAGAATACTTTTGAAAGGGAGGATGTTTTTGATTTACCACTAGATGTGTAGTAGAATTTATTTGAGCATGATCCCACACCTACTTTATGGTTTAGGTAGTAATTCTACTTTAATCAGAAGTTTTTTTAGTGTCTATCCTTGTCATAGAAGTTTATAACTATGGTAAAATATGCCTGGTATTCAAATCCAACAATCTTAATCCTTCTAAGGAACCAAAGTCCCTTAGGATTCTGAGGGATGGGTTGATATAACCGTGTCAATCTTTGAACTAGAAGAGACTCTAAAGGGTTAGTAAGTTAAGTTAAGATTGAGATCATTCCAAGTGTACAAACCATTTTGATACCCCCATATCATATATAACAAACTAAATTGAATGAGATAAAAGTAAAACTAGATTATATGGAGAAGAAACACTTTATTAGTCCAAGTACTTCACTATGGAGTAAAACAATGTTGTTTTCCAAGAAGTTGGATGGTAGTCTTCGACTCTTCATCGATTAACAAAAGTTAAAGTAGGTTATGGTGAAGAAAATATATCCATTTACCAAGATTGATGATATTTTTTATTAATTATGGGGATCTCAGTGGTTCCCCAAGATTGATTTATGATTGGCCCACCACTAGCTATGAGTTAGAGAGGTAGACATTCCAAATTTGGTATTTCAGAGTAGGTATGGGTTGTACAAGTACTTGGTGATGTCATTTTAACTAATGAACATTCCATTAGTGATCATGGTTACCATGAACAAGATCATCCACCCATTCCTAGACTTTTTAATCATGGTGTTTTCAAAGACATCTTCATCTACTCACCAATACCGATGGGGCATGTTAAGCACTACGAGATAGTCCTGAGTAGGCTTTAAACACATCATCTTTATTCTAAGCAGTCGAATTGTGATTTATGGATATGAGAGTGGACGTTATTAGGAAATGTTGTGACTAAGATGGGTATATCCATAGACCCAGATAAATTAGTGGTATTCATGTCTTGGACACATCCCTAGAACATGTTCAAGATCAGGAGCTTTTTGGGATTAACAGGATATTATCGATAGTTTATCCAAGACTTATCCTGAACATAAACACCCATGACTATAATAATGAATAAGAGGGATAATTTATAGTGGATGGACCGATGTGAAGATTCATTTATTAAGCTGAAGAGGAATATGACTACAGTTCCAGTACTGAAACTACCCAAGATAGGGATCAGATACATCATATATTGTGATGTAGTAGGCATTGGTTTGGGAGTAGGACTGATGTTGTGAGAGAAGGTAGTATAATATGGGTTACATCATTTATGATCCCACAAGAAGAACTACCCTACTCATGAATTGGATTTGGTAGCTTTGGTCTACACTATGAAGTGTTGGTGATACTATCTCTCAAGTGAGATATTTTTTGTTTACATAGACTATGAGATAATTTGTTATATCTTCACATATTGGGGCCTGAATATGAGATAGAGGTGATGGGTTGAGTATCTGTATATGTTTGAATTTCATATGACTGATGTACCAAGTAAAGGTAACATCATTGGAGATTCTCTTAGTCATAATATGCAGGCAGAACAAGAGCTTGGTGAGAGGACTTCAGAGGTGTAGTGGTGCTTGATGATATTGTTGGATGGCTCGGAGATGGATTCTTCTAAGGACTAGGGATCAATGACTTATTTACATTTAGTGATTACATATTCATTTGTAGAATGGGTGAAATTTGGAAAAGATTCATACCCAAAGTGTATAGAGATGTGGGAATAACTAGTTAGAGGTGATTTGATACATGGGATGACCTTGGGAGATAACAATGTGATCATGGTATAAGGGAGGGTAGTAGTCCCTAATTCTATTAGAAATGTGATAATAAGATATTTTGATACCATGATATGGTTAGTACAACCTGGTGTGATGAAGATGTACCATGAATTTAGGTGATAGTTCTAGTGGTTAAGAATGAAGAGGGACACCCATGGTTTGTGTTAGATGGTGACCAATCAGAGGGTAATGGATGAGCCCCAGAGTCCTGGTGGTTTACTCTATCCAATTCTAGTTCCCATGTGTAAGTGGGAGTACATCACAATATACATTGTAACATGGTTACCTTGTATCTTGATAAGTCATGACAATGTTTAGATGAATTCCGATCAGATGATGAAAGTTGTCCAATTTTTACGAATTTGGGAGTCTCACTCAATGGATGATCTAGTAAAGCTCTATATATATGGGATCTTATGATTACATGGAGTTTCCTTGAGAATTATTTTGGATAGAGAATCATGTTTTACATCATGGTTTAAGAAATTATTATAAAAGGCCCTAGGGACTCAACTGGTGATGAGCATATTGTACAATCATCAGGTAGATGGACTTTCTGAGTCGATGATATGTATATTAGAGGATATTCTTAGATATTGCATTATAGAATTCATTAGATCATGGGATGATCATATAGCCTTGGTTGATTTCACATACAATAATAGTAACTAGGATTCAATTTAGATGGAACCTTATAAGGATCTTTATAAGAGGTTATTTCGTTCACCACTTTGTTTTCATGAGGTAGGTGAAGTAGTGGTTTTGGGGCCAATTTTGGTTCAAGAGATCTCCAAGAGATTTAAACTAATTTAGAAGAGGTTTTCTATTGCTTAGAGTAGGCGGAGAATATATGCTGACCATAGAAGGAGACATTTGGAGTTCATTGTGGGTGATCAGGTTTTCTTGAGAGTGACTCCTTAGTTAGGACATCGAAGTCTGAGGAAGTAATACAAGTTGGAACCATAGTTTGTGTGACACATAATGATAGCCTAATAGGTTGGGATAGTGGAATATCATCTAGATATTCTTTCTTGCTACTGAGGTATGCATGATATGTTTCATGTGTCATAGACCAAGAGGTACATGGCTGATCCTATAAATGTAATTGACTATAGGGGTGTGGAATTAGAGCCTGATTCATCTTATGAGGAGAATCAAGTATAGATTATAAACCATAGCCAGAAATTTATTTGAAGGAAGATGGTAATGCTTGTTTAGATTTGGGGGTGTAGTGTGGACTAATCCTAGAGAATACGTGGGATTGGGATTCTGATGTTCAAGTTCAGCGGTCTAAGTTGTTCAAAAAAGACAACTAGAGGCACTTCTCAGGGATTTTGAAGTCAATAGAGGGGTAGAATTGTAATATAATAAATTTTAAATGATAATAAAACCCTCTTTTATTTGAAATTTATGAGTATTTTTATGTGAAAATATTTTTTTTCAATAAAAAAGACCTTATAAATTTTTTTCGATGGTTTCACATAAGGTTAGAATCCCTGTTAAAAAATTAGAATATTCTATGGAATATTTTTGGAGTTGGTCACTGAGTCTGCATGAGATTCGGAGGCCCGTAGAGCCTTGATATTAATATAATCAAAATATGAAACATATTATATCACACATGAATAATTTTTATGAAATAATGAAATAAACCTGAATTGGTGTCTCATATAGGAAATATGAGACTTCCATTGAATATGAAACATGGGTTTTACCCTAGGTGTGATAAAATCGTTTTGTGCACTGGGTGTTTGGTTAGATCGCACGTAAGGGTAAATATATTATTTTACACACATGGGTTTTTTTTAAAATAATGGAATATCTCTTAAATAGTATCTCAGATGGAAAATATGAGACTACAATTTGGTATATAAAGTGGGTTTTACCCAATGAACGATATAAATTTTGTGTGTATTGGGTATCTGGTTTGATCGCACCCCCATAATGAGTTTTATCCCCTTTTCCTTTTCTTTTTCTTTTTTTATTTTTTTTATTTTTCCTTTCTTATTCCTCCATCGTTCAACCTCCATTTTTCATGCCCCCTTCAACCCAAATCACTATAAATCACATGTTTTTTACCATTTAAATTTTCAAAGCCTTAATGAGGTACAATTAAAGACTCTGCCATCAATTTTTGGTTGAACCACAGATTAAATAGAGTGTTTTGATTTGGGCATTGGAATGCTATGATTTTGGGTTTTAAAATAGTTTAATAAAAAACCCCTTGCACACAATTGGGAGACCTTCGATGATCTGATTCGGTGTTCTAGTTCCAATTCTAGACGTGCCATTTCCCCTTTCCCTTTTTCTCGATGTGATGTATGTAGGATGTAAAATGGGTTTGTTTTATTTATTTATTTTTCTTTTATTCCATATTTCTATCTTCCTAAATTCTGGAAAAAATAGGTTGAAATTAATCTTAAATGATTAAACCCAGAACTATCAAACAATAATTCCAAAAAAATATTGAAAGGTAATTTATAGAAATTATCGAAATATAATTATGAGAAATAATTATAAATAATTATCAAATGATAATTACATCGGATTGTCAAGCGATAACATCTAAAAAAAGTATCAAAATATAATTTTTGAAAAATTATCAAAGTTGATTGTAAAGAATTATCAAGCGGTGGTTACATCAATTTATCCTAGGATAATCAATTAAAATTATCAAAAGATAATTGTTGATTTATAAAAGGATAATTTAAGAAAATTTATCAAAAGATAATTATGAAAGGATAATTTAAAAGAAAAATTATCAAATGATAATTATACAAATTATCCAAGGATAATTATAAGGGAATTATCATGTGACAAACACTACGGAAAAATCGGGCAATTGCGGCAGGATATTTGCGACAGGTCAGTATCCCATCGCAAATAGTCCTTTGGAAAAAGTTTTTGCGATGACAGAACCAACTCGTCGCAAAAAAATAAGGTATTTGCGACGGGGCGATGGTTCTTGTCGCAAAAGATTTGGTGTGCGATGCGCCCCAAAACGCGGGAAATAGTCTTTGCGATGGGCTACTATAGCTCGACACAAATACCCGACAACATTTTTAGTATTTGCGACGATGTATATACATCCCGTCGCAAAATACTTTCTAACCAGAGGGTATTTGCGATGGGACTACCGTCGCAAATAATCACATCGCAACTCATCTAACCTATATATAACCCCACTCATTTTCCCTCATTTCACTCAATTCTCTACTCCTCTCTCTAGTGAAAAATTTTCTCTCAAAATTTTTCATAGTTTAAAATTTTAATTTGGGAAATTATTCGCAGCTTGGATCCTTCAAAAGCATCAGTTTTAAGGTATTTATCTATTTATATTATGTTTTATTTAATTTATTCTATTTTATTTTAGTTATAATTATTGTTAATTAGTTGCAGTTAAATTAAATTAGAATTAGATAGTTTTATTTCTCATAGTTTATGTTTATTTTTACAAATAATTATGTGTGACTAGTTTGAATTAGTATTAATTAATAATTATTATATTAATTTGTAATAATTAGTATTAAATTGTAATAATTAGTATTAAATTGTAATAATTTTTACTAAATAGTAATAATGAGTATTAAATTGTAATAAATTGTAATAAATTGTTATAAATTTTAATAAATTTAAATAATTAGTAATAAATTGCAATAATTAGTAATAAATTGCAATAATTAGTAATAAATTGCAACAATTAGTAATAAATTGTAAAAATTAGTAATAAATTGCAACAATTAGTAATAAATTCGAAAAAGTAGTAATAAATACTAATAATTAGTAATAAATTGAAACAATTAATAATAATTTGTAATATATTATAATAAGTAGTAATAAATTATAATAAGTTGTAATAAATTATAATAAGTTGTAATAAATTATAATAATTAATAATAAATTATAATAATTAGTAATAAATTTTAATAATTAGTTATAAATTTTAATAATTCGTAATAAATTTTAATAATTACAACAAATTGTAATGATTAGAAATAAATTGTAATAATTACTAATAAATTTTAATAGTTGGTAATAAATTGTAATAATTAGTAATAAATTGGAATAATTAGCAACGAATTGTAATAATTAGTAATAAATTGCAATCATTAGTAATAAATTGTAATAATTAGTAATAAATTGTAATAATTACTAATAAATTGTAATAACTAGTAATAAATTGTAATAATTAGTAATAAATTATAATAATTAGTAATAAATTGCAATAATTAGTAATAAATTTCAATAATTTGTAACTAATTGCAACAATTAGTAATAATTAGTATTAAATTGTAATAATTAGTAATAAATTGTAATAATTGGTAATAATTGTTAATAAATTGTAATAATTAGTAATAATTTTTAATAAATTGTAATAATTAGTAATAAATTGTAATAATTATTAATAAATTAAAATAATTAGGAATAAATTGTAATAATTATTAATAAATTTTAATAATTAGTAATAAATTGTAATAATTAGTAATAAATTGCAATAATTAGTAATAAATTGCAATAATTAGTAATAAATTTCAACAATTAGTAATAAATTGTAATAATTAGTAATAATTAGTAATAAATTGTAATAATTAGTAATAAATTGTAATAGTTAGTAATAAATTGTAATAATTTGTAAGAATTAGTAATAAATTTCAATGATTAGTAATAAAATTGTAACAATTAGTAATAATTAGTAATAAATTGTAATTTATTGTTATAAATTGTAATAATTAGTAATAATTAGTAATAAATTGTTACAATTAGTAATAATTAGTAATAAATTGCAAAAATTAGTAATAAATTGCAGTAATTAGTAATAAATTATATTAATTAGTAATAATTAGTAATAATTAGTAATAATTTCTAATAATTAGTAATAAATACTAATAATTAGTAATAATTTCTAATAATTAGTAATAATTAACAATAATTAGTAACAAATTGCAATAATTAGAAATAAATTGCAGTAATTAGAAATAAATTGCAACAATTAGTAATAAATTGCAATAATTAGTAATAAATTGCAATAATTTGTAATAAATTGTAATAATTAGTCATGTATTGCAATAATTAGCAATAAATTTTAATAATTAGCAATAAATTGCAAGAATTAGAAATAATTAGCAATAAATTCTAATAATTAGTATTAAACTTGTAATAATTAGTAATAAATTATAATAATTAGTAATAAATTATTATAATTATTAATAGATTCTAATAATTAGTAATAAATTGTAATAATTAATAATAAATTAGTAATAAAACTTAATAATTATTAATAAATTTCAATAATTAGTAATAAATTATAACAATTGGTAATAAATTGTAACAATTAGTAATAATTACTAATAAATTGTATTAATTAGTATTAAATTTTAATAATTATTCAAAAATTGGAATAATTAGTAATAAATTGTAATAATTTGTAATAAATTGTAATAATTAGTAATGAATTGTAATAATTAGTAATGAATTGTAATAAATATTAATCAATTGTAATAATTAGTAATAAATTGCAATAATTAGTAATAAATTGTAATAATTAGTAATAAATTGCAATAATTAGTAATAAATTGTAATAATTATTAATAAATTGTAATAATTATTAATAATTAGTAATAAATTCTAATAATTAGAAATAATTAACAATAATTTGCAATAAATTATAATAAATTGTAACAAATTGTAATAAATTAGCATACTTTCCATCGGATTAGTGGCGAATTTTTTCCCGACACCTTATCTCCTTACAATTTTCTCCCATTGAATTCACTATAAAAAATCTATCCTCATGTATGAATATCCATTTTTATATGCACGATCATGGAGAGAAGTGTGGTGAGGCCTTCCTACTCTCCATCCTCATGCATACGAAAATGGATATATATACATCATAGTAGACTTTTCATGCCAATTTTAGTCAGAGAAAGTTGTAAGTAGATGAGTTGTCGGGAAAAAGCGGCTCTTTTCCCCGATGACTCATGTCCACTGTCTCTGACTAAAATCACTATGAAAAATCCGTTCAGATGTAAAGATATGCATTTCTGTATGCACGAAGATAGAGAGCAGGGAGGCCTCACCGTGCTGCTCTCCATTTTCATGCATATAAAAATGGATATCTGTATGTGTGAGTATATTTTTCATAGTAAATTCTGTTAAAGACTATGGAGATGAGTCATCAGGAAAAAAAGTTGTTTCCAATCCATTGGAAATTATGTCCTAGGTAATTAACAATTATTAGTACAAATTAGATGTATTTAATATTAATTACTGGTAATTAGTATAAATTATTATAAGTTAGTGTATATTAGTATAAAAGTTTAAAAAATACTATAAATAAGTATAAAATAATAGAAATTTGTAAAATTTGATAGAAAATGAAATTTAATTATCATATCATTTTTGGATAGTATTTTTCTTATATAAAATTATACAAATAAACAAATTATTTTATATTTTTAAAGAAATATGGAATAAGGAAGTCGAAAAAAATTATTATTAGATGATTGATATTGGATAAATTAGCGCAAGAATCCAAACGTTTCTAGTTTAAATAATGTATGTATTGAGGGTGTTGAAGCTTTCTTATGATTTACATAAAAAAACCAGAATTTTTTAGAGAAGGGAAAATTAATTCTCCTTGTAAAAAGTGTGCTATGAAGAAGTTTGACACATTTGAAAATGTTGGGGTCATTTATTGTGTTTTGGTTTTCAACCAGATTTTATTTTGTGGCGTAAACATGGTAAACGTAGTTCTAGAGAAGATACTAATAATTTGGTTCTGGATCCAACATGGTTTCAAAATTTAGTACTTGATGTGGAATGTCCATATTTTCAACAAGATTAAACTTAGGATGATATTAATTTAACTCCTGAGTTGGAACTATCTCATTTTTATGAGTTGTTGAGGTCTGATGATGATGCCATATATCCTAATTAAAAGATAAAAAATTTGAAGTAGTTTCTAAATTTATAGATATTAAATCAGATAATGTAATATAAAATAGCTATTTTGAAAAGATATTATCTTTGGTAAAAACACTACTACCTAAAGGAAATGTGTTGCCTATAAATTTATATGAGAGAAAGAGGCTGGTTCGTAATCTGGGTCTTGGTTATCATAAGATTCATTCATGTTCAAATGATTACATCTTATATTATAGTTAAAATGAGTCGTTGAATACTTTCCCCACATGTGGGAAATCAAGGTATAAAGAGACTCAGCAAGGGAAGTATGGATTTATTCCTATTAAAAAATTGAGATATTTCCCACTTACACCCAGATTGTTGTGTTTATTTATTTCTCAGAACATAGTGACATTGATTTCATGGCACAAAAGCAATATCACAATGGGTAAAACCTTAAATCAACACTCTGATAGTGATTCATGGAAACATTTTGACCAAGTGCATCCGTTCTTTTCTTTAGAATCTTGAAATGTGTGATTGGGTATTTCTACTGATGGTTTATGTCCATTTGGTTCTTACAGTAGTTAGTATTCATGTTGGTCTATCTTTATAAATCTGTCAAATTTTCCTATTTGGATTTTGAAGAAGAAACCGTATATATTTTTGACTTTATTAATTCCAGGACATCCTAAAAATAATATTGATATTTATTTTAAACCATTGATTGATGAGTTAAATTCATTGTGGAGTAACGGTGTCTATACATTTGATGTTGTTGCAAAATAAAATTTCTTTCTAAAAGCTACATTGAGGTGGAAAGTTAGTGACTTCCCATCAGATGTAATATTATCTATATAGAGTACACATGGTATAAAATCATTTCTATACTGTACGAAAGAAAAAAGAGTGTTTATGCTCATCAATATAAAAAAATTGTGTTTTTTCTAATGTAATTTCAAATTTCTTCCAACTGATCATCCTTTTCGGAGGAAAAAATATCATTTCAGAAAAGGAAAAACTAAAAGAGATGGACCTACAACAATGATCTTAGGTATATAGTTAAAATCAATTATATCTTCATTACCGCCCATCACATTTGGACCAATAATAGACCAACAAAAAATTGATGGCTTTGGAAAAAGAACACAATTGGATAAAACAGATCATTTTTTGGGATCTACCATATTGGTTGTTGGTCTCTAAAATGTTCGATGTCATGCATATTGAGAAGAACTGTTTTTGATAATTTATTTCATATAGTTTTGGATACTTCAAGTAAGACCAAAGATAATGTAAATGCATGATTAGATCTTTTCCAAATTTTCATCCAACCAGAACTTGAACTATTTGATAATTTCAGTTCACACGAGTTAATGAAGCCAAAAGTAGCTTATACAACCTAAAAAGAGAATAAATTATTATTTTGTCAGTGGATTCTAGATTTGAGACTTCCAGATGGTTATTATTCCAATTTGGGAAGATGTGTTAGAAATAGTCATATTACTGGATTAAAAAGTCATGAATTTCATGTTATAATGGAAATAATTATACTGATTGGATTAATTGTTATGTTTAATTTTATGATTTGGTATGTGCTAATAGATATATCAAATTTTTTCTGAGACATTTGTGTGGTGAAAAGTTACTACGATGCATTTAGAAGACTGTAAGAAGATATAGTTTTAATTTAAACTGTAAAAAATCTTCCCACCGACTTTGTTTGACTCAATGGAACATTTGATATTACATTTTTTGTATGAATAAAAATGTGGAGGTCCAGTATAGTTCCAATGGATATACCCATTATAGAGATGCATGTAGAAATTAAAGAAAAAAGTACGTAACAAATCATCTGTTGAAGGTTCAATTGTAGAAGCTTATTTGCAAGAGGGAATTTCATTTTTCTGCTCTCATTACTTTCAATATGAATATCCATCAAAACAAAACAATATGGTCTATAATGAGGTAAATGTTGATGATGAAATGGGAAATAAGTTATCAATTTTCAATCATCCCTAACTTGGCTTCAGTGGAGTTCATGAATGATGGATTTTATATGATGAACATCACAGTGCTCACACATATGCTCTAGTTAACTATGAAGAAATGACACCATTTTTAGAGTGAGTGCCCCTATCACTTATTCTATAATTTTTGTTATAGTAAATTAATCTTATTTTATTTATAGGTTATATGATAATCATATCAAGAAACAACTTCCACAAATTATAGTAGATTCTTTTGAAGAACGTCAGTAAAAAAACTTTTCATACTAGTTTCAAAAACTGGTAACATAAATTATTTTTGGTTTAACATATAAAATCAATTTATTATCTGTTATATTGATAATTTTTTTTATAATTTTTCATTTATCTCAACATGCTGATATAATAAATAATCGATTTTCTGTATTGAGTAACCTACCATAAAAAATGGTTAAATCTTATAATCTATACTATGTGAATAGTTTTCTATTTCATACACATGCATATGAGGAATAAAAAAACAATGAATAGTGGTGTGTTCTTGAGAGGATATCATCATAGAGAAATTGAATTTGACTTTTACAGTATGCTGGGTGAAATTATTGAATCATGTTATCTGGGACAACATTACATAACAATGTTTAAATGTCAGTGGTTTGATACTAAGAGAGGGTTGTGTGTTTATCTGACTCATGAAATCATTAATATTAAATATAAAAGTATTCTTATAGTAAATTAATGATTTTCATTGGCTCATTAGGCACATAAAATTTATTATTTAAAATATTGTGCTTCTTCAAGAGAGTTTAGTGTTTGGTGGACAATAATAAAAATTAAATCTTGGAAAAATTAGTTTACTCAAAGTGAATGTGGTTCTACTGAAGTGGAAGGAATTGAAATTTTTCAAGAGACTTCTCTAAATTAATCTTTTTCATGAAGAGACATGAATATTGATAATGACACCCAATAGTTAATGGTTGATGGTGATGATGATTTTAATGATGTTACAAATGAATTTTAAATGACAAAAGTTGATGAAACGGATACTCATATGGAAATTGAGGATGTTGAGGAGGAATATGAAGACATTAACATCATCAGATATGAAGATGATGATAAAGATGGATATTTCCATAGTTAAATGATGGTTATAATCATATATAATATATGTCTATATATAATAGTTGTTTTCAATTGTTTTCTAACAACAGTCATTTCATGTTTCAGATGTATGAGGATCATTTTCTTATGTTGGAGGGATCTGATCTACCTTTGTACGAGTAGGATGTTGGGTCATCTGACCCTCAGACTATTGGCAGTTTAGGTGGGACTCAAAGTGGGGATGGTCTTGCTTATTTGATGACTCCTGAGCCAATCCCAAAGCAACGTTCACATATTGGATTTGATCCACGCATGACGATGTATGTTTACCTATTTATTTTTGTTAGTTTTAAATAATTTGTTTATATACTAATTGTTTGATTATTTATTCTTTTTTCATAGCATTAAGCATTTAGCTACTAGATAGGGGAGTTCAATATTGCAAAATTATTTTTCTAAAGCATGTGTCTCATGGGATCAAGTTCCTATTGATGTGCAACACTGTATGTTCAATCATTGGATGGTATGTAAATAAATAATATTTATTTTTAAATTAATTTAATTAATAAATTAATATTATAAATTAGTGGTAGGGTTTATGGTATCCCATCAATGAGAGCATGCATGGGGATATCTAGAAGGCATGACAGGGGACTATAAATTAGCATTGCAGTCATTTTTTTGCACAATTTGTGAAGGAAAGCGACAGAGAAAGCAAGAGTGACAGAGTTTGATGTGTCTTGTCACACTCACCAACCTCATTATATTTCATATCAGGTTTGGGATGTATTATGTTCAGACTAGTTGGGTGGTCACTTTTAGAGGAGATCATCAGTTGGTCAAAAAGACAGGGGGTGACAGGAGGTGACACATCGAGCCGGTAGTCGTATATTTAGTATGCATAGAGAGAATATGGTAAGTAATTTTTTAAAAATATTTTATATAAATTTAAATATAACTAGTTTATTTTATATTCATATAGGCAGTCTAACAACTCAATATTTTGGAGTTTGACGTTTATAGGAGTATGTGTAGTTATCCGACCACTGGAGATATTAGAGGTGCTCGCCAACATTAGATTGTGGTTAGTATATTGTCGTTTCGAGTTAAAAATTTAACTGAAAATAATATTTTAACTATTTTTATTTTAAATTTCAATTTAAGGAGTCATATGAGGCTGTGACATATTAGACACAGACTGAGAATCAGGATGATACCGATACTCAGACTAGTGCCCACCGATTTGATGAGACAACATGGATACAGGAGACACAATATGCCTTTGAGAAAGGCTAAGTTGTTGGTATCATATCTTGATTGACGCCAGTGTATTATTATAGAACCGCTACGATATCAGCATCCAACTTGAGAGAAGCCCATGGAGAGTCATCATCATCTTCTGTACAATATCTGAAGTAGCTACGAGCTCAGAGTTAGATTATAGAGAGTATGCATAGGGATTCATAGGAGATACGTCAATGGAAGCAACAACATCATGAAGAGTTGCTATGATAGCAGCAGTAGCAACAGAAGATACAGGAGGAGATGCATCGATGGTGGCAGCAGCAAGAGCAAGGGAATTTGGAGTACATGCGATGTCTGACTCATGGTTTAGGGATGAAGTTCTCTCCACCATCTCTTCTAGCTCATCTAGACATCCCTCCCCCTTAGTGATCTATTTATTTTTTATGATAAAATATTTGAATGTAAATTTTGTTTGTAATATTAACTATTTACCTTTCTATATAGTGTGTTTTTTATATTTTTGTGAATATTACATTTTTTTTATTTTTTATTTTTTTTATTATTTTATTTATTTTATTTATTATTTTATTAATTATTATTTTTTATTATTTTATTTTTATTAATTTTCATGAATATAGAGGATTTCATTATTTTATAATTTTTTTATTATATTTGTAATAATAATAATAATAATAATAATATTATTATTATTATATTATCAATATTATTTTTCTCATTATTATATGAATATTATTTTATAATTTTATAATTTATTTTATTTTAATAATAATAATATTATTATTTCATTAATATTAATATCATTTTATTATTATTATTATTATTATTTTATTTTTTATTTTAAACTTTTTGCGACGACCCGCCATAAAAAAATGTTTCAAAAACTTAGCAAGCCCTTTTACGACGAGGCCCGTCACAAAAAAGTTTTAAAAAAAAAACAGGAAATGTATTTGTGATGGATCTATTTAAATACACAAATATTGTTTTTTGTGATGGACCATCATGAAAAACAATATTTTCAACACTGTTTTCTACAATGGGACATTTGCAATGGGGCCTTGTTGCAAAAGGGTATTTGTGACGAGATCCCGTCGCAAATGCCCCATCTCAAATATCCCTTTTTCTTTTAGTGAAAGATGTCAAATTATCAGAGGATAATTATGAAAATCATCAAGGATAATTATATTTTTTTTTATCAAATAGTAATTATAAAAATATGTCAGGTATGTTCTTGAATTAATCTATAGAGACTTATTTTTTTAATTGTGGTTTTACAATTTTTCTTGAGAATAATATTATTAGCATATGTGTTGACCTAAAATGATAATTTGGAATTATCCAAGAGAGATATAGTATCATCACCTATAATATTTTATTTCATTGTGAAATAAAATAATTGGTTTTAGTTCTAGGAAACATAACAAACCGAAAGTATTGACCTGTCGATGGCTATGATAATAAGTCCCAAGAGAGAATATTCTTGATTATTGAGTTTTCCACTCAAAATTTTGAACCCCATAGGGTGGTTTATCCTTATCATTTATGTTAAATACTTTGAGGTAATAATTTACTTACCTATTTGGTATTTTGTTACACATGTTGCCTCAGTATAGTCTATGTGTAAGAATAATTGATAATTTTTATTAACTATGATCACATGTGGGTGTGTGTGTGTGTTTCCCCTAAGAACCTTATGTGGAATTTGTTTCCATGAGTAATTTCACAGTTTATTATTCATGTTCAATGTTGATCACATGTATTTTATATTATACTTTATGTATAATGATGTATTATGCTTTCTTTTGTATTCTACCTTGTTATGTGTGCCCTTATGGTATTATTCTTGGAGTACAAGATAGGTGGACTATCATGAAATGTTTATCCCTTAGAGGGGGAGTGTTCATGCCATGCGATGATGGTGACGATGGACCTAATCACTGGGCAGGGATACAATGATGCCTCATGGATGTCGTTTGATTCACTCAATGCCTAACAGATTCCAAGGAGTATGTTACTCAATTCCTAATGAATGTAGAGTAACTCTCGATGCCTATCAGATACCAAGAATACAACTCTCTTGATTCCTAGTGTATGGGGAGTTTTATGATCATAAAATGTTGAGTATAATGATAATTATTCTCATAGGTAGTCCTTGATTACTTCTAACACCTTGATTATCCTTCTAGCATGGAGCCAAAGTTGGTATGACTGGGAGTTTGTGGAATATTGGTTAGCTCATGATCACTTATTTTTGGATTTTATGTCACTATTCTTGTTACACATGTATTATTATTATATAATAAACATGTATAATTGACTATACCAGGTTAAGGATGCATTGGTGGTGTCCTATTGAGTATTGTACTCACAACCTACTCAGTCATTTTAGCGCGCTTGTAGATTTCATGACTAGAGATCCGAAGAAGGGAAAGGGCCCTAAAGTAGATGGATGAGTGGAGGAGTAGGGACCTACTAATATATTGGGATAAACTCTGAAGAACCTAACTGTTTATTTATTTATTTATCTTCATTTATTTAATCTAGTTTTCTTGGCACTTTGAAAGCCATTTTAATACTTGTGTGACATTTATTCCATCCTTTCAGTTCTTCATGTTATATAATTATTTATTATATTGTTTATTATTGTTCTTTTTTTGTCCTATGACATGATACTGAGGTTATAGTCTCTCAAAAGATGGCCTTAGACCCTTATTTCTAGTTAGACGGGGAGGCACACATGAGGTTATGGGACCCTCTGACCTATACATAGTGGTTCGGGTTGGGATGTTATAATTAGGGACAAATTGATTCAATCCATAAGTGTAAGAAAGAGGACCTACTTACATATGTTATCACATGGGTGAAGTAATAATTTTTCAACAAAGTGATTTTTTATGTAAATTTTTATTTTATATCATTAATGTTAAAGCCTATTTTTCTTTGATTATCTTAGATCTTAGAATATATAGATTCAACTCAAGATTATTTCTTTTCTTTTTATCTCTTTTTGTTTCAATTTTATTTTTATTATTAGAAGATGATATCAATAAAAGGTATTTTAAGAGACGCATCACTAGGTATCATGAGGCTAGTATGATCTCCACCTTCACCCATGCCTCCAAATTAGAAAGCATCCAACTAAGGTTTCTCATTGTGGAAATGTCAAGAATCAGGAAAGGCCAAATCACTACTCAGGTTTTCACATTTCTGTAGATCTATACTAGGACATAGAACTTTTATCCTAGTTTCTTATTGAGAAAAGGGGTTTTTCAGAGGGTCTATAAAGGTTACCTTGAGAGTATCAAAATTTCATACTTTATCCCAATGATTTTACTATATTATCTAATTTGATTATGATTATTTTGTAACAGTTCCTTAGGATGTTACTATTAAGATTCTTGAAAAGAATGTATTATAAGGGAGCAGAAAATTCCTAGTGGTGGTCATCATATTGACCCTCATTCACCCTCCCAACCTGAAAAACATGGTAGGTTATTTCACTGATGGCGATTAGAGGATTCTCATCTATGAATATTTTCCCAATGGTTCTTTGGAGTATCATCTTCTTGGTATGTATCTTCATTTTCTATTAATAAATAACATAAAAATGTGTTGGGAAAAATCCCTCAAGGTAACATTGAAGCATTTTTTGATTCATTGTGTTTTTTGAAAAATAGGGTTTCCTTGGATAGTTGTGGTGTTCTAGATATATTTTTGAAAATATATGTTAATAAAAAACCATGAAAAAGGAATGGATGATCTAGAAGTGGTATAAAAGAACAGATAAAAGGGGGTACCATTTTCTAGTGTTTGCCAAATTTTTGGGCTTCAAAATCAGGAAAATAAAGAAAGGTGTTTTGTCAAAGGAACTTGTGTGCAAGATTGAATAAGGTATGGAAACTTGCATGCAAGGCATGTTTTGGGATCAAAACATCAAAAAATGGAAAAGACATAAAGCACTTGAAAGATCTTAAAAATTCATGTGAAAGATGAGGTTTCATGAAGGAAACTTTCCCACCCAATGCGACATCAAATGGGTTTTGCGCACACATAAAGGATCTTGCATGATGTGTCGAATATTCCATATAGGGATCAGCATTGCCTATAAATAAGGGGTGACCCAACCATTCAAAATATCTCAACACTTAGAGAGAATTTGAGCTATGGATTGTTTAATATTTTTTAAGTAAAGGGAGCGGCCTGGAAGAATTGGAGATGTGCACAAGCTAAGTAAGTTAAGCATAATATTAGAGTTTCACGTAAGATCGAAGTTGAGCGTAAAAGGAGGTTTTGAGTGCAAGGTTTAAAAATTGTGAACAAGGTGCAGTAAGGGTCGGGAGAAAGATTTTGAGTTACTGAGTACATCTGTGGTAAAGTGGTATTTATCAGTGGATGAAAGTGAGACATCAATATATCATCTATATACAGTAGAGGATGAATTCGTTAGAGATAATTAAGGGGCCTACAAGTCTATAAAATGTGAGCGAATCTTATGAAGAAGAAGTGTGAACACTTCAGTTGAGAGAGTAGTAAGATTTCAAATTGTTATTGGTTGTAAAGTATGAGGGACAATGAGTCAACTCCGAACATTGTAAACAAGAGTGGGCTTTTAGTGGATTTGGTACATTGACACATTGTCATTGTATTCTAATTGGACGTAGCCCAGTGAGGGTGAACCGATTAAAAATTGATGTGTCTCATTTATGCATTAATTTCTATTCATAATTTTCTACGGGAAAGGGAGATAAAAGAGTTTTTTTAACAATTAAATTAGAGAAAAGGGGGCAGTTGTTTTAATCTATCATACCCCAATCCCCCCCCTCTTAGGGTATTTTACCTAATAGACCTAACAATTGGTATCTGAGGGAAAGGTTAATATTAGTGTTTCTATCTCAATGAAGGTCACCAATCACAAATGGATTCCAATATTTGACAGAAATAATTTTCAGTTACAGAAGAATCAGATGCAACATTACTTATGATCTCGAGGAATGGATTTCTTCATAGTAGCGATGCATGGTATTTCAGCTGATATCAATAGTGGTGCTTTATCAGAAGCTGAAAGAATAGAATTGGATACTGATGCCAAAGGAATCAATGCTTTAGGGGGATCCCTATCCAATGTAATATATACGAAGGTGATGTTATGTAAAAAATCACATGCCATGTGGAAAAATCTATTTAATATACATGAAGGTGATTCAAAGGTTAGAGATTCAAAGATGCAAGTTATGTGGAACAAGTATGAAGATTTGAGAATGAACCAAAATGAGTCTTTTGATGCATTTCTTGATTGGGTAAATGTTTTAGTGGAAGAAATGCAAGTCCTTGTAGAATTCATTGAATATATAATGATTGTGAAGCGTATCTTGAGGAAACTTCCACCTCGGTTCAATCTGAAAGATTCAGTATTGGAAGATAAATAACCAAAAGAGCTGACATTCGATAACTTGTATAGTACCATTGTAACATATGAAATGAGAAATTGTGATAATGATGTTGTGGAAAAGGAAAAATCTAAAGAGGTGGAATTTATGGCCATGAAGAAGCTCACTATTGATGATTCTTAGGAAGAAGAAGATACAGACGAGGTGATTTCAGTATTTTCTTCAAATCTACAAAGAGGAAATGAAATTTCAGGGGGGAAACAATGCTGGAAACTTACTATATCCTAACAATTTAAAACCATTGGTAAAGGTTGGACAATTGTTGGTATAAACTATACCAATGTTTGTCCAAAACGTTTGCTATTAAGGCACGGGGATAGACATATACCAGCGGTTATTGAATAACCGTTGGTATATGGATTCATAATTCACACTATACCAACAGTTTCTAGTAACCTTTGGTATAAATATTTACCAATGGTTTAAAACCTTTGCAAAATTTGAATTTTCACATCTACTCTAATGGTTTAAACACTGTTGGAATATACTTCTACCAATGGTTTGAAGTAAAATGTTGGCAAATCCTGAGTTTAGAGGTCTATACCAATGGTTTACAAATCATTTGTATAGACTTTTACCAATGGTTTACATGAAACCGATGGTATCAAGTCTATTTTCACACATATACCAACAATTATAAATTGTTGGCATAGCCTTGCTGTTGGAATTACAACAGGCAGTGGCCTACCTCCCCCTGAAATTACCTATGCAATATAGAAGGAAAATTATGTTCAATTCTGTGCAATACCTGTTCAATACAGAAGGAAATTCAGAATTGAATTTAGAATTCAAAAGGCAATTACCCTATCCAATATATAATTCAGGATTGAATTTAGAATTGAATACATATAGAATTGAATTATGAATTCTAAATACATTACATACAGAATTGAATACATAATTATGTATGTGTTATACATAATTATGAATACATACAGAATTCTGAATTATGTATAGTGTATTAAATTCATAATTCAATACAGGCAGAATTGAATCCTGTATAACACATACATAATTGAATTCATAATTTTTAAGGTAATTACCCTGTGCAATTGCAATACACTGTACATAATTCAGTGGTGCATTTTAGTGTTACTCATTACCACTATAATAGGTGTGTGGATTTGATCAATGTCATGTGCTTTTTTAAGAACAATTTATAGAATTGAGAACTATTAAAATACATTAGGATTCAACTAGGATTCACAATTCTTAGTTTCCCAATATCTTGGAGTTGTCTCATTGAAATTCATTGGGATGAGCTTATAGAACTTTTTCAATCTCAATGGGATAGGTGGAACCATGTAAAAATGTGAATTATAGAAGGTCTTACCCTCAGGTGAGGAATTGGAAATCAAGGGAATTACAATACATCCTATGGGATAATGTGGTTCTATAGTGGGAAGTTATATGAGGCCTTGGTGATGAACTATTGATTGTACGAGGTAGAAGAAACTTGGGGTATAATGAAGTTCAGACCCAATTATAGAGTTTGGGATGAATCTATGAGTATTAAATTAGAATATTCAATGGTTGAAATTCTTGGGTGATGATATACATCTATATTGGTGGGTGCTCAAGGATATTTGGTGAGTGTAGTAAAATTGTGGGGATTACACCATAAAATGATAAAGTGTATGACCCATGGTTTAGAATAGATGTGGTGAACATTTATTTAGGCATGGTTGATAGATAAAACCAAATAATTATTGTGGTTTTATGTAATTTCCTGAGTCATCATAGGTGATTCATGCTAGGTTAATAAATTTAGAATCATACTAGATGCACACCCCTACCCCACCTGCACCCCCTCCCTACATGCACAACCCACCACCTCCACACCTGCACAACCCCCCACTCCCTACCTCACCACCAACAACCTCCCCCCTACATAGCCCCCACCCCACCTACACACCCCAACCCTCCCTACCTACACAACCCAACCCTCCCCACTTCACCCCCAGCAGCCTCCCCCTGCACATCCCCCTCCCCACCTCACCCCCAGTAGCCTCCCTCAACATAGCCCTCCCCCTGAAAACCCCCCTAACCACCTTCACACCCCCCTACACAGCCCCCTCCCCACCTCACCCCCAACATCCTCCCTCTGCACAACCCTCCTCCACCATGCACCCCCTCACCACCTGCACCCCCCCCCCACATAGCCCCCCCTCCCCACCTCACCCCTAGGAGCCTCCCCATGCACAACCCCCCTCCACCCTACACCCCTCACCACTTGAAAATCCCACCACCCACCTGCACTGCCCCCTCCCCAACTCACCCCCAGGAGCCTCCTCCTGCACAGCACCCCTCCCACCTGTATAGCCCCCACCAACCTGCACATCCCCCCACCCACCTGCACACCCCTCCCCACCTACACAACCCACCCCTCCCCGCCCACCTAAGAAATTTCAAAAATCACAAACCCATTAACATTTCTAAAAAACCATGTTATTTTATTTAATTAAAATATCCATGTTGATAACATTTTATAGGCTGAAGCCTTATTTAAATAAAAACATGCATTTTGAAATACAAGTATTAATATCACAGAAAAGTCATTAAGTTCAAAACTCATCTCTGAAACATCTTTATAAACCATTTTATAATGGAACCAAACCAAACACACATGTGTCAACCATAACAAATTTGGAACCACTATGTCATAAATTATTAAACATATACACAAAATATAGGTGATATATAACAAAATAATAAATGGGGACAACATATAAGTCTATTTAGATAGCTCCTCATATCCGTCTTTCTCAATTAAATCCCCCATGATTAAGTGTGATTTTAGTGGTGTTTATATGAAATTTTTAAGCATGATTCCTCCTCACCTCCCTCAATTTCACCCTCCCCCAACCTACCTTTGATTCACTTGTTGTGGATTTTGGAACTATATGAACATTCCACCACAAAATAGTGTAATCAATAAAAGGGGATGATATTTTTTTGGAGATTGATAGTGGAAGAATGAAAATGATGAATACTCAAGGTTTATTAATTATTTAGATAGATTAAATACCTCAAGTGACATATAGTGGGTTGATAGTGATGATATCATTACTTTATGGGTATATTCAAATGATTTTATAAGGTAATTTATAAACATATGGATCTATTTTCAAGTGAATGGTATAGGGACTAAGGGCATAGTGGTGAGTAAGGATCCTGGTGTGACCTTCTAGACCTTTGGAATATTTTACCATGAAGTAAGATATAAGATTATCTCGGTGGATGGGATTCCTTGATTCCAATGTAACACATTGATTTAAGAAAACCTATGGGTTATAGAATCTAACCTAAAAGAGTTAGAATTATTCTGAGGTGAAATGATATATATTTCAATCTATTGATACAATAATGGGTGAGTTATTTTTGTGATATGACCTACATGAAGGTGACATATAAAAAATATAATTTATTAATAAGGTCTTAGGAGGACAATATAGATTCATGTGGGCTGGTTTTCTTTGAGGGAAATGTGATAGTTAATAGGTTTAACTTTTATGATTGATAAATTAGTGGTGGGGTTTTGAAAAGATTCCCAGATTTGTGTGTTGAGTGATGGGGTTAAGATTTAAATAGAATATATTATGGTAGAAATGAATTGATCTAGTTACATGATATATTTAGCTACAAGAAATTTTTATGTATGGGAAATTCTAACATGAATTTGGAAAATTATATATTTCACTCAAATTCACTCATAGCCTCTCCAGATGACTTCCAACCGACATCAAAAACACCTTCTAAGATCATGAAACATTATACCATGATGTATATACAAAAACCAAATCATGGAGGTTTATAATTTATCAGAAAATCAAAATATTTTTGGCAACAAATACAATAACACAAAGTATCAAGTACAACATGATCTGTGAATGAGACTAAATCAAAAATGGTGTCCCATAATATAAAGCATCAAAAGACGATGAATAAAATTAAGATGACTAAGAAGTTCAATAATGAAAATGAATAAGCTCAAGTTCTTCAGCCAAGAGTTTGAGTGTATGTAAAAAGAGAATTGTAAAATATCTTTGATACCATGTAAAAAGAGAATTCATATAATTAATTCCTCCATATCAAGTCAAGTTTTATTATTTGTAGATAAAGAAATAAAGATAATGTCACATACCTAATCACACATATATTCAGTCACAGAAAATCATCAAACATCAAATGTCAGTAATATCAGTCAAAAATGTAATGGATCAATCTATCCCTCATCACCATCACTATCATCACCGTAATAATCAGCCTCATACTCATCCTCATCCTTATACCCATTATCGTCCCCACCCTCATCCCCGTCCTCATCCTCATCCTCCTCCTCAGCCTCCTCCTCACCCTCATCCTCCACCTCAGCTTACTCCTCGCCCTCATCCTCAGCATCATCCTCATCCTTGACTTATTCCATTCCATCATCATCACAAGGAATGACATCGTATCGACCACCACTATAACTTCCACCTGGTGCACTATATATTGATCACATCGATTGCAACGTCCCGGTTTTGGAATCCACACAACGGGTTCCCCGAACCCGGTTGGTCACATGACCTCAAGAGAATTTCCCCAAATGCCAAAGGCTGCCGACTCCCAGTGAGTGCCAAGGACTGATAGTGGGGAAAATATGACCTCATTCGTCAAAGTGTAGCAAAACAGAAATAAATATAAACAAACAAAAGTAGAAACAGTAGAAAATATAAACTAGAAATGGACAAAAGAAAGAAAAGATAACTAGTAATCATATAGATATCATGATACAACATGTCACTAATTCTAAGAAAGTAGCCAAAGTAAGAAACTGCAATATAACACAATACAGCATAGGGTACAAAGTACAACAAAACAAACTAAAGTAGTGAAAAAGGAACACAAAAGCATTGTAAGCCTAAGCTCAGTCTCATGCTCTCCTACTCCTCTGCAAAAAACATGTACCTATGTAGGGACCCTTGCCCTTATCGACACCTGCAGTAATATAATCTGTTTGGGCCCAATACATGACCCAAACAAGGTGTGAGAAATAAATCTCAGTAGGTAACCACCAAAGGCCCGTGCCCAACTGTCAGTGAAAATGTGCAATAGCAGTGTGCAATAATAAAATACAGTAAACTAGTCAGTACTCAAAAGTAATTATCTTTACTAGTTACATTTCCATTTTAATAATTATTTATCAATTTCAAGCTTGTGCTTTATCTTGGCAGGTACAACATAAGAAATCACCGCAGTAAATATTCAAAGTAAACATTATCCTCAGACATGAAAATCTTTACCCTTAGGTAAGCAGAATCGAAACTCGTAGGTGACTTCCCATAGGCATAATTAATATTTCTCACAGGCATATGAGATATTCCCGCAGGCACGAAAGTTACTGCCTTCAGACATAAGAAACTTTTCCCTTAGGCTAAACAAACACTACCATCAGGCATTAAGTATGAATAACAAGTAACCGGGACTAGCCCAATGCACAAACAAGCAATTCATATACGTTTACTCTCAAGAAAACTCAAATAATTCTATTATCAAAGCATACCCATGGGCATCCTAGCCAAACGACTAAACAAGGTAAACACACCCATGGGGTGGTCCTGGATCAAAGCAGCGATCCCAAACAACAGATTATGTTTATTCATTAGATCACCTATGAAATTCTAGGTATCTAAACAGTCTAAGTCTCAACCACACGACACTCCAAACATGGGTTCATGGCACCAAGGTACACGAAATCAACTCGACAGTTGGAATAAAACACAAGACCACCTACCTCAATCTCCTCTGATCAATATGCATAAACGATGCCTCTCAAAACAGCCACGAATGACGTAGATCTAGGATATAAGATTACTCATTCAAATGAAAATAACTTTCCTTAGGGAAAGAATTGGAAGGAAATGTTCAAGAAGAGGGAAGACCTTACCCGCGCGGTCCAAACGGGATCGACGGTGGAAGAAACGGAGTTCCGACGTGCGATCGGGAGCTCCTCCAAGCTTCGGGCTTCTCTCCCATGCTCCAAATTAACCCACTGCCTCCTCTACTGAATGAGGAGGTTATTGACCATTTATAATGAAAAAACATAACTACATGACATGTACTCTCAAGTACACGACATGTATTATTATTTTTAACTGTTCCTCTGGCGAATACTTTTCACTGCCACCCTATTCATTTACCGTCTGATTACACTACGTGTATTACTAAGTACCTGGCGTGTAATTAGTTATTACATCCTAAACTACCGACAAGTCTAGACATCCTGTGGTCTCATCCCACATGGCCAAAGTACACAACATGTATATGAAAGTACACGGCGTGTAGTTCATTTTTACGAAAAACCTATGCGCCTTGTATTCTCATCTCACACAGCCGAAGTACACGGCGTGTTTACAAGAAGTACATGGCGTGTGACCATAAATTTGGTATTTTCCCCACATTTCCCTTGTTTTCTCAAAATTAATTAAGGAAAAAAGGAAAATAAGAAACTCTTACCTCAAGTATAAGAACCGGGTTCTTACATCAATGACATATATTCATCACAAGTTGTGATGACCTCTAGTGGAAGTGTTGGACCTAAAAATTTCATTAGTTTCATAAATTCAGTGTTTTCCCTAGAATACCATTCTTCCACCTGTTTGGACCTTTTTTCAGCTTGTTCTTCCCATTACTTAACCTGTTCAAATTCAGTGGCACTAAAAATGGTACCTAAATAGGGCCAATACCTCTTCAAGACTATACTCTTCCCAGGTCGGCCGCGTACTCTTCCAGGGTGCTCATCTCCCAACATCTAATGTAAGTGATCATTTGGCCCAAAATTGTTAGGTTCTTGGGAATCGAGGGCCTCTAAAGTAGCATGTTACAAATATAAATATATTATTAAGTTTCAAAATAGATATTAACATTTTAAATCAACAAAGTAAAACTTATAATATGCTGCTTTGTCGGTTTATTATCCACACTTCCATCTTTTTTCATTCTACTCGAGCAAAATATTTTTGCTCAAGCCACACGTCCTTCAATATTCAATTCTTGCCTCTACAATGACATTGAATGTAGGAAACCATAATTAAAAATAGGTTACCAATAATGAATTTCAAAACTAAAATTATATAAAAACTTTTAAAAGTCAAATAAATTATAGAGGAAACAATAGAAAGTGGAAGTCCAAAAGAAAAATTATAAACAACTGTCGTACCTTCTTCCTCTCATGATCCGACATCGTAATACATCCCTATGTATGGAGGTATTTTTTAGTATCAATGTTTTTTTATGGATGATTCCTACATAAAATTCAATAATACAAAAGATAGTATTAATTCAAAACATGAAAATTTTAATTTAAATAAATCAAATGTGATTAATACCTTAAACTTGATTTTCATCCAATGAGTAATCATTTGATGATATTGTTCTATCAAAAAATCATCCACGATAGGTACTGCCTCTAACTCTATGCCATATATAGCACACCAGTCAATATACAACTCATTATTATAGGCTCTCTAAATCTCACCTAACTTTTTTAGACGTACTAGCCATGCACCCTCACCATCAGGGAAATTAAACTAAAGTTTACACCAAAATATTAATTCATATAAATAAAAAAATAATATTTTACATTAAATACAAAATATTTTTTTACCCATATCTATACCCAAGAATTATCCTTGACTTCATTTGGAAACTGTCTCCATGAGATCGGGATAAATGGAATGATGTCGAAGTATTTGGTAAGCATCTCCAAAAAACTTCGACATTACTACCCTGTTTTTTCAATCATTTTATTGTCTTCACTGTAGTCCACCATCAACTGTGTACAGTGGTTCCACACTGCACACATGCGTGTACACCCCTACCCCCACCTTCTATTAGTAGATGTATCTATTATGAAATAAAAAAAATATTATATCAATACATTTTCTAATGAAAATAAATAATGGTATACAAATTTATTAGGGTTCTATAAATATACCTGCAGAATTATAATCAATTGGTGTCGTTGGATCTGAAGAAACTGAAGGAACACCCTGTACAGGTAGAGTGGGTCCCAATGTATGCTCTGTAGGCACATACTATGGAAGAGTAGGAGTCAAAGAAGATGGAATATAGAATCTCAGAGAGAGAAAATTAGAAGTAAAAGAAGATGACTTGGATGGATATCCAAATTCATGATATGGATGAGGAGTGGGAATTATCATCAGATATGGTAAAGACAGGTGAGGAAGCTCAGATATAAAGGGTGGTGAAAACATGGGAGGCCTAAATATCTTGTGTGTCCCTAACAACACACCAAGATCATAATGTGGGATAGATGGTATTTAATTGGGAGGGGAAAGGTCTAATCAGGTATACCAACAATATCACCTATCTCTCGTACCACCCTCCCTCGTACCATCAGCCTGAGTATTAGGACCACTACTAAGTTGCTCGCCAAATAACTATCACCTCAGTGGTGGATACTACAAAAATGTTTAAAAAAAATTAATCACATGACATTATATGTAATTTAAATATATATATTTGAAATAAAATACTCACAAAAGGCACTAGTAGAGGAACACCCATCTTAGTCATGCAGCGATTATTGTCTGTCATCCTTTTTTGTCACATCTCTTCAATAGGTTTCATTTCTTGCATTTGAAAACAAATATGGAAGTAATTAGAATAGTATAACTAATTTTTAACATAGAAAACAAAATATATGAGAGGGTATAGGGGGATTCATGGGTTTTGGGGTCAAGTATCCATGGTCAATAAAGCATTGAAATGTTAAAGGGGGGTCTTAGAGTTATACTAATTTTATACATGGTCAATAAAGAATTGAAATGTTCACCAAGTTAGAAATGTTGGTTTTGTAGGTTTGAATACAGTTGAAGTCAGATGCAACATATTTGTAATAAATATTAAATCAATTTGAATAGTACCAACCTTAACAACCCAGGTCGAGCTAAACCAAAATAATTGGGAACATGGATGGATGATTCTATATATTTCCCACAAAAACTTCGGGTTCACAATCAACTATAACAATTGAGATATTAGAGTCATCATAAGTAATAAATTAATTGGTTCCAATGATAGTAGGGATTGTTTCAATTCCATCATCACCATCATCAAAAACATGTCTTGGAATTACTTCAATAATGACACCAAATTTAGGTCGAAGATGATATTTGACAAAAAAAACTTGTTTCTTCATTGATGCCAATATATATGGTTCTTCGACAGAAAGAGTGTGAGTCATGTTAATAACTCAAAATCCAAAATCATCAATAAAGGTGACCTTCCTCATCATTGAATCAAACCACAATTATTTCATCACCATGACTCAACCATGAGAGTAATAATCCAATATTATTATTTTATCAATGACTCCATAATATGTAACATTTTTAAAATGAGGTCTAATATCCGATGCACTGGAATAACAGTCTATTGTGGTAGCTATCATAACACCATCATGTTGTGTTCTCATGTTCTTTTCTCATTCAGTGATAATAAATTTGTACCCATTGATCACAATTGTTTTACATTTATGAACCAAGGTATTAGGACCAAAATCTAAAGCTCTTATTTCCTCAGAAATAGAGTCTATAGGAAAACTAGATACCTAAAATATAAAAAAAATATTAAATTTAATTAAATATTGAATTTATTTATTTATTACAAAAATATTTCTATCTTAAATTTCAACCAAGTATAAAACTCTTTTCTTTGAAAAGTCACCCTTATTCTTAAAAATAAAGAACTATGCTTTCTATTTATCATTACTTTATGTTCCATGTAGATGAAAATTGAAATAGTTTAATAGATATGTAAAATTACAAGAGAGGAGATAATATATACATGTTCAATTTACTTACTTGATGTAGTCATTGAACAAATCACATTTGAACAACACTGTGTAATGTGCCATCTCCCGCTCTTCAAGGAATAATTTTGTCAATGTCTATGATCCATGAATTCCTCCTGTTTGAGGAAGTGATGGAAAACTGGGTTCAATTTTCTCCTATTTTTCTTCTTCAGTTCTCATTGGTCTGTTCAGTCTCATAGTAAGACCATAAAAATACATTGAGTAAAAATCCATACATTTTTTAGCCAAGTAACCATTCACGATATAACCTTTGAGATGATTCCTATTATAGACATAATATTTCAATGTGTACATATTTATTTCAGTTGGATACATCCAATGGAAAGAAATAGGTCCTTTGGGAATTATTTTGGTTGGAAGATGGATAGTCAGATGCAACATGAATGTGAAAAATAATGGAGGAAATATTTTCTCTAACTCACACAAAATTTTTGGTGTCTCTACCATCATTTTTTTGCAAGAAAGACTTGAACAGATTCTTAGAAAAAAGATATCTAAAAAATTCCACAACCAAATAACTGACACCCTTACATTATTGAAAAAAAGATGACAGATTTATATTGGAATCAACTCATGCAGAAGGACATGATAATCGTGAGACTTCAACGATTTTAGCTTCAACTATCTTCTATTGACCCATTTTGATATATTGCTTAAATTTCCATCATGAAATTTAATAGTATCTAGTACTTCTAGAAATTAATTTTTTTCTATAGGTGTTATCACATAAGAAGCAGATGGACCTTTCCATTTATTTTCACCGATACACATAGGGTGAAATTCTGGTCTGATGCCCCAATCCACCAAGTCACCCCAAGATCGTAAATCAAATTTTTTCTTTACCTTTAAATTTAGAAGAATAAAAATAAACATTTCACATATATTATTTTCAATGTGAATTAAATCTAAGAAATGATGTAACAAATTGGTTGAACAATAAGACAACTCAAAGAAGATACTCTTCTTCTTCTAATTGTAACAAGTATCATTGGAAACATTCTTTCTCTTTCTAGATTTCATTTGACCCTTCCCGAATGAAAAACTAAAATCTTTCAATTCATTAAGCATGTCAGTTCTAGACATAAGATGAGGTGGATCATCAGTCTCTATGGTATTGTTAAATCTTCGATGATTGTTTCTATATGGATGGTTTATTGGAAAGAATCGTCGATGTCCCATAAAACTAAAACTACGATAATATTTCAGACTTCTGGATTGAGTATTATTTATAAAAATAGGACATGACATTTTTCCATTCATGATTCATCCATACATCATTGCATAAGCAGGAAAATCATTGATTGTCCACATAAGAAAAACACACATCGGTAATATGTCTTTTGAACATGCATCGTATGTGCGCACACCCACATCCCAAAGAAGTTTCAACTCATTTATTAAAGGTTTCAAGAATACATCTATATCATTTCTGGGATTATAAGGGCTAGATATAAGTATACTCATGAAAGTGAAAGGTTTTTTCATACACAACCATGGGGGAAGGTTATAAATGGGAGTGAAAACTGGCTATGTGATGTACGAAGTAAGAATCTTTCCAAACAGATTAAAACCATCACATGAAATATCCAACATTACATTACACACGTCAGCTGTAAAACCAGGATATCACATATCAAATATATACCATTAAAATCCATCTGTAGGGTGAACCAACTCTTTATTATTATTATTTCTCTCAGTATCATTCCATCACATTTTTATTGATATTTCATCAGACATGAAAAGATTTTGGAGGTTGGGGATCAATGGAAAGTGCCACATTACTTTCTATGGAACACAGGATGGTGTTTCATCAGCTTTTAGCTTCCATCAAGATGTTCCACATTTGATGCAATCATTTATTTCATAATTTTCCTCCTAGAATAAGCTACAATATTTCAGGCATGCATGAATTTTGTATTTTGAAAATCCAAGTTCTTCAACTAACTTCCATGCCATATAGTGGTTTGAGGGAATATCTGCATCATCTAGAAGCAATTACTTAAAGAAGGTAAGAATGTAATCAATGAGAGTATTAGAAATACTATACATGGTTTTCCCATGAAACAATCGAATTAAAAATTTCATATTTTTCATATTACCACATTTCCAATATACTAGAGTCATTTCAGCATCATTCAATTTTTTCACTCTGTCAACATCATCATTTTCATTGGATGCATCATGTTTTCCCATATCAAAGCCTTCTTGGGTCAACATCCTTTCCTTCTCATGATGAAGAATAAATGGAAACCAGTCATATATCAAATTCTCCAATCTAGTCCTCTCATTTGGATCATCATCATTTTAGATTCCATTTAATACCCATTTTGATACCACACATAATTGTTTGTTTGAAAACCATATTTGGTTATATGGTAGCTAACTTCTTCATGGATCAACTAAGGTCTTCAACATGATTATAACATGGGCAGTGTATGTGAACACTATCTAAAGCATTGTAAAATTAAAAATCTAAAAATATCTCTAATTTTTTTTGAAAATTTCTTGAGATCCAATTAGTTTCATACATCAAACTTCTATCCATTTTGTAAAAAAAATTATAATCATTCATTTAGTGAAAGAAATTCAATAATATTGAAGTTCAATTAAAATTATTTTTAAGTAAATGATAATTGTTAACTTTATATAAGACCATAACCAACATAATATGTAGATACATGTTTAAACATATAATTGGAAATTATAGTATTGTATCAACATCGATTTTAGACTATGTAAGAGAAAACAAAATGACACATAGTGGAATTAAAAAAATAGGAGGTTTAGTTCCAATATAGAATATAGTCCTCTAGACATGATAGAAACCCAATACTAAGCACATTTATTTAAAACAAATAAAATGAACCATAACATGGATCGGGTTTTACATGCAATAACTACACACTAGGAAGTCTAGGATACAACTGACCTCTATTTTAGTTATTCATGTGAAAAATATGTAAAAAGAAGGAACAAGGAGTATCAGAGTAAACCCTATTAAATACTAATATAAGTGACAAGTAAATATACATTAAACATAAGAACAACTCAAATGTAAAATGAAACATAGAGGTTGAATAGTGTATTTAGTTTTTGAAGCAACTCAGTATTAGATGAACTTTAGTTGATGAATTATATTTAAATATACACCTCATATAAGATTAAATGATCCAATGAATCTTTCTCTTAGGTGTGGTAATAAATCTTAGAAAACAAAATGTTATGTGGAGAAGTTACACTGTACCCTCATATGTTCTATACACCCATATCATTTGACGGTTTATCAAATTTATACTGAACTACTAAAAAATTATCCACTAAAGAAAAATCATAATTAATTAATCACATTGATAATATTTTTTGAAAGTATTAAATGGTAATATATTCATTAAATGGTAAGATATTCATTAAATGGTAAGATATTCATTAATCATATTGAAAATATTTTGGTGTAGAATGTAATGGAATCCACTAATGAATTTTAATTTATTCAAAAATAATAATAATTCATTAAAACTCAAGGTGTTACAAACCCAATGAGTGTACACTCCCATATCACCTGATCACACCACCAGGCTTGTTCTCCAATGAGTCACATTCCATAAAACCTAGGCTCATTCAACTGAAAAGTGACCATGATTCTCATCCATGTCAAGTTTATCTAGAGAAAAACCACCCTTAGTGCTTCCTTCCCGAAAATACTAAGGAATCACACTCATGCCATGGAAAACTAAATTATCACTAGTCACTCAAGAATTACTATAAAACCAAAAAGAATATATACATGCTCTATCCATCCTAGATCCAGCCATATCAGATCATAATCAATTGTCTCAAAAAAACCACACCCAAAACCAATAGGTCTAGGTATCTAATAAATCATTCCCTCTTCATATAATCACAATTCCTAAATTACTTTAAGTAATTTAAATTAAAAGGATAGATATAACTCTGCATTTCTTTACTTTTACCATCACAAGGGTATGCTAATAATCATGGTGAATCATTCCCATCATGAACCATATTTTTATGATTACCTTTAATACTTTAAACAATTACAAATCCATAAAATTAATAAATGAACCTCCAAGTGTTAAAATACATCCATTGCACCAATGGAATTTATTTACATCATTAGAGAACAACCCAAAATAAGATCCACACATTCTTTCCTCAAAAAACATTGTGGTTTGGGTGGGTATGATTCCACTAAAAATTTATATAGGAAACCCATATAAAACTAATTATGGATACTTTATAAAACTAAACCCTATATCATTAGAAAATTTAGTCACACATAAGAATATAAATTTCATGTGAATCCTACATGCCACAGATGATAAATGTATTCAATCCTCTTTCATGTATGGTCGAAGTGCCCAAACAAAAAATTACCATATCAAATCAGCACATCATACTTGGGTTGAGAGGTCCTTAGTGTAACCACTTGGGTTTAGAGTGGAGAATTCGCAATTGGGGTGACTAACCAATCATGTAAAGGATTATTCATTCGAGTTCAAACCTTTTAAAACCTTGTACATTGGTATTTCCTTATTTATGTTTCACATGAGGTGAGGATGAGTTAATTAAATATTGAAAGGATCATGAAATTAACCAGTACAATAAGTTGAATTAAAAAGAAATCATAAAAAGTGTACCACTCATTCACCCCCCTCTTAGTGGTACCAACCAACAGGGGTTTTACACTAGGGATATCACAACTGAGTGAAGTAGTAAATACTTAGAACAAGGATTTTGTTGCGATTTCAAATCCTTTTATTGGGGATCTCACAAATAAGTATAACTAGTTTTCAATTTAATCTAAATATAATTATAAGCATCTAAAACTTATACTAGAAATATATGAGATATAAAAATAGAGATCATATCTAGCACATAGTTATCTCTATAAATAATAGTAAATGAATCTTCTTCAAAAAAACGATTCTTCAATAATTAGTAGTTATGAAAATATTCTTCACTATAATCTAAAATTTAAAGAAAAAGTATTAAAATAAAGTATTTTTCAATTATATCACAAGATTACTTCTTCTATATATAATAAAAATAATAATTCTTACCACTACAGTTGGTTCAAAGAGATCCACAAATTACTCCATGAAAATAGTACAACCGTTGACAAATTTCACATGAAATTAAATTGGAAATAATCGTGGTAAAAATAATATAAATAGATATGATATTTAAAAACATATTCAAATAACCATTGAGAAAAATCACTACAATTTTTATGATAATTCCTCTAAATTAAATGGATTTTAATAGTTCTTAAAAATCTCTATAAACACCATCTTTAAAAATCCCACATTACTTATGACTTAATATGACATTATAAAATAACTTGGAGTATCACTTAGAAGTACATTACATGTAATGTAGTATTAACCTTTCCATAGTGGTTCTCTATGAACAATTTATAGTGAGGGTATCATCATCTTAAAATTAGAGTGTGACATTTTGAAGACAATATTTAAGGGTAGATTCATAATGCATGAGTATCTTGTCATTCCTCTTAGGGTAAAAAATTATATAGCTATATTTATGTATAACCAATGAAATCATGTCAATAAAACTTAAATTTAAAATAAACCAAGGATAAAATAACTCATGATCATATTGACATCTTCAATATCAATCAAAATTATTATATAATGATAAATCACTAAAAAACCACAACAAAACCACAACCTAAAATGATATATGGCTTGTGTTCATAAGGGTATCATAATAAATATTGGGTAAAACAAAGAATAATGTAGTAAAATTAAATGAAAAAGCTAAAAAAATGGTGGTAAAAGACCTAACTCAGTTACAATGTACCGTTTGAAGTCGAAGAATAAAAATTACTTGAATCAAAGATAGATAACTGGTTAGGAAGTAGGGTTCTCATCCAGGATAAATATTATTTAAGAAAAAAATGTTAGAGCTGTTTTATAAAGGAAGTTCACTTGGGAAGTAGGGTTGGAATCCTAGATAGATCAGTTATAGATGAAGTGATATCAGGAAGTAAGGTTCACATGAGGGAGATATCTCATGCAAATATCTGTTCTGGATGGAGGAAGGGGACTCGATTTGTTTTTGGGATTTTCTATCCCAACAGTTTTTAATAACTATTGGGATAGAGGGTATATCCCAATGGTTTCCACAAACTATTGGGATACATATACTAGATCAACCCTATCCCAACGGTTTTCTCAACCCATTAGAAAAATCAACCTTATACTAGACAATACCAACGATTTCAATTAACCATTTGTATGGGTTACTTTTCGAAATGGGTTTTTCAAACCATTGAGGTATATGCATTGGTATAGGTGGGATTTCTACCAGTGAAACTTCCACTTTATTGCTTTAGAAGTGGAAATTTTGGTCATCTTGCAGCAAGGTGCCCCATGAAGTTCCAAGAAGATGATGAGGTTGAAGTTGAAATCATTATGAAGAATTCTTCAGCCTATGTGAAAGGAAATAAAAATTTTAAGAGAAATTTATTCTAGAAAAAGAATCTTATTTCATAAGAATGTGACAGTTCGAATGAATCAAAGGTTGAAAATGTTTAAGAGATAGAGAACTGTAAATATCATCAAGAAAATACTATGGTGTTAGCTTTTGGTAGTGCTTATAAAAAGAAATAAATTGACATTTATGAGGAATAAATTGAAGGATTAATTGATATAGAGGCTGAATTAGAAGAATATATTGAGGAAATAGATTTTTGGATAGATGAAACAAATAAATACAACAAAGTGGTTCGCGATGCTAAAATCTACATGCAATAGCATGATGAAGAGAAGTCTGTGTTAATGGAATAAATTAAGAATATCAAGTATTCATTTCCAATGGACTCAAAAAAAGTTAGTGATAACAAACTAAAAGATGGAGAACAGATAAAGGAGATTAATGGTTTTAATAACAGAGTGAAATCTCAAATCAAATGCATTGAAGAACTTGAAGAATAATTAATCGGTCTATGATGAAGATTTAACTATCATGAAAAACTCTTGACTCCCCAATGTGACATTGGGAAAGAAGATCATTCAAAAGATAGAAAAGTTGGAAATGGAGCATAGAGGTCCAGCAGAATGAAATCAATAGTCAAATCTAAGTGATAAGGCTGGTATATGGCTTGATCAAAAATAGAAAGCAGTTATGGTTGAAGTTAGACCTTAAGAACCTTCTCCAAGATTGAAAGTAAATTTGGGTATGAAGCAGAATTAGAAGATTTAGAGAAACCAAGGGATAACTAGCTATGCATAAGTATCACGTTGTAATTCACCTTATATGAGTTGTTATTACTATGGAAAGATGGGACATTCAAAAAATATGTGTTCCATATCCAGGAGATATCGAAGGGTACGAGAACAATAGTTGAAACTAAACAGATCTCAATAGTCTATAATATCCTTTGAGGGACATTGTTAGTGGTGTGGAGGATTTGGGCACATGGATATATATTGTACATCAACCATTCAAAGGAATGTTCCAAAGCAGAATAAAATTATTCGCAAGCAGCAAATCATTGAATCAACTGGTGATTTAAAAACACAAAATAGATTTGAAGATTTGCGGGATAAAGTAGGTCCATCATATTCTGAATAAGATCAAGGTTTTAAATCTATAATAAGTATGAATTCAAAAACATGGATGAAAAAGAAGAGAGATGAGAAGGAAGTGGTTGCTGAAATTACCCTTAAATCATCATATCATTATGGTGTATGGATCCTTGATGGTGGGTGCATGTCCCATATGACAGGGAATAAGGATCTTGTTATAGGCATAAATTATGACAATGCAGGAGTTTTAAAATTTGGAAATGATGAAGGACTGAAGATAATTGGTTCGATGAAGGACATGTTTGGAGGAAAAGAAATGAGACGTGCTGATTTCTTGGAAGTAGAAGGTCTCAGTCACAATTTTCTTAGTGTCAGTCAAATATGTGACTCAGAGAATTCGATCAGATTCGCCAAGAAGATGTGTATCATCAATGAAAGAGATGGTGTAGTTTTTCTATAGAGAAAAAGGATAAAGGGAAATCTATACCTTATAATTGGTGAAAAATATATGTCTTTTTCATCCATAGAGGAAGAAAAAAAGTTATGGAATAAACGACTTGGTCATCTATTCCATTCATCCCTAGAAGATATAGTAAAGTGTGATGCAGCTAGAGACCTCCCTATGCTATCATGTGATCATACTCATATGTGTGATGCATTCCAATAAGGTAAAATCATCAGAAATATGTATAAGGAAAAGGAACATCAATCAATAAGAGTGCTCGAAATGGTGTATGATGATGTATGTGGACCTATCTCAATAAGAGCCATTAATGGGAAGAGATATTAAATTATTTTTATTGATTATTATAGAATAATGGTATGGTTATTTTTAATTTCCCATAATTATGATGTGTTCAGTTGAATAAAATTGTATCGAAGGGAATCTGAAATGATACTTGTATAGAAAATTATGAAGTTTCATACTGATAATGGTAAAGAATTCACAAATATTAAAGTGGAAGACTATCTCAAGAAACATGGGATAAGGCATCAAGTTTCTTCGATGATAAATCCTCAATAGAATGGAGTGGTTGAGAGGAGAAATTGATTAATCAACAACATGGCCAGAACAATGCTTATTAAAAAAGACCCACCAGAGAAATTTTAGAAGTAGTCCTGACATCGGCCTACATTTCAAACAGGAATATGTTTTGTCCGAAGTAAGGAAAGACTCCATATGAGATGTAGTATAAAAATAAGCCAACGTTAAAATAATTTTGAATCTCTGGAAGTATGTTCTTTATAATCAATATATAAAATCACGGGAAATTTAGTTAGTATAGAGATGAGGGGATATTCCTTGGCTACTCAGGAAAAATAAAATCATACAAATGATTTAATAAAAGGATAGGAAAATTATTTGAAAGCAATGATGTCACTATAGAGGAAAATGAATAGAATATTCGATAGCACAGTGAAAAATTTCCTAATGAAAGTGATGAAGAGGAAAGAAACACATTGGGATAAGAAGTAGAATATATTGATTTATAAGAAGAAAATGATGATGAACAAGAGGAAGTAAAGTCTATATCTGCAAAGAAGACAGTGATTCAAGTAGAAATTGATAGGCATAATATCATTGGTGATCAGATAGTTTCAGTTTATATAAGAAGAATGAAGTCACTACAACAAACATATTTCCTATCTCAGGTAGAGCCTAAATATTTTGCTAATGTAGATGAAGTTGAAAATTGGGTTCAGGATATGGATGAAAAGATAGACCAGATTGAGAAAAATCAGACATGGTAGATTGTTTCAAGGATAATAGATAATAATTTCATCATGACTAAATGGGTATTTTGAAACAAGATGAATAAAGATTGAGTAGTGATTTGAAACAAAGGACGATTGGTGTGAAAAGGGTACTCCCAAATAGAGGGAATTGATGTTGATGATAAATTTGAACCTGTTGCAAGGCTGGAGACAATCTGATTATTTTTTTCCATAATAGTGCAAAGAAAATTCAAAGTTTTCTAGATAGACATGGAGTCAAAATTTCTTAATGGGGTTTTAGAAGAAAATTCTATGTTGATAATCCAGATGGTTTTCTCATTCATAAAGATGAGAACAAAGTTTTTCGGTTGAAGAAGGTTCCATATGGGTTGAAGCAATCACCAAGAGCATGGTATTCAAGACTTGATCAGTATTTGAAGAAGTTCAGTTTTTAGTGTGGTGGTGTTGATTACAATCTCAATGTCAATAATGAAAGTTATCAAAGGATGATGGTTCTAGTTTACGTCAATGACATAATATTTGGAGGTTCTGATGAAGCATAATGTAGATGGTTTTCTAAATTTATGAAAAGTGAGTTTGAAATCTCAATGATTGGTGAGTTGAAATTTTTCCTTATTTTATAGGTGACATAAGGAAGTAACGACACTTTCGTTTATCAATACAAATATTCTAAGGAGGTTTTGAGAATACTTGGAATGGAAAATTCCATGGAGATGAAAACTCCCATTGCTACTTGAATGAAACTATCAAAAGATGATGATGGAAAGGCAGTTAATATCACTGAATATAGGCAACTTATTCAGAGTTTATTGTACTTGACAGCGACAAGATCTGATATTGTTTTTTCCACATTTAAAGAAGCGAGACATCAAATCTATCCCAAGGAAATCCACATGCTTTCAATGAAAATAATACTTCAGTATATCAAGGGAACTCAGGATTTCGGTTTGATGTATAATGATAGATCTCAGTCATAGATTTTGGGATATACAGATGTAGATTGGGCCAGTTCAATAGATGAAAGGAAAAAAATCAGCATGGTCTTTATATCTTGGTGGATTTTGTATTTCCTGGCTAAGAAAGAAACAAGATTTCATTTTATTAAACACTACATACACTGAGTATATTGCATCCACTCAAGCATGCACACAATTATTGTGGATGAAGTAGAATCTTGATGATATGAGAGTTGAAGTGAAGTCTTTGATCAAAATACATTGTGATAATTCAAGTGATATAAATCTCAGAAAAAAACTAGTCCATAACTCAAGGACTAATAACATTGAAATAAAATATCAATTTATCAAGGAGAAGGTGGAGCAAGGGCTTCTGAAGTTAGAGTTTGTGTCTACAGAACTATAGGTTGCAGGAATTCTGAAAAAGGTGTTATCCAAAGAAGCATTTGAGAGGCATATATTGTATCTAAGAGTTCAATAGACTCCTCGAACCTGAAAAAGTGTGGATGTGGGACCCCCTCTCCCTGAGTTATGGTGTGTTTTTCCCTAATGTACTGATCTATGTTCTTTCCAATGTTGCAGACCAAAAATAAGTGAACTTTGGGTTTGTTGAAAAAGAGAGAGAAAGTGTGTCTCTTTAAGGGGGATAAATTGTGGCTAAATAAGGCATAAAATGTCTTATGTTAAGACACAAGTAGAAGCAGATAGGTGGAGCATCGAGATAGGGGAATTAAATCAAGAAAGGTGAAGAAGATGATAGGGGGAGTAACATGTTGAGAATTTCTCAATGTTATGAGGAAATAGTCAGAGCTTATCTTGTACAACTTTAAGAATTCCAAAACATGAGAATTCATATAGTGAGATAGGGGTAGTGTTAAATATGATGATGCTAGTAGTGATTGTTCAAAGAAGATATATCACGACAACTGAGGTTTGTGATGAAAGTATTTGATTGGTTTTAATAAATGATATCAGGAATAAAGTGATTCATTGATGAAATTTTCATTATACTCTTGTTCCTAACACCGGTCATTTCTCATGTGGAGTTAGAGTATGTATTGAGTAAATCTTTTATCACTATCTGAATTGCATGATGTGAATAGTAGTAAAAGAAGGACAAAGCTATAAAAATGTATCATTTTATGAAATATTCGTCAACAAACCCAAAGGGGGAGATTATTGGACAAAAATACCTCTAGGTAACATTGAATCATTTTTTATTGATTTTTTTTATTGATAAAGAGGATTTCCTTGGATAGTTGTGGTGTTATAGAGATATTTTTGATGATCTATGTTGACAAAGAACCATGGAAAAGACATGAATCATGTGAAAGATCACAAAATGTGTGTGAAAGATGAGGTTGTGCAAAAGAAACTTATGCACCCAATGAAACATCAAATTGGGTTTTGCACACACATAGGGGATCTTTCATGATGCATCGAATCTTTCATGTAGGGGTTGAAAATGCCTATAAATAAGAGGTGACCCCCCATTCAAAATAGATCAACACTTAGTGAGAATATGAACTATGGATAACATAATATTTTTAAGTAAAGGGAGTTTTGAGAAATAATTATAGTTATGCACAAGCTAAAGAAGTTGCGTGTAAGATATTAGTTGTTCATAAGATTGAAGTTGCACGTAAGAGGAGGTTTTTCATGAAAGGCATAAAACTTGAATGCAAGGTGCAGTAATAGTTGCGTAAAATATTTGGAGTTTTCTAGTAAATTTGTGGTAAAGTGGTATTCATCAGTGGATAAAATTGGGACATTAGTAGATCATCTATATATAGTAGTAGATTCATTCATTAGAGATAATTAAGGGACCTACAAGTCTATAAATTGTGAGTGGTTATTCAAAAGAAACAGTGCATACAATTAAGTTTACAGATAAGTGAGCTTTCAAATTGTGATTGGTTGTAAACGAGGAGGGATAATGAGTTAAATCTGAACTTTGTAAATAGTAGTGCGATTTTAGTAGATTTGGTACATTGTCACATTATCATTGTATGCTCCTTGGATGTATCCTAGTGAGGGTAAAACAAGTAAAAATTTATGTGTCTTATTCATGCTTTAATTTCTGTTCATACTTTTCTATGGGAAAGGGAGAAAAGAGAGTTTTTTTTAACAATGAAACAAGATCAAAAGGATAAATTGTTTTAATTTTTCATACCATGATTCTTCCCCCTCTTAGGATATTTTACCTAGTAGACCTAACAAAACGAGTCATCAAATAATACATGTATGAATAATAATAGGATAAGAATTTATCAAGGACCCAACAAGAGGGATTCAATAATTTCCTGAGAAAAGAAACGCAAAAATTAATATACAGTGATTTAAAAGCATCAAACATATTTCTATATGTATAATTCAATCCAAAGCTCTTTGATTTTAGGCTTTCTAATCCCAATTCTTTTGAATATCCTCTTATGACTCAAGATGGTTTTTCTTTTTCTCAATCACTTTAGTCAATTCCAATTGTTTTCTAAAAAAATATATAAAGTTATAGAGTGTTATTATCAAATATTATTTATAAATTTTCAATCTTGAAGTGGAACACACATTTCATTGAGTACTCAATCCAATTAGGTTGGAAGTTGTGGGTATTATTTATTTATGTTACCATGTTTGGTTGGACTAACCTTCTAATTTTTTTTAAACTTTTGAAGTGTAAATTTTTAATATTTGTTAATTATATTGTGTATGTTTAATGTGGTGCATGAATCAAATATAAATTCCTTTAATAGTATACTATACACTCTTCTAGTCAAAAGGTCTAATATTTTTAGGGTTCCAACTCAAAAAACTTTGATAGAAACATTCAAGTTATTCACTAGTTGGTTTTTCTATTTTTTACTTTATCCTTGAACAAAAGTTATTTTAAAAGGTCAATTTCTTTAGGAATTCCATGTTAAGGTCCCTTAAGGGCATGTGTTGTATGTGTTGTTGACCAACTCTCTATTTTTATCAAACTTTGTCCAATTAAATTTTTAACTATTACTTTTTAGATCTTATTAGTATAAAGAATTGGTCACTTGAAGTTTGATTATAACTTTTTTACCCGTCTATAATTTTTTACTTTAAGTTGATCCAATGTCAATTAATTCAATTAAAATTATTTCACCACCCAACAGGTATCATATTCATGTTCAGTGGCTAGAGATCTTGATAAAAATATGGTACTGTAACACGCCTCATGATAACATTATTGAGAAAGTGACATTGGGGATGGATGAAACTATAAGACCCATATTTTATCTTTCCTATTAGTGGTACAATGTTCCCAAATGGAGTAGTGAAATATATTTTGAAACTCAATAAATACATCTCCCTTCCTTGATAGTTTTTTATAACATCTCTTGACATGTGATGTAGGGTTACTAGATTTAGTGGACACCTACTAGTATGATTAATTTTAACTCACTCATTTTTTCTAAGGTATTAACACAAATCATAGATACAATTTTCATTGGATATGGGGAAACATAATTTTGGTTCCATTCTTGGAACTTATGGATTTCTATTTCATTCATTTTCATTTGACCCGATGTCTTGATCTCAATGTTTGATCCCATTTACAACTTATAATTCAATATATTTCATGAAAGTTAGTAGGATTATTTTAATTTTTCATTACATGGTAATCTTTAGTCCCCATATACAGTTTCCAAAGCAAGATATGGTGTGAGAAGATCTCTAAGGTGTGGAAAAAACATTGTGTTGGGAGCTGATTTCTGGGGATAGGAACACTGTCATTTAAAATAATCCTATTGAGGGTATATATCTCCCGAACCATCATGAATTTTTACTATAATTTTTTAATGACTCTACTAATATAAACTATACATGGTGTTTTAGGTTAAAAAATATTTGAGTAGGATATCCCCAGCTAAGGGAGAACTTGGTGTTGGGACAATTCCAAAGTGTCTAGACCGGTTAACAAAAGAATCATTAAGGAACAATGTCATGGAAATTGGGGTTGATATGTTTGAAGATGATATGTGGAAGTGGTCCAAGAGGATTGAATACTATAATATATCATTGAAATTCAAACTAGGAACTTTGGATATACAAAATATCATGGTCATGAACACATTTTTTAGAGACCATATTGTAACACCTGCATCTGGTCTTGTTTGGGTGATAAATTTAGTTCCTCCAATTAAGATGTTGACACTGGGTGGTATTTTTTACTATGTACTTATTTGTGTTTAATATGAATAATAATCTTTCATACTACTTTTATGTCTCAATATTTTATGAAAAAATGTAATTCAAGTTACTATTTTAGTTTTTATAGTTCAAGGTTAATTGAATATTTGTGTATGAAACTTCCCATAAATGATGTTTTTAGTAAATTTATGAGGATATGTGTAAACCATTCATAATATATCTATAGTCATGTGACTTTATCCATGTTTCTAAAATTGATTCTCTCATTAAAGAACCCATTTCTAATAATAGCAAGTATTCTCATTTCCCAATTCATGGATTCATCAAAGTCTCTCTGTTAAACATTTTTCAAAATTAAACATAGTCTTATTTAAACTCGTTTGGAGAGGTGTATTGATTGGTATTTTTTTTCTATAGGTATATCTTGGTGGACCTGATGTAGGAGATGAACTAAATTCTATATCCATAGGAGAATTTGGTTGTCCTAGACTCTCCTGAAGTCATTATTAGAGTTGGCCACATCACACATGCTATATGGTGGACCGATTCCACAAAAAAAGCAACCTGGATCACATGGATGGGAGATGACTCTGGTCACATCCAAAAAAATGGAATCTCCCATGTTTAGATCACTGAAAAAATATAGGTAGTTGTTTCTTCCTCCCATGTATCATTTTTCACCATGCTGTAAAAAGAAAATTTTAAAATGTACCTAAACTAATAATCTAGATTGAAATAATTAACACTTTTCTGAAATATGGTTAGGATTTTAAGGATTCATAATCGAACCTGTAGTAATTTTATAGAACCTTTATAAAATTTCTATATTAATTTTTTGAAATGAACTTGAGTTTGACTATTTAATTATTTATATGAATCTTCTTTTTTATTCCAATGTGAGATAGGGATTAACTAATTCCATGCAAAAGTGTATGAAAGTGGAATTTATTACATTATTGGTGAACCATGATTGTGACAACCATCTCACATACATTTTCTTCTATCCATAAATATATGTGCAAGAAAGTGGGCTTACAAAAAATGTAAAGAAAAGGACATTCTTGGTGAACTATGATAGTTAAAACCATCACAAAAACATATACTTCCACCCACAAGTATGAGTACAAGAAAATGGGATTATAATAAAGTTGATTCACCCATAATGCATTGTTAAATCCTCAGGGAATGATAAAATTATAAATTTTTATTAACCCAAACAATAATAGCTACAATGGTGTGGCATAGCAGAAGTTTGGGGTTAATCCCATAGAGAGAGGGGAGTGACTCCATCAAAAATATCAACCAGAGTTTGGTTCATTACAATTTTGATTGATTTTATTTAACTAATTATTGAAATTGAATAAATTAATTAAAATAAAAAATCATAAGAGAGGGGAACCGGTTTCCATGGGAGGTTTTACTAAAAATAAGTCATGAATGCACTTGAAAAATGATAATACTCATTGGTTGTGCAATAAATAATATTTAATTGTTAAGAGAGATGGTAAAACCCTATAAATATAACTTAGTATCTCAATTCATGGTGTTTTAATAATTAATATTACCAGAGTGAATTAATATCACATTACATTTCCAGAAGAAAAATCACATTCCATGGTCATGAATTGATTATTGTTGGGAAAAATCCATAAAGGTAACATTGTATTATTTTTGGTTTGATTGTATTTATTTATAAAGAAGGTTTACAAGGTTAGTTGTAGAGTTCCAAAAATATTTTTGACAAGGTATGTTAACCAAGATCTAGGATAGAAGAATGGATTCCCTGGAAGTGGTACAAAAAATTGTTTATATAAGGTGGAACTGTTTCCCAGTTTTTACCAAATTTTTTGGGGTCCAAATTATAGAGTATGGATCAATCATCATGAAAGTTTTATTTCCATGAATGACTCATAAACATATGGTAAACGCACGAGTTTAATAAAGAATTAGTTTCACAAATACAGATTCATGAAGGTGTGAATCATTGCGAATGAGCATCACAAATGTGCGAAGGGTTGACAGTAAAGTTGTACGACTATGAGAAGCTTCATGAAAGGGAAAATACCTGATACTTAGTGAAGATATGGAGGTTCATGAAAAAGTCCAAGGAGATTCATGAAATTTTATGATAGGTTTGGAATCTTCTGAAATGGGAGTCAATGCATATAAATTGTCCTCTACCCCCCTCAAATTAGGAGAGCAAGCCTTAATGAAAATAAAAAGGATATAATTTCGTGAAGCTAATTCATGAAGGTTTTTCTTGTAAAAATTTTAGGGAAGAAATGAAGTTTTTGTAGGCAATTAAATATTACCAGAAGTTTTAAGCATCGTGAATGTAATGAAGTTCACAAAGGCTATAAAATCTGATAGAAAGTTGTGAGCTTCGTGAAGGCTAAGTGAGATTTATGAAATCTATGCGCTTCATGATGTCTAAGTGAGCTTTGTGAAACGTGTTTTCTTCAAAAAGGATGTTTGAGATTTGAGAAATTGGTGAGATTCATGAAATTTGTGGAGTTCATGAAAGAAGATATTCTTGTAAAGAATTGGGCAGTTTCTTAAAAGTTATTTGAGCTTCATGAAATGAAGGAGCAACGTGAAAGTGTTGAAAAGATATCTACCAATAAAATTTATAGTAAAGTGGTATTCATAAAGTGGGTTAAAGTGTAACTTAATGATACACCACATGTTTTATAAAACATATTGATTCAAGTGATCAAAAGAATATTATTTTGAAGGAGCAGTAAGCATACTTCAGTTGTGAGAGTAGTGAGCTCTTTCATTGTGATTGGTTGTAAACCAGGAGGGATAGTGAGTCTACTCCAAACATTGTAAATATAGTGATCCTAGTCATATAAGTGATCTATCCCAATCCTTATTATTATAGCAGGTCTTAGTTTATTTGGTAAATCATCACATTTCCATTGTATACTCCTTAGACGTATCCTAGTGAGGGTGAACTAAGTAAAATATATGTGTCCTCGTGATTTCTTTCTTGATTTACATTCTGTGAATCATCATCAGATAATGTTGGAAAGGATAACATCAAAAAAACATTAAATAGAAAACAAACTGACCCTTATAATAAAGATGTCAAGATCTAGTGAGTAAGTAATAATTTTAAAAATAATATCTATACCTTGATTCACCCCCCCCCCATCTTAGGGCATCTAAGACCCTTTTGGGCCTAATAATTGGTATCAGAGCATTATTTTCTTTTATCATATCTATTTTATCTGACATGGTTCATTCAATATTTGAAATTAAAGTTACAGTGTGCTCTTATCTCTTTTTGAAACAACTAAGGGGATAACTTCAAAGAAGTAGAATAAGTCTTGTGGAATTTTTTAGTGTGGAAGTTTCTGTGGAAATAGTGTGATTCTGTCAAATAAAATCAAAATTTTATTTGATTAATAGACTATATATTCATTCAATGATACTACAAGAATGAATTAACAACCCAAGATGCCTAGTGATGTTGAAAATTCTCATGATGCAGAAATTCCAAGAAGTGAAATAGTAGATTTTGTTGACATGAAAAAGGAATTGGATCAAAAATTAAAAGAGGAAAAAAGTCTTAAGATATTCATATCCAAGAACTAGAAGTTGACATAAACAAGATAAAAGGTTTAAATAAAATAATTATTGATATGGATACTAATCTGAGGGATAATTATTATTCCCAAGCTGAATAACTACAAAAGATGTCTACAAATATAGAAAAAATAAAATATGATGATAAGAGAAAGAATCTAAACTAAGAATAAATTCCAAATCTAGAATCTAGAAATGATGATCTTGCTACACATCTATTTGAACTAGTTCAAGAAAACCAAAGGCTATAGTAAAAGAATGCATGTCGTAATGATTCTGATACTCAGAAAGATTCTAAAATAAAGGATCAAGATGACATGATAGATAAGATCACCCAAGAATTGGTAGATGAGATAACTAGTGGGAAGACTCTCATAGTATAAAATAATGCTAAACTTTAATCTAGGGAAAAGAAGATTCAAAAATTGATATAAGATCTTTAATTAGTCAATAAATAAGTATGGAAATATAGTACCTATAGAATGACCAAATTCAAGGATTCATTGAATTTATTATTTGACTATCCTTTGAAAGATAATAATAAAATGAAAAGAAAATATTATATTTCATAGGAGAAACATGAAATTATTGTATCATCCCAATGTCCATGCAATTCAGGAAAATATAGCATGGGATATAATAAATTGTCTCCCATGCATGAGAGGAAAAGAATCGTGAACAGTTCCAAAAATAAGAAAAATAATGTAGGTGATAGAAACATACCTAAAAATACTAACAAAAAAAATTGATTACAACATATAGAATTTCTATGGAATGGATGTTCAGATTTCTAGTTTTAGTTTAGAATCTTTGGAATATATTTTATATTTTGAAGAAAATAATATTTTGAAATATGAAAATAAGTAGAAACTTCTTGAAAAGTATGAAAGGAATGCCTCTCAGAGGAAATTATACATCAGATGGTAATATTATGGAAGATAGGGACACCCCATGAGTATGTGTCAAGAATCCTAGGGGATCAATGTCAGAAGAAGAACTTTGGATGCATTATCATCTCAAACAAGAAATTATGACATGAGTTATGCTTTTAATAGAAGATGTTTCACTAGTACAATCATGACCTTTAGCGGCCGCCAAAAGTCGTCGCTAAAGGTCTATAGCGGTCGCCTAGCGTCCGCCGATCGGTGGCCTCTTTTGGCCCATCGTTGTTGCTATCAATGACCGCCATTTGGCGGACACTGTAGGCAAGCCGGAATAGGATTGAGCGGCCGTTGTAGCCCAGACCTATAGCGGTCGCCATTCGGCGACTGCTATAGGTGGCAATGGAAACACCTATAGCGGCCTCCATTTGGCGGCCTCTATAGGTTTTTAATTTTTTTAAAAAAAAATTCAATCACACAATAAAATATACCCAAATAAATATCATCAGTCATCTTACAAGCTCCACATCCATCATCAAATATAAATGCATAACAAAATTTAATAACAAAATTAATACCGAATAAAACCTAGAAAACAAATAATTGAAACAAATTAACATATTTCAATTCAAACTTACTGTAACAGATCTAAAGTATTTGATTTTAAAAATATATTCATAATTTTGATTACCATTTTAAAATTTTAAAATAATTAATTCTAGGGTTTTAATTAGATTGTTGCCCTGTGATTTCAGTTCAATCCGATGTCATCCGTTATAAATTTGACCGTTAAACGCCCGTTTTGGCCGTTTATGACACCAGAACTACGTTCTCAGTCACTGCGGGAAAACGGAACCTCTGATTGATGTGTCGTATACACGAACACTTCAAAATTCACTCACCCGTTGTTTTCATATTATTTCAGGCCATTCAGACTTCGTTCGGCCTGTTTGGACACCCCACATGCGTTTATGAAGCACGCCCAACACTTAAAAAAATGCACATTGAGTCATACCACACACACAGAATGTCCAATTGATGTGTTTTCTATTAGAACACATTAAAATTCACTCACCAGTTGATGTTGTCTGATTTCAGGCCATTCCAACTTCGTTCGGCCCGTTGGGACCCCCCCACGCACGTTTATGAAGCACGCCCAACACTTAAAAAAACACATATTGAGCCATACCGTGAAAACCACACATTATATTGACGTACCGTCTATGTGTAAACATCACGAACAATAAATATATTGTTAACAAGTGATTTCAGGTCAATCTGATGTCGTCCGCTATGAATTTGACTGTTAAACGCCTGTTTTGGCCGTTTATGACACCGAAACTGCGTTCTCGGTCACCGTGGGCACACGACACGTCCGATTGATGTGTCGTATTCTCGAACACTTTACAATTCACTCACCCATTGTTGCCGTCTGATTTTAGGAAATTCTATCTTTGTTCGGACCATTTGGACCCCCCACACGCGTTTATGAAGCACGCCCAACACTTAAAAAATGCATATTGAGCCATACCACACAAACCACACGTTCGATTGACGTTCTATCTGTGCGTACACGTCACGAGTAATAATTATATTTTTTCCCTGTGATTTCAGGTCAATCTGATGTCATCCTCTATGAATTAGACCGTTAAAAGCTCGTTTTGGCCGTTTATGACACCAGAACTATGTTCTCGGTCACAACGGGCACACGACACGTCCGATTGACGTGCCTTCTACTAGACCACTTCAAAATTCACTCACTCATTCCTGTCGTCTGATTTCAGGCCATTCCGACTTCGTTCGGCCCATTTGGACCCCCCACGAGCGTTTATGAAGCACACCCAACACTTAAAAAATGAATATTGTACCTTACCCCGCAAACCACACGCCCGATTGACATGTCGTCTATGCTTACCCATAAAGAATAATAATTATATTGTTTCCCTGTGATTTTAGGTCAATACGATGTCGTATGCTATGAATTTGACTATTAAACGCCCGGTTTGGCCGTTTATGACAGCAGAACTGCGTTCTCGGTCACCACGGGCACACAGCGCATCCGATTGACGTGTCATCTACTCGACCACTTCATAATTCACTCACCCATTTCTTTTGTCTTATTTCAGGACATTTCGACTTTTTTTGGCCCATTTGGACCCCCCCCCCCACACACGCGTTTATAAAGCACGCCCAACACTTAAAAAACACATATTGAGTCATACCACGTAAACCGCATGTCCGATTTATGTTCCGTCTACGTGTAAACATCAAGAATAATAATTAGATTGTTGACCTATGATTTCTAGTCAATTCGATGTCGTCCGATATGAATTTGACTATTAAATGCCCGTTTTGGCCGTTTATGACACCAGAACTGCGTTCTTGGTCACCGCGGGTGCACGGCATGTCCGATTGACGTGACGTCTACTCGACCACATCACAATTCACTCACCTATTGATGTCGTCAAATTTCAGGCCATTCTAACTTCGTTCGGCTCGTTTGGACCCCCCCACGTGCGTTAATGAAGCGCGACCAACTCTTAAAAAATGCATATTGAGCCGTACCGCGCAACCACACGTCCAATTGACATTTCATATATGAGTACACATCAACAATAATAATTAGATTTTTTCCCTGTGATTTCAGGTCAATCCAATGTCGTCCGCTATGAATTTGATCGTTAAACGCCCGTTTTGGCCGTTTATGACACCAGAACTGCTTTCTCGGTCATCGCGGGCACACATAACCTCTGATTGACATGTCGTCTACTTGAACAATTCAAAATCCACTCACCCATTGTTATCGTCTGATTTTAGGCCATTCCGACTTCGTTCAGCCCGTTTGGACCCCCCCACGCGCGTTTATGAAGCGTGCCCAACACTTAAAAAACGCATATTGAGCCGTACCACGCAAAATGAATGTCCGATTGACGTTCCGTCTACGCATACACATCACGAATAATAATAAAATTTTTCTCTGTGATTTCAGGTCAATCCGATGTTGTCCGCTATGAATTTGACCGTTAAACGCCTGTTTTGGCCGTTTTTGACACCAGAACTGCGTTCTCAGTCACCGCGGACACATGACACATCCAATTGACGTTCCGTCAACTTGAACACTTCAAAATTCACTCACCCATTGATGTCGTCTGATTTCAGGCCATTTCGACTTCGTTCGGCTCGTTTGGACCCCCCCACGCGTGTTTACAAAGCGCGCCCAACACTTAAAAAATGCATATTGAGCAATACCGCGCAAACCACACGTCCGATTGATGTTCCGTCTACACGTACACATCAAGAAAAATAATTAGATTGTTCCCCTGTGATTTCAGGTCAATCCAATGTCGTCCGCTATGAATTTGACCGTTAAACGCTCGATTTGGCCGTTTATGACACCAGAACTGCGTTCTCAGTCACCGCGGGCACACAGCACATCTAATTGACATGTCATTTTCTCAACCACTTCAAAATTTACTCACCTGTTACTTTCATCTGATTTCAGGCCATTCCAACTTCGTTTAGCCCATTTGGACCCCCCCCCACGTGCATTTTTGAAGCACACCCAACACTTAAAAAATGCATATTGATCCGTGCCGTGAAAACGACATGTCTGATTGACGTGTCTTCTTTACGTACATGTCACGAATAATAATTCGATTGTTTCTATATGATTTCAGGTCAATCCTATGTTTTCCTCTATGAATTTGACCTTTAAACGCCAGTTTTGGCCGTTTATGACACCAGAACTACGTTCTCGGTCACCGCAGGCACACAGACCATCCGATTGATGTTCCATCCACTCTAACACATAAAAATTCACTCACCCATTTCTGTTGTCTGATTTCAGTCCATTACGACTTCGTTTGGTCCGTTTGGACCCCCCCCCCCCCCCCCCACGCGCGTTTATAAATCGCACCCAACACTTAAAAAATGTATATTGAGCCGTAACGCGCAAACCTTACGTCCGATTGACGTGACGCCTATGCGTACACGTCACGAATAATAATTAGATTGTTGACATGTGATTTTAGGTCAATCTGATTTCGTTTGCTATGAATTTGACCATTAAACGCCCGTCTTGGCCGTTTATAACACCAAAACTGCATTCTCGGTCACCGCGGGCACACGACATGTCCGATTGACATGTCGTCTACTCGACCACTCCACAGTTCACTCACCCGTTTTTGTCGTCTGATTTTAGGAAATTCTAACTTTTTTCATCCCTTTTGGAACCCCCACGCACGTTTATGAAGCGCGCCCAACACTTAAAAAATGCATATTGAGCCGTACCGCGCAAACCGCATGCCCGATTGATTTTCCATCTGCGTGTTCACGTCAAGAATAATAATTATATTGTTTCTCTGTGATTTCAGGTCAATACAATGTTGTCCACTATGAATTTGACCGTTAAATGCTCATTTTGGCCGTTTATGACACCAGAACTGCGTTCTCGGTCACTGCGGACACACGGCACATCCAATTGACATTCTGTATGCTCTACCACTTCACAATTCACTCACCTGTTGCTGTCATTTGATTTCAGTCCATTTCGACTTCGTTCGGCCTGTTTGGACCCCCCACGCACGTTTATGAAGCGCGCACAACACTTAAAAAACGCATATTGAGTCGTACCACGCAAACTGCACATCTTATTGACATTCCATCTGCGTGTACACATCAAGAATAATAACTAGATTGCTTCCCTGTGATTTCAGGTCAATACGATGTCATCCTATTTGAATTTGACCGTTAAAACGCCTGTTTTGGCCGTTTGTGACACCAGAACTGCGTTCTCGGTCACCGTGGACACACGACACGTCCGATTGAAATTCTGTCTGCTCTAAAACTTCAAAATTCAACCACTCGTTGCTTTCGTCTAATTTCAGGCCATTCTGACTTCGTTCGGCCCATTTGGACCCCCCCCACGCGCGTTTATGAAGTGCGTCCAACACTTAAAAAACGCATACTGAGTCGTACCACGAAAACCACATGTTTGATTCACGTTCCATATATGCATACACATAAAGAATAATAATTAGATGGTTTACCTGTGATTTCAGGTCAATCTGATGTCGTCCTCTATGAATTTGACCGTTAAACGCCCGTTTTGGCCGTTTATGACATCAGAACTGCGTTCTCATTCACCACGGGCACACGGCCCATACGATTGACATTTTGTTTCCTCAACCACATCACAATTCACTCACCCATTATTTTAGTCTGATTTCATTCCATTCCTATTTTGTTCGGCCCTGTTTGGACCCCCCCCCCCCCCCACGCGCATTTATGAAGCGCGCCCAACACTTAAAAAACGTATATTGAGCCGTACCACACAAACCGCACTTCTGATTGACTTTCCGTCTATGCGTACACATCAATAATAATAATTAGATTTTTTTCCTATGATTTCATATCAATCTGATGTCGTTCGCTATAAATTTTACCGTTAAACGCCTGTTTTGGCCGTTTATGACACCAGAACTGCGTTCTCGGTCACCACGGGGACACAGCACGTCCGATTGACGTGTCGTCTTCTCGACCACTTCAAAATTTACTCAAACATTTCTTTTGTCTAATTTCAGGCCATTTCAACTTTTTTCGTCTCGTTTGGACCCCCCCCCCCCCCCCCCACGTGCGTTTATGAAGCACGCCCAACACTTAAAAAATGCATATTGAGTCGTACCGCGCAAACCGCGCGTCCGATTGACATGTCGTCTGTGCGTACATGTCACAATACACTCACCCTAGAAAGATACAGATATTGAAAGAGTTCTTTGGATTCTCCCAAGAAACAACTGCATGAAGTTTCTCTCCATCCACTGACACACCTTCCTATGAGATTATTTGACCCAATAACTATACCTAATCAATAAAAAAATGACATATATATAGCTTGAAGTATAGTCGATGCTTTATAAGTGTAATTTGTATGATGTTAAGATATTGGGTATGATCATCATCAGTCTTAGAGTGCAAAAATTTTTCATCCACAAATACTAAAGCAAACTAATCTAGGTAAAAAAAAGAAGATTATAATCATCAAGGATATAAGAACTTCTAGAGAATTCATCAACACAGATGAAATTAACTCATGCATGGGGTTCATTCTCATCTGGATCACTAATATCACTACGATGTCCACTAGCTATATTCAGAGCCTACAATATATATCAATATTATGTATCTTAAACATATCAATAAAAGTCAATCTGAGTATGGTTTGTTTTATTGTTTACCTGTGGCGCTGCTTGTTGCGTCGTCATTTCATCGATACGTGATGATATCTGTGACAACCACTCCTCATACTCTACACGTAACTGCTGAAAATATGCATCAAAATTGCACTGCATATCCTGCATGGAAGCATCTATCTCAACCTGTGTGCGCATCCCTGACTCTCTGCATGCACCATCACATCTTCTCTAACAATTGCACGTCATGGGACACCACCGCCATAAGTCAAAGAATAACCATGACCATCAAGCCCCACGACACGGTGAAATATTTCATCTCTACACAAAGTAATATGACGTTGATCCTCTGGAAACTCTGCTAACTGAGCGGAAAACTGAGGATGTAGAATATAATGAATTAATGAACAAATATGAATGATTTATATAAAATAAAAATACATTTATTAGTAAATAATTTGCTTACTATAACACCGGCAACATCGGGATCACCCGCCCTACGAGTCCTCACCCATATGGACATCCGATCGATTGGATCACCACGTTGGTGTAACTATAATAAAGGGGTTCACCATGTTATACTACAATATTTTTAAAATATGAATGAAATAGTGAATTCTAAAACTACATCATGTATGAGCTGTGACACATGTCGAGTGCCAAGTCCAGAAGGCGTGCCCTGCATCACCCGATTATGTGAACGATGACCAGGCTCAGTCTACATTCAGTGTATTTACTTAATAGACATTTGAAAAATTAGTCATTTAAAAATTAAAAGTAATAAATATTACCATCGCTGCCTCACTCGACCAAAACGAAACCAAATCCTACCACTGTGCAGGAAGAATTCCCGGAGGGACTCGCTGTAGAATGTCTGGCACACCCTCAAATGGTGTCTAGTGATCTCTCTTCACCCTTGACTTATAATCCTTCCATAATTTTTGGCATTTGGACATACATACAACCCAAAACTCATCTGGATGGGATGTTAAATTATCATGTTAAAAAAAATTAGTAGATGGGACAATAATAATAATAATATCATGAAAAATCAAACATTGAATTTACATGAACCTCCCTCCACAATCTGTCTATCGTATCCGGGGGGAAATAACTCCATTCACAAGTCTTCAAAGGAAATCTGTGTGAGTCTCGTATCATATGACCAAATTTACAACTCAATATAGTAGCACCATCTTCAACTGGATGAAATGTGTCGTCAAATAACACATCCAATCGGGCTCCAGAGTTCCAGGATTGAACCCCTCTACCAGGACCCCTGCGTCTACTGGAAGACACACTAGATCCTAATAAACATAAATTCATAATTCAATTACAATATAAATTAATGATTAGAAACAGTTAGGGAAATATACATAGAAAATTACAATCAATTAATTTAGAAAAATGAAAACATACATACCGACAACATCAGGTGAACCACTATGACCACCCTGTGACATACCTACATTAAAAGAAATTACAGTTAAATCAATCAATTTTTATACATATATTACTCATAAATATTTTTACAAATAATAACTGGGGATATAATTACAATTTTCACTAATCATGCAAGTCTATCGTATCTCCTTCAACTGTCTCTCTGGCCCATTATATATCTTCATCTCATACAGCTAATGTTGTTTGGTCAAGTGTTTGATCAGGAAATGTGACAACTTCAGGTTCCTCTTGGTCAATCAGAAAAACCACTCTTCTAGACATTTTCACCACAACTTTCCAATCAGAATCAATGTCGACAAAGTAAACTTGTTCTGCCTGCGATGTCAGTATGGAGGGATCATTTCTAACTCGGTCATCTTTATATAACATATTGTTAAAGTTTACTAATGTAAATTGGAAGTTATCAACTTTCGTTCCATGAACTGGATCGACCCACTCACACCTTAACAATATGTGTTTTAATCCATGACCATAAATAACCTCAATAATATCTCTCAACAATCCATAATAATAACCCGCACCAACAAAAGAACAACCAACAACACTATTTTGTGTGGCTCAGTTCATGTCAACATCGCTAATACGAAATCAGAATCCATTAGTATCCAAAGACTTGTAGCGAAGAGCTGTAATAAATGGACCATCAGCTAGTTGGTTGAGTTCTTCGCTCACAAGCTGGGTTAAATCACGTAACTTTTAAATCTTCAAATTTCACATATATAGTTTAATGGATAAAGGACTGTGAAAATACAACTAAGTTTCACTATAAAAATATTAAATCAATTATACATACATGAGTCTTGAACCACTCATGAAGTGTGTTGAAATGATTTTTTGGATTTGATAGTCAGTTTCACGGGGCCTTTCACATTTCAACTCAGCGATATGCATCCTAAATCACAACACAATATAAGGTAAGCAATAAAATAAATTTAGAAACAAAATACACATCAACTATGAAACTTACTGTATCAATGGCATAACTAATGGAGTGTTGAACAACACATATCGATGAGATTGAACCCACTCGTCATTCCGCATATCAAATGTTATTCCTTCTCCAATTGGACCCTCATCATTCTGGGATGGTTTATCTATCTTTGTTTCAACCTCATCAATATATGAAGCCCACAAATTAGTGCACTCATCCATTAAATATCCCTTGGAAATTGAGGCTTCCAGACGAGCTTTGTTGTGCACATACCATTTCAATGTATTTAAGTGTCGCTCTATTGGATACATCCACCTGAATTGCACGAGACCACCAGCAATGACTTCACCAGTTAAATGCATGGTCAAGTGAACCATAAAATCAAAAAAAAGATGTCGGAAAGATTTTTTCTAGGTGACATAGTGCAAGTACAATCTTATCCCGTAGCTTTTTCAAATCACTCATGTGATGATTCCTAGAACAGAGCTGTCTGAAAAAATTAGAAACTCAAATCAATGGCTTAACAACCTGGGAAGGTAAGAAATCACGAATTTCTATAGGAATTAAATGTTGAAGAAGAATATGATTATTTTGAATTTTCAGACCATGTAATTTCATGCTCTTCATATTCACACGCTTTGAAATATTAGAGCAATAACCATCTGGCACCTTAAATGTCTTCAAAATTGATAGAAATTTTTGTTTCTATTTTTTTATCATTGTGTACTGTGCAGAAGACATGTATGACTGATTACCTTCACCCAGATGTAAATGTAAAGGTTTTCTCAATCCCATTTCTTGCAAATCACATCGAGAATTTGCACTATCCTTTGATTTCACCTTGACACCTATAATGGTGCACAAAATATTATCATATACATTTTTTTCAATGTTCATCACATCCAAATTATGTCTTAAAATATTATATTTCCAATAAGTCAATTCAAAAAAAAATACTATGTTTCTTCCAATTATGACTTCGCTATCTATTTTCAACAGGAATAGAAGGCAATGCAAGAACCAACAAATATTGAAAATCATACATTGTATGGATGTTTTCTTGATCAAGTTGTCCACAAATTTCAACCCCAAATAGTATTTGTGGTGATGGGTCATACTCTCTATTCTCATCAAACAATACACGGTCTTTTCTGAACTTGTGAAATGGAGGAAGAAAGCATATGTGACCAAGATATGCCCACTTTCTACAGTGCTTAATCCATATAGATTTCTTACTCTTATTATAAAAAGGGAAAGAAAATTATCCTTTTATACTCCAACCTGATAAGTTATTATACGCTGGGAAATCATTATTGTCCATAACAAAGCAGCCTAAAGTATAAAAATTTCATTAGCTGCCGAGTCAAAAGTAATTACACCATCATCCCAAAATTCTTGCAGCTCATCAATCAAAGGTTTCATATAAACATCGATTTTATCACCAGGTCCTCTCGGTCCATCAATTAGAATTGACAGTAACAAAAAAGGTTGCTTCATAAATACCCATGGGGGAATGTTGTATGAAACCAACCCCACTGGCCATGTACTATGTGTCGCACCAACCATGGACCTAAATGGGTTAAAACCATCTACTACCAAACCCAGTTGAATATTACAATCATCTCGGGAGAAGTCTGGGTGTATTTGATCAAACTCTTTCCATGCCAAAGAATCTTCCATGTGAGTTAATTTATCAACCTCTTTCTTTCTCTCTGAATGCCAAGTAATCAATTTAGAAATTTTAGTGGACAAGAAGAATCTCTTCAGTCTCGGTTTTAGTGGGAAATAATGCATCTGTTTAGAGGAAACTTGTTTCCCTTGATTCAAGACTCTCCCAGGAAGAATCTGTCTACCTTGATTAATCTCATTGGTTTTCCACCTGGATGTATAGAAAACAGTACAAATATTTAATTGCGAATTCTCTTTTCTAAACAACATACAATTATTGAAACACACATCAATTGTATCATATGTAAAACCAAGATCATCTGTCAACTTGCGAGCTTGATAGAATGACTCCGGAATCTTCTCTCTAGTAGGGAGTACCTTCTTCAATAATACCAACAACATGTCGAATGAGGTGTCTGACCACTGGTTCAAGGCCTTCAGGTGTAACAATTCGACGATGAATGATAGTTTACTAAATTTAGTGCATCCAGGATATAATTTAGTATGCGCATCATTAGGAATTTCAAAGAATTTCAATGCTTCTCCATCTGCAGAAGAACGAGGATTACTCAATCCAACGTCGTCATTTACGACATTACTGTCTTCAGGTTGAAACTGACGCATCATATCATTGAGAATTATGTTCATCAGATCAACTGTTATCGAATAAACATTCATATGAATACTTTCTGAGTGATGACATGAAACATAATCTTCTCCATGATGTGCCCATGTCTTATAGTTTTTCAAAAACCCATTCTAACACAAATGTTCTATAACACTATCTCATTTAAAGAGATATCTATTTTCACATTTTCTGCATGGAAAACTAATCATATCGCTTGGAAATATGTTGGTGAAATCCATAAATCACTTAATCCCCTCATAATATTCAGCTGAAAATATATCTTGCATATCAATCCAACTCCTATCCATATTTTTATTTAATAGAAATCAAAAGTGAAATATCTTATTTAAATTCTAGAAAAACACATATCATTAAAATTTAAAAACCAAATTTGAAGGATAAAAAACATTACATGCAGAGGACTCGACCACGGGTAACGAGGTGTGAATCGATTTCAGATCCATGATGGCGCAGTGACTTGACGACAGGGGTTCGACGACCAGACTCGAAAGGAGCGGAACTGTTGGACGAAGCGTGGGATGGTTCTACATGGTGGGGCACAACGGACCGGGAGGGTCCAATGGAGCCAGGAGGACTTGCCGGAGGGATGCAATGGGGCTGGGAGGGGACGACGGTGGCAGGACTGTCCAAAGGTGCAGTGCGGAGGCAGGGGGTGGGGGTTGCCGGGCCATGGGGGGTGTCGGGGTCACGGGGGACGCAGCGCGGAGGCAAGGCAGTGGGAGTCAATGGGGTTGCGAGTGGAACAACATGGAGGCAAGGGTGTGGTGGTTGCCGGGGGTGGGGGTCACCGGGGGTCGGGGTCTCCAGGGGTTACCAGGGTCGCCGGGAGGTCAGGGGTCGGGGTCGCCGGGGGTCGGGGAGGGGTCGCCGGGGGTCGGGGAGGGGCCGCCGGGGGTCATGATCACCGGGGATCGGGGTCGCCAGGTCGAGGGGTCGGGGTCACTGGGGGTTGCAGTCGCGGGATTGGGGAGGGGTGGGTCACGGGGCCGAGGAAGGGATAATGGGGGGAGGGGAAAATTAGGTTTTTTTCAGTATTAAAGTGCAGTGGCTGCCATTTGATGGCCTTTTTTGATAGTATTAGCGGCCTCCAAATGGAGGCCGCTATAAGTCCCCCGCCACGAAAGCCAAAAATTCTAATAGTGTTGTATATGTTCTAATCATGGGAATTTGACAAGATATTACAGGTAGAAGAAATCAGAGAAGGAATATTAACTTAAAAGGATATCTCCAACTATGATGGTGTATAATGAGAAATCCTATATTGGAAGGAAAAATGAAAAGTCAAAAAATAGGTTTAAAGTCTCAGAGGAATCACAAGAATCTCAAATAAAGGTATATTAATCACCTCCTCTATTACACTAACAACATCTCTCTTGGAAAGAATGTGAATGAACCTAGATGAAAAAGGAGGAGCTACTCTAGTTGTGAGTAAGAATAATGTACATTCTGTGAAGGATCCACCACCATAAGGAAATAGTTTGGTGACTCGGATAGCTGATAAATTAAAAATGAATAAAAAATGTCTCGATAAACTCACATGCCATTCCAAAAAGCAAGAAGTGGAGGAAGGAAAAAGATACCTCCAATGGAGGAATAAGTAAGAGAATATGGCCAGTGAAGATATTCTTACTCATAGAGAGCATCATGAAAAATGGAATCTTGGTGGTGCATCAAAGATTGAAATTTGTACAAGTGGGTTTAAACCACAAATTTTGAAAAAGGCCAAGCCTACAAAATCTACATATCAGAACAAGAATGAGCATGTGGGTAAATAATTTCTACTTATATGGCCAGATTAGTTGATGTTGGATGGGAAATTGGAACTAGAAGAAAAAAGAGTACTATTCTTTAAAAAATGTATCAAAGGGTTGATCCATTAGGATCGACCACAATCCTCTTCTTGGTGATTCCATAGGTACCCCTATCCCTGGATGGTAAATGTTTCTCATGTATTCTAGAAGTTGTTCATGAATAAGTGGGATATACAATCGATGGTGCGTGTGTGATGGAAATTAATGGGTGTATAAGTTGAATGAAGATACATGAGATAAGAATAATATGAAATCTTGAAAGTCACATATGATATCACATTCAATGAGTGGTGTTACACAAATGAAATTATTTTTCAAATCTATATCTGGAAGTGGCATGCTATGGAAAAGGGAGGTTATATGATGGATATCTTGATGAGAAATTAAAGAGTTATCAAATCTATATTTGAATGATATAGTGGTTCCATTTAAAATTGAATATTAAACCATTAGTTTTGTACTTCAGTTCAAGTGTTATTTTTCCACTGAGAGAAGACCAATTGGGGAGAAGCAAAAACATTCATATATTTTATGATTATATATTTTTTTCTAAAAATATTTTATTAAATGACTATTTTCAGAATAACTAGAGGTTATAATGTAAAATCAATAGCATTTCCAACAAGTGGTCTCCCCATTCTGATGATAATTTCAATATATACACGGAAGTTGAAGAGTCAAGATGAAATTAACAAAAAAACATTATTTGTGATCAGGCATCTTTAGTTCAAACATGGATAAGGAATTATTTATAGTAGGTAGCATTACTATCTTAGGTAGAGCATAAATGTTTTGAATATTTAGATGGAGATGAGACCTTGGTCTGAGCTAAGAATGAATAACTTGACCAAATTGAGAAGAATCAAATATGGGATATTGTTTCGATTCCAATATATAAGAATGTCATTGGGAACAAATGGGTCTTTCACAAAAAGATAAATATATATGGAATAGTTATTTGTAACAAATAATAATTAGTGTGAAAAGGGTACACCTAGATATAGAGTATAGATGTTGATGAAGCAAGTGTACCTATTGTGAGACTAGAGGTAATCCGACTATTCTTGTCCATAGAATTGAAAATAAGGTTCAAAGTTTTCCATATGAACATAAAGTTGGTGTTTCTAAATAGAGGTTTTGAAGAATAAGTTTATATAGATAATCCATATGGTCTTCTCATTGATGAAGATGATAACATAGTTTTTCAACTGAGAAAGGCGCTATATGGAGTGAAGCAAGCTTCTAAAGCATGGTATTCAATACTAGATCTATTTTTCTAGAAGCTATATTTTCATCATGGTGGAGTTGATTAAAATCTCTATTTAAATAATGAAAGTAATCAAATGATGATGGTTCTAGTTTATATTGACGACATAATGTTTTTTGTATAAGATAAATCATAGTGCATACAGTTCTCTGAATTCATGAAAAGTTATTTTTAAATTTCAATGATTGTTGAACTAATATTATTTTTGGTTTACAGGTTACACAAGGAAGGAATGTTACATTTATTTCATAATAAAAATATTCCAAGTAGGTTATAAGAATATTTTGAATGGATAATTTCAAGGAGACAATGACTATGGTAGCAACCTGGATAAAACTATCATGAGATGATGAAGGAAAATTGGTCAATATCATAGAATATAGGAATATAATTGAAGGGATAATGTACTTAATAACGATATGACAGGATATTATTTTTTCCATATTCCAAGAAACCTATTATCAAATAAATCCCAAAGAAATACACTTACCTACAATACAAATGAATACTTCAGTATGTTAAGGGGATGGTGGATTTTGGTTTTCTATAAAATGAAAAATCTCAATAAGAGTTATTGGGCTATATAGATACAGATTGGGAAATATTAGTGGATGATAGAAAACCTCCATCAAGTGGTCAATTATAACTTGGTGGATTGTGTATTTATTTTCTAAGAAAGAAACAATTTTTCATTTCATTGAGAACCTTATAAGCTAAATATATTGTGGCTACTCAATCTTACATGTAGTTAATATGGATGAAGAATCAACTTGATTATAAGGGGGTTGAAGTGAAGTCTATGATTGGAATCCCTAATAATAATTCAAAGTGCTATAAATCATAGAAAAAATCATGTCCATCACTTATAGAAAAATAAAATTTAAATTAAGTATCATTTTATCAAGTAGAAGGTGGAGCATGGGCTTGTGAAGTTAGAGTATATGCCTAACAGGTTGTGGACATTCTAAAAAAGGACTTTCCCAAATAAGTATTTGAACATCATCGACTGGATCTTGGAGTTCAGTATACTCCCCACACTTTAAAAATTGCAGATGTGAGATATCCTCTCCCTGAGGTATGATGTATTTTTCCCTAATGTGGTTATTAGTGTTCTTTACCCTATTTCAGACCACAACCGAGTGATCTTCGAGTTTGTTGAAAAAGGGGGAGAAAATGTCTTCATCAAGATAAGGGAGAATATGATAGGGAGTGAAGTGAATTAGGGAGAGTTTTAAATATTACAATTCTAATTATGATCGATGAAAGGTTATATATCACTATATATGGGGTTTGTGATGAAACTAGTTGACTTTTTTTGGAATGAAGTGTTTAATTGATGAATTTTCATGATAATATTGTTTCTCACACCGAGCATGGTTCATGTGGGATTAGAGTGTGTGTTGATTAAATCCTTGATCTCTATATAAATCATAAGAATAAAATTTTATAAGAAGATGGAAGAATCATTAATGTGGTATCAAAATATGAATAATTGTCAACAAACTTAAAGGGGGAGATTTTTGGGAAAAAATACCTTAAGGTAACTTTGCAGTGTTTTTGGTTTGATTTAGTTTTCTAACAAAGCAGGTTTCCAAGGTTAGTTCTAGAGTTTTAGAGATATGTTTTACTTGGTATGTTGGAAAAGATCCAGGGAAGAGTAATGGTTACCCTGGAAGTAGTATGAAAAGTTGTGTATATAAGGTGGTGTCATTTCTTAGTGTTTTCTAAATTTTTGGGGTTCAAAATTTGAAGGATGTCTAAATCATCCTGAAAGTTGTGTTTCCATTAATGCCTCATAAAATATGGTAAATTCATGAGTTTTTTTGAAGACTAGGTTTCATGAAGGGAGATTCATAATGGTGTGGAGCATCACTAATGAGCGTTATGAATGCGTGAAGGGTTGACAACAAATCTCCAAGACTATAAGAAGCTTAAAAAATTGGAAATTTCCTTAGTACCCATGTAGACTTGGAGGTTTGAGAACAAACTCTAAGATATTTGGGAAAAGGTGGTGATGATGATGGAGGCTTCTGGAATGGTAGGAAATTCCTATAAATATGCTTTCACCCACCTCATTCCAGGAGAGAAAGCCTTAACAAAAAACTAAAGGCTCTAATTTTGAGAAGGTAATTCAAAAAGGTTGTTCTTGAGAAAAAGTTCAGGAAGAAAGGAAGTTTATTTAAGGCTATTAAATATAACCAAATGTGGAAAGAATTGAAAAAGTAATGAATCTCATGAATGCAATGAAATATGATCGAAAGTTTTGATCTTCTTAAAGGCTAAGTGAGCTTCAAAAAAGTTGTCTGCTTCATGAAGGCTAAGTGAGATTTGTGAAATGAGGCTACTTCATGAAGGATTTTTGAGCTTCAAAATGGTGGTGAGATTAATTAGAGTTGGGGGTTTCACAAAATAAGGATATTCTTATGAATAATTGGGTAGTTATGTGAATGTTGTGTGAGCTTCTTGAAAGCAGTGAGCATCATGAAAGTGTCGAAAAGGGATTTCCAAGTAAAATATGTGGTAAAGTGGTATTCATCAAGTGGATGTAAATAGAAATTATTGATTCACTAAATGAGGTGTAAAAAATATAGATTCAATTGATCAAAATAATATTCCACAAAACAAGTGGTGAGAACACTACAATTGATAGAGCACTGAGCTCTTACATTGTGATTGCTTGTAAACTATGAGGGATAGTGAGTCTAATCTAAAAATTGTAAAGGAAGTGCACCTGAGTGTAGAATTGATCTATCCTAAACTTTATTTTGGAAGTGATCCTTAATAAATTTGGTACATTGGCACATTTACACTGTATTATCCTTAGATGTAGCCTAGTGAGGGGGAACCCAACAAAATCTTTGTGTCCATCTGCTTGGTTTCTTACTTTACATTCTATGTATATTCATCAGATAAAGTTATAAAGGATAAGATCAACATAAAAATTAAAGATAAAACACATTGTCCTAGAGGTCAAGATCTAGTGGGGTAGGATGAATTTGTAAAAGAATATTCATACCTTGATTCACCCCTCTCCCCTCTTAGGGTATCTAATCCCCCTTTAGGCCTAACACTTATCTTAATCATGTGGGGATTAATCCTTTATTAAACACACTTGGTATTTTATTTAATTAAAAATATGATAATAATGAGTCACAACACAATACCAATTGAATATAATCATTGTGTGATGGAATAATGAAATAGAAACCTTTTATACGCACCCTTTTGAACTAATACTGCTCTCCCCTATAGATTTATCCAATCATTGTAGAGTGATCACCAATGAAGAATAAACCATATTCCATAGGGAAGAGAATGGATGAGAGTGAACAATAAGGTGAATGAATAAAAGAGAGATATTGGAATCAAAATATAAATAATCCAAAAATTATATGAAATAAATAAAAGAAAAATGGAAACAAAAACCTATATATATGAAGAATGATGGTTCAGAACCATACGAGAACATCTTGGTGGTCGCACCTCAAGCATGGAATTGAATATCTCTTGGCTGAAATCTATATAAATAAGCATAGTGATCATATGGGGGGTTTTCCAGTTCAAAATTGTGATAAATGTCCATGGTGTTTCAGCCCTGAAAACCCCCATCAAAAGATATGCTGAAATTAGTGTTTTTTTAATTCTGCTCGAGGGATTTCATGTCTTATCATGTTTACACAAAATTTAATGTTTTCATGTCGTGTAATATTTACTAAATGTGTAACTTTAACTTACAGCACCAAAACCTCTATTTCGTCTTGCTTATTCAGTTTCCCATCACTTGCTCTAAATATCAGTCCTAGAAAAGAATACACAAAAAATAAATATAAGGTCAGCATATTATATTAAATAAATTATTATCCAGTGATTTTACATATAATAGATATGAAAATATAGATACAAAATAGAGATATCAAATACCCCACACTCCAATCTTTTCTCATCCCCGAGCAGAATATCAACATAGAAACACAAAGGATCAAAACATTAATGAGGGATTTATCAAATTATGATGATCATGAAAAGAAGTTATAACTAGAGATTCTAAAATCACAATACATATCCAATAACAAATCACAAAAATCATGCCTCATATAAAATGTGAAATTGAAGACATTTTCCCATTTTCACTCATAGATTTCAACTTTTTATCAATACCCATGCCATTTATGATTTTTGTAACCATTTATGTTTTCCATCCATCACTCAGGGTAAACATTTAATTGGATTTATTATTATACCTCAAGTACATGATCTTAACCATACAATTTCATTGAATCTAATTTCTCCACCGTATAAAGGAAAAAATGACAATTAATTATGAGGGCTTTTCAATTAGGATCAAATGACTTTTTAGATAAGGGTAGGTGGGTAAAGAATTTGAAAATCTTGTAAGGATCAAGGATGAGGTTAAAATTTAATGTATAATAAATGATATTAAAAATTCAATCTCAATGAAATTATCCTCACTGTTATAATTTCATCTCACACATCACCCAAAACACAAAGTAAAGGCTCACAGAAAATGTAATCATAATGAGAAATAACCCTCTCTTGTTTTTCTTCTTATTTTTATTTTTTCAAAGACATTATTTTTAATAAACCTCACACCCACCACCTAACCACATATGATAAAAATCATCAGTCTGATAATGGATATTTTTTATTCTCCCAATTCACAACCCGTTTTTCACTTTTTTTTTGAGATTTTGACCTAGGAAAAGTCTCACTTCCACTACCTAACAACATATGATTATGATATGATCAGTATGACAATGGTTATTTTTATCCTACCCAAGAAACAATCCATTTTCTTTATTTTCTTTTTTTAATTTTTTAAAAACAAGAGGGATATATAATTAAATGTAATGAATATAAATATGAACCTTCCCCAAAATCACATGGAAACATCCTACAATATCCTCTCAAGATATCACATCCCATATCTACCATAAATAACCCCTCCCCCACACTTAATCAATTGAATATTGTGAAAATTTTAAGAGTTTTTAGGAAAGAAAATAGTATCTTGTAACATGGATTAATCCTAACAAGGTCATATATTGCTTCTATGGGCTATTAAGGATCAATGTGAAGGTATGTATCTAGAATCAAAAGGATCATCAATAAAATGCATCAATCATTTAAAAAGTGAATTTGTTCATTAATAGCTTCATTAAGATATTAATGAAATTTTTAGTCGATTTACATTCCCCAAGTTTTACTCCAGAAATATGCTTAGAAAAATAGGAAATATTTGGTCTATAATCCACTTATAAATGGGAATATAATATAATCTAATTAGGTCACGACAAGAAAATAAATAATCAATTTACTCAATGCATGATTCTAGAAATCAACATCATTAAAAGAAATCATATCATTAATAATTTTCTAGATATTCAAAATTGAATTAAGAAAGTGGATTTTTTAATTTCTACTTATACCTTTTTCATTTATGGGAATTATATTTCAAATTTTAAAACATGTCAAAATAATTCTCCTCAGTGCTGATGTATCCTAGATTATTGAGTATAAGATAAATAATTTGAGATTTTTTGTTGTTGAATCTAATTCAATTAAGTCCATGTAACAAATAAATTAATTTTTTATTTTATAAATTTTTTATTAATTATTTATTTATGTGGTAGAAACAACTAGGGATGTAAAAATATAAAAAAGTAAAAATAGTACTCCAATTCCATTCATGATATTTGCAAAGGTTTCTCTAGTAATTGTTAGCAAATATTCATGACATGAGTTTCTTTCATGATGTGAGTTACTTTTATGATGTGTATTTTCTAGAATTTATGATGTGAGTGTGGTTTTTGATGTGTATTGATCTTATATAAAATGCTTCAATTATTTCTTTCTTCTTGCATCCAAGGACTGAAAAATAAAAATAGATGTGGAATGTGAATTCCATTTTTGAAATATTTGGCTCATAAAGATAAAGAGGTCAACCTCAGATATTTTTATTAAACTAATAGAATAAAATAAATTTAAATCCTAGAATTCAATTTTAAAAATATTTGTTGCCTCCCAATATCTACTCTTTTTTATAGTCATTTTGCTCAACCTTTTACCTTTGATAGCTAATTGAAACATGATATACATCTAACCATCTTGGATTTACCCACATCTGACTCTATTTTTCATATGGGGTAATCTTTCGCTTCTTCTTCCATTGGTTCATTTTTACTAGTGGTGGCCTACAATTTTAGGATATATGTAATGAAAATAATAGGAAATTTAAATCTAACCAAATTTTGCAGTTCACCTACTCCACCATCACTTCTTCCTTTTCTTCCTCTGGTTCACATTCTAGAATGAATTCTTTAGGAAAAGCCTCCATGTTCTCCTCTTCTTCTTGAAAGTGCAAGAGATGGTACTATTCTTCTTTAGTCATGAGAATTCAAGTGAGGTCAGCATATGTCTTCTTATTGTCCTTTTTATTTACCTTTTCTTCTTCTATTGTAAATTCAATTTCTTGTACCACTTTGACATCCTTATCCTATTCCTCTTAGACCATCCAATCAAAAATTTCCATCATATTACTTTCCTCTTCTTCTCACATTTTGAAAAGGTATTATATTTTTTCTTCTTGATATTTTTTGTATTCATAAAAGGGATGCCTCAGGTTCTGATACTTCTTCTAAATCAAGAGGTTCATCTTTTTCAATGTTTTAAACATGATCAAGGTAATGTTTATTTTTTTATGCCTCTAGTTTTCCTTCTTTTTTGTTAAATAGTATCTAATTTATCCACCTCTTGATCTTCTTCATCTTCAAAATAAACTTTCCTTGTAGTTGATTTTAATGGTAGGTTGCATACTAGGGAATTTAAATTTTAAATAACCTGTGAAAGTTGAGCAATAAATTATATATGTTCACTATGTTGGGTCTCGTTTTCATCCATCCTCTTATCCAATACTTAAATGTACTACGTGTGCAATTTGGATATTTTGACATTTTATTTCTGCTTCGTAGGTTTTAGGAATGAATGGTATTCATGGAAGTACTGCTCTTGAGGTTATTTTATATCAATAGCTTTGAATTACTCTAATTCTTGAAAATTTTCATCTTCAAGACAACTTGTATCTACATTATAAACTATTGGAAGAATACTAAAAAGAGAATTAAAATTTGAAATTTTTTTGTAAATGTGAGTAATTAATTCTCCCGACTCGTTGATTTTAGCCTCATTATAGTATATCTTCTTGTCCACAACATCAATGCACTGAGAGAGAAATCCGGTTAGTCAGTCTTCTGATTGATACTCATCCTTGGATCTACCTTGGTATCCTTAATAGTGAAGAGATACTTCATCGGGTTAATAGTATTTTTTTTGTTCCACTATAGAGGTTGGAAGTCATCATACTCATGGAGATACAAATCATTACAACGGTCATCCTGTTATCTACACCTTTATGAATTTAGTGCTTTCCATGTGGTCAGATACTCTAGATATTCAATGTATTTCGATGGTAGAGTGTAATAATAGTGATATGACATGTAATACATCCAACAAAACATCAAAAACTACATGGTTCATGATATTAAAAAATAATAATAATTAAAAAAATGGAATAAAAAACAAATACCTAGACTAAAATTAGTACACAGAAATGAGATAAGAAAAGTATTTGACCTAAGAAATTGGTCTCGCTTCATCTTCAACTCTCTGCTGCTCTTTGGAAATTAAACAAAAAATTTATGTTCCTATAAGGTGTCATTAAATACTTAGGGAAAGATCAAATTAGAAGTTTTTATTAACTTTAACAATACCAGATACAATAGAGCGCATAACAGAAGTGCGAGGTCAATCCCATAGAGAGCGAGAATTCTACAAGGAAAACTCTCAACCAAAGGTTGGTTCATCCGATTTAGTTTGATTTTATTTAACCAATTATGAAAATTTAATAAATGAATTAAAATAGAAATGAATAATATAGGGGAACTAGTTTCAATGGGTGAGTTTGCTAAAAATAAGTCATGACCGCACTATAAAAACAATAATCATCATTAGTTACACAATTAATAATATTAATTGATAGGATATATAGTAAAACCCTACCAATATACCACATAATATCAATTCAAGGGGTTGTAATGAATTAAAAATACCAGTGTTCTTTAAGATTAGATTATATTTATAGAAGAATAATCACATTAAATGGTCATCAATTGATTATCGTAATAATATTGGGATTCATCCCTTATTAAACACACATGGTCCATGATTTAATAACATATATGATAATAATTATTTGAAACAAAATACCAATTGAATATAATCATTTCACAATATAGGAATAAAATATAAAACTTTGATATTAACCCATTTCAACTGATTCCACTCTCTTCTACAGATTTAGTCAATCATCATTGGTTGATCTCTAATGAATAATAAACCATATTACATATAGAATAGTATAGATGAGAGTGAATGAGAGGTGAATGAATAAAATAGATAGATTGGAATGAAACTAGATATAATCCAATGATTACATTAGACAAATACAAGAAAAAAAACAAAAACCTATCTATAAAGAATGATGGTTTGGAACCCTATGGAAAACTTCTCGGTGGTTGTGTCTTAAGAATGGAATGGAATATATCTTGGAATAAATACATATAAATAAACATAGTGGTCATAAAGAGGGTTTTACAGGTTAAAATAATGATAAATGGCCATGGTGTATCATCCATAAAAATCCCTAGTCAAAAGATACATAGAAATCATCATTTTTTTAAAAGCATGCTCGATGGTTTTCACATAATGTAATATTTACATGATGTGTTACTTCAAATTCCAACACCAGAACCTTCATTTCATCCCGATTCTTTAGTTTAGTGTCTATGGAACCTCTCTTGATTTCTGTGGCTTCAATAATTAACCTTTAATTCTTCATCATTTTCCATTGTCGCACTGAGCTGTGAAGCAGCTTGGCACGAAGTGCCTTTTTGTTCCTTAATTTCCCTATTTTCCATCACATGCTCTAAATGTTGATCCTACATAAGAATACACAAATCATAAATATAAATGAAGTATCTCATATGAAATCAATTATTATCTAGTGAATTCACATATAATAGATATGAAAATATAGATACAAAATAGATATATCAAAAGGGGACCTTCTTATATTCATGGATCCCATCGCTAGGGGAACCAGGATAGTGACACCTAATGTTTGGGAGAAATATATTTTAAATAAACATGATTTTAAATTAGGTTTGAAAATATTTTTTTCAAATAAATGCTCAGTTTCTTAGAGTTTCATATTAGATAATTTTATAATTATTATATAATAAATATATTATATATAGTTAGATTAATAAATATAAAATAATTTTTTAGTTGAAAATATTGGAATACCCATGCATAATATTTTTTTAAATGATTTACAAATATATATTAATTTTTGGTATTTATTATAAATTTTTTAATAATATTACTGATCAAAAGATAAATATTAGAAATAGTATTATCAATAGATAAATATTTCATTTGAATCTATTGTTAAACAATCTAACTAACATATACAATATACATTGGTATTATTATAATTACAATAAAACTATTTTATTTTTCATAATAACATTTAGAGATGGAATTTTTACCAATAATTTTGTGAAAATATAATTTTTGTTGGTAAAATGGTTTACCAATAGAAAATTAACTTTTTCCAATAGATATATCCATGTTGGAAAATGATAATTATTCTATAGTGACCCTAAGGATAAGTATAAGTATAGGATAACATCATAAAGTTATGGTAAAGTAGATATTGTATGGTTTCCCTATAAAATATATCTCAGTATGTATACTCACAAGTTGATGCAGTTGTGTCACAAATTAACTTAGGGAGAATAACTCTTCAAATGGGTGGATTTAGTATTAACTTGATCAAAACTAGTGAAAGATGAGTGAGACTAATAATGAACACCTGGAAAGTCACTTCTAATGGATATGCTTTAGTTGATTCACAATCTCTTTATAAACCATTATGAATGATTTTAAAGTATTTTTATGATTTGAGGATATTCTCAAAGATGATATGTTTAGGATTATGGGATTAACAATGCATAAATTTTTAATTTCTGTTTAGTATTACACATGATTTAGAATTATATATTATGATTTAAAATTCATAATGTTATGATTTGATTAAATATATGAAATTATTTATAAATAGCGCTTAGTGGAAGGAATGGAAACTATATCGATGAACATAATCTATGTAGGGCTTTCTATGACAAACCCGACCTAGAAACCCTCTCAAGACTGGTACCCAAAACGAATGACTGTGTACATGAAGGGCATTCCCGATCCCCATGGGTTAGCATCTAGCATTCGAGAATCAATAAAAAACAAAGGGGATGATTTCACCCAATATGAAGTAGACAACATGAAATATATACATATATAGAAGTTTTGGTCAGAGTAGAGTACTCAAGAGGGGGGTTAATTGAGTATCTATAAAAAATTTTGTTAAAAATTCACTTAAAAATATTTCCCAATAAAAATTACTACAGGCCATTTAATCAAGGTAATATGGTTATTAAAGTTTCACCATTCAAATAACTTCTAATAAGATTGATTAATTATCAAAAATATCAATATGAGTAATTGATAAAACTTTTGAATATATTCTAACAAGGAAAAATAGTTATAACTTCTATCCAAGACTAACTATCAAAGTAAAATATAGTTTTTATGAAATATACAGTAAATCAGAGAAAATATAAATTAAAAGACACAATGGATAAACACAAATGGTTCAGTCTCAAGTAGAGACTTAATCCACTCTACTTGGTGGTCACCTTCCACTAAGAAATTTATATTAATAAAATTTATCCACACCCTAGATCAGGGTAAAAAACAGTACACAGGACTGTCCAGGTCACATGATCTCTTCCACTATTCTTCATGGGAATAAGCTACCAGGTCACACAAGGACCTCTTCCACACTTATCCATGGGAGTAAACAAATATAATAAGATATGAGAGGAATGATATATTGTATCCTTCAGTTTAATACAGAAGACAATGTGTGTTTTAATAGATACATACAAACATTGATTGAAATATAAAAGTAGTACACAAAAGATAAAAGATGATGAGAAAAAATTATAAGTGCTCTGAGTGTTATTCCATACAACTATGGACTTGTATGATGAAGCAGATGAAAATATTGAGTCCTCTTGTGAAAAACAGAGTATCGAAAGTCGGGTTCTCTAGTTTCCAGTTCGATGACATCAGATATATATCTTGTGTTATTATTTTAGTTGATACTATGAAGATGTTTTAGGCTATGATCTATGACAATTAATCCTTCAGAGATCAAGATTGCTTCGGTTGTTCGTCAGTGGTATGTTGTTGCATGAATGAGTTCACTTTTCCACTGTTTTCTTCTGCATAATTTTGAGCCACTCTTATCTTCCTTTTAATTAGGGGTGCATATGTTGAAGCCGATAGGATGAATGTATTCTACACCTCATACCTCATACTCTTAGTGACATGTCTACAAAGAAACATCAATGATGTCAGGGCCATTAATTAACCTGAATATGACCATTATAAATTAAATTGAAAATGGAAAAAAATATTAAATAATGGTGTCATAGTTTGTCTTGAAATGGTATCACTTAAAAATAGTGTCACTGAGAAATGGTGTCTTCACCTTAGACTTTGATTGGTGAGATAGTTATGGTTCCACAACTACGTTGATATTAGGAACCAGTAACATAGATACGGTGTCAGAATCATGATGTCTCTAGTAGCGGTGTATAATACTTTGTTAAAACTTTGAATGGTGATTGAGTCACGGTATCAGGAGTACGGTTTTAGGGTCACGATGTATGGGTCACAGTGTCTAGGTCACAGTGTCTGGGTCATGGTGTATGGGTAATGGTGTTTGGGTCATGGTTTTTGGGTCACGGTGTCTGGGTCATAGTGCCTAGGACATTTTCAAAATCCAGAACCAATGTCAAACTTACAGTTTCTCAGGCTTAGCCAAATATCTGTAAATAGTCTTAAGAAATAATTTTAGTAGAATGAATTAAACTTAATTTTTGGTATAATAAAATATAATAGAAAAAGATTAATAATAAATTTTTAGATTATTCATAAGAATATGATTATCATAATTATCATGATTTGCATGATTTGTGAGCATTAAAACATTATCAAACAGTAGGAGTCCAACAATCTCCCCCTTTTTTATGATCACAAATCATGTCATGTATGAACTATTAAAAAGGTGAATAAATCCTTTATTTCTTATTTCTACCCATTTTGGGATTATCAAAAATAAAATAAGAAGCACAAAATAAGTAGTGAATAAATGTAAGGCTAAACTCAAATAATAATAAGGCACATTCCATTAAAAAATTAGAATCCAGTACAGACAGAGGACAAAAAGACAAAATGAATAATATTCCTATCAAATAGAAATCCTTAACTTCTCTTCAGAGGTAGTAGACTTCTCTTTTACCTTGGAAGAATTAGAAGGAGGAGCCACATGAGTATAAGAGGAGGTGGTAGCTAAGATTGATCCAATGGTGAGATAAGGAAGAGTCACACCTTCAAAAACAGAAGGTGCAAGGTGGGTTTGGTCGAAGAATGAGGCAAGTATTTCTCAAGAATAAAAGTTCTGATCTGGATCAAATCCTAAGAGACATACATGGTAGTAGGGGAAAAGGCAGAAAAAGGGGAAGGGGTGGAACCAAGCTTCAAGGGAGCAGCTGAAGGATCCACTATAGAAGTTCTTTTCACATGGTGATAGGGCTTCAAAAAATTGATTAAATCATTGATTACCTCACCACCATACTGCATTGACTTTTATAAATCATCTTTATTATTAATAAACTTCTCCAAGGTAGGTGTGAACTCTTTTATTTTCTGGACTTGGTTCTTAAATGCTTGAGTCACAGGAGGCATTTTCAAATTCTCTGTAAGATACTTGAAATGAATTTTCAATTTATCCTTTGTATAAATAATTTTTAAGTATAAATCCACCTTTTTTGTAATCTCATCATAGGCTGTAGAAGCTTCCTTACAGTACAGTAAAACCATGTCATGAACATGTTCACTATTTTGAACAATTTTGCAGAGGATTTCCTGAATAGATGGATTTTTCAATGATTTAAGATATTCTTGAATAACCTTTCTCAGAACTGCACTTTCTAATAATTGAGATGATTGAGTAGGTTTGGCTAAGGAGGAAGGAGCATAGATGGCTAAATATTGTGTAGGAAGACTGGTGACAATAGTTTCAATAGAGTCCTTGAAGATATCAGTAAAGTCATCAATTGATGATTCCAATTTTTGAATTTCTTCTTCCAACATGTCATTGTTTCCTATTATTTTCTCAAAAGTAGAGCCCAAATTTAGTTGGATCAGTGTTGTAACCTTTTTGGATGTCCTTTTAGCATATTTTTTGCTGAATTGAGCTATAATAGGTTCAATAGTTTCAATATCTTTCTTTAGTTCCTCCACTAAATACTTTAAGGGTTTTACTTTCTCAATTAGATGCCAATTTTCAATTCTTACTTCTTGAATTTCATACAACATCCTAGGTTGAGTTTTCCAAATAATTGTTTCCAAAATCATACTAGCATCCTATTCACTTAGATGAGTTACAGGAATATTTTGAGCTTTTAAAATCTTCTCAAGGCCATCTAACATATTTTCACCAAACACTTTTAAGTCCTCATGGTTTTCATAACTCGGAGTTTCTTGTGAAATCTCTAGTTCAGAAACCACAATAGCTTTGGGCTCCTTAGTAGGTATTACTCTAGGTTGAGAAAAATATTTCAATTGAAAATCTATTGTAAGATAGATTCTTCTCATTGAATCCACTTGGGAGTCTGAGACATCAAAATAGCTAGAGAATTTATACACATTGTCCATAGGACTTGTCTCAAAAGATCTTTGTACTTGGAGTAATTTCTAGAATGGGGTTTTTCTCCACCTCAATTTGTGAATTAGCTCTAAGAGTGATAGAACTAGTCTCTTTCTCTATTTCAATACTTGCATAAATTCCAGGCTCACCCATCTCTGTTCTAGATTTCCGAAAGGCTTGGTCCATTATTTCTTTAGTTGACATGATTAATTTTGGCTCAAATTGTTCTTCAGACCTTTCTACAGCTTCTGGACCTTTCTCAACAATAGGTTCTTCTAGATATTCCTCAGGAACATCTTGTTATTCCAAACTAGCACCAGGTCCTTATTTATCAACAAACCCTTCATCATCTATTTATTCACCAACTTGTTTTTCATCAACTTGTTGTTTAGGTAAGCCAATGTCTTATTCTTATAAGATAGTTATTTCCATAGATGTATCTTATGAATCCTCTCCTTCTTGACTTGAGTATTTGACCAACTCATTATATTCTAGGCCTGGGTCACGCTTGTCCTTAGGCCTTGAGGGAATTTCAATGAGATTTAACTTTTTATACAACCTTTCATTGTCCTCTACCCAATATTGTTTCTACATATTCTAGCTTATCTTCATCCTTATAATTTCATCCTTGGAGATACAGAACTCATAACCTTCAATGAATTCTTCATTCATACCAACCACTCCTTTAGCAGATAGCATTGCGGAGATTAATCTTGAATATAACAAAGAGGTAGAATTCGAAGTTTTCTTGATCAATTCACACATGTGAAGTATAATATACTTACACATATTAATCTTGTGACCATTTTTCATAATATGTATCAAGAATACATCTTGATACTTAAGAGTAGAAAAATACCATTTCCTTAGACTAATAATATTATGGAAAAACTTAAATAACAACCTTTTCTCACCATCCAACTCACCAAAAATTGCCCTTCTTTTCTCTAATTTCTAGTTAGACTTCCCAAGGATTCTTCTAAGATAAAAATATCACTAGGAGGAGGAGGTTCTCGATGATGATCCTCAAATATTCCTTCATGAGTTAGCCCTAGGCATCCATCCTATAACCTCAAGGAAAAAATACACCTTTGATCATTAATCCATTTCCTTACAACAAATTCATCTTCTGTACTGATTGAAAACTATACATACTAACAAAACTGAGAAACAAGTTTTTGATAAATTGGTCATTTTTATTTAGTAAACACATCCAACTATCCTTGTTCAGTCAGAACCTTCAAGATCAGTGACTTACTTGATAGTATCCAATTCAGACATACTTCCTTTTCATGCATTAATATTCTATTTATAAGACTAGGATTCAACAGTCCTTCAGGTTCTATTCGTGGTACCTTTCTTGATTTCTTATGAGACCTTATCTTCTCAAGAGTCAACGAAGAGGGTCTCTTAATTATGGGCATAAAACATCTAGTTCAAGAAGGAGAAAGAGTCAAAGGATAGCAGAAGATTTGTAAGGAAAGGGATTTGGTTTCGAGAGAGGAAAGCTTGAGTGAAGAGAGAAGTAAAAAATATTAGGTTTTTGTCATTTAGGAAGTCCAAACGTTGTAAAAAAAGTGCGAAAAAGAACAATAAAATAATCAACACATTAATACGAGAAATAAAATTAATGAAAATAGAAAAACTAAGTCATTACGTTGAGAGCATAACATGTTTTCACTGTGTCATCCTTACAGTTTGAAAGAAAATGGTTCGACCGTAATGTTGAGACATCAAGTGTAAAATAGTGACTTGTGAAACTGTGAAAGTGAAATAGTAATTCCAAGCCCATAACATGTGATACCATACAAGAGAAACAACAAGTGTGAAACGGTAACTTGTGAAACTGTGAAACATGAAACTGTAACCTGTGAAATAGTGAGTTCAAGACCATAAGCCTTTCACTTAAAACTTATCATCCCTAATTCATGTATGATGTAATTTATCCTTTCAGAATGTAATGGTTTATTGAATATATCAACAAGCTGATATTTAGTGACAATGAATTCCAAAGCGATATCACCTTTTTGATAATGGTCTCTCAAAAATTGATGTCTTACATTAATATGCTTTTTCTTAGAGTGTGAAATAGGATTCTTTGAAATATTAATAGCACTTGTATTGTCATAATTTATAGGAACATGTCTAAATTTATATCTATAGTCTAGTAATGTGTGTTTTATCCATGAAATTTGTGCATAACAACTACCAAGATCTATGTATTCAACTTTGACAGTAGATAATGTAGCAGATTTTTGATTCTTACTATACCATGACACTAGAGACTTTCCTAAAATGTTACATGTTTCAGAGGTTATTTTTATATCTAACTTACAACCACCATAATTAGAATCATAATATCTAACTAACTCAAATGATTGTCTTCTAGGATAAAACTGTCCTAGATTGGGTGTATGTTTGAGGTATTTGAAAATCCTTTTAACAACATTTAAATGAGACTCTTTAGGGTTTACATACAATAAATATAATATCAGGTCAACTAGTACTTAAGTATAGTAAGCTTTCAATCATTCCTCTATAAGTGGTTTGATCAACAGATTTTCCATATTCATCAAGATCTAACTTACAAGTAGTACTCATTGGAGTATCACTACTTTTAGTTTTGTCCAATCCAAAACATTTTAGAAGATCTTTAGTATATTTTCTTTGATTTAAAATAATACTATATTTATTTTGAAAGATTTTAAATCCAATAAAGAATTTTAGTTCACCCATTAAACTTATTTAAAACTCATTTTTCATTATTTTAGAAAACTCAATACATAAATAATTTTTTGAATATCCAAAAATAATATCCTCTACATAAATATGAACTACTAAAACATCAATGGAAATTAATTTTATAAAAATTTTAGGATTAGCTACACCTTTTGTAAAACCTTTGGAAATAAGAATAATACTTAATCTATCATACCAAGCTCTTGGAGCATATTTTAAACCATACAAATCTTTTGATAATTTAAAAACCCGACGTGGGAAGTGAGGATTTGTGAAACTAGGGGGTTGTTAAAAAAAACATCATCAGCTATATACCGATTTAGTAATGCACTCTTGAAATCCATTAGATATAGTTTGAAATTTAGATGTGCTGCATATGAAATCAAGATTCTAATGGCTTCAAGTCTAGCTACTAATTCAAAGGTCTCCTCATAGTCAATTCCTTCTTTTTGACTATAGCCTTGTGCAAACAACCTAGATTTGTTTCTAACTATGTTACTAACTTCATCTAATTTATTTCTAAACACCCATTTAGTTCTTATGGTAAAAATTTATTTGGTTCTATTAATAAGTTTTAAAAAAAATTCTTTTCAAACTGATTAAGTTCTTCTTACATATCCATCACCCAAAATTCATTATTTATAACATCAGTGATGTTTTTCAGTTCACGTTGTGACAAGAAATCCTGATGTTCAACCTGGTTTCTCAAAGAATCTCTAGTTTGGGTTACTCTATCTAGATCTCCAACTACAACATCTAAGGGATAGTTCTTAAGAGTTCTAGTTGATCTAGGAAAAGTAGGGCCAATTATTTTAGGTTCATCACTTGGTTCTGGTTCATTATGGCTTAAATCTGAAGAATTTATAGAACTGGAAGTTTTCAAAAATTCCTTTATATATGATGGTTATAGGATTTAACGTTATTGTCTAGATTTGACATATCATCCTCAAGATTATCTTGAGAGGTATTAGGTTCATGTGGATCTGTCTCATCAAACTTGACATGGATAGATTCCTCTATGCATTTAGTTCTTTTGTTAAAAACTATATTGGATTTACTAGGGATAGAATATCCTATAAATATTCCTTCATCACTCTTGGATAAATTTTTTTCAATATTTTCCTTGGTATTAAAAATATAAACTTTGAAACCAAAGACTTTGAAGTAGTTTACTTTTGGTTTTCTATTGTTCCACAATTCATATGGATTTATTTTAAGAATAGGTCTAATAAACACTCTATTAATAATATAGCATGTTTTACTTACAACTTCATCCCAAGAATAAATAGGTAAGTCATATTCACAAAGCATGGTTCTAGAAATTTCTTGCAATGTCCTATTTCTTCTTTCTATAACTCCATTTTGTTAAGGTGTTCTAGGAGAAGCGAAATTATGAGTATAGCCATTTTGTGATAAAAAATATTTAAACTCTTCAATTTCAAACTCATGGCCATAGTTAATTATTAAGGATTTAATTTTAATTCCACTAAGATTTTCTACAGTTTTAGCATACTTGGTGAAATGAGAGAAGGCTTCACTTTTGTGAGCCAAGAAGAAGGTCCAAGTATACCTAGAAAATTCCTCTACAAGAATATAAACATAGTCTTTCCCATTTAAACTAGAAACTATAGATGGTCCAAATAAATCCATGTATATCAACTTGAGAGGTTTATAAGTTGAAACTTATTTCTTTGGTCTAAAGGAAATTTTGTGTTATTTTCCCTTTTGACATGGATTACACACATTATAATTTAGAAACTTTAGTTTGGGTAGATCTTTGACTAAACTTTTTCTAGTTAGCTTTCTAAGAGATTGAATATTGTAGTTTCCTAGTATTCTATGCCAAAGACAAAAATCTTTGTGAAATACACTTAAACATGAAGCATTTTGGGAAACTAAAGAATCTAATTTAACAGAATATACATTTTCATTTCTTAATGTAGAAAATACTAATTCATTTTCAGAATTAAAAAATTTTCAAGCATCATTATCAAATTTAAATGAAATCCATCATCATATAGTTGTGGAATACTAAGAAGATTATATTTCAGTCCATCAACAAAAAGTACTTTAGAAATTAAAACTAAGTTAGAGTTATCGATTTGTCCTAGGACAATGATTTTTTATTTATCATTGTCACCAAAGGTGAAATGCCCACCATCAATATTTATTAGGTTCTTTAAAAATGAATAGTATCATATCACATGTCTTGAACACCCACTGTCCAAGTACCATAAACTTTTATAGGATCTCTTCAAACAATTTTCCTATAAAATAGTCAAATAAAAATATACTTTGGTACCCATATTTGTTTAGGTCCAATGATATTAGTAACTAGTGCTTTAGGAACCCACATCTTCCTCATAGGTTTCCTATAAGCATTATTTAAAGTATTCCAGAAATAAACTTTATTTGGTCCAAAAAAACTTGAAATAGTAGAGGATGTATCATAATTTGAACTACCAGAATGTTTTCCTAGACTAGGAATAAAGCTGTATGTTCTAGATTTAGAAACAAAATTAGTTTTTCCAAAATTTATTTCACCAGGTTGATAGACAATACTAGTAATGTATTTAGGGGAAATTTTCTTACCTAAAATTTTTACCAAGATATCTTTACCATTTGTAAAACTTTCAGGGTACTTTTTCAATTTCTCATTATATAGATTTAATTTATTGATTTATTTGAGTAATTGACCATTTTTATCTCTTTCTACAACAAGTTCAGATTTAACAGTTGAAGTAAGAGCATAATATATCTTTAAATAATTCTATTTATCTTTTATTTAATTACATGTATATTAAAGTATATTGCAATAATCAGACATTTATTCATTAGATATATTTTTAGAATCACTTTCATCAAAATAATAATAATAATTTTTTTTGGAGATTCTATTGTTATCTTAGATGTTTTTTCATGAAGCACATGTTGGATTTGTTAGCCTATTCACCATGTGAAGACTCTGAGTCACTTGAAATATCCTCAGAGGCACTCCAAGTTTATTTCATTGCCTTTTTAAAGTTTCTATATTTGTCCTCACATTTTCTTTTGTACTTGATCTTGGGATAGTAACCCTTTACATGTACCTTTTACTTACATTAATAACATACTATCTCATTAGGCTTTTCATCAATTTTCAAATCCTTCTTCTAGCTTCCTTTTTGATCATATCTTCCTTTGAAGTTAGGATTTTTGAAGACTTTTTTCCTTTTGTAAAATTTCTTAAACCTTTTGGATAATTAATCCATATTCTCATCACTTTCAAGAAATGATTATTCACTGCTGGAAATTTCTACAGAGGCTTATTGTTTCTCCTTTTCTTTGTGTCTAGATGTAGTGGTATTAAATGCCGCAGATTTCCTTTTGGGTTCATCCTCCTCTTACTTGTTTACTTTCAAATCTTCTTTGTACATAATTAGTTTACCAATGAGTTATTTGATATGTAATTTGATGATTTCAAATTAATCTCTAATAGAGACAGAAGTTCCTCTCTCTCTATCAGGTAGGCATCTGAGAATCCTCATGATTTATTATTTGGATATAACTTCTCTTCCTAGAGAGATCATTGTATTGACAATTTCGTTGAACCTAAGATACATATAAAAAATAGGCTCATCAGGCTCCATTTTAAAGTTATCATATTTAATAGTATATGTGTTAAGTCTCATTTACTTAACACTAGAAGTTTATTCATGTGAAATAGGCAAAGTAACCCAAATTTCATGGGTTGTTTTACGTACAGAAATTTAGTAAAATTACTCATCTCCTAAAGAGAAGTAAAAGGAATTAATGGCTTTTCAATTATTATTATAAGTAGTTTTAGTTGGTTTATCCCAATTATTTATATCAATATTAGGAATCTTATACTCATCTATAATTAAAGACCATATTTCAAAACCCATACTTTCTAAATGCATTTTCACTTTAATTTTCCATTGGGCATAATTAGTTACATTAAAAAACAGAGGTCTATTTGTTGAAACACCTTCTAGTCTATTATCCATAATAAATAAATAATTTTAAAGATATAGAAATTTAGAACTAATAAAAATTTACAGATCTTTAAAGTACAACTAAAATCACAATTGAAAAGATTTTAAAATAGAGTCTTAACAAGAACCAACTCCTTTTATACCAAATTTTGGTCAGAGTAGAGTAATCAAGAGGGGGTGAATTGAGTATCTATGAAAATTTCTATTAAAAATTCACTTAAAAAGATTCCCCAATAAAAATGAATTCATCCTAGTTAATCAAGGTAATGCGGTTGTGATAGTTTGACTGTTCAAATAACTTCTTATGAGATTTATTAATTCTCAGTAATATCAATATGAGTTATTAATATAACTTTTGAAGCTATTATAATAAGGAAAACTAGTTATAACTTATATCTATGACTAAATATCAAAGTAAAATTTAGTTTTTATAAAATATATAGTAAATTAGAGAAAATCTAAATTAAAAGACACAATGGATAAAATAAGCGGTTCAGTCTCAAGTTGAGACTTAATCCACTCCAATTGGTGATCACCTTCCACCAAGAATTTTATATTAATAAAATTTATCCACACCCTGGATCGGGGTAAAAAATAGTACACAGTGTTATCCCGATCACATGACCTCTTCCATTGTTCTTCATGGGAATAAGCTACCATGTCACACAAAAAACTCTTCTACACTTATCTGTGGGAGTAAACATATGTAAGAAGATATGAGAGAAATTATATCTTGTATCCTTCAGTTTAATACATGAGATAGTGTGTGTTTTAATACAGACACACACACACTGCTCGAAAGGTAAAAGTAGTAAAAAATATAGAAAAGATGATGAGAAAGGATTAAAAGTTCTATGAGTGTTATTCTATTCAACTCTAGACTTGTAGGGTGAAGTAGATGAAAATACCAAGTCCTCTTTTAAAAAACAGAGTATTGCAAGTCTGGTGCTATGGTTTCTAGTTCAATGATGTGAGCTATGTTGCTCATGTTATTATTTTGGTTGGTACTATGAATATTTTTTAGTCTATGAACTATAATAGTTCAGCCTTTAGGGATCGATATTGCTTCATGTGTTCTTCATTGGTATGTTATTTCATGCATGAGTTTGTTTTTCCACTTTTTTCTTCTACATACTTTTTGAGCCACTCGTATCTTCCTTTTAATTAAAGGTGCATATGTTGAATCCAGAAGGATGCATATATTCTGCACCTCGTACCTTGTACTATCAATGACATGTCTACAAAGAAACATTGATGATATCAGTGCCATTCAATAACTTGAATATGACTGTAAGAAATTAAATTGAAAATGACAAAAAATATTAAAGAACGGTTTCACAATTTTTTATAAAACGATATCACTTGGAAATGGTGTCACTGGGAAACAGTATCTTCCCCTTATCCTTTTATTGGTGAGATATTTACGGTGCCACAAATGCATTGAGATTAGGAACTGGTAGCACATATGTGGTGTCAGAATCATGGTGTCTCTGGTAACGGTGTCTAGTCCTTTGTTAAAACTTTGAATGGTGCTTGAGTCCCAGTATCAGGTGTACAGTGTCAGGACAACAATGTCTGGGTCACAGTTTCTGGGTCACGATGTCTGGGCCATGGTGTTTGGGACTTTTCCAAAATCCAAAACCGGTGTCAGACTTACAGTTTCTAAGACTTAGACAAATATTTGTAAACATTTTAAGCAGTAATATTCACAGAATGGATTAAACTTAATTTTTGGAATAATAAAACATAATAGAAAAAGATTAACCATAACTTGTGAGATTCTGCATAAGAAGATTATTAGTATAATTATCACGATTTTCATGATTTGTGAGCATTAAAATATGATCAAATAGAAAGAGTCCAAAAATAATAATAAGTAGAAGAAAACATTAATATATATGTCATAATAGTTAGAAAATAATGAAAGTGATACAACTAAAAATGTTGAAAATAATATCCAAGAGACAAGTCTAACTGCAATGGATGACAAAACTAAATAGCTACTCCAATAGTTTCCATGTGATAGCATGGGAAAACTCCCACCATCTCACCATTCAGATACCTAAACCCAACTAAAAAAACCTCACATTCTCATTGTAGTGCCTTTCCTTTCCCTACATCAAAAGAAATAACAGGTTGTATGCACTACTGAAGGGGCACATTGGGTGTGAGATAATAGGATTAGTTGGATCCCACCCATGTGTTCCATAAAAGGTTTCTATATAATAATCCAATCATGATCAAATTTAAATAAAACAAGGCATCATATATGGTTTAACAGTTTTATATCAAAATAAGGTAAAAAATAATTTAATTTCATATTTTCCCACATTTCCAAATAAAGAAAGTAAATCGGTTTCAAATAATTTCATATACATATATCAAAGTAGATATATCAAATCAAACCATATAATGTATCACTTATTGTATCAAATCCATGGAAGTACAACTAAAATAGTAAAAACTAAAACATCCCAAATTTGACAAATCAAATCATAGGTAACATCAATTAGAGGATCATTATAGGTCATAATATCTTGGAAACTCAAACTTAAACATAACTAATCATGAACACATTAAGACTCTAGACATATGTACCAAATATAGATAGTATAGGAACACACCCATAAGTAAACCCCCAACAAATATAGCAAGTCCCTAGAATAATGGTCCTAGGGACTAAAGGAACACCCTATGAGTGAACCTCCCAATAGTGGATGAGGACTATTACTACACCTTCCACTTAAGTACCCAAGGATTCTCATGTGCTCTATTTTACAAACCAATTCATTTCATACAAACCATGATTATAAAACTATTTTAAAATGATTTAAAAATACCTTTTAATTTACCAAAAACTAGGGTAAAACCATATTTTATCAAAAACCCATTTCTACATAGAAAAATTAAATCATTCAATCATGCCATTTCATTTATAAAACAATTTAACAAAAATGGATCAATTAAATTCACCAAAATAGTCTAGAGATAGAACCACCTACCTCAAAACTTGGGCTGCACATGCCTGTAAAGGGATCCACCAATAAGAAGAACACAACAATTACAACAAAGTCCCTAGAATCAATCCACACATCTCTAAATTGATTGAAAAAACAAAATGGTTGGAAGGTAAGACAAATTTATAACATAACTCAAAGAACACACACCTGAAACACTACAACCAATAAAGGATCGACCCATAAAACAAGATCGCACAATAGATCTTGAATGGAATCAAGAGAAACATCATCTCAGATCAAAGGATCCAATAACGCAACATAATGCCACTTTTACGATCAAAGGAAATAAATAATTATAAAGGATTACTCACTCGAATAGATTTAACCCAACCACAATGGAGATAAATTATTTAAGTAATTTTGATAGAGTATAGGTCCTGAAAAACACCTAGGAGAGCTCTTAGGTTAAGAGTAAAGAGGCTACATATGAATGAATGAAGAGTCAACCGCGCAACTCCCTAAAATCCCAAATCATGAGACTTACATGGTATTTAATCCCTTTACAGGTAATGTAATTACCAAGGTCCATATATGTTGAAAAACCCATTACCTTTTTTCAAAAACTAGCTTTTACAACTCACATGACATATGGCATTTACACAATGTGTACTCCCTTACTATTGTGTATCGTGTTCACAACACTTACCGTAAGGTATTAAATGGTGTATACTACCATTAAATGATGTTAATTTAGTATGAAAGCTACAAAAAATGAAATTTTATAGCAAAAGAATCCAAAACTACATTTGACATTCTTTAAACTCAGGTAGAACCCACAAACCCATAATACATTTATACGTAAACTCTATTAATTAAAATAATCATACATCCCTAAAAATTAGGCCATTTTCCACAACAATTGTTCTCTAACATCAAGAGTCCCAATACCCACCCAATTAAAGAGGAAAAAGAATAAATATAATGTAATTACCTTAAAGTGGTAAAATGATGTTACAAACTTCGTACTATATGACTTTCTTTCCCTAGGAATTCATATGGAAGAACGAAGTCCATTAAAGAGGTGAGGACACTAATCCCTCATCAATAACTCATGGTCCAATGTCTCATGAGAATCTGACCCTTGTTTCAATAACACTCTAACTAACAAAATAGACTTCCCATGCAATACTTTCAATTGAGAGTCAACTATCTCTACTAACTCAATATATTCCCATCTCAGAATGTGAGAGGGGCCAGGATGGTATTTCCTAATCTGTAATATGTGTAAAACATCATGAATTCTTATCAACTGAAATAGTAATTACAATTAAAAAGTAACCTACCCAAGATTCTTAGTGACCACAAATAGTCCCACAAATCTTGCAGGCAACTTTCCTTATTTTCAAAGATGACGGTGAACCAAATAAGGAGAAACTTTCAAGAAAACTTGGTAACTTATAGAAAACTTGGTAACTTATAGAAAACTCCAAAGGATTATTTTTTTGATCTGTATATGGTTTTTTTCAACACTACACTATAACTATCCACAAACATATATCCTGAATCCTCATGGATTACTCCTAAACCAAATTCGAACCCACTAAAGAAAATTTTCCAACCGCTTCCTAACAAAGAGGTGACCTACATGGGTGACAATAAAAATCCTCTAAAGGATCCATTATAATCAATGATTGATAACTAATGTTATTAGAAAACTCAACCAGTCCTGGATATATGTCCCAAGATCCTATAAAATCTAAGACAGAGTCATGAAGTATATCCTACAGGATCTAGATAGCATGTTCCATCTGAACATCTGTTTTTGGATGGTAAGTTGTACTCAACCTGGCCAGAGTCCTCATCACCTCCTGGAGGATCCTCCAGAACCTTAAATTATAACCTAGGATCCATATCTAAAATAATGGCATAAGTAACCCCATGTAACCTCAAAATATCCTACACATACAATATACTTATATCTTTAATATTAGCAATGTCCCTAATCAGAATGAAATGAGCTGACTTTTTTGACCAATCAACCACCACCAAGATATAATTCCTCTCTCCAGGAGTCTATGGAAATATAAAAAAAATTATACAGATACCTCATACCATTTACAAACTAGTACCAAAATAGGTTAGAGAAAACTATAAGGTTTCGAAATGATCTACCTTTATTTTTTGGCTTCTGTAACATCATGACACATAATTAACAATGTCACACTTAATACATGTCCACCAAAACCATAGTATCTTGTCATAATATGTCTTCATAGTTCCTAGATAAATGGACCACATATTAATATAAAAATCAACCAAAACTGAGCTCCTTAATGATTTTGGGACAACAAACGGATCCCTCAAATGGAGTATACCACCGGAAGAGAGAGACAGAGACCAATCATAATTGGTCTCCCCGCTATATAGGGTTTCCCAAATTCCTTTGAACTCATCATCCTATTACTACCTCTATAGAATAGACTCAAGGAGAGATGATGATAACTGAACACTGGTCATAACCATACCCAGAACATCCTCCTGAGCATCTTGATTAAACTGAGTAAAAATTCTCCATAATGTTCCACTCTTCCTTCGATTCCAAAATAGACTACAATGGAACTTTCCTACTAAGAGAATCTTCAATGACATTCCCCTTCCCTGGGGTGCAAGTAATTTCGAATTCAAATGTATGAAGGTATTACGGCCATTGTATCTATCTATGATTCAAGTCTTTCTAATAAAATATAGAGCTCCATATTTTCAGAAAATATTGTGAACTTATCCTCAAAAAGATAGTTCCACCGTCACATAAGCACATGAATAACCATGGAAATATCTAAATCATGAGTGAGGTAATTATACTCATGCTTCTGAAGCTGAAAATATCAATAATACACCACATGATCATCCTTCATAAGAAAACAACCCAAACTAGCACCATAATAATCACAGAAAACTACACACCCCTTACCAGGCTTAGGTAAGATCAAAATAGGAGTCGATGTCAGGATTTCCTTCATATCATCAAAATAAGTCTATAATTTTTTATCCCATATAAATTTAACCCATTTATTATTAAGATAAGTCAAAGGTGATACCAAATTTGAGAAAACCTTGATGAACCATCAGTAATATCCAGTAATACCAAGGAATCTCCAAATATTAATGACATTTCACGGTTCTTCCCCTAAAAAGATAGTCTTCACCTTCTCGGGATAAAATGATAAATCATGATCATAAATCACAATCACCAAGAACTTCAATTATTGAATCTAGAAATTTCAATTTGAAATCTTTCTAAACAAAGGGTGAATCCTTGGGTTTTCCAGAACAAAACCCAAATAGTGTTAATTCTCATTCTTGGATCTCAAATAAACAAAAATATCATATATGAACACTAACACAAAAGTGTTGAGATACTCATGGAATATCTAATTCCTAAAATACATAAAACTATAGAGGTTTTAGTTAGACCAAACAACATCACAATATATTTAAAATAAATATACCTACTTCTAAAAGCTATATTAAAAAAGAGAACTAGGGATGCTCAAGTTTAAACACTAGGGTGGACAAAAATCTTCTCCATCAAATATTTCAACTAAATATTCAACTATTTAAACTCTAGTGGTTCTATATTATAATATGGTATCAAAATTGTATTTGTACCTAACTCAAGGTCAATTATAAACTCTACCTCTATATCTGAAGGATAATTGGAGAAATTTTCTTGGAAAATTTCGAGAAAATCCTAAAAACCACAAGATGATTAGAAATTGAAGAAACATCATTGGGCTCAACTATGATAATAGACATCAATCTCTTGAGCTCTGGGTAGGAAGTACCTCCACAAACAAACCTCTAATAATACTCCTTAAAACAACCATGATCTCCCATCGACTGTAAGAAATGAGAAACACCGTTGATAAAAATCAACCTCAGCATGATGAGAAATAAGAAAATTCATCCCAATAATGATGTCAAGAAGATTTAGATTGAGAATTAGAAAATCACATACTGACTCTGCATTAGTTATCGATAGCACACAAGGACACTGAAACCCCTACTATTTCCTCTACCTAAGAGGTGTATTTAAATCCATAAAAAAGGACATGAGATCCATTGGAATTTTAATAATATCAAAAAAAACAGATATAAACAATTGGGAAGAACTATTATCAAAAAAACCAATTGATATAGAAGATGAAATAAAGATGGTTCCTCTCACTATCACTAGACCCACATCCACCTCTCCTAAAAACAAAGCTATTGTGTGAAGTTTCCTCACTCTTGAGGCCTATGGTTGGATCCCAGTAGTATTTGAAGCATACAATTGCATTGTAGTAGCCTTTGGAGCTGATAACTCCTGGCCATATTGAGGTGTAAACATAGTATGAAATAAATTCTATAGATGAAAATAACATCCAAAATGATTTTGCATATTTTCAGTTGAAGGACAAGAATTCCCAGTGTGTCTGAAATTTCCACACTAATAGTAAGTCAATGGAACACTACTAGATATAACTGAAGGGGAAGAGTAGGCCAGACACTAAGAACTATCCCCACCAATCCTGTGATGATCCCACAACTTCCTCTTTTTCCCTGAAAACCCACTAAATCCACCACTAGGTGGAAGATATGGGAAAAATATCCAACATTTCCTTCCATATTCATCTCTTCTATCATATCCTTGTACACTATACCCACATAGGTCAAAAGCTTCAGCATAAATATAGGCAACCTGATATCTGATTGCAAACCCTATAGGTAATTTAGAGCTTTCAAATAGTCATTATTTATAACCTCTGGTGAAAAATGAATCATCTTAGAAAACTGATTGGTGTAAACTTACATCTTACACTCTCCCTACTATAAAGAGATAAACTCTAGAGACTTCTCCATCATCAGTGACTCTAGACAAAAATTTTGAAATAAGAGAACCTTTAAATCCTTATAGTCCATGACCACATGCCTATCCACATGTACCATGGAATCCTACCATCGCTTGTTGGGGCCCTTAAGTATAAACATCGTGAACTTCAACTTGATACTCTCAGGTGTATATCGGAATTCAAATATCTTATTGATCTTGTTAAGACTCTCCTCTTCCTCCCAAGGTTCACTAGAACCCTTAAAGGATGATGACTTTTCATGCAATAACTCCCATGATCAATCCTTATATCCTCCAATTCTTAGATGTACCTAAATGAGTTTGTTCTAATCATGGGGTGAATTATAGTCGATATCATGAACTTCCCAAATGATAACCTCAATAAAGTTATGATCCATATGAGGATTCCTTTGAAAAGCATCAGTTACTCCCTCATGTGGAACCCACAGAACATGTCTCGGAGGCATAATAATGCACACATAAATAGAATAAATGATCAAACAATATATTAATATTAGTTAAAACAAAAAATAAATTGGTGAAAACTGAAATTAAGACCAATAACTCAAAACAAGAGAAACACATCCCAACATCCCATGGTAAATTGAGTCTCATTATGAAAAGAGATGGACAAGAACTCAACACAATATACCTCTGAAGTCCTAAAATTATTATCTTTGGTTTACCTAACATACAAAGATAATAACTCTTGAGGAAATACCTCCTATGATACCAAACTATGATGAATATAACCCAAATACCCTCTCAAGGTGGGTAACTGACCTGAATTTCCCCATACCTGAAGGGAATTCCAGATCTCCACGAGTTGGTGTCTAGAACCTAGGCATCAACAACAAACTAAGGGAATGATTTCACCCAACCTAATGTATATAATATAACATATATACATATAGAGAAAAAATAGACGAATAAAACATGAATATATATTTCATAATAGATAGAGAACAATAAAATTAATACAACTGGAAAGGTAAAAAAATCTCTAAGAGACAAGTCCCACAACAAAGAATGAAAAAACTAAATAGATAATCCAACAGTCTACATATGATGGAGTTGAAAAAATCTAACCATATCACCATCCTAATACCCAAAACTTTATAATAGATAACCTCACCACCTCACGGAGGTGCCTTGCATTTCCCTACATTAAAAGGCATAACAAGGTCTACTCTCCCTCAAAGCAGTGAACAAGATGCAAGCTAACAGGCTTAGTAGGATCCCACCTAGGTGTTCCATAATAATTATTTGTATAAAAATACAATCATTCTCAACTTTATTGAAAACAATTTATGATATATGGTTTCATAGTTTTATATAAAAATCATGAAAAAAACAATTTAATTTACCCTTTTCCCACATTTACAAATAAAGAAGGTAATTTAGTTTCAAATAATTTCATATACACATATCAAATAAGATATATCAAATCAAACGAAATCAGGTATCATATATCATATCAAATCCATGGAAGTAATACTAAAATAGTAAAAACCAAAACAGTCCAAATCAGCCAAATCAAAGCATATATAACATCACACCAAGGATCAATGCAGGTCGAGCTAGCTTGGAAACTCATACCTAAACATATAAAATCATGTGTGCATTAAGAATCTAGATATATTAATCAAATCTAAATAGTAGAGGAACACCCCAGTAAGTGAACCCCAAAACAATTCTAACAGTCCCTAGAATAATAGGCCTAAGGAGTAGAGGATCACCCCATGAGTGAATCCCCTAATAGTGTGTGATCCCTATTACTACACCTTCCACCTATGTAACCAAGGCTTCCCATGTGCTCTATTTTTTTAAACCAATTAATTTCATAAAAACCATGCTTTGAAAACCATTTCATAATGCTTTGAAAACAACTTTTCATTTACCAAAAACTAGGATAATACCATATTTTATCAAAAATCCATTTCCACACACGCATATCAAATCAATTAATCCTTCCATTTCATTTATAATTTTTTATAAAAAATAGATCAATAAATTTTACCAATATAGGCTAGAGACAGAACTACCTACCACAAAACATGGGTCCCACATGCCTGTAAAGGGATCCACCAACAAGAAGAAAACAACAATGACAACTTAGGCCCTAGAATCAATCCACACATCTCAAAATTTATTCGTAAAACAAAACATTTAGTGGAGAAGTAAAATTCACAACATACCTCAAAGAACACACACCCACCATATTGAAACCAACAAAGGATAGACCCACAAAACAAAATCACATGATAGATCTAGAAATTAAATAATAGAAACATCATTTTAGATCAATGGATCCAATAACACAATGCAACAACACAACTGTGATCAAAGTAAATGAAGAAAAAAAAGGATTACTCACCCAAAGATATAAAACTCAACCACAATGGAGATAAATCACTAAAAAATCAATTTAGATAGAGAGGATGTCCTGAAAATCACTTGGGAGAGCTCTTAGGTTAAGAGTAAATAGGCTATATATTAATTAATGAAGAATCATCCGTGTATCACCCTAAAATCCCAAATCATGAGAATTAGGTGGAATTTAATCAATTTACACATTTTCTAATCCACGGGGTCTATATAAACTGAAAAAAAGTTTCCTTTTTACAAAAATCGACTTTTACCATTGTCATGGCATGCGTCCATTAAAAAAATCTAGTTTTCATGACATCATTTTAGAAGACATTACACAACTTTTAATACCATTACATGGTGTGTATTTCTCCTATAGGCTATAAAAATTCTAGTTTTCAGTAGAAAATCCAAAACAACCTTTGGTATTCTCTAAACTTGATGATAAATTGAAAATAAATTATAATTTTATACCCAGAATCTATTAATTAAAATAAATATACATCCTTTAACATTAGGTCATATCACCAACACATGCTCTCCAACCTTGGGAGCCCCAAGTGTAACACCCCAAAATTTTTATGAGTAGTTTTTTTTTAATTTCTTTGATTTATTATTTTGTATGATACACCAAGATAATATTATGTTACATTCAATATCATCTCATCATGTGGTATATGAAACATTATTCTTGGATTATGTTACACACAATTTTGAGTTCTTTTGATAGATTTCATTTCACACAAGACTGATTTTAAGAGAAAAACTAAAGATTATTATGATACCTTATAAACTAGAAATTATAATGGTGAGTGTGAATAGTATTAGTTGAATTATGAAAATATTCTTTACACATGTATATATAATTAATTCTTTGGTGAATAATTAATTATAAATGAAAATAAAACCCTTTTTAAATAAAAGGAATTTCTTGTGTGAAGAAACTATTTAAAATAAGGATAAGTGATAAAATAACTCTTGATGGATTTTATTTATAATATATATATGTAATATATTCAATCTAATGTTTAAAAATAATCTTATATTTTTTATAGAAATGATATAAGAACAAATTCTATTTTTTCGGATAAAAGAATTATTTTTCAAAAAATGTAGTTTCGTCGCCTTTTGATGATGAACCCTTTTTAAATCTATTTTATGAAATGTTTTTATATTATATTTGAAAAAATAAACTTATTCTTTGAAATTAAATTATCAAAATTTACTTTGGTTTAATTTTTGGTATATTTTAAAAAGTTTCACGTTTTGATGAATAGTAACAAATAATGTATTTTAATTGAAAACTACTTCTTCATAAAATTTATTTATAGTGTTAAATTATATATTTTAATGGTTTAAAAGTATAAATTAATTATATTTTTATTAGTTATTATAATTTATGTCATTATAATTAATTTTACATTTAATTTAGATGTAAAAACATTTTAATCTTTTGTATGTTTTAACATTTAAAACTTGTTTTCTCATTATGACCAGGAGATTAATTTTAAATTAATTATTACAACATTTGTGTTTAGAATTTTGAAAAATTGATTCTATATTTGGAATCAATGGGTCCAAATTATGAAAATAGATTTTTGTTATTTTTGGGAAATATGAATAATAACTTCAGTCATTTTTATTAATATGGTAAAAACATATATCGGGTAATTAAGGGTAAAAATAATATTATAAAATTACCCTAATACTTTTCCTAACATACTTGGATTATTTTTTTGACCTAAATAATCCTTGGGTGGAAATGGTATCCTTTGGAAGCCACTTGGATGAGTTTAGGAGATTTAATATATTTTATTTAATGAAAAGTTAAAGATGTCTTACTCAAATTTTAAAAAATATATTATTTTTAATATAAGGTTATATAGGAGATATATTTGTCTATAAATAAAAATTTTAAATCCAAAATGTTTTTCTTTATCATGGTAATTTATTTTTTATTTTTATAATAATAAATAATTACCTTGAAGGCTTATATAATGATGAAGAAAAAATTATTTAATTGATGAAAAATCAATAAAATAATTTTAATTAAAATGGTAATAACCATTAAAATACCAAAAAACTGGGCCAAATATTATTATTAGAGTATATATCGACAATAATCATCCAAGGGTCTAATTATTAACTATTTCGAGCCACATGGAAAATATTATGACACTTACAATATATTATCCAATGTAATGTTAATGTTGTCACATTCATGATTTAATAAATATAACATTTTTAATGTTGGATTTTTCAGAAGATATATTCAACTATAAGTATTATTATGAAATATAGAGAATTTATCTTCTTTATATTATTTTATATTTTATTTTTATTCAAAAAATAAGTATATTAAATAATTACATGAAACCGATATAGTAATTATTTTATTAATAGAAATATCAAATAAATGTTATTAAAAATATTAAAATAAATATAATTTGGGATAATTAATATATATAAAATAAATTTTTATGACCTTGAACTATTATTAATATAATATAATATATTTTTTGATGTTAACATGATATCTTAATATTTTTAAAAATCAATGAATTGAAGAGTTTCAAAATTGACACTATTGATTCTTTATCAAAATAATATTTTATTAAATTATTTAAAAATAATAATTTTATTTAAAATAAAAAATAATTATTTTATGATCTAAAATATTCTAAATTTTTCATTTATTTTTTAATTTAAATAATATAATTAAAAAATACACAATTTTAATATTGAAAAAATTGTTACTTTAGTTAAAATTAAAATAGAACAAATAAGGGTTAATTAAAATGATAAGGTTTAAATTACGAGAAAAACTTTGTATAAAATTTATTTTTTGATGATATTACCACCTTATCTCATCTTATCTTATAAAATATGACATTTTCTAGGTTGTGGGTTGTGTTTTTGTTTTTTAATAAATTAATAATTTTGAAAATTCTGAAAGTTCCTCTCACCTCAATTAAAAAAGGGAACCACCTACCTCACTTCTTTACTTAATTTTGAGCATTAAATATCAGATATAACCTACCCATTTCCCTTCTAAAAATCCCTATTTACATTCTAGAGGTTATGGTCTTCTCAAAATGATATCTCTAATGTCTCTAAGAGGATATCTAGAGGGAGCTCTTTGAAGAAGAGGTATAATCTCCTTTACCAACTCTCCCAAGATCATTTCTTATTATACTTCCTCTTCATGAGTTTTTCCATTGTAATTTAATAAATAAAGAATAAATTATATGCTTATATGTAATTATGATTATTAAAGAACCATATTACACCATTTATCCATCCTACGAAAAATGAAATCACTGCACATCTGTATGTATGGCTTACCATCTCTTCATTGTGGTGTAATATATTTTTCACCACCACTTTAATTGGATGGTTATAATGATGAAATTAATAACTAAATATTATTATTATAACATGTAATTATTTAAACCATTATTCAGGAGGTTTGGATACATACCAAGGGAATTTTACATTAGGCAAGGGATTATTTTTGTCTCGCCTTTATTTCTGTGAGACGCATGTCGTATTCACTACTTGTTTCATCTATATGGTGTATATACTGCCCATGAATCTCTTTTATGAATCGTATCTAGAATATTATTTTATTTTCACAATTTTATTTCCTTTATGGGGAATACTATTCTATAGATTGTAAAGTGAAGAGTATTTATTTCACAATCTCTTCAATATTTAAAATTGTTTCATTTTAAGTCTCTTTTGAGGAATATTTATCATCCATATCCATGTTTTCTAAAAATGTTTTCATAAAATGTTTTACTATTCTCAAACGAATATTTAAATTCATTTTTACCTTTTAATACATGGTTTTAAATTAATATTTATTTATTTTTCCAAATAAGGTACTTTATGAATTTTCTGTAAAAAGTACAAGAATAATGTTTTCTTTTAACTTATACAGCATGAATGAAATTTTACGATTTCATAATGATTTATTTCCTTTAAGATTCCCTTAAAATATTAAAATTTTATTTTAAAATAAATTATTTTCTTTTAAAATTATGTGACCTTTTAAGAAAATAAAACATTTTCAAAGTAGAAAGGATATTTTCCTTAATAATTATTTTAAAGTGTCCTATCAAAATTAACTTTCATATAATATCACATTCTTTGATGTTATATATGCTTTAATGGGGAAATTTGTTTCAAGGATTTTATCCCTATTATTCTGGTGATTTGATTACGTTTATGATGGAATGATATTTATGAAATCCATTTCTTTTTAACAGATTCAGTTATGATGGAATGATGTTTATCAAACCTATTTCATTAAATAGTCTATTATGAATGATTTATGTTCTTGTGGAACACATATGTATGGTTTTCATTGTGAGATGGGTGGGACCTATTTCTCTCTCCAATGCATTAGGAAAAGATTTATATCTCATGAGATAGATAATATTAGAGTGGGAGATGATATTGGTTCAGTAATACAGGGATGAAATGGGAAATGATCTCAATTCAGTAATACAAGGCTGGAATAGGAAATGATCTCAATTCAGGAATGCAGGGTTATAAGGATAATTAAACCCAATTCAGTAATACAGGGTTGGAATGTGGACTGAACTCGGTTCAGTAAAGGACTTTTTCCACTATGATGGTCTTGGAAGTGAGGCTTGGCTAATATAGAAATGATTTTCTATGATTATGTGTTTTCCACAATTCCATATTTTATGACATTGATATTTTTCTCATGGCTCATGTTCCTTTATGATTTATACCTTATGAAATTCCAGGAAATATTTCATGACTTAATATTTTGATATATTTTATATGTGGTATGATTTTCAAAACTTATTTCCATGTTTTAACTTTATTATATTTAATATTTTATTTGATATTTTCTTTGTTTACCCTTACTGAGCATCTTATCTCACCCATTTAATATGTTTTCTTTTCCTCAGGATATAAAGAAAGGATTTAGGCTTTAAAAATAATGGGGACGATCTTTATGGGACATTTTGAAGATCTTTCACCAAATTATAGGAATGTGTTCCAAGTTTCTAAAGGAACTAAACTAATACAGTCTTTGAGAATCTGTTTGTGTGATGTATTAAGTATTTTAAAAAAGTAATATAATATTCATGTATGTCAAGCTTGGGTCATTAGAGTTGGTATCAGAGTGAAGGCTTATTCAACTTTTATAAAATTGGATGAAAAATATATAGTGAGATACCTAGAGATAATTTTAAGGATATTTCTAGGGATATCCTAAGGATAATTCTAATTATAGGTTACAACTCTATAATTTTGATAATAATCATGAATAACATAGGATTAAACCCAAGATATCATAGATTAAAATATTATAAGTAATTTTCTTAATTATGTGTTTTTCATATTGGATAATTATTTCTCCATTTTTCTTTTTTGCCTTAGTCAAAATCCATAACTAGATATAACATAGATAATATTGAATGTTTTAGATGTGGAAATAATGAGAATTATAGGTTATGAGTGGAAATATCATTATAAAAATCAAGAAGGTGGTACGATTATTAGTTATACAACTGAAGAAAAAGAGACTGCAAATGGAATGTGAAAGGTATGGGATGATCTAACGATATTGTTTACCTTAAACATAATATGCATGATTATATTAAAGTCTAGGAACCATAATACATGATTAACATTTAATATTCTTGGAATGGATAAAATAATAAATCCTGAGTAATGTGTTAAAAATAAATTTAGATGATTGAAGTGTATATGTTTTGGAATTCAAGGATTATGTATAAGTATTTTCAGTATAAGTTTTTTTATTAAGGATTGAAAAGGATGTGTTGAATAGTGAAGAAGACTTAGAAAATTTATTTAAGGAAAAGGTAATATTTTGATTAAGGTAATGTATCCATTAATATGTTCAATATGTGGATAAAATTGTGTTTATCTTGGATAGATATATATTGGATATGTTTAATTGAATTATACTAATTGGGGATTTGTTAATAAGTGGGTTATGCTATCATGGATGAAGTTTACAACTTTTGGGACTTAAGGAATATATCCAATAAACTTTTGAATAAGGATACATGAATGTTTTCAATAATGATTTATGGTAATTCTAGTTATTACCATGTTTCAAGAGAATATATGATGAAGGCATTCATATGTTTGGAATGTGACCAACAAGAGACACTTTATGATATATGGGGGATAAATGTTAAGCTGGTTTAGTTAACCTCTTTCTAAAGTTTTGGATTTTCATATTTTGGAATGATTGTAAGGTTATCTATATATAGAATATTGAAGTTAAAATTCAGATGAAGTTTGTGAGATTATAGTATTATCTCACCATAGGTTGATTTTTTCATATTTGATAACTTTTTCTAACCTTTTTATTATAATGACCGATGGAATGACTTATCAATATATGTATGGATCTCATGATCTATTAGCATTTCAGGAATTCCAAATTCAAACTCATTTCTTGGAATAGGAGATGAAGTGAAAAATTATCAAGGCAAGACAAATGGTGAGATTGTGCTGAAATCAAGTAACTATGTCTTATCATGAAAATTCATTAATGTTGTAAAAAAGATAGTGATTAGTATATGGTTTTGTGATTATTAACTTTCTCTGGATCACCCACTTTATTATGATCAGTGATCTTTATCAATATCTATGATCATTTATGCTTTTCCTCCATGCCCAAATCTTCACCTATGTTCTCTTACGTAGAAACCTGGTTATAAGTTACATTGGGTAACTATTATGTTTCTAACATTACTTTTTAAAAAGAATTTTTATTATTTATTTTTACGATGTTAGTTTCTAGGAAATAAAATTTCAAGTATTAATCCTTTTATAACCCAAAGTAATTTTGATGGTGAAATTAATTTTTAAGGGGGGTCACTACTACAGATAACCCTTTTATCAGCACTAGAAATAGATTTTAACAAGGCTTTTTTAGTGTTGTTAATCTGAACAAAGTTAAAGGGGGTCTCTTTTATCAACACTCAAAAAATCGCTAATAAAGGGGTCTTTTATTAGTGCTAAAAAAATCATTGATAAAATGGGCCTTTATCAGAGCTTTTCTTAGCCATGATAAAATATCCCTTTTATCGGTGATTTTTTAAAAGCACTGATAAAATTAAAAAAATTAAAAATAAATTAAAAATAAATCCAAAAATTAGAGATCCCTTTTAACAGCACCTGCCACCCCCTGTTAACAGTGCTCAGAACCCCCCCCCCCCCCCACCCCCACTCGCACCCACCCCCACCAGTCATCCCTTTAACAGCGTCCTCCCCAACCCTTTAACAGCGGTAGCCCCCCCTGCACTTGCGGGCGCACCCCTGCCTCTCCCGGGATTCGAACTCAAGACCTCTTGCATGCGCACTGGACACTTTACCACTCCTCCATGTCACTTTGTTCTCAATTTATTGATATATGTATTTATTTATATATATATTTAGTTATATTTATTGGTATATTAAAATATATTTATATTAATGTGTATATATATAGTTATATATATATATATTCGTATATTAATATTTATTTTTATTTATTTATTTATATATATGTATAATTATATTTTCCATCCATATATTTATTCGTATATTAATATATATTTAGTTATATATTTGTAGGATTGTTTTTAAATACATTTATGAAATATGTTTTTTTGTGTGTTTATAAATAAATAAATAAATACATACATACAACATACATACACATGTATATATATAATATATATGTGTATCTGTAAGTATAATTATACATAATTATACATATTTAAAAATATTTACATTATTATATATTAGTATGTCTTTTTATATGTTAGAATATATAGATAATATATATCAGTTTGATAAAACACACACACACACTAATATATATATATATATATATATATATTTAAACACACACACACTATATAGGTATATAAATATTCATATTTTGTATTTAAAAAAATGGATATTAGTTTTTATTTAGATAAGGCTTATATATTAATAAATATATTTTATATTTATATATGTTTAATTAATTATTTATAAAATTAAAATTTGTAGTGTGAATATATAAAAAATATGTATATATTGTTATATATTTGATTATAAATAATAGTACATTATGAAAAATGATATAATTTTAAAAACATTATATCAATATGAATGTAAGACCTATGAATAAATTTATTCCCCACCAAAAAATGGCAAAAAGACCCCCATAATGAGCCTAAAAATCAATCAAATGTTAAAAAATCGGGGTACACCGACTAAAAAATCGTTTTTTTAGTCATTTTGGAACTTTTTTGGCCTTGATAAAAACCTTGAACAAGGTCTCCTCTATCATAGAGTCGTATATCTCATCGTAATCTTCGATTTGATATGTAGTAGAGCTCAAACGGACACCCGAATCAAAAGTTATGACCATTTGAAGTTTGGGTTGTTTTTTCAACTTAATTTAGATATTTTACATATTTATTTATTTTATATTAAATTTTTTATTAAATGACTATAATTCGATAAAAATAACAAAAAATATTATTCGAAAATATTTTTTAAATTATTTCATAATCTTTTTTACTAAATATCTTATATATTAAGTTTAAATTTCTATTTATGCTTATCTAAAACACATTAAAAAAATAAATATTATATTTATATCAATATAAATATATTCATATATTCATATATTCATATATTACTTTTAATGATTTTTTTTGAAATATACCCTTTATCAGTGCTTTTTTAGTGCTGTTAAAGGGGTGGTGCTGCGAAAACCCGAATCTGTGGTAGTTGGTAGAATGTAACACCCAAAGATTTTTATGAGATAGTTTTTTTAATTTATTTGATATCTCAAGTTATACACTACACCAAGATAATATTGTACAACATGAAATGCCAAATCATGTTGGGGCATAGGAAACACTATGTTTGGCTTGTGTTACACATAATTTCGAGTTTGTTTGATAGATTTCACTTCACGCAATACCGAGTTTAAGTGAAAAACTAAATATTATTATGTTACCTTATAACCTATCCATTATAATGGTTAGTTTGAAAATTATTAATCAAATTATGAAAATATGATTTACAAATGTATATATGATTATTTCTTTAGTGAAAATTTAATTATAAATGAAAATAAAACCCTTTCTAAATAAAAGTAAATGTTTTTTGGAAAAAATTATTTAAACAAAAATAAGTGATGAAATAACAATTGATGGATTTTATTAATGAAAAATATATTTAATATATTCAATCTAATGTTTAAAATTCATCTTATATGTTTTCTAGACATGATATAAGAACAAATTCAATTTTTTAGATAAAAGAATTATTCTTCAAAAAATGCAGTTTTGCCTCCTTTTAATGGCGCACCCATTTAAAATCTACTTTTTCGACACTTTTTTATATTATATTTGAAAAAATAAACTTATTATTTGATATATGTTTATCAAAATTTATTTTGGTTGAATTTTTGTAATTTTTCTAATAAGTTCACACTTTGATGAATAGTAAAAAAAATAATGCAGTTTAATTGAATACCACTTCTTTATAAAATTTATTTATAGTGTTAAATTATATATTTGAATGGTTTTAAAGTATAAATAGATTATATTTTTATCAGTTAATATAATTTAGGTTATTTTAACTAAATTTACATTGAATTTAGATGTAAAAATATTTCAATCTTTTGCATGTTTTAACTTTTAAAACTAGTTTTCTCATTCTGACCACAAGATTAATTTTAAATTAATTACTGATATTTATTTATTAATATTTTTTAAAAATAGATTCCATATTTTTAATAAGTGGTTCAAAATTATGTACATATATTTCTTTTATCATTGGGAATAAGAATAGTAACTTTGGTAATTTTATTAATACGGTAAAAAGGTGAATCGAGTAATTAATGGTAAAAATAATATTGTAAAATTACCCTACCACTTGTCATAATTTTATTTGATGATTTTATTTAAACCTAAATCATACTTGGGTCTAAATATAATCCTTTGAAATCCACTGGGATGAGATTAGGATATTTAATATATTTTATTTAACAAAAATTTAAAGATGTCTTACTCAAATTTTAATAAATATACTATTTTTAATATAAGTTTACACAAAAGATAAATTCTTCTATAAATAATAATTTTAAATATAATTATTTTTTTCTTTATTATGGTAATTTATTTTTAAATTTTAGAAATTAAATAATTACCATAAAGACTTATACATTGATGATACATAAATTATTTAATTGATGAACAATCAATAAAAATAATATTAATTGAAATGATACTAACCATTAAAAGACCATAAAACTTGGGAAAATATTATTTTTAGGGTATATTGCACCATATGCATCAAATTGTTGAATTATTGACCATTTGGAGCCACATGAAAAATATTATGACACTTATAATATTTTATGTAAAGTAATGTTAAAGTGGTCACATTCATGATTTAATATATATAACATTTTTAATGTAGGATTTTACAGAATATATATTAGACTATAAGTATTATTATGAAAGATATACGATTTTTCTTCATCATAGTATTTTATTTTTAATTTTTATAGAACAAATAAATATATTAAATTATTACACAAAACTGATATAATAATTATTTTATTAATGGAAATATAAAATAAATGTTATTAAAAATATTAAAATAAATATAATTTTGGATAATTAATATATCCAAATAATTTTATGAATTAACTTGACCTATTATGAATATAATAAAATATTTTTTTCAAATTTAACATGTTATCTTAATATTTTTAAAAATCAAGGAAGAGAATAGTGTCAAAATTGACTCTATTGATTGTTTATCAAAATAATGATTTATTAAATTATTTAAAAATTATAAAACATTTTTAAAATACAAAAAAGTTATTATATTATCTAAAATATTCTAAACTGGTCATTTATGGATTAATTGACATAAAATAATTAAAAATTACACTCTTTTAATATTAATAAATGTGTTACCTTAGTTAAAATTAAAATACAATAACTAAGGGTTAATTAAAATGATAAGGTTTAAATTGACAGAAAAACTTGTATAAGATATTACAACCTTATCTCAAATAATATTCTAAAATATTAAATTTTTGAAATTTTGGGATGTGTTTTGATTTTATTATAAATTAATAATTTTGGAGATTCCAAAAGTGCCCCTCACCTCAATTATAAAAGGGAACCTCCTACCACTATTCTTCACTTCACATTGAGCCTTAAAACTCATGTATACCCTATTAATTTCCCTTATATATTTCCCTTTTTACATTCAAAAGGTTCTTTTCTTCTTAATAGACCAACTCTAGTGTCTCTAAGAGGAGATCTTGAGGGAGCTCGACAAAGAAGAGGTTATCTCTTTTACCGACTCTCCCAAGATCATTTCTTCTTATACTTCCTCTTCATGAGTTGTTTCCATTATATTGTAATAAATACAGTACAAATTATATTCTTATATTATATTATGATTATGGAATAATCATATTCCACCTTTTATCAATCCTATGAAAAATGAAATCACCACACGTGTGTATGTACAACCTATCATCTCCACGCAGTGGGGTAATATATTTTTCACCACCATAGTATGTGGATGGGTATAATAATGGAAATAATAACTAAATATAATTTTTATAACATTATGTTTATTATATAAAAAAATATATACCATCCATTTACATATCATTTGACAATTAATGGAATGATATCATTGCTTGGGCGTACGTACGACCTACCGTCTCCATGATGCGATGTGATTCATTCTACATGATCTTCATTAAATAATGATTATATTAATGTATATAAGGAATAAATATGATATATATCACATTGATATAATTCTGGAAATGATATAACTCTAAACTAAGAAGAATAACCAGAACTTATATGACAAAACAGGACTTGGAAAATAAAGTAGTTAATACCCGAAAGACGAGTAATAATGAAATGTTATTAACAAATGGGTGATAATATGATCATATTTAGTATTATAAATATAAATATGGTTATGTAATAGTCTAATTATATTACTTAAACCATTATATAGGATTTTTTGATGCATACCAAGGGAATCAAACCTAAGGTAAGGGATTAATTTTGTCTCACCTTTATCCATGTGATACGCATGACATATAAATTAATTATTTCTTCTACAAGGTGTATATACTTCCCATGAATGTATTTTTTGAGACTTATCCAGAATAATATGTTATTTCAAAATATTATTTCTTCCATGGTACATATGATTCTATTGATTATAAATTGACGATTATTTATTTCACAATCTCTTCAATGTTTAGAATTGTTTCGATTTAAGTCTCCCTTGAGGAATATTTATCATCCATGTCCATTTTTTCTAAAAAAATTCATAAAATGTTTTACTATTATCCTATAGATATTAAAATTTATTTTTACCTTTTACGACATAGTTTTAAAGGAATATTTCTTTCATTTTCTAAATGAGGTACTTTTTGACTTTTCTGGAAAAAAAAGTATGAGAAAAATGTTTTCTTTTAACTTATATGGCATGAAAAAAAATATAATTTTATAATACTTTATTTAATTGAATATTACCTCAAAATATTAAAATTTTATTTTCAAACAAATTATTTTCTTTTAAAATTTCCTAAAATATTTTCAAAGAAAAAATCATATTTTCTTCAAGAATTATTTTAAAGTGTTCTATCAAAATTATATTCCATCTAAGATTACGTAATTCAATGTTATACATGCTTTAATGGGGAAATTATTTTTCAATGATATTACCCCTATTATTCCTATGATTTGATTACATTTATTATGGAATGATATTTATGATCCCATGTCTTTTTATTGGATTAAATTATTATGGAATGATGTTTATGCAACCCATTTGATTCCTTAGGCTATGATGAATGATTTATGTTCTTATAGAATAAATATATAGGGTTTTAATTATTATATGGGTGGGACCTATATCTCCCTTCAATTAATTAGGTAAATATTTATATATCATGAGATAGATAGGACTGGAATGGTAAATGATCTCAATTTAATAATACAGGGTTGGAACGGGAAATGATCTTGGTTCAACAATACAGGGCTAGAATGGAAAATGATATTATTTCAACAATACAGGGACGAAACAATAAGTGAATGTAGTTTATTAATACAGGGATGGAAAGAGGAGTAAACTTGGTTTAGTAAATTACTTTGTCCACTAAGATGGTCTTGGAAATGATCCTTAGCTAATATGGAAATGATTTTCTATGCTTATGTGTTTGCTACAATTCCATGTATTATTCAAATTCTATTTTCTCATAGATCATGTTACTTTATGATTTATTCCTTATTAACTAAAAAGATTTATTTCATGACTCAATATTTTAATATATGTTATACGTGGTATTATTTTCAAAAGTTATGTTCACGTTTTTAAATTCTCATGTTCATGTTTTGTTTGATATTTTCCTAGTTTTTCTTTACTGAGCATCTGATCTCACCATTTTTGTTTGTTTTATTTTCCCTAGGATATAAATAAATGTTATATGTAGGAAAACTAAAGGGGTATATCTTTATGGGATATGGTTAAGATCTTTCAACAAATTACAAGAATGTGTTCCAAGTTTCTAAATGCACTAAACTAATATGATCTTTAGGAATTAGTTTTTGTAATGTATTGAGTATTCCAAAAAATTAATGTAATATTAATTTACATAAATATCAGGTTTTTATACCAAGAAACACCCAATTAAAGAGTAAAATTAATAAATAGAAGGTAATTAGTTGAAACTGGTAACCTGATGTTACAATTTCCCTCATAAGAAAGATAATGAATCTGGAGCTATAGATGAATAAATTATAACTATATTGGTGAATATGACTCATGTTATGACTAATAACATTGCCCATATAGAGAAATATATTAACCCCTAACATGGTGCAATAATGTTGGATCACTTCATACAATAGAACCCTCTAACATTTAATGGGGATACAATTATATTAGTAGCATAGAAATGGATCATGTTCTTAGAGAAGATATTTCTCACTTTGAGAAGTAGTTAAAAAGACAAATTTATCATGATTATTTATCATCTTAATGGACATGATGGTTAATGGTTTTCTCTGATCCAGAACACTAAGGAGTTAGAGGAAATAAATAGTATGGAGTAGAATAATTTCAAGGAGATATTATTTGAAAAATACTTTACTTATGAGAAAAAAGCTGATATGGAGAGAAAATTACTCAACATAAGGAAAAATGAAGTAAAAATATTACTGAATATAAAGATAAATATATAACATTAGAAACTCATACTGCATATTATTTACTTAATCAAAGAAGTAAGCCTGATGATTTATTTGATGGTCTCAATCATATCCTTTAAAGGGTATTATTTTCTCAAACATTTTTGGTATATGAGGATATAGTATAAAGTTCCATCAAGGAAGATAAATAATTCTATAATTATTATATTTTCTACGAATAAGAAAGTGGAAGGCTGAGCACTCTGAAAAGAAAGAAATGGAAAAATGTAAGAATGGAATAGTGTAATTTTCATCATGTAATAAATGTGGAAAGAAATATCATGAAACATGATTTTTGGGAATGATGTTTTTCTTCAAGTGTAGAGAATAAGATCTTCAAGATATTTATTTAAATGGAAATAAATAATCCGCCAATGTCCAATTATTCAATTGTAGATATATGGGTAACTATTCAAATGAATGTCTCAATGCGTTATTTTATTCTAGATCTTTTCACTCTTTTATATATTCCATATTTTATAAGAATATTAAATAATTTCTTATCACCTTAAAAATGGAGTTTTCAATTAAAACTCCAAGAATAAATATTACTATAATAAGGAAATTTTGGTCATTTACCATTATGACACATAGACATACCCTGTTTGTAAACTTGATTATTATAATTATTGTTGACTTTGATATTATCTTTGGTATAGATTGGGTTATAAATTATAATGCTAAAATTTATTTTCCAAATAAGGAGATTAAAATTTGTGATTGAGATACAGAATCCCTTATTTTCAGAGGGAATACTACATCATCTAAATCATGTCTAGATATTCCGTTAGTAGTTCTACATAATGAAATTATTGAAAAATAAGAGAATGAACGGCCTATTAATGGGAAAGGTATCCTTAGAATAGTTTATACACCTATTTTGTAGGAATACATGGATGTGTTCCATGAACAACATCTTGGACATCCACCTGAGTGTGAGATTGAGTTTTTTATCTCATCCCTAATGAAAAAACTATATCTAAGACTCCCTATTGGATTTCCAATGTGGAATTAGTGGCATTTAAGAAACAACTACAAGAGATATGTAATAAGGGATTTATATTCCCTAGTGTTTCACTATGGGGATCCCCTATTCTTTTTTTAAGAAGAAATATGAGTCTATGAGGTTTTTATTGATTATAGAGAAATTCATTCCATTAGTATAAAGCACAAGTATCTTCTACCTTATATCAATGACTGGTTTGATCAACTTAAAGTAGATCAATGTTTTTCAAATATTGATCTTCAGTTTGTGTATCATCAACTAGAAGTAAAGAAGGAATATATTTGAAAAAAGGTATTTCATATGAGGTATGGAAATTATGAATTTATATTAATTCCATTTGGATTAACTAATTCACCCTCTCTTTTTATAGATCTGATGAAAAAATTATTCAGGGATTATATCAATAATTTCATTGCGGTATTTATTGATGATATCTTGATATAATCTAGAATCTATGATGATCATAAGTGTCATTTGTGAATCATTATTAATACTCTTATAGAAAATTAGTTATATGGAAGATTTAGAAAATGAAAATTATGGATTTAAGAAGTTTCTTTTCTTTTCTATATTTTCTTTAAGGATGGAATATCATTTTATCCTTCTAAGACAAAGGTGGTCCTAGAATGTCCAACACCATTGAATATTACTAAGGTATGTAATTTCTGTGGATTGGTAGGTTTATATCAATGATTTTTTTCAAAACTTTTCTTGATTATATAACATATTAACCAATTTTGAGATACCCCAGACCCACAATTTGGAATCTAGTGCTAAGCATGCATACTTTTTAATACATCACATGCATTAAAACAAACCCCAATTATCAAAATTTTAATGTATTTTGGAATTAAGTAAATTTAAAACTAAATAAATGGTACAAAACAAATTTCTTCCATAATTATTCTACACACATGTAATTTCCTTAAATTTATCCCTTTCATTAATTTTTTTAGGGAAATAGGGAAACAAAATAAAAGGGTGAGCTATAAATCCTATTAAGGGATAATCATTGAAAACAGGTCATAAATGAAACATCATGGATAAAACATGAAGCATGATGTGAGAATATAAACATAATGAAAAGTTTCATAATACGATCATAATAACTTAGACATAAGTAAAATATTTATAAGAACAATAATCATGAGTCATGTGGTATCAATCTTTCCCAAAGGAAATGTTAAAAAGTTGTATGAGGCATAAAGAAAATGTGTCGATATCTTGGAACATCAAACATTTATGATGGAATTACCAATCTAGATAATTCCCATATCTCTTAGGAGTTACCTATAACTGGTAAACTCCATTATCCCTTAGGAGTAACATAACACTATGATATCTTAGGAGTAATTTCCGTCCATTTAACTTATATCTCATTACCCAATGCATTGGATTTATATCAAGTTTCACCCTTCATATGTCTTAATTAATGTGTTCCATATAAAGAAGAAATATATAAAATAATCATAGTATGATAAACCCATTGTAAATTAAATGGTTATCTAATGAAATTTGATAACTTTCTATGTAAATACACATCAATCAATACAATGAATTATGGGGTATTTACACTGTATAGATAAAAGGGTATACAGTATAGTTAATGATTTACTCATTCAATTGATGTATGGGTATCTAGGTGAGTAATTTTATAATATAATAAGAATTCAAGAGTGTTCAAATGGAAAGGTATTGGAATAAATGATTCGATTACACATTATAGATTATAAGGCAAGACAAAGGTAGTGATTGATCATTCTATATAGAGATAATAATTCAACCATACAACTCATACATAGGAACATTTACATGTATAAGAAATGAAAAATATATGAGTAATATGGATAGTGAAATAAAAAATTGTTCATTAGATACAAATTGGGTGGTAAAGAAACCCTTTCAATGGATTAATGATGTTATCTTGGAGAATAACTAGTAATCAACTTTGGTACAATATGATGTTTACATTGAAAAAGGCAGTTATCCAATTAAGGGAATTATAATAATAATTAGTTAAGGATACATTAATGGAATAGGGATATAAATTGAATTTAAATAACAATCAATATATTTTAATCCTTTATTATGGATCATTAATTGCATGTTAATTATTCAAAGAAAATACCCCAAGAGTATCAAACTAGGAATGCAGCAAAGCCCATTGTTGTGCACCAGGTGATGATCAAGTCCAATATCAACATTTAATTTTTTGTGTTATTACTCAGGTGTGAAATTATACCATATCCACATCCACTTGTAGTATCCACAGAGATGTCTTTTCTAGGAAAACCACATACACTTTTCTTTATCAAATTTAGGATGGTTTTAAGGCTACGAGAAACCTTTAGCATTACATCGGATTATAAAGGAAGTATAATGAGAGATAATGGTGATATATCATTGATATCATAGTAAATAAATTATATCAATGAAGCATGAAAACATTTTCCATTGAAACTATAAATAATTAACAAGTCACACAAGATTAATGGAAAGGGAGGGGTGAGGAACCCTATTTTAAACATAGTAACATCTTAGGAAAAGGATATAATGAGAGGTAACAAATAAAATACCATTTAAAACATATTTAATGAGAGATAATTCCATGTAATAACAAACATGGTAGTATAATAAAGGATATTTAAAATGAAAATATAACAAAAGTAATAAACTTGAAAAGGGAAGAGTAGAATTGAGGAAACCCTTACCTTAGAAGGATGGTTCCTAAAGAAAGATAGAGACTTATTAAAACCTTGTAACCACCTTGGAGAGAATATTTATAGGGTAATTGAAATTTAAATCATGATAATAGTCATGATAATAGTATTTGGTGTGGAAATTGGGAGGGAAAGGGGGTATTTATACTTGAGGATGAGTGGATTTATGGGTTAAAATATAGGTTATTTTATTAAATATGCCAACCAATTGTGGGTGTAATCAATTAAAACTAATTTTATGATTTATTAATGAGTTAGAAAAAGTTTTTGGACATAAAAGTTATGGAAAAACTGAAACACACCTTTTAACCAAACCATTCAACACACACAAACCAAAAATAATTTTTATCTGAAAACTCCAATTTTTTGTTTCTAAAAAGTAAAGTGTAAATTTATAAATTAAAATTAATATTTAAAAAAATCAAAAATATTAAATAATTTTTTTAGAATAAAATTTTTAATAAATTTTTTAATCATGTTCACATAAATATTATTTCATAAATTCATAGTGCTCGTAAATCAGAAATTTTCACTTTTCACCAAAAAATCAGCATTTCCATAAAATTCCCAAAAAATCACCATAACATAATTTTGTTGTTCTTGGTCCAAAAATAAAATTTATTTCATAAAAATAATTATTTAAATATGAGAATTTAACCATTAAAATAAAAAACCTTACTTATTGAAAATTAACAATTTTTATGGCATAGTAAACATTCTAGCCATTATAAAAATTACTTAGAGATTCGCTAAAATATATTATCATTTATAAAGTGTTTATAAGATTAAATCATGAAAATAAATTTTATTTAAAACTTATTAATTCATGTGAAACACATTTTTAATAGAATATGTCTATAGTCTCTAAAAATAATTCAATTTTGATTATATCATCAAATAATCCATTTACTATTCCTTTTTATAGTTATCCATGATGTGTAATTTTTTTATAAAATGAAAAGTATTTCTATGTGATAATAATAAAAAATTAATTATAATATAAGATTTATATTAATAATATAAAGTAATTTTTGGGGTTTTATAAAGTTGAAACATAAAGGGGTTATGTTCTCATGTTCTAAAGAATATAAGAAGAGTTTTGAATAATCACTACTACAAATATCCCTTTTATCAGTGCTAAAAATGGACTTTAACAGTGCTAGAAAAGCGCTATTAAAGCCAGCGTAGATAAAGGGGGGTCCCCTTTATCAGCACTCCAAAAAGAGCTGATTAATATCCCTTTTATCAGTGCTTTTTTTAGCACTGATAAAAGTTAAAAAAATTAATTTTTTTTAAAAAAACCTAACAATCTCGAGGGGGCATTTTACAGCGCTTGAGCCCCCCTTTATCAGCGCCTCACTGCACCACCAGTTCCCCCACACCCCCACCCTTTATTAGCACTAGCTCCTATATTCCCCCATGCGCGCGTGCCCCTGCCTCTACCATGTTTTGAACTCGAGACCTCCCCCCATACGCGCCAAAGCCCTTACCACTCCTCTATTTTGATTTGTTTTCCATTTCATGATATCTCTATATATATATATATATATAGTTATATTTATTAATATAGTAATATATATTTATATTAATATATATATAGTTATATTAATATATATATTTATAGTGATATTAATATATATAGTTATAGTTATATTAATATATATATATTTATATTAATATATATATATAGTTAGATTAATATATTGATATAAAAATATTCATATATTTGTATTTTAAATAAAATTGATATTAGTTATTATTTAGAAAAAGATAATATATTTTATATGTAAATATATTTTATTATTTATATTTATAATTATATTTTTATGTGTGAATTTATAAAAAAATATGTATATATTGTTATATATTTGATTATAAATAGCAGTGAATTATAAAAAAACAATAAAATTTCAAAAAAATAATATCAATATAAATGTAATACCTTGGAATATATTCAGTCCCCACAAAAAAAGGCAATAATACCCCCTTAAACGAGGCTGAAAATCTACAAAATGATAAAAAATTGGGGTATCCCGACTAAAAACTTAGTTTTGGAGGCCTTCTGGGCCTTTTTTTGCCTTGAAAAAACCTTTAATAGAGTCCCCCTTAAATATGAGGGTGTATATCTCCTCGCAAGCTTCGATTTGATATATGGTAGAGCTCAAACGGACATCAGGATAAAAAGTTATGGGCGTTTTAAGTTCGAGTTGCGTTTTCAACATATTTTGGATCTTTTTTTAATTTTTTTTTTAATTTTTTTAGTTTTCAAATTGTTATTAAATGACTATTACTCCATAATAATTAGAAAATTATTAATTAAAAATATTTTTTAAAATTTTTTATAAGCCATTTTCACTAAATATCTTATATATTAAGTGTAACTGTATATTTATACTTATCTAAAATATATTTGAAATTATATTTAAAATATATATATTATATTTATATCAATATAACTATATCTATATATTTAAATATTAATATATTTTTTTAATGAATTTTTTTTGGAAGTATACCCTTTATCAGTGCTTTTAAAAAAAGCGCTGATAAAGATCCCCCTTTATCAGCCCTACTAAAAAGAGGATATTGGTCAATGCGTCAATATTGAATTGACCATAAATAATTGATGGATTTTTAATATATAGTGATTAATAAAAGAATTTTCTTGGATATTACCTTATGAATAATGATATAATTCTTTCCTATGTATAAAGTAAATTAAAGATTTATGAACAAAATTATTGAACCAATGATCTTGAGTTGGCAGTCATAATCTTTGCATTGATGGTATGGAAGAATTATTTTTATGGTGAAACATGTGAAATATATACGGTTTAAAAAGTTTAAAATACATTTTCTCACGTGATGAGCTAAAAATATGGCAAAGGAATTCATTATAACCACTCAAGGATTATGAATTCTCAATACATTACCACCCTGGGAAGGAAAATAAGGTGTTTAATACGTTGAGTTGGAAATGTTATGAATTTTTTACTACAATAAGGATTTAAAAATATCCTATATTCATGTATTAAGTAAATTTGGTTATAGGAATCATTAAGGAAGGGGAAACATCACATCTATTTCGAATGACTTCCAAACTATCCATATTAGGGAAAATGAAAAATTTTCCATCTTGATGATAAGAATATTGAAAAGAAATGAGATTATGTGAATGATGGGAAGCTATTATACTTCATCTATGAATATGGAATTTTTAAATTTGGAAAAAGGTTATGTGTTACATTTATTCATGATCTGGAAAGATAATTATTAGATGAAGTTAATAGCTCAAATTTCTCTATACACCCTGGTAGCACCATAATGTATCGAGATATGAAGGAAATTTGTTGGTGGGATAATATGAAATGGAAAATTATATAATATATATAAATATTATTAGTTTTTAATATGTACAAGATAAGATAAAGTATTCTAAATGAGTCATGAAACCTCTACTAATTACTATGTATAAATGGGATGATATTATTACAGAATTTTCCATTGGATTGCTAAAGACTTATAAAAAATGATGGAATATGGGTTATTTTCTATTTACTTACAAAGTCCTCCCATTTCCTAACTATAAGGAAAAATCAACCTCTTTAACACCTCACACAAATCTATATTAAGAAAGTTGTGAGACTTCATGGTGCACCTATTTTGATTGTATTTGATCATGATCTTCATTCTATATAAAAAATCCATAAGAGTCTTCAGAAGGTTCTTGACATTGAGTTACATTTGAGAACAACCTATCATCCTCAAACTAATGGGGAATATTAAAGGATTATTTATACATTAGAATATTCATTAACGTCATGTTCACTTAACTTTCAAGGTATTTGGGATTAGTATTTACCTTTGGTGGAATTTTAATATAATAATAGATTCCATTGAAGTATTCAAATGGATCCATATAAATCATTATATGTTAAAAGGTGTCATACTATAACTTTTAGTGATTAAGTTGGTGAAAGGAATATTATATGACCAGATCTTATGGATGAGACAATGGTGAAATTGAAGACTATTCATAATCAAATTAAGGTAGCTTAAAGTAGAAAAAAATCAATATCAACAACCAAATAAATGGTTTAGAATTTCAAGTGTGAGATCATGTTTTCCTCAAGTTATCTTCATAGAAAGGTGTTATAATTTTTTATAAGAAATGTAAACTAAGTCCTAGGTACATGATGCCTTTTGATATTCTAGAAAGAATGGGATCTTTATCTTACCATTTAGTAATGCCACCTAGAATCTCTAAAGTTCATGATTTGTTCCATATATATTTATTGATAAATTAAATTTCATACCCAATGCATGAGCTCACCTCTACGAAAATAGGACTAGAACCTGATTTATCTTACTCTGAAGATTCTATCCAGATTCTTGATACTAGAGAACAAGCACTGACGAATCAAATAACATGATTGTTAAAGGTACTTTGGAAAAATCATAAGATAAAAGAGGTGATGTGGGAACATGAAGAAGTTATGATGACTAACAACCCAAATATGTTAATGAGGGGACATTTTGGAAATTTTGAGGATGAAATTTTTTAAGGATGGATGAATGTAACACTCAATCTTCAATTATACAAAGCATTTATTTCTAAAGAAACAATAGCATAATACACATATATTGATTTAATAATGTGATTTAAACCTAAATTGAAAAATTTATATAATTTAATTTTATGAAACTTAAATCATTTTTAATTCATCATTTCAAAATTAGAATAGGTTGAATTTTTTAAACTTTTCAAAAATAATTGTTTTTTGGTTGAATAGTGAAAAATACCGATTTTCCAAAAAACATGACATTTAGAAAATTATAATTATATAATAATAAATTGAAATATTATTAAAACAAATTAATATATCAAATATATATTTAATAATTACTATAAATCATATAAAAATATAATTTTGAAAATAAAAATATGTTTTTAATATTTTGGAAATATGAGTAATGTTTTTGTTCAAATAAAAATTGTTTTTAGTTATTATCTTACAAGGTTAATTTAGGTTTTGTTTTAGTTTGGAATAAAAAGAAGTCTTATTAAGTTTAACATAAACCAATTAATTCCATTGTATTCATTATTATACTTTATTTTTTTGTAAAATCATTTTTATTTTTAAAAAAACCTTTTTTCAAAAAACACTTTTCATTGTGTTTTGTGCAATTATATTAAAATTAATTTCTGAAAAAGAATTTAAATTGAATATATTAAAACTGATTAAATATTTTTAATTAGAATAATTTATATTAGGTAATAATTTATGCTTAATTTTTTTCTTAATGAATAGTAAAAACAGAAAAAAAAAAAAATTGTCATGATTAGGGTTGAAACATGTTTACTTGGGGTAAACTAAGATACAAGGGTGAAATGAAACTTAAACATGTATATATATTATTGTTTGAAGATATTTAAACCTTATATTGTCTTAAATTCTATTTATTGTTCATCTGGTTCCAATTTCACAAGAAAATAACTCTATAATATTTAAATATTTTAAGTAATTCCAAGTGTGTCTCTCCCATCACTGATAACATGGCACCCCTTCTCCCCCCTTATTTATAAAGACCCTAATATCAATTTCCTGAAGCCAATTCCATATATTAATACATTGGTATAATTTAAAAGGATGTCATATCCTGAAGAGATGTTCAGTTTAGCGGTCTTAGAAGACTAAATTACATTAATTCTACCCATAATACATTGGGAAAATGTAAATAAAACATGATAATTAATTAAATGAAATAAACTACATCCTCAGAAGATTATTCAAAGTTTTATTCTTCATAACATGGGGAAATTAAACATAATAAATGGGTGAGATAATATTCCCAGTAAGGTCAAGTAATATAGTGGACACATAAATAATAAGGCATAGTGGATAACTAAAAGAACACATTCCATTAAAATATAATTTTCAGCACAATATGACAGGAATAAAAGTAGATTAAATAATGGCATATTAAAACATAACCATGGATATTATACTAGTATAATAATCACATGGACTATCAATTATTAGTTTCATAATAAGGGAATTAATAATTCTAGACATCATATTCAAAACGTTAAGGCCTTAACCAAGACACCATATATAATGGGTAAAAACATGATCTAGTTTATCTCATGAGACCTACCAATGAATCAAGGGGCTATAGAGGGCCCCACCCATCACTTACTAAGTACAATAAATTCATTATGTATCTAATAAAATTGTATATTCAAATAAAAGCATCTCATGCCACATCGAAGTGTCATAGATTAAATTACTCTAATAAAATCATTGCAAAATTCTTGAGGAAAATAATCCTTAAACATTACAAAGTGTCCCATATCACCTTGAAAATTTTAAATCATAATCCCTTTTATCATTACATAGAACTTATAATATCATGAGAATAATATAATTCATTATATAATATATCAAATTATAGTATTTAAACCACGCATAATAAAATAATAATTAACAAGGAATATATCTCATAGAAGTAAAACTACGACGAGAAAATCCATTTTTTACTTTGGAAAGAAGAGTTCTTTTGTAAAATAATTTATATTTGTAATAAAATCATATTGAAAACATTTATATACCAAAAAATAAAATTTAAGTACATTGAAATTATATTTGATCCATAAATTATGTCCCACTGAAATGAAATCATATAAAAATATTTTTAATGAAACTTTATAAATAAAACATTTTAGTTTGGTTTAAAGAAAATATTAAAGAGATTTTAAAGCGTAAAGGCATGTTTTTTTAAAAAAAACCAGAAAATAACCAAGATATTTTTTCTTGATAATTTTTTTGATTTTATAAAAATAATTATGGCTTAAAACATACTATATAGTCCACTTGAAAATGGGTAAGAATCTGGGAATTTCCCTTTAATTGGGAATGCTTATCGGGAGAATTATGAAGGGAACAATATTAAAACATGTATTCCACTATAAAATAAAGATGAAATAATATGGAAATATGAGTTTTGAACATATTCACAGAATATATAATAAGTACGCAAAAATAAATAAGTATTACATTGGGGTAAATATAGTGAAAGAATAACCCAATGGGAAATAAGGGTTCGGGTAAAATCCTTTACCAACTTGTAATCAATCAAATCATATGCCCCAAAATTAATAATAATAAAATTTTACATTAAAAACCATAAAAATAAATATATTAATGATATTATACATCAATGGGTAGTACTAATGCACCATACATAAGAAATAGTTGTGAATAAGGAATATCTCACAAAAATGGAAGTGGGATGAGAAACCCTTACCATATGTGAAAATGTGTTCTGCACTTGACATTAATGTTCTGTATAATCAAATTAAATTAAATAATTAATTAATTAAGAAACTTTTCTATATTTATTTGATTCATTATAGTTTTATTAATTTCATTTATGTCCTTATTAGTGCGTTATAGAGTTTAATTTCATCATTCGGGAGCATTCATTTTCTTGGTTTTCACGATTGGTATACTAGTATAAGAGTATGGAAGTACATGTGGAATGAGTATAATTCTCCTAAATTGAATTTATATGATAATAATGAAAAAAAAATATTAAATGGTTATATAATTCCTTTGGATATATGGTATGAGGATGATTCATTAGATAAAACAGTTGTGATAGTCATTTGGATTATTTTGGTGGGTTTTTAATCACCACGAACTAGTTTCGTCATATGAATTAATATTATGTACATATACTAGTTATATAAAATTAAATATATACATGTATTATAGTCTCTTTTAACCATAAAAATGTCTTCTTGACCAGCCTTTAAGGATACATTGAAGAATGAAAACATGTCATCCACGAAGGTTGTAAATCGGCACCTCACGGACGATGATTTCATTTTTAAAATAAAAGAGAGAGAGAAAATAGTTTGAAGAAGAATATTCCATTAAAATGATATAATTACAATGTGTATATATAAATATATATATATGATACTACAGTTATCATTCTCATTTGGATATAGGAGGCGAGGAGATTATAAGAAATGAAAAATTAAATTGAAAGAAAATTAAAAGAAAAAGAAAGAGTATTTACCTCTTGAATTCTCCTTTTTGAGAACCTCCTTAAGGCACATTGGTTTGGTATTTGGTTGTGACCAGAGCATCTTAGATGTTAGTGAGAGACTTGGGATGAATATTTGGGTAGAATTTGGAAAATATTAAAGTTTTATAGGAGTAAGGAGAAGTGGCGGGGAGGGTGGTATTTATAGTGGAGGAGATAGGTGATTTCTGAATATTTTATTCATTTCTTTATTATTTTGGCTCAACACTATGAATAGTTTGAGAAATATCATAAAATATATTTAACTAATGAATATAATTTCTAGATTATTGTGCTTAAATAATCCATGAATCAAGTAATAGTGTATTTAACTTGTAATGTATTTGTACCGTAAATTACCATATTTTACTATTTACCAAAAATTAAAGTATTTCAGAAAAATCCAAAAATTCACCCTACCCATTTTTCTATTTTTATAATTAAAAAAGGAACTCAATTTTATGAAAATATTTTTCTAAATATGATAAATTTAATTTTTAAATAAAATCATCATTTCCTTAAAAAATATAGATTTTAAAATTATAACTGATTGTATAACACTTTGAAAAATTAACTAAGGTATCATAAAATTATGCTAAAATAGTAAGGTTACAAAATATTAATTTATAAATATATTTTATGAAAATAAATTTTCATTTAAATCATTTTATTAATTATAAACTTGTAATTATTTATGACATTCAAAAATAGCTACACTTAATTATTAATTTTTAAAATATTCACTTTCTTATACTATGATATAATTATATCATACCTTTATTTATAATATGAGTAAATTTTTTTTTGACAAAAGACGTAATCATTAAAAGCGAAGATCCACGGAAGTAAAATCACTTAACCATGAAGGAAAGTGATCCAGCCAGAGCTGGTCATTGTAAGGAGGGCTAGAGGCCGCCACCTAATGGGTGGCCTTGTTTCCTTCCCGTTTATTAAAAGAGAAGGTGAAAAATGAGAAGGTCTGATGGAGGGAAAGGATTTTCCTGATGAGTGAACCAAAAGGTTCCAAACCACCATCGTTGAGGTTGATAGACTTGATAATGGTGAGACAGTCCGATTCTAGTTGGATTGCGTCCCAACCACGATCTTTAGCGAACATCATCCCGGCGAGGACGACGGCGGCTTCAGCAACCACGGGTTCCCAAAGAGCATGATGTGATTCAAGTTTAGCTGCGATGGTCTGCCCAAGATGATCCCAAACCACCAGACCAAGACCAGCAGGTCTATCCTTGGGGAGACATGAATCCACATTAATCTTGAGAATCCCTTCCGATGGAGGGCACTAATGTAAATAAGAGGATGGGATCCCATAGGGATTTTGTTGTCAAGTGTGATGCTACCATCCTGCAATCCATGAAACTACTCGTTCAATCTAAAGCATGGGGGCTTGATGATGTGGTTGAAAATGGAATCGTTGCGATGCAACCAGATGATCCAGGCCAAAATGAAAAGTGATCCCACTTTGGCTGGTGAAAAAGAGGAGCACCATCGCATCAGGAGAGAGGGGAGTTCTGGGACCATGTCCAGTGAGAGATTCGTACAGGATCCCCATGTGTGCCAGACCTCCTTTTCCCCCGGGCATTGGGGTAAATCATGGAGGGGAGTTTCTGGGGTGTTCGAGCATAAGGGGCACAAAATGTCACTGGAAATATGACGGTGGACAAGAAAGTCCTTGGTCTGGAGGATGGCAGTACACACCTACCACCTGAAGTGGCAGATTTTTTGAGGGACATTGAGCTTCCACAGTAGTTCCCAGGGCCTCCCATCACCTCTGCCTGTCTGAATATAGAGGGAAAGCCAATAGCCAGACTTCACCATATAGGTTCCTGAGATGTCTTTGATCCAGAAGAGATGGTCAGGGCCTGCATCTGGAACACAGGGGGTACTCAGGATAAGCCTTTTTTCCCCTTTTGTTGAACCAAGAGTGAAGTTTTTCCATGCACTATCCATTCCCATTATCAGCAAAAAGGCAACGGACAGTGGCCCCTTCAAAACCTTGTTGGGCAGGGGAAGAAGCCCGCACGCCTTCATTATCAATCAGCCAGGGATCATTCCAAACCTTAATAGTTGATCCATTCCCAATCCTCCAACCCAACCATTTTATTCAGAAGACTTCAGGATCCCCAGATACTTCTCTAGAGGAATCTAGGGTGGAGGCCTAGAGAGGAATCCTGGAAATCCTTATGGGGGGAAGTATTTTGCTCGAAGAACCCGCGTGCAGAGAGAGGATGGGTAGACAATAAGGCATCATCCTTTCTTAGCCAGTAGTGCATCATTAAAGTGAGAGAGGTCCCAGAATCCCATACCTTCCTCCGATTTTGGTTGGAAAAGTTTATTCCAGGTGATCATGTGGGTTTTATTCCTTCCATTGTTTTTTCCCCACCAAAAATTGGCAGTGCACGATTGGATCTGGTTAACAACAAAATTAGGAAGTTTTAACAGGGACATGAAATAGCTGAGGATAGACTGAAGAGTAGATTTTATGAGGGTTTCCTTTCCAGTTTTGGAGATTCTATTAGGGTTCCAGCCATGGATTTTTTCCTCTATCTTTTCCAACATAGAAACAAAGATTTTTTTGGACTGGACAATCACCGTGGGTAGCCCGAGGTACTTCTGATGCTTTTCTACCATATGAATACCTCTAGTGACATAGAGTTCTTCCCTTTTGGATGGTGGTACCCAAGAGATGAAAGAGACTTCCAACTTTCCATGGTTAATTGTTTTCCCTGAGGCCCTATCATACTGGTGGATCACATGGCCTATAACAAGGAACTAATTATGGGTGGCTCTGAAGAAAAGAATACAATCATCAGTGAAAAAGAGATGTGACACCAGTGGGATATCATGGCACACCTTTGCCCCAGGAATTGTATGTGAAGATGCTGCCCTAGAAATAAGGTTAGAGAAAACATCAGCCACCAAGATGAAAAGAAATGGGGAAATATGGTCTCCCTGGGGAAGGACTCGAGTAGGGGAGAAGCCACGAGTAAGCACCCCATTAAAATTAATACGAAAGGAGACCTACGAGACACATTGCATGATCATTTATGTCCATTTTGAATAGAAGCACATTTTCAGCATCACGAATTTGAGAAAATGCCATTCCACTTTGTCATAGGCCTTGGTCATATCCAGTTTCCATGCCATGGTTCCTCTTTTCATTGTGGAGCGTGTTTTCATAGAGTGTAACACTTAATGGGCCACAATGGCATTATCAGTGATCAGTCTCTTGGCTACGAAATCAGTCTGATTTTCTGAGATGACTTCAGGTAACCAAGTACATAGCTGATTGACAAGAATCTTTGAGAAGATATTTTAAGATACATTTCAAAGGCTGATAAGTCTGAAGTCGGAGACTGCGAGAGGTTTCTTGATCTTGGGGATGAGGATCAGGATAGTTTGGTTAATGGCAGAAAGTTTTGTTTTCCCCGCCCAAATGTTCTTCATTAGAATGCAGATGTCGGGACCAATAATGTGCCAGTATTGTTTAAAGAAGAGGGCGTGGAAGTCGTCCGGCCCTAGGGCCTTGGTGGGATGAATGTGCTTCAGAGCCAGAAGAATCTCATCATCTGTAACATCTTTGGAAAGCTGTCTGTTCATCTCCTCAGTGATCACGGGTCTGATGTAATCCTCCACCTTAGCTGAGATGTTGAGGCTTCCTACAACAAAGAGATTCTGGAAATAACTGGAAATAACATTATGGATTCCTTCTGTGTCATAGACCTTTCTACCATTCAGGTGCGAGATGCAAGAGATAAAGTTTTTACGCCGCCTAACTGATGCTTTATGATGAAAATATCAAGTGTTTTCATCCCCTTCTGCAATGTGGTTTTCATGCGCCCGCATAGCCCAGAAGCTCTCCTTGATGCATAGGGTGGCATACAAATCTCGTTGGGTGGCTCTGATTCTAGAAAGAATATAGTTGGATGGGGTTTGGTTGAGAAGTTTAACCAAATTTATCTCAAGAACTTCACAGTGCCTTTCAGGTTGATGGAATTTTTTATTGCTCCACGACCTCAGATAGGATGCCACCTGTTGGAGGTTGGACCCAATTTCTGGTTGTCCGCACTTTCAACCTGATCGGATAACATCTTCGCATTCACGGTCTTTTGCATAGAAGCTTTCAAATTTGAAAGGTTTCATGAATTTAGGCATGCGGTCACCTTGGGTACATTCAATGATAATCGGGAAGTGGTCTGAGAAATTGAATGTCAGGTGTCTGATGTAAAACATTCTAAAATAATTGGTCCAATCCAATGAGCCCAGAAATCTATCAAGGTGCTCAGCAATACAGGTGTCATCCGTATTACCTCAAAACCATGTGAATCAGTTACCCGTGTAACCCAGGTCGACCAATTCCGCCCTAGAAATCGCCTCCTTGAAGTCTGACATCGACTTAGCGGAACGAAGATCCCCACCTCTTTTTTTCCTTCTGATGCAAGATATCGTTAAAGTCCCCACCGAAGAGAATAGGGCTTGTCAGCTTGTGCCGCAGATTGCAAAGTAGATCCCAAGATTTCCACTTCTCATTATGGGATGACCAACCGTAAAAACCCACAAACTTACATGGCGGGGTTTGGGCCTCATGTATTGCTGCCGCCACATGGTGCGAAGAGAAGGATAAGATTATGACGTCAACATTGCCCTTCCAAAGGAGACAGAGCCCCCCTGAGTGGAATTTTCAGGAAACTAGGAGGCAACCCTGGAAGCCTCATTTCTGAGCAAGAGCAATAGTGTCCTTATTTTCCAATATGGTTTCGAATAGGAAAACCATATCAGGGTGACTTTGAGAGCAATGGCGCTGGAACATGTGAACCGTTCATTGGTTTCCAAGCCCACAACAGTTCCAGTATAAGATGATAATTTCTCTAGTTGGGGCTGGGACATACCTGCCTCCGCCTTTGGGATCTCTGAGATCATTGTGTCACCCGCAGATTTCCATTTTTTGGTGGATCTTTCAACCAAATTACTTATTTCAATTCATCATTTAAGTTACCCAGGTTTTGGGTTAACTATTTTCCCATCTCTATTTGCATAGTGCACCCTTTTCCAAGTTTGAAGAGTAATCGGGCCTGGTGATGTTATTCATGTCATCTCTGAGTCACCTTGTGGAAAGACTTCTGACGTGGACATATCTAGATCAGGGTCAAGATCAAATTGTTCGATGACCAATTGCATTGGTTTTGGACTTTGATCTGGTGGGTCTAAATCTTTTGGAAATGGTTCTGTTGATGGTAAGACAGTGTCTTTCAGACTGAGTCGGTTAAAAGCATCTTAGTACAGATCTTGTGTCTTTCCCCAGTATTTATCATGGTGTTTATGTCCTGGGGGGAACCTCCAGCCGCCCTCTGATCTGTTGGTCTATCCTCAGGGAACTCTGGTGGTCCAAGCATGATGATATTGTCAAGTTTAGGTTCCGCCTGTTTAGTGTGACCCATCGTGAGATGGTATCGATCCCTTAGTTTTTCCACCACAGAGATGAAGATATATCTAGATGTTTTGTCTTGAAGCCAAGGACCATATTGCAGAACGATTTTTCTTGAATCATTCATTTTCTTTGCTTCACATGTTCTCTCCAGATGGCCGATACGCCTGCAGAAGAAGCAGAAAATTGGGAGTTTCTCGAACTCAAATGAGATCTAGGTGTTAGAGTCGTCGATTTTCAAGAACATGCCCCTTATCAGAGGCTCTGCTACGTCGACCTCATCTTTTATCCACACCACGGGTCCCCATTGGATTGGGTCGGAGCAGTCCCATTCAAGGAAATGACCAATGCGATCTCCAATTTCTCTCATAACCTGTTCCATTCTCCTGTGAAAGGGGATTCCTTTGATGTGTATCTAGAAGGGGGAATGGGTAAGGTTAATATGCTGGATGTCATCCCCACATTTTAATTCTTCCATGAGGAGTAGCTTATTATCAAAGGACCACGACCTACCTTTGATGATTTTGTCCCTATCTTTTTTATTGAAGAACTCAAAAACCAGGAGGTTATTCTCTACTTCCCGAATAGCCACTCCAGCTTCCAGTTTCCATAGATTCTGGAGGGTGCTTTTTAGGGCCCACTGATTGACTAGGGTTTTCTCCACAAATTTTCCGACAACCAATAGCGACATACATTTTTCAAGAAGCGTATCTTCATTCCTCTATGTATCAACCAGTGCATTTTCTTTGTCCGTCAAAGACAACTTCTTCCATTGCTCCATTAAGTCAGCCTCCATGAAGCATAAAACTTTGATTTGATTAATTTTTCCTTTTAATATTGCTCAATTTCCTCGTACCTTGAATCTATGGTCAGTTTGCCAGCCCACAACCCTTGAGCAGTCAAGGCCCGACCCACAGATCCTCCGTCCAGGTCTGGTCCGATCCCTCTGCAGGATTCCTTCAGCCGCGCACCACCCTTCGAGATCTGCAATAATGAGAGCAGTCTTCACGATAGGCAAAAGTGAACCCTTCAGCTCCGACCCACCCTTTGCGATCAGCACTTCGCGAGCAGTTCTTGCGACTAAGCTACTCCGTATCGACCCTGACGAACAACGCGATCACGTTCATTGCTCTTCGCGAACTGGGGGGAAACACTCCTCACGAACAACCTTTCGTGAACCAGGATTAGAGCCGAACAGGCTCACAGCCAGTAGGCGTCAAACGCGGATCGAACAAGGGAATGTCCGAAACCCTAGCGCAAGTTCAACGCGACCCAGTCCATCATCGCGAAGAATAGTGAAGCACAAAATTCGCTGCGGAATCAGCCATCCAACTGCCGACTTGCGCAAAATCAGATCCTCAAATGATTGCCTCCGTGAATCAGATCCACCACCTGAGGTCTCCAAGGATCGGGGATAATCTCAGCAGAATCCATCATCGAGGTCTAGAACCCAGCCACAGTGGGCAGATCGCCACCGAAGCCTTCACAGCGAAGAAGGTGATGAAACCACCCTTACTGTTGCTGGATGTGGCCCTAAGCCAGGGAGAACCGAGTGAAGGTCTGGTTCTCAGACAGATGGGAGAAGAGAAACACGCCTCGCACAATCTGTGGGGAGCATGAAGAACTAGCCATAGCCCAATGGAAGGGGTAGAGATCTCGCTTCGAAAGTGGGATGGAGCAGGCAGTCGGCCGTCAAAAGACTGAGGCAGAAAACCTAGGAAATCCCAGAACAGAGCTCTCACCGCGCTGGAGAGAATAATATGAGTAACTTTTATTTATACATTCATGTATGAGTTTACAATTCATTTATCCAATTTACTATTCATAAGGGTCAAATTACTATTCATAAGGGTAACATTACTATCCCAAAGGGTCAAGTTACTATTCATCAACAATTAAGTTGATCCTATCAGAATCTAAATATTGTACTGATCATAATAATGAATGTCCATTTTTCAAAATTCAATTCAGAGAAGCGGAAAAAATATATTAAATGCTAATCCCGCCAATGTGGAGAGAAGGTGGGTAAAAAGAACATTCAAAAGTTCAATAAGTCTTTATATCCAATTTAAATATAAAATGATTCCCACGATCTAAATTAGATTAATATATATTTATATATATAATTGATCTATTATGACTTTCAAAATAAATTTAAAGTATAATAATTATTTAAATAAAAAACACAGATTTTAACTAAAATGATATATTTTTCACTATTCAAAAAAATGAAAATTCTCAGAAAAATACAATAAATTCACCATAAGTTAATTTTGATAAAATTATTTTCATTTTACCAGAAAGTATATATTTCATTATGAATATATTTTATTTATGTGAAAAATTTATAAATAACATTTAATATTAGTTGTTACTATTAATATTTCTATTTTTAATAGCTAGTTTTTTTTTTTGACAAAAAAAAAAAAAAAAAAAAAAAAGAGGTTAATAAAATATCCTCTTAAAAAGAGGTTAAGGGAAATGAGGTGGTAACCAAAAAAATAATTCATTCAAATGGGATGAAATTAGTTGGATGTAAAAACCTAGACATTGAATAAAAATAAAAAAAAATGTTCTGATGTAAAGTGATAGAGAACATGTTAAGATGAAATTTGACTACCATAAAACCATAAGCTACAGTTATGAAAAATTTCATTAATATCATTAAAGACTATGATATTAGGATAAAAATTCTATTTAAGACTCTTTTTTATAGTTTAGGAATTGTTACACTCTATACATGTATAAATATACAATTTTATTTCATAAACACTATATTATCCTTTGATTACACCTTGAACTATTTATACTTCACAGGTTGCATCATGTGGTGAAGTAATACATTAACCTCTAAAACCTCATACAATGATCAACTTTAACCATTTAATAAATGAATAAACTTTCCAAAATATCATGATCCAACACTTAAGAATCATTCATATGGCAGTTAGTACTATCCAATTTACTTTATCCATATCAATAATCTTTCTATCCAACCTCATTATCTCACCACAATGACTATTTATGGTTTAAAATTCCCTTAACTATGTGTTTTCCATTGTTTAACTTGCTTAGGAATCATTTTTCTTGGTAATATTCAACATATAACCTAAAATCTTTAATGAAATAATACTTCAGTATAATCTATATATATCTCACAATTCTTATAATAAGAATATCATAACATAGTTCTTGAATCAAAAAACAAAAATACATTAATTATTATACTTCGACTGTAGTAACATCATAAGCTTGACCTTGATCCCTTTAATTTTTCAGAGCTATATTTCCTTGAAGCATGGGACATTCATTTGCATAGTTACCCATATCAGTACAGTTGAAGCATTGAATACTGGAAAATTATTACCTTCTCTTATAATTATAAGCATGGTGGCCCTTATCTCTATACCTGAAGCAAACTCCTTTTCCTATTAAGCATATACCAAGGTGTTTCTATAATTATCACATGTGGGAAAATAATTCTTTCCCCTATTACCTTTTTCTATATTTTTCATAGATTCCCTCTTCTTCTCTTTATTCCCTTTGAAGTAATAATACTTGGATGATTCTTTCTCTGTATTATTAGAACATGATATTATTTCCTCACATGATGAAAATATTTGTGAGACAACTTGCCTTCAAAATGCCGGATTAAACCCATCGAATAAACAATCATTTGTACTCTTTGGATTATCTAAATTGATGTGGTTCCCATTAATTATGGTAGTATCCATTTCTAAACAATTACATACACTAGATTAGATCATAACATTATGAAACATAATGTATAATCCCAAAACTAGTGAAATAATTAGTATAAATTGAAGGATTTCTGTGTATCTAATCTCATAATCATAAACATGGTTTCTTTGGGGACATATTTACTTTTAAATAATTCAAAATGGTTTTTAAATAAAATGTGAATTATCTGAATAATATCCCCTAGGAGTGTCAAAACAGGTGTGCAGTAAGACCCATTGTCATATACCAGGTTACCCCGAGTTAGGCTCGAGAGACCTTTCCAGTGTTGTTGCCCCTAGGTACAACTATTCCAAGACCACATACACTTGTATTATCTAGATACAAATGTATTTCTAGTAACACCCACATAATACCTAACTTACCAAAATTCTAGGATGTTCTTCTATACTTATACTCAAATTCTATCATAGTGTTATTATCTCTAATCTATGTTTTCTAAATCTAATTTTCAAGGTTGTTTATAAACTTCCACTGATGCCAAATATAAAGACCCTAACCCCAATTGCTTAGAGATAGAGCCTTATATTAATACATCTTTATAATATACAAGGTTATCATATCTCAAAGGATCGATCAATTTAGTAGTCATTGAAGACCAGATTGCATTCATTATACCCATAATACATTGAGAAAATGTAAATAAAACATGATACGTGATAAAATTAAATAAACTAAAAACTTGAAAGATTATTAAAAATATTCTTCTTCACAACCTCAAAAAAGGAAACATAATAAAGGGGTGAGATCAAATGCTCAGTAAGAGTAAGTAACACAGTGTAAACAGAAATAATAAGGCGCAGTGAATAACTCAAAGTATACATTCCATTAAAATATAATCATGAGTATAATATGCAAAGAATTAAATCTAATTAAATAATTCCATAATAAAACATAACCATAGATATTTAACAAGTCAAATAATCACATAGACTATCAATTACTATTTTTATAATGATAGAATTCATAATTTTGGACATCATAATCATATTGTCAACTCCTCATCCAAGATACCATACATAATGGGAAAAAACCCAGTCTAGTTCATCCCATGAGACCTACCGATGCATCGAGGGGCTATATTAGGCCCCTCCCATCACTTACTAAGTCAAATTCATTCCTAATATATTTAATAAAATGATATATTTAAATAAAAGTGTCACATAACACATTAAATCATCATAGATGAAACTACTCTAATAAAATCATTGATAAATTTTTGAGGAAAATATCTTTAAACATTTTGAAGTGTCCCAAACCACCTTGAAACATTTAAATCGTAATCCCTTATAACTTTTAAGGAAACTTATAATATCATGAGAATAATATAATTTATGATATAATATATCAAACGGATGTATATACAACACACACAATAAAATAATTCTGAGCAATCCATGTATCTCATAGAAGTAAAAGTGAGATGAGAAAACCCATTTTTACTTTGGAAAGAAGATTTCTTTTGGATAATCATTTATATTTGTCATAAAATAATATTGTAAACATGTATATCCTAGAAAATAAAATTTAAGGACATTGAAATTATATTACAGGCATAAATGATGTCCCACTAAAGTGAAATCATGTAAAATAATTTTTTAATAAACAATAGAAATAAAATGTTTTAGTGTGGTTTAAGAAAAATATTATAGAGATTTTAAATCGAAAAGGAATGTTTGTTTTCATAAAACTGTAAATTAACCAATATAGTTCTTCTTGAATTTTTCTTTGATTTTATAAAAATAATGATGGCTTAAAATGGACTATATAAATTACTTGAAAATGGGTAATAATTTGGGAAGTTCCCTTTAATTGGGATTGCTTATCGGGAGAATTGTGAAGGGAACCATATTAAAGCATGTATTTCCCCATAAAATAAATATGATATGATATAAATATATGATTTTAAAATATATAAATATAATATAGAAAAAGTACACAAAAATATAGAAGCAATACATTGGGGTAAATATAGTGAAAGAATAGCCCTAAGGAAAAACGAGGGTTCAGGTATAATCCCTTACCACTTTGAAATAAATAGAATCATATTCCGCAAAATTAATAATCATAAAATAATACATTTAATACCATTAAATAAATATTTTCATGATATGATACATCAATGGGTAGTATAAATACACCATACAAAATAAATAGTTGTGAATAAGGAATATCTCACAAAAATTGGAGTGAGATGAGAACCCCTTACCTCATGTTTGAATGTGTACTGCACTTGACCTCAATATTCAGGATAATAAAATTAATTGAATTAATTAATTAATAAAATATTCTATATTTATTTATTCACTATAGTTTTATTAATTTCATTTATGTCCTTATTAATGTGTTATGGAGTTTAATTTCATCATTTGAGAGCATTCATTTTCTTGGTTCTCATGATCGGTATACCTGTATATGTGTATGGAAGTTCATGTGGAATGGGTATAATTCTAAATAATTTAATTCATATGGTATTATTGAAAATAAAAAAGATTAAATGGTCATATAATTCCTTCTTTTATATGTTATGAGGATGATTTATTATATAAAATGTTAGTGATAGTCATTTAAATTATTTTGGCGGTTTTTCAATCATCACAAACTAGTTTTGTGGTATGAATTAATATTATTTACATATACTAGTTATAGAACATTAAATAGGTTATAATACATATATTATAGTCTTTTTTAAACATAAAAATTGTTTCATTAACAGCCTTGAACTATAAATTAAGGAATTAAAATCTTTCATCCATGAAGGTTGTAAATCGGCACGTCACAGACGATGATTTCATTTTTAAAATAAAAGAGAGAGAAAAAAGATTTCGATGAAGGATATTCCATTAAATTTTATAATTCAAGTATATAGTTTATAATGGATTTATAATTCATATTTTTATAAAGGAGGTGAGTATAGGATAAGAAATGGAAAATTAAGTTGAAAGGAAGTTAAAAGAAAAAGAAAGAGGATATACCTCTTGAATTCTCCTCTTTGAGAACCTCCCTAAGGAACCTTGGTTTTGAATTTTGTTATGGAAATAAAATACTAGAAGTGGCAGAGAGACAGGGTAAAAGGATTTGGTCAGAATATGGACAAGTTTCAAGGCTTATAGGTGTGAGTACAAGTGATGGTTAGGGGTGGTATTTATAGTGGAGGAGATGAGTGATTTTTGAATATTTTATTCATTTTATTATTATTTTTGCTCATGACTATGAATAGTTTGAGAATTATCATCAAATATATTAAAATAATTAAGTTGAGTTCGATATTATGGTGCTTAAATCATCCATGACTGAAGTAATAGTGTATTTAACTTGGAATGTATTTCTACAGTAAATTAGAGTATTTTACTATTCACAAAAAAATCAAGTATTTCATAAAAATACAAAAAAATCACCCAAACCATTTTTCAAAATGAATAATTCAAAAATGAACTCCATTTTATTAAAATATTTATCTAAATATGAGAAATTAAATTGTTAGTCGAAATCATCATTTACTCAAAAAATACAGATTTTAAAATTATAACTAATTTTATTACACTTTGAAAAATTAAATAAGGTCTCATAAAATCATCCTAAAATAATAAGACTAAAAAATATTAATTTATAAATAAATTTTATGAAAATAAATTTTCTTTTAAATCATTTTATTAATTATAAACTTGTAATTATTTATGAATTTCCAAAATACCAACACTTAATTATTAATTTTTAAAATATTCACTTACGTATACTCTGATATAATTATATCATACATTTATTTATAATATGCCTAAATTTTATTTATAAATTCATGGGTGATGTTACTATTCATTTGACTGATTTACTATTCATAAGGGTCATATTATTATTTATTAGAGTAACATTACTATTCCAAAGGGTCAAGTTACTATTCACAAAAAAGTTAAGTTGATCTTATAAGACTATAAATATCTTAATGATCATAATGGTGTATATTCATTTTTCAAAATCCAATTCATATAAGCGGAACATTTTGTTTAACTATAATCCCGCAAATGTGGCGAGAAGACCGGTAAAAAGAACATTCAAAAGTTAAATAAGTATTTATATCTAATTTAAATATAAAAATGATTCCAATTATCTACATTAGATTAATATATATATATATATATATATTTGATCTATTTTTAATTTCAAAATTAATTTAAAGTATCATAATTATTTAAACAAAAAACACATTTTTTAACTAAAATGCATTATTTTTCATGTTAATGGGATCTTTGTTTTAACTTTTAGTGCGTGAACATATTTTCCCATTATCATGAATATTATTTACCTTGAATCTTCCTTTACAAGTTTTCATGGTTTTTTCAAAGAATTTTTTTCCCTAATATCTTTAAATTTTTTGAATTTAAATTGGTGGTTTCAAAATGAAAATGGTGTTTTCCTAAATAATTGTTCTAGAGATATTTTAAAAGTATTTTAATCTATGTGAACATATTTTGATGAATATTATGATTTATTAGGGATATAATATATTGATACCAGCCACCATATTACTCAGGATAGTATATGATCGTATTTCTCTTGTGTTTAACTTAGAGAAATATTAACATTTAATGTGCTAGTTTTTCAATATGAATGTTTATTTTTATTATGTATTGAATTTATATTCATATACTTCATATTATTAATGAATTAGACTTATTAAGTGATGGGTGTGGACCCTTATTGACAATTTATGCCTCTGTATGTATCATGAGACAAACTAGTTTAGGTATTTAGAATATTCCTTACCTATTTATATATGATGCTTTGGAATGAGGCCTTGAAGGTAATATTATGATGTTCATCATTATGAATTCTATCATTATTAAACTAGTTATTTTTATCCATGTGATTATTTATGTTGTTATGTCATACATAGATATATTCCCCTTTCATGATATTAGTTATATGACATTTTTTTTGTTAATTCTTATCTATGCCATATTATTCATGATTTATTTATTATATGATAGGTTTTGTTTTATATTTTACCTTACTAAGCATATAATATCACCCATTATTATGTTTTATTTTCCTCAGGACACCAAGAAGAGAAATATGAATGATTTCAAATATATACTAAAATAAATAATCAAGTTTCGATAAGAATTTCAAGTTTTATTTTATGTTTTCAAGTGTAATTTGATAATCCCATATATATCTAGTCTCCTAAGAATAATAAAATATTTTAACCTTCAGGATTTGATCCCTCGTATCTTGTAAAAATGTAGTAAAATAACCACTATCTTCAGGTTACTTGAGTCAAGGTGTTACAACCATTATATCCATAATTCATCTATTTCCTTCATTTTCTTAGGATAATCATGTGTCTCAAATTCCTTTTCCAATATTTCCTTTAAATTATACTTAGTTTATCCCAAGTTTCATTTTTTTCAATGGTTTAATATGTGAAGTGTTGATACTTGGAGAATTGTTATGGATTGATTTAACGTCATTTGATCCCATGATTGAACAATTATCCTTCTAATTTTGATGATTATTGAACTGGTATTTATTATCAAATACATATGTCAATCATTTTAAGGATGACACGTTATAGCAAGGAAGAATAAAAATTCCATGCAAAATAAGCCCATGAAAAATAATATTTATTCTACATACGAAGTAATAGGTCCATAAAAAATATATATATTTTTCATAAAGAAGATTTTATGTAAGAGAATGCTACTGGTTTATAATTTTAGGGTGAGAAATGGATGGATTATAAATTTTATACATATAATATAATCTAAGAATTTTTTAGTGGGCCTTAAACAAAATATATGGCCAACCACTTGATCCCAAGGGACCAACTCGGTCACACACATGTGGTAGGGGCTTCTATCATGTGGTAGAGGCAACAACTGAGGGCTCTCATGGGAAGAATAGGTTTCATAGTGATCATATTGAGTTCTTTTGAGGAATGTTGAATGCATAGCACCCGCAAGGTTTGCGCAGTGGTGTACAAGGGGTGAGTGGGTTGTCCCGCCACATGTGGTGTGTGCATAGTGTTTTGGGTGTCGAACCCAATGTTGGCTCAAGGGTGGTACAGAATGAAAAAAATTATATATGATTGATCTATCACTTGAATATAAAATGTGGGTTCATGAATCTATGGGTACTTTTCACCCACTTAAAAAGGATAAATACATTTTTTAGCCCTCCAATTTGATCAATCGAGGATATCTAATCAAATGAGTGTTTTCATCTTCTACCTATAGTTTTGTTGAAGGGATCATGTATGCCAGAGTTCATGGTCTAACCACCTATTATAATTCTTGAGGTCTCCATGGTTATTTTGAGGCTGATATATTGGATACATGAGACAAATGACCTCCATGAATGCAATCTTCATCTTTCATGCATGATTCGGGTTAAGGAAAATGATACTACCAAGGAAGGTATGAAGCTAAAAAATTTAGTTCATACAAGATGAGTTTGATCATTTGAAATAATGAGGGTCATGTGATCATAATAATGAACATGAGTATGGTAAGAAGTATTTTTTACATAAGAAAGGCTATTTGATTTTTGGTGTAAGGAAGATTAAAATTAAGTAAAGTTTCATTCAAAATATTAATATACATCAATATTTTCATCTCATTAATGATTCTCCTTAACATGGAATAAATATTGGAGCTGAGGTGGTGTAAGTAATTAGTGATCCTTTCCTATAAAATTAAAACAACTAAGACCCAAGAAATCTTATTTTGATTGAAGGAAAAGAACTCATTTTTCTAAAAAATAGAGCACTATGATAAAAATGTTTCATGAATAGATGTCATGAGCCTCTTGGGTTATGAAGAATAAGGTGATCTTTTAAGACTTTGACTTTTGTTTCACACACAAAAAGTTCTTTATGAAGAACAGGTTCTGTGAATACATTCAGGATTATGAAATACTGTTATACATAACCTTCTTAGTTTGCAGAAACTATACAAAGATATTGAAAACCATTGAATATAATCTCACTGTGATACATGAAGGATAAAGTAAGAGATTGATAATTCACTTTCGAGAAGAAGAAGGACCATTTCATAAATAAAGTTAGAGAAAATGTGCTTATACTTTACATGAATCATCTACATAAATAGTATACTTGTTTTTGATGTTCATGTATAAGTACAATGAATGTAACTGGAAAAAGAAAGTGTACATGCATGCATGGGTGTTCTAACTTGTGGACACATCCACACAAGCACCTAAAACATATACATGAGTAGTTAAGACTAAAACACAAGGGAAATAGAAAACTAAGAAACATAATTGATAAAAATCACATAAAATATTAAGAATAATATTATACATGTTTTTTAGGGTTTAGGATGAGAAGACCATGAAATTTATTCAAAATGGATAAAGTTTTTGAGAAGCTTAATTTGAGATTGTGAAAGATCTATATTGTATAAATAATATTGAATATATTGTGTGAATTAATTTCACACATGTTATTGAGGTTAGTACTTCATCTGAATAAGGAAGAATTCAAGACCAACTATTTTTTTCACTAAGTCAACAAATTATACATAGATGGCCATATTTAATTGAGAAATATTGATAGACCTGATCAGTTATTGTTGAATGTATTTTAAGTGTACATGAGAAAGTTGGATCCTAAAATATCATTGTGGAATATCAATGGATCATTCTATAGTAGATCAACCTTGAAGAAGGTAAGAAGTCTCTTAGTTAGATCTGGGAGCTAACAAAGACTTTCAGTTTGAGATGGAAGTGAGAGAAGTCTATCAGTTTGATCTGGGAGAAGAAGAAGATGGTTGGGGGTATAATCAAATGAGGTATTAGAGTTATATTATTGGGGGGTATAACCGGGATCAATTGGAGAATCAACTAATGGGGTGTATAACCATTTAATGACTAAACGAATGTAATTGATGATAATATTATATTAGAGAATCCATACTGGGGGTATAACCAACATAGAAAGGAGTGGTTCTTTGTACTGAACCTTCTAAATAACTTGTGTTTTCCTCTCTCTTATAATTCATACATATGAGGTGAGATCATTATATATTACTGAGTGGATCAATAACCTTAACAATTCCAAGAAGCTGAATTCAAAAGAAAATAATTTATAAAAATAAACTACTGACCCCCCCCCCCTCGGTGGTTAACCCTGTCTAAAACTCTACAATGGGTATCAGAGGTAGGTTCACTCTAAAGATCCAAATGATTTTTTATTAAGTTCATAATTCTAGAAATGAGTGATATAACTTAGATAGAGGAAAAGGAAGTTACTCATGAAGATACCAATATGTATATTTATGCCAGGAATCAGAAGAATGGAAAGAAAAGACAAGTAATGAACCTGAAGAAAAATATTACAGTCAAGGTAGATACACCATTAGCTAAAGGTAATAAAAGTTTTATATGATTAAATAATTCTCTTCAATATGATTATTTTAAATAATCCTTCTCAAGTTGTGATGAGGTTGTATCACTTACTGATATTATTTCTGAATTCAAATAACATTTGAAGAAAGTCCCCAAAGATGTCATAATTTGTATTGTTGAAGGTATCAACGGACTTCATTCTAATAAAACACATCTTGAAAAAGAAGTTGAAAAACTATAGGATTCACTAAGTAAGAAGTTTTGAAAGTGCATCACTCTCACGGACCTGGTAAAAGTAAGGGAGAAATCCATTCTTGAAACTGAAGAAAAATTGTAAATTTATGCCTGTGAGAAAGTTGTTTCTAAGATAGTGTTTATGAAATATTTACAGGCACATGAAAATTTTCACAAAGTGTCTATGTTTATTAAATATTCTCAATTAGATGATAAATAAAACAAGGTCAAGGAGCTTTCCAATTATTCACAAGAATCAAGAAACTTTTATGAATAACAAATGAAAATTTTGAATTATGATAGTGAAGATAAGATGGTAATTGTTGAGGATGAGAATAAATCTCTCAAAATTAAGTTCTTATAGCTAGAGGTGAGATTAAAGAATCATGATTCACCAAAAGCTAAAAATTCCAAAAAAAATTAAAAAAGAGATGTTGCCACACAAGTGTGCATTAAGAATTATGACTCCAAGAAGGGCCTAAGATCATCCTCTACCCAAGTGGAAAAATTATATAAAAATAAGTTATCCAAGAACCTAGAATCTGTCTTATGTGTTAATGTTGTTTCAATTATTGATACAAGTTTTAAACCAAATTCTTGTAAACTATGGATGATAAAATATTCTAATAATCCAACAACATCAAGGGTGGATGAGAAAATATGTATGAAGATATGTTCCCCAAAATATTTCCAAATGATTGGTAGTTCCACTCAAAAACATAAATTTTCATAATTTATGAAATCAAAATATATTAAACTAGAAAATAATAGAATAAGATTCATATCCTATTGCTGGTGTTGTTAAAAGTTCATACACAAAGCTCTGGAATTTTGGCATAACATATAAATTAATTAAAATAATAAACAACCACAATTAATGGTGATTAGAGATAACTGAAATTTAAATAAATAAGAATTCACCAATTTAACTAAGGTTAAAGGTGAATCTTTAAATACCGATTAAATTAAGGGTTTAAATAGAAAATTAATATATGCACCTAATTTGTCTGAAAATAAAACTATTATTTATTAAAGTACAGGTGAAAAACATAAATCTAAAACTAGTTGGACCAAGAATAAAAGTGATAAATCCTATCCTACATTAAAGGTATAAATAAGTATTTCATGAAAATAATTTACCCTAGGAAAAATAAGACCTTTTTTAATGAATTACAACAATAATAATTGTCTATACAAAATGCATATCAAGGTGGAATATTCATGTTTAGTGGTTTGTATTGGTGTTTTAAATGGTATGGGAACAAATCCTACTATTTCTAGTTTAACGTGTCATTTCAAGGAAACAAGCATGAATCAAGGAGGAGTTATGATACATTTATGAGGACAATTTCTCAAAAAAATAATGTTGTGATCAAAAAATCCATCTAAGATGCCAATTCAGAACAAACATAAATACTTGAAAGAAGTTTTTGAAAAATTTCAGTAGAAGGGTCACATGACTGAGAAGTACATGAATGTGGAAAATTTATAAGATAAAGCATTAATTCTTCATTACATCGTGAATGTGGAACTTGTGAATGGATTTATAAAATTGCATGTTGAGGTATGAAAATCACAATTTAATCCCACTTTATTAATTTTATTAATCATATCAATTAAGTAAGAGTTCTTGATTGAGGGAAAGATAAGACAAAGTGGGGATATTGTTTTTACACATGAACATTCTGATGTGTTTGTTGAACTATGTGTAGGATCATGTCTTTCGTGCTTTAACAACCACTATTTTGACAAATAATAAATTTTGATTATAATTTCATACGCATGGTAGTTTATAGATAGCATGGATAGACTTGATCATATCTCTTTTTTTTCTACATCATGTTAGACCATATGTACTTAGATTTTATTAACAAGAGGATTTTTTTCTAAGAAAACCATATGATATTATCCCTCTCTCAAAAAATTTCAAGAAATAATCATATAAGGGTGAGATCATATTTTGGGAAAAATTAAAGAGATGATAAATACTCCTACTTACCCTTTGTATTTTATTTTAAATAAGGTGGGAAAGAAGTATACACCATATATTAACTTTTATATGAGAGGATATTGACAACAAAATACAATGGGGGATATTTTTATCCCAAGATTCAATTATTGTCAATGGGTTAATATGTGAAGTGGTGATGTGAAGAGAATTGTTATGGATTCATTTAATGGCATTGGATTTCATGCTTGAAAATTTTTCCTTATAATTATGATGATTTTTGAACTAGTATTTAATGTCAAAGACATGTGTCGAACATGATAAGGATGAGACCATTCAACAAGGAAGAAGAATATGGCCTTGAAAAATAAGGCCATGAAAAATAATATTTATTTTTCATGAGGAGTAAGTGGGCTATGAAAAATATATATTTTTCATGAAGAATAGTTGAAGTAATGGCATGTTAGTGGTTTGTCATTTTATAGTGATAAATATCTCTATAATATATTCTATACTCAGAATATAATCTGAGTATTATTTAGTAGTCCTTATACAAAAAATATAGATAGCTGCTTGAGCCTAAGGGACCATCTCAATCCCACACATGTGGGAGGAGGCCTCTACCACATGGTAAAGCTAGCCCACGAGGGATTTTATGGGTATAAAAGGTTTTATAATGACCATAGGGAGTTCTTGTAAGTAATAGTGGATTCTTAAACCCTATAGGGTGTTTGTGGTGGCATTTGAGGGGGTTATCAGGTTGGTCTTCCCCGTGTGGTGTGTACATAGTTTTTTAGGTGCCAACCCTAATATTGGCTCGTGGGTTATACTTAACATAAATTTTTATATGGGTGCAATCAAACACTTAAATAACCAACGTGGGATCACAAAGTCATGGCTACTGTTCACCCACTTAAAATAGATATAAGCATTTTTTTGGTCATCTAATCAAATGAGAATCATCATATTTGACATTTATACTCATCAAAGGGATCTTATACAACAAAGTTCATTCCCAAACCCCTAATGATCATTCCCAAAGTCTACATGGTTATTATAAGGATGAGATTCAGAGGAGATGGTATGAAGGACCTCCATACATGAAATATTCATCTTGAATCCATGATTGAGGTTGAGTAAAGAGATACTATTGAGGATGGTATGAAGCTACAATGTGTTGTTCATACATGATAAGTTCAATCATTTAAAATAATTAGGAGCATGAAATAATAATCATGCAAATGATTCCATGAACAAGGCATTGTCACATGAGAAAATGTGACTAAATTTTTGGTGTCATAAAGATTAAAATTAAGTAAATCTATGTTAAAAATATTGAGATACATCGTGATTTTCATCTCATTGATGACGCTCTTTGACATGATATAAATATTTCAGATGAGGTGGTTCAAGGAAGTGGAGATTCTTTTCTATAAAAGTATAATAACTAAGACTTGATAAAGTATACTACTTCTTGAGAGAAATGATATCATTTTTTTAAGAAAAACATAGCATCATTATACTTCTGTTTTGAGAAGATATTTCATGATCTTCTTAAGTTGTGAAGAAGAAAGAGATATTTTAGGCCATCAGCTTTTGTTTCATACACTCAAAGTTATTCATGAAGAAATGGTTTTGTGAATCCATTTGGTATTGTGTGATAATCTTACGCATATCCTTCTTGGGTTTCACAAATTGTACTGAGATGCTATGAACTGGTGGATATAATCTCACTGTGTTAAATGAAGAAGAAAGAAAGATATTGAGTATAAACAATCAAAAATAAGATGGTTTTTTCATGAATAATAATTGATAACATGTTATTATCCTTTACGTGAAGCATTTAAAAAATTGTATGTAAGTTTTCGGTGTGCATGAATAAGTACTATGTATGTAACTTGAAGAAGAGAGTGTGTGTGAATTATTGGGAATTCTAACTTTCAGACACATTTACTAAGACACCTAAAACATATAAATGAGAAGTTAAAACTGAAACACATGGAATATTGAAAAAAGAAGAGGCATAATTGATAAAAACACATAGAATATTAAGAATAATATTCTATATGCATGCTAGGGTTTTGGATGAGAATATGATGAAATGTATTTAATATGCATGAAGTTATTGAGAAGATTCATTTGAGATTGTAACAGATATATCTTTCATAAAATAATATTAAAGATATTGTGTGAATTAGTTTCACATATGTTATTAAGACCAAGAATTTGTTTTAAGAAGGAATAATTTAAGCCTGATCATTTGTTGTATCGAGGAAACTGATCATACACAAGTGATCAGATTTTATTGAGAAATACTGATAAATATGATTAGTGGTTGTTAAAGGTACTTGAAGTATACACAAAAAATTTGGATCCTATAAGATTCTAGAGGAATATCAAGATATAATCCTCCAATGGATCAAACCTTAGGAAGTGAATAATTCCCTTATTCAGATCTGGGAGTAGGTGAAGTCTTTCTATTGGTGTTGGAGGCAATAGTAGTCTCCTAGTTGGAGATAGGATCATGAGAATATGGTTGGAGGGTATAACCAACCAAAAGAGAAGAATTGGATTATTGAGGGGGTGTAAGTGGCAACAACTGGAGGGTTGACTACCGGGGTGTATAACCAATTTCTTCTTGAAACACTATAATTGATTATAAGATTATATTAGAGAATCCATATTGGGGGATATAACTAACATGGAAAGGAGTATAACTTTGTTCCAAACCCTGTAAATAATGTGTGTTGTGCTCTCTATTATTATTTCTGCATATGAGGTGATATTATGAGATATTATTGAGTAGATAGATAAACTTAACAAGTTCAAGAGGTTGAATTCAAAAGAAAATAATTCATAAAAGTAAACCATTGATTCACCCCCTCTTAGTGGTCAATCCAGCCTAAGGATCTACAACTCGATGAAGGGAAAAAAATATTTCTTATTCCTTTTCATGTTTAATTTTTATAAAGGATGTTATCTTTCTATGGTTTTCCCACTACAAAATATGTCAATTATTGACATTTTTTAGCCGTGTTTTTAGAAAATTTAGAGAATTATCCACATTTTTCAAAAAAAATATCACAAATTAGCCACATTTTTTAGAAAGTGTGACTAATTAGATTTGTTTTACATAAAATCGTCTAATTTGCTTCATTTTTTAAAAAAATTGTATCTAATTAGCTACTTTTTTCTCAAAATACATGGAATATTTAGTAGTGATTTCAAAAAAACATGGAAAATTTTGCTACGTTTTCCCCAAAACATGGCTAATTTAGCGATGTTTACTGTAAAACATGGATGAAATATTTAAAATCCAGTTTTTAGAATATAGAAAACAATATAAATTCATATATATAATTTATAATATATGAAATCATAAAAAATTTACCTTTTAAAAGAAAATTTAATTTAAACAATACACACAATCATTAATACAATATATATATATATATATATATTAAATTTGAAATTGAAATCACAAATATAAATAAATATTTATTTATAAATACAGACACATAAATACACACACATATTAAATTTATATTTAAAATATATATAATAATAATAAACATACATAAATATATTTGAATATCTGTGTATATGTGTGTTTGTGTGTTTATTTATGTATGATTATAAAAAATATGTATAGAAGAATACACACACATAGACATAGATATATTAAATATAACTATATGTATATTATAAATTTATAAATAAGTGTATAATATAACAATAAATATATTATAAATTTATAAATATATTATAAATGTATATATATAATTGATATATATATTTATTTATTTATATAATATTTATTTATTTATTTATAAATCACTATATGTTGTTTAATTTATAATATATATATATATATATTTATTTATATTTAATATATGTGTGTGTGTGTCTATATTTGTATATTTCTGTGATTGTATATCCTTTTGTGTGGGAATGATGTGGTTCTCTTTGTCGAAAATGTTATGCATGTTCATGATGCAGTTAGCTTTGTCTACAATGTAATGTATTGGTATGATGCAGTTAGCTCTATCCATAATGTTATTATGTCCTGGTGGTGATAGTTGACCTATTCTTATAATGCAATACCTTATGTTTGTTCCAAATTTTACGATTCTCATGTTTACCATGATGTTATGATATTTTAACTCTTATTCCATGTTTCTATGTGATGGTTTATGATCTTTCCATTATTGATTCCATTGGATGATTTTTTATGCTCATGATATCCCACCCCATGTTTATCATGTTTTACATCCTTACTAGTATTTATGGATTGTCCCTTTTTATGTATGTACCTAGGATATCCTATGCAGTTATAGGAGATGGTGAGCTCTAGGATCAAGTTATTAAGATGGAAATAAAATATTGCATAGTTTATTTAAATTTTTTATATTATGATCCCAATTTCCTAAAGACATTGGACCTATAGATTTATAGGAATTTTAATGGATATTTATGTTTGAAATTATGTGATATTATGTGTAATATTTTTGGGTCATTATACCATCTAATTAAGGTTCTTCTACCTGTTATATGAAGGAAGAATACACTTTTATCTACCACTAGGAAACTCGATAACTAGAAAAGATGGAATCTCCTCCATAATCCTATGGGAATATTAAGACTCATGAGAAACATATCAATGTGATATCCTACTCAACACATCATCTAGAACATTTCCTTATCTCGGTGTTTTTGAGATCTCAAAGTCATAATCCAACAAATATTCTATCCACATATATTTATGCAAATTGAAATCATGCTGAGATAAAAAATTACTTATGATATTATGATTCATGAAGAACACAAAGCATTCATAGATGAGGTAATGCTTCCACAACTTCATAGAAAACACCACCATTGAAAGCTCACGATCATGGGTAGTATAGTTACATTCATTTGGTTTTAAATGGAGAGACGCATAGAAGATCACATCCATCTACTATACCTTAACACAACCCAAAATAATATAATAAGCATCGTAGAAGACATAAAACATGACTCACACTTCTGGAGAATGAAGAAAAAGAGCACTAATCAGATTCTATTTCATATACTCATACATCACCAAACACTGATCTATGTAGACAAAGGTATGATTATTCTTAGTCAAGGCTATCATAGAGGACACTATTTTTGAGAAATCAGACACAATCCTCTAATAATAGCCAATAAGACCAGGGAAACTATGAATCTATACAATATTCTTGGGATCCACTAAAGAAAAAACTACCTTAATTTTCAAAGGATTCACAACTACTCCCTATCAAGACAATACATGACCAAGAAAATTTACTTATAAGGTATAGAACATGAACTTACAAAGATTTATATTGAGTCTTTTTCATTGAATAACTGTTAAAACAACCCTCAAATTCTAGTAATGATCCTTCTATAACATAGAATGCATGAGAATTTCATTGATGAACACTATGAAAACTAATCTAAGTACTCATGAAATATTTATTTCATAAAACACATAAAAATATATGGAGTATTTTTTACACTAAAAGGAATTACCATGAGCTAAAAGTACCAATAATGACACCTAAAGGTAGTATTTGAGATATATTCCTCATCCACCCTTATTTCATGATACCCAGATCATATATCAATCTTTGGAAACTAGATATCTTCCATTAACTGATCAAACAAATCATTAATCCTTAAGAGGTTATAACTATTCTTTATCGTCAACTAATTCAATTGATGGTGATCAATACACATCTTCAAACTACCATATTCCTTCTTCATGAACAATATTAGAGCACCCCAATGAGTCACATCAGGCCAGATGAAACCCTTTTGAAATAGATAATCAATCCTCTCACAACTCATAAGGCACTATCCCATTTGAAGGCATAAAATCAGAGAGATACTAGGTTGTTATCCTATCCTAAACTTGATATCACTTTGAGTGAGGTGACTAAAATTAAATAAAAACACATATTTCATTAATTTGCATGAATAATTATTTAATTTATAAATATTCACACAAACCAAAGGATCGATGTTTTAGTGTCTTAGTGGATTAGTTATATGAAAAAATTATTTTAAAAATATTCATTAATATTTCTCCATAACCACTTAACTATAAACCCCATTCTAAACATATTATAGGTAATAACCATGTTCAAATCCTAGGGAAAGAAAAAAATGAAAGGGGTGAGCTAAAATTCTTAATAAGGTAAATATATCAATTCTTCAAAATGATTATATCATAAAAATGAGATAAAATGTGAATAAAATATAAATATATGATAAAACAATCATGTAATCATAAGTGACAATCATAAAACTTGATTTACCAATAAGGATCATGGAATAGGAACATAATACCAAATAAAGGTTATTTGAAAAATGGCTTAGAATCATATAAAGATAATAATAATAATTGGAAATCATAACATAAGAAAGCATAATATCTTTAGAAAATGGAACATTATAAACATTTGGAATAACATGAAAATTTGTCACATTTTAGAGATGTGTCACAAACATAATCATGGGAAAACATTATGAAAAAATAAAAGTATGTCTACCCATTAATTTGTGAACAAATACAAGTATTTACACCCTTTAGTATTGTGAAAAATCTAAGTATGTCCACCCTTCAGTTTTGTGAACAAATATAATTATGTCCACCCATAATTATCTAATGAGATATAAAACCTTAACCAATGAATTAAAGGGTGATATAGGATGCCACCCATTATCATCCATACATATGAGTTCCATTTAAAATCAAATCATTTATCATTTCATAAAGAACACATGGGAAGAAAATGGTTTTTATAAATTTTCCAAATGGTATCAAATAAAATGGATTTTTGAAAACTTGAGAGATTGATACCAAAAGCATGATCACCCAAAAGAAATATTTAAAAATAAAAAATATTGGGAAATTTATAAAAAAAAAACTAATCCATTATAAAACATTTCAAAATAACATCATAAAAAAGACATGACATATGAGTTACTTTACAAAAACCATTTTTTTAAGATGAAGAGAAAAATTATTAAAATATTACTTTAAAAATACAATAAATAGAACTATAAAATAATCAAATTATATGTCAAAAAAGTAAAGTAAATGAGAAGAATATAAGACAACAGAAAATAAAATCCTTTTAAATATTTTAAAACACCTTTATTGAAATCCCATATCATTAAAAAGATAATGAAACATTTGTTTTAAAATTAATAAAGTGGAATATGGTAATCATGGGAGATAAAATGTCACGACCCGAACCCACCGATCTCGAGCCGCAACTACCCCAAGCCCGCCTCCATAGACCAGGGGCTGGCGACAAGCGCCAAAGGTGTAACAATCTTGGGGAGGCCTTTGCCTAAGTACCTACACACACACACACACACACACACACAGCCCACTCGATGCAGAAGTGTAGAGTCAAAAGAAAACCAAAGGACAAACAACTATAACCCAACCACAGTCATGCATCAACTTCTAAATAGAGAAAGTAAAGTGCTGAAAAGTACTGACAAGATAACTGAACAGTAAAGGGAAAAACATGTGCCCAACCAGAAAGGTGCCAGAACCTGACAACATGTAAATGAAAGTAAATAGTTGGTGAGTCTCACACCTAAAAGTCCTACTATGACCACTGAACGCATCCCAAGCTCATGTGTCCTCTATGCTCTTCTATAGTCTCGATCGACTTGTCCGTCGTCTGCAAGGGTACACTAAGTGCGGGAAAAGCCCAAGAAGGGGTGAGTATAAAGATACTCAGTAGGATACCCCGAAAGCTTGAGGGAGTAACAAAGGAGGTACTAAATGGTGAGTGATAGACAGAACAAAGTACAGTTTAAGAGTACAATAGAGAGAGTGAAGCTCAACCTAAAAAAATAAAGGACATAGACTCATCCCAACCAAGAGGAGTTAGACATGGAAAGCACGTGGCATACCACGGGTGTCTTCGCCCCTCCTAGAAGGAGAGTAATTGAACCCAAGGAGTGGGAGAAAATTTATGGAATATATATATATATATATTCTCAACAAGAAACCCAAAGGTGTGCGTAAGGGGATCTCTATCTCCAAGATCAGCCCAGGATAAGTCGCCAATAGTTCTAAGGGTATCCATCACTGATGCCCAACAGTCTCGCGCATCAAAGATGCCTCATCGCTAAACTATACCACCAAAATTCCCGCTCCGGTAATCACGGAGAAAAGCCACCGACTAGCCACATCAAAAGGACTGAGTCTGAAAGAAGTTGTCGGGTAACCCACTGCCCAGCCCAACTGGAGGGTAAACCCCAAAATGTCATCGGGTGACCCACTTCTCAGCCCTGTTGGAGGGTAAACCCAAAACGGTTGTCAGGTGACCCACTGTCGAGCCCTGTTGGAGGGTAAACCCAAAAATTTTGTCGGGTGACCCACTACCCAGCCCCGCCGGAGGGTAAACCCTAAAGTCAATGGATAACTCACTACCCAGCCCCGCCAGACGGTAAACCCTAAGGTCAACGGGTAACCCACTGCCTAGCCTTGCTGGAGGGTATACCCTGATACGCTGGTGGGTAACCCACTGCCCAGCCCCACTGGAGGGTAAACCCAGAACTGGCGTGATAACTTCGCGCTGCCTGTGCCATCACTGGGTGTCACTAACATCGCTACTGTGCATTGGTTCGGAGTGCGTCAAAGGAACCTCCGAAAAACACCCTTTCATATTTTGACCATTAATGAGATCTCTCAAGAGGCTCCGCACGGCCAAATAGATTACACTGTTGTAATCCTCCTGGAAAAACATGCGAGATAGACTACTTACTCGATAGAAATGGACTCTGGACAAAAAGGTTATTCAACACCGCTTTATTCCCATACGACGTCTCATAGGGCCCACACCTAGGTTCCGAAAGAGGTCGGGTAAACTGCTTCATCTCGATGCTCTTAGAAAAATACGCCAAAATGACTACTCATTCACCCCGAAAGGGCGTCTGATGGAAAATTCGCAAATAGCTGCTCACAACATAAAAGACGATCTGTGGGGCCCATGCCTCAACTCCGACTTCAACGCTTGAAACCATCTTGGTCTAAAGCGTCTCGACGTCAGGGTATCAACACCGTTGACGATGCCTTAAACGGACTCCGGATGTGTTCGTGTCATCATAAAGAAGAATCCTGGTGAGGTACTTAACGAGCATCTCGTGCCACCGAGCCCCCGTCTTGGGAATTAAAAATCCCCAAGACCATCTCAAAATCTCAGTCTCGAGCTGATTATTGCACTACTATAGACGGTACGCAAAACGGACACCCGTAGTGGAAGTTACAAGTGTCCGAAGACAAGGGGGTTAACCCCTTTGGGTTGGATCGGCCCGGTCCACCCGGCCGGGGCCGGCCCGCATCTAGGGGTGTAATTTCGGCCCGACCCAGTCCGAATAGGGTCGTGCCGGTCCGGGCTTACCATGAAATGATTCGGGCCGCTAACCACTATTCGGGCTGGGTCGGGCCGGCCTGAACAACCCCATGAGGCGGTTCGAGCCCGGCCTCGGGCCGGCCCAAACCATCCGGTCGGGCCGGGCTTTTTTCAGGCCGGGCCGGGATTTTTCGAGTCGGGCCATGGTGGGATTTTATTATTTTCAAAATAATTTTCTCATTTAACTTTTTTTATTTAAACATTTTTTTAACATTTATTTAAAACGTTTCATTACATTTATTTTTAAATGCATGTTTTTTGCAAAAATGTTTATTTTATTTTTTATTAACATTTTACAGTGGGTGGGTATTTTTTTTTTGTATAAGTAGATTTATATATTGTGAATATATATATATATATATATTATTTGCAAATTGTAAAAAAAATAAGGGGTGCGCAGCTGCCGTGGGTGAGTTTAAAGCCTTATTATTTAAAAGTTTTTCTAACATTTATTTAAAACATTTTTTACATTTATTTTTTTAACTTATTTATAATTTTTTAAGCGTTTGTTAATATTTTTTATTTAAACATTTTTATTTAAACCGTTTTTTAACATTCTTTTTAAAAAACTTTTTTACATTTATTTTTAAATAATTAATTTAAAACATTTTTTAATTTTTTTAAACGCATGCTTTTTACAAGTATTTTTTTAAAACATTTAACTTTTTTTAATATTTTAATTTAAAAAGTATTTTTTAAGTGTTTATTTTAAAAAAATTAATTTAAATGTTTATTTTAAAAACTTTTTTAAACATTTTTATTTAAACCTTTATTTAAACCATTTTTTAACACTTGTTAGAAATGTTTTTTTACATTTATTTTTAGACGTTTAATTTAAAACGTTTTTTTGAATGCATATTTTTTACATGTATTTTTTTAAACATTTAACACGTTTTATGTAAAAACATTTTACAGTGGGTGGATATGTTATTTTTTTCTAAATAGTATTTATACATGTCTGTGAATTTATATATATTATGTACAAATTAAAAAAAATTAATGAGTTATTGGGGGTTGCGCAGCAGTGGGTGGTGGGTTTAGAGTGTTGTTATTTAAACGTTTTTTTATCATTTATTTATAATGTTTTTTTACATTTATTTTTTTAAATTATTTATGAAAAATATTTTTAAGCATTTGTTTAATTTAAAACATTTTTTTAAACATTTTTTAATTTTTTTGCAGGGCAGACTCAACCCAGCCCTGTCTGAACTGAAATTACACCATTAATGGGTGCGCACAAGTGAGTGAGTTAATTTTTTTTATAAATAGATTTATATATGTATATATAGTATATATAATATATGCAAGTTTTATCATATTTTAAAAAAAAATAATGAGGTTTGGGCTGTGCGAATATCATTTGGTGAGTAGTAATTTTTTTTGTTAATATATAATAAGTTATTATATATATAATGAGAAAATTGTAAAAAAATAATTAGGGGTTGGGGGGTGCACTCCAGTGGACGGGTCAATTTTTTTTCTAAATAAAATTATATATAATATATGCAAGTTGCAATATATTTGAAAAAATTAATGAGGTTGGGGGACGTGCACGAACATCATTATGTGAGTGTGTTATTTTTTTTGTTAATATAAATTAAGTTATATAATATTAAATCATGGACACACACACACACATATATATTATTGATGGATTTTTAAAAGCCACGCTTAATTGATATATATTATCAATAGCTTTATATATAATATTAATGGCTTTATTTATATGTATATATATATATATATATTATCATATCATTGATATATATATATATATATACTATTATTAGTAGATTTGTTTTTATATATACATATATATAATATGCAAGTTTTATCATATTTAAAAAAATTAGTGAGGTTGGGGGTGTGCGCGAATATCATTGGGTGAGTGTGTTATTTTTTTATTAATATATAATAAGTTATTATATATATATAATGTTAAATGATTGATATATATATATATATAATATGAGAAGATAATAAAAATAATAATCAGGGGTTGGGGGTTGCGTCGCAGTGGGTGAGTTAATTTTTTTTCTAAATAGATTTATATATGTATAGTATATACAATACATGCATGTTGCAACATACTTAAAAAAAATTAATGAAGTTGAAGGACTTGCACGAACATCATTAGGTGAGTGTGTTATTTTTTTATTAATATAAAACAAATTATTATATATATATATAATATTAAATCATTGATATATATATATATATTAATAAATTTGTTTATATATATATTATATAAAATCATATACATATACACACACAGATATATATATATATATATATATTAATGGATTTTTAAAAGTCACACTTAATTGATATATATTATTAATAGCTTTATATATAATATTAATGGCTTTGTTTATATATATATTATCATATCATTGATATATATATATATATATATTAGTAGACTTGTTTTTATATATACATATATATAATATGCAAGTTTTAAAATATTTTAAAAAAATTTGTAAGGTTGGGTGTGTGCGCGAAGGGTGAGTGTGTTATTTTTTTATTAATATATAATAAGTTATTATATATATGTAATGTTAAATGATTGATATATATATATATATATAATATGAAAAAATTATAAAAATAATAATCAGGGGTTGGGGGGTGCGTCGTAGTGGGTGAGTTAATTTTTTTTCTAAATAGATTTATATATGTATAGTATATATAATATACGCATGTTGCAACATACTTAAAAAAATTAATGAAGTTGAGGGACTTGCACGAACATTGATAGTTGAGTGTGTTATTTTTTATTAATATACAACAAGTTTATATATATATATTAAATCATTGATATATATATATATATATTAATAGCTTTGTTTATATATATATTATATTAAATCATATACATATACATATACATACATATATATATATATATATTATTAATGGATTTTTAAAAACCACGCTTAATTGATATATATTATTAATGGTTGTGTTTATATATATACACTATTATATATATAATTATATATCATTGTATATATATATTTATACACACATTATAATTATATATAATAATAATTATATGTATATATATATATAATATTGTTTTTTTGTTAATATATAATGATATATGCACATATATATAGAAATACACACACATATATATAGATACATATATAGATAAATATAGATGTATAAATATACATGTGTATATATATATAGGTATATATATATATATATGTATGTATATATGTATATGTATATATATATATATATTTATATATTTATATATACATACATACATATATATAGATACATTTATATAGAGATATAGATATATATATAAATATAGAGATATCTATATATATCTATAGGGTGGTGATTATTCTACAGACATCGTGGTAGGGGGATCGAATTCCCCTACCCGTAGTTTCCCCGTTAAATTTTTTACAGCTGGCGGGTTTCGCACGGGCTGGGCTTCACGCAGGCCAACGGGCCGGCCCGGCCTGGCTTGCGGGCCTTCTTAGAAAGGCCCAAGCCCGATCCGTTGAACCTACGACCCGAATCAGCCTAGCCTAATGCGGGCTTTGCCGGGCCGGGCCGCTCAGACTTTCAGGTCGGGCCTGTCGGGCTTTCGGGCCGCCAGGCCAAAATTACACCCTTACCCGCATCGGCCGGCCCGGCCCACAACGCCTGCCCGCAGCCCTTCTGCGTGGCCCGGCCGCTGACCTCCGTTCCACTTAGCCGACTGGCCCTCGTGGTCGGTCGCTGTCCCGCGCGGAGACCCGCCGAAGGCGGGTCTCGGTCTCCCTCTCGGGGTCGCGCACCGCGACCCCCTTCGCGCCTTGCACCGGCGACCTCTGGCTTCAGCCACCGCCTGGGAACTGCGCTGCCTCCTGGGACCACGCTGTCACCGCTTGGAAACCACGTTGCCGCCTGGGAACCGGCGAAAACCCCTGGAACCACCGAAAAACAGGGAAAATGGTCGGAAAACTTCCCGGGGTCACCCCGGACACCCCGGGACTCAAAAATTCGATTTGAAAGGATCGTTGGGAAGCTCAAATCGAGATCTACGCAAATATGGCCTTATCTCAAGAATTGTATAGAATTTCTACGCAAGAAATTGAGTTCAAAGGTATATGATGAATTTAAAAACGAGAACGCAAACTCCTACCTCGTTGGGCATAGCCCGTAGCTTCACCGACGATCTGTCGGAGCTGCCGCACCTTGGAGAGGTTGGGAGAGGGGCTTGATGCTTGTTGAGAGAAAACTGCTAGGGAGAGGCAAGGGGGAAGAGGTAGGAGGGGGAGAGGTGTTTAAGTAGAGAAACACTTAAACACCCACTAGTAGGCCCCGTACCCGAACTTTCGGCGGGGTCGTGGTTAAGCCGCCTCTAGGGTAAAATCCACGTTCTGAGTGCAACGGTGGTCTTTGAATTCTAATCCGAGCCTCTGTTCAGAAGTTGTAAAGTTCATGCCCGGGGCTGCCAAATTACGAAAACTCCCCTGGTCATGTTTTCCACAAATGGGACGCGCCAGCAAAAGTTACACTTCTCTTAGGGTAAACGACACGCTCCGGACTCAATGGTTCCCTCTATTTTCCCATCCGAGCAACCGTTTAAGAGTTATTCTGTTTATTTGGCGTGTCTAGTGTGAATGCACTTAAAATTTAATTTTTGCCACACCGGGGCTCAAAATCACACGTCGTCTGAACACCCTGCTCTGAAATAACATCAAGAAAAATTTCAAAGTCTTATAGGCTCAAAACCTGGGTTCTTACATCATTCCCTCCTTTAAGTTTTTCATCCCTGAAAAACAAAACTACAAAAACAACTCAGGATACTAAGCCCACATCAGGTTTTCCCATTCCCAGGTGCTCTCCTGCACCCTGTCGTGCTGCCACAACACACGAACCAAAAGAATGGTCCGTCCACACAGTGTCCACTCCTGTCGGTCCTCAATCGCCACTGGGTGCTCCGCTAAGGTGGATCCATCCTTGATGTCCAGCTCTCCCCAGTCAATAACATGTGTGGGGTCATGCACGTATTTCCTCAGCTGTGACATGTGGAAGAATTCATGCACCCTCTTTAGATGTGGGGGTAGAGCAAGATGGTAGGCCACCTCACCGACCCTACGCACGATCTCAACGGGTCCAATGAACCTCGGGGACAGCTTTCCTCCCTGACCGAACCTCCGTGTCCCACGCCGCGAAGAGACTCTCAAAAATACATGGCCCCCAACTCAAACTCCAAAGGCCTGCGATGATGATCTGTGTAGGACTTCTTTCTGCTCTGAACTGTCCTCATCCGCTCACGAATAACCTGCACCTTCTCCTTCGTCGCCTGCACCAACTCTGGGCCTACGAGGGAGGTCTCACCAACCTCGGTCCAGCACAATGGTGACCTGCAGGGTCTCCCATAGAGGGCCTAAAAAGGTTTCATGCCGATAGTAGAGTGGTAACTGTTGTTGTACGCGAACTCCACCAAGGGCAGGTGATCCTCCCAGCTCAGGCCAAAGTCTAACACACACGCCCTGAGCATATCCTCCAACACCTGTATAGTGTGCTATGTCTGCCTGTCGGTCTGGGGGTGAAAATATGCACTCATCCGCAGTTGAGTATTGAATGCCTCTATAGGCCTCGACACAATTGCGACATAAACTACACATCACGGTTGAAGAATATCGTCGAGGGTACTCTATGAAGGCGGAAAATCTCCCGAACATACAGCTACCCTAGACTCTCCACCGAACTCTGCTCCCTGATGGCAAGGAAGTGTTCCGACTTTGTGAGTCAGTCCACTATCACCCAAATGGAGTCATGGCCCTTCGCTATGCGTGGAAGCCCTGTGATGAAGTCCATAGATATGTCATCCCACTTCCACTCTGGGATATCAAGGGGCTGCAACAACCCTGCCGGAACTTGATGCTCTGCCTTCACCTGCTGATATGTAAGACACCGAGAAATGAACTCAGCTACGCTCTACTTCATGCCAGACCACCAAAACTGCTATTGAAGATCTCTGTACATTTTCCCCACACCGGGATGTACATCCAAGGGAGAAGTGTAGAACTCCCACATCACCTCCTCCCGCATATCTACTGGTACTACAGATCACCCCTGGAATAGGATCTCATGATTCCCTCCTTTATAACACCCATCCGGTGCATCGCACGTGGATATATGATCTCCCAGTACCTCACTGTCTACATCCCCCAACAGCGACTCTCTCACACGCTCAAGGAGCGAAGGAGTCAACACCATCGACTGTAGAAAATCTGTACCCTCCTGCTCCACCAAGGTCAGCTGTAGGGAAGCCAACTGCTCTAAAGCTTACCGCACTAAATGAGCCCGGGACTTCCTGCTAAGGGCATCTGTTACTTCGTTTCCCTTCCCTGGAGTGTAGACTATCTCGAAATCATAGTCTTGTAGAAACTCCAGCAAGAACCTCTGCCTGAGATTCAAATCCCTCTGAGTGAAGATGTACTTGAGGATCTGGTGGTCTGAGTAGACCAAAAAACGCTCACCCATGAGGTAGTGTCTCCATAACCTCAAGGAGAAGCCCACCACTGCCAGCTCCAAATTGTGAGTCACATAATTCTGCTCATGGGGCCTCAACTACCTTGACCCATATGCAATCACTGCCCACTGCTGCATCAGCACGCACCCGAGCCCAGCTCCTGAAGCGTCGCAGTACACCTAATATATATATATATATATATATATATATATTAGTAGACTTGTTTTTATATATACATATATATAATATGCAAGTTTTAAAATATTTTAAAAAAATTTGTAAGGTTGGGTGTGTGCGCGAAGGGTGAGTGTGTTATTTTTTTATTAATATATAATAAGTTATTATATATATGTAATGTTAAATGATTGATATATATATATATATATATATATATAATATGAAAAAATTATAAAAATAATAATCAGGGGTTGGGGGGTGCGTCGTAGTGGGTGAGTTAATTTTTTTTCTAAATAGATTTATATATGTATAGTATATATAATATACGCATGTTTCAACATAAAAAAATTAATGAAGTTGAGGGACTTGCACGAACATTATTAGTTGAGTGTGTTATTTTTTATTAATATACAACAAGTTTATATATATATATTAAATCATTGATATATATATATATATATTAATAGCTTTGTTTATATATATATTATATTAAATCATATACATATACATATACATACATACATATATATATATATATATATATATATATATATATATATATATTATTAATGGATTTTTAAAAACCACGCTTAATTGATATATATTATTAATGGTTGTGTTTATATATATACACTATTATATATATAATTATATATCATTGTATATATATATTTATAACCACATTATAATTATATATAATAATAATTATATGTATATATATATATAATATTGTTTTTTTGTTAATATATAAAGATATATGCACATATATATAGAAATACACACATATATATATAGATACATATATAGATAAATATAGATGTATACATATACATGTGTATATATATATAGGTATATATATATATATAGATGTATGTATATATGTATATGTATATATATATATATATATGTATATATTTATATATACATACATACATATATATAGATACATTTATATAGAGATATAGATATATATATAAATATAGAGATATCTATATATATCTATAGGGTGGTGATTATTCTACAGACATCGTGGTAGGGGGATCGAATTCCCCTACCGGTAGTTTCCCCGTTAAATTTTTTACAGCTGGCGGGTTTCGCACGGGCTGGGCTTCACGCAGGCCAACGGGCCGGCCCGACCTGGCTTGCGGGCCTTCTTAGAAAGGCCCAAGCCCGATCCGTTGAACCTACGGCCCGAATCGGCCTAGCCTAATGCGGGCTTTGCCGGGCCGGGCCGCTCAGACTTTCAGGTCGGGCCTGTCGGGCTTTCGGGCCGCCAGGCCAAAATTACACCCTTACCCGCATCGGCCGGCCCGGCCCACAACGCCTGCCCGCAGCCCTTCCGCGTGGCCCGGCCGCTGACCTCCGTTCCACTTAGCCGACTGGCCCTCGTGGTCGGTCGCTGTCCCGCGCGGAGACCCGCCGAAGGCGGGTCTCGGTCTCCCTCTCGGGGTCGCGCACCGCGACCCCCTTCGCGCCTTGCACCGGCGACCTCTGGCTTCAGCCACCGCCTGGGAACTGTGCCGCCTCCTGGGACCACGCTGTCGCCGCTTGGAAACCACGTTGCCGCCTGGGAACCGGCGAAAACCCCTGGAACCACCGAAAAACAGGGAAAATGGTCGGAAAACTTCCCGGGGTCACCCCGGACACCCCGGGACTCAAAAATTCGATTTGAAAGGATCGTTGGGAAGCTCAAATCGAGATCTACGCAAATATGGCCTTATCTCAAGAATTGTATAGAATTTCTACGCAAGAAATTGAGTTCAAAGGTATATGATGAATTTAAAAACGAGAACGCAAACTCCTACCTCGTTGGGCATAGCCCGTAGCTTCACCGACGATCTGTCGGAGCTGCCGCACCTTGGAGAGGTTGGGAGAGGGGCTTGATGCTTGTTGAGAGAAAACTGCTAGGGAGAGGCAAGGGGGAAGAGGTAGGAGGGGGAGAGGTGTTTAAGTAGAGAAACACTTAAACACCCACTAGTAGGCCCCGTACCCGAACTTTCGGCGGGGTCGTGGTTAAGCCGCCTCTAGGGTAAAATCCACGTTCTGAGTGCAACGGTGGTCTTTGAATTCTAATCCGAGCCTCTGTTCAGAAGTTGTAAAGTTCATGCCCGGGGCTGCCAAATTACGAAAACTCCCCTGGTCATGTTTTCCACAAATGGGACGCGCCAGCAAAAGTTACACTTCTCTTAGGGTAAACGACACGCTCCGGACTCAATGGTTCCCTCTATTTTCCCATCCGAGCAACCGTTTAAGAGTTATTCTGTTTATTTGGCGTGTCTAGTGTGAATGCACTTAAAATTTAATTTTTGTCACACCGGGGCTCAAAATCACACGTCGTCTGAACACCCTGCTCTGGAATAACATCAAGAAAAATTTCAAAGTCTTATAGGCTCAAAACCTGGGTTCTTACATCATTCCCTCCTTTAAGTTTTTCATCCCTGAAAAACAAAACTACAAAAACAACTCAGGATACTAAGCCCACATCAGGTTTTCCCATTCCCAGGTGCTCTCCTGCACCCTGTCGTGCTGCCACAACACACGAACCAAAAGAATGGTCCATCCACACAGTGTCCACTCCTGTCGGTCCTCAATCGCCACTGGGTGCTCCGCTAAGGTGGATCCATCCTTGATGTCCAGCTCTCCCCAGTCAATAACATGTGTGGGGTCATGCACATATTTCCTCAGCTGTGACATGTGGAAGAATTCATGCACCCTCTTTAGATGTGGGGGTAGAGCAAGATGGTAGGCCACCTCACCGACCCTACGCACGATCTCAACGGGTCCAATGAACCTCGGGGACAGCTTTCCTCCCTGACCGAACCTCCGTGTCCCACGCCGCGAAGAGACTCTCAAAAATACATGGCCCCCAACTCAAACTCCAAAGGCCTGCGATGATGATCTGTGTAGGACTTCTTTCTGCTCTGAACTGTCCTCATCCGCTCACGAATAACCTGCACCTTCTCCTTCGTCGCCTGCACCAACTCTGGGCCTACGAGGGAGGTCTCACCAACCTCGGTCCAGCACAATGGTGACCTGCAGGGTCTCCCATAGAGGGCCTAAAAAGGTTTCATGCCGATAGTAGAGTGGTAACTGTTGTTGTACGCGAACTCCACCAAGGGCAGGTGATCCTCCCAGCTCAGGCCAAAGTCTAACACACACGCCCTGAGCATATCCTCCAACACCTGTATAGTGTGCTATGTCTGCCTGTCGGTCTGGGGGTGAAAATATGCACTCATCCGCAGTTGGGTATTGAATGCCTCTATAGGCCTCGACATAATTGCGACATAAACTACACATCACGGTTGAAGAATATCGTCGAGGGTACTCTATGAAGGCGGAAAATCTCCCGAACATACAGCTACCCTAGACTCTCCACCGAACTCTGCTCCCTGATGGAAAGGAAGTGTTCCGACTTTGTGAGTCAGTCCACTATCACCCAAATGGAGTCATGGCCCTTCGCTATGCGTGGAAGCCCTGTGATGAAGTCCATAGATATGTCATCCCACTTCCACTCTGGGATATCAAGGGGCTGCAACAACCCTGCCGGAACTTGATGCTCTGCCTTCACCTGCTGATATGTAAGACACCGAGAAATGAACTCAGCTACGCTCTACTTCATGCCAGACCACCAAAACTGCTATTGAAGATCTCTGTACATTTTCCCCACACCGGGATGTACATCCAAGGGAGAAGTGTAGAACTCCCACATCACCTCCTCCCGCATATCTACTGGTACTACAGATCACCCCTAGAATAGGATCTCATGATTCCCTCCTTTATAACACCCATCCGGTGCATCGCACGTGGATATATGATCTCCCAGTACCTCACTGTCTACATCCCCCAACAGCGACTCTCTCACACGCTCAAGGAGCGAAGGAGTCAACACCATCGACTGTAGAAAATCTGTACCCTCCTGCTCCACCAAGGTCAGCTGTAGGGAAGCCAACTGCTCTAAAGCTTACCGCACTAAATGAGCCCGGGACTTCCTGCTAAGGGCATCTGTTACTTCGTTTCCCTTCCCTGGAGTGTAGACTATCTCGAAATCATAGTCTTGTAGAAACTCCAGCAAGAACCTCTGCCTGAGATTCAAATACCTCTGAGTGAAGATGTACTTGAGGATCTGGTGGTCTGAGTAGACCAAAAAACGCTCACCCATGAGGTAGTGTCTCCATAACCTCAAGGAGAAGCCCACCACTGCCAGCTCCAAATTGTGAGTCACATAATTCTGCTCATGGGGCCTCAACTACCTTGACCCATATGCAATCACTGCCCACTGCTGCATCAGCACGCACCCGAGCCCAGCTCCTGAAGCGTCGCAGTACACCTAATATATATATATATATATATATATATATATTAGTAGACTTGTTTTTATATATACATATATATAATATGCAAGTTTTAAAATATTTTAAAAAAATTTGTAAGGTTGGGTGTGTGCGCGAAGGGTGAGTGTGTTATTTTTTTATTAATATATAATAAGTTATTATATATATGTAATGTTAAATGATTGATATATATATATATATATATAATATGAAAAAATTATAAAAATAATAATCAGGGGTTGGGGGGTGCGTCGTAGTGGGTGAGTTAATTTTTTTTCTAAATAGATTTATATATGTATAGTATATATAATATACGCATGTTGCAACATACTTAAAAAAATTAATGAAGTTGATGGACTTGTACGAACATTATTAGTTGAGTGTGTTATTTTTTATTAATATACAACAAGTTTATATATATATATTAAATCATTGATATATATATATATATATTAATAGCTTTGTTTATATATATATTATATTAAATCATATACATATACATATACATACATACATATATATATATATATATATATATATTATTAATGGATTTTTAAAAACCACGCTTAATTGATATATATTATTAATGGTTGTGTTTATATATATACACTATTATATATATAATTATATATCATTGTATATATATATTTATACACACATTATAATTATATATAATAATAATTATATGTATATATATATATAATATTGTTTTTTTGTTAATATATAATGATATATGCACATATATATAGAAATACACACACATATATATAGATACATATATAGATAAATATAGATGTATACATATACATGTGTATATATATATAGGTATATATATATATATAGATGTATGTATATATGTATATGTATATATTTATATATACATACATACATATATATAGATACATTTATATAGAGATATAGATATATATATAAATATAGAGATATCTATATATATCTATAGGGTGGTGATTATTCTATAGACATCGTGGTAGGGGGATCGAATTCCCCTACCCGTAGTTTCCCCGTTAAATTTTTTACAGCTGGCGGGTTTCGCACGGGCTGGGCTTCACGCAGGCCAACGGGCCGGCCCGGCCTGGCTTGCGGGCTTTCTTAGAAAGGCCCAAGCCCGATCCGTTGAACCTACGGCCCGAATCGGCCTAGCCTAATGCGGGCTTTGCCGGGCCGGGCCGCTCAGACTTTCAGGTCGGGCCTGTCGGGCTTTCGGGCCGCCAGGCCAAAATTACACCCTTACCCGCATCGGCCGGCCCGGCCCACAACGCCTGCCCGCAGCCCTTCCGCGTGGCCCGGCCACTGACCTCCGTTCCACTTAGTCGACTGGCCCTCGTGGTCGGTCGCTGTCCCGCGCGGAGACCCGCCGAAGGCGGGTCTCGGTCTCCCTCTCGGGGTCGCGCACCGCGACCCCCTTCGCGCCTTGCACCGGCGACCTCTGGCTTCAACCACCGCCTGGGAACTGTGCCGCCTCCTGGGACCACGCTGTCGCCGCTTGGAAACCACGTTGCCGCCTGGGAACCGGCGAAAACCCCTGGAACCACCGAAAAACAGGGAAAATGGTCGGAAAACTTCCCGGGGTCACCCCGGACACCCCGGGACTCAAAAATTCGATTTGAAAGGATCGTTGGGAAGCTCAAATCGAGATCTACGCAAATATGGCATTATCTCAAGAATTGTATAGAATTTCTACGCAAGAAATTGAGTTCAAAGGTATATGATGAATTTAAAAACGAGAACGCAAACTCCTACCTCGTTGGGCATAGCCTGTAGCTTCACCGACGATCTGTCGGAGCTGCCGCACCTTGGAGAGGTTGGGAGAGGGGCTTGATGCTTGTTGAGAGAAAACTGCTAGGGAGAGGCAAGGGGGAAGAGGTAGGAGGGGGAGAGGTGTTTAAGTAGAGAAACACTTAAACACCCACTAGTAGGCCCCGTACCCGAACTTTCGGCGGGGTCGTGGTTAAGCCGCCTCTAGGGTAAAATCCACGTTCTGAGTGCAACGGTGGTCTTTGAATTCTAATCCGAGCCTCTGTTCAGAAGTTGTAAAGTTCATGCCCGGGGCTGCCAAATTACGAAAACTCCCCTGGTCATGTTTTCCACAAATGGGACGCGCCAGCAAAAGTTACACTTCTCTTAGGGTAAACGACACGCTCCGGACTCAATGGTTCCCTCTATTTTCCCATCCGAGCAACCGTTTAAGAGTTATTCTGTTTATTTGGCGTGTCTAGTGTGAATGCACTTAAAATTTAATTTTTGTCACACCGGGGCTCAAAATCACACGTCGTCTGAACACCCTGCTCTGGAATAACATCAAGAAAAATTTCAAAGTCTTATAGGCTCAAAACCTGGGTTCTTACATCATTCCCTCCTTTAAGTTTTTCATCCCTGAAAAACAAAACTACAAAAACAACTCAGGATACTAAGCCCACATCAGGTTTTCCCATTCCCAGGTGCTCTCCTGCACCCTGTCGTGCTGCCACAACACACGAACCAAAAGAATGGTCCGTCCACACAGTGTCCACTCCTGTCGGTCCTCAATCGCCACTGGGTGCTCCGCTAAGGTGGATCCATCCTTGATGTCCAGCTCTCCCCAGTCAATAATATGTGTGGGGTCATGCACGTATTTCCTCAGCTGTGACATGTGGAAGAATTCATGCACCCTCTTTAGATGTGGGGGTAGAGCAAGATGGTAGGCCACCTCACCGACCCTACGCACGATCTCAACGGGTCCAATGAACCTCGGGGACAGCTTTCCTCCCTGACCGAACCTCCGTGTCCCACGCCGCGAAGAGACTCTCAAAAATACATGGCCCCCAACTCAAACTCCAAAGGCCTGCGATGATGATCTGTGTAGGACTTCTTTCTGCTCTGAACTGTCCTCATCCGCTCATGAATAACCTGCACCTTCTCCTTCATCGCCTGCACCAACTCTGGGCCTACGAGGGAGGTCTCACCAACCTCGGTCCAGCACAATGGTGACCTGCAGGGTCTCCCATAGAGGGCCTAAAAAGGTGTCATGCCGATAGTAGAGTGGTAACTGTTGTTGTACGCGAACTCCACCAAGGGCAGGTGATCCTCCCAGCTCAGGCCAAAGTCTAACACACACGCCCTGAGCATATCCTCCAACACCTGTATAGTGTGCTATGTCTGCCTGTCGGTCTGGGGGTGAAAATATGTACTCATCCGCAGTTGAGTATTGAATGCCTCTATAGGCTTCGACACAATTGCGACATAAACTACACATCACGGTTGAAGAATATCGTCGAGGGTACTCTATGAAGGCGGAAAATCTCCCGAACATACAGCTACCCTAGACTCTCCACCGAACTCTGCTCCCTGATGGCAAGGAAGTGTTCCGACTTTGTGAGTCAGTCCACTATCACCCAAATGGAGTCATGGCCCTTCGCTATGCGTGGAAGCCCTGTGATGAAGTCCATAGATATGTCATCCCACTTCCACTCTGGGATATCAAGGGGCTGCAACAACCCTGCCGGAACTTGATGCTCTGCCTTCACCTGCTGATATGTAAGACACCGAGAAATGAACTCAGCTATGCTCTACTTCATGCCAGACCACCAAAACTGCTATTGAAGATCTCTGTACATTTTCCCCACACCGGGATGTACAGCCAAGGGAGAAGTGTAGAACTCCCACATCACCTCCTCCCGCATATCTACTGGTACTACAGATCACCCCTGGAATAGGATCTCATGATTCCCTCCTTTATAACACCCATCCGGTGCATCGCCCGTGGATATATGATCTCCCAGTACCTCACTGTCTACATCCCCCAACAGCGACTCTCTCACACGCTCAAGGAGCGAAGGAGTCAACACCATCGACTGTAGAAAATCTGTACCCTCCTGCTCCACCAAGGTCAGCTGTAGGGAAGCCAACTGCTCTAAATCTTACCGCACTAAATGAGCCCGGGACTTCCTGCTAAGGGCATCTGTTACTTCGTTTCCCTTCCCTGGAGTGTAGACTATCTCGAAATCATAGTCTTTTAGAAACTCTAGCAAGAACCTCTGCCTGAGATTCAAATCCCTCTGAGTGAAGATGTACTTGAGGATCTGGTGGTCTGAGTAGACCAAAAAACGCTCACCCATGAGGTAGTGTCTCCATAACCTCAAGGAGAAGCCCACCACTGCCAGCTCCAAATTGTGAGTCACATAATTCTGCTCATGGGGCCTCAACTACCTTGACCCATATGCAATCACTGCCCACTGCTGCATCAGCACGCACCCGAGCCCAGCTCCTGAAGCGTCGCAGTACACCAGGAACTCAACTCCCTCCTATGGCAACCTCAACACTGGATTACTAGTCAACATCTAACTCAACTCCTCGAAGGCCTTCTGGAACTGATCAGTCCAGGTGAACGGTTGTCCCTTTCGAGTCAACGCGGTCAAAGGGGCAACAATCCTGGAGAAATATTCCACAAACCTCCTGTAGTACCCTTCCAAACCAAGGAAGCTCTGCACCTTTGACGCATTCTTGGGTGGCTCCCAAGAAAGCACTGCCTCTACCTTTGTGGGATCTTTGACCAATACCTGCTTTGTAATGACATGCCCCAAAAAGTGAACCTCATGAATCCAGAACTAACACTTCAAGAGCTTCCCATACAGATGGTGCTCTCAGAGTAAGTCTAGGACCATCCTCAAATGCTTTGCGTGCTCCTCTTCCATCATAGAGTAGATGAATATGTTATCAATAAAGACAACCAAAAACCGGTCCAATTACAACTGGAATATCTGGTTCATCAAAGCCATGAAAACAGCAGAGGTATTCATCACGCCAAAGGGCATCAACAGAAACTCATAATGCCCATATTGACAAAATAAATCCAACTTCAGGATGTCAGCCTCATGAACCCAAAACTAGTGGTAGCTGGATCGAAGATCAATCTTAGAGAACCACTTCGCACCTCTCAACTGGTCGAAGAGATCGTCGATCCTCAAAAAAGGGTACTTGTTCTTTATCGTATCTTGATTCAGGTGACGATAATCCACACAAAGCCGCAGAATCCCATTTTCCTTTTTCACAGACAAAACCGGAGCTGCCCAGGGGGACACTACTACAAATACCCTTTTTATCAGCGCTAAAAATGGCCTTTAACAGCGCTAGAAAATCATTGTTAAACCCGGTGAAGATAAAGGGGGGTCCCCTTTATCAGCACTCCAAAAAGCACTGATAAATACCACTCTGCCATATTGATTTGTTCTCCAGTTAATGAAATATCTATTTATCAATATTTATATTTAGTTATATTTGTTCATATAGTAATATATAGTTATATTAATATATATATATAGTTATATTAATATATATATTTATAGTGATATTAATATATATATTTATAGTTACATTAATATATATATATAGTTATATTGATATATATATAGTTAAATTAATATATAGGTATATAAATATTCAAATATTTGTATTTTAAATAAAATAGATATTAGTTATTATTTCTATAAAGATAATATATTTTATATGTAAATATATTTTATTATTTATATTTATAATTAAATTTTTATGTGTGAATATATATAAAATATATATATATATATTGTTATATATTTGATTATAAATAGCATTTAATTATAAAAAATGATAAAATTTTAAAGACATAATATCAATATAAATGTAACACCTTGGAATAAATTCAGTCCCCACCAAAAAAATCCAATAATACCCCCTTAAATGAGGCTGAAAATCCACAAAATATTAAAAAAATCGGGGTATCCCAACTAAAAACTCTGTTTTAGAGGCATTATGGGACTATTTTGGCCCCGAAAAAACATTTACTGAGGTCCCCCAAATTATATGGGTGTAGAGATCGTCGCAGGCTTTGATTTGATATGAGGTAGAACTCAAACAGACACCCGGATCAAAAGTTATGGTCGTTTAAAGTTTGAGTTGCGTTTTCAACATATTTTGGATCTTTTTTTAATTTTTTTTATTTTTTTAGTCTTCAAATTGTTATTAAATGACTATTAATCCATAATAATTGGCAAATTATTAATTAAAAATATTTTTTTTATTTTTTTGATATTCCATTTTCACTAAATATATTATATATTAAGTGTAACTGTATATATATACATATCTAAAATATATTTAAAATTATATTTAAAAAATATATATTACATTCATGTCAATATAACTATATTTATATATTTAAATATTAATATATATTTTTTAATGAATTTTTTAGAATTAGACCCTTTATCAGCACTACTAAAAAAAGCGCTGATAAAGGGGTACCATTTAATAGTGCTAAAAAAAGCACTGTTAAAGGGGGTACCTTTTTCAGCACTAAAAAAAGCACTGATAAAGGGGTAAGTTTATCAGCATTTTTTTTAGCGCTGATAAAGGTACCCCCCTTTATCAGTGCTTTTTCGTTAGCGCTGATAAAGGGTGGCACTGGCCTTGCCCCATTTTGGGGTAGTGAGACACACTAGGCCTAATGAATCCCTTCTCATGAAGGTCCACCAACTAAATTCGTAGCTCCCGAAGCTCTGTGGGTGCCATCTGATATGCTGCACATGATATCGGGGCATTCCCCAGCTGCAATTCAATGTAGAACTCCATCTCTCGCCTCGGAGGTAGTCCCGGGACATCCTCGCGAAAGACGTCCATGTAGTCCTCTACAACCGTAGGGATCCAGGTGCCTGTAGCGTCTGCTGCTCCGAGAGCCATGCTCACCAACTGGTGAGAAAAAGGTCATGGTCTCTTGCTCAGAGTACCCATCTGCTCTACCATGAGGTCTCGTTCACCTAGAATGGTGAACCTCGTACCATCAGAAAACACGCCTATGACTCGTCTATGATGACAGTCGATCTGGGTGTGAACCATAGAAAGCCAATCCATGCCCAATATTACATCATAAGGTTCCATCGTGATGATGAGTAGGTCCCACGTGAAACTCCCTCCTCCAAATGATAGTTCGCACTGTCTGCAGATAAAGGTCACCAATGAGGCACTTCCCGTAGGAACCTCAAGGCTAAGTGCAGGTGTTAGTGCCTCTATTGGAAGCTCCAACTCCTGTACCAAAAGCAGTGATATAAAAGAGTGGCGGGCACCTGTGTCTACTAGTACCAAAGAAAGCGTAGAGTAAACACAAAGCATACCTCAAACCATCTCGTGTACTAGGGGGTCACGAACACTCATAGCCTAAAGCTACCCATGGAACCTACCTCCAGCTCCATGAGCCTGGTGTGGGCCACCCAGTGGTGGCGGTGGAAGGACCTCGAAACGCAGTCCCAGACCTCCAGGTCATGCCGCTATACTTGCACTGCCTCCCTGAGGACCACCCTGTCCTCGCCTGGGAGATCCCTGGTCACAGTGATGCCTCTGCCGCTGCGGTGTGCCCACTGCTTTCCATGACTATTTGGTATGCCTGGTCAGGCAGTACCATGCTAGGTGACCCCATCCATCACAAGCATAGCATCGACTCTCTCCTGACTACCTCAGTGCTCCACGATGCCACTGTAGTGTACGACCCTACCCCTATATCTACTTATGGAAGGTCCTCCTCGACCGGGGCTCTGCTCTCTGCCGCCTGCCTGTCACCAAAGACTCTCCTTTGAAGTGGTCACTACTAGGCCCTGTCAGTTAGCGTCCCTCATCCAAGAATCTCTCTATCAAGAGCGCCCGCTCTAGCACCCCGACATAAGTAGGGATGCACAGGGGTACTACACTAGCATGAATCTCCCTGCGAAGACCCTACTCAAACTTCCGCACCCATAAGTAATTGTCACAGATCATATCCTACGAGTAGCGTGTCAGATAGGTAAACTGGGCCGAGTATTGCGCCACGTTCATCCCCCCTGCTTCATCTCTAGAAGATCCTGAATCTGAATGAAGCATAAACAAGAAGGGGAGTACTCCTACTGGAAGAGCTACTGGAAGCTATCCCACATGAGAGACGACTCGTCGTGGGTTTGTGTAACCAACACCCACCAACGCCCGGCCATCCTAAGGAAAATTCTAGCAGCCAGGGCTACCATCTGGTCCACTGGTGTCTGTACCATCCTGAAAAGTCGGTCCATAGACTCTATCCAGTCTTCCGCTGCCTGGGGATCCGGGTCCCCACAGAACTTCTGTGGCCGCTGACGCTGGTAGTCTCAAAGTGCACTCAGACTGTGCTCAACCTCGGCCAGTGCTGCTGGTACTAACTGCTTCTCTCTAGGTGGAGGGGCTTCTTCTGAAGCTCTAGGTGGAAGGGGATCACGTGAGGGTCCCTGAACTGACACCTCGTCGCTCTCCAGATCATCGTCACGAACTGGAGAGGGTAACCTGGCTGGCTGCTGTCATGGAGACATCCTGAAAGTTATCAAGGATTGCCGTGACCAGATGAGCATATATATATATAACAGTAATAACAAAGGGGAGATGACTCAACAAGGACAGTTAAAGACTCAATCCTACCGGATGCATGTTCCAAAGTTCCCTGCAACAAATGTCTCAGCGTGTTGAGTCGACAAGCAAGTTATCAGGGTCCTGGTCAATGGATACATCAGTCACCTGTACCATCACTGGACTCCCTGGCCTGAGAGCTTCTCTCTAGACACGTTGTCACTATTGCCCTAAATCCCAACCAATTCCTTTTTAGAGACATCAGAACAATGCCCCAAGGAACGAACCACCTTTGACACCACTTTGTCATGACCTAAACCCACCGGTCTTGAGCCACAACTACCCCAAGCCTGCCTCCATAGGCCACGGGATGGCGACAAGCACCAAAGGCATAACAATCTTGGGTAGGCCTTTTCCTAAGTAGCTGTACACACACACACAGCCCACTCGATGCAGAAGTGAAGAGTCAAAAGAAAACTGAAGGATAAACAACTATAACCCAACCACTGTCATGCATCAACTTCTAAATAGAGAAAAGTAAAGTGCTGAAAAGTTCTGACAAGATAACTGAACAGTAAAGGGCAAAACACACACCCAACCATAAAGGTTTCACAACCCAGCAACATGTAAATGAAAGTAAATAGCTGGTGAATCTCACACCTGAAAGTACTACTATGACCACAAAATGTAGCCCAAGCTCATGTGTCCTCTACACTCTTTCATAGTCTCGATCGACCTGCCCGTCGTCTGCAAGGGCACACTAAGTGAGGGAAAAACCCAAGAAGGGGTGAGTATAAAGATACTCGGTAGGATGCCCCAAAATCTCAAGGGAGCAACAAAGGAAGTACTAAACAGTGAGCGATAGACATAACAAAGTACATTGTAAGAGTATAACAGAGAGAGTGCAGCTCAACCCAACAAAAGAAAGGAAGTAGACTCATCCCAAACAAGAGGAGCTAGACATGGAAAGCACGTGGCATACCCCACATGTCTTCACCACTCCTAGAAGGAGAGTAAATGAACCCAAGGAGTGGGAAAAAAAGTAGGGTGTATATATATATATTCTCAAAAAGAAACCCGAACGTGTGCATAAGGGGATCTCCATCTCCAAGCTCAGCCGAGGATAAGTCGCCAACAATTCTAAGGGTAGCCATCACTAATGCCCAATAGTCCCGCAAGTCAAAGAAGCCTCATCGCTAAACTATACCACCAAAATTCCTACTCCGGTAATCACGGAGAAAAGCCACAGACTAGCCACATAGAAAGGGATAAGTCTGAAAGAAGTCATCGGGTAACCCACCGCCCAGCCCAATAGAGGGTAAACCCTAAAAGGTCATTGGGTGACCCACTGCCCAGCCCTGCTAGAGGGTAAACCCTCCCAAACCTGTTGGTGGGTAAACCCTAAAAGGTCATCGGGTGACCCACTGCCCAGCCCTGCCAGAGGGTAAACCCTATAGTCAATGGGTAACCCCCTACCCAACCCCGCTGGAAGGTAAAACCTAAGGTCAATGGGTAACCCACTACCTAGCCTCGCTGGAGGGTATACCCTGATACGCCGGTGGGTAGCCCACTGCCCAGCCCCACTGGAGGGAAAACCCGAAACATGCCCGATACCTCCGCGCTGCTCGTGCCATAACTGGGTGTCACTAACATCGCTACCGTGCATTGGTTTGGAGTGCAATAAAGGAAACTCTAAAAAACACCCTTTTATGTTTCCACCTTTAATGAGATCTCGAAAGAGGCTCTGCACACCTAAACAGATTACACCGTTGTATTCCTCACGGAAAAACATGTGAGATAGACTACTTACTCACTGGAAACGGACTCCCAACGAAAAAGTTATTCAACACCACTTTATTCCCACACGACCTCTTGTGGGGCCCACACATTAGTCCCAAAAGAGGTCGGGAAAACTGCGTCATCGCAATGCTCTAAAAAAACATTCCAAAACTATTACTCGTTTACCCCGAATGGACGTCTGATGAAAAAGTTGCAAAACACTACTCACAGCTTAAAAGATGGCCCACAGGGCCCATGCCTCAACTCCGAATTCAATGCCTAAAACCAAACTGGTCTACAACGCCTCGATGCCAGGGTCTCAACGCTGCTGACGACGCCTTAAATAGACTTTGGATGTGTTCGCGCCATCCGAAAGAAGAATCCCGGTGAGGTACTTAACGAGCGTGTCGCACCACCGAGACCCCGTCTTGAGAATTAAAAATCCCCAAGAACATATCAAAATCTTCGTCTCAAGCTGAGGATTGCACTTCCATAGACAGAACGCAAAACAGACACCCGTAGTGGAAGTTACGGGTGTCCGAAGACAAGGGGGATAACCCCTTTGGGCTACACCAACACGGTCTAGCCAGTCCACCTGGCCTGGGCTGGCCCGACACACAACGCCAGCCCAGGTCCCTTCCATGAGGCCCAGCCTCTGACCCTTGGTCCACCTGGCCGACTGGTCCTCATGGCCGATCGCTGTCCCACGCGGAGACCCAGTGAAGGCGGGTCTCTCTCTCCTGCACGGGGTCGCGCGCCACGACCCCCTTCGCGGCTCGCATTAGCGACCTCCGCCCACCGCTGCTGCCTGGGAACCGATCTGCCACTTGGAACCGTGCCACCACCACCTGGAAACTGCTCCGCCCCATGGGACCGTGCCGCCGCCCCCTGGGAACTGCCAGAAACCCCTCGAACCACCAGAAAACAGGGAAAATGGCCGAAAAACTTCCGGAGGTCACCTCGGACACCCCGTGACTCAAAAATTTGATCCGAAAAGATCGTTGGGAAGCTCAAATAAATCCCTACACAAATATAGCCTTTTCACGAGAATTGGACGACATTTTGATGCAATAAATTGAGTTAAAAAGTATATGAGGAATTTAAAAATGAGAACGCAAACTCCTACCTCGCTGGGCATAGCCCGTAACTTTGCTGATGATCTGCCAGAGCCGCCACGCCTTGGAGAGGTGGGGAGAGGGGCTTGATGCTCGTTGAGAGGAAAACCTCCAAGGAGAGGCAAGGGGGAAGAAGGTGGAGGGGGAGAGGTGTCTAAGTAGAGAAACACTTAAACACCCACCAATATACCCCGTACCCGAAATTTCAGCGGGGTTGGGGTTAAGCCGTCTCTAGGGTAAAATCCACGTTCTGAGCATAATGACGGTCTTGGAATTCTAATCCAAGCCTCTGTTCAGAAGTTGTAAAGTTCATGCCCGGGGCCGCCAAATTACGAAAATTCCCCTGGTGGCGTTTTCCACAGAAGGGTCGTGCCCGCGAAAGTTACACCCCTCCCAGGGTAAATGGAACACTCCAGACTCAACGGTGCCCTCGGTTTTCCCATTCAAGAAACCATTTAGGATTTATTCTGTTTATTTGGCGTGTCTAGTGTGAACGCAATTAAAATTTAATTCTGGCCACATCGGGACTCGAAATCACACACCATCTAAACACCCTGCTCTGGAATAACATCAAGAAAAATTTCAAATTCTTACAGGCTCAAAACCCAAGTTCTTACATAAAACTCATTTGATTTTTCATTAAGGAATAGGGAAAATTTTCTAAAAGTAAAAAACATGGATATTGAAGAAAATTCTTAAAATTATATGGGAATTATTTTTAAGAAAATTAAATTTTCATGAAACAATAAATTCATAAAGTTATAATACAAGGATGTAAAACATTATTTATATATAAAATAATGTTTAAATACAATATAAAATCATCATACGGTATAATAAATCAATCTTGAAAGATTACAATCAAAGAGGATAGATTATGACCAAAAGAAAATATTTGAGTTAAGAAAATCCATTACCTTTATTCTTCTTTTTTTGAAAATCACTCAAACCTATTTTAAAATGAACATAACTATCTTAATATTCTATTTTAGAGCCTAATTGATATACTTTACATTTTATATGCTTCATTTATGATCATTTATTATGAATATATTAGATAGTTACATATTATTTTAACCATTAGGGGTTAGTAACTTTAATAGTTTCAATAATTTTTTATAATTTTGATATTAGTTACCATTATTTGATAATGAGTTCATATATATTAGATCATTTAAAGGTAATATAATATATAAATTATATTTATTTATAAATATATTATCTCATTGTATTATCTTATGTGAAAATGGTATCAATGATGTATTATTCCGATAATTTTAGTGGTTGAAGATGATATATTAATAATGAGTTAAATACTCAATATAAATTTTTTAGAACCATAAAATAATTATGAATTTATTATTAAATTATAATAAAAATAGTATTTAAGTTCCCATAGTAATCCATGGTAAATTTTTATATAATATTTTATGAATGTGGTTAAAACCAACCCAAAAAACACAGATATAACTCGATGGGTGAGTATGGTTAAGTGTTCCTTTTGATATAATACCATTATAACATAATTATAATTATATTAACTATATTTTTTCAATTTTTTTAGTCATATTCAAAATTTTTTGGATAAATAATGAAAAATAAAGATGTATAATGAAAAATGTTACTTCGTGGAGGAGATAATTCACACAATGTATAGTGGGTGATATTTTATTTTTATGAGTGAATGGAAATAAATAAATGAGTGTTTTTATATTAATATAATAAAACATACATATAATAATTATTTTTGAGCTTATTATATTTCTATAGTTAGGGTAGGCTTGGAAGAGGAATATTTAAAATAAAAGGGCAAGGAGTAAGTAATAATTACTGTGATACCTCAAAATTTCTATGAACTTCATAGAATTGAGTGACTTAGGATAACTTGTAGTAGCCAAGAGATTCAAGAAATCAAATGGAATTATTGGAGAGTAAAATTTTTTAGGGTTTCAAATAAATTTATAAGGGAAGTAGGGGCATTGAAGGGGTGTAAATAACCCCATTTTACAAGTGAAGAAAATGGAACTTTTGTGAATAATATTTACTTTTAAAGGATATCATTACACTATTAAAGATTTAATGACTTTAAGAGTTTTAAATAATGGATTTTGGGGTGATCTTGTGTCAATAAATCATTAACCAATAATTTCCAAACACGTTTTTAACATTTTTGAAGTCATTTACTCATATTATTTCGCATTGATTACCAAATAAATGTGTTTTAATATAATTATATATTTGTTTAAACATAAAATTATATTTATTATTTAAAATAATTAATTTATTTTATTTTATAAAATGTAAAAAATATTAATAAATAAAATCTTTGAAAATAATAGTTTTACAATTATCACAGTAATTAACTTTATTCTTTGTAATATTATTTTTATGCCTATTTTTATTTCTTTTTACATAATTTTTTCCTAAAAATTACATATATAGAATCTATTTTAGCATTAATAATTTCTAAATTTGGTAAATTTAAATTTTCATATAAGAACACTTAATGCATAAAAACATTTTTAGAAAAAGTGAGTCACTTAGAATAAAATGAAATTAGTTTTATTATACCAATTTATATAGTTTTAATAAAGAAGTTAATTATATTCATACCTATTAATTTAATGTCTATAATATAATGGTAATATTTATTTATTTTATTAAATTAAGTTGGTTTTCATGTTAGTTCAGTATTGCATACATAAAAAGGTACTCACATGGTATTTAATTAAGAAAAATTATTTACTAAAATTATGGGTCATTACATTCTACCCCATTAAAATAATTTCTTCCTAAAAAAATTATTACAAGTAATAAAACAAGTGAGGGTAATTTTATCACATTATATCCTCAAGTTCCTATATAGTTTCCTTGAACTTATGATTCCTCCATAGAACTTTGACCAGATAAGTGGTCTTGTTTTTCAGCACTTTATCTCTTCAATACAAGATCTCCATTGGTTGTTCCTCATATGTGATATCATGTATAAATTTCATGTATTTTAATTTCAATTCATGTGAAGTTCCTTGTATGTATTTCCTCAAAATTGATTCATGGAAAACATTATGTACTTGGGAGATTTCTATAGGAAGTGATAAGTGATAATATACTACCCCAACATGATCAAGGATCTCGAAGGGACTGATGTACCTAGGTATTAGTTTTCCTTTCACTCCAAATCCCATAACCTTCTTCCATATATAATTTTGAAGAAACACCTTTCCACTAACATAAAACTCTAATTCTCATCAATTATTATCTACATAAATATTCAATTGACTTTGTGTTTCTTTGACATGTTACTAAATGTTTTGAACCTTCTATATTATTTCTTGTACGAGGTTAGGTCCTATAAACTTCCTGTCTCAAAATTCCTCACAGTATATTGGAGTTATACATCTATTCCCATACAGAGCCTCATATGGTTCCATTTGAATTCTTGAATGATAAATGTTTTTTATATGATAACAATGCATAGGGGATTTGTTTCTACCAATATCCATGTAATTACATTGAATAAGATCTAATCATATATTATAGAGTTTGAATGGTCCTCTCTGACTGACCATCTACCTGAGAGTGATAAGTGGTGCTAAAGCTTAACTCTGTCTCTAACTATTTCTAAATAATTCTCCAAAAATTCAAGGTAAACCTTAGATACAGATCAGATACAATGGATAGTAGTACTCCATATAACCTTACCACTTCCCTGATGTATATCTTTACAAGTTGGTCAATATATGAATTTTATTTGATGGAAATAAAATGTGTTGTTTTCATAAGGTGTTCAATAAAAACCCAAATGGAATTATGTCTTTTATATGTCTTGGGGAGTCCTATAATTAAATATATATTATGTTTCCATATTTCCATACCATTGTGGATAATGATTACAATATATACGTATAATTTTTTCGTTATACCTTATCCTTATGGTATACCAAGCATCGATATAAGTATTCTACAATGTCCCTCTCTATGTTATCCCACCATAATTTTTACTTTAAATCTTTATAAATAATATTGATTCCTAGGTTAATAGAGAACAAAGAGAAATTACAACCATCCAAAAGTTATATCTTATGTTTTGGTTTTGATGACACGCATATCTAGGTTCCTGAACTTTTAACTCAAATTTTATCGAAGTTGAACTCTTGAATAATCACTATATTTTTCTATAACTGCACATAATATTTCAAGGATTATTTAATATTAACATTAATGGATGGTTGATTAGTTATTTGGGAAATATATGATTTCTATCCTTACCTTATAATTTCAAGATTCATACATTGAAAATCCATGAGCATTGAGTCTTTTTCAATCCTCAACATGGATAATATATAATGATCTTTCCGGGTCAAATCATTAGCATCCATGTTTTACTTCCTTGATAGTTAATGTATTGAGTAGTCATTGTATTTAATCAATTACAAACATATATTTAGAATATATTCAACTCCTTCTATGTGAATATATATTTCAATCTCTTGTAATTAGTGTATATATCACACTTTTCTCCATAGAGACAATTTCCCTTAATATTTAATGTAAATATCACTACCTCTATCACCAAATCATGTGTTGATTAATTTTTATCATGATTCTTTAATTATCATAAGGAATAAATAATTACCTTAAAATTTTGTATGAGGAAGCCACCCAATCCCTTTTTCTAAGAATCACCGTATATTATAAACCCTTCCATGGTGTAGGGTAATGTAAGTGTAGGTGTTGTGACCAACCTCCTCCTTAATTAATTGAAACCTTATTCTCATTACTATATCCAAAGTACCTTTGTACCCTTTCTTGTTAACTTTTTTAGAATATTTGATAGTTGTGATAAATTCCACACAAATCATCTATAGTATCCAACAAACCTAAGAAAATTATGGATCTCGGTTAATGTGATCATTTTGGATCATTGATCAATAACTTCTATCTTTTAAGGATACACATATATGACCTAGTTGTTGATTACATTACCCAAGAATGATAATTTTTGTAGTCAAAATTTACACTTGCTAAACATGTTATATAGTTTCTCCTTTCTTAATGTTTTCAACAAAATATAAAAATGATCTTCATTTTCTTCCTTAAATCTTGTAATATATGAGAATATCATATATAAAGAATATCAAGAATTTATCAATGTGATACCTAAAGACTCTATTCATAAAATCCATAAATATATCTGGGGAATTCATAATCCAAATGTAATCACTATAAATACAGAGTGTTCATACCTTATGCAAAATGATAATTTAAAAATATCCTCCCTTTTGACCCTTAAACGATGATATCCACATTGAATGTCAATCTTTGAGAAGTATTGATATTCTATGAGTTGATCTAATAGATCATTGATATAGGGTAGATGATGATTTTTCTTGATTATTATTTTATTAAGATCATGATAATAAATTCAAAGACACATTTATCTCTCCTTATTTTGATAAAGAGTACAAGTACACACCATATAAAATCATTGGGGCATATAAAAACCTTGTCCAAATTCTCTTTTAATTTCTTCTTTAATTCCTCCAACTCATTGTGGTCCAATCTATAAGTAATATTTGATATAAAAATTGATCCATGCATGAGTTCAATCAAAAACTAAACCTTGAACTATGGGGAAAGACAAGGTAGTTCATCCATAAATACATCAACATGTTCATGTAAAATAGGCATGTAATCAATGTTGACTTCCTCCCTAGTCATTTGAGTTATAATTACTTTATTGATAAGTATCTAGATTTATATAATTGAATTTTAATCTAAGGTTATCTCATGATCATCCTTGCATTGATCACAGGATGGTCTAGGATATAAAATGAGATGTTATTATCCTATACATTTATATATTCTCTATGTAGGGATAGAAAATCCATACCCAAAATCATGTTAAATTAAAATAAGTTTATAAAAACTAGATTTTCAGTAAATACCTTCCCACAAGTCATGATAAAGGAAGCGTTATATATCTTAGATTTTATCATCATTCTACCAAGGGTTTTTACTAAAACTTCATAATCCAAGGTTTGAGGTGGTGAATCAACATTCTTAGAAAACCTGTGTGATATAAAAGAATGTGACTAAGTATAATCAAATAAGGAATTTTTAGATATAGTGTGGATAATGATTGTAGCTTTAACCTATTCATTTCCATGATCCATCTCAACATTAGGGAAAAAATATTCTCTTCCTTTATCCCTTTATTTAGGGGGTTTTGTGGTTTATTATATTCAATAGCTCTAGTTTTAGGGAAGCTATTTACTTAATACCTTAACTTTTTTACAATTTAATCATAGAAGTATATTTGGAACATTATTTGGGGTCTTCTTCTTATCTATTGTGTTTATTAGCTTCTTTTCACTACTTCAATAGTTTTGTGAAATATGGATAGCCCTTACAAACTTAAAACACTTCCTAGATACCTTAAAAAAATTACCCAGGTTCTTCTTCCCACATTTGTCACAAATTGATAGTTAAAATTTCTTTCCTCCATGTGTATTATTATTAGATCTTCCATGAAACTCAACCTTTCTTTTCATTTCCTTGAAATATTAACAATACCGATTTTCCATATCCTTTTTTAGAACAAATCAAACAATCTCCCCATAGCTTCCAAATAATATTATAGATAACTCCCTATAAAGAATTGGTTTTAAGAAACCAAATAAATATTCAATATTTATTTTATATTGGGAGATATAACCAGTAGAATACCTCATGATCCTATTAATTTTTTCTTTATAAGTTCCAAAAAAATCATCCTCCTTTTGTTTCATCTATAGGAATTCTCACTCCATATTTTCATGAATATTTCAAGGAAATTTCTTAATGAAGAATAATTTTGTAAACTCATATCATCCAATATATTCTATTTTCTCCTTATATATTGTTTTCTTAGTGAGATTCCACCATTAGTCAACCTCTCCTTCCAAATGATAAACATCCAATACAACCTTATCATGCTTTGAGCACTAGAAAATAAAAAATATCTTTTCTATATCATTAATCCATTGCATAGAAATAACTGGATTAGACTATCCTCTAGAGGAGGTTGGAATTTTTTGTATGAAATAATCGATAGAAATTTACTCCTTCATTGGTGAATTTGGGATCTCAACATGTTTCATGTTATTATTCATGGTTTGTGGAATTTGTGCGAGCATTGATACAAGGTTTTTTACACCAGATCCCATACCAATAGGTAGTTCATTAGGAAAATCACCACATTGTACTTTTCACCCATTATTATCTTGATTCCCCTTTGTTCCAACCATTAAATAAAATAAAATAAATTTCAGGGACTTAAGTTAATAAATGTAATAAGTTAAAACTATGAACTTAAAAGAAATAACTCAAAAATGATATACATACCCACGATTATGAATCTATTGGATTCATTCAAGGTTATCCATGGTAACTTTCTATTATGTTTTCAAAACTATATATTTAAATACCACATAATGGTTCACAAATATAATGTGGATTAACCAAATCATATCCCTCATAAATATCTATGCAAGTGTGTAGTTTTAGGCCCACTCATCACGCACTAGAGAGAATATTGAGTTAATAATCATCCAGCCTTTTGAGGTGAATACCATTAGTTTCATCAAATCCATATCCAAATCCACTTTCCAGTATCCACAGAGAGTTGTGATTGAAATAAAAACATTATAATCTCAACATTACCAAAACTTCAGGATGTTATCCTATACTGATACTTATCCCTTATACATATCCCAAGGGTTTTCACTAAATTTATCTAAACTAATAAATAAATAAATAAATAATACTTTGATACCAACTGAGGAAAACCAAATAAAATAAACACACTTCTTTCATTAATTTACATGAATAATTATTCAATTAACAAATAGCCACACAAATCGAAGGACTGAAGGTATAATGTCTTGGAGGATTAGTTACATAAACAACTTATTTTACAAATACTCATCAATATTTATCCATAACTGATTAACTCTAAACCCACATATAAAAAATTCATAAGTAATACCCATATTCAAATCTTGGGGAAAGAAAACATAAGAAATGGGTGAGCTCAAATTCTCAATAAGGGAAAGATATCAACTATTCATGATGGTTAGATTATTAAAAAGAGAGAAAATATGAATAAAGGATAAATAACTGATAAAAAGATCATGTAATCATAAGTGAAAATCATAAAACTTGATTAATTATTAAGGATCATGGAATAGAAACATAATACTAAATAAATGTCATCATAAACATGTATTATAAGCGTATAAAAAAATTTAAAAAAAATATGAAATCTTAACATAATAAATAAAAGTATCTTTAGAACATGGAACATCATAAAAATTTGGCATAAATTATAAATAAGAAAAAATTTAGATATATGGTGAAAAATAATAATATAAAAACATTGTGAAAAAATAAAAGTATGTCCACCCTTCAATTTGTGAACTAATCTAAGTATTTCCACCATTTAGTTTTGTAAAAAAATCCAAGCATGTAAACCATTTATTTTTGTGAAAAACATCCAAGTATGTATACCATTTAATATCTCATAAGATATAAAACCTTAACCAATTAATTGTATGGTGATATAAAACCTCATCCATTAACATCCATGCATATAATTTCCACTTAAAATCAAATAATTTATCTTATCATAAAGATCCCACTGGAAGAAAATGGGTTTCATTACTTTTAAAAATGGTATCACATTAAATGTATCTTAAAAAACTTTATTGATTGATACAAAAACATGTTAACCAAAAAGTATTATTTAAAAATACCATATATGGGGTGATTTATAAAACATTACTGCATTGGAAAACATGTCTAAATAACATTAAAAAAATGATATGACATCCGTGTTGCATTCAAAAAACCAATTTTTTGAAGATGAAGAGAAAACTTCTTAAAACACTACTTTAAAATAAATTCCAAGAAATATACCTTGAGAAGAAATAAATCATATGTAAAAAAATTAAAGTATAAGGGAATAATATAACATCATTGAAAATAAAATCCTTTTAAATATTTTAAAATACTTTTATTGAAAACCTATATCATTGAAAGGATAATGAAACCTTTTTTAAATGAATAAAGGGGGGTATAAATATTATAGGAGATAAACCAAATTTAATTTTCCACCAGGGAAATGATAAAATTTATGGGAAGTAAAAACATTGATATGGAAGGAAAATACATAAAAATAGAGGGGAATTATTATTAACAAAATTCAATTTTCAAGAAACAATGGATTCATCAAGGAAGAAGACATGGATTTGAAACATGATTTCTACAAAAAAACAAGGCGTAAATACAAAATAACATCATCATAGTGTATGATAAATCAATATTGAAATATTATAGACATATAGGAGTGATTATAACCTATGGAAAAGATGTTAGTCAATAAAACCCCTTACCTTTATTCTCACTTAGTCAAAAAGAGCTCTAAACTTCTATAAAAAAAAGAATAAATATATAAATATTCTATTTTATAACCTTATTAATATAAATTAACTATTATATACTTCATTTATTATAAATATATTAGTTAGTTGTAGCTTACTTTCACCATCAGGTGGTAGTAACTTTAATTGTTTCGTAAATTTTTTATAATATCGATATCAGTTCCCATTCATTAATACCATGTAAACATATATTAGATCATTTAAGGTAATATAATATATAAATTATATTTATTTATAAATATATTATCTCATTCCATAATTTTTTTAAGTATCTTATTTGAAAATGGCATCGATGAAGGCTTATTCTTGTAATTTTAGCAATTAAAGATAATATATTGATGATGAGTTAAATAATTAATATAAAATTTACATAACCATAAAAAATTATTATGTGATTATTAAATTATAATAATATTAGTATTTGAGTTACCATATTCATACATGATGTATTTTTATAGCATATTTTTTATGGGTGGTTAAAACTGACCCAAATAGAAAAAACACGCTATAACTCGATGTGTGGGTATGGTTAAGGAACTGTTCCTTTTTACATAACACCATTATAATAGAAACATGGTGATATTATTTATATTTTTAATTTTTTTTAATCATATTTCAATAGGTTTGTATAAATAATGAAAAATAAATATGAAAATTGAAAAACATTACTCTGTGGAGGTGGTAATCCACACAATGCACATTCAATATTCTTTTATTTTTCTTAGTTTATGGAAATAAAAAAATGAGGATTATTAAATTGATATAATAAAACTTAAGTATAATAGTGATACTGAGGCATTTATATTACTATGGTTAGGGAAGGTTTGGAAGAGGAAGATTAAGAAGAAAAGGTTATGGAGTATGTAACACTTACATCAAGACCTTGAACTTAATCTTGATGAACTTCTTAGAATTTAATGAATTGGGATAAATTTTAGTGACCAAGGGATTTACGGTATAAAAGTTAATTATAGAGGATTAAATTTTTTTATTTTTTTAAATAAATTTATAAAGTAAGGATAATTATTAAAATTGTGGAATTAATCCTCTTTTATAAGTGAATAAAATGTCACTTTTGTGAATATCCTTTACTTTTCAATGATATTTTTACACAATTTAGGGTTAAATGAATCTAAAAGTAATAAATAATAGAATTTGGGGTGTTATTCGGTTTTTAAACCATTAAAAAATAATTTCTACATGTTTTTCAAACATGTTTGAAGTCTTTTACTCTTATAATTTTACTTTTATCATTTTTTGTTTTTACCAGGGTAACTAGTTTTTACTCAAGTAACTTATGTTTTAATAAAAATGTAAAATAACCCTTCTTAAAAAAATTTTGTATGATAAATATAAATTTAAACTCTATTTAATCTAATTTAATTTATAAATAAGTGAAAATTAACTTCCAATTAAAATATATGTATATAAAAAACATTTTTTTAGAAAAATGATGTTTTTACCATTATGTCTTCATAATTTTATTTAGCATTGACTACAAATAAAATTTGGTTTAATATAATTATCTATTTTTTAGACATCGTATTATATTTATTATTTTAAAAATAATAATTTAATTTATTAGATAAAAATATACAATATTAATGAAATAAATCATTGAAAATAATAGTTTTACCATTATCGTGGTAATTAACTTTAATATTAGTAATATTATTTTTATGAATAAAAATAAAATTTGAATTTTAAATAATTTGGACCGACTAATTACAAATATTGAATCAATTTTACCATGTAAAATTTCTAAATGTGATAAAAAATTAATTTTCATATAATCACAGTTAATGCATCGAAAAATGTTTCTTGAAAAGGTGCATCTATAAGAATAAAATAGAATTTGTTTTATTATACCTCATTATATAGTTTTTATAAAATGGTTACTTCTATTGATACCCATTAATTTCATGGCTATAATAAAATGTTAATATTTAATAATTTTATTAAGGTAATGTGGTTCTTATTTTAGTTCAGTGTTGCATGAAAAATAATATACTCACACGATAATTAATTAAGGAAAAGTATTTACTAAAATTGTGGGTTGTTACATTGAGGAGGTAATTTATCATCCTTATTCGAAAACACTTAAAGAAAAACTTCAAAAACCTAGAGAAATGCCAGTGTTTAAACTTCCACTCATCCCAACATAAACCCAACCAGCAGAGAAGAAAGTGGCTCATGAAGTATATGACACATCCAATGTTCCTACTCTCTAATGAAGAGTGAATGCTCACCTTCCACATCGAAGAAAAAAAATTCCTCTAGGATAAATCAATAATATCCTATGAAAAATACATTACAACTATGACTTTGCATGGTTGTATCTGTATGAAGAATAAATTTCCCATTGATTGATGTTTCCTTATCACTAACTCACACCCCGACAAACCTCAAGCAAGTTAGACTAGCCTCTAACTAGAATATTCAAGACCAAGGGAACTAGAAGTACCCCCACCTTGATTCCTAGAGTTTAGAAAAAATTAGTTTCAATAAATGAGTCTGAATAACCTAAATAAAACAATATATAAAACATGGTAGAAAATAAATAGATAGTATATTGAATGATGTTTAGTCTACTCGGAGTTGGAATATATATAGCATGCATCTGACCAGACCCTTCTCCTCTACCTCACTAACCTTGATAATGAACACCACAAAAACTTCACTTATCCCCATTTATGAAAGTATGGGGGACATCACATGGTTTTCTCTACTTGATTCATCTCCTCTCTACTACCCAAAAACCTAAGTAGCAAGTTTATGCTGATGAGGCCGTGAAAAAAACTATTGTAAAGGATACACCTAAAGTGGTCTACAAACACTTATTTGATCACTAAGGATGGTCAAAAACAATAAACATTGGTCTATATGACCTCCATAAGAAAATAAAACTATTATATAACACCTGACAGAGGTCTAATAACAACTAACTCTATAGAAATGAGAAGATATATGAGATTGAATCCCAACTGACCGGAACTTCAACCACATAGAAAACTGAAATCCTTTATCCATATATCTACACTTCAAAATTTTTTAATGACTTCCCTCTCAAGATGAATTATTCCATGATAGCTTCTTATCTATTATCACAGCCTTTGAAAACACCTTAAGATAATCCAAAAACATAAATGGGTGACCTGGCTCTAGAACTCTATAAGTAATTCCTCCTTGAAATGTTATGCTCTATCTTCCTCATTATGAATAATTTTAAAATCATAACAAATAAGATACTTTAGGTTAATTAAAAACTTCTGCACACTATAGATACCCTTCCAGATAGAAATAAACTCATGTCATTGTGCCACCCTTAACTTCATAGATACTAACTCAGCCTGAAACTAACTGCAAAACTTTCCCCATGATATCTTTGAAACCTCATGATCACCAAGAAACAAGATCCACTATTGATGACCAAATCCCATCAATAAGCTAATGACCAATGGAATATAATGATCCTTTGGATCATGGATTATATTAGAATAAATATCCAACTCCTCTAACTATCTCTCTTTTTCATGATCGGAGACAGTACCCTCATACATCGATAAGCTCTAATGTTGAGACTCATGTAGTTTGTTTCTACAAGAATAGTCCTCCTCTACATCAACCCACATATGATCAACTAAAGTGTCTTATTGTACCTCTCTAACATCAATCACATGTAGACACCTTATACCATCTATCTATATAAATTTAAAAAAACTCATAATCCCAATAATATGGAATTTATTTAGATCATTTTTAAATTCATTTTAATTTCCCAATATATGCCTAATTTAAGGAAAATTATAAAAAATCATGATGATTTTATCAAACCAATATCTATGACCTATAATATTCATCATCTCACATATTATGTTTAGTAATATTAAAGTCCTTACGTCAGATCATAGGGGGTCATAATCATCAATTTCCTAATCAATCTCCCATTCCTACATCACATGATAAGTTTTATTATTATTGTTGACTTTACAAACACATATAGTTTTTACTGGTTCTTAACTCCAAATTTCATCATAACACTTGATAATAGCTATGGTTCTATTATGACATGGGCCATCCCCACTAGAAACCCTCATGGTACTATAGAAAAATCCAAATATAACCCTCAGATCCCATTTATAATAGTAAATTGTTTGGAGACTAGCACTGAGTGTATAAACCACACATATGGGACACATTACCATCATAATTTCCCATGAACATAAGAAAGATTCCACCAATCAACTATAAAATATAAAATAAAAACCAATCCTATAATTCATGCAATGTAATACATAAAACAAAGTATCTAAAATAATACCAAAAAATAACTCTCATAGTGGTGACTCCATGAACCCCAACCAACTCCATTCTAAATGCTAGTAATGTATTTCCTGATCACCAAATCCCTCCTATAAAATTGAAAAATGGATATAGAATATAGGGTTGATCATATAAGTATACTTAGTTGGATCCTACCCAAAATCTCTAGTGAAAATGTGGTAGAATCATACTAATGAAACAATGAATAAATAGTGAAATTATCTCATTACGTACATCAAACAATCTATCACTCATCCTCACCAAGCCTTTCTCACCTTAAAACTACACACAAGTATATTAAGATAATGTCAAGAAAATATATGAGAAGGTACCCTACACCCACTCCCCCCATTGAACTAGTTACAGTGCCCTCATCCCTTTCATATCCACATATCTACATAAATAAAAAACCACACCACAATAGAAACTGAATAACCACACCCATACCCATATCCTTATGTATCCACATCTTTACCCTATCTACATATCACATCATGGTAGAGGAAGTAAACATGAATAACTTCAACCTCATTCCCTCCACCCCCATGTACCTCTCCACCATGTAGTAATGTCACAATAACACCTCATACTATAACCTCATTCCATAATATCCTATTCAATATTTTAAAGAGGGAGTGGGGAAGGAGGATTAGTCATCTATTCGTATCACCTCCATCTTGGATACTGGGGAAAACACTTAGAACACAAAACATTATACAAGAACCACTCATGTTACTCACTTGGGTGGTGGTGTGTAGGAAATAAAAAGAACTATAATGGATATATAACATAACAAAATCCAAAATTAAGGTCAAATGTCTAACATGTTATGCTAATTCACAACTATCACCACAACACATCAACATCACCGCCACTTCTATGAATAATGCAAACTAACTCATCCACTTCTCAAAATCGCTACCATTATAATAAATATATAACATCCCACAACCTAGGACCACTAACTGGTGCATGGAACGAAGGTTTCCACATGACCTCAGGAACACCTCCTTGTACGCTAGAGGCTTATGACTAGTGGAAAGGGCTTGTGAGGTTTCCATAGGGAGACTATTTCCTTTCTATCATAGTGAACAACACAATATAAGTAAGATTAATTAGATAAAAATCATAGATAACATCACAACTAAGGAAAGTGATGATAAAATAATACAACATCACATGTGATAACAAATGAGTGTGTCATAAATACCTTAACAGATCCCCTATGGGAAGATTATATACAACAGTACTAAAAGAACAAAATAAATTGAGGTTAATAGCACATACCTAACTGGTTCTGAGACTAGCTTGGTACAATCATCCAACTAAATTCTAGGAATCCAATCAATATGAATCAAAATCATACCTTTCCTAAAACATTCACCTTTTAAAAAAGTGGTTTCTACTTAGGTACCCAAGTTTCATTGTAGCTCGAGCAGGGTGTGAGTATATGTCATGACCCCCTCCCCTATAAGGAACTCCTCCTAGGTGGTAATGATAAAAGAGAGATAATATCATCTTAATCCTGCCTCCAATAGGCCATAGAATAGAGAAAAGCACTAAGGTTATATCATACACACAAATGGGAGGCATTACCCTCTAATATTGAGAAATTAAAGATAAGATATATTCATCATACAGCTCCTGCTCATTATAAAAGTAAAATAGAGATCCCAACATACATGCATGTAATTTCATTCAATTGAACTACTATAAAAGAAACTATAAGTACCAAAGATATCCTCAACAATGACATTGAATCCCAAACAAATCCTAAACAACTCCTCGAGCTAGTAAAGTTGGAACTAGTCTCCAACTTGATCCTATGGTCCTAAAAATGTTTTATATAAATATAGGCTGAGAAAAAAGGTATACTTAGTAGGAACCTCCTTGGAGCCTATCATGTAAAATAAAAAGAAATAATACTAAATCTTGATGAATAATAAGTGAAACAAACTCATCAATTAATCAAGTATACTATATTCCCATCCTCATCAAGTCCCTCTCACCAAGTATCACATATAAGGAATCATATAATATAATATCAAAATAAGGTTCCTCACTATTACTTACCCACTATTTTTTCACTCCTCCCCAACATTGCACATCCTGAGTCATCAATATCAAAAATTAAGCTATCTCGAACCAACCTAGGATAAATTTTCATAACATGCACCGCATGCATCACATCATCTCATCACATACCATACACCTTGTGCATCATATATTCTCATTATTCTATTATAAATCTCAAGATAGTAACTAAGTAGTTTTTAGGAGCCACCACAAGCTTTATGTCAATTATTATACCTCAAGCCATCACATCCCATAAACTATATACCTATAATAATCTATTAGATACTATATCTAGAGATATATAAGTTTGAAATAACCATAATCCATTACAATACTCTATAAGCATCTACGGGAAAGGTAACCACTATTCATACCAACACATGGTACTACTCGAAGAATAGAGTGGGGCTATAGGGGGTAGTCATCCATCCCTTTATCGCCAACATATATATTAGAGAAAACACCATCCTAGAGTCTATTAGGTGTTTTCTTCCCTACCAAAAATGGTGGGGTAGCATATGAAATCACATAACATACATGATATGATATAGAACATAACCATGATATAGGAATTAACCTAGTCTTGGGATCAAGTGCATAAATCATCTCTCAGAAACCCAGTTGTTACTACTAAGTACTAGATATCATATATGCATAGAAACATTTCAATAGATTTCTAATTAATTACATTAACACATTCTTTAACATTTTGCATGCATTAATTATTAAGTTAGCCATTAAAAAATTCTCTGTTATTACCTCAATAGAATCACCAACTAATCTCTATGCTCTACAGGCATACACCAACTGATTCCACAGTTTCTTAAGATTATCATTATTTTCATTCCAACAATCCATTAACACCGCGAGTAAAAAAAATTATTATTCATTATCATTCCACAATTATAGGTACTATAAGAATCTTACTAATCTACCATAAAAGAGATGTATTACCAAGAATAACTAGTTATTTCAAACAATGGAGAAAGGAATGAAAAAATAAGTAACTCATCTATTACGACATCAAAAAAAATCCATTAATAAGAAATTATCCCATCATTCAGATTAATAATGGAAAATACCAGCTTTTTCTAATTCCATCAGTCCTAGTGTCATCCCCAAAACCACTATGCATCCACCCCACCATCACTAACGACAACTACTACCACAAAACTAGGATTCCCCACCCATTTCTAGTCAACCATCATCCATGTTGAGATCACATCATGTTGTGTCATAAGGATCACATCCATAGAAATCCCATAAATGTGGAAATGAAACAACAAATAGTTAATAGAGAAACTAATCCAAAAAACCAAGGCATTTTTCATTCATATGAAAATGGACTCACTCAGCCCTAAACATGCATCTTTATCAAATAATTTTTTATTCCATATTGTACTAACTAATTCATTTATTATAGGTTATAACTATAGGAACCCTAAGGAATTAACTATCAATAGCTATAAGATAATATTTAAGCATTCTTCTATGAAACACTTTTAGTTTCATTAAACTATCAGGAGAAGAAATTCCATTTAAATGTGCCTTTGGTATAAATTTAATTCCATAAAATTATAAGAATAGTTTCATAAGAAATTCCTATTTTTAATTCATTCATTTATCAATCATTACAATCTTCCTTGATATTTATTCAAAAAGAATAACCAACTTTATGTTCTTTAACCATTTGTATCACAGAAACAAGATAATCCACGATATAAACAAACATTATAAATATATCATAAACATAGATGGTGTACTATATAGTAAAAGAAGGTGGCATATCGTTATCATAGTGGAAATACATATGATCACTATAATCACAACCAAGGTTCATATTTATTACATTTTAATCTTTATTAAGGTTTATTCCACTATCATCTAAAGAGATAAAGTAGGATAACTTTATGATTGCATATAAAAATAAGGATAATAAATGAATCCTATACCTTGATTAAAATTTAAATGTTCTTTACACAACAATGGATGATCGAGATTTGACCAATATTGAAAGGAACACCTTCAAGTCAAAAGAAAGCTTTCCCAAACCTATAATCTACAAAGAACCATCAAACCATGCTCAAAAAACACCAAAAATATTGCCTCCCATTGTCTCATCCTTTCTAGAAAAAAAACTAAGAAAACATGGGGAAAGAGAATAAGGGATTGTACCTTGAACCAATAGTGTTAGATTACCTAAGATATAGGGGTTAGAAACTCAAGAAGATATGATCAAGGATCACTAAGGAAGGTAGACTGAACACTACCCAGATTTTTTTTTCAATGGAACCTCTGTGGAAGAAATTTCTTGACCAAGACCTAGTCCATCTAGATGCATTTGGAAACCAAAGGAATTAAAGAGGAGGAAGGATCAATTATTAAAAGGGAAGAATTGAATTAAAATGCAATAAATACCCTCCAATAATTCCTCATGAATTTCCCAATTTCAAACTGTTCAAGATTTGAAAAGATCAATTATTGTTTGGAATATTCAAAAACCATCATGTTTTCCACCATGACTTAACAATGGTCATGGTAAAACTTCAGTGTGTCAGCCTAACACAACATCCCAAGTGGTGTGTTTACCACATTCAAGCCATTTTCCCCTTTCTATGGTTTCCAAAACATCTTGGAATTCCATTTCCATTCTATCAATTTTAGAAAAGAGGACCCTCAGTGTCACGAACCATCCCAGTGGGGCCCACGCCGCGACTCCCCAAGCCCACGTCCAATAGGCTAGGGGTTGGTGACTAGCACTGAGTAGGCATATTACTAACATGGGAGGCATTGCCTAAGTACCAGTACACACGTACACATATCCAAGCCCATAATGCTGAAATGTAAAATAAACACTAGGGGAAAAATGAATTCATATAACTAAACTCAACCAATAGAGTACAACGAGAGGTAAAGTATTGAAATTAAACTGGGCCAGAATACAAGCCCACCAAGAAAAGAGTCTGAAAACTACAAAGTCCAACCTGTAAACATAAAGAGGTACTGGGACTTCTGCTCATAGTCATAGGAACACCTCAACTGGTGGGGAACTCAGAAAGCTTGGTCTGTCCTGGTCCACCCTGGACTCTATCAAAAGGCTGCTCATCTGAACAAGACGTGAAACGTGCGAGCAAATCCCGTGTAGGGGTGAGTATAACAATACTCAGTAGAGGACCCCAAAAGAGGAAAATCAATTCACAAAGGAAAGGCACAATAATCTCTACAGAGTATATGTCTATTGAACATATAATAGGAGAACACAATCTAGATATACTAAGACCCCAAACCCATATTCTAGAGACAATTCACACAACAGCATACCCCCGCTAGGGATTCAGTTCGAAGATTTCACAAGCACTCATCTGGGAGAACTCACTCCATGAGTCTGATAGCACTGATGACGTCCGTCTGAGAAGTAATGTTTATCGGGAAAAGTCATGAGAGAAAGATACACTCATTATGGGATAACACACTCTTGAGTGGGGAAAGATCACGATAGAAAGATGAGAATCATTTCCAGGACCTTGGAAGATACCGCGACTCATCTAGATTCACCTACTAGGTAGAGGATCAACACCCTGTGGAAGTGGTCACATCGATACCTGACTCTACCTAGGGTCAAGAATGGATAGAGGATCTCGCTCTGGGCCTCTCGGAGGGACACCTGACTCTATCTCGGAAAGTCCTACTGAAGAGATCGTATTCCTGTAGTAGGAAATGAAACCTGAACTTTAGGGGAAGGAGAAGAAAGTGCACTAAACCAAATGAAAAATGTCCAAGATACGGTAGACAAGAATATCAAGACATGTACTAAAAAGTACACGGTGTGTAGATTGGTCACACGCCGTGTCCTCTGACCCCGGGTACTGCCCGTGTACAATGGCCCATGTCGTAAGGATTTTCATGTGAAACGCAACTACACGACATGTTGAAAGGATCACACACCGTTTCAAAGTATCTGGGGTCCGCTCCGTATACGCTGGCCATGTTCCCATACACGACCTCAACCCATGTATGCCAACCCATGTAATCGGTATATGGGGTGATCCGCGTTACTGGCCTCGCCTGGTCATGTGGTGGAGTACACGGCCATGTAATCCACCTCATTTCTGTGTATCCCTTGGATACATGCCAAGTCCCACTTAGTCGCCTATGTAATGTTGTGTAGGGTCTACACACCGTGTTCCGAAGCTGTGTAGTTCATATCGTGTCTGTGTACCTTCCAGATTACACGCTGAGCATCGGGGAAGGTTCAACATGCCATGTGACCGGGGTTACACGCCATCTGTGACCTTTCTAACACCCAAAACCTAATCGCCACCACCGATACCACATGACATGTTCATCGGGATACACGCTGTGTATTGTGGAAATTTCCAGAAATGACACCTCTTGCTGGCGCACCTCTTGTGATTCTTCGATCTTTGTTCCAACGATCCGATTTCCATGAAAATCCATATTCTAGGTCTCCCTGACGTCCCAAAGTCATCTATGTTGTTTTAGGGCCTCCGATTGGCCCTGAAAATGCACATCGATCCTCCCACACGAATAATGCTTGAATAATGGTCTCTCCCGATCAAAGTCGTTTCGTCGTACTCCATTGTCATCACACCTCCGTAGAGTCGTTGCGATGTTGGGTCTCGAATTTCAGATCATTGCACTACCAAACAAACGTACAATGATCCATTGTTAGTCACCCAATAAAGAACGCGAATAACATGGGGTAAGAAGAGGGGGAAGAAATCCAAAAGTAAATCAAGGAACGAAAATCCACCATCGTTCATCACAGTGTTGATCTGCTCCCGTTAATAGTATCAAATGGAGTATAATCAAAAAATTAACATGGGTTAATTACCCGAGAACAACCAAATAAAACCCACCCACAAGAACGTACAAATCCACGGATCAACTTGTTCGTGGGTTCATCCGTGTTCATCGTTTAATCCAAGAATGGGGAAGAAGAATTGAAATAACAACCCCTACCTCAAGAAGGGATCGATCGCTGACGAAGGGGTCGTGCTGCCATCATTTCCGAGATCATTTAACTTCATTGGCTCAACGATTCACAGCTTTGATTCTTTGCCGTTCATCACTGAGAGTTTTCTCCAAAGATCCATGGATTCTCTAGAGTTTCTATCCACCTTTCTATCAAAGAGAAACATTCGATTAAACCATTAAAAGGAGGGAATGTGTTTCAGCATTCTATTACGTTGAGTCTCTGTCATTACACCGCGACATTAATGATTCAACGTTATTGTTTCCGAGTGATTATGGCATGGAATTAATTATTGAAACAGGTACCCCATCATTGTGCTATAGTGAATGTTTCCAAATAAAAATAAAATAAACTTTGCAATTTATTTTATTTTATTTTACTAAAAACATACAAAAAATAACTTTTTCCATTGACCCGCACCGGTCAAGGTTAGACCCATTCTTAGGTAACGTCATCGTCCCGAACACAATGGTTCCCTCAGATTTTTAATCCGAACATCCGTTCAGAAACTGCCACAACCACACACATATTCCAACTCACTTAACTTAAAAAAAGTTCAAACCACCATTCCAGTATCAATGGGCCTCAGAATGATGTGTCGTCTCCGTTCCAAGTCCCGTAATAATTCTATATAATTTTTAAATAATACACCGAAAAATCCGAGACATTACACCCAGGGTTCCACACCTAGCACCATGCCCTCATTTGGCATTTCCACCAATCTAATTCTGTGAAAAGGAAACCAAGTCCACCACATCTTTCCAAACGGTTGTGGTGATTCCCATTTTGGATAGAAAGGTTTCTAAAGACCTATAAACTCTGCCAAACTCCTCTTCAGTATCACCAACCCTCATGAAAACACAAAGGAAAGGTCAGGAAGGTTTGAAACATTATAGTATAACTTAGTAATCTTCCACCAACAATATCCCTAAACAAACCATTCTATAAAAAGTGAATTCATAAGTTCTTAAGGTAAATAGTTTAACAATTTTTTAAACAAATTTTATAAAAAATAAAAAACAACCACAGATTCCTCAGGTTTATGGTGACACCCGAGGATGACTATAAAATTTTTTATCTTTAGTTATGGGACCATGATAATTTCTACCTACTTTTTATAGTGTCAAGCATGTCTTGTGGATTGTGACACCATATAAGATACTTGAGTTTCCTCAATATACAAAATAGTAACATGGACCTTCCCAATGAGAGTTTTGTCAACAATGGAAATAACCTATAAGTAACATAGACCTCCCCTATGAGATATTTATCATCCAGGAGAATAATCCCAATAGTAATATGGACCTACCCTATGAGAATTTTCTCAGTAAAATATAAAGTAACACGGAACACCCCTATGAGTGTTTTATCTTCCAAAATATAAATCCAAAATTTCCCTTTCAAAAACCAAATCCAATTTACCATTTCTAATTCTCATTTAAAAGTACCATTTTTGAAGATCATTTCAAAATACTATTTCAAAAATAAAAATTCTAAGATACCTAACACATGTCATAAAATCCATTCTGCATTTCTATTTCAAAAACAAAAATAAATTTACCATTTCTGATTCTCATTTCCAAAATACCATTTTCAAATAAAATTTCAAAAATATTATTCCCAAGATACCAATTCTAAAATACAGAACATGTGTCTTCAATACCATTCTATATCTACATTTCAAAAATATCTACTTACCATTTCACATTTTTTTATTTCAAAATGAGTATTTGATTTATTACCATGGCACCCCACTAGGGTCACCTCCTTCCAAGTTCTAATCATGTCAAAGGGTGTTAAATAAGGCAAACCAAAATTTAGAACATTTAATTAATTTATATGGGCATCAATAAGAAAATTGGTGAAACCACTATCACACACACTTAGAAAAAAATGCGAGACTATGGAAAAAATTTAGGGACCATCTACCTTTAAGGAAGCTTTTCACATTTAATTTCATAGTCCACTAGTTGCCTCCTAGTCTCTTTAATCCCCATATATACCTAATGGGTCCTCACCTGCACTACTAGATCCTAATTAACACCATGAAATCACTAAAAAATAATTATAATCAATTATAATTAATTAACACATGGATCAAATAGGCATAAGTGATGAAAATCCAAATGGAAGCTATCACTGCACTGAAACCATAACCAACCACCCATAGGAGGCCCTTATCAGACCCCTTGGACAACTTCTGACCAAATTCCTAAGAGACAAAACCATTTACAATGGTAATTAAACACCAATTTAAAAAAAACTAAAGAAAAATCATTAAGGTGTTATAAATTAACAAAAAATTGATCCATCATAAGAAAACACCTCTACGGGATGTCGTCTATTAAGGTTAAAAAAAATGTCCAAGAGAATCTTATGATTCTACTATTCTCTGGTGGAATAGACAATGAAAATATAAATAATAGAAAAAAAAATTAGGAATAAAAATATATGACATCAACATAGGTTAGTGGACGATGAAAATAACCTCTAATATCTTAAGAAAGGCCACAAAAAGACATGCAAAATCAGGGGGTGTTGAATTAGGATGGAGGGAGTGATGTTGTGGGTCATGCGCACCAACCAAGGAGAAGAGGGGGTTAACTCCACAAAAAATAAGGGTGAAATATTTTAATTGAACCCTTTAAAAATCCCACTAGTGAGATTGTGGCGTCCATGGGTTGGATGGTGGCTAAAAACAGTGGTTATTGCCACTGCCAAACAATTTTGGTGAGTTGATGACCTATTGTAGTTTTTTAGAACCCACTTTTTCTTCTCATTGAAACTCTCTATAGATTAACAAGGCCAATTACCATCCAAAAATACCCATTTTATGTTTTGAAACTATTATAATATCATTTCATGGTTCGACTCAAAATACAGCCTATCCACCAAACAAAAACACAAAATTTCTTTAAACAAACAAACACCCATACAGGAAAGGGGCATTATAAACTCCCCACCATAATAATTCTCATACTTTAGAAGTAACAATGATCATATATCCATATCTATCAACCTATATCAATCAAAAATTCAAATACAAATAGCCTCATTCCATTCTAAATTCCAGAAAAACCTCCAAGGCACAACTGGCACTTAGGAATCTAAGACCTGAGGCAACACCCATTAACAAAACTATGACAATGAGATATTGATTTCATGATCCCATATTTCCCAAAACATGATAGTGTAATCATATAATTAATTATATATTTCTTAGTGCTCCCCACCACATGATGTAATGCCCCGACCCCAGTTACCCAGAGTCGGTGCATTATTACATAACATTGGCATGATCACAAGAAAGATCAAATCTCGAAAGACCGATTGGTTTAGTAGCCTTGGAAACACTAGATATATTCATAAGTTTTACATTACATCATAAAATGAAAAACTACTACAAAAACATAATGTTTCCATAGTCCACACTATAATCCCCTCATAATATCCCTGCAGGTCATTCATAACTTACTTCTTCACTTCCTGGGAAAAATAAAACATAGAAAAGGGGTGAGCTCAAATGCCCAGTAAGGATAAAAATATAGCGGAAACTTTCATAAATAAGAATAAACATTTAAGGCAATGTATAACTAAAACAAAAGCCTTTTAAACTTGAACTTCAACATAGTATGGCAAAAGTAAAATGAAATAATGCCATTTACTTATTCACATGGATATTCTACTAATCAAATAATCACATGCAAAAATCAATAACCACTTTCATAATGTTGGAATGCATAATGCCAGACTATCATAACCACATAGCCAAGGCCTCGTGCCAAGACTACAAATAAGATTTTGCCAAGGCCTTGTGCCAAGACACTAGTTTGTCTCATGAGACCTACCGATGCATCGAGGAGCTATAGCGGGCTCCACCCGTCACTTACTAAGTCCAATGCATTCCCATATGAAAAGGTTTAAACATAACATAAACATTCGTATTAAAACTAGCATACAAAATGTCAATAATTTCACCATAAACTATGAATGGTATAAAAATAGCACATCCACAGTCAAACATATCACAAAACCTTCAATAAAATATAGAAGTTTTTCAACTTCAAATAATCTTAAAATCCATCAAAGGATGTTAACATAGATGAAATCAAAATTCTTTTTAAAGAAATATCTCCTTTTATTTTGAAATCATTTAAGATCCATATAAAATAAAACATTTTCTTTGAAAATATTCTTATAAGCTTGTTAGGGAAGCTTTGAAGATTTTATAACGGCGGAAAATAGCCGCACCCGCCGTATAAGTTAAAAAAAACATTCTTACCTTAATTCTGTCGAAAAGGTTAAAAATGACCTTGTTTTGAAAATGATGGAAAGATTCCTTCATAAACCTCTTATAACAAGTAAACCAAGGGTATAAATGACTTTAACCCATATTCATGTAAATAATAAAAAAATGTTTTGAAATACATTTCTAAGAAAACATGGATGTGGATGATAAAGAGATCCCAGTAGATTATTACATATAAACAACCTCGGATAATGAAGAGATTGTGAAATAACCCTTACCTTGTACTTTTCCTTTGTTGGGGTAGGTTAACCTCCTGTATAATGGTGAAATAATTGTTATTAAATTATACAAGAATCATATACATTAATATGATATCATATATGATCTTTTAACATTGCTTTATTAATAATATCTTAGTATTATCGTCGTTTCGGGTGATAATCGATTCGTTCTTCTTAAATGTTTGGTTACGTAAGACATGTTTGTAATGGATAGATTATATCTTATTCATAATCAGAATGATATCAAGTCCTTAAACATCATTTTTAAATCATCAAATGATAATTATACTTGAATGGATACGATGGAGAATGAATCTCATCGCGTTCGTGGAGACGGTAGTCCGTACGTACGCACGAGCGACAATATCATTCTTTTGATATTAAAATAATATATAAATGGATGGTATATAATATATACAGAATCATTAACATGTTATATTTATTATTTACATGAGCTACACATCATTATTATACCCATCCAAATAATATTATATTGAATAACAATTACACCACGACGTGGAGACGGTAAGCCGTACGTACACACGTATGGTGACATGTTATTCAAAGGGTGGATAGAATACTGAATATGGTTGTACCATATTTATAATAACATCACAGTATATATATGATACTGGATTTATTATTTTGGAATGGTAACAACAAAGGAAGAAGAAGTGGAAGAAGAAATGAACTTGGAGAAGGGTGGTGAAATCATTACCTCTTCTTCGGGTTCCTCCTTTTGATTTGATCAAAAGGTCTCATTAGGTTGGCTTTCTGATCAAACTAAGGCCTATAGGATGTATTGAGGGATGTTGGGAGAGTATTTGGGCAGAGTTTGGCCGAACCAAAAGGCTTTGAAGGTGTGAAGAAATGATAAGGAGGAGTGCCCTTTTATAAGAGGGGTGAGGGGCACCTTTGGAAAAGCTAGAAATATTAATTTATAATAAATTCATATTCGGTTTCTAATGGCTCCAAAGTTGACTATTCAAAGGTTAAGGTGGGGATAGGTCGAAAACCACTCAACCAATAGAATTTAGACAGGTTTGGGTACTTATATTAACCTTATCTTTAAGTATTAACTCTAAGTTAATTAGTTTCACTTTTACAATGTCTCTTTGTATTTTTATATAATATGGTTAATAAACTTACTATATACATCAAAACGACCCCCAAGTGGTCCATTAATGATGAACCTATCATGATATAAGTCCCTTGGCCGAACCTTAGATTTTTAGGAATTTAATATCAATTAATAATATAATATTTTTTTTAAGAACTCTTTTATGTCAATTTTGACACTATTCAATAGTTGATTTTTGTGAAACTCATAACAGATTGATTACTTCAAAAAAAGTAAATTAAATCAATCCTAATATATCATATTATCCTATAAAATTAGTTTAATTCATTAAAAGTTTCATATTATATTTATTTGGGTATTTATAATATCAATTATTTTAATTTTTCACTATTATAGTAATTACTGCATCATCATTGTGTCATAAATAAAATAAATTATTTAATGTCTAAAAAATATCATTATGTAGGAAATCTTTTTATCTTTCTAATGAATATTTATAATCTAAAATCTAACATATATAACCCTATGTAACAATTGTTTTTCTAAAAGATATATGCTTGTGTCATTTTTGTATTCATTTTAACTTAATTAAAATAAAGTGTCATTATCACTTACAAGTGGATCCATGGGGTCCCAAAATCGACCCAAATATGTACATGGTCGACCATGTATCAACCAATAGGGTTAATACACGTTTTAAAGTAATTTAGTATTATTATAATATTATTTTTTAACCCTTTTTTACCGGATTTACCCTTAACCATGGTAAATAAAATATTTACCGCAGTAATTATTCAAAATGTCTAAAAATAAAAGTTACCTATTTACACAATTTGAACATCATGATTCCAAATATGGAATCCATTTTCCTAAATTAAAAACACAGAAGTGGCAGAAATTAATTTAAAATTAATTCCCGCTGTCAAAACAAAAAGCGTGTTTTTAAGAGATAATAACTATCAAAAGATTGACACTTGTTTATGTTCGGTTTAATTGTAAAATTATGTCCAATGACCAAAATTATATTAAATGGTAAAAATATATTCTAAATATACTTTAAAACCACTCAAATTCATAATTTATCACTATTAATTATTTTGATTAAAAAAGTTGTTTTTAATTAAAATTTAGTAATTTTCACTATTCATCAAAATATGAAAGTTATCCGAAATGTACCAAAATTTCACCTTAGGCTAAATTCGATATTCCGAATCCAAAAATGAAGTCCATTTTGAAATATAAAATATATATAATTTCAAAAAGTAGGTATTACTATTCATAACGGCTAATTTGATTGGTTATGGTGTGTTAGAACTCGGTGTTGCGTACAACACACGCTATCACATTATTCAAAGAGAAACGTACCGTGGAAGCTTGGGGTGTTACATTCTCCCCTCCTTAAAATAATTGCGTCCTCGCAATTTCTATGGTATTACTGCATAAAAAGACTCGGGTGGTTCTTCATCATAAGTTCCTCGGGTTCCCACGTTGCCTCTTCTATCTTATGGTTTCTCCACAAAACTTTTACCAGACGCGTCGTCCGGTTTCTCAGCACTTGTTCTCTCGTATCAAGAATATTGACGGGCTCTTCGCAATAAGACAGATCGGGTTCTAGTTCTAATTCTTCATAGGTGAGTACATGCGTTGGATCAAGCATGTATTTTCTCAACAGAGATACGTGGAACACATCGTGAACTTTGGAGAGACTTGGCGGCATTGCCAATCGGTAAGCTACAGCCCCAATTCATTCTAGAATTTCGAAAGGTCCGATGTACCTAGGACTCAATTTACCTTTCTTACCAAAACGTATGACTCCCTTCCACGGAGATACCTTCAGAAAAACATGATCACCGACTTGAAATTCCAAATCCTTCCTTCGGTTATCGGCATAGCTCTTCTGCCTACTTTGAGCTGCTTTGATGTGATTTTGGATTACTTTCACCTTTTCCACCGTTTCCTCCACCAGTTCTGGGCCTACAAGTTTTCTTTCACCAACGTCATCCCAACAGGTTGGTGTACGACATCTCTTTCCGTATAACGCTTCATATGGTGCCATCTGAATACTCGAATGAAAGCTATTGTTATAGGAAAATTGTACCAGAGGTAAATATTGATCCCATATACCCTGAAAGTCAAGTGAGCAAGATCTCAACATGTCTTCTAAGGTTTGAATAGTCCATTCTGATTGTCCGTCTGTCTGAGGGTGGTAAGCAGTGCTCAAATGAAGTTCAGTATCCAGGGATTTCTGAAGACTTTTCCAGAATCTTGAAGTAAAACGGGGATCACGATCAGAAACAATCGATAGGGGTACTCCATGAAGTCTCACAACTTCATTAATATATAGTCTTTCTAGACGTTCCAGGGGTAGATCTTCTCTTATAGCAAGAAAATGTGCTGTCTTGGTAAGACGATCAACAATAACCCATATTGCATCGTTCCTTCTAGGAGTCTTTGGTAGCCCCATGACAAAGTCCATCGTAATATTGTCCCATTTCCACTCCGGTATGGGAAGAGGTTGCATGACTCCTCCAGGCTGTTGCCTTCCAGCTTTCACTTGTTGACAAACCATACATCTTGACACAAAATCAGCAATCTCCCTCTTCATGTTGTCCCACCAAAAATGTTCCTTCAAATCTCTATACATTTTGGTGCTCCCAGGGTGTATAGAGAAATTGGAACTATGAGCATCATCCAGCAATTCCCTTTTTAGATCAGGTATATTGGGAACACAAAGTCTCTTCCCGAATTTCAAAATTCCATCTTCATACACAAAGTCTCTCAATCTCCCATCATTCACAGCTTTAATCTTCTTTTGAAATTCTTCATCATCGATCTGAGAACTCTTAATCCTTTCTAGTAAAGATGGTTTGGCAACCATTTGAAAAAGAAATGATGTTTCGCCTTCCCTGGTTATTCCCATGTCCATCTTTACTAGATCCATGAAAATTGGATCCCTTTCAATTCTCATATTGTTCAAAACTCCATGGTCTTTTCTACTCAAAGCATCTACCACCTTGTTTGCCTTCCCCGGGTGGTAGTGTATCGTACAATCATAATCCTTGAGTAATTCAATCCATCTCCTTTGCCTCATGTTGAGTTCTTTTTGTGAGAAAATATACTTCAAAATCTTGTGATCAGTATAAATCTCACATTTTTCACCATAGAGGTAGTGCCTCCATATCTTCAAAGCAAAGATCACAGCTGCTAACTCGAGATCATGAGTAGGATAGTTTTGTTCATGAATTTTTAACTGTCATGATGCATAGGCAATAACTCTATCATTCTACATAAGGACACAACCAAGTCCTTTCTTCGATGCATCACTATAAATAACGAACTCATCATTCCCCGATGGCAGAGTCAATATAGGAGCATTGACTAATCTTTTCTTCATTTCTTCGAAACATTCTTCACACTCTTTTGTCCAAACAAATTTAACCCCTTTACGTGTGAGCTTCGTTAATGGGTTAGCCAATCGGGCAAAATTCTGGACGAAACGTCGATAATAACCTGCCAAACCAATAAAATTACGTACCTCAGTTATACTCGTAGGTGATGGCCATTCTTGGATTTCCTTGGTCTTAGAAGGATCAACAGAGATTCCATCTTTAGAGACAATATGGCCAAGAAAAGAAATCTCCTGAAGCCAGAATTCAAACTTGCTAAACTTCCCATATAATTCATGCCTCCTCAGAGTCTTCAAGATAATGCGCAAGTGATTTTCATGATCTTCGTAGGTTTTGGAGTATACCAAGATATCATCAATAAATACCACCACAAATTCATCGAGATACTCCTTGAAAAATCTATTCATCAGATCCATGAATACAGAGGGTGCATTAGTCAATCCAAAAGGCATTACAGTAAACTCGTAATGCCCGTACCTGGTTCGAAATGCTGTCTTCGGAATGTCTTCCTTCTTTACACATAACTGATGGTATCCAGATCGAAGGTCAATCTTTGAAAATTATTGGGCTCCATGCAGTTGGTCAAATAAATCATCAATACGAGGCAGGGGATACTTGTTCTTTATCATTATAGCATTGATCTCCCTGTAGTCGATACATAACCTCATAGATCCATCTTTCTTTTTAACAAAAAGAACAGGGGCTCCCCATGGAGAAACACTAGGGTGAATAAATCCCTTATTACTCAATTCCTCTAGTTGTTTCTTTAGTTCGACTAACTCTACAGTGGCCATTCTATAAGGGGTCTTCGATATAGGCCTTGATCCAGGAATCAAATCAATGGAAAACTCAACTTCTCGTTCTGGAGGATGTTCAGGTAAATCTTCCGGAAATACATCTACAAATTCTTTCACAACAGGTATATCCTCTATTTGAACATTCCTTTCCTCACCGACAGTTATTTCATTCTCTTCCTCCCTAATAATTGAATTTAGTTGAGCTACTGGGGGTGGATCTAAATAAGAATTAGGTGGTGACGATTCTGCTCTAAAAATAAGGTGTTCCTTATCATTATCATCAAGAATCATAACCTCTTTCTTCTTACAATAAATCTTCGCATCATAGTCCGAAAGCCAGTCCATACCGAGGATTATATCAAACTCAATCATAGGTATGACGATGAGATCAGCATATAAAGAAAATTTATGTGCTCTAATGGGGACTGATTCACAAAACTTTGTTGCAACGATACTTCCCTTAGGAGTTTTAACTGACAACTCCCTTATTAAATCAAATTGGAAATATCTAATTTTCTTAGAAAACTGGGAAGATATGAAACAATGCGATGATCCATAATCAAATAATGCATTTGCTAAACTTGAGGAAACCATTAAATTACCTGCCACCACGTCTTTCGGAGCTTCTACCTCAGCAGTAGTGATAGCATAAGCCTGGCCTTGATCCCTTGGCCTTTTCTGAGGTAAGTTCTCCTGACGCTTAGGACATGAATTTGCATAATGCCCCATCTCCCTGCAATTGTAGCACTGAACGTTGGTAGCTTCCGTATTCCCCTTGCAATCATGAGCTTGGTGGCCTTTTTCACCACACTTGTAACAGACTCCCATTCCCTTCAAGCAAGTACCAGGATGTTTCTTCCCGCATTTACCACAAGATGGATATTCAACCTTTCCCTTCTTCCCCTTATTTCCATTCCCAGATTGATCAGCAGGTCTCTTCTTCTCTTGCTTTGCTTTAAAGTCATAAGACTTAGAGAATTCCTTTTCGGTCTTGATAGCACATGAGACAATGTATTTGTATGACGAAAAGGATTGTGAGACTAATGCTCGATGAAGAAATGGTTTTAACCCATCAAAGAAACGATCAATCTTACTTCTTTGGTTACGTATATAATCACCAGCGTACCTTGCTAACCTTGTAAAGTTAGCCTCATACTTTGTGACATTCTCATCCTCCTTTTGTCTCAGACTCAGAAATTGCCTTTCCATATCTGCTCGATGGTCGCGAGGAAAGTATTTTTCTAAAAACAGATCTTTGAACTCCCTCCACTCCATATTTGATACTTCATCATCTTCCTTCATGTTTTTAATCAATGACCACCATTGATCAGCATCTCCAGTGAGGCGGTAAACTGCCATGATAACTTTTTCCCTTTCACTGCTCCCCAAAGCCTGAAATATTTTTTCTAGGGAAAATATCCATTGCTCAGCTACTAAGGTATTTGTATTCCCATTGAACGTTGGTGGTTGTTGCCTCATGAATCGATCTAACATTGATCCTCCACGCTGCGGATCAGGGTGCTCCATACGGGTAAGGTTATTATTCATAACCTGAGTAAGTTGTCCCAGTATGGTGATTAGCTGATCGGCACCAGTTGCATCACCAACCCCACTATAATTATCTTGAGCAGGAGGGAAATCCCTACATGGAGTGCGTGCATTGATATGGTTTCCATTTCTTCCACTAGGCGCCATTTCTAAACAATGGCATAAACTAGATCAGTTTATGAATCAAAATACATAATCCCATACTTATAAAACACTTAACATAACTATTTATGGATATAATCCATAATCATAATAATGTTTTCTTTGAGGAAGTATATACTCATAATCCCTTCAAAATGATTTGTAAAGAAAAATGAGAGTTATCCTAAGCATATCCCCTGGGAGTGTCGTAACCAAGAATGCAGCAAGGCCCGTTGTCGTGCACCAGTTCCCGTTCGAGTCTAGCTCAAAGCGGTGTTTTCGGGTTTTACCCCTAGGTACATCTGTGCCAGAGCCGCCTCTACCTGCTCGTATCCAGACAGGGATGTATTGCTCGGAAAACTCACAAAATATCTACAATACCAAAATTCTAGGAAGTTCTTCTATACTAATCCTCAAAGTTCATCTTAGGTCTACGGGCTCTAATTAGAGTTTATCTAAATCTAGCTTCCAAGGTTTGTACTAAACTTCCTCTGAAACAAACTGTAACGCCCCGACCCCAGTTACCCAGAGTCGGTGCATTATTACATAACATTGGCATGATCACAAGAAAGATCAAATCTCGAAAGACCGATTGGTTTAGTAGCCTTGGAAACACTAGATATATTCATAAGTTTTACATTACATCATAAAATGAAAAAATACTACAACAACATAATGTTTCCACAGTCCACACTATAATCCCCTCATAATATCCCTGCAGGTCATTCATAACTTACTTATTCACTTCCTGGTAAAAATAAAACATAGAAAAGGGGTGAGCTCAAATTCCCAGTAAGGATAACAATATAGCGGAAACTTTCATAAATAAGAATAAACATTTAAGGCAATATATAACTAAAACAAAAGCCTTTTAAACTTGAACTTCAACATAGTATGGCAAAAGTAAAATGAAATAATGCCATTTACTTATTCACATGGATATTCTACTAATCGAATAATCACATGCAAAAATCAATAACCACTTTCATAATGTTGGAATGCATAATGCCAGACTATCATAACCACATAGCGAAGGCCTCGTGACAAGACTACAAATAAGATTTTGCCAAGGCCTTGTGCCAAGACACTAGTTTGTCTCATGAGACCTACCGATGCATCAAGGAGCTATAGCGGGCTCCACCCGTCACTTACTAAGTCCAATGCATTCCCATATGAAAAGGTTTAAACATAACATAAACATTCGTATTAAAACTAGCATAAGAAATGTCAATAATTTCACCATAAACTATGAATGGTATAAAAATAGCACATCCATAGTCAAACATATCACAAAACCTTCAATACAATATAGAAGTTTTTCAACTTCAAATAATCTTAAAATCCATCAAAGGATGTTGACATAGATGAAATCAAAATTCTTTTTAAAGAAATATCTCCTTTTATTTTGAAATAATTTAAGATCCATATAAAATAAAAAAATTTCTTTGAAAATATTCTTATAAGCTTGTAAGGGAATCTTTTAAGATTTTATAACGGCGGAAAATAGCCGCACCCGCCGTATAAGTTAAAAAAAACATTCTTACCTTAATTCTGTCGAAAAGGTTAAAAATGACCTTGTTTTGAAAACGACGGAAAGATTCCTTCATAAACCTCTTATAACAAGTCAACCAAGGGTATAAATTACTTTAACCCATATTCTTGTAAATAATAAAAAAATGTTTTGAAATACATTTTTAAGAAAACATGGATGTGGATGATAAAGAGATCCCAGTAGATTATTACATATAAACAACCTCGGATAATGAAGAGATTGTGAAATAACCCTTACCTTGTACTTTTCCTTTGTTGGGGTAGGTTAACCTCCTGTATAATGGTGAAATAATTGTTATTAAATTATACAAGAATCATATACATTAATATGATATCATATATGATCTTTTAACATTGCTTTATTAATAATATCTTAGTATTATCGTCGTTTCGGGTGATAATCGATTCGTTCTTCTTAAATGTTTGGTTACGTAAGACATGTTTATAATGGATAGATTATATCTTATTCATAATAAGAATTATATCAAGTCCTTAAACATCATTTTTAAATCATAAAATGATAATTATACTTGAATGGATACGATGAAGAATGAATCTCATCGCGTTCGTGGAGACGGTAGTCCGTACGTACGCACGAGCGACAATATCATTCTTTTGATATTAAAATAATATATAAATGGATGGTATATCATATATACAGAATCATTAACATATTATATTTATTATTTACATGAGTTACACATCATTATTATACCCATCCAAATAATATTATATTGAATAACAATTACACCACGACGTGGAGACGGTAAGCCGTACGTACGCACGTATGGTGACATGTTATTCAAAGGGTGGATAGAATACTGAATATGGTTGTACCATATTTATAATAACATCACAGTATATATATGATACTGGATTTATTATTTTATAATGGTAACAACAAAGGAAGAAGAAGTGGAAGAAGAAATGAACTTGGAGAAGGGTGGTGAAATCATTACCTCTTCTTCGGGTTCCTCCTTTTGATTTGATCAAAAGGGCTCCTTAGGTTGGCTTTCTGATAAAACTAAGGCCTCTAGTTTGTAGTGAGGGATGTTGGGAGAGTATTTGGGCATATTTTGTCCGAACCAAAAGGCTTTGAAGGTGTGAATAAATGAGAAGTATGAGTGCCCTTTTATAAGAGGGGTGAGGGGCACCTTTGGAAAAGCTAGAAATATTAATTTATAATAAATTAATATTCGGTTTCTAATGGCTCCAAAGTTTACTATTCAAAGGTTAAGGTGGGGCTAGGTCGAAAACCACTCAACCAATATAATTTAGACAGTTTTGGGTACTTATATTAACCTTATCTTTAAGTATTAACTCCAAGTTAATTAGTTTCACTTTTACAATGTCTCTTTGTATTTTTATATAATATGGTTAATAAACTTACTATATACATCAAAACGACCCCCAAGTGGTCCATTAATGATGAACCTATCATGATATAAGTCTCTTTGCCGAACCTTAGATTTTTAGGAATTTAATATCAATTAATAATATAATATTTGTTTTAAGAACTCTTTTATGTCAATTTTGACACTATTCAATAGTTGATTTTTGTGAAACTCATAACAGATTGATTACTTCTAAAAAAGTCAATTAAATCAATCCTAATATATCATATTATCCTAGAAAATTAGTTTAATTCATTAAAAGTTTCATATTATATTTATTTGGGTATTTATAATATCAATTATTTTAATTTTTCACTATTATAGTAATTACTGCATCATCATTGTGTCATAAATAAAATAAATTATTTAATGTCTAAAAAATATAATTATGTAGGAAATCTTTTTATCTTTCTAATGAATATTTATAATCTAAAATCCAACATATATAACCCTATGTAACAATTGTTTTTCTAAAAGATATATGCTTGTGTCATTTTTGTATTCATTTTAACTTAATTAAAATAAAGTGTCATTATCACTTACAAGTGGATCCATGAGGTCCCAAAATCGACCCAAAGATGTCCATGGTCGACCATGTATCAACCAATAGGGTTAAGACACGTTTTAGGGTAATTTAGTATTATTATAATATTATTTTTTAACCCTTATTTACCGGATTTACCCTTAACCATGGTAAATAAAATATTTACCGCAGTAATTATTCAAAATGTCTAAAAATAAAAGTTACCTATTTACAGAATTTTAACATCCTGATTCCAAATATGGAATCCATTTTCCTAAATTCAAAACACAGAAGTGGCAGAAATTAATTTAAAATTAATTCCCGCTGTCAAAACAAAAAGCGTGTTTTTAAGAGATAATAACTATCAAAAGATTGACACTTGTTTATGTTCGGTTTAATTGTAAAATTATGTCCAATGACCAAAATTATATTAAATGGTAAAAATATATTCTAAATATACTTTAAAACCACTCAAATTCATAATTTATCACTATTAATTATTTTGATTAAAAAAGTTGTTTTTAATTAAAATTTAGTAATTTTCACTATTCATCAAAATATGAAAGTTATCCGAAATGTACCAAAATTTCACCTTAGGCTAAATTCGATATTCCGAATCCAAAAATGAAGTCCATTTTGAAATATAAAATATATATAATTTCAAAAAGTAGGTATTACTATTCATAACGGCTAGTTTGATTGGTTATGGTGTGTTAGAAGTCGGTGTTGCGTACAACACACGCTATCACATTATTCAAAGAGAAACGTACCGTGGAAGCTTGGGGTGTTACACATGACCATACTAAAGGAGGCTAATTCCAAGCTACAGTTCCCCCCACCATTAGAATTTACTAACATGACACAATTCTAGCAGTCCACTAACTTTCATGGTGCAGCTTCTGACACACCACACCCAAAAATGTACAAGAACACTAGTCACATGTCAGTGTCAACACTTTATTCTCTTTCCCAAGCCAAAATGGATGTGCCTTCACCGTCTAGGAAAAACCCAGGCAAAAACAATTTCTTCAAAAATCCCCATAATACTCCCAAATTTTTTCCTGGATCAAAGAAAACATACTGAAGGTGGATTATGAATCACCACATTACATTTCATGAAAAAAAACTAGTCATACCTCCTCAGGATGACCCTTCCTGAAAGCACTTAGCTCCACCACTGACGCATTACATAAAAAACCTGATCATGATGCCTTTATGCCTGGAGGAGTCTTTTGATCATTAAATCACTCACACTAACATCAGTACCTGATACCTAATGTGATCATCTTGATAGGATAATCATTTGATTGAATCCACCTTGTGCTTATTGTGATTATCACCGAATTCCTGATCCAACACATTCATATCATCCTAAACCATCTTGAGATTAACACCTATGCTCAGATTCCACCCAACACCACATATGAATTTATACTCATCCATCATTGATAAATTCATATTTATTCTGATCTATTCACAATTCGACATCAAAATGTCAAATAATTGTCCGAAAACCAATCCCAACTCACACAATCCTTCTCACACGATGTTCAAGTACCTATGATCAATATCTCACTCCATAATATAGGTGTAACACACCAAGATTTTAATGAGATATATTATTTTTAATTTCTTTGATGCCTTGTGTTGTACACTATATAAATATTAGATTTCACTATACACAACACTATCTTAGATTTTAGTATACACAACATTATTCTTGTCTTGTGTTACACACAACTTCATGTTTTTTATAGATTTCATTTCACACAAGACTGATTTTAAGAGAAAAGATAAATGTTACCATGTCATCTTATAACCAAACCATTATAATGGTGAGTATGAATATTATTAACTAAATTATGAAAATATGCTTTGAACATGTATATATAATTAGTTCTTTGGTGAGGAATTAATTATAAATGAAAATAAAACTCTTTTTTAAATAAAAGGAAATGTTTTTATGAAAAAATATTTAAATGAAAATAAGTGAGTTTATAAAATAATAAAATCAATATTTATGGATTTTATATATTAAATATAATGTTTAAAATTTATCTTATGTGGTATAAGAACAAATTCAATTTTTCCGATAAAAGAAGTATTTTTCAAAAAATATAGTTTTTCCGCCTTTTGATGGTGCACCTATTTTAAATCATGTTTTAATACATTTTTATATTATATTTGAAAATATAAAATTCCTCTTTTAAATTGGAGTATAAAAATTAACTTAGGGTAAATTTTAAGTATTTTTCTGAGAAGTTTTATTTTTTTAATGAATAATGAAAATTGATGCATTATAACTAAAAAACTAATTTTTCATTTAAATAATTTTTATACATCAAATTAATTTTAAAGTCACAATAAGTAAATAATACATTTATTTATCCAATGTATTTCATTGGGATAATTTTTATATTGAAATTAGATTAAAAAAATTATTGATCTTTTGAACATCGCTTTTACCCTCCTAGCCACATCTGTGGGATTAACATTAAACGTACTTTTATGGCTTCTGTGAAATGAATTTGGAAAAAATGACATAAATATTATAATCGTTGTGAAAATTTTGGCCTAGTAGGATCAAAATAATTTTTGGTGAATAGTAAGTTTAGTATTTTATTGACCATGGTTAAAGGGTAAATCAGTTAAATTACAGAAAAAATAATATTACAATATTAAACCAACACTTGTCCTGATTTAATTGGATGAGTTTTTAAAAAAAAATAAACCTTAGGTAGAAATTATAACCATTTAATGCCACATGGGTAATATTATGACATTTATTATGTTTTATTTAATGATATGTTAAAAATGTCATACTCATATTTTTAATAAGTAAATCAATTTTAATATAGGGTTATATAGAAGATAAATTAGATTATAAATATTCATTTTAAAGATAAAATTTTTATCTACATCACAATAATTTATTTATAATTCTTCTACATTAAATAATTAAATTTAATTATGACATAATGATGATGAAGTAATAGATTTATTAAAGGAAGAATAAAATAAATGATATTAATAATATTAGAATAAATATAATTTGAACTATTTGATTCCATACATGAATTTTATGAATGAAATTGAAATTTATGTGATGATTTAATTTATTTTTTTAAGGAATACATTTTTTTATGATTTTTATAAAAAGTCAAGTAATGAATAGTCTGAAAAAATAACAAAATTTGTATCTTAAAATATAAAATATTAAATTAAATGACATAAAATTTATAAAAATTTGAGATTTGACCAAAAAGTTGAGATAAGTTCAAAAATTTTATTAATGACTCATTAACATGTCTTTTTTCATGTTATGGTAATTAATTTGACCCTAAAAAGGTAAATTACTTAATAAAATGGTAAGAGTTAAAAGGGGTTAAAATAGAAAGATAAGGATTAAAAAAATCAAAAATTTTCTAATTTCAATTGTATGATGGTTATTCGACAAAAAAACATCATATATTTTAAATAAATCATTTTAGAACCATTTTCAATTGAAAATGAATTTAAATTAATTTAATACTTCTAATAATTCCTAAAGTTCCCCTCCCCTCTCTTATAAAAAGCCACATCTCCTTAAAATGCTTTGTCTCAAACCAACCCTACCCATTTATCCTATCAACTCCCCAAATTCATCCTAGAGGCCATACTTTGGGAATAAATCTAATCTAAGTAGTCCTTTTGTCCAAATCAAAAGGATACAGTCGAAGAAGTGATAATTGTTTTACCAACTCTTTCAAAGTTCTTTTCTTCTACTCCTTCATTTTACAAAGTTGTTTCCTTACTAAAGTAATAAATATAGAATATATTATATTCTGATATGTTTTCATGATTATGTAAAAACCATATTCCTCCTTTTACCCATCCTACTAAAAACAATATCTCCATGTGTGTGTACGTACAACTTACTATCTCTATACTGTGGTGTATACTATTTTTCATATATACTTTATTTTAATGGGTGTAATGATGAATATAATTTATATAAATAAATAATATGAAATTATAATTATTCTTTATAATTAATATATCATCCAATTACATACCATTTAACCATTAAGGGAATGATATTCTCGCTCGTGTGTACGTACGACTTATTATCTCCACGATGCGATGAGATTCATCCTCCTATATAACCATTTAACAAATATTATGAAAATGTATATAATGAATAATTATGAAATATATGACATTATAATTCTATTAGAATAATATATATATATATATGTATTTTATTTACTTTCTTCAATTCAATACAATAAGAAAATGGAAACAATGTTCATGTGTACGTACTACCTATCGTCTCCATGAACAGTGTATTCCATTTCATTTATCTATCTATTATATGTATTTATATACTGAATATATATGATATATAAGTCATTTTTTAAATTATTTAAGTAATTAAATCAATATATAATTAATAATATCATGAATAACAAGTCAAAACATGTATGATAAACAAAGATATTATTACCCAAAATGTTGCCTTAACATGAAATAGTTAAATGAACGGGTAATATAAAGTCATAAATGAATCATTTATTATATTTTAATTAATATTATGATTACTTTAAAAGTTAATAATATGTTTATAATCACTATAAAGGAGTTTTAGACATGCATGGTAGAAATCAGACCTAATGTAAGGTATAATTTCGCAATTTCATTATTATCCAAGATTGTTTATACATAAGTATTTACTGGGGTGTATTTATCATAAATTCCATATTTCCTAAATATGAATTCAAAAATATTCTTTCTATCCTTATAAAATTTTTAATTTCAATTTTAATCATTGGTGAATTTTTATAAAATGGTACAAAAGGAATATTTTTTTATTTTCGATACGACGTACTTTCCGACTTACCAAAAAAAGTGTGTGAAGAATGTTTTCTTTTAACTTATACAACATTAATGGATTTTTACATTTTCATGATGCCCAATTTCCATGAATATTACTTTATAATATTTCATTTTTATTTTCAAATAAATTTTTTTCTTTTAAAATTGTGTGGAATTTTGAGAAAATAAAATGTTTTATAAGAAGAAAGTATATTTTCCTCAAGAATAAATTTCAAGTATTTTATCAAAATTATTTTCCATATATGATTACATTATTTAATAATGATATGTTTCAAGTATACTATCCATATTATTCCTATGGTTTTATTATGTTTATGATATTTATGAAATCCATTTTTTTCTGGATTATGTTATGATTGAATGATGTTTAAGAAACCCATTTTATTCCTTAGGTTATGTTTATGATGTATGATTTCTATTTTTGTGGAACCCATATGTATGATTTCATTATGATATGGTTGGGACCTATATCTTCCTACAATGTATTATGTAAGGATGGATAAATCATGAGGTATATATGTTATTCATGAACTTTATTTCATGTTCACAATTCTATGTGAGGACCTAGTTTTCATGTCCAAATTTTATGAGTGGACCTGGTTTCCACATCCATATATTTATGCAAGGTCTTGATTTCATGTCTGTTATGAGTGAACATGTTACTATTTATATGTGTTCACAAAGTTACATGTTGATGTGTACGCCACAATTTCATGCCTTATGTCAATTTTATGATCTTATGGATTATGTTCTTTGATTTCCTTATGATTTCAGTTTACCTTTGATAAGCAGGGTATGATCTATTGATGTTATGATCATGTTCTCATGCCCTTTATGATCATGTTTTTATCTACATATCACCCTTGTTTACTCTTACTAAGAATCTAAGCTCACCCTTTCTTATGTTTTCTTTTCCCTAAGTTATAAATAATTGTTTTAGATAGGAGTACAAAAAAGGGGAATATCTTTGTGGGAAGCATTAAAGATCTTTCACTAGACTAGAATTTTTTTGTTCCAAGCTTCCAAAGGCACTAAAATTTTATGGTCTTGGGAATCTGTTTATTTAATGTATTAATCATCCCAAAAAAGTAATGTAATTTCCATATACGTCAAGTTTGGGTCGTTATAGTTGGTATCAGAGCGGAGGTTTAGTTAACCTTTGGAAATTAGGATGTGAAAACTTTAGTGAGATCCCTAGAGATATTTTGAAGGATATGTCTTGGGATGTACCTTAGGATAAGTCTAAGTATATGATAAAATCCTATAATTTATTAACGATCATTTATTACCTAGGATCAAACCAAAGATGTTATAGATTGAAAGTATTTTCCCTTGATTATGTGGTTTTACAATATGATTATTATTGATCACACTATTCTTTTTAATTTTAGCCAATGGATGGAACCTGAATGGATAATGTTAATGATGAATACAATGGTAAATAAAATGATTTTCCTTCTGAGAAACCAAATTTTATGGGAGCTAAAATGAAAAATTTATCGCTATAATCACACAAGCTATAAATTATGCTGGACATCTAAATGAGTAAAGGAGGTAACAACTTTATATTGAGTCCTCCATGAGACAATGTCCACCTTCTTTTAGTGGGTATTTTTATCCACTTGTAACTGAAAAATGGATCAGTACCACTGAAAAGATTTTTACATCCTTAAGTGTTCCGAACATTAAAAAGTTTTGTTGGCTGTTTATCATCTAGAAAATGAATCCGATTAGTGGTGGACTCTTATTAAGAACATGAGGGGTCAAGGAGAAATTTAATCTATGGAATGGGAAGAGTTTAAAGGGATATTTTTCATTAAGTACTTCCCTATTATTCTATGAAACAATATGGAGAAGTAATTCCTTGAGCTTAAGAAAAAGGATGATATATCTATTGGTCCCTATGAAGATAATTTTACAAGACTTTCAAGGTACGTTTTTGGGTTAATCATTATCCCCTAAAGAAAAATTTATTGATTCTTTGGTGGCCTAAAACTGAGTCTCAAAAAGTCTTTATCCATAAGGGACTTATTTAATTTTGAATAATTCATTCTTTGTGCACTAAAAGTGTAATTGGAAGTTGGTAACTCTCAAGGTTCTAGAGATAAGAAAAGGAATATGGAGGTTAATTTAAACTACAGTGGGTTTCCACAAAGAGATAAGAAAAATTATCAACCTACTACTTTGAAAAATTGAGGAAAAGAGAACTCAGGGGAATACTTGAAAGAAATAATAAGATTCTTCAAGTGTGGTAAGCTTGGACATCGAGAAGAAGAGTGTTAGAGTGATCTAAAAAGGCCATTTAATGGAGAGAAAGCTCAAGAAAATGTACCACCCACACTTAAATTATAAAATTTCAAGGAAATGGGGAGTTATGCTAACTAATGCCCTAATCCAAGGGTTATTGATGATGATCAACGTCAGTAACATCTTAAGGCCAAAGACAAAGGAAAATCGCTTGTGATCACTACTGAAAATGTAGAATATGACAATGAAGTTTTGTAATGATTGAGTTTTTATGTGTTGGAATTCAAGAATAATGTTGTGGAAGTACATTTATGATATTATGGAATAATGAAACATCTATGTATTGGTCCACTGTAGTTTTTATATAGGTATTTAAGAGTGTATACTGAGTGGTACTGGTAAACATGAACAATGATTGAGTTAATTAGTTCATCTTTTTGGAAAATACAGGATTAAGGGAAGGATAACCCTTAATATGAGAATGATGATGAGATAATGATATTTGGATAAAGATATGATGGATATGAATAAGTAAATCAGATGATACCACTTACCTTGGAGCTAATTAAGAATTTATTGGTATATGGGTTATGGTATCATTGATGAAGTTTCCTAATTTTTGGACTTAGGAATATGGAAAAATGCATGTTTTTAATAAGTATGTATGGTAATTCAGGTTATTACCATGTTTCAAGAGAATAAATAATTAAGGTATTCACATATTTAGAGTGTTAGAAATAAGAACTAACTTATGATATATGGGAGATAAATGTTAATCTGATTTAGTGCACCACTTTCTAAAGTTTTGGATTTTCAGTTTTTGGAAAGATTGTAAGTTTATCCATTTATGGAATTTTTAAGTTAAAATCTAGAATAAGTTTCTTAGAATAAATTATTATCTCACCATAGGTGGAATTATGCATATTTGGAAACTTGTGTTATTATTTTTGTTGTGATAAAGATAGATGGAATGACCTATCATTCTATTTATAGATCATAAGATCTGCTAATGCTTAAGGAATGAAAAATTCAACTTCATTTATTTGAATAAGTGATGAAGTGAAAAGTGTTCAAGGCATGACCAATAGTGAGATTGTTTTGAAATCAAGTAAGTATATCTTCTAGTGAAAATTATTCAACATTAAGAAAAGGGATCGTGATCTAAAAGTGTGTCCTATTATCATCATTTTTTATGATATCACTAAACTCTTTCACATTTCTTTAGATTACAGTTTTGTGGTTGTTAACTTTCTCTAGAACACCCAATTTATTGTTATCAGGGATCTTTCTCAATCTCTATGATTATTTACGTTTTCCCTCCATGCCCAAATCTTCACCTATATTTTCCTATATAGATACCTAGTCATGATTTACTTTGGGAAACTATTATTTTCCAACTATTACTTTTTAAAAGGAAGTTTTATAATTCATTTTTACAATATGGGTTTCTATGAAAGAAACTTTCAGGTATTAATAAAATAAGTATTTTTCAAAAAATACAGTTTTCCACCTTTTGACGAAACACACATTTTAAATCAAGTTTTTAACACATTTTTTATATTCTATTTGAAAAAATAAACTTCTAATTTGAAATTTTAGTACCAAAATTAACTTAGGTTGAATTTTTAGTATTTTTTTGAGATGTTTCATTTTTTATGAATAGTGAAAAATACTTCATTGTAGTAAAAAAATTGATTTTTTATTGAAATAATTATTATACTACAAACTGATTTTGAAGTCACAATAGATCAAAAATAAATTTATTAATACAATGTAGATCATTGGGATAATTTTTATATTGAAATTATATTAAAAAATTATTGATATTTTCAACGTCTCTTTTACCTGCATTCTAGCCACATCTCTGGGATTAGCATTAAATGTAATTTTACCTCTTTTGTGAATTGAATTTTGAAAAATGGAAATGCACGGTTGTAATCAGTATGAAAATTTTGGTCTAATAGGATCAAAATAATTTTCATTGAATAGTAACTTTAATATTTTATTTACCGTAGTTAAAGGGTAAATCAAGTAAATAAAGGTAAAAATAATATTATAATATTATCCTAAAACTTGTCCTAATTTCATTGGATGAGTGGGTTTTGACCAAAATCAACCTTAATTGAAAATTATAACTTTTTTAAGCAACTTGATAAATATTATGACATTTATTATGTTTTATTTAATGATGTGTTAAAAATTTCATACTTATATTTTTATTAGGTAAATAATTTTTAGTATAGGTTTATATTGAAGATAAATTATACTATAAATTGTAATTTGAAATATAAAATGTTTATCTACATCATGATAATTTATTTATATTTTTTGGATATTAAATAAATAAATCCAATTATTACACAATGATGATATAGTAATAGATTTATTAAATAGAGAACAAAATAAATGATATTAATAATATTAAAATAAATTAAATTTAAACTATTTGATGTCAACCACGAATTTTATGGATTATTTTGACATATAAGTGATTATTTAATGTACTATTTTCTAAGTAATCAAGTTGTTATGATTTTTTAAAAAAGTCAAGTAATGAATAGAGTCAAAATTAACATAATTCATAACTTAAAATATAAAATATTTAATTAAATGATATAAAATTTATAAAAATATAATATTAGAAAAAAAATGTTTAGATAAGTCTAAAAAATATTATTAATTACTCATTCACTTGTCTTTTTTCATGTTATGTTAATTAATTTAACCCTCAAATGGTAAATTGCAAGATAAAATGTAAGAGTTAAAGAAGTTAAAATTAAAAGATAAGGATTTAAAAAATAATAAAAATTTGTATAATTTCTATTTTATTCTGTGTATTCGACTAAAAAACATCATATATAATAAATAATTCATTTCAAGGCCATTTGGAATTGAAAATGAAGTTATATTAATTTAATACGTTTAATAAATCCTAAAGTGGTCCTCCCCTCTCTTATAAAAAGGCACTACTCCTTGTCATTTATTCACACATCTAAAACACTTTGGCTCAGACAAACATTGTCCATTTCTCCTACCAACTTCCCTCAATTCATACTAGTGGCCATAATTTATATATAAATCCAATCTATGGATTCCTTTTGTGAAAATAAAAGGGAGACACTCGAAGAAGAGGTAATTGTTTTACCAACTCTTTCAAAGTTCTTTTCTTCTTATACTTCTTTTTCCTAAGTTTTTTCCATTCTAAAGTAATAAATACATAATATACAATATTCTGATACGTTTTTATGATTATGGGATAACCATATTCCTCCTTTTATACATCTTACTAAAAACAATATCACCATACGTGCATAAGTACGACTTTCCATCTCCACGTCATCGTGTAAAATATTTTTAATCTATAATTTATTTACATGGGTATAATGATGAATATAATTGATATAAATAATTAATATTACATGATAATTATTCTTTATAATTAATATATCATCCAATTTCATACCATTTAACTATTAATGGAATGATACCATCGCTTGTGCGTGCGTACGGCTTACCGTCTCCACGACGTGATGAGATTCGTCCTTCACTACAATCATTTAAAAAGGATTATGAAAATGTATATAATGAATAAGTATGAAATATATGAAATAAAAATGATACTTTAATAATATATTTATATATATATGTGTCATTTAATTTCTTCCATTATATACAATAAGAAAATGGAAACAACATTCATGCGTACGTACGACCTACAGTCTCCATGAACGATGTATTCTATTTAATTTATCTATGTATTATATATATATTATATACTAAATATATATGATATATAAATCATTTTTTACATTATGGAAGTAATTAAATTTTTATCTAAGTAATAATATCAAGAATAACAAATCAAAACATGTACGATGAACAAAGCGATTATTACCCAAAACGTTGCGTTAACATGGAATTGTTAAATGAATGGCTAATATAAAGTCATAAATGAATCACATGTGATATAATAAATATTATTATGATTATATTACAAGTTAATAATATGTTTAAAACAAATATACAAGAGTTTTAGACATGTATGGAAGAAATCATACCTGAGGTAAGGGATAATTATGCAATCTCATTATTATCTGAGATTGTTTATACATAAGTATTTACTAGGGTTTATTTATCATACATGTACATGTTTCCTAAATATGAATTCCAAAGTATTATTTCTATCCTTATAAATTTATTTAAAGTTAATTTACCCATGGGTGGATTTTTATAAAATGGTATGAAAGGAATATTTTATCGTTTTCGATACGAGGTACTTTATAACTTTCTAACAAAAGTACGAGAAGAATGTTTTCTTTTAACTTATACAGCGTGAATGGATTTTTAAATTTTCTTAACAACTTATTTCCATGAATATTCCTTTACAATATTTCAATTTTATTTTCAAATAAATTCTTTTATTTTTAAATTTCATGTCATTTTGAGAAAATAAAATATTTTTAAAGAAAGGATATTTTCTTCAAGAATCAATTTCAAGTGTCTTATCAAAATTATTTTCCATAGATTATTACATTATTTAATAAGGATACTTTTCAAGTATACTATCCCCATTATTCATATAGTTTTATCATATTTATTCTATTTATGAAATCCATTTTTCCCTATATTATGTTATGATGGGATGATGTTTAAGAAACCCATTTTATTCCTTAGGTTATGTTTATGATGAATGATTTCTGTTTTTGTGACACATATATGTATTATTTTATTATGATATGGCTGGTAACTATATATCCCTCCAATTCATTGGGTAAGGATGGATAACTCATGAGTTATATATGTTATGCGTGAACCTGATTTCATGTTCACAATTCTATGTGACCAGGTTTTCATGTCCATAATTTTATAAGTGGGCCAAGTTTACATGTCCATATGTTTATGCAAGGTCCTGATTTTATGTCCTTAATGAGTTAACCTATTACTATTTATACATGTTCGTAATGTTACATGTTGATGTGTATGCCAAAATTTCAGGCCTTATGTCCATTAAATGATCTTATGGATTATGTTATTTGATTTATTTATAATTCAACTTTACCTTTGATATGTAAGGAATGATCTTATAATGTTATGATTATTCTCTCATACCCTTTAGAATCATGTTTTTGTTTACATATCACCCTTATTTACTCTTATTGAGCATATTATCTCACCCTTTATTATGTTTTATTTTCCCTAGGTTATAAATAAATGTTTTAGGTAGGTGTAAAAAAAGTGGAAGATCTTTGTGGGAAACATTGAATATCTTTCACGAGACTAGAAGTGTGTGTTCCAAGTTTCCAAATGAACTAAACTAATATGGTCTTTGGGAATATATTTATGAAATTTATTAAGTATACCTCAAAAGTAATGTAATGTCCATGTACATCAAACTTGGGTCATTATAATAGGATTCTTCTTATTATCACTTCACTTGATCTAAACTCAAACACCATAAGCCATGTCATGTCCATACCCAGATGTGATGAATAGAAGTGGTCAAACCTAGTCATTTTGAAACTCAAACATAAAAAATTAAACCATTACTTGTGCCCCAATTAGGAAAATGTCATTCATGATACCTGCTAAAACCCAACATAACTGAAGGCCACATCCTCAAATGGCCATAGGTGAACACCCCACCACATGTATTTTCTTACATGGATCTTGAGATCAGTTTCAATATGATTAATCGTAACATAAGTGTGTTATCTCCCTTGATACATGCTATACAATTTATATCAAAACATTACACTCCTGTTAGGTTCAACCAGAGTCAACCATTCTACGACACCCCGATCTATCCATGAATTCATCGTTACCTGACTGGGGACATCATTCGTTCTCATTAAAACTCTGGACTACCATGACTACAAGAGCCAACATCCACTTGGTGACCTTTTCACAAGAGAGAAATGTTAATCAAACCCACTAAAACCCCATGACCCTTGTCCAAGTAGTTAGGAATTAGCGTTCATTGTGAAATTAATTTTACCACACCATTCGAGATTCTCCAAGACCCAAGTGATTCTAAACAGAATGTTGATGGTTTCTTTTACCGATCTAAGTCCAAACATGCCTCATGCATAGCCAGTGCGCATCACATTGATCTCACTGAAAAAAATGGGTGATTACTCCCAACCCACCCAATCATATATCCCAAAAAACATCATGCATCTCCAACACACACCTTCCATATTGACCTCATCAAAACCCTGGGGGTCACACATTCACCTATGACCATTTACCTAACTAGTATCACGATCCCATGAGTCATGAATCACTGATTCTAGGGTCACATGCTCACTCAAGCATTTGATCATGCCTTCTGTCCTATCAGTCTCATTGGACTCAAGATATCCTAGATGATTTCATCCAATGGGATTGACATATCTTGTGATTCAAGTCTAGCCACACTACCACCCACTATCTATGCATTGTTCCAAGATCAAAAGCATCTACCCATTATCTATCCACTTAAAAAAACATCATAATAGCAAGGTTATAAAACCAAACAATCCTACCCTTCAATACCAACCATAAAACCAAAACACCATCACTCATGTGATTCACTTATAAAAGATCCAAGGAAAAACCAAACTGTTACTGAAACCCTGATATAGTCTTCTTTTCATCGATTTCACATGCTAAAGAATCTACACATGTCTCACACATCTAAAACACCCACAACCTCAGGCTAACCCCTTTCATGGTCACCCTCGATCACCAAAGTCACTGACTAAGTACTAACCTAATCTGCATTCTAAATATCGATGGGATCTCACACCTATCCCTTTAGATTATGCCTCAAATAATTCACTACTCATAGGTGGTTTTCCTACCCCCATTCCAAAACACAAGACATATAATTCAATAAGGAAAACCTCTTACTCTGAGTCCCAATCACCCATAGATACACATCCATTATCATCGGAACTACATTCCAAGACACACGCTCTAAGGTCCTACACATCCAACAAGTGTCGCAAACCCACAAGGGTCACAAGATACCATGATACAAGGATACATCTTACAACCTTATGGTCACAACCCAAGTAAAGGCATTGTAGGTAATATCCCACTATCTAGTATACCCCCACCAATCAAGGTATCACAACCCATATCCAAGGATCTCACCACCCAGGATGTCTCCCTATCCCAAAAATACCCATACACAGGGTCAATCTATAAATATAACTAATACTCGTCACCCTGATCACTAAAGGTCTGATCATTTCACATTTCACTTTAAATAATCTCCACAATTTAAAATCCAATTGATTTATATTTTAAAACTTTTCATTACCCATCATTTCAAAATTACCAAGCTTTATTTGGTATCACATTCCATAGATTTGATAGATAAAATTTCATTCACAAGTAATAAGGGAAAACACCATATAATTTTATTATGGTCACTTTGTTTAACCAAAACCATCACTTTAGTAGTCATTTATTCCTACCTATTAACTATAAGTTGTCTGAGTATTTATTCAAGTAGAATATCACCATATATATATGTGAAATACAACATATAAATGGTTTCATACACTTTAAATACCAACCTCTCTCAATTACTTCAATCCAAAATTATATATAAATTACCAAAACATATAACCATAAATAATAAATAAAATATGAGGACATGTGAATATCATACATCTATCAATCACAGGAAACATGTGGATGACATATAAATCCTATGTTCCTAACATGATGTATGAACATACACACCCAATTTTTGCACAGTCCAAGAGTAGAAATATCATGAATAAATAGAATCACACCCAAATACACTACTCAAGCTGAAAATCAATCAACTATAAAAGTAAAAAGTAAGAACAAAAATTCCATAAATGAAAAAATGGATTCCCCCTATATGTGGGTATGATACTCACAAACAAAATATAACTAAAAATCCCTGAAAATACCCTAGTCTCATTTCTATCATACTTATAGATACCTAAATCCTAGTAGATCAGATTTTATGTCTCCTTAATTACATTGGCATGAGATAAAATAAATAGCATCCTAAAGGACTGAATAGTTTATCTATCTTGGAAAACTTGATACATACATGATTCCCATATTAAATTTGAAAACAAAAATTACAACATAATTTTTTTGAGAATATAATTATTACCTCTAGCATATCATTGCATAACATTCATAGTAAGGTTACTATATTCCTGAAAAAGAAAACAAAATAAGGGTGGGCTCAAATTCCCAGTAAGAGTTATGTAAATTAAAAGCTATCATGAATCAGTAAGCATAATTAACATGGAAAGATAAATAATTAAACACACATGACATTTAAATAATTTGAATATCATGATTATATAAGGAATAATCAATAAGAAAAGGTAAATATCTAAACAATCATTCCATTTAATCAATAACTTGACTATCATGATTAGATAAGGACAAATAAATATATCAAGGTAAATATCTGAACACACATGTCATTTAATCAATAAACAGAGAATGAAATGAATCCACATATATCATTGTGAAAATATCATGGATAATAATAACTAAATTCTAAATGAAAAAAATTATTAATTATTATATTTAATGATCTCAAACATCCTGATACCTCAACTATCAAGACCATTCAAAATATAGTTTAAAATTGATGGGTTAGTGTATACTAAAAACCCATTTAACTAAGGTTAGACAATTGATTATTTTCATGAGACTAATAATTTATCAAGAGGATACCTATAACCACTCCCCACTCGTATATTCATGTCCAAATAATTCCTCATATATCAAATAATCGATTTAATTCATAAATAATTTTCTTTATCATCAAATATTCATATTTATTAACAAATAAGGAATTATCAATATTTCCCCAGATAATCAAATAACTTTGAATATAGAAAACCATCTGTATAAATGATATACGGTTTAATAAATAAATATATAAATGATAAATAATATGAATATTTAAGGGAATTTAATGTCTAGTGATCATTGGAAAGTGAATATTTCAAGGGAAGTTTAATAAATGAATTAAGAAAGTGAATATAAATACATTCCTTAGTCAAAATGATCATATAACATCCATCAAAAGAATAAGTATGGTATCAATTAAATATATCCCTAGTATATTATATGTAAAATAAATGGTTTTTTTGTTGATGAATAAAAATACCATAAAAATATCTAATAAACATTCTTGAGGAAAATAACATTTTTTACTTTGAAAATAATATTAAAACTAAAAGTTCACAAAGTATTTTGAAAATATTTTTATTTTAAAATAAACTTTGAAACTTATAAATAAATATTTCAAACATTTTGTGGTTAAGAGGTGGGAAATTCCATACATATCATACACATTAAAATAAATATTCCTTTTACATTTTTAGTAAAATCTAAACGGACCTTGTTTTGGAAACGATATAAAGAATCATTTAAAAAAAATTATAAAGTCAACCATGGATAAAAATGTCTTCAATAAATAAATTTTGGAATTCTAAAAAAAATTAAAATATTTTATGGAAAACATGGTTTTGGTAGAAAAGGGATTTTCGATTGAAAAGAGAGTTGAAGTTGGATTTTATAATAATAAAAATCTCAATCATTTTAATTAACAAAGAGGGAAGAATGGTACTATTACATGAAAACTCCATTTATAACCAAAGGATATGAAAATGAAATGGTTTTATTAGACATTAATCAAATAATTTCTTATAATGGAAATTCAAGCATAAACAATCCCAATTAAAATGAGATTTTGAAATAAACCCTTACAAAGACCATAATGTTGAAGTGAGAATTAACCAATAATCGATTATATGTATAAAATGTAAATGTAAATAAAATAATTTCATATAAAATTAATATAGTTAAAATTAAATACACACATAATAATATAATATCAAAGACAAAAAAGAAGTAATATAACCCAATGAAAAGAAATTGAGTTATAAAATCCTTACAACTTGGTAATTTTCAAGTCAAAACCCATTGGATGAAATAATTAAAATTTAAACATTAAATATTATGAATTATTAATTTATCATGATATAACATGTCAAATTGGCATTATATACACCATATAAAATAAATTAGGTGCATAACATTACAATATGCCTCAGTGAATGGAAATTGAGATGAAGTCTCTTACCTCACATTTCCTTTTGGTTTAACATACATTAACCTCCTGTATAATAGTTTTAGTCATGTTATTAATTTATAAAAAAAACCATATTCATATTTATAATATCATATATGGTCTATGACAACCCTGCTTTTTATTACAACTTAAGCATGCTTTATTACATAAAACTTCACTTGATACAACAAAGAAGATCGAGAGGTTTAGTGTCTTTGGGGCTTAGGATCATTACATAAAAAAATTTAAACTTTAAATACAACATCTTTATTGAAAACTTCCTTTACATGACCACTACATTCCTTCTTACTTAGCATTGCATGGGATAACCTGAGGACATGCATAAGAAAAGGGTGAGCTATAAATCCCAGTAAGGGAGTACACAATGAATAACATGAGGAGTACAATACATGTTAGGCAATAGGAAAATCAATAGAGCATTAGAGTAACATGAACATAAAGGCATGATAAAGCATGATAACCATAACATGGAAATGTGGCAACAACACTTAACATTGAAATAGCATGAGCCAAGGCTCATTGCACATGGAGCATGAGTAAACCCTCATTTCACTTGAAGCACGAGTAAACCCTCTTTGAACTTGAATTAGCATGAGTAAACACTCATTACACATGACGTATCATGATACTATACTTTACCCAATGCATTGGAGCGCTATAAAGGGCGCACCCTTCTTAAACATTTCATTTCATGCATAAGTGTGCCACATGGATCATAAAAACATGGATTCATAAAACATAATCATTTATTAAACGATAAAGGAATGTGAAATTCATACATGAAACATTATAATCAATAAGTAAATGTGCATAAAGGTGAATACCCTTGATGGAGAAATGGGCATGGTATTCACTACACAATGATATTGGCTTAGAAAATCGGTGTGATTTCGGCAGCGTAACGGCGTGACATAAGAGTTCATAAAAAAAGGTTGATGAGAGAGAAAGGGGTTCCTCATCATATTTACATGTAATGGAAAGTAAGGAGGTCATATATATACATGTCCCAAAAATCTAAATGGAATTTAGATTCATGATACAAAAGTATTGCTTGAATGTAAAAGAAGAGAGAGAAGTTCCTTTCGAAATTTCGGCATAGTAACGGGTGTACATGGGAGGAATTTAATGAGAGAGAAATGGTTCTCCCATCATTCAAACAATAAGAGGGAAGTATGGGGGAGGTGTGAAACCATACCCCAACATTCATAATTGAAATTAAAAGGGCAATACAACTTAAATAAAATTGACAAAAAAAGAGAAAGGAAGAAAAAACCCTTACTTGGAAATGTGCTTCCAAAGGCTAGAGAGAGGCTTGTGAGAGGCTTCTTGGGAGCTTGGGGCACCTTGGGAGGATTCTAGAGAGAGTAGGGCAGAGTTTGGACGAACTCCAAGGGATTTTAGTGAGGAGGAAGTGGGAGATTGGGTGGGTTTACATAGGAAAGGTGAGAGAATTCTTTATTATTTAGGTTTGGGACCCCTTATATTAAAATAATCCAAACCACAAACCATCCCATGGTATTTTCCCATGGTTTCTGGAAAAGGAAAGAGGAAAAAAATATTTTACAAGTCCAAGGTCCGAACTTATTAAAAAATTAGGGTTTCTTATGTGGAGGTGAGTCACACTCCCAAGGAAATTAATTTAAAAAGGCAAAGTGTTGAATAAGTCTTGAGGGCTCCATTAATGCTTTGAAAAGTAAGTCAAACAGAAACAAAACCTCATTATTTTAATGATAAAACACATATTGGCCGAACATAAGGATTATGTTATTTTATTACATCACCATTGGGTCATTATGCTGTCATAAAACACATTATATATTTAAATGGTATTTAATTTTTACCCAAAAATTTGACTGTCTCAGAAAATTATGAAAAATTCACCGTTGGACAATTTCAACGTCCTGATTCCAAAAATAATATTTATTTTATCTAAATAATTTTCTAAATATGTGATTTTTTACTTTTAAAATAAAAACCGACATTTATAAAAAAATTCACGGGTTTTGACAGAAATGGCTTTCAAACCTTAATAAAAATTTTAATTGCATTCATAAAATTATAAGATCATTTATACTTAATAAAAAATTAATTTAATATTAATAATAATATTTTATTAAAATATTATTTAATTCAAAAATCCTTTAATTTAATAAAATATAATTCTTAATTAAATAATAACTAAAAACACCATTTGTACTTTAAAAACTAATTACAATGTATCAAAAATGACTAGAAATTATATTCATTATTATATACAAAAATAATGTACATGAACATGGTGCTACTTATTTGTTACATAACCCCTTAAAATAGCCGCATAAGACCTAAGGGTAAGGTGTGCGATGGTGACAGACTCTTGGGGCAGCTCGGATAACATCGCTCAAGTGGTAATTTCAATCAACTTCCACTTTTCCCGTAGACGATCACGTTCGAGCTTGACTTGATGAAGCTCAGCTTGGGCTTGGTCGAGGGCAAAGACCAAAGACGCCACCTATTTCCTGAGCTCTGACAAATGGGATTCATAAGGGGAAATTCTACTAGATGAGGCCATCACTTCCTTTGTCTGAGTAGAAATGGGTTCGTTAAAGCCTTATATTTATACTACTCAGATGATCACTGTTCAATGGCTATAAAAGTAACGGTCACAAATCTTAATGTAAAACTAAAGAAGTTGAGATCTTATAAAAACATTTTTCATAAAGAAACATTTAACTGGATCAAGAGGGATTTTCTATTAATGAAAGTTTGGGTCGTTACATGGTCCTATTATATCATTTTACCACCTGTTTGTTAATAATATTTCATTGTTTTAATTATTTTGAGTGTAAATTGCCTTGTTTTCTCATGTATGTTTTGTCATGAAAGCTCTGATTCCTGTGTATAGGATATATATACAAAATCTCAAGAATTATTTTAATGATATAAATATAATATTTATTTATTACATACATTTTTAGAACTATTTATAAAAAATTTACATGGAAAATTATTTGTATCGCTTCGTAGAGATGGTAGGTCATACATACGCACACGCAATGATATCATTCCATTAATGGGTGAAAGGGGTAAGTAATTGGATGATATATTAACTTTAAAAAATTAATATAATGTCATATTTATCATATATTTCAATTATTTACATCATCATGACTATGCATGTGTGTTATTGATGGAAAACAAATGACATTGATTCGTGAGGCAGTAGTTCATCATACACACAGGCATTGGCTTTATTTTCCATTTGATAGAGTGGGAGATGGTTAAATATTATACAATCAACATTATAAAATCTCATTATATAGGAAACATTGGTTTTATTAGATTGTAATTATAAATACATAATGTAAGGTTGTAAAATGAGCCTCTCCCCTAGGATCCACCCGTCTTACCAGGTTGCTTGGTCTCAACTGGGCGGGAAAAATGAGGCATGACCCAATGTGCTGACAGATTGCTTTGACGAACCATCGCCGACTGGGCTGTCACCCCCCGGGATGCTCTGCCATTTTGGCTGACAACGGCTCCTTCCCTAGCTGGGGCTCTACCTCAGGGCAGTGACCTCTTTGTGGGGGAGGGGGGTTCCTATGTGTGGATGGTTCGAAAAGTCCATAACTGGGAATTCCCTTTTAAAGAAAGAATGAAATAATTAAATACTATAGAGAATACAGTTACCTTTTCTTGGAGAAACCTCTGTTGGATGTCTTCTTAAGGACCCCGGTATTGGTCTATTGGGAGGACCAACACCTCTAGAATGTGTACAAGGATTTTGTGGAGGAATTGTTTCATGGTTTTTTCAAACTAGATATTTTGGTAGGTGTAAATAAGTGAAAGGAAGTGGTACCCTTTTATAAGTGGGTAAATGGGACCTTCTTGGAAACCACTAGGAAATTTCCCAAAAGAATCCAAAATGATAAAATCATTCGCATGAAAAAATCTTCCAAATGACATTATTTTAGAATTTTGGATAGTATAAGGTGGAAATATGGCTATAAAATAGGAACTAAATAATTTTTTAGGATATTTTAACCTTATATTATATGTTTTACCTCACGGTAGATTCATTTTTACCTTAACTATGGTAATTTATTTTTTACTATTTTCACAATTAATTAAGGTAAAAAATTAATTAAACCTTATTGTATAATATTAAATATACTTATTATAACTATGGAATCAATTTATCCAAATTCAATTCATAAAATTGGCATAATTTAATTTAAAATTAATCCCACAAACACAATAAAAAAACAATTTTACAAGAAATGTATTTTTTAAGGAAAAGATAATCCTATATTAACTATATAAATATAAATAATAAATATATGAATTTAAACCTATAAATATATATTTATAATATATACCTTTCATTTAAATAATTCCTCATTATGGACTATTGTGATTAGTTAAAATGGGGAAACTTTATGCACTTTAAAATAGTTTTCAAAAAATTATGTTTTCAAAACCCAAAATTAACATATACTGAAATATATTATAAATATGATTCAAATGTAATTAATGGGATTAAATATAACTAAATAATACTTATTTTACATTTATATAAAATTAAAAGTATAATGGGACATTAAAATTTCTTAATTTATTAAAAGAAATTATAGTTTTACAAAAAAAATCTTTTCACTATTAACTAAAAAATCAATATTTTATAAAAAATCAAAAAAATTCACTCTACGTAAATTTTTACATTATTCTTAAAAAATTAATTTCATTTTATAAAATAAATTTTCTAAAATTTGTAAAAATTAATTTTAAATTATTTGTGAAAAGCGCGACTAAACTCTCTTTCAGAAAAATACAGTTTTTCAGGAAACATTTATTTTTATTTTAAGTGGTTATTATTTTATTTGTAATTAATAGATAACCATAATTTTTATACTTTATTTATTAATATTTATAATCACCAATTTAATGGCTAGGTTATAATGGTATACTATATTATAGTTCATTTAGGCATGGGTTGAGTGTTCTGCAAGCTGTCAAAATAATAAAGTTTATTTAAAAAGAAATATATCATAAAGTCTAGGGGTGTTGATGTTGTAATAGTGGGTTACCTAGACCCAAATTTAAAGTAATTTTCTATTACCATATCATGGATACAGTGAGTTATACATGATGTACACTTAACATTATAGTATATAAATTTATGTATATACTATTTAATGGTAATGTTCAGAGATTAATTATCATGTTAAAAGGTTATATTAGATCAGAGGCTATAATGAAAACCTTAAGATACTATGGGTTAATATTAAAAATAATTATTATGGCCTAAATACATCATACTGACTGTACATAGTTAATGTATGACTATCAAGTGTTGGGGGATCATAAGCTTTGATAATTATTCTCATGTAGTTAACACTTGGTGGTATCTGATAGGTGAGATCATGACGATAGACCCACCAATAGGAATGCCACATGTTTTCATATGCCATTGGTTGTTCCTATCTATAGGCATTTTTATTGGACACTTGACTTGAGATCATTTTCAATGTGTTTAATTTGATCAAATAATTTGATGTAAGTAAAAAAACCATGATAATGAAATCATGGTGAGGTAGCATGTGTTGGGCGTGTCATTAGTGGCATGACATTAGTTGAATGATCAAGATAGAATGTGTCGCTTCCAACTTGAGGAAGTAATATATCTTAGTCATGGTTTCTTGGGATGGTAGTTCCTTTATAAATCATTGGCCATGGTAGTCAGTGGTATGTCCATCCGGTTATATTAACAAATAATAAATCAAGAAATTACAATGACACAAGTGTGTGTCCTGATTTATGAGATATCTAAAGAAAAAAGAGACTATATTACATAGTGAATTTTCATAGGTTGAATTTTTTTTATATAATTATTCCTTATCTATTTAGGGTCATTAATGAGTTTCAAAAATTTTCTCTTGATCTATGAATGATATTTATTATTATCAAGATAAGGTCCTAGAGGGTCATGCACAATAGTGTATTCAAGAATCTATCCCATTCTAGTGAATAGGTAAATAAGAAATAGTGGGATAGTGGTGGGGGCTTATAGTTGTCCAAGTAAATGATCACCAATGAATAAATAAATTTATTATTATTCAAGTATAAAATAATTCGTTGGAATTTATTTATTAAAATTATTCACAAGGAATTAAGTGAATACAGGAAAAATATTATATGAACACAAATTATTTTAATATTCCAAGTTCATTTAATATTAGTGGAAATTATGACTTGAGTTAAACAACTCGGTTTTATAATGTAATATATTCAATTATATATTACAAGTAGGTGATAAACTATAAATAATATTTATGACACAATTTCATTTGTCATAATTTTTTATTGCTTATTTAGTGGGGGTTTTATTTTTGAGGGACGGAGAACCCTTTTCAGGTATCAACAAATCCCACTATATAAGTAGGAGGAGAGGATCATTCCATGTACTATTCATGTATTGGGAATTGAGAGCTTCTCTATCCCCCTGCATCCTAGAGAGAGAAATCCTCTCTTCAAGAAAATGATCCAAGATCGTATTTACATATCGAAGGTGGAGGATCATGGATATTGTCGTGATGTTGAAGAGATCATGAGTTCCCCATGATAGTACCTAGAATTAAACTATAAGAACCTGATTCTTCCTTTGAGGTATGGGTATTCATTCAGGTTTTTTTAGAAGAAAGGGGGAAATAGGGTTAGAACTATCTTCAGGCTTGTTACATGGAATTACTCGGGGTTACATGTCATTTACTCCAAGTACATGTCATATAATGCATGTTTATGTGATGTCTGTGCATGGTGTGTTAGGATGTCGGTAAGGAAGAGACAACCATCCCAGTACACACCATGTAATTTATATTGCACGCCATGTAATCATGTCAGCAAGGAATTTTAATGCCCTATAAAGGAATTCAGTGAAGGGGTTAATATTTGGAATATACACAGTGTTTATACTCAAGTACACACCATGTACTTTTCTTTTCTTTTGTTAAAATAGGCATTAGACACGTTTTTGCTAAAATGGGAAGTAGGGGTCACCAGGTTCACGAACCAGCAGTGTCAGAGGAATAAGTTCCTCTTGATTATTCATCTGAACCCCAATTCAAACATAGTCAAATGCATTGAAACCCAATTGGTAATCTCTTGATTCCTCTTGATCCATTATTCATGATTTCATCTCTCGACCTAGTTATTGAAGCTTGATATTTTATGCTCGTTGTGTAGATTTACTCCATTATAGAAAAAATTAGAGGTTGAATCTGGATGAGGAGACTCCTACGAGTATGAGTTAGGTGGTTCATACCTTATTTTGTGTTTTCTTAAACTTTTGGGTGGCACGGCCTTTGGCGCATCTTTTGTTACTTTGATAGATACCCCATTATAAATACTACTATATATTGAATTGATTATTAGACCCATGGGAAGTTGTTGGGAATTCCCCAAACTTGAATTACTTGAGGGAGGTCGGGCGATAGGCTATTTCTCATTGGGTTATTTTGGTCAGGGTTCCAAAATGGTTATAAATGATTTTCTTTGTTTTAAAATGGTATGTTTATATTGTTTAAGAATGATTAATGTTTTTAGAGGCATTCAATACCTAATTGATTCCATGTTATAGCTAATAGATAGTGTAAATCAATTATTTTAAATTGAATTTCTTGTTTATAAGTGTTTTAATATATGTAATTGTGGAATTTCATGTGTTGATACCCCTTTGGTTTATGATGGGATTGACCTGAGGTTGGGATGGCATGGCCATCGGGACACTTTTGGTTGGGCATGGACTGAATTTTCTTGGGTGGTTTTTACCAAGATATTTGGCATCATGGACGTAGGTTTAAGGCATTTTGGTTGTTAGGTTGGGCATGAACTAGGATACTTGGATGGAATGGCCATCATATTTGAGCGACATGGTCATAGGGGAATGAGGTTCCAAAGATGGTGTGGATTAGGTACCTTATTGGGGATTTTCGCTCACCCATGATGGCCAAGGTACCAATTGAGTCATGTGCACACAGGTAGACTCCTTTATGAGGTGGTTTTGACCAAACATGTGGGTAGAGGCCCCCAATAGTTTTGTTTTAGGTATTTATGGTTTGGGGGTGCTTGTCACAGAAATCCGCATGGAAGGTGAGTAGCCTTTTGTTGATAGTGATGATGCTATTGGGTTAGGGGTTGAGGATCTCCATGATTGAGGTCATGGGCCTAGATATTTTTTTGAGGAAAGATATTGTTGTTCCTCCAGTTGTCGTGCCATGGGCCGATGTGAGCTTTCGAGCAGGGGTCCATGGAACTGGGACCCTATTGGTTGGGAATGCCTTCGGTATGTCAGTACTTGAGAAACGTGGTGTCAGGAGGCACATGGTGATAAGATATATGATTGAGGTGGAACCTGAGGGTTCACCAGGACTTTGTGACTATAGGATTACCATAGGCCATGGTCCAAGGACTCTCTTTTCTTCTAATATTATGACAATACACGAAGCAGGTGACACTCCTAGGTAGCTGCTAAGCATCAGTGGAGGTTGTGTTTATTTATTACATTGTACTATTTACCTTACATAGAGATGAATGTCTGCTTAAACATTTATTCTAGGTATTCACCATTGGGTGGTATTCTACTAAGATTCATCTCATACCCTATACGATCCCTTTGGAACACATATAAACTTTATGGATTTACGTACAGTTAAAGGATCAGCCTCATGAATTGGATCATAGTACTATTTTTCATGGAGATCGGCATGGACCTTGAGGTTATTCTGGTCTAGAGTTTTAATTTTGTTTAGTTTTCTTTTCATCATCATCATGGTTATTTTTTACGTAGATATAGTGGCTATCCAAGGGTTACCTTTTTGTATATTGATATGTATTACCTGATATGAATGTGTGTTTGGTTTGTTTATTAGCTACAAGTGTTTTTCTAGCATGTTGTTCTGTTTACTTTTCATTGCTTTTTCTATTTATCTACCATTGGATGTGATTCTACTATGTGGGTCTAGTTCGAGTATGTTGAGTCATTTATTTTCCACTACATGTTATTTTATTATACTCAGACAGATACCTTTATCTTCCCACCATAAGGTATAGTCTCTCCACTATACCTTTTTACACCCTCACTGCTAGTCGATAGCCTTTGGCATTCATGGAGGTGCGCCTAAGGTCAGTAACACCTAGCCGGATAGCACAATTAGGGTGGATTTTTAGGTCTGGGACGTTAAAAACTTGTATCAGAGGAGTTCTTGACTATGATTTAGTTGAAGTATTTCTCTGGCTACTAATTAGATTTATACTACCTTTTCTTTTCTACTATTTTACTATTTGGTGTTATGGTAGACTAGAGATAGGTTGTTGTTGAAACTGGATTTCAAACTCATGTCTGGGTGCCCACATCCCCATGTAAAAGGGATTGATTGAGTTACTTTGGATGGGTTATATTGTTTTTTTACTCAGATTACAGTTTATATGATTTTCAACTTGGTGGATCACTTAGATTCTGATGATTATTGATTTTGATATGTAACCCTTGACCCGGTGTGGTAAGGGATATTTGGACCATGGTTCGATATGGAAAGGCATGGTTGTTTGGATTTTGATAGGAACATTTTTATGGTATTTCAATTTCATATATGCAAGTATGCTTTTTGAAGTGATAATACCATGTGATATATATCAAATGACATTTAAAATGATGAAATGACTGATAGAATTTATATATTTATGTAATGTGATATTCCATGCATTAATTTTTTTAGAAATTTCATGAGAAATGGGATTTGGGAATAGATCTTATAATATTAGGCTGATACTATGATTGATGTTATTATGATCACCAGGATTGGGAGACTGGGTCATCAGATTGAGGCAACAATGGTTTTCAGGACGGGTGTGACCTGGGGATATTGTGATACATGGCTCTATTGAGGGTGGGTAAGGAGGCCATGAGGCCAGGATGTCATGGGTATGGTTGTGATAGGGGAGAGTAAGGGTGATTTTTATGCACTGCCTCTTTACTTCTTTCCCTATATGCATTATATATATATTGTTATATATATGGGGTTTTTGAACATTTATGGTATTCAATAGATTCCTCTAAGATGGGTAAAATGGAGTGGTTGGAAGGTGATGGTATAGTACCACAGGATCATGATTAGGTTTAGACCCCTGAGGGTCAGGCAGAGCACGAACCACAAGTACAGGCTCAGGGACATGATCAGGTTCAGGATCTAGTGCAGACAGGGAAGCTACTAGTTTTGACAGCGTTCAGGTCGGAGCTCCAATCTAACCTGGTATGTGTTTTTTAGGGGATCAATTAAGGTGCTTAGGGAGGAGATCCATCCATGGATTACCTTACTCGGGATTTCTATTCATATCACCCGCCACTTTTTCAAGGTTAGGTTGGTCCACAACTAGCTGAGAACAAGATAGAAAGCATGCATATGATCATTGAGCTACTCAAGATACCTCCAGGGTGGAGGTCAAGTTGGAGACATATATGCTCATAAGACCAGCGAAGATCTGGTGGGATGTGGATGTTTAAGCTCATAATCATGAGGAACTATCCTAGAAGGAATTTTAGGATATATTCTTTGAGCACTTTTTCCCGGATATGATGAGGGCAGAGAGAACTTGAGAGTTCTTGAGCCTTTAGCAGGTTGACATGTTTGTCATAGACTATGTAGTTACTTTCATTGAGTTGTCTATTTTTGCACCAGATATGGTAATTGATGACACCTCGAGGGTGAGGTTCTTTGAATATGGATTATGGCACACCATCAGGGTGCATTTAAACATATTTAGGTAGGAATCATTCTCAAATGTGGTGAATCAGGTACTCATAGCTGAAGAAAACTTGAAGGAAATGTATCACTTAGGCCAGGAAGCATTTTCAGGTGATGATTCGGATGGCAAGAAATGAGGTTGGGATGAGATACAGCAGAGCGGTCAGGACAAGGACTCAGCTAGACCACCTTATGGTAGTTCATCAGTGGTTTCCTTTTAGTGTGGGAAGCCAGGTCATGTGGATAGGTTGGGCATCTTAAGAGGTTCTATAGGAAGCCTTCTTAGATAGCCAATAGGTAGGGACTGAAGTAGGCGCAGGCTTTATAGGTTAGATCAGGATTTGTACCAAGTGAGGGTTGTCAATGCTCATCTGTGCATGGAGGACATGGAAGAGACAGTTGGACCCAGTTGTGGGGTCAGTGGTCGATGACTGGTGCAGCACCGCTGGAAGGTTAGGATTTAGGTAGCAATGTGTCAGGCCAGATTCATGACATGGAGATACCAGGGGCTGAGAAGGCTGGTGATCCCATGACGGTCAGAGGTATACCATAGGTGTGTCCATGATTTTCCTTTTTATTTTGTTTGGCATAGCCTGTTGAGGCATGTCCGTTTTGAGTACAAAATGTGTACAAGATTTTTATGGAATTACCATACTATGGTCAGTGGGTTAGCACCATCTCGATTACATGATTATATATATATATATATATATATATATATATATTCTTAGCATCAGGAGAATCATTGGATGCGAGTTACTTGAGGTGTTGAGGCATCGGGGCATCATTGGATGTGGGTTACTTGAGGTGCCTTGGGCATCAGGGCATCGAGGATGCAGTTATGATTGTGGTTCAAGGTACTGGGTTGTTTTGAGCATCCATGGAATGCATGACCTCATTTTTTCATGGGTTTTATGGGCTTAAGGTAGGTATAGATATGGTGCATGGTATGATTTTTTGTCGGAAGCAACATGGGAGCACCTGATGAGGTGCAGGGGTGACGATGCATCACAGGAGGACCATGGGTTTGAAAAAAGGTCATTAGACATTTGTTTATTTTGCGATTTGGTTCAGAGTTTTTTATAATGTTTCTTCACCACCATTGGAAGGAAAATTCAGGGACAAATTGCTTTAAGGAGGGAAGTTTGCAAGAACCTGGTTCTTCCTTTTAGGTACGGATATATTTTAGGTTGTTTTTTAGGAAAATGGGGTAAATAGGGTTTGTACTGGCTTCAGGAAAATTACATGGAATTACATTAGGTTACACATTATGTACTATAAGTACACATCGTGTAATGTTTGGTCGTCTGATAGACATAAATTTCGTGTAGAGATGTGGAAAAAGAAGAGAGAACCATCACAGTACACATCGTGTCCTTTCTGGTCCATGTCATGTAATCATGTCAGCAAGGTATTTTAATAACCTGGAAAGGAAGTCCATTAAGGGGGCATATTTGGCATATACAAGGTATATATCCTCATGCACATGTCATGTACTTTTCTTTTTTTTTAAAAAAGGGTAGTAGCCTCATTTTTGTTAAAATGTGTAGTAGGGGTCATCAGGCTCATGAACCAGTAGAATTGGAGTAAAAAGGTCCTCCTAATTCATCATCTGAACCCTGATTGAAACGTCGTCAGATGTATTATAACACAATCGGAAATCTCTTGATTTTTCATGAACCAATATGGGTAGTTCTATGACCCAATGCCCGACCCAGTCTGCGACATGGCCCGAAGGCCGTTCCTGATCCCCACGGGTTGGCACAAGTGCCCGGGTATCAAGAGTAACATGTGGGAATTATTTACCAAAAAAAAAGACAAAAAAACAAAAAACAAGATAAATAAACAATCGTTGGAAAACCAAACCAAACAAACCCTTAAAATTGGACCAAACTTAAAGTTTACAATTCAACCTAAAAATTTTAAGAAGACTATAATGAAAAAAACTAACACATATATTCACACCTTTATGCAACATGAGGAGCCACATCCTCAACTCACTATCCTCATACCTGCACGGGAAAACCATCGACAACCCAAACCACCATCACTAAGTATGATGCCTCAACTGGTGACACAACAAGAAAAAGGCCTACATACACCCAAAGGTGTATGTAGGGTGTGATCCAAGAGCCCGGTAGGATTACACTGGGAGAAGATTCCATGAATAAACATTTAAATGATGAATACATTTTCTATTAAAATAGATAAAAGGGAAATAAATGCTTAAAAAGTATTTAATGAAAACTATTTTTAAGGACAGGTGATTTAAATGAAAACAAATTTAAAGACAAAAACTCAAATTAAGGAGAAGAATTAAATACCACTTTCAGAGAAAACAGGATTAAGGAAAACCATTTCAAATAAAACAAATTAAATTAAAACACACACACACACACTTACTTTTTAAAATAACCAAAGGCTCGCACCAATGAGTGTAAAGTAACCAAGGAGCACCAAATATGGGAGAGGCCTCATGGGTGTTATCTAGCTTGGGTCCCTAGATCTTCGTGTCTCAGTGAAGCGTGTCTTAGAAACCACGAACCTAATAAAACGTGGCTTAGAAACGACGACCCTTATAAAATGTGGCTTAGAAACTACGACACTCAGTAATTCATATGTTTAGTTAGTGTTGCAATCATCAGTCCGACCAGTGAAATCGGGTTGAGTCTCCTCTAGAACACTATCCCACTAGTCCTAGTTCACATTTCAAACTACCCAGGCTTCCCTCTTTGTGATCAAACAAATTTCAATATCTTAATAGGTGAAAATCACATAAAAAATCCAAACAAAACACCACACATGACGAGATACCATTTACACCATCAATTCCATTTTTAAAATTCAAGATCATGACCTAGGTCACATCTATGCATAAAATCCAAACAAAGTACTTACACACACTAAACCATTATTTTTACACCCAAATTCCATTTTGAAATATTATGCGAACGAAAACCTTATCCAAACAAGTTTCGCACCATTGATATAATTTGATAAAACCTCTGAAAATTTTCATAAGAAAATTTTCAAAATCCCCATTTTGAATTAATCACATGCCCAAAAATTTTTTAACATAATCTGCATCGCTTACACCATCAATTAAACCACTCAAAATTTTAAATAAAACAATTTTACACTTAGACAACCACCAAGAAAATTTATTGAACAATTTCAAAAATGTGTCGCATGATTTTAAACACTAGAAAGCACTCAAAACCCCTTTTATGATAAAATTCACTTTGTTGCCACACCCAAAACACACACTGTAGATTTTTCACATCCAAATAAAAAAAATGAACAATCTTGAGAACACTGATGAATAGCTTGATGTAGGTTTTCACAATCAAACACAATAAAATCATATAAACTCTCTGCTAGAAAAACAAATTCACAACAAAAACCAGTCAAAATCACTTTCGTAGCATGTAAACTACTTAACAATTATGCTAAATTAATTAAATTAACAAACTAATTCACCAAAAAATTTATAAAACAATTTTTAGAATATGTCACATGACTCAAATACTAAAATTGTAATAAAAAATTTCTCTATGAGTTGATGAAAATTGACAATAAAATAAGACACAATTTTTATAATTTAAACACTACAAATAAATAGTTGAACATTAATTTTCACATAAAACACACCTATATCACATACACATATAAACTTTAATTAAAAACATTATTCGCTTCAAACAAACTAATTAGATAATATGCTATATTAATTTAAGAAGAAAATTAATTCATCACACAATGGTTAAATGCGAAACCACCTACCTCAATGTAGAAAAACCACAAATTTCAAAGTGAAACTCCAGTCGCACAACAAGAGCACCTCAAAAAACTTCAAATAAACCCTAAAACAGAGGACCGAACCAAAGTTGTCAATAATGCACCTCAAACAACTCAAAAACCCCAAACTGAAACCCTAAGATCTGTGTAAGGGATTACCTGAAAGGATCACACCCACAAGGAGGAGGGTGGAGGGTTCATGATAGAGAGAGGGGGACGACAGCGGTCTGATGGCTGGCCGAGAAAGGGATGGTGCTGCAATGGGGTTGGATTGGAAAGGGAGAAGGGCACGATGGGCTGTCTGTGGGGGGAGGCGCGAGCTAGTCGACTGGGAAGGAGGTGGTGGCGTGAAGGAGGGTGTCTGGGGAAGGGTTACACTGCAAGCGGCTAGTCGAGAAGTAGGGGCAGCTGGCCGGGATGATGGTCCATTGAGGGTAGAGGAAGTCTTCGACTGCACCTAGATGGGGGGGGGGGGTGCAGGAGAGTGGCATGGTGAGTAGGAGGGGGAAACAGGGGTCGCGACGGGGGGGGGGGGGGGGGGGGGCGTGGAGCTAGGCATTCGTGGAGCCGGCGAGTATGGGTGGCAGTGTGACCATAAGCGGGAGAGGGTAGGTGCTGTAGTGTGAAAGAAAAAAATGGGGAGAAGAAGAGGGGCTCGACGGGCTGGGAAGGAGGGCGCCGAAGAAAAAAAATGTGAAACCCTAAACAAAGAAAAAAAGATAAAATAAAAATAAAACTAAAAAAACAAAAACAAAAACATTATTAATATTAATAATAATATCATTCTTAAACAAAAACCTTAACAATAATAATAAAAATAAGAATAAGAATGACAATAATAGCGTAATAAAAGTTATATCCTCAAAATGATAATGTTAATTAAAATGTTAACAATTTTAATGAGAATAATTAAATATTATAATAATAATAATTTATGGTGATGATAATAATAATGAAATTTTTTATATTAATAAAAGTGGTAACAACCTGACATAATATTTACAATAAAAATAAGTATTACCATATTAATAACTTAATAAATTTTATATTCTTAGTTAATAATAATAATATTCTCAAATAATAATATTATTATTATCATTAAAAAAATTTATTAAAATTTATTAAACTTTCAATTTTCATATTATTTTGATTTTGTTACTCGTCATCATTTTTTATTCTTTTATGTTGTAATTTATTTTGAAAATCGGGCAGGCCGTGTGGTCTCATAACCATGCCCTGCTTGTGCGCCCAATGAAGCTAAACCCAAAAGTGAATTTTTCACAACAAGACTCAAAAATTTAAACATTGGATCATCAAAAACCCAACAAAAAATTACCATACCAGAAAATAATAAAATAAAATAAATTTAAAAAGTTAGGGTATGGCATGATTTCTCTCGATCCACTATTCATGATTTCATATCTCGACCTAATTATCTAAGCTTGAGTGTTTAGAATTTTTCTGTAGATTTACTTCATCCTAGGCTGAATTAGAGTCCAATTCTGGATGAAGAGACTCATAAGAGTATGAGGTAGGTTGTGGAAACCTTGTTTTGTGTTTTTTTCAGACTTTTGGGTGGTGCAGCCTTTGGCGTCTTTGGGTAATTTGAGTGCGACCCCATTATAACTACTATTGCATATTGAATTGATTTTTAGACTCGTGGGATGCCGTTGGGAATGCCCCATACTTGAATTGATCGAGCGAGGTCAAGCGAGAGTTCATTGCTCATTGGGTTATTTTGGTCGGGGGTGCCAAAATGGTTATAAATGTTTTTCTTTATTTTAAACTCGGATTTTTAAAGTATTTAAGCATGATTAGGATTATTAGAGGAATTCAAGACCTCATAGTTTCCATGTTATAGCTGATAGCTAGTGTAATTCAATCTATTTAAATGGAATTTCTTGTTTACAAGTGTTTTAATATATTTAATTTCTGAATTGTATGTGTTGAGACCCCTTTGGGTTATGAAGGGCTTGACCCAAGGTTGGGATGGCACGGTCATTGGGATAATTTTGGTTAGGCATCACCCAAATTTTCTTGGGTGGTTTTGACCATGGGATTGGGGGTCACATACATCAGTTTGAGGTAGTGTGACTGTCAGGTTGGGCATGGCCAAGGATACTTGGATGGCATGGCCATCGTATTTGAGAGACATGGCCATAAGGGAAAGAGGTGCTAGAGATGGTGTGGATTAGGATATTTATTGGTGATTACCACTCACTCGTGATTTCCAAGGAACCGATTGAGTTGTGTGCACACATGCAGACTTATTGATGAGGTGGTTTTGACCACTCATGTAGGAAGAGTCCCCTAATAGTTACAGTTTTTATATTTACGGTTTGGGAGTGCTTTCCGCAGAAAACCACATGGAAAGTGAGGAGCCTTCAATTGATAATGATGATGATACCGGGTTGGGGGATGAGGATCCCCATGATTGTGGCTATGGTCCTAGATATTTATTTGAGGACAAACATCGATGTTCCTCTAGTTTATGTTCCATGGGTCAACGTGAGCTTTCAAACAGGGGTTTGTGGGACCAGGACACTATTGTTTGGGCATCCCTTCGGGACGTCGATACTTGAAACACACAGTGTCAGGAGGCACGTAGTGCCAAGATATATTATTGAGGTGGAACCTAAGTCTTCACTGAGACTTTGTGACTATAGGAGTACCTTAGACCATGGTCTAAGGACTCTCCTTGCTTCTGAGATTCCAGTGATGGCCTAAGCATGTGACACTCCCTAGTGGCTGTTGAGCACCAATGGAGGTTTTGTTTATTTATTGCATTTTACTATTTACCATACTTAGAGATGCATGTCTACTTACTTATTCTAGGTATTCACCATTGGGCGGTATCCTACTAAGATTTTTCTCACAACCTATATTGGCCCTTTGGTATGCATATAGACTTTATGGATTTACGTACAGGTAATGGATCAACCTCAGGAGATGAATCATAGTACTGATTGTCATGGATATTGGCATGGACCTTGAGGTTATTCCTAGTTGGAATTTTACTTTTGTTTGGTTTCGTTTTCAGCATCATCATGCTTATTTTCTATGTAGCTACAGTGTTTAGCCATGTGGGACCTTTTTGTATATCGATACGTAAGACCTGTTATGGATGCATGCTTGGTTTGTTAGTGCCTACAAGTGTTTTTTAGGCATGATGTTTTGTTTACATTCCACTACTTTTGTTTATTTATTTATTCTATTGTTTATCTGCTATTGGATGTTCTTCTGCTCTGCAAGTCTGGTTCGACTCTGCTGAGTCATTTATTTTCCACCGCATGTTATGATATTATGCTTGGACCAGTACCTTTATCTTCCTCTTAGAGGGTTTAGTCTCCCCACTATACCTTCTCACACCCTCACTGCTATTCAGCAGCCTTTGGAATTTAGGTAGGTATTCCTAAGGTCAGTAACACCCAACATGATAGCATTATTTAGGTGGTTGTTTGGGTCTGGGATGTTACAATAATGAACGTTATGTGCACGAATTCTTGAAGCGTGTAAGAATGATCTAGATAGGTCTGACGTCAAATCCTTAGAACAATGGTCATTGACTAATTACAATACACATGTGTGTTTTAAATAAGAATGAGGTACTCATTCTATTTAATTTTTGTGCTCTATTTAATTCATGTGAGATCCTCATATTGTACCAGCTTGGATCACTAGTGGTGATAAGTTCCATCACTCTACTGATAAAATTTTAAAATCCCTATCCCACCAGCATCTATTTCACTCCCTCGTAACTTCAATTTGCATCATAGATAATGTTTTAATTTCCTAATAAAAGAAAACTAAATTATCTTTAAATTTAATTAGAGGTATTTAAATTGGTCCCAACAGAATAGACCATGCATCGATCCAATTTCGAACGCCCATGTTATGGCCATTTGAAATTATTAATATGGATCATTTTCTGTTTAATGTTGGTATTAAGATTTAAATAATATAATTTTAAATATTTTCTAATTTTATCCATTTTCAATTCTAGTACCGATTTGGGTGATAATTCTCGTTATCCTCAAAATCCAGCCAATATCTAGTCGGATTCCGGTCATTGAAAATCATACCAGCTGATGGGATTATTTCCACTGTTATATAATGATAATAATATAATTCTTAATATTATAATTTTTATAAAGCCTATATATTCTTAGAAGAAGTTATATAGAAACAAAATGTTGGGGTGGAGACTTTAACAACATACAAACATACAAAATTGGGTCTAGTAGAGATGTGGAAAATTCCACATCAAAAAAAGTGTGGCATGAATAAAGTCAAAAAAATGGACTATGGATACTCTATGAATCCAAGAGGTAGACCCCACCTATCGGTCACCTTCTTCGGTGTGCACCAGGTGTGCACACCTCTCCATCAACGATGAGCTCCTCCCTCCCTGTTCACCAGAGAGAACTAGTGGTCCGCCCTCCCTCTTCCAAAAACCTACAACCACAAAACCTCATTCACCATCCTCATCAGGCAACCCACACCATGAAATAAGTGCATGTTGATCCCATGCCACCATAATGGTATCACCTATGAGATGAATCCCTATAAAGCACACCACCAACTGGAATCCCTGCACACCACCTCCCTCCTCACCAGATTCAGCGCATGGCCCTGATCAGCTGCCTCCTTTTGGCTATACAAGCCGAGAAATTTTAGAGGAATAGAATTGGAAAACAACACAAATGAGATTTCAAGCTTTGTATTTCACAATTATTTCAGAACACAATTACATCAATTTATAGACCCACAGCATTAAATGCAGGGCATTTATGTTGGTATAAAAAAGACCAAAACATTAAATGCAGAGCATTTATAACAGTACATGTAAAGACCAAAATATTAAATGTAGATCATTTATGACGATACAAAAAATACCAAAATATTAAATACGTAACATTAAATTCATTCAAAGAAAATAAATGGAGGTGAACCCATAGAAGATAAAAAAATGTGCATGTAATAAATGACGCCAGAGGAAACAATGCATGCAGCTTTGACTCGTGGTTTTTGTTTGCAATTCCAACAGTCTCCCCTTAAAACCGAAATCGGCTTCATTCCGAGCATCGTTCTGAGTTTTTTGAATACATATATTGGTAATTCCTTTGTGAAAATATCAACCACTTGTTCTGTAGTATGACAATATTCTAATTTTATCATTTTCTGCGTCACATTATCTCTTAGAAAATGGAATTGGGTATCAATATGTTTTCTTCTTCCATGATGTACCGGATTTTTGGCAAGTTAAATTGCCAACTTGTTATCCACATATATCACTGTGGATCCATCCTGTATATGCTTCATCTTCTTCATCATATTTATCAACCAGATTCATTCACAAATAGTGGATGATGCCACCACGTACTCTTATTCACATGTAGACAAGGAGACCACACTTTTCTTACTTGACTTCCACGTGAAAGCAGTCGATCCAAGAAAAAATACATACCCAGTGGTGCTTTTTATTTCATGTTGTTCACATCCCCAGTCACTATATGAGTATCCATGAATATTTTCATCTTCATTGTATGGATAAAAAAGACCAAAATCCATCGTTCCTTTAACATACCTGAGGATACATTTTACCGCTATCTAATGTGACTCTTTTGGTACTGCCATGTACCTGCATATAAGTCCAACACTATAGAAAATATCAAGCCTTGTGATTGTGAGATACCTTAGGCTTCCAATTAGACTCTTGAATAGAGTCGAGTCAACACTTCTTCCTTCTCCATCTTTTTTTAGTTTTAAGCTCATTGCCACAGGTGTGTTTACAGCATTGCAATTGGCCATCTTGAATTTTTCAAGAAACTCCTTAGAATACCTCTTCTGAGAAATATAGATGCCTCCATGTTGTTTCTTTACTTATATGCCCAGAAATAAGGACATGAGACCTTCGTCAGTCATCTCGAACTCCTTGAAAATAGCCTTCTTGAAATCATCAAACATCTATCGACTGTTCCCTATAAATAGCAAATCATTAGCATACAAGCATACAACGAGTATATCGCCACGGTCATTCTTCTTGATGTAAACTGCATGCTCATATGGACATTTGGTGAAGCTGTTCTCTTGGAGATAGCTGTCAATGAATGCATTCCAATCACGAGGAGCCTGCTTCAACCCATAAAGATATTTCTTCAGTCAATACACTTTTTCTTCCTCCCCTTTCATAACAAAGCCTTCAGGCTGGTCTACATAGAACTCTTCCTCTATAATTCCATTCGGGAATGCAGACTTCACATATAATTAGTAGATCATCCAACTATGATGAAAAACAAGGGAGATAATAATTCGCACAGTGTCAAGGCGGGAAACAGGAGAAAATAATTCTTTATAGTCTACCCCATACTTCTATTTGTACCCCTTTTCTATGAGCCTTACCTTGCAACGATCTATTTCACCATCATCATTTCACTCGATCTTGTACACCCATTTGGCACCAATGGTTTTCTGGATATTAGGAAGTGTGGTCAGCTACCATGTGTCATTTTTCTCAATGGCATGAATTTATTCTCCCATATACATTCTCCAACATTCTTCCCTCGTGGCTTCTTGAAACTTTAGAGGCTCATGATCAACATATAGGAAAAAAATATTTACCTCTTCGGTTTTCTCATAAATGTCTCTTAAGATTTTCATTTTTATGGGTTCCATGGGTGAGGATGAGCTCGCCAAATTTTGACTTGATGGAGTCCTTTCAGGAGTGATGGAATGTCCTCCTGGACTCTTGTGTAATGACGATGCGACCGGGGAAGGTGTTGATGGCATTTTCTCCTGATGATCATGCCTTTCTTTAGGATCTTCTATTTTGACTGGAATATCTTTTTTTGGTTCTTCATCATTCCATTTCCAAGATTCTTCCTCAGTAAAAACCACATCTCTACTCACCACTAATTTATTGGTTTGTGGATTGTAGAGCTTATAGGCTTTAGACTCTTCACTGTAGCCGATGAAGATGCACTTTTCACCATGATCATCAAGCTTCCTTCTTATCACTTCTGGAACTTTAGCGTAGGCAACACACCTAAAGATTCTTAGGTGTGCTATGCTCAATTTGTATCCACTCCATTCCTCTTGTGGTGTCAAGTTTCTGATTCTCTTCGTTGGGCACAGATTGAGAAGATAGGCAGTACATGCCACTGCTTCTGCCCAGAATTTCTTTGGCAAAACTTTCTCCTTCATCATGGTCCTCTTCATGTCAAGGATGGTGTGGTACTTCCTTTATGCAATGTCATTATTCTGTGGTGTGTAGGAAGCGGTATATTGTTTCTTTATGCCTTGTTCCCTACAAAAATCTTTAAATGCATTTGAAGTGTATTCTCCACATCTGTCAGATCTGAGAACTTTGATTCTATAACCACTTTCAACTTCAACACAAGCTTTGAACATTTTAAAGATCGCAAATGAAGAATATTTTTCTTTGATGCAATACACCTAGAGTTTCCTACTAAAATCATCAATGAATGTAATAAGATACCTATTACCTCCAAGTGAGGGTGTTTCAAGCGGTCCACAGATATCAGTGTGAACTAACTGAAGTGGTTCATTTTCTATTCTAGACACTCCACTTGGGAATGAGTTCCTTTGTTGCTTGTTGAGTGTACACGCCTCACACACATGATTTTGAACTACAATTTCCGGCAATCCCCGCACCATGCTTGATGAAGATAGAAATTCAAGGCCACTAAAATGCAGATGTTGAAATATCAGATGCCATCTCCATGAGTCTTTCTTCATGAGTCCCAAGAGACACTCCTCGACCTTTGTTTTGATACGCAGAGGAAACATGTGATTCTTCACCATTTGGACTTGATGAATAAGTCTCCTGTGAGTATCCCTTATACACAAAGAATAATTCTACATGTGTATAACATACCCCTTCTCAAGGAGTTGTCCAAGACAAATGATATTGTTTTTAATGTTTGGTACATAATACACATTAGAGATGTAATTTGGCTCCCCATTATTCTGATAGATTTTGATTTTACCTTTTCTAATCATGGGTACCTTTGATGAGTCTCCAAAGCTCACGTCACCATGAACTTCTTCTGTGAGTTCCTCGAATAGTTATTTGTTACCACTCATGTGGTTTCTTGCACCCGTGTCGAGATACCACACATTGGGGCGTTCACATGCCTTTTCTTGTGTGAGGAGGAGTGTGGTACCTTATTCTTCATGATGAGATGTTACAGTATAGTTGGATTGTTCATCGTGATCCACTTTTCTCCAACAATCAGAAGCATAATGGCCAAATTTATTATAGTTGTGGCATTAAATGTTCTTTGCATTTATAAAACCACGCATGAAACAACCTCCACCATTCCCTCTTCCACAAAAGCTGGTAGGATTTTGTTGCTTTTGTTGATGGCTTGGATAATATCCATGCCCTCTTCCTCTTCCACGATGACCGTCTCATTGCGTGTGGCCATTATTTTGTTCTTGTAGAGTCAAATTGGACTCCAAGGAATTCTCTATTGTTGAACTGGTATTATTTTGCATCTGTTTCTCATGCACTTGCAACGACCCCATCAGTTCTTCAATGTACAGTTTCTCCAAATCCTTTAATTCTTCGATTGCCACAACCACATGCTCAAACTTGGTTGCGAGAGATCGAAGTGATTTTTTTATAACTCGAATGTCCTCCACTTTTTCACCATTCCTTTTCAAATTTTTAAAAATAACAATTAATCTTGAGAAATAATCAAAGATTCACTCACCTTATTTCATGTGCGCCGCTTCAAATTCTGATCTTAATGTTTGAATACGTACCCGCTTCACTCGATCAACACCTTTGAAGATAGTGTCAAGGGTATCCCAAGCTTGCTTGCTTGATGTTTCTTTGGAGATCTTTTCAAACATTGATTCATCCAACCCTTGATAGAGGAGAAAAAACACCTTGTTGTCTTTCTTCCTTTGATTTTTGAGGCCCATATTTTCTTCATTTGTGAAGGTAGCTTCTTCCTCTATAGATGGTACAATGTACCCATCGGCGATGATCTCCCATAATTCTTATGACCTGAATAACCCCTTAATTTGGATGCACCACCTTTTGTAGTTTTCCTTAGATAGCTTCGGAACTTGTGGCTGGATTGCGGTCATCTTAAAAAATTGAAGGATCATGGTAACCTGAATCTGATACCAGTTTTTGGCTATATAAGCCTAGAAAATTTAGATGAATATAATTGGCACACAATACAAAAGATATTTCAAGCTTTGTTTTTCACAATTATTTTAGACCACAATTACATCAATTTATAGACCCACAACATTAAATGCAGAGCATTTATGTTGGTGCAAAAAAAGACCAAAACATTAAATGCAGAGCATTTATGATGGTAAAAAGAAATACCAAAACATTAAATGCAGAGCATTTATGACGATACAAAAAATACCAAAATATTAAATATTGAACATTAAATTAATTCAAAGAAAATAAATGGAGGTGGACCCAAGGAAGAGAAAAAAATGTGCATGTAATAAATGACACCAGAGGATACAATACAGGTAGCCTTGACTCATGGTTTTTGTTTTCAATTCCAACACCGCCTCACCACACCCTCCCTTGATGGAACCTCCTGAAGACTAGATTGAGGACCAGTCAGCCTCCCGCACACTTACCTCATCTAGAAACCCATTGCATACTCCTCTCCTCTCCCAATATCTGGTCATGCCATCCACTAGAAAATGCCCTTTCAGTCATTTACCCACTGCCCCATGGTCACACCTCCTTGGTCAAATCCCATCGGCTGGACTTTCTCAGTAGCCATCCATCTAGATCCAATAGCTGGCAACACTCCATTCTATCCAACCCACTTGGACTGATCTACCCGTCAGACCTCCTCACCATGGATGATTGTGTGACATCTTTCCTTACACTATGAGGGCTAACCCAACATGAGGTAACCCATCCCACACCTCCCTCAAGTTCCAATAGACCTGATTCACCCAAAAATGGGTCAGGGTGGGTCTTCCCAATCGGGAACAATTCCGGGCAGGCATGTCTAGGCCTGAACACCCCTAATATTGAGTCAAAATTTTTACTTATGACTTTTACATTTCTTTTATTTTGGAAATCAAAAACACATTCTTACACAATTTATTACTAAATTTTCAAGTCCTAAGTGTTTAAAAATATTTTTCTAGAAAACATATTTTTTTACTACACTTACAATAAGTTGTAATGAATTATGAAAATAAACTTATATTTCTTCATTGTGATTATTGTAATGATCACGGGACTGATGAACATTGGGATAACCCTTATCAGTTTAGATGTAATACTTTTTTTTCATAACTATCGTAAAGAAAAATTCATAACAATTGGATTGACATCGATATCAATGAACATCAGGATGACCCTTATAATGATTATCATAATTAAAATTGTAAGGAAGTCCATCATACTGACTTAAAGTTTATAATTGTATTTGTAAGGCCTATTTCTAATTTAAGGACTAATTTTTACAATATGAAGGTGTAATAAAATATGACATCATACATTCTATTATTCCAGACAGGTATGATATATCAATCTATAAGTGTCCAATTCATTGCAGAAAACTCAAATAAAATATAACCATTGGAAAGAAAATATGACCATTGGGGATTTTCTAATAAATACTAGGTCATTCGAAGAGTTTGGAGTAGCTAAAATCTTGCTGATTCATTTTCATTTTTTCACTTGTGTGAGAGATCTAAATATTAAAAAGCATGAACATCTTGTTCCTAGTATTTTGTAGTTGTTTTAGAGTTTTCTCTTCTTAAGGGAACCTTGTCAGGCTGTCTCCTTAATAATTTTTTTATAATTGCTTCGTGCATCTGATTTTTCTGATTATGATCAAGGAATTCCTGGGATAGGAAGATGGAGAATATGATCATCATATTTATCGAGGGACCAAAGGTATAGCGAGACATTGAATCTGATCTATCATGTCACACCCACCATCTTTGAATTATTTATTTTATTAATTTTCCTTGCGTCAGGTGGTCTGGGATAAAGTCTGACTTAAAATTTTGAGTTCTTATTTAAAAATGCACATTTTGTCCTTGACAGCATTCAGCGCATCATTTTCAAAGCCGCGTGGCCTCACCTAGGTCACCACGTGACCTCGCCTGGTTCCCCACACACCTGCCCGATGTGAAACTAATTAAATAAAAGGAATTAATAATTGAGAAATAACATTATGTGTGTGGTGAAATACAAATAAAATAAAAATAAGAATAATAAGTTTGATAAAAATTCAAGAGACTATTTTAATGATAATAATAATAATATCTTTTGAGAATATTACTAATATTATTATTATCGATATCTCTAATAATATAATTTTTATTAAGTTGATATTAATATTATAATAATTAATATTGTTGTTAATATTATATTAAGTTAATAGAAATTTATTATTTTATACGACTCTAAAATATGGGCCGGAGTGCTGGCCAAGCCCGATTGAAATCTTACATTCTGCTGAGAAGTGAATATTTTGGGCATGGCGGCATTCGACGCGAGGGCGGGGAACACTCGAAGTCGTGCGACTTTGCCCGAGTCCCCACGCGACATGTCTTATGTATGGTTAATTAATTATTTAATGAGACGAATAAGGTAGTTAGCACAAAATGAAATGAGAAGAATAAAATGAATTAAGAGTTCTAATAATAATAATAATAATAATAAGATTATTATTATTATTATTATTATTATTATTATCCTTTTTATTAATGTTTTAATTAAGTTATTATTGGTATGAATAAAATTATTTTTTTTAAATTAGTATTTTATTAAGTTATTATTTTTTTATTATAATTACGACTAATTAATATCATTACATATTATTAGGATTTATTTTTATTTTTATTTTTATCTTTTTTTCTTCTTTTTGATAGGGTTTCACCCTCTTTCTGGCGCCTCCCCCCTTAAGGCCCTCACGTCACGCAGACCTGATCCCCATCCAGCCCTACCACCTCCTACTATCATCGCATTCCTCCCCCATTGAGCCCTTCACATCGCACTGCCCTCCACACCAGCCTGTCGTGTTGCCTCCCTACCTCCATGGCTAGCCACTGGAACCCTCCTCCTTCTAGTTTTTGTCGCACCACACCCCTTATGCCCAGTGCGTTGTTCCCCTTCTCCCATCCGGCTCTACCGTCCGGCTTCCGACCCGCCACTATTCGTCGCACCCCCTTCCCGGCACAATCCCTTTTTGGTCGGCGAAAACACCTCAATGTGTGCCACCTTCTAGTTCCATCTAGTCCCTGTCACACCCCCTTCCTGGCACAGCTGGCTCTAGTACATCCTCCTTCCGCGGCTCCCCATCTATCCACGAACCCACCAGCTGGCTAACATCCCTCCGACGGCCACCCCTCTGGTTAACCCTCCCCTATATTTTTTTCATTATTTGATTTTTGGTTTTCCAGCATCTTTTAGATCCGATTTTGTGGTTTAACCATTTATTTTTGGGTTCGATCTCCATGGTTAGGCCTCCCCTTTGATTCTTTGTGGTGCGAATGAGGTGTGGGTTTGTTTTGTTCCATTTTCGGAAGAATCTTCATGAGAGGTAGGTGGTTCCGCATTTAAGCATTATTTAATGAACTAATTTTCTTGCCCAAATAATTTATAACATTCTTTGATTAATTATTTTGGGTGTGGATTGGGTTTTCTCTAAGTTTTCTATATGTTAGTTTTTTTGGTAGCATGTTCATGTGGTATGGGTGCATTCTTTGGTTGAAAACTTTTATTTAGTCAATCGTAAGTGTTTAATAATATGTGAAGTTAGTTTTTTCTATTTGTGTGAGTGGTGTTAATTGTGTTTTCAACATAGTGTTGCATGTTCTTGGTCATAAGTGAGGGTTTTGTGTGGGTTGAGTAGGTTTTTGTTGTGAAAACCTATGTTGATTTGTCTACTAGTGTTTTATAAAGTCTGTGTTTGTTTTGTGAAAATGTGCAAATTGCACGGTTTATGTTCTAGTGTAGCGTTCATATGAGTTTTTTTTTCCAAAAAGAGGGTTTGAGTGGACTTTTAGTGATTAAAGTCATGTGTCATATTCTGAAATTGCTTAATAAAATTTCTAGTGTCTTTTTTAATCGGTAAAGTGGTCTTTTAACCATGCGGTTGGGTTATTAATTGATGTGAGTGGTCCATTTTATGTTCTTGATGTGATTTTGGGTGTGTTTGTACATGAAAGAGGGCCGAGTTAGTTTTGTGTGTTAAGCCATGTTATGTTTATTTTTTAAAAAAAAATTACAAAGAATTTAATATGTTTTAAAAAAATTTATTAATGATGAAAATTTAATATGATTTAATAAATAATTATTAAAAATGCAGAAATTCTTTTAATTGAGTTCGGTAAAGTCTTTTTGTGTACGTACTTTGTCAAATGGTTTTCTGTGTGTGTGAAAGTGCGGAGTTGGGTTTAGGTAACACCCTGTTTGTTTTATTTGTCTGAGTTTGACATGAAATGTGAAATTAGAACATCTTGAGCACAAAAGGGGAAGCCTGGGTACTATATGGGTGGACTAGGTCTAGCGCGCTAGGGATACGAAAGCGGCTCTGGCCCGGTTTCACTTAGTTGGTTTGACGATTACAACACTAACTAAACTTTGAATGATTATTGGAGACCACTAGGTTATGTATGTGTTTCCCTACTAGTGACTCGTGCATGAGAATGTATTTTTTTGTGATTCCAATACTACTGTTCACCGAGACGCGATGTTTTAGGGTCCCATTCTTTTTACTGGTACATGTAGGGCCTCTCCAACTTTTGGTGCTCCTGGACTACTATACGCTCACCGTTGGAATACAATGTAGCTTTTGGTATTTCTTGAAGGTTTGGGTTTCCTTAAAGGCAAGGGTGTTATTTTATTTAAGTTGTTTTCTCTGAAAGTGTTTCCTTTATAGAAACTATTTCTTTTAAATTGTTCAACCATTGGTGTGCTTTCATTTATTTAGCCTGAAAATGTATTTGTCATTTAATGTTTATACGTGAAACCTTTTATTGGGTGACGTCCTACTAGGCTCTTGGCTCACACCCTACATACATCTTTGGGTGTATGTAGACCTTGTTCTTTGTGTATTCCAGGTTAAGGCATCATGCTCAGCGATGGTGCTTCGGGTTTTGGATGGTCTTCTCATAAAGGTTGGTGTTTGTAGCTTATGGTTGTTGCACCTCTCTTGTTTATTAGAGGTTTGAGTTATAGTTTTAGTTTATTTTTTTGTCGTTAATTTTTGGATATTGGATCCTATTGTAAACCTTTAAATTTGATTTTAGTTTAAGATCATGTTTGGTTGTCTGTTTTCAGTTTTAATTTATTTATCTTTCCAATTGTTTTTTGTTTACTATTTCAGGTAAATCATTCCCATGGGTTAGTTTTGATACCCGGGCACTTGTACCATCCCATGGGGATCGGGAACACCCTTCGGGTCATGTCGCAGACTGGGTCAGGTGTTGGGTTGGATGGCGACCCAGCCTAGTTCGTGACAAAATGGTATCAAAGCAGGTTTTCTCTATTGGGTTGTGTTCTTTTGGAATAGAGTCACAGTAGACTGGATTTAACGTTGTCGGGACTCGACGTCCTGTCTATGAGTAAGATGCCTGGCCATCACACCTCGTGGCGGGACTCGAGTTACCAAAATAAGTTGAGGGTTGTTTGAGTCATTACTCCTTGCAGTGAATCTTGTTTAGTAGAAATGAAAAGGGAGTAGGTTCAGTGGTCCTGGTGAGATTTCAGGGTCTAGAAAGCCATGTAGAGCTAAGGACGCTATCCTAGGATACTCTCTGTGGCGGTGGCGTGATTGGCGTATGGCCTCCAACCATATGTCCCAGTCACCTGCTGACACTAGTCTCCTCTTGCATCATTCTTCATCCCATTGTTTTATAATCATAGAAATATGGTTTTTAAGTAAAAACAACTTGGTCTTGAATTTTTTTTGAAATGAGGCACTTTAAAAATAAAATAATGTGTAAGGTTTGAAAAGTGTGGGTTGAATGTTTTGTTTTGAAAAATGGAAAGGTCTGGTTTTGACCCTTGGTGCTCTCATGGGAAACCACATGCATGGGTATATATAGGAAGAGAAATGGTTAATGGTATGAGTATATGAGTACCTATATGGACATGAGGTGGGTGCCGGTGTGGCACAGAAACATGCATTTGTGCGACCCGTGAGACACCATTGGTGTTTGTGCAACCCACAAGATTTGTTTATTTTCAAAAAGTTTTGTTAAATGAAAATTTGGTGTTTTTTTTGTACTTGTGTTTTGGAAGTGTTTGATGCAAGGCGTTTCAATAAGATAATCCTTTTTGATTGATTTGGGTATGGAGTTTGAATTTTTATTTGTAAGTTGGTGTGCAAGCGCGTGGTTAGTGAATTCTTTTGAAAAGTACGTCGGGAAGCCCTTGTAGTAGTTCCCCCTGCGCATTTAGTGTTCGCTTGTGGTATGTCTTGGTCATTAGACCAGTTTGATTGGGTCCATGGTTTTCTTTCTTGTCTAGTGAACGCCCCCCCCCCCCCTTAAAGTGTTAACATGCGATTGAAGTGAAGCCACTGGTAATTCGCCGTTGGCCTACCCTCCAGTAGATTGAAGTGAGGACTCTCCCTTTTTAGTGATAGTGATAAGTTTTTACTTTTCTCCTTTCCAGTTAAGTGGATCCTCTCATAGTGGGATGACATATGTGAGGGGAGTTGAAGGGATTTTTTGTCTCCTTCAGTTGTCAGAGTCGTCAGATATGAAGTTTAACACTGTTGCATATGAAGGTCCCCCCTGGAAATGGTGAAAGGAATTCCAACGGGGAAAGGTGAAGGTGGTTCGGAGTTATCAGTGCGGATCGATGTCTTGAAAGGCTTGTAGTGCTCTTATTGACCGCAAGGGTCATGTTTGGTGATGTCTTGCGGTGTGAGTTCTCTTTGAAGAGAAAGGGTGGATTTTGTAGGATCCTTTGGGAATTCCTATTTTCATAGGAGTGTGTCCTCTCAGGGAGTTATAATTTTTTTCTGTTCAAAGGGGAGTGTTTTTCATGTGTCTTTCCTACTTATATTTCATCGTTAAGGTGAAGAGATGATGCATGTGCATTATCTAAACCTCTATTCTGCTGGATGTGTCATGAGGGAGTAGTTGTATGTTGTGGTGTGTTGTGTTTGTCGGTGTTGTCTCAATTGTGGTGTGGTTGCGTGTGACACCAAAGGGAGAAGCTCCGTTTGGGAGTCTTCCATTCCTGACTGTGAGGAAAGAGATGCTTCAAACATCAGGGCTCTAGCCATAGGCCTCGGAGTGAAGCTGTTGGGTGGTCAGGAACCCCGAGAGTGTACAGGACCCCGACCTTATTTCTGTCGTTGGTATTGAAGGTGAAGGCATTTTAAATCGTTTCTTGTAGTTGTTCCACCCCGAATAACCCGTATGGGTGCATGAGGTTTCTCGTGGCAATGAGGAGGTGTGGTCACCTCGTACCTTAAAGTATTAGTGGATGCACCCCACCAGATGTAATCTCTTTTACTAGTCCTTATGAGGTCTGTTGGGTAATTCAGTCTCAAATTTGAATAGTGCTCATCCAGGGACATGGAGATGTTGGTCTGTCTTGGGTCATGATTTTGACTCCCCAGTATTTGGGACCCTCCCTGCCCGCCCCTTGTGGTAAGGTGTTTGGTCATCGTCAGAAAATTTTAAAAGTTGTGTATCTTATGTCATTTCTAAAGGTGGGGAGACCCACGATGGGTCTCTCCCAATTGTCTCTGTAAAGAATCAGGGTTATCCTTTTTCATAATGGTGGGGAGTCCTCTCAGGCCTCTTCATGTCGGTTTTCTAGTCTCATCTTGGGCTTCAATAAGTTTCTAATGGTGGGGAGCCCAATTGGTCTTTCCCCATGTTTTCCTTTTGGTTTTGTTCCTAAAGATGACCTGGTGGTGAGTGATAAGAGTGTTCCTTGGTTGTGGTCTGACCTTGTTTGTTCATTCCGGTCAAATAATGGGTTTTTTTATTAAATCGTGCTTGAGGTGTAATAAATCGTTGGGGTGGGAGACACCTAGTGGGAAAATATCTTTACAGGTTTCTTGAAGTTTTCATGTAAGTATATTTCTCTTATCACAATGGTTTTTCCTCTTTCTGCTTGTTTTCATAGGGATCCTCTTTGAACCTTAAAGGGGTTTCGTTTCCAACTTTGGATCTCAGCCTTAGTTTTGGATTTCTGGGGATGGAATGCTTTATAGTGGGGAGAATTTTCACACCCACCATCTTTGAATTATTTATTTTATTAATTTTCTTTGTGTTAGATGGTCCGGGATGAATCCCGACTTAAAATTTTGAGTTCTTATTTAAAAATGCACATTTTGGCCTTGAAAACGTTCAACACACCACTTTCGAAGCAGTGTGGCCTCACCAGGGTCACCGTGAAACCAAGCCTAGTTCCCCACACACCTTCCCAATGTGAAACTAATTAAATAAAAGGAATTAATAATTAAGAAATAACATTATGTGGGTGATAAAATAAAAATAAAATAAAAATAAGAATAATAAGTGTGATAAAAATTGAAGAGTCTATTTTAATGATAATAATAATAAAATCATTTGAGAATATTATTATTATTATTATTATTGATATCTTTAATAATATAAATTTTATTAAGTTGATATTAATATTATAATAATTAATATTATTTTTAATATTATATTAAGTTACTAGCACTTTATTATTTTATATGGATTTAAAATCTAGGTCGGAGTGCGGGCCAAACCCGATTGAAATCTTAATTTCTGCTCATAAGTGAATATTTTGGGCATGGTGGCATCTGACGCATGGGCGGGGAATAGTTGAAGCCACGAAAATTTTCCTGAGTCCCCACGTTGCATGTCCGGTGTATGGTTAATTCATTATTTAATGAGACGAATAAGGTAGTTAGCACAAAATAAAATGAGAAGAATAAATTGAATTAAGAGTTCTAATAATAAAAATAATAATAAGATTATTATTATTATCATTATTATTATCCTTTTTATTAATGTTTTAATTAAGTTATTAGTGGTATGATTAAAATTATTATTTTTAATTGGTATTTTATTAAGTTATTATTATGTTTATTATAATTATGATTAATTAATATCATTACATATTATTAGGATTTCTTTTTATTTATTTATTTTTTTATGTTTTTATGTTTTTTCTTTTTTGTGTTAGTGTTTCACACTATTTGTGATGCCTCCCCCCTTAAGGCCCTCGTGTCGTGCCGACCTGCTCCCCATCATGCCCTACCACCTCCTGCGAGCGTCGCTTACCTCCCCCCTTGAGCCCTTTGTGTCGCACTATCCACCACAACAGCCCCTCGTGCTGCCTCCCTACCTCCATGGCCAGCCGCTGGAACCCTCCTCTTGGTTTTTTGTCGTGTCGCGCCCCTTATACCCAGTGCGCTACACCCCTACTCCCCTTCGGCTCCACCGTCTGGCTTCCAACCCACCACCATTCATCGCACCCCCTTCTCATCACATGCCCTTTTTGGCCAACGCAAACACTTCATCACGCGCCACCCTCCAATTCCGTCTGGTCCCCATCACACCCCTTTCCCGGCACAGCCAGCTCTGGCGCGTCCTCCGTCTGAGGCTCCCCATCTATCTGTGAACCCACCTGTTGGGGAAATTTCCTCCGATGGCTACCCCTCTAGTTAAACCCCCCCCCCTCTATTTTTTTATTTCATTTTTTTTGGTTTTATAGCAGGTTTTAGATATGATTTTGTGGTTTAACCATTAATTTTTTGGGTTCAATCTCCATAGTTAAGCCTCCTCATTGATTCTTCATGGTTCAAATGAGGTTTGGGTTTGTTTTGCGCCATTTCTAGAAGGATATTCATGAGAGGTAGGTGGTTCCACATTTAAACATTATTTAATGAATTAATTTTCTTTCTTAATTAATTTATAACCTTTTTTGATAAATTCTTTTGGGTGTGGATTTGGTTTTCTTGAAGTTTTATATCTGTTAGTTTTATTTGGTATCATGTTCATGTAGTGTGGGTGTGTTCTCTGGTTGAAAACTTTTATTTAGGCAATCATAAGTGTTTAATAATATGTGCAGTCAGTTTTTTCTATTTATGTGAGTGGTGTTAATCATGTTTTCGACATGGTGATGCATGTTATTGGTCATAAGTGGGGGTGTTGTGTGGGTTGAGTAGGCTGTTGCTGTGAAAACCTATGATGAGCTGTCTACTAGTGTTTTATAAAGTCTGTGTTTGTTTTGTGAAATTGTGCAAAGTGCGCAGTTTATGTTCTGGTGTAGAATTCAGATGCATTTTGTCCAAAAAGAGGGTTTGAGTGGAATTTTGGTTTTTAAAGTTGTGTTTCATGTTCTGAAATTGTTTAATAAAATTTATAGTGTCTTTTTTAATCGAGAAAGTGGTCTTTTAACCATTTGGTTGGGTTATTAATTGATTTGAGTGGTGCAGTTTGTGTTCTTGATGTGATGTTGGGTGTGTTTGGTCATGAAAGAGAGTTGTGTTGGTTTTGTGTGTTAAGTTGTGTTATGTTTCTTTTTAAAAAAAATTGTTTAAAAAGAATTTAATATGTTTTAAGAAAAATTATTAATGATGTGACTTTAATATGTTTTAATAAATAATTATTAAAAATGAAGAAATTGTTTTAATTGAGTTGGGTAAAATCTTTTGGTGTGCGTACTTTTTCAAATGGTATTTTGTGTATGTGAAAGTGTGGCGTTTGGTTTAGGTAACACCCTATTTGTTTTATTTGTCTGAGTTTGACATGAAATTTGAAATTGGAACAACTTGAGCACAAAAGGGGAATCCTGGGTACTAGGTGGGTAGAATACATCTAGCACGCTAGTGATACAGAAGCGGCTCTGGCCCAGTTTCACTTATCTGGTTTGAAGATTACAACACTAACTAAACTTTGGATGATGATTGCAGACCACTAGGTTATGTATGTATTTTACTACTAGTGGATCGTGCACGAGAATGTATTTTGTTGTGATTCCTATAATACTATTCACAAAGACATGATGTTCTAGTGTCCCATTATTTTTGCTGGTACTTATAGGGTCTCTCCCACTTTTTGTGCTCCTGGACTACTATACATTCACCATCGGCATACAATGTATCTTTTGGGTTTTCTTGAAGGTTTGGGTTTTCTTAAAGGTGAGGGTGTTTTTTTATTTAAGTTGTTTTCTTTGAAAGTGTTTCCTTTATAGAAACTGTTTCATTTAAGTTGTTCAAGCTTTGGTGCCCTTTCATTTATTTAGCCTGCAAATGTATTTGTCATTTAATATTTATACGTAGAACCTTTTATTGGGTGACATCCTACTGGGATATTGGCTCACACCCTACATACACCTTTGGATGTATGTAGACCTTTTTCTTTATGCATTCCAGGTTAAGGCATCGTGCTCAGCGATGGTTGTTTGCATTGTGGATGGTCTTCTCAGGTAGGTTGGTGTTTGTAGCCTGTGGTTTTCGCACCTCTCTTTTTGATTTGAGGTTTTAGTTAGAGTTTTGGTTTCTTTTATTGTCATTACTTTTTGGATATTGGATCTTGTTGTAAACCTTTAAATTTTATTTAAGTTTAAGGTCATATTTGGTTGTCTGTTTTCAATTTTAGTTTATTTATCTTTCCAGTTGTTTTGTGTTTACTACTTCGGGTAAATCGTTCTCATGGGTTAGTTTTGATACCCGGGAACTTGTGCCAGCCCATGGGGATCGGGAATGCCCTTCGGGCCATGTCACGGACAGGGTCGGGCATTGGGTAGGATGGCGACCCAGCCTAGTTCGTTACACATCAGATCGAGTGATTCTGTGGCCAAAAATATAGATCCAATCTATTTATTGGGGGATTTCCTTACCGAGTAAAGACATATTTTCTTGTAAGTATAAAAAATAGATACATTTTTTCAAGATTATTAATTACCTTACTCCTAAGGTTAAAAGATATATCTTTTCAAAAATAGTCGTAATTAATTCTTACATAAATTTTCTATTGTATAATTATTTCTTACAAGTTTTATTTTCCACTGTTTAAATTCTAATAGTTTTATTATAATGTATTTGAATATGATAAACATTAATATGTTAATCAAATCTTATATGAATCTGATCTGTTTACTTTTATATAATTAAATATTATGAAATTATGATTCTTTTACTCTGATATATCAAAATCATCCTGATTATGATTTTCTGGTAATCAAACTAAGGGACAAGTCTAAATCCAATATTTTACTAAAATATTTTTTTCGAATTTTTTTAGTTTAATTATTTTAAAGTAAAGTTTTTTTAACTACAATTCAACCACCCTACCCCACTAGTAATTGATCCATCAATAAAATATTCTTTCTATCCTAATATCAATGTGTCCAATTCTACTATTAAAAAACTGGTATCAGAGAAATATTCCACTTCTCAAACTCTTTATATCATTTTACAATCTTTACTATTTCCAGTTTGTTAAGTTTTTAAATAATTTTTTTTATAAAACTTTACTACACTAACGTTTTTGTGGAAAAGAAAGTTTTCTTTTAAGATGATAGGTTTTAATGTCGGATCCATAGACATTCTCAATCCAGATAGGCCTTCAATTTTTTATGTAGCTGACTATGAATATTGGGAGAAATAATGAAGTATTTCATTATCAACATTGGGGTTGATAATTTTTTCATATTTACTGATGATTAAAAAATACCTCATAAGGATGTTACAACTTTCACCCATCAAGAAAATTAAGAATATCAACTAAAATAAAGAGTTATAAATACTTTATTATACTTCATGACCAAAAGAATATATAGTCAAATATCATCTAGTGAAGCTACAAACAACATTTGGATAAAGTTATAGGTCACATATTTTTGTACTTCAAATCTTATTCAAACTTGAATAGAAATATGAAGAGCCGATTATCAAGATTTTAATTTATTATTAGGAGTATCAGTTGCTAAGATGAATTAGAGAATCCTAAAAATTATTAATAGTCTACAAACTATTAGTGAGAAAGAATTAGATGATTAAATTATTATTGAAAAAATTATAGAAATCATGCCCAACGAATGGGAGTGTAAGAGTACTGATGTTTATGAAACAAAGAAGGGAAGTAATATTATTATAAATGATCTTATTGGAACATTGATATAGTATGAAATTAAACTGAAAAAATATACAGATAAATATAACAAAAAGAATGGTGGATTTTCTTTTTCTATAACTTACTTTCTTACTAAAGCTCAAACTCTTGAAAACGTAGTTAGATCTTCAAGAAAAAAGAAAGTTGTTATACAATCTAATTCAAGTGATTTTGAACACTCTGAAATTAAATTAGAAAACTTGTTTAGAATAATTAATAAAAATGTTTGGAAGAAGGATTTCTAATATCATTACAAGAAAGTCCATAAAGAAATGAGTGATAAGAAATATGAAGTTACCTGCTATGAATGTAAGAAAGATGGACACATCAGACCAAATTTTCTAAATCCTAAAAGAATATAAATATATATAAGGTATAGAAATTCATAAATGAATTCAAATAATTATTAAAAATCCAAGGGAAAGATATTACTAAAATTTACTGACACTTGGAGTTCTATTAGTGGTAATTCCTTAGACAATGCATTTGATAAGGAAAGTTCTGTACATAGGAACTTATGTATGTTTTGTAAAATTGCCTCAATTTAATCAATGATTCATGGTAAAGGTATACACTATTGATGATCTTAATAATATATATTTAAATAAAAATTATATTGATGAGAAAAATTTTAAATCTTCAGATGAAGAATCTTCCTCAACAGATGATAATAACATTCCTTCATATGAAGAAGTTTCATGTTCTTTAAATCATTTAGAAAAAGAAAATTTTAAAGTTTATAAAAAAACTTGATATAGCTAATTCAAGAATAAATATTTTGATAAATGAAATATAAGATCTCTTTAAATATCTTTATAAGGATAATACCAAAATAGATATTATTTTTAAAGATTTAGAGAAATTTATTTCTGAGTAGGATATTTTACAAACTATTTTAAATTATCTTAGTTCTAAAACTATTACTGATGAGGATAAGAATTTAGTTGTAAAACTAAAATATGAAATTTATTCCCTTAAGAAAATTTTATCAAACTTTACAATTCATAAATAAAATTTTGATAAAATGTAAAAACTAATCTGACCTCATGGTATTAGTTTCAGAATGAGATATACTAATAAAAAACTAGTTTTTAGTAACAATTATTTTGTTCCAAATATTACACCCTTTTGAACTAAAATCCAAATTGGTGGGAATTAGAAAAGTAATTTTTCTCTTAATAAAGTTCATTCCTCAGTTTTCCAAAAATCCTATTTTTCAAAAAAAAAATTGGATTCCTAAATTTTTTTTGTAACATTACTGGCCACAACAAGGTTTGGGGGCCAAAAGCCAAATATTTTTGTTTTTAGGAAAAAAAAAGAAAGTACCAGCAACAATAATACTTGGTATATGGACAGTGGTTGTTTTGAACATATTATTAGTAAAAAAATCAAAAAGATCATCAAGATTAAAGGTGTAAAAGTTAACTTTAAAGATAATTATCAAGGAGAGATTATTGGAATATGTAACATAGTTCTTCTTGGAAAACCATTAATTTCAAAAAAAATATTTTATAAAGGCCTTAAGCACAACCTTATATGAATAATTCAGTTATGTGATGAAGGTTACCTTGTGAACATTAGAAATGAAAAATGTGTTGTACACAATCCAAGGATGAATATATTATTTCTTCTAATAAACATGAGAATATTTAAACACTTAACTTATAATACCTTAGGATCCAAGACTTACCATGCCTTAGTACAATAGAAGATCAATCTTGGTTATGTAATATAAGTTTAGGACATTGTAACCCTAGAAAATTATCCAAGTTGAATAAGAAAAACACTTATTTAGGATCTACCTGAACTTGGGTTTTATTCCTAAAAAGTATATGACCCTTGTAAATATAGTAAGTAATATAAGTATTGTTTTAATACTATTAATGAAGACTCATCTACTGATGATTTACAGTTAGTGCACATAGACTTATTTAGTCCCACACAAATTGGGAGTATTGGGGGAAAATACTATGTATATGTATTAGTTGATGATTACAATATATATACTTGGGTTTATTTTATCTTAAATAAATATGAACCTTTTTTTATTTCAAAACCTTTGTAGACAAAGTTAAAAATTAGAAAAAACCTTACCTTAATAACTATTTATAGGGAGCATGGTGGGAAATTTTTAAATTCTTATTTTGAAACTTTTTGTAGTAAAAAAGGTATAAAACATAAATTTTTAGCCCTTGGAACCCCTCATAAAAATAGTGTTGTTGAAAGAATAAATAAAATTATTCCAGAAATAACAAAAACCATTTTGAGTGAATACTCAATTGCTAAAACATTTTGGGATGAATCAGTTAGTACTACCTGTTATATGATAAATCTAGTTTTAATTCAACATTTTCTTAATAAAACATCTTAAGAGTTTTTTTACTGGTCAAAAACCAAAACATTTATTACTTTAGATTTTTTGGATTCAATTCATTCATCTTTAATATGAAAGATAGATTACATAAATTTCCAGCCAAATATGATGAAGAAATATTTTTAGGTTATTCCACTACTTATAATTCATTTAGAGTTTTTTTAAAAAAATATTTTAATGTTGAGTAAACAGTATGTGTAAATTTGATGAAACCAAAGATTTTGTTTTTAAATAACCACAAACTACATCCAAGTATATTATTTCTCAAACTAATTTTAAACCTGTGTTAGAAAATTTTTCTCATAAGGACACAACTCACGAAATTGTTTCTAAAATTATTCCTCGGGAATATTTTTTACCTTATGTTGAAGAAAAACCTTTTCAAAACCCAAAAAACCAGTGGTTTATTAGTAACCATTATATTAATAATGTCATTAGTGATTTTGATCAACTAATTAAGACTGAAAGTTCCTTATAGAGTGAAATAGAACATATTGCTTTACTTTCCCAATTTAAACCTAAGAATCCTGATGAGGATTTAGGTGATGAGTATTGGATTAAGGATTTTCAAGGTGAGGTAAATGAATTTGAGAGGAAAAAATTTTGAACTCTAGTTAAATGACCTAAAGAAACTTAAATAATTGGAGTAAAATGTGTTTTTAAAAATAAATGTGGTGAAAATGGAATTATTATTATAAATAATAAAAGACTTGTTGTTAAAGATTATAACCAACAAGAAGATATAGAATATGAAGAAACCTATGCACCAGTAACTAGACTTGAATCTATTTGTATTCTACTAGCCTTTGCAGCATTTTTTAATTTCAAACTTTTTCAAATGGATGTGAAGTGTGATTTTCATAATAGATATGTTCAAGAGGAAGTTTTTGTTGAAAAACCCCATAGTTTTGAAAATAAAAAACATCTTTAATATGTTAATAAACTTACCAAACCTTTATATGGACTTAAACAAGCCCCTAGAAACTAATTTGATAGATTGACAAGATTTTTGTTACAACACAATTTTGTTAAGGGAACTGTAGATCCTACAAATTTTATAAAATAAGTTAACAAAAATATTGTGATTGTTCAAATCTATGTTGATGAAATTATATTCGTATTAACTCTAAAATCTTTAACAGATTCCTTTACGGATCATATGAAATATGAGTTTGAAATGAGTATGATGGGTGAGATAGCATATTTTCTTGGTTATCAAATTTCACTAAAGGCATAAGGAAATTTTATATCCAAAAATAAGTATATAAAATATCTTCTTAAAAAATTTGGATATGAAAATAATAAAAGTATTAGTACCCCTATCATTACCTCAAATACACTTGATATTTATGAGGCTAGGAAACTATTTGATCAAAATATTTTTAGACATATGATAGTAATTTTACTTTACTTAAAATCTAGTCATCCGTATTTATTGTTTTTTTGTATACCTATGTGCAAGATATCAAGAAAAACCAAAGGAACCCCATTTAAAAGTTGTAAAATGAATATTTCATTATCTTAAGGGAACTACAGATTTTAAAAAAAATATATGTCTTGAAATCTTTTTGAATTATTTTTTTATCAAATGTTGACTTTGGTGGTTGTAGAATGGATAGAAAAATCACATCCAGAATTTTACATTTCTTAGGAGATTAATTAGATCCTTGTTCTTTTAAAAAATAAAACTCAGTATAACTATCCACTACTGAAGCTAAATATGTGGCAGTTGGAAGTTGTTGTGATCAAGTGTTATAGATGAAATAGACACTTACTGACTATGGATTGAGTTTTATTAAAACTCAAATACTATGTGATAATACTAGTGTCATTGGACTATGTAAAAACCCAACAAATAATTCACATGAAAATCACATAGATATACAACACCATTTCCTTTAGGATCACACACTTAAAGGATATATCATTTTAAAATTTATCAAAATTCAAGAACAACTTGCTGATATTTTTACAAAACCTCTTCCTTTCGACATATTTGAATGTATTTAAAAAAATCTAGAAATGATCAACATAAAGTAATCATTCTTATATACTAATTTTTTACTCATTCCTTACATCAATTTACTCCTCTCCATAGGAGGGTAAATATGTTTTTTATATTTCAAAACTTTTAGTTTTCTAAAATTTTAGTTTTTATAAAAACTTTTCATATTTAGTTTTTCCAAAATTATTCCCTTCATAAAAAATTTTAGATTCAGTTTTGCTAAAATGTTTTTCTGACGCTGAAATAGTTATAAAAAAATTTTATTTAGTTTTTATAACCTCTTTTACCATAATAACAATCTATTCCAAATACTATCATATTCAAAAAAAATCTTTTATATTATTTTTTATTGTTAAAACTATTGTACATAGTCTTATAAAAACTATCATAATCTATTAGTATACATAAATCAAGAAAAAAATGTCATCATACTGATAAATCCTTCCAACTCTGAAAGGAATTATTCCATTCTTTTTATTTTTCACAATATTATTACATTTTTTCGTCTATTTTGTTGTTATTATTTTATATTTTATAAAAAAATTGGTTTTAATTTTTTTAAATTTATTCAGAATCATATTTATTCACAATACGATAAAAATTTAAAACCTTGAGAGTTCAAAATTCCTTAATATTTCTTCAGATAATTTCTCACCATCAGATCATATTGGGTTGAATCTCATTCATTGGATTTAATTTGGAAGATGAATTTTCTTCTCAATCAACTAAATAAAGGGTAACCCATCATGTCTCGTATCAATTTTTTAAAGGATTTTGTGCCATGTTGTTTATTCCCTTAAGTCTCCCAATCCAAAAACTTTTCTTATATATGAATTAAAATTTTCTTCTCTGAATACTATAGATTCTGCAAAATATTTCAATATATGGTTTGTATTCATATAAAGGTATTTTAGAAATCCTTTTATGAAAAATATGGTTCCACTTTGAAAAAGGTTATAAAATTAAAAGGGTGGGGATATATATGTGTAGAAAAGTATAATGAGAATTATGATTTTATTTATCTTGATGTTGTTTGAGAATTTTATATTTCAGTCATGTTTTTCAAATCGGATGGAAAACAAAAACATTATTTTAAAATATAGGGAAAAAAGTATCAGATGTCATATAAGAAAAGCTGAAAATTTTATGGGAGTACCATCAGATGGAGAAGCATATTTCCCTTCTCACAAATTACTGGATAATCTTGGTTCAATTGATAAGAAGAAGGCAAATGATTCCTTATTTGATCATTATGAAAAGGTTCAAAAATTATCTCACATAACCATGGATAATAGGGTTATTTCTCTATGAATGAAAGTTTTCTTAATTCCAATGAAGGGAGATCGAGACACTTTGAAAGTATGAGATGTTTTTATATTGTATTTTTTAGTCAACATGAGAGAAATTGATCTTATGGGATTCATTTTTATTACCATTGACAATTTTAGGACCATATACATTAAATCAAAGATTATTATGTTTCCAACAATGATAACTAATCTAATAGTTGAATGCATGAAGTTTTTCAACATTAAAACAAATAAAATATGATGAAGAAAAATATTCTTCATTAGTGATGATATAATGAAGAGGATGAGGTTTAGTTTTGATAATGAATCAAATTTATTTTTTGATAAAGTTTCGAAAGTAGAACCCTCAAAGAAATATTATTAGGGTGATTATTAGAAGAAAAAGAAAACAAAGAAGGGTGACCAAAAAAATTTAAGTAAAGCAGAGGCATCCTCACTGATAAAATAAAATAAATAAAAGAGATTTCATGATGAATTATATAATGAGTGTATGAAAAATAAATTATAAGAAACGTTAAGAGGTCTATTTATCATAATAAACCTAGTTGAGGCTAAGGCCTTGAAGTTACATGCTTATAATACCATAGATAAAGAATAAAATAAAGAAAAATAAAAGAAGAAACTATAAGATGTAAAAATTGTATAATCTTTGATGAAAGGTGTTGCGGCAGTATCTAAAAATGTTGTTTTACCTCCTTCCCAATATGATGAACAAAATATAGATGTTAGTTTAGTTTTTCAAGAAACTGAAACTGTTTATGCTGATATTCCCTATGTTGTGGACAAGGGAAAGGCTAAAGTAGTTAATAAATAATCAGTTCCAGTTAAAGAAAAAAATAGGAATCAGCAACAGCTAGAAAGGTTGACATAAGAATATAAATTAAGCTACGTAAGGAGTTTTTTAAGGCAAAGGATGAAGGTGCGTAGGGATTTATAAATTAGACAAAGATAGATAATTACAGGAAGAAGGAGTTCAAAATGAAATTTTTGTAGAAGAAGTTGATGATGATGAGAATAAAAAAATGGTAAAGAGGATGAAGATGATGAGGATGAAAATGAAGAAGGAAAATGAAAATGTTAATGATAAGGAAACTCAACTTGAAATTTTTTCTTTAAAATCTTCAATAGCATCATCATCATACTTTCCTTCCACAATCAATCAAAAAGAAAATTCTGAAAGTTCTCAGAAGAAAGAATCATCAGAGGAAGAATCATGATCTTTATCTAAGAAAGATGACAAATATCATAATTCCAAGAAAAAGGGTAGTAAAGATGGAAATGATGATAAATAAATCATAGAAATGTTTGATGATAAGTAAGTTAGTGATAAATTTTCTAATAAATTTCAATAACTAGTCTCAAGGAAGGAAAAGTTAAAATGAAAGGAAGCTGAAATAAGAACCAGTCATTCTAAACTCCCTAAAATTGAGAAAGCAGAATTGGATTCAGTGAATGCCATAACTGCTCAAGTAGTTGATTATATATTTCCAGCATTGAAGACACTTGAAGTAATAATTCCATATTTCCCAAGACTTTAAGTGAGAGGTGAAATGATTCATGAGATTTTTGGTCAGAAATTTAATTGGTTGAATATGTTAACAAAAATGTTAATTCAGAATGAGGTAGATTTAAACACTTTATAAGAAAGTGGTATAACTCACAAAAAATTATTCAATATATTGGTAAAGTGGTCTAAAAAAATTGTTATTGATGTCAAGATACATGATGAGAATATTAATATTATAAAGAAGCTTTTGAATTAATCCTTAGAAGCTTTTAGTTACTTATCTAAAGATATGGAAGCCAGGGTGAAATTCATTGAAAAGTTTAGAGATACAACTAATGACCAGATTGAGGAAGTGAAATATTTAAAATGGAATATGAAATATTTGTAGTTGTAGTTATAAAGACTCAAATATTATAAATAATAAATCATCATTTTGAAAATCAAAATGAATAATTGTCTAAAAATATTCAGATTCAAGAAGATAAGCTTTGGATCCAAGAAGAGAAGATTCAGATTCATGAAGAAAATATTGAAAATATAGAGAAGTACAGACATGAGTTTAAAAATATAAAATATTTTTTCAAAACCCTTATGAAAAAATACTGATTTTTAACTCTTGTTTTATTGAAAAACTTTTGAATGAATATCAATGAATTATAATTTTAATCCAGATATGATTGTTTGGATATTTTACCAATTCTGATTGGTTTAGTATTCTTTCATAATTTTTTAGATGATTATTTAATTCATTATATTTTTTTCTATAGTTCCTTTTCTAACCCATTTCAGAAAACACCATATTTATTATATTCCTTTTTGTAAACCACAAAGGGGGAGAGGTTTTATTAAATGGAGAGATTTTACATTAAGGGGGAGAATATAATCCTTAAGGGTGTGGGTTAAACCTAAGGTGGAGTTAATTATATTCATCATTGTATTCATATGAGTTATAAACTTATGAGGGGTTAAGGAATAATGTTTAATTATGAATACAAAGCACCAAAATGTAAATGGGACATAAGTTTTTCAATGTTTTTTTAATTTAATTTTTGGTTTTGTGATTTACAAAAAGGGAGATATTGTTGATTCAAAAGTTATACTTATGATATTTCTATTCCTTTTATTTTGGAAATCCCAAACACTTTATTATACACTTGATTACAAAATTTTCATGACCTAAGTGTTTTAGAATGTTTTTTTAGAAAACATATTCTTTTATCATACTTAGAATAAGTTGTGATGAATAATGAAAATAAACTAATATTTATTCATTATGATTATCATAATGAGCATAGTACGGATGAACCTCAGACTCACCATTATCATTTTAGATTTTAGAATTTTTCATAAGTATCGTAAGGAAAAAATTGTAACAATTAGAATAACATCAGAATCGATAAACATTATACTGACCCTCATGATGATTATTATAATGAAATTTGTAAGGAATTCCATCAAACTGACTTAAATTTTATAATCATATTCAGAAGACCTATTTCTAATATAAGAAATAATTTTTACATTTTAAAGGTATAATCCAATATGACATCATATATTACATTATTCTAGAGAATTATGATCTATCAAGTGTCAAGTGTCCAAGTTTTTGCAACAAACTTTGACAAAATATGATCATTGGTAAGGAAATATAACCGTTGGGGTTTAAATATAAATAATCAGTCATTCAAAGAGTTTGGTGTATATGAAATCTTTTTGATTCATTTTAAATTTTTCACTTTTTCAAGAGATTTAAAGATTAAAAAGTTTGAACGTCTTATTCCTAGTCTTTTGTATTTGTTTTGTATTTTTTTCTTCTTAAGGAAACCTTTTCAGGTTGTCTCCTTAAGAATAGTTTTGTAATTACTTTTTTCGTTCGATTGTTGTGATTATGATCATGGTTTTACAAGGATAGGAAGATAGAGAATCTGATCATCATATTGATTGAGGGCTTATAGGGATTGTGAGACAAATAATCTGATTCATCAGATCGAGGGGTTTTATGGCGAGGAAGATAGAGCAGATGTTTGTATTGAGGGATTTCCTTGTTCAGTAAAGAAAAACTTTCTTGTAGGAATAAAACAAGGTATACCTTTAGTCAAGGTTATTTACAAAATTAATCTTTAGGTTAAAATATATATCTTTTTAGTAATATATTTAAGTCATTTTTACATATGTTTTATATTGCATACTTTCCTCTTAAAAGTTTTATTTTATGCTGAATAAATTTTAATTATTTTATCATAACGTGTTTGAATACGATAACCATTAATTTTTTAATTTAATCTTCTTTGAATCTGATCTGTTTAATTTGATATAATTGAATCTTATCATATTATGATTTTTTATGATGATATATCAAAATCATCTTGATTATGATACTTTGGTAATTAGACTGAGGGATAAGTCTGAATCTGATATTTTTACTAAAAGAGGTTTTATGAAATTTTTTAGTTTAATTCATTTAAAATAAAGTTTTTTTAACTACAATACACCCCCTCTTGTAATTGATCCATCAAGAACATATTATTTCAATCATAATATCAATATATCTAATATTTATATTCAACAACTACAAGGGGTTTGACCCACTCGGAATGAGCCTGTGTAGGGTTGGTCTGACCAATATTTAGTCATGCATGGTGTTTCAAGGCCTGGATAATTTTAAAATGTAATCAAAATTAATTTAATTAATTTTGGATTATAAAAGTAATAATTTTAATAATCCAAAAATTAATTTAATTTTTTCACTAATTTAAATAAATTTATTTATATATTTTTTAGAATTAAAATTAAATTAATAATCAGACCAAATGAAAATTAAAAAAATTATATGAATTTTAATTCATTTAATTTATTTAATAGCCCTCATATTTAAATTATTTTAATTTAATTTTATCATTCACCTTTACCCATTGACTAGTCTTAAGAAATTGACCAACCTGTGTATGTCTACTTTATTTTATTTAATTATTTTATTATGTGTGATGATTTTAATTAAATAATATGGTCTGTGAATTGTCATTTTATTTGGTCAATATGTATAATACTTTGCATGTCCAATTTTATCTTTTTTTATTTTGTACACCTATGACCCCCTCGCCCTTGTGTGAGTATTTTTGTACTATGACAAAGATGGTGTAAGTCATAGACCATGCCAAGTTGAGGTGAAATATATATGAGAAGTGGACACAATGGATGGGGATGAGATGCATCATGATTCAAGCTATGACTTGGGTATAATGCCCCTAGGTCATGGTTGATCCATTACGTATAAATAGATCAACTTGTTTTATATTCTCAATACCAATCAGGTAGTTTATTTTATTAGTACATTTGTTTGTTATTGTATGCATTTGCATGATAGTGGGAAAACACATAAAATAATAAATAGTAAAATGTATAAATATATGATGGATGTTTTTCTATTAATGATTAGTTATGATTGATACAACATTAAATGAATATATTAGTGTAAATGGATTACATTTGTAGAGAAATTTTTTTTAAAAACTCATAAAAATATTAAGTTGAAAGCGCCTTCCATCATTCAAATTTGAATTAAACCAGGTGTATGGGGTTCTTGATCATCCATAGTTGAGGGTGTCTCCTACTAATGGGGAGTTATTATGATATTTATGGGTTTACTTAACTGAACTTGGCAGTAGAGGAGTATCCATTAATATCTTATTTCAAATTTAGAGTAAAGTGTTGAGTAAATCATTTTTATGATTTTAGACTAGGACTTAACTCAATAGATCAAGGACCAATAAGTAAATGTGGTTATCTAGACAAACACCTACCTTAAACTCTATTAGTAGTGGTGTATCCACAGTCTATAGATTATATAGATAAGTTCAAGGATATCTTCCACTAGATTACTCAACCGACATATTATTCTGATTCTAGAATAGAGTGTTCCAAGAATTCAATAAAATAGTGGGAAACATTTAATGATTTAATTAATCGATAATTCCAAAATCAGTAATCAAGATAGAAGTACTAACCTCAAATATTTTTTGTAGAAAATGGAAAGTAATACAACAAGTAAACTATTATATCCAATGGATAAATTTAAATTCCTCACCAAAATGAGTTTCCAAGAGTAGTATAGGCACCTGTGAAAATTACTATGATATCAGAAATTAATGTTACTCATCTAACCAACACCTGTTAAGTCACCTATAGAAGTGGGGGTGTAAAAATTTATTATCATAGACTCATGAATGACACATATGATGGTTATTTCATAATTATTTCATCAACTTCTTATGTGAGTTGAGGATACAAAATCAAGACATGGATGATTTTTTACATATTGTCTCATCTTTGAAAAGCTTGTAAGAAGAAAGTAAATCAATATATGAATGAGCTATGATTACACTGTATATGTGTAAATATAAAATATGGATCATAATCTTTCATTATATCCAATTCTTATATCTTTATCACCCATATACTCTAGTTTTTTTAAGATAACAAAACAAAAAATATGGTGAAAACTCTTTTTTACCTTTTTGTGTAAGGTTCACCAAGTAAATAAGAACTTAAAGAGTGATAATATATAATCATTATGGTGAAAAAGTTGAATGAAAAAGAGAAAATTCCAAAGGAAAGTGTCAATAAAAAGGCACCTTCTCAACATAATTCAATAAAATAGGTATTAAATAAGAGGTTATTTTCTTTGCATATCATGAAATAAATTTATGGAAGTTTATATGTAATGAATTGAATCGAATAAGTAAGTAATCAATTTTTTAGGTATATTCAACAATTATAAGTATTGTTTCTATCATACTTCTTGGGTATTAAATTAAATATGGTTATCATATATTTGTATTGAAATAAAGTAACCAAGTAAGTATAGAAACATTACCAGAAGTAAAGTATGTTCTCCAAGATCTTGAGAAAGGGTGGTGCTTATGTCAGTGGTGAGAAGTACACAACTTCTATATTACCAAGTGTTTGACTCTAGTATAAATTTTATTTAATATTACCAAAAAAATCACACGTCCTTTAGACACAATGATACATTATTATAGTTCTGGAATGAATGTTGTTTGTCATGTTTAGTACTCAAGAAATTGTTAAGTAATACTTAAATCATTAGAAATACCTAATGAATGTAAAATATAAGACTTGCATGCTCATTTATGGAAATATAATACCTTCTCAAGAAAAACTAAGTGGATTTTGAGGATATATCCAGTATAATATTTAGACTCTTTGGAGTTAAATACCTTAGGTATTATTGATATATTTAGCTTTGGACAAAGAAACATTTAAAAATAAAGGTACACTACAAAGCTTTCAGAACTAGTTCAGTTGAAGAGAATAAACTATTCCTAGGGTATGCTCATGGTAAATATAATTCATTTGATTCCTTTAAGTGGAATTATAAAGTGAATTATGGTATGATCATGGTCAAAATATATAATATTCTTTGGGAAGGTGTATCGAAGAATATCTTGACTGATCATTCATTAATCAATATAATATAGTGTGGAGTAATTACTAAATGCACATTACTTTATTCATATCAGGGCTATAATGCTAGTAAGGATGAATGATGATGAGTCTTACATATTAACATTGATAAAAAAATATAGAATGCTGAACTTATTAAATATACATTTCCTTATACACATCATATCTATGATGTAAGTAAAAGGTGTATCAATGTTGCAACTTATATCCATTGCTGAAACTTCCATTTTTTTCAAGACATTCATAAAAAATAAGGATGATATCTCATAATGACATTCCAAATATAATTACAAAAGGATATCATATTATTTATAGTATGATTTAAATCCATTATGTCATAAGAACATGTGTTAATATGAAAAGTGTTTTCAAAGGATATAAACAAACTTCCATCAAGGAAAAACAAAAAACATCTAATATAATCATCCTAAAAGTTTATTAGGATAATACAGAAATACCCATGATAGAGGATTTGTAGTCAAGTGATAGACTAAATTTCTATAAGATGGTTTACATATCTACTTGAGATAGTGAGAGCATGATTTAATTGGTTTTAGTTAATGTTGGAGATTCATAAGTAGTTGGCATAGGAACGAGTTCCAAATGAGGTGTGAAAGAGGAATGTTCTAGAGACACATATTGTGTAGGAAGGATAAAACCATAGTGATAGTTTTATTTTCACCACATCTGGTGAAAAATTATTTATTAAGAATAAAAATTCCTACAAGTAGGCAGTATATGGCATTTATCTAAAATTGATAAGATCAATTAAAATTCCATAATGGATTCCATGTATCAAATAATAAGGGGCATAATATTTTGAATATTACAGTGTGAATTCAAGTGAGATGATACATGGGTGGAACAAATATTGTACTAATAAGGATTAATTGTTAATACCAAGTTATTATTCCTAAATCCACTAAAATTTCACTTTTCATAACTAATTTTTATGATAATTTTACTAAGAATTGGATGTCCAGACCACCAATTATGGAAGGTGTCCATACGATGCAACCACAAATGGATGGTGACATCATAGAATGATAATAAGAGGTGTAAGTTACTCAAATATAGTTTAGGATTAATGTAATAAAAAGATCATAGAATATTCATTTTGAGTGAATTTTTTTATGTTTCTACTAGAGGTAAGTGAGAGAATCATAGTTTTCCAAGTCAAATATGATTGGTAACATATGGAAAACAACCAGTGGTATTACAGTTAGTTAATACCATAATCAAAGTAATTATCTAGATATTAACTTAAAGTAGAAACCTAATTTTTAGGGAACATGATCTACTGAGGTAGATCTAACAGTTTCGTATACATATACCGATAAGGTATTACAAAATAAAATTTGGAATTGTTACCAATGTCACATGGAATAAATCTCTCCAAGAGGAAATGCATGTGCATAGGATGAAATTAATGTGGTGATTTGAAATTTTATATTCTTATATGTTGGATCAATAACATATATAATGATATATAAAAGAAGTGATATTAGAATCATATAATTTATAGTAGTAAAATTGCAGTTATATCTAGGAGAAATACAGTGGAAGAAATTAGAACTATCCAATAGTACTAGAATAAGTAAAAAGGATATATAACTGGTATGTGGAGAGGATAAGATACTAATTTTATAGGGACACAAATTAGTCTTGCTCTAGATAAATACAATCTTATATCACATTTAGGCTAAGGTAAAGAGTGAGACAACCTCAAACAAGCTAGTGGTACCCATATAAAAAAATACCATGTAATGACCCTAACCCTAGTTATTCAGAGTCAACACCTTACCTTTTTACATTGTCAAAAGATACAAGAGATCACATCCCAAATGATTGAATAGTTCAGTATTCTTGGTAAACTAGATAAATATTTTAAATTCAAATTACATTTTAAATATAAAATAAAAAAAGTATTTTATCTGAGAACACTATTATTCTTCTAACTTAACCTTACATTTCAGTCATAAAAAAACTTCTTATAATCCCAGGGAAAAATAAAAAATAAGAAAGGGGTGACCTCAAATGCTCAGTAAGGGTAAAGTACAATAGAATTTAACATGAACTAATAATGAATAACAAATATGGAAAGAATAAAGGATGATTGAATAATTCCATATTAATAATCACATGAGATTAAAACATGACCATGGATATTATAACTAACCAAATATTCACATGGAATAATAATAATGATATAATTCATAATGTTTTATGTATTCACTATCAAGATCTATCCTTAAGATAGTTACTATCAAGATCTATCCTCAAGACAGTTTAAGTCTGTGGGTAGAAACCCATTTGATTTCAGTTAAGTTCTATACTCCTGTGAATTTAAAACTGCTTGGAAACAAATGCGAAGGGTTTATCGGCAAAATACTTCATCTTAAGAGACTACTGATGTATCAAGGGTTTATCTATAACTAGGCCTCACCCGTGTCTTCTAGTCCAAAACATTCCTCATATATTGAATAATCGATTTAATTGATAAGAAATGTGCCTTATCATCAAATATCTTTATTGAATAAATAATACAGGTTTATCAATAATCCTCAATTGAGGATAAGTAAAAATGAGGGTTTTTGACATTGATGAATTGAAATACCACTGAAATATCATTAAAATATTCATGAGGAAAATAATCTTTAAACATTTAAAAGTGTCTCATAACATTTTGAAACATTTGAATCATAATCTTCATAAAGGATGACATTAAATGAAACTTAGAATATCATAAGAATAATTATATTCATGATATAACATTTAAAAGGGTAGTATATACACCATATAAAAGAAACTATGTGTATAACATTACAATATGCCACAATGAAATGAAATTGAGAAGAAATCTATTACCGTATGCTTCCTTTAGTGAAACGTGCTTAAAAAACATGTATGATAAATATAGGTTTATTATAAATCTATCAAAAAACCATATTAATTTCTATAATAACATATATGATTTACTTATGACATTATATTACCCATTTATTAACAATTCCATGTTGAAGTTACATTTCGGGTAATAACCGCTTTGTTTTTTGCATGTGTTTTGATTTGTTATATTTTTTACCCTCTTGCTTATATCATGATTTAATCATATATAGAATGATAAACATGAAATAAATATCCTTTATATCCATTTTATATTTATTTATAATAATCTATAAAATATATAAATATGAAATTAAATACACCATTCATGGATATGGTAAGTCATACGTATGCATGAATGTTGTTTCCATTTTATTAACATATTGATGAAAGAAAGAAATTAATATAATTATAATAGAACTATTATTTCATATATATAATATAAATTCACTTAACCCATAATTAATACATTTCATTTAAAGTTTGAATAAATCACATCATTTTGAGGAGGCGGTAGTCCACACGTCCACAAACGAAGTTATCACATTTACACAAAATGGAAAGTAGAAAGGTATGTGTTATATAATAATTCCAAAAACATAAATAAATCATAAATATCCTATATATCATATAAAATCATAAATTATGTCATTATTACCAACCATGAAAGGTGTAAATGGAAGAACGAACGACATCATTTCATGAGGTGATAGTCCACCGTATACACAAACGATGATTGTGTATCTCATTTGATGGAAGTGTGTGTGATTTTAGGTCATAAAATTAATATAAAAACATATCATTATATTTGGGATATTTATTATATGACATAAATATGATTTAAAATTATTTTAATGGGTTTAAGGAAGAAATTAAAAAAAATTGATGAATGTTACCTCTTCTTTGGGTATATCCTTTTGATTTGCGCAAAAGAACTTATTTGGTAATATTCCTACCCAAATTGAGACTTCTAGGGTAAATTTAGTGAATTTGGGAGAATAAATGGGTAGGTTTTGGTCAATATAGAAGGCTCAAACAATTTTATTAAGTGAGGTGGGAGGTTTCCTTTTATAATTGAGGTGAGGGGAACTTTAGGAAACTCTTAAAATATTATATTAATATAAATTAATATTAAATTCCAAATGGATCCAAAGTGATTTATTTAAAAAATAATATTATTATGGGTATAAATCTTCTCAAAAATAATTTTTAGACAAGTTTAGGTCTCATTATTACTCTTATCTTTTTCTTTTAACCATTATTTAAACTTTTTAATTTTTACCGTGAAAACATGTGATTTTACTCTTTCAAGGTTAATATAGTTACTCTAAAATTCCAAAAGAACCTTAAATGAGATATGGGTGAAATTTTTAACTTTATAAAAATCTATTTTATGAATTTTATATTTTTATTAATTTTCTACCATTTTATAAAATATTATTTATTTTAAGATATCATTAGTGTCAATTTTAACACAATTCCTTACATGACTTTTTAAAAATATCATAAAAAATGATAACTTCAAAAACAAACATTTAATATATTCATAATATGTATAGATCATCTAGAAAATTATAGGATGAAATTAATTATATCAAATTATATTTATTTTAATATTTTTAATAATATTTATTTGATATGTCTATTAATTATACAATTACTCCATTAACATTATGCAACCCATTAATTTAATTATTTCTTCCTTGAAAATTAAAAATAAATTATCATAATTAAGATAAAAATTTTATCTTTAAAATTACTATTTATACTCGAATTTATCTTCTGAATAACAATATATAATTTTTTTTAACACTTATTAGAAACACAAGTATGACATATTTGATTTTCCTTAGAATAAAATACTATAAAAGGAATAAAACCATACCAGTGGCTTCAAGGGGCCATAAAGTTGGCCCAAGGATGGTTTTATTGAACAATAAATCAACCAATAAAATTAGGAAAAGTGTTTGGGTAATTTTATAATACTTATAATATTATTTTTACCCTTAATCACCTAATTTACCTTCAATTGGGGTAATTAAAAAAATACTAAAGTTACTATTCATATTGTCCAAAAATAAAATGGGTCTATTTATTAAATTTGAACCTTATTATTCCAAATATGGAATCCATTTTTCAAAATTCAAAACAAATAATTAGATAAAACCAATTTAAAATTAATCTCATTGATGGAACGAGAAAACGAGTTTTTAAAGCAAAAACGTTCAAAAGATTGAAATGTTTTTATATTCAAATTCAATGTGAAATTGATTCAAATGACCTAAATTAGATTAAATGATAAGAAATTGATCTAATTATAATTTAAAATTAACCAAAAACATAATTTAACCTCATAAATTATTTAGATGAAAAGGTGTTTTTCAACTAAAATGCAATAATTTTCAATATTTATCAAAACATGAAAGTTGTCAGAAAAATACCAAAAAACTCAAAAAAAGTAAATTTTTATATTTTTAATTAAATTAAAATTTTATTTTATCAACTATAATTTATAAAAGTTTAAAAAAATTTATTTAAAACAAGTGTTCCATCAAAATGAATTAAAATTGCCTTTAGAAAAATATAGCCTTTTATGCTTAAAATTGGTTTTATTCTTATCCTAAGTCTATCAAAATTATTGAATGAATATCAAAATTTTCTTGAATATATAACATATATATTTTATTTACATTTTTTATTATTAGTGATCAATTTATTTTATTATGATAAAATATCATTATGGGAATAAAAATATTTTTTAAATTGGGTTTTATTTTAATTTTCAATGAATTCATTTTATTAACATGTGTAAACTATATTTTCATAATTTAGTTAATCATATTCACAATATCTTATATAAATGATAGTTTTAAAATAATGATAATATTTAATACTATATCATGGTTTATTTAATTTTGGTGTTCTATAAAACATATATCATCAAAGAAATTGAATTTATTTAAAAAGAGACATACCAAAAAATCTCAGGGTGTGATATTTTATCCTCTAATAAATTATGTTCATACAATTTGAAACTAAACTTAAAAAATCAATGTTTGATACTTGAAAATTCCTTTGTGGGAAACCTAAATAAAAAATAGGGTTAATAAAATATCCTCTTAAAAAAAGGGAAAGGGAAAATGTGAATGTCATCACAAAACTAGTCTTTCAAATAGGATAAAATAAGTGCAGGGTGAAAATCAGGACATGGGAGAGAAATATAACCATCAAGTTATAATGGAGAATTATATAGGACTTGTTCATTAGAAAGTTACCCACCACAAAATTTTAAATCTTATAATCAGTTAAAAGAACATTGATTTCTTAGTAAGAAAAGTAAACAGATAATGTTTTTATTACAGAATCCTTTTCCTAGAGTTGAGGAGTTATTTTACAATCCAAATAATAAATTGAAAAAAATAATAATGATCTTATTATTTTTTTGTGATTTGATTTATTTCTACATCATCTCGTACACCTGAAGATAGATATTCAAGATGATTTTTTATGTCAAAATCACTTTTAACAAATAATAATATCCACAAGTAATTCCTTCATTATCAAAATTTTTATTGAAACCAAAAAGGTTAGAACATATTATCCAATAAATCAAGATTTAACCTCAGAAAATAATGTCTAATGTCTAACTTAATCCATTCCAACCTTAAGACTCATCTAAAATATATCTGTCCAAATTCATAATCTAATAAAAATATCTAAATTTAAAAATCATTCTTAACATTATAATCTCCATATGGTCTAATGTATCTATTATTATCATATAACAAATATTTGATCACCTTAAACCCTTAATGAAAATGTGCATGCTTTCAAATCCTTAAATAATAATTATTACAGTACAATCTTTATATATCTCATGATTCTTATAACCAAAGAATCATTGATAAAATACTTTTCCAAAAAAATATTTAATCTAAGAACAAAAATACTTTAATTATACCACTTAGAATGTAGTATCAGAAAAATATTGAACCTGATCATTTTTATTCTTCTATAGTATATTTCCTTGACACTTGGGACATTTATTTGTGTAGTACCCCATTTATCTATAGTTGAAACATGGAATATAAAACTTTTATTTCTTACCTTTACATTATCTTTCCTGGTGACCCTTTTATATGCACTTATAACAAACACCCAATCCTTTAATTACTTACTAGGTTGATTCCTTCCATAATTATCACATATGTGAAAATCCTTCTTTCACTTCTTCCCTCTATCCCTTTTTTTCTTTATCATATTATTCTTCTCTTACTTCACTTTAAAGTCATAAAACTTTTATAATTATTTATATATCTTGATATCACATGGAAATATATCCTCATATGATTAGAAATTTTAGGAGACGGGTTCCCTTCATAGGAATGGATTTAACCCATTAAAGAAATGATCAATCTTACTCCTTGGGTTGCATATGTAGTTTGTATCATGCCTTGATAATCATGTAAATTTTTATTAATATATAGAAACATTCTCATCCTCTTTTTTCCTCAAAATCATAAATTGTATCTCCATGTATTCTTATTGTTCATGAGGATAATATTTTTCTAAGAAAAGTTCCTTAAAATCCTTCCATTCCATGTTTTATCCCCCCCCTTTCGTGTTTTGAATCAATGAACACCATTGATATTTATCTCATGATAGATGGTAAAATTACATGACAACATTATCCATTTCATTACATCCCAAAGAAATATATATCTATTCTAAGTAACTTATTCGTTTCTCAACTATAAATGGATTTGTAGTCCCATTTAATGATAGAGGTTATTGTCTCATAAAGTGGTATGACATTGTTCAATCGTGTTGTGGATCAAGATGGTCCATAGAGGTAAGGTTGTTTTTAATAACTTGATTCAATTGTCCCGATATAGATATAAGTTTTTTAACATCATTTTTATCTCTAGATACAACAACATTATCTTTTATAGGGGGAAATACCTACATGGATTACTTGCCTTGGTACAGTTTCCATTATTTCCATTAGGCTCCATTTCTAAAAAATGATACACACTAGATTAGATCATAAAATTATGAAACATAATGTATAATCTTGAAACAAGTGAATCACATAACCTAAATTAAAATTTTAGGTATAACTAATCTATAAATCATAAGCTATGTTTATTTGGATATATTTCCAAATTCTGTCATAGGGTTTTGTTATCTAATCTGTGTTTTCCTAAACCTAGTTCCCAAAGTTTCTAATAAATTTTACCTGATACCAACTGTAACGACACTGAACCTAGTTTTCTAGAGTCAGTACCTTACATTTTTACATTATCATAAGATATAATATATTTCATCCCAAAGGTATGAATAGTTTAGTAGTCTTCGTAAACTAGATACATATTTAAAATTCAAATTACATTTTAAATAAAAAATATAAAAAATATTTTCTTTGAGAACACCATTATTATCCTAAATTAACCCTACATATTAGTTATGATAGACTTCTTGGAATCTTGGGGGAAAATAAAATATAATAATGGGGTGATCTCAAATGCTCAGTAAGGGTAAAGTGCACCAAAAGATAACTTGAATTGATAGTGAATAAAAAATATGGAAAGAATAAAAAATGATTGAATAATTACATATAAATAATCACATGAGATTAAAACATGACCATGGATATTATAACTAACCAAATAATCACATTGAATAATATTAATGATGGAATTCATAATTTTGGACGTCTTCACTATCAAGATCTATCCTCAAGATAGTTTATGTTTGTGGGTAGAAACCCATCTAATTTATGTCAAGATCAATCCTCCTAAATATTTAAAACTACTTTGAAACAAAGATGAAGGGTTTCTCTCTAACTTATTTCTTCTTAAGAGACTACTGATTCGTCGAGGGGCTATCTATAACTGGGTCCCACCCAAGTCTTTCAGTCCAAAGAATTAATCATATATCAAATAATAAATTTAATTAATAAAAATTGTGTCTCATCATAAAATATCCATATTCAATAAATAATAGGTATTTATCAATAATTCCTCAACGGAGGATATGTAACAACAAGGGTTTTTTACATTGATTAATGTAAATACCATTGAAATATCATTATAACATTCTCGAGAAAAAATAATCTTTAAACATTCCAATGTGTCTCATTCCACTTTGAAACATTTGAATCATAATACATATGAAGGAATAAAAATAAATGAAACTTGGAATATCATGAGAATAAAAAGATTCATTATATAACATGTCAAAGGTCATTATATACACCATATAAAAGAAACTAGGTTATAACATTACAATATGCCTTAATGAAATGAAATTTAGATGAAATCTCATTCCTTACACTTCCTTTAGTTTAATGGGATTTAAGCACCTGTATAATAAAATAGGTTTATCATATAACTATTATAGAACCATTTTCATTTCCATAATACCATATATGATTTACTTATGGATTTATATTACTGATTTAATAACTATTCCATGTAAAATTGGCAATTTAGGCAATAATCACTTTTTTCATGTGTTTTGATTTGTTATATTTTTGACCCTCTTGCTTATATCATGATTTCATCATATACATAATGATAACCATGACATAAATATCATATATATATTCATTATATATTTATTTATAATAATATATAAAATATATAAATAGAAAATGAAATACACCGTTCATGGAAATGGTACGTCATTCGTATGCATGAACGTTGTTTCCATTTTCTAATCATGTTAAAAGAAGAAAAGTAACTAATATAATTCCATTAGAATTATTATGTCATATATATCATGTGAATTCAATCATATCATACTTAATAAATTCCATCTAAATTATGAACGAATCACATAATTTTAAGGAGGTGGTAGTCCACACATCCACAAACAAAGTTATCGTATTTACACAAAATTGAAAGTGTAACATTCTATTACTCTTAAGATAGGTACATTTATAATATTTTTATGGATTCCCATTTTCTTTATATGGGTACTTCCATGAAGGATTTGGGGGGACAACTATAATGGTGAAGTCAAAGATTTATTGTATTCTCAGAAAAAACTCTGTCATTTCTACAACCTCCAGGATATTTACATACCGTGTAATATGGTTAAATGTCATGTAAATCATATTATCATAAAAATTTGTTTTTAGAAAAAGGCCATAGGTTTTTAAGTGATTGTGAGTATTTTCAATTATGTGATGTGTAATTGGGTTACATGTTATGTAAAACCCCAAGCTTTATTTTCAAATAGGAAACTTGGCTGAAAATATTATTTATTCTTCACCATAATTTCCTAATCTCAACCCAAAAACCTTCCCCATGTGATTTTTGGAGCCTCAACCCCTACATTTCTTTTCTTTTTGTGATCGATCATTGTTTTAATCATAGTGTGACCATCCGGGTAAGCATTCTCCCTATCTCTCTGTCACTTTATCTCTTCCTCCTGAGAATTTGATAGATCATCTTGGTATTGATGAATAAAAATTATATGTTGCTATATCTTGTTTTCAGGTTGAGTTCCTAGATCTCCGGAAACTTGGTTCTTGTGGGATGGTTCCATTGTGGGCATTATGTTTTCATGAGAATGGTAAGTGGTTCTGTTATGATTCCTAGTTTACATTAACCCTAAATTTTTTTTTTTTAATTTCAATTAGTTGAATTAAATATAATTTCTTGGGTTTGATTAAGTTAATTTCAATTGTTTTATTGGAAAACCCAATACCATTGAATTGGGGTTTGTAAGAAAAATGGGTTTGGGGCTTGAATTAGAAAACCCCAAATTCCATTGAATTGGGGTGTGTTTATGGAAATCCATGAAATTTAAATTTTTTAATTTAAATTGTTGTTTTGATGAAAACTGATTCAATTAAATTGTTTTATTAAATTATGGAAATTTTTTTGATTGAAATTTATGAAAAAACCCAATTCGATTGAATTGTGGGTTTTTTGTTATGAATTTTTTTGTAATTTGTTTGAGAAATAAAATTTTGAATTTAATTTGTGAAAGTGGATTGTGAAATTTCATGAGTAGGTTTCAAATCCATATTTGTGAAAAATGGATGAAAATTGTTTGATGGAAACCTTAAGGTTTCATCTTTATCAAAAGGAATGTTTTAAAAAAAACTCGTTATGGTGTTTAAAGAGAACATTGGCATATTTTAAATGGATAATGAGATTTAATTGTATTTTAATAAGTCTTAAAATAAATTTTATATTGTTGATTTTTACTAGATCACATGCAATCCTTAGGTACATGGTGAGTTTTTTTGGGCGGCACTTTACGATATACAATGTTCTAAAACCTCATATCTACACATCCTATTCCTTAGGATATAGTGAGGACTCCCCTTTTCCTTAGGACCAAAGGGCATATATACATATTTTTTGTTTCACAATGTTGGGTCCCTATATCCTTGAACTATCATACCTATTTTTCATATGACCATTTTATCCACTTTTTTTCATTTCAATTGTATATATATTCCATTGTGTAAACTATTTTACATTCCTTGTAAATTTATATAAACTTTCTTATATAAAAGTGTTCATTTAATCCATTTTTGGAAGTTCTATTTTTGTAAAGCGCCCTTTGTTTAAAGGTAATTCCATCATTTGAAATGTATTTCTGTCATTTCAAATGTGAAGCATAAATTTATAAAGTATTTAAATCCTTTGAAAGGTATATCAGGATTTTTTTACATATATTTTTTTAAATAACATACCTGTTTATTTTGGAAATTGAAAAAAATTTCTTCCTTAATTTTATATTTTCATCTTATTCTGAAATCCTTGGGTGAAATCTTACTAGGATTTGGCTCACACCCCACTTGTGCCTTCGAGTGTTTGTAGATTATCTCATTCCAAGTTCAAGCAAGGTAAAAGGATCTATTAGAGGTGGATCCAGCTGTTGGACCTTAGACTTGGTGATTCATATCCTTTGGGACCTAGGCACTTTGTGTTTCTATTTATCTAGTTTTCTGGTACTTTGTTGTAGTACTTGGGCTTGTTTATTCATGTTTGACTTCTGGTACGTTACTCCCAGTGATGTTTTTTTGATATTCATACTATGTTGACTATTTTACTTCAACATTTTTTTATGGCTAAAATCATTCACACTTTTAGTTTATACGATTCCTCATCCTAGTCTCTGACCCATGGGGGTTAGGAAGGCCCTCAGGCTATGTCAAGGCCATCTCGGTCATCGGGTTACCAAGGTACCTAGGCTGGTTCATGACAAAAAGCATGAAGTTATTTGTTACATAATAATTTAAAAAGAATAAATAAATAATATATATGAAATATATATCATATATATCATATAAAAATAGAAATTCCATCATTATTCCCTACTATGGAAGGTAGTAATGGAAGAACGAAGGATATTGGTTCGTAAGGCAGCAGTCCATCATACACACGAATGATGATTGTGTATCCCATTTGATGGAAGTGTGTGTGAGTGTAGTATTTACCCTTAATATAACAACAGATAATTATATTGAGGATATTTAGGTTATTACATAACTATTAATTAAACATATTTGAAGAGGTTTAGGGTAGAAATAAAAAAAATATTCATTGATGAACATTACGTCTTCTTTGGGTATCTTCTTTTTATTTGCACAAAACGATTTCTTTGGATAGATTTTTTACCAAATTAAGGCTTCTAGGATGAAGGTATGAGAGTTGGGAGAATAAATGGGAAGCTTTTGGTCAAGATATAAGTCTCAAAGTGGTGTGAGGAAGTGAGGGATGAGGCAACCTTTTATAATTGAGATGATGGATCTTTAAGAAACTTTTAAAATATTAAACTAATATAAATTAATTTTTAATTTAAAATCAATAAAAGTGATTTATCTCTAATATAAGATTATTATTGGTCTAAATACTCTTAACCAATAATTTTTAGACAAGTTTATGTCTCAATATTACCCATATCTTTTGTTTTTAACCCTTATTTAAACCCTTTAACTCTTACCATGAGAACATGGGTTTTTACTCTATAAAGGTTAATATAGTTACTATAAAATTCCAAAAGAAGCCTGAATAATTCATGGATGAAATTTTTAACTTTATCCAAAAAATCTGGATAAATTTTAGATTTTTATTAATTTTATATCATTTAATAAAATATTATTTATTTTAAAATATCATTAGTGTCAATGTTAACACTATTTATTACTTGAATTTTTCAAAATATCGTAAAAAAATGTTAAATTAGAACAAAAATCTTTAATAGATCAATAATATGTCTATTTAATAAATAAAATTCATGTATGAAATTAATTATATAAAATTATATTTATTTTAATATTTTAAATAACCTTTATTTTATATGTCCATTAATTAAACAATTACTAAGTCATCATTATGCAAGCCATTAATTTAATTAATTTTCTATAAAAAATAAATTATAATGATTCAGATAATTAGATTTAAAATTAATGTTTATATTTTAATTTATCTTCTGAATAACCATGTATAAAAAATGTAACACTTATAAAAAACATGAGTATGACATATTTTACTTTCCATAGAATAAAATACTATAAAAGGCATAAAGTCATCCAAGTAGCTCCAAGAGTCCATAAAATAATCCCAAGGATGATTTTGGTTGAAAATAACTGATATAATAAAATTATAACAAGTTTTAGGGTAATTTTATAATACTTAAAATATTATTTTTTACCCTTAATTACCTGATTTACCTTTAACCATTATAATTAAAAAAAATACTAAAGTTACTATTCATATTGTCCAAAAATAAAATTTAACAATTTAGTAAATTTGGACCCTATGATTTCAAAAATTTAATTGAGTTTTTAAAATTAAAAAACAAATAATTGGATAAAATTAATTTAAAATTAATCCTGTTGATGAAATAAGAAACCGAGTTTTTAAAGTAAAAGTGTTCAAAAGATAGAAATGTTTTTATATCCAAATTCAATGTGAAATTGATTCCAATGACCAAAAATAGATTAAATTTCAAAAAACTTATCTAATTATACTTTAAAACCAATAAAAAATATAACTTAACACAATAAATTATTTAGATGAAAAAGTTGTGTTCGATTAAAATGCAGTATTTTTTCACTATTCATCAAAACATTAAACTTATCAGAAAAATTCCAAAAATTTAACCAAAGTAATTTTTTATATTAATAATTAAAATAAGAAGTTTATTTTTTGAATATAATTTATAAAAGTGTCAAAAACTTTATTTAAAAAATGTATGCCATCAAAAGACGACAATACTGCCTTTAAAAAAATATTGTCTTTTATACTTAAAATTGGTTTTATTATTATATTAATTCTATCAAACTTATTGAATTAATTTAAAAACATATTTTTGAATATATAAAATATATATTTAATTAAAATCATTCACCATTAGTGATTAATTAAATTTATTATGATAAAATACCATTGTAGACATAAAAATAAATTTTTTAAATTGGTTTTTATTTTCATTTCCAACGAATTCATTTTATAAAAATGTTTAAAATATATTTTCATAATTTATTTAATATTATTCCCAATCTCAAACTTAATAAATGGTGTTAAAATTTTAATATTTAGTTCTATATCATGGTTCGTTTAAGTTCGGTGTTGTGTACAACTATATATTATCGAAGAAATTGAATTTATTTAAGAATAGATATACCATAAAATCTTGGGGTGTTACATACCGAGTATGATACAACTTCTGAGGAAGCTAAGAAGTGTAAAATACAGAATAATTTTTTCCAACTCTTGAAATTGCACATATTAAGTAAATTTTTATCATTAAAATAATTATATTACCGGTACTAGCCAATATTTCAAGTTTGGATAATGAACAAAAGGAGATATACTCAGGGTTTACATATCTTGAGGAGTCTAAATCAAGAAGGTGAGGTTGCTCATAGTAGATTAGCCATGAAATGGATACATGGAAGACCCAACAACTAAAGTCACGACTCAGTAAAAAACATGATCTTAATCGTGTGAGAGCTAGCAAGATTGGTTAGAAAGTTGGATATAGTGAAAGTGGGAGTGTTGTAATAGTGGGTACCCTAGACCCAACTATATATTACTTTTCGATTACCATATCAGGGTTAATGTGAGTTATACATTATGTACACTTACCATTATAGTGTAGAAATTTATGCATCCACTATTTACTGGTAATGTCCATAGATTAATGGTAATATAAAAAGCACATAGCTGATCCCATGCTATAATGAGAACCTCAATATAATATGAAATTAATATTCCATATATGTCATATGTTCTAGATACATCATACTGATTAGATACAGTTAATATCTAACTATTGGGTGTTCAGGGCTCATAAGCATTGAGACTTCTTCTCATAAAGTTTTCACTTGGTGATCTCTAGTAGGTGAGATCATGAGGATAGACCTGTCAGTAGGAACACCACATGGTTTTAGGTGTCATCAGTTGTTCCTATATATAGAAATGTGTATTGGTATCCAAACTTGAGATCATCATCAATGTGTGTCATTTGATCTTATAATTTTATATAAGGAAAAAACCATGATAATTAAATCATGGTCAGGTAGCTTGTGTTGGGTGTGTCATTGGTGGTATGACATTGGTTGAATTATCAAGACATAATTTTTCACTTCTGATTTGAGGAAGTTATATATCTCAGTCCGAGTTGATTAAGATGGTAGTACCTTCATAAATCCTTGTTCAAGGTAGTCAGAGGTAAGTCTATTTGATTAGATCAATAAATAATAAATCAAGAAATGATGATGAAACAAGAGTGTGTCTTTCTTTATGTGATATCTAAAGACAAATAGATTATATTAAATATTGTGTGTTCGTAGGTTGGTTTTCCTTGCTATGACTATTCATTATCTCTTTATGGGCCTTGATGGGTTTCAATAATCCACTCTTGGCCTCTGAATAATATTAATTGCTATCAAGATAAGGGTCTAAAGGGTCACACACAATAGTGTATTCAAGAATATTCCATATTCTAGTGAATAAGTAAATAGGAGATGGTGGTCCCCACTATGAGATCTGAGATTTGTCCAAGTAAACAATCACCAAAGAATAAATAAAATCATTATTATTCAAGTATAGAATATTTTTTTTGAATTTATTTATTAAAATTATTCACAAGGTATTAAGTGAATACATGAAAAATATTTCCAAAACAAATATTATAGTAAAATTCCATGTTCATTTTATATTAGAAAGAATTAAAAGTTGAGTTAAATGACTCGGTTTTATCATGTAATATATTTAATTATATATTACAAGAAGGTGATAAAATATAAATAATATTTAGGATTTGGTTTAGTTCATCATAATTATTTATTTCTTATTTATTGGGTGTTTTATTTCCATGGGCTAGGGAACCCTTTCTTAGTATCTTCACCTCACACTATATAAGTAGGAGGAGAGTCTCATTCTATTTACTATTCATGCATTCTGAATTGAGATATTCTCTCTAATCCTACATCCTAGAGAGAGAAACCCTCTCTTTAAGTGAATGATCCAAGATCATTGTTTTCGATTGAAGGGATAGAATTGTACTGATCATCACGATGTTGAAGAGATCATTAAATCTATTTTCTAAAACCTAGAATTTGATGAATGGTGTTTGTGCTGATTCTTGAAGTATGTGTGGATGATCTAGAAGGGTTTGGTATGGGATCCTTTAAGAAATAATCTCCAATGACTTGTGACAGACATGAAAATTTAAAATCAGAATGAGGTACTCATACAATTTAATTTCAATGCTCTATTTAATTCATGTGAGATCCTCATACTATATTAGGGATCATATCATGGGAGATGAAAAGTTTCATCACTCCCGTGATAAAAATTTAAAATCCTCAACCCATTAACATCCATTTTGCACCCCGGTACCTTTAGTTATATTCTCATCTAAGCTCGGTGTTTCATGTTGTATATGCTATCAAACCCAAATTTATTCAATTAAAATATCAGGGTGTTATAATCCCCAAACATTAAGATGAAAGAAAAGAATCTTTGATAACACTTTGTAATATCAAACCACCCAAAACCACTAAACGATGCTCAGACTGATGGTCACCACCTGACCTCAGACATGCCTCCCCATACGCTAGAGGCTGTCAACTACCATGGTGGGTCCATGAGGTTTTCATGGGGTTACTTTTTCCTTATTATTAGAGTGTGAAACAAAATATAAATAAGATAAATTAGATACACATCATAGATAACATCACAACCAAGGAAAGTTCCAATAAAACAATACAACATCACATATAATAACGAATGAATGCATTGTACATACCTCCAACGAGCCCGTACCGGAGTGGTTGCTTGGCATCCAAGAGACCCGGGTTCAAAACTGGGTGGAGGTGAATTTCTGAGTATTGTAGCAGTATTGTAGCAGCCAGAACTATTCACCCGATTTGGGCCTTCAGGCCACCGGTTTGGGCCTACGGGTCTCTAGGGCATTCGGGTCATCAAAGGCCTTCAGTCCACAGGGCCTTCGGGTCATGTAGACCATGAAGTAGCCCAGTTCACACAGAATATGCCCCAAAAGAAGATCATAGCAATAGGATTAGCATCCACCGGATGTAGAGCTAACCGGATAGGAAGAATGAGAGGGTATGACAGCCACCATCAGAACCAGGCACCGTGCAGCTTTGTACGGGGCAATGTTAGCCGATCAAAAATGCAAGGTGGGGTACTAGGAGATCAATGAAGCAGAAATTTGGGGAGAAGCAGTTCATGTGGGTTGGGCCTACGGGTCATGTATTGGGCATGGTATGCCTCTGGGCCTTCGGGTCATGTATTACGGGTTTTTCGGGCTTTATGCCTTGGGCCTACGGGTCATGTACGGGTTCCCCTTAAACCCTTAAAAGGGGGATTATCCATAATAAAATGAAAAATATGGCCTTCAGGACATTCAGGAAATGCACTGTACATACCATAACAGATCCACCATGGGAATATAATATACAACATTACTAAAAAGAACAAAATAAATTGATCCTAATAACCCATACCCGACTGGGTCTGATTTTGGCAAGATCGCATTATCCAAATCCTACCTAGGAATCCAATTAACATTCATCAACATTGGGACTTGCCCAAAACCTGAACTTGTAAAACAAGGTGGTGTATTCTTGGGTACCCAAGTTCCATGGAGACCCAAGCATGGTGTGAGTACAACTCATTAGATTACCACCAACAACGTCCCTAAATAAACCAGTATATACAAATTTCATGTAGAAGAGATCAAGTTAAAAAAATAACATATTTTTTTAAAAGAATTTTATGAAAAACAAAAACACAAACATTGATGCCCCAGTTTCATGGTGACACTCAAGGATGGTTATACTATTTTATCCTTATGTTTGGAACCATGATCAACTATACCCACTTCGACCAGTACAAATATATCTCTGAGCATACCGCATGGACCATTCCAAACATGAAAGAGACCCAAGTTTCCATAGTATACAAAATAGTAATAGGGACCTCCCATAAGGGAGTTTTATTATGAAAGGGTATATACCATAAGTAACATAGACCTCCACTACGAGAGTTTTCTGATCCAAATACAAAATAACATAGACAACCCCTACGAGTGTTTTCTCATCCAAAACATAAATCAACAACTTACCTTTAAAAAACTAAATCTAATTTATCACTTCCAATTCTCATTTAAAAACACCATTTTCAAATAACATCGTAAAATATTAGTTCCAAAATTCCAATTCCAAGATACCAAACACATGTCATAAAATACATTATACATTTACATTTCAAAAACCAAAACTATTTTACCATTTTTGATTTTGGTTTTCAAAATAACATTTTGGAATAACATGTTAGAAATACCATTTCAAAGATACCAATCCCAAAATACTAAACACATGTCTTCAAAACCATTCCATGTTTCCATTTCAAAAAATAAAATTCAATTTAAAAATTCACATTTTGTTTATTTAAAAACCTATATTCAATTTATTACCAAGGCTCCCCACTTGAGTCACATCCTTCCAACGTTTAGGCATATATGAGGGAGTTAACCAAGGAAAACAACAATTTAAAACATTTAATTAATTTCTAGGGTCATCACTCAGAAAACTGGTGAGACCACCATCATATGAACTTAGAAAAATTTGATACTATGGTAAAATTAAGGGACAACATGCATTTAATAAATTTTTTCACATTTAACTTCACATGTTGGAAGTTTCCACCTAGGATCTCCAAGCTATGTCCATACTCAATCAGTCCTCACCCGCACTCTTATCTCCTGACACACACAAAAAAAAATCACCAATTGAAATCAATAACCACATAGAATCCATAGAAAACCATTCATAAGAGGACCATATCAAACCCTTGGAAAAACTTCTAACAAAAAACATAATATAAAACACCATTTACAAGGTTAATTAAAAACCAATTTTCAAAAAAAACTAAATAAAAAAACTTTGTCATCATAACTTAACAAAAGGTTGAGATTCCAGAGGAAACACCACCATGGGGAGTCCCCTAAAAAGGTTGAACAAAATATACAAGGTAATTTGTCAATAGAACCATGATCTAGTAGATTCTCCAATTAAAACCTAAACTAGTGAAATCAAAATTAGGAAGAATAATAAAGGAGATAAATAGAGGTTTTCAATGGATAAAACTATCCTAAAATCATCAAAGAAAGGCCACAAAAACATACCTGAAATCAAGGGGTGTTGAATGAGAAATGAGGGATAGATATTGGGGTCATGTGTACCAAATAAAGTGGAGAAGGGGGATTAATCCTTAAAAACATCAGGGGTAAAATATTGTAATTTGCCCCTTTAAAAATACCACTGGTTATTTTGTGACCTACTACAGTCTTACAATAGCCACTCTAGGCTCTCCTCAATACCCTATCGAGCTCCTAGGACACTTCCTTAGCCCTATTATCATCAAAGAACATTAATTTAAGGCTCTCAAACTCTCATAATTTCATTATAATGTTTAATTAAAAATTTGTAACACCTAGCAAATGAGAGCCCAAACTTCCTCTAAAAAATAAAACTCCCATACGGGTATAGGGAATTACAAAAGAACAATCACCCCATCTCATAATTTTTCACTTACTAATTCATATATCCAAATTTAAAATGTAATGTTCACTATCCATATTACATTAATTCTACAACATTTATTTCTAACCACTATAATTATATATAATCACTTCCATTTCAATGTTATTAATTCAATTTACTATATTTCATTTATCCACTATTTCATTTATTATTTTCTGTATATTATTAACTCATTAAAACTCATTCCACTTCCAATTGATGATTTATTCATTAATTTATTAATTTATTAATTTATTTCGACACTATATATATTATAACAACCCTTACCCACTGGCCATTTCATTGATTCCAACCACAATCCATATTTTCAGGAAATTATGACCCAAACACACATAAAACTATCCACATCTCTGTATCTATAGCCACATTATCCCATGAAATTAGCTAGAACATAAATTCTATCACTTGAAAATATCATCCACTCCATTCCACATAAATCAAATCAAGCTACTTACACAAATAATATATCATCAACCCATTATCAAATACAATAAACAACCATGTGTGACTAATCTATCTATAAAAATAATAATAATTACAATTGAAAAAAATCATCAAACATCCTCATTTATTCATGATTCGATACTTATTAAATAATTAATTCATAAATATTATCAAACATTATAATTTATCCATTACCTAATACTTATTCAACACTTCAATAAAAATGAATATCAATATTAATTATATATTTACATCTTCACTTTCATTATCATATTCAAGTTACTTAACCAATTATAAATATAACAAATCATATCTAGAAAAATAGTAAAAAAGATCAAAATAACATATTTATTAATCAACCAAAGTAATAATATATAGGAAATAACATAGATATCATATAAACTCATGTAAATCACTTCTCCCATTTCAATTCCTTTTATTATTTTCATTATTTTAGTTAGGTTAATTCCCAATACTTAGTCATTAAAAACATAAGCATGCTAATTATAAATTTAACACATAATAAAAAAAGTGATATTTAGAATTGTTTATCTCAAATTAATCTTCAACAATTACAATATAATAATGAGAAGAGAAAGAAAATTAAACTCCATAGAGATACCAAGAGGATCTCAAAAAACCTATGGCACATCAATATCCATCATTACCTTTAAAAACCCAACAAAACTAAACCCACAACCCCTACCATGAGATTTTAATATGGAATAAAAAGGAAAAAAGAGAAGATAATAGAGTAGAGAAAATGAGATGAGAGGGAGTAGCATGGACCACAAGGAACCAATCACGTGGATCCAAGGATCAAAATACACAATAATATAATCAAAGTTAACCAAAATTGAGCCAAAGGATTCCCAAGGTTTAAGGAAATATGAACGGAATAGAAAGAATTTGAGTGGAACCTCAAATTTATAATTAAAATTTTAGGGGGTAAAATTATGGCAAGATGTAAGGTGTCCTAGTGTAATGAATTTTGTCAATGAGAATCATGGAGTGACATTCCTAAATATAAAGGATTAAAATTTGTTTAAAATTGATATAGGAAAGTAAGATCACTACACAGTGGATTGTTTCACACCGCAATGTTCAAAAACCTAGCAATCATGGTGAAATCTTCTCACTTATTCCTCGAACTTTATAACTGAAGGAAAATCCGAAATAAAATATAGGGAATCATTAAACAACCACCACAAAAAGAGATACATCAAAAAATTATGACCAAGACCTCCATGGAAAACCATAAATCTCCCACCACAATCCAACCAATCAAGGTGAAATATACTCTTTATACCTAAAAAAAGGAATACTAGAATCCCATGGATCTTAATTCAGGGAATAGCATCATGAATCATCCCACAACACCAAAAAATGTAGTGAAACCAAGAAAAATATTCTCCTCTTACTCCACTGTACAAAAAATCATGGCACAACACACTTGACCATGAAATGATTTGTGATTCTAACAGAAACTCTTATCTAAAACCAACTTATAATCAAGTAATCTCCTGAAAAATTCCTATCAAAAAATCTAATGCCTAAAAAATAAAAATAAAAGGACCAATAAAAATCTAGGCCTCTAATGTATTGTCACGACCTGTTCCCTGGGACCTGTTCTGTGACAAACCCCAAGCCTTCTTTCCATAGGCCAGGGGCTGGCAACTAGAACCAAAGGCATATTACCTAAATATAGGAAGGCATTGCCTTTATAACCTATAAACACACGCAACCAAGCACACAACAAGATACGAACACAAGTCAAATGTATAGAAAAAAGAGTGTTGAAAGTAAAAAGGGGCCAGAATACAAGCCCAACAGTAATAGTACAAGTACAACTGAAATACAATACAACTGAAGAAAAATAAAGGTAGCTACTGGGTCATACTATGAGTTCATACCTAAAGGGTAGGTACAGATTGCCTCCACAGCACTCCACATCCACCCGTCTCCTCTGCGTACCGACACACCATATGGTCCACCTCCGAGCACCATCCAGTCTCGGTGCTCTCAACCTCGATCAGTGTTTTCCGTCATCTGTATCCAACACAATGATGTGCAGACATAGTTCGTGTAGGGGTGAGTATAACGACACTTAGTAGGGACCCCGAGACCCTCAAGGTCTCACCAAATCCACAAAGGATAAAACTCAAAGCATGAAGTCAACTGTCAACCCTACTTAGGTATAGGCCCATACATATACCTAAGTTAACAAGTATACCCATCTCAATCATGAGGAAACATAGGGTCCAACCCAAAATCCCAAAGTTCAACTCTTCCAAAAAGGAATGAAAACCACAAAGGAAGGTACCACATAGGTATGCCACAGAAAAGAATACCACCAAGGTATTACCATGAAAAAAGTTACACACAGGTACGAACTCAGATCACACCAGGTATAACTTAGGTAAGGTAGTAGAGATGATTAATTATAGATACTAAATCATCTTAATCCATTAGGAGGCTTTGCTGCTGACCTACACAGAATCTCTAGGAGCTGATCCACATAGGATCGCTAGGAGCTGACCCACACAGGATTGCTAGGAGCTGACCCACACAGGATCGCTAGGAGATGACTCACATAGGATCGCTAGGAGCAGAACCACACAGGATCTCTAGGAGCTGACCCACACAGGATCTCTAGGACCTGACCCACACAGGATCGCTATGAGCTAACCCACAAAGGATCGCTAGGAGCTAACCCACACAGGATCGCTAGTCAGTCTTCTTGTCACAACCAGCTACTGGGTTCCTGCACTAGGCTTGCTCATCACCAAGAGGGTCCGCTCCCCAAGCCACTGGTCGATACTCCAATTTCCATGAAGTTCCATGAATAAGTATCTCAAAGTACCGCCACGTCATAGGGGTCTTAATGCAACATATGGTGTGTCAATCGGACGCCCAATAAGTGATTTATTAGCCTTTTAGTCCTGAGGGCCCGATTGGATTTGTGCTCAATCCAACCCGACCATACCCCATCCTTATCCAAATCTCTAGTGGGGTATACCAAAGGGACCTTTTCTCTCCAAGTTTTCCAGCTCCGCTGACGGTTTGTCAAACAGATGTCTGGTGCTAAAGTTATGTCCAAAACAACATAAATGGGGTGAAGTGGGTCTGGGTCTAGTCCAACTCGGTTGTACTGACCCAGCCTGGGTCGACCCGGCCCATTGGGTTTGGCCTGGCCCGCTGGGCGGCCCATCAGGCCGCGAGGGGCCATAGAGGGCGGCGGCGGTTCGGCCGCGGATGGCGTGAGGCCACGAGGTGGCTCGGCTGCGGACGGCGTGATGCCACGGGGTGGATTGGCCACAGGGAGTTGCTGCGAGGGCACAAGGCCACGGGGTGGCGCGGCAGGCCATTGGGTGGGGCGGTAGGCCACGGGTGGCACTGTAGGCCACGAGTGGTGGGGCTCGTGAGCGATGGTGGCCGCGGGGTGGTGTTGTTTCCTTCTTCGCCTTCGTCTCCTTCGTTGGGGTTGATAGCCGACCTCCTCCATCGCAAAGAACACCACAAATCATCACAAGAATTGCGGAGAGGACAGACCATGTTTGCTTGGACCTCACTCTCCCCATTATAGAGGTAGAAAGTGGCTATAATCTCTCTTGAATTGTGAAGAGTCGTCAAGAATTAAAAAAAGAAGAACATGGGAATATAATCATACTCAATTTAAACCCCTACTTCATTCATTTGATTCATTGAAGATTATCCCCGGGGAAGGAGATGATGTCGTTGGGAATAGACGGACGTCGGTGACGTCGACATTTCCTCGATCATTGGTTCATTGACATTGAAGATGTTCCTCATCAACGGATGTCCCGAGGAAGAATTCGGAGTCGAAGACAACATTCTTCATTGGCGTTCTTCATTGGAGAGATTTCTCCCAATGCTCCTTTCTCCCAATTACACCAAAAAGAAAAGTAGCCAATTAAGTTGTGTTTCCCCAATTTAATTGTTGGCACAAATTTAAAATTGGATTAATTAATTACATTGAGTTGGTATAATTAATTTAGGGGGTGTCATAAATTAAGTGGGGGAGTTCAAGTGGTTTCTCCCCATTAAGAGGGGAGTTCAAGGGGGTTTAAGCCTCAGGTTGTCCCCACTACCATAACCTCTCATGGTAGTTTTGGATCGGTGGTCCCCACCTCTATAAACTCTCATGGGAGGTTTTAGTCCAGTGGTCCCCACCTGTGAAACATCCAAATGGGAGTTTCAAAAGAAAATAAAAATAAAAATAAAATGTTACACCATTTTATTTTATTTTATTATTTCATGAATAAGTGAAAAACTAACTTCCACCCTCAACCTACTACAGTCGAGGTGAAGGTATCCTTAAGCGAATACCAGCACTACGAGTTCAAAGGTGCCCTCATATTTCAATTCCGAGCACCGGTTCCAAAGTTAGAAAAACCAGCTCACACGTTTACTAAACGTACCCAAAGAAAAGTTCAGAAATTCATTCCAGGAACTCTGGGCCTCAGAATCACACACCATTAATTTTCATAGACTCGTAAAATTCCCATTTAATTAAAAAAAATTACATGGAAATTTTGTGTCTTTACATTCTCCCCACCTCTGGGCTTTACATCCCCATAAGCCACATCACAAAACTAGGAAAACAAGTGGGGGTACTAAGCACGCATTTGAGCCTCCTGCTCCCATGTTCTCTCCTAGAGGTTCCCATGCGGCCAACGAACGCGCACCAGAGGTATCTACCGCCCACGAAGGACCTGCTCATGTCAATCCTCAATCTCAACTGGAACCTCCGTAAAAGTCACCCCATCGTCGACGTCCAGCTCGCAATGGTCGATGATGTGAGAAGGTTCATGCACGTATCTCCTCAGCTGGGATATGTGGAGGAAATCATGCACTTAGTGCAATTGATGTAGAAGAGATATGTAGTAAGCCTCCTCACCGACTTTTCTGAGGACCTGGAAAGATCCAATGAACCTCATAGATAACTTGTCGCCTCAGAAAAATCTCCGCAAACCTCATCGAGGTGAGGCCCATAGAAAGACGTGGTCTCCATCCTTGAATTCCATAGGTCTCCATCTCCTATTGGCATATGGATTTTTCCTACTTTGTGTAGTCTACATCTGTAACTGGATGATCTGCACTTTCTCTGTGGTAACTCGTACCATCTCTGGTCCCACTAGTGCTGACTCCCCTAGGTCAGTCCAGCACAAAGGGGATCTGCAAGGTAACCCATACAATGCCTCAAATGGTGCCATCCAAATGGTGGAGTGATAACTGTTGTTGTATGAAAACTCCACCAAAGTCAAGTGATCTTACCAGCTACGACCAAAGTCGAGGACACAAGCACGCAACATTTCCTCGAGGGTCTGAATGGTCTTCTCATTCTGGTCATCCTTCTCAGGAGGGAAGGTGGTGCTCAAACAAATCTGCGTCCCGAAAGCCTCCTACAACCCCTTCTATAGCTGGAAAGTAAAACGTGTATCACGATCGAAGACAATTGTAGAGGGTACTCCATGTATCCACACAATCTTCTACACATATAGGTGTCCCAAGCTCTTTATTGAACCCTACTCTCTGATCGGTAGGAAGTGGGCCGACTTGGTGAGTCGGTCGACGATCACCCAGATCGAGACATGACCTCTAGACGTACACGGAAGTCCTATCATGAAGTCTATGGATATCTCATCCCACTTCCACTCTGGGACCTCCAAAGGCTGAACCAAGCCAGCTGGTACCTGATGCTCTGCCTTCACTTGTTGAAAATTGAGGCACTGAGAGACAAACTATGCTACTACTTTCTTCATTCCTGGACACCAGTGCTATCGTCGGATATCCTAGTACATCTTCGGCACTTCTGGATGTAATTCTAGAGGGGATGTGTTGAACTCCCTCATCACTTCCTCCCGAAGCAACATTGGTACCATGGTACGTCCTCTTAAGAGGATGATGTGCTCCCCACCTTCAGAAAATCCATTAGGTGTCTTCCCTATGGATATCTGAGCACATCGTGTCTTGTAGTCAGTCTCCCCACATTATGCCTCCCTGAATCACTGAAGAAGTGGGGTAGTGACTGTAAGAGACAAAAGAAAATTTACTCCATCCCGATCCACAAAGTATATCTGTAAAGTGGCCAACTACTCCATCGCCTCACCTAGAAGCTGTATACCAGAACTCCTGAAGAGTTCATCTAGTACAATGTTCCCCTTCCCAGGAGTATACACTATCTCTAAATCATAGTCCCGGAGGAACTCAAGCCAATGTCATTGTCTCAGGTTCACGTCCTTCTGAGAGAAGATATACCTAAGAATTTTCTGATCAGAGTACACTGTAAAGTGTTCGCCCATCAGATAGTGCTGCCACATATTCAAGGCAAAGACCACTACTACTAAATCCTGGTCATGGGTAGCATAGTTATGCTTATACTATCTCAACTGTCGAGAACCATAGGCAATCCCTACTCACTCCTACATCAGGAAACATTCAAGTATGGTCCCTGATGCATCACGGTAAACTATGTTCCCTACTTCCTCCTCTAGAAGCCTCAAGATGGGGGCACTAGTCAGCCTCTGCCTCAGCTTTAAGAAACTCCTCTGGTATCTCTATGACCACGCGAAGGGTTGAACCTTCATCATCATTACTCATAGAGGTGTTGCAACTCTGTAGAAATCTGGCACAAATCTCTAGTAGTATCCAGCCAAACCCAGGAAACTCTGCACCTCTGTCACACTCCTGGGTGGATACCAAGAAATAACCACCTTAATCATTGTTGGATCCACTGTAACTCCAGCCTCTGATATGACATGTCCCAAAAAGTGAACCTATCGAATCCAGAACTGGTACTTCAAGAGCTTACCATAAATCTGGTGCTCTCAAGGTGTTTCCAGAACTATCTACAAATGATAGTCATGCTCCTCCTCAGTAGCCAAGTAGATCAGAATGTCATCGATGAAGACTAATACAAAGAAATCAAGGTATGGCTGAAATAACCTGTTCATGAGTCCCATGAACACTGCTAGAGTGTTTCTTACGCCGAATGGCATAACCAAGAACTCATAATGGTTTTACCGACATCTGAAATTCGTCTTATGCACATCCTTGTCTCGCACCCTGAGCTAGTGATAGCCTGATCTGAGTTCTATCTTTGAGAACCATCGTGCTCCTTTCAGCTAATCAAAGAGGTCATCAATCCTTGAAAGTGGGTACTTGTTATTCACGATCACCTAGTTTTGGAAGTGATAGTCGAAACAAAGTCTCAAGCTCCCATCTGCCTTCTTAGAAAAAAAAATCAGTGCTGCCCAGGGTAAAACACTAGGCCAAATGAATCCCTTATCCTGCAAGTCCTCAAGCTATACCCACAGCTCACAAAGCTCCACGAGAGCCATCCAATATGCTGATGTAGATATCGATGTCGTCCTGGGGTACAGGTAAATGTAAAATTCCACCTCTCTATGAGGGGGTAGACCCTGAACATCATTAGGAAAGACATCCGCGTACTTGTCCACCAATATAGGATAGCTCAGACTCTCTACATCAACCACTTCGAGGGTAAGGCTAGCCAACTGATGAGTGATCGGCTGCACTCTCCCTGGGTAAGTCCATCCTGTGCTTCAAAGGCTCCCTTCTTGTCGGTGAAGGTAAACCTGGTCCCATCCATGCAGACACACTGCACTTTGTGCCTAATACAGTCAATCTAGGCATGGACTGTAGATAACCAGTCCATACCCAAGATGACGTCGTAAATCCTAGATGTTGCTACTAAGATATCTCAACCAAAGCTATCACCTCTTAGAGTAAGGTAACACTGTCGGCACTAGTGCGTAATCGTCGAATCCACTCCCTTAGGAGTCTATAGCTGTAAGGATCATTTCAACGGCTCTATCGAAATCTTCAAGCTCCGAACGAGGGTGGTGGCAATAAAATAATGACTAGAACATGTGTCTATAAGTACTGCAGATAAGGTGGAGTAGACACAGATCATACCTCATATCATCTCCAGAGCACCGTGATCATAGGCCTCAACTGCATGGAGTTGAGCTCGCCCATGTACACCTACTTCCTATGATCGGGGTGGACCTCCTGGTGGTGGTGGCGATAAAATCTCGAATCGTTTTCCACCGCCAGCTGCATAGCCAACTCCTCTGCCACATCCGCCTGCTCCCTATAGACCGCCTCGATCGAACATCTATCTCTGCTTGGGTGTTCCTTCGACTGCCAGCTGATCATCCGTACGATGGTTCGGATAGTCACGAGCCATGTGAACCTACATGCCGCATACATAACACTGCCCACTCCTAGTATGACTGGCTCCACCTCGGGTTCCCCACACAACCGATCCCGAGTCATGCGGTCGTCCACCTATAGGTCTGGTCCTCTTGGACCTCTGTGACATCTGTCTACATCCAGTACTGAAGACTCTACTATGTGAAATCCAGTGGTGGGTCTTTCTGCTGGTGACTGCTCAGCAAAGAAACTCTCCACTAAGAGGGCTCTCTCTAACACCCCCGCATGTGTCGGGATGCTGAGTTAGATCATTGAAGCCCTAATCTCCTGCCTGAGTCCATGTTAGAAGGATTGGGCCATGAAGAATGGGTCCCTCACCATATATGTGGAGTATTGTGAGAGTTCAGTGAACCTCACTGAGTGCTAAGCTACAATCATGCTTCCCTGCTACAGATGAAGAAGCTCTGGTATGCGCACTATGCGAAGAGTTGCTGGGACAAGCTCTGCCCAAAACAGGCTCTTGAAGTCTGCCCAGAGAAGCATCACCTCATCGTGAACCTAGAGAATCAAGCTCCACCATCTGCCTTCTGCTTCCTGTAGAAGGCTGGCGGTAAGGATCACCATGAGATCGGCTGGTGTCCCTACCAGTCGGAAGACTCTCACCACATCCTTCAGCCAATCCTCAGCCTCATGTGGGTCTGTATCTCCCCTGAACCCGGGTGGCCTCTAGCGCTGGAACTCGTGAAATGCGTTCAAGAGGTGTTCACCCTCTGCTACTGGGGCTAGTGGCATCGGTGGCCCAACGGGTAATGGTACCGATGGTGCCTCCGCTGGTGCCTCTACTAGAAAAGGTCCCTCCACTGAGGCCTCGTGCTTAGTAGGCTGTCAGTGTGTACTACTCTCGAACCCTAGCTGGTTGTCTTCATGGAGGCATCCTGAAAAGAAATAGGTGTTCCACGGTCAATAATTTATACCTAGTGAGCTGACTCAAGATATCAAAAAGAAAACTCTTGGAAACACACACACAATCAGTGTTTTCATGAACTGAGTCAGAAATCAGAAGTCAAGGTCCTGGTGTATGGATACGTCGGCCACTGCACCAACACTAGATTCCCTAAACTAATAACCACACTCACTAAACTTAATACTATTTCTATTAAAATAAAGATCAGAGTCCTATGTTCTGTGGTAGAACCGACTCCTTTGATACCAATTTGTCACGACCCATTCCCCGAGGCCCATGTCATAACTAACCCCAAGCCCGCCTTCCATAGGCCAGGGGCTGGCGACTTGCACCAAAGGTGTATTCCCTAAATCTGGGAAGGCATTTCCTTTATAACCTTTAAACACAAGCAACCAAGCACACATAAATATATTAATTCAAGTCAACTGTATAGAAAAAAGAGCGTTGAAAGTAAAAAGGGGCCGGAATATAATCCCAACAGTAATAGTAAAAGTACAAATGAAATACAATACAACTGAAGAAAAAGAAAGGTAGCTACTGGGTCATCCTCCGGGTTACTACCTTAAGGATAGGTACATATCGCCTCCACAACACTCCACGTCCACCCGTCTCCTCTTCTTACTGACACGTCGTATGGTCCACCTCCGACCACCATCCAGTCCTAATACTCTCAACCTCAATCAGCTTTGTCCATAATCTACATCCAACACAATGAGGTACAGACATAGCCTATGCAGAGGTGAGTATAACGATACTCATTAGGGACCCCGATACCCTCAAGGTATCACAAAATCTACAAAGGATAAACCTCAAAGCATGAAGTCAAATGTCAACCCTACTTAGGTATATGCCCATACATATACCTAAGTTAACAAGTATACCCATCTCAGTCTTGAGGAAACACAGGTTCCAACCCAAAAGCCCAAAGCTCAATGGTTTCACAAAGGAATGAAAACCACAAAGGTAAGTACCACACAGGTACACCACACAGAAGAATACCACCAAGGTATTACCATGAAGAAAAGTACTACACAGGTACGAACTCATCTCACACCAGGTATAACTTAGGTATGGTAGTAGAGATTATTAGTTATAGCTACTAAATCATCTTACTCCCTTAGGAGGATCTACTGCTGACCTACACAAAATCTCTAAGAGCTGACCCACACAGGATCACGAGGAGATGACCCACACAGAATTGTTAGGAGCTGACCCACATAGGATCTCTAGGAGCTGACCCACACAGGACAGCTAGGTGATTACCCGCACAGGATCACTAGGATTTGATCCATACAACATCGCTAAGATATGACCCACACAGGATCACTAGGAGCTGACACACATAGGATCTTTAGTTAGTCCTCTAGTCACAGCCAGCTACTGGGTTCCCGCACTAGGCTTGCGCATCACTAGGAGGGTCCGATCCCCAAGCCACTGGCCGATACTCCAATTACCACGAAGTCCCACGAATAAGTATCTCAAAGGACCGCCATGTCATAAGGGTCTCAACATAATAGATGGTGTGTCAATCAGATGCCCGGTCTGTGAGTTATTAGCCTTTTAGTCATGAGGGCCAAGTTGGATTCGTGCTCGATCCAACCCGACCATACACTATCCATATCCAAATCTCCAGTTGAGAATACAAAAGGGGCCATATCTCTCCAAGTTTTCCATCACCGCTGACGATTCGTCAAACGGACGTATGGTGCTAAAGTTATGGCCAAAAGAGCATAAATAGGTACAAGTGGGTCCGGGTCCAGTCCGACCCAGTTGGACCTAGCCGGCCCGACCCGGCCTGGGTCGACCCAGCCCATTAGGTTCATCCCGGCCCGCTGCACTGTCCGGCAGGCCGCGAGGGGCCACGGAGGGTTGTGGGGGTTCGGCTGCGGATGGCGCGAGGCCACAGGGCAGCTCGGCCGCGGACGGTGCGAGGCCACGGGGTGGCTCGATCGCAGGAGGCACGAGGTCGTGGGGCATCTCGGATGCAAGGGGTTGTCGCGAGGGAATGAGTCCGTAAGGCGGCTCGGACGGGGTGGTGCGGCGAGGTCGTGGGGCGGCATGGTGAGGCCGTTGGGCAGCACGACAAGGCCGTTGGGCGGCACGGTGAGGCCGCGAGGCGGCGCGGTAAGGCGCGAGTGGTGGAGCTGTAGGCAGTGGTGGCTGCAAGCGGTAGAGTTGCAGGCGGCGGTGGCCATAGGCGGCGCTGGCCATGGGGAGACATTGTTTACTTTGTCGCCTTTGTCACAGTTGATAGCCGACCTCCTCCATCGCGAAGAACACCACAAATCATCACAAGAATTGTGGAGAGGATGGTCCATGTTTGTTTGGCCCGTACTCTTCATATTAGAGCAGTAGAAAGCGGCTATAATCTCTCTTGAATTACGAAGAGTCATCAAGAACAAAAAAATGAAGATCATGGGAATATAATCATACTCAATTTAAACCCCTACTTCATTCGTTTGATTCGTTGAAGATTGTCCACAGGGAAGGAGAAGATTTCTTTTGAAATAGACGGACATCGGTGACGTCGGTGTTTCCTCGATCATTGGTTCATTGACGTTGAAGAAGTTCCTTGTCAATGAATGTCCCGTGGAAGAATTCGATGTCGAAGATGACGTTCTTCGTCGGCATTCTTCGTTGGAGATCTTTCTCCCAAGGCTCCTTTCTCCCAATTCCACCAAAAATCAAAGTAGCCAATTAAGTTGTGTTTTCCCAATTTAATTGTGGGCACATATTTCAAATTGGATTAATTAATTACATTGAGTTGGTATAATTAATTAAGGGGGTGGCACAAATTAAGTGGGGGAGTTCAAGAGGTTTCTCCCCATTAAGAAGGGAGTTCAAGGGGGTTTATGCCTCGGGTGGTCCCCACCACTATAACCTCTCATGGGAGGTTAGGCTCAATGGTCCCCACCTCCATAACCTCTCATGGGAGGTTCTAGTTCAGTGGTCCCCACCTGTGAAATATCCACATGGGAGTTTCAAAAGAAAATAAAAATAAAATGTTACACCATTTTTTTTTATTTTATTATTTCATGAATAAGTGAAAAACTAACTTCCACCCTCGACCTATTGTGGTCAAGGTGAAGGTCTCTTTAAGTGAATATCGGCACTATGTGTTCAACGGTGCCCTTGGATTTCAATTCTGAGCACCGGTTCAAAAGTTAGAAAAACCCACTCGCATGTTTACTGAACGTACCCGAAAAAAAGTTCATAAATTCATTTCGGGCACTCCAGGACTCAAAATCACGCGCTGTCAATTTTTGCGGGCTTTTAAAATTCTCATTTAATTAAAAAAATACATGGAAATTCTGGTTCTTTACATGTATAATGTAAACATGATTTATAGACAATTCATAACATCAATAAAAATTAAAATTTTAAATTTATTTCAATATGAAATATTTTATATTATTAATTTAATGGAATTGAATATTAATGGTATTATACTGGAAAATAATTTTTAGAATTATAATAAAAATAATTTTTATTTAAAATTGAAAAACAACAGCCTTTTTACAAGGCAACATGGTGTGGTTTCTCTTATGTGACAACTCTTATCATGGGAAACTAGAACCACTTTATATTGGAGAATTCATTTTTAACAAAGCTTATGAAACTATAACATGGTTTAAAATGATTAAATCATGGTTCTCTGAAGGAAATAATATTTCAATACTAACCATTATTATTTTACTAGTAAACCATGATGATGAATTATCATATTTACAATGCTCAAATTATCAAGAAATTTTTTCACACTTATTTCATCAATCCAAAATATGTTTTTGTAACATTTATAAAACCACAATCATTTTCTTCATTAAACATGTTTTATTTTGTAAAAAATCATTATACCTAGCCTTTTTATACAGAAAGTGCCATGGTTCTGAAAAATCATATTTTTTCCGTTACTTTTCCTATCTAACAAAAATCCAAACAAAATCAAATTGGATCTAATACCAATGAAAATATTTTGAGAGGACAACATTTTTCCATAATAAACAAAAAAAAACCAAAACCATTTATGTTTCATGATTTTTCTATTCATTTTGACTGAACAAAATAAATTAAGAACCTATATTTTTTCTCCATTGATTAAAACTGTCCAAGATTCACCACATATTATCAAGATAAATATCACTGAGAAACAATTAACATGTTCCTTTCACCTAGGTTATTCCTGGGATATGTGAATCTCCCAATTCTTGGGAAGGATATACCCTAAGACACAATCTACTAGAACCTTTGGTTAACAGTTTGAAGAAATGAGAGTAAGAGATATTTAGTTAGAGGAGATGTACTACATCTCACGGTTTCAACCTTCTTATATAGGCTTTAAGGATGCTTCTTAAAGATTGTTTCATCGTTCCAAATTATTCATGAATTTTTGTTCTAGGAATCCTATTATAATTTTTTTAAACATTTGAACAAAATTACTAAAACATTTAAATTTTTAAACATTTCATATTATACAATCAAATCTCCTATAAATATCATTTAATGATATTGAAAACTAGCCATGGTAGCTTGGGTGTAAGAAAACTAGAAAAGTTGAGTCATATCTCAGAATGTATGCATTTCAATTCACTAAACCTCGATGTAGTGACACTCACTATGGTTTGTTTTAAACCAGCTAAAACCACAACATATTTTAAACCATCGAATCATGGTTTGATCTTTATTGTATATTTCTAATAATGTTCTCATCGATGTACTAGGGATGTATCTTGGAGGGGGTGAGTCATGTCAAAGATAAATTTTATATACAATAATTAATTTTCCATGATAATTTTTTATGTATTTTTTTTCTATAAAAAACTTATATCACCAAAAAGCTATATAAATTTCAATTGTCGACAAATATTCTTGAAAAAACTTAACATTTTTAACTATCATACCAATTTTATGTTACCTACCCGTAGATTATAATTAGATTTTATATGATAATTTGATAATAAATAAGTATGGATAAAAAATGTTATTCATTTTGTTAATAATTAAAATTTAACTCATGAACTAGTTGATATAGATTTATTCTAAGTCTTAAAAATTGAATTCTAAAATTTTATTGTTTGAATTTTTTTATGATATTATCTCACCAGTTGAGTGAAATAAGTTTCATTAAGTTGATTTTTTTAAAATTTTAATATGAAATTCACTTCACATAGTCATTAATATGAAATTAAGATTTTAATTATATTATAAAATATGAAAAGATTGATAATTTGAGTAATTTACATATTTTCATTTGATTTGTAAATGAAATTTATCACATCTATTGGATTATAAGTTTTTTAAAAAGTTCTATTTTTTGGAATTTTGAAGTTTAATTTTTACTCGTCTTCTATGTGTGATAATTGTTATCAATAATAATTAATTTTTAAAGAAAAATACTCAAATGTTATTTTTCATATACATAATATATCTCATTTAATCTGTGATTTAAATTTAATTTTTTGGAAAATATTCTTGAAAAAAACTTAACATTTTAAATTTTCATACCAAAATTATATCACCTAATCATTTGGTAAAATGAAATTTTATACAATAATTAAAATATAAATAAATATGTAGTCATAACGTTATTTTTTTAAATATAATAATTTATATTAAAAATCCCAATTCCTTGAGATCAAAAGGAACAATTAAAATGGCTACATAATCAAACCAAACTTGCTAATTAGAAAATAGTTATATCTAGCAAGATAATGAGAGACTTTGTTACCACCCCTCCCATAAAATGAAAAATTATAGCACTACAGTCAACTATTAATATATCAAATTTTATTTAGAAGAAAACCCACTAAATTTAAAATCAATTATTCATAATTAATCCATGTAATCAATGATTTTTAGTCCATTTTAGCAATAGCTTTCCTCCATTCGTGCAACTTTGCAAACTTCAGCACTAGATAAATAGTTCAATCTTCACTAACCAAAGGAGACAACTTAGTAGTGCAGGATTGGTTTAATGAAGTAATAAATGATCAAATAAGATTCCTAAAAACCACACAAACAACAACCCCAAAGTTATCAAATATTATTGATTCAATATTTGACCTAACAATTTTTTCATAAGATACACTCCACAATCGACTATGCTGATGTTGCTCCAGCTACACCATTTCCATAATTTCATGTCTCATATCCTTCTAAACTACTAAAAAATTTGTTTCTCATTTAATTAAAATACAATCTAAAAGAACTATATGATTAAAATGATACACATTATTCCATATCCAAATAAATCAAGTGATGTAATAGGATTTTTAAAGTGAATCTGTATGGAAGAAATCAAATAATCCAACGAGTAGCTAATTTAAACACAATTGGAGTTTTAAGCATTTGTGATGGGAAAATAGTGGATGATTCTTGTCAATAATTAAATTTCTTGATGGTTATCCATCACTAATTTATCTTTGTAGTAAATGGTTTCAAAAATATTGTTTTTTGTGATGACCCATCACAAATAACAATTTTTACAACAGAATCTGAATCCATTGTAAATAATTTTGATAAAATTAAAAAAAATAGTTGTGATGGATACATTTATCCATCATAATTTTTATTTTTAAAAATATAATAAAACAAAATTAATAAATTAATAAATTAAATATAATAAAAACAAGAATAATATTATTACATCATTTCACACAAAATATGTTTATCAATCCAAAATATATAATAGTCATAAAAACAACTGATCATCAACCGGTATTGGGTGAAGGAGGATCACTCAAAGGTTTGGGGGGAAGAAGCTCCATACCAACACCATGAACAAGTTTTCAAATATACTAAAACATGTATTCATCTCTCTAACATTGCTTCCCATGATCTTACTCCCTCACTCTCTCTTTGCATCCACTATATCAACTCATCCTGATATCTCAAACTCTCCTCATATTTTACAGTTGATAATGATGATGAATCTACATAATTTTCCTTTTATCAAACTGATGACATTGAAAATGTACCATAATAACTAGTAGATGTTAGTCGTGAACCATTACCGATCACCCAACCTTTCTCGAAACCATGCATAGTCACCTGTATCCAAGCCACCTCATTAAAACCTGACACGCAAGTGGGATCTACTTCGATCTTGACTTCACTCTCTCATGAGTGAGAAACCATAGTCTCATATTTTTCCTTAAAATATAATTATAAATTTGAATAAAAATAAAATTAACATCAGTAAAATTTATAAAAAAAACATTAACCACATTCTTGCATTGTATGTCACCGAAAAGTTTTCTTGTATAGGGATTTGTGTACATATTCTTGTAAAAATAAAAAATCATAATAGAGGGGTCAGTAGAAACCAATATAATATGACACACATTTTACATTTAAATTATATGTAAATTAATAAATAATATCACTTACCATATGTGATTAATGTATACCAAATGTATGAATCTCATCCCTAAGTGTGACCTCTTGCCTCCCCTAGTTCTCATGCCCAGATGATGATCTCCCCTTAAAATTCCATCCAACCCAGTAAAAGAATAATCTATCTCATACTTGAGATGAGATATATTAAGGTCAGTGGGAGAAACAAGATAGGTTAAAAACATTAACAGAAGCTTTATCCATGGCTTTTTTTCTAAGGTTGTGTAAAAACTAACAAAAACATTCATGTACACAAATATCTCATGCTTCCTAGATATGAGATATTGGGATACTATTAATTAGAGACCATATATTCTATGAGATAATTAAAAACAACATGTTACTAATTAAATAAATAAATAATAAAATATATTATTTAAAAACGTATAATCCATTAGTCAAACATCTGCTGATGAACGTCAATGGGAACTATATCTCATGGCACCCATGGTGAAAAAAAATAATTCATTAGAATCACACCTGCCTACCTAATAGAGTAATGAAAAAAAAATTACAAATAAAAAATAAATGATCAGAATATTATTACCAAAATTAATACAAAAATTTAATATTAAATATATACCTTAAAAAATTGAACACACGTCCATAAATGATGATAAAAATTATGATATGGAAGTCTCTCTGAAATATGGTTTGGATTCATCAATTGAGCAAGGTCTCACCCCCTACTAATAGTACCAAAATCCTATAGATTAGATGAACTCGGCTCATCACTGATAAGTCCTATATCAAAGATTGAATGAAATAGATCGTCCGGAGTGTCTCCAACCCTCTGAAACAAAAAATATTTTTTGTAAATAATTGTTAGTTCATGTATCAAATATAAAAAACTAATAAATATTGTAATATAATAATTTCTTATAAATAAATACCATATATAATAATTTAACCTATAAATATTTGTTAATATAGATATCAAATATAAAAATTTAATAAATACCATTTAGAATATAATATTCTTATCTATCAATAATTATTAATATGTATATCAAATAGAAAAAACTAATAATTACTTACATCAGTGAAGGAATAGGATATATCATAAAGTCTATCCATCTAAAACAAACAATTTCACCAATAAATAATTGTTAATACAAATATAAAATATAAAAAACTAATAAATGCCTGATATAATAGCTCATTTTCCATCTTCTACCTTATATTCATTGAGGACAATGACTTCATCTTCATCTTCAGCATCATCAAATTCCATATGACTTTTAGTTTAATCATCCCATATTAATTCATCAACATTATCAATATCATTTCCCCTTAACTAGGGGGTTTCATCATCAATATTTATATCTAGTCGGTTAATAGATATGTTTGGGGATATTTCTTAAGAAATTTCAATATGTCTCAAATCCACATAACCATTTTCACTTTCATGAAATATATTGTCGTGATATTTCATTTTTATAAAGCTCCGAAAGTCATTCAAATATCTTAAAACATCAAAGTAATTTTCATAATAAACTTTACGTTCTTGATGTGAAAATATTAATGATTAATTTCATACAATAAGACTATTATATTTAATTTCAACAACTCCATATTGTGGATGAACATTCAACCCTCGATCAGTATCAAACCAATGACATTTAAACATTGTTACATACTTTGGTCCTAAATAATATAACTCAATTATTTCATTTAGCATACCATAAAATCCAATATAACTCTATTTGTGACGATGTCATTTCAAATAAACACCACTATTCATTGATTTCTTTGATTCACCATATATGTGTGTATGAAATTTAAATCCATTAACCACATACCTATTATAATATTTTACCAATTTTGATAGAGGGTTTTTTAGCACACATAATTGACTATCAATTTTACTTTCCTGTTGTGTTTCCTAAAAATAATAAAAATTATTAAAAATATATATCATTACAAAATTGATTTAGTGTTCCATCGAAAAAAACATAATTTATCAATATTTGAAACCAATATGTAAAATTTTGTTTATGAAATTATCTGAGAGTATCAGGGGTAATTTATATAATTTTTTTTGATATGGTCATCATATAGTCTAAAAAATAATGTAAATAAATGTATCTGTTATAACCTTTTTTTAAAGTAGTATTTACTACACAAATCATGTCATTTCATCACCATTAATCAAAAAATATATATGATCTATGTGTAGTTCTTCATCCGAAAGTCATCGTTCATGATAACCACTAAAACAAAACTTGTGATGATTAAAATCTCACAATTTATGGTCAATCACATCATAAATATTTGCCTCACTGTGACCAATATGATTATGTTTTCAAGGATATTCTGATTAAAAATAATAATAATAGAAACTTGAAATTTCCCCACGTAAGTAAATTTTTTCAATTAACCCTTCAACTGATTCTTTGTTACAGACTTTCTTCTTTAACTTTTGTATACATCTCTCAAAAAGGAGCATCCATCAAAATTTTAGAAGCCCTCCACATTTAAATTCATATAGAAAATGAAATATTAAATATTCCATTAAGTCAAATAAGGTCAATGGGAATATTTTATCTAATTTATATAAAATTAAAGAAAAATATTATTTTAGTATACTCAATTCATCATAATATAATGTTTACACAAAAAGATCTCAGAAGTAATATGAAATTTCATCCAACATGTCTCATATTGAATAATTTAAAAACCTTATAAGACTAAATATTTCAATTATGGCATGGTATTCATGACTTTTTAACCTAGAAATATATTCATTTTTGATTAAAAAAGAAAAATTAGAAGCATAATGATCTAGTAAACTCAAATATCTAATCTATTGAAAAAATAATAAATGAATTTCTTTAGAAAGTGTGACAGTTTCTTTTGGATTCATTAAATTATGTGATATTTCATCTTCAAATAATTTAATTTTAAAACACCTGCAAATCTGGGCAAGATCGAACTATACCTTTACATTATCTTTAGTCTTATCGGGTGTTTCCAAAATGATATAAAATCTGTTATCAAAAAAATTCTTCTCAATATGAATTACATATAACATGTGATGAACCAGCAAATCATACCCATATGGAAGGTCCCAAAAAATTTTGATTTATCCAATTATGATCTCTCTCAAAACCATTTATTTTTTGTTTGTTTTTGGTTGGTCCAGAGGTAACATGAGGTAGCGCATAGATGATATATTTTACCTGAATACCTAGGCACACTGTAGGAGGCTCATATCTTTAAATTCTACATTTTTTAAAATTAATTATATTCCTTTGAAAATGGGGATCTATGGGAATAAATCTCTATTGATAGTCAAAATAACTAGTCTTTCTCCCATTTCCAGGAAAAAACTCTTTATTCTCAGCCATGGAGTATGAAGATGATTTTAAACCATGTGTAATTCATCCAAATAACATACCATGTGCTAAAAAGTCACTGATTATCCACATTAATGCAACCTTAAGTGTAAAATTCTGATCTTCCACTATATTAAATGTAGTTACACCTCCATTACATAATGAAATTAATTCATAAATTAGTGGTTTTAAGTAAACACAGATATTATTTTTCAGATGTCCCAGAATTAATATCACCAAATATATATATGGTTTCTTCATCAGCATCTAAGTAGGTAAGTTATACGGAGTAATGAAAATATACAAATAAAAATATTTATTATTTTAAGCACTAAATGGACAAAAACCATAAGTAGAAAGACTTAATCGTATGTTATGAGGTTTTGAATTAAAATAAAGATGCATCTGATTAAAGTGTTTCCATGAATCACCACCACAATGATGATTTAAGCTTTATCTGATGGAAATATATGATTTATTCCATGTCATCAATGTAGTTCTGTTTCAATACATAAATAAATGTCGTAAATGGGGTGTAATTGTAAAATACATCAACTATTTCATAGTAAATATGGAATTCCCTTGTTGTGCCTCTTTATACATTGATTCTACACATGTTGGAAAATTAAATAATGATTCATAATCACCATAAAATAAGATGAAATCATTTGAACATGCATGTGTGTTTTGATAACTAAGACCAAAATTAGGGAAAAACATCTTACTTTTATAAAAACTTTCATGTGATGTATTTTCATCAGGAAACAATGATTTAGCCAAAGAAAATATTTGATCGAAGAAACTATTTAACATTCCAAAATCTGATTTAATGTCTAGAAATTTTGTAATAGCTTCAAGTTTTCTTATTTGGAATCCTGGATATAAGGCCACCTCAGCAGATTTTAGCAAATTTTAAAATCAATAAGGTTATTATTCAGAATTCGGAATATTATTCTAAGGTATTGTTTCCTGAATATACGGGTCGACAGTCTAATGTACTAAATTATGAAATGATGGATTTGAAACCAAAAAAAATATATTTTATACTAAATTTTATTCACCAAGTTGATACCAAAAAATATAACCTTTCTGAAAACCAAAACATAGTAGATGAATCACAACATTGTCAAATGTTTCGAATCTCCTTAGATCACATTTTTTACATGGGAAATTAGTTGTTCCTTCAAAAAAAAATTCTGAATTTGATGATTCAAATGATATAAATGTTTCATCACCCTCAATTTATAATGAATTTATACCAAATCTACTGGGATTTTTCTGATTATTTATCTAATCATGGTCGCATAATAGAAACTATTTTCTAATTTATGAGTCTATAATTATCTATAAAAACAACATAAATAATTATTCTTATTACTCATTGTGACTAATTAAAAATTATTATTATATCCTAATTATCTCTGATTTTTATTTCATATATATTTTTTGCAAAGTTTATTACAAATTATTGTAATTTACTAATATTTAAAAATTATTAATGATTATTACTAATTATTTAAATTATTACTACACTTTTTCTAATTAATAATTATTGTGATTTTTTTATAATTTTTTGTATTTTTTATATTTTTTTACAAGGTATTACAAAATTTTCACTAATTATTAATATCTATGTTTTTAATAAATATTACTTATTTTTAGTTGATATTTTTTTCATTAAAACAATTTTTACAACCGTTATTTATCAAAAAAAAATATAAAAATCATTTGGTTAAAATGTTTCCTTTAAATTTATTTTCCCATAATTTTTATAAAACGCTAATTTCCTATTTATTTTAGACATTATATATATATTACATAATTCTTTTATCAAATATATATGCATAAAATGTATTTTTATGTGTTTTTTTAAACAAATATACATATCGAATTTATACATACATATATATATATATCAATAAACTTAAACATTTTTTTAAGTTTATATATGTATATTCACATATTAATATATGTGTGTGTGTGTGTATTACAATATTTCTTAATCAAATATATTTTTACATGCTTTTTTAAACAAATGTACATATCAAATCTATATAAACATGCACACACACACACACACGTACATATAAAAAACCTTATATTTTTTTAAAAAACGTATATATACATTTTCACATGTTAATATATATATATATATATATATTTATTTATTTATTTATATATTTATATATTACATGATTTATTAATAAAATATATAAACATCAAATATATTTTGACATGTTTTTTAAAACAAATATACATATCAAATCTATTTATACATGTATAGATACATATATATATATATATAATATTATGAATTTTCTTAAATGTTTATATATGTATATTCACATGTTTTAAATAAATGAAAACTAATAAAAAAAATAACAATCAAACATAGTTTAAAATCATGACCAAAACCTAATAATTGTCATAATTCATCCAAAATTATATCACCATAAACATGCAATAAAATTGACCAATTAAATAGATTCATATAAACTCTATCGATATCATATATCCCTTAATAAATTTCACAATAATCATATTTCTAAAAATAACATAAAATAATAAACTTGCAGTAACCCTCGATACCAAAAAAAATCTATTAAATCTAAAGTTAGAAAATGAGGGAAATACCTCAAATCAATTGAAATCAACTCATGTGGAACCAATGCACACCCAAAAAGGGAATAAGAAAACTACAATGACACCAATGGAAACGAAGGCGCAAAATACCATGAGATTAAACCTAGATCAAATCGTATCAAGATTAAAATCAAACCCAAATGTGGTCTAGAGATTCCACTGCCCTAATGGAGAACAATGGAATAAGAAGGGGAAACCAAAGCCCAAGACATACCAGGGATCAAATGAAAAACTCAAAGAGGGATGTACCTAGAAAAATATGGGATCTTACAACCTCCCCACCATATGAAATATCATCCCTGAGATTCTACAGGAAACACTGTAGGGTCTCAATGAACAAGTTCAGCCATTGGGCTCGCATATCAGACTCTCTCTCCCAGGTCTCTTTCTGAACATGCCCATGATACCACTGCACTCAAACAAAAGGTATATTCCATAATTTGAATGGTTTACATGATTTTTAACCATTTCAGGCCATGTACTGGTTCACGACATGTTTATCATAGAACATACATGTTGTGTAACATGTAAACAAGGTTTAATCATCCAGAAGATTGTTTTCAACCCACTTTCTATAAAAAGACCCAAACCACCTCCAAAGCCTTCCAAAATATAGAAAACCCTCATAAACCCATTTAACATGTTTATAACCAAACTCCAATAATTCTAAAAAATATATATCCATTAACTTTAGGTCATTTTCCCCAACAAAGACTCTCTGTCTCTAAATAATCTCGGCCACCAAGGATCAAATGAAAAACTCAAAGAGGGATGTACCTAGAAAAATACGGGATCTTACAACCTCCCCACCATATAAAATATCATCCCTGAGATTCTACAGGAAACACTGTAGGATCTCAATGAACAAGTTCAGCCATTGGGCTCGCATATCAGACTCCCTCTCCCAGGTCTCTTTCTGAACATGCCCATGATACCACTGCACTCAAACCAAAGGTATATTCCTACCCTAGAGATACTTCTCACTACGGTCCAAAATATGTATCGGATGCTACTCAAAGGATGTATCAACACAAATCTCGAATTCATCGACATCCAATACCTGAGAAGGGTCAGAATAAAATTTATAAAGTTAAGGTACATGGAAAACATCATGAACGGAATTGTAGTGTTATGGAAGGTTTAATTGGTATGCCACTAGACCAAAACCCTCCACTTTCTGAAATGTCCCAACAAACCTAGATTCTAGTTTTCCCTATCTCTTGATATGGTGTTTCTCCAAGCTAAGAGACACCCAAAGGAAAACATGATAACCAACCTAAAACTCCAGTAGTCATCTCTGATAGTTAGTGTAGGATTTATACCTTCTATGTGTGGTCACCAACCACCTCCAGATCAACTGAACCTACTAAGATGACACATGAATGAGACTAGGCCCAATAAATGGTGACTCATCTGCCTCCAACAAACAAAGAGGTGAAGGGAACAACCTTCTATACAAATCCTCGAAAGGTGTCACCTGAATTGATTCCTGGAAGTTCTTATTATATGTAAAATCTATGAGTTTCATATGTTTCTCACATGAACCACCAAAATATAAAACACAGGATCATAACATATACTTCAAAAAAAAATATTCCACTTAGATTGACCATAAATCTAAGGATGATAGGTAATACTAAAAAGAACCTATGATCCTAGAACCATTGAAACACCCTACCAGAATTGTAATGTGAAATGAGGATCTCTATCTAAAATGATAATCCTTAGTAAACTACACAATCAAACTATCTCATGCACAAAAATACTCCCCAGATCACCAACTGTGTGTAAGTTTCTAGTCAGGATAATTGTATCACTGAGAGGGGGAGTGGGTGAATGAGTGATATATTTTCTTTTATATTTCCTTATAAAATGAAACAGACTTCCCCTACTATTAAATATTACTTTCCCTTCTGAAAAAATTCAAACACACATCCATAGGAACATAATAATTTGCACGGTTTTTTATTCAATAAGAATAGTTATGTCCTTGGTATGGTTTGGAAATGATCCAATACCACACAATCCACTAGAAAACAATCCTTTTGGGTAAAATACAATGAGTAGGATATTCCATTTCACTCATGTATCACTATATAAATAATTCAATAGTGTGTATGCTCTTTTTGGAACAAATGATTTAATACAAATTTTTTATAACAAAACATGTTACGGTTCTTCTTTATCAACTTTAAAAAATGTAAAATTTCAAATTAATTATTCACTTTCTTACCTAGAAGTTAGTACAAACTTCCTGGACATTGAAATTAAACTCATCATGATTTCCAAGTCTGATTTTTTCTAGTTAGATTACTCAATACAAAAATATATCTCTAGAAAATACAATTGAAACCATTATTAACACTTTATACTTCAGTCTGGAAATATAGATATGACAATCATGCCAGCTGAATATGATAATCCCTACCAAATACGATAATTTTCTAAATATGATAATCCTTGAATATGATAGTCATATGAATACATTGTAGTATTATCTCTTATCCTTTAACTTATGTCTAACACGAATTATTAAAGAAAAAAATCCATAAACCAATTATTTTCTCTATAATTTCTTTAGTGCTCCTCCTTCTCTAAAACTCTCATTAATTGTATTTCAGTTAGAAAAGTATTATGTACTATTATCCTTTTATACTATCCACAATTATGGTTTGGGCGGGATTCCTGAAAACTTTCGCTCTCAACCAAAATACCCAAATTTTCATATTTCTTTTAATTTTAAGTGCATATTTACTTTTTCAACTCTTCTCATTTCTTCTCAATCTATATTGAATATTCTAAACACTTAAACTCTCTTTATCCTTTCTTCACAAACACCAAACTGATTCCAATTTTTCATTCTGATTCACTCAGTATGATTTCTTCATTACGATGCTTTGTACCAGTTGAATATATTAATAAATAGGCATTATTTCGATTGTTTGATACTATTTCCTCATTACGATGCTCTATATCAACTGATGAAAACAAATATCTTCTTCTAACTTCAATATTCCCCTTTCTATCACTTTTGTTCCTCCAAAAAGCTCTATGAAGTCTGATTCCAATTCCTATTATGATTTGTCTCATTATGATGAAGACAAATGTAAATCAATGTATTCTTCTTCATCTCTTCTCTTAACCCATTTGAAAAATAAACAAAGTAATTCAAACTTTAGAAAATGGTTGACTACATTGTTGATTAAGATGTGAATTTCTTCTTAATATTTTCCACCACATACTTCTCTTTTATTTCCTTTCATTAGTCCCAAAAAATTATTCCTCTGATGATTATGATGTCATATTTAGTTTGATGGATCAATATCAACATATTTAACTTCAGCAACAAATTTCTCTTCTGAAAATGATACCAATTAATTTCTACACAAACAATTCTACCTCTAATGAATATAATGGTATACCTAATATTATGGATTAGTATTAATAAACTTTGACTTTAGAAAATTACTCCGTTCGTCAAATTATTCTTGTACCATGAGTTCTATCATGAATTTTAATACTTTGAAGATCAGCTTTATAATCATCTATATTTTAATGGATAGTATTGTAACTTCTCATTCCTATAGCAACATCTTTATTTATTTCTCATCCTGAATACGATTGATGTTATTATGATTAGGATGAATATGATTGGAATCATGTCTTTTACATCCTCTTTATTTCAAAAATATTTCATCACAAGTTTTTCAGAATACTTTTTATTTTTGATAACTCCAATATTATAAAATCATTGTCACATTTGTATCATAGTCATGTTGACTCTCATTATCCCCCATTATGATAACCTGTTCCAGTTCGAACCTGAAGTGATTTTGATGATCCTTTTTCTCCAGAAAAAAACTTCTCAATACGAGGGAATTTCTCTACCATTGGGAGTTTAATTTTCTTGAATATAATGTTCAGTCCAATTTTCACCAAAAACAAAGTGAGTTGATTTATTTTCTTTATAAACTTCCTTGAAAACAAAATACAACACCCGAATATGATCATCCTTCTCATCTTGGTCCTAATAATCTCCCATTTGTAATTTTTTATCAACCAAGATTCATAAATCACTGTAATTTATATCCTCAAGATGTGTATTACTTATCAACAATTCTAAGCCAGAGTGAGCTAACTCGTTTTAAGAAATAAGAATCATTGATAGAAAAATAATGTTTCCAAAAGTTGTAATCATGAAACCTCTTCAAATTTTCCTTAAAAATTTCTTCCTTATATTTCTCCACTTATTTAACTTCCTTGAAATAAAAAACATTCTTACAACCACTCCAACAAATAGTTAGAATATCTTATACACACAATAATGGATTCACAACCTACCCATAACTCTTCCTATTTACATGCTTCCATAAGGATATATTTACAAAAAAATTATCCCCATTAACAACATTATCCCAAGGTAAAATGATATAGGGGACAAAAAAATACCTCAAACTTGATGGGAAAGAGTTTGGATTCCCATGTTCAGCCTCAATTTAGAAAATTATTCCATCATTAAAGGTTTTGTGAAAATTTCAGCAACTTGTTCTGATGTAGGAACATACTCCATCTTTAATTACTTATTCTCCACATTCTCTTTAATGAAATGATATTTGATATCAATATGTTTTGAATGAGAATGTTGAACAAGATTCCTAGTGAGATTTATTTCACTTTTATTATCAAAACCCAAGATCAAGGGTAAATACACTTCAATATGTAAATCTTCTGAGTCTTTATCTATATGAGTTAGGTAGTGGCTTGAGTAGCAGCAACATACTCAGATTTATATGTACTAAGAGTTACTAAATTTTGTTTCTTTTTATTCTAACTAACACAAATTTTCCATATAAATAAAACTACACTTGATGTGGATCTTCTATAATCAACATTTCTTGTCCAATCAGTATCTGAATACCCAAACAAATCAATACTTTGTGAGTTATCATACCGGATTCTGAAATTTGTTCCACCTTTGATGTATCTAAGATTTATTTTTCCAGCAAGTAAATGTGACTCTTTAGTAGAACTATGAAACATTGCATATAAGGTAACAAAATAAACAATGTCAAGTCTTGAGGTAGTCAAATATAATAAACTTTTAATCAGCTTTTGAAATTATTTCTCATCAACTTCCTTATATTCTCCATCTTTAGGAAAAAAAATTCAGACTAAAATTCGGGTGCAAATAGGTTTTGATTTTTCCATGCTGAAATTATTAAGAGGTTCCTTATTATACTTTTCTTGAGAAAGAAAGTATTTCATTTCCCCCATTATGGACATCTAAAACAACTTTTTCATTTATTCAATAAATCTTTCACAAGATCTTTCTTCATTCCCAAAAAAGATAATATCATCAACATAAACAATTACGATGATAGAATACTCCTAAATTTCTTTGATGTAAAAATTGTTATCAACTCTTCCTTTCTTAAAACTCATCTTCCTTGAGCAATTATCCAATTTGGAATACAATTCCATTAGAGATTAATTTAGCCCATATAAGGATTTCTTCAATATTCAAACTTAACTTTCATATTGTAAAACAAAAAATCCACATGGTTGTTCGATGTAAAATTCCTCAACAATATCCTTATTTATAAATGTGGGAATTACATTCCTTTCAAAGATTGTGCAACCTCATTGTGAAGTAATAGAAAGAAAATTTCTAATTGTTTCTAACCTTTACACTAAAGAAAAGGTTTCATCAAAATCAACACCTTTAATTTGTGAGTAACCTTTATACACTAATCTTTCTTTGTTTCTTTTCACTTCACTTTATTCATTAAGCTTGTCCCCAAAAACCCACTTTGTACCAATAACATTTTTGTTTTCTGAATTAGTAATAAGTTACCATGTATCATCCTTTTCTATCTGATCTAACTCTTCATTCATGGAATGAACCCGTTCTAAATACTTAAAAGCTTAATTCACATCATTCAACTCAACTTTTGAATAAAGGGAAGTATGTGTAATGGAATTTTCTATTATTCTTTTTTGAACCTTTAGATATTCATCCCCAAAAATATTCTAAGTTTACACTTTATTTCTTATCCTTAGATGAGATGTTCAAGTATCATCCTCATCACTATAAATAGCTAAGTTTGGTTCTTCTTGATTAGGATTTACAATTGTCTGTATCCTTCTCTGAATTGTTAAAAAAAACTTTCCTTATCCTACTGAACTTACTTGTTTATATGATTATTTCTATATTCCTATACCTTCTCAATAACTTTCACATCAATAGAATCAATAATTTTTTCTATTTCTTTAGTGAAGAATATATATCCTCTTCCTTCCAAAGCATATCTAAGAAAAATTCCATCTTCACCTTTCTACTCAATATTTCCCAATTTTCCACCTTTCTTTTTATAATACATAGAATCCATAAAACACTTATGTGTTTCAAATTTAGATTTTTTACATCAAAAAATTTTTATGGAGTTATATATGAACTTGGTCGATAGAAATATTAGTTTTTAATATACACAGCAGTGCTCATGTCTTGCCTTGAGATTTGTAATTTTGTCTTCTTTAATTTTGTATTGCCTTCATATATGTTTTTCAAAATCTCACACATACCTTTGGTTGTGGTAAGACCCTTCACCCTTAGGAATTCACTTTCAGAAAGTAATGAGAGTAAAGCATTATTATCCCTTCCATCATTATCAATATTCTTTTTATCAATATATTTAAGAGGAACTTTATCATCAATAAGAAGAAATTCATATGTTTTAGTTTCAAGAGCATAATAACCAATAGACATAAGATAAGGTAACATTATATCTTTATAGATATGATAGTTCTTTCCATCAAAAACTAGGATACCTTTATTGTTCACCCAATTTATATTCTCTATCAACTTCACTTCAAAACATTAGCAAAGAAAAATTAAGGGAACCTTCATTTGATAGAAATTATAAGTTACCAGTTTGGATAATTGTATCACTAATAGGGGTAGGGTGAATGAGTGATATCTTTTATTTTATTTTTCCTTAGAAAATGAAACAACATTCAACTTCTATTAAATTTTACTTTCCCTACTAAAAAAAATTCAAACACACATCCACATGAATAAAAGAATTTATACAGTTCACTTTTCAATAAGAATAGCTACGTTATTTGTATGGCTTGGAAATGAACCAATACCAAAAATCACTAGAAAACAATATTTTTTTTCTGGAATACAATGATTAGGATATACCCTTTCACTCATGTATCACTATGTAAAAAATTAAATAGTGTGTGTTCTCCTTCTGGCACAAATGGTGTAATACAAATTTTTTGTCAGAAAAAAGGTTATGGTGCTTCTTTATTAACTTTCACAAATGTAAACTTTCAAAGTAATTATTCACTTTCTTACCTAGAAGTAGGTAAAACATTTTTTTACTCTTTAATTAAATTCATCACAATTTCATAGTATAATTTTTTCCAATCCGATTACTCAATACAAAAATATATCTCTTTAGAATACAATTGATACAATTCTGAACACTTTCTACTTCAGTTCAGAAATCCCAATATGATAATCCTATAAGATAAATATGATAATTCCTACCAAATATGATAATCCATTAAATATTATAATCCCTAAATATGATAATCAACTGAATAAAATGATCAATTGAATATGTTGTAATCCTATATCTTCTCCTTTCACTTCTATCTGACATGACTTCTTCCAGAAAAATGATCCAAAATCCACTTATTCTCTCTATAATTTCTTCAGTGATCTACCTTCTATCTACCTATTATGAATAGTAATTTAGTCAGAAAAGTACAATGTACTTTTATCCTTTTATACTCACCCCAGTTTTGGTTTGGGATGGATTCCAGAAAACTTTCCCGCTCAACCAAATTACCTGAATTTTCATATTTACTTGAATTTCGGGTACATATTGACTTCTCCATCTCTTCTCATTTCTTCTCAATCCTTATCAAATCTTCTAAACACTTCATATCTCTTCTGACTTTCTTCCCAAACACCATACCAATTCTAATTTCCCATTCTGATTCACTTAGTATGATTTCTTCATTATGATGCTCTGTACAAGTTTCATATATGAAGAAATAGAAACTATGCTGATTTCCTAATATGATTTCTTTATTACGATGATTTATAAAAACTAATGAAAACAAACATATTCTTCTAACTTCAAGCTTCCCCTTTCAATCAAATATGTACCTATTTCAAGATCTATAAAGTCCAATTACAATTTTTATTACGATTTGTCTCATTACAATTAAGATAAATGTAAATCAATGGATTCTTCTTCATCTCTTCTCTTGACCCATTGAAACGATAAACAAAGAAATTCAACCTTTTGAAAATGTTTTACTACAATTTTTATTAATATTTGAATTTCTTCTTCATATTTTCCACCACATTATTTTCTTTTCTTTTCTTTCATCAGTCTAAAAAAATTCATCATCTAATGATTATGATGGTTTATCGAGTATAATGGATCGGTATTAGTGGCTTCGACTTCAACAACTTCTTTCTCTTCTAAATACAATAACAATGACATTTATACATATAAAATTATGCCTCTAATTAATATGATGGTATACCAAATAAGATGGATCGGTATTCAATAAATTCAAATTAAAAAAATTCCTACGTTCACAAACTTCAACGTTTATCATGACTTCTGTCATGACTTTGAATATGTTGAAGATTAGCTTTATCATTGTCATAATTTTAATGTAAATAATTGTAACATCATATTCCTCTAGTAACATCTTTATTTACTACTCATTCTAAATATGATTGACATGATTATGATCAAACTGAATATGATTGGAAGCATATATTTCACTTCATATTTCTTTCAACAATCTTGCATCATATTTTTTCTAGAATAATTGTGATTTATGAGAACTCCAATATTATAAAATCATCATCACATTTGATTCATAGTCATTAAGACTTCGATTCTCCCCCATTATGATCTATTCTTCTATTCAGAATATAAAGTGAGTCCAATGATCCTTTTCATCCAAAAAATAACTTCTCTATACAATGGAATTTCTCAACCTTTGTGATTATGATTTTCTTCAATACAATGGTAACTCCAACTTTCACTAAAAACAACATGAGGTGATTTCTTTTCTTCTTAAACTCCATTGTGAAAAAAATAAAGCACCTAAATATGATCATTCTTTTCATCTTGGTCCTAACACAGTGATGGTCTCCTTGATAGTTAGGAAGTGGGAAACCTTCATTAGTTGATCCACAATCAACCATAAAACATCATTATTACATGTTTTCCTATGTAATCCTATCACAAAATCCATAGTGACATAATTCCATTTCCACTCAATAATAGGAAATAGTTTAAAAATCCCTCTAATACTCAGGTTTTACTTGATGATAAGTGGAATGTCTTGCCATAAATCCTTATAATTCCTTCTTCATCCCCAATCACTAGTAATTTATATATAGATCAAGATACATCTTTGTGAAACAAAGATGTACCACCCATAAATAAGAATTAAACTCTATCATCAGCACCTCATGTAATCTCGTAGGATACCATACTAGGCCAAGGAAAAGAAAAAAATTATCACTACCAAGATACCATCACTATGGTGTCTCCCCACCATATTAGTTCTCTCTCATAACTAATCCCTTCAGATCAAATAAATTCTTTGTCTTGATTTGGTCCAAAACATGGGTATAAAAGTTGTCGAAATTAGAGTTACTCATCCTTGGGAATCTTAAACATCTAGATGTATGTTTTTAAAGAGTTTCATCATCCACCACTCATCGCAATACTCTTTTGATGTCTTTGTCTGCATCTTTCATCTCAATACATCAATAATGATGTTTCCTCTTCCTAGTATATAATATAACTCAAAGTAGAAAGAATGCAGATACTTGACCCACCTCTTCTATCTAAGGTTCAGTTCCCACCAATAAAATATGTACCTAAGGATCTTATGGTCCCTTTATACCAAAAACCTCTCACCCATGAGATAATTCCTCTAGAATCTCAGGGCATATATCACTGCTTCTTACTCCAATTCATGAGTAGGGAAATTCCTCTCATGCGGTCATAGCTATGTGGATCCATAAGAAACTATTATATCCTACTAAATCAAGACTACTATGAGTATAACTCTGTATGCATCATAGTACATGGTATATGCTTTACCCAGAATAAGTAAAGTGAGGAGAGGTGCTAAGGCCAGTCTACCTTTCTCCTCTTGGAAATCTCTCTCACAAGAATCAAACCAAACAAACTACACCTCTTTCTTGGTCATCCCTGACATAGGTGCTTCCAAATAGGAGAAGTCCTAAATAAAACACCAATAATAACCTATAAAACCCAAAAATCTATTAATCTTGGTGACATTATGGGGATTCTCCTAAGATGCCATGGTTACAACCTTCTCTAGGTCAACTGACACTCCATCCTCTGAGAGGACATGACCCATAAAGTGTGCTTTATCAATATAGAAACTCCATTTGGTTTGCTTGGAATAAATTTGATACTCTCTCAATGTACTCAAGATGATGTAAAGATGTTGGGCATGATCATTTGCTGATTGTAAGTACACAAATATTTTTTTGACAAAAACCACCAAAAACTAATCCAAGAAAGGATGAAAGGTCTTATTTTTCAAGTACATGAATATCTTCGGTACATTGGTCAAACCAAATGACATCACTATGAACTCATACAAGATATACCTACTCCTAAAATCATTATATGACATGTTATATGTTCTTACCCTAAACTGGTGGTATCTGTATCTCAAGTAAAACTTGGAGAAGAACTTATCACCTCTCAACTGATCAAAAATATCATCAATGTGTGGAAGGGGATACTGATTATTGACTATAATTTGTTCAATCTATAATAAACCACACATAAGAACAAATATCCATCAGCCTTCTTGGTGAAGAAAAATGTAGAACCCCAAGGAGATGTACTAGGCTAAATGAAACCCTTAGCTTCTAGATCTTCCAACTGAACTTTTAACTCTTGAAGCTCTACTGGTGTCATATTATAATGTGAGATAGAAACTGGCTCTGTTTATAACACCAACTCAATCATGAACTCAATTTCTCACTCAGGTGGTAAGACATAGAACTTTTTAGAAAAAACATCCTTAAAATAGTCTACCACTGGAGGAAAATAATCCCACTACTTTCCACCATCAATTATAGCAAGACCGATTATCTGAGTTGTGAGACAATCTAATCTGCACTGAATTGGTTCTGTAGGACCAGCCTGAAGATCTCATTCACTTTTGTGAGAATAGATTCCTCCTTCAGGAGATAGAAAGGTAAATCTCCTCTGATAATAGTCATCATGATACTAGTATAGAACAAGCCAATCCATACCTAGAATCAAATCGAATTTTTTCTTTTCCTACTTAAATGGTTCCCAAAAGAAATGGTAACCACTAATATCTTGAAAAAATACCTTGCAACATTTGATATTATCTTACTACACTCCCAATGGTGTATCTATGGTCAAAACACCATCCAATATTTCCACATACAAGACCAAAACATTTACAAAAATAGCAAATAAAATTTAATTTGATGATCTCGTATAAAACAAAACACAATAAAGGGTATATAATAAAAAAATTGTATCTCTAACAGTAGATGTTATTGCATTCGCAGTATCCAGAGTAGTCTGCATAACATGTAGCTCACCATACCCTCTTCCTTGGTCTATATCCTGACTCCCCTAAGCTATTCCGTTTTTCTAGTATTGTTGTTCATGCACTGGGGTACCATGTCCCCTGTCTACACCATAAAGTCCTATGGAACTCCATATAATTGTTTTCTGAGGAGTAGCTGAGTCCTTCCGAGACTCAGATACCTATCATGATCCCCTTACACTACTCTAATTTTACATTTCCCTAAAAAACCTCAAAATGTTTCCCGTTAAGCTCTAAGAATAACACTCCAAAGTGGGGTACAGAGACTGAGTCCGCTTTTGGACCTTCTTGCCACACCGATAGCAGTACAACAGAACTTGTTCCTAAGATGGTTTTCTACTTACCTGACTAGTCTTCCCACTATTTCCTTGGTAAAAACTACCATAGCGACACTTATTTCCATTAAAAGAAGAGTTCCCAATTCACCCTGCTGAAATAGATTGGCCACTTCTTAGGTCCTCTCTCAGATTCCATTATATGATGAGTGTTTGATTCATCACATCCATAAATCTGCTCCAACTAAACATGATCACTTGTGACCTAATCTCATAGAAAATACTACCCTAAAAATTTCTCACCCTATATATCTCATCAACTACCAAGGATGGTGCAAAGCACTACAGGTCGGTGAAATGTTCATCCTAGTCCATCACTAAAGCTCCCTCCTATGTCACGTGCATAAACTCTAGAGTCTTCTCATCCATAAAAGTATCGGGATAGAAATGTATTAGGAACTTCATCTCTAAGTCCTTCCAAGATAACTTGTCTTTCTTCCTGGGTTACTATAAAATCAACCACCAATACCTAGCAGGTCTATAAAGCATATATGCAACAAGTATCACCATTCTATATGTGGGTGTATCAAGATGCTTTCAGATCAACTCAACTAACTTGATCTAGAACTCAAATATTTGAGGGGATCCCTCCCTAGTGAACTAAGGTGGATTATGTAGCTATAACTCTCTTGTCAGCTCAAACATTGAAGGAATTTTTTGAACAGTCTCTCTTTCAAAGGATATCATGATCCTCAAGAAGCTATCATGAAGTTGAACATCCATCTGATCTTCATGAGCTATATGAATCTCTAGTTTAGCTACATTAGGAACATGTTTATTTCCTCTCCATTAACACTCAACTAGAAGACAACAATGATAAATTTTCTCTATAAGACAAACACACTCATTAGAACACTAGCTATAACAACAAGGTCAACCTCAACAGGGGACAAAAATAGAGAACCACTACTCATGTTCTCTCTAAACATGGATTACAAGTGTTTTAGCATGACATACCAATTTATTTCATTCCATTTAGAAGATATAATAGGTATCTCATATCACAGTTCAAATAGTCAATTATATATCACATGCTATAAATATATCCCAATAAGAAATAATGCATGTCAACCTATATCTCTATGTACCTATCATGATGCATGAATACTCATTTCATTCCATACTGGGCCATGATTAGAAATATCAAGAACCAATAAAATCATGAAATAATAACCTTATACAACATTTGAATCACTCATGGTGAAATAACATTATCTATAATAAGAAAATAGTATAAACAATAATTCATCCTTGGGAAATTGGATTTCCCCCAATGCATCAGTTAGATGTTATTATGCACAAGATAATTACCAAGTATTGACACATACTAGCCTTTTTTCTAACTTTCTCAGATAGTAATAAAATAGAAAAGAAACTTGGTTTTCCTCTAATACCACTTTTTAATGCCCCCTAATTTGGCACTCTCTCACGTAGTTAAAACGGGTTGGTTATAGAACCTCAAGTGTTCAACCCCATAGGCTAATTTCCACCAACTAGTAGTGGGGTGTGATAATAATAGTGGGGGGATATACCTCCTGATTACAGAGTTACGACAGAGTAGAAAAATAACTTAACAATAAATATCAGAGTAGCAGAAATAAAGGAAACAATAAAATACGATGGAAAAAACCAAACAATAAAAGCCAACTAAATAATCCAATAAATAATAAATAAATAATGTAATGGCATGATGAAATGTAACTAAATTTCATCCTATAATTAATAAAAATAAAAAATTAGAAAACTTAAATAAAGACTCAAAATTCCCCAGTCTCGAGCCCCATGTCGATCTTGTCTCCAAACTTCATCCCATCTAGCTAGCAATAATCAACATCAGGGTCTATTTCCCTTATTAAATTATGCATCCATGTAATCTTTTTAGGTACCAAATGGAGGATAGAATAGGATGTGGGTATAACTTAGTAGGTCGATACCACCATGTATAAACATAACCATTATGATAATAAGTGCATAAAATAATGAAATAAATAGATGTATTATTTAATTAAAGAATTAAATTAATACCACATCAACCTACTTTAGAACCATAATGGAATATATCTAATCATGTATCAAAAGCATGATAACCATAACCATATAACCATTGTAAAACATAATATTCTTTGGTTATATGACAGAATATCTCTCAGTATGTCTCATGACCATGTTAAAAAAAACTATATATCCGTAGTATAAATCACACAAATCTCAATCAAACCTAAGAAATAATCATTTTAGCAATAAATTAGGGTCAATCCTGGTGTATAATCATTACAACATATTTGAATTCCAAGCCTAGTACATAAGAATTACAACATATATCAAGGCTAAACCTGGTATATAATAATTACAACATTAATCATTAGGCATAACAGAAAGGATATCACAATATCACATCATAAGGTTCAATGGTTAATTATGAAAATTACCATTTATCATTCAATTAAACATGTTTTTATCATTTGGTCATAAACCAATAATATTCTTGTCATTTCAATAATCAATTCAAGCTAAGGTGAATCTATATCAATCAATCACCCAAAAAACATTTCATGTTAAACATACTTCAATCCATTAATCAATTCATTTAAAATAAAGGATTCTCTCACTCAAATAGTATCCATAAGCCAAGTAATTAAAAATTGGATATAAATGGATTCCAAATAATAATTTAATTCATCATTTATTTAATTTAGTTTCATGTTATGTTGGTGTAATTCTAAAATTTCACATACTTTTCAACTGAACAAGCCATAGAGTTAAGGTTTAGACCCCCTACCATTAATAATCGATCAAAGAAACACAAAAAACAGGTTAAGAAAATGGAAATAAATGTGTAGAATATCATAGAATAAAACCTATATCAAATCAGATAAAGATTAACATGAAACCCAAATTCGTTCTAAAGATTCCACCTCCCTGATAGAGAACAACGGAAGAGGAAGGGAAAACCAGAGCCAAAGACTTATCAGGGATTGATCGTACAAATGAGACATCTGGGATGGAGGATATCACTTAAAAATTGTCCAAAAGACACCCTATGGTCAATATGAGGAAGGATATATTGGATTGAAATAAAAATTATCCACATGACACCTTTAAAATTATTTCTTGGGATATTACATGACGTGTAAATCATTTACACATCATATATTTATTTTTAGAGTGATACGCTGCAAAACTCATCAACTCAGGTTAATATATATATCTCAATTTATTATTACATGATGTGAATGGTTTACATGTATTATAAAAATTTCTTGCTCTTTATTGTTTCACGACATGTGTTCGGAAGAACTTACATGTCATGTAACATGTACACATCATGTAATCTTCCAGCAGATAGTTTTCATCCCACTTCTTTAAAAATGACTCAGACTACCTCCAAGGTCTCCAAAAACATGTAAAACCCTCATAAATCCATTTAAAATAATTATACACAAACTCTATTAATTCATAAAATAATATATACTAGAAATTTTGGTCATTTCCCCAAAAAAATGATCTCTATCTCTGAACAAGACTCGACCACCAAGACTTGAATGAAAAACTAAAAGAGGGATGTACCTGGAAAAAGATGGGATCTTATATATTGTATACATAATTTATCACATTAAATGAATGATATAAATTTCATTATTAAATAATATTATTGAAATAAAGATTCACAATTTTAATTTTAATATCAAATTTATGTTTCATATTCATTTAGTAAAATTTGATTTTATAAAATAATTAAAAAAAATATGAGGAAATAATGTTATTTTAATACTGACATTTCACTGATAAATAAAATTTATTTCATTTAATTGGTGATATAAATATCTTCTGATTCTTTAATTTCAAGTTATAATATTCATATATTGAACACCTTTCATGTTATTAAAACCCTAAGGAAACCAGTGGACAGTGATCTCGACGTGTATTTAGGAAACAAGATGTGCTCGCATCTAAAAGTTGTGGGGACATGTGTTCTAATGTTAATCACTAGGTTTATTTGAAATTTATAAAATACATTTTATATTTCAAGTTTCTCCAAAAACATTATTTCAGTTTCCAAACTTGTAACATTGATTTTTACATTTAGTTTTTGTAAAACTAATTTTTCCTTGATATATGGAAATGACATCGTTGAATGTGGTGCATGAAAGGATGGCCTTTTATCCATTAATGTTCAAAGTATGATTGATAATGATAACATGAATTTTAATATTAGTATTAAAATAATTTTTATAAATGAAAAATCTTATACTTTATGACATCATATTTTAGGTCATATCTCAAAAGAAAGGATTCAATGATTAGTTAAGAATGTGGTACATAGTACTCTTAATTTCACTGATTTTGAAACACGTGTGGACTACGTTAAGGAAAACCAAACCAATAAATCAAAAAAATGTGTGGATATAAGTTCATCCATATTATAAATCATACATATAGACATATGTAGCACATTCATGGATTTACATAATCACAAATTCTTCATTTCATTCATTGATGATTATTCACGATATATGTATCTCTATTTTATTAATTATAAAAATGAAGAAATTGATGCATTTAAAATTTTTTAGGCTGAAGCAGAGAAATGATGTCATAAAAAAATTAAGATCTTGAGGTCAGATTGAGGTGGAGAATATTATGGGAGATACATTGGGGATTGAATATTTCCTAGACTATTTGCAAGGTTTCTTCAAGAAAATAGAATAGTTTCACAATACACTTTACCAGGTTCACCACACCAAAATGGTGTAGCTGAAAGAAGAAACCGAACATTAATATACATGGTACTAAGTATGCATAGTAACTCTAAGATAACTAAATTCTTGTGAACTGATTCACTTAATGTTTCATCATACATTTTGAATCAGGTTCCAACAAAGGCAGTTTCAAAAACACCTTTTGAATTGTTTATAGGTTAGAAACCAAGTTTTCAGCATGTACGTGTTTGGGTATGTCTATAAAAAGTGAATATTTATAATATATATGAGTTTAATTTTGATCCTAGGACCATTAGTGGCTACTTCATTGGATATGCTAGAAGTTCTAAAGGATATAGTGTTTATTGTCCATCATTGAGCACTAGAATTGTGGAATCAAGAAATGCAAAGTTTCTTGAATATGACCTGATTAGTGGGAGTGATATTATAATCAAAATTTATGATAAATACCATTTATAACATAAACCCTCTATCTCAAGTGATAGATTGATTATTGCTCATAACAAACCTCATTTTTGAGAAAATATCATTCCACAAATGGTTGATTATCATCCTTTGGACCAAATAGTTCAAGAATCAAAACCCTAGAACAACTAGTTGAACCACAAATTCCTATAAAAAATAATGGAGAAACATTAATAAGATCCACAAGGATGATAAATCCTTCAATTTTCAGTGATTATACAGTGTATCTATAAGATTCTAACTACAATATTAGTGCCGAAAATGATCCTTAAACATATTCTCATGCCATGATTTGTGAGAGTCAAATATGTTGTATGATTACATGATGGAGGAGTTTAAATACATGAAGAGTAATGATGTTTTGAATCTTGTTGAGTTTCCATTTAGAGAAAATTAAATTTGATGTAACTGAATTTTTAAAACCAAGAAAAATTCATTATGAGGCATTGAAAGAAACCAGGCCCAACTAGTTGCTAAAGGGATCACTCAAAAGGAAGGGATCGATTATACTGACACATTTTCTCTAATATCCTAAAAGGATTATTTACACATTATATTTTAATTAATAGATCATTTTTATTTTTAATTAAAACAAATGGATGTGAAAAATTTATTTTTGAATGATAATCTAGATGAGGAGGTTTACATGAAACAAGATGAAGCTAAAAAGGTCTATCTATGGTTTAAAACAAGCATCCCGACAATGATATTTATGATTTCATGATGTAATTACTTCATTTTTTTTATGAAAACATTATAGATAAATGTATGTAACACCCCAATATTCCACGGTATGTTTCCTTTCGAATAATGCAATGGCGTGCATTGTACGCAACTTCGAGATTTTAACACACCATAACCAATAAAACTAGCCGTTATGAATAGCAATACCTACTTTTTGAAATTTTATAAATTCTATCTCTCAAAATGGACTTCATTTTTGTATTCGGAATATCGAAATTAGCCTAGGGTGAAATTTTGGTACTTTTCAGATAACTTTCATATTTTGATGAATAGTGAAAATTACTAAATTTTAATTAAAAACAATTTTTTTAATCAAAATAATTAATAGTGATAAATTATGAATTTGAGTGGTTTTAAAGTATATTTAGAATATATTTTTACCATGTAATACAATGTGGGTCATTGAACATAATTTCACATTTAAACCAGACATAAACAAGTGATAATCTTTTGATAGTTATTATCTCTAAAAAACACGCTTTTTGTTTTAACAACGGGAATTAATTTTAAATTAATTTCTGCCACTTCTGTGTTTTGAATTTGGAAAAAATGGATTCCATATTTGGAATCAGGATTTTCAAATTGTGTAAATAGGTAACTTTTATTTTTAAACATTTTGGATAATTACTTCGGTAAATATTTTATTTACCATGGTTAAAGGGTAAATCCGGTAAACAAGGGTTAAACAAATAATATTATAATAATACTAAATTACCCTAAAACGTGTCTTAACCATATTGGTTGATACATGGTCGACCATGGGCATCTTTGGTTCGATTTTGGGACCTCATGGATCCACTTGTAAGTGATAATGACACTTTATTTTAATTAAGTTAAAATAAATACAAAAATGACACAAGCATATATCTTTTAACAAAACAATTGTTACATAGGGTTATATATGTTGGATTTTAGATTATAAATATTAATTATAAAGATAAAAAGATTTAATACATAATTATATTTTATTTATAATTTTTAGACATTAAATAATTTAATTTATTTATGACACAATGATGATGAATTAATTACTTTAATAGTGAAAAATTAAAATAATTGATATTATAAATACCCAAATAAATATAATATGAAACTTTTAATGAATTAAAATAATTTTATAGGATAATATTATATATTAGGATTGATTTAATTGACTTTTTTCGAAGTAATCAATATTTTATGAGTTTCACAAAAATCAACTTTTGAATAGTGTCAAAATTGACATAAAAGAGTTCTTAAAACAAATATTATATTATTAATTGATATTAAATTCCTAAAAATATAAGTTTCGTCCAAGAGACTTATATCATGATAGGTTCATCATTAATGGACCACTTGGGGGTCTCTTGGATGTATATAGTAAGTTTATTAACCATATAATATAAAAATACAAAGAGACATTGTAAAAGTGAAACTAATTAAGTAAGAGTTAATACTTAAAGATAAGGTTAATATAATGACCCAAACCTGTCTAAATTCTATTGGTTAAGTTTTTTTCGACCCAAAACCACCTTAAAATTTAAATAATAAACTTTGGAGCCATTATAAACCGAATATGAATTTATTATAAATTAATATTTCTAGCTTTTCCAAAGGTGCCCCTCACCCCTCTTATAAAAGGGCACTCCTCCTCATTTCTTCACACCTTAAAAGACATTTGGTTCGGAAAACCCCTACCCCAATACTATCTCAACTTCCCTCACTACAACCTAGAGGCCTTAGTTTGATCATAAAGCCAACCTAAGGATCCCTTTTGATCAAATCAAAAGGAAGAACCCGAAGAAGAGGTAATGTTTTCACCACCCCGTTTCAAGTTCCTTTCTTCTTCCACTTCCTATTTCTTTGTTATTACCATTATAAAATAATAACTCCAGTATCATATATATACTTTGATATTATTATAAATATGGTACAACCATATTCAGTATTCTATCCATCCTTTGAATAACATGTCACCATACATGCGTACGTACGGCTTACCGTCTCCACGTCGTGGCGTAATTGTTATTCAATATATTATTATTTGTATGGGTATAATAATGATGTGTAACTCATGTAAATAATAAATATAACATGATAATTATTCTTTATATATGATATAACATCCAATTATATATTATTTTAATATCAAAAGAATGATATTGTCGCTTGTGTGTATGTATGGACTACCGTCTCCACGAACGTGATGAGATTCATTCTCCATCATATCCATTCAAGTATAATTGTAATTTGATGATTTAAAAATAGTATCTAAGGACTTGATATCATTCTGGATATGAATAATATACATCCCATTAATAACGAATATGGCTCACATAACAAAGAATATAAAGTAAAATGAACCCGTTAACACCCGAAATGACGATAATTCTAAGATATTATTAACAAATCAAGGTTAAAAGATCATATATGATATCATATTAAAGTAAATGATTCTTTTATAATTCAATAACAATTATTTAACCATTATACAGGAGGTAAACCTACCGTCGACCAAGGAAAAAGTACAAAGTAAGGGTTTTCTTATCTCACTTTTAATTCTGTGAGAATTCCATTGATCACCACTTAATTATTGCATGTGGTGTATGTGTACTACCCATGATTGTATTCATTGTGTAATATAATTTAATTTATGGGTATTTAAATCATCATGGTATGATACTTCTTTCATGGGTGTATGTTTCGTAAGTTACCTAATCGATAAGGGAATTTGAGATTTCAATTTCTACTCATTTGGCTTTACGCATATTTCATTGATTATATTACCCCAAGATTATGTGTGGAATCACTATTCATTTGATTATGTTATAATTTCCACTCCCCTTCCTATGGATATACTTTTGATACACATAATCACTCCATTGATAATTCTCAAGTCATTGATATGAATTTGATAAGAGTAATTTTAACTCATTCTCCATTTGTTGAGTTAAACATCCAATTCGTTGGTGTTGATTTTACAAGAATATGTGTGAATGTCCTTTGATTGTTTTACACTGAATATCCAATCATATTTAGTGTATTTATATTTGTCACACATAATTATGTCGTTGATTTATCCTTAACCTAAGGATACAGCCTTTATGATAGATTTCATCTCAATTTACATTCCATTGAGACTTCTTTGTTGATATACACCAAATCACTTTTAGGTGGGGTATATAATGTACTTTGACATAGTATATCATGAATCCATTTATTATCATGATATTACAAAGTTTTTATTACCTCAATTATTTGTATTCAAGTGTCTCTCTTTTGGTTATAAACTCTAACTAAAATACCATTTTTAAATGTTTTATAGACTTATTCATCTAAATCATTCTCATTAATGTCCAGGTTTTAAAAATGGTTTTAAGGATTTATTTATATGTACATTAATGTTTATAAATTAAAACTCCTTTTAAAAAGTTTCAAAGTGGTATGGGACACTTTGATTCAAAAATCTATTTTTAAATGGCTTCTGGACAAATAGTGTGACTTTTAAATGATTTCAAGAAAAAGGGAGATATTTCTCTCAAATAGTTTTGATGATTATTTTCATCTATGTCAACATCCTTCATTATTCTTGATTGAGGTTAATGTGATACAATACAATCTTCCATATTGTATCGAATGAGTTATGTTTAACTGTGGATGTGCTATTTTTATACCATTCATGGTTTGTGGTTAAAGTATTGACATTTTGTATTCTAGTTTTAATACGAATGTTTATGTTATGTTTAAACCTGTTCATATGAGGAATACATTGGACTTAATAAGTGACGGGTGGAGCCCGCTATAGCTCCTAGATGCATCGGTAGGTCTCATGAGACAAACTAGTGTCTTGGCACAAGGCCTTGGAAAAATCTTATTTCTAGTCTTGGCACGAGGCCTTGGCTATGTGGTTATGATAGTCTGGCATTATGCATTCCATCATTATGAAAGTGGTTATTGATATTGCATGGGATTGTTCGACTAGTAGAATATCCATGTGAGTAAGTAAATGTCATTATTTTATTTTATCTTTTCCATTTTATGCTGAAGTTCAAGTTTAAAAGGCTTTTGTTTTAGTTATAAACTGCCTTAAGTGTTTATGCTTATCTATGAATGCTTCTTCTATAATGTTATCCTTACTGAGCATCTGAGCTCACCCCTTTCAATGTTTTATTTTTCCCAGGATTATGAAGAAGTAATTTATGAATGACCTGCAGGGATAGTATGAGGGGATATGAAGACAAGATGTTTTTTTTATGATGTAATGTAAAAATTTATAGATGTATCTAGTTATTCCAAGGCTACTAAAATAATCGGTCTTTCGAGACTTGATCTTTCTCATGATCATGACAATGTTATGTAATAATGCACTGACTCTAGGTAACTGGGGTTGGGGCATTACAATGTATATATAAAAATGTCAGTGGGATTAAAATATCTTTTCTTGTTTTATATGTAGATGAAATTTTACTTTCCACTAATAATAAGGGTTTCTTATATGAGGTTAAAAAATTTCTCTCAAAAAGTTTTGACATGAAATATATGGGTTATGTGTATAATTTAATTGGATAAAAGATTCATAGAGATAGGTTGAGATTAATTCTAGGCTTGTCTTAAGAAACCTATATTAATAAATTATTAGAGAAATTTTGTATTAAATACTTTTCACCAAATATAGAACCCATTGTTATGGGTGATAAATTCAGTATGAACCAAATCCCTAAAAATGATTTTTAATGAGAAAAAATAAAATCCATCCCATTTTCTTCGGATTTTGGTACTTTAATGTATGCTCAGGTCTGTACGAGGCCTAACATTTCATTAGTCCAAATCTATTTTTTTCATTTTTAGAATAAAGAACCAATTTTTGGCTAAGTGGGAACCTTACAACTTACACCATTCCAAAAACATATAAAAACACATTACACCAACCAAAACACACATTACACCACACAAAAAATAATAGGCACCAAACCAAAGCACATATCACGCACACACAAATTCAAAAAAAATCAAACCAGCACACGTCATCATCATCATGGACTGAGACCCTCGAGTAGCGCACCCTACACACCGGTCACCATCATGATCATCACAATCCCTATCATCGGTGAAGACCCAAGCAACATCGACGGCATCACTGAAAGGATTCACAAACCACTGGAAACACGTTCACCGGAAACTGATGAGAAACAAACCATCCACAAAAAACCCCTTCCATCCAGGATCATCAATAGTGAGCAGTGAACAACAAAAATGAAACTGATTGCGAGGGTGGAGACCAGATTCACCAAATCCGGACCAAAATGAACAGACATCCAGGTTTCTCCTCATGAAATGCCCACCATAGCTCTAATATCACCATCCCAAATCCTCACCAAGAACCAACGCATCGAGCTGACCTGGCTTGGCGAGAAGGAACGGAAGGCTAGAGAAGAGTTTAGAGAGGGCAGGGCAAACTAGGGTGAAGTGACCTTTGTCTGAATCACAAAATGCATTCTTCGGAACCATCAGCAGAAAGGTAGAAACTATCAGGACATAAGAGCAAAACCAGGCGATTGAAGAAACACCGATAAATCCAATGTACCAAAGGAAAACATCCACGATAAGAAAACACCAAACCTCGACCAGACCAGATGCTTCAACTGGAGACCGAATCGAAGGACGACACCAGCCGCAATGAACCCCCAAATCGAAAAATCAACCACAGAAAACCAAAACCACTGGAGATTCTTTGTGAAAAAATAGAATGTGGTTTTATCACAAAGATTCGGACGATAACAGTGGTGGAAACAGCAATCCGGGATCAAAAAACGGCGGGGAACGACCACCCGACAGGGGACCAGTGACAAGTTGCAAGATCTGGCGTGACGGGCAAACCAGGAGGAAAAGAAACAGCGCCTCAGAAGGAGATGAAGGGAACAACGAGAAGAGGGGAACCAATACATCCCGAGAGAACATCCAAACGGATGCGCAGAAGCACAGGAGAAGACGAATGTGGCGAGATGGAAAACCCTAGAGACCGAGAGCAAGTGCTCCGTCCGAGAATGCTGCCATCCTATCAGGAATTTTTCAAATCTAGGAAATGCAAAATGTGTGTTTCTAACACCGAATCCCAGAGGGGGGGGCACCAGCCCAAGTTCACACCACGTTCCCCAGATAAGAAATGGTTTTGAATCGCCCTGTTCATAATACGAACAGTGTTCGAGCCTGGTGGGACTCTATCCTGCGCCAGTTCCCATGGAGAGAAAGGGGTAAAACCAGCGGGTACCACTCAGCTAATACCCCATGGGAAAAACGTGTGTTGCTAACACCAACTCCCAGAGGGGGGCCCCCACCAGCCTAAGTGCACACCACGTTCCCCAGCTAAGAAATGGATTTGAATTGCCCTGTTCATAATACAAACAGTGTTCGAGCCTGGTGGGACTCGATCCTACGCCAGTTCCCATGGAGAGCGCGGGGTACAAACAGCGGGTACCACTCGGCTAACACCCCATGGGCTCTAACATTGCATTAGTAGTAGGAATGTTGGGACGATATTAGAGTGATCCAAGTATAGACCACTGGAAGTCCATGAAGAAGGTATTGAGATACCTTAAGGGGACTAAAGACTGTATTCTTAAATATAAACGCACTCACAATTTAGAACTCATCAGATACTTAGATGTGGACTTTACTGGTTGTGTTGATTCACACAAATCAACTTCAGGACCTGTCTTTATGATGGTTGTAGGAGTTGTGTTATGGACAAGTGTCAAACTAACACTAATAGTGACTTCTACTATGGAATCTAAGTTCTTTCCATGTTTTGAGTCCACTTACCATGGTGTATGGAAAAGTATTTTCATTTTGGTCCTTAAATTTATGGATTATATTTCTAGGAAAGTGATTATATGTTGTGAAAATTCAGATTCTATCATTATGGATAAGAATAACTAAAGTGGGAGTCATAGTAAGCACATAAATATTAAATACTTATCCATAAGGAAACGTTTTAAAGATAAAAAGGTGGGAATTCAACACATCAATTCCAAATTGATAATTACAGATCCTTTGACTAAAGGCATGCCTCCATTTAAAATCAAGGATCATGTAATATGTATGGGATTAAGTTCTAAATTATAAATTTGTTGAATTTTATTTGAAACTTTGAATATTTAAGTATTTATCTCTTTATTTTAAGTGTACGCATTCATTACTTGATAAATATTTTTTGGGGAAATAGAATGAACCATACGGTTAAGGTTTGTTCATATGGAGAATAAACCATGTGGTTAAGTTTTATTTATATATTTATTTAAATATAAATGATATATTGTGATATAAGGAAGGTAATAATCATTATTTAGAAGAAATATTGCTATGATCAATGTATCATGTTTCTTTTTAAATAGGGATATTGAATTCACTCACATTAATTGGTTTGGAACAAGTGGGAGAATGTAATAAATAGTCCATTAATTAATTAAAAATGTAATAAATTATGGACCAATATATTATATCATTTAAATATTAATATGGTACATTATGATAAATACAATAATTTAATATATATGTATTTAATAAATTCAGTCTAAACAATTTATTTAATATTTGAAGGCAATCAATCTCCATACATTAATAATCCTTGTCAAAGGAGTAAATTGTGGTGGGTTCTTGATGGTAGAACTCCCTATAAATATATGCTCCCTACACTCAACAGATTAAGGAAACATACACCATCTACATCCTCATGAAAACTATAGAATACATTCAGGTTTTGATTCCACCATTTCCTATATTTTTCAATGGTTTGAGGTAACTGAAAGTTTCCTTTTATTAAATAAATTTTCATATCCTAGAATTTAAAAATTTTATAAAATCTCTTACAAAATATTCTTTGACCAAATGCTAAACATTTTTAATTTTCATTCCAAATTCATGTAAACTTATTGTTGAGTGATATTAAATTTTATATGATAATTAAAAGACATAAATATAAATAAATAATGTTATTTTGACACTTAAATTTATCAAGAATTGAAATTTATCTCTTGTACCTCGTGATATACATTTTTTCCAGGTCTTCAAAATAAAATTCTAATATTTTTTTTAACTTTTTTTGTGAAATTTATCTCACTAGTTGAAAAAGATAATTTTTATTTATTTTCTTTTTATTAAAATTTCATAAGATGTTATCTCACACAGTTATATAAATTTAAAATGTATATAGGATTGTAAAATTGATTTTATAATAGAAATGTGATGTTATTTTCATACTTATATTTTACAACTAAATAAAATTTATCACGTACATGAGTATAAATAATGTTTTTCAAAAAGCATTCTAAAAAATATAATATTTTTTTAAAATTTTATATGTAATTTTTTACATTTTATTGATGAGCTATATTTCATGTATAAAAAATAATTATCAAGTGAAATATATAATATAATATATATTTATATAATTTATGGATCTCTTCTTTTCTACATGTTTGTTTCCCCTTTATTTCCCTCAAAACCAATTTACATCGGCCTTATTTACTGTATTGTTTTAATTAGTATAAAAAAATGATTGTCCCAAAACCCTATGAATCCCCCCAACTCTTCCCATGTTCTCCCCAGACGATCACTTCCCCTCCTCCCCTAGTTTCCTTCAACTGCCCAATCACTCATTCAAATCTCATCTATTGGAAATTCAAACCACACGTCTTCCCCATGTGGTTGCATATTCCCCATGTGTTTGCATCTTCCCAAAGCATTTTCTTTCCTATCTTCCCCAACTGTCTATTTTATTTACTTTAAGTCATTAAATTTTTCTCCAATTAATTATATGCCCCTTTAATGTTTTTTTTTCTTTTCAAATTTAGTGGAAAAGTGTATAAATTGGGTGCATGTGGAGTCCATTAAAAAGTAGAAAAATACAAGATTGAAAGCAGTATATTTTTGGTGTTCCATTTTTCTTCTCATATTTCATGTCTTGTATATCCAATAAACTGGTATTAGATCTAGCAACCGAGGCATCCTCCAATTTCCAAAGATGGCCACCACAATCCAGCTGTAAGTTCCTAAGTTGTATATTGACTACTGTGAAAGGTGGTGCATCCAAATAAGGGTGTTCTTCAGTTCACAAGAAAAATGGGAGATCATCACGGATGGGTATATAGTATCCACTATGGAGGAAGAATCCATCTTCACAAATGAAGAAAATATTGCTCTCAAAAATCAAAAGAAGAAAAAAAAACAAGATGTTGTTCCTCCTCTATCATGGGTTGGATGAATCAAACTTTGAAAATATTTTCAAAGAAACATCAAGCAATAAAGATTGGGATAACCTTAACACCTCTTCAAGGGTGTTGATTGAGTGAATTTGGTTCGTATTCAAACATTGGGAGTGGATTTTTAAGTGGCGCACATGAAGGATGGTGAGAGTATCTCTAACTACTTATCATGTTTAATTTTTATTATTAACAATTTGAAAATAAATGGTGAAAAACAAAAATACATTTGTGTCATTAAAAATGAACTAAGATCTCTCATAACCAAGTTTGAGCATGTGGTTATGGTAATAAAAGAATCAAAAGACTAGGAAAAACTTTCTGTTGAATAATTTATGGGATCATGGCAAGTTCATGAGCAACGAATGAAAAAAATGCCGGTTCAACGCTTGAGAATGACTTAGAGTCTAAGTTTACTCTACAATAACAAAATAATGTCCATACACAATGAATTGGTCAGGGAACTAGTAATCATTCAAGAGGTAGAGGGAGTGGGTATCATCCAAGATATCAAAAAAACAAAATTTTATCAACTTCCATGGAAGAGGAAATGGTGGAGGCCAATTCACACATGGTCATAAAAACACAAATAACATTCAATGACACAATTGTAAGAAATTCATCCATTATGCCTTTGAATGTTGGAGAAAAATGGATCAATATGAATGATCTAACTATGTTGAAGTATCTTGCCATGAACAAGAAGTCACCACACTCCTCCTTTAACAAGAAAAGGCATGTGATCGGCCATATGTGTGGTATCACGACATTGTTGCAAGCAACCATATGAGTGGTAACAAATAATTTTTTGAGGAACTCACAGACAAAGTTCATGGTGACATGAGCATTGTCAAATCATCTAAGGTACCAGTGATTGGAAAAGGAATAATTAAAATCTATAAGAATAATGGTGAGTAAAATTACATCTCTAATGTGTATTACATACCAAAAAAGAAAAATAATATCATTAGTATCAACCCAATCCTTAATAATGGGTATGTCATAAGCATAGAGAACTTTTATCTCTCTATAATAGATGCTCATAAGAGATTTTTTTCTCAAGTACAAATGGTGAAGAATCACATGTTTCTGCTGTATATTAACACAATGGATGAGGAGTGTATTTTTGGACTCATGAAGAATAACTCATGGAGATGGAATATTCGCTTTGAGAATCACCATTTCAGTGGAATTAAACTCTTATCCTCATCAAGAATGGTTTATGGCTTGCCGACAATTGAACTTCCAAATCATGTGTGTGGGGCATGTACACTAAGTAAGTAACAAAGGAATTCCTTCCAAAGTGAAGTGTCCATAAGAGAAAAGGAAGCACTTCAGTTGGTTCACACTTATATTTTGGGACCACTTGAAACACCCACACTTAGAGGTAATAAGTACTTCATTACCCTCATTGATGATTTCAGCAAAAAAAATTGGGTGTATGGAATCAAAGAAAAATATTCTACTTTTACTATCCTTAAAATTTTCAAATCTTGTGTTGAAGTAAAGTGGTCAAAAAAACAAATTATTCAGATCTGATAGAGGTGGATAATACAATTCAAATGCATTTCAATATTTTTCCAGGGAATAATGCATCAAACAACAATAAATTATATCCTACACGCCACAGTGGAATGGAATTGTAGAATGAAAGAACTGCACCATCCTCAATATAACGAGGACCATGATGAAGGATAAAGTCCTACCAAAGATATTATGGGAAAAGGCAGTTGCTTGTATTACCTACCTACTAAATTAGTGTCCAACCAAGAGTGTTAGAAATGTGACACCACAAGAGGCATGGAGCAGCTACAAACTGAGCATGACACACCTAAGAATATTTGGGTGTGTTGTCTACACTCAAGTTCCAAAAGGAAGAAGGAAGCTTTATGATTGTGGAGAAAAGTGTATCTTCATAGGCTAAAATGAAGCATCAAAATCCTACAAGATATATAATACACTAACCAAAAAAAGTTGTGGTGAATAGACATGTGATATTTAGTGAGGAAAAAGCTAGTAAATAGAATGGTGAAGAATCAAACAAATATATTCCAGTAAAAACAAAAGATCCTAAAGAAAGGCATGATCTTCAAGAGAAAACTCCCACAACACCTTCCTCGATCACATCATCATTACACATAAGTCTAGTAGTATATTCCATCACTCCTAAAAGCACTCCATCAAGTCAAAATTCAGCCAACTCATCCTCACCCATGAAGTCTCTAAAAATGAAAATATTGAGTGACATCTATGAGAAAAGCAAAGAGGTAAATATTTTCTGCCTATATGTAGATCATGAGCCTCTAATGTTTCAGGAATCTATAAGAGAATAATGTTGGAGAATCTCTATGAAATAATAAATGCATGCTATAGAGAAAAATGACACATGGGGGTTTTCTACACTTCCTAAGAGCTAGAAAACCATTAGAATTGAGTGGGTGTACAAGATCAAGAAAAATGATGATGGCGAGATCAATCAGTTCAAGCTAAGGATCGTAGAAAAGGGATAAAAATAGAAGTACAGGGTGGATTATGAAGAAGTCTTCACTCCTTTTGATCACCTTGACACTATGAGGATGATTATCTCCCTTGTAGTCCATCACAATTGGATGATCTACCAACTATATGTAAAATATGCATTCCTAAATGGAATTATAGAAGAAGAGGTCTATGTTGACCAACTTGAAGGATTTGTTATCAAAGTAGAGTGGCATAAGGTGTATCAACTAAACAAATCCCTATATGGGTTGAATGAAGATCCATGTGCTTGGAATACACGTATTGAAAACCATCTTCAAGAGAACATCATCACCCAATGTCCATATGAGCATGAAGTTTACATGAAGAATAATTTTGGTGGTGATATGCTTATATCATGCCTTTACGTTGATGATTTTTTTTACAGGGAATACCTGACTGATGTTCGATGAATTTAAGACGTCCATGTTTAAGGAGTTATAGATGATCGATGGAGGTCTCAAGTCATTTTTCTTGGGTATATAATTAAAGTAACAACATCGTGGAATATATATATATATATATATCATAAGAAATATGATAAGGAATTTCTTTAAAAGTTCAAGATGTCCAATTGAAATATCATAAAAACTCATGTATCAAGGGGTTTAAAACTGACAAAAGACAAAGAAGGAAGAAGTGTTGAATTGACTATGTTCAAGAGTCTGATTGGAAGCCTAAGGTACCTCACAATCATAAGGCTAGACATCGTCTAAATTTTTGGGATTTTGTGCAGGTACATGGAAGAACCAAAAGAGTCACACTGGCTAGCCGCAAAAAGAATCCTCAAGTATTTCAAAGGAATAATGGATTTTGCTCTTTTTTATCCATACAGTGATGAAGAAAAGCTATATGGATACTCAAACAGTGATTGGGGAGTTGACCAAGATGAATGAAAAAACACCACTGGATATTAATTCTTTGTTGGAACAAATAATTTCACATGGAATTCAAGGAAGTGGAGTGTGGTCTCCCTATCCACGTGGGATGAAGAGTACGTAGCAGTATCATCCCCTATTTATGAAGGAATTTGGTTGAGAAACTTTCTAAATGAGATGAATCATCTGTTGGATGGATCCATAGTCATATATTTGGTTAATAAGTCAGTAATAAAACTAGCCAAAAATCCAGTGCAGTATGGAAGAAGAAAACACATTGATACCTGATATCATTTTTGAGAGATCATGTGAAGTAGAAAATGATAATATTGGAATATTTCCATACTATAGAATAGGTGGTTGATATTTTCAAAAAGTAATTAATGATATATTCATTATAACAACTAAGAATTATGCTCATAATGAAGCTGGTTTTGGTTTGAAGTGGAGTGCTGGAAATGAAAACAACGCATCTTCCCCATGCGGTTGCATCTTCCGCATGCGGTTGCATCTTCCCAATGTTTTTTTCATTATAATATTCCCCAAGTGTCTATTTTATTTACTTCAAGTAATTTAATTTTTTCTTCAATTAATGATATTCCCCTTTGATGTTTTTGTGTCTTCACATTTTGTGGAAAGGGTATAAATAGGTTGCATGTGTATTCCGTTAAAAAGTGGTGAAATACAATCTTGAAAGTAGTTTCTTTATGGTGTTACATTTTTCTTCTCACATTTCATGTCTTTTATAGACAACATCATCATCATTATCCCTAATGATTTCATCATGTATCCTAGTTTATTGATGCATTTTTAGGATCCTCTCATCATCCAAGATCTCCTGCCTCCCTCACAGCCCGAGGCATCTGATTTTTATCAATCGTATCTGGTTATAATTTGTGACTCTTGATAATCCCACATCTGTCTTTGCCACCTATTATGCCTACAAATTTTCCCTCTTATCATAGCCATCCAAATTTTTTACACCCAGTTCCCCCAAATTTAAAAACCCCATATTCTCTTAAGAGACTTTTTATTCGATGTATCTTACATTTGACTTCTAATATGAAGTATTTTTTTCATTTTATTATATTTTCTATCTTGAATTAGACATCACAAACCCCCCCCCCCCTTTCCAATTTTTTCGACTTTGTTATTCTAATTTTAGTGTTCAAGTTGCCTATTGTCCACCTATCCACTCATCTTCCCTATTTTTCACTTTTAGTTCATATTCTTGGTAAATGTATTAAATTCTTTGTTTTTTGTATGTTTTTAGATTCCTGGTTTATTTTATTTTAATTATGATATGTTTAATATTTGTTTTTTAGATATAGAGAGATTAAATATTACAAGGAACAATGATATTAATGCTATTATTTATGTTTTTTTCCTTCTTTTCTTCACTACTTTAAATTTAGTTTCTTATTATTCCCTAAACTTTCATTTGACATTTGACGATGATTTCTTTTCTAGTGAAATTATTTTTCATATTGTATTTTCTACTTTTGATTGCCTACTCACTTGATTCAAAGATTCAGTAGTTTGTCACTTTTGAAAGAGGTGGGTGAATAATAGTCATGATCGTGATTCGTTTAATATTATTTGCTTTTTGTATAAGTTTTTTCAACTATATATTTTACATGTAAGTAGTAAATATGTGATCATGTATAACACCTCACATCCTCTTTGTGGGTAAAACCAATGAAAAAAACTCACATCCTTTAATGGTCATGCATTGAAATGTTGATGGGTCCACATTGCGTCGCTAGTAAACCTAGGATCATGTATAACACTTCACATCATCATTGTGGGTTCAATCAATTATAAAACCTCACATCCTTCAATGGTCATGCATTGAAACTTTGATGGGCCTGCAGGGTGTTGTTAGCTCTTGTGTGTTATCAAGTTTTACAAAAAAAAATACTTTATCCTTAAAACAAAACTATAAAGGTGTGGTATGGGTGAATTCCAATGTCGAACCCAAAAAGGCATTGTTTAGGAAAAAACTTAGAGAATTGGACTGATTCAGACAATAAATTTAAAGTGAAAAATATAATCAATAAAATCATACCAATCTTAAAAAATCTTGGATCATGTATTAGTGAAGGGAAAAGAATAATTGATTAGCCAAGTTATTGTTAGAATTTAACCTAAGAAAATCCTTTGTCTTTGGAATTCACCCTCTAACTCATAAACCCTCAAGTAATTTGGTTTATATAAGAGATAGATGATTAAAAATATTATTTAAAAATAATCACTCCTACTCATAAAACGGTTATGCATGGATCCAAATAATTAGTTAATGCATTACAAAGAATATCATCTTTAAATGCACAATGGTCATGTATAAAGAAAGAGATTGGATATGTTTAACAAAATATGAATACAAAAACCCAACATGAACTAATATAAAAGAATAAAGTTCATTAAATAAATCACCCTTCATTAAACGGATTAGAACTAAAGAATTAACCCCTCATGAAAATCATGAGGGAGTGCATGATAAAAATCTACCCTAGCCAAAGCAGCATACAAACTCCAGACAGGTTGAAAGTAGGATGATCCATCAAATAAAAGATGAATTCAAGGAGGAATTGATAATACTTAATTATAGATAGGGAAAATCCCACTTAAATATCCACATCCCTCCCATATATTTCTTCTTTAATATAAAACTCCAACTCCTATTAGATATGCTTTAAAAATCGAGTGGTGTAGCACCTTTCTCTTTCCAAAAAATATCTTCAATAATCCATAAGGATAGGAAATCTTTGAGCTATCATACCTCTTCTATAGATATAAAATTCATGGACCAACCCTATATTCCATATTTAAAAAATATATTACTCATATATCTTCCCATTAGATCTGCATCCTTCATGGGACCATAGTAATGTTCACTCTGCAATCCCTATTCCCATGCACTGATATCTTCTTCGACATCATGTAATCATGATGCAACCTTTATCCTACGTCACAACAACCATATTGAGGTGCATGATCAACCTCGTGAATCTTAAGTTTTGTGTCATCTCAACACATTCTTCTAAATCATGATGCAAGCTCCTGGGACAACAGCACACACCTTTCATGGCATCTAGACAACTCCCATACGTGCATGACATTGAATCACACACAGAAGCATGAGTAACTCTGAATTAACCTTATGCATGGTTCTCCTTCGTGGCATGATGATTGGGTCATGGAGAAATTCAATATTCCATATCCTCAACACCCACAACTTAATATAACATGTGCAGTCATCAACCTGAGTTAATCGCATATGAGAATCTCTTTATTCTCATGCAATGATATTTGGTTTGGCTATAATGTGTTTAAAAGAATAGAAACTAATTTTATCTAGTTTTAGTTATGAAAAAAAAGATTCCCTCAGTAATTTTATTTCTAATTTTCATAGTTTTTATTTTATTTTTCTTATTCTCTCATTTTTGAACTTATGAAATTCCTATTATATAATTTCTTTGTTTTCTATTAAAAAATTTAAATTCATTCCTTTGTGTTGATATAAAATGAGATCATAGGGTATTATACCTTTTATTGTGTAATTTATTTGTGTACTTTTATTTTTCAATTTCATTTAATATTTTTATTCATTTTTACATTTCATATTTCTCAAATTTATATCAATATTCAAATGTTTTCTGACAAAGATAGGGGTTATTTTTCAATTTAATTACACATTTTTTTGAAAAATGTTTATCTTAAAAAATTATTTGCAATTTTTATTGTTGGTTTTAATATTTTTCTTATTCCCTCAATTTTTAGATTTATATATTTTTAGTGTGAAATTTATTTGTTTACTATTACAATTTTTTAAACCATTTTTTCATTAATAGGTTTCTAAGATCTATTGGGATGGTGTTATCTGTGCTATAAAAAAACACTTCAAATTGGCTTGGTCTATTATCACATTTCATATCTTTCAAATTCATATTGATGTACCAACACTTCCTAACCAATAAAATAGTATCAGTTTTTAAGTGACGTACTATCCTTTTTAAACTTATTTTATAATTTTTTTATTAAAATTACAACTCTTTATTTGCTTGTCCATGAAAACCAACAAAATGTATTCACATATACAAATTTATTGAAATAATAAAAAGAGGGTGAAACAGTTAAATATAACTTTAGAACAAACACCATACATTATTTTTAAGTCTGCATGAAGATGATGTTTGTTTGTTACTAAGTTTTTATTCAACTGTTTAGATGAATTGATTGGTTTTGTGTTTGGACTTTAGTTTCTCAAAAAAATTATTTCCCCTGATCATTAATTTTTTTCTATCCATTTATTGTAATGAAATTTTCTTCCTTTCTATTTTCTTTATATTTGTATATATCTATCAAATTTTGAGGTCCCCACTGAGATTCAAATTTTAAGAAATCGATAAAAAGAATAGGTGGCCTACTTTTAATGCATATAGATTTGTTCTTGACTGTAAAACTCTATATGTTATATGTTTTTCAATGTCATACAAACCATTTATTGGGTTTTGATAATTTTGAAAAAAAATTACTTCCAAAATATACTTTTATGGTGTTGAGGACCGTAGATTCTCAGTTCCCAATTGAACTGCTAGTATGTATTTCTATTCATCAAATCAGAATTATAGGAGAAAAATGAAGGAAGAGGAAAGGAAAACTCAAGAGGCCCCAATGTGCTCTCAACCAAGCTATCGAGCCCAGAAGTTCAGAACTATTTCTAGCCTACCTCCCACTCACACCTGAATCAAAGTGTTATGTTGTCTTAAATGACTCAAAGGGACCACCCCCTTCCCTTGTTAGAGATTTTGTTTTACCCATTCCTCTGTGAGTATAAACCTTCCACTCTCCTAGTTAGTCGGGAGCTTTATTACTCACTGCCACTTGGGAAATAGACTTTTGCGCAAGAATGAATGAAGAAAACTGGTTGTGGATGATGTAGTAATCTTCTCAAGTTGCATCTTCCATCAATAGATCCTACCACTTGATCAAGGATTGACTTTGTGTTACATTATGTTGGATATTTGATTGGTTGGACCATATAGCCTCTGGTGTTGGCCAATCACCCTCATACACTGGTAAATTTGGTGGGAGAGTGGGATGAACAGGGGGAGGACTTTCTAACTTCTTTAACTATGAGATGTGAAACACTAGGTGGATGTGAACTGCAAGTGGAAACTCACACTGATACTCCACCAAACGAATCTCTTTGAGAACTAGGAATGGCCCATAAAAACATGGATACAATTTTCGGTTGATTCAGTGGTTGAAAGATAGTTTTTTATGAGTTCATAGGCACAAATAGAACAAATATCCAACCTGAAAGGTAACATGGAGATGGTTTCGGTCAACCTATAATTTCATAGATTTCTAGGAGAAGTGTAGATGAAATTTGAGCCGCTATAAATGATTATTTTGGTTAGAAAGTGTATGTTCCACTATTTCAACTTTAATATATTAGGGTAAAAATTTGTTGGATAAAAAACATGTTTTTACTTGGTTTGTGCATACCTCCACTTTTGGAATGGAGGCATGAAGATTTCATACTTTGGTAGCTTAATGTGTGTGGGTTTGAAGTTTTGGGAAGCACCTACTACAACTCAACTTTGGACCTTTAATTTTTCTTCATTTCCTCCATTTGTTTTGTTGTGTGGTTATATCCCTATAAATATATATTATTATAATCATTGTAAGATCATCTAATAAAATAAAAAAACCTAATTCCATCGCTATATTTTGTTCCTATGAATTTATTGTGATCACCTCTAGTGATCGACATTTCTATTTTCCACTGTGAGATCCTCCTCCAGAGGCATCAAAGGGTATGTTGAAGGAGAGGTGTGCAGAGTGATCCATGTAACGTCCCAGTTCCGGGTGCCACGCAACAGGTGCCCCGAACCCGGTTCTCCACATGACCTCAAATTAATTTCCCCAAACTCCAGAGGCTGCCGACTAGCAGTGAGGACCCAGGTCTAATAGTGGGAAAACTATGCCCTCATTTGTCAAAGTGAAATGCAGCGGAATGAAATAAAATGTACAGCAGCGAAAGCAGTAACAATATATATATAACTGAAATGGATATCAAATAACAAAAGGGAAACCAGCAGTCACATATATATATATATATATATATATATGTGAAGATACAGCATGTCACTATTCTATAAAACAGCCAGAACATGTTACACTACATACATTACATGACAACTGAAGTACAAGTGCAGAAAGAAAAAGAGAACAGCCCGCAGCATCGTGAGCCAATACTCAGTCACATGCTCTCCTACATCCTAGCAGAAATCAAGTACCATTATAGGGACTCTTACCCCTATCCACACCTGCAGAAACGTAATTGTTTTGGGCCGAAAAGCATGACCCAAACAGGGTGTGAGAAATAAATTCCCAGTAGCCACCCACAAAAGGCCCATTCCCAACCGTGTGAAGGCATGAAACAACAGTGTGCAGTAGTAAAATGCAATAAAGTAAGCAGTACTGAAAAGTAACTAACTTAACCAGTTATATTTCCATTTTATTATCATTTATTCATTTTATTTAAAATATCACCACAGTGAATATTTTAAGTAAACAGCCAAACGTGCTCAGACACGTAAACTCCTACCCTTAGGTAAAGAGAAATCCAAACACAAGAATCTACCCACAGGCATACGGATATTGCCCACAGGTGTAAGTAGTGTCACCCACAGGCACAGAATTTATTGCCCACAGGCACAGAAGAAGTTTCCCACAGGCTAATAGTACAGTTCCCACAGGCTAATCACAACATTGCCCTCAGGCTAAACAGGTAACCGGGCCATGCCCAACATGTAAATAAACATCCACAAGAAATTCCTCTCAACTCAATTCTATAATCATTACTTTAGAGGCATAATATAAACTAGGCATACCCTCAGGTACCCTGGCCAAACGGCTAAACAGAGGAACGCACCCCCGGGGTGGTCCTGGATCCAAGCAACGATCCCAACAGCAATTTTACAATTTTATTTAATTACCTATATAGTTCTAGGTACTTAAATTATCCACAACCTCAGCCACACGACACCCCAACATGGGTTCGTGGTACCAAAATACACAAAACACACAACAGTTAGAAAAATAAACACTAAGCCACCTACCATTAACGCCCCTAATAAAAATACTCGAACAATGTTCCACGAATCGTCCTAGAACAAGGTAGATCTGAGGTAAAAGAATTCTTGCTTAAATGAAAATAACTCCCATTAGGGGAAGAATTAGCAAGAACTACATAAGGAGAAGGGAGGGCTTACCCATGCAGTTCCAACGAGATTGTCAGAGGCGGAAACGGATTCTAGACATGCACCCGGCAGATCTCTGAAGGTTTGGCCACCCTCTCTCGAGCTCTCTTCCCGTTCTAAGCCTTCCTTGTGAACAGGGGAGGATACTTCCCATTTTAAGCGAAAAAAACAAAGTACATGGCATGTGATTTCGAGTACACGGTGTGTACTTCCCATTTTTTAAACTGTTCCTCTAGCGGCTTCCTGCCAGCGTGGCACTGTTCACCTGCCGACATGACTACACGACATGTCTTCACGAGTACACGGTGTGTTCTGTCACACAGTTGGCCACCGCTTTACTATTCTCCTGCCAACTGACTACACGACGTGTAAGGGACCACTACACGGCGTGTAGTCAGTTCCTACACCCCCTCATCACCGACATGGCCACACGCCCTGTGTATTCATCCCACATGGCCAAAAGTACACGGCGTGTTAAAAAAGTACACAGTGTGTACTTCCAGAATTTAGGATTTTTCCCCATTTTCCATGTTTTTTCAAAAACACTTAAGGAAAAGAGAAAATAAGAAACTCATACCTCAAAATAAGAACCAGGTTCTTAGAAAGTTCCCCCCTTAAAGCAATTCGTCCCCGAATTTCCCTTCCAAGGGTGGCGAAGATATAGTTGAGAATAACTCGGGCCACTGAGCACGTATGTCGGTCTCCCACTCCCAGGTTTTGTCCTTCACTCGGCCATGCTGCCATAGCACCCGTACGAGAGGAACGGATCGCCCTCGAAGAACCTTCGTTCTCCTGTCAATGATATGAATCGGATGCTCCTCAAAGGACGCATCTGCCTCGATCTCAACCTCCTTGGGATGAAAGACGTTAGACAGGTCTGAATGATAGCGGCGCAACAGAGATACATGGAAGACATCGTACATGGCTCGGTACCTCTGAGGTAACTGAAAATGATAGGCAACCAGCCCGACTCTCTCCGGAATCTCAAACATCCCCACATACCTCGATGAAAGTTTACTCTATCTCTTGATCCGCTTGTGTCCTAGCCTCAGTGAAACACGCAAGAAAACCTGATCCCTGATCATGAACTCCAAAGGTCGTCTGTGGCGATCAGCATAAGATTTCTGACGAGACTGTGCGGTAGCCATCCGCTTATGAATCAACTGGACCTACTCCAAAGTCTCCTTCATGAGACATGGTCCCAGTAAAGCTGCCTCACCTGCCTCTAACCAGCACAACAGTGATCAGCATGGCCTACCATATAAATCCCCGTAAGGTGACATCTCAATAGTTTCCTGGAAACTATTGTTGTAGGAAAAATAGAATAGGGGTATATGCTCCTCCCAAGAGCCCCCAAAGTCTAGGACTCATGCACGCAACATGTCCTCAAGCACCTGTATAGTACGCTCTGACTGGCCATCGGTTTGAGGGTGGTAAGTTGTGCTCAGAAGTACCTGTGTACCCAGTGCCCTCAGAAAACTCTTCCAGAAACAAGACGTAAAGCGAGCGTCCCTATCTGAAACGATAGAACGAGGAATCCCATGAAGACGTACGATCTCTCAGATATACAACCTTCCAAGCTCGTCAACACTGAATGTCTCCTTGATCGGAAAAAAGTGAGCCACCTTCGTGAGTCTGCCCACAAAAACACACACGGAATCATTGCCTCGAGGTGACCTCAGCAAACCAGTCACGAAATCCATCGTGAAATCATCCCATTTCCACTCCGGAATGGGTAACTGTTGTAACAGTCTGGCTGGCCTCTGATGCTCCTCCTTCACCTGCTGACAGGTGGAACACCTCATAACAAAACCAGTTACATCTCTCTTCATACCCAACCACCAGTACTGACGTCTCAAGTCATGGTACATCTTGGTAACCCTGGGATGAACTTCCCACGCTGAAGCATGAAACTCCCGAATTAGCTCCTCACGTATATCCCCTGGAACCCATACTCGTCCATGGAAACGCATAACCTCATCATCGCCTATCGTCCAACCAGGAGGAGGGTCCTCACTTACCACCGACTCTCATAGAACTAGGCCTTCTGAAATAGATAGTTTCTCATCTTCACACTGTCAAGGGGGTAGAAGTCACAGTTAAAGTTGAATGATAGATCTGCCCCTGACTGTCGTGCACCTCCAAATGCATCTCAGAGAACAAGTTCATAAGCTGCCACTAACCACTGGTCTCCTACACATCCTGTGTTTGAGTCTTCCTACTCAGTGCATCAGCTACTGCATTACCTTTACCAGGTGTATAGGCAAGCTCAAAATTGAAGGACTGTAGGTATTCGACCCATATTTGATGCCTCAGATTCAAGTCAAGCTAAGTAAAGATATACTTGAGGCTTTTGGGGTCGGTGAAAACCACAAAACATTATCTCATTAGATAATGTCTCCAACAGCGCAACGCATTCACAACTGCATCCAACTCAAGATCATGTGTCGGGTAATTCCTCTCATGTGGCCTCAACTGCCGAGACCCGTACGCAACGACTCGATCGCCCTGCATCAACACTGCTCCCAGCCCAATACCTGATGCATCACAGTAAACTGTATAGCTCTTCCCCTGCTCTGGGAGTATCAGGATTGGTGCTGATGTCAACCTTCCTTTCAGATCCTAAAAGGCTGTCTCACAAGCTTTAGTCCAAATGAACTTCACACCCTTCTTAGTCAAAGCCGTCAACGGCGCTGCTAAGTGGAAAAAGTCTTGGATGAAATGTCTGTAGTAACCAACCAGACCTAAGAAACTCTGTATCTCAAACATGTTTTTAGGCTGCTCTCAGGAAACTACTGTCCTCACCTTCTCTGGGTCCACAACAACTCCTGCCTCTGAGATGATATGACCCAGGAAGTGAATCTGGTCCATCCAAAAGTGGCACTTTGAGAGCTTAGCATATAGTCGATGCTCTCTTAGTGTACTCAATATGATCTCAAGATTGGTGGCATGGTCGTGTCGAGTGTGAGAGTACACCAAGATTTCATCCACTAATACTACTACAAAATAATCCAGATACAGATGGAACACGCGATTCATCAGAGCCATGAAAACTGCTGGCGTGTTCGTGAGTTCGAACGGCATAACTGTATACTCGTATAGACCATACCTGCTCCTGAAAGCCATGAGAGGTATATCAGATGGTTTAACACGCAACTGATGATATCCTGATCTCAAGTCAATCTTAAAGAACACTCGTGCTCCCCAAAGTTGATCAAAAAGATCATCAATTCTCGGAAAGGGATATCGGTTCTTAACCGTCAAATGGTTCAGCTTCCGATAATCCACACAGAGTCTGAGGGTACTATCCGCCTTCTTCGCAAAAAGGATCGGAGAACCCCACAGAGAAGTACTGGGTCGGATAAAACCCTTTGACTATAACTCCTCTAACTGCCTCTTCAGCTCCTGAAACTCTGGCGTAGCCATCCTATAAGGAGGAATGGACACCGGTGTTGCTCCTGGAACAATCTCAATAGAGAAATCCACCTCTCGCTCCGAAGGTAGACCTGAAAAGTCGTCCAAGAAGACATCCCTGAACCAATCAACCACTGGAGGGAAATCCATCTGACAAGTCCCCTGATCATCCAAATATAAGATTGCAATCTGGGTTGTGACTCCACCTCACCCATGATGCTATGGTCCATCTCGACTCGCCTGAACATCCCATTCACCCTTGTATAGAAACTCTCCACTCTCTAGTGACGTGAAACGCACCCTACAAGGATAGTAGTCTATAAAGGCCCGAAAGGGAACCAACCAGTCCATCCTGAGAATGATGTCATAAGCTGTCATCTCTAGGACATACAGGTCCCAAAGAAAGTGATACCCACTAACCTCAAGGGGTCACTCCTTGAAATAACGCACATCATCCGTTCTAGTCCCCAACGGACTGTCTAGAGTCATGATATCAAAATAAGTAGAAACACCAAGCCCAAGTCTCTCCACAGTGGGTACAGATATGAAACTATGCGTAGCACCCGTATCGAAAAGTACTTAAGATAAGACAGAAGCTACTAGAATAGTACCTCTGACTATATAAGGTCTGGGATCCTACTCTTTCTAGGTCTGTTGCACTACATATGTCTGCCCAGTGCTGCGGCCCTGCGACACATCCTGGCTACCCGGAGCTATCTCGCCCTACTGCCTATAAGATCCGAGTGTCTGGCTACCATGACCACGACCACCATCTCTGTCTGCACGCCCTGACGTATTCCAGTTCCCTGACTGGTAAGAATCCATTGGTACTTCTCCCACACACGGAGTCTATACAGAACCCCTCTCACTATACATCGGTGGAAACGCCCTGCAAAAAAGCTGCAAATGACCCATCCTGCCGCAAGCTCGGCACTCCACTGGGTCTCGTGGACACTGTGGCCTCTTGTACCCCTCTCTACCACACTAGTAGCACATGAACTATCCACCTAAACCATTATTATGACTGGTACTTCCACCCTAAGAGAATTCCATATGTCTCTTCCTCTTGCCAGCAGAAATAGTACTAGTAACTGGTGCTGAGCCGCCCTGGCCCACACCACTAGATTCCCGCAGGTTTCTCTCTATAATCAGTGCCTGGTTCACAATAGCATGTACAGTAGGCAACCTGAAAACTTTTACCAGTGCTCGGATATCATAACAAAGACCATCCTTGAAGCGTCTGGCTCTCAGCGTCTCATCACCCACCATCACGGGTGCAAAACGCTAAATCTCGGTAAAATGAGCAGAATAATCCATCACTGACATAGTGCCCTGCTACAGATTCATGAACTCTTGAGATCTATCTTCCCTCAGTGTCTCCAGGAATAAGAATTCATAGAAGACTTCCTGAAAATCCTCCCATACCATGTCTCTGTGATGCTCTGACTGGGTGGTAACATCCCACCACCTCTTGGCAGAATCACGCAGCATGTATGTCACGAGCTTGACCCTCCACCCTGGAGGCATATCAAGATGCTCTAAAATAGTCCGCATCGATCCAAGCCAAGACTTCGCAGCCTGTGGTCCTCCATCCCCTAAAAATGTCGGCGGATGCTGCTGCTGGAATATATGAGTCAGCTCATCCATAGATGTGGCAGCCTGCGGTGCTCCCTGAAAGGTCTGCATAAATCGCATAAAGCCTTCACGGAACTACACATCTACGCCTGTGTCTGGTATAACATATGGCACTGCTACATCTGGATCTACTAGAGGATCCACTGGTATCCCATGTCCCACCATCTTAGGAGTATACTCGCCGTCGCTCTCCTGGAGAACAACTCGTGGTCGTCTAGGCGGCATGACACTGTAAGGTCAAAAACACGCCTTAGATCTAGATTTATCAAAGACTGAAAGTGAAGGAACCATAAAGGGAAAAAGAGGAATAAGGCATTTCAAGATTTGAAAAACAAGACTATACGGTGTGTACAATGACTACATGGCATGTACTTGACTTCCCTTCCCCTGCCCGGGTCCTTCGACACGGCTAAGCCACACGGCTCCCGTTCAACAAAACTTACACGACGTGTATATCAACTACACGGTGTGTATGGTGTTATTTTCCAACTACCCGTGTCGCTTGTGACATGGCCGACTACCCGGCTTGACACTACACGGTGTGTTACACCCGAACATGGCGTTTACACCACCCCATTTTCCAGTCACATGGATAAGTCCACACAGTCTGTCCTCAGACAAGACTACACAGCGTGTCCCATAGGTACATGGTGTGTTCAAGGTGACACCAACCCGTGTTGTTAGTTACAAGGTCGGGTCCCCAGGTCACACTACACGGAATGTCCATCATTGACACAGCGTGTTCAAGAAAAGAGTTCACCAACCCGTGTTGTTAGTTACACGGCCGAACTCCAGGTCAACACTACACGATGTGGTTTTTCCCAGCCTTTCCCTAGCCCGTGTCGCCACCCACATGGTTTTTGACATGGGAAGTGACTACACGGAATTTACAGAAGCTACACAGTGTGTTTTCCCCAAGATCTTCCCTTCCCCATGTCGCCGCCAACACGGTTTGTGACACGGGAAGAGACTACATGGCGTGTACTCTGGGTACACGGTGTGTACTCAAAAAGTTGATTTTTTATTCCTGAATATAGGGACATACACAGCGTGTCTAAAGGTACTACACGGCGTGTATACTGGGTTTCCGGATAGTATGCCTCAGAAAATCCCCCGGAACCCACAAAACACTGTAAAACCACACCTAAGTGTCAAATTCCGATCCGTGAGGGCCCATACTCCCCACGAACCAAAGTTTGACATCTTATCTATGTTATAACAATATAAACAGTCAATAATCCACCAAATTCCAATCAATGGGGGCCCATGCTCCCCAAAAACCAAATTTTGGCGTCTATTCTTTTAACCGGATCACATAAGAAAATACCCTATCACAAGCAGGTATTTATCAAGCAGATATTACAACAGCATGCGTTACTAGAAAAACAACTATCACAACAACATGAAATTTCTAATGCACCTACATGGCATGGAAACTATGCATGGAATGTGATTTCTAGCATGTTCCTAAATGATGCATGAGATGGCACACCCTCATCTCATCGGGTTGCAACTAAATAGAACCCATAGATAAAATATAAACATCACAATCTCAAGTGCGTCACCCAATGATGAAATCAAATCAACTGTAAATTGAAAAATCAGTAGAATTACAAAAATATGAGGTAGACTAGATTTTCCCTATACACGGGTTAGTTACGCCTGGGCACAGCTTATTACCAACTACCGTTCCCGTCCTATCACTGACTAAGGCTCCAAATAGTAAGTCAAAGAAAAGAACCCCTCTAATACCACTTTGTAACATCTCGGTTCCGGGTGCCACGTAACGGGTGCCCCAAACCCGGTTCTCCAATGACCTCAAGCACATTTCCCCAAACTCCAGAGGCTTCCGACTAGCATCGAGGGCCTAGGTCTGATAGTGGGAAAACTATGCCCTCATTTGTCAAAGTGAAACGCAGCGGCATGAAATAAAACGTACAATAGCGGAAGCAGTAATAGTATATATATAACTGAAATGGATATCTGATGACAAAAGGGAAACCAGCAGTCACATATATATATGAAGATGCGGCATGTCACTATTCTATAAAATAGCCAGAACATGTTACACTACATACATTACATGACAACTAAAGTACAAGTGCAGAAAAGCAAAATAGAACAGCCCACAGCATTGCGAGCCAATGCTTGGTCCCATGCTCTCCTACATCCCAACAGCAATCAAGTACCTGTATAGGGACTCTTTCCCCTATCCACACCTGCAGAAACGTAATTTGTTTGGGCCGAAAAGCATGACCCAAACAGGGTGAGAGAAATAAATTCCCAGTAGGCACCCACCAAATGCCCGTGCCCAACCGTTTGAAAGCCTGAAATAACAGTGTGCAGTAGTAAAATGAAATAAAGTAAGCAGTACTAAAAAGTAACTAACTTAACCAGTTATATTTCCATTTTATTATCATTTATTCGTTCTATTTAAAATATCACCATAGTGAATATTCTATGTAAACAGCCAAATTTCCTTAGACACGTAAACTCCTACCCTCAGGTGAAGAGAAATCCAAACACAAGAATCTACCCATAGGCATACGGATATTTCCCACAGGCGTAAGTAGTGTCGCCCACAGGCACAGAATCGATTGCCCACAGGCACGGAAGAAGTTTCCCACAGGCTAATAGTACAGTGCCCACAGGCTAATCACAACACTTCCCTCAGGCTAAACATGTAACCGGGCCATGCCCAACATGTAAATAAACATCCACAAGAAATTCCTCTCAAGGAAATTCTACAATCATTACTTTAGAGGCATAATATAAACTAGGAATACCCTCGAGTACCCTTCCCAAACGGCTAAACAAAGGAATGCACCCCCGGGGTGGTCCTGCATCCAAGCAACAATCCCAACAGCAATTTTACAATTTTATTTAATAACATATACAGTTCTAGGTAGTTAAATTAGCCACGGCCTCAGCCACACGACACCCCAACATGGGTTCGTGGTACCAAAATACACAAAACACACAGCAGTTGGAAAAATAAACACCAAACCACCTACCTTTAACACCCCTGATCAAAATACTCGAATGATGTTCCACGAATCATCCTAGAATGAGGTAGATCTGAGGTAAAATAATTCTCACTTAAACTCAAATAACTCCCATTAGGGAAAGAATTGGAAAGAACTGCTTAAGGAGAAGGGAGGGCTTACCTGTGCGGTTCCAACGAGATCATCAGAGGCAGAAACGGATTCCATACATGAGCCCGATAGATCTTCAAAGGTTCGGTCATCCTCTCCCGAGCTCTCTTCCCGTTCTAAGACTTCCCTATGAATAGGGGAGGCTACTGCCCATTTTAAGCGAAAAAAACAAATTACATGGCGTGTACTTCTAAGTACAGGGCGTGTACTTCCCATTTTTTTAAACTGTTCCTCTGGTGGATTCCTTCCAGTGTGGCATTATTCACCTACCGACATGACTACATGGCGTGTCTTCACGAGTACACGGCGTGTTCTGTCGCACAGCTGGACACCACCTTACTATTCATCTGCCGACTGACTACACGGCGTGTAAGGGACCACTTCATGGCGTGTAGTCAGTTCCTACACCCCTCATCGCCGACATGGCCACACGCCCTGTGTACTCATCCCACACGGCCAAAAGTACATGACGTGTGGAAAAAGTACATGGCGTGTACTTCCAAAATCGAGGATTTTTTCCCATTTTCCATATTTTCTCAAAAACACTTAAGGAAAAGAGAAAAGAAGAAACCCGTACCGCAAAATAAGAACTGGTTTCTTACAATCCATGAGATCTGCATCCTTTCATTTTGCAGTAGTAGAGAAGATGAGGTGTGGAGAAGAAGATGAATAGTATTCTTAACTATTCATAATCCATGAGATTATTTTTTCCTCTACATTTGGTTTCTCATTTTTAAACAAATGAGTAGGTAGATATTTGTTAAAGTGGGTTTATTGTACCCACACCACCTTTTTTTTCTCTCCAACACCTATCCCATTCTCAAAAATAAAACAAACAATTTACCTTTGGTTTTTTTAATCCTCCCATGCCTTACCCTTCAACATCCCTCTTTCCATCAAAAAATAAAAAACAACTCATTTTGTACCATTATTCTCTCTACTTCCCATATTGCATTGTGTTTCACAAAAAAATAGTTCTTATTCATTTTTATTACACAAAAAAAATTATTCTAGTCCCCAATTTAGAAAAATGTTTCCAATTCTAAAAAACTATAATCCGCACTAGCTGGAAAAATAATGGTCGACGTATATCATTTTCCCATCTGGAAAAATAATTTGTCTCCATGGTGATTTCATTTGAACAGGTTGTGACCCTGAAGATTATGAAGAACAATTATGAAAATTGGTTCATCCAAATACGAGTGCTCCTCAGCACCCAATATGCCATGGACATCGTGGAGGACGAAAACACTGAACCAGAATCTAAAGTAGCAGGGGCTGCCCTTTTGAATTTTCAAAAGTCTACTCTACGGGTGGAATAAAAGTGAGACTATAATAAAAATACAACATTTATAAAGGCCTTGATGAAGAAAATTTTTAAATAATCCCTTCATCAAAATCATAAAAGGATATCAGAGATACTCTTTGTAAAGCATTCAATAGATCCGACAAAGTGAAGCGAATTTGACTTCAATCTCTGCAAGGTGAGTTCAAATCCCTATTTATGAAATCTTGTAAGACTGTTGCTGAGTATCATATTTTTTTAATGGTTATGGTGAAATAATTATGAATAAATGGAGAAAATAATTCTGACATGCCGGTATGTGAGAAAATTTTGTGACCCCATGATCCAAAGTTTGATTACATAGTCATTTCCCTGGAAGAAACTGTAAAAACCCGAGATTTTATAAGATATATTCTTTTTAATTTCTTTCATATCTTCTTTTTTACGCTACACCAAGATTATCTTGCACTATACGCAACACCGTATTAGCTTTCAGTATACGCAACACTATTCTTGGATTGTGTTACACACAATTTCAAGTTCGTTTGATAGTAGTTATTCTACGCAACATTGAGTGTGTGTATATATATATATATATTCAATGTATAAATGAAATATGGTTGGATTATATTATATGCAACAAAAAAGGAGTCTTTCACTACACGCAACCCTGACTTGGCTTGCGTTACACGCAATCGCGACCTTCCTCGATAGCGTGTATAGTACGCAATACCGGGTTTCACTAAAGAACGATATATTGTTATAATATTATTATGGACTAGTCGCTATGAATAGTATTAACTAAATTTTGAATTTTATAACATTATTATTCATCCTACATATTTTCTAAAACATGGTATGTGAACAAAATAAATTTTTCAGGTAAATTAAGTATTTTTCAAAGAATGCAGTTTTGTCGCCTTTTGATGGCACACCCACTTTAAATCTAGTTTTTGACAGGTTTATAAGTTCAATTTGAAAAAATAAAATTCTTCTTTGGAATCAGGATATAAAAATTTACTTTGGATAAATTTTTCATATTATTTAAATAACTTTCATATTTTAATGAATAGTAAAAACACGCTATATTTTAATTAAAAACAACTTTTTTCATCGTAATAATTTATATGGTTAAATTATAATATTGAATGATTTTAAAGTATAAATAGAATATATTTTTACCATTTAATATAATTCATGTCATTATCATTGATTTTACATTGAATTCATAGGTAAAATCATTTCAATCTTTTGCAATGTTTTAACTTTTAAAACTTGTTTTCTTAACAACAGGATTGATTTTAAATTAATTTCTGAAACTTTTGTGTATTGAATTTAGAAAAATAGATTCCATATTTGGAATCAGTGGGTCCAAATTATGTTAATAGGATTCTTTTTATTTTTGGGCATTATGAATAGTAACTACGGTAAATTTTATTTACCATAGTAAAAGGTAAATCGGGTAATTAAGGGTAAATATAATATTATAAAATCTTCCTAACACTTGTCTTAATATAATTGGATGCTTATATTTAGTACTAAGTCATATTTGGGTCTAAATGGAATCCATTGGAACCCACTTGGAGGTGATTAAGACCTTTAGTTTATTTTATTTAAAGGAAAGTGAAATATGTCTCACTCAACTTTAATAATTAAAGTATTTTTAATATAAGTTTATACAGAATATAAATTCAGTTATAAATACTCATTTGAAATATAAAATGTTTTTATTTATCATGGTAATTTATTTATAATTTTTAAGAGATATTTAATTACCTTAATAGCTTATACATTAATGATGCAGAAATTATTTATTTAGCGAAAAATAAGTAATATAGTTTTTATTGAAATAATAATACCCATTAAAAGGCTCAAAAACCTGACCAAAACTTATTAGTAGTGTATATATACATTATAATCATCCAATTACCGAATATATGACCGTTTGGAGTCTTATAAAAGTGATTATGACACTTATATTATTTTATTTTAAAATGATGTCAAAGTTGTCAACTTCATAATTTAATAAATATAACATTTTAAAAGTTGAGTGTTTTATAATATAAATCCAACTAAAATTATTCTTATTAAATCTATAAGATTTATCTTCATCCTAGTATTTTATTTTTAATTTTTATGCGAAAAATAAGTATATTTAATAATTATACAAAAATGTTGTAGAAATTATTTTATTAAGAGAAGTATCAAATAAATGGTATTAAAAATAGTAAAATAAATATTATATGAACAATTTAATGTGATCCACTAATTTTATAGATTAATATTACATTTTAGGAACCTATTAAATATTTTATTTCGAATATATCCTCTGTGTGGATCTTATTTAAATTCAAATAAATAAATAGTGTCAAAATTGACACTATTGTTATTTTATAAAAATAACATATTATTAAATTGTTTAAAAATCACAAAAATATTTAAAAATTATAAATTGAAATTTCAATAGTCTAAAATATCATAAATTATCCAATTATGGAAAATTAACAACACATAAGTGATTATTTATAACCATTTAAAATTTAGAATTTCCACAAATAAAATTAAATAGATTAAATAAGGATAAATCCAAATGATAAGGTTTAAAATAAGATCAAAACATGTCTAAATTTTATTGGTTGATTAGATTACAACCCTATATCATCTAATATTATAATTGAGTCATGTTTGGAGGTTTTTATGTGGGGTTTGAATTTATATTAAACTAATATTTTTGAGGATTCCAAAGATGCCCCTCTCCTCCCTTATAAAAGGGCACCTCCTCCCTATCATCTTTACACAACTTTGAGCCTTAATGCTCGGCCAAAACCTACCCATTTCACTTCTAAACTTCCCTAGAAATATTATAGAGGTCATTTTCTTCTTTAAAGACCAATTTTAGTGCCCTAAGAGGAGGTTTTAAAGAGGCGTGTCGAAGAAGGGGTAATATCCGTTATCGATTCTTTCAAATTTATTTCTTCTTATACTTCCTCTTATTTAGTTGTTTCATTATGAAGTAATAACATAAGTATCACTCATATACTGATATGTTATTATTAATATGAAACAACCCTATTCCACCTTCTATCCATCCTACGGAAAACGAAATCATCATGCGTGAGTACGTACGGAATACCGTCTCCACGCCGTGCTGTAATCTGTTTTCCGCCACCACCTTACTTGGATGGTTATAATGGTCTAAATAATAAAAATATGTGATTATTATAAATTTATATTGATTATTAAATATTATACATACACTTCAATACAATTACATGATCATGGGAACGATATCATCGCTCGTGCGTACGTACAGACTACCGTCTCCACGAACGCGATAAGATTCATTATTCATGTTAACCATTCATGAATGATTATAAAGTATATATAATGAATAATAATGAAATATATGACATAATAATGCTACTGTATTTATGTATATATATATGTATGTCATATATTTAATTCTATTCAATTCAATAAGGAAACGAAAACAGCGATCATGCGTACATACGACCTACCGTCTCCATGAACAGTGTATTTCATTCCATTTATCAATCTATCATATATATGTATATGATGAATATTTATTATATATAAATCATTTTTTTAGTTCTTAAATTAATTAAATCAGGATATAAGTAATAATATCAAGAACAATAAGTCGAAACACGTACGATAAATGAAACGATTTTACCCAAAACTCTGCTTTAACATGGATTTACAAAAGAACGGGTAATATAAAGTCATAAGTGAACCATATATGATATCATAACAATGAATATGATTCTTTAATAAGTCAATGACATTATTCAAATCATTATATAGTAGTTTCGGATACGTATGAAGCATATCGGACCTAAGGTAATGGATAATGTTGCAATCTCAATTGTTTTCTATCTGAGATTGCTTATACGTAAGTATTTACTGGGGTTATATTTATCATCCATGTACAAGTTTTATAAAAATGTTTTCATGTATGTTTAAAGTCCATTTTACCCATTTTTTACTTTTACTATATGGTATGTAAGGAATATTTTTTTTGTTTACCATACGAGGTACTTTTTTGACTTTTCCGACAAAAGTACGAGAAGAATGTTTTTTTAACTTATACGGCATGAATGGATTTTTACGGTTTAATAAAGCCTTATTTTCATGAAGCCTACTATACAATATTTCATGAATATTTTCAAAAAAATCCCTTTCTTTTAAAATTTAATGGCATTTTTTGAAAAGAAAATGATTTTCAAGAAGAAATGATATTTTCCTCAAGAATTCATTTCAAGTGCTTTATCAAAACCATTTTCCATCTAAGATGACATTATTTCATATGTGTATGTTTCAAGTATAATGTCTTTGTGATTTATATGGTTTCAATTTTCTTATGATGAAATGATATCCATTTGTTTTATATGGATTATGTTATGATGGAATGATGTTTATGAAACCCAATTTATTCTTTGGGTTATGATGAATGATTTATGATTGTTTTATGGAACATGTAAGAATGATTTAAATATGAGATGGGTGGGACCTATATCTCCCTCCAATGCATTGGGTAAAGATTTATATCTCATGAGATAGACATGTCTGAAACGGAAAGTAAATCTGGTATAGTAATACAGGGCTGGAACGGTAAGTAAACCCGGTTCAGTAAGGGACTTTGTCCACTAAGATGCTCTTGGCAGCAATGCCTTGGCTACTATGGAAATCATATAATGTGCTTAATAGTTTTCCACAAATACATGTTTTATTCCCATGCTATTACTTTATGATATATGCCTTACGTAATTCCAAGATTTATGTATTTTCTCAAGATTTTGATGTTTAGATTTTATGTTCAAGTTTTTGCATTCAAATGTTTATGGATTGTTTTATGTTCTCTATGTTTACCCTTACTGAGAATTTGAGCTCACCCTTTATATGTTTTATTTTTACCAGGATATAAAGAAAGGTTTTAGGTAAGAAAACAAAAGGGGAAGATCTTTATGGGAGATGTTGAAGATCTTTCACCATGATTAGAAGATTATTTTTCGAGTTTCCAAAGACACTAAACTATTACGGTCCTTGTGTATCTGTTTTTGTTATGTATTAAGTATTCCACAAAAATTATGTAATGTCCATGTACGTCAAGATTTGGGTCTCTATAGAAACAAAGTTCCCAAAGATGATCTCTATCAAAAACTTGTGGGATCTCTACAAACCCAAGAACTAAAGGTGAATTGCCTGAGTGAAACGAATGGAGTGGATTTTGCCCTGCAATCAAATTTTTACCTTAACAACTCTAAAAAAGGGAAAGGGGGACATCTCAAAGAACCTGAGGCACAGGATTCAATGTATAGTAATTCGATCCAAGAAGAGGAGGACATGGTGGAAAAATCCCAAATCAATGACATTGTGGATATCAAAACTTTACTCTATGAGAATGAGGACAAGGAAGAAGGAGAGGATTCAACAATCGTCAACCAAACAAAAGAAATGTTCAATGCTATAACTGTAAAAACATATAGACATTATAGAAATTAATGTTGGTATAAGAAACTCATGGAGAATGACATCGAGAAGGTACATATCATCAAATCAGAAGATCCATTTAGTGACTCCCATTTCTTGATGGCAAAAACATCGACACAAAATCAAGGTATGTGGTATCTTGACTCTGGAACTAGAAACCACATGGAAGGGCACAAGCACTGGATAGGAACTTGAATGACTGGGTTTGAGGATAAATTTCATTTGGCGATCTCTCAAAAATATTTTTCTATATAATATGGGATATTCTGATCAAGAAAAAAGATAACAGTCATGATTTCATCTCTAATGTCTACTATGTACCCATATTGTGTGTCGGGAAGTTGGTGGAAAAAGGCTTTCACATATGCTTGAAAAATAAAAAAATGGTGATTATCAATGACAGAGGAAGACTGGTCACAAAATTACCGATTTTGAGGAACCTCATGTTTCCACTTATGATCCAACCAGATGTACCGCGGTGTTTGATGATGGTACGTGATGATAAAGACTATCTATGACATATCTAGTTTAGGCATTTAAAATTTGAAATTTTAAGACTGTTAGGAATAAATAAGATGGTGAATGGGCTTCCTATCATTCGACACTCAAATCAAATATGTAAAAGTTGTATTCTAAGAAAAAATAATAGAAACAGCTTTGCAATGAAGGCTTACTGGAAAGTTGTCATGCTACTTGAACAAGTTTACACTGATGTGTGTGGACCATTGAATCCAAAATTAGATAGAAAAAGGAGGTATTTATGGAATTTATCAATGATTATATTAGGAAAACATGAATATATTTTTTCAAGATGAATTCAGAAGTGTTTGGAATATTTAAATAATTCAAGGAGTTCGTGGAAAATCAAATCAACCATCACATACAAACATTTCAAACTGATCAAGGTTGGGAGTATAGATCTGATGTTTTTCAAGAGTACCTCAAGCAGTATGGAATTAAACACCAACTGACATCGGCTTACACACCCCAACTAAATGGAGTATCCAAAAGGAAGAATCACACCATTCTCAACATGGAAAGAAGCGTGTTGAAAGACAAAAGAAGATCCCATGACTTTCTGGACTGAAGTATCCTTGTGCACTATGTATCTACTCAATAGATGATCAAGGAAAAATCTTGAAGCTAAGACACCTCATGAAGCCTAGAGTACTCACAAGACTAGTGTAATCCATCTTAGAGATTTTGGTTCTATTTTCTATGTTAGGATACTAGAGGCAAACGAACAATGTTCAAGGAAAAATGAGTGATGTCTATCCTTATGGGATATGGAGATCGAGTAATGAGATATCTTTAGTATAATCCCATCACCAAGAAGATTATATTCAGCAGATATTTGATATTTTATGAAAATTATACATAGATATAGAATCAAGATGATGATTAAAGAGAGTTACAACTCTCTCTAGAATATGTAAAAATTGTTGGGATTGTAAATGATTAGACAACTAGTGCAGTGAAAATCAAAAGATAAAATAAAGTGAAAAAATGCAGAAAAAAGGACACCAGATGTAACGTGTAAAAACAGCCATGAAAGGGGTAAAAACCATGATAAAATAGAAGGATCTCACTATGGGTAAAAGTGGTTAAACTCTCTCTCACTATCATAAGAAGAAAACCCTCATAAATATCTCTCTTGAATAAGTGGGGAACCCACCACACAAATACCACTTTAATAATGTTGGAATTCTAGTGATGAGAAAACGGGCGAAGTTGATGATGAAGAATCACTAGGAGAGATCCCCATTTATAGGCTACCTCTTCTCCCTCCTTTTGTGAGTTTTGTGGGGTTTGGCCACCCACCACCAACCATCGCCATCCCCCTTTGACAAATCAAGGGGGTGGTGCCTTCTGGAAAAAATATGTAGACACATCTCCCATTTGGAGATTTTATTGAGAACCAATCACATCTCCACACATCCTTTGTATCTTCTAAACAATATTCTAAAGTCTCTGCATGGAAACTAGAGGATCTGTACCATCTTAACTTATCAAAGTCAACCACATTCATCAGGAAATCTATCATATTTTATTTAGTGTGAATTTTATGCTTGTACACACTTACTTCCTCTACCATATCTCAGAAAAAGTGATATTGTATCCCAATATGCTTCATATTGGAATAAAAAGATAGATTTCTTACAATGTTCAAGGTTTTATGACTATCACAAAACAATAGAATCTTCTCCTATCTATGCCCAAGATCCTCCAACAATCTTCGCATCCAAATCGCCTCTTTACAAGCCTATGTAGCTACCATGTAATATGCCTCTATTTTGGATAACATCATAACTTACTATAACTTTGAAATCTGGCTCACAAATCCTCCTGTAAGAGTAAACACCTAACTTTTAGTGTATTTTCTCTGATCAAAATAACCTACAAAATCTGAATCAGCACAGCCTCTCATAGTGAAATTTGATCCTCCATAACATAATGAAGCATTTAAGTTCTCCTTGATGTATCACAAGATCCTCTTCATTGTGCTCCAATTATACCATATTGGATTCACCATGTACTAACTAATAGCTCCCACTGCATGTGCAATGTCTGGTTTAGTACAAACCATAGAGAATATCAGACCCCCATTGCTGATTTATATGGCACTTAAGGCATCTACATCCTCTATTCTTCACTGTTAAGACTCATCGTACAGGATAAGTTGAAATTAACAAGAAGAGGGGTAGAGATTCTGCTACAGTCTTTCATGTTGAAGTGTTTCAAGACTTTCCATAAGTAATTATTCTATGATAGACAAATATTCCCATCCCTTCTATCTCGATAAATCTACATCCCAAGAATATTGTTTGTTGTTCTCAAGTCCTTCATATAAAACTCCCTAGAAAACAACATCTTCTTCTCCTGGATCTAATATTTTTGGTTCTGCAACCAACATTTCATCCGCATACAATAGAAGAATGATAAAATCATTACCATTATAACCCTTGAAATATGCACAAGGATCAAAATTAAGTCTGTTGTATCCAAGGCTCGTGATATAGAAATCAAACCTCTTGTAACAACACCTCGGTGCCTTCTTGAGACCATTCAAATATTTGTTAGACCTGTAAACCAAGTTCTCTTTGAATCCAACGTTAATTTTTTATTTTCCAAACACTTTTAAGGGGAAGTGAGAACCCTCATACGATACCAGTTTCAGAACCAAATGACACAATATATTTGTTAAAGAACAGTTTGAGTTGTTTGGAACCAATCTCCCAAAATAGTATCCAGGGGATAGAGTGTACCTGGGTGTCCAGGTTGTCCTTTAAAATGTCTTCATAAAAATGCACCAAGTTGTCCCAAGAAATTTTGTGTTCCTCCATCTTTATCTTCCTAATATTGAGTACTCTAAACAAAATGCAGGCTTGCTTCTCAATCCACGTACCTTTCTCTTTGGTAGTAGTCACCTGAAGTAGTCTCCTCTTATTTAATGCCTTTATATCCATAATATCCTCTACCGATTCATCTGAATGCATAAGAGGATCCATATATTCTAGCACCGCTGAAACCTGTCATTGAGAGTCTTCACTGGAGCCTGCCTCTGGATACTGCCTAGATTCAAGCAGCCCCTTATCACCCGGGGGAATAACAGGAACTACAGCCTTCGGGGGCAGCTTACCATTAAATGCGGATCTATTAACTGGAGGACAAGGTAGATAGGAGTAATCCTTTCTACTTATTCCCCTCTGGTTGTTCATAATAAAGCCGTCTAGATCAATAATATTGTTCTTGGCCTTCGCGGAGAGGATCTAATATAGTCTTCCTCAATGACCAGTTCCTTGGAATCAACAGAATCTAATGCCTCATCCATTTCCTCTTGATATACTTCCACATACCCCAAAGGATCCTCTCTGCTATCCATCCCTCCTAATTCCTCATTAACATGACAATCCTTTTCCCCTAACACCGCAAACCAATTTTGAGAAGACAACCTCGACCCCCCAGATTTAAGCTTCTCAACATAGGAAATTAGAGCCTGCATTACCTGCTCTTGATTTTATGAGGCTCCTGTCTATTATAATCCTTGAAACATAAATTGGAAATCATCTGAGTTGTCCTCCTGTGCCAGACACTATGAAGCCTCACCCATATCATGAACCACGCAGATAACCTCAGCCAACGTAGCTTCATTGGTGTAATTTGAGGTGACAAGATGAAATTATTGTGCAGTGTCCAGGAGGACTCTCCTCTCCTCCTGGATAGCCCCTTCCTGATCGCATACCCCACTAAGAGTTGAAACAACAGTGACCGATGCAACCCCATGATCAAATTTCAATCACTCCAGCCGTTGGCCACCCTCCTCATCCTGCTGCAACACATCCTCCAGCCGGGGGGAACTGGCACTGGTTGATTTGGTTGGCGCAATCTCTGTTAGAACCGAGGTGCGAGACAAGTGGCAATCTTTTTGCAGATGACCGAAACAATGACAGGGAAAACAAAAATCGAACCAGTTTTTAAAAACCACAGATTGAAGATAACACAGTTCATTACTAACCTCTATCCAGACAGACTCAACCGGGGGCTTTGAGATGTCCACCTCCACACAAAGTCAGGGAGAAATGGGATGGTATAAATATATTGAGCATTAGTAAAAGTCTGGGAATCTTCTGATGATATTACCTAACATCTGGAGAATCGAAGGGTTTTGGAAAGGAAGAGGAAGACTTGGGAAGCTGACCCAAATCACCGCAAGGGGTAGATCCCGTCTCCAGTGAAACTCGTAGCTCCATCTAAGAAGGAAGAAGCGGAAACCATCACAAGATCTACTCCATTTCGACCATGTTGTGGTAAGATCAGCCTCATATGAGAAACATAGGAGAAAATGGCGCAGATCCAGCAGGCTGACAATGATACGTCCTTGAAGAGGCCAGATGTTGTTGACAAACCAATCGAACCTGTCGAGTGACGGCCTTCGACGACCGAAGCGAGACACTAGGGAAAGGCCATGGAGCATTGATTCATCTGTGAACTCCTGTAAAGAAAGCAGAATGGATGGATCCCCATGATGATGGTTGGGGACTTTAGGTCAAAGTCGGATAGGGGGAAAATCAGGGAGGGAGGCTAGTTCTGTGAAAGGAGAGAAGGGTGGGTCGGGCGGATCGTCCATTGCCGCTACTCGAGGGAGATTTCGCCGCTCCTAGGGATCCATACGAGAACACGGTCCCTCTGACACCCCACCAAGTTCTCTTTGACTTATTTTGAAAAACATTCCAATTGAAGCATATAGATCTCTTAATCAATATCACCATAGAGAAAATTAGTCTTCACGTCCAACTACTCTAGATGTAAATTTTATGTAGAACACATCGACAGAACCATATGAATAGTTGTCAGTTTAAAGATAGGAAAAAATATTTCATTGAAATCAATACCTTTCTTCTGAGAATATCCTTTGACCACTAGTCTTTCACGATATCTTTCCACAAGGTCATTTCCATCCTGGTTTATCTTAAGGACTTATTTGTTTCTAATAGAATTCCTTCCATAAGCCAATGGAAAAATATCCCAAATCCTATTCTTGTGAAAGGATCCAAGTTCCTCATGTATCACCACCATCTATGAGGATACATCTGGAATCTAGGTCACCTCAATAAAATAACATGTCTCTCCATCCTATTTTAATAAGTAGTAAGAAATATTGCTCTCAGTGATGTATTCTGAGTTCCATACTAGTTCTCTTTTCTCCTGAGTAACCATCATGGTCCAAACTCAACTAGTACTTGATCATCATACTCCGATAATGCCTCGTAGAAATTTGGTTATTCCTTGGATTTTTCCTCTACTTTTACTATTGTAGATTTTGTACTCTCCTTATCCATTTCTCGATAAATTGTCATTTTCACCTTGTCTTTTTCAAAAATGGCATCCCTAATGATGATAAGTTTGTGGGTAGAGGGGTCCCACAAACATGATACCCCTTCATAACATCAATATACCCTAAGAAGATACATTTCTTGGATCTTGAAACCAAATTCTATCTTTCCTGGTCATTAAATAGAGAATATATATGACTTCAAAAATTATGTAAACAAGAATAGTTAGTGGGTTTACCGGTCTAAATCTCCATCGGTGTCTTCAAATCAATCACATGTGAAGGAGATATGTTGATAAAATAACAGGTGGTATTCACTGTTTTTGACCAAAATGTTTTGGAAATTCCTACAGTCTTCAACACCGCCTTTGTTCTATCCAACAGTGTTTTATCCAACTGCTCTTCCACACCATTCTGTTGGGGAATGTATTCCATCGTGAATTGTCTCGTGATTCCTTCCTATTGAAAAAAGGTATCAAACTCCTCGCCTGTATATTATCCACCATTGTCAGTCCTCAAACACTTGATCTTCTTTCCAGCTTCAAGCTCCTTTTGTGATTTGAATTTTTTCAAGACTATAAAAACATCCTCTTTCTACTGGATTGGGTACACCCAACATCTCCTGTAATAATCATAAATTGAGTATACAAAGTACCTTTATCCTCCCATGGATATAACCAGTGCTTTACAAACATTAGAATTGATCAACTCTAATAACTCCTTAATTATTTTTTTTTACACCCCAAACCTTAACCTGTGTTTCTTTCTCAAAAAGCAATGATCACAAAATGGTAAGGATACCTTTGTGTGCCCAGAAAATAACTTTTTATCTGAAAGAATCTTTAGGCCTCATTCTGACATATGTCCAAGATTTCGAGGCCAAAACTTTTTCAACACTTTTGTCAGGTTGGTTGATGTGAAAACTATTCCGCCTATTTGTACGTTTCACCCATAATTACATACAGGTTCTTTGAGATCTTCTCTTCCTTCATCACCATAAGTGTTACCTTCATAATTCTCATCACACCATTCTCGATGTGAGTATTACATTCAATTTCATCAAATTATCCTAAATACAATATGTTCTTCTCTAGGCCCTTCACATGGCGTACTCCTTGGAAGGTTCGAGCAATACCATCATGCAACTTCAATTTGATGGTACCGACTCCAACGATCTTCAGGGTGTGATCATTATCAATGTACACAAATACTTTCTAGATGGTTTTATACTAGTCAAGACATTACCATTGATATTTCATGTGCTATGTTGATCCTGAGTCGATTATCCATGCATCGTTGACATGCTTCATGCTTCTAGCAGTCATCGATGCTTCACTGATAATAATTTCTCCCTTTCTATAAGTACTCACCACATTCCCCAAAGAGCTATTTTCACTAATATTATTATTATAGAAATACTTATTGACATTTCCCTTCTTTACACAATTAAAACATGTTACATTCTTCTTCTTATTCCATTATTTGGACATACCATGGTTTTGGATTCCACTGGAACCATGCTCTATCATCCTTCCTCTCTATATTGACAGAGCCTCTGTTTGGTGTGAAGTTGTCTATTTTTCCTCCTTGTTCTTATACCAGCTTTCTTCTTTAAGAACCATAGTTTCACCATCATTAAAGGGAAACGTATACATTAGTATATTGTTGGTGAGTCTGATTATGAGTTGGTCATATGAATCTAGAAAACTCCAAAGAAAAATCTCCCTACATTTAGTATCTACAATTTTATATCCCAACATCGTGACCTGAGTGAACAGAGTATTGAGTTTGTTTATGTGGTCAGTCACTATTGATGACTCTTTCATTCGAAGATTTTACAATTTTCTCTTCAGGAAAATTTTTGTGTGTTGTGGCTTGGCCTTGTATAGCTTCATCAGAGTATCCCATATTTCTTTCACCATTTTTTATCCACAATGCTCGATAGGGCCCCATCTATTAAATCCAAATGGATGTTGGCAGTATCATTCCCATCCATGTCATTCCATTTCTCCTCTATCACACCTGTTGGTCTTTCTCCAATTTCCAGTAGTAAATTATTTTTCCACAGCACTGCATGCATCTACATTTTCCATAATGAAAATTTATTCCTGTTGAATTTTTCAATCTCTAATTTTTCCACCATCTAGACACATCATCATTCTAGAACCTCCTCTGTTTCATAATGGTGTATTTAATAATCTCAATATTTTTTTGATGTGAAATATCAATCAGAATCTCAATCAAAGAGAATACTCAAAATTATAAGAATTATTAATACCCGAAAACATGAACAACATCAGGCCAGATTATGGGCTCTGATATCACTTATAGGGACCATAAATGATTTTACCACTCATGCAGCAATAATCACAAGATAAAATAAAGTGAAAAAATGCAGAAAAAAAGAACATGAGATGTAATGTGGAAAACCCACCAAAATAAAAGGGGTAAAAACCATGGGCAAATAGAATGATCTCACTATGGGTAAAAGTGGGTACGCACTCCCTCACTATTATAATGAGAAACCCCTCATAAATATATCTCTTTAATAATTTGGGAAAACCACACAAAAATACTGGTCAAATAATGATGGGCTATCGATGATGAGAAACTAGTTGAAGATGATGATGAAAAACCACTAGGAGAGATCCCCATTTATAGGTTTCCTCTCCCCTACTTCCTCTTCCTTTTTTGGTGATTTTGGTGGGGTTTGTCCACCCACCACATACCATCACCAGTCCCCTTTGAAAAATCAAGGGGATGGTGCCATACAGAAAAAATCTTCCAAAAAAATCTTTGAGGAAGTACTAATGATGGAATAAAGAATTTAAGAACCACTAATTTTGTCACAACTTAATCCTACATCTAAAAACATCAAATGATAACATTCTCATATACATCCTCAAAACTTTATAAGCCTTATGGATATATATGATAGAATAGAACCAATGTAGGATTATGTAAATTTGTATTGTCTCTCAGTGATTTCTAATACATTTAGCTTCAAGGAAGATAAAACTAATGAAATATGGAAGAAAATGATAAATGAGAAAATCTATTCCATCATTGTCACCAAAGGATACAAGTAAAAGGAAGGATTTTACTATGGTTAAATCATTGCACTGGTTGGTCAGCCACCCAAATATGATCCAAAATCATGGGTCGTAAGGAAAACATGTTTAATGGGGGATGTTGGATAATAAATATGTTTTTCCTTGGTCTGTGCCTACCTGCACTGTTGGAATTGAGTCATGAATATTTTAGACTTGAGTAGCTTAACGTGTGTGGATCTGAAGGATTGGGCAGCACCTACTACAACCCAACTTTGGAGCTTTGATTTTTCATTATTTACTCAGTTTTTTTTCATGTGGTTATATCCCTATAAATAAAGATTGTTGTAATCATTGGATGACCATCTAAGAAAATAAAAAAAAAACTAGTGTTGTTACTATATTTTGTTCCTATGAATTTATTGTGATCACCTCTAGTGATCAACATCCACATTTGTTGCAGGGAGATCCTCCTTTAAAAATTTAGTATTGTGGGTGGGGGATTTCGTATACTACTTCAAAGGGAGTAGTATTTATAGAGTCATTACATGTTGTTTTATAATAAAATTCATCCCAAGGAATATAGTAGGACCACTACTTAGGGTGTTATCCTGAGAAATAAGGAAAATATGATTTGTGTCCCCTATTGATGACTTTTTTTGTCCTTTTGTGAGTGATATTCCAATATGAATTTTAATTTTGTGCCTTTACGGTGGAATAATTCTGTCTAGAAGTGGATAAGAAAAATGGGATCGTGATCACTGAAAGTAGACTTTGTAATTCCATGGATTCGAACCATATCTTTCATCAAAACCTTAACAATTTCCCAAGCTATGTAAGGATGTTTCAGTATCAATAAGTGATTGTATTTAGAGAGGTGGTCTGCTACCCTAGAAATGAAATTATAATTGTGTGATTTAGGCATCCTAATAATGAAATCCATGGAAAAATCATCCCAAACTGCTTGGAGTATATCCAGTGTTTATAAGAGGCCAATGGGGAAAAATTCTAATATTTATTTCAATGATAAGTATAGAATTGGTGGATATACTCCTACATTTTTTCTTTATACCGATCCAATATAAATTTGTAGTTATCTTTCAGTAAGTGTGGTAAAATCCCATTTTCTCCCATTGTAGAGACTAGTGGAATTTGGCCAATGGCCTGGGTACCCAGGTCGAAGCATTGGGGAGGACCAGTCTTCCCTTATAATGAAGTATACCAAGGTACAAATAAAATGGTGGATAGGCTGTATCACTAGCTTGGAGTGTCAAAATAATCTTTTTTAAGGAAGGATACTCATCCACCCCTACCAAAAAGTGTTGGTGGTGCTACCAAGATGGGAAAGAATAGACTGCACACAATTGTGGAGGTTCATCCCTTGGAGAAAGAAATCAGCTACTGAAATTTGGAAACCTGTCTTGAAATGTATATCGAATAAAAATCCCAACAATTTTGATATCCAACATTACTGGTCTTCCATAGTGATATGTTTCTAGAGAAGGAATTTAAGGCTTTGGCGATACAAAAAAATGGTAAAAGGCTCACTGAGTGAATTGGGATGGAAATGTTGAATAGACAAATCCAAAGACATGATTTCATTTTCATAAGTGGGTTTAGCTAAGTTTTTTCCCTTGGAATTTACTAAATAATTTGATGGGCCTTTGATTTTTCATGAAAACTATGCCAATTCCCCTTCCAAAAGCACCACATTCAATCTAAAATTTTTCAAACAAAATGGGTAGGTCTTGAATAGGGGATATTGCGATGATTTTTTTGATAATGTAAAAATATTGGGAGGATTATATAGAACACTTGAAATTGTCCTTTTTGGTAAGAACTGTGAGCGGTTGTGCAATTTTTCTATAATTATGGATGAATTTCTTATGATATCCCATAAGGTATAATAATTCATAGACCCCCTTCATTATATATGGTCATGGCTAGTCCAACACTTCTTGAATATTGGTAGGATCCATAGAGACCCCCTTTTGAGAAATCACATGATCTGAGTAATCAAATTCTTGCTAGGACAAATATCATTTACCTTAGTTGGAAAAAAACAATTATCAAGTAGCACTTGTTAGACAACTGCTAAATGCCCCAAATGGGCAGCCTAATCACTACTATAAATTAATATGTCATAAAAAAATAAGGACAAACTTATGGAGAAATGTGCAGAAGAGGTCATTCATGATATCTTGGAATGTAGGAAGATAATTCATAAGGGAAAATGACATCACTAAATATTCTTTATGACCACTATGAGTGCGAAAATAGGTTTTGTAAAAATCCTCATCTTTATTCTGGATTTGGTGATAATGAGATTTGAGATCCAGCTTTGAAAAATATGAATTCCATGTAATTCATCAAGGAGTTCCTCAGTCACCGGAATAAGAAATTTTTCTGGGATGGTTACCTTTTTGAGAGCTCAATAATCTATACAAAGTCACAATGAGTTTTATTTCTTTTTAACAAGAAGAACAGGGCTGGAATAAGTGCTGGAGCTATTTGAATTATTTTGGAGGTTAAAATTTATTTAAATTACCATTAAATATAATTTTTTTAATAATTTGGGTAACAATAGGGCCAAACTACAACAGGTCCTATCCAAGAAATAATCGGATGGCATGGACATCCTGTCATACTAGTAGGATCCCCTTGGGATCATCAAACACCTAGTTGGAGAAAATTAGGACCCTCTGGTGGTTGTCCCTAACATAGAATAGTGCCCAAAAACACTCTTTGGAGCTTGGAATTCTTCATAAGTAAATAATTGTCTAATTGGTTTGATTAGTCCTGTGAAGAATGTATTCCAACACTACTGCCAAAAAACACATGGTCATTGAATTCTAGTTAGTCTGCATGTCTCCTAGATTCTGTAGCTAATCTATTCCCAAAATAAGGTTGAACCCCCCAATTTCCATGAAATTTTCATCAATTATACAGGCATGCTCTATTATTTTCAATCAGACATGCTGGTACTGCCTGTGTGTACACATTCGGTGGCCATCACCTAGTTTAACGCCTAGTTTCTTTGATTTTTTTACTAATAATCCAAGTAGTTGGATTGGATTGGGTGATATGAAATTGTGATTGGTGATGCTATCAATTAAGAGAAGAATAGGGATTTCCTCAAAGTGTCCCCCAACCTATATTGATGTCAGTTTCCAGGGAATCTATCTGAGAGGAGAGCAATAATTATTCAAGTATTAATATGCAATAACCTTACAATTGGCCTCCTACGCATCGTCTATGGTTGTTGCTAGCTCTATATTTTCCAACATGGAATCCTCCATTTCATGAAGAACATCACATGCTCCCAGTAACAAGACACATATTTTAGGGTCAACACACTTATGGAGTAGGGTGTAAGGCAGGCCACACTTGTGTTTTCTCCTCTCTTCCCATTCTTGATTCGTCAAATGTCAAATGCCCTTCCTGCCAAATAGTGGCTTCATAGGTTCAAAACTTAGTCCCCCCATAGTTCATCCTGGACACTGTGTGGCCAGTTGGGGAGGTGTAATTTTGTGTTGCAATAGTGGAGGAATACCCAACAGCCTAGCATTGGTATCCTGCCCTCCCCCAAAATGGTGTGACCTGCTGCTGTGAAAATGGCAATCTATATCGTGGCGGACTGCAAGTTCAACATGGAGCACAAGTCGCATTGTGTGTAAATGTGTCCTAGGTTCATGGATGCACACCCAACCATAGATTTCATCTTTAATTCCATGAAAAAAATATTCAATATATTGTGGTTTTGGTTTCCAAGGGATAAGGTCGGCCTAATACTCAAATTTCATTATGTAGTCTTGTACGGTTCCAGTTTGTTGGAGTGATGCTAGTTCTTTATATATATTATTCAATTTTTAACCACTAAAATATTCCATTAATTCCTACTTGAAGAGTATCTAGGATAAGTCAAGATTGACTTCTATAAAAATTATAAACCAATGTATTACAGGGTCGTCCATACTAAACTAAGCGAAAGCTTCTTTTGAATCGTTCAAAAGTTGATGTAGATGAAAATATATCTCGGAACGAGTTATCCCCCATGAGGATTGAATAGATAAAAATTTGGAAACACTACCACCTTTGGAAACGTGAGTGGGTTGCGCATCAACCTAGGGTGATCCTGCGGGTCCAGCGGATCCCATGTAGTGCCACCAGATTGGTCGCCTGACTCCCCCATAAAAAGGGAAGGTTGGTCAGTGTCCTAGTGTGACTGTTTTTCCTGGAATTGCATAGCACCAAAAAAATATTTCTAAAATTACACAATCCCATCATTAAAAGCTGAGTGTGAACAAGACTGCCGCTGTGGAGATTGTTTTCACCGATGAGTTGAGCTCAGTCAACAAAGATTTGACTTGATACATATGTTTCTCCACTATATAAATATGTGTCTAATGGAGTGTTTCTATTTCCTAAAAGGAATCAAGTTGTGCTGTGGAAACCGGTCTTCCGTCCGGCGAGAGAAGAAGGTGGTAATCGAAGTGGTGGGTCGGGCCAATTTTTAAGAACCATAAACTCTAATTTTTCTATGGGGAAATACTAGTATGTATTTCTATTTATCAAATCATAATTACAGGAGAAAAATAAAGATGAAGGAAAAATTCAGGAGGCCCCTCTCTGCTCCCACCCAAGTTCCCATGTCGAGAAGTTCAGAACTATTTCCATCCTACCTCCCACTCGCACCTGCTCCCCCTTATAACAGAATATTAGCCACACCTCTCCCCTCCCCCATGTGGGGGACTAGATAGCCCAACTGGATCAAAATTTTTGGTTGGATTAAGTTGTAACACCCCAAGGATTTACAAATAAATTTAATATTTAATGCATGAAACACAGAGTCTCTAAAAAACAACACTTTGTTATAACTGAGCCAATAAATATAATTTATCCACTTTTGTGATTTTAATTTTGAAAATCTGACATACATGTTTGCGTTGAGGGTGATTTTTGGAGTCTGATAGAGCAAACATAATTTTTCGTGAATAGTAACCTACCCTTATAAATAGTAACATGCCCTTATGAATAGTAACATACCCTTATGAATAGTAACATATCCTTATGAATACCAATGTTACCCTTATGAATAGTAATATATCCTTATGAATAGTGATATACCCTTATAAATAGTAATGTTACCCTTATGAAAATTAATATGACCCTTATGAATAGTAACCTCACCCATGAAAATATAAATAAAATATAGGTACCTTATAAATAAATTAGAATATTTTATAAATTATTAATAAGTATTCGTATTTTTTTGAGTGATAAATATTTAATTGAAATTTTAAATTAATAAATTAATTCATTTTCATAAAATGGGTTTCTGAATAAATATTTTATTTTCTTATGATTTTAGGATAATTTTATGAGACCATGGTTAATTTTTGAAAGTATTACAAAAGCATTTTTAAATATAAAATTTTTATTTTTGAAGTAAATAATGATTTTATTTAAAAATTAAATTTCACATATTTTGATAATTATTTTGAAAAAATGGAGTCCATTTTTGGATTCTACAAATCAAAAAATGGTTATGGTGAATTTTTGGTATTTTTCTAAAATACATGAATTTTTTATGAATAGTAAAATATGATAATTTATGATAAATGCTAAACATATGGTTTATTAAGTCATAGGTGGTGTAAGGATGATGTAGGTACACTTGGTTTGAATTCACATGCACTTATTACTATTTTTGGTCACATGAATCAAGACTATTCATAGTCTTGAGAAAAAATATTAAACTAATAATTAAAATAATGAGAAACCCCTCCTCTCCTCCTCTATAAATACCATCCCTCCTTACCTCTTCTCTTTACTCCTACCAAGCCTTGTGCCTTGTATAAATTCTACCCAAATCTCCTCCCAAGATCCTCCCCCAAATTCATCTGCCCTTGGTCTCATAAAAATACCAAATACTCTCCCCTAAAGAGGCTCTCAAGGAAGAATAATTCAAGAGGTAAATTACATTTTTCAATTCTTTTACTTTCCTGACAAGTTCCTTTGTTTTCTTTTCTATCCTCACCTATCCTCATACAGATTTTATGACAACTATAGTACCTTACATGTACTTTAATGCTATTATGATGATGGAATAAGTTATTATCATCTCTCTTTTACCCTTCTTTTATTCTATTAGTAAAAAACACCATCTGAGATGTGCTAATTTACCACATTCAAGGACGATGGGTTTTCAATTTATATTACCATATTCAATTTAGGTCATGAAACCATTATTATGGTTGAACCATAATATAATATTTTTATTATGTCTCATCTATGTTTCTATAATCTTTTTGTACACATGGTTTTGATTTATAAAGAAAAATGAGTTCATTGTGTTCAAAAATCGCTAATTAACCAAAACGGTTGTCATTAAATAATTTATATGATGATTTGTCTTAACTCCAAGTAACCAAATGAAATTTATAGCCATGTAACCTTCTTTATTTTCACTAATAACATATAACTTCAATTATGGACAACCATAATCATTTTACATGATTCTCCATTCATGTATATAATTATATCGATCATGGAACAAACGAACCCAAACAATAAAATTGAACCTCTTAAACCATAAAAAAGGTCATGAATGAACATAATAAGGTTATAATAAATCAATAAAATGAATATAATGCTCTATAACTATTAATTAATGAACCTAAATTTTATTATTCATTTCATTAAGATCAAGAGGAGAGCACCTTTGGACTTAAGGGAAGGGTTTCTTCATCTCACTTCCATTTTTGTGAGATATTTTGTATTTACTACTACTACTTGTGTATGATGTATGTATAATTACAATTGATATTTCATATCATGAATCTATTTATTTTCTTGATATTAAATGAATTTTTTTATGATTATTAATTTTGGTTCATATGATTCAATTGATTACAAAGTTTTAAGTATTTCTTACTTGAACCTACATTTTCATTCGGGTTGTTGTTATTATCTACTCACCTCAATGAAATTATTATTTATTCATATGTACTCCTCATAAATTTTTTGTGAATTTTCTATATATGTGTACCGATCATAATTATTCTCTATTTTATGGGTATTTATATGTTTTAAATGAATCTTTCAAAAAAATGTTCCGAAATGCAATCATGATTCAAGGAACTTCTCGAATTCTTACCTATCTTTAAGTTCACTCTATAATATATTTTAATCCATATTTATCTTTATAAAATTAAAAATTTTATCATGAAAAATCTATTTCAGTTCACTTAGAGTTTTATGATGGAAAACATGTCTTTGCGCTTTAAAATCCTTTAATATTTTCCTTAAACTGCACTAAAATGTTTTATTTCTAAAACTTCTTTAAAAACTCTTTTAAATTATTTCACCTAAATAAGAATTTATTTAAGCCTAAAATATAATTTTAATGAAATTTCCTTTTATTTTATGTGATATACATGTTTACAATCTTATTTCATGACAAATACAAATGATTTTTCAAAAGAACTCTTCTTTCCAAAGTGAAAAGGATTTTTCTCATCTCACTTTAACTTTTATGTGATATATTCCTTGTTCACCACTTATTCCTTACCTGTGGTGTATGTACTGCCCTTTGTTATATCATATAAATAGTCTCCTTATTCTCATGATATTATAAAGTATTATTATTTGAATGTTTCAAGGTGGTATGGGACACTTTGAAATGTTTAAGGATTATTTCCTCAAGGATTTTTCAATGGTCTCATTTAAAAGTATCTTAATCTATGTTAATATCCTTTGTTGAATTTTTTACTTCATTGAGGTTTATATAATATAATATTATCCAATATGTTTTATTGAATGGTTTATGATTAGTTTGACTATGTATGTTCTATCTTGAAACCATTCACCTTATCACTCTGAATGGTTAGTGCTTATGTTTAATGATTGGGGAAAGTTATTTACATTTCATATGTTAGTTTCAATATGAATATATATGTTGTTTATGTTTATACTCATTCATATGAGGAATCCATGGACTTAGTATGTGTCGGGTGGGTCCCCCTATAGCCCCTGAGTGCATCAGTAGGTATCATGAGACAAACTATGGCATTGGTATGAGGCCTTGATAGTATGATTATTTATGGTCTTAGCGTGAGGCTATGATGGTACGGTTATGATGTCCCTCATTATGAATTCTCTCATTATGAAGCTATTAATTGAAATTTAATGTGATTATTTGACTAGTAGAATACACATGATTATGTTTTATTATGGAATTATTTATTAGGCTCATATTCCTGATATAGGTTATTTTTAATGGCATGTGTTTTTAGTTATTCACCATGCCTAATGTTTATATTTATGATATCTTCCGTTGTATTGTTTACCCTTATTGAGCATCTGAGATAACCCTTTTTCTTATGTTTTATTTTTTTCCAAGATGTGAATAGGTGTATTATAAATGAATTGTAGATATAAACTTAGAGTTGTGGATGTTCCCAATAAAACTTATATGTTGTTTTTAATTTAAAGTTGTAATGTTGAACCTATGTATGTATCTAGTTTTCCACAACTACTAAACTATTTATTCCTTTGGGGTATGACTTATTTGTAATCATGAAAATGTAATGAAATAATGCACTGACTCTGGGCTTCTGGGGTTGAGGAATTATATAAGTGACTCAAAGGGATCACCCCCTTACCTTGTGATAGAGTCTATTTTACCCATGCCTCTGTGGGTATAAACCTTCCACTATCATGGTTGGTCATGGGTTTTATTATATGTCTTGTAAGGCAAGAAAAAAATAATGCTCCTTGGATGATTTTTGGATATTTTATCTTACATGAATTATTATTTTTTGTATATGAAAATGGAAAAATAAAATAAATCCTTCATATATTTTATCATTTAATCAACTTTCATTCATTAATTATCTTTTTATTATGTAAAATAGTTCCTATGGAACACTCAAGTTATTTTTCATGTATTTAATACCTTGATGGAAATTTTAAGCTATGTTGTGTTCTATTAATGGTTATCATTTGATTTAAACTATACTTATTTTTTTATATCTAATTCTTTTCATTGGTAATTTTGTTACCTTTTCCTTTTGACATATGTTAATTCCATTAAATTGAGTTCTTTATTTGGAAATTAAATGAACATTAATCAGTCACAAAATTTCTTTTTATTATTGAATTTAAATATTTTGATTATTATATTTTATAACTTATATGGAATATCTAATAAATGAGTGGGTTAATATTCTTGATTTTAATTATTAGGGTTATTTAATGTTGCGACTATTGTTTAACAGTGAAGTGTTAGAATTAAAAATAAGAGAGTGGGTTCAGAATCATTGGGATTCGATATGTAGTTCAACCAGATTTGAATAATATAGTTCTGTGTGATAATTTAGATACAATACTAGGTAGTTTTTATAAAATACTTGGAAATCTTAAGGAGCTTGGGCGAGACATCATGATGAAGCACAAAATTTAGGTTCTGAATTTTCTTTTCTGATGTTAGTTTTGTAGCTTCTCCCCACGTTATTTTAATAGGTTTGAATTTCATGTTTCATTTTATATTGGTAATCTATCTGATTATTAAGTTTTTCAAATAAATTTTAACTTTACTACTATAATTTTTCCTATTAGATCCAATAGTTTCTCATAAAGATTGAATTTTGGTATTTTTTTTATAAACATATGTGATATAATAATGGTGTGTAATGATTAGTTAATGTAATGGTATGTGAAAATTTGGTCAGAGGAAAGTCATTGGTTTTATAAAAATGGCATGTGTTTCCACATGTAATTGTAAGTGTAAAGAACCCCATGATAGTTTTATAAGAGGGTCAAATTTAAAAAAAAGTACCCTTAAGTAATCATAGTGATATGAATTATCATTCCACATTTTATTTTACATGTGTATCTTCCACTTTCTTTAGATTTTAAGTTGTTTTAGATGATTTTTTCTTTATTTTATTATTATTTTTTCTTAAATTTAATCCATGCATTCAAAACTAGATAGACATATAAATAATTTCATTTCATGACAATGAAAATCTGTTTATTAAATCAAAATAATTTATTTTATCTTTTTATGCTCATAAAAAAATGTCATGTTGAAGTAACATATTATGCCCCTTTCATGTAATGAAAATATGGGAGAACATGCAGAGTTGTTGTGCTTCTAATTTAACTAGTTACAATTTTTATGATATTTGAATTGATGCTATGATTTATTGACCTCTATCGATGCATGTTGATGAGATTTTCAAAATAGTATTGATGCTATTTTCATTGATACTAAGTTTTTTTACTACTGAAAGATCCAGAGTTTTATTTGGTATTTAGCTAGAATGGTGTTCCATTGATGGTTATTTAATACCTATTATTGGATGTTTCCTTAATTATACTAGATTCTTGTGGATAGTGTACTATTGTTCTTGAAATGTGGATTACATTGTTGTGTGCATGTCATGGGGTTAGAGATATTTTAATGGTCATAGTTTGAAGTAGTTTTTCTAACTGGAACAATAGTGTACTTTACTAACAATGAAATTCATTGGAACAAATCTATTATCCTGGAATATTGGTTCATGCTGGATCTATACTGAATGATGTTCTTTGAGTATCCTTGGGATGATGATGCTTTATTTTGATTTGACTGCTACTGCCAGTGATCATCAGCATCAGCAGCATTGACTGAACTATTTTGGATTGTCTAATTAATGATCACCAAATTTTAATATTCCAAAAAATTATTCCATCTATTCATGTAGTATCGTCATATATTTCTTTAGTATAACAAGCATTAATATTTCATTTTTTAAAATTATGTAAACTAGCTTATACAAATTTAACCTTTAGTATTCTATTTAATAATTTTTATTTATTATTTTTTGAAGAATATTGATGAAAAACCTAGTCTTGAATTCAACCAGGTTTTATTGGGTTTTATTTTGAAATATTAGAGCACATTGAAGATGATGGCCATGATGTTCCTATTCTTATGATATTTTTTTTCATTGATTATTATTTTGTGTAGAATAAGTTTTGGAGCCAATGGTTGTTTTAGAGATGCCACAAGTATTATTCAAGATTACCAAATTGAAGAGATGGTTTACTGAATCTGATGATGTATATGCTGAAAATCCTTTCAGATTTAATCCAACCTCAATAGGTACATTAATAAACTCTTAGTTGGAAAAGGTATACAGAAACTTTCACAATACCATCTTTATTCCTCATTAATCCAGTTTGAAAGAGTGCTAAAAATGATGCCTAATCTTCTTATACTGGTGAAAATTGTTCAATATCTATAGTATATCTTCATTGTGAGGTTATTTAATAGTTTTGGGAGTACAAAATACAGGGAGATCTCTAAGTTCACACATAGAAACCCTAGTCCAAAATGGGATAATAAAGAAGATGAAGTACTATGCCACCAACCATACAAAAAGTCTTCACTATTATAGTAGTTGGAAGTTCACATCACTACAATGTCATGACCACCCAAGTCCTAGGTGATATAGTGTCCAGTGGTTGGAAGTATATGGAGCTACAACGTCGCAGTCTCCAAATTCTGCACTAATACAGTTCCCTATTGATATCGTCCGTTCAGCTTTGCTATAGTCGGTCAGAGTTGCTACAGTGCCTCAAAATTTGGGTTGGGGATCCTCAGTCCCTGAACCCTCGAATCTAGGTTGTGTTTCCCCATGGAACCCCTAACGAGATCACCGAAGATCTCGACCCGCAAGAGTTACATCCTGGTATGCATAACGGAGCAGAAGCATTTGTCCCACCATCATCCAAAATGGATCAGGCTACACCAATCCAACAACCTTCTAGTGACTAAAAGTGAATTTTTTTTCTTAGGCCACCTTCACAGCCACTACCATGGAAATTTCATTTGTGGAGTTGTTTCATCCCAGTTTCCAGAATCTCATCAAGTTCCTCTCCTAGATGACAAGGTGTTTTTTTATGGGTGGGAAGAAATGATATGAATGAGGGGATGGGTTGTGTGATGGGCAGGGGGCTAGGGTAGCTATTGTGTAGGGATTTGTTAGGGGTTGGTCAAGATTATAAATAATGGTCAAGGACAACCTTGTAGTTGGTGTCTTCTGATGGATTGGTTAGGTGGTGAGTGAGGTTAATAAATAGGGATGAGGATAGTAGATGGGGGTACAAATTTATTTTATGAAGGTTTCTACTGTGTATAATCGACGGTTGCAGCTAATCCTTGAGGAGAAATGCTTCTAGAGGATTTCACTTCTTCTATTTTCTTATTTTTATTCTTTATTCTATAATTTCTGCTTCTACTAATAAAATTTCATAATTATTTTATCTCTCACATCAATTGGTTTCTATCATAGACAATAAATTCAAAGGTACTTATCACCTCCATACTCATCCCATATTTTTTCCTTTCAGGGGCAGTCCCTATTTCCAGTAAAAAATCCTCCATTTATTTGAGAACATATTTTATAAATAAGGTGACTTTCTAGGTAACAAAGAGGTATATAGTTCCAATAGTTTCCAACATAATTAAAATGTTACTCAGCTTCCTTCGAATAACTTGAATGTCTTTTAAGTTTCCACATAAATAAAATTCACTCAAAAATACTCATATGTTGATCCTTATTTTTCAGCTTCTTCATATCCCTCATAAGCTCGACAAGATCCATATGATCACTATTTTTCTCCATAAATTTTACTATTACATCTAATCCCTTTTTTATATTGAGGTAGAATAAAAAGATCCCTGGCACTAAGTCTGACCACAATGGTAAGTTCATGTTTGTAATAGTGAAAATGGCACCCATAATTAGAATTTTCCCTGGTTTATAATCCATTAGCATGACTAAAAAAATCCATCCAAGATTAGTGGGATTATCATTATCATTTAAAACACCATTGACCTTCATAAAATCAATAACATATTATACAACCAAAGTCACAAGGAGTTGAGATTCATTTGATAATAATTATCCAATATTTCCTAGTTTTAAACATTTTATTTGTATTCAAATAGAAGACCATTATTCTTAGAAGCCTACTTCATCCCTTTATGGGGAGAATGAATTCAAGACGTGAAAAAATGAAGATATCAAGTCATTATTAAGCCTAACAAACATAAAAAGATTGTAATTTATAATCGTTGCATCAATCCTATCTCGCCAACTACCCATTGTATGCAAACTACCCACTATAAAAGGATACTCTTCTTCCAACTGCTCACTATACACGAGCTTCTCCAAGACACATATATATGAATCAAATGAAAAATATCTGTGTTTCTAGTCCCATTTTTTCATGGCTGGTTTATTACTCCTAAATAGATAATTAGAAGCACCACAAGGAATTGTGTCTTTAACTGTAGTATCCTTCAGGCACTCCAATTCAGTAGTATGTTGAACCTATCAAAGCTTCTTCTAGTGCAGTGGGTCATGTCCTATTATGTCAACCTATACACTATCATTTCTCACCTATACACTCCACATAATAGTCCTTTTCTAGTATTTTTCTAGAAATGATGACCTGGAAAGCCTACTAATGATAGTGTGCAGTGAAAAGGGAGGAATCTTAAAAATATTAACCCACATCATCAATGTACATTTCCTTAATGAAGCTTCTTTCACTATAGGTTTCCTGCCTTTGGATAGATTTTGAGCACTCAAAACAAATATAATTTCTCCAAGAACTTCTAATATCACCCCTTTCAGATGAACATAACTGTAGTTACTCTACACAACAATCCCACTATTGTTGTCCACTTCTTGTTCAATCTGGAAACACTTAAATCCTACCAGTAATTTTTTCATGGCCTGTGGCTATTGCGTTGCTTGAGTTGACTATTGTTTCACTACCACCTTAACTATCTACAAGGTGCATACAACTATATAACAAGTTTGGCCCCTTGATCTCACCTTGTTATGGTCTCATGATTGTTTAAAATCCTTTTAAGTTTTCTCTAAGCTAGTCTCCAACACTTCCATGTTACACTTATCATGATGGAAACCAATCTAATCTTGTCCTTTGTACTATATAGTTGTTATGGCCTTCTATTTTTTTCTTCGAGCCTAACTCACTTTCAAACTATTCACCTCCTCGATTTGAGTCAATTGTCCTGAATTTCCCAATTGTCCAACATGACCATCGAGTGCCTCAATTTTTTTTTGTATCTCACACTACATTCTCTTATCGATATCTTACTGCCTCATGATAAGGACTTCAACAAATGAAGTATGTTAAGGTGCCTCGACGATCTATTCTATCCATCTCAAACATGTCGCCTCTCTATTCTCAATGAATTCCCCTTTAAAAATAAAAAAAATAAAAACATAGTTGTAGTAGTTTACACAGAAATAATTAGGCATAGGGGAGAGAACTTTCCTCTAAAATTCATTTCAATGTGTCTCCAACAACGAATTGTTAGCAATCGGTCTAGGAGAGAGGTTAACCTCTTTATCCTTTATCACCTTTTACTCCTTACGTATGTGTTCCTCTTATAGTCTTGTTTCTAGAACTTCTCATACTCACAACTTGTACGCTAAACTTTGGTGATCCACCAACAACAAACTTCTAGAACACTCGACAACTTCACTTAAACAAAAGGCAACATACTAGCCTCTGTGACATGTCTCAAATGTGATCACATACTCATGTTTTTGCACTACATCCAAATTCCCCTACAAACATTTACTTCTAGATTTTATAGTTTCCAACAACTTTTTCACCTTCATAATGTTTGTAACTCTCCTCCACAACACTCGAACATTCCCCAACAGAGTCACCAAATGTTAGGACAGTTTTTTTGTGCGAGAGATAGGTATAAAAATAATATCATATATTGATTTGATCATTGTATAAAACCAATAAAAGAGGAATTATATTAGAGTGGAGAGAAGAAGAGGAAGAAGATAGGTGTCTCCCTTGAAATACCGCTTTTGGTGGAGACTGTCAAGACCTCCCAAGGATAGGCTCTTGTATCAGCTTCTAAGTTGAACTAAATGAAAATGAATATTCATACCTCCTCCCTCAAATGATTCTCCCTCATTTATTACCTCAACCAAACAATTAACTACTCCATCCTACCCCACTAGCACAACCCACTAATAAGGAATAAAATACAATAATACCCCCACACATGGAATTACAATATTTCTCCCTTGAAAGAATTATAACTCCCCCACACATGGTCAGCCCCTCACACCAACACAACAGACAACCTCACCAGCCACACATGCCTAAAATGTCCTTTCACCCTAGTGTTGTCAATGGAACACGGCGTAATAAGGTGCAAAGACCGCTTGGGGATGCGGCATGAGGCACGACTAAGGTGTACACACACATAATTAATTATATACAATTTTTAATAATATTTTAAATTAAAAAAACTTAAACTCAATAAAAAATACATACCGATAATTTTTTACCAAAATCATAATCAAATAATCAATACTTGAGAACCTAATCATCAAAGTAATCATAAATGGAAGTTTAATCATTAAAAAAAGCTTCATCATCACTGTTTCACCCTTCATTTGACTCATATACCTCTGAATATTCCTCTTAAACATCATTCATATCATCAAAAACTCATGTAAAATTTTTACCACCATGGGATTTGGAAGAAGTGGAAGGTGCTAAGTTTGATTTCGATCTGAAAGTATATTTAGGCTCCTCAACCCCAGCGGCAGTAGCATACGCACCCCATGTTAAACCTTCAGCACCTTAATCATTAAATAAAAATTCATTATCAGCATATTCATTCTCTTCAACCCTCCCAATAATTCAGTCATTGTTATCATCAATATTGTTGAGTGTAATGGGATCAATAGTGTCACGGATTTGAAACGGATGCTTCAATGCATGGTTATATTTGATGTAGACCAAATCATTTAGTTTTTGTTGAGAATACCTATTCCTCTTTTGGTAATGAATCTGTAATGTAATTAAATTGTTAATATTATAAACTTTATAATAAAAAATAAAATTAATTTAGAAAAGAAACTTACATGCTCAAATATTCTCTAGTTTCTCTCACATCTCGATGCGCTGCAAGTGATGTTAAGAAACTTCAAAGAAACTTTTTTCAATTTTGGGGTTGAAGATCCAAACATAGACCACCATTAAGTAGGATCATTCTTGTTCTAAAGTCTAACTGCTAAATAATTTTCAAATAGACCCTCTACATCCTTGTACAAAGTGATTTCATCCATGATTTTTTCTTGAATATCAAGGTTTGAAACTAGCCTTTGAATGGATTTAATTAATCCATATTGTAATTAAAAATAAAATTGGATATTCATATTTGAATAATAAAATTTTGGATTCAATAAATACCCCACAACATGGAAAGGTCGATGAAGCTGAATCTCCCACCTACGATCAATAATAGTAAAAAATTCTTTGTGCTTCTCTTCCTTCATTGAAAAATACCTCATGATGGCCTCTTTAGCCATATTCATGGATTTATAAATGTATCTCATTGATGCATTTTTCTCTCCATCAACCAATCTAAGCACTTTTACAAGTGGAATTGTCACTTTAAGACAATACAAAATAGAATTCCAAAATGATGTCATCAATATGATTTTAGAAACTTGTTTGTCTTGCACCTCTTTATCCCACTTGCTTCTTTCCTACCCATCTGTGTGAACATTTTCCTCAAATTCTCCTTCTTATGAATACTTTCCATTGTGAGGAAAGTGGTAGCAAATCTATTTTTTGTGGTTCGAAGTAACCCTTTCATCCCTGTGAATTCCCTCATTATATTCAACACCCTCATATGAGTATATATGAAAGAGCTCAAAGAAGTTTCTAATTTCAATGTTCTCATGCTAATGTCAAGTTTCCCAATATGGTGCAGTAAGGTAAGGGTATCATGGTGTAGAAAGGTGAGTGGTGTAGTGCAGCAAGGGAGACATGGTGCGGCAAGGTGAGTGGTGCAGTAAGATGAGTGGTTCATCATGTTTTTATAGTGTATGTTATGTTTTTTTATTAATATATTAAATGTTATTGTTAGGACCAATAGGGGCTTATATACCCTGAGAGGGGGGGTGAATCAGGGTATGGATATTATTTTTCAAAATTCTTCCTGCCCCACTGGATCTTGACCTATTTATTATAAGGGTCACTTTTTTTGCACTTGTGTGTTTATTATGACCACTTCTTTTCTTCTTTATATGATGATGATGCTTTAAATGCAATTCAGGGAAGTAAGCAGGTAGACACAAAGATTTTTACTTGGTTCACCCTCACTGGACTATATCCAAGGAGCATACAACGGTGATGTGCCGCTGTACCAAATCCACTAAAGCACACTACTGTTTACAAGGTTCAGGCTAGATCACTTCTATGCCCAGGCTCACTGCCTTTAAAAGGTTTAGGGTTAGCTCACTGCTTCCCCAAGGGTCACTCCATGTTTCTCTCTCTCTGGCTCACTGCCGGTGGAGAGGATCACCTTCTTCCTCTTCCTTTGCTCACTACTCTGGAAAGTATCCAATCATAGTTTATAGACCTGTAGGTCTCTTTATTATCACTAATGAATACATACTATGTTGTATGTAGATGCTCTATTGAAGTCCAACTTTCACCCGTAGATGAATCTCACTTTGCACCGAAGGTATTGAGCAATCTTCCAGCTTCCACGCAGCCCTCAATCACTATCGGTAATTAACCTTACTTGGAACCCTTCTCTAATCCAGTGCACAAGTATCAGTGCACAAGTCAAAACTGGCGCGCAATTCCACCTCAACCACTTGCACGACACAAGATTCTACAACTCCAAACTTGTGCAATGCACACCCTTTTACAACCAAACCAATTTTGGCATGCAACCAACACCTTTCGCACTTCTTCAAAACTTGGTGCACATGTGTCACCAAACCACTTGCATGACACTTCCTTCTTTAACTCAAAACTTGGTCGACTCTCTTCCTTCCTCACCCAAACCACCTTGGGCACGCAACTATCACCTGGCGTGAAACCTCTACTTGCGCGACCACACACCACTTGCGCGACCACCACACCTGCACGATGGGAGCTCTGATTTTATCTAAGTGTTGAGATCATATAGAATGTGGAGGGGTCGACCTGTATTTATAGGCATTTGGACACCTTGCGCGATGGCACGCAAGTATCCCCTCGACGCACAAGTTTCGGCGTGCAAGTCTCTGCCCCCGCAAATCACTTGCGTGACCAACTTCAAAACTTGGGCGCCCCTTTTCCCTTTTCCATATTTTTATGTTCTGGTCTTGAAAAAAATTAGGCACACAAGTTTCATCTCCTTCAAGTACATGACACGCAAGTCCCATTTTCAAAACCACTTTTCTTCATTTGTCGATTTTCAGGCCCAAAAATTTGGCAAACACTAGAAAATGGTGCCACCTTGTATCTTCTCTTTTTGTACCACCTCCAGATCATCCATTCCTTTATCGACATTATTGAATAAAATATGGATCATTAACCATATCCCTTGAACTCGACATGCCACTATGAAATCCCCTTTGTCAACAAATTTGTATGTCATGGTTTTCTTTGTCAACAATCACAATACAGATGTCCACTTTATCAACAAACACAATCACCTCAAAAATGATTCAATGATACCATGAGAGATTTTTTCCCAATATTTATATTTAATATAATTAAGTCACTTACCCGATTTCTAGCATCCTTCACATCCACCCCTGATTTCAAAGGTCTCCTTTGATAACACTCACCCACCCACCCCGTCTATACCCCTAATATCCATTGATTGCCCTCACCGCCAGCAACCCTGGATTTCGTCACCCCCACCCCCCAATCTTTTCCACCCATTTCTACCCTAGATTTCTAACATTACCAAGATTTCCATCCTACCTGCCATGATCTTCTCTGCCACCCCCAATATTTTTTCACACCCCCAATATCCATCATCACCCATTTGTTGTACATTTTCATCACCTGTGATCCCAACGACCATCGGTGTACCTTGCGGTGCTCGGTGCTTTTAGCACCCCATGGTTTGGCACGAGAGGCACAATCCTTTAGCATGCCTCAGTGAGTACGCACTGCCTTACTAGTATTGAGGCACACCAGGTGAACCTTGCATTGCCTCGTGATAAGTCGTGCTAAGGTGATCACCTTTGACATCAATATCCCACCCGAAAACCACCTTTTCCTCAAGGTAAAAATGAGATTAAGCTCTAAAGACACTTGTATTCCATAAAACCCTGCCAAGAAATCATTGGTATGTTGATGTTTTGGGCAATGAGGACAACACCAAATATCTTCAGGTCCAAGTGGATCTTCCTTCAAAATTCTCTATACAAACTGTTTGTCTTCTAAAAACACACACAAGAGGATGTTCTCCAGGTCATCCAAGAGTCCTCCAACTATCAAAACCTCAAAATAAAGAGGTTTCTGTTTAACAAGAATAGGTGTGGTTGTATTCCATAGTTCCTATCATTAACTCCCTTTTCCCCACATCCATCTACTAAATTTGATTCTTGTGGATTGATAGGAATGAGGGGGTGGGCTATGCGATGGGTTGGGGATGGACAAAAAGGGGGGAAACAAGAGGAAAATTGAGGGAAAAAATCACAAGTAACATAATCAAAACTACTAATAAGAGATGAAACAGAATATTATGTCCATGTAGTAGTAGAATATGACACACAACAGTGAAAAAAATGACTCAGTAGTAGCAGAATACATCTTGCAATAATGGGAAGAAAATGACTTGCAGTAGAGGACAACAATTGATAATCAGCATAGGAAAAAATGATCTTGGAGTTAAAGATAGAGAATATTATGGATATTTGGACATCACTCGCCAAGATTAGAAGAAGTTAGGAGGATATATTGGGGCAAGTGATGATGTTGGTATTCTCCAGAAATTATCCTTGGATCAAAGAAGTTAGGCTTATTTTTCACTTTTCCAAATGCTAGAAGAGATTGTGGTACTGATGAAATAATTATGTATGCAAGGTATGAATTGGGTATAAAATTTCTTAATGGAACCAAATAAGTATGATCTTAACTGTATGAAATTAAAGGAAGCACTACTCTAGAGATTTGGTAGTTCAATAGTAGAAGAAACGATGCATCTTACTACCCCAACTATGACTCATTTATCATAACTAACGATGTGTTGAGGAGGAGGAGCTTTCAAACCATCAAGAGGGGATAGAGAAGCTCTTTAAAATAGTAGTTGACACAAGATCAGGTTGATTATACTCTATCATGACTTTTAGTGGAAAAATATGAACCTAGTTTTAGTCTAGATGAACGCGATGTAGAGACAAAGGAAAAATATCCAGTTGAAGTGGTGCTTGAAGTGACCAAGCAGTAATTGTGTGGGAAGCTACAGACTGAGCATGCACAAACTCAGTCCCTTCCTGAGTCTTTTCCAACTACACATGTCACACAAGAGATGATCGAGTTTACTGATGACTTTCCTTCAGGGAACGATGTCCGCAGTGCCCCCAGTGGACGCACATCAGGCCATTTATGCAGTGTTATTGTACACGCATTAGAGATAGGAAATGAGGCATATACAAAATGAACTCTCTCAGTTGACCTTGCCAAGCATGGATTAAATAAGGTGGATGACCAGCTATACTAATTCATTTTAGACATTATCAGGGCTGAAGATGATCCAAGATAGGGATCAAAACAAGTAGATAAGGTTTTTTCCAAGATTAAAGGAAATCTTTTAGTGACTTAAGGTGCATTGTTTCTTAGACCACTACTAGATCCTACACCATGAAAATTAGATTTTTGGGACTATTCCATCCAGGTTTATAGAGACACATCAAGATCTTCACCTTAAGGATAAGGTGTTTTTTTCAAGTGAGCAAAAATGATAGGAATGTGGTCTAGGTTGTACGATGAGAAAGGGGTTGTGGTAGCTTCTATGTAGGGAGTTATTGGGGGTTGGTTTGGATTATTAATAATGGCTAGGGTATGCTTTATAATTAGTGTTATCTAGATTAGTTAGGTGGTGGGTGGGGTTAATAAATAGGTTGGGGTAAAAATTCATTTTAAGAAGGTTTTTTCCATGCATAAATGACGGGTACGACCATGCCTTGGGGACCAGTGCCTCTAGAATATTTCACTTTTATTTTCTTATTTTTATAATTTCTTCTATAATTTCTACTATTGTTAATAGAATTTTATATTGATTTTCTCTCATATGAATTGGTTATTATCATAGATAATAAACCAGCACCGCCAAAGGTACTTATCACCCCCGTACCCATCCTAGTTTTTGTCCAATCGAGGGGGAATCTTTCAAAATATTCCATGAAATTTTTCATATCATCCAGAAACACTCACTATTTGCAAAAAAAATCCCCCATTTCCTTGAGAACATCTTCTGTAAATAAGTTTACTGTCTGGTTAAGAGGGAAGTATATAGTTCTAAAAGTTTCAAACATCTTTAAAATGTTACTCAGCTTCCTAAGAATAACTTGGACCGTCTTTAAAGTTACCACATAAAGAAAATTTACCCAACAATACTCATATGTTGATCCTTCCTTTTCATCTTCTTTCAATCCCTCATAATCTTGGACAAGAGCCATATGATGATTATTATACTCCACAAAAAATCTGGATCTTTCATTATAGCTTAACCATTTTTATATTGAAGTAGAACAAAAGGATCTATGAAACTAATTCCTACCACAATGGTAAGCACAGGTTCATTCCAATGAAAAAGGGAACCCATAAAATCAATAATATATTGGACAAATCAAGGCACAAGGAGCTAAAATGCATCTTAGAATAATTTTCCACTATTTCCCAACTTTAAACCTTTTATTTTCATTCAAATATAAGACCATTTCCCTCAGAATACTACTTCATCCCACTATAGGAAGCATGCATTCAGGACATGAAACAATGAAGAGATCAAGTCCTTAAACTCACTAAACACAAAAAAAAACTTGGAATTCATTATTGTTGTAGCAACCCCATCTATCCAACTTCCCATTGTACACAAAATGCCCACTGTAAAAGGATACTCTTCATCCAGTTTCTCACCATACACAAGATTCTTGTATTCATCGCTAGATGAATCAAATGAAAAATATATTTTTCATCAGATTCATTTTTTTATGGATGGTTTATTACTCCTAGATAGAGAATTATAAGCATCACTAGGAACCACATCTTTAACTATATTAGCTTTCATGCCTTATAATTAAGTAGTATGTGGAACCTATCATAACTCATTCTAGTGTAGCAACATCCCTTTATGTCTACCTCCACACTATCATTTCTCACCTCTTCACTCCACATAAGACCTCCTACCGGGTATTTTTTATGAAATTCTAACCTGGAAACCTTTTCAATGATAGTGTTCAATGTAAAGAGAGAAATTTACAAAGGATTAACCCACAACATCAATGGATGTAACCTCAATTCAACTCATTTCACTACAAGTTTCCTACCTTTAGACATTATGAGCACTCACTAAAAATATAATTTATCTAAGAACTTATAATTTCACCCCTTCTAGATGGACATAACTAGAGTCACTTTTCACAAAAAGCTCACTATTGATGTCCCCTTCTTGTTTAATATGGAAACACTTTAATCCTTCCATCCACATTTTCATGTCCTGTGGAAGAGGATATTGTGTCACTTGATATGGCTATTGTTACACTACCACCTTGCCTATATCCAATGTGCATACAGCAATCCAAAAAGTTTGTCCCCTGGTCGACTCTCTATGATCTCCTAAGAGTCAAAAATCCTATGTAGTTTTCTCAAATATAGTCTCTAAAACTTCCAAGTTGCACTTATCCCAATGGAAAATGATCTTCTCTAGTCCTTTACATTGAATAGTCGTTATAACCTACTCTTTTTAGCCTTACAATGGTCGCATGGACTCTGTGTGACCAAACTCTTACAAATCTAGATCCTATGAAACTCAAGTCACTTTCAAACTATCTTCCTCCTCCTTGACATGCATCACATATCTTGAATTTTCCTATTGTCTGACATGACCATCGAGTGCCTCAATTTTTTTTCATCTCACACATTTTTTTATCAATCTACATATATCTATTGATGAAGACTTCAACAAATGAAGTGTGTTAAGGTGCCTCGACCATTTTTTCTATCCTTATCAAACCTTTTTCCACTCTGTTCTCAATGAATTCCCCTTTTAATAGGAAAAATAAAAACACAGTTGTGGTAGTTCGCACAAAAATAATTTTGTATAAGAAAGATAACCTTCCTATGAAATTCATTGTAGTGCATCTCTATTAGTGAACTATAAAAAATTGGTCTATGATAGTGTTTATCCTCATTATCAATTATCACCTTGCACTCCATTCATATTCGTTCCTATTAGATTCTTGTTTCCAACACTGTTCATCCTCATAACTCTCATGCTAACCTTCGAAAATTTTCCAACAAGAATCTAGGCCACATTATAACTTCGCTTCCACAAAAGGAAACAAAACAACCTCGATGATATGTCTTCAGTGTGATTGTGTCCTCATGTTTCTACACTTCATCCACATTCCCTTGTTAACTTTTACTTCTAGCGTTCATGGTTCCCAGCAATGATTTCTCCTTCCCAGCGTTCATGCATTTCCTCCATAGCAGCCTCATATTCCCCAATAGAGCCACAAAATGTAAGAAAAATTTTGTGTGAGGTAGATAAAGGTAGAAAAAAATCATTATATATTGATTTAATCACTGTATAGAACCAACAGAAAATAGGAATTACGATAGGGTGGAGAGAAGGAGAAGATAAGAGAGGTGTCTCCCTAGAAAGACCATTTCTAGTGGAGATTGTCAAGACCTCCCAAGGGTTGGATTTTATAGTAGCTTCCAAACCAAGATAAATGAAAATGAATACTCATACCCCCACACACACACACACATGATTTTCCCTCATTTATTACCTTAACCAAACAATTAACTACTCCAACCCACCCTACCAGCATAACCCACTAATAAGGAATCAAAAGAAATACCACCCCCCACACATGGAATTACAATACCACCCCTTGGAAGAAATATAATACTCTTCCCCCACACATGTTCAACCCCTCACGCCCACACAATAAACAACCCCACCATCCACACATTCCTAACAAATATTCATACACTTTAATTTATTAATTATACATTCAATATATGCAAATATATACAATCTCATTTTTAAAATATGCAATCAATATCATAAAATACATATCCATGTGACATATAATATAGTACTTGGATGTGATGTAATCATGTATTGAAACTATAATTCATTTTTAAAAATATCCATATTCTTAGCCTGAAATATATAGATAATTCTAGATGCATTAGTTACACATCATATGCAGTATCCATACATGATATACATTACTTGGAATGAATAAAGTGTCAGGAACAAGATTGGAGTTGAAATATGAATTTTGGATATTTTTTATAGGAGAAATGAAATATCAAGCTGTAATGGTTTGTGTCCTACTATGATTTGATTCCTAAATACGATGATGCATCAGCTGATATTTCATGACATAAAGATCACACCTCAACAGGTAGGTTTTGATGTTTTGTGTTTGGGTTGTTTTGGTTTGGGTGAAGCCTTACACCGTGAAGAGGAATATTATACCATGAAGTTAATAATCACACTAAAATGTATATGGTTGTGACTATTTGAGTTCAAACTATTTGGAATGATCAAAATAATTATTCCATGGAGGTGGAGGTTGCATTGTGAAGCTAGTAATCATGTTTCAATTATAGTGTTTGTGGTAAAATGGTTTTCTTTTGAAAGCATGGTCACACTGTAATGCTGGGATTCATGTAATAATTTCTCAATAAGTACAGTATTTAAAAGAAATTTTTTAAAAACTACATGTGTTGCATTGTGAAACACCTCTTCATACCATGATTTTTGTGAAAATCTAGTTTTGAGTGATTTTTGATGATGTAGTTTTTTGGGTGATTTTGAGATTACTCTAAATCGAACCATAAATTCCCCAAAACATATCAAGGTTAACTAAGAAGGATGGAATCATCCAATAGTATGAAATTAAGCATGGGAAGCTGAATTTTTAAGTGGTTATTGAATTTTGAATTTGAAATTAAAAATTCAATAAAAGATAAAGTGTGTTGATGAAGGGAACAAGTGAGTGTAACATGAAAGTATGACATGAATTGGTGAAGATAGAAAGAAATAGGAATAGAGACACTTGAAATAGAAGGATTTCTAATGATTATTAATAGTTATAGTAGAGGAATCACCAGACAGTGAAGATCAAAGGATTTCTTTGAAGAGAAAATGGAATACAATAGTTTTAAAATTAGTCATTGAGTTTGTTCTTTATGTTTGATGATCATGACTTTATCTATACTAGAGAAACTACACCAAAATTATCCTCTAGCAGTAGTTTTAAGAAACCATCACTAGATGTGGTGTTGGGAAATATTTTGTGATATTTTTTCGAATTCCTCAGCAGTTTTCTTCAAATATTGCAACATGTTCTATTCAAGGTAGTTTTTTCATTTTTCATGGTAGTGTCTCATTTCAATTTTTTGCATCTCAAAAAACAATGGTTTAAACTAATACTACTTATTACTGCACAAAGAAAAAGTGAAATTCAAATTATAGCCACCAACACAAACAAAACACATAAAAAATATCAGAACTTCACATATACACCAATAAACATAATAGTTCAATACCATAAAAAATAATAATCTAACATTTATTTTTAGTATTATCAAACTAAAATTTTCACTACTATAAAATTTACTTATAACCACAAGCAAAAAATGTGGATATAGATGTATAAAATGTGGTTATAGGTAATATCCACAGTTGAGCTGGTTGTGGCTCCTATTATCATCGCAATAAACCTATAACCTTGATTTTAATTATGGAAATATACCTATTTCCCTGATCATACCCATGGAAATAGTTTTATTACTAGGGGCCTAGATTATTTCTACTCATTACGGCCACAAAAACATGTTTAATGTATTAATCCACATTTCAAATAGTGGAAATAGACCTATTTCTATAGGTTGTTCCCATAGATATAGGTATGTTTCTATGGTCACAACCTGTGGTAATAGCTCAGTATTATAGTGATAAAAAAATGAAGCTTCTTTGTTGCTTCTATAGAAAAAAAACACACCATTTAATAAATCTACACACACACAAAATTCAATAAATCGTGAGAATACAGTTTACAACAAAATCAATACAAAAATACAATACCACCATCACCATAATAAAATGAAACTACATAATAAAATCAAACCTATAAACAAATATTGTAGATTACATCATAAATGACCCTCGACATTAATATCACCAAAACCATCACAACTCTCATCTACATCTCCTATATAATCACCAACATCACTACCTCCTCTCACACCACTAACATCGTCATTATAATGGCCATCAACTTATGCATTTTTATCTACACCTAAATTGGTGGTAGAGGTAGAGGAAACCTTATAAATATAACACATCATCATTAAACAATCATCAATCATTGCAACACCCTCTAGTGGAAGTGTAGAAGAAAAAGGATATATAACTTTCATCATCTATTTTTTATCATTTTTGACAATGAGTATCTTTTTTTTAGTTTCTTGCTTAATTGGGGAATTCATTTATTCCTCCATTACTATACAAATATTGGTACTCAAAGAAAATTTTTCAGATGACCAGTATCTAGATGTTACAATCTTCTTCCTAGGTGGAAAATGCACCCTTTTATAATGTTCATCTCTTAATACCTAATGCAGATAATCCTTTGAGCCCGAATTTTCTGGTTCTTTTTTGTAGATGTCTCCAAAGAAATCTCTTGAGTGAAATATAACATAAATTAAAATGATAAAATAATTTAAATAATTAAATTTATTCAAAATAAATGAAATTAAAAAATACTTAGAATCATTTCCTAGGTGTATCTATTTACCATGATACCATCTCTAGTTTTCCAAATTTTACAAAACAAGGTAGAGTGAGGAACATGACCCTCAATATTCAATTCCTTTTTCTAGGAAAACTAATAAAGAAAGAAACATTAAAGTCAAATGTAACTATTTGATTCCATGATTCACCCTGGGTAGGATTATTGTTATGTAGGGATGCACACATGAAAGATTTATCCTAATTCAAATAAGATCATTTAGAATTTTGATGCATTGATGCCCTGTTGATTCATTCCTGATAGCATGATCAAAAAAATGAGAAGATTGGTCTATTGATCTAGCATAGATAATAGATAATAAAGGGTGAGTCTATCTAAATATAGGAAAAATTAATGTATCCTCATAGGAGAAATTCACATGAACAGCTTTTAAGTTCATGTGACACCAATCTGGAAGGTTTGGTGTCACAGGAGCTAACTCGAGTAAGAGTTTATGTGTCTATGATGTCCAATGAGTTTTACCCATTGGTTTTCAGTGTACTAAAATACAATCCACCACATTTTGAGGTTTTTTAATATCATAATTGATATAGATTCAGTTATGAATGTTTTATCTATTTTATGTGAATTTGGTTGGGTGTCACTAGGTTCATGAATGTTTGTTTCTTGACATCTGTTTATGGTGGATTAAAGATTTTTTATGTTACCCTGTATAATTTTCAATGATTTTTCAATGAAAGTTAGTGAATGGATGTATTTTTTCACATCCTTTTTTTATAATAATGTATAGATTTTAAGAAAAGAGGATTGTTGGTTTATGCTCTATTGGATCGATGAATGTTCATTATTACTGCTATAAGAAACTGTTTAATAAAATGTGTAGTTCATCAAAAGTTCTCTAATACTTTCAGTTTGACACAATCTAATTTTGATTTACCCTGAGATAACTGATACCAACCCAAATGAAAAAACCATTTTTTGATCATCCAAGAAACCAAGGTCATAACCCACTATCTATCCCACTACATCCCACTTCTACTGTGACCCATACATGCTATTTACAGGCTGATAGGAGAAAAACTAGGTTGAATCAATGTTGAACTGGGTTTTTTGAAGGTCACATGTTATATAAAAGATAGATCAATATAAAAAGAATTTATTAAGGATGGATAGAGGAGTCTCCCTGAGGCTACCACATAGACCTGAATCAACCAGGTGAGTTCTCTAAAATAATTTTTATTATCTATAAATTATGGATTGAATCCTATCTAAAATTCCCTTTTAACTCCATGGGATTCCTAGAGGACACCCCAGTCATTATGGTATTCCCACCTAGTAATACTTTTCTACTCTTTCTTTTTTATAATGTTGAAAATAATTTATATTTCTATTGGTATTTTCAACATCTATTTCTTTATTTTATGCTAGTTTTCATATTTCTTCACTATTTTTATGGTGTTTTAATTATGTTTTGTGTTTGTGTTATGATCTATATTATATTTATTATTTTATTCTTCCTCCATATTGTGATCTATTATCTTCAAATAATGATAACAGATTCTCTTTTCTATTCCAAGGGACTGAAGTTGAAATAATGTTTTTTATTTACAAAAAATATTACACTGCTTCTCCTTTGGTGGGGACTGAGGTAACAACCTATGAATATCTAGCCAAATTTTTTTTCATCTTCACTCTTCATAAATATGTTAATTAGTTACAACTATATGAGAAAGAGATTTCTTCTTGAGGAAAAACATTCCGATGAGAAGTTATCATCATTCGATTGGTAGTGTACACTTGTTGAAGGAATTTTATTCGCAACACGTGTTTCATGAAAATTGTTATATTATGTGGACCTCATTGATCCTATTAACAAGAACTCATGTTTCCTCTATTTATTTCTAATTTGGTTTGTTTAAAATATTTTTTGAAGGATGATTAAGCATTAGTAACTTTACTCACTAGAAATTTTTGAGAATAATGAACATGTAATATGAAAGTGTTGGAAGTTGATGTTTCAATGAAAGACATACTAGAGAAATATAGTGATTTTTATGATAATTGTTAGATTTTTGTTGCTTAATTTATTTGGATGATGTTGGTTTGAATTCCAACAGCCCATATTGCACGCAAACCGTAACTCTTACAGGTCAAGATTTGCAATGATCTGATTGGGGGTTGTAGGTGAGAATGCACCCCTGGTTCAGGGGTCTGGGGGTAGAAGGCCTAAAGCCCAAATTTTGGAGAATTATAGAATCTCATACCAATTGGAGTAGATCTGACCAAAAACACTTACATAACACTCTAGTAGTGTATAATTATTACAGCATCATGTGACAGGTCACTGTAGCTCCAGAGACTTCTTTCCACAAATACTGTAGTATCTCAGACATGGGTGACCGAAACACTGTAGCAGTGTGTACTTATATCCATTGGTATATATAGCATATTGGACTTACTGTGTGGTTGATTAAATGGTGCTTCATCTTCGTTATTATCTCATTCGAGTTAGGCTTTCTATGTGTGAGAAACTCTGAAAACCTATCTGTATTTGTGCTCCAGGATTATAGTGAATTGTTCTATCTATTTGTGAATATATAGATTATTTCCTAAACCACATAAATCATTGTGTCTATGTTTATCTTATTCTTCTTCTTTTTTTATGTATTTTCTTCATCTACAAATCTATCTGTCGTTGTGATTCCTGGTGTTTCTACAACAATCATCAACATATTTATTTAAATGAAGTTTTGAAGTAAATATGGTCTAGGATAATATACTCTTTTATTATGGAATTCTTGATGGAATAAAAATATATTGATTTCATTTGAAAAATATAGTGAAACCTAAGGGGATATATAATGATTAAGTTAAATCAGAATGTGTGACTAACCTTTTTTTTAACAAAGGGGGAGAATGAAGACGAACTATAAAAAATGTTCATGGATTTTATTAAATATTTCAAAAAAAATACAATGGTGGAGAATGTTGAAACGATAATGATGTATGTTTTATTTTTTAAAAATATATATTGAATTGGTTGATAAATTATAGTATTAGTTACATATATGGGTATAAAGGATGTGTTAAGTTCACAATATATGTTTAATTAGTCTAAAAAATTATAGCATGAGTGGAATGCACATGTTGGCAAGTGCATAAAGAATTCAATGGTTACCATATATAGGGAATTATCTATTGAGAATTTTGAAGAATGGATCATTATAATTGAATGTTGAATATTCTATTAAAATATGTTCTCATTTCTTAGAGATTAGTAGTTTGGATGTTAGAGATTGTGAAGTAAATATGGAAGTTTGGAAATGTGTTCTGGTTTTGGAAGAAGATTAGATTGTTAATTTGTTGTAATTATGATTTTTGATTAATGACATGACTATTTGGGTATATAGTATTGTATTAAAAATGGTAAACTCCTTTTATGTTAATCAGAGTATGGCTAACTCTAGTTAACAAGAATATCTACGGTTAGGCTAGTTTGATTTGGTGCTAGGATTATAAGAGTAGATAATAATTATTATGGGGTGGCATTGTCAGTGATAGTGGTTGTAATGTATAGGGGTCTATTAGACAACATTGAGTTGATGATATGTTTATTAAACACTCACTTACTTTACGAATATTTACAAACAACGTGATTTAATACAGAATAGGTATTGAAAGATGAAAAGTTTTTGAAATATCATTTTGTAATATTTAGAGTTTTAAAGGGTGATATTCATCCATATTCTATGGATCAATTCATTGACCTAGATCATGATACAGTGAAATATCACTCTTGATAAACCGAAATATAGATGAAATAATGAAAAAAATACTTTTTGAATGTGAATATTTTGGAGTAATAACCAGATCTATTATTATAATTATAGAGTAATTTTTTACTGCACTAAAATTTTGGGGGGAACCTAGAATGATCATTGGGCATAAAATAACAAGGTGTGATGCATAATATTGATGATAATTTATAGAGTCATGTATATTTAAAAATATTTCTTATAGTAGCTCCAATGGAGAAGATATAGAATTGAAATATTAGATTCAGAATAAGATAGAATGGAGAGGAGGTGGAGGATATTAAAATATCAAAAAATTTGAGAATAAGAAATAGAATGTTAGAGAGAAATTATTGATATATCTGGTTTAGTGCATGTGAAGTCTCATGAGAAAAAGGGGAAGTAGTATCACTAATACATATGGTTGTATATGGAGTGCACAAAAGGATATTTCTAGTTTTGTAATTATAATCTTCTAAAGAAGAAGTATTGATGTGATTCAAAGGATGAAACCTGGAAATTTTGTCTAATAATTGTCGATTACTTGTGTAGAGAACATTTTAAAGGCTATGTTATGATCCTATTTGGATAAATAACAAATATTGATGTGGAAATAAACATGATAATAAAGGAATATGAGAATAACAACGGTTGTGTCCAAAAACATAAAACAATAAAAAAAAATTGACACACCAACAAATCTTCAAAGGTAATAAATATATATTTTAAGAAAATGAAGTTGAATATTTTAAATGTTAAATTACTTGTGCTTGGTCATGATCTGGGAGAGAAGTGTTTTCAAGAGTGTGAATATATTTCATTGTGATTTTTTATTTCTGTCAGATTTATTCTATAAACAACAAATTATATAATTTCATTAATATCAATAAAATAAGTAATTTATAGTTTAAAATCATTTTCAAATAAATAAATCATTATATATATATATATATATATTTAACTAATACCTTAAACTTTGGACTATTCCAATACTTGATCATATCCCTTTATTATGATATTGGGTGATCATGAATGATTGATATTTATTAAAGTTTGGTATCAACTCTCTATTTCCAACTAGTATAAAATATATACTTGTATTCTCTCCACATTTCACCCAACTCTACTAACCTTTCTGCCCTGACATTTTTTCTATCATGAAAATTATATCAAAGATACATTGGAAAAAATATTTTTTAACAAAATATTATAAATTAATATATATAAAAGTTGATTAACATTGCTTACCCAAATATGTGACCAAGCATTGTCCTTTATTTGGTCTCTAACTTCCCTCCAAGTTCTTGCTTGAACTAGAATGATATTGTTGTATTTATAAAGTATTCTCATAAAAATTGTACATTCCTTACCATTTTTTCCAATGATAACTCCATCATCGTTGTATTGAACCATAATATGTGTGTGTCAATTCCAAACCTCTCGTATTTTTGTGTGGACTCATCATTTGGTAGAATGTATCCAATAATGAAAAATAGTTATTAAAGGAAAATAATAGATTTGAATTTATTATTAATCACTATCAGTAATTTTTAAACACATACCAGTAGATAGGTAATCTTTTTTCCCCTAGAGTGCTATATTTGAAGTAGTGGGAGTATCCTATGTGGTAGGTGGGATATCTATAGTAGGAGTACTATGTATAGTCAATGAATATAAATGTACCAATGGAGATAAATAACCTTGTACATAGCCCTATACAGATGAAGGTGAATATAGATATGGTGGTGAGATATATGGAGGATCAATTTACTATACAGTGGATGGTGGGAATGAGTAATAAGAAGAGATGATAGTCTGATAACTACCATCATGTGTGGGTCCGAGAAGAAGAGAGAAGAAAAAGGTGGGTATGGAAAATAAATAGATGACATAATCATAGGATGACATCATTTTGATTGAAGCCACATGAAGAGGGGTTGAATTAAATGACCTCTTTGTGAATGAAGTGACATGGTGGTAGGTTGAACCATAGAATCAGTCATACCAGTACCCCCCACCATAATTTTAGGCTCCATAGTATAATTTAATTGTCTCCTAGATGAAGTATCCTAAAATAAAATGGATGATAAAATAAAAAAAATGATAAAATGATAAAAAATATGAAATAACATAATATTCAAACATAAAATGTATTTGCAACGGGAATTATAAGAGACATTTCTAAATCTCTAATACGTCGTTCATTTCTATACATTTTTCTCCTTCAAACTTCTTCAAAATCAGACACACTGACTTGGAAATTTAAATTAGTATTCCAAGATAAATATAAATAATGAAAATGTTAAATAATACAATTGGTTGACTTCCAAAACAAATGAAAAGACCCAAAATTCTATTTAATGCAAGGATTTATCAACTTAAAATAATAATTTCATTAAATTTTCATATTTATTTATCATAATGACAACTCATTTGAAATTTATGAAATATAATTAACAAATTTATTTTTATATCATGTATAAAAGTTAAAAATATATATATAATGTTACAATAATATCAAGTAAATGCTAAAAAAATGTATCAACATTATGTGTGCAATGTTAAAATTTCTTGTTCACAATCTATTATATACAATTGAATCATTTTTGTCATCAAATGAAATGTTCAAATAAATATTTTCAGCTTCATCCAAAACATCACTATCATTCATGCCTTTATAAAAAATATGACTTGTAATGACATTGATAATAACACCAAATTTTTATTTTAATGGGCCAGTTACATGGAACAATTTTCTAGCTTGTGATGCAAGAATATTAGTTTCATCAGTATGAAGCTAACATTTCATATCAATCACTCTAAATCCACAATTATCTATATTCATGTCTTTCCATGTCATTGAATAAAACCACTTACATTTCATCATTATGACACGATCATGTGTGTAGTAATTCAATAAAATGATTATTTTGAAAATAATATAATATGTTTCTAAATGTTCTCTACAAATATAAAAGATTTAAAATATCAGAAACTATAAAAAACACAATGAAAAAATGTATATTTATTATTTTACCTGATGTAATCATAAAACACGCCACAATTGAATAATATTATATAATGATCCATTTTCCACTTTTCCATGCTCAAAGTACATGAGTGTGATCCATATATTACCCCTGTTTGGTCCAGTAAAGGAAATACAGGCTTAATATGATCATTTTTCTCATCTTTAGTTCCCATTAGTCAATTAGATCTTGTAGTGACATTAACCAAATATGATGAATAGAACTCCATGCATTATTATTCTAAATGGACTTTCAAAATAGATCCTTTATGATGATATTTATTTTTAAAATAATATTTCAATGTAGACATCATTCTTTATGTCTGATATATCAAATGAATTTAAAGAGGACCCTCAAAAACTTATGTGGGAAGATGCAAAGTCAGATGTAACATACATATAAAAAATGAAGGTGGAAAATTTTTCTATAAGACGCAAATAATAATTGGTGCATCACTCTGTAATTTCTGAAAAACACTTATAATCAATAATTTGGAATAAAGGACTTGATAAAAATGACATAACCTAATTACAAAAACTCTAAAATTATTTGAAATTAAATGTTGAATGTCAATGAGAATCAACTCATATAATAATACATGGTAGTCATGAGTTTTAAAAGATTTTATATTTTTATATTATGTATTCACCCTTTTTGAAATGTTACTTGAATACCCATTTGGAACCTTTAAACTTTCCAAGACCTAAATGAATTGTTTTTCTCTGCATTTTTCATTGAAAAATAGGAAAAATGGACTTTCCGCTTATTTTGTTCAATTAAATCCTGTTGAAGTCTTTATCTTATACCCCAATCTATCAAATCATGATGTGACTATAAATCTTATTTTTTTACCTTAACAATTAAAAGAATAACAAATGACATTTCACAAATGTTTTTCTCAAAATGCATTACATCCAAGAAATGATGCAATAGATTCGATGATAAATATAAAAACTTGAAGAATATGTTTTTCTTTCTCCAATTTCCATTGGAATTTAATTAAAATTCCTCCACTTTTTGAATTTGATGAACTCGTGACAATAACATAATTCAAACCATCAAATTCTTTAACAATATCATTCCTTAAAATTTGTTGATATGTTTCATCTATCTCTATGAAATTATCAAACTGTCTCTAATTTTTCTTGAATGGATGATCCATCGGTATAAATAATTGATCCCCTATGAAGCTAAAAGTTAGTTGAAACTTTAATATCTATAAATGTGTATTTTTCATACAAATCAGGCAGAATAATTTCTCTTTTATAATCTAACCAGACATCATTTCTTATATAGAGAAATAATTTATCATCCATAATAAAGATGCATTAAAGATAAAGTACCCCTTCTTAAATGCATCACATACTTACACACTAATTATTAAAATATCTTTTAACTCATATATCAATGATTGAAAGTATATGTCAATATAATTTCTAGGATCATTGGGTCCAGATATCAATATATTCATGATAGTAAATGGATTCTTCATACACATTCATGATTGAAAGTTATAAATGTGAATGAAAATAGGTTAAGTACTATGTGCAGTATGCATATGGTGAAATGGGTTGAAACCATCACATGGTAATCCAAATCTAACATTTCATTGGTTAATTGTAACATCTAGATGTAACCTATCAAATTTTTTCCAAGATAACCCATCTGTGAGATGCACTATTTCATAATTATTATTATTTATTTCATATTCATTCCATCTCATATTTCTTGTCATTTATCCTGATATAAAAAGTTTTTTAAGCTTGATGATTAAAGGAAAGCACCACATCACTTTATTTGATATGTGATATTGATTTTTGACTTTATTAGTCTTCCAAATTGATGTACCACGCTATTTACACTAACTCAATTATGCATTTTTATTTCAGGAAAACAATAATATTTGGGGAAAACATGAATCTTAATAGATGAAAATCCAAATTTTCTATTCAAATTTTATTCCATGTAATCATTTTCTGGAATGCATGAATCATCAGGTGGTAAATCCTTAATAAATTTAAGGATGCAGTTATCCACATTATTACTAGATCCATACATTTCTTTCCCATGATATTTTTTTTGGAAACCATTTTTAGTGATATGGTAACTCACTTTCCCATGAGTTTACAGTAGTATTCTAGCATAATCAAAACGTGGGAATCAAATCAGTCCTCTATCTAAATCATTATTGATTGCAAAGTCCAAAAAATATCATAATTCCTTATAAAACTCATTAGTGATCCTTTCAACATTGGACATCCAACTTCTATCCATTATGATGAAAATAAACATATATTAAATAAATAATCTAGAAAATTATGTAACATGATTGGTATTATTTAGTGAGATAAAAACTAATGATCAACAAACATAAATTAAATAAATAATCTATAAAATGACTTAGCGTGATAGGTATTGTAGATTTGTGACTTTTGCATCCTAAATTTTTATATGACTCTCCTGAACCTGGATTGTGTTTATTTACTCTTGAATTTTGTTTTTAATCATAACAAATTCCTTTTATTATTTTGGAGGGATAGAGGAACTACTACTTAAAAAAGATGGTGTTGTAGAAAATGATCCTGATGACTTGCCAAAGAAATTTGTTGTGGTTTTTTTATAAACATGTTATTGATTATTATTTTTAATCTCATGAAATAATACCTATCACATTAAGTCATTTTCTAGATCATTTATTTAATGTGTGTTTATTTTCATCATAATGGATACAAGTTGGATGTACAACGTTGATCAGATCACCAATGAGTTTCAAGAGTTATTTTATTTTTTGGACTTTGCATTCAATAATGATTCAGATGATAGGTTGATTAAATTAAAATGTTTTAATTGAGCTGGAAGACCATGGTTCACTCATGAGTAAGTGAGTTACCATATCACTAAAAATTGTTTCTAAAAAAATATTTTTAGGTATCAAAATATAGAAAAAGTTCAAGTGGAGAATGAAATTGATTCAGTTGAAAGGAATGTTATGAGAAATTTGATTTCTAATTGGATTCCATATATTTCTCAAGACAACTTCTAATATAGACTAGTGATAGAGGAAATGAATACTGGAACATAGTTTTTATATGTTGATTAGAATGATGATGTTGAGTATATTAGAAATATAATAGAAGATGAAAATACCTCAGTATATATGACATTTGAAAAAATGAGAAAACTTGAGTTTTTAATGCGATTATATCATGGGAAAGAAATGTATGAATATAGTAATATCAAGGTTTACAATATACTTAAATTTATTAATGATTTAATACCTAATGATGCATTTGTTTCATAAAATGATTACATGACATCAATTTTTTTTGACAAATTTAGATTTTCATCTAGTAAGATCCATGCTTTCTCTAAAGATTGTTGTCTATTCTAGAAGAAAAATACAGATTTGATTTAGTGAAAATAGTGTGTTCAATCAATATGAAAGACTAATAAAGATATAACTCAATCCTACATACTGGATAAAGTGATGTGATACTTTCCTTTAATTCTAAGGCTTCAAAAACTTTTTTATGTCAAAAAAAAGACAAAAAATATGAGATGACATGAATATGAAATAAATAAGGATAATTATGAAATAGTGCATCATGAAAATTGGTTAGCTTTGAAGAAATTTTATAGGTCACATCATGATTTTGTATTTGACCCATAAAATGTTATATTGAGATTATCATTTGATGGTTTCAACCCATTTATATAGATGCATAATGCACATAGTACTTGGATTGTTTTCATTCACATTTATAACTTTCTATCATGGATGTGTATGAAAAAATCTATTTACTCTCATGATTGTATTGATATTTGGACCTAGTGATCTTGAAAATGATATTGACATATACTTAAAACCATTAATAAATGAGTTAAAAGAACTTTGTATCGGTCAATGTTCAATCATATGATGCATTTAGAAAGGAGTACTTTATGTTTCGTGTAGCATTATTATGAAAGATAAATAATTTCTCTTCTTATAGAATGATGTCTAGTTAGAGTATAAAATGAAAATTATCCTGCCTTATCTGTATAAAAAATACACGCTCCTAGATATTAAAGTTTCAATAAACTTTCATCTTCATATGGAATCAATGATTTCTATCGATGGATCATTCATACAGGAAAAATCAGAGGGAGTTCAATAATGCCTTAGAGACAGATGAAAAACACCTCAACAAATGTCGGGGAATGATATTGTTAAAAACATTATGGTTTGAATCATATTATTGGAAAGAGTTAATCAAATTCCATAAAGCTAATTAATGTTAATTTGAATTCCAATTTCAATTAGAGAAATTATATTATGAGTTACTATATTGGTCATCAAATATATTGCATCATTTCTTAGGCATAATGCATATTAAGAAAAACATTTCCAAAATATAACCTGATACTCTTTTAAATTTAAAGGAAAAAACAAAAGACGATTTGTGGTCATGCCATGATTTGATGTATTTGGGAATAAGACCAAGACTTCATCCTAGGGTAATTGGTCAAAATAAGAGAAAAGTCCATTTTGCCCTTTTTTATGATAAATTTGGAGGAAAAACAATTCCATTGATTCTTGAAAATTTTAAAGGTTACAAATAGTTATTCAAGTAATATTTTGAAAATGGTGAATACACAAGATGTGAAACCAAAATCTCATAAAACTCATGGCTACCATTTCTTGTTACATGAGTTGATTCTCATTGTCATTTTACATTCACTTTCACATAATGTTACAGTTCTTTTTATTAAGTTATTTAATTTTTATCAAGACCTTTGTTCCAAAAGACTGAGCATAAGTTTTGTTCAAAAATTATAGAGATTCATTTATTATTCTTTGTGACATAGAGAAAAAAATTTCCACTATTATTTTTCACATGTATGTTACATACAACCGTGGATATTCCTATATAAGTTATTTTTGGCATTTCTATTTCAATATGTTGGATGTATTTGAAAAAATTAATGATGTATACATTGAAATATTATTTTATAAATAAACATAATCCTAAAGGATCTATTTTGGAAGACTATTTAGCACAAGAATGCATGTATTTTTGTTCATTGTACCTAACTAACGTCACTACAAGGTCCCATAGACTAATGAGAACTGAAGATGAGAATTATGAACCCATTGAACCCGCACTTCCTTCACAACTCTAAACAAGGGAGATATCTAGATCTCACTTTTTGTGTACTTTAAGTATGGAAGAGTGAGAAATGGCTTGATGTACAATATTATTCAATTGTGTTGTGCTTAATGATTACATCAAGTAAACTAATAAATATAAAAAAAATTCATTGTGTGATTTTTTCATAGCTTATAACATTTTAAAGATTTCATATTTGTAGATAACATTTAGAAATTATAAAAAGGATACACTATTACTTATCTATTAAGAGGAAGAAACAATTTCACAATAAAGAATTTATTGATAAATTTTTTGCATTAAATAACCTTTTGTGTGTTTTCGTTTGTATTTTAAGTCAATCAATTGTATTATTTAACATTATCATTATTTATATTTATCTTATAAAACTATTTTAAATTTCTAGGTTAGTATGCCTGATTATAAAGAAGTTTGGAGTGCAATACAAAGAAATGAATAATGAATTAGAGATTTAGACATGTTTCCTTTGATCATCACTGTTAGCACATTTTATGTTTGTATATTTAGTTCTTTCATATTATTTATCTTTTTATCGTTCATTTTATTTTATCATCCATGTTATTTTAGGCTAATTTGTTAAGGAGATGATTATATTATACTACAGATCCTAATATTATAGTGGGGGCTACTGGTATGATCAATTATATGGTTCAACCTACCACCATATCATTTTATCCATTAGGAGGTCATCTAGTTTAGCCTCCCTTCATGCCACTTCAGTTTCCAGGAGTCCATCCTCCAATTATTCCATCTCCTTACTTTCTATACCCACCTTTTCCATATCCCTTTTTTCCCACACCCACATAATATGGTAATGCTCAGACTCTCATCCCTCATTATTCATTCCCATCATCCACTGTATAGGGAACTACTTCTCTATATATCTCACCACCACATCCATATCCACATTTATTTGTACAAGGCTATGCACACCCCCCCCCCCTAGTACATTTATATTCACCGACTATACAAAGTACTCCTGTAGTAAATATCCCACCTCCTACAGAGAATACCCCCTCCTCCCGTTGCAGCACTCTAGGGGATAATAGACCCCCTATTTATTGATATGTGTTTAAACATTACTGATTGTGATTAATAATAAATTCATATATATTATTTTCCTTTACTATATATTTTTCATGATTAAGTGCATCCTCTACCAGATGACTAGGCCACAAAAAAATGTGAGAGGTTTGGAATTGTCACATACAGATTATGGTTCAATATAACGAGGTGAAATTATCATTGATAAAACTGGTAAGGAATGTAAAAGTTTTATGGGTACACTTTCTAAACATAGAAATGTCATTCTTGTTCAAGAAATAACTTGGAGGTAATTTAGAGACCAAATAGAGGACAATGCATGAGTAGGGATTTCAGTAAGTAATGTTAATTAACTTTTATATATATTAATTTATAATATTTTTTAAACAAATATTTTTTCCAACACGGCTCCGATATATTTTTATAGAAGGAAAAAATTTCATGGTTTCAAGGTTAATGAAGTTGAGTCAAATGTGGTGACTATATAAGTATGACTTGTATTCTAGTTGAAAAGGGAGATATGATACTGATCTTGAAGAAATTATGATCATTCTGGATTTCCTAATATCACAGTAAAAAGTGATGATCGAGTATTGGAAGAGTCTAGAGTTTAAGGTATTAGTTAAATTTATATATATATATATATAATAATTTATTTATTTGAAAATTATTTTTAATTATAAATTGATTGTTTTATTGATATTAATGTAATTGTATAATTTTTTGTTTATAGGAGAAATATTATATAAATAAAATTGAAATGAAATACATTCACACTCTTAGACATACTCATTCCCGAGATCTTGAGTAATCAAAGGTAATTTAACATTTAAAATATTCAAATTCATTTTCTTGAAATATAGATTTATCACCTTTAATTTTTTTTGGTGTGTCAAATTGATTTGTTTTTTATAATTTTATATTTTTTTCACAACCATTGTTCTTATCATATTCCTTCATTATCATGTTTACTTCCACATCAATCTTTGTTATATATCCAAATATGATCATAACATAGCCTTCAAAATGTTTTCAACATAATTAATTGATAATGATTATAGAAAATTTTCATGTTGCATCTTTGAATCACATCATCACTTTCTCTTTAGAAGATTATAATTATAAAACTAGATATATCCTTTTATGTACCCCTTTATCCCAATGTATTGATGATACTCCTTCCCCTTTTTCTCATGGGATTTCACATGCACTGAACCAAATGTGTCAATAATTTATTCTCTCTAGAACTTTATTTCTTATTCTCTAAATCTCAAATATTTTAATATCCTCCACCTCCTCTTTATTATATCTCTTATTCTAAATCTGAAATTTCATTTCTATATCTTCTCCACTATAACTGCTATAAGAAATATATTTAAATATGTATAACTCAATGAATTATCATCAATGTTGTGAATTTCACCTTAATCTTCTATTCTCAATGATCATTTTAGATTCCTTGCAATATATTAGTGCAGTCAAACATTCCTTAGTAATTATTCTAATAGATCTGGCTATTACTCCAAAATATTCACATTCAAAAAGGAATGTTTCCTTTATTTCATTTATATTTCAGTTTATCAGGATTAAAATATTTCACTATATCATGATGTAGGTCAATGAATCAATCCATAGAATCTGTATGAATTTCACCCTTTAAATCTCTAAATATTATGGAATGATATTTCAAAGACTTTTCATCATTCAAAACCTATTTTTCATTTAATCACAGTGTATACCAATATTCATAAAGGTAGTGAGATTTTAATAATCCTATAATAAAATCAATGTTTTACCATGGTTACCCAATACATTACAACCACTATTACTAGAAAATACACCCCATGATAGCTATTCTCTAATCAAATAAGCCTAGCTTCAACTCACACTGGCCTAACCATAGTGCTTCTTGTCACCTAATGCAGAACTAAATTTGGTTAACTAAAAAGGATTTTTTTTGATTTTTTAATTTGATCTTACATACCCAAATAGCCATGCCATAGGTCAACAGCTATAATTACACCAAATTAATAATCCATTCTTCCAAAACCAGAATACATTTTCAAACTTATATATTAAATTTTTTTCACAATATCTAACATCCAAACTACTAATCTCTGAGAAACAAGAACATCTCTTAATATAATCTTCAATAATTTATGCCAAGTATGAATTCTTAAAAATAGTTGAAGGATGATTCCCAATATATGGTAACTATTAATTTCTTTATGCACTTTCCAACATGTTCATGCAACTCATGCTATAATTTGTTCGACCAATTCGACATATATTGTGATCAAATTAACTCATCCTTTTAACCCCTATATATAATTAATACTATAATTTATCCACAGCTTCAATATATATTATAAAAAAATCAAACATACATCCTTATGCTTGCAATATTCTCCCCCGTGGTAATTTTTTTAAATATCTACTAAAATTTATACGCATATTTTATAGTACTTCTTCCTTATCCTCATTTATTAAAAAAATAAAAAGGTTCTTCACGCATTTTGATATAATTTAGCATTATCTCTTCCTTTGGGTTTCGCTATATTTTTCAAATGAAATCAACATATTATCATTTCATCAAGAATTATAGAATAAGAGAGTATATTATCCAAGATCATGTTTAATTAAAAACTTAATTTCAATTAACATGTTGATGTTTATTGAAATCTATGTATTTATATCATTCATTATTCACTGAAACATCAACTTCCAAGTCACTTTCATATTATAGGTTCATTATTCTTAGGGGTATCCAAACCCGACTGACCCGACCCGACCGAACCGAGTTGGGTTAGGTGGTGTCAGGTTCAAAAAAATATATAGACGGGTCGGGTTACTTAAATTTGACCTATGGTCAAGTTGGGTCGATTCACAGGTTGGAAAAAAATGACCCAACTTGACCCAACCGACCCGTTGACCCCTATGCTGATCTTATATTCAACGTTGCACCCACCTACCTTGTCAGACTCTCCTTGTACATGCCTCTCCCTCCCGACCCAAGTCCCTCACCCTCACTTCCATCTTACTCCTTGCCTATGCCTCTCCCTCTTGACTCAAGTCCCTCACCCTCACCACAATCTTCCACTTTATGTCTTCCATGATTTTGGCCCCAGATCCGTCGAATACTATTACATCCACATCACCTAGATGGGATTCATGTTCAACATCCTTGACAAATAGGTAAGGTGATCATGCCATAAACCATCACTCTTTTTACTACCCACTTGAGATGAAGAACTCAGTATGCCTAAGCTGACCAGATTTGATCCTACATGCTACCGCTAATGAAGAACTCGGGATTCTGAAGCTGAAGTTTACCAGATTTGAAGAACTTAGGATAATGAAGATCTGACCAGATTTGATCCTCAGATTTCTAAATAACTCAGAAATATCGAATCCAAAGTTGACTAGATTCGATCAGGATGCCGAAGCTGACCATATTCGATCAAATTCGATTGATCTTCTGAATCTGACCAGATTCGATCCTCTAAATATGACCAGATTCGATCCTCCATGCCAAACCATATTCAATCCTCTATGCCACTGATACTCTCCACACCTACCATCTAAGAAGATTCATGACACTAGTTTAAGACTTATGAAGAATACAAGAACTTGATATTTCCTATGAAGCTTGTTTTCTATAAAGAAACCCACCACCTCATCGCATGTCTAGATCTGAAGATACTGCACCTTCTCATTGAATCTCACTTGCATTGATTTACCTTTCCACCAAAACTAGATCTACCAGAGAATCCAGGACACTATGATGGTGTTTTTTAGTTAATAAATCCTCTAACTATGTTGATGATAAGACACAATAGGTTGAAGATCCATTAAAGCCTTAATTTTCATGAAGGAGTAATCTTGGGGTTGATTCATCGACGGGCTGGGATTGTTCTTTAGTATGGTGAGGAAGAAAAAATTGAGTGGGTGAGGGAGAGAGACGTCGCATGTGATACAGGAAGCAGCATATTTTTTTAAATAACCTGATCGACCTGACCCAACCCAACCCTATCTGAGACGAGTTGGGTTGGTTCAGTTCTAAACTAAAAAAATGAATGCCCCAAACCGACCTATCTTAATGGGTAGGGTCCAAAAAATCCTCCATCCCGACCCAACCCAACCTATGGACACCCATAATTATTCTTAAAAAATTCTAGCGAGTAATGATATTAATTCTTAATGATCCTTCAAAAAATACTTTAATCACACTGAGTTAGAACTCTATTGGAAACATGAGTTCTTATTAACAACATCAATGATGTATATATTATTTAGTAATTTTTATAAAACATGTGTATCTAATAAAATTATTTCCACAACACACTACCTATATAATGGTGATAACTTCCCATTGGAATGTTTTTCATCAAGAAAAAATCCCTTGTTAAAAGTATAGTCATATCTAATTAATCTATGAGGGAACCAATCCACTCTTTATTTTTCAATCTGATTTATCAATCCTGATTTTTTGTGAAGGAAAATTATTTGAGTGAATATGAAGAAAACGATGGATATAGATTCATAGGTTATTACCTCACTCCTCACTAAAGTAAAAACCATGTAATAATTTTTTTAGATCAGAAACATTGGTTCAACTTCACCCCCTCAAAATATAAAATACAATTATCTATCCAAATTCAAAGATCAGAGATCAAAATATGGAGGAAGAAAAAAATAATAAATATAAGATAGATCACAACACAAACACAAAACATAATTAAAACATCATAAAAACAGTGAAGAAATATGAAAAGTGGTATAAAATAAATAATTAGGTGATGAAAATCCCAAAAGAAGTATAAATTATTGTCAACATAGTAAGAAAGAATTACTAAAATAGTCTTACTAGGAGAGAATACCATAATAAGAGGTGTATCCCCCAGATGTACCACAGAGTGAAAAGGTAATTTTAGAGATGATTCAATCCATAATTTATAGATGATGAAAATTATTTTAGAGAACTCACTTAGTAGATTTAGGTATATATGGTAGCCTCAAGGGGACTCCTCTATCCATACTTAATCAATTGTTTTTAAATTTCTCTATCTTATGTGTAACATGTGACCTTCAGAACACCTGATTAAACTCTGATTTAACTTAGGTTCTTATTCTATTTGTCTGCAAATAGTGTGTGTAGGTAAAGGTAAAAGTGGAATGTAGTGGGCTAGATAGGGAGTTGTGATCTTAGTTTCTAGGATGATAAATAATGGGATTTACATTTGGGTTGGTATCAGTTATCTCATGGTACTTCAAACTAAGATTGTGTTGAACTAAAAGGATTTAAGAGCTTCTAATGAACTACACATTTTACCAAATAGTTTATTGTAGCAGAAATAATGAACCTTCATTAACCCACCTAACCATCAACCAATGATCCTATTTTCTTAAAATTTTAGAATTATTATAAAATAGAGATGTAGAAAAATTAATCCATTCACTATCTTGTATTGAAAATTTTTTGAAAATTTGTACAAGGTAACATAAAGAGTATATGATCCACCATAAATATATGTCAAGAAACCAACAGTCATGAACCTAACAATACCCAAAAAAATTCACATCAAATAGCTACAACACCCATAACTGAATGCACATCAATTATGCTATTGAAAAAACCCTCAAAAGTGGTGGATCATATTTTATTACACTGAAAAAATGATGAGACCTCATTAGACATGCATAGAATAGCTACATGAATTCTTACTTGATTCTTCTCCTGTGACACTGAACCTTTCGGATTGCAATAGATGGTACACTTATAGATCACAACAACCATTCCTGTGAATTTATCCTATGAGGATAAATTAATTTTTCAAATATTTAGACAACCTCACCCTTTATTTCCTATTCTCATTACTAGATCAATAGTCTAATCTTCTCATTTGGTAGATCATGCTATCAGGAATGAAGTTGGGAATCCCTACATCAAAAGTATAATTGTTATTCTTTGAATTAAGGTATTATTTTATCATATTAATTTATGTTATATATAACTTAAAAGATTAATTTGGAGGCCTTGACAGAAAAATTAACATAAAATTTGGGCCCAAAGGATCATATGCATCAAGTATTAGGAGATGAACATCATGATAGGGTGCGTTGTAAACCCGAGAAGAAGATTATAACATCAAGATTCTAGTCTTTCAACAAATATTCTTTGATTACTAGTTTTGTTATGGTCACAGAGGAACAAATAAATGACATAATCAAACAAGTAACTCAAAAATAAACTCAAAACACAGAAGATATTCAAAAGATACATCTGCTCTTTCTTATACATTTCCAATAGAGGCTGCAGTAGTGATTGATGCTTTTTTGATGATTATGCATTCTGTTTATGAGGATTCCTCTACTCATTCCACTAATTTAGATGAAAATAAAGATGTTGACGTTGATTCCCATGACGATGATGATGTTGGCAGTGTGAGAGGAGGTAGTGCTATTGGTGTTTCTGTAAAAGATGTTGATGAGAGTTGTGATGGTTCTGGTGATACTGATATTGAGGGTCATTTCTGATATAAACTATATTCTTGGTTTATAGGTTGAATTTTATTATATAATTTTATTTTATTATGGTGATAGTGATATTTTATTTTTTTTATTTTTTTGTTATGTAAATTGTATTCTGGTGATTTATTGAATTGTGAGTGTTTGGTGATTTATCAAATTGTGTGTTTGTTTTGTTTCTGCAAGTGTTGTTGAGAAACTTTATTTTTTTCTCAATGAAATACTGAGTTATTTCCATGGGTTGAACTATATATTTATTCATTAAGCAAGTGTTAATGGTCACAAGAAGTATCAATGGTCGAGTTCATGGCAATAACTTTGTTCCTATTGTCCTGACAATAGGAGTTGTGACCAGATGAATCATGAATATTACCTATAACCACAGTTTATACATCTATAGCCATGGTTTTTTCTTGTGGTTATAAGTGAATTTTATAGTAGTTATAATTCAACATCCAATGTCGTAATTTAACATTCAATATCACAATTCAATAAAATGGTTTAATTATATCCAACTTATACTCTACAATTTTTTAAAGAATATACAACTAATTTTTATTTCTAGAATGTTTTCTTAAAGAACCAGATTTATATTCAATAATTATTGATAGAATACAAGTTTTATAGATGTGGAAATGAATCAACAAGATTCTCATTTAACCAAAATGTCATAATTCATTTCTTTTTTCAAAGGGTTATAAAATAATCATACATAATAAAGGTATTAAAGGTGTTAACCTTTTAAAACCCAAATATTTAGTTGTTTGGAAGAAACTTTGGTCAATAATACATGTCTAAATCACACTAAATAACATAGGGAAACATTCTTGATAGATAGATATAAATTCAACATAATGGAATATTCATGGGTATCATCTTATAAATCATTCCTTTTAAGTCTAATGATACAATAAAGAGTTTTACTAAGGTTAATGAGATAAATTTTTATAATATAATATTAATTGGTTTTTAACAATGGATAACTAATTAATTAAATATATAACAAAATAAAAACAATTGACCAAAAATAAATTAATATATCCAATTAATGATAGAAGATAAAAATTTACTTTGACATGACCATTTATTCATTAAAACATTGCATTTATATTTTCAAAATAATGGTTTTGTATTTATTAATATTGTTGGAAATCGTCAGACAAAGACATTCTGGTCATATCCCAATTTAACTGGTAATGATTTTTGAGACCATCTCACAATTAATCCAACAATGGTCACTTTTAAATTAAGATACCACCAAGAGACTTCCTAAAATCAAATAACCCAAGAACCATAACCATTTTAATCCAATTAATTATATATCATAATCAAAGAATATTAAAAAAATTAATCTAAACCCTCACAGGCCATCAGTAGAATATACATGAAATTCATGCAATTAAAAGAGCCAAATTATCACTCTAAACAAACCCAAATTTAGAATATATTCAAAAAACTAGTAGGTTTGTCCCAAAAACTAAGTATCACCATTAAAAATGTTTAATGGATCATAATAATCCCTCTTTAGCTTCCTTATGACCTAAAAATTAAAATCCACAACATATAGTATTCCTTCCACCATGCTCCAATGGAATCAAATATTGGATTCCCTACATCCCTAAAACAAGTATGAATGAGAAACAAGCACAAAATGAAATGTCATCACCTTTAAATACCTCCACATGACATAATATAATATTTTTATATGATTTATGCCTACTAATAGCCATATCAAAATTGTTTTTTTATCAAATGAAGATCATTAATAGTTTCCTAAATAATGTTATGTCTAAGCAGTGATGAATCACCCACCTATACCCAGATAAGGTCAACCAACATTGTCTCATATACAATGAATCAAATACATCCATCCAAATAAATTATTTGTTGTTATTGTAAGTAAACTATACTAAACCCATATGATCCTCCCATATAACACTGAAATCAATAATACACATATAAAACATATCCTCTAAACCACATTCACCTACTTTATAAGTTGCAAGTACTAAGTTTAGTTATACAACAACAACAATATGGAGTTAAAAATAAATCCTCATGACTACCTTCTGATGAGCTATAATAATCTCCATCTCCATCTTCACTCTATCCCCCCAACATCAGCATTATAATTTATTTTAAAATTAAACTATGATTTATTTTTATATTTCAACTTAAAATTATTAAAACTTTATATTTTAAATGATTATGAAATTGAGAAATTTATCTCCTGAATCTATCCAACCATCGATGAAATCTCACCAAGAACATGTAAATATGTCTTCTTATATTATTAAATTATTTCATTTTGTAGATTGTTGAAATTCACATCCTATATTTTTACATAACTCTGGAATTGTGTTTTTCATCATAACAAATTCCTTCTAAGATTCTAGAGGGAGAGAAGAACTACAACCTAAAAAATATGGTTCTATAGAAAATAATCTCAATGACCTACCAAAGACCTAATATGGTAATGGTCTATAACCTATCCCATGCACATGACCATGATTCTCCTTTCCAAATACCTGACCAACTTGATCATCTTGGGAGATCGAGGTGGAGTGTGCGGGGTTGACATCGCACACTTATTTTATTTTTTCCTATAAATCTTATATCATTAAAATTTAAAATAATGAAAATTAACAAAAAAATAGAAAAAAAATGATGAGTAATATGAATGTGTACCCTAATTTATCTTCCAAACTCATTCACATAATTTTCATCAGATTTGTATGGACATCTAACCCAAATTTTGTTCAAGTAACTTGTTACCCTAACTTATTCATCTACATGAAAGATAGAAATTAATATTTTAATATATGATGCACATAATATCATCATATAAATATTGGAATTCATGAAAATATTATCATAGTAAATCCATTTCTTGAAAAAATCTTTGAAGTGGATGTGTGATGGATGATCTATTTCACTTTGATCGATGAGTTTTTCTTGGATGTAAAAAAAATCCTTAAGATTATTATAATTTAATAAAATAATGGCGTTCATTTTAATCTATAATGGATAATGTATTAAAATTAAATTTATCTGTGAATCAAATTCCTCATTCGTTCAATACATAGACATATGTATCCCATCTAAATATGTAATGAGAAGGGTCGCTAGATCACAAGACAACTAGCCCAAGATCTGACCAAATAATCCCACAACATCCTCTATTAGGACCCTAAAACTATAAATTGGTATAATTTTCTTCATTAAATTAATATATCAAACTTTTAAACTATAAATTGTTGTCTCTATAATATTATTTTTTGTATTTGTGATGAAAAATAATAATCTATTAGTATACAAAAATGAAAAAGTTTTTCCACATTAAATATCCTATATATATAATCTTGACACTATAATGTACTTCTGAGGTAACTAGAGTGACCACCTACTCCCTTGATGCATGAACATCACATGGAAAACCCAATGAATATGCATAAAGTGTTCCAAATGATGTTGGGGTGGAGGGCTCTATTAGTGAGAAAACAATTAGAAATCCTACACTTAGGTTTTCTCCAACCCAAACAAGAAAGTGTACAAGAATTTCAAGTCGAAATAACATTATCCAAGTAAGATATAATCACTTGACTTCTATATTTTTAAATATAAAGAAATAATAATAAAATTATGTATATGTATTTGAAAATGTAATACCTTCAACCAACACAGAGACAAAGTGTCACCATAAATCTCTCCCGTTACTGGGATAGTCGCACGTCGATGGAGGGCTCGCATGTTTTTGGATAACCCATATCTCATTGGGGAGCTTTCACATTGTCGTTGAGGGGAGGCCACTTTAGGGGTGAGGGAAAACTTGGGAAGAAGGTCGATCGAGAGGAAAGTATTTTTTTTTTGTTATTGGAAAATATGTACTAGTGAATTTTTAAAAACCTTAGTGAAATAGATGTGATTTTATTTAGTGTCGGTTTTTAAAACTGTCATTAAAACTCGTCCACTTATAGAACCATTTTTTTTAGTGAGAATATTTCAGTTAAAGATGGAGAAAAATAGTGGGTGTTCTAGAGGAATAATTTGGTTGCTGAATTTAAGAGTTTTAGTGATCAAAGTGGTGATGGAAAGGTTGTAGTCTATTAATAATGAATTTATATATTCTTGTTGGATATAGAATATCCTTTTTGTTGTTTCATAGAAGAGTTATCTTGAAGTGTGTGAGATCACATCATACTTATCAGGAGACATTTGTTCATACATAAGTTTTAAGGACAAACCCTAGTCATAGTAATCCATTCAATGATTATATTGGATAGTATAATAATTGATGGTACTATATCATGCCAAGGATATAGTTTATTTTTAAATGGTGAACATTGTATAGTTTTGTGTTCTTCTTTGTTATGTGGATGTGAAAATGAAATCACTTAACTAAATAGATTAAAATCAAATGGTTCGATAGTGAAGAAGGAAGATTGGTGACAACTTATTTGTTATTATCCTAACTGATAACAAAGGTTGATTATTAAAGAATTTAAAAATATTTTTATTCTCTAATCCAACCTCCTCTTAGTGAATACTTCTTATAGGACCACACTATGTATACATTAGTTCCCTCAAAAAAATTACATTCTTATATTTCAAATGTTCACAGAAAATTGTATAAAATACTTTCATAACATTAGGTATATAAAATTTTTTCATAATCCACATGTACACACAAATATATATACATACATACATATAGAGAGAGTGGTGGAATCATAAAGGGGGGAGAGATAGACATGAAATTTTATCATATGTTTATATGTTTATTTTTAAAATGTTCATAGATCATATATTTATATAAATAACCAAAAATAATATATATTTTATGTGCTTAAAGAATGCATAATATGCGTGTGCACAATTTAGTTCATATAATATTGTATTATATTATCATATATCTAATGACTACAAAACATTTTATAAAATATTCACAAAAAAATTGATATATAAAAATTTCACAAAACATTTGTTATGATCATTTATTGATTTATTAATTATTTTGTTTTTTAGTTTTAAGTTATTTTTTATGTGTATTTTTTGTATCTAATTTATAATAATAATAATACTAATTTATATTTTTCATTTGATAGACTTTAAAAATTGGGCTTATACAACAAAACATATGTTATGTGGATACAATGTAGAACATATATTAGGTTTGATTTAATAATTTTGTATGTTGGTTTTTTTAAACATCGTATATTGTATAATGTCCTGAATCTTGTTCACTCATAAGTAACCTAAAGTTACAAAGGATCATATAATAATTGAGAAGGGTGGGGGGTTGAATCATTTTTTAACTTCTATAAATTTCAATACTTATTAAAACTTAATCCCAATAACCTTTTAAATTTCATATCCTTATCATATTTTTGTAAATACTCATGCATGAAAAAAATAGTAAATCAATTAAAGCACATGAGATTTATATGGTTTGGCCTTAGTGTGAGAACATACATCCTTTACATAGTCACTCATGTGGGTCTATGGAAATTCTCTATTATGAAGAAGTAAATGCAACTTGTGTCACTCCCGTTAGAAACCTTCTATCTCCCGATCAGAAAGATTATACCCACTCCCATAAGTTTACAAAGTTTTCTTATAAAAAATTGATCTAAAACAAAATTAAAAAGAATGTTAAATTTTCTCCACAAAAGTTATTGGGTCCAATGATCCTGAATCTGATGACCTTTAGTCTGATGAACACAGTCTGATTGACTCAGTACGATTGACTTAATATGATCTTCCCTTTCTTAGTCTTCACTTCTCAAACTCTACTAAAAAACTTAGTCTGATCTTCCTCGGTCTAATTGAATCAATAAAATCTTCTCAAAATGATGTTTCTTAGTCTGGTAAACAAAAACAACAAATGTTCAATTGTCTAAATAGATCTTTTTCTGAAACTTTCACTTGAATTCTTCAATGCTCCTCATTTTCCACTTATGTGAAAAGTTGCAAAGTACAAAATGTACTGAGCAATTATTTATAGGAAACCCTGAATCGGAAATACAGGGAACTTTCAAACTTTACCCACTTCCTAAAATTAAAAAACTTTGAGATTTATGAATAAATGAATTTCAAGTTTTACCACTTTAACTCTTCATAAATCATCTCGAATCTTATTGAGTATTTTTTGTATTCATCATTTTCAGACTTCCTTAATTTTCTTCAATCCAGTTAGGTGAATCAGATTATATCTTCTTTCTTGGATCTGATCTCCATTCTTACATCAACTTCAGTCTGATGGAACTTTCTTAGTTCATTATGATGAAAATATTCCATCATTTTCAAATTGACCTTCCTCATTAGAGTTAGTCTAATTGACTTTTCTCTTAAGAGTCAGTCTGATTTAATTTCCTTATCAGAGTCAGTCTTACTGACTTAATGGCACACCATGTTTCATGGATCGGTACCTATAACAACTTATTTTCTTTCTCTGATTACTAAAAATGAGCACTTTCATCCACCAATAATTTCTACCACTGATTCTCTTGGATATGATGACCTGTATATTTTATTTATCAAATCTGACTAAAAACTAGAATCTTCATCTTATCACATTTCTTCACACCGATGAACTCATAATGATGGAATTCTCATTACTATGTTCTGCATCCAATGAATACTTCACATAGAAACTTTGAAATCCTTCATACTTCAACAGTCTTCCATTTTCTCATTATGATGATCTTATTGGTGTGATAGCTCATTGTCATGCTTTGTCGTGTTTTTCTGGAACCGATGAAATCTTTAAGATTTTTCCATTTCTTCAACATCTTTCATCTTGAGAGTTTTCATGATTTATAAGAACTTTAAGAATATGAAAGAATCTTTTGAATTTGGATAAAAAAGTTTGAGAAATTTCTAACACCTGACTTCACTTTCTTCAACAAACCTCTTCAGCGTCATTCTAATTTCCTCACTCTGCAACTTTAGAATTTCTAACAAATGCCAAATCCAATGAATCTGAACTTTATGTCAATGGATATGAGACTGATGCTGAATCTGATCAACTACTTCATCTTTCTAACAACTCATATGACTAGTTCTGCTCATTCATACATTCTGTGTTCGGTGTTTCTCAGTATGGTCTTCTGTATCCAGAAACCTGTGTTCAGAAAACAATTTTCACAAGGATAAAAACTTTTCTAGCCCGTTATATTTGGGTTTTAACATTCAAAAACTTTAATTTTTCTTACAAAAACTCATTACGATGGACTGGGTCCGATCCTAAAGAATAAAAACATTCTTTTACAAAAGGTTTAGTTGTCAAAAAATATAAAAAACTTTGTTAAAACAAAAAATCACAAATTTTATTCAATCTTCCCCTTTGTATTTGTTGACAACACTCGCTTACAAAAATTTTAACTCTGAAATTTTTCTCAACTCAACTTTTGTAAACAAATCAAGTTTTTTTACTTTTACCAAAACACAAACTTTCTCAAAAGAGAGTGTCTTAACACCACACTACTGGATAAAGTAATGTTTTTTGAAGGAATTCCATCCCTCGGTGGCAAGAAAATTATGAGGCCATGTTCAGATAAAATTTCCTCACTTTTCATTTTCTCTCAATTTTCTTTTTCTCTCCCCCATTTTATGATAAAATACTTCATATTCATTAAATAAATATAAGTAAAAATTTATTTCTAAGTAAAAAAGTTGTTACTTTCTCTCTCCCTTTGTCAACATAATACAAATCATGGTAGGAGAATTTCTTATGAGATTTAGGAATTAATTGGATGAATTTGAACATGAAGTTACAGGATCAACTCAACAAACCTTTCTTTTAGAATTTCCTTTATGAAGATATCATCAATTTGATACTTCATTGAGATATATTCCGGTAAAACATTTCCAAAATAAACTTTCTATTTTATAAATTTAAACTTTATGTTAATGTGTTTTGATCTTGAATGTTAGACATGTTTTTTATAATGATCAATTGTACTCTGATTATCACAAAGTATCTTCAATGGTTTAGAAACTTTTACTTTCAAATATTATAACTAAACTTCCATCCATAATAACTAAGTACAAGCCTGAGTAGCTGCAACATATTCTAATTCTGTTATGCTTAAAGTTACTGAACTTTATTTCTTCGGGCCATTCAGGGCTATATTATACTAACTCATGAAACTTTATCTCACAATTTATTTTGTATAACAATCCATGTAAATTTGTTAATTTTTAATATCTCATAATTCTATTTACTGACAATATATGTGATTCTTTCATATTACTTTGATACTTGGAACACAAATTCACAACATAAACAATATCAAGCCTTACGGTTGTAAGTCAAAGTAGACTTCCTATTAGCTTTTAAAAGTCTTTCTGATTCACACTTTTTATGGAATCATCTATAATCAAATTTGTGATCACTGATATAGGATTAGAAACATATTTGGATTCTTCCATCCCAAACTTCTTTAACAATTATCTGGCATACTTTTCTTGAGATAATAAAATGTACATTTTTTAACTTGTAATCCAAGGAATAAATTCAATTTTATCAACATTTACATTTCAAAATTCTTCTTCATTTTCTCAACAAACTATTTAAAAACTTTTTCTTCCTATCCTGAAAAAATTATATCATCCACATAAACAATTAAAATTAGAGTTCCAGAGTCAACATCTTTCACATATAATTTTTTATCAACTTTTTCTTTAGAAAAATTAAACATTCTCAAAAAACTATCAATTTTTGAATACCAAGATTTTGAGGATTTTTTCAACCCATAAAAGGCTTTCTTCAAACTAAAAACCTTTTTTCATCATTATCAAGTTGAAAACCACAAGGTTTTTCAATGTATAATTCTTCCTCAATCTCTCCATTTAAGCAAGCTGACTTTACATCCATCTAATAAACTTTGTAATTTTGATGTGCGACCAGTGATAGAAACATTCTAACAATTTCTAATATTAAAACTATGGTAAAAGTATCTTCAAAATACACACCTTCCACCTCTACATAGACTTTACAAGAAAGTCTTTATTTGTATCTTAAAACTTCTCCATGATCATTCAATTTGTTTCTATAAAGACACTTTGTTATGATAATATTTTTATTTATTGATTGTGGAGTAAGTTATCATGTTTCATTTTTTTCAATATGATCCAAATCTTCATTCATAGTATCCATCCATTCTTTATGTTTAATAACTTATGAAACTAATCCCGATTCAACTTTTGAGATAAGTTAAGTCTGATTTTCTAATATCAATTTTATTTTAGTCTGAAGTGAAGTCTTCTAATTTCTAATAATGTTTTCGGACTCAAAATGTTTCTGTAAGGTAGGAAATTTCAAAGTTTCTTTTCCATATAAACTTTCCTCATCACATGACTCTCCTGAATCTTGGTAAGGATGTTTTGACTTACTTTCACTATCATTGTAAATCTCCAGTTTATCCTCCTCAGTATTCTCAATAACTTTTGTTAAGGAATTTTGATTTTCAATTACTTTCACATCATATGAGTCCATTAACATTTGTAAACATTTGTTACAACATTTGTAACATCTTTCATTGGTTGAATAACCCATAAAAATTCCTTTCTCGTCTTTCTCATCAAATTTTCCCAGATCCGGATTTTTTATTTTTATTAAACATGGACTTCCAAAAACATTAAAGTAATTCAATGAAGGTTTTTTGTTATACCAAATTTCATAATAATTCATGTTGGTTTCCAGTCTTAATAAGCATCTGTTTTTAACATGTACAGTGGTACTAACAGCTTCTTTCCAATAGAACTTTAAAAGTTTTTATTCTTGTAACATACTTCTTATCATTTCCAAAAAACTTCTATTATTTCTTTCTACTACTCCTTTTTTTTTGTGGAGTATAGGGAGTATTATACTGATGTTTGATACCATGATTTCTCAGATAAGTTTCAAAAGTATTTATTATAAATCTAGTACCATTATCTATTCTCAACTTCTTTATATAAACCCTCATTTCTTTATCAACTTATTTTCTAAAAAACTTGAACATTTCCATAACCTCTAACTTATGTTTCATAAACATAATGTTTTTTCATCTGAGTTATATCATCAATAAAAGTGATGAAGTATAAATCTCATTTTGTTGGTTAATGTATCATTGGTCCACATAAATCAGAATGAATAAGATCAAGTGGTTTGGTAGATTGAATATCAACTCTCTTGTGACTTTTTTTATTTATCTTCCCTTTTTGATAAGTAACACAAACATCTTCAACTCTTCTTTTAAATTCTAGAAAATAATGTAAAATGTAAACTTTATAAAGTTTTTTCATGTTTTTCTTCCCAAGGTGACCAAGTATTTGGTGACACAGCTTATTTTGATATTTAGAAATAAATTAACATGAGTTATTAAACTCTCATATTTGGAAGAGATTCTCACTAGTTCTTTCTACTTTTGTAATAACTTTTTTATCTTTCACACTTTTGATAACACAAGAATATTTTATAATGATCACTTATTTTCCATCATCACAAAGCTGACTTACACTAAGTAAGTTATGTTTTAACCCATCAACAAATAAAAATTTCTTAGATTTGAACTTTTCTACTTCAATCTCAGTCATTCTGATTCCTCTAATTTTTAAGGAACTATCATTACCAAAGCTAATTACTCTTCCATCATGAATTTCAACATGTTTCAAGATTTTTATATCACATGTCAAATGCAAGAACAAACACTATCAAGTATACGTGGTTCGTTCCTTTTACTTGCTTTCAAATCTGTCTCAACAATGAAGTCTCTTTCCTCAATTTTCTTCTTTACAACTTCCTTTTCTTTTCTACCATAAGAAAATTTTCCTAGAAAGAGTGTTATACATATTTCAACATGATGACCAGCCTGATCACATCTTCCAAAAACTTCTTCCAGACATTCAAATTGATTTCTTTTTTGGAATGTTTCTAACATCTAGATTTTTTCCTTTTCTAACTTTCTATGGATTAAGAAAGTTACTCATCTTTATTCCACCATTTACTTCTCTTTGTTCAAAACTTATTTTGGTTAGTGACAAGTTATGAAAAAAAATTATAAGATTTTTTCCCATAGATTCCACAACACCATCAATAACCATCAAATATTGATTTTCTACTAAAGAAATATATTTCTCTATAGAAACTTTTTTGAGGTTGATAACTTATTTCTGCTCTATCATAATCAGGATGCGGACCATCTTTCCTTCTGAGTGAGTTTTCAACTTTTATAGATGTGATAGGTTTCTCACATCCTTTCTCCACCCAATCTTTTCCAAAACCTTTTTCAAAACCTGAAATGTTAGAAGAATGAGATAAAACTTTATTTTTTGTGAGTGATTATTTCACCTTATTCTTATTTTTATCCTTCTCATCAACTTTATAAGTCTCAAATTTTACTTCTGGAGCTTTGTTGAAGTTTTAATTTATCTTCCTCAAGGAACTTTCAAACTCAATAAGTTTTGATTAAAACTTGTTAACTTCTTCTTCATTAGCTGTTAGCTTCTTAATGATATCTTCAACCATATTTCCCAGTTCAGAAATTCTAAGTTTTAACTTAATATCTCCTAGATGTATTCTTCCTCCTACTTGATGAAATATATTATTCTTTTAGTAACTTTTTCACAATCTTTCTTCATTACTCTGATTTCTTTATTGAGAGTCTTTTTTTCTCAATACATGCAATAAGTTCTGTTTAGATTTGATACTCTCTATATGATTCTTTGCCACCTTCTTCACTATCTAAGTAATCTTTTGTTTTCTAAACTTTTTCAGTGAAGGTTTTGAATTTTTCTAAACTTTCATCTTCTGAAAAATTATTGTTAGTTGAGTCTGATTCATCTTTCTTACTCAACATACTTCTCTTGTTCCCATTAAACTTCTTTTTAGATTTATTGGATGACTTTTCTTATTTAGAACTTTTGTTTCAATTCTTCCACCAAAGTTTTTCATCAGAAACATCTCGATATTCTCTAACTTTCTTCTTAAGACAATTCATAGAAAAGTGTCTAATTCCACCACACTCAAAATATTTGAGATAAATTTTACCTCCATACTTTATTCTTACTCTTTGATAGTTCTTAGATATAAGAGATGTGATTTTTTCATTCAACTCATCATCCTATTTATCATTAGAGTCACAAGAATCAACATATTCAACATCTTATATTTTCATTTTTCTCATAGAATCAAAATCCATTTCATCTTTGATCTTCTTTTTGAACATTGGATATTTCCTCATTTCATAAGAAATAAGAAAGTTATAAAATTCATCAAGATATAAATCATATTTATCTTATAAAGATGAAATTTTGGAATCAAACCTACCCATTAAGTTTCTCATAAGTTTTTTCATAATTGTAGAATCATCCAGGATATCTCCAAATCCTCTGATATTGCAAACAATTTCATTTACTCTGGTGAAGTATTCATTAATAATTTCTTTATCTCTTATTTAGATATCTTCATACTTACTACACCAGATTTTTAGATTTTCTTCCTTCACTTTATGATTCCCTTCGAAAATACTTTATAGCTTGTCCCACAAACTCTTTGATGTTTTGAGACCCTTCAACTTCATATAAAAATTTTCTGATAAGGACATAAGGATATCATTTCTAGATTTTCCATGAAATTCTATATTTATATTATCAGAAAAATTCATTGGGGAATCCTTCACAGTATGTGGAAAACCAATTGTAGTTTCATCAAATAATTCCAGGCCAAGAGATAGAAGAAAATGAATCGTCTTTTTTTCACCTATAATAATTTTTTCTATTAAATATAGGAATTCATATATTGTTTATGGAATTGATATTATCCATGATAAGGATTCAACAATAGAATATTTCCTTTGATACCAATTAAAGTTTCAAATGATCGAATAACAACTGAGGAGGGGGGTTGAATCGGTTTTTAACTTTTACAAGTTTTAATACTTTTTAAAACTTAACCCTTAAAACAAATTAAAGTTCATATCCTTGACATATTTTTGTAAATACTCATGCATGAAAAAAATAGGAAAGCAAGTAAAACACATAGGATTTACAAGGTTCAGCCTTGGTATGAGAACCTACATCCTTGTTATATCCACTCTTGTGGGTTATTGAAATTCACTATTATGAATAAGTGAGTACAACTTGTGACAACTCATGTTAGACTCATTCTATCTCCCAATTGAAAATATTATACGGACTCCCTTCAGTTTAAAAAGTTTTTCTTATAAAACAATTGATCCAAAAAAAAGTAAAAAAGTCTTTTTTCAAATTTCTCCACAAATTTTCCTTGGTCTGATGATCCTGAATCTGATGACCTTTAGTTTGATGAACTCAATTTTATTGACTTAGTACAATTGACTCAATACGATCTTCCCTTTATAAATTTGTAACTCTTCTTAAAAACTCATTTTGATCTTCCTTAGTTCGATCGACTCAATAATATCTTTTAAAAATGATGCTTCTTAGTCCAGTAAAAAAACAATAGATGTCCAATCTTCTAATGTGATCTTTGTCTAGAAGAAACTTTCACTTGAATTCTTTAGCACTCCACCTTTTCTGCTTATGTGAAAAGTTTCAAAGTATGAATGTACTAAGAAACTATTTATAAGAAACCCAGAATGGAAAAGGAAGGAAACTTGAAAAGTTTCCACACTTCTTCAAATTCAAAAACTCTAATATTTATGCATAATTGAATTTCAATTTTGACCACTTAAACTCTTTATAAATATTCTAGAATCTTCTTGAGTCTTTTCTGTATTCAGCCTTTTCAAACTTCCTTACTTTTCTTTAGTCTGATTAGGTGAATCTGATTATATCATCTTTCTTGGTTCTGATCGTCCTTCCCGCCTTAGCTTTAGTTTGATGGAACTTTCTTGGTTCATTATGATGAAACTATTCTAAATTTTTTGAATTGACCTTCCTCATTAGAGTTAGTCTAATTGACTTTTCTCCTCAAAATTAGTATGATTGAATTTACTTATCAAATTCAATCTGATTGACTTAATGTAACATTGTGTCTGATGTAATAGTACCTACAACAACTTCTTTTCTTTCTCTGATTACATTAAAATAAAACTTTAACCAACCAACAATTTATGCCTCTTATTCTTCTGGATTTGATTATATATATATATATATTATTTATTGGTTCTGACTAAAAACCATTATCTTCATCTTCTCACATTTATTTATGTCAATGAACTCATAACGATGGAACTATATTTATGATGTTATACATATGATGAAGACTTCACATAGAAACTTTGAAATCCTTCAAACTTCATCAGTCTTCCATTTTCTCATTACAATGATCTTATCGATGTCGTAGCTCATTGGTAAGATTTTCCTTGTTTTATATAATTGATGCAATCTTTACGATTCCTCTATTTATTCAAAAACTTTCATCATGATAGTTTTCATGATTTATAAAACATTAAGAATGAAAAATCATCGTATAACTTTGGATTAGAAAGTTTGAGAACATTCTAATACCTGAATTCACTTTCTTCAACAAACCTCTTCAACATCATTCTAACTTCCTCACTTCGAAACTTCATAATTTTTAATAAACATCAATTTTGATGAATTTTAACTTCATGCTGATGGATTTTAGATTGATGCTATGTTTGATTAACCACTTCATCTTCCTAATAACTCCTGAGACCGGTGATACTCATTCATACATTTTGAGTCGGGTGCTTCTCATTCCAGTCTTCTATGTCCAGATTCTTATGTTTGGGAAATAATTTTCACAAATATAAAAACTTTTATCCCCATTTATTTTTGGGTTAGAACATTCAAAAACTTTCATATTTCTTACACAAATTCATTACAATGTATTAGGTCTGATCTTAAAGAACAAAAACATTATTTTAAAAAAAAAAATTTGTTAACAAATACAAAAACTTTATTAAAACAAAACACCACAAAGGTTCTTCATAACCGAACTCAATTGGTCACATGTCCTTAACCATGACTTCTGTATTCCAGAGGCTGCTAACTAGAAGTGTGGGTCTATGATGGTATGGTGGGGTGACTATATGATCATAATCAGAGTATCCCAATGATGTAATGAAAAAGGTAAATAGAGAAAGCATAATAATGACTAACAGATCGGTGAAAGTAAATTATCTCAACAGTAGTAATGATCAATCCAAAAGCAAAGTCATTTACAAAATGATGAGTATGTCATGATGTTATACAAAAAGAAATGGAATACATGGAATCAAACAACCAATAAATTACATGTGTAACAAAAGAAAAAAAACAAAAACTATCTCCAAGAATCATGATCCAAGGCTCAGTATGGTGCTCTTAAACTCCCATGTTATGTAAAAATCAAGCATTCATGACTGGGTGTTTTCCCTTATCCCTACCTGCATCCATGAATTATATCTGGGTACCAAACGATGACCCAAATAGGGTGTGAGATAAACTCAGTAGGCCACCACCAATGATATTTATAACAAATATATACTTTGTATAAAAACTACAACCATATAAATAGTGATATATGAAATTAAATACTAGCATCATCATGCGCTGCATACATAAAAAGTTTCAGACTCGCTTGGGGCAGGATCCCAGGTAAAAACCATGGTGTGCTCCTTGAGACCAAGGAACTCGTCCAAGGTGAGATCGAAATAGTTTAGACCTACATGGCCCATGAACCCATTCCCTATTCTCGAGGCATATTAATATCCGAATATACATATATATATATATAAAGGTTTTATAGGTGTCATACCTCAATCCCCCTTCATAGTTCTATATCGGTATTCAAAGTTGGTGTCATACCAATAATCAAGTTAGTTCCATACCTAGATGTCCAAAACAAAAAAAGTAGTATAAAATTTAAGGGCTATGTTAGTGTCCATTTCCAAGTACAATCATCCATATCAAGGCATAATACAACACAATATCCAATTCATTAACTCAATTAATTTATTTAAGGCTTTCACCAATAGGTGGCTAGCTTACACACCCTAAATAGTGGTTTTATTTTAGGATAGTTGAATGAACCCACCTTGTAGGTGGTTTGGTTTGAGGTTGAAAACCTCCAACCAAGTCAAGGTGATATACGGCACATTTAAGGTTCAAACAATTAATTTAAGACTTTGATTAATTTTATAAGCAGTGTACGGAAGGTCTAGTTCATGGCACATCAGCGATAATGTAATAATCAACAAGTCCTTAGTAAAAAGTTATAAACAACCTACATTATGGTGGTGGAGGATCACTCATCTAGTATCATCTTTGTATTTGAATTAGAACAATAGAAAATGGAGAAATATAAAAAATTCCTGAAAATAAGGCATATTAATTTTCATAGAAATAGCATCGAAGATAGCAAAATAAACCAAGAAATGAAGTTAATGGAATGAAGATATTACTAGTATGCTTTCAATGTGACAGATGATGGCCCAATAATAGTCCAAATGATGAAAAAAGTTCAAATCCCAAAATAGGAGAGTTTTAGAGCTCTCCAATGGGAGGGTCGATTACTGGAGAAAGGAGAAAAAGAGGGTTTAAGATTTTTAATAATGGAGGGAAAACAGGTAATTTTACCCAACTTTAAAGAGGCACATGGTTTGGGAACACATTTATCCAAGACTTGGGCCAAGCATGCCCCATCATTGTCCTAGGGAGATACCTCTCGCATGGTTATGCACACAGTTATACTAATCGAGTGAAGCCTGTGAAAAACACCTCTAAAATAATGTCTGCAGCATTTTCATAGTCTTGTGGCCTGGGTGGAACTGTTAGAACAAACTATGTTTCCCTATTTAATGCATTAGAGCACCCCATATGGTTTAAAAAAACCATGTAGACTGGTCTTCATGGTTTAAAGTGGCTGCATGACCCACTCATTTCCCCCAATACTCAGGGTTCTGGGCTCCGAACAAGCTCGGATACCCTCAAAGTGTTCCTTAACCCACTAGGCATTCATATTTAGACAAAACCCAAAAATTTAAACTTTAATTAAAAAAGGATTCATACCTTAGAGAAAAAATGGGGTGTTATAGCCTCCCCCACTTAAGAAAAATTGTCCCTGAAATGCTCTTTCGAGGGTAATATAACATCATCTAAGAAAATATCAAGCCGCTAGGCATGTACATAAGTTTCTATCTCATAGGTCTCATCCTAAACACAATCGTGTTGCAAAAACACCCATACTAAAACTACTGACCTACCTAGGAGATCCTTCATGCTCATGTCCATAATATGAATAGGGTTCCCCTCAAAAGAATCATCAACATTCAGTTTCACCTCATCAAGATGGAAAACATGAGATGAGTCTAAGTAGTAGTAACGTAACTGAGAAATGTGAAATACGCCGTGCATAGATCTATATATCTTAGTAAGTTTTATCCTATAAGATATTAATCTGCCCCTCTCTAGAACCTAAAAAATCCCAACAAAATGAGGTGACAACTTACCTTTCTGCCTAAACCATTGATGCCCCATTCTAGTCAAAACATGATATAATATCTGATCCTCAACCTCAAAATCTAGAGGTTATAGATGATGATTGATATATGATTTATTTCTAGATTGTTCCATAACCATTCGCTTCCTGATCAACTAGAGATGCTTTGAAGTCTCCTGAATGAGACGAGGTCTAGGTAGCACTGCCTCCCCTACCTTTAACAAGAATATAGGTGATCGATATGGTTTACCATATAAGGCCTTATAAGGAGCCATATTTATAGTCTTTTGAAAGATGTTATTGTAAGTGAATTCTGCTAGAGGTGTATGTTTCTTCCATGATCCTCAAAAATCAAGGACGCATGCTCTCAACATGTCCTCCAACACCTATATTGTGTACTCAGACTACCTGTCAGTCTAAGGATAGTATGCTATAATCAAAAGTACTTTTGTACCTAACACCCCTCTACAAACCTTACCATAAATGAGAATTGAAACAAGCATCTATGTCCAATAAAATAGTTTTTGGAACTCTATAAATCCAGATAATCTCTTGCACATAGATCCTCTAAGCTCTTCTACTAAAAAGGTCTACTTAATATGAAGAAATTGAATGACCTTTGTGATCCTATATAATATCACACATAATGCATCACAGTCTCAAGGGGATCTTGATAATCTAGTTAGAAAATCCATGGTGACATCATCTCACTTCCATATTGGAATGGGCAATGAACATAAAAGCCCTACTGGTCATTAGTGCTTCGCCTTCACCTGCTGACAGGTGGAACACCATGTGACATAGCTAGTTATATGTATTTTAATACTAGGCCACTAGTATTGGAAATGTAAGTCATGATACATATTTGTAAGCCTAGGGTGTATTTCCCAACTAAAAGCATGTGATCCCCACATCAATTCCTCTTGAACATATCCAGGAACCCAGACACATCCATGAATTTGTAAGGTCTCATCCTCATCAACAACCCAACCAGGTAGTGATTCCTCACCTAAAACACTCTCCCTTAAGACTAAACCCTAAGGGTATGAAAGTAGTCTCATATCCACTCTCTCCAAAAGTGAAGAGGTCACTATAAGTTATATAATAATAGGTTGTCCATTATTATCCTGGAATTCTAAGTGCATATCCAAAAATAAGGTCATAAGCTACCACTCACTACTAGATTCTCAAAAGGTTTGTGTCTGAGTCTTTCTGCTCAGAGCATCATCTACTATATTTCCCTTACCATGTGTATAAACAAGATCAAAGTCAAGTGACTGTTGGTATTCAACCCATCATCACTATTTGAGATTTAAACCACATTACATGAAAATATGCTTGAAGATTTTGTGGTATGTGTACACCGCAAACCAATATCCAAGAAAGTAATTCCCTAAACAACATAATACATGAACTACAACTTATAACTTGAGATCCTACATAGGGTAATTCTTCTCATATGGACTCAAATGATGAGACTCATATGCCACAACTCACTCTCCCTAGATCAGAACTGCCTTTATCCTGATGTTTTCTGAATCAAAATAAACTGCATAGCCCTTTCTCGGCTCTAGTAGAATCAGGATCAGTGTCAAAGTTAGTCTGCTTAAACTTCACACCCTTCTTGGTCAAGCCTATAATTGGTGCTGTAAGATGTGATAAATCCTATATAAAGTGCATGTAATAGTTATCCAACCCAAGAAACTTTGTATGCCAAAAATGTTCTTGGGATTCTCTCAGGTAACTACTGCTCTCACCTTATCTAGGTCAACAGATAATCATGCCTCTAAGATAATGTGACCCAGGAAGTGAATCTTGGTTATCAAAAAGTGGCATTTGGTGAGCTTATCATACTGTTGGTTCTCTCTTAGTGTATTCAGAACGATCTCAAAATGTTTTTCATGGTCGCTTTGAGTACAATAATACACTAAGATGTCATATACGAAGACTACCACAAATAAATCTAGATATGATAGGAAAACTAGATTCATCAAATCCATAAAAATAGAAAGTGCATTCATCAAAACAAATGGCATAACCAGATACTCATAAAGAATGTATTTTCTACATAATGGTGTACAAGGTATGTCTGATGGTCCCACACACATCTGGTGATAACCCAACCTCAAATCAATATTATAGAAAACCCAAGATCATCTTAGTTGGTCAAAGAGGTTGTCTATGAGAAGAAATGGATACCGATTCTTCATGGTGAGCTGATTCAATTTCCAATAATCCATGCAAAGTCTAAGGGTTCCATCCATTTTCTTGAAAAAGGGGCAGGTGAAGCCTAGTGAGAAGTATTAAGTCATATAAACCTCTCACCTTCCAAGTTCTCTAGATGTCTCTTGAGCTCTTATAACTCGATAGTAGACTTCCTATAAGGAGGAATAGATATTGGTGATTCTCTTGGCACTTTCTCAATAGTAAAATCTTCCTCTCTCTCAGAAGTTAGTCTAGAAAATTCATTAGGGAAGAAATCTCTAAATTTTTCCATTACTAGGGGAAAATTAACTTGACTTGTTCCCTGATCATCCATAAAAAGGATAGAAATATAGGTTGTTACACCACCCAGCCCACGATGCTCTAGTCCAGCTCTACTTTCCTAAACATCCCACTCACCCTTGTGAATATAAGTAACACCCTCAAGTGAATTTGAAGACAACCTACGATGATAACAATCAATATGAGCATGATAGGGAACTAACTAGTCTATCCCTAGAATGATGTCAAAGCATGTCATCTTGAGGACGAAGAGGTCCCATAAGAAACATTAGTTGCCAACCCCAAGAGGACACTCTTTACATTGGTGCACACTTCTGACTACACTCCCAACAGAGTATCAAGTGTCATCACTCCACAAAAATACTGAATCTCAAGCCCAAAGATTTCCATGATTTTCATATAAATAAAAGAGTGGAAAGTGTCTATATCAACCAAAATGATACCAAGGTAAATTCTGCTAAAACCATACCTCAAATCATAGATGGGCCTACACTCTGATCCTCTAGTATCAGTTGTACTGCATATATATGGCTTTGATAAGACTAAATTTTATATATATTTTATTATCACTTTTCCATTATTTTTCATTCATATAATGGATAATGCAAGTGGTAGATGTCCAATTTTGCAGGAAATGGAGCTTCACACGATTACAAGGAATAAAGGAAGAAAAACTAAAAAATGGCCAAGTACACATTGTGACATCCAAGTTCATGTCATGTACTTGATGATCACAACCAACATCAAGTCGTGAAGCTTAAGTCGTAACCAACCACGATGACTGAAGGAATTGTCGGTTCACGTCGTGACTCCCTTCTACACGTCATGACACCAGTCAAACCGAACGCTGAGAAAGCTGTGAGGATTCAATGTGAAACGCCAGCTGGACATGGAGTACACATCATGAACCACCTGTACACAACATAACCATGGTCAAACATCAATAATCCACATAAGATACACATGCCATGCTGGAGATCCTCATCAAATTAATGTGGATTAAAGGTTCACGACATGACGATCAAGTACATGTCATGACCTTTTCCACCTATATAAGGAGCATCACAACAACACTTTTAAGATATTCTTGGATCATCTCTCTCTCCATTTTAGAATCCCTTCAGAATTCCCTTCCCTTTTTCTTTTTAAAACACTTTATTTCTTTTTAATTTCTTTACATTTTCGATCAAAGATCCCTGGATTCATTTTTCTTCAATTCCTTAAATTACTGTGTCGTTTCAATCCCATTACTTTCAATTAAGGTTTTTTTAAAAGTATTATTGCATGTTTATTTCATATCATTACATGTTAAATTCCATTGGCATTGTTATCATGATTTCTTCTATCCCTTTTATTGCTTTAATTAGCAATATGAGCAGCTAAACGCATCGGGGTAGGGATCAAGATTCAATGTATCTACACACTTAATTAAATCTCTAGTTATAAGATTGGAAAACCTAAATAGATTAGTAATTAGGATATAAAAAAACGGCCAAACCCCATTTTGTGTGATTGTACCGTGACCATCGAACAGTCAAGAAAACGACCCAATCCTAATTGAGGTAAACTATGATTATGACCATTAGCTTAGGGAACTTTCTGCAATAGAAGCTGAAATTAATGCATCTAGGACTGTAGATAGCCTCATGACCATGGAATAGAAACATCCTAGGTAGAACTTGAAGACTAATTCAAGGTTGACTAGTTCCTACCACTTACTTCACGGACTAAGCACTTAGGACCTTTCCAAGATTATAACTAGGATAACCTTTATCTAGATACTAGGACTTTATCATGAACCCTCTTTTATCACTTAGAGTTAAACCCAAAATTAGTTAGAAACTCCCAAACATTAGTCAACAAGTAAGGACTCTTGTAAAGGATTTAATACCAGATTTATTTCACCCATAGAACAGTATCCTCCTCATGGGATCAACCCCAGACTTCTACTTTACTAAGCCCTAGTAGTTAGTAAAGTTTGGGACACATAAATTTCTAATTTTACTCGCACCCTGAGGAATTAATGATGGCCATGGGTGGCCGATCAAATTTTGGCATCATTTTTGGGGAGGCAACGCTGTTTTTATTTGATTAGGATACTGGTCTAGGTCTAGGTTTATCTTTCCCTCACCCCCTTTTCTTTGTTTCTAGATTCCCTTGTGTCTTTTTGTTTTCCTTTTTTCTCTCTCATTCACCCCATGCATGTACCAAGGTCCTTTGACTCGTTCAAGGACTCTTGAAGCACAATCTCTTTTTTCCTTCGATCCTAAGATCGAAAGGCATCTCTCTTTTCTTTGATACTCAGCAATGGTCGATCAATTACACCCTATAGGACCTAACCCATCAAACCCCAACCATCAAATCATTCAAGTAGAGCACCCAATAATGAACCAGGAGAAAACGATCATGAAATATGGCTTTCCATCAATTCATTGCATGACTCCTAGTATTTTTCATCCCCCTATCCAAGCCCACACATTTGAGATCAAACCTGGACTCATTCATATGATCCAGAATATGGGTAAATTTAGAGGTCTTCAGAGAAAAGATCCACATGAACATATTACCAATTTTCTGGAGGTCTACAATACATTTCGCAACCAAGGAGTTTCATCTAATGCAATAAGATTTTGCATCTTCCCATTCACCTTATGAGACATAACCAAGGAATGGCTAAAAATTCAAGCTCCTAAGTCAATTATGACTTGGGATAGACTAGCCAATAAATTTATGGACAAGTACTTCCCACCCATCTGAACCTAGAAGCTTCAAATGGACATTCAAATTTTCAACCAAATTGATGGATAATCTGCTTAGGAATCCTGGGACTGCTTTAAATAATTAATGAGGAAGTTTCCACATCATGGACTTGATATATGGATACAACTTGAAACTTTCTATCAAGTACTCCAGTCAGTAGCACGGAATGTTGTCGATGCAGTCGTTGATGGAGGTCTCATGTTTAAGACTCCCGAAGTCAGAAGAGCCATTCTAGATGAAGTCTCTCACAATGCCAGTTTGTGGAAGAGTGATTGTGGACCACCATGGTGTGAAATCCACCAGATTGATGATACCACAAGTATAGCAACACAAGTGGAAGCGCTCACAAAAAAAATAGAAACATTTTAGATATGAAATACTCAACCCCCTCATGCCCTTGTAATGGAATTGTAATCATGAGAGATGTGTGGTGGCATGCATATATATCAAGACTACAAAGATAGATATGAAGAACCATAGAAAGTTTATAATAACATCAATTACAATCAACAGAACCAGCCATTCCAGCAGCAACAGTATTATCAGTAGAGGCCTGCTCAGCAGCAACCTCAGAGCAATCAGGGTTATTTTCAACCAAGAGGAGGATAGAACCAATTTAGAGATCAATTACCACCAGGATACCCTCTGATGAACCTTGTACCAAGACCACAAGATCCACATAAACCATTCCCTCAAATATCACAACAATTTCAACCACCTCAGCCAAGACCTCAAAAATCACCTATGCAAAGCAATCTGGAAAACCTCCTAGCCTCATTTGTGAAAAAGTTTAATCAAAGAATGATGACCCATGAGACAGATATGCAAAATCAGAGAGCTGCGCTAAGGAACCTAGAAATGCAAATGGGTAAAATATCAAAGACCTTATCTGAGAGATTACCAGGTATACTACCTAGTAACACTGAGACATACCCACTAGAGGAATCTAAGGTTGTGGTGCTGAGGAGTGGTAGAATTATAGAATTAAAACAACCTAAAGAGACAAGTCCTCAAGAAGAAGAGCCAAGAAAACAACCAGTACCGGATGAAGTCAATCCCACCTTAAATTGTGAAGAAGTACCAACTGAGAAGGAACATATACCTGAGCAAAAAAAGGAACCTATGTTTGTTTCCCCACCTCCATATCAGCCAACTCTTTTCTATCTGGGGAGAGCAAGACAACTTAGGTAGGAGACACAATATAAAAAGTTTTGAGATATGTTCATACAATTACATATCAACATCCCTTTTATGCCAAATTCCTAAAAGACCTATTATCAAATAAAATAAAAATAAAAGACCTAGGAGTTGTCTCTTTAATTGAAGAATTCTCTGTTGTTGTACAGAAGAAAATTACACCGAAGATGAGAGACCCTGGTAGCTTCTCAATCCCTTGTGAGATAGGCACATGAACTCTGTGATCTTGGAGCAAGCATTAACCTTGTGCCAATGAGTAATTTTCAAAATCTCGGACTCAAAGAGATCAAAGAAACAATGGTGGATTTACAATAAGCTGATCGCTTGGTCAAGTACCCTCGAGGAATTCTAGAATATGTACTAGTAAAGGTTAGCAAGTTAATTTTCCCAACTGATTTCCTGGTGTTTGACATGGAAGAAGAATGTTACATTCATATTATACTTGGAAGACCACTATTAGCTACAAGAAAGACACTGATTGATGTGAACCAAGGACGTATCGTATTCTGAGTGGGAGAATAACAAGTTGTGTTCAAGCTGATTTGAGTTGTGCAACACTCAAATGACACTATGGATCGTCACACCATTTCTCTCACCTGGAATGAAGAAGAATATATGGCCATCAAGGAAGAAAGTGGCGGCTCTCTTACAAAAGTAGAAGTAGACTATGACTTTGAGGAAGTCAACTTTATTGAACCACTCACCAGAGATTTGGTGCCATCATTTACCTCATCCATCATCCATCCTCATCAATTAGACCTAAAACCACTACTTAGTACTTTAAAGTACTCATTTCTAGGGGAGTATTCCTCCTTACCCATTATTGTAAACTGTGAACTATCCTAGGATCAAGAAAAAAATTGGTTTATGTCCTCAAACGACACAATCATTCTATCACCTAGGGAGTGGCATACATTAAAAGGATCAATCCCACTGAATTCACTCACATAATCTTACTTGAAAATGATGAAAAAATAAAATGGAAACCTCAAAGGCGACTCACACCACCCATGAAGGAAGTTGTCAATAAAGAGGTGATGAAACTCATGGATACAGGAATAAAATTTCCAATATCAAACAGTGAATGGGTGATCCCCCTCCAAGTTGTTCCCAAGAAATTAGGACTCACAATAAAAAAGAACATATGACAATGACCTTATTTCAACACGCACCATCACTAGATGGATAGTTTGCGTGGATTACAGATGTTTAAAATCAGCCACAAGAAAAGACCATTTTATATTACCTTTTATGGACCAAATGTTAGAAAGACTAGTAGGGCATGATTTCTACTATTTCCTAGATGGTTATTCAGGATATAATCAAATTGCAGTCGACCCCACTAATTGGCCAAAAACCATCCCATTTTGACTGATTTATGGCAAACCATGTCATATTTCGATGGAGCTAGAGCACTGATCATTTTAGGCCATAAAAAACTAAATTTGAAGTTATACAAGGCTGTATAGAATCAGTTACTGCAATTAACCACGTTGGAAGACTTAAGAAAATATACTTACAAGAATGCATGAATTTATAAGAAAAAAACAAAATAATGGCATGATCGACAGATTGCAAGATGAACCTTCATCCCAGGGAATAAGGTTCTGCTATTCAACTCAAGATTGAAACCTTTCTTAGGAAAGTTAAAATCAATATGGACTGGTCCTTATAATGTTATCCAAGTTTTTCCGTATGGAGAAATTGAAATTCAATGAGATGGAGAGACACCATTCAAAGTGAACGGTTAACGGTTGAATATTTTTCAAGAACCATTCCATGAGGACTATGTACTCAACCTCATGTTCAACTAAACTCTAAGGACATATGGCTGATGACTTTAAAGTTAGCTCTTTATGGGAGGCAAATCATAGTTTTTTTTGAGTTTGGTTTGAGTCTTGGAATTTGTAGTGTTTCATTGCAGTACTTTGTACAAACTTTCATTCAATAAATAAAATGGTTATTGTCATTCCTCCTTTTTACATCTGCCTGTTTTTCAGCTATTCAAATGTTTAAACCTTTGGAATAACGTTTTTTCTATAGTTTAGTATTTTTCTACTAACATATTTTAAAGGTTCATCAAAACTTCAATATTAAGATAGCTCAGACTCCCCCATGGCATACAACTTCATCTTAGTGAGCTCTTGATTCCTTCTTTTTAAATTCCATCATCACTGCCATGTTAATTCAATGATAAAAAAATGAAAAATCACTGCCACACCACTCCCACCCATTATTTGATAGACAGTGGGGACACTGTCTCCTTTTAAGTGAGGGGGTCTTTCTCATATTTTCACAGAGATACGCTTTTTTTTTTGTTCTCACTATTCTAGGAGACATTTTTCAAACTGATAAGCATGTTGTAAATTTGAAAACCATTATGCCCATGTAAATTAAAAATAAAGTTAAAAATAAAAAATTAAGAACCATGCTTCATCTCTGCTTAGATTTTTAGAATGATTGATGAGCTTAGAAGTTTAATTAAAATTCAAAATCTTTGAAATCTTGATTAATTGACTCACCACTTAGGATTTATGCCCTTTTTAATTTCCATTTTTTTTTTATTCTCAGTACCTGAGAGTATTTTAAGCCTTCAATCTCATTTTATTTTCTGGTCATATTTTTTGAGAGATACTTGGGGTATGGAAACCTACTAGAACTTTCACTAATATCATATCAAAACTATGGATGAAAAATTGTAATTTTAAAATGATTGAGGCATCCTTTGATATCCATTTTACCTGAGACCCACCTGACATCTATCCTTCATTTAGCCCATAGTTTCCATGAATGACATGTTACAATAAAATCTATTTTAATCATATTTCCCTTTCTACCCTTCTCTTTGTACAATGCTTGAAGATTATTTTTTTGAACAAGTGTGGGGGAGGCATTTAGATAGCATGGGATGCTTTCACTTACAGATATGTACGGTGCGCTCTCCTGACTACCAGGTTGTGATCCATATGCCTTTTTTTGTATCTCATTCGTATTTTGTTCCTTTGTAAAATTTAAAAGAAAAGAAAAAATTGGTATGGGTTGTGTACTAGGAGGGTCAAAAATTGAAATTTTACAAACTGATTAATCCCTCGAAGGATCATATGTGGTTAGGTAATAGATGTGCGATCTATCCTAGGCATAACTTTCAAAAAATAAAAATTCAAAAGAAAAAGGAAAGGAATAGAATCATTTCTTTATCTACTTACTTAAAGTACATATGGATCCAACCTGAGCTGATGGAGTATGGACCTGACTCACCAGATGGAGGAATTTTGTCACACTTATCTTGTTGCATCTAATTTTTACTTTAGAGATTACCCTCCTTTTGAGCCTGATTTTCACATTTTACCTACCTACCTATAGACTTAGATTCATCAGAACCTTGTTGATAAAAGCCCTCAAGATTATTTTTATACTTGTCTTTACACAATGGAGATGATAGAACCAGTGCAAGCCTATGATTAGGAACATGGACTCAGGGTACGAGCATACCTTACTTACATTTTACCCTGAGTGGTGAGAGATAAGTATGGTGAGGTAAATTTCAAGTGGGAATATAGCTTAAGGAACAGTTAAAAGATTATGATTAAAATAATAGAATTGGTTTTGAAAATATGAACTATGAGGCATGACTAATTTACTTGGTAGGATTAAAACTGGAACTTGAATACTTTTCTGCTTACACCTAATTTAATTGCATGGACATAATGCACATTTCTTTCTTTTCAAACTGCTTATCCTTTCTGAAATCCTTGTTGAGATATTTTTCTTGAGGATAAGAAATGGTTCAAGTGGGGGGGATTTGATAAGCCTAAATGTTATATATATTTTTCTGTCACTTTTCCATTATTTTTCATTCATATACTGGATAATGCACGTGGTAGATGTCCAATTTTGCAGGAAACAGAGCTTCATAAGATTCTAAGGAAGAAAGGAAGAAAATATACAAAAATGGCCAAGTGCATGTTGTGACGTCCAAGTTCACATCATGTACTTAATGATCACAGCCTGAATTAAGCTATGAAGCTTAAGTCGTGACCAACCACGATGACTGAAGGAATTTCCGGTTTACATCATGACTCCCTCCTACACATCATGACACCAGTCAAATTGAACGTTGTGAAAGCTATGAGGATTCAATGCGAAAATCCAGCTGGCCATGGAGTACACATCATGAACCACCTATAGACAATGTTTCCATGGTCAAACATCATTAATACATGGAAGATCCTCATGCCATGTTGTAGATCCTCATCGAATTAATGTGTATTAATGGTTCACGATGTGATGATCAAGTATACATCATGGCCATTTCCACCTATATAAGGAGCTGCACGATAGCACTTTGAAGAGATGCTTGGATTAGCTCTCCCTCCCTTTTATACTCCCTTCATAATTCCCTTCTCTTTTTCTTCTTAAAACTCTTTAGTTATTTGTAATTTCTTTACATTTTCAATCAAAGAGTCGTGGATTCATTTTTCTTCAACACCTTCAATTCTTGTGTCATTTCAATCCCATTCCTTTCAAGTAAGGTTTTATTTAAAGTATTCTTGTATGTTCATTTCATATCATTAAATGTTAAATTCTATTATCATTGTTATCATGATTTCTTCTATCCCTTTTATTGCTTTAATTACCAATATGAGAAGCTAAACACATTGGGGTAGGGATCAAGATTCGATGTATCTAGATGATTAATTAAATATCTAGTTCTAATCTTGGAAAACCTAAATGGATTAGTAATTAGGATATGAACCAATGGTAAAACCCCATTTGTGTGATTGTACCATGACCATTGGACATTCAAGCAAACAAACCTATCCTAATTAAAGTAAATTATGACTATGACCATTAGCTTAGGGAACTTTCTGCAATAGATTCTGAATGTAATGCATCTAGGACTATAGCAAGCCTCCTAACCATGGAATAGCTACATCCTAGGTAGAAGTAGGAGATTGGACCAAGGTTGACTAGCGCCTACCACTTGCTTCCCAGACTAATCACTTAAGATCTTGCTAATATTAGAACTAGCATCACCTTTATCTAGATACTCAGACTTGATCTCGACCCATCTTTTATCGCTTGGATTCAAACCCAAAATTAGTTAGAAACTACCAAACATTAGTCAACTAGTAAGGAATCCTACAAAGGATTTAATACCATATTTATTTCAACTATAGAACAGTATCATCCTCGTGGGATCGACCCTGGACTTCTACTTTACTACGCCCTAGTAGTTAGTAAAGTTTTGAACACATATAAATTTCTAATTTGACTCACGCCCTGAGGAATTAACGACGCCCGTGGGTGGATGGTCAAATTTTTTCACTGTTTACAAAAAGGAAACGCTGTTTTTATGTGATTAGGACTCTATTCTAGGTCTAGGATTACCTTTCCCTCACCCCCTTTACTTTTTTTCTAGATTCCCTTGTGTCTTTTTATTTTCCTTTTTTCTTTCTCGTTTACCCCATGCGTGTACCAAGGTCATTTGACTCATTCAAGGACACTTAAAGCACAATATCTTTTTTCCTTTGATCCCAAGATCAAAAGGAATCTCTCTTTTCTTCACCTTTCAGTAATGGTCGAGAAATTCCACCCTGCATGACCTAACCCGCAAAACCCCAACCATCAAATCATTTAGGGAGAGCACCCAATAATGAACCAGGAGAAAATGATCAAGGACTATGGATTTCCATCAATTCATAGTGTGACTCCTAGTATTGTTCTTCCCCCTGTCCAAGGCTACACATTTGAGATCAAACCTGGACTCATTCATATGATCCAAAATATGGGGAAATTTAGTGGTCTTTAGAGTGAAGATACACATGAACATATTGCCAACTTCTTGGAGGACTGTGATACCTTTCACAACCAGGGAGTTTCATATGATGTAATAAGACTACGCATATTCCCATTATACTTACAAGACAGATCCAAGGACTGGATAAAAATTCAAGCTCCTGAGTCAATTATGACTTGGGATGAATTAGCCAAGAAATTTCTGGACAAGTACTTCCCACCCATCCGAACCTAGAAGATTCGAATGGACATCCAAAATTTCAACCAAATTGATGGATAATCTGCTTGGGAAGCATGGGACCACTTTAAATAATTAATGAGGAATTTTCCAAATCATGGACTAGATATGTGGATACAACTCCAAACTTTCTATCAAGGACTCCAGCCAGTGGTACAAAATGTTTTCGATGCATCCACTGATGGAGGTCTCATGTTCAAGACTCTTGAAGCTAGAAGATCCATTCTAGATGAAGTCTCTCACAATGTTAGTATATGGGAGAGTGATCATAGACCACCACAGTATGGAATCTACCATATTTATGAGACCACAAAGCTAGCAGTGCAAGTGGAAGCGCTCACAAAAAAATAGAAGCATTTCAGATACCAACTACTCAACCCCTTCTTACCCCTGTAATGGAATTACAATCATGTAAGATGTGTGGTGGCCCACATATATATCAAGACTACAAATCTGGATATGAAGAAACACAACAACATTGTAATTACATCAATTACAATCAACCAAACCAGCCATTCTAGCAATAACAGTATTATCAGCAGAGGCCTGCTCAGCAGCAACCTCAGAGCAATCAGGGATATTATCAACCAAGAGGAGGACAGAACCAATTCAAAGCTCAAGGACCACTAGGATACCCTTAGATGAACCCTATTCCAAGACCACAAGATTAACAACAACCATTCCCTCAAAGAGCACAACAATTTCATCCACCATAGCCATGACCTCAGCGATCACCTTTGCAAATCAATCTAGAAAACATCCTTGCGCCATTTATGAAAAAGTTTGATCAAATAATGATGACCCATGAGACAGATATGCAAAACCAGAGACCTGCACTAAGGAACCTAGAAATGAAAATGAGTCAAATATCAAAGGCCTTATATGATAGATTATCAGGTACACTACCTAGTATCACTGAGACATACCCATGAGAGGAAGCTAAGTTCATGGTTCTGAGGAGTGGAAAAATTTTGTACTTCCAACAACCTAATGAAATAAGGTCGTAAGAAGAAGAGCCAAGAAAAAAACCAGTACCTGATGAAGTCAATCCCACCTTACATCATGAAAAGTACCAGCTAAGAAGGAACATATACCTGAGAAACATAAGGAACCAGTGTATGTTTCCCCACCTTTATATCAGCCACCTCTTCCCTATCCGGAGAGAGAAAGACAACTTATGCAGGAGACACAATATAAAAAATTCATGGATATGTTCAAACAATTATATATCACCATCCCTTTTGTCAAAGTTATTGCCCAGATTCCCATTTATTCCAAATTCCTGAAAGACATGTTATCAAATAAAAGACCTTGGAGTCATCTCTTTAATGAAGAATGCTCTACTATTGAACGGTATAAAATTCCACCAAAGATGAGAGACCCTGGTATCTTCTCAATCCCTTGTGAGATAGGCACATGTAAATTTGGTAGGGCACTTTGTGATCTTAGAGAAAGCATTAAATTCATTCCAATGAGTACTTTTCAAAATCTCGGACTCAAAGAGATCAAATAAATAAGGGTGGATTTACAATTAGTTGATCGCTCAGTCAAGTACCCTCGAGGAACTCTGGAAGATGTACTAGTAAAGGTTAGCAAGTTCATTTTTTCAGCTGATTTCATGGTATTGGACATGGAAGAAGAAGGTGAAGTTCCTATTATACTTGGAATACCATTCTTAGATATAGTAAAGGTACTGATTGATGTGAACCAAGGACGTCTCGTATTCATAGTAAGAGAGGAACATGTTGTGTTCAACCTGATTTGAGTTGTGCAATACTCATATGACACTATGGACTGTCACGCTATTTCTCTCACTATGGATGAAGAAGAATAAATGTCCATCGAGGAAGAAAGTGGTGGCTCTCTTACAAAACCAGAAGGAGATGGTGACTTCGAGGAAGTCAACTTTATCGAACCACACACCAGAGATGTGGTGCCATCATTTACCCCATCCATCATCCAGCCTCTTCAATTAGACCTGAAACCACTACCTAGTACTTTAAAGTAATCATTTATAGGGGAATATTACTCCTTAACCATTATATTCAACTCCGAACTATCCCAGGATCAAGAAAAAAATTGGTTGATGTCCTCAAAATACACAAGAATTCTATCGCCTGGGGAGTGGAAGACATTAAAGAGATCAATCCCACTGAATGCAATCACAGAATCTTACTCGAAAAGATTCAAAACCAAAACGACAACCTCAGAGGTGGTTCACACTTCCCATGAAGGAAGTTGCCAAGAAATAGGTGATGAAACTCATGGATATAGGAAGAATATTTCCTATCTCGGATAGTGAATGGGTGAGCCCCCTCCAAGTCATTCCCAAGAAAGGAGGACTCATAGTAACAAGAACAGATGACAATGAACTTATTTCAACACGCACCATAACTGGATGGAGAGTTTGCATGGATTACAGATGTTTAAACTCAGCCATAAGAAAATACCATTTTCCCTTACCTTTTATGGACCAAATGTTAGAAAGACTAGAAGGGAATGATTTCTAATATTTCCTGGATGGATATTCAGGATATAATCAAATTTCAGTCGACCCCACTGACTGGCCAAAAACCACCCCATTTTGATTGATTTATGGAAAACCATTTCATCTTCCAGTGGAGTTGGAGAACCAATTGTTTTGGGCCAAAAAAACTAAATTTAGAGTTAGACAAGGCTGGAGAGAAGCGGTTATTACAGTTAACCATGCTATAAGAATTAAGGAAAGATTCTTACAAGAATGCATGAATTTATTAGAAAAAAAACAAAATAATGGCAAGACCGACAGATTGCGATACTCACCTTCATCCTAGGGAATAAGGTTCTCCTATTCAAATCAAGATTTAAACTTTTACCAGGAAATCTAAAATTAAGATGGAGTGGATCTTATGATGTTATCCAAGCTTTTCCATAGGGAGTAATTAAAATTCAACGAGATGGAGAGATGTCATTCAAAGTGAATGGTAAACGGTTGAAGATTTTTCAATAACCATTCCATGAGGGAAATATCCACAACCTCATGTTCAACTAAACTCTAAGGACGTCTGGATGATGAATTTAAAGTTAGTGCTTTATGGGAGAAAACCCATAGTTTTTTTTGAGTTTGGTTTGAGTCTTGGAATTTTTATTGTTTCATTGCAGTACTTTTTACAAACTTTCATTCAATGAATAAAATGGTTACCATTATTCCTTCTTTTTACACCTTCATGTTTCTCATCCATTCAAATGTTTAAACCTGTGGATTAACATTTGTTCTATAGTGTAGGATTTTTCTACTAACATATTTTGTGGGTGTATTAAAACTTCAATATTATGACAGTTTAGACACCCCCGTGGCATACCACTTCATCTTAGGGAGCTCTAGATTCCCTATTTTTAAATTATATCATCACTGCCATGTTAATTCAATGATCAAAAAAAATCAAAAATCGATGCCACACCACTCCCACCCATTATTTGATAGATAGTGGGGACATTATCTCTTTTTAAGTGAGGGAGGGTATTTCTCATATTTTTATAGAGATACACTTGAATTGTGTTTGCTCTCACTGTTCTAAGAGACATTTTTCAAACTGATAAACATGCTGCAAATTTGAAAACTATTATGCCCGTGTAAATTAAAAATAAAGTTAAAAAGAAAAAAATTAAGAACCATGTTTCACCCAAGCTTAGAATTTTAGAATGATTGTTGAGCTTATAAGTTCAATTCAAATTCAAAATCTTTTAAATCATGATTAATTGAATCACCACTTAGGATTTATGCCCTTTCTAATTGCCAGTTTTTTATTTTTATTCTTAGTACCTGAGAGGATTCTAATCCTTCAATCTCATCTTCTTTTCTAAGAATATTTCTTGAGAGATACCTAGGGCATGGAAAAATACTAGAATTTTCACTGAGATCTTATCAAAATGATTAATGAACATGTGTAATTTTAAAATGATTGAGTCAGCCTTTGATAACCATTTTACCTGAGACCCACCTGACATATATCCTTCGTTTAGCCCATAGTTTCCATGAATGACCTATTAAAAGAAAAGCTATGTTGAGCCTATTTCCTTTCCTACCTTGATCTTTTTACAATTCTTGAAGATTATTTTTTTGAACAAGTGTGGGGGAGGCATTCATACAGCATAGGATGCTTTCACTTCCAGATATGTACAGTGTGCTCACCTGACTACCAGGTTGTGATCCATATGCCTTTTTTGTATCTCATTCATATTCTTTTCCTTTTTAAAATTTAAAAGAAAAGAAAAAATTGGTATGGGTTGTGTACTAGGATGGTCAAAAATTGCCATTTTTTAGACCAATGAATCCCTCAAAGGATCATATGTGGTTAGGTAATGGATGTGTGATCTATCCTAGGTATAACTTTTGAAAAATAAAAATGAAAAATAAAAAGGAAAGAAATGGAATCATTTCTTTATCTACTTACTTGAGGTACATATGGATCCAACCTGATCTGATGGAGTATGGACCTGACTTGCTATATGGAGGAATTTTATCTCACTTATCTTATTGAATTTGCATTGTACTTTAGAGCTTACCCTCCTTTTGAGCCTGATTTTTACATTTTACCTACCTAACTACAGCCTCAGAGTCATCAGAACCTTGTTAATAAAATCCCTCAAGATTATTTTTATACTTGTGTTTACACAGTAGAGATGATATAACCAGTGAAAGCCTATGGTTAGGAACATGGACTTAGGGTACAAGCATACCTTACTTAAATTTTATCCTGAGTGATGAGAGAAAAGCATGGTGAGGTAAATTGCAAGTGGGCATATAGTTTAAGGAACAGTTAAAAGAATGTGATTAAAAGAATAGAATTGGTTTTGAAAATATGAACTATGAGACATGACTAATTTATTAGGCAGGACTAAAATTGGTACTTGACTACTTTTCTACTTAAACCTAATTTAATTGCATGGAAATAATGCACATTTCTTGCTTTGCAAGCTGTTTATCCTTTTTGAAATCCTTGTTAAGATATTTTGCTTGAGGACAAGAAATGGTTCAAGTGGGGGGGATTTGATAAGACTAAATGTTATATATATTTTTCTGTCACTTTTACATTATTTTTCAATCATATATTGGATAATTCATGTGGTAGATGTCAAATTTTGTAGTAAACAGAGCTTCACAAGATTCTAAGGAAGAAAGGTAGAAAAGCTACAAAAATGGCCAAGTACACGTCATGACGTCCAAGTTCACATCATGTACTTGATGATCACAACCTGCATTAAGCCGTGAAGCTTAAGTTGTGACCAACCACGATGATTGAAGGATTTTTTAGTTCACGTTGTGACTCTCTCCTACATGTCGTGACACCAATCAAACCGAACGCTGAGAAAGCTGCAAGGATTTAATGCGAAAAGCCAATTGGCCATGGAGTACACGTCGTGAACCACCTATACACAATGTGACCATGGTCAAACATCATTAATTTGTAGAATATATGCATGCCACACTGGAGATCCTCATCAAATTAACGCGAATTAAAGTTTCACAATGTGACGATTTAGTACACGTCGTGACCATTTCCACCTATATAAGGAGCAGCGCGGCAGCACTTTGAAGAGATTCTTGGATCAGCGATCTCTCCCTTTTAGACTCCCTTCAGAATTCCCTTCTCTTTTTCTTCTTAAAACGCTTTAGTTATTTGTAATTTCTTTACATTTTCAATCAAAGAGTCGTGGATTCATTTTTCTTCAACGCCTTCAATTCTAGTGTCATTTCAATCCCATTCCTTTCAAGTAGGGTTTTATTTAAAGTATCCTTGCATGTTCATTTCATATCATTACACGTTCAATTACATTAGCATTGTTATCATGATTTCCTCTATCCCTTTTATTACTTTAATTACCAATATGAGCAGATAAACACATCGGGGTAGGGGTCAAGATTCGATGTATATAGACGCTTAATTAAATCTCTAGTTCTAAGTTTGGAAAACCTAAATGGAATAGTAATTAGGATATAAACCAACGGTCAAACCCCATTTGTGCAACTGTATTGTGACCATCGTACAGTCAAGAAAACGACCTGATCCTAATTGAAGTAAACTATGACTATGACCATTAGCTTAGGGAACTTTAAGCAATAGATACTGAATGTAATGCATCTATACTGTAGCTAGCCTCCTAACCATGGAATTGTTACATCATAGGAAGAACTAGAAGACTGGACCAAGGTTGACTAGCGCCTACCTCTTGCTTCGTAGACTAAGCAATTAGGACCTTTCCAAGATTATAATTAGGATCACCTTTATCTAGATACTTAGACTTGATCCCTACCCCTCTTTCATCACTTGGAGTCAAACCCAAAATTAGTTAGAAACTCCCAAACATTAGTCAACTAGTAAGGACTCCTTTAAAGGATTTAAGACTAGATTTATTTCACCCATAGAACAGCATCCTCCTCGTGGGATCGACCTCGGACTTATAATTTAGTATGCCCTAGTAGTTAGTAAAGTTTTGGAGACATAAAAATTTCTAATTTGACTCGTGCCTTGAGGAATTAACGATGCTTTTGGGTGGCTAGTCAGGCTTGATCCGCAGCCATGTGATATAGTTTGACTACCCTGAACAAGTCTGCTCTGCTGGCATTGTCCAACTGGTGTTTGAATCCCTCAGTCATGACTACCCCCTCCGCTAGATCGTCCAGTCGTGCTCTAGATTCTTTCCTAATGTGGAGATGTTGATCTTGTTCTAGGACCTGGAATCTATGCAGATCCTCTCTCACTGATCGTAAGAGGGAAATTTTTGCAAAACTGTTGTAGATGGCCCACTTTATTATAGGCTCGACACTTAAATAGATCTCTCTCACACTATGGCTTAATGCTCCCATGCTTTCCACACCGGTGATAGACTAAAAAACTACCAATACGTATAATATGACTAGTACTACCTTCATGAGAGGTCTCAAAATGATGCTTCCTGTCACCAGACCCTGTGCCAATCGGTCGAGAAGTTGAACCACTTTGATCCATACCTCCAGAATACCTTAGGTTACACTCAGTAATAAGGTCCTGGTTTACTATCTGAGATGCGGTAGTCAACCGAAAAACATTCACATATGATCAAATAGGATTTTTGAGCCCATACTCAAAGCATCTCTCCCTGAACATCTCATCACTAATACAGATAGATGCAAAGCGCTGGAGCTCTGTGAAGAGATCTGAATAATCCATCACAGACATGGTACCCTGCTCTGGGGGCATAAAATCCCTGGATCGATCATTCCAAAGTCTTAGGGAAAATGTAGTCATATAAGCTAGATTGGAAATCCCTCCATATCATTTCCCAGTGTTGGTCTATCTGGTTCTAGATATCCCACTAACGTTTGGTGGATCCACGAAGAATATACATCATGAGATTGACCCTCCTTTTTAGAGGCATCTCTAGATGCTTGAAAATAGACAAAATGGTCTCAAGCCATAACTCAGCAGCCTGGGGGCCACTATCCCCATAGAAAGTAGGTGGATGCTGCTACTGAAACTATCACGTCAACTCTGTCATAGAAGAGGTAGTTCGTGGAGCTCCCTACATAGTCTGCATAAATCACAAGAATCCATCCTAAAACTAGGCATCATCGCCCATGTTGGGGATAGTAGGAGGTGTCACGGGTGGTACTACAGGAGGTAACAATGGTGGCTCATGACCCACCAACTCTGGAGCATAGTCGTCACCACCCTTCTAGCACATGACTTGAGGTCGTTGTGGGGGCATAACTCTACAAACTCCAAGTACACGCATCATATAGGATTTGATAACAAAAGATTGTAAATATAAAAATAAGAAAAGTACAAGACTTCCTATAAGTAAGTCACACCCCTCTGTCTGCTCCTAAATCCAAGCATGGGCAATGTTTTAGACCATAAAGAATCACAAGAGACACTGTCTACTGCCCACTACTCAGGTCGGGTCTGAGTCAAGTTCTCTATTTTAGTCAGGGGTCCCGGTATATGGAGTTTCAATTGCAAGTTATGGAGGAAAACACCATTCAAGTTTCAATTGACATCCCCATTTAATGGCCATTGTATTTTGAATTAATATTTGACAATTCTTGCATTTACACATTAGACCAATTAGAAGGAGTATCATTCCCAATTTATATAAGTACATACTTTATAAATTACAATTGGTAGTTCATGTGACTGTATCTAGACCTTTACATTCGATAGCATAATGTAACCGGTCATATGAGATTATTTGATGAGATGAATCGTCATTCCCAATTTATAGAGGCACACACACTCTTTAAATTTCAATTGGACTTCATGTATTAAAAAAGCAACTAGTGTTTTGGTCTATGTAACCATAGTTACACGGTTAAAACATGTAATAATTGGTTAATTAATGTGTCGTTGTCAAGCTATGTAGAAAAACACTATTTAAGTTGTGGCAGACACTTTAACAACCAATTATTTAATCTCTTTTCCTACATAAACGCTAGTTGTATAACAGATACATCACACAAGGCACATACAACAGATATCATGCAGTCAAACAATGCAACCTACATGGCATGGCATAATTCATGACATATTAATCCTCTAAGTTGCCTATAATAATGCATGATCAATGCTTCCTTGTCGTACCAGGCCAGGGATAAAATAAAGTTCATAATAATAATAATAAACACCACACACCAAGTGCATCACCCAATGGTGAAATCAGTATAACCGTAACATGCATAATGAAGAACATCACACCCCATCCCATGCAACTTGGTGTTTTCCCGTATGTGGGTTAGCTACTCACAAACACCTGCTCATTAACAAATTCTGAGGCATCCTAGTCTCCTGTCTACCAACCCAAAATAGTAAGACAAAGGAAAACGACCCATATGATACCAATTTGTAACATCTCAGACCCGATTCACTCATAAATAACTGAACCTGGTTGGCCACATGGCCTCAAGCGCGCCTCCTCATACATTAAAGGTTGCTGACTGGCAGTGAAGGTATATGATGATACAGTTGGGAGACTATACCCTCATAATCATAGTAGCACAACTATGTGATGAATGAGTAAATAGTGGAAGCATAATAATGACTAATAGAGCAACGAAAGTAAATCATTCAGACAATAGTAATGATCAATCCAAAAGCGACGTCATATACAAAATGATGTGTATGTCATGATGCCATACAAAAAGAACTGGCATACCTGGTCGCAGACAACCAATACAGCACATGTATAACAAAAGAAGAAAATGAACAAAAGTTATCTCTAAGCATCATGAGCCAAGGTTTGGCCATGTGCTCCTCAGCATCTATGACCAGGTGCTGGCCTTTGTCCCTGCCTGCATCCATGAAGTTTGTATGAGTACCAAACGGTGACCCGAATAGGGTGTGAGATAAACTCAGTAGGCTACCACCAATGGTATCTATAACAAATTCAATCTGTGTATAAAAACTATAACCATGTTCATGTATAACGGGTAAAGTTGTAAAGTGAAAGACAGATATAATCAAGCCCATGAATTGAAGCTTAAACTAAGAGCAAGCTATAAATAGTGAGGTATGCAAGTAACTGCTAGCATCAACATGTGATACGTACATAAAAGTGTCATACCAACATAGGCCAAGACCGAAGGAAAAGACCAAGTCGTACTCATCGAGACCAAGGAACGCATCCAAGGTGACCTCAAAATAGTGTAGACCTACATGGGCCAGGAACCCAGGGCCCATGGCTGAGGCGTCATAATATCTGAAGATATATTTATATAGGGGTTGTAGGTGCCATACCTCAATCCCCCTTCATGGTGCCATATCGATAATCAAAGTCGGTGTCATACCGAGAAGTCCAAAACAAACAAGTAATATAAAAGTTGAGAGCTATGTTAGTGGTCATGCCTAAGTACAATCATCCATATCAAGGCACAAACCAAGACAATATCCAATTCATGAACTTATTTAATTTACTTAAGGCTTCCGCCAACGGGTGGCAAGCTCACACACCCTAAATGGTGGTTTTATTTCAGGGATGTTGAATGAACCTACCTCAGAGGTGGTTCGTATTGAGGTTGACTACCTCCAACCAAGTCAAGGTACTATGTGGGCATCACATTTAAGGTTCAAACAATTAATTTAAGACGTTGATTAATTTTACGAGCAACATTTGGAAAGTCTGGTGTGCAGTACACTGACGATGATGTAATAGGCGACAAGATCTTAGGGAAAAAGTATAGACCACCTACCATATGATGGTAGATGAGCACTCGTCCAATATCAACTTCCGATTCGGAGTAGAATGAGAGAAAATGGACAAACATACAAAAATTCCTAAAAATAGGGCATATTAGCTTGCATATAAATAGTACTGAAGACGGTGAGATAAACCTATTGGAGTTGGTGGCCTAGAACCAACTACTTTGTACTTTATTCATTAATAAATGTCTTATCACATCTTGATTGTTCTTCTGCGTGACAATGCATGTGATAATGTCCTAAGAACAGCTGTTGCATTAATGGGTCATAGCGGATCCCTACTATGATGAGAACCCGGAAGTGTCATAACATTGTTCTTAAATATATGTTCTATGACCGGATGATGTTATTTGAGGGACACAAATAATACAGGTCATTAGGGGTGAGGACTCATAAAACTTTGAGGCACCTTCTCATGGTGTGCGCCCTTGGTAATATCCAGGAGGATATTATGAGAACGAGACCCGCCAGTAGGAAATCCACATTTCATAGTGTTATTGGATGTTCCTATCTGCGGACGTGTGTATTGGTCCTTAGACTTTAAGATTATTATTAATGGGTATTGCAACTCACGCACTTAGATGTATTGATGAAAACTGTGACAACACACTGTTCGCAGCGAGGTAGGATACGTTGGGTGCGTCACGAGTAATACTGCATTAATAGATAATGCGAGAAAGGATTTGTCCCTTCTGATTCATAACGGAAGTAGATATCTCAAGCCCTTTGATGGAATTGATATAACCTAAATAAATCCATGGTCATGGTAAGGTACGGGCGAGTTCAATTCCGGGAAGTCAAAGAAATAATAATCGAGCACATGGGTTGATGGCACTAGCATGCAACCCGCTTGATTAGAGATATCGAGACAAAGGGATTATATTACATGGTAAGCGTTCGTAGGAGGTGACACGTCATTGCGGCGTTTCTTTCTCTATGGGTGTCTTGGCGTGTTGCTAGACGCTAACCTTGGACTTTGGGCAGGCTCCGCCTAATGGCACTGAGAAAGAGGCCTAGATGGTCACACACTAAGTGTGTCCATGTATTCCAGTTAAATATTAATTTAACAAGTTGAATAAAGATTATTCCCGATTGTGGTTTAATAATTATTCAAGGATGTCTGATCGCATTTATTTCGACACTAGTTATTCGAGAGAATATATTGTGGGCGAAATAATATATATTTATTAGCGAGTAATACAATTACATTTATTTAAGAAATAAATAGTCATTACTCAAGGTCTAATAAATATGGTGGAGGAAAATAAATAAAACTGAAAAAATAAAAGTACACGCCGTGTATATTTATATATACACGTCGTGTAGTTTATTTTTCGGGATTCGTGAGAAAATATTGTTTATTTAATTAAATGATATTAAATGTAATACGTTGGACGCATGTCAAATAATAATGATGGTCAACTGTCATTATTAAGACATGGGGTATTACTAAGAATTAAATGAAATGATTAAATGCTTATGAGCAATTAATTTATTTTATTATTCTAGGTATTATAAATCCTAATTACATTATTCTCAAAAAGGTTAGCCATTTTGGTTGTGCACAACGGATTGGAAATACTCTCAAGTCAAGAGAGAATTCCCTTTCCACCAAGAACACTTTCAAGTTACGAAAGCAAGATCCTCCACCGGATCAAGGCGATCGAAGACGGACATCGAAAGCAAATGATCTTCCGCGCTAGCACCCGGAGTTCCCTTCGGCGACGTCCAGAGATACGTGGCACATGTGTGGATCACCGCTAGAGGAATCCTACACTTGGATTCTCCGACGCAACGAAGAATCACATGATCATGACCGGAGACACCAACGAATAAAGAATTCCATCGAGGTAATTCTTATGAATTAATTAAATTAATTATAACCAACATATGAAGATCTTATCTCAAGGGTTCCGGGACTCTTCTTTTCTTTTTCGTTCTTCGTTCTATTGCGAAGATCCGGCGTTTTATATCGTGACGGATCTCGGATTGAACGTCGTTTAACGTTAAAATTAAAGTTGGGCAAACCCACCAACGCGCTTCCGCTGCGCCCGGAACCTTCAAAACCAAGAAAGGAAGGTAACGAAATGAAGCTCTTACCGGTATGCTTTCAACATGACAAACGACGATCCGACCGGAATCTAGAAATGAAGAAACTTCAAAGCCTAGAGGGGTGAGTTTTAGAGCTCTCCAACGTGAGGGGTAGTTGGTGGATAAAGGAGAAGGAAAAGTGGGTTTAAGTTTTTTTTAAAAACGGAGGGCAAAAGGGCAATTTTACCCAACTTTAAAGAGGCATGCGGTTGACAAAATCGTGCACCAACAATGTCCAAGGGAGACACCCCTTGCACGGTTAGGCGCACAATCAGACTAACCATGTGCACCCCGTGCAAAACGTCTCTTCAACGATGTTTGCAACATTTGCACGGCCATGTGGCCCTCTGCAGTGCACTAAAGCACTCGCCATTGTTTAAACTAACTGTGCGGACTGAGGTGCACGGTTTAAACTAACCTTGCAACCCACTTGTTTACTTCAATACTTGGGACTCCAGACTCCAAACAAGCTCCGTATACCCCTTAAATGTTCCTTAACCCGGTAGACATTTATATTTGAACGAAACCCAATAATTTAAACTTGAATATAAAAAGTTTACCGTAGAGAAAAACCGGGGTGTTACATATTGATTACTTAGTGTTCTATGATTTGTTTTTCTTAATTTCCTTTGTTGAATATTCCATGTCTTGTGTGTTCTTTTGTATCTAATTTATAATCATAATTTTGATTTATAACTTTTGTTTTATGGACTACAAAATTGAACTGTCCAACACATAAAAGATACCCCATGAATTCAACATTGAACACTTGTTTTGTATGGTCCAAAATATTTTTCTAGTTATTCAACTTCTTGTGATTAGTTTTTCTTAGTTTATGCTTTTTTTTTTTGGAACACTATATGTTTTTTTTTTTTGCAGTTAACTTATAATCACGATTTAGATTTGTAATTTTTGTTTTTTTTGGATTTCACAGGTGAAGTCGGCAACATATAACATATGTTATGTGGATTCAACATGCAACATGTGTTCCGTGAGATCCTACTTTTTATATATTGAGTATTTAATATCATGTGATTTATTTTTATCATTGACCTTTTATTTTATGTTCCATGTTATATATACTTTCCGTTTTCCTCTTGTTCAGTTTTTTTTGTCATTTACTACTAATTTTAAACAATTTAGTTTATATTAAATATCACTTTAATATAATTTATTTGAAAATTGGTTGAAATAATAATTTTAGGATCCGTTGAGTATTCTTGATGGGATGTACATCTTGCCATCGCCATTAATTTATTTAGTTTTAGATTTCCTAAAATTTAAATTCTAAATTTAATGTGACTCGCCACACCTTGATTAATGTCATTTAGTTTATCGTTTTACATGAAAATATAATATATTTAAATTTATAAATAAGATTAAAAAACATATATATTTGTTGAAGTTCATTTTTTAAATTTATTTACCCTGAAATTTAATTCAGAGTTCGAAAAAATCAAACATTTGGAGTTCTTAATTGATAAATAAACAAAATAGATTTATCTTTTATTTTATATAAAGTTTATAATATTATAAGTTATTTAAATAACATAAACATTGATTAAATAAACGAGTCGTTTAAAAAAATGAATTTGCCGCATTTGTTGAAAGTCAAAAATCAAAATAAATAATTCAATATTTTCATAATGGAAACCAAAAATAATAAGAAATTAAATATGGGTGCATAAAAAAAAACAAATATTTTGATGAATTTTTTTACTTAGTATATTGGAAGATTTGACGTTTAAGTTTAAGTTCACGTGATATGAGGCAATGGTGAGCCCACCGGGCCCCACCCGCACATGCCCCCCGAATTGAAATTTGAACGTTTTCACAATATTATACCGAATATTTTAGTTAATGAAATATTATTAAATATGAACATGAAATATAATTTATTACAAGTTAAAAAATGTACCCTAAATGTTTTCATCTATTCTCTGAGTTGGCATCATTAATAAAAAAAGAACACAAGAAGATTCAATCATAAGAAGCAAACTATATCACTTCTCCACTCAAGTTACATAGCGAGATTCCGAGTGCTCGGTACCAAGGGAAGATAATACTAAAAGAACACTATAACCACTATCATAAGAAGAAAGCGTTGATAAAGTGAGGAGTCTTTATCATCACTAACTAAAAGCGCTAATAAATAAACCCTTTATCAGCATTAAGAAAAACGTTGATGAATTGTAAATTTATCAGCGCTGATAAAAGTTTTTAATAATAATTTATATACAATAATTATATTTATATTCAAAAATAATGTTTATTTGTATATATTAAATAAAAAACGCATGTTTATAATTAAAATATTTTTTTTTAATAATTCGAAAATATATATATATATATAATGTTTTTAAAAAAGTATAAGATTATAATTAAAAATATACGTGTTTCAATGAATTTAGTCGATTGATATATGGATCATGCGTGCATATATATTATGTATCATCATGAATGTTCATTTATACATTGCACTCTTATTATTATTCATGTTGTTTATCGATGACTCTTTTATTATATATATTTTACTAGGTGTATATGATTAATTCATGTTACCCATATATATACTATATTATGTTCTCAATACTTATAAAATTACATTAAATATATTTATTATACTTATAATTATTAAATTTTAAGTATATATAAATAAATTTTAAATATGTTTACGTGTAATTATAATTATAACTATATATTTAAATAATTATAAAATTACAATAAATACATATATTATAATTTTATAAATAAATATATATATAAATATATATATAAATATATATATAAATATATATATAAATATATTTATTTATTGTTATAATTATAACTACAAATAAATATATATATATATATATATATGTAAAAAATTATAAAATTATAATAAATATATTTATTATACTACTTATAAAGTTATAAATATATAATTAAATAAATATATTTATAAATATATACAAATATTTATAAATAAATACAAATATTTGTAATTATAATTCCTAAATAAATATAGATATATTTAAATAATTAAAAAATTATAATAAATATATTAATTATATATATTTATATACAAATATCTATAAATAAATACAAATAGTTATGAATATAATTCTAAATAAATGTAAATATACTTAAATAATTAAAAAAATATAATAAATATATTAATTATATATATTTATAAAATTATAAACATATTTGTTATGATTTATAATTATATATATATATATATATATTTATAATTACAACTAAATAATTTATTTATTATAATTTTTAATTACAAATAAATATTTATTTATTTATTAGTTATAAATATAAATAATTATTTATTTATTTAAATAATTATTAATTCCTAAAAAATATATTTATTATTTTCATATATAATGTTATATATAATTAAATAAATATATAGAAATATTGAGAAATAAATACAAATATTTATATTTATAGTTACAAATAAATAAAGATATATTAAAATAATTATAAAATTATAACATATATATTAAATATAAATATTAATAAAATTATAAATATTAGAAATATTAATTTGTTATAATTTTATAATTATTTAAATAAATGAATAAATATAAATATATATATATATATTCATTTATAATTATAATTATAAATAAATATATATTTATATAAATAATTATAAAAATAGAAGAAACCTAGTTATATACATCTATAATCTTATAAATATAATTAATATATTTATTATATATATTTCTAAGATTATAAATATAATAAGTATATTTCTTATAATTTTATAATTATTTAAATTATAATTTTATAAATATAAATACATATTTATCATGTATATAATTTTATAAATATATATAATAATAGAAATAAATTATTAACATTATATCTTTATCAACGCTTTCTATTTTAGCGTTGATAAAACATATCTTTATCAGCGCTTTTTAGCTAGTGCTGATAAAAGGTTCACCGGGTTTTATAAAAAAAATCCAAACTTCCTCCTTCCTTGCACCCCTCAAACTATTGCAGAAGCCGATCGCTTCCGCTGCGCCTCCTCCTCCTCCTCCTCTCCTGCTGCCTCTCCTCCGCCGCGAACCAGACTGCCGTGTGTCTCTCCTCCGCCACACGCCCCACCTCCGCCGTGCGTGAACCAGACCGTTGTGTGCCTCTCCTCCGCCGCAAGCCACACCTCCGCCGCGCGCCTCTCCTCTGCCGCGTGCCTCTCCTCTGTCGCACGTCTCTCCTCCGCTGCGCGCCTCTCCTCCGCCGCGAACGCTCCTCCGCCGCGTGCTGAGCAATACCTCCGTGGTGAGTTTTCTCCTCTTTCTCTTTGTTTGATGGTGATGTTGTGAATTATACGGGCTAAACACCCTGTTGAAAATCGTGGTCGTTGGTGGTCCTTGTTTGCGCACTAAATGAATTGCATGTTGGTTGGTTTTTGAAGGGGATTCGATTGTTATTGAACTTTGGTGTTCTTTTGTTATCATTTTATGAATCTTATATATTAATTTGATTTAGTAATATGTAATGATATCTTATATGATTTTTGGACACCCCGTTATGTATGTTTGATATATTTATGTTTGAATTTAATTCATTTATTATTTAAATGAGTTGTTCATTAAGATTTGAATCGTGATTGGTCTCCAAAAAAAGATTTTATGTGTTCAACTTGGGTGAAATATTTAAGGATTGTTTGGAAAATTCTTAAAAATAATTTCATGTTTTAGTTATCAATAAATTCTCAAAGGCCTGGTTGGAACTTTATAAAAAACGTTTTTGATTTGAGAACATTTTCGCTATATTATATTTGGATTTTGATGGTTATATAAAGTGAGTTGATTTTCTTTTGGAATGTGTTATAATGGGTAAAAAATGGTTGTTTTAGTGAAAAGTGTTTAGAGGTGAGATGAATAGTTTTTTTTATGTCATTCAGATTTTATGTGATTGACTTCATGATTGATTTTGATCTCCTCCATTTCATTTATCATGAGAACCCCAGTTACTTAGGCGGAACCTAAGACATGTACTTGCTAGACATTGATATGCTCTTCCTAGTATGTGATTACATCCCCACACTTACTAGGAATCAATTAGGTGCATGTATATTCTAATGTGGGTTTATCTATTATGAATGGTTTAAATGATTTGCATATTCATTCGAATAGTATCCAATAAATAAATGACAATGATGTTGAGCCAAAAGTTTTGTTCTGACTTCTCCATTCATTTTGTTTTGAAAATCACAAACTCTTTCTAAATACATTCCATGGTTATTTACATCGAATACAATTTATATTACATTCAATCGTAACTGCACATATTGTATTCAATCGTAACCGCACATATTGTATTCAATCGTAACCGCACGTATTGTATTTTACCACCACCACCAACATATTTTAATAATAATGAAGGCAGAACGTCCAGAAGGAAAACAAAGGCATAAACAAAGCAAGTATTGTATTCAATCGCAACCGCACATATTGTATTCAATCGTAACCGCATGTATTGTATTCAATCGTAATCGCATGTATTATATTCAATCGTAACCACATGTATTGTATTCAATCATAACCACATATTTTGTTTACAATTGTAACGATATTCTATTTACAATTATAATTGCATGTCATGTTTCAATCGTAACTGATGTATAATCGTAACTGTAAAACATGATATCAATCGTAATTGCATGCCGTGGTTTCAATCATAACCACCTATTCTTTTCTTTATGAAAATCACCAGTCTTAACCTTTTTTGTTTCTAGTAAAGCTTAATTATTATAAAAGGAAATATTTTACATCAAAACAATGTCGTGTAATCTGTTATGTATTTCAATTAAAACAATGTCGTGCAATTTTTTATGTATTAAAATGATGTCGTGTGTTCTATTTTAATATGACCGTTGAAGTGTCAGGTGTCCAAGTCCCTCCAAATTTTTAGGAAAAATAAGACCATTGGAGCATGAATATGACCGTTGGGACGAAGGCTATAAATACCAGGTCATTCGACTGAGTTCATAACACTTTTGACGATCTAGAGATACTATGCGAGAGCTCTATCAAAATCATTGCCTTTTACGAAAGCTCTGAAGAATACAAGCTGTGAATAGCTTGTTCCAAGAACTTGTATTTTCGTGGAGTTTTGTTTTGATTTGTGCGATACTGATCATTTGTGATTACGATCGAGGGTTGCCGGGAATAAGCAGACAGACTGGTGCCGATCTTTTGCGGATCAAGGGCTTCTGAGGCTAAGAAGACAGAGGTGCCAATTACCTGCTTAATCGAGGGCTATTAGGGATATGCAGACTGACTGAAGCCGATCTTTGAATCGAGGGCTTACCCTGGTATGGGTAAGATAGACTTGCTTTAAATTATAAATCAAGGGACCTCTATCCTAGGTTAAAGGATACCCTTCTCTTTGGGTTAAAAGAATTGTATTCTTTACATTTTTGCTGTAATTTTAATAGAATGATAAATCTTTTAGTTTTTCTTTATATTTATACTTCATACCATTGTAATTGTTTCAATTACTATATATACATTTCACATTGTATTGGTGCTTACGATTCTATACACCTTATGGTAGAATCATCTTTTGTTATATTAGTCTAATTATCATAACCATTGTAATTATGGCCATCTATTCACTTACTCTGATCATCATATTCATATAGGATATGATTGTGCTTTAAATACAACCTATGAGATCATAATCAATCTGATTACGATACTTATCGCAACCAACCCGATTATGATTGTCTTTTTCATCAGTACCAGGTCCCACAACGATTCATAGTTTTATCACAATTAGAGGTATTGTGAATTGGATTAGTTTGAATTCTTTTAAACTAAGTTTCTTTTAGGTTTGATAACAAAAGTTTTAAAGCCTACAATTCACCCCCTCTTGTACTGTGTCATCTACATACATATTTTAATACAACAATTGACATCAGATGAGGTTTCTGAAATATTAATATACACATTTGTATTAGAAGAAGATTCCACTGTGTTTATCTTACTTGTTCTCTCTTACAAGTTAGATTTATTTCTTTAAGAAACTCCTTGTTTATAAATACATATTACACTAACGCGTAGAGTGGAAAAGTTTTGTTTTAAAAGATGACATGAATCAATGTTGGATTTATTGATAATCTAAATCCAACAAGACCACCAATATTTTATGAGAATGATTACAAATACTGAAGAGATAGAATGGAGACTTTTGTTATTAATACCGGTGTTGACAACTTTGTAATGCTTACTAGAGATTATAAGATACCCGATAAGGAAGTCAGAACTTTTACTAATCAAGAAAATCAAGAATATTAACTAAACTATAAGGTACACAATACTTTGCTTTGTTCTATGACCAGGAATATATACAGTCAGATATCTTCTTGTGAAATAGCTAACAACATATGTAAGAAACTCAAAGTGACACATTTTGGAACATCGAATGTTATTGAAACTAGAAGATCCATGCTTAGAGTAGATTATCATGGTTTTGTTTTCCCATATGGAGAATTGATAGTTAAAGTTCAACAAAGATTCACGACTATTGTAAACAACTTACAATTAATGGGAGAAAAATGGCTAGATGATGAGATACTTGTAGATAAAATTATAGACATCATGCCTAATGAATGAGAATCAAAGAGAACTGCTATTGATGAATCCAGAAAAGTTACAACTGTTACTTTTGATGAGTTATTTGGAACTCTCTTACAACATGAGAACTGATTGAAGAGAGATACTGATAATATAAAGAAGAAAAATGGGAGTGTTTCTTTTACTGTATTGTGAATCAAATGAAATCCAAAACTCCTGAGAAATTTTTTAAGTTAACAAAGTTTAAGAAAGTTGTTATTCAATCAGACTCAAGTGAATATGAGCAATATGAAAATAAATTAGCTAATATTATTCAAAGGATGAACAAGATTGTTAGAAAGAATTATTTTCAGTACAAATATAAACAGATCATTAATGATAGAAATGATAAGAAAGATTCAAAAGTGACTTGTTATGAATGTAAAAGAACATGACACATCAAACTAGATTATCCTAATCTTAATAAGAAAGACAGAAGGGATAAACATTCAAATAAAATTCAAAAGAAGTTTTGGAAAACCAAGGGAAATAAAGCCCTCAAAGAAAATGATATTTGGAGCACTGGTGGTGGATACTCATCTGATGACTCTTCAGATATTGAATATTCTGGAAAAAAGAATATTGTTCTTTATGTCAGAATTCCAAAAAAAAAATCATTGTTTCATGGATAAGGTACACAATGCTGAATCTTTAACCAATATGTATTTAAATGATAATTATCCTGATAAAAAGTATTCTGAATCCTCATATGAAGAATCCTATTCATCTAGTGATAATAATACTTTACCTTATTTTGAATAAGTATCTAGATTTGATAAGTTACTTGAAAATGAAAATAGTAAGATAAAAAAGAAACTCGATAAGGCAAATTTTAGAATTAATATTTTAATAAAAGAAGTATCAGATCTTTCTAAATATCTTGATGTGAAATCTTTTGAAATTGTTTCCATATCAAAAAAACCTTGAGAAAGTTAATTTTGAGAAGGAAAAACTTTATAAAGATTTCAAAAATTTTATTTCTAAGATTTTTTTAGAGACAAACTCCAATCCAAAAAATAATGAATATGAGGATAAGAATTTAGTCATTAGACTAAAATATGAAATATTTTCCTTAAATAATTTTTTTTCAAACTTTGCTTCTGGTAAAGAAGGTTTTGATAAAATGCATTCACAACTTCATCCTCTTAAGAATAGTTCTAGAATGGGTTATTCTCATGCAAAACCTATTTTTAGTCACAATTATTTTGTTCCTCAAATCACCCCTTTTTGCACTAAGTGTCAAAGTGGTGGACATTGGAATAAAAATTTTTCTTTAAACAAAATACAATCCTTATGATTTCATAAAACCCACTTTTCTAAGAAAATTTGTACTATTGAGATTTTACTTTCTAATAGTTCCAGATCCAATAAAGTTTGGATTCTGAAAACTTAATTGTTTTATTTTCAGGAAAACAAAGGGAGTACCAACAACAATAATATTTAGTACATGGATAGTGGATGTTCTCATCATATGATCGGAAACAAATATTTCTTTGAAAATATCATTGAAATGAAAGGTGTAAGAGTTACCTTCATAGATAATTCTCAGGAAAAGATCATTGGAATAAGTAATATTGTTCTTCTTGGAAAAGCCTTAATTTCAAATGTTTTATTCATGAAGGGTCTTAAGCACAACCTTATAATCATAAATAAATTCTGTGATAAAGTTTACCTTGTGAATTTTTGGAATGATAAATGCTTAGTACACAATTCCAAGGATGAATTTAGTCTTTCTACCAATAGGCATGAAAATGTTTACATTATAAACTTAGAAGGCCTTAGGATCCATGAATTAACTTGTCTTAGTGCAATGGAAGAATAATCTTGGTTATGGAATAAAAGGTTCAAAAACTATAACATTAAGAACTAATGAAAACTATCTAAGAAAGGAATTGTTAAGGACCTACCGGATCTTAGATTTGATTCTTCAAAAATCTATGACCCTTGTCAATATGGAAAACAACACAAGTCTAGATTTAAATCCATAAGTGAAGTCTCAACTTCTAATGCATTACAACTAGTGCATATAGATCTTTTCGGTCCAACACAAACTGAAATTATTGGAAGAAAATGCTTTGTATTTGTTTTAGTTAATGATTACACTATATTTACACGAGTCTATTTTCTAGCAAAGAAATCCAAAGCCTTCTCTTATTTTAAAATTTTTATAGCCAAAGTTAAAAATGAGAAAATCCTACCATTGATAACTATTCATAGTGATCATGATGGAGAATTTGAAAATTCATATTTTGAAACTTTTTGTAGTAAAAAAGGAATTACTCATAAATTCTCAGCCTCAAGAACTCCTCAGAAAAATGGTGTTGTTGAAAGAAGAAATCAAATACTTCAAGAGATAACAAGAACCATGTTGAGTTAGTACTCAATTGCTATTTTTTTGGGTTGAATCTACTGCTTGTTATACTATAAATCGAGTTTTAATAAAGAAATTTCTTAATAAAACACCTTATGAATTATGGACAGGTTGAAAACCTAAAGTTTCATACTTCAGAGTATTTGGATGAAAAGTAATCATTTTGAACACCAAATATAACTTACACAAATTTTCACCCAAATCCGATAAAGGAATATTTTTAGGATATTCCAATACCTATAAGGCTTATAGAGTTTTTAATAAAAATTATTGTATTGTTTAGGAAACAGTACATGTTAAATTTGATTAAATTAATCCTTTTGTTTTTAAACAACTCCAACATACATCTTAGGATGTTTTTTTTTTCAAAAAATGATTATCAACCTTTGATGAAAGATTCTTCTAATCACGAGAATACTCAAGAAAGTGTTTTTGAGGTATTCACTCTAGAATATTTTCTATCCCGTGTTGATGAATAGGTTTTACAAAACCTAAATCAGTTGTTTCTAAGGAATCATCATAGTGATAGTTGTTGAGAAAGTGTTGTTTTCAACAATATTCTATACTATTATAATTAGGGGATATTGTTGAGCATGTATAGTTTCAACAATACTCTATCTTTTTATGATGATTTTGATGCTCACAAATACCCTTGTTTGTTATTATAATGATTTTACTTTGAGTATATTTCAGGAAATTAATATTCTTTATATTTCTATTTTGGAATAATATTAAATCATTTTAATCCGCGTGGAATATTTGACAAAGTGTTCGGAAATCATTTTAGCATATTCTGGAAACACTGTTCATACCCTATGTCGAAGAGCGTAGCATAAGGATAAAATCCTACATTTACTTTACAAGAGTTCAGAAAAGTATGATAAAAGAACTTTACATTTGGAAGGAACCTTACGTTTGTAATATCAGAAAAGTATAGAAGAAGAACCTTACGTAAGTATGGAACCTTACGTTTGCTTCACAGAAGTATGGATCATCAACCTTACTTTTCTAATGAACCTTACGTTCTATCGAAAAGTATGGATCATGTATCTTACATTTTTCTAAAGATGAAAGTATGGATAATGTACCATACATTTGAAAGTTAAAGAGTAAAGTATGAATAATCTACCATACGTTTGAAAGTTAAAGAGTAAAGTATGGATAATCTACCATACATTTGAAATTTGAAGAGGAAAGTATGGAAGATCAACCTTACGTTTGAGATCAACCTTACATTTGAAGAATAGATCATCAACCCTACGTTTAGCATCAGAGATTTAAAATACGACTTTATTGTGCAATGGTCTTTATGCGGAATATCAGGCTGATTTCAAGACAGTTTCAAAGCCCGATATTAAAGCACATCTTTGACCGATTTAAATCCATTTTTTATGATTCAAAGGATTGATTTAAGAGGAGGATTTCATGCCAACTATTAAGAGAAGTTACATCTGCTCTATTATTCAAACATTTGAATATCACGATTCTTAAGGCAATATTTGTGGATCTAGATTTGAAAGGAAAATTCTCATCTTTATTATTTATATATCTGTGTTATTTTGATTTACATAGAGAGACGAATCATTGCAAAAAAGTGATATACGAGTCACTCAGATTTTCTTCTACCAAGATCTATCAGACTTTGTTTTTCTGAAGAAAAGGAAAAGCATAAGAAATTCTTATTCTACATAGAAGATCTATCATGAATCAATTTTTGTTAAAGTTGCTGATTTTATTTCAAGATCTATTAGCAACTGGATTGACTCAGAGATGATATTAACTGAAGAACATATTTTCTGAAGACGACGATCCATCTACTGTCAGTTGCGTAATACTGCAACTGTGAAGAACAAATGGAAAGTATTTTTAGACAAATACTCTTTTCATTTTTGAGTAACCAACTTCTTGTACTAAGCTGTGTATTAGGTTCTGTGCATGAACCAAAAGGATCTGTTTTAGCCTTATCTTGTAAATGTGTCAACTGCCTGTACTCAGTTGTGGACGGTCTATTTATAAGAGGACCAGATAGTGAAAATCACTAAGCTCGTGGAGTAGAGCATTGTTGGAGTGGACTAGGGGCCTTCTATTCTTCGAACCATTATACATCTGTGCGTCCTTCAATCTGTTTATTTTTCTGCTGTATAAACATTCTGATAAAGATAAAGGACAGATTTGGTAATCATCACGATTATTAAAGAAATTTTAAAAGTCAAAATTCACCCCATCTTGTGTATATTTGGTATAACCTGATCCAACAATTGGTATCAGAGGTGGTTCTTTTGGTAAATATATAACAATTCGAAAGTTTCAAAGGATTATACATAGAAATATCAATGGCTGATACACGAGAGGTAATGTTAATGGTTCGAGCTCTGTACTTCAATGGTGAAAACTATGGATGTTGGAAGTCGAGGATGATCGTCTATTTGAAAAATCTTGGATATAAAGTTTACTCAAACATTCTTACTCCTTATAAAATTCCTGAGAAACCTGAAATATGGAGTACAACTACTGAAACAGAGTATGACATAAATTTAAAATCTATGAATGCGATCATCTGTAGTCTAGGACCAGATGAATTCAATCGAGTATCTTAATGTCCTACTATATATGAGATGTGTCAGACAATTACAGTTGCCTACGAAGGAACTGACAATATCAGAAAAATGTGAAATGCTACAATAAAATTGAAATATGATACTTTTAGAATGCTTGATGGTGAAAGCATCACTCAAATGAATGGAAGGCTCATAGAGATTTTCAACAAAATCACTGCCTTGGGAGATCCTATCAAATAAAAAGATCAAGCCCTAAAAGTACTAAGAGTACTTCCAACCCAATGGAATGGAATATCGACTTTCATTAGGCAATCATCACTAGTCAAAGACCTAACTATGAGAGAATTAATTGGAACCTTGATGATGTATGAAGCCGAGATGCAAGATGAAGCTAATGAACATAAAGTCTTAATAAAAAGATAAAATACTGCTTTAAAAGTTACATCTCAGAAGAAGAGCAGAAAGATGAAACAAGAAATCAAAAAGGAAGAAAATTTTTACTCATTTGATTTAGAAATGGAATTGGCACAGATGACCAGAAAATTCAGTAAATTCTACAGAAAGAGGAAGGGATTCAAAAAATCTTTCAAGAGAGATGTGAAAGAACCAAACGAAGTCAAATGCTACGAATGCAAAAATGATGGGTCACATAATACCCGACTATCCTCAATTAAAAGGAGAAAAGAAAAAGATTTTTTTTTAAAAACAATGATTATGAGAAAAAAAGACAAAAGAGCAATGAAAGCTACTTGGAGTGTTTCTGAAGACTCCAACAACTCATCAAATTCTGACTCAGAAAAGGAATAATCGAATCTAAAAGAAAATATGTGCTTTATGGCAGAAGCTGATGAGGTACAGTCTTATTACTCATTTGATTCGAATTCTAGTTCTAGTTGCTCAAATGATAAACTTGAAGCTTACTGCAATATGATGGAAGAGAAATATGATTCCTTATTTAAGAAACATAAGTCACTGAAAAATATTCACACTGTTGTTTTAGGAGAAAGAGACACTTTGCTAAAACAACATCAAGAGTTAATTGAAAAATATAACTCATTAAACACAAACTATATAGATAATGAAACTAAAATAAAAACACTAAAAATAGAAGTAGAGACATACAAAAGTGAAGCTTTTGTTTTTACATAAGGAGAAAATTCACTAAATGAAATTCTTGGAAAGAATGTGATTAAAAATGAAAGATATGGAATATGCAGTAAAGGTGAGAAATCCAAATTGTATAAGAACTATTTTGTTCTAAGTACAAACGGTATAATTTGCAATAACTATGGAACAAAAGGTCACATATCTAAAAACTGTTATTTAAGGAAACCTCAAATAAGTGGGATTAAGAAAGCCTTTATTGCAAGCACTTTATATGATTCTATTGATAATAGAAAAACAAATCAAGTATGGATTTCCAGATCTTTGTTAGCTAATACTACTGGACCCAATAGAATATGGGTACCAAAACAAACTTTTGTTTGAATATATTTGTAGGAAGCGGGTCATAGAAGCTGAACTGAAATATGGTATATGGAAAGTGGCTGCTCCAGGCATATGAGTGAGAACTCATCAAACTTTAAAACATTAACTCAAAAGGATGGAGGATTATTCACATTTGGTGATAATGCCAAAGGTAAAATAATTAGAATTGGAACTTTTGGAGATCCATAAGCTTTCTCAATCAATAAAGTACTCTATGTAAAAGTATTGAAACATAACCTGATAAGTATATCTCAACTATGTGATGATGGTTATTGTGTTGACTTTTCTAACAACTGGTGTTCTGTTTTTAAAGATAAAACGATTAAATTCAAAGCACTCAGAACTGATAATGTTTATACTCTAGACTTCAATTCCTTATGTAAACAAAAAGTAAATTGTCTAACTACTAAGATAAATAAATATTGGATTTGGCATAAAAGACTTGGACATTGAAATATATACGCTTTACATAAATTATTTAAGAAACAACTAGTTTCTGATTTACCTAGTCTTAAATTTGATATTGACAAATTTTGTGATGCATGTCAACTTGGAAAGAATCTCAAATAATCTTTCAAATATGTTAACAAAATTGCTACATCTAAACCTCTATAACTTATCCAAATAGATTTGTTTGGACCTTCAAGAATAGAAAGTTTGGCTAGTAAATTATATGTATATGTTTTAATTGATGACTATTCTAGATTTACTTGGATTTATTTTCTAAAATATAAAAATGAAGCTTTTACTATATTTGAAAGTTTTTGCAAATCTGTTCAAAATGAAAAATGTTTTAAAATAATTTCTTTAAGAAGTGATCATGGTGGAGAATTTGAGAATTTGGAATTAAATTCCTTTTGCTCAAATTTAGGTATTAAACACACCTTCTATGCACTAAGAACACCTCAACAGAATGAGATTATTGAAAGAAGAATTAGAACTATTCAAGAAATGGATAGGACCATGCTAAATGAATACAATCTTCCTACCTATTTCTGGGAAGAAGCTATAAACACGACCTGTTATATAATTAATAGAGTTTTAATTATACCTATTTTCAAAAAGACACCCTATGAACTTTGGAATAACAAAAAACCTAAATTAAAATACTTTAAATTTTTTGGATGCAAGGTTTATATCTTGAACACCAAGGAAAACCTTGGTAAGTTTGATCCAAAATATGATGAAGACATTTTCTTAGGATATTCTGCTACCTCCAAAGCTTATAGAGTTTTTGATAAAAAGTCAAGGATTGTTGAAGAATCAGTTCATGTGAAATTTGATGAATCTGGTCCCTTTGAGAAAAGGAAAGATCAAATTGATGAATCTGAATCTAATGAAAACATGATACTTGAGAACTTGAAATATGATTTTGAAAAACATGTAAATAAAATTCAGTCCAGTTCATAAGAACATGACACTGATGAACCTAATAGTGTATTACCTAGACAATATAGAACCCTAAAAAATCACCCTTTAGAAACTCTTATAGGAGACCTAGACACTGTAATAAAGACTAAAAGAAATGTAGGAAATCTTGTTGTGTTTTATGCCTTTTTATTCCAATTAGAACCTAAGACATTAGAAGAAGCCTTAGATGATGAATGTTAGATGATAGCAATGCAAGAAGAACTAAACCAATTCAAGAGAAATGAAGTTTGTAATTTAGTTGAAAGACCAAAAAACTATCCAGTTATAGAAAACTAAATGAGTCTTTAGAAATAAACAAGATGATCAAGGAATAATAACTAGAAATAAATCAAGACTAGTAGCTAAAGGATATAATCAAGACAAAGGTATAGATTATGATGAGACCTTTGCACCTGTAGTTAGACTAGAAGCCATTAAAATCCTTTTAGCCTATGCATCTCATATGAGCTCTAAATTATTTCAGATGGATGTTAAGTCTGCCTTTTTAAATGTTTATTTAATGGAGGAAATTTATGTTGAGAAACCTCCTAGTTTTGAAAATTCTCAAAAACCAGATTTTGTTTTTAAACTTACTAAAGCTCTTTATGGCCTAAAACAAGCACCTAGAGCTTGGTATGAAAGATTAAGTTCTTTTCTTTTGAAAAATGATTTTACTATTAGAATGACAGATCCAACATTATTTAAGAAAAATGAAAACTCTAATATTTTAATGGTTCAAATTTATGTTGATGATGTAATTTTTGGATCAACAAATAAAAAACTTTTTCATGAGTTTTCAAACTTAATGCAAAAATAATTTAAAATGAGTATGATGGGTGATTTAAATTTATTTTTAGGAATTCAAATTTATCAAAAAGATTTTGGAAATATTTTGAATCAAATAAAATACATTATTGATTTACTGAAAAAATTTGGACTTGAAAACATGAAGACATATACAACTCCTATGTGTACTAATATAAAACTTGATTTGAATAAAACTGGAAAATCAGTTGACAATAAGTTATATAGAGGTATGATTAGTAGTTTATTATATCTTACTGATAGCAGGACAGATTTAATGTACTCAGTATGTCTTTGTGTAATATTTCAATCAAATCCTAAAGAATATCACTTAAGTTCCGTCAAAATAATTTTTAGACATTTAAAAGGATTTGTTTTTCAATCTCTTTTCTATCCAAAAACTTCTGATTTAACTTAATTTCATATTCAGATTCTGAATTTAGAAGCCATAGATTAGATAAAAAATCACCTCAGGAACCTATCACTTTTTAGGAAAATATTTAGTTTCATGATCTAGTAAAAAACAACACTCAGTTGCCTTGTCAACAGACAAGGCATAATATGTTTCTGTAGGCAGTTGCTGTGCACAAGTGTTGTGGATGAAAAACACTCTTATGGAATTTGTACTAAATTTTAACAATACACCTATTTTATGTGATAATACAAGTGAAATAAATATTTCAAAAAATTATATTAATCATTCTAGGACTAAGCATATTGATATCAGACATCATTTTCTAAGATATCATGTTCTTAAAAAGGATATATTCTTAGAATTTGTAAGTACTACCATTCAATAAGCTGATATTTTTACTAAACCACTTCCCACTACAAGGTTTGATTTTATTAAGGGAAGCTATGTTTATTTAATTTTAAATTAGTTTTTATTAATTCCTACTTTATTTTAATCTTCACCATTTTAAATAATTTAATTATTTGTTTTTAGAATAATTTAAAATTTCACCTGTAATGCAATAATTTTTTTCTCTTCTTGCAAACGTTATTATTTTTTATTGTAATGATTATTATGTACGCAATGACATGATAATCAAGGTTGTCAGAACCCGTTTCAAATTTCAAAACCATTCATTTTCCTAAAACCTTTCAAAACACCAAAACCCTTACCGCCTTCTTCTACCTTTGACTGAACCTTTGAAACCATAAACCTTTGAGCCTTCATAACTTTGAGATAGAAATGGACAAGACAAAGATAATCATGTAAGTAGAAGCTAGTAATGACAAGAATCAACGTTCGATAGGAAGGGAGATCTTACATGGAAAAGTAATTAACTTGGAATGGCCGTACCAAACCAATTTAACGGTGAAGCAAGCTTTGACTTTTCAGAATCTCAAACAAATGTTCAGTGATGAAAACACAGAATTTCTGTATAAGGTAGAGTTTTGAAATTTCTTTAAAACCGTTTAGTTCAGTCTTGGAGATACAGAGGACTCCATATTCGCAGAAATTGAAGATCGGGATTTTTCTATTTTGTCTGTGAAAATAGCTAGAATATTAAACTGCCCTCATGAGGAAGTTTATCACTTTGATTTGAAATCCATTGGAGATCATGAACATAAGTCAGAGGAAATTATGTCATTCTTATTTGGTTCTACGAATATCATAAAAATGTTAGTCAAGTATTTGGATCCAGATCAGAAAATTCTTGTAAAATTTGTTCAAACAATAATTGCCTCAAGGATGTCTGAAATGAAGAAAATTTTATATCCTGATATGTATTCGATGTTTCTGTTTCTGAGTGACATCAAGTTGAATTTTTCTTATTATATGATAAAGTATTTGAACTACTGCTATCAACCAGAGGCTATAATGAACTTATATCCCTATGGGAGGCTCATTTCAAAAATTATTATTTAAGTCTAATATGATGAGATTAGTGGATGCCAGAGTGCGATTCCATCATAGTAACGTGTTCAATGCTGGAACTTTAAGAAAAATAGGACTTTTCTAGAGCACTGTGGAAGGAAATATTATGCATGTTGGTGCTGGTGAAGATCAGGAGTCTTCTCAGGGAGAGAAAACTAGAAAAACCAAAGAAGGAATAGTATAATCAAGGACCAATGATGTTTCAAAAACATCAAGAAGAATTAGATTTGAAGCAGTCAATGCACTTTCTGATGAAGGAAGTCAAGAGGGACTTTGGAGGAAAAGACACAGAGCGGCTCGAGCTGGTGAGGAGCCTGTTCAAACAGATTCTATTACAACTGGAGATATTTTAAGCTATATATTTGTAAGAGAAGATGTTTCTTAGATTGAGGTGGTACCTCAAATTGAAGAGGAGGTTGTACCTCAGGAAGAGGCAAATCCTGAAGAATTTGAAGTGGATCAACTTGAATCTATTCAAGAATAGTCTGTACAACCTAATGAAGTTATTAAAGAAGAAACATTGCAAGAAGAACCTGTGTTAGAATAAGTAAATGAAGATGCTCATGAGCAGCACCAACCTAATGAAAATGTTAACAGAGGAGAGAATCTATCTAAATTTCATACTGAATTCTTAAATGGAAATTTTTCTGTGGATGAGTCAGTTCATGACTATGAGGAAAAATCAGTTGAGCAACCAATGGAGAAGGATACATATCATAGATCTGATGCTTAATCATTGCCTTTAATTTTGTCAAATCAAGTTGAGACTCAATCAAAGGGTGCCTCTGATTATGATAATAATCATGTGGAGGAGTTAATCAAAAAATTTAATAAAATTAAAGATGAAAATTCTTCTTTGTGAAGAGAATTAGATAAGGAGAGACATAAGTTTCAGAACTTGAAAAAAAGTTCAGTTTCAAAAAGAGAAGTGTAAGATTTTAAAAAGGAGATGTTAGCCAGAGTTGGGAAATTAAAATATGAAATTGTACTGAAATCAGATTTGAAAGACTTCAAAACTTTCATGGAGAAACATTTGGAAAATGTCAGGGGAAGTCAATCAAGTACATCAGGTACTTTGCCTGATCTGATCAAGAGATTCTAGGCCATTACAACTATAATGAGAAATATGAATGACAAGTTGTAGGACTTACAATGTAATAGTGATCCACCGTCTGTTCTATTGGATAATCAAAAGCATCTTATTGACCAGCTTACATCAGATGAACCAGGGGTAAGAGAGTTACTGAACAGGTTCACTGAAAAGCTAAATCAGTTCATGGAAAGATATTCATTTGACTCAGGAAGGAAGAGATCTGATAATTCAATTAGGAGATGGTCTGATGAAGAGGTTGAAAATGCAGTTAAAAGAGCTAAAGGAAGTTGTTTAGAGGCATAGAAATACCATTTTCAAACCCTTTTAGTCTAAAATTGATTCTTGTATCAATTATGTACTTAAATGTTCAATACACTATTTTTGAATCTCATTTTTATGTGTTTTTAATTTGTTTTACTATTCTGTCTATGTTTGAATTCTAGAATCTAGATTCAATTATTGATAACTAGTTTATGATAGTATTTACTTAAGTTCAGTGCTACATTAAATGTGTTATATTTCTTATTCTATCATTCTTTTTGATATCACAAAAAGGGGGAGAAATTGGATAAACACAACATTTTATTTTAAGACAATGGATAAATATTTTTCTCATGGGGAGAAATCTAGATACAATACAACATTTTATATTGTATTTATGTTTTACCTTTATGGGAGAAATTTGGATATTTTTTATTATTATTTATTATTTATTATTTTACTCTATAAAAGGGGAAGAAATTTTTAAAAGAATTTTTTTAAAAAAAACAAAAAGGTCTTTTATTTATAAGGAAGAACTATGGATAACACTTTATTTATTTCTTGTTGAAATAATTCTGTTAAAATAAAATATTATTTTATCCTTGCTAAATTCTAAATTATATGAAATTAATTTCATGGGCTATTCATGGGTTTTGTGATCATAAAAAATGGGGATATTGTTGAGAAAATGTTGTTTTCAATAATATTCTATACTATTATAATTATGGGAGATTGTTGAGCATGTATTGTTTCAACAATACTCTATCTTTTTATGATGATTTTGATGCTCACAAATACCCTTGTTTATTATTATAATGATTTTACTTTGAGTATATTTCAGTAAATTAATATTCTTTATATTTCTATTTTGGAATAATATTAAATCATTTTAATCCACGTGGAATATTTGACAAAGTGTTCGGAAATAGTTTTAGCATGTTATGGAAACGTTGTTTATACCCTACGTCGAAGAGCATAGCATAAGGATAAAATCCTACGTTTACTTTATGAGAGTTCAAAAAAGTATGGTAAAAGAACCTTACATTTTGAAGGAATCTTACGTTTGTAATATTAAAAAAGTATGGAAGAAGAACCTTACGTAAGTATGAAACCTTACGCTTGCTTCATAAAAGTATGGATCATCAACCTTAGTTTTCTAATGAACCTTACGTTCTATCAAAAAGTATGGATCATGTATCTTACATTTTTCTAAAGATAAAAGTATGGATAATCTACCATACGTTTGAAAGTTAAATAGGAAAGTATAGATAATCTACCATACATTTTAAAGTTAAAGAGGAAAGTATGGATAATCTACCATACATTTGAAATTTGAAGAGGAAAGTATGGAAGATAAACCTTACATTTGAGATCAACCTTATGTTTGAGATCAACCTTACGTTTGAGATAAACCTTACGTTTGAGATCAACCTTATGTTTGAGATCAACCTTACATTTGAGATCAACCTTACGTTTGAAGAATAGATCATCAACCCTACATTTAGCATCAGAGATTTAAAATACAACTTTATCATGCAATGGTCTTTATACAGAATATCAGGATTATTTTAAGCCAGTTTCAAAGACCGATATTAAAGCACATCTTTGACTGATTTAAATCCATTTATTTATGATTCAAAGGATCAATTTAAGAGGAGGGTTTCATGCCTGTTATTAAGGGAAGTTGCGTTTGCTCTGTTATTCAAACATTTGAATATAATGATTATTAAGGTGACATTTTTGGATCTAAATTTGAAAGGAAAATGCTCGTCTTTATTCTTTATATATCTATGTTATTTTGATTTACATAGAGAGATGAATCATTGAGAAAAAGTGATATACGAGTCACTCAGATCTGTTTCTACCAAGATCTATCAAACTCTATTTTTCTGAAGAAAAGGAAAAGCATAAGAGATTCTTATTCTATATCGAAGATCTATCGTGAATCAATTTTTGTTAAAGTTGCTGATTTTATTTCAAGATCTATTTGAAACTGGATCGACTCAAAACTGATCTTACCTAAAGATCATCTTTTCTGAAGACGACGATCCATCTACTATCAGTTGAGTACTGCTGCAACTGTGAAGAACAAATGGAAAGTATTTTTAGACAAATACTATTTTCATTTTTGAGTAACCAGCTTCTCATACTAAGTTGTGTATTCGGTTCTATGCATAAACTGAAAGACTCTATTTTAGACTTATCTTGTAAAGGTGTCAACTGTCTGTACTCAATTGTGAATGGTCTGTTGATAAGAGGACTAGATAGTGAAAATCACCAAGCTCGTGGAGTAGAGCATTGGTGGAGTGGACTAGGGGCCTTCTGTTCCCCAAACCACTATACATCCACGAGTCCTTAAATCTGTTTATTTTTCCACAACATAAACATTCTGATAAAGATAAAGGACAAATTTGGAAATCATCACGATTCTCAAAGATATTATAAAAGTCACAATTCTCTCCCCTCTTGTGCATATTTGGTATAAACCGATCCAACAATAGTATCATTGGTGATGTAAATCAACTATTAAGGACTAGAAGTTCCTTAATAAATGAAGTAGAACATCTAGAATTTCTTTCCCAATTAGAACATAAAAGTATCGATGAAGCTTTAGGTGATGAAGATTGTATTAAAGCTATACAAGATGAACTAAATGAATTTGAAAGGAACAAAATCTGGACCTTGGTTAAAATACCTAAAAAACCACTATAATTGTAGTAAAATGGGTGTTTAGAAACAAATGTGATGAAAATGGAATAATCATTCAAAATAAGGAAAGAATTGTTGCTTAAGGTTATAATCAACAAGAGGGAATAGATTATGAAGAAACCTATGCTCCAGTCGCTAGACTTGAATATATTCATATTCCACCAGCCTTTGTAGCCTTCTTTAATTTCAAAATTTTTCAAATGGATGTGAAGTGTTCTTTCCTTAACAGATATGTATATGAAGAAGTATTTTTAGAACAACCCCTGGTTTTTAAGATACAAAACATCATGAATATGTTTTCAAACTTACCAAAGCTTTACATGGCCTTAAAAAATCTTCTAGATCCTGGTATGATAGATTAAGAAGTTTTTTGTTACAAAACAATTATATTAAGTGAACTACTGATCCAACCCTTTTTATAAAGAAAGAAATTAAAAATGTTTTAATTTTTCTAATTTATGTTGATGAAATTATATTTGGATTAACTCAGCAATCTTTAATAGATTTCTTTGAAAATCTTATGAAATCTATGTTTGAAATGAGTATGATGATTGAGTTAACATTTTTTCTTGGTTTTCAAATTTCTCAAAAAACAGAAGGGACCTATATATCTCAACATAAATATATTAAATATCTTCTTAAAAATTATGAATATGACAACACTAAAAGTATAATTACTCCAATTGGTACATAAAATATCTTTGATCTTGATGAAGTTGGGAAACCAGTAGATCAAACATCTTTTAGAGGTATGATAGGAAGTTTACTATACTTAACTGCTAGTCATCTAGACTTAATATTTTCAGTTTGGTTATGTTCAAGATATCAATCTAATCCAAAATAATATCATTTAAAAGCAGTGAAAATAATTTTTTTTCTATTTAAAGGGAACTATGGATTTATGACTTTTCTACTCTTCTGGAAATGATTTTATTTTAAAAATATTTTCAGATGCTGAATTTGGTGGTTGTAGAATGGATAAGAAAAGTACATATGGAACTTATCATTTCTTTGGAGATTCATTAGTTTCTTAGTCATGTAAGAAACAACACTCTGTAGCACTTTCCACCACTGAAGCTGAATATGTAGAAGATGGAAGTTGTTGTGCTCAAGTGATGTGGATACAAGACACACTCACTAATTATGGCATAAGTTTTACTAAAACTTAGATACTATGTGATAAAACTAGTTCCATATCCTTAAAGAAAAACCCTGCATATCAATCTCATGGAAATCACAAAGATATTAGACATCACTTTATTAGGGAACACACACTTAGAGGAGATATCATTTTACAATTCATCAGAATGCAAGAACAACTTGCTGATATTTTCACAAAACCTTTACCTTCTAATAGATTTGAATACATTAAACAGAAGCTAGTAATAATCACTGTAAAGTAATAATTACCATATAATCCTATTTAAACCATCTCCTTACATTAAGTTACTCCTTTTCAAAGGGGGAGTACAAATTAGTTTCATGTTTTTAATCGGGTTTCAAGTTTTTTATCGGTTTTATGTTTTTAATCAATTTTCATGTTTTTAATTGTTTTTATGTTTTTAATCGGTTTCATGTTTTTAATTGGTTTCATGTTTTTAATCGGTTTCATTTTATTCAGTGTTAAATTTTTATCATTATTAAAATTTTATCGATATTACATTTTTATCAGTATTATAATTTTATAGGCATTACATTTTTATCGGTATTACAATTTTATCAGTATTACATTTTTTTCCATATTACATTTTTATCGGTATTAAAATTTTATTTTCATTACATTTTTATCAGTATTACAATTTTTTTATTTCATTGTAATGTAAATCTCAATTATATTCAAAATATATTTAGATATCATATTTGAATTTTATTTCACTACTTTTAATTTCTATTTCATAAAAACAATATATTGAAACCATTACATCTATACTGATACTCTAACATGTACAATTTATAAAACTTACAATATCTATTACATTTCAAATTTTTTGATATTTTAATTCTTTCACTTTGTTTTAAAACATTATCGGATTCATCTTGAATACAATAATTTCTTTTAAAAAAACATCAAGAGTTCGGAATCATTTACAATTGTTGGATTTTTCTGATATAATATGAGCTGTAGAATCTCAACGATCAGATTTCCATCACCTATATAAAGGGACCCCATAACTCATCCTACATTGATTTATCACTAAATTTAACTGAAGCTCTGATGCCCTTTAAATAGTTGATACCATTTGTTTCCGTAACTAGAAGAGGTATTTGTTTTTGAATTCAGAGAAAGTTTTAATTTTCATGTCAGAATCAACCGCATCATCTCCAAAACAAATGTATTTGAAGGACTTATTATCTATGACCTTTCAAGGTGAAAGTTTAATCTCCCAAGAATTTTATGATTGTTTTGATTCTTCATTTAATATAATAATAGACTTCCAAGTGTTAGGTCCAAAAGGGGCTTAGATACCCTGAGTGGGGGGGGGGGTGAATCAGGGTATGAATATTCTTTTCCCTAAATAATTCACAACCCACTAGATATTGACCTATTTATTATAAGGGTCACTTCATTTTCACTTATGTGTTACTGTTGATATTATTCTTTCCTTATTTATCTGATGATGATGCTTTGAATGCAATGCAGGAAAGAAAGCAGTCTGACACACAAATTTTTACTTGGTTCACCCTCACTGGGATACGCCCAAGGAGCATACAATGATGATGTGCCAATGTACCAAATACACAAAATCTAACTGCTAAATTACAAAGTTCAGGATAGATATTCTATGCCTAGGCTCACCGCCTTTACAAAGTTTAGGGTATGCTCGCTGCATTCCCAAGGGTCACTTCCTATGTCTCTTCCTATGGCTCACTTCCTGTGGGAAGGATCACTATATTCCTCTTCCTTCTCTCACTTCTCTCAGAAGGGATCCACTCATAGTTTATGGACCTGTAGGTCCGTTCATTATCTCTAATGAATGCATCCTCCACTGTATGTAGATGCTCTATTGAAGTCCAATTTTCATCCACTGATGAATACCCCTTTTCCAATGAACACTGTGAAATAACCTTTGAAATACTTTTACAAAGATCACTACTTTACAAAGCCCACTATTATGTAAATCTAAAATAATCCATCACAAAGTTCCCACCTCTTCACATAGCACACACCTTCGCAGAGCACACTACTTTACAAAGAAAAACTACTTCGTAGAGCTCAAGACTTCGCAAAGTGAACTACTTTCGTAAAGATTGGACAAGCCTTTGCGAAGCACACCTATTTCATGGAGCTATATTAGTTTCCATGAAGCTCATTCCTTTCATGAAGCACATTTCCTCTGCGAACCTCCTTTGCGATTCAAGAGCTATAAGATTTTTGTGAAAACTCTCTACTATTCTCTTGAGGGTGGAGGCCTATTTATAGGCATTTCCCAACGACTATAGAACCTTCCATGCCACGTCAGTGCCACGTAAGCCCAAATCACAGAGCTCTGAAATTTCATCCAAAATTCTCTCTATTTTTCAAAGCACCATAGAAATTTTCGGATTACAGAGCTTGTTGTAATCATGGAGCATCCCGTTAATTCTATTACGTCACCGCTGTAATGCTCCCTCTCAATGCTCTTCACCTCTTCCATTTGCGGAGCTCGGCATAATCACAGAGCTCACCATCAATATTCTTCATGTCTTTGTGAAATCCACTTCATGAAGCCCATTTTCAAGAAATTCATGCCTTTTCCATATTTTGACGAGATCTTCAAGTAAATCCACTTTTCTCAATGTTCACAAAACTCCAAATTTTGGACCCCAAAAACTTGGAAAACACTCGAAAATGGAACCACCTTGTATCTATTATTTTTTTCCACCTCCAGATCTTCCATTCTTTTTTCATAGTTCTTTATCAACATAGGTTGTCAACAATATCTCTAGAACTCGACAATTCACCATGAAAACCTTCCTTTTCAACAAACACAACCAACACAAAAATGATGCAATGATACCTTGAGGGATTTTTTCCCAACACTAAGGCTGGAAGTCTCTTTGTATTGAAAGACTAGGATCTGATCAAGAACATGTTCACTCTGAGGAGGTGCTGGAATTCTATAATAATATGGAAATATATGATAATATCAAAGTTTATTTTACAATGTATGAGAAAAATTACACCACTTCGGTAAAGAAAGTCGCAAATTTTGTAGGAGTTTTGTGTGAAGGATATGATTTATGTCCATCCCATAGGTTTCCCAAATCAGAAGGGAATTTTGATAAAAAAAGGAAGAGGAATATCTTTTTGAGATTCAAAAAGATAAAATAAAGGTGAATCATCTTTCAACTGACAACCAATTAATAGCCCTCTAGATGAAAGTATTTTTATTACTGAGAAAAGGTGATAAGAAAACCCTAAAAGTTTATGATGCATATGTCCTTGAATATTTAGTGAATATGATAAAATTCAATTTCATGGGATTCATCTTTTTGACAATCAAGAAATTGAAGTCTGGAGTAATAAAATCTTAGTTGATTATGTTTCCCAGAATCCTGAACAAATTTCTTTCTAAATGTTTGAAGCTGTGCAATGTGGAAATTAAGTCAGAGTCATAAAGTTTAAAAGTTCTACTTATCAGTTTAGATATGATCAAGATGTTGAAGTTATGATTCAATTCAAAATCAAAGAAATTTGAAAAAGATCTGGAAGCCAAAAATCAAAAAGAAATAGTTGAAGGGAGTAAGTAAGTTGAAAAAAAATCAAAATCGATTGTTTCTAAAAAGAAGAATGCTGATTCTGAACCACCCAAGAAATAAAATAATCAAAAATCAGTACCTGATGAGGTTGCAACTGAATAGAGAAAGAAAAAGGCAGAAAGGAAATAGGGTGAACCCTAATTCAAACTTGATCTTATTGAGGCCTTGGCCGAAAAAATTCATACCCAATAAACTCTCAAAGAAGAAGAGAAGAAAAAGAGGATGAACAAGAGAAATTCTGAAGATGTTGATATAGATAGGATTTGGAAAGGTAAAGATAAATCCATTGTTGAGATTATTTTAAAAGAAACCGTTGAACTAATACAACTGGTACCATCTGACCAAAGGAAAGGAAAGGAAAACAGTTTGTTGAAAGAGAATTGGCTTCAGAAGAAGAAGAATAAGACAATGTTTTGAAACATATTGATGATTATATTGATAATCAAAAAGAAAATTATGGAAGCCAAGAACAAGAAAAATAATAATAAGAAGAAGAAGAATAAAAAGAGGAGGAGGTTGAGGAAAATGAAAATCAAGTTGAATCTGTTAATAGAAAAACCTATCCTAAAAAGAAAACCCCCATGGAATACTCAGAACTGGCATCTTTCAAATTTCCATCTTCAGATGGTCTTTCTTCAAAATAAGTTTCTCAAAATACAATACCCAATAAAGTAATTTAAATCCGAGATGATGAAGAAGAAGATATAGAATCTAATAAAAATTCTAATAAAAAATCGAGGATGTGGCTATAGGAACTCATTATGGTGAGCTTCCAGATTTCAATAAAGATACTGATTCTAAAAAAATAATTACAATCAAAGGAGTGCAATACATAGAACAAGCATTGAATCGACTAGAAAATATCATTCCTTTTTTTTTTCCAGAAATTTAAAGTAAATATATACATTCTTTCAAATAGTCATAATGAAAGAATAGATTCTATAAAGATTTTGACGGAAATATTTCTAAAACTCGAAGCTGATTTTAATGTTTTTCAAGAACGGGCTCTCAAACATAGAAAAGCTTGTAATAAAGTTGTCAAGTGGTCATAAAACATTGATGAAAATGTAAAACATCATGAGGAAAAGATTTAGGAAATAAAAAATCTTGTAAACGATCTCAATAAATCTAAAAAAAGGTTGACCAATGATATTAATGATAAATCGAAGGCATTTGAAAGTCCCAATACTTCAAAAATAAATTCACTCTAAAGAGTTTGAGTATCTCATGGTTAAAGTTTCAGATTTACAAAAGGAAAAATTTTTGTTGAAAAAAAGAGTTCAAATCATAGAGAAGGTCTTAAAAATATGAACAAAGTATTTTCATGCTCAAGAAGAAAATATCAAAGCATAAGAAGAGATTAATCGGATTCAAGAAGAAATAATTTTTAATCAAGACAAGTTTTTTGCAGAATAGAAAGAAAAGTTTCGGGTTCAGCAAGAATCTCTTGACAAGTTTATGGATAAAAAAAAATAATTTAAAAAGATAAAGTTAGCTATTTTCAAACTCATAGAGAAGGAAAAAGATAAGAAATTATTTTTTTGAACTCTTATTGTATTTGTTTATAAAATAAAATGCATGATCTGTTTCATCTTTATTATTTTGTATGTTTTTTCTCTAACCCTTTATAGGTTTATCTATATTTTTCCCTTTTTGAAAATCACAAAGGGGGAGAATGTTTTATATTGGGGAGAATATTTTCAACAAAGTAAGAATATTATATTAAGGGGGAGAATCCTTAGAAAAGGGGGAGTAATATCTTATAGAGAAGAGAGTACGATCCTTAGGGATAATTTTATCCTAAAGAAGAATTAGTCATATTCACCATTATTCTCATAAGAGTTATAAAACTCAGGGGGAGATAAGTTTTTTGTTTTAAATTTATCTTTATGTTTTGTGATTTCCAAAAAGGGGGAGATTATTGAGTCAAAAGTTTTGTTTTGACTTCTCCATTCATTTTGTTTTGGCAATCAAAAACTCTTTCTAAATACATTACATAGTTATTTACATCAAATACGATTTATATTATATTCAATCGTAACCACACGTATCGTATTCAATCATAACTGCATATATTGTATTCAATTGCAACCGCTTGTATTTTATTCAATCATAGCCACATGTATTATATTCAGTCATAACCGTGTGTATTGTATTCAGTAATAACTGCATTTTTTACAATTGTAACGATATTCTGTTTACAATTATAACTGCATGTCATGTTTTCAATCGTAACTGATGTATAATCATAACTGTAAAACATGATATCAATCGTAATTGCATGTCGTGGTTTCAATCGTAACCAAATATTATTTTATTTATGAAAATCATATGTCTTAACCTTTTTGTTTCTAGTAAAGATTAATTCTTATAAAAGGAAATCTTTTATATAAAAAAGATGTCATGAAATCTGTTATTTATTTCAATTATAACAATGTTGTGAAATTTGTTATGTATTAAAATGATGCCATGTATTCTATTTTAATATGACTGTTGAAGTGCCAGGATTCTAAGTCCCTCTAAATTTTTTGAAAAAATATGACCGTTGGAGAATAGATATGACTATTGGGATGAAATCTATAAATACCAGGTCATTCGAATGAGTTCATAACACTTTTGACGATATTGAGATACTATGTGAGAGCTCTATCAAAATCACTTCCTTGTGCGAAAGATATGAAGAATACAAGTCGTGGATAGCTTGTTCGAAGTACTTGTATCTTTGAGGAGTTTTGTTTTGCTTTGTGCGATACAAATCATTTGTGATTATGATCGATGGATTCCAAGGATAGGTATACATATTAGTGCCGATATTTTTCAAATCGAGGGATTCTGAGGCTAGGAAGATGGAGGTGTCGATTACCTGCTTAATCGAGGGCTACTGGGGATAGGCAGACAGACTGAAGCCGATCTTCAAATCGAGGGCTTACCCTGGTGTGGGTAAGACAGAATTTCTTGAAAGTATAAATCAAGGGACCTCTATCCTAGGTTAAAAAATACCCTTATCTTTAGGTTAAAATAATTTTATTCTTTACATTTCCATTGTAATTGTAATAGAAAGATAAATTTTTTAGTTTTTTCTTCTATTCATATTTCATACCATTATAATTGTTTCGATTACAATAAATACATTTCACATTGTATTAGTGATTACGATTCTATACGCTGTATGGTAGAATAATCTTTTGTTATAATACTATGCTTATTATAACCATTTTAATTACGATCATCTATTCTCTTACTCTAACTATCGTATTCATATAGGATATGATTATTCTTTAAATACAACCTATGGTATTGTCATGACCCGTCCCCTAGGGCCCATGCCGCGACTACCCCAAGCCCGCCTCCCAAATTCCATGGGTTAGAGACTAGAACCAAAGGCATTATCCTGTAATTGGGAGGCATTTTCTAGGTGCTTGTACACACGCACACTCACAACCCTAGCCTAAAATTCTGAAAAGGAAAACATGCATACCACTAAAACAACCACTAAGAGTAGAGGTACAAGCTGTAAGTAAAAAGGTCCAAAATACAAAACCAACAAAAGAAAAGTTGTAAACAACTGAGTATAAATTCTTTGATAATCCATCTGCATAAAATCCTACATAAAGGGTAGGTGTAGAGTAGCTAGCAGTAGCTGTAGGAGTACGCCTTGCCTGGACGATATCACTGGGAACCACCTGGTCCTATACCACCAAGTTCTCTGTCAAAGGATCGGTCATCTGCACAAGACACGACATGTGTGGTTGAATCTCGTGCAGGGGTGAGTAACACAATACTCAGTAGGGACCCCAAACCACAAAGAAAGACCACAAAGGAAAAATACACAGTAAGAAATTGTCAGATCACACAGGTATAACCTAAAGTATAGAAAGAAATATTATTAGTCGTAAAATTGGATCATCTTGTACTTCTGAGGGACTCATCCATGATGAGTCATTGAGATCTACTCATATGCCGGGACACTGAGGTCCACTCGGCTACTGCTCATCTACCGGGCCACTAAGGTTCGCTTGGCTACTGCTTGTCTACCGGGCCACTGAGGTCTGCTCGTTTTCCGGGCCACTAAGGTCCCCTTAGCTACTACTCATCTGCCAGTTCACTAAGTTCTGCTCAGCTACTACTTGTTTGCTGGACCACTGAGATCCGCTTGGCTACTGCTCGTCTGCTAGGCCACTGAGGTCCGCTTGGCCACTGGTCGCATCGTGCTTGATTCCAGGAAAATATTTTCCTCAATCCATCATCCATATCCCAAATTCCACAAAAAACTCACTTAGAGTATTTCAAAATAACCGTCTCATTGCGAGGGTCCCAAATCCTCAAACGACTTATCAATCAGACACACAGTTTGGAAGTTAAGGATGTTTTAGTAAAAAGGGGTTAGTGGGGTCTAGGTCCGGTCCGAACCGACCTAGTTCGGCCCAGGGTCCACCGACCCGACCAGACCCCAGTCCGACCTAGCCCAGATCTGACCCGGTCTGCGGGGCCTGGCCTGGACCGCCTGGGCTATGGGTCCGGCCCGACCCATTGTGAGCGGGACGACTTTCCTCGCCCGTATGCAGCGGTGGTCGCCGTGTTCGCTCTCGATTAACGTAGCGGGTTTGTCATGTGACTGCCCAGCGGGTTGCCACGGGGCCCTCCTGCCGTGGTCCTATTGAACCACAACCCTCTGACTGCATGACACGGTTCGATGCCGCATCCTCCGGAGACCCCGTCGCCAACTGTTTCCAGCGACCTTCATCCACTGCCCCGTGGCCGATGTCGCGAGGACCTCCACTGCTTCGGAGCACCACCGGTGCACGTTGCCTCCCACACGCAGCCAACACCGGCACATCAGAGGGTCCTTCCACAGGCCACCAAAATTGCTTCGGTGGTCTGTTCTCCGATCCACGAGCGCTTTCAGGGTCCTCGGGTCATCGTCGTCCCTACTACAATTTCAAAGTAGCCTTGTCGTCGATCCAGGGGTTCAGTCAGGAAGAACACAAGAACGTCCACAACGGAGGGATCCAGCCTTGTTCGTGTCAGCCTGATTCCTTTGCGTTAGAATAAAAGGGAGATGATTAACACTAAGTTTCTATTCCTTTGAGCCTAAGATAAACAAATCCACTTCGAAAGAACAGACGACCCGTGGATCAACATGTTAGTGGGTTGATCCACATTTGTTGTTTAGAAAGAAAGAACGGGGAAAATATTTCATCAAGAATAAACCCCTACCTCAAATTCAGATTGTTCATTGGTGAAGATCACACCACTGTGTTCATCACTCCACAATCCGTCATTGGTGGCCGTTCATCGTTCGTCGCTCGCTAACGCCGAATCTCCAAGGGTTTTGAGCAATTATCCAACATGCCAACAATTGGTCTATGATCAATCTATTAAAGGTAGAAAACACGTTTCATCATTTCTGTTACGTTGCACTTTAGTGTCATTATATTTTTTCATAAATGAAACAACCTTTTAGTTATGATTGGATTGTAATGTTGTTACGTTGAAACGAATTCAAAATTCAAAATAAAATAAACTTTGATTTTTATTTTATTTTTCCTTAGGAATTATTTTAATTAATTTTTTAAAAAGTCTGAAAACTAACTTTTTTCTCTCGACCCTTGCCGGTCGAGGTTAAGTCCCTTTTAGGTTAAGTCGCCATTTCGGACGCAACGGTGCCCTCAGATTTTTAATACAGACACCTGTTTATAAGTTTCTAAAACCGCACACGTGTGCTATTTTAAATAAACTTTAAAAAAGTTTGAACAATTGTTCTGGGCTCACCGGGCCACATAATCAAGTGTCATCTAAGAACCTGGTCTTGAAATAATTCCATATATTTTTTTTAAAAAAAATTACATGGAATTCCGAGACATTATAAGTATACTTATCATAATCTATATGATTATGATACTTATCATAACCAACCCAATTATGACTATTTTTTTCATCGGTACCAGGGCCCACATTGATTCATAGTTTTATCACATTTATAGGTATTTTGAATTGGATTAGTTTAAATTCTTTTAAAATAAGTTTATTTTAGGTTTGATAGCAAAAGTTTTAAAACATATAATTCACCCCTCTTGTATTGTGTCATATACATACATATTTAGATCCAAAAAATGATAATAAATGTATATGGGTACATTGAATATGATCGACATGTTTCATTGAATGAAATGCGTGAAGAATGACTATATAAAGGGACATGATCCCTCCTGTTATTAACAATGATTATATGAAAACTTATAATTACTTTCTTCTTTCCAAGTCTCATTCATATGTTCCAAAGAAGGAGCTAGAACCACTTTAAGTGATTCAAGTATCCTCCAATAAAGATCAAGATCCAAAGTCGATGTAATCCCTTAGAGGTTTGAAACCTATGTTTGATGTTTTGGTGATCGTTATCAAGCGTACTCCATCAAAGACTAAAGATTGATACTACTACATCATCTATCAGTGTACACATATTTTATATTATTAATTTATATTACATGTTGAATCTGCTGAGGATATATCATAAATTTGGGTTCTCCTTCTACTTCCAAGGTTACCCAACTGTGGCATCAAAGTAATAATTCTTTGAGGAATCAACACCAACACATATTAGACCTAATCTAGCGTCACCCTTTATCAGCGCTAAAAAAATCATTGATAAAGGGGGTATCTTTATCATCGCTAAAAAAAGTGTTGATGAAAGGCATAATTTTATCAGTGCTAAGAAAAGCACTAATAAAATCACCCTTTATCAATGATTTTTTTGGCACTCATAAAGGTACCCCCTTTATCATTATTTTTCTTAGCGCTGATAAAACATGTCTTTTATCAGCTCTAAAACAATAGTTCTTAGCACTGATAAAAGAAATATTTCATAAAAAAATTATATATCATTAAAAATAAAATATCAGTATATAAATATATTTATGTTGATATAAATATAATATATTTTATAAAATATGATTTAGATAAGACTAAATATGAATTTACACTTAATATATAATATATTTAGTGGAAAATTGATTTTAAAATAATTAAAAATATAATATTAATTAATAATTTGATAATTATTATCGAGTAAGATTCATTTAATAACAATTTAAAGATAGAAAAAATTAAAAAATTAATAGACGATCTAAAATAAGTTGAAAATGTGACTTGAACTTCAAACATGCATAACTTTTGATCTGGATGTCTGTTTGAGCTCTACCACATATCAAATCAAATCTCTAAAAAATATATACACCCAAGTGATTGAAAAAAACCCATTCATTGTTTTTTTTGGTCAAAAAAATGCCTATAACGTCTCCAAAACTGGGTTTTTTTGTCGGGTACCCCATTTTTTGACATTTCATGGAATTTTAACTTTATTTAATGGAGTCTTCTTATCTTTTTTTGATGGTGACTCAATTTATTTTCACGGATTACCCTCATATGGATATTATGATGTTCAAATTTTATCATTTTTCATATTGTATTGTTATTTATAATTAAATATATACACATGTATACATATTTGTATATATTCACACATAAAAATTTAATTTTATAAATAAATATGTAAAAATGTTTACATAAAAAATTTCTTTCTATATATATAAAACATATTTAAATAATAATAATACCCACTTTATTTAAAATAAAAATTTATGAATATTTATATACCTATACAATTAATGTATATATAATCTATATGTATATATATATATAAATATATTTGTGTGTGTGTGTGTTGAAAAACATATATATATATTTATCTATATTTATAATACAAGAATATAAATATTGATATATAAATATTGATATATAATATATGTAAATAAATAAAAATATGTATAATTATATTTATAGACACACACAAAAAATATATTTTATATATGTATTTAAAAATAATATATATATATATATATATAAATATATGGATAAAAAATGTAACAAAATATATATAAATATATAGATATATCATAAAATATAGAACAAAACAATATAAGAGAGTGAAAAAGATGCGGGCACGTGAGGTGTGTGTGTGCGCGTGTGTGTGTGTGTGTGTGGGGGGGGTGTCACGAACCAACCCGGGTCGACCCTGAACCGGTCACCCGAGCCGGTCCGCGGAAAGTCCCGAGGGGCGTTCCCGATCCCCCCGGGATGGAAACAAGTGCCGGGCATTAAAATATGATCGTTGGGAACGATTTCAGCCCAAACAAAAGTAAATAGAACAGAGAGAATAAACACTAATAGCGGAAAAGAAATAAAAGCCACACGACCACGTACCTCCATGTGACCTCTTAGGTCACCACCCAACTAGAGAGCAACCTCACTCCAACACTGAGCGACTCAAAACAGAAGACCTGAGCAAGGGAAGACCTGCAAATGAAATGATAATATAGGCGTGAGCATTAAAATGCCCAGTAGGTAAGCCAAAGTAAACCACTGAATCCAAATTTTTCCTTTCCCAAGCAATCCGTTGACACAGGTTTAAAAATACAATTATAAAAATAGATCTTTCACAATTAAAAATAACCAACATGTTTTCCCCCATTTGAAAATCCAACGCACACTATAAATCACTTTCAAAACCATTTCCTATTTTTATAAACAAAACCAAGTATAGGTAATACTATGACTGTGCTAAAAAGGAACAGGTAAACAGTACAGGCTGAAAACAAACCAGTGAAACAGGAAGTAAACAAGCAATGCATGATGAAAGTAGTGGAAAAGGACACAAGTAACAATGTGAGCTGTAAAGAAGAACCGTAAGCAAGCAATCAAGGAAGCAAGTAACCATGGGTGATCCTAAACATCCCAAGAAAACCCCTGGACGTACTCGGGTTCAGACTACCTGCCGGCATGGTACTCCATAGTCAATAACCAACTGGCCGCCCTAATAGCCAACCAGTGGCACATCCCACCTGGCCTGTCCACAACTCCAGGGGGTACTAACCCGTCTAATCAGGGTTAGGAAGCAACCGTCACTCGATAATCTACAAGACGCCCAGGAACCCATGGTAGTTTTTGTAACACTGTGTAAGTGGGAGACCCTCGCACGCGTGACTCATCTCACCGCACTTGCCAACCCCTTACACAGACATCGCTACACGACAACCCTCGAAGGGAAGTCCCCCTGTAGAGATGCCCTCACAAGTACGTATATATATATATATGTATAATCACTTCACATTTAATAAAGTGCCAATCGGGCCTTCACGTCATTTAATTATCAAAACCACTTTATAAAAATACCTGAAGTCGCCAAGAGAGCACTTTGTTTTTTTTTACAAAAATCAAATGACTTTACACGAGCATTTCACAATATCTTCTTCAAAAACTCAAGCGCTGCTTTTGTATTAAATAAAAGGCCAAACGGGCATATTTTCGTAGATTTCTTTTTAAACAAGTTCGATGTGTCTCAAAAAGAGGCGAAAACATTTTGAAACCAAGAACCATTTAGAAAAGTCGAGATTTCGAGAAAATAAAAAAAAATAAAATAAATGAAAATAAATGGTAACAATTTCAAACACAATCTTCATTTGAGGGCACATCCAATGGTGCGTCAAACCTGCAAAGGGGCACGACAACATTTCCAAATAATACTAAATTTCATAAAACTAACCAGCACAGGATAATAAGATCCCAGAATGATTCTTTCTTTACCAAAAAGAAAACACCGCTCAAAACAACCAATGATAACATAAGAGAACATAAGCATTTAGTTCCACCTTAGCTAGCAACGCCTAAACAGGTGCACTATATAAACAATAAAAAGTGCAGGACAACATCTTGTGCACAACTACCTTGGCATAGAATATAATTGCTTCAAACTTATCTTTCGAACAAAAACTATAGATTTTAAAACACCAAAATAAGCCACGCAAGGATATCATAAGCACGCGAATCATGGAATAAAATTTATTTAAAACAATTCAAGCATCAGCAGAGTACCTCGGAAAGGAAATAGTTGAATTCGCCTACCTCAAACACGGAGCGGACGTGACAGAAACCCAACGGAAAGTAGAACAATCCCCTGTGGACTAACTGCGTACGCTGAACAGTGAAAAAGTACATGTTACTCAACCCGCGACAGAAAAAGGATTAATCCAAATTAAATAAAAACACCGATATTGAATAAAGAGAAAGGTAAGTAAACAATAAGCAATAATTACAATAATAAATAAATAATCAAAAGAACAAAACAATAAACAAATGAATAAGCAAATAGATAAATAACTAAAATAATACATAATTGAATGAATAAATAAATAATTAAACAAATAATTAAATAGATAAATTAATAAATGAAAGAAAGAATGAATAAGTAAATAATTAAATAACTAATTAATTTAACAAGTACCTAAATGAACAAATAAATAAATAAATAAATAATTTATTAATCAATTAATTAATAACCAAATAAGTAAATAACTAAATAATTGATTAATTAACAAATACTTAAATGAATAAATAAATAAATAGATAATTAATTAATTAATGAATTAATAAATAATAATAATAATAAGATGTTAATAATTAAAATAATAATAAATATAATAATAATAATAATAATAATAATAATATAGTATTAATAATAATAACATAATAATAATTTTAATAATATAATAATATTAATGATAATATTAACATAATAATAATAATTAACATAATATAATGATAAAAATAATAACACAATATAATAATACTAATAATAATAATAATAGAAGAAAAATATTAACATAATAATAATAATAATAATACAATAATAGTAATGAAATAATAATAATAAAATAATTATAATATTATCAATATGATACAAATAATTAATGTTATATAAAAATAAGATTAATATAAAAATAAAAATAAAAATGAAAAAGAAAACTCATACCGGAAGGGGGGGGGAGGTGCGCGCAGGAGGTGGCAGAGCGGAGAGGCCGGGACGGCCGGAGGTGCGCCGACGACGGGGAAAGGCCGGGACAGGGGGAAGAGGGAGCCGTGACAGGTCGGCGATCGGAGGGAGGACCTGCAGGGGTGGTGCAGGGGGTGCGGGAGCCGGCGAGGCGGAGGAGGCCGGGCGCGACGACTGGGTGTAGGGCTCGGGACGCCGGTGGAGGTGGGTCGGCAGGTCGGACAGTAGGGAGGTCGCCGCCGGAGGTTGGTGCAGCAGGAGGTGCGAGCGGTGGAGGGCGCAGGAGGAGGGAGCAGGGCGCGCAGCCGGGGTGCTGAGGCGGATCGTGGTCGGAGGGGAGGGGAGGTCCGTCGGACGGGAGGGGAGGCCGGCGGCTGGGCGTGGCGACGGAGCAGGAGCCGGACGCCGGGTGCGGGGCGCGGATGGAGTCGGGTGCCGCGAGGAGGCTGGGACGGACGGGGCGCGGCCGGCCAAACCAGTAGGGGGGGGGGGAAAAAAACGGGGAAGAAGGAGAGTGGGAGAGAGAGAGAGGGAAGAGGGGGCGTCGGCTGGGTAAAGGGTAGGCTAGGGTTCCAAGAAAAAAAAAATATATATATATATATAAGATAACAAAATATAATAATAATACAATGATAATAATAATAATAATAATAATAAAACTTATAATAATAATAAATAATAAATTAGTTAACTCAAATAATAATTATTTTGATCAAATATTTAAAATAATAATTATAAAATAATCTAAAGATGTTACACACATATATATATATATATTTACACATATATAGATCTACATATATACATACATTATTATACATACATATATATATATATAAACACATATAAACATATATACAATAATAATAACACAAAAAAAGTATTAATAATAAAATACCCACATAAAAATTATAATTTTTAAAACACCGGGTGAACACACTGTCACCCGGGCTGAACGCACGGTCACCGCTAACGATGCGGTGACCGCGCACCGTCGCAAACCCACCAATCGCAATTAAACTCCGAAAAATTTAAACCGGGTCCAAGAAAGGAGAACAATTACAGACATCCGCGGTCGGGGTGTGACAATTCTCCCCACCACAGACACTTTCTGCCCCCAGAAAGTCACCAGGCCAAAAGTCGATCAAGATTTAAGTCCATGCCCCAACGGAACTAAAGGAACCAGAGAGAACTGAGAATCTCGGGGATGACCTTACTCAGCACAGGTCACACCCGACCGATTCAAGAGAAAACTGGGGTCCTAGATTGAGGGGAGAACACGAAGGGGTTATCCCCACCACAAGAACTTAACTAGTGCAGAAAAGTTGACCATCTAAATAGAAAACCCTAGGAAAGGGGGGTCGACGCGGGAACTCCCAACTGGTTTAAACCAACTCTCATAGCACGAGTGAAAAACAACACCTTCGTCGAAACCTTGAACCCACGACTAGAGTCAACACCCTTCAATACTAGGGGAAACCCACGAAAACCCTAAACCAAAACATCGAGTCAGAAACATGGCCCACTGAAATCCATGAAACACAACCACATCTGACGAGCATTGCTAAACAAAGGTCAACCCACCGAAGAGTCAAACACACTTTTAAGGACACACGATTTAGAATATTACATTCACACGACAAGTCCACTTAGATTTATCATAGAACAAGTCGATTTCCACTTTATAGAAAAACAACGCATTTACAACGCTGTTGAAAGTTTTGTAGCAGGAAAACAATTATGAAATAGGTTTATAATTGTTCCACCATCAATACGGAAAACAGAACCAGGACCAAGGCTTCACAACCCTGGGAACTTCTGACTGTGCGCGAGCTTCACCCCGAGACTTGTGGCTGGGGCTCTGATGGCTGAAGCATCTCCTGCCTCACAGTCAGGTACTAACACTCCCCAATCACAACGTCCTCTTCAAGCGACGCTTCCTGCAAAACTTCTCCAGATGACCCAGACTGCCGCATCGATGACACGTCTTCGGAGGGTTGCGACAAGACGGTTTTAAATGCCCGAAACGACCACACTGAAAGCATACCATCGAACGATCTGATGAACTGGAAGCTGGGACCAAAGGGGATAACTCGTTAGGAACAGGTATCTCTGGCATATTTTCCACACCAGAGGAGGAACCCTTACGAACTACTGTGGATGCTGAAGTACTAACAACCCGCACACCAGAAACCAACTCATCCAAGAAAGCTTCCTCCACCAGCTTCTCGAAACAAAGGTCTTTATAAGGGAGGACTCACTCCTTGATCTCTGGACGAAGACCCCCAGTGAAAAGAGAGACCTTCATGAGCTCATGCGACGCTACCTCTGGAGAAAAGGGAATCAATTCCTTGAAATGGTCAACATATACCTTCACCGTCCGTTGACCTTGTTGAATATGCACAAGCTCTCTCTTTTTCTCCAGCTTCACTTCCTCAGGTACAAACCATTGGATGAAAACAATTCTAAAGACATCCCACGTCATTTCAACTTGCGTCGATGGTGGGGCAACCACCTTCCACTGGTCCAAAGCTGGACCCTCGAACAACTCCATAATTGCACGAACCTTAACATTATCGGGAGTTCCCAACATTCTAAAGACACGTTCCACTTCCTCAAGCCATTTTACTGCCTCTAACGGACCCTGATCACCATGGAGAATAGGCAAAGTCTGAGGAGGACCAAAAACTGGGCATGACCTATCAGAATCCTTAGGGACCTTTCTGGGCGGCATTTCCTGAGCGACATATAAAACACAAGGCCAAAACCAATATCAAACTGAAGCAACATCAATAAAAGCGTCTTCATCAAAAACAGTCGGCACAAGACCGAACAAATGCGAACACAACCCAAAAATAAAATCTCCTTTTTAAAATTCCCCTTTTATTTTAGATTATAAAACCACCCTTTTTCTCAAGACTACTCTCCAAAACCAACCCACTTTCAAACCAAAATTTTCCAAAACTGTTTCCCCTTTAAAACCAATTTAGAAAACAAAGTCAAGCGTTAAATTTCAAACACACACCCAAGTAATCTCATGACCCGTTGCACATGTCTTTATCCACTGTCAAATAATACTCGCACCAACACACATTTTTTCCCATGCATTCTCACACATGTGCAAACGTTCATAAAGAGGACCTGAGGTTTCACCCCAAACCATTCTGAACCAACTCCAAGAAAACAACAGATTTTCAAATCAAGAGATTTCAGTTTTAAAACCCATTTTATACATCTAAAGTCCTTTAAAAGAAACTAGTCCAATTTTCAAAAACCCTTTTTCCTTTCAAACAACGTACTTACACAGACCAAAACGAAAGCAGCAACCAAATTTGCATCAACCACTGAAGTGAGGGACTAGTAGTCACGCTCAACCTGGCGACATGGTATTGAGCCATGTCTCGAGTCAGCATCGACCACTAGGAGGAATTCAAACCGTGTACTCAGACTCCACATGGGTCACTACTCCATGTGAAATCACGACGTAACGTCGGCTTGCCTCCATTGTCATCTCTCAATCCAAGACAAACCAGAAAAGAAAAGGACATAATTCCCAAACTACCCCTGGTAACTCGAAGATCAGTGCGAGCAAGAGTTCGCGACGCTCTTCCCGCACCTACCCCTCAAGTTCCGACAGTCCTAATATCCTTCTACCGGACAACCCAAATAACAAGAACCTGCCTCTGATACCATTTTGTCACGAATCGACCCGGGTCGACCCCAAACCGGTCCCCCGAGCCGGTCCGCGGCAAGTCCCGAGGGGCGTTCCCGATCCCCCCGGGATGGCAACAAGTGCCGGGCATTAAAATATGATCGTTGGGAATGATTTCAGCCCAAAAAAAAGTAAATAGAACAGAGCGAATAAACACTAACAGCGGAAAATAAATAAAAGCCACACGACCACGTACCTCCATGTGACCTCTCAGGTCACCACCCAACTAGAGAGCAACCTCGCTCTAACACTGAGCGACTCAAAACAGAAGACCTGAGCAAGGGAAGACCTGCAACTGAAATGATAATATAGGCGTGAGCATTAAAATGCTCAGTAGGTAAGCCAAAGTAAACCACTGAATCCAAATGTTTCCTTTCCCAAGCAATCCGTTGACATAGGTTTAAAAATACAATTATAAAAATAGATCTTTCACATTTAAAAATAACCAACATGTTTTCCCCCATTTGAAAATCCAACGCACACTATAAATCACTTTCAAAACCATTTCCTGTTTTTATAAACAAAACCAAGTACAGATAATACTACGACTGTGCTAAAAAGGAACAGGTAAACAGTACAGGCTGAAAACAAACCAGTGAAACAGGAAGTAAACAAGCAATGCATGATGAAAGTAGTGGAAAAGGACACAAGTAACAATGTGAGCTGTAAAGAAGAACCGTAAGCAAGTAATCAAGGAAGCAAGTAACCATGGGTGATCCTAAACATCCCTAGAAAACCCCTGGACGTACTCGGGTTCAGACTACCTGCCGGCATGGTACTCCATTGTCAATAACCAACTGGCCGCCCTAATAGCCAACCAGTGGCACATCCCACCTGGCCTGTCCACAACTCCAGGGGGTACTAACCCGTCTAATCAGGGTTAGCAAGCAACCGTCACTCGATAATCTACAAGACGCCCAGGAACCCATGGTAGTTTTTGTAACACTGTGTAAGTGGGAGACCCTCGCACGCGTGACTCATCTCACCGCACTTGCCAACCCCTTACACGGACATCGCTACATGACAACCCTCGAAGGGAAGTCCCCCTGTAGAGATGCCCTCACAAGTACGTATATATATATATATATGTATAATCACTTCACATTTAATAAAGTGCCAATCGGGCCTTCACGTCATTTAATTATCAAAACCACTTTATAAAAATACCTGAAGTCGCCAAGCGAGCACTTTGTTTTTTTTACAAAAATCAAATGACTTTACACGAGCATTTCACAATATCTTCTTCAAAAACTCAAGCACTGCTTTTGTATTAAATAAAAGGCAAAACGGGCATATTTTCGTAGATTTCTTTTTAAACAAGTTCGATGTGTCTCAAAAAGAGGCAAAAACATTTTGAAACCAAGAACCATTTAGAAAAGTCGAGATTTCGAGAAAAAAAAATAAAAAAATAAATAAATGAAAATAAATGGTAACAATTTCAAACACCATCTTCATTTGAGGGCACATCCAATGGTGCGTCAAACCTGCAAAGGGGCACGACAACATTTCCAAATAATACTAAATTTCATAAAACTAACCAGCACAGGATAATAAGATCCAAGAATGATTCTTTCTTTACCAAAAAGAAAACACCGCTCAAAACAACCAATGATAACATAAGAGAACATAAGCATTTAGTTCCACCTTAGCTAGCAACGCCTAAACAGGTGCACTATATAAACAATAAAAAGCGCAGGACAACATCTTGTGCACAACTACCTTGGCATAGAATATAATTGCTTCAAACTTATCTTTCGAACAAAAACTATAGATTTTAAAACACCAAAATAAGCCACGCAAGGATATCATAAGCACGCGAATCATGGAATAAAATTTATTTAAAACAATTCAAACATTAGCAGAGTACCTCGGAAAGGAAACAGTTGAATTCGCCTACCTCAAACACGGAGCGGACGTGACGGAAACCCAACGGAAAGTAGAACAATCCCCTGTGGACTAACTGCGTACGCTGAACAGTGAAAAAGTACATGTTACTCAACCCGCGACAGAAAAAGGATTAATCCAAATTAAATAAAAACACTGATATTGAATAAAGAGAAAGGTAAGTAAACAATAAGCAATAATTACAATAATAAATAAATAATCAAAAGAATAAAATAATAAACAAATGAATAAGCAAATAGATAAATAACTAAAATAATACATAATTGAATGAATAAATAAATAATTAAACAAATAATTAAATAGATAAATTAATAAATGAAAGAAAGAATGAATAAGTAAATAATTAAATAACTAATTAATTTAACAAGTACCTAAATGAACAAATAAATAAATAAATAAATAATTTATTAATCAATTAATTAATAACCAAATAAGTAAATAACTAAATAATTGATTAATTAACAAATACTTAAATGAATAAATAAATAAATAGATAATTAATTAATTAATCAATTAATAAATAATAATAATAATAAGATGTTAATAATTAAAATAATAATAAATATAATAATAATAATAATAATAATAATAATAATATAGTATTAATAATAATAACATAATAATAATTTTAATAATATAATAATATTAATGATAATATTAACATAATAATAATAATTAACATAATATAATGATAAAAATAATAACACAATATAATAATACTAATAATAATAATAATAGAAGAAAAATATTAACATAATAATAATAATACAATAATAGTAATGAAATAATAATAATAAAATAATTATAATATTATCAATATGATACAAATAATTAATGTTATATAAAAATAAGATTAATATAAAAATAAAAATAAAAATGAAAAAGAAAACTCATACCGGAAGGGGGGGGAGGTGCGCGCAGGAGGTGGCAGAGCGGAGAGGCCGGGACGACCGGAGGTGCGCCGACGACGGGGAAAGGCCGGGACAGGGGGAAGAGGGAGCCGTGACAGGTCGGCGATCGGAGGGAGGACCTGCAGGGGTGGTGCAGGGGGTGCGGGAGCCGGCGAGGCGGAGGAGGCCGGGCGCGGCGGCTGGGTGCAGGGCTCGGGACGCCGGTGGAGGAGGGTCGGCAGGTCGGACAGCAGGGAGGTCACCGCCGGAGGTTGGTGCAGCGGGAGGTGCGAGCGGTGGAGGGCGCAGGAGGAGGGCGCAGGAGGAGGGAGCAGGGCGCGCAGCCGGGGTGCTGAGGCGGAGCGAGGTCAGAGGGGAGGGGAGGTCCGTCGGACGGGAGGGGAGGCTGGCGGCTGGGCGTGGCGACGGAGCAGGAGCCGGACGCCGGGTGCGGGGCGCGGAGGGAGTCGGGTGCCGCGTGGAGGCTGGGACGGACGGGGCGCGGCCGGCCAAACCAGTAGGGGGGGAGAAAAAAACGGGGAAGAAGGAGAGTGGGAGAGAGAGAGAGGGAAGAGGGGGCGACGGCTGGGTAAAGGGTAGGCTAGGGTTCCAAGAAAAAAAAAATATATATATATATATATATATATAAGATAACAAAATATAATAATAATACAATGATAATAATAATAATAATAATAAAACTTATAATAATAATAAATAATAAATTAGTTAACTCAAATAATAATTATTTTGATCAAATATTTAAAATAATAATTAGAAAATAATCTAAAGATGTTACACACATATATATATATATATTTACACATATATAGATCTACATATATACATACATTATTATACATACATATATATATATAAACACATATAAACATATATACAATAATAATAACACAAAAAAAGTATTAATAATAAAATTCCCACATAAAAATTATAATGTTTAAAACACCGGGTGAACACACTGTCACCCGGGCTGAACGCACGGTCACCGCTAACGATGCGGTGACCGCGCACCGGCGCAAACCCACCAATCTCAATTAAACTCCGAAAAATTTAAACCGGGTCCAAGAAAGGAGAACAATTACAGACATCTGCGGTCGGGGTGTGACAGGGGGGGGGGGGGTCGGACCACTGAAAAAAATTCTTTTTTTTACTTTTATCAGTGCTCTTTTAACACTGATAAAATGAACCTTTATTAGAACTTTTTTAGAGATGATAAAAGGGACCCCTTTTAAAAAATCTTAGATTATAAATGTTTTTTAATGCTATTGATGACTTTTTTTAGCGCCGATAAAATCCTGTTATGTAGTAGTGCAACATGTTCATTTTATTGTTTAACGAAGAACACATTTTACGAATTTTAAAATGAGATATTTCGATCCTAAAGTTTAAATATAAAAAGTTCATATTTATTTCTCATGGTAAATAAAATATTTATTATTATAATTGAGAATCATATTATTTATAAATTATTTATAAATAATAAAGAGATATTTTGGAATATTTATAAAATTAAGGTGTATTGTGAATTAATTAACTATAAAATGTTTACGACTAATTAATTAAATGTTTTTGAATTTTTTTGTGTAAATATCCCATAATATTATTGAGTTAATATATTTTTAAAATTTATAAGGTTTATAAATCACTATAAAAGGTATTTTGAGAGCATTTTAATTTGTAAAGTGTTTATAAATTAAATAATTATAAAAGTGGTTATAATTAATTTAATAAATTTTTATGAAACATTTATTAATGAGAATACAATGAAATATTAAATGTTATATTTTAAAATTTCTTTTTTCTATGTATGACACACCTTGTGATAAATGGAATAGAGTGTTTATTTAGAAATTATAAGGATAATTTATAGATTTTATAAATTTCAAAATAATGAAAAAGTATAAAGTCTATATATTTAAATTATGAAATGTTCATAATTATTAATTTTAATTATTCAAATATACAAGGGTCCATATATGAGAAATTATTTAAACCTCATCAACACAGTTTTGATTTTTGATATGATCATGGTTTAAATAATGTTTATGTTTGTGACATATATATTGTGTAATTTTTTACATAATTGAAGCTAGATTATGATTTGTTTTTAATTCATAAGATGTCATTCCATATAATATATAATATAAAAATTTCATATTGTGGAATGAATATAAATATTTTAATTTACAATTTGATTATAAATTACTATTAGTATTTATAAAATTTGTTTTACAAGCCTATATGGAATATGGAATTATTCATATTTGATAATGAGGTATTTATTTATTTTAACCATGAATTAAATTATATTATTTATAAATAATTTATGAATAAATAAAAGGTTTTTGGAATGTTTATGAAATTTATAAAAGGTATTTTATAAATTTATTAATTATAAAATGTTTGTGATTAATGGATTGGATTTTTTTGAAACATTAAACATTCCTTAAATATTAAAGAATTGATATTGAGAATATATATTTTCAAATTAACATGGTTTATAAATTTTTTATAAATCACAATTAAAAGATATTGACATACTATCAAATTATATGGAATTTGTGTAATATTTTAAATGTTTATCTAGAAATTATAATGAAAGTTTATAAAGAGATTATAAATTACATAAATAAGGCTTAAATGTAAAAGAGTTTATATTTATAATTATGAATTGTTCAAATTAAAAGGAAGACCTTATTTAAAGATATTATTTAGACCACATCAATTTTTTTGATGATTAATATGATTAAAGGTTTAAATATTATAATGTATACGATGTGTAAGTTATGTAAAAGGGTTTACATAAAATAAAATGGATTATAAATTAATTCATGAAATTTCATATAAATAGAAATTCCATATAATATAAAATATAAACATGCTCATATTAAAATTGGATATAAAAGTGTTTATATCTAAAATTATGGAATAACCTTAATTTTTAGCTTAATTATAAAATGTTTATAATAATAATTGAATTCTCTTGTCACAAACCAAACCACTAGGGACCGCTTGGCCGATGACAAGTTATGTGTGGAAACCCCAAGCATGCATCCAATAGACTAGGTTTTGGCATCAAGTAACAAGAAGGAATAAGCTGAAATGGGAGGTCTTAGCCTAATGTGGCTATAAGAACACACACATTTGTCTCTATGAAAAATTGAAGAAGAATAATAAAATACTGCAAAATCTAGAGTATAACCATGCATGCAATAACCTCTAGATAATACCTCAAAGTACAATAGTATAAACCAAAGAGTAAAAGAAAAAAATACACACCCAATCAGAAATGAAGTCCCAACCTGACAAAAATTGAAAAAAGGAAATCTAAAGAAAGCCTGACTCCTGATCTCCAAGTTTGGACACCAAATACAGTCAATGCATCCAAGTATCACTATGCTCTACCAATGTCACCATAGATCTACCTATCATCTACACAATACATGATGTGTGTGGGAAAAATCCATGCAGGGGTGAGTATATACATACCTAGTAGGATACCCCAGAAACCACAAAATAGAGCAATAAAAAGATACAATAGAAGTAAGCTCAACCATTATATACAATTGAGGGAGAAAAATCTTCAACAGTGTACCTACACCATAATGTAGTAAGGGTTTCCACTCAGCAAATAAAGGACCATCACCCTGGTGCATTAGGGGGGTGGCACTCAGTAGATAGAGGACACATGCCCTAGTGAGATAGGGGGTTCCACTCAATAGATAGAGGACCCATGCCCTCGTGTGTCCTGGGGTGCCACTCGGTAGATAGAGGACCTATTCCCTAGTGATACAGGGTGGTTCCACTCAGTATATAGAGGACATGCATCTTCATGTGATAGGGGGTTCCACTTATCCTATGTAGAGAGCATAGGGGGCCTACACCCTAGTGAGATAGAGGGTTTCCAACCCTAAAATCAATATAATGATCTTACCCGATCATTTCTATTGGTCAAGCATCACCTGAAGAAGCATCATTATCACATAAGGGACACCATTGCATTCTATACAAAAACTTTTTTAGGATAGGCTACTCGCGGACCAACATCCGAGTCCCGAATAAGGATATAAGAAAGGTAGAAGTTCATGGTAGAAGTACATGGTGTGTAATTTGGGTCATGGGGCATGTGAAATCACCTTGTCGGCTGGGAATGTTCTATCTTGGAAATAACTGGGGAATCCATGTCACACTACATGACATGTACAGGTGGTACATGTCATGTCTTGACCACCCGGGGCCTACCCATGTCCTCCAAGCTCATGCTCAAAAACACTGGCCATGCTCGTGTACCCCGGTCATATCCAAGTACACGACTATGTCCACGTACTCTGGTTATGCCCATGTGCTTGGCCATGTCTGTGCCCATGTACTCCTGGAGCACATGCCAAGCCATCAGCACTAGATCACATGGTGTGTATGGGTCATACACGATATGTGATCTTTATCCTTGATCGGAAATCTAGCCATCACATCTAGGGGACTACACAACATGTGTTACTCCAGGATACACAACGTGTAATTGAGGAACTTGCAAAAACCCAATTTCTTCATGAAAATCCTATATCCTCAATTTCCACTGCTGTTCATGCCTATTTGACCACTCGAATTTTCCAAAATTGAAGGAAACACCATTGACCGTTGATTCCTGAACTCTGATGGATGGAAATCAGAAGTTCGATTACCTGTGCAGGAATCCATCATGCATACACCTCTATTCTGTATCTCAAACCCACAAATTAATCGGCCATATCCCACATCTAATCTCGATTTTCCCCCAAACTATTGACCCGTACATCGTTTGTGAAACCACCATGAATATGAGGTTTCAATCATGCTCGAACCTTCCCTGACAATGTCAAAATATGACCCCATGGTCCAATGAAGAAGGACATAAATAATGGTATAGGAAAAGCATAAGAATGAGTAGAATCCATCATTGGATGATGTGGTCTCGACCAATGATCACATAATGAGAACAAGGATGAATTCAAATCCACAATGATAATAAATCGGGTTCAATAACACAATTTATGATCAAGATCATGTGAAGAATGAAAATCACTGACAAAATAAATTAGATAATAAATTCTTGTTTAATATTTAATCAAAAGGGAAGAAACTAAAAATAATGAGTCCTACCTCGATTATAGATTGATCATTGGTGAATAGTGCATCCGCTAGAGATGGAGAAGATGAACCACTATGTTCGCTACCCACCTCTCAATTCACCTTGATTCGATCATCATCATTCTCTAATCTCGATCCACCAATAAAGAATGATTCCCAATTCCTCTCTAATTTTCTAGGGTTATGCAACTAACCCTGGAGATTTTCCATAACATGGTATTTCTAATGGAGGTTTAAGTTTAGGTCATTTAAATGAATTAATCAAATTAATTAATTAATCCACTCAAGCATCTTCCAACACCTGCCTCAATCGAACATCCAATGCCTACCAACTTTAGGTTGTGCCTAGGGTAAACCCTACATTTCAAAATAAACTATGGTCTCAAATTTCCCATTCAAGGTACCAAATAATGGGAAAACCATTAAAACCAAAACGATGTACACACGTGCATAAAAATATATTAATATTTTTAATATATTAATTTTAGGGTACCAAGACTCCCAAAATCTGTGCTGAATCCAAGGAAAAAATCCAAATATATACATAACAATATTTAAAGGACTAATCCAATAAAACTAGATTCGTTACAGTCTCCCATACTTTAATTATTTTAGCCCTGAAAAGTAAAATGTACCCAAAAAGGTGGGGGTACTGAGTCCACATTCGACTCTCACGCTCTTAGGAGATCTCCCACATGCTCCAGTGCTGCCAAAGCACACAAACCAAATGAATGTACCATCCACATAGGATTATATCTTGTTGATCCTTGATCGCCACCAGGTACTTCGTGAAGGTGGATCCATCCTTGATGTTCAGCTCAACCTAGTCAATAACATGTGTAGGATCATGAACGCATATCCTTATCTATAACATATGTAAGATTTCATGCACTTGATCCAACTTTAGGGGAAAGATAAAGTGGTAAGAAACCTCTCCAACCCTCCATAAGATCTCGAACTGACTGATGAACCTTAGTGATAACTTGATTCCCTAACCAAATATCCACAATCCTTGTCCTGGGGAGACTCTCAAGAAAACACAGTCTTCCTTATTTAACTCTAAGGGAATAAAAAATTAGTTTTTTTAAGATTTATACCAGCTCTATGCTGAAATCATATTCCCGTGGATCACCTGAACCTTCTCCACAATCACTTGCACCATCTATGGCCTAACATGATATGTTTTGTCGATCTCAGTCCAACATAAGGGTGACGTGCATGGTATCTCGTATAGGGACTTGAAATGTTCCATTCCAAAAATAGAGTGATAAAATGTTATTATAAGAAAATTATACCAATGTTAAGAGATCATCCTAGCTCTAGTAGAAGTCCAACACACAAGCTCTAAGAATATCCTCCAACACCTAAATTGTCTGCTTGGTCTACCCACCCATCTGGGGGTGAAATAGCATTCTCATCTTCAAAAGGGTCCCAGATTCCTCCTACAATACTCTCCAAAACCATAATTTGAATTGAGAATCATAGTTATAGATGATTTTCTAGGGTACCATATGAAGATGGATAATCTCCCACACATAGATCTTCCCCAGAATCTTAGCCAAGCTCTGCTCTCAGATGGAAAGAAATTGCACCGACATCATAAGTTGGTCAACAATCACCCATATAGTATCATTTCATATAGATATATGTGAAATACTAATAAAAAATTCCATGAATATTCCATCCCATTTCTACTTCGAGATCTCAAGAGGCTATGTAAAACCTACCAAAACCTGATGTTTAGCCTTTACCTGCTGACATGTGATACACCGAGAGATGAAATCGGCAACACTCTGCCTCATTCTATCCCACCAAAACTACCCTTAAAGGTCCTTATACATCTTTTACACATCAGGATGTATAACCAAGGGGTAAGTGTGAAGCTACCTCACCACCTTATCACACAACATTAATGGGACCACCATTCATCCTTGAAAAAGGATGACATGATACTATCCTTTAGAAAATACATATGATGAATCTCCTAAGGATATGTAGTCATATAGAACCTCACAGTCGATGTCACCCAACTATGTATCTTTCACACACTAGAGAAGTAGAGGAGTCACTACCATTGACTGAAGAAAAATTACACCCTTCTCCTCAACCAGGTTCAACTATAATGAACCCAACTACTCTGAAGCCTCATCCACCAAGAGAGAACATGACTTCCTGCTGAGTACATCTATCACCATGTTTCCCTTATAAGGAGTATCAAATATTTCAAAGTCATAGTCCTACAGGAACTCCAACCAACACATCTGTCTCAGGTTAAGATCCCTCTAAGTGAAGATGTACCTGAGACTCTAGTGGTATGAGTAAACAATAAAATGATCTCCCAGAAGATAATGCCTACAAAAATTCAGAGTGAAAATTACCGCTAGAATATCTAGGTCATGATTCATGTAGTTCTTCTCATGGGGACTCAAATACCTTGACCCATATGTGATCATTTCCTACCTCTGCATCAACACGTAACCAAGCCCAGCTCTAGAGGCATCAAAAAACATTATGTACTCAACGTCCTCCTCTAGTAGTCTCCACACAAGAACACTAGTCAACCCTAGCCTCAACTTCTTGAAGGATCTATGACACTGCTCAGTCTAGTTAAACAAATTCCCTTTCCACATCAAGGAGGTAAATGTGTTTTCAATCCTAGAGAAGTCTACCATAATCCTCCTGTAGTAACCCATTAAGCCAAAAAAACTCCGCACCTTTAACATGCTCATAGGTGGATACCAAGAAAGAACCACATCAATCTTCACCAAGTCTAAAAATAAACCATTATTATAGATGACATTCCCCCAAAATTGAACCTCATGGATCCAAAACTGGTACTACGAGATCTTACCATAAAGCTGGTGCTCTTAGAGTAAGTATAGAACCATCTTCAAGTGCTCTACCTGCTTCTCCTCTAACACAAAGTAAATTAGTGTTCCATAAATTAAGAAAACCAAAAATCGGTCCAAGTATGACCAGAAGATCCAGTTCATAAGAGCCATAAACAAAGTAGGGATATTTTTCACACCAAAAGGCATCACTCAAAACACATAGTTTTCATAGTGACATCATAATTCTATCTTCAAAATATCATCCTCATGAACTCTTGACTGGAGGTAGCTGAACCTAAGATTTATCTTAGAGAACCAACTCACCCCTATAAATTGGTTGAATAGGTAATCTATCCGCGATAAGAGGTATTTGTTCTTTATTTTTACCTGATTCAGGCGATGATAATCAATGAAAATCCTCAAGCTCCCATATGTTTTTTTCATGAACAAAACTGGAGCTTCCCTAAGGGACACACTGTGTCTAATGAAACCCTTATCTTGAAGGTATTATAAATGAACCCTTAGATCCCAAATCTTGGTAGGGTCCATCCGATATGCCTCTAAAGACATTGATACTGTCCAGGGGTAAAAGTCAATAAAAAAGTCCATATATCACCTCAGAGGTAGTCCTATAACATCCTTAGGGAAGACGTCCATATAATCCTACACTACTGAAGGAATACAAATGCCTGAAGTGCCCACTTAACTAAGGTATAAACTCTCTAACTGATGGGTGATGGGTTACATCTTTCTTCTCACAAAGTCTACTTGCTAAACCTTGATATATCCCTTACCCACAAAGGATAACCTCATACCATCTGTCCAAAGGCATCTAAATCATTCATGATAATAGTAAATTTGAGCTCGAACCATGGACAAACAATCCATATCCAAGATTATTTCATAAAGTTTCATCGTGATGACCAATAGGTTCCATGAAAAACTCTCTCCAATGAGTTTAAATTCACATTACTGGAAGATATGAAATATCAAGAAATCATACCCAGTCAGAACCTCTAGAAAAATATACTGGGATAAGGTCTCAATGGTGAGATATAACTCTTGAATGAGGGATATGAAGATGAAGTAATGAATCGTTCCCATGTCTACAAGTACTGGAGTAAGAGTAGAAAATACACAAATCATATCTTAGATCATCACGTGAATTGTATGGTCATATCCCTCCATATACTATAGCACCCTGAGACATTGATCTCTAACTCTTATAGACTAGCGGGGGACACCTGGTGGTGTTGGTGGAAGTATATTATAGCATCTCACTCCACCATTAGATCCATCCTCTGGAGCTCCACTTGCTCCTCTGCCAGCACCGCCTCCCTAAGGAGCTTCCTTGGCCTCACCTGGGAGATCAATAATCATGGTGCTGCCTCTTCCATGGTGATCCATCCAATGCATGTCTTCCCTCGTCAACATGTCTAGCTGGGAAATCACATGCTATGTGACCTAACCCATCACAAGAATAACACTTCCCATATCCCGACTGACTGAATCCTCTATGCGAAATATGTGTTGCAAATATACATGCCTGAGCCCCACCATGGGATAGTCTCCTATGCCAAGATCCTTAAGAATGATGCCTACTAGTTTCTGTAGATGAATAAACACCATGATGTCTACCATCAGTTCTAGAAGCTTGGTATCTCTCTTCCAAGAACCTCTCTATAACCCGGTCCCACTCTATTACTCCAGCATAAGTAGGTATGCACAAGGAGACTATGCTAGAAAATATGTCTCTGTAGAAGCCCTACTCAAACTTCCATGCATGAAATAATTTACCCCCTACCATATTTAGGGAGTAATACATGAGGTTAGTGAACCTCACAACATACTTAGAAACCATCATATCACTCTGTTACGGCTCAAGAATCTCCTGAATCCCCAAAGAGCACAAGTAATAAGGGTAATACTTGTCACGAAACAACAGTTGTAAGTATAACCAAGAGATAATTGTCTCATCATGGGTTTGCGTCATTAGACTCCAGCAGCACCCCACTAATCTATAGAAAAGACTAGCCACCAGTGCAACCATTTGATCTTTCGGTTTATGAACAATCCTAAAGACTTGGATCATTGAATCAATCCAATCCTCTATTTCCTAAGAACCTAGATCACCATAGATCCTCAGCAGCCTCTGACACTGAAACTCATGAGCTAAGCCTGTTTGTATCCTTATCCTGACTAGCTGGTATTATTCACTGCTTAACAACTAGTGAAATTTCTCACTGCCCAACTGGAGGAAACACCACATGGGATGACCCCTGAACTAAGACTTCATCACTCGATTGATTTTCATCATGATCATGTATTAGTAATCTGGCTAACTATCTTCATAGAGGAATCCTAAAAGTGATCAAGATACACCAAAGTTAAATGAGCATATATATGAGGAGATAACTCAAGAAGGACAATCAAAGGACTCAATACTATATGATGTAGGTACTAATGGTTCCCTATAACTGATGTATTAGTATACTGAGTAGACAAGTAGGTAGTTAGAGTCTTGGTGAATGGATATGTCATCTTCCACACCAAAACTGGATTCCATAGCCTAAAAGCTACACTTGAGACACTCTGACACCATTTCTCTAAGTTCCCAACCATTCCTCATCATGAGTCCCACTCCAACATTGACCTTAGGATGAACCTGGCTATGATAACACTATATAACCACCCAATCCACTAGGGCCTTCCTAGACAGTGACAAGTCATGTGTGACAAACCCAATCCCTCATCCAATAATCTATGGGTTGTCATTAAGCACTGAGAAGGCATAAACTAGAATGGGAGGCCTTAACCTAATGTACCTATACACACACACACACATCTGTATCCATAAAAAAGTGTGGATGAATAATAAAAGAACACAATATCTAGAGTACAACCATGCATGCAATAACCTCTAAGGAACACCTCAAAGTAAGAAAATATAAACTAAAGCGTAAAGGGGAAAAATACACACCCAACCAGAAATAAAGTCCCAACCTGAAAATAATTTGAAAAAGGAAAGTCAATAGATACCAACTCTTGATCTCCAATTTTGACCACTGAACACGGTTAATGTACCCAAGTATTACTATGCTCCATCGATGTCACCATCGATCTGTCTTTTGTACGCACAAGACATGACATGTGTAGGAAAATCCCATGTAGAGGTGAGTATATACATACCCATTAGGATTCCTTGAAAACCACAAAGGGATAAATAGAAAGATATAATAGAATTCAACTCAACCCAAATTAAGAGGGAAACAAAATCCAAGATATATGATCATAAAAAAACCTAGATGAGAGAGAAAGAGGATCTCCATATTTACAGCCCAACCAAGGATTATGAGTATGGTTTCAGCTCCAAATTTCCATTTTCAATGCCCAACATCTCATGTGTTCGAACAAGAAACCGTGTTGTGGACCCGTATGGTAAAACCTATAATTTTATCAATGAAATTTTCCTTCTTATAATTATAGAAAACCCAATAAAAACATTAATAAAGAATGATACATTATTTAGAAAATAATCCAATAATAATTCCAAATATTAAAACATACAATAAATAGAAAACAAGATAATAATGAGAAAATTTGGTATGCTCGATCCACTAGAATGACCACACTCATGAACAAAGATATATAAATAAAACATAATGTTAATAATATAATATTAATTTTGAAGATGAAAATATATAACTTTTAAATAAAGTAGAAGTTAATGAATAATGAATTAAATAAGTGGTATTTATAGAAATTAAGGAACCTATACTATTGGAATAGTAACATGACTGTTGGAATAATAATATGAACATTAGGAATAGTAATCTAGTTGTTAGAATAGTAACCTCACCTATGAATGTATAAATAAAATTTAGGCATCACAAATAAAAATTTAATATATTTATATTGTGGTGTAAGTAAATAAATGTTTTAAAAATGATAAATTAAGTGTTAGTATTTTTATAAAACATAAATATTTATTTAAAATTTTATAATTAATAGAATGATATAGAATAAAATTAATTTTCATAAAATATGATTCATAAATTAATATTATGCTGTATTAAAATTATAAGATAATTTTATGTGACCTTAATTACTTTTTCAAAGGGTTATAAAATCGATTATAATATTAAAATTAGTATTTTTTGAATAAATGATGTTTTTAATTAAAAATTAAATTTATCATATTTAGAAAATTATTTTCATAAGATTGATTTAATTTTTAAAATATACACATTGGAAAATGGTTAGGGTGATTTTTTTTGGGATTTTTCTAAAATAGTTGATTTTTTTGTGAATAGTGAAATATAGTAATTTTCGGTATATAAAATTATAAGATTTTTTGAGTCATGTATGATGTAATAATTATGTAAGAACCCATTAGTTTGAAATATCCTAAAATATTTACTATATTTATTCATAGGAATCAACACTATTGATAGTCTTGAGCCAAAATAATAAACTAATGAATACAATAATCAAAAAACCCCTCCCCCTATAAATACCACCTCTCATCACCCATTATCCTCACACCTTTTAAGACTTGTATCTTGCCAATATTCTGACCAATTACATTTAAAATCTTCTTCCAAATGTATAAGATATTTTGGTATAAACAAAAGACCAATCCTAAGTGTCTTAAAGAGGTTCTCAAGGAGACAACATTCAAGAGGTAAAATCCTCAATCATTCTCTTTTAATTTCTTTTCTTTTCTTATAATCTCCTCGCATACCCTATAAAAAGTGGAATGATAACTCCATTATCATATATATAATTTTATTTTATTTTATTAATTGAATATCCATCATCAAATCTATTCAGTTCTTCTTTTATTCTAAAAATGAAAACATCATCCGTGATATGTCAGTTCACCGCCTTCGTGGATGATGAGCATTCATTTTCCATTAACGCCTTCAAGGTTGGACATAAAACAATTATTATGGTTAAAAAAGATTTTAATATCTATATTATAACTTATTTCATGTTCTGTAACTAATATATCAGTATAATATTAAATAATAAACAAAACTAGTTTGTGATGATTGAAAAACCGCCAAAACAAACTAAACGTTTATAATTAACATTTTCTCAAAAGAATCATCCTCATACCAAAAAAATGATATATGGGACCATTTTATCTTATTTAAGTGAATTAATACCATATAATTTCACTTCTGGAAAATTATTCTCATTTGAAAATAACTTTCATAATTATATACATTAAAACCAACCATGAAACCATGAAACGAACACTCCCAGAATGATGTAATTAAACATTATAACTCATAAAAATGACTATAAATGAACTTAATAAAATTATAATAAATCAAATACATGTATAATAGGTTCTTAATTAAGTAATTAATTAATCTAATTTGATTATATAAGACATTAATTTCAATTTCATAACTCATTCAGACATAAGGTAAGGGATCTCTCTAAACCACAGTTTTTTCTTTTGGGTTACGCTTTCTCTATATTTTACCCAATATAATTCTTCATTTTTATTATATAATTATAATAAATTCTGTTTAAATGTTCCAAACACAAGTATCTATCTCAATTAATATTTATTTGATGAAAAAAATACATGTTTTAAAAGATTCCCTTCTCAATTCCTCTTGATAAGAAAGCCCGATTAAAGGAAACTTCTCCATTTATTACCCATTTTCAAGTACACTACATAAAATATTTTAATCCAATAATATTTTTATAAAATATATCATTTTATCATTAAAAACTATTTTAGTTCATTTTTTCTTTTATACAAATGAATATTCCTTTGTCCTCTTTAAAGACTCTACTCTTTTTCCTAAAACAACACTTAAGTGACACATTTCTAATGTCACATAACCATTCCTTTTCATGTTTTCAATTCAGTTGGACATAATTATTCCCAAACTATTCTTATTTTTTCTTATATTAATGTCCAATAATGATTTAAATCCCTTCTTTCATAGATACGATTGTTATATTCTCTATGATTATGCCTTATGACAAGATTTTGACTCCATTTTCTTTCCATGGGTAACCCTTATGTTTATTTATTATGTTTGATTATTTATGTGGCACACATATGTATGAACATGTTATGATGGGTGTGACCAAATATCACTACAATTCATTAGAAACTGTTTAATCTCACGAGACATCAGGTATGGGATTAGGGAGTAAACCTAATGCATTACAAAACTTTGTCCACAATGTGATATAGTATTGGCAATTAGCTCTGACTCATGTTTATGTCATGTTATATGTTATTTCCACATTCCAATATTTCCATTATCATATGATTCCATGTTCTATATTTTATGATTTTATATGTTTATTCATTATCCATACCTTTTATGTTAACATGTTATGTCTTCTAACTCATATGTTATGCTTTCATTCCCATGTTTTTTTCCTTACTAGGATTTTTAGATCACCCATTTTGTCTATGTATTTCCCTAGGTTATAATATGAAGTTATAGGAGCTCAAAGGGAGTTAGGATCTCATTATAAAGATTGATAAAAATATGTTTTATTTTAGTTTCATATTTTCTAATCATGTACCTAATCTCCCAAAGACACTAGACTATTTAATACTTGGTTTTTATTAATCTTAAAATCATTTAATATTATGTGTAAAAGGATTGGGTCTCTATAGTTGGTATTAGATAATGGTCTAGTTATTTTTGGGGATTAGGACTAGAAAACTTTATTAATATCCCTAGGGATAATTATATCACCATGAATAACCTACGTTGAAACTTAGAGAATCATAAGTTCGGATATAATTTTCATTTATATGTTATTCATTCTATGTTCATAGTTTCTTTTTTATATGCTCATTAGATAATTATTCAAGCCCTGTAATTGTATCATATTTCTTTTTTATTAGTTAATGGTAGGAAATAGAAGGGCCTATGATAATAGTCAATGTGATAGGAAATGCGATGATTTCCCTAATGAGATGTCAAACCTGATGATAATGAGAGACCAAAAATTTATGAAAGAACTAGATCAATTAGATCAAGTTATGAATAATAACTTGAATCGTGTGAAACACCCTCCTTCTCTTAAGAAATAGAATGTTTTGTTCAAATCCTTTATGTGAAAAAATCCTCTTACCATTAGTGGATCTTCTGATCCCCTCAGGGCAGAACAATAGATTAACTATAATGAGAATTTATTCTCTGTCCTTTAATGCTTAGAAGAAGACAAAGTCATACTGGCATCCTATCATTTTGATGGGGAAGATGATCAGTATTGGAAACTGATCCAAAACACAAATTTATGGACTGGGAAGGATTCGAAAAAATATTTTTCAATAAATATTTCCCGGAACTCTCCGTTTTAATATTGAGAGGGAGTTACTCAGAATAAAGCTAAAGGAAGATGAATCTATCGGGGTGTACAAGGTAAACTTCACAAGGATTTCACTATATTCCTTCGTCTTTGTCATGAACACTGAATTTAAGGTTTATCTCTTCTTTAGTGTCTTAAAGCCAAGTCTATGAGAATCCTTGGTGATTCGAGACTTTGAAAACTATGAGGATCTTTTATGATGTTCCCTAAAGGTTGAGATGGAGATTGGTGACTCTTTTTGGTCTTGTAGGATTAGAGATAAAAAGAGGAAAATGGATTTTACTGTGGGATCATCAACATAAAAATCCCATGAAGGAAAGAAAACCCAACATACCACTTTTCAAAAGTGTGGTAAAAAGCATCCAAAAAACTGTCTAAAGGGAACTAGGAGATGGTTAAAATTTTGAAGAGAGGGGAATTAGGCTAATTTTTTAAGGGATTTAAATAAGACCACTAGTGTAGAAGAAGAAAGAAAGGTTTAGATCGACACTCATCTTGTAGTTTAGTGTTTCAACTATAAGGTACATGGGAATTATGAAAACCAATTCCATAAGCCAAGGGTTATAAAAGAAAATCAACAACAATAACCTCCAAGGCAATAAGGGAGGGAATATTCTATCACTATTGCTGAGGTGGATCCCAGAAATGATGTGGTGATAGGTATGATGGTTATTCATTTATTAATAGAGAACATACTATTTGATTCTGGTTCTACACATTATTTCATATCTTACAAGTTTAGTAGAAATATTCAAACACCACCTCAAAATATGAAGGTTGAGTTATTTGTGAGAACAAAGAATGGGGAAATTATTGCATCTAAAGTATATAACTCCTACCCGATTAATGTTTGTGGATTGAACCTCATATTAAATCTCTTATTACTTCCTTTAGTGGAGTTTGAAGATATATTAGGCATGGATTGGTTATATTTATACAAAGACAACATCAACTGTTGGGAAAAGGAGATCACTCTTCACATCCTAGGGAATCCTACAATTCTATACAATTGTAAGGAGGAGAACGAATCTCCTTCAGAATCATCCTCTTAATTGTGGATATTATTTATTTATAATAAAGAATATCTATCTAAAATTATTGAGAAAAAGGAGAGGATCATGCTCGAATACAAACCCATTGTGAGGGACTACACTGATGTGTTCCCTAGAGAATTACTTGGTCTTCATCCTAACTAAGAGGTTTATTTATCAATTAATATTATACCTGGATCTATTCTCAAATAAAATAATCCTTATAGGATGTCCACCATTTATTTGTAAGAACTGAAGAAGTAGTTACAAGAGAATCTGGACAAGGGTTTTATATGCTTGAGTGTTTCACCATGGAGTGCACCAATCCTATTTTTCAAGAATAAGGATGGATCAATGAACCTATGAATTGATTATCATGAAATTAACAAAATCATGATAAAGATAAATTATTATCTACCATGGATATATGTATTGTTCGATCAACTATGTGGTGAAAAGTATTTCTCTAAAGCGACCTTCGGTTGAGATATTACCAATTAAAGGTGAAAAAGGAAGATATTCCTAAGACCGTCTTTCAAATGAGGTATGGAATTTATGTGTTCATAGTAAAAACCTTAAAACTAAATAATTATCCAATAATTTTCATAGACTTAATGAATAGGGGATTTATAGATTACCTCAACAAATTTGTGGTAGTATTTATAGATGATATTGTGATATACTTCAATAGAAAGGAGGAGCACGAGGAGAATTTGAATATTATTATAAAGACTTTATGAACAGAGAAACTATATGTAAAGTAAAATAAATTTGAGTTTTGGATGGAGTAAGTATCATTATTGGGAAATGCTATCACTATAAAATGGATATCTGTGGACCCTTCTAAAATAAAGGCAATTGAGGAGTAGCCCAGACCGACATATGTAACAGAGATCAGTACTTTCCTTGGTCTAGCTGGGTATTACAAATTATTTTTGAGGAAATTATCACAATTTTTAAACCCATTAAATAATCTAAATCATAAGGGAGTGAAATTTTTCTAGACCAGTGAATGTGAAGAATACTTTAAAGAGTTGAAAAAGAGGCTTATCACTGCACCGATACTTACACTACCCACAAGTGGAGAAATCTTTTTGGTATACAATGATGATTTAAATAAGGTATTAGCCTGTGTACTTATGAAAAATGATAAAGTAATAGCCTCTTCCTTGAGATAGTTGAAAGTTAATGATAAAAAATATCCCACACATGATCTTGAGTTGGAAGCTGTTATCATCACATTGAAAATATGGAGACATTATCTCTATGGGGAGAAGTGTGAGATATATACTGATCATAAGAACCTAAATTATATATTCACATATAAAGATATTAATATGAGCCAATGAATATGGTTAGTGCTCATCATGGATTAAAATTTCTCAATCCACTGTCATCCTGGTAAAATAAATAAAGTGATAGATGCTCTAAGTAGAGAGGATCCTATAACTTTATCAATGATGAGAATTGATAAGGATAAAATCTTAGAATACTTTCAAAGGATGGATATGAGAATCATAAAGGAAGGTACATCATCATTCCTTTCACAAATGATTTCTTGAACATCCCCTTTAGAGAAGATAAAGGATGCTAGATGATGTAAAAATTTAGAAGAACGTGGAAGCTATAAAAAATGGAAAATCATCAAAATTTAAAATTGATGAGGAAGGAGTCATAATATTTGGTTCATGAATTTGTATATCATTGAATCCTAAAATAAATAAATAGATTTTGAATGATGCACATAGATCAACCTTCTCTATTCACCCATAGAGCTCAAAGATGCATCGAGATCTTTGAGAGAATTATAGGTGGGACAATAAAAAGAAGATTGTGGAATATATATCAATGTTCCTAGTATTTCAACAAATGAGGTATGAAAGGAAAAAGTCTAAGGGGATGATTCAAACATTACCAATACCTACATGGAAATGGGAAAACATCACTATGGACTTTGTCACTAGACTTTTGAAGAAATTGAGAGGAAATAATTCTCTATGGGTCATTATGGATCATCTTACAAATAATACTCAGTTTATTGCGATTCAAGAAGACTTCTTACTTGACCAACTTGCACAGATATACATTAGGGAAGTGGTGATGCTACATGAAGTACCATTATCTATTATATCTGATCCTGATTTGAGATTTACCTCCAATTTATGGAAAATTCTTCAACATGTTCTAAATACCGAGTTGAAATTCAGTATGTCTTATCACCCCAAAATTGATGGCCAATCTGAGCAGACTATTCAGACATTGGAAGACATGTTGAGAGCATGCACAATAGACTTCAAAAGAGTATGGGATCAAAATATTTCATCGGTCGATTTATCTTACAACAATAATTTATAATCAAGTATCCAAATGGACCCATATAAAGCCCTTTATGGGAAGAAATATAGAACACCTGCATACTGGGATGAAGTTGGAGAACGTATGCTTCTAGGACCTAAAATGGTCAAGGAAATGGTAGAAAAGGTTATGAACACCCAACAATATATCCAGGCTTCCCAAATTCAATAGAAGAGATATGTAGATAATCATCAACATGAATTAGAGTTTGAGGTTGGTGATAAGGTATTACTCCACATATCTCCATAGAAGAGGGTCATGAGATTTGGGAATAAAGGAAAGCTAAGTCCTAGGTACATCGACCCCTTTGAGATTCTTGATCGTGATGGAGTTGTGGTCTATCGACTAGAACTTACAACAACCATGTCTCAGGTACACGATGTATTCCATGTATCCCTCCTAAGGAATTACATACCAGATCCCTCACATGTACTGAACTTAGAGGTGGTATAGTTGGAAGATGATCTCTCTTATGAGGAGTAGTTGGTGAAGATTTTGGACCATAGATACAAGGTTCTATGTAACAAGACCACTCACCTTGTCAAGGTACTATGGAGAAACCATAAGTATGAAGAGGCGACATGGGAACCAAAGGAATCAATTAAGGATAAATACCCTCACCTGTTTTCACCTTAGCTTGTAAAACGAAATTTTGAGGGAAACATTTCATAAGGGGGAAGAATGTAACAACCTAGAATTTTATCAATGGAATTTCCCATATTATAATTATAGAGAACCCAATAAAAACATTAATAAATAATTATACATTAGTTATAAAATAAACCAATAAGGATTATAAATATTACAACCAGACAATAAATATAAAATATGACAATAATAATGGGAAAATTTGGATCTGATCGATCTACTAGAATGAACTCATTCATGAACAAAGCTATAAAAATAAAACATAATATTAATAATATAATATTCATTTTTAAGATGAAAATATATAACTTTTAAAGAAAGTATAAGTTAATGAAAAATGAATTAAATAAGTGGTATTTATAGAAATTAATACTGTTGGAATAGTAACCTGACTATTAGAATAGTAATCCAACCATTAGGAATAGTAATCTGGCTGTTAGAATATTAAAATCACTTATGAAAGTATAAATAAAATTTAGGAATATTATAAATGAAAATATGATATATTTATATCATGGTATAATTAAATAAATTTTTTAAAAATGAAAAATTAAGTGTTGGTATTTTTATAAAACACAAATGTTTATTTAAAATGTTATAATTAATATATTTATTTAAATGATTTTTTTTCATAAAATAAGATTTATAAATTAATATTATGTTGTATTAAAATTATAAGATAACTTTATGTGACCTTGATTAATTTTTCAAAGGGTCATAAAATTGATTATAAAATTAAAATTGATATTTTTCAAATAAATGATGATTTTATTTAAAAACTAAATTTATCATATTTAGAAAATTATTTTCATAAAATGGATTTAATTTTTGAAATATACACATCAAAAAAGGGTTAGGGTTATTTTTTTGGATTTTTCTAAAATAGTTGAATTTTCGGTGAATAGTGAAATACGACAATTTTCATTATTTAACATTATAATAATTTTTGAGTCATGGATGATGTAATCATGATGTTAGAACCCATTGGTTAAAATTAACCTAAACTAATTACTGTATTTAGTCATATAAATCAATAATATTGATAGTCTTGATCCAAAATAATAAACTAATGTATATAATAATAAAAAATACCCCTATGCCCCCCTATAAATACCAGCTCTCACCATCCTTTCTCCTCACACCCTATAAGAATTTTATCTTGTCAATTTTATACCCAATTAACTTTACAAGCCTCTTCCACACATCCAATACTACTTGTATTAATAAAATACCAAACCCAAGTTCCTTAAGTAGGTTCCCAAGGAGACAACATTCAAGAGGTAAAATCCTCAATACTTCTTTTTAATTTATTTTCTTTTATTATCCTCTCCTCACCTATACTATCCAAAGAAGCATAATAACTCAAATATAATATATATAATATAATTTTATTTTTTTAATTAAATATCTATCATCAAATATCTTCTCTTCTTCTTTTATTCTAAAAATGAAAACATCATCCGTGATATGCCAGTTCACTGCCTTCATGTATGATGAGTTTTCATTTTAAATTACTGCCTTCAAGGATGGATAGAAAATTGTTATTATGGTTATTTTTTTAATATGTATATTATAAAATTTTTCATGTTCTGGAAATAATATATATACATAATATTAAATAATAAAACAAAACTAGTTCATGATGATCGAAAAATCACCAAAATAAACTAAACATTTATCATTAATGTTTTATCAAATGAATCATCCTAATACCAGAAAAAAATGATATATGGTACCATTTAAATTTTTGTAAGTGAATTAATACCATATAATTTCACTTTTTTATAATTATTCTCATTTGAAAAGAACTTCCATAATTATATACAATAAAACCAACCATGAAACCATGAAACGAACACTCTCAGAATGACAAAATTAAACCCTATAACTCATAAAAATAACCACAAATGAACTTAATAAAATTATAATAAATAAAATACATGTATAATAGGTTATTAATTAAGTAATTAATGAATCTAATTTTATTATCCAGTATATTAATTGAAAGTGAAGAACGTATTCAAACATTAAGTAAGGGATCTTTCTAAACCACAATTTTTCCTTTGGTTTATGATTTTTCTATCTTTGGCCCAATATAATTCTTCATTATTATTATATAATTATCATAAATTCTGTGTAAATTTTCCAAACACATGCATCTATCTCAATTCATCTTTCTTTTTTTGGGAAAATATACATTTTAAAATATTCCCTTCTCAATTCCTCTTGATAAGCAAGCTTGATTAAATGGAACTTCTATGCTTCTTACCCATTTTCAAGTACACTCCATAAAATATTTTAATCCAAAAATATTTTTCTAAAATATATCATTTTATCAGGAAAAACTATTTTATTTCATTTCTATTTTTATACAAACAAATATTCCTTTGTACTCTTTAAAGACTCTTTATTCTTTTTCCTAAAACCAAACTTAAGAGGCACATTTCTAAGGTTATATAACCACTATTTTTATGTTTTCAATTATTTTGGAAATAATTATTCATGATATATTAATATTTTTATTTTATGAATGTTCAAGACTTATTTAAATCACTTCTTTCATGGATAACATTGTTATATGACCTATCGTTATGCCTTATAACATGATTACAATACCCTTTCATTTCTATGGTTAACCCTTAAGTTTATTCCTTATGTTTGATTATTTATGTGGCACACATATTCATGAACATGTTATGATGGTTACACCCAGATAATGCCCCAATGCATTGGGTAATGTTTAGTCTCACGATACGTCATGTATGGGATTAGGGAGTAAACCCAATCCATCATGGAACTTTGTCCACCATGTGATATAGTATTGGTAGTTATATTTGACTAATGTTTATGTCATGTTATATGTTTCTACAAAATTATAATATTTCCATGATAATATGATTCCGTGTTCTATATTTTATGATTAAATATGTTTATTCATCATCCATGACTCTTATGTTAAAATTTTATGCCTTCTAACTCATATGTTACACTTTTATTCCCATGTTTTTTTCCTTAATGGGATTTTTAGCTCATTCCTTTTGTATTTTTATTTCCCTAGGCTATCCTATACAGTTATAGGAGCTCAAAAAGATTTAGGATCTCATTATGTATATGAATAAGAATATATTTTATTTTAGTTTCATGTTTTATAATCATGTACCTAATATTCCAATGACACTAGACTATTCGATACTTGGTTTGTATTAATCTAAAAACCATGTAATATTATGTGTAAAAGGATTGGAACACTATACACACCTCACCACTAAGCTACACAGTCGAGGGGGCACAATATCCAATAAAGGACCCATACCCTAGTGCAATAGGGGGTTCCACTCATTCGATAGATGAACCACACCCTAATGAATCAAGGGGGTTCCACTCAGTAGATAGAGGACCCATGCCCTGGTAAAATATGGGGTGGCAATCGGTAGATAGAGGATCCCCACTCTGATGCGTTAGGGGGGTTCCATTGAGTAAATAGATGACCTGTGCCCTGGTGCGACATGGGGGTGCCACTCGGTAGATAGAGGACCCAAAACCTGGTATGAATGGTGGTGCCAATCAACCTGTGTAGAGATCATGGGGAAGCCACACCCCGGTGAGAGAGGGGGTTTCCAACCCTGAAATCTCTCTGATAATCCTGCTTGATCACTACTATCAGTCAAGAATCTACTGAAGAAGTTTCACACACACAAAAACTCACATCATATCTTAAAATACACTATGAGTGATACCATCATGTTGTACATGAAAAAATACTCATGATAGGCTACTCATGGGCCAACATTCGAGTTCCAAAAAAAGGACATATAAAAGGTATAAGTTCCTGGGAGAAGTACAAAGTGTGTACGTGGGGTAATACGGTGTGTGACCTCACCTCATCGCCTGGATGTGTTCTTCCCTGAACATAGCTTGGGAATCCATTTCATAATACATGACATGTACGGGTGGTACACGATTTGTATTGGCCACCCAAGGCATGTCCATCATCTCTCGGCTTATGCCCGTGTACACTGGTTGTGCATGTGTATCCTGGCTGTGTCAAAGTACATGGCCATGCCCATGTACTATGGTCGTGCCTATGTGCTTGACTGTGTCCATGCCCATTTACTTCCAAAGAACATGCCAAGCCCTTAGAACTAGGTCACATGGCATGTATGGTTCATACATGGAGTGTGATCTTTATCTTCACATGAAACCCTAGTCATCATAGCTAGGGGATTACACAACATGTGTTCCTTCGAGATACATGATGTGTAGTCTAGAAATTTTTAGAAACATATTTTCTTCACATAGATCCCATATCATCCATTTCCACCACCATTCATACTATTTTGACCACTTGAATCCACAAAAATTGAAGGAAACATCACCAAAGGTCAATTCCCAGCCTTCGATGGCTAGAAATCAAAAGTCCATTTACCCACACAGGAATCTGTTGCATGCCCACCACAAGTCCGGATTTCAAATCCATGAAGTAATCACCCACATCCTTAATTTTACCTCTATCCCACCAAAACATCAATCTGTATCTTTTTAGTGTAACCACTATGAATCCAAATGTTCAATCATGCTCGAATCCACCTTGGAAATGTCTAACCACAACCTCATGATCCAAAAATGAAGAACACAAAGAACAATGTAGGAAAATAACAAGAACGAGGTGAATCCATCATTGACCGATGTTGACTCAACTAACGATCACATAACAGGAACAAGGATGAAGTTAAAGGCACAATGATAATAAACCAAGTTCAATAACACAATTTATGACCTGGATCATGCAAAGAATGCTGATTATAGACAAAAGAAAGTATATAATAAATAAATTCTTAGTTTTTAATCAAAATGGAAGAAAATAAAAATAATGAGCCCTACCTCAATTATGGATTAATTGTTGGTGAAGAGTGCATCTGCTAGTTATGGAGAAGAAGATCCGCTGCGTTCACTACCTACCTCTTGATTCACCCCAATATGATCATCATCGTTCTCTAATCCTGACCTACCAATGAAGAATGATTCCCTACTACTCTCCAATCTATCTGGGTTATATGGATAAACCTGTAGATTTTACATAACATAGTATTTATAAGGGAGGTTTACATTTAGGTGACCGCATTGTCGTGACGCGTCAAATTGATTATGATTTAAAGATTTATTTATAGTATAGGTCATACCCTAGGTCATCTCTCAAGGAGAATTTGTGGATTATAATGTGTATTTTTAATAAATATTTCAAAAAGAGGGGGGTGATTTTGAAAACAGTTCTAAGAAAATAACATAACTTAAAGAGTTTAATAGTTGATAGAATAAGGTAAATGATTAAGAATTATGAGATAAGGAGATCACTTCAAGTTCACTACACATCTTGGATAGTTCATTATTCTGAAAATTTCACATGGTTTTGTTTAATTCTTTGGTTGAGGGTTGTCAAGATCTTGATTCCCCTCTTACCTCTCTAATCGTTGCACAAAGTACCAACCCTTAACACAACAATCATGTTGTCAAAGTTTGGACTTAAAAAACAGATTAAAGGATACCAAAACATACTAATATCTTTTTTATGTGTGAGAGAAAGAGGATCCTTGTGTTGCCCAATCAGAACAACTCAAGTTTCCCACTTGAAATTTCAACCCAATCGGTGTTGAAATGAAAAGCGGTTCACTAAATTAAACCCAATAAATGAACTCATAGGAGAAGCATGTTTAGATAAAACATAATTGAAATAATACACACAAAAATCACACAAAACCAGTAGAGTATCAAGTGCCAGAACTCCCTCCCAAGTATGTGTAGCTCCCTCGAAATGATCGTCCACCGTTTAGCTCGCCATCGAGAGGAGGAGAAGGCTCGGGTGGAACTCCTTATTCATTGATGATCCCCCTATGATGATAGGGGCCTCCAGAACCTCAAGTATGAAGAGAGAACTACTTTGGATCTCCAAAATACCAGATCTTTTCCTCCTGGTCTAACTTACAAATGAGGAGCCCAAGGTTCCATTTTATAGGGAAATGGGAAGGTGGTTTTGAGCACACAGAATTATTGAAACCAATTTTCACAGGTGTTTCGACCTCCAAACAACATTATCTAGATTTGTATAAAATAAAAAATTTGTATCCCCACCTCTTGGATGTATCCACCGAAATTTTGGCTCACTTTGGACACCTATATCCCAAGATAGAGACAGATCACATCACACCATTTTTGAATCCTTGCAGATTTGGTGTGCTGGACAGATCAGGTTGTAAAGGCCATAAGATGGCCGAATCAGTCTTGGGTTTCTTCATATTAAATGTATCCCAATGAGTTTTGGACCATCCCACAAAAGATCAGCCCAATTAGATGCACTGTCGAGTAGAAATGTGCGGATTAACCCACTGATGTTCTTGGATCCTGCACAGTTTGACCCATTTTTCTTGGACATCATCATGGGCCCTCCAAATCACCTTCACCTTCAATGAAATTTTCAAGACAAGTAACATTGGAATTTTTAATATCAATAAAAATAAAATAAAATATTCAAACATGTAATTAAATATGTTATTATTTTTGTAATTTACAATACAAATTCAGTTTAATACAATGGTCTAAGGGTGAAAATGACACAATGAATCATGGTACGATCACACCCCCACACCTAAACATTTGAACTCCTGGGAAAAGTCACATATCCAAATAATATGATGCATATATATATATTCCAAACATCATGAAAATTTAACATCTTAGGAAATTTAAATTCACTAAAGTAATGTGATCAATGCACGAACCACACCAAGGAGTTTTTCATAGTGAAAATGGAAAAAGATGTCTCATAAATCATATCACAATAAAATTCAAAGAGATTCATGACACTGACATGAGCAAGGAATTAAAAAGTCAACCATTCCACTAAATCTCAATGTGTGTGTGTGAAAACCATTCCATGCTATTCTTTCCACTTTCCATCAAATAAATATAGGTTATTTTAACATTATTCAGCTTTAAATGATTTTTCACCAAACCCTTCCTACATCCTTTGAAATCATATTTCAAGACCCACTCACTTAAGCATTCCTAGAAGTCAAACCATAAGCTCCTGACCTAGATATCCCCATATGTTTCACATTTCATCACTCCCCTCATTTATTATATTTTTTTTGAAGTTTCATTTTGAAGAAATCTCACACTCATCTCTCAACGCTTGTTTGATCTCCTCACGACACTAATTGCAATAGTTATAACAAGATCAAAGGTTGAGGAGGAGTAATTTTTGACCTGCCCAAGACACAATTTTTTTTGAGGGCGTACAACAGTTGGACATTAGGTACACACACATAGGTCAATCTGGTACAGTAATGAAACAGATCAGATAAGGAACAAACTAATGAAAATATCATTTAAATATGAAAAATATTAACCTAACATATATTTACCTTATATTAAGTAATAAATATTCATACTTCGTGGTTTGGTGAAAAAATGTATGGAGATATTAGTGACACAGTTTTCCCAAAACTACTCACACAAGGGGCATCAATCATCTCAAATGTTTCACAGTGATACAACCATTTATATCATTGACATAAAACCAATTCACTAAAAATCACTCCCTGATGTTAAATTCATAAAGATACTCTTTTTCACCATTCTTTATGGTATTTTTACTTTCCCCACTTTATGGTCACTGAATCATGGAACTTTGAAATTTTTGATGGGGAAAAAATGAAAATACCATAAAGAAGGAGAAAAAGAGAAGAAAGAAGAAAGACAATAGAAGACCTTATGAACTCAACAAGATAGGAAAAAGTGAAAATACCATAAAGAAGGTGAAAAAGAGAAAATGATGAAAATTCTTATCTAACCCAGGAATGTACCCATCCCCCACACCTAGAATGTGCAGTGTCCTCACTGTAAGAAAAGAGGGTGTGTAAAGGAAGGATAAAACCTGGTGATTTTCATTCATAGATTGCTTCTTGAACATGGAGTTCCTCCCTCGGGGACTCCAGAATGGATTCATGGAAGTGCTTCAGCCGCTGCCCATTGACAGTGAATGTTTGCTTGGTTTCTTCATTTTGAACCTGGACAACACCAAATGGAGAGACATTAGTAATAGTGTATGGTAAAAACCAGCGGGAACAAAGCTTACCAGGATGCAACTTTAGCCTTGCATTATAAAGGAGGACCTTCTTCCCAATATAGAACTGATGATGAAGGATAAGACGGTCATGGGCAGCCTTGGTTCTCTCCTTATAAATCTTGGAGTTTTCATATTCATCTCTTCTCATTTCCTATAGCTCCTGAATCTATAACTTCCTTTGAGAACTTTCACCATAATGATTAGAATTTCATTGTTTGATGGCCTAGTAGGCCCGATGCTCAATCTCAACAGGGAGGTGACAACTCTTTCCAAACACAAGATGATAGGGTGACATTCCAATGGGAGTTTTGAAATCAGTATGGTAGGCCCATAATGAATCATCAAGTCGAAGACTCCAATATTTTTTATTAGGTTTAACCATTTTTTCAAGAATTTGTTTTACCCCTCTATTTGACACCTCATCTTGACCATTGGTCTGTGGATGATATACAGTAGAAACTAGATGACTGACCCCATACCTACATAAAAGTGATTGCATTGTTTGGTTGTAGAAATGAGAACCCTGGTCACTGATGATGAACCTAGGTAAGACAAAACTATAGAAGATTTGGGTTCTCAAAAATTCTATAACTACCTTAGAATCATCAGTCCTTGTAGCTCATGCCTCTACCCATTTTGAAACATAATCAACTGCCAGAAGAATGTACAAGTTTCCAAAGGAATTTGGAAATGGACCCCTAAAGTCAATACCCCAAACATAAAAAATGTCATGAAAGAGCAATGGTTGTTGTGGAATTTAATTTCTTTTAGAGACATTCCCCATTCTTTGACAGCGAGGACAAGATTTAAAAAAATCATGGGCATTCCAAAAAAGTGTTGGCCAAAAGAGACCAGAATAAAGGACCTTGCGAGCATTCTGTTGGGGACCAAAGTGGCCCCCACAAGCAAGAGTATGGCAGAATCTAAGGATGGAATGAAACTCACTATCGGGAACACAACACCTAAGGACTTGATCACTACAAGTGTGCCAAAGGTAGGGGTCATCCCAAATATACCAACAGGACTCATGTTTTAGATGACTGGCTTGGTTTTTGTTGAAATCAGTAGGAATGCAAGATGCTACCAAATAATTTACAATTTCAGCATACCAAGGAATAAAATCTTGCACTCAGTACAATTTCTCATCAGGAAACATTTCATTTATGGGAATATAGGGGTATGAGTCAATGTCTGAGGATGGTTGAATCCTACTGATATGGTCATCCACCACATTATCTACTCCTTTTTTATCTCTAATTTCTAGATTGAATTCTTGAAGGAGGAGCATCCAATGAATGAGACGTGGTTTGGATTCTGGTTTCTTAAGTAGGTACTGGAGGGCTGCATGGTATGAGAACACAATGACTTTGGACCCCAAAAGGTATGACCAGAATTTGTCCAAGGAAAACACAATGGCTAGGAATTATTTTTCAATTGTGGTGTAGTTTTCTTGGGCAGGGTCCAAGGTATGTGAGGCATAGGCTGTGACATGTGGATCTTAGTCGACCATTTGTGACAAAACTACCCCAACTGCATAGTTAGAGGAGTCACACATGAGCTCAAATGGTAAATCCAACTGAGGTGGTTGGATTACCGGGGGTGAGGTGAGTCTCTATTTTAACTTATTAAAAGCATCCTCACATTCTTTATCAAAAACAAATTCTTTTTCCTTTTGGATTAATCAGAAGAGGGGGAGTGCAATTTTACTAAAGTCACGAATGAAACGATGGTAAAATCCAGCATGACCTAGGAAAGATCGCACATCCCGTAAATTTTTGGGGAATGGTAAGGAAGAAATGACATATAATTTTGATTTATCTACTTGGATACCATCCCCAAAAATGACATTCCCCAAAACTATACCTTGTCGCACCGTGAAATGGCATTTCTCATAATTTAATACAAGATTATTTTCAAAACAGCGACGTAGGACTGAACCAAGACTACTCAAATATTCATCAAAAGAAGATCCATAAACAGTGAAATCATCCATGAATACTTCCATGAAATTCTCTAGGTAATCCAAAAAAATACTAATCATGCATCGTTGGAAAGTACCCAGAGCATTGCACAGAACAAATGACATCCTTCTATAGGAAAATGTGCCAAAGGGGCAAGTGAAGGTTGTCTTTTCCTGATCCTCAGGGGAAATATGGATCTGAAAGTATCCAGAATACCTATCAAGGAAACAATAGTGGGACTTACCTACTAGCCTCTCTATCATTTGGTCAATGAATGGAAAAGGGAAATGGTCCTTCCTCGTGTGTTGGTTTAGTCAGCGATAGTCTATACAGACACGCAAACTATTCTGCACACGAGTTGGAACCAATTCATTGTTTTCATTTTTAATCACTGTAAGGCCAGTCTTTTTAGGAACCACTTGAACGGGACAGACCCTTTGGCTATCAGAGATGGGGTAAATGATTCCAGCAGCCAATAATTTTGTTACCTCATTTTTCACAACTTCTAGGAGGTTTGGGTTTAGTCGACGTTGTGGCTTCCTCACTGGTTTAGCCTCATAATTTAAAAAAATATGATGTGTACAAATTGATGAGCTAATACCAGGGATGTCAGCAAGTTTCCACCCCAAATCTTGTTTATACTCCCTCAAAAGTTAAATTAGTCACAATTCATGCTCAGGAGGGAGTGAACTAGCAATGATGATAGGAAACTTGTTTCCATTCTCAAGATATGAATATTTTAAATCTTAAGGAAGTTGTTTTAGTTCCAATTTAGGGGGATTTTAGATTTATGGGAGTGTGTGCGAGAGGTCACTGATCTCATCTAACTGCTCAATGGTATCAACCTTAGATGAGGAATGAGATTTTACAAGCTTAGCAGTATCATCAATGGTCAGTGGATCATCAGTGTTCAAGAACTCATCAATCAATGAACATGCATGACACTTTTCTAGACCACTACAACAATAAATGGATGAATCATTTCCTAAAATTTCTATCAGTGAAGAAAACTCAGAAATGGGATCAGGGGAAAGAAATGTTGTTTTTTCAGGGGAAGGGAGTACAACTATAGAATTAATAGAGAGAGAGGAATGTTCTTCTGAGGGATGCTTCATGGAATCAAGGATGTTGAAATGGACTATGTCACCACCAAATTCCATAGATAATGTACCATTGTGGACATTAATTATGGTTTTGGCGGTTTTCAAGAAGGGTCTCCCCAATATAATCAGGGAATGTCCATTCATCCTATCATCCTCTATTTTAAGCACATAAAAGTCAGCAGGAAAAATTAAATTTTGGACCCTCACAAGAACATCCTATAACACACCAGAGGGGTGTGTAGTACTCCGGTTAGCCAGTTGAACAATAATTCCAGTGGGCTTCAGTTACCCAACCTGCAATGTAGAGTAAGCAGAGTGAGGCATCACATTTATAGAGGCACCTAAATCAAGCATAGCATTAGAAAAATAATACTCCCCTATGGTGCATGGAATTGAGAATGTTCCAGGATCATTGCACTTGGTGGGAAGTGATGGCTTTATCAATGCTGAAAAATTCCTCCCCAAACTCACCTTCTCATCTCCACGAAGTCACCTTTGGTGTGTACACATCTCCTTTAGAAACTTGGCATACTGTGGAATTTGCTTCACATCATCAATCAATGGGATGTTAACCTACACTTTCTTGAAAATATCCAATATTTCCTTATCAAGATCAGTTTCCTTTGGTTTTCTTGGTTGGGTGGACCTTTGAGGAAATGGAAGAGGAATGGTTGGGCTAGGCGACTCATCAATGTACACACTCTTTCCTTTGGAAGGGCTTCTCTCAAGACAAGGTTCATCAACATTTGGAACATTTTTAATGGTTGGGATGGAGGTTTCCTCTATAGGGGATGACTCTAATGGAGGTTTCATCTTACTTTATAGTTGTTTTCCACTCCTAAGGGTGATGGAACTAACATTTCCTTTATCCCTAGGGTTAACTCTTGGTTGAGAGGGAAGTTTACCTGACCCATGGCTTTGAATTTCACCCAATGAGTTAGCTAATTGGCCTAATTGGGTTTTTAGGTGTTGTATGGCTTCCTGAGTAGTTTTTTGAAATTGAATATTGTTGGAAACCATTTGTTTCATCATATCTTCTAGGCTAGGCTCGGGTTTTTGAGGGGTTTGTTGGAAAGGCCTTTGGGGTGGTTGAGGGTTTCTAGGTGGTGGTGGTTGATGACTACTCTGCCCCAGTTGGTTCCATTGTTTTTGAGGTTGGTTTGAATACCCCCTTGCCTATATGCATGGTTCTCTTTCCACCCAGGGTTGGATGGATAGTAGGGTTCTTGCCTAAAGGTTTGGTTATAGGGGCGGCTTGGAAATATTACCTCACAACTCTCAGATGTTTCCCTCAATTAAAGAAATTGGTCAGAGTAGTGGGTGTCAGAAGAACATATACCACAATGGATAGGAGGAGGAGATTGGGACTTCCCTTGGGAAAGAGAAAGTTGTCGAAGAAGGGTACTTACCTCTTCAAACTTTGTGTCCACCTTCTTCTCGAATTTAGTACTTTGTACCTCATGAACACCTAGAATGGGTATGCTAGAACTTATACCGAATTGTTGAGTTTTTTGTGCCATGTTCTCAATTAAGGTCCTTACATCAATTGGGGTCTTACCTACCAGTGCACCACCTATAGCATCATCAATCATATTTCTAGCAATAGGGATTAAACCTTCATAAAAATATTGTATTAAAAGCTGGTCACTTATTTGGTGGTGTGGGCAACTTGAACACAATCTTTTAAAGATTTCCTAATATTCATGTAATGTTTCCCCCTGAGATTATCTTATCCCACAAATTTCTTTCCTTATTATTGCAGTTCGAGAGGCTGGGAAATAATTTTCAAGAAAAAGGAGTTTCATGTCCGCCCAACCTCTTATTGGAGAATTAACATAATATAACCAATCTTTCGTAGTGTCTTCCAATGAAAATGGGAATGATCTAAGCTTTACTTGTTCCTCATACACATTAGCATGTTTTAATGTTGAACAAACAATATGAAATTATTTTAAGTGCCTGTGTGGATCCTCTCCAGGAAGTCCATGGAATCTTGGTAATAGATGAATTAAACCAAATTTTAGTTCAAAATTGGGTGCATCACCTTGTAATTGAATGTATGTGGGCTGAATATCAACATCAGGTGAGGTTAGTTATTTTAGTATTAGATTGTTTTCATCCATTTTATTCACATTAATTTCAGTTTTTATGTGGGTTCTCAAATAAGAAGAAGAAGGATCAAGATGAGTGTTGATGTTTTGTGCGTCCTCCTTTAAAGTGTTGTCTTGTGTGTCTCGGTGTCATTGATGTAGGGTCCTCTCCGGTTTGCGTTCGAAATGTTGTAAGTCTCCCGGAGTAGAACACGTCATGCACCAAACCTACACAAAAAATAGATCAGAATACAAAAAATATAGGTAGAGGTATAAAATAGATAAATATTCACAAAATTTCCAATTTTTTTTCTTCAAAAACACGCACTAAAAATCAAGGGATCCTCGGAAACAACGCCAAAATTTGACCGCGTTGTCATGGAACATCAAATTAATTATGATTTAAAGATTTATTTATAGTATAGGGAAGACCCTAGTTCATATCTCAAGGAGAATTTGTGTCTTATAGTGCGTATTTTTAATAAATATTACAAAAATAGGGGGTGATTTTGAAAACAGTTTTAAGAAAATAACATAACTTAAAGAGTTTAATAGTTGATAGAATAAGGTGTATGATTAAGAATTATGAGATAAAGAGATCACTTAAAGTTCACCACACATCTTGGATAGTTCATTGTTCTGAAAATTTCACATGGTTTTGTTTAATTCTTTGGTTGAGGGTTGTCAAGATCTTGATTCCCCTCTGACCTCTCTAATCGTTGCACAAAGTACCAACCCTTAACAAAACAATCATGTTGTCAAGGTTTGGACTTCAAGAAAAGATTAAAGGATACCAAAACATACTAATATCTTTTTTATGTGTGAGAGAAAGAGGATCCTTGTGTTGCCCAATCGGAACAACTCAAGTTTCCCACTTGAAATTTCAACCCAATCGGTGTTGAAATGAAAAGCGGTTCACTAAATTAAACCCAAGAAATGAACTCAGAGGAGAATAATGTTTAGATAAAACATAAGTGAAATAATACACACACAAATAACACAAAACCAGTAGAGTATCAAGTGCCAGAACTCCCTCCCAAGTATGTGTAGCTCCCTCGAAATGACCATCCACCATTTAGCTCACCATCGAGAGGAGGAGAAGGCTCGGGTGGAACTCCTTCTTCATTGATGATACCAATATGATGACAGGGGCATCCATAACCTCAAGTATGATGAGATAACTCCTTTGGGTCTCCAAAATACTAGAGCTTTTCCTCTTGGTTGAACTTACAAATGAGGAGCCGAAGGTTCCATTTTATAGGGAAATGGGAAGGTAGTTTTGAGCACACAAAATTATTGAAACCACTTGTAACAGGTGTTTAGACCTCTAGAAAGCATTATATTGATTTTTATAAAATAAAAAAGTTGTATCCCCACCTCTTTTATGTCTCCACCGAAAGTTTGGCTCACTTTGGACACCTATATCCCGAGATAGAGACAGATCACAACACACCACTTTTGAATCCGTGCAGATTTGGTGTTCTGGACAGATTAGGTCGGAAAGATCATCAGATGGCCGAATAAGTCTTGGATTTCTTCATATGAAATGTATCCCAATGAGTTTTGGACCCTCCAACAAAATATCAGCTCAATTGGATGCACGGTAGAGTATAAGTGTGCGGATTAACCCAATGATGTGCTTGGATCCTGTGCAGTTTGACCCATTTTTCTTGGACATCATCATGGGCCCTCCAAATCACCTTCACCTTAAATTTTCAAGACAAGTAAAATTGACCTTTTTAATATCAATAAACACAAAATAAATGATTCAAACATGTAATTAAATATTTTATTATTTTTTTAATTTACAATACAAATTCAGTTTAATACAATGGTCTAAGGGTGAAAATGACACAGTGAATCGTGGTACGATCATTAGGTCATTTCAATAGATAAATTAAGTTAATTAATTAATATACCCAACACACTCTCCGAATACCTCCTCAACTAAATGTTCGATATCAACCAACTTTGGGTCATGTCTAGGGTAAAACCTATGTTTTGGAATCAACTTTGGTCTCAGATTTCACATCTAAGGTACCTGATAATGGGAAAACCATTTAAGTTGAAATGTTTCATATGTGTGCATAAAAAAATATTAATATTTTTAATATATTAATTATAGGGTCCTAAGACTCACAAATCCATGCCGACTCTGAGAAAAAATCTAGATATATACATAAAAATATTCAATGGACTAATCAAAAACCGGAGTCATTTCATCTCTCTTGAGTAAAGTATCCCCAAGAAGAGGGACTTGGGTTCAAAATTAATATGTATAAACTATTAAAAGGATTAGGATGATAACATATCTTTAAGTGATATTCACTTCTAGATATATGACAGTAAAGAAAAATGTAAATAGTTACATTAAGTTTTTATAATAAAGTGAATATCACTTAAAAAAATTATTCTAATTAAAGTGAATTCCACTTTATCTTAAAATAGTTTAGGATATGATAGTTATTAAGAATATAAATATTTACATTAATTTCAAAGAAAATTTTGATGGAATAATCCTTTAAGTGATATTCACTATCTGACTATTATTAACAATGTAAATAATTACATTAACTTAGGATAACTTATAGTGGACAAGGGATTTAGGACGTGCCTGAGACTTCTAACTTCAAACATATTTTGAGAATTAAATTCATTGGATTCTATTAACATATTTTGATAAGAATATAAGGATAAAAAATATTTTATCCAGGATAAAGTTTTTATCCAGTTTTAATTAAAATATAAAGAAGATATTACTTCCACCCATCACTAACATATTTTAATAAAGTCTTATTTTGTGAGGAAATTATCTAAACACACAGAATACCATATTTGATATGGAAACAAAACTTTATTTATTAAATATACTCATTTAAAGTAAATAAGTGTTATTTTATAAACATAAATATATTTTAATCTTAGCATGATATTCTAAAAAGAATATAGTGTCGAAGAGGTTAGTGAGATTGAGATATGTGTAAAGGACCCCAGAACACCCTGGGAGGGGAGGGGTGAATCAGGGTGTCAACTTTTTCTTTTAAACTGATGAATCTTGTTCCCACATTGGTAGGAACCTATTAAACCTGTCTGATGAGAAAGTGCAGAAAACAAACAATCACATGCAAAGTGAAGACACAACAATTTTACTTAGTTCACCACTAAGGACTACGTACAAGGATAATATTCCAATAGATTTTTGGTCGTAAAAAAATCCACTAATCTTCACTAATTTTGGAGTATAAAATTTAAGCACAGTCACTCTATTCGAGATGCACCACCTTTACAAGGTTTTAGGGATAACACACTGCGTCCCTCGGATCACTTTCATTAAATCCCCCTTGCTCACTATGTTTGGAAGAATATGAAATCAGTTTATCATCTTGAAGGTCACTTTAATTTATTGTAATTAAATCAATCTTCTTAAATTATAGAGATATGATCTGTTGAAGTCTCGTTATCACTCGTATGTGTAATTCACTCTTCCTTACACTCTTAGTTCTCGAACTATTCCTCAGTGGATTGGCCTATTCCTCCATGTACTAAGCTCCTTCCTCGATGTATTGGTCTCCTCCCTCCACATACTGGGCCTCACTATGTACCACTTGTGCTTTTCATACCACTTATTCTCTACTAACCATCCATGCTCTGCGAACTATCTTTGCTTCCATATACCGTTTTTCCTCCACGGACCACCTTCCTTCCACAAACTGTTCTTCTCCGTGTACTACAAGATCACTATGGACCAAGTTCTTCCTATGTGTATTTCCTCTCCTTCGCAGACTTGTCTTCCCATAGACCACATGACACTTCACCAAATTCCTTTGAATTTCTAATCAGAAACACATTCATAGGGTTTTCTTCCCGCAAACCACTCTAGACTTCACTTAAATCCTCCTAGTTTTTTAATCTCATTATCTCTACCTAATAAAGGTATTACTTATCCTTATATATTAAAATATATCCACATAATCCACTAAACTAAGATTTACCAAATCTTTGATACAACTACACCTTTACCGCATACCATGCATCTCCCGCGAACCATATTCCCTACGCGGTCTACGTACCTCCATTATCCCCATGTGATGAAAAAAATCACCACCTCATTTTCAAAAAATAAATCCTTCATGACTTATCAAAACTCCTACTTGTTTTCGTGAATGAAACTCCATCCTGTGAATCTTTTGCCTTCTGTGAACCGAAGGCCTTGCTGTGAACCTCCTTCACTCCGTGGACCATTCCACTTATGCGGTTCGCATACCGTTTTACACTCCGCAAACCATTCCCGCTATGTGGTTCATGGTTCTCCATTCCGCATACCATTTTTCATGACCTGAAAACTATTCTTAGAAATACCATTCCGCATACTTCCTTTACCAAAAACAAACTCCCAATTTTGAAGCCAAAAAATTTGGAAACATTGGGAAACTATGCCACCTTAAACATCTGCTTCAACCTGTACTATAATATCACTTGACTTGCAAACCCCTTTGACCAAACCAAAGTGGATTGAAAAAAACAAAAACCATACTCCATTTCTAGCAAAGAACAACCTTGGTTCTAACAATATTTCCCTTTGGGTTTGTTGTCAATCTGCAGATAAATTTAATATAGCACCGGATGCAATCAAAAACTGATACGTGAGAAACAAGTCATCCAAAAATATAAGTATATGTGAGAAAATCTTGGTGTAGAAAAAAAGAGGAGCATGAATTGGGTTCTTGTGTCTTAAAATTCTTAAATATATTCAAGATCATCTCTGATTGTTTCCTCATAATACCGAATTGTTTTCTCCATTCTCATTTTTTCCCTTTTGTAACTCTTCACTCTCTACTTGTTTGAACCATAAAACATTGAATTTCTCTATTCCCCCCATTGGAAATAAACCAAAAGAATCAAATTTTAACTTGTAGATCTCAAAGAATATCCCCCTTTGTTGTATCTCCCCCATAAACCTACATCTTCCACAAACAGATTAAAATAGTTAAAAAAATGGAGAGAGGGGATGTTCATAACCTCTTAATGCATGAGGAGGTGGATGAACACTGAGGTTCAACCAATTCTTCTTGAACACATGTGCTGACAATGGATTGTTCAGCATGTCATCCACTTGATCATTAGTTCCAACATGATCCATTTTAATCATGCCTTGTTCCACCTTTTCCTTGATAAAGTGATATCTGCTTTCAATGTGTTTCGTATGAGAATACTAAACAAGATTCTTCGTAAGATCAATTGAAATATTGTTATCACAGTGAATCACCATTAGCTATTTCACCTCATCACTAATATTAGTTAGCTGTTGTTTCATCCAGTGTAGTTGAGTGAAATCCTTTGTAGCGGAGATGTACTCAGCTTCAACAGTATTGAGAGAAGTGATTTCCTACTTATTACTCAAGAAACCCACCCATTTATTTCCAATGAATAATGTTCCACCACTAGTGTATTTTTTATCCACCACATCTTCAATTTAGCCAGCATCAGAAAATGATGATAGTTCATTATCTCTTCCTGTAGTAAATTATAATCCATAATTGAAAGTTCCTTGAATGTACCTCATGATTATTTTCACTGCTTCTATATGTTCTTATTTCAGATTAATTTTAAAGTGTTCCACTAAGCATGTTTCAAAGAAAATATCTGTCCATGTCGTAGTTAAGTACAATAACCTTCCAATGATTCTCCTATATAGTGTTTATTCTACATATGTCCCATCTTCATGCTTTCCCAGTTTTTTCCCAACCGTAATCAGAGTCGACATTGGTTTGGAATCATGCATATTGAATTTCTTCAGCGACACTATTGCATATTTTTCATGATAAATAAAATATAAGTCTTTCCTCTTAATTACTTGTATCTCTAATAAGTATGTGAGTTCACCAATCATAGAAATTTCAAATTTTAATTTTATGTAATTGAAAAATTTATCCTCTGATCTCTCCTACTTCCTCCAAATACAATATCATCTACATACACTAGAATCATGAAATGATCTTTCCGAGAATTATTCACATAGAGATTGTGATCCACTCCTCCTTTTTTAAATTCAAGATTCTTTAGATAAGAATCGATCTGAGAGTACCATGCCCATGGTGCCTATTTCAGACTATATAGAGCCTTCTTTAATATGTAAACCTTTATTTCATCATTACCAAGAAGAAATCCCACTGGTTGTTCAATATAGACTTCTTCTTCAAGAACAACATTTAAGAAAGCTATCTTGACATCCATTTGATACACTTTTTATCCTCTTTGAATTTCCATGGCAAGAAGTAGTCTGATTGACTCCAGTCTAGGCACCAAAGTAATTTTTTTTAATATAAACACCTTCAATATGTGAACATCCATTACACATAAATAATTCCTTATTTCTTCACATTTTCATGCTCGTCAAATTTATTTTTTAAAATACAATTCATACCAATCACATTGTGGGTTTCAGGTCTCTTAACTAGATCCCATGTTTGGTTTTTATCAATCTGATCCAATTGTTCATTCATGGCCTTAATCCATGAACCATACTTTGAAACTTCTTCAAATGAGGGTGGTTCCAGAATTGAAAGTAATGAAAATTGTTCACTATTCATCATTCTTATTATCTACGTGGGAGATTTCCAATCCCTGATGATGTTGGATCGATCAATTTCTTCTCTTCGATTTCTCCTGTGAGGTTTAGAAGAATTTTATTTATCCATGGTTTCTTCTTCTAATTATTTTTCTGAGTCAACGTCATGATGTGACTCTTAGATGTTTTTGATGCCTTCTTATACTTCTATATTATGATATGTTCCATGTCTATATTCTTACTCATCTCCTATCACATCAACATAATAATTCTTTGAGACATTTGTGGTTTTGTATTCAATGATCTTTACATCACTAATTTACACAATTTTCCAAGATGATTATTGAAACATTTGTAGGATTTGTTATTCATTGAATATATGAGGAATATTACATCATCTGTAGCGTCAACATACTTTCCTTGATTTCCTTCTTTGTTTCAGATAAATAATTTACTTTCAAAAACACAAAAATACTTCAAAGATAGTTTCATTCCATGCTATAACTCATAAGGTGTCTTGGTTTCCCCCATATAAATCCTTGTTTAGTTTTGAATATAAACTGCATCTTGAACAAACTCTTTCCAGTAATGGTAAGAGATATAACTCTCAATCAGCATAGTTTTGGACATACTATTCACCTGTTGATTTTGACTCTCAACAACTCCATTTTTCTGTAGAGTTCTCACACAAGACACCTCATGTAGTATCCCATGTTTCTCTAAGTAGTTTTCAAACTCAATGGATGCATATTCTCTATAATTTTTAGACTTCAAAAATTTGATTGTTCGTCCAATATCATTCTCATCTATTTGGTGATAAGTTTTCATGCAATAAAGCACTTTACATTTCATACATATAACCATCACAAAATCCATTATACTATAATCATCAATGAAAATAATGAAGTACCTTTATCCATGAGTTCCAACATCATTTAGTAGACCACATACATTTGTATGAATGAGATCAAGAAGATTTGACACCCTTTTCTTCTTTGGACGATATAAATTGCAGAACAACTTCCATCAAATGAAAGCATCACAAGTCTTTTCCAATTCAGTCTTTGGATTCAGGATATCCATGACTATCTTCAGCTTAGATATCTTTTCAATGTATTTTTGATTATTGTGACCCAACCTCCAGTGCTACAAGTTTTTTTCTTCTTTGACAGTCATGTAGCAAATATTCTCTTTACTATCAGCATGGTATATATTTACATATATTATACAACATTTCTTGTGATAATACCATGTTATTACTTTTATAGTGCACCCCTTTTGATTGAATGACACTATAGTACTTATGTCAAAAATTTGACTCACACTCAAGAGATTGTGACGAAACCCGTCCACATAAATAACTTCAGTCTTCTTTAGCTATCCATTGGCCAGTTCAGTACTTCCAATTACTTTGATCTTCAAAGAACCATGATTACCGAATCTCAATATTCCATCAACCTTTTTCTTGAAATTCATTAATAGGTCTGCATTTTATATCATATGGGATGAGAATCCACTGTCAATAATCAAAGTGCTATTGTTCTTGGTAGCTTTGAGAGCTGCTTCTGCAAGGTTGAATTTTTCATTTTTTTCCTTTGATGAAATATTAGTTTTTGTGAAGGATAAAGATGAATTTTCAAATATCTTTTTCATGTGCATAGGTTCATCACACTCACACTCTTATTCTATAGGAGAGAACTTGTTTATAAGAACAACACCATCTGGTTGGTGAGTATTAACTTGTCTCTGAGTTCTATAAAAATTGTTCTTGCCATTCCTCTGCCTGCAACCAACAAATTTATGGCCAAAGTTAGAAAAATTAAAACAATATCCATAGGAACTATTTCTTATATAAGAATTAGGATATGAATTCGTTATCATTTGTTGACTTCCTACCTCTTCCCTGTTCAAATAGATCCTTTCCTCTTCATAGTATGAAATGGTAGGGCCCATATAGATATAGAATTGACATTTCAAAAGTGGAAATGACTTTTTCACTTCTATTACTCCTAATGTAAACTTTCTGAGAAGGATAGTTTGTTTGTCTATCATATTGGGAAACTCGAGGATAGTTTTCAGTACTCCTTTTAGTTAGATTTGAGACTTTATTTGTTTGGACTTCAGGTGTCTTCGTGATATGTCCGACTTTCAGGTTTCCTTTATTTTGGAACATTTTACTTCCAAAATTTGATGTTTCATCATTACAACCAATTCCTACGTTTTCCATACATGAGGGTCTTTGATCATTCAGATCCTTTTTAAATCCATCTGAACTACACCTAACTCTCTATAGAAGCTCAGTATCTGAGAATTTTCAATTTTTTTCTTTATTTATTTTGGACTTGGTTCACTTTAAAGTTTACTCCTAAGATTAAAAAATTCTTCTTCAGGTCCCTCAACCATTTTGGACTTCTCCTCCAGTCTATATATAATGTCATTAATGACCTTTTCCTATTATTTAATTCCCAACTTTAGTTCAACTATATCTTATGAGATTTCAAAAGTTGTTGAATGTTCCTTTACTACTTCTTCAAGTTGATCAAATTTATCTTCCAGTATATCAACATATTCTGACGACTCTTCCACAATTTCTTTCCAATTTTTTCATCTCTTTCATTGATTCTCAAGATTACCAAAATAATCCTTAAGTTGAAACTTGAGATTGACATTAGTGGTTAACTAATTATTTCTAACTTCATCTCCTGATGGTTCTGATTTTCAATGGTATCCATCATTAATGCATGGGTTCTAGATTTAAAATCCAGTTCTTATTTCTCTAATAATTCACTATCATCATCTTCTTCTTAATAGACAAAAACCATTCTCTGTAGTTTCTTAAAAAACTTAAAACCTACCTTTTTGAAAAACCTTTTTCAAGGATTCTGTATGTCTCCAGTTTCAATTTCATCATCATTAAACTTTCTTTCACATTAAGAGGAAATGTTCCCAACTCTACCATAGAGAAAATAAGCCAGAGGTAACATGACTTAAAATTTACCTTTCCCCTTATTTAATTTCTTGGAAATGAGATAAAAAATTTAATTTTCATCATTATATTCATCAATACTATCTCCTGAAATTTCAAGTTTGTCTAGGGATTTTAATTACATTTCCTTACTTTCTTGAGTCGTTGCATCTTCTGGTTTGACTTTCATCTCATATGCCACCAGGCTGCTCAGCAGATCATCCAGAGAAAGTTTGGAAAGATCTATTTCCTCAAGGGATGACACCATTACATTGTAAAGAGGTGGAATTATTCTCAATATTTTTTTACAATATCAATGTCTTTGATTTCTTCCCCAAGTCCTCGTATTTCTCCAACAACTTCAGTAATTTGATTAAAAAAGGTATCTGCATTTTCTTCAGGATGCATCTTTAGATAATAAAACATATTTTAAAAAAATTATAGTTTTTCCTCCTTAAATTCATTATCACCTTCATAATTATTCTCTAGTTTTTCCCACATAAACTTTTTTGGAATACAACTCATCACCTTTAGATATATATGATCGAAAAGAGCAGTAGTGAGTGAATTCTATGATTTTGCATCTGCATCAAGTATTTTCATATCTGTATCAATCATAAATAGCCTAGTAGGATCAGTGACATATATTCCTTATGTAGTGGTAAACAATACTTCCATTCCAAGATATCTTATATGAGATCTCATTATATTCTTTGAGATCTGGAAGTTTCTGCCATCAAAGAGGGGGACTCCCCTAACATTCACCATATTCTCCATGGTATAAATTAAGGACATATTTAACACTAGAGACCTTTTCCCTGTAATACCACTTGAAGGAACTCGGAACACCCTGATAGGGAATAGGTGAATCAGAGTGTCAAATTTTTTATTTTAAACTGATTGATCTTGTTCCCATGTTGGTAGGAATCTATTAAACCTGTCTGATGAGAAAGTGCAGAAAAAACAATCACACGCAAAGAGAAGACACAATAATTTTAATTGGTCCACCACTAAGGGATATGTCCAAATAGAATATTCCAATAGGTTTTTGGTTGTAACAAAATACACTAAGCTTCACTAATTGTGGATTATAAAAGTTTAGCACAGTCACTCTGTGCCAGATGCACTGCCTTTACAAGGTTTTAGATTTAGAAAACTGCATCCCTCATATCACTTCCGTTGCCTCCCCCTTTATCAGTATGTTGGGAAGAATATGAACTTAGTTTATTGAATTGAAGTTATCTTCAATGGATTTTCATTAAATTATGCATCTTCAACTGCAGATAGATGTTTTTTTGAAGTCTCATTATCACCCATATGCGTAATTCACTCTTCCTCACACTGTTAGTTCATGAACCATTCCTTCATGAACTGGACTGTTCCTCCACGTAATGTGCTCCTTCATCCACATATTGTGATCCTTCCTCCACATACTGGGCTCCACCACATACCTCTTGTGCTTTGTGGACCACTTCTCCTTCACAAACCATCCCTGCTCTATGAACTATCTCTGCTTTTGTGTTCTATTTTTCCTCCATGGGCCACCTTCCTTAGACTATTCTTCTCCGAGTACTAAAAGAGCACCATGTACTGAGTTATTTCTCTACATACTTTCTATCCTACATGGAATTGTCTTCTCACATACCACTTGACACTTCACCAAATTTCTCCGAATTTCTAATCAGAAACACCTTCGCAACGTTGTCTTCCCGCGAACCACTATAGACTTCACTAAAATCCTCCCAATTTTTTTTAACCTTAGTCTTTCTCCCTAATGAAGGGATTAGTGCTCCTAATATAGGAAAATATATCCTCATAATCCACTAAACCAATATTTACCAAATCTTTGATAAGGGTCTACCTTTAACATGTACCGTGCATCTCTCGTGAACCATATTCCTTATGCGGTCTGCATACCTCCATTCTCTCTACGCAGCAACACATATCACCACCTCTTTTCCAAAAATGAAACCCTTCATGGATTTTCAAAACTCTACCTTGTTTTTGTGAATGAAACGCCATCCCGCAAACTATTTTCCTTTCACAAACCGTATACCTTCCCACGAACCTCCTTCACTCCACAGACTATTCCTCCTACGTGGTCCGCATATCATTTTCTGCTCCATGAACCATTCCCACTATGTGGTTTATGGTTCTCCATTCCACGTACCATTCTTCATGATCCACAAACTATTACCAGAAATCCCATTCCATGTACTTTCTTTGCAGAAAACCTTCCCTTTCCAAAAACAAAATCCATATTTTGAGGCCTAAAAATTTGGAAAACACTAGGAAACTATACCACCTTAAAAAACCTACTTCATCTTGTACTATAATATCACTTGACTTTTAGACCCCTTTTATCAAACCAAATTAGATTGATAACAAACACAAATGATACTCCAATAAAATCCTCCTTTGGTTTTGTTGGAAATATGCAAATAAATTCATTAAAGCACCAGACGCAATCAAAACTTGATATGTAAGAAACAAATCATCCGACACTCTAAGTCTATGTGAACAAATCTCAATATAGAAAACAAGAGGAGCATGAATTTGGTTCTTGTGTCTTGGAATTATTAAATATGTCCAAGCTCAGCTCTGACCATTTCCTTATAATACAAAATTGTTTTCTCCATTCTCATTTATCTATTTTGTAAATATTCATTCTATCCTTGTTTGAACCATAAAACATTGAATTTTTCCATTCTCCCACATTGGATATAAAACAAAAGAATCAAATTTTTACTTGTAGATCTCAAAGAACAGTCCCCTTGGATCGTATCTCCCCCATAAACCTACATCACTTCTATAAACAGATTAAAATAGTTAAATAAAATGGGGAGAGGGGACGTTCTTAACCTCCTCATGTACAGGGAGGTGGCTGAATACCAAGGTTCAATCGATGATTCTCAAACACATGTGATGAAAATGGTTCGGTTATTATGTCATCTACTTGATCATCAGTTCCAACATGATCCATTTTAATCATGACTTGTTCAACCTTTTCCATGATAAAGTGATATCTGATTTCAATGTGTTTCGTACAAGAATGATGAACAAGATTCTTCATAAGATCAATTGAACTCTTTTTATCACAATGAATCACCACTGGTTATTTCACCTCATCACCAATATCAGTTAGCTATTGTTTCATCCAGAGTAGTTGAGTGCAACCCTTTGTAGTGCATATATACTCAACTTCAACAGTATTGAGAGAAGTGATTTCCTATTTCTTACTCAACCAACCCAAACATTTCTTGCCAATAATTAATACTCTACCACTTTTGGATTTTCTATACACCACATCTCCAGCCCAGTCAACATCATAAAATATTGATAGTTCATTATCTCTTCCTGCAACAAAGTATAATCCATAATTGTCAGTTCCTTGAATGTACCTTACGATTCTTTTCACTGCTACCATATATTCTTATTTAAGATTACTTTGAAATCGAGCCACTAAGCATGTTCCAAATAAAATATATGGATGTGTCATAGTCAAGTACAATAATCTTCCAATTATTATACTATACAGTGAAGGGTCTACAAATGTCCCATCTACATGCTTTCCCAGTTTTTTCCCAACCACAATTAGAGTCAACATTGTTTTGGAACCATTCATATTGAATTTCTTCAAAAATCTTGAATATTTTTCCAAATAAATAAAATTTTAGTCTTTCCTATGAATAACTTGAATCCCTAAGAATTATGTGAGTTCGCCAATCATAGAAATTTTGAATTCTAATTTCAAGTGATTGGAAAATTCATCCACTGATCCCTACCTGCTTCCTCTAAATATAATATCATCTATGTACACTAGAACCATGAAATGATCTTTCTAACAATTCTTCACATAGATATTGCAATCCACTCCTCATATTTTAAATTCAATATTCTTTAGATAAGAATCGAGCTAAGATTACCATGCCCAAGGTGTATGTTTCAGACCATATAGAACCTTCTTAAATCTGTAAACCTTAATTTCATCATTACCAAGAATAAAGCCCCTGGTTGTTCAATATATACTTCTTCTTATAGAACACCGTTTAATAAAGTTTCCATTAAATACATTTGATACACTTTGTATCCTATTTGAATTTCCATGGTAAGAAATAGCCCGATTGGCTCTAGTCTATCCACCGTAGCAAATGTTTCTTAAATATTAACCCCTTCAATCCATGAATAGAATTTACACACCATACGTGCCTTATTTGCGATCATATTTCCATGCTCATAAAATTTATTTTTGAAAATACACTTTGTACCAATCACATTGTGGGTTTTATGTCTCTTAACTAGATCCCATATTTGGTTCTTATCGATCTAATCCAATTCTTCATTCATAGCCTTAACCCATGAATCATCTTTTGTAGCTTCTTCAAATGTGTATGGTTCCAAAATTTAAAGGAATATAGATTTTACACTATTACTCATTCTATTTGTCTGCGTGGGAGATATCCAATCCCCAATGATGTTGGATCGATCAATTTCTACTCTTCGATTTCTCCTGTGAGGTTCAAAATAATTTTATTCAGCCATAGTTTCTTATTTAGATTATTCTTCTGAATGAACATCATGATATGAATCTTGGATTTTTTTCATGCCTTCCTCTACTTATATATTTGGATCCATTCCATTTCTACATTCTTCCTCATCTTCTATCACATCAACATAATAATTATTTGAGATATTTGTGGCTTTTTCTTCAATAATCTTCACATCACTGCTTTTCAAAATTTTTCCAAGATGTTTATTAAAACATTTGTAGGATTTTATATTCATTGAATATAAGAGTAATATTACTTTATCTATAGTGTCACCATAATTTTCTTGATTTCCTTCTTTGTTTCGGATAAATAATTTACTTCCAAAAACATGAAAATACTTCAAAGAGGGTTTCCTTCCATGACCTAACTCATAGGGTGTCTTGGTTTCCCCCATATAAATCCTTGTTCAGTTTTGAATATAAACTCCACCTTGAATAGCCTCTTTCCATTAATAGTGAGAGATAAAACTCTCAATCAGCATAGTTCTAGACACACTATTCATATATCGATTATGATGCCCAACATCTCTATTTTTTTCTGTAGAGTTCTCATAGAAACCAACTCATGTTGTATCCCATGTTTCTCTAGGTAGTTTTCAAACTCAATGGATGTATATTATCCACTATTATTAGACTACATAACTTATATTGTCTATCCAGTATCATTATCGTCTATTTAGTGATGAGTTTTCATGAAATTAATCACTTTCGGTTTCCTGTGTATAACCATCACACAATTCATTATACTATAATCATTAATGAAAAGAATGAAGTACCTTTATCCATGAGTTCCATAAATATTTATCAGAACAAATATGTCTGTATGAATGAGATCAAGAATATTTGATGCACTTTTCTTCTTTGGCTGATATGAACTGTAGACCAAATTCCCTCGAATGCAAGCATGACAAGTATTTTCCTATTCACTCTTCAAATTGGGGATATCCATGAATATATTCAGCTTAGATATCTATTCCATGTCTTTTTTATTGATGTGACCCAACCTCTAATGCCAAAAGTTGTTTTCTTCTTCAACATTCATGTAAAAAATGTTATCTTTACTATCAACTTGGTATAGGTTTCCATCTATTCTAGAACCTTTAATGATAGAATCCCATATTCTTCCTTTTATAGTGCACCCCTTTTGATTGAATATCATGATAAGACATGAGTCACAGAGTTGACTCACACTCAGAAGATTGTGATGCAACATGTCCATATAAAGAACTTTAGTCTTCTTCAGCTCACTGTTGGACATTTCAATACTTCCACTGCCTTTGATCTTCAATGAACCATCATTACCAAATCTCATTATTACATTGACCTTTTTCTTGATATTCTTTAATAGGTATGAATTTCCCATCACATGGGATGAGAATACACTATCAAGAATCCAAGTGCTGCTATTCTTGGTAGCTTTGAGAGCTACTTCTATAAGGTTGGATTTTTCAATTTTCCTCTTTTCCTTCCATGAAATATTAGTTTGATTGAAGGATAAATATGGATTTTCAATTCTATTTTTCATGTTCATAGGTTTATCATACTCACACTCTTCTTCCATAGGAGAGAACTTGTTTGTAAGAAAAACACCATCTGGTAAGTGAGTATTGACTTGTCTCTGAGTTCTGTATGAATTGTTCCTACCATTCCTCTGCCTGCAATCAATGAATTTATGGCCAATTTTAGAATAATGAAAAAAATATCCATAGAAATTATTTCTTCTATAATAATTAGGATATGAATTCATTATCCTTTTTTGACTTCCTAGCTCTTCCCCGTTCAAATAGCTCCTTACCTCTTCACAGTATGAAATGGTATGTCCCAGATAGCCACATAATTGATACTTCATAACTGGAAATGTTCTTTCACTTCTATTAATACTCCTATCAAATTTGTTATAAGTATAGTTTGACTGTCCATCATCTTGGGAAACTTAAGATAATTTTTCAGTCCTCCTTTTAGTCTGATTTGATACTTTCTTTGTTTTTAATTTAGGTGTCTTTGTGATATGTCCAACTTTCATATTTTCTTTATTTAGCACATTTTACTTCCTTAATTTGATGTTTCATAATTACATCCAATTCCTTTGATTCCCATTAATGAGGGTCTTTGATCATTTCAAACCTTTTCAACTCCATCTGAACCATGCTTAACTCTCTCTAGCAGCTCAGCATCTGAGAATTTTCCAAACTAAATTTTCCGATTTATTTCTTTTAGACTTGGTTGACTTTTAAGTTTACTCTTAAGAGTAACAACTTATTATTAAATTCCATCAACAATTTTGAACTTATACTCCAATCAATATGTAAGATCAGTAATTAACTTTTCCCATTCTTAAATTCTGATCTTTAGTTTAACTATATCTTTTAAGATTTAAAAAGTTTTTGAATGTTCCTTTACTACTTCCTCAAGTCAATCAATTTTATCTTTCAGTATATCAACATATTCTGATGACTCTTCCACAATTTATTTTCATGTCTTGCATCTATTTTATTGATTATCAATCTTACAAAAAACATCCTTAAGTTGTAAATTTATATTGACACTAGTGGTTAACTAATTATTTCTAACTTCATCTCCTGATGGTTTTTATTTTTCAACAGTAGCCATCATTGATGCATGAGTTTCAGATTTAAACTCGAGTTCTTCTTCCTCAAAGAATTCACTATCATCATCTTATACTTCACAGACAAAAACCTTTCTTTGTAGTTTCTTACCAGACTTGAAATCTCCCTTTTTGAAAAACCTTTTCCTAGGCTTCTATATATCTCCAGCTTCACTTTCATCATCATCGAAATTTCTTGCGCATCAAGAAGCAATGTGCCCAACTCTGCCACAATGAAAATAAGTAAGAGGTAACTTGACTTCAAATTTCCCTTTTCCCTTCTTGAATTTCTTAGAAATGAGGGAAAAAATTTCTTTTTACTCATTATATTCATCAATACTATATCTAGAAATTTCAAGTTTTCCATGTATTTGAATACCATTTCCTTGATTACTCGAGTCGTTTTATCTTCTGGTTTGACTCTCATCTCATATTCCACCAGCTGCTCAACAGATCATCTAGAGAAAGTTTGGAAAGATCCCTTTCCTGAAGGGCTGACACCTTTTCATTGTAAAGAGGTGGAAGTCTTATCAAGATTTTCTTTACAATATCAATGTCTTTTATTTCTTCACCATATCATCATATTGCTCCAAAAAATTCAGTAATTCAATTGAAAAAAAAAACGATCACATGAAAAGTGAAGACACAAAAGGTTTACTTGGTTCACCACTAAGGGCTATGTCCAAGGGGCACATGCCGACATGTTGTTGGTCATACCAAATTACACTAATCTTCACTAGTTGTGGAGTACGAAAGTTTATCACAATCACTTTGTGCTAGGCACACTACCTTTACAAGGTTTTATGGATAGAACATTGGGTCCCTCTAATCACTTTCGTTGACTCTCACTTTTGCACTATGTCAGGAAGAATCTGAAATCAGTTTATCAGCTTAAAGGTCACTTCAAAGGATTGAAATTAAATCATGCATCTTCAAATGAAGATAGATTCTCTTTTGGAGTATCGTTATCACCCGTATGTGTAATTCACTCTTCCTCACACTTTTAGTTCATGAGATGGCCCATTCCTCTACATAATATGCTCTTTCCTCCGCATACTTTTCATGAACCATCCTAGTGGGGCCCGCACTGTGACTCCCCAAGCCCGCCTCCAATAGGCCAGGGGCTGGTGACTAGTACCGAGTAGGCATATCACTAACATGGGACGCATTGCCTATGTACCTGTACACACACACACATCTCCAAGCCCACAAATGTTGAAATGTAGAAAAAAAAACTAAGGAAAAGAATGAATTTATAAAACTAAACCCAACCAACATAGTACGATGAAAGGTAGAGTGATGTAAAAGTAAACTGGGCCAGAATACAAGCCCACCAAAAACAAGAGTCTAAAAACTGCAAAGTCTAACTTGTAAGTACAAAAGGTACTGGGACTGCTGCTCGTAGCCATAGGAACGCCTTGGCCTATAGGGAACTCAGAAATCTTGGTCCTATCATGGTCCACCCTGGACTCTATCAAAAGGCTGCTCGTCTGCATAAGACACCAGACGTGTGGGAAAAGCCTGTGCAGGGGTGAGTATAACAATACTCAGTAGAGGACCCTGAAAACCACAAAGTAGTACACAAAGTAAAGGTACAGTCAGCTATGAACAGTATATGTCTACAGAACATATAAAACAAACTAGATATACTCAAAACCCAGACCCATGGTCTAGAGACTAGTCACACAACCGCATACCCCCGTTAGGGATTCTTTTCGAAGATTCTGTGATGAATTCATTCCGGGAGAACACACTCCACGGGTCTTATAGCTCTGATGACGTCCGTCTGAGAAGTGCTGTTCGTCGGGAACTGTCACGAGATATAGCTACACTCATTACGGGAGACACACTCCTAAGTGGAAAGGTTACGGTAAGTATAAGCACTCATTACGGGAGACACACTCCTGAGTGTGAAAGATCACGATACACAGATGAGGATCACTGCCAGGGCCATGGCGGATACCGCGACTCATCCGGATTCATCAGTTAGGTGATACAACAGCTAGGTAGAGGATCAATGCATGGTAAGGTTGGTCATGTCGATGCCTGACTCTGCATAAGGTCAGGAATGGATAGAGGATCTCGATCTGGGCCTCTCGGATGGATGCCTGACTCTATCACAGAAAGTCCTGCTGAAGGGATCATACTCCTGAGTGGGAAATGATGCCTGACCTTTAGGGGAATGAGAAGAAGGGGAACTAATCAAACAAAATATGTCCAAGGTACGGTGAACAAAAGGACCAAGCCGTTTCCCAAAAAGTACATGACATGTAGAAAAGGTACACGCCGTGTTGTCTGACCTTGAGTACTGCCCATGTACAATGGCCCATGTAAAAGGCTGGTCGTGTAGAAAAACTTATTACATGGCATGTAGTACAAATTAAACGCCATGTCCGAGTAACTGGGGTTGGATCCCTGTACTATGGCCATGTGCCCGTACATGGTCATCAACCCGTGTACTCCAACCCATGTAATCTGAACACGGGGTGACCCGCGTTACTGGCCTCACCTGGACGTGTGATGGAGTACACGGTCGTGTACCCCATCTCGTGTCTGCATATCCATGAGATACACGCTGAGCTCCGTGTAGCCACTTCTGCCGCGCTGTACACGCCGTGTCGCCTGAAGCCGTGTAGCTCATCCCGTGTCCGTGTACTACCCAAAGTACACGCCGAGCTTCGGGGAAAGTCCAACACGCCGTGTGACTGGGGTAACATGCCGTGTTATTCCTCTCTGACCTCAAAACCCTATCCACCACCGCCAGTACTACACGACATGTTCTTCGGAAGTACACGCCGTGTATTCTGGAAATTCCAGAAACGACGCCCTTCACTGGCGCACCTCCCGTGGTGCTTCGATCATCGATCCGGCTGTCCAATCGCCGAAAAACTTCCAGGTTTTGGTCTCCACGACACCACAAATCCACTTCTGTCGTTTTCAGGCCTCCGATCGGCCTCAAAAACATGATTTGATCTTCCTGTGTGAAGAACGCTCGAAGAACGCCCTTTCCCGATCCTGTCTGATTCGTCGTTTTCCATCTTCGCCTCACCTCTACAAGGTCGTTGCGGTGTCGAAACTTTGATTTGGGATCGTTGTGTTGTGGAATGGATGCACAATGATCCGTTGTTCGTCACCCCACGAAGAATGCGAAGAACACACGAGAAAAGAAAGGGGGAGAAAATCCAATAAACAAATCAAGGAACGAACCTCCGCAGTCGTTCATCACGGCGTTGATCCACTCCCGTTAATAGGTTTAAACGGAGCAGAAATCAACATCAATAAGGTAACATGGATTAATTCCCCATAATCATCCCAAAGAAAAATCCCTTTTACAAGAATGTACGAACCCTCGGATCAACTTGTTCGTGGTTGATCCACGTTCTTCGTTTAAACTAAAAAACGGGGAAAAGGAATTGAAATAACAAACCCCTACCTTTCGAAAGGATCAATCACTGATGATGGGGTCGCGCTGCCGTTGTCGTCAAGATCCTTCAACGTCGGCGCAACGATTCTCGACTTCGATCCATCGTCTTTCATCGCCGAGAGTTTACTCCAACACGCTGCGAATCCTCTAGCAATTTCTCCCAAAAGTTCGTCAACGACCACCAATTGCTTAACCCATAAAAGGGAAACATGATTGGAAGTTAATTATGCGGCACTATTAATAACTCCTACTTTCCTATTCTTGAGTCATTATGACGCGCCATTAGTTAAGGAAACAGACGTCCCGTCGCTGTGCTGCAGCGGACGTTTCCATAAAATAAAATAAACATTGAGAAATTTATTTTATTTTTACTTTACTAAAAATGTCTGAAAATTAACTTCTTCCCTTGACTCGTGATGGTCAAGGTTAGGATAATTCTTTGGTAAAGTCATCATCCCAAATGCGACGTTGCCCTCAGATTTTTAATCCGGGCATCTGTTTGGAAATTGCCACAACCGCACACAAGCTCCGACTCACTTAACTAAAAAAAAGTTCAAACCACCATTCCGGGCTCACTGGACCTCGGAATGAAGTGCCGTCTTCAAGACCGGTCTCAAAATAATTCCATATAATATTTAAAATAATAAACAGAAAAATATTAGATGTTACATTCTCCCCACCTTAGGGATTTACGTCCCCGAAAATCCAAAACAAAGGCTACTAAAAAAGATGAGGGTACTGGGCACAAATCTGGGCCTCCTGCTCCCGCGTGCTCTCCTGAAGATTCCCGTGCTGCCACCGGACGCGCACCAAGGGAATCGATCACCCACGAAGGATCCTCTCCTACTGATCCTCGATCTCCACCGGGTACTCAGCAAAGGTCACTCCATCCTCGATGTCCAGCTCGCCCCAGTCGATGATGTGCGATGGGTCATGCACATACCTCCTCAACTGCGACATGTGGAAGACATCATGTACCCAATGCAACTGTGTTAGTAGAGCTAGGAGGTATGCCACTTCGCAGAATCTGCACAGAATCTGGAAAGGTCCGATAAACCTCGTAGATAGCTTTCCGCCTCAGCCAAATCTCCGCAACCCTTATCGAGGTGAGACCCGAAGAAAGACGTGGTCTCCCTCTTCGAACTCCAGAGGTCTCCATCTCCTATCAACATAAAACTTCTGCTGGCTCTGTGCAGTCTTCATCTGCTTCCAGATGATATGCACCTTCTCTGTGGTGGCTCGCACTAACTCTGGACCCATGAGTACTGACTCTCCTGGGTCGGTCCAGTAAAGCGGTGACCGGTAGGGTCTCCCATAAAAGGCCTCGAACAGTGCCATACCTATGGTGGAGTGGTAGCTGTTGTTTTACACAAACTCCACCAGTGGTAGGTGGTCCTCCCAACTACGACCAAAGTCCAAGATACAGGATCGCAACATATCCTCCAGAACCTGAATGGTCCTCTCCGTCTGACCATCCGTCTGGGGATGAAACACTGTAATCAAGCGTAACTGAGTCCCAAAAGCCTCCTGCAATCCCTTCCACAACCGGGATGTGAAGCAGTCATCTCATTCTGAGACTATAGTCGAGGGGACACCCTGAAGCCGAACTATCTCCTGCACATAGAGGAATCCCAAGATCTCTATGGAACTATGCACCCTGATATTTAGGAAGTGGTTCGACTTGGTGAGTCGGTCAACGATCACCCAGATGGAATCGTGCCCCTTGGACATCTGTGGTAATCCTGTCACGAAGTCTATATATATTCCATCCCACTTCCACTCTGGAACTTCCAGGGGGTGAGATAATCCTGCTGGAATCTGGTGATCAGCCTTCACCTACTGGCATGTGAGGCATCGAGAAACGAACTCTACCACTACCTTCCTCATGCCTGACCACCAGAACTGTCATCGGAGATCCTGGTACATCTTTTCCACTCCAGGATGTACTTACAAAGGGGATGTATGAAACTCCCTCAGGACCTCCTCCTAGAACGCCACTGGTACAACAATGCGTCCTCTAAAAAGAAGTACGTGCTCCCCACCTTGTGAATATCCATCAGGAGCATGTCCTGTGGATAACTGAGCACGTAAAGCCACACAATCGACATCCCCAAGTTGTGCCTCCCTAATTCTCTGTAAGAGTGGAGGGGTGACAAGCATCGACTGTAGGTAAGCTGTATCCTCTCCATCCATGAAGTATAATTGTAACGCGGCTAACTATTGTGTCGCCTCACTCAACAGCTGTGAGCTCGAACTTCTGCTAAGATCATCTGCCACCTTGTTCCCCTTTCCAGAAGTATAGATGATCTCAAAATCATAGTCCTGGAGGAACTCTATCCAATGCCTCTGCCTCAGATTTAGATCCTTCTGTGAGAAGATATACTTGATTCTCTTGTGGTCAGAGTAGACAATAAACCGCTTTCCCATAAGGTAGTGTCGCCACATCTTCAATGTGAAGACTACCGCTGCCAACTCGAGATCATGGGTCACATAGTTCTTCTCATGTGGCCTAAGATGGCGTGAACAATAAGCAATCACTGCATTCCATTGCATCAGGACACAACCGAGCCCGGTCCCTAATGCTTCCAGAAAACTACGTACTCGACACCCTCCTCTGGAAATCTCAAGACTGGGGCGCTCTTCAAACTCTGTCTCAACTTCTCAAAATCCTGTTGGTACTTTTCTCTCCACACGAAGGGTTTCCCCTTCCTGGTCAAGGCTTTCATCGGTACTGATATTCGGTAGAAGTCATAAATGAATCTCTGGTAATACCCTGCCAACCCAAGGAATCTCCGTACCTCCGTCACGCTCCGAGGTGGCTCCCATGCTAACACAGCCTCCACCTTGGCTGGGTCCATAGCTAATCCATCTGCTGAGATGACATGTCCCAGAAAGTTGACCTCCTGAATCCAGAACTGGCACTTTGAGAGCTTCCCATAAAGCTGGTGATCCTGAAGTATGTCCAGAACCATCCGCAGGTGTCTCGCGTGCTGCTCCTCTGACACCGAGTACACAAGGATGTCATCGATGAAGAACACTATGAACCGGTCCAAGTATGGCTGGAAGATCCGGTTCATCAGCCCCATGAACACTGCGGGGGCGTTCATCATGCCAAAAGGCATCACTAAGTACTCATAGTGACCGTAGCGACATCTGAAGGCCGTCTTCAGTATATCCTCGTACCACAATCGTAGCTGATGATAGCCTGATCAAAGTTCAACCTTCGAGAACCACTGTGCCCCTCTTAGATGATCTAAGAGGTCATCGATCCTTGGCAGTGGATACTTGTTCTTCACCGTCACCTGGTTCAGGCGCCGGTAATCCACGCACAACCTCAGACTCCCGTCTGCCTTCTTGGAAAACAAGACTGGGGCCGCCCAGGGTGAGACGCTGGGTCTTACGAAACCCTTGCTCTACAAATCCTCCAACTTCATCCTCAGCTCTCAAATCTCTGCGGGAGATATCCGATATGCCGATGAGGAAATCAGTGTCATCCCGGGGTGTAAGTCGATGCAGAAGTCAATTTCCCGGCGGGGAGGTAATCTTGGAACATCTTCGGGAAAGACGTCCTCATACTCCGCAACCACTGCTGGGAACCGAGAGCTCACAAAATCTACTGCTTCGAGGGTAAAGCTATCCAACTCATGAGTGATCGGCTGCACCCTCCTATGCATGAGCCAATTTTGTGCTGCCTGGGTTTCCTTTTCTTCGATAAAGGAAAACCTCGTTCCATCACGGCGGACACACCGCACTCTTCACCTAAAATAGTCAATCTGGACATGGACCGAAGATAACCAATACATAATGAGAATGACTTCATAAGGTCTTGACGCTACCACCAAGAGGTTCCAACCAAAACTCTCACCTCCGAGGGTAAGATCACACTGTCTACAAAAGTGCGTGATCATCGAGTCTCCTCTCGTAGGTGTCTCCAAGTGTAAGGATCGAGTCAACGGTTCTACCAGAATCTTGAGGTTTCGTAAAAGACATGTGGATATAAGGGAATGACAGTCATCTATGTCTATGAGTACGGAAGATAAGGTAGAAAAGACATAGATCGTACCTCAAATCATTCCGGGATCCCCTGGGTTGTATGCCTCGACTGCATTTAGCTATCCTCACCCCTGTCCCCCAGCTCCCTGAGCCTGGTGCAGACCTCCTGGGGGTGGTGGTGGAAGTAAGTCGAAGCGTCTTCCACCACCTGCAGCTCTCCCTACTCCTCTGCCACATCCGCCGCCTGGCGGGTCTGCCTGTTCTGTTATCTGCCTCTGCCTCGGTGGTCCATCCACCGCTTCCCTGTCAGCAGCTCGACGGGTCGGGCAATCTCTAGCGAGATGTCCCCTACCGTCGCATGAATAACATCACTTCTCCCTAGGCTGACTGGATCCAGCCTGAGAGCCCTGGACTATCGATCCCCTGTTGTGGATCCTCCTATGACATTTCCCACGTCCAGATCCCTATGCCTGACGTAGGCTCCCTACTGCCGGGGTCTCCGCACCTGTCTGCCTACTACTGACTGTCATCGGTTGCCTCTGCTCCGCCAAGAATCTCTCGATCACCAAGGCCCACTCGAGAACTCCAGCATAAGTCGATATGCATATAGGCACGACACTAGCTCGGATGTCTCGTCTTAAACCTCGCTCGAAGGTCCGAGCTCTGAAGTACTGATCCATGACCATATCCATCGAGTACCTGGTGAGGTTAGTGAACCATGATGAATAGTCATCCACTGTCATACTGCCCTTCTGGAGATGAAGAAGCTCGTGGATGCACATAGCTCTCAGTGTAACTGGAGAGAAATCCTCCTAGAAGAGTCTCTCAAACTCCATCCATGAAAGAGTCTCCTCGTCATGAGTCTGTGTGGTCAGACTCCACCATCGTCCGCCCGAACTCTGAAGAAGGATCGCTCCTAGGATCACCATCTGGTCTGCTGGTGTCCTCACTAGGTAGAAAAATCTAGTCACCACCTCAAGCCAGTCCTCATCCGCCCGAGGGCCAGGCTCGCCTTGGAACCTGAGGGGCCTCTGTCTCTAAAACTCATGGAGTGTACTGAGCCTGCACTCCTCGCAGGTCAGTATCGCGGGTACCACTGGCTGCTCTACTAGTGGTGGTACAACAAGTGCACCACCTGGTGGAAACGCCTGGGGAGTTGGTCCCTGTATCGAAGCTTCTTCACTGAGGGGGTCATCCTCGTGATCGTGCTGCTGAACCCTAGTAGGTATGCATCACAGAGGCATCCTGTAAACAAACAAGATTTACTATGGTCAATGAGTATATCTGGATAGATGACATAAAGGATATGGAAAACACAACCCATTCCTATATGATGCATGAACATTTTATTTCCCCGCAACCAGTGCTTTCATGTACTGAGTCAAAAAGTAGGTTATCAGAGTCCTGGTGTATGGATACATCGGCCATCTCACCAACACTGTGGTCTCTGGCCTGAAATCCGAATCCGAAACACTCAACACTGTTTCCCCAAACCAAACTCACAGACTCTTGGTCCTAAGGTAGAACCAACCACCTATGATACCACTCTGTCACAAACCGTCCTAGTGGGGCCCGCGCCATGACTCCCCAAGCTCGCCTTCAATAGGCTAGGGGCTGGTGACTAGAACCGAGTAGGCATATCACTAACATGGGAGGCATTGCCTAAGTACCTGTACACACACACACACATCTCAAAGCCCACAAATACTGAAATGTAAAAAAAACACTAAGGAAAAGAATACATTCATACAACTAAACCCAACCAATAGAGTACGGCGAAAGGTAGAGTGTTGTAAAAGTAAACTGGGCCAGAATACAAGCCCACCAAAAACAAGAGTCTGAAAACTGCAAAGTCCAACCTGTAAGCAAAAAAGGTACTGGGACTGCCGCTCGTAGCTGTAGGAATGCCTCAGCTTATAGGGAACTCAGAAATCTTGGTCCTATCCTGGTACGCCCTGGACTCTGTCAAAAGGATGCTCATCTTCACAAGACACTAGACGTGTGGGAAAAGCCCGTTCATGGGTGAGTATAACAATACTCAGTAAAGGAACCCGAAAACCACAAAGCAGTACACAAAGTAAAGGTACATTCAACTATGCACAGTATATGTCTACAGAACATATAGAACAAACCAGATATACTCAAAACCTAAACCCGTGGTCTAGATACAAATCACACAACCGCATACCCCCGTTAGGGATTCTGTTCGAAGATTCCGTGATGCACTTGTTCCGGGAGAACACACTCCACGAGTCTTATAGCTCTGATGATGCCCGTCCAAGAAGTGCTGTTCATTGGGAACCATCATGAGAGATAGATACACTCATTACGGGAGACACACTTCTGAGTGAAAAGGTTATGGTAGGTAGAAGCACTCATTATGGGAGATACACTCCTGAGTGGGAAAGATCACGATACATAGATAAGGATCATTGCCAGGTCCATGGTAGATACCGTGACTCATTTGGATTCACCAGTTAGGTGATACACCAAATAGGTAGAGGATCAACACCCAGTAAGGTTGGTCACGTCGATGCCTAACTCTACCTAGGGTCAGGAATGGATAGAGGATCTCGATCCGGGCCTCTCGGATGGATTCCTGACTCTATCACAGAAAGTCCTGCTGAAGGGATCATACTTATGAGTGGGAAATGATGGTTGAACTTCAGGGGAACAAGAATAATGGGCACTAACCCAAATGAAGGATGTCCAAGGTACGGTGAACGAAAGGACCAAGACATTTCCCAAAAAGTACACGGTGTGTAGAAAAGGTATACGCCGTGTTGTCTAACCTCGGGTACTGCCCGTATACAACGGCCCATGTCAAAGGCTGGTCGTATAGAAAAACTTAGTACACGGAGTTTAGTATGATGTACACACTGTGTCTGAGTAACTGGGGTTGGATCCATGTACTCTAGCCATGTGCCCGTACACGGTCATCAACCCGTGTACTCCAACTCGTGTAATCTGAACACAGGGTGACCCGTGTTACTGGCCTTGCCTAGCTGTGTGATGGAGTACATGGTCGTGTACCCCATCCCGTGTCCGCATATCCGTGAGATACATGCCGAGCTCCGCGTAGCCACTTCTTCCGCGTTGTACACGCCGTGTCGCCTGAAGCCGTGTATCTCATCCCATGTTCGTGTACCCAAAGTACACACCGAGATTCGAGGAAAGCCCAACACACCATGTGATCAGGTTCACACACCGTGTTATTCATCTTTGACCCCAAAACCCTATCCATCACTGCCAGTACTACACGTCGTGTTCTTCGTAAGTACACGCCGTGTATTCTGGAAATTCCAGAAATGACGCCCTTCGCCGGTGCGCCTCTCGTGGTGCTCCGATCATCAATATGGTCGTCCGATCACCGTAAAACTTCTAGGTTTTGGTCGCCCCAACACCACAAAGCTTCTTCCGTCATTTTCGGGCCTCTGATCGGCCCCGAAAACATGATTTGATCTTCTCGCGTGAAGAACGCTTGAAGAACGCCCTTTCCCGATCCGGTCCGATTCGTCATCCGCCATCGTCGCCGCACCTCCAAAAGGTCGTTGCGGTGTCAAACCTTTGATTTGGGATCGTTGCGTTGTCGAACGGATGTGCAACGATCCGTTGTTCATCGCCCCACGAAGAACGCGAAGAATGCAAGAGAAAAGAAAGGGGGAGAAAATCCAATAAACAAATCGAGAAACGGACCTCCACCGTCGTTCGTCACAGAATTGATCCGCTCCCGTTAATAGGTTTAAACGGAGCAGAAATCAACATCAATAAGGTAACATGGATTAATTCCCTATAATCATACCAAATAAAAACCCCTCCTGCAAGAACGTACGAACCCGCGGGTCAACTTGTTCGTGGTTGATCCCCGTTCGTCATTTAAACTCAAAAACGGGGAAAAGGAATTGAAATAACAAACCCCTACCTTTCGAAAGGATCGATTGCTGAAGAAGGAATCATGCTACCGTTGTCGTCAAGATCCTTCAACATCGGCACAATGATTCTCAACTTTGATCTGTCGTCGTTCGTCATCGAGAGTTTTCTCCAATGTGCCGCGGATCCTCTAACAATTTCTCCCAAAAGTTCTTCAATGACCACCAATTGCTTAAAACATAAAAAGGGAAACATGATTGGCAGTTAATTATGAAACAGTATTAATGACTCCTACTTGCCTATTCCTGAGTCATTATGATGTGCCATTAGTTAAGCAAATAGAAGTCCCGTCACTGTGATTCAGCGGACGTTTCCATAAAATAAAATAAACATTGAGCAATTTATTTTATTTTTACTTCACTAAAAACGTCCAAAAATTAACTTCTTCACTCGACCCACACCGGTCAAGGTTAGGCTCGTTATTAGGTAAAGTTGTCATCTCGAACGCAACGGTTCCCTCATATTTTTAATCTGGGCATCCGTTTGGAAACTTCCACAATCGCGCACAAGCGCCGACTCACTTAACTAAACAAAAGTTCCAACCACCATTCCGGGCTCACTGGACCTCGGAATGCTGTGCCCTCTTCACGCCCGATCTCAAAAATAATTCCATATAATATTTAAAATAATAAATGGAAAAATACGAGACATTAAAATACTGGTCTCTTTCCTCCAGGTATTGGTATCCACTACATACCACTTATATTTCAAAGACCACTTCTCCTATACGAACTGTCCCTGCTCCGTGAATTGTCTCTACTTCTGCGTACCATTTTTCCTCAACAAACAACCATCCTTATTCATAATTTTCTTCTCCATGTACTAAAAGGGCACCATGGTTTGAGTTATTCCTCTATGTAGTTCCTCTCTTAAGAATACTTTTCTTCCCATAAACCACTTGAAACTTCACCAAATTCCTCTGAATTTCTAATTAGAAACACCATCGTGGGATTGTCTTCCCGTGAACTACTCTAGACTTCAACGAAATCCTCCTAGTTTTTTTAATATTAGTCTCGTTCCCTAATTAAGGGATTAGTTCTCCTTTTATAGGAAAATATATCTACTTAATCTGCTAAACCAAGATTTACCAAATCTTTGATACGACTCCCCCTTTATCGTGTACCATGCATCTCCCATGAACTATATTCCCTACGAGGTCTGCATACCTCCATTATCCCTATATGGTGTCACAAATCACCACCATGTTTCCAAAAATGACACCCTTCATGGCTTCTCAAAACTCCACCTTGTTTTTGTGAACAACAAACCATCTCACGAGCCATTTTCCATCCTCAAATTGTAGGCCTTCCCGAGAACCTCCTTCGCTCCATAGACTGTTCCTCCTATGCGGTCTGTGTACCATTTCCGCTCTGTGAACCATTCCTACTACATAGTTTGTGGTTCGATATTCTATATACCATTTTTTGATCCGTGAAATATTCCTAGAAATCCCATTCCGCATACTACCTTTTAGGAAATCCTTCCTTTTCAAAAAAACAAACTCCCAATTTTGAGGCCTGAAAATTTGGAAAAAATGGGATCTATGCCACCTTAAACACTAATTTCATCCTATACTGTAAGATCACATGACTTGCAAACCCCTTTGATCAACCCAAAGTGGATTGTAAACAAACACAAACCATACTCCATTTCCAGAAAATAACATACTTGGTTCCAACAATGTGAAAATAAAGAAAAATATAAATAGTTACATATACTTACTATGAGAATGTGAATATATCAATTAAATAAAGGATTATAGAAGTATAAGATTAAGTGATTATTTAATTAATATCCTAAAGAGTTAGGATATTTTATAATAAATAAAAATACAAATAGTTACATTAAGTTACTATAAGAAAGTGAATATTAATTAAAGGATTATTATAATTAAAGTGAATGTCACTTTATCCTAAAAGATTTTAGGATATGATAGTTATTAATAATGTAAATAGTTACATTGATTTCAAAGAATTTTTTTTGGAATAAATTCTAAAGGATTATGATGAATAACTTAGAAATAGTTCAAATTTGACAACAAAATTTGACATCATAACATTTTATGTTGTGAAGTTAAGGAGTTTAAATTTGTTCAAGAAGTTAAAAATTAGGAATATGATTCCTAAGTATCACCATTATTCAAACTAGCTTACTTCATTGATGTTACTCATTAAAAGAGATAATTGGAAGTATTTTATTATATGATCACATATATATGTGATGTGAATTACATATATATTCAATGTATTTTCAAAACTATTATTGAAGAAAAATTATGAAGGTCATGTAGAATCTCTTGGTGAAAGATACTTTAGATAATTATGTAACAATTATATAATAAATGAAATATTTATTTATCATTCATTCTTGTGTGATGAAATTCAATTATCATGAACTGTAGAATGATAATATCCTCTCAAAGTATAAAACTTTGAGTTGTCCCAAATCCATGATCATCACAGAGTATTATGAGTTCTGATGATATGTTAAGGCAACATTAATAGATTCATGTACTCATTATAAAGGGGTGTATATGAGATATGAATAATAAATTAATTAGGTATTAAGTAGAGTCTTATTACTTAGACGGACTCGATAAAGTATATCTCATGGAATGTCATATAATCATTGATATACCAAGGGGTGAATGCTTATTATCAATCATTTTTACCTGAGGTTAGTGAGATACCTGACATGAGAACCTTTATACTTTTATACCCTACTTATTCAAGTAAAAATATGAAATTACCTAATAAGGGGGTGGTTGGGTATGTTTCTAATCGTGCTGCTGATTGGAGTGAAACCAAGATGGTATTTTCCCACTTGTATGACAAGAAAAGATATCTGTCCCTTGATTGAATTAGATCAAGTAAATTCATGGATATTCTTAGTTGGAACTTGTTTCTGTTTTTATCGACTTGGATAAAATAAATTTTATATGCTTATCCATAAGATGAATGACATATGATGTATTCATCAACTTGGTCATTCTATTTCATAGAATCAAGAAAATATGATTTCGACTATACCATATTGACACATTCCATGTCTAGTGGTCACTTGATGTCATGTAAAAAATGATTATATTGGTGTACATATTATGTATATAATATATCTTTGGCGGACATGTTCATATAGAGATATGAGTTTATTTTATATAGATCACACCGGACCTCTTAGTAGTATGAGTAGCACTGATGATTTGATAGAGGATACTCTTTTCTTACATATATGAAATATGGATTTAATATTTTATTTCAATGCTACTAAGGCTTGTAGGGTCACACATTTAAGCCCTTGGATGAGGATAAAGTTTTGGAAAAAATAGTTTATGCCAAATTGAAGAAAGTTTAATGAAACCACATCCAAAAGAGTTTTGTATGGATTCACCAAGGGTTGTAAAGTCTGGCATAATGTCCTTATTGATTTTTGTTTAAGTGGGAGATTTGTGGATATATTAACTAAAACCACAATAATTAGGTTAATGTATCTTCCCATGCAGTTTTATCAATTATGAATGGTTTAAATGGATTGCATATTAATTTGAATAGGATTCAATGAATAAATGAAAATGGGAATAAATATATACAAATACATTGAATATGGTTTATGTGATTCATTAAATGAAACTTGTCAAGAATGAATATATAAAGGGATATGATCCCTACTACTGTAGATAATGATTTTATGAAAACCACCCAATACTTTCTTCTTCTTGAGACTTGTTCATCTCTCTCAGAGATGGTGTTAAAACCCCTTAAAAAGCTTCAAATATCATATGATAGAGACCAGGATCCAAGGACAGTGTAATCCCTCATAGGCAGGAAGCCTTTGTTTATAGATTTGGTGATCGTTATCAAGAATATTTCATTAGGGACTAAAGATTTAGGCTACCACATCATCTATACAAGTATTCTTATTTTATGTTTATAATTTACATTACATGTTGACTCTATTGAGGATACATCGTGCATTTGGGTTTTTCTTCCATTTCCAAGGTTCATATGATGAACCCTTAAACAGAGAGACCCAACAATAATAAAGGCATGTAACATAAAAGACTAATATAATTCAAAGGCACATGTGATAAGAAAGAATCCCGGGACAAATTGAATGGATACAATGAATCTAGTAATTCAAGAACTTAGGTACGCACAAAGAGATGGTGTAGAAATACACTGAACTAATGATATTGTGAGGTATATTGAAGGGTTAAGGTGGATATTAAATAAAACATTGAGAATATTGAAAATATATCATTTAAAGGTAGTGTTGTTTTTTATAATAAGATATGAATTTCTCCTACAAATATTATTCCATCTAGTAGTGTCATGTTTATAATTTCTTACATCAAGAGCATACTATAAACTTTATTCTTGAGGTGTTTTTGATTCTTTTAATTGGGAAGTTTATGGATGCATGGAATGGTAACGATTTGGTCTTGTGTTCTTGCTTTCAAAATGTGGGTGGTGTTTCACCATCTGGGTGATATTGATGACACCATTGATTGGAAAAGGTTAACGAGAGGTCAAATAATAACACTAAGGATATTATTGTATAGTTTGAGACTCCCTCATAGATTTTAGACATTCTAGTAAATACCTTAACAATTTTATCCATGTATACATTAGTTAATTATATCACCTGCTTCCCTAGTAGGGAAGACCTTACAGTTAGAGGGATGAACATGATGACCATACTATACACTACTATATCTTACTCATGTGAGGAAATGAGGTGATATTATGATCATAATATAAGGAAGGAGGGTTATATGGGTTTAAATACAAGTAGGTGATGACACTCTATATTTTGAAGACAAACAATAAGGCGCTCATGCTCAAAGTTCAACGGGGATAATCATGACTTAGATTCAAGTGATGACACTCATAATTTAGGGTCTAGTGGGGAAAGTCATGATTTAAAGTTTAGTGGGGACACTCATAGTTTAAATTCTAGTGGGTACAACCATGGTTTAGAGTCTAGTGGAGACACTCATAGTTTAAAGTTCAGTTGGTAAAATTTATGGAATGAAGCCTCACAGGTAGACACTATGGGATGTTTGGTGCTCTCCAAAAAAGTTATTTTTGGACTGGGGATACCACCACCCAAATGGAAGATGAGATAATAGCAATGTCTGTATTGAACCTTAGGGAAGAATATTTCATATCATGTTGGAATAAGAATCAATACCCACATAGTTGAAGTTTCATAGTTTAAGGTCATGTGATAGGATCATTCTTTGTAGTTTGAAATAATGTGGTAAGGACACAAGAATCATGAATAAGGGAAAACAAGGGATTGAGCAGGGATTATGCATTAGGATTATTAGATATTTCTTGGGAGAAACAAGGATATGTGTGGGGATTACATAGATGCTTCCCAAACCATGTATAATGTAGAGGGCTCAGAGATGAAAGGTTATAATTCTGATTGTGCATGTTAGTTTTCATGAGAGAATATAGATTGGGAGGATTTATGTCCCATGTTCCATCACTCTTGTGGAAGTTTTCTTCATGAAGGAGGCACATAACAGGTGTGCATAACACAATTTCACACAAGATTTGGGTTGTGTGAGAACATATCTTATGAAATTAATTATGAAATTGTGTGATATGATTTCTCTATGTATAGGGAGTTCTGTGAAACAATATAAAGCATTTTCTAATTCATTGAAGGTCTTACATGAGGTAATTTGCATAAAAATTATCACCTATATAATTCCATCAAATTTTCTTCAATAAGATTGTGCGAGGCATTGAATTTCAAGGTAATGTGAGTTAAGACTCTTAAAATTCATGAAAAATATAAAATCCATCATAGTAGAGACTTGAGAGATATTTATAGGATTATTATCTTGTATAAGTAACTTTGGTGAAGGATCACGCAACTTTGGCTTGCATGATTATAGAATTATAGGTTTTTACATCAAATACAGATATGGACTGATGCATGTTCAGGGTTATATAAGACTCTAGAAATATGCTCCCAAATATATTCCTTTGGTGATACTTTATCTTTTATCCATATTGGATGTGTTTTATGAACATCATTAAATTACTCCTCAGAATTGGGTTCAATGAGGGCGAGGAGGATTGAATTTTGAGGAAGACATCGAATTTTAGAATTTTCCACCCTATTAACACACAACTATGAAAGATTAAAGTTCAACCCTACCTCTATAAATAGAGTTGAGGAACATAGAGGATACCACTGAATTTTCACATAACCAGACTCAAAACCTCTCTTGTCGTAAAACTCTAACACTTGCATGAATGTTCTGTGAGTTTTTCTCCTTTATTTTTGCATCATCATCACTTATGGGCACATTACCTTCTGTGATCATTAGTTACATGAAGAAATAATTTAAGGATTCTATAAAAAAATTACTTTGTGATAAAAAGGATCTTTCATGAATAATTATAACACCCATATATTTTATGGTATGCCTTTTTTTAATTTGACTTCTTTGATAGCTTATGAGATTAAAAAATGATTAAATATTATAATTTAATTATTATAATTATCTCCTAGATGTTGGGAATGATGGGAATGAATGATATTAAGTAAATTATGAAAATATAGTTTACACATGTTTATAAAATTAATTCATTGGTTACCGATTAATTAGAAATGAAAACCAATTAAACATAAAGGATGAATTTTTATAAAAACTATTTTTATGACCAAAACAAAATTTTATGTTAAGAAATTATATTAAAAAATACTTGTGAAATATATTAATGAAATATATATATTATACATTCAATCAAATATTTTTAAATTCATCTAAAATATTTTTAGAGATATAAGGTAAGAATAAATCCAATTTTACACATAAAAGATAATATTTTTCTTAACATATTTTTACCTCATTTTAATGGAAAAATTGTTTAAAATATAAATTTTTAATCTTCTATAAATTATATTTTACAAAATAACCATTATTTTTGAAAGTGTAATATCAAAATTTACTTTGGTTAAATTTTTGGTTGATGAATAGTAATGCGAGATTTGGAATAATAATGTGACTGTTAGGAATAGTAATGTGGCCATTAGAACAATAAATTCACCTATGAAACTATAAATAAAATTTGGGTATCTTATAAATGAAAATATGCTATATTTATATCATGGAATAAGTAAATAAATGTTTTAAAAATAATAAATTAAGCGTTGGTATTTTTGTTAAACATAAATGCTTATTTACAATTTTATAGTTAATATAATGATTTAGAAGTAAATTATTTTCCTAAAATAAATTCATAAATTAATATTTTGTTTTATTATGATTATAATATAGTTTTATGATACCTTGATGAATTGGTCAAAGTTCTATAAAAACAGTTATATTATTAAAATCAGTATTTTTTGAGTATGATAATTTTATTTAAAAATTAAATTTATCATATTTATAAAATTATTTTCCTAGAATGGAGTTCGTATTTTAATTCCACACACTGAAAAATTGTTAGGGTTAATTTTTGAGATTTTTCTAAAATACTTGAATTTTTAGTGAATAGTGAAATACAGTAATTTACAGTATAAATACATTATAAGTTAAAAAAAATATTACCTGAGTAATTAATGATATAATCTCCATAATATAAATATAAAATTAATTATTTTAATATATTTAGTGATAATTCTCAAACTACTCAGATTATTTAGCAAAAATAATAAACAAATGAATAAAATATTCAAAAAACACTCCTCTACTCCACTATAAATACCACCCCTTACCACCTATTATCCTCACACCACCAAAGCCTTGAATATTATCTAATTTCTTTCCAATACCTCTCCCAAACATCTCCCTCATGTTTTTGTATTTTTGGTTTTACCCCAAAGACCATTTTATAGTTATTTAAGGAGGATCTCAAGGAGAAGAATTCAAGTGGTAAAACCCTTTATCCTTACCTTCCCTTTCATTTTATTTTTATTTTATTTTATTATCCTTCTCTCAACTACTCTATAAAAAAATGAATGATAAATCTAGTATATTATATATAATGTAATGTTATTATGTTAATGGAAAATCCAACATCAAGTCTCTCCTCCTCTTCCATTTTTTATTCCAAAAATGAAAACATCGTCTGTGGGGTCCCGATTTACCACCATCATGGATGGCATGTTTTTATTTTTCAATTATGCCTTCAAGGATGGTAATAAAAAATTTTTTATGGTTATTTTTTTTTCATATGTGTAATTGAACTTTTTTATGTTATGTAACCATTATATATACATAATATTAATTCATAACACAAAACTAGCACGCGATGTTTGAAAAAATGACAAAACGATCCAAACGGTTATCACTAACATTTTATCTAATGATTCATCCTAATACTATATAAATGAATGAAATATATAACCATTTAATATTAAATAAGTTCATTAATAACATATAATTTCAATTCTATACATATATTCTCATTTTCATGATTTTCCATACATATATACAAGTAAATCGATAAAAGTTTATTTTATAACTCATAGAAAAAGACATAAATGAACTTAATAAAATCATAATAAATAAAATAAATGTATAAAATGTTCTTAATTAATTAATTAGTTAATTTAATCTGATTATCTAAGACAATAGGATCAAGTGCAGGACACATTCAAACATAAGGTAAGGGTTTTCTCATCTCACCTTTATTTCTATGAGATATGCCTTATTCACCAATATTTATTATGTGTGGTGTATCTATACTTAACTTTTTTGTATAATATATCTAATTTATTTATCTTCATGGTATTAAATGTTTCATTTGATGATTATTAATTTTATAGGGCATGCAGTTTGAATATTTTCAAAGTGGTAAGGGATTCTCCCTAAACCTTCATTTTTCATTCATGCTATGACTTTTATCTCTTTACCCTAATGTAATTATTCTTTATTTTTATATAATTATTATAAATTCTATTCATATGTTCCAAAATCATGTATCCCAATCATTTCATCTTTATTTTATGAGTAAATATGTGTTTTATAAGGTTTCATTTTAAATTCTTCATGTCAAGCATGCTCGATAAAACAGAACTTCCCAATTTCTTACCCATTTTCATGTGCACTCTTTAATATATTTTAAGAAAAAATTATTTTTATAAAATCATCCTTCTTTTCATGAAAAAATATCTTTTTTCATTTATGGTTTTATAAAAAAAATTATGACATTTTCTGTTTTAAAGACTCTTATATTTTCCCTTAAACCCCACTGAAGTGTCCCATTTCTAAAATCTTTAAAAATGCTTATTTACATGTTTTAACTTTAAATGGTCATCATTTATACCTAAAACATAATTTCATTTTCATTAAATTCTCTTATCTGGAATATTCATGCCTACAATATGATTTTATGAAAAATAAAAATTATCTTCAAAAAGAACTCTTCTTTCCAAAGTAAAGGGGTATTTCTCAAGAATTTATCAATGATTTTATTAGAGTATTTTCATATATAATTCTAATTAAAATATTTCAAAGTGGTATGGGACAATATTATTTAGAGATATTTTTTAAATCAATTATTCGAATTATGAGGAATTCATTGGACTTAGTAAGTGATGGGCGGGGCCCGTTATAGCCCCTCGATGCATCGGTAGGTCTCATGAGACAAACTAGACCAGTTTTTGGCCGAGGCCATACCCATTTATGTAGAAGTTTTGGATGATATCTTGATGTTATGTTTATGATGTCCGACATTATGCACTCCCTCATTATGATATTAGTAATTGATATCCCATGTGATTATTATACTAGTAGAATATCCATTTATAAGTTCCATTATCATGTGATTATTTATATAGAATTATTTATTCAGATTTTATTCCTGCCATATTATTCTCAAGATTATGTTTTAATGGCATGCGCTTTTAGTTATTCACCATTCCTTATTATTTATATTTATTTATAATAGCTTCCACTGTATTGTTTACCCTTTCAAAGAATCTGAACTCACCCCTTTATTATGTTTTATTTTCCCCAGGACGTGAATATGTTTATTATAAATGAAATTAATGGATAGTCTAGGAGTTTGTGGATGTTTCCAGTGGATTTTTTATGTTATTTTTTTCTTTAAAGTATTAATGTAAAACTTATGTTTGTATATGGTTTTCAAAACCGACTAAACTACTTGGTACTTTGGGATGATAACATTTTTTCATAGTACCAATGTAATAAAGTACGGAACCAGCTCTAGGTACTAGGGTCAGGGTCTTTACAGTCGGTATATGAGAAAGTTTAGTAGAAACTTTGGAAACTAGATTTAGAAAACATAGATTAGGGAAAATAACTCTAAGATAGACTTTCAGGATAAGCATAAAAGAACATCCTATAATTTTGATAAGGTAGATATTATATGGGTATTCCTATTAATACATCCCTATATAGATACTACAAGTAGACATGGTTCGAGCATAGATGTACCTAGGGGCAACAACTCCGAAAAGGTATGTCGGTCCGGAATTTGTGTAACCTAGTACACGATAACATGCCTTACATGCACCTAGTTTGACACTTCCAGGGGATATGCTTATGATAATTTAAATTTTCTTTATAAAGAATTATGAAAGATTTAATAGTGAATATGTTCCCAAAGAAACCAAGTTTATGATTATGAGATTAGCTATGCCTAATTTTTTTTTCAATTTATGTTAATTATTTCACTGGTTTTGGGATTATACATTATGTTTTGTAATTTTATGATCTATTCAAGTGCATTACATTGTTTATAAATGTGGAATTACAAAAGGAATGTGAACCACATCAATGTACATAATCCAAAGAGTAAGAATGATCATTTCTTTGAATGGTTTAATCTAGTCTTTCAAAGGTAATTAGTATCCCAAATATTCTCATCATATGTGGAAATAATATCATATTCTAACAAGATAGAGAAATAATTACTTAATTATTATGGCTTCAAAGGGAAGAAAGAGAATAATAGGAAATCTAGGAAAAATATAGATAAAGTGAAGAAGGTAAAGATGTATTTCCTGACATGTGATAATTGTGAAAGGAAACACCTTGGTATATACTTAAGAGGAAAATGAGTTTGATTCAAGTGTGGAGAAAAAGGATACCATGCTCATGATTGTAAGGAAATTATTTTTTTCCCATTTTTCAATGCTTCAAGTACAAGTATATGGGACACTATGAAAATCAATGTCTCAATTTTCAAAGGAATATATAAAAAAGAGGATAATGGATCATGTCAAGATTATGCTACTACCATAAATGAAGAGTAATGATTAATATGATTGTATTTGGATTCAAGAATTATGTTATTTGAGTATTTTATCAATATTGATTTGGTTATAAAAATCATGATATATATAAGTGTTGTTTTGCAATACTTATTCTTTAAGGAATTTGACGCATGCGATGAGTAGCACCAGTAATCCAGAGAATTGATTTTGATGGTTTATGTAATGTTGTAATTATTTGATGTTTTGATTTAAGGAAAACCTAAGATTTTAATCTTTGAAGCATGAATGATTCATAAATTTTTAAAGGATATTTAGGTATTAATATATTTTTAATGTGGGATTAATAGATACATTATTTGGAGTATCTTATGTTATGTTAATTTTGTAAATTTAGTAACCTTCCTTCTAAATGTTTCATTGAATGTGGGTACAAAAGTTTTAGATGAGTATAAATATTATCTACTTGTGGAATGGATCTAGTTAAACTTTGGGAATTATTGTTATTTTATAACCTATACTAACCTTCTTGGATTTAGTAAATATTTAAAATTCTAAGGAATAACTTAAGGACTATATGAGTCATTAAAAGTGCTTTAGGAATAAAAAATTCATCTTGAACATTAATTTCTAGGTTTAATGGATGAAATGAAAATATATAGAAGCACAAAAAAAGGATGAGATTATTCTTATGACTTGGAAAGTAATCAAGTATGTTTATTTTCTCAATTTATTATCTAAATATTAAAAGGATCCCTCAACTTTAGGAAAATGATTTTGGAACAAAAAATTTATTCGTTTACTTTTCTTTCTAACAAATAAATGTTCTTTTAACAAATCAAAAATTTATGGTCTTGTGATGGTTAAATTTTAAAAGACCATGTTTTATATCACTATTCATCAGAATAATATAGTTAGACTCTTCTTCCATGTCCATGTTATCACTTTCCATTAATTATTTCCTACTCAAAATCTTAATTTTTTGGGGACCTTCACTTTTCCATTTCCCTCTTATTAAGAAAATATTTTATTAACCCTACTTCTGATGTGGGATTCCCACAAATGAATTTTAAAGTATCAAACTCTGATTTTTAGGTACAATTTCAAATTTTGAGGATAGAATTTATTGAAAAAGTTGAGAATATAATTCCCCAAGATTTTACAGTATTCTTTTTTTAATTTAAATTCTTCGACAACTTACAAGCTAAAAAAATGATTAAATATTATAATTTAATTATTATATTTATCTCTTAGATGTTGGGAATGATAGTAATTAATGATATTAAGTAAATTATGAAAATATATATTACACATGTTTATAAAATTAATTCATTGGTTACCAATTAATTATAAACGAAAACCAATTGAACATAAAAGATGCCTTTTTATAAAAACTATTTTTATTAACAAAATTAAATTTTATATTAATAAATTACATTAAAAAATATTTTTCAAATATATGAATTAAATATATATATTATATATTCAACCAAATTTTTTTACATTCTTCTAAAATATTTTTAGAGATATAAGGTAAGAATAAATCCAATTTTACACATAAAAGACTATATTTTTATAAACATATTTTTACCACATTTTAATGGTAAAATTGTTTTAAATATAAATTTTTGCTCTTCTATTAATTATATTTGACAAAATAACTATTATTTTTGGAAGTGTAATATCAAAATTTACTTTGGTTAAATTTTTGGTTGATGAATAGTAATGCAAGATTTGGAATAATAATGTGAGTGTTAGGAATAATAATGTGGAAATTAGAACAATAAATTCACCAATGAAACTATAAATAAAGTTTAGGTATCTTATAAATGAAAATATGGTATATTTATATCATGGAATAAGTAAATAAATGTTTTAAAAATAATAAATTAATTGTTGTTTTTTTTGTGAAACATAAATGTTTATTTACAATTTTATAGTTAATATAATGATTTAGAAGTAAATTATTTTCATAAAATAAACTCATAAATTAATATTTTGTTTCCTTATGATTATAATATAATTTTATGACACCTTAATGAATTTATAAAAGTGTCATAAAAATAGTTATAATATTAAAATCACTATTTTTCGAGCAAATGATGATTTTATTTGAAAATTAAATTTATCATATTTAGAAAATTAATTTCATAAAATGGAGTTCATTTTTTAATTCCACACATTGAAAAATTGTTAGGGTTAATTTTTGATATTTTTCTAAAATACTTCAATTTTTAGTGAATAGTGAAATACAGTAATTTATAGTATAAATACATTATAAGTTAAATAAACTATTACTTGAGTCATTAATGATATAATAGCCATAATATAAATATAAACTTCATTATTTTAATATATTTAGGGATAATTATCAAACTAGTCATAGTATTTAGCAAAAATAATAAACAAATGAATAAAATATTCAAAAAACACTCCTCTCCTCCACTATAAATACCACCCCTCACCACCTCTTATCCTCACACCACCAAATCCTTGAATCTTGTCCAATTTCTGTCCAATACCTATCTCAAACATCTCCCCCATGTTCTGGTTCTGATGGTCTCACCCAAAAGACCATTTTGTAGTTCCTTAAGGAGGTTCTCAAGGAGAAGAATTAAAGTGGTAAAACCATTTATCCTTCCCTTTTATTTGATTTTTTATTTTATTTTATTACCCTTCCCTCACCTACTCTATAAAAAAATGAAGGATAACTCCATTAAATTAAATATATTATAATGTTATTATGTCAATGGAAAATCCAACATCAAGTATCTCCTCCTCTTCCACTTTTTATTCTAAAAATGAAAACATCGTCTGTGAGATTTCGATTTACCACCTTCGTGGATGGCATGTTTTTATTTTTCAATTACTCCTTAAAGGATGGTAATAAAACTATTTTTATGGTTAAGAAAAAATTTAATATGTTTAATTGAACTTATTTTATGTTATGGAACCAGTATATATACATAATATTAATTCATAACACAAAAATAACATGTGATGTTTGAAAAAATGCCAAAAAGATCCAAATAGTTATCAATAACATTTTATCTAATGATTCATCCTCATACCATATAAATAAATGAAATATATAACAATTTAATATTAAATAATTTCATTAATAACATATAATTTCAATTCTATAGATATATTCTATTTTTTCATGATTTTCCATACATATATACAAGTAAACCGATCATGAAAACCAAGGAAATGAACACCTTAGAATGATAAAATTGCATTTTATAACTCATGAAAAAGGACATAAATGAACTTAATAAAATCATAATAAATAAAATACATGTATAAAATGTTCTTAATTAATAAATTAGTTAATTTAATCTGATTATCTAGGACATTAATATCAAGTGCAAAACACATTCAAACATAAGGTAAGGGTTTTCTCATATCACCTTTATTTCTATGAGATATGCCTTATTCACTACTATTTCTTTTGTGTGGTGTATCTATACTCACCTTTATTGTATAATACATCTAATTTATTTATCTTCATGGTATTAAATGTTTCATTTGAATATTTTTAATTTTACAGGGCATGAGGTTTGAATATTTGCAAAGTGGTAAGGGATTCTCCTTAAACCTCCATTTTTCAATCAGGTTATGAATTTTATCTATTTACCCCAATGCAATTGTTATTTATTTTTATATAATTATTATAAATTCTATTTATATGTTCCAAAATTATGTATCCCAATCAGTTTATCTTTATTTTATTGGTAAATATGTGTTTTATAAGGTTTCCTTTTAAATTCTTCATGTCAAGCATGCTCGATTAAAGGGAAATTCCCAATTTCTAACCCATTTTCATGTGCACTCCGTAATCTATTTTAAGACACAATTATTTTTATAAAATAATCCTTTTTGTCATGAAGAACTATCTTTGTTCATTTATGGTTTTATACAAAAAATTATGACCTTTTCTGTTTTAAACACTATTATATTTTTCCTTAAACCCCACTGAAGTGTCCCATTTCTAAAGTTATTAAAAAACGATTTTTTACATGTTTTAACTTTAATTGGTCATCATTTATACCTCAAACATATTTTAATTGTAATTAACTTCTCTTTTCTGGTATATTTATGCTTACAATCTAATTTTATGAAAAATACAAATGATCTTAAAAAAGAACTCTTCTTTCCAAAGTAAAAGGGTATTTCTCAAGAATTTATCAATGATTTTATTAGAGTATTTTCATATATTATTCTAATTAGAATATTTCAAAGTGGTATGGGACAATATGATTTAGATATATTTTTTTAAATGGATTATTCGACTTATGAGGAATTCATTGGACTTATTAAGTGATGGGTGGGGCCTGTTATAGCCCCTCGATGCATCGGTAGGTCTCATGAGACAAATTAGAATAGGTTTTGGCTGAGAACTTACCCATTTATGTAGAAGTTTTGGATGAGATCTGGATGGTATATTTATGATGTCCGACATTTTTCACTCCCTCATTATGATATTAGTAATTGATATCCCATGTGATTATTATACTTGTAGAATATCCATTGTTAAGTTCCATTATCATGTGATTATTTATATATAATTATTTATTCAGATTTTATTCTTACCATATTTTTCTCAAGATTATGTTTTAATGGCATGTGTTTTTAGTTTTTCACCATGCCTTATTGTTTATGTTTATTTATGATAGCTTCAGTTGTATTGTTTACCCTTAGTGAGAATCTAAGATCACCCATTTATTATGTTTTATTTTTCCCCTGGACGTGAAGATGTATATTATGAATGACATGTATGGATACTCTAGGAGTTTATGGATGTTTCCAATGGATTTGTTATGTTATTTTTTCCTTTAAAGTTGTAATGTAAAACTTATGTTTCTACTTGGTTTTCCAAATCCAATAAACTACTCTGTACTTTGGGATGCTAACACTTTTTCATAGTACCAATGTAATAAAGTAAAGAACCAGCTCTAGGATACTGGGTTCAAGGACTTTAGAGTTGGTATCCGAGAAAGTTTAGTAAAAACTTTGGAAAATAGATTTAGAAAACATAGATTAGGGAACATAACTCTAAGATATACTTTGAGAATAAACATAAAAGAACATCCTATAATTTTGGTAAGGTAGATATTATTTGGGTATTCCTAGTAACAAATTCCTATATAGATACTAAAAGTAGACGTGGTTCAGGCATAGATGTACCTAGGGATAATAACTCTGAAAAGGTGCGTCGGGCCTGAGTTAGTGTTACCTATTACAGGATAATATGCCTTACCATGCACCTGATTTGACACTTCCAGGGGATATTCTTATGATAATTCAATTTTTTTTATAAATCATTATGAAATATTTAATAGTAAATATGTTCCCAAAGAAACCAAGTTTATGATTATGATATTAGCTATGCATATTTTTTTTTCAATTTATGTTAATTATTTAACTGGTTTTGGAATTAGACATTATGTTTTATAATGTTATGATCTAATCTAGTGCATTCCATTATTTATAAATGGGGTATTACATAAGGAATTTGAACCACATCAATGCACATAATCCAAAGAGTAAGAATGATAATTCCTTTGATGGGTTTAATCTAGTATTTCAAAGGGAATTAGTATCCCAAATATTCTCATTATATGAGGAAAATAATATCATATTCTAACAATATAGAGAATGAATTATCCATGTATTATGGCTTCAAAGGGAAGCAAGAGAAGAGAAGGAAATATAGAAAAAATATTGATAAAGTGAAGAAGGTAAAGAAGTATTTTACCACATGTGATAATTGTGAAAGGAAACACCTTGGTATATACTTAAGAGGAAAAGGAGTTTGATTCAAGTGTGGAGAAAAAATCCACCATGATCATGATTGTAAGGAAATGATTTTTTCCATTGTTCAGTGCTTCAAGTACAAGGATATGGGACAATATTAAAATCAATGTCTCAATTTTCAAAGGAATACATAAAAAAAGAGGATAATGGATCATGTCAAGATTATGCTACTACCATAGGTGAAGAGTAATGATTAATATGCTTGTATTTGGATTCAATAATTATATTATTTAAGTATTTTTATTAATAATGATTTGGTTATATAAATCATGATATATATAAGTATTGTACTACAATACTTCCTCTTTAAGGAATTTGATGCATGCGATGAGTCGCACCAGTAATCCAGAGAATTGATTTTGATGGTTTATGTAATGATGGAATTATTAGATGTTTAGATTTAAGGACAACATAAGATTTTAATCTTTGAAGCATGAATGATTCATAAAGGTTTAAAGGATATTAAGGTATTAATATATTTGGAATGTGGGATTAAGAGATAAATTATTTGGAGAATCTTATGTTAAGTTGATTTTGGGAATTTAATGACCTTCCTTCTAAATTTTTCATTGAATGTAGGTATAGAAGTTTTAGATGAGTATAAATATTAGCTACTTGTGGAATGGATCTAGTTAAACTTTGGAAATTATTATTCTTTTATAACATATACTAACCTTCTTGGATTCAGTAAATATTTAAAATTTTAAGGAATTACTTAAGCACCATATGATTAGTTAAAAGTGCTTCAGGCGTGAAAAATGCATCCTGAACATTCATTTCTAGTTTTAATGGATGCAATGAAAATTGATAGAATCACAACCAAAGGATGAGGTTATGATTATGACTTTTAAAGTAATCAAGTAATTTTATTTTCTCAATTTCTTATCTAAATATTAAAAGGATACCTCAACTTTAGGAAAAATATTTTGGAACAAAAACATTATTCGTTTACTTTTCTTTCTAATAAATCAATGGCCTTTTAAACAATCATAGATTTATGGTTTTGTGATCTATAAATTTCTAATGACCATGTTTTCTATCACTATTCCTCATAACAAGATAGTTAGACTCCTATTCCATGTCCATGTTATCACTTTGCACTAATTATTTCCTACCCAAAATCATAGTTTTTTGGGGACCTTCACTTTTCAATTTCCCGCTTATTAAACAGATATTTTATTAACCCTATTTATGATACTGGTTTCCCAAAAATGAAATTTCAAGTATCGAACTCTGATTTTTATGTACTATTTAAAAATTTGAGGACAAAATTTATTGAATAAGGGGAGAATATAATTCCCCAATATTTTAAAGTATTTTTTTAATTTAAATTCTTCAATAGCTTACAAGCTTAAAAAATGATTAATTTTTTTTAATTATTATATTTATATTCTAGATATTGGGAATGGAGATAATTAATGAGATTAAGTAAATTACTAAAATATAGATTACACATGTTTATAAAATTAATTCATTAGTTACCAATTAATTAGAAATGAAAGACAATTGAATATAAAGGATGTATTTTTATAAAAACTATTTTTTTGCCCACAATTAAATTTTATATTAATAAATTAAATTAAAAAATATTTCTGAAATATATTAATGAAATTTATATATTATATATTCAATCAAATATTTTTACATTCATCCAAAATATTTTTAGAGACATAAGATAAGAATAAATCCAATTTTACACATAAAAGTCTATATTTTTTTAAATACAGTTTTACTACCTTTTAATGGAGAACTTGTTTTAAATATAAATTTTGACACTTATGTAAATTATATTTGACAAAATAAACATTATTTTTTAAATATTAATATCAAATTTACTTTGGTTAATATTTTGGTATTTTTCTGATAAGTTTTATTTTAGATTAATAGGAATGTGACCTTTGGAATAATAATATGATCGTTAGGAATTGTAATGTGATAATTAGAAAAATAAATTCACCTATTAAAGTAGAAATAAAATTTAGGTATCTTATAAAAGAAAATATTTCATATTTATACCATGGAATAAGTAAATAAATGTTTTAAAAATGTTAAATTAAGTTTTGGTCTTTTTGTGAATCATAAATGTTTATTTATAATTTTATAATTAATATAATGATTTAAAAGAAAATTATTTTCATATAATAAATTCATAATTTAATATTTTTTCTTATGATTATAATATAATTTCATGAGTCTTTAATGAATTTTTCAAAGTGTCATTTAAAAAGTTATAATATTAAAGTCGGCATTTTTTGAGTAAATAATGATTTTATTTAAATATTAATTTTTTCATATTTAGAAAATTAATTTCATAAAATGGAGTTCATTTTTGAATTATACAAATAAAAAAATGGTTATGGTTTTTTTGGAATTTTTCTAAAATTCTTGAAAATTTGGTGAATAGTAAAATATGGTGATTTGCAATATAAATACATTATAAGTTAAATACACTACCCCTTAAGTAATTTCTAATTCAATTAAGATAATCTTGAACTAAAATTAATTATTTTAATATATTTAGTGATAATTCTCAAACTATTTATAGTATTTATAAAAAATAATAAACAAATGAAAAAAATATTCAAAAAACACCCCTCTCCTCTACATAAATACCACCTCTCACCACCTCTTCTCCTCACACTACCAAAGCATGAAATATTATATAAATTATTTCCAATACCTCTCCCAAACCTCTCCCAAACATTTTGGTCTTTCCAATCTCACCCAAAAGACCATTTCAATGTTCCTTAAGGAGGTTCTCAAGGAGAAGAATTTAATAGGTAAAACCCTTAATCTTTCCCTTTCATTTTCTTTTATTTTTATTTTATTTTTTATCCTTCCCTCACCTCCTCTATCCAAAAATTCATGATGAATCCAATATATTATATATTCTATGATTTTATTATGTCAATGTAAAATCCACCATCAAGTCTCTTCTCCTCTTCCCCTTTTTATTCAAAAAATTAAAACATCATCCACGAGGTGCTAATATCTTATATATATATTGTAATTTTACCACCTTCATCGATGATGTGTTTTAATTTTTCAATTTCACCTTCAATTATGGTCATAAAAAATTTTTTATGGTTAAAAAAAATTTAATATGTGTAATAAAACTTATTTAATATTCTGGAACCAGTATATATACATAATATTAATTCATAACACTAAACTAGCGTGTGATTACTGAAAAAAAGCCAAAAGAATTCAAATGATTATCACTAACATTTTATCTAATGATTCATCCTCATAACATAAAACTAAATGAAATATATAACCACTTAATATTCTATAAGTTCATTAATAACATATAATTTCAATTTTGGACGTCGATTCCCATTTTACATGATTTTCTATACATATATACAAGTAAATTGATCATGAAAACCAATGAAACGAATGCTCAAAAACGTTAAAATTGTGTTTTATAACTCATAAAAAATCCATAAATTAAATTAATAAAATTATAATAAATAAAATAAATGTGTAAAAGTTTCTGAATTAATTAATTAATGGATTTTATATGAATATTCAGGAAATTAAGATCAAGTGCAAAACACATTCAGACATAAGGTAAAGGTTTTCTCATATCTCCTTTATTTCTATGAGATATGCCTTATTCACCACTATTTAATGTGTGTGGTGTATGTATACAACCTTTTGATGTATAATATTTTGAATCTATTTATATTCATGGTATTAAATGTTTCATTTTACAATTATTAATTTTATGGGGCATATAATTTGACTATTTCCAAAGTGGTAAGATATTCTACCTAAACCGCCATTTTTAATTTGAGTTACGCCTTCTCTATCTTTACCTCAATGAATTATTATTTATTTTTATATAATTATTGTATATTCTATGTATATGTTTCAAAATCATGTATCCAGATTAGTTCATATTTATTTTAAGGGGAAATATGTGTTTTATAAGGTCCACTTTTCAATTCGTCATTTTAAGAAAGCTCGATTAAAGGGAACTTCCCAATTTATTACTCATTTTCAAGTACACTCTATAATCTATTTTAAGACACCATTATTTTTATAAAATCACTCCTTTTTTCATGAAAAAAAATCTTTGTTCATTACCAGTTTTATACAAACAATTATGACTTTTACATTTTAAAGACTTTTATATTCTCCCTTAAACACCACTAAAGTGTCCCATTTATAAAATCTCTAAAAAAATATTTTTACATTTTGTCACTTCAGTTGGTCATCATTTATAACTCAAACATAATTTTATTTTCATTTACTTTTCTAGTATATTCATGTTTACAATCTGATTTTATGTCTTTTACAAATTATTTTCAAAAATAACTCTTCTTTCCAAAGAAAAAGGCATTTCTCAAGAATTTATCAATGATTTTATTAGAGTATTTTTATATATGATTATGATAAAAATATTTAAAATTAGTATGGGAAAATTTGATTTAAATATTTTTTTAAATTTATTATTTGTTATATGAGGAATGCATTAAAATTAGTAAGTTACAGGAGGCCCCATCTATATCCCCTCGATGTATTGGTATGTCTCATGAGAAAAAATAGATAGGGTTTTAGCTGAGGCCTAAACCATTTATGTATAATTTTTGGTCGAGTACTTGATGATATGTTTATGATGTCTGAAATTGTGATATTAGTAATTGACCACCCATATTATTATTATACTATTAGAATATCCATGGTTAAGTTTCATTCTCATGTGATTATTTATATGATTATTTCTTCAGATTTTATTATTTCCATATTATTCTCAAGATTATGTTTTAATGGAATGTGTTTTTAGTTATTCACCATGAATTATTGTTTATGTTTATTTATGATAGCTTCTGATGTATTGTTTACCCTTACTGATCATCTGAGCTCACTCATTTCTCATGTTTTATTTTTCCCCAGGACGTGAAGACGTATATTATGAATGACATGAAGGGATAATCTAAGAGTTTATGGATGTTTCCAATGGAGTTGTTATGTTATTTTTTCTTTTAAATTTGTAATGTAAAACTTATGTTTGTATCTGGTTTTCCAAATCTATTAACCTAATTGTTCCTTTTGTATGTGAACACTTGTTCATAACACCAATGTAATGAAGTAAGGCACTGGATTCTGAATACTAGGGTCGGGGTCTTTACAATAATAATTTTCTATATTTTCACCCGCTTCACCATAAGTTTTACATGGATATTATCACTGGTAAAGTTTCTATTACATGGAGGAATTTTATGCCATAGAACCCTAGAATTAGATCAAGTGAGTGAATATATTTAAATGACTAGCATCCTCATGAAGGAGGGGCACACCACCATGAGATGAATGGCAATAAGGTAAATTATTCCTCTGTGTGTGATGTCTTTTACTCAGGAAAGGAATTACTGGGTGAATCCAAACAACAAAATAAAACATTTAAGTGAGGTATTCATACAATATGTCATGGCAGGGTGTATGGATGAGCGGATTGGGATGCTCCAAAGGATTATTTTCAACCATTGATTGAATCTGACTCTGATGACACATACACATAAATCCTCCTTAAACAGACAAGAATATTAGAATAGAGCTAATCTAGAGGTTTGGGCCATGGGTGAGAATGAAGTATAAATTGGAATGACCTTTTAGAGAAAGAGAAAAATATTGGCTCTAAGATTAGGAAAAAACTTGGTCTGTAATATCTTTAATGAGGGCTGTGACTCTATCTCACCCCATCATTTCACTTCCTTTGTATTTTTTTATTTATTCTATGGGATTTGACCCCACCTTAAAAAAGGAATTCAAGAGTAGGATTTGTAGAGTTTAGACACTAGAATTTGGTTGTAGGATAATTTCATGATGTGAACTATAGTTTATGATGTGAGTTGGGAATTTACGACCTAAGAATGGAATTTTATAGGGTGTGATTCATGACATATATCATTAGTTCATGACGTGAAGGGATGTAGTGTCAAATTTGGTGAATCTATCTCTAAAAATTAATGACGTTAATGTTTGTTTCATGATGTGAATTAGTCCCATATTTTCTGGATCTGGGTAGCATGTTTTCTGGCGGGTCTTAAACTCAAAACATTCATGATGGGAATAACCCATTCACATCATAAAATTATGTGTAATAGAATGAATATAAAGCCTCTTGAATCCTCAGTTTTCTCAAAACCTCCAATTCTTTCTTAACCCCAGACGGAAAAAATTTCTTCTTTAAGGTCTTTTGAATCCCCGTTGAATTGATTTGATCCCCAGATTCCCATTTTCGATCTATGGTGATCCAAGGCGATTTTTCCCTCTTGATCTTGTGGTTTCTTCTCCGATCAGTATTGTTTCCTCTTATTTTATATTTACATGCTATTATGGATGATCTCCTTTGTTATCATGGAGTTATTTGATGTTTTTTGGTATTGTTATGGCACAAATTTCTTGAATGGATATAAAATCATTTATAGTGAGGTGATAAAAGCTCTATATTATTGACCCATTCTCATTTGTGGAATGTTGAAATCCTTTAAGTAGTGGATTTATTTCTTATCCTATTATTTTATGTGAAATCATAAAGTAATCATGATTTTTATCTTTGGGTGATGGTGGAATTAACCTTAATAAAGAATAAATTGGATTAATGAAAAGAAATGGTTTATGGTTGCGGTGATCACATGTGTTTCCATAGTGATAAAAATTTTCTTATTGTTTTACTAGATAGTGTGCTATCTACATTTATGATTTTGTAGCATGTTTATTATTATTTGGTTTAGAATGTTTCTATGATGAAAATAATTAAATAATGTAAAGTTGGAAATGAATTTTGATAAATAATTAAAGAGGAATTTTAAATAAATTGTTCTTCTTATGTTTTGATGGAAATAAAAGTAATTTTTATTGCATGTTTAATTATTTTTTTCTTCTATTTTTTAATGTAATTATCTAAAGAAGATGAAGATAGAAATTCTTGTTGTTGATAATAATAAATAGGCATGTTGGTGGAATTTTTGTTCCTTAATTTTTGTTGAAACTAGAAGTTAAGCTTGAAATAATGTTTAAATAATTTATAGATTTTAATAGTTGATTCCTTAGGTTACCCATAGTTGTAACATATGATAAATGAATCATTTACTACAATATATTAATAAAAACTAGTTGTTTGATAAAGATAAATGTTTGGGGATGAGGGCACCCATTTTCTTGTAAAGGTTTAATGCCTTGTTTCTAGGGACCAATTCCCTATTGACTCAGTTTTTTTACCTTATGTGGTTTCTATATATTTGATCATTTCTATGCGATGTTATGTGAGACTAGGATGGTTGATGTATGATGAGGCATGGTCATGGATGCTTGAGTTTTTGGTAGTAGTTGGTGTCTGTGATGATGAGATGTCTGGTGATATGCATAATGGTGTTGGATATTCAAATGGGATTTATAGAATCGGTTGAAGCTAGACTTTCTTATTATTGTTCCAAAACTTGGATGCTTTATTGATAATGTTCTACCTTAAAGGATGATTGGCCAAGTTTCTTATTTACCTACTTCCCTTTCCTAACATCTTGAGGTAGCTGGTTGTGCTTAGTTTATGCATCTCTTTTATGGTAGTATAAGATGTTTTCCAAAGTACCTAGAATTATGGAATTATAATGATTAATAAATCTTTTAACCCATGGGGTTGGTGCTTGAGGGTAATGAAGATGTTGATAATCTATTGGAACCATGGAATCTGTTGGATAATGCATAGAGGGCATGGAAGACACTTGGAGGTTAAGGAAATATAAATGGAATAATGTTAATTAATGGATAGTGAATTAATTAACATAAAGTGAAATGTAAAAAAAAATTAATTAAATTAAGCTCCTTGAATGATTATGTGTTTATAGATCGAGTTCTTAGCATTGAAAGTTGGGTGTCTGAGAGACGATATGTGCAGTTGATCCTAAGACTAGGTTAATTCCAGTAGTGTGGTTGTGAGCTATATTATATCCTTCATGTTTTAGGATTTCATATGCTACCCCTCCCATATTGGTAGGGCGACTGACACCCAGTTCACTATGGGAAAGTGTTTTCCCCAATATCTAGGCTGATGAAGAACAAATGAATGACTACCCCCTCTTACCCTAATCTCTTCTCATGGTAGTATTATGTTCTAGTATACATGACAATCACCTTTCCTATATATGTGTGTAGAGGGATGTAATGAATTTTGGTTATTTCACACACACTCATCTTCGAATATATTATCCTATGGATTATTATAGGTATAAAGTGTATGAGTTGTGATGGATTGAGGTATAATATACAACATACAGGTTATAGTGGATCTCAGAAACTACTCTGTTTCCATCCAGAGATGTGGAATGGGATGTGAGATGATGTGATTCATGGGGTTAATAATATGTGATGATGAGATTATGTGATGCATGAGATTCCTATTATGATACATTAGACTAGGTGTCTTCAGGATAACTTACTTTTGGAGAGAGATGGCTCAGGATATGTGATGTTGGTGGAGAGAAACAAACCAATGGAGAAGTGATAAAGAGTTAACCTATTTTAATATTATATTATATGTTCACTTGTATGCGATACTTGGTGAGAGATAGCCATGGTGAGGCTAGTAACTTTGAATACCAATTTAGGTGATGAGTTAGTTTCAATTTTTGTTCATTAAGATTTAACATGATTTAGTTGTCTTTTTTATGAGATGCTTCAGGGAGGATCCTACTAAGTATACATGTTATGATCAACCTATGTATATATGAACCATTTTTAGGTCTATAGGAGCTAGTTGGTGATCAGGCTTGACATTAATAGCTTGTGGGTTGTTCATGAGCTATTTAGGATTTTGTGGTCACTAACAAGGATTATATTTTTGTACTTTTAGTTTCCTTTATAGTTGTTCTATTGTATGACATTACATGCATGTATTTGGGATCTTTACTTTTATCTTGAGTGGGATTTTTTGCGTGTTTATATCTTATCTCTCATCTTCTCAAATCATAGATGGTAACACCAACCATTTGTGAGTATGATATAACTTTGGTGCTTGTCGCTAAATTGCAGCCTATTGGAGGCGAGCTTCAAGAATCATTATCCCTTTCTCTCATTGTCGGCCCAGGAGGGGTAAATTTGGGGGGATGGGGTCGTGTCAAAGTGGTATGAAAGATTCTTGTTGAGGGATAGGATGGACTTAAAAGGGAGGCAGAGGTGAGTAAAAAATGGGTTGGTATAAAAATAGTGTTAGATAAGTTTAGTAAGTAATTTTAAAAAGTGATACCTGCTAAGACATGAGTATTTATGGATCCCAATGATTTTATTCACATACCTTTAAGTTAATTGATCATACAAAGTGAAGTGATACTAGTTGCGGGGTATATACCTAGGAAAGGATCATGCATCATTCTTCTTGAAACTATGTTAAAAATGAGAAGACCTTGATATTAGGTTTAACCTTAAACAATTAATTAAATAAATCTTAAATATTACACATTCCAAGTTTTGGAGTTCCGAATAGTTTTTTATTTTATAGGTATGGATCTAGGACAACATCCTCATAGGGTTAATGCTGAATATGTTTAGCTGGATGTGCCATAAGATCACCGTAGAGTATAGGTCGATGACAACGACACTTGGATGAGGACACTCTGAGAGATTCATTGTCAGATTCTAAAGAAGTATGATCGATTTGTTTTAGACTTAGTGAAAAAAGGACTGGTTAGAGGGGGTGGAGATAGCCCTCATTTTGATTTGTGATCAAAACAAATAGAGTTTTTTTGGTCGTGATGATGTTTCATGGAGCAACGAGGCAGTGGTGGTTCTTATTCTTCATGTATTTTGAGGATTTGGTTATGTCATGGTAGAAGTTTCAAGACTAGTTCCAATAATATTTTCTTTCTTTAATGACAAAGGATGATAATTTCCATGATGTTATGACCATTTGACATGGGAGTTATAACATGTGGGAGTTCATGATCCATTTCTAGACTCTTCTCCATTATGATTCAGAAACATTTCCAGATAAAGAGGCTAAGGTGTGGCATTTTAAGGAGGATTTACATATTGAGATCTAGTTCCAGGTCACCCCATTTATGCTGTTGACATATCTCAAGGTACTTGAGAGAAAAAAGGTTTTTGAGAGGATACTGGCCCGAATCAAATCCTCATGATATGGGAGTCATCAGTATTCCTAACATAGTAGATTTTTGATTTGGTCTTTCTAGTTTCTTTGATAGAAGAGATTTTAGAAAGATGATGGTGGGTCCTAACCTTCATCATCTCATTTCTCCAGGGGTGGTGGATCTAAAGCCCCTGACAAGGGATCATGCACATGTTTTTTTTGTGTGGAGTATGAGTTTATCAGTGGCAAGTTTTCTCAGTATTTTTGAGTAGGAAACATATAGCAAGTGTTCTACTTTAGGTTCCTCCATTGAGGCAGTTTAATATGAGGTAACAGTAGCAGGGTGCTCCAGCTTTGGATTAGCAGATAGAAGACAAGGTAGGTAGAGGTAAGCCATGAGATGCTCCCTATCCTTAGAGAGTAGAGAATGAAAATGTATGTGGTCATGACCAGGGTTAGAGAGATTATGTAGCATGACATGATTGTCTTAATGCTTTGGATTTTTTAGTGTTAGGTGAGCCAGACATTGTTTGAGGTACTCTTTGCTTGTTATCAACTTAGGTGGATGCTTTGTTTGATTTAGGATATACACACTAATTCATGTCACCCACCATATTCCATGCTTCGGGACTTGATGTAGATAGGTTTCAAGTTACCTTATCATTAAATATGCTATTTGGTGGTTAATATTATCTATATAAAGTTTGTAGAGACTATGAGCTTATGATGGGGAAACAACGCTCTTAGGGAGACTTCCTATGTTTATAGATACAACCATATGACATAATCCTCAAAATGGAATAGATGTATTTAGTGTAGTATATTGTGGATTTTTTCAGGAAATAGATTGTCTTATATGATGCTGATGGAGGGACTACACTGTTTATTGGTGAGAAATTCCTTTAGATGGGTTAGAGGCATGTTCCATCCTTGTCCTCCTTGATGGACAAGCTGATACTGAGTTCATCACAGGTTTAGTTGATGGTGTTTCCTAGGTTTGTGGAAGAGTACCCTAAAGTATTACCTAAGGAGGTTTTTGTGTTACCCCCTTGATAGTAGATTGAGTTTGGAATAGATCTATAACTAGAAACTTCTCTGATCTTGATATCTCCATATAGGATAATGCCTTTTGAGTTGAGAGAGCTACGAGTATAGATCAATGATATTTTTTAGTGAGTTTTTTTAGTTAACCATGTCACCTTGGGGTACTCTAGTTTTATTTGTGATGAATATCAATGCTAGTCTACATCTCTATATCAATCATCGTTACTTGAAATGGGCAATAGTTAAGAACCACTATCCTCTTTCTTGGATTGACGATTTATTAGATCAATAGAAAGGATCTAGTTGGTTTCTTGGAGATATATATATGGTTGTGATATCATCAGATGCATGAAATATATGAGGATATTATTAATACCTCTTTCCAATGTTGTTACGAGAATTATGTGTTCATTGTGATGAAATTCAGTGCGACAAATGCTCTAACAATGTTCATGGGTTTGATGAACGCAATGTTAAAGAAATTTTGTATTAGTTAATGGGGTTTTTATTGATGAAATACTTGTGTACTCCACATTATAGGAGGAGTACAAAAAGCATCTTCTTGCTATTTTGGGATTTATTTATAATTAGTAACTATAGAGACACATACTTTTCATGCATAGATATTACATCTTATTAGATGAATATTTAATACATAACATTACAATCCTTGCTAGAACTGTATAAGTCTAGTGTCTTTTGAAACATGGATACATAATTTTTTTTTCACAATATATTTAAATAATATACAACTTATTTCCTCACAACTATAACCCTTATTAGACATATCATACTTAAAACCTTTCTTCATAACCCAGGGAAAGAAAACATAAGAGAGAGATTTTATGCTCGATAAATATTTAAAAAAGATATATCAATGATAAATTAAACATAGCATGAGTATAATGGTTTAAGAATATGGAAATAACATTTTAAAACCATACCCTACATATCATATATCACAATCTTGAGTCATAGTATAAAGCTTGTTAGTTCATAAGACATGATTCATAAAGGAATCAAATAACTTGATCCATGAGAGCATAAAATTGGCATAAGACATAAGTTGGTGGAATATACATAAAAATGGAAAATAATTTTCTTAGTTAAGGATCACTACTAATACTATAATATTGGATTGGGTTTAACTCCCATTCCATTATATCTTTAGTTAAGGTTTACTCCCAAGACTATTATAGTGGAAAATGTCCCTTACTAAACTGAGTACACTACACATTCCATTCCTTATTATCTTACGAGATATCCATCCTTACATTATGAATTAGAGGGATATATAATTCCAGGACCACCCATCACATAATCATAATTCATTCATATGTTTTCTACAAGATCATAAATCAATTATCGTATATCATAACCCATTGAAAGTAAATGAGTTTCATAAACATTTCAACATTTCATCATCGTATAACCATAGAAAATAAATGGATTTCATTAACATATAATCATCATAATTATAAACCATATAGAGTAATAATGAGGATGGTATCCTTGGATCATATATCTATTAAAGTATAAGTAATATCAAATTCTGTTATCATAAAAGAAAATTCTTTTAAAATATCACTTGGAATATTTCTTGAGGAAATTACCCATTTTATTTTGGAATCACTTATTTAAAATCTAAAAATACACAAAATATTATGTTAAAAATTTTATTTGAAAAGAACCTTGGAAACTTGTAAAATAATCTTAAAATCATTGAGCGTTCATGAAGATGGGAAATTCTATTCATGTCGTTTACATTAAAACAAAATTCCTTTCACATGTTTAACAAAAAGTTGAAAGTACATAATTCAAAAAATGATAAGAAGATTATTTTTATTTTTTTAAAAGAAATTAAATCATGGGTAAAATTAAATTTAAAAAATAATAGTATAATAGTAAAAAATTCTTGAAAATATTTTTTAGAAAACATAGACATGAGAGAAAAAGGATTTTTGACTAAAGAGAGAAATAAAGTTAGTTTTTATTAAAAAAATCATTTCAACATATTAAGTTCTTAAAGATAGGAAAATTAAAATCAAACATGTATTGTCTAGAAATAACTATAGAAGAATAAAATTCATTGTATTATTTCGAGTTTTATAATGAAATTTCATCATTAGAAACTTAATCATAAACAATCCTGATAAACAATGATATGTAACATAAAACCCTTACCTTGAGTTTGACTTTCTTAAGAATCCCTCTAACCTCCTGTATAATAAATTTAAATTTATTATAATTCTATAAAATAGTTATTTACATAATTATAATATCATAAATTATCCACTTATATAATTTCAACACCCATTTATTAATAATTCCTTATTAAAATTATCATTTATGGGTATTAATTGTTTCATTTTTCATGAGAATTTCAGTTCGGTAGTTCTGGTCCTTATACTTTGATCTTGGTTACATAATCTATAAAATATTAATAGTTATATAAATATTATATATATTCATTACATATTTAATTATATTTATCCATAAATTATAGAGATAGAAATATGAATTACACCATTCATGGAGATGGTAGGCCGTACGTATGCATGAACACCGTTTTCACTTTTCAACGGATGAAAAAAAGAAAGGTAAATAATGATTCAAAATTTTAGGATAATTTTTATATAATATATATCTTATATATTCATTAAATTTATCCTTATTATTATTAATGTAAATCAAAAATGAAAAATAAATCAAATTGCTTCGTGGAGGCGGTAATCCACATGCATGCAAGAGCGACATTATCATTTTCCAACATATGGGAAGAACATGGATAATGATTGTTACAACATAATATTAAAAATTAAGTATATTTAATATAATAAATTCATTAATTTATAATGGATACCATGGATTTATTGGTGGTATAAGATGAAATAAATTTGAAAACACTCAGTTAAGAGTTATACCTCTTCATTGAGAAACCTTCTTTGGCTTACACCTTAAACCTTAAAAGGATGGTATTTGGAAAGAACATAAGATCTAGGATGTGGTAAAGGAATATAGACAGGTATTATTATAATTTAAATTACTTTTAATAAATATATGTATCATAAATATATAATAATATTCATTATATAACATAAAAAACCACGCTAGAACCCGATAAGTTTAGTGTCTTTGGAAACTTGGAAACATAAACAATTGATTCATAAAACATCTACATCATCTCCATATTATTCCTTAATAACTAGATTTTTTTTGACACATATTAATTAATACATTTATTCATATCCTAGGGAAAATAAACATTATAAATGGGTGATCTCAGATTCCCAATAAGGGTAATAAAGGGAGATAACAAAAGCATAAAGGAATAATAACATGAAAATAACTTTTGAAAATTATATATTTCATATTAAATATCATAATATTGTGTCATGGAATAAATAATATAAAGAATAAAATAACATATTACATGAGATTATAACATAAGAAATGAAATTATGGCATACACATAATAATATAAAATCATTTTCAAATTAGTCAAGGCTCACTGCCAAGACCACCCTAGCAAAAAAAGTTCTTTACTAAACTGAGTTCACTCCTCGTTCTGAACTTGTATTACTAAATTGAGTTTACTTATTATTCCATTCATGTCTATATAATGATATATAAATCTTTAAACAATTAATTTGAGGGATATATAGGTCCCACCCATCATATAATGAAAACTATATATATGTGTGACACAAGAACATAATTCATTCATCATATCAGAACCCATACAAAGAAATGGATTTCATAAAAATCTTTAAATCATAGGAATAAACCAACCATAGAAATAATATGGATTATATATTTTAAAAATATCTTCACTAAAGTAAATTAACCACAAATAATGTTATCTTATATGGAAAATAATTTTGATAAATCACTTGAAATAATTCTTGAGGAAAATATCCTTTTTATTTTGTTTTTTTTAAATACCGAACAATTTTAAAATAAAAAATTTTATTTGAAAATTAACTTGTAAGATTATACGGTAATATTCAATTCATTAAGGAATCATGAAATCCAAAAAATCCGTTCATATCATATAATTCAAAAAAAATATATTCCTTTCATACATTTTTTTTGAAAAGTCACAAAGTACCTTGTTTGAAAATGGAAAAAATATTCCTTTCAAACCATTTAGTAAATATTCACACATGGGTAAAAATGACTTCAAGATTTTTTAGAATAATAGTAATTTTTTTTAATTTTTTTTAAGAAACATGTACATGGAATATAAATATTTCTCAAGAGATACTTACGTATAAACAATATCGAATAATAATGAGATTGTAAAATTAACCCTTAGCTTAGGTCTAATTTCGTTCATACGTATCCAAAAATACTATATAATTTTTTTAAAGAATGTTTCTAATTTATAAAAGAACCATATTAATATTTATTATACTATATATGATCCTATTATATCATCTTATCACCTGTTTGTTAATAATATTTCATTATTACCCTTCTATCGTGTGTTAACTACTTCATTCTCCTATGCATATCGTATAATCCCTATTATTATGCATAGGATATTGTAATATCATATAAATAATTATATTAAGGTAAAAAATATTATATTTAATTATTATATACATTTATATAATCATTGTTTAATGGTGAACATGGAAAATGAATCGCATCGCGTCGTGGAGATGGTAGGTCGTACAAATGCATGAGTGATGATATCATTCCCTTAATGGTGAAATGGTAAGGAAGAGGATGATATATTAATTTCCATAATCAATATAATTTTATAATTATAATATATATATATATATATATATATATTATTACCATCATTATACCCATCCAAATAAAGTGGTGATGAAAAATAGATTATACCACGGTGTGGAGACTGTAAGCTGTACGTATGCACATGTGGCTATTTTTTTCATAGGATGGATAAAAGGAAGAATATGGTCGTTAAATAATAATAATAAAATCTTAGAATATATTTGATACTGGAGTTATTACTTTAAAATATAAACAACACATGAAGAAGAAGTAGAAGAAGAAATAGTATTAAAAGAGTCGGTAAAGATGATTACCTCTTCTTTGGAAAACATCCTTTAGATATCCTCTTAGGGACTCCCAGGTTAGTATTTTGAGAAGACTAGAAGCTATAAAATACATATAGGGAAGTTTATAATAGAAATTGGTAGTGTATAATAGATATTTAAGGCTCAATGTGATGTGAATAAGTGAGGAAGGAGGTTCCCTTTAATAATTGAGGTGAGGGGTACTTTTGGAATTTTGCAAAATATTAATTTATAATAAATTAAATCCCAATAAAAATACTTCCAAAAAGAAATGTATTAGAAAATAATATGATATAAGGTTTTAATATAATCAAACATTATATTTTAGACAAGTTTTGGTACTATTTTATACTTTATCATTTTGATTAACCCATAGTTAACCTATTTTAATTTTAACCAGGGTTACAAATTTTTAAATTTTAAAAGGTTATAATTTTTACTTATGGGATGTAAATTAGACCATAAATGAAAAATTTATAACATTTTAAACCATATTATAAATATTTTTTTATTTTTAAAGATGTTTTATTATTTTTACATAATTTTAATAAAATATGTTTTTGATGAAATATCATTAGTGTCAATTTTGACACTATTCATGACTAAATATCAATTTGAAAAGTTAAATTCAAGCCAAATATTTTATTATATACATCATTGGTCATGGTAATATATAAAGTTTTTTGATCACATTAATTATTTCAAATTATATTTATTTTAATATTTCTAGTAACATTTATTTGATCTTTTCATTAGTAAAATAATTACTGCATCAGCATTGTCTAATTATTTAATATACTTATTTGATCACTAAAAATTAAAAATAAAATGAAATGATGAATATAAATATTCTATATTTAATAATAATATTTATAGTCTAATATATATTTTGGGTAACCCTTTTAAAAAAATGATATAGTATTTAAAACATGAACGTGATATCTTTAGTTTTTTATTTAAAAAAATATTATAAATATCATAATCTCATCTAAGTGGGCCAAAAAATAAAAAATAAGTTTATATCATAAAAATATTTTTATTAAGTTAAAAATATACATTTATATTACTTTATAACATACCTTTTTCCCTATGTGAACACATAAGGGATATTTAAGACAAAGAAAGTGACATTTTGTGACTTTCTTTGATTTAAATATTATATAAGTCATTTTCACAAACAAGTGCCCATTAAAAAAATTAATTTAGATCCTTATGTATTAAGTGTTGAATTATATTCATCAAATAATTTTTTTCATGTGTTATAGTTATTTTATAGTCTTTATCATTTTATTTTTAACCTAAATTACCCAATTTACCCTTTACTGTGGTAATGAAATTTACCAAGGTTACTATTCATATTGGAAAAAAATAAAAGTGAACTATTAAAATAAATTTTGACCTTATGAATCTAAATTTTTTATACATTTTTCAAAATTCAAAACATAATACTTTCATAATTTAATTTAAAATAAAACCGGTAAAATTCCATGTAAACAGTTTTTTAGAAAAACGCCCTTTTAAAACATAAAATGTTTTTATAATAAAATCATTTATAATTTTTTTTAAAAAATATTTATATTATTTTAAATGAAAATGAACTAATTAAAAATTATAACTAATATAAAACATAAATTTACCTTTTAAATACTTTAAAAAGAATTCATTTTTTAATAAAAATAATCATTTTCACTATTCCTTTCAAAAATAAATGTTTTTAGAAAAAAATAAATTTAAGAAAATTTTAACTTGATGAATTCAAAAATTAAATTAAAAATTAAAAATTTATTTTCTACAACTTCTAAAAAAATAATATTCCCCCATGAAAAGAAAATAAACTTGTTTTTGAAGAATAAATATTTTTGAAGAATAAAGTGATTTTACAAAAAATTGAGTGATTATTTTCTATAAAATTACCAATAAATTCACATCGAGTTGGAAATTTATTTTTATTTCATAAATTTGTTATTAATATTTATTCTCACTAATTTAATGGATATGTTATAATAGTCATTTTATACTAACAGTGTATAGAGTTTCATTTAAACTTATTGTTGTGTGCAACACAAGCTACTGAAGAATTAAAATTATTTAAAGAGAAATATTTCATAAAAATAACGAGGTGTTACAATTATTTCATGACTTTCCGAAGATATAAGGCTCAATTTTTTAATAATTAAGGAGAGGAGGTGACATTTTATTAGTGAGGGGAGGGGCACTCTTGGAATTACTTAAAGTATTAAATTAATATATATTATTTTTCAAGAAAAAATAGATCCAAATTGATTTAATTAGAAAATAATATGATTATAATTTAAAATCCTATTAGATAATAAAATTTAAGAGGGTTTAGGTGATTTTTGCACCCTTATCTCCTTGTTATTACCCTCTGTTAACCCTTTTGAATAATACCACATAATCAAAGTTTTTTACTCTTTAAGGATCAAGAATGTTACTATAAAAATAAAAGTGAACCATTAATAGACCATGGTTGATATTTCAAACCATATCCAATTATATTATCTGAAGATAATATTTTCATGAATTTTAAATCATTTAATAAAATATTGTTTATTATAATCATTAATGTCATTTTTGCAACTATTCATTTAATTTGACTTTGAAAACAACTTGACATCAAAGTAATTCAAATATAAACCTTTATCACTTCCATAATATGTTTTATTTATCCAAAAAGTTCATGAAACACAATAATTCATCCACATTGTACTAATTTTATTATTTTTAAAATCATTTGTTTTGTTTTTCTATTAATTGAATAAATACGATGCTGGCATTGCATAAGAATTTTAGATAGTTATTCAATCACTAAAAATTAAAAAAATTATCATGAAAAAAAATTAATTCATTATTAAAATAAAAATTCATAAATTAACTTATAATATTTTTATATTTATGTGAAAATATTAGGGATACTAAAGTTAAGAGAGTGACATTTTATTTTTATTCTTTTCTTAAATTAATATGAAGTTCATAATCAAAGAAAAATAGAACAAAGTGGTCATATATTGAATAATTGTATGGAAATAAAATAATTGAACTCATCCAATAGGAAAAATTTAAGTTTTATAGGAATTTTAAAGCCTTAACCCAAAGTTTTAATCATGTTTTACCTATTTTACCCTTACCAAGGTGGCACAAATTTTTCAATAGTACTATTCATAATGACCAAAAATAAATAAAACCTACTTAAAAAACATAAATCTCATGATTATAAATATGGGATCATTATTAAAGATTAAATTTATTTAAGTGGAAAAATTTATTTTAAAATAAGTGTGAAAAATGCAATGAAAATCGTTTTTTTAAAACAACACATTTCTAAGCCTAAAACTGGATTTATTATTACCCCATGACCATAAAAAACATTAGATGAATGTAAATTTTTTTTATTGAATATATAGTATATAAATATCATTAAAATCATTGACCAATAATGATTAATTTAATTTATTAATATAAAAACACATTATGTGAATAAAAATATTTTTTTAGAAAACCATATCTTTTACTTTCAAATGTTGTTTATTTTCATTTATAATCAATTGATAACCAATCAATTCAATTTAAACATGTGTAAAATAAATATTTTTCCTAATTTAGTTATTCGTATTAATACCAGACAATCAAAAATCAAGATGGTATCCGTGTCATTAAATAATAATATTTCAATAGTATATCAATGTTTGTTTAAACTCGATGCTGTGTGTATTTCAAGACACCGAAGAAATTAAATTTATTTGAAAATAAATATATCATAAAATCTGAGGGTGTTATATTCAACCACCCTTAAAATTAAATTTACCCTTGAAATTATGTCACCCTAAAATGAAGAAAAATTGGATATATCTATTTTATCACATCCTAAGGTTCCCAAGTAGCTTCTTCAAATTTACGATTTTTAATAGGACTTTAACCAGGTGAGTAGTATTATTCCGTTTCACTTTATCTCTTTAATAAAATATTTAGACAAGATGTTCTTTATAGGAAAGATCATTCTCTGTTGGTATAACCTCTGAGTTTAGTATATGTGAAGGATCAGGTACGTACTTCCTCATAAGAGATACACGAAACACATTGTGAACTTAAGAGAGGTTTGATGGAAATGACAAACAATAAGCTACCATTCCCACTTGATCAATAATATCGCAGGGGAAAATATGAATAGTTCTTGTATTTCTCTATTTATGAATCTCATAACCTTATTACATGTATAAATTCATAGTAATACCTTCTCACCGACTTTGAATTCCAGATTCTTCTAATGATTATCTATAAAACGTTTCTGTCGACTATGATCTGCTCTTATGTGCTACTGAATGGATCTGAATTTGACTTCCATTTCCTCATATAGATCAATTACCAATAGATTTATTTCTCCAACATCATCCCAACACATTAGAGTTATAGAATTATTTTTCATAAGGAGCCATTTGAATTCTTGAGTGAAAACTATTATTGTAAGAAAACTAGATTAGAGGAAGGAGTTGATCCCAATCACATTTTAAATACATATAATAAGATCTCAACATATCATCTAAGGTTTTAATGGTTATCTTAGACTAACCATATATATGAGGATGATAATTATTACCAAAAAACAACTTTGAATCCAATACTTGCTGAAGACTTCTCCAGAATGCTGAGGTAGACCTTCGATCTTAATCAGATACAATAGAATGTGATGCTCTATGTAACCTTACCACTTATTTAATGTATATTTTGGAAATATGACCAAGAGAGAAATATTCTATGATAGAAATTAAGTGTGATGATTTTGTATGAAGATTGACTATAACCCAAATAATATTATGACATTTTGATGTTTTGTGGAGTATGATGAAAAAATCCATGGTAATGTTTTCCCATTTCCATTCCAGTATGGGTAATGGTTGTAATATCCCCTTATAATTCTATATCTCAAACTTATCTTCTTTAAAAAAAATCACCGAGATACATAATCTAAAATATTTCTCTTTATTTTATCCCACCAAAAATACTCTTTCATATCTCTATACATCTTCATACTTCTAGGATGAATAGAGAATGTTGAACTATGAGATTCATCCAATAAATCATTCTTCAAGACTGGTTGTAATGGGAAACATACATGGTTCTTGAAACTTATCATTCAATCATAATCAAGGTTGAACTCTAGAATGTTTTTGACCTTATTTTATAATTCCACATCTTCCTTTTGTGTCTCCTTAATCTTTAAATGGATAGATGGTTGAATACTCATTTAAGAAACATAATATTTCTCCCCTTCCTTCAATATTTATAGATCCATCCTTTTAAAATCTAGAAATATTGGATCTTTTTTTATCCTTATTATATATAATCTAACATGATCCTTTTGACTCAAAACATCATCCACCTTGTTTGATTTCATAGGGTGTTAATTTATTAAGCAGTCATAATCTTAAATCAACTCCAACCATATTCTCTGGTGCATATTCATATCTTTTTGGGTGAATATATAATTTAAAATTTTATGATCCTTATATATATTACACCTTTATTTATAAATATAATTCCTCCATATCTTTAATTCAATAATTATCATAGCTAACTGAAAACCATAAGTTATATAATTTTTATCAAGAAAATTCAATTTTCATGAGTCATAAGCTATCACGATATCATTCTGCATAAGGATTCATCCTAGTCCTTTATTTGATACATCACTAAATATCATAAATGATTCTCCACTATAGGGTAATTTAAGCATAGGTGTGCTAACTAACATTATCTTCAGTTCCTTGAAATTTTCCACATAGTCATCTATCCAAAGGAACTTGGTTCCCTTTTGTGTTAACTTGGTGAGTGGATTAGATAGTCATGAGAAATTATCTATAAAGCATCAATAATATCCAAAAAACCAGGAAAACTATGGAACTCAATCACCATAGTTAGTCTGGGCCAATATTCAATAAGTTTTTTCTTTTATGGATCCATCGATATACCCTTACTTGAGATTATATGACCCAAAAAATGAACCTTTATACAACCAAAATTCACACTTGGTAAAATTTTCATAAAATTATGATTCCTTATGGTCTTAATTAAAATCCTTAATTGATATTCACACCCTTCCCTTATCTTTGAATATATAAGAACTTAGTCTATAAATACTACCAAAAATTGATCAAGGAAATATATAAAGATTCTATTCATTATATCTTTTAATATAACAGAGGGATTTAGTTAAAAAAAATGGAATCACTATAAATTCATAGTGTCCATACCCCATATAGAATACTATCTTGGTTATATCCTTCTTCTTGACCCACAATTGATGATATCCAGAATGAAGGTCAATCTTGGAAAAGTATTGAGCTTAACGCAGTTGATCAAACAAGTCATCAATATGGGGAATAAGATACTTGTTCTTGATTATGATTTTGTTCAATTACTGATATTGAATATAGAGTCACATTGATCCATATTTATTTTTAACAAAAATAATAGGTGCACCCCAAGGTGATTCCCTGGGCTGAATGAATCCCTTTTCAAGATTCAGTTAGAATTGCTTCTTCAATTATTGTAACTCAATTAAATCCATTATATATGGAGTATTTGAAATAGGGTTTTCACTAGGTATGATCATTATTGAAAACTAATGTTCATGATTCAGTGTAACACTATAAAAATCTTCGAAAAATACATATTTTTTTTCATAATAGGTATATATTTTATGTTGAGTTTCTCTCCCAACATATGAGATAAACATCCAATTTGAATAAGAATAAATACCTATAAAATGGATTTAATTTTCAACATAAGTATATATTTATCATCACACTGATATATGATCGTAGGTTGGTTTATAATATCAAACATGAATTCCCTTACTTAATAATTGATATGGGATTTATGTAAAGAAATCCAATCCATGCCTAAGATAACATCAAATTCAACTAGAGGGACAATAATGATATTTTATGGAATCACATTATCATAAACTTCAATCAGACAAGAATCATAGAATTGAGATGTGATCATTGTACAATTAGGGGGTTTCACTATTAATTCAATATCTAATCATTGATGTGGTATTATGATACCGTTAACAAAATTTTAAAATATAAAAGAGTGGGTAAATCCATAATCAAATAATACATTTTTAGTTCTAGAGTGGATGGTAAGTATACCTTTCACCACTTAGTTATCCATATTAGTAGTAGTTATCAAATGATATTTCACTTTATGTTTGGGATTAATAGGTTTATAGCATTGATCATCATCATTAATCTTCATATTTGAGAACTGGTTATCATAATTCTCATACTCGTTTCATTTGGAACACTAGAGTGTGAGTTCTGTATTCTATGGTGCTTTTTCTACATCATTAACTAAATTATTCTTCCCATTATTTCAATATTTTATTTTCCAATGAACTTCCCTTCTACACCTAAAACATTTACCAGTTCCCTTGAGACAATTTCTTCCATGTTTCCTTCTACACTTTGAGCATAAAGGAAATCTCATCTTATTTTCTACATGGTTTTTAGAATTTCCATTAAACTCCATCTTTATTTTCTTATAAAAATCATGCGATTTATTGGTAAATAAAATCTCTATTTACACCTTGAGAGCATATAGAAAAATTTATTCATAGTTACTAAAGTCTATTATAGACAAAATCCTTTAGAGATTAAGTTTTAAACCATTGAATAATCAATCAACCTTGCTTTCTGGTTGGATGGTAATACTAGAAGTGTATGTCGCAAATCTTGTAAAATTTTCCTCATAAGAACTAATAAATTCATCACCCTTCTAGTTTATCTCAATGAATTCTTTATCCATTTTCATTCAAATAATATAAGGAAAGTACTTATTGAAACATAATATCATAAACTCATATCATTCCATGTAGTCAATTTATTCCTATTGCCTAATGTTCTTGATATGCACCCAATGTTGATCTTCTTTTCCTTCCAAATGATAAATAGATAAAATAAAATTTTCATATTATGAAAATTAGAGAACCTAAAATATCTTTTTAGTGGTACTGATCCATTTATCAGAAACTAGTGGATCAATAAAACCACTAAAAGAATGTGGATTTTTCCTCATGAAGGACTTAATAAAACATTTTTTCCCTCCTTTTCTGATTTTTAAGATTAGAATTATTTATAACTTGATAAAGTTTTGTAAGAATAGTAAAAATAATTTTTATTCCAACTGCCATAACATTTGGTTTCTATGAAGGACAATCATTGCATTGTCTATCATATTCAACATTAACATGGTTTCTTCAGGTTCTATCCATTGACTAAAACCAAAAAGTATAGTGTGAAAAACAATAATCATAGTGGGAAACCATATAATTATAAAAAAACATCTATAATGTGTATAAATAAAGACACCTTCTTTTCGATATATGATACCTGAGGTTTAACCTAGGTAATTCATAGTCATTATCTATTATAATTCTTCGTAAAGGTTTATCAAGAAAATATGAATTAAACCAAGCACATCCCACAAGAGTTTTAAACTAAGTGAGAAGAAGGGTACACTCCACACACACCAGAATAATGGCTATGATATACTCAAAAAACTCTTTTTTTGGTTATTACCCCTAGATGCATCTGTTCCAAAATCATATCCACTTAGAGTATCTATACAAGGATGTTTTTCTCAGAAAATCACACTATTTTATTTACCATAACTTAGGATGTTCTCCTACATATAGTATTTTATCAAGGTTTCTCACTAAATAATTCTCATCCTAGTTTCCAAAGGTAACTAAACCTTGATCTAATAGCAACTATTGTGACCCATACATTTTATACATAGATATTACATCTTATTAGATGAATATTTAATATATAAAATTATGATCTATGCTATAATCTTATAGGTTAGGTGTTTTTTGAAACTTGGATATATAAAGAACTTGTTCATAAGAGTTCTGTATCATATCACACTTAGTTATTCACAACTATAACCCTTCTTTGACATATCACACTTAAAACATTTTTTATAACCTAGGGAAAGGAAACATAAGAAAGGGTGAGCTCTGATGCTTAGTTTTAGTGAACAAGGGAGATATTAATGATCGATGAAACATAAAATTAGTATAAGGTTATGATAACATGAACATAACATTTTAAAATCATAACATACATATCATAGATCATAATCTTGAGTCATGACATAAATCATGTCTGTTCATAAGACATAAATCATAATGGAATCAAAGAAAATGAGCCATGAGAGTATAAAATTGGGATAAGAAATAAGTTTTTGGCATTAACATAAGCACATAAAACTACTTCCTTAGTTAGGGATCACTTCCAAGATTATCATAGTGGATTTGGTTCACTCCCCATTCCACTGTATCTTTAGTCAAGGTTCACTCCCAAGACTATCATAATGGAAAAAATCTCTTACTGAACTAGGTCTAGTCCACATTCCAACCCTTATTATATCATGAGATATCCATATTTACCCAATGAATTGGACAAATATATTATTATTGGACCAATAATCATATAATTATAATCTATTCATTTTTGTTCCACAAGATCATAAATCATTCATTATATATCATTATCCATGGAAAAGAAACATGTTTTATAAACATTTCAACATTTCATCATAGCACAACCCATGAAAAATAAAAAAGTTTCATAAAATTATCATCATTATAAAAATAAAACACCTAGAGAAATAATAAGGATGATATCCTTGGATTATATCCTTAATAAATCATAAGTAACGTCAAATGATGTTATCATAAAATAAAATTCCTTTAAAATACCACTTAGAACATTTCATGTGTAAAATAACATTTTTAGTTTATAATCACTTATTTAAAATATAAAAATTTATAAAATACGATGGGAAAAAATTTATTTAAAAAGGACCTTGGATACTTATAAATTAATATTCAAATAATTTAGTGGTCATGATGGTGTTAAATTATATTTATTCCGTGTATGTTAAATTAAATATTCCTTTCAAATTTTTAGTAAAAAGTTAAAAGTACCCTGCTTAGAAAATGAAAATAATATTCCTTTTAAAATATTCTATAAAAAATAAATCTTGGGTAAAAATTACTTTAAACAGTCATATGATAATAGTAAAAATATTCTTGAAACCATTTTTTAGAAGACACAAACATGGAATAAATATGATTTTTGACCGAAGAGAGAAATAAAGTTAGTTTTTATTAAAAACATTGTTCTAGTCTCTTGTGTTGTTAAAGAGAGTAAAATAGAAGAAAAAATTATATTCTATCGAAATATATAAATTATAATACAATTCATTATATTCTTGAGAGTTGTATCATGAAATTTCATCATTGAAAACTTAATCATAAACAATCCCGATGAACAATGAGATTGTAATATAAAACACTTACCTCGAGTTAAAATTCTTAAAAAGTGACCTAACGTCCTGTATAATAAATTTAAGTTTATTATAATTCTATAAAAAATACACTTACATAATTATAATATCATATAATACCCACTTATAACATTTCAACACCCATTTATTAATAATTCTTTATTAAAATCATTATTTCTAGGTGTTAACTGTTTCATTTTTTATGAGAATTTCAGTTTGGTAGTTGTGATCCTTGTAATTTTATCATGGTTCCATAATATCTAAAATTTTATCATGATATAAATATCATATATATTCATTATATATATATAGAGTCTTCCATAAAGGATAGAGATAGAAAAATTAACTACACCGTTCATGGAGATAGCGGATCATACATACGCATGAACACTGTTTTCACCTTTTGAAGGATGAAATAAAAGAATGGTAAATAATAATTTACTTTATATGATAATTTTTATATCATATATGTATTATATATTCATTAAATATATCCTTATTACTGTCCATATAAATCATAAATGAAAAACAAATCACATTGCTATGTAAAGATGGTAGTCCACATGTATGCATGAGCGACAATATCGTTTTCCAATATACGGGAAGAAGGTGGATAATGGATGTTCCATCTTAATAATAATTAAGTATATTTAAGATTCAAAATTCATTACTTTATAATGGATAAAATTTATTTATAGGATGTAGAGTAATCAATAAAATTAAAAACGCACGGTTAAGAGTTATACCTCTTCATTGGGAAACCTTCTTTTGCTTACACCTTAATCCTCGAAAGGACAATATTTTTCAAGAAAAAAAGCTATAGGATGAGTTAAAAGATGACAGGAAGGTATTATGAAAGGTATTGTATGATCTATAATTCTCAAACATTGTGAATAATTAATGAGAGTAGGTTCCCTTTTATAAGTGCAGGGAGTGGCACTCTTATAATTACTTAAAGTATTAAATTAATATAAATTAACTTTCATGGTAAAATGGATTTATATAATTTAAATATAATATGAGTATGATTTAAAATAATATCATACAATAAAATTTGAACAAGTTTTGGTGATTTTTTCATCCTCATATTGTAAGGGCCCAGATTTGCGAGGATTGACCCTTTGCAAGTTTTTGAAGACTGGGATACTCGGAGGAGGTTCAGAGGAAATCTGGAGGAGTTCGGTCATGAGAAGCTGGAAATAGGGGGGATACACAACATAACCAAGGGGTACATGATGTGTACTATTTCAGGTTTTAAAAAATAAAATAAATTTTGAGGCGATGAGTTTTTTGGCAGAACCCAACCTCAAGGCAGTACATGATGTGAAAGGGAAGTACACGTTGTGTGCTGAACCGCAACTATATGTTTTAAAGACATACCAACTGCTTAGGTATTTCCAAACCTACAGCCAAGGCTCTCCTCCCTCTCATCCTAGGTGAACTACTATACCCCTCCATGAAGTTTTAGAGATCTCTTCGGCTAGGATTTATCTCGAGCTTCCTTATTCGATCTGTCTTCGACCTGAGGTGAGATCTACCTATGTTCTTTTAGTTTCTTCAATCAGTTTTCTCTCATTTCTCTTTTACATGTAATGGTTCTTTCTCTACATGGTTATAATGGAGTTTTATTGGTTATTAGTTAGTGAAGTTGTGTTGTAGAGTCCTCGAGTGGATGCAATTGTCGTGGGGGGATCATGATCTATTGTGTGGATTGTTATCATGCAAAGAATGTAGGAAAACTTTTGAGGTAGGGTATTCATTACTTATCTTTTCCCTACGTGAAATTATAAAGATAGCATGTTTTATACCTTGGATCAAAATTAAATCGACCTAATAATTAATTGAACCAAATTAAATAATTGGTATTGATCATATATTGTTGCTTTTTACGGTGATAACAGTTTGCCTCTTGATTTGATAGATAATGTGATATCTATGACTTGATTGTTTATAATTTTTTTCTTTATGGAAAATGGTAAAGAACTTAAAGCTAGAATTTATTATAAATTTTTTGGTTAAATATAAAGATACATGTGAATGAATTCAGTTGTTGATGTAATTGGAAGATTAATAAAATTGATGCAGATGTGCATGTTTAATTGAAATAGTTGATAACCTTAAAGCATGCTGATGAAAGAACCAAATGCATGAAAAATTAATTTTTTAATTAATAGTGATATCTATGATAGATTTTTGTTTAGGTTTCCCATTATTGTAACCTACGATTAATGAATCGGTTAATTTAAGATGGATTAAAGAACCAGTTGTTTGATAAAAGATAATGGTTGGTAGGGTTCTGAGTTACCATCTTTCCTATAAAGTCAAATATCCTTATGCTTTGGATATGTGAGTGCTCATTGTGTGTGAAATACGGATTCCTTGATTAGGTCCAAGAGACCAGTTTCTTTGTTGTTTGTTTCCTGCTGCTTGTGGTGTGGTGTGAGCCTAAGATGGATGAGCCTGGAGGGCTGTCGTGGTATGTGGGGTAGGGAGGCCCAGTGGTTGTGGTAGAATTTGATGCTGAGAGTGGTAAGATTCATCAGTTTATGCATGTGGGTGTTAGATAGGACATTGGGGATTATGGAATGGGTTGAAGTTGGGATTACCCATTGATGTGAAAGTGGTTGCTTTTTGAATGTTCTATTTGGTTATCTACTTTACCTTCCCCACTTCTTGGGGTAGATAATCTTGATTACCCTCATTCCAAAAGATGTGAAGAAACAGGGGGTGTGCCACATGATTTCTGTGTTTAGCTTCTCGAGGATGGATGGGTCTACGCTCCTTCTATAGGTGGAAAAGACTAGACGGGTAGTTCATTTACTCATTGTCTTGAGCTCCTTGTGTTTGGTAGCTTAGAATGATTTTCTAGAATTCTTGAAATTATATGAAGTAATAATGATGTTAATAAATGATTGGATAAATGATGTTAACTCATGGGGCTGGATCTTGATGGGATGCAATGCTGAGGTTGCATTTTTGAGGAACCATGGACTCGGGTTGGTCATGCCTGGAGGGCATAGAACTTTGTTGAGTTGTTAATGAAATGTAATGAAGAAATGATAATTGTTAATTAATGGTTAAAGAATTAATTAATGTTAAGTGAAACTGATTAAAATGGATAAGATTATTTAATGAAGCTCTTTAAATAGTTGGGTTCTTATAGGATATCTAGTCATAGTAGTGGCAATTAGGATTCTGAGAGACGTTAGCTGCAGTTGTGTCTAAGACTAGGTTTTTCTAATAGTGTGATTGTGAGCTATACTATGTCATGTAATTTTTGTGTTTATATAAGCTTCCCCACCCTTTCAGTTAGTTAGACTAAAAACCTAAGGATTCTAAGCCCTGGGGGGGGGGGTGTTTTTCCCAACATCCTGGTGGGAGGATAGATGGATGACTTCTCCCTTTGTCGCAAATCTCTTATCTTGGTAGTTATTTGTGATGGTATGAATGATGGTTAGTTTTACCCATATATGTGTATAGAGGGATATGATGTCTTTTGGTTATTTCACACACATATATTCTAGTTATAGTTTTCTATAGACTACTATAGGTTTAATGTGTATAGGCTGTGATTTCTTGATGATCCTTACTCGGTGTATAGGCTGTAATGGGTTGAGGAATAATACCCAATGTGTGATACACATTTTATGGGATATGGTGGATCCTAGAAAATACCTGGTTACTTCTGGTTGTGTGGATGGTGTGGTGCTTCGCCCACATGTCTGTGGGAAAGCATTTGTGTTGCACGAGGAGCCTGTGGTGGTGCTCTCCGAGGTGTCTTCAGGCCATCCTTTTTGGAGAGATATGATTAGGACGTGCGGTGTTGGGGAAAAGCGGAAAACCAGTGGGGATGTGGTAGCAGGATACCCTTGATATTATTTATTATATTATATACTCTTGTATGAGATACTTGGTGAGAGTATCCATGATGAGGCTATGAACATAGTATACATGTTTAGGTGATGAGTTAGTTTCACTTGTTGTTCACTGTACTTTAGCATGCTTTCTTTACTTTTACATGAGAGTATCTAGGGAGGATCCTACTGAGTATAATACTATACTCACCCTACATATATATAAACTATTTTTTAGGTCACTTGGTGTAGGTTGGATATCAGACTCGTTACTAGTAGCTTGGAGTTTCAGGAGCTATTCGTGCTTCGTGGTCACTGCCGTTTTACTTTCTTTTGGTACTTAAAATTTTTCCTTTTAGTTGTATTAGTTATTTAATGACATTACATATCTACACTTTGGGTTTATTTTTATATTACAGTCTGACTTGGAGTTGGTTGGTGTCTGTATTATCTCTCTCTTTCGCTTGTGTTCACTTAGAGGGTAATGCCTCTAATTTTTGGGATTGTTATACCCTTGGTGCTAGTCTGTAACATCCCAAGATTTTAAAAAGGAAACAATATGTGCTTAAATTAACTACTGAGTACTATGTGAAATTTATAACCAAGCTGTTCAACTTAATTTTTCCACTTCTATGTTTTGAATTTCAAAAATCTGACATACACGGTTGTGATCAGTAAGATGTTTGGAGTCAGATAGGAAAAAATTAATTTTTGGTGAATAGTAACATACCCTTATGAATAGTAATACGATCCTTATGAATAGTAAATCTTAATAAATAATAGTAACCTTACCCATGAATAATTAAATAAAATTTAGACATTTTAGAATGTGACAATTTGACCATAGTAAAAGTATTGGTATTTTCATAAGTCATAAATAATTAATTATAATTAATTAATTTAAAAGAAAATTTATTTTCTTAAAATGTGTTCATAAATTAACAAATCTATGTCTTATAGTTTTAAGATAATTTTATAAGACCTTACGTAATTTTTGAAAGCATTATAAAATCGGTTTTAATTTTAAAAACTATATTTTCAAGTAAATTATGATTTTAATTAAAAATTAAATTAATCATATTTAGAAAACTATTTTTGAAAAAACGGACTTAATTTTTGGATTCTACACATCAAAAAATGTTTGGGGTGAATTTTTTGGATTTTTCTGAAATACTTGAATTTTTTATGAATAGTGAAATACCATAATTTACAAAATAAGCTAAATAAGCTAATTATAGAGTCATGCATGATGTTCTGCTAATGTAAGCCTAATTGGTTAAGGTTCACATGATAAAATTACTATTCTTGGTCATGGAAGAATCAATATTACTTGTCTTGAGGGAAATAATAAATTAATGAATTTTATATTGAGAAACCCCCTCCTCCCTCCATTGAAAATACCACCTTTCACACCCTCATTTCCTAACACCTCTCAAGCTTCAAGACTTGTCTAAAATCTACCAAAAAATCTTCCCTAGACCCTACCTCACGTCCAAGAGCTTCTGGTCTCATCAAAAGACCAAGCCTAGCTTCCTTAAAAAGGATCTCAAGAGGAGGATTCAAGAGGTAATTCCTCTCTCTCTCTTTTTCCTTTAAATTCCTTTCAATTTAAATTTCATTTCTTAACCTCTACCCACCTTTCTTCATCCACATGGTATGTTAACTATAGTTTTATAAATATACTATAATTTTATGATACTAATGAGATATTATATCATCCAACCCTCTTCTCCTGTTCTTTTTATTTTATAAAAGAGAACGTTGTTCGTGAGGTGTTAATTTATCACCTTCAAGAACAACATGTTTTCAATTTCCTTTACATCTTTAAGATCTTCTCATGAAAACATTTTTAAAGTTGGAAAATATTATATTATATGTATTATATCCCATTTAATGTTCTAGAACTAACTTATGTATATATTACTAAATGATTAAACAAAACAAGTTCGTTGTGGTCGAAAAGCCGCCCAAATTAACCCAAACAATCATCATTTAATTCTTATCTAATGATTCATCCACATGGTATATAATATAATTTATTATAATATCATTTAAACTTCTTAAATATCATTAATAATATGAAATATCAGTTCTATATTTTTACCCATGTTCTACACGAACTTCCATTTATGAATACATGTGAACCGCTCAAGAAAACCATAAAAATGAACATTATCGAACAATGTTTTTAAAATCTCTAACTCATAAAAAGGCCCATAAAATAAATTAATGAAACAATAATGAACCATATTAATGTACACAAGGTTATATAATTTTCAATTAATGAATCTAATGTGGTTATATAGGACATTAAAGCGAAGAAAGCGTTCAGATACAAGGTAAGGGGAAAATCTCAAACCCAACTTTATTTCTTCAGGTTCTCCCTCTTTCACTCCATTTTTGGTGTGGTTACTCCATAAAAATAATTTGTTCATCATTATCTTACGCATTTTGGAATATACATTTTATCTACTAGATTTTATTTCTAACACAATGTTTTCCAAAATAACTCATCTTTAAAAAACACACCTTTTATTTCTCACTCAAGGTTGATGGTTATTGTATCAAGTATTTTATTCCCACTTTATTTTGGGAACCCAATGTTTATGAATGTGTTATTATTAGATGAAACCCATTCATTTATAAGGGTTATTTATGTTCATTTTTGATATATGTTCTATGTGGCATGCATGATAACGATAATGTTATGATGTGACGGGTGCACCGAGAATTATATAGCGCAATATGAATGTTTGAATGTGATGGGTGGACCCAAAATTATACATCACTCCAATGCATTGGGTAAAGTGATGAATCTCATGAGTTAATGTGAAATTATGTGCGAAAAATATGCTATAATTTTTCACAATTATGTGTGGTAGTTAACCACTAAGATATGATGTTTCATTTTTTATGCATTGCCACATTTCAAGTCTTTTATTAATGCTTCCTCTCATGTTCAAGATCCTTTACCTATGTTATTTTTGTACTCACCCATTGTTATATAGTTCATATCTATCCTCTTATTGGGCTTTTAGCTCACCCCTTTTGATGTATATCCTCGGGAAACTACTTGTACTAAGGAGTATTCAATGGCCAATAAGAAGCTAGAGAAGAAGGAAATAAATGAATATTTATGTTTTTTGTAAACTCGGATTTAATGTACTATTTGTCAAATCCTTCAGAACCTATAATGGAAAAGGTCCTCAAATGTATAATATATTATGTATTTTTATGTTAGCTTTTATATACAAAAATACACAGCATGTTTTAGTACTAAATTTAGAAGTGCGGGTTTAGGGATTTACATTTGGTATCAGAGGAACAATCTAGAAAACTTTGGAGATTAGACGTTGTCATTTTAAAATTAAAATTTTAACATATGGTTAATTAGGTACACATAATAAAATAGTTTTCTTAATTATCAATATATAAATTTAGAATTATAAGTACAATGAATGAATTGCGAGGGAACAATTCATCTGGGGGGGGGGATAATGTAACATCCCAAGATTTTAAAAAGTAAACACTATGTGTTTAAATGAACTACTGAGTACTATGTGAAATTTATAACCAAGATGTTAAACTTAAATTTTCCACTTCTATGTTTTGAATTTCGAAAATATAACATACACAGTTGTGATCAGTAAGATGTTTGGAGTCTGATAGGAAAAACTTAATTTTTGTTGAATAGTAACCTACCCTTATGAATAGTAATATGAACCTTATGAATAGTAAATAGTCCAAAATAATAGTAACCTTACCCATGAATAATTAAATAAAATTTAGGCACCTTAGAAAGTGACAATTTGGCCATAGTAAAAGTATTGGTATTTTTATAAGTCATAAATAATTAATTATAATTAATTAATTTAAAAGAAAATGTATTTTCATAAAATCCGTTCATAAATTAACAAATCTATGTCTTATAGTTTTAAAATAATTTTATAAGACCTTACGTAATTTTTGAAAGCATTATAAAATCAGTTTTAATTTTAAAAACTGTATTTTTAAAGTAAATTATGATTTTAATTAAAAATTAAACTAATCATATTTATAAAATTATTTTTGAAAAATGGAATTAATTTTTGGATTCTATACGTCGAAAAATGGTTGAGGTGATTTTTTTGAAATACTTGAATTTTTTATAAATAGTGAAATACCATAATTTACAAAATAATCTAAATAAGCTAATTATAGAGCCATGCATGATGTTCTGCTGATGTAAGCCCAATTGGTTCAGGTTCACATGGTAAAATTACTATTATTGGTCATGAAAGACTCATTATTCCTTGTCTTGTGGGGAAATAATAAATTAATGAATTTTATATTGAGAAATCCCCTCTCCCCTCCACTATAAATACCACCATTCACACCCTCATTTCCTCACACCTCTCAAGCTTCAAGGCTTGTCTAAGCTCTGCCCAAACATCTTCCCTATCCCCTCCCCACATCCAAGATCTTTTGGCCTCATCAAAATACCAATCCAAGATTCTTTAAAAAGGATATCAAGAGGAGGATTCAAGAGGTAATTTCTCTATCTCTCTTTTTTCCTTTAAATTCCTTTCAATTTAAAGTTCATTTCTTAACCTCTCCCCACATATCTTCATCCACATGGTATATTAACTATAGTATTATAAATATAATTTAATTTTATGATACTAATGGGATATTATATCATCCAACCCCCTTCTCCTATTACTTTTATTTTATAAAAGAGAACGTTGCTCATGAGGTGTTAATTTATCACCTTCAAGAACAACATGTTTTCAATTTCCTTTAAAGGTTTCAGATCTGGTCATAAAACCATTTTTATGGTTGAACCATATTATATTATATGTATTATATCCTATTTCATGTTCTGGAACTAACTTATGTACATATTACTAAATGACTAAACATAACAAGTTTTTTGTGGTCGAAAAGCCGCCCAAATTAACCCAAACAATCACCATTTAATTCTTATCTAATGATTCATCCACATGGTATGTAATATAATTCATTAAAATATCATTAAAACTTCTTTAATATCATTAATAACATGAAATATTAGTTCTGTATGTTTACCCATGTTCTACACGAACTTCCATTTATGAATACATGTGTACCGCTCAAGAAAACCCTAAAAGTGAACATTACCGAACAATGTTTTTAAAATCTATAAATCCTCCAAAGGCCCATAAAATAACTTAATGAAACCATAATGAACCATATTCATTTAAAAAATCTTATTTAATTTTCAATTAATGAATCTAATGTGGTTATACAGGACATTAAAGTGAAGAAAGAGTTTGGATACATGGTAAGGGGAAAATCTCGAACCCAACTTTCTCTCTTTAGGATCTCCCTCTTTAACTCCATTTTTTGGTATTGTTACTCCATAAAAATAATTTTTTCATAATTATCTTACCTATTATTGGATATAAATTTTCTCTACTAGATTTAATGTCAAACACAATGTTTTCCAAAAGAACTCTTTTTTCAAAAACACACCTTTTATTACTCACTCAAGGTTGATGGTTATTGTATCAAGTATGTTATTACCACTTTCTTTTGGGAACCCAATGTTTATGAATGTGTCCTTATGAGATGAAACAAATTCCTTTCCAAGGATTGGTTATGTTCATTTTTGATATATGTTCTATGTGGCATGCATGATAACGATAATGTTATGATGTGACGGGTGCACCCAAAATTATATAGCGCAATATGAATGTTTGAATGTGATGGGTGCGCCTAGAATTATACAGCGCTCCGATGCATTGGGTAAAGTGATTAATATCACAAGTTAATGTGAAATTTTGTGTAAAAAATATGCTATAATTCTTCACAAGTATGTGCAGTAGTTAACCACTAAGACATGATGTTTCATTTTTTATGCGTTTCCATATTTCAATTATTTTATTAATGCTTCCTCTCATATTGATGATCTTTTTCCTATGTTATGTTTGTGTGCACCCATTGTTATATAGTTCATATATATCCTCTTAATGGGATTTTAGCTCACCCGTTTTGATGTATATCCTCAAGTAACTACTTGTACTATGGAGTATTCAATTTCCAAATAAGAAGCTAGAGACAAAGGAATTAAATGAATATTTAGGTTTTTTGTAAACTTGGATTTAATGTACTATTTGTCTAATATTCCATAACCTATAATGGAAAATGTACTCAAATGTATAATATACTGTGTATTTTTAAGTTACCTTTTATATAAAAAAATACATATCATGTTTTAGTATTAAATCCGGAAGTGTGGGTTTAGGGATTTACATAGTCGCCAACCCGAGGCCTACTAGAGGCGGTACTCAGGGTTCATTATCTCTCTTCCCACATTTTTGGCCTAGGAGGGGTACATTTTTCTGGAAGGGGGTCATGATATTGTGGTATTAGAGTTATTTTTGAGGGATAGGATGAAGTTTAGAGTTATTCATAGGTGAGGATACATGGGTTGGTAGGGAAACAATGTTAGATAAGTTTATAAAGTGATATAAACACTAGAGACTAGTTGAGACATAACTATTTAGGCCCCCCTGTGATCTGATGCATGAACCTTTAAGTTTATAGTGGCTACTAAAAGAAGTGATGCTGGTTTCTGGGTAGAGACCTGTGAAAAGATCATGCATTATCCTTCTTTGTGCCTGTGTTTGAATGGGTAGACCTTGGGACAGGTTAACCTAAAATTAATAAAAGAAAAAAATTAATTAATTAATGTAGAGTCTTTCATATTCTTGTTTTAGGAGCTCTAAATATTTTTTATTTTGTAGGTATGGATCCAGGTCTACATCCTCATCAGGTTTACACAAAAGATATTCAGCAGGCTGTGCCAGCCGATCACCATATATTAGAGGTTGATGATGGTGACACATGGAGGTGAACACTCCGAGAGTTTTAGTGCCAAAGTATGAAGAATTATGAGGGTTCCATTTTAGATACAATCATATAAGATTGGTTTGAGTAGGTAGAGATAGATTTCAGCTCAATACATGCTCAGAAGAAGCTCCATGTGTCATTGGTTGTGATGATTCTACGTTGGACAACGAGGTAGTGGTGGTTCTTGTTCCTCAGGGATCTCAAGGATTCGACAGTCTCGTGGGAGGAGTTCCAGACTAGTTCAGATTCGAGTTTATTCCTTCGACCATGAAGGAGGCCAGTCACCAAGAGCTTCTTATCCTTGGATATGGGAGATCCAATGTGTGAGAGTTTGGAATCTATTTTTGGAACCTTTTATGATATGCTTCAGACCTATTTCCAGATGAGGAATCCAGGGAAAGGAATTTCGAGTAGGCTTTTTGTCCATATATCCAGCGCTTGGTCACCACGTTTATGCTGATGACATATATTGAGGTATTGGAGAGGTAAGAGGTCATTGAGAGTACATTATCCATAAATGTATTGTCATGAGAGGAGATTCAATAGGATTCCTCACAAAGTAGAGTTGTGGTTCGGGGTTCCTGGTTTTCAGGGCAGAAGAGTTTCCGTTCAGCCGAGGATTGGTCCCAGCCCTCAATATCTCATTTCTCCGGGGGGTGGTGGCTCTTATAACTATGCCAAGGGATCATGCACTTGTTTTTCTTGTGGATTACAAGGTCGTAAGTAGTGAGAGTGCCTGAAATTTCAGATCAGTCAACATGCATCAGGTGTTCCACTTCAGGTTCCTCTGTTGAGGCAGTTCTAGCCTAGGCAAAAGCAGCTAGTTGCACCGGCTTTGGATTAGCAGAGAGTTGATGGGGTAGGAAAAGGATATACCTAGGATTCTCCCCATCATTATAGAGTAGATAATGACCATGGTGGTGGTTGTCATCAGGGTCAGAGAGGACGTGAAGTAAGTCGTCATCAGCTTCATGCTTTAGCGTTGTCAGCGTTAGGTGAGCCAGAAATCATTCGAGGTAACCTTTGATTGTTTTCTACTTGGGTGTATGACTTGTTTGATTCAGGAGTTACACTCTCCTTCATATCACCTTACCTTTTACATGCTTTGGGACTTGAGGTAGAGTGGATTCCAGTGCCCTTGGCGTAGACTACTCCAGTTGGAGGTCGAGATGACTTGTTTGAAGTATGTAGAGACTGTGATCTAGTGCTGGGGAAGCACCGCTCTTGGGGAGATTTTCTATGTATACAGATACAACCATATGATGTCATACTTGAAATGGATTGGTTTTATTCAGTGTAGGCTATTGTGGATTGATTTTGGAGATATTTGGTGTTCTTTGATGCTGATGGAGAGCTGACGGTGTTTGTTGGTGAGAGAGACCCTCAGATGGGTCATAGGCAAGTTCCTTTTCATCCTTGATGGCTGAGCTGATGTTTAGTTCATCGGAGGTTTAATAGTCAGCATTTACTAGGGTCGTGGAAGAGTACCTTGATGTATTTTTGGAATAGGTTGTTATGTTACACCCTCGACAGGAGATCGAGTGTAGGATCAAGTTGCAGCCAAGTGTGTCTCCTATTTTGATGTCTTCATATAGGATGGATCCTTATGAGTTGTGAGAGCAACGTATACATATTGATGGTCTTTTTTAGTGTGGTTTTTTCGATCAAGTGTGTCACCATGGGGTTTATTATTTTTTTCATGAATAAGGAAAACGAAAGTTTGCGGTTGTGTGTTGATTATCATCACTTGAACAAAGTGATAGTGAAGAACCACTATCCTCTTCCATGGATTGATTATTTATTCAATCAAATTAAGGGTTCAAGTTGGTTCTCAAAGATCAAATTGTAGTCAGGATATCATCAGATTCTTGTGAAGGATGAGTATATCCCAAAGACTTCTTTATGTTTTCATCATGGGCATTACAAATTCATTGTGATGCCATTCGGTGTGACGAATTCTCCAACTATGTTCATGGGGTTGATGAATTCTATGTTCCATGAGTTCCTAGATAAGTTCTTGGTGTTATTCATCGACAAAATCCTTGTGTACTCCACATCTTATTTGGAGCATGCAGAGCATCTGCATGATATTTTAAGAGTCCTTCATTGATATCAACTATTTGGGAAGTTATTGAAGTGTGAGTTTTGGGTTCAATAAGTTTGTTTCTTGGGGCATGCTGTATCCTAGTAGGGTGCAGCTTTAGATCCCTTCAACTTAGAATAAGCGGTGTCTTGGGAAGCCCCCAGGATAGTGGCATAGGTGTAAAGTTTCCTTGGTCTCATAGGATATTACAGGAGGTTCGTAGCTAATTTTTCTCAGGTTGCGAATCCTCTAACAATATTTAACAAAAAGGATTAGGCATTCATGTGGAATGATTGATGTCAGCTTTATTTTGATTATCTGAAGGATAAGTTGTTCAGTGCTCTAATTATTTGTCTACTAGCATAAGGAGTTCAGTTCGAGGTTTTCTGTGATGCTTCGTGTATGGGATTAGGATGTGTTATGATGCAATAGAGATCGGTCATTTCTTTTGGGTCTCGATAGTTGCATCCCCATGAATGTAATTATTCCACCCATTATCTCAAGTTAGAAGTAGTGGTGTTTTCTTTGAAGTTATGGGTGAATTACCTCATCGGTGAGTGATTTTTGGTTTTCAACAATCATTAGATCTTGAGGTATGCTATCTCCCAACATGAATTTAACTTGAGATTGCATCAATGGATGGAGTTCTTACAAGATTATGACTTTGAAATCTTGTATACACCTAGTAATGGGAGTTTTGTAGCCAATGCATTGATTAGGAAGTCATGTAGTGATGCAGTTCATGAATCAAGTGATTCATAAAGGGTGGTGGATGAAATTTCAGCATTACATATGGATATGGGAGAAGTTGGGGGTAAAGGTTTAATTTTATAGATGAAATTGAAATTATATTTGGTGCAGCAGGTGGAATATTTCCAATTGGGGGATCTTGAGGTGGAGGTCTGGAGAGACCGATTTGTTTGTGGTGAGGCCCCTGAAGGTTGGTTTGAGGATGAACAACACCGAGTTTTGTTTCTGGAGAGGATTTTCATTCATTTGATGATGCATGACATGGTTCTTAGAGATTTCCATATTTCACCCCTAGTAGTATGTCCTTGCGTGACAAAGATGCACTGATCCTTGAGGAGTCAGTTTTGGTGTCTTGGTTTAAAGTGTGAAGTTGCAGAGTTTGTGTCTCAGTGTTTTCTTTTCCAGAAGGTAAAGGCCAGGCACCGTGTTCTAAGTGGTTTTATCTATCCATTAGATGTTCCTAAATGGAAGTGGGAGGACATCTCGATTGATTTTTTTTACCTGTTTACCTTGAGATCAGGGAGGCTATGACACTATATGGGTGGTAGTGGGTCATTTGATGAAACCATCCCACTTCATAGTGATCAAGGATTCGATCTTAGTAGAGGTTTTGTCGAGGAAGTATTTGGAATAGGTGGTGAGACTTCATGGAGTTCCAAGGATGATCATTTCTGATCAAGATCCTCGTTTTACCTCTAGGGTGTGGAGAGGTATCCAACATGATTTTAGTTTTTAGATATGACTTAGCACTTATTTTCATCCACATACGGATGGTCAGATAGAGCTGACCATCTAGACTCTTGAAGACATGTTGCGGTCCTATGTCCTGGATTTTGGAGGTTCATGGATGATGAACCTTGCTTTAGTAGATTTATCTTATAATAATAGTTTCCACTCAACCATCGGTATGGATCTATTTGAAGACTTTTATGTATGACCTTACCATTCTTCATTGTACTGGAATGGGGTTAGAGAGTTAGTAATTCTTGGGTTGAAACTGGCACAGAATACGACATAGATGGTTTAGATGATTCCTGACAGGATGAAGGCAGCGCATGATTGTCATAAGTCTTATGATGAACATAGGATGAGACCACTATAGTTTGATGTTGTGGATCACATGTTTCTGAAGGTCACTCCCCATCGTGGGTAGTGAAGTTATAGTCATGGGTGTAAGACTTCTCCCTAGTTCATTGGTCATTTTGAGGTGTTGGCTAGTGTTAGAGTCATAGCGTATCAGGTAGCACTTCCCCTATAGATGATCCATATACACAATGTTTTTCATGTGTTGCAGCTCCGTCATTATATTCATGATAAATCTCTTGTCATTTATTGGGGTGAGATCAATGTTGATGATGATACGACCTTAGAGTAGCGGCCTATAGAGATCTAGGACTGCATGGAGAAGGTGTTGCGCGGGCATTATATACCCTTATTTCATGTCTTGTGGTGGAATAGTGGCATGGAGGAGAGCACATGGGAACATGAGTCACAAATACACACTCAGTACCCTGATATATTTGATGTTTATCTCTTTTCCTATGAGTATGTTTGTTTTTTGGCTGTAGACCTTTCCTGGTTATGAGATAGATATCTCTTGTTTTTTTTGTGGCTTAATCTCTTTTGAGAGGTATCTCCCCCGAGATAGTTTTTGGGAGTTGGTTATGGTTGTCGTGTAGTTTAACATTCTTATTTTTCTAAGCATTTTAGCTCTTATGGTGGCATGATCCTTGAGAGGTATCTCGCGAGGTGGCTGTTTGGACAAACCTTACTTTATTTTTTTAGTATTATCTCCAGGTTGGTTTTGGATTCTCGAGGATGATAATGTTTTGATAGGTATATAATGTAAGGTACCAAATCCATGAGGATCGACCCTTTGTGTGTTTCTAAAGACTGGGGTTCTTAGAGGAGGCTCAGAGGAAGTTTGGAGAATTTTGGTCATAAAAAGTTAGAAATAGGGGGGATACACAACATGACCGAGGGGTATACGACATGTACTATTTCATGTTTTAAAAAATAAAATAAATACCGAGGCGATGAGTTTTTCAATGAAACCCAACCTCAAGGAAGTACACAACATGAATGGGAAGTACAAGTCATGTAATGATGCAGCACTGTATTTTTTAAAGACATACTAGCCAATCGGTTCTTTCTAACCCTATGGCCAAGGCTCCCCTCCCTTTCATCCTAGGTGACCCAACAAACCCCTCTGTGGCATTTTAGAGATCTCTTCACATAGGATCGATCTCATTCTTCCTTCTTTGATAAGTCTTTGATTAGTGGTGAGATATACCTCCATTCTTACCGTTTCTTTGATTTTTTTCTCCCGTTTCTCTTTTCCATGTGATAGAGCTTGATATACATATTTCTAATGGAGTTTTCTTGGGTTTTGGTTGGTGTGGTTGTGCCATGGCATCCTCGGGTGGATGCAGTTGTCACGGCGGGAGGGGGGATCATGATTTGTTGCGTGGACCATTCTCGTGAAAAGAACATCGAAAAACTTTTGAGACAGGGGATTCTTTGATTCTCTTTTTCTTATGTGCAATTGTAGAGATATCATGTTTTATCCCTTGGATCACAATGAAATTGAACTAATAATTACTTGAACCAGATTAAAGAATTGGTATTGATCGTATACTGTTTCTTTATACCATGATAATGGTTTTCCTCTTGATTTTCTATATAGTGTGATATCTATGCCTTTATTGTTTTGCATGTTTATCTTGACAGAAATTGGTAAATAACATAAAGTTGGAATTAATTGTAATTTTTTTTTCCAAAGATAAAGAGGCATGTGAAAAAATATGGTTGTTGATGTAATTTGATGTTTAATCAAATCGATGTAGATGAGCATGTTTAATTGAACTAGTTGATAACTGTGAAGCATGATGATTCTTGTTTATGAAAGAACCAAAGGCATGAAAAATTAATTGTTTAATTAATAGTGATAGTTATCATAGCTTGTTTAGGTTTCCCATTGTTCGAACCTACGATTAATGAATTGGTTAATTCGAGATGGATTAATGAACCGGTTGTTTGATAAAAGATAATTCCTGGTAGGGTTATGAGTTACCATATTTCCTATAAATTCCAAGAGCCTAATTCTTTGGATCTATGAGCATTTGTTATATGAGAAGTTTGGATTCTTTTCTTAGGGCCAAGATCCCAGTTTCTTTGTTATTTGTTTCCTACTTCTTGTGTTGTGTGTGATCCAGATATAGATGAGCCTAGAGGGATGTTTTGGTATGTGGGTTTGAGAGGCCTAGTGGTTGTGGTAATATTTGATGCCCAAAGTGGAGAGATGCATCAGTTTATGAATGTGGGTGTCGGGGAGGAAACCAAGGATGATGGAACGGGTTGAAGTTGGGATTACCTGTTGAAGTGAAAGTGGTTTATTATTGAATTTGATGTTTGATTATCTTATTTAATTTCCCCACTTCTCGGGGTTATGATCTTGATTAACCTCATTAAAAAAGAGGAAAAGATGTACAAAGTATTCCATGTTCTTTCTGTGTTTATATTTTCGAGGATAGATGGGTCTACGCTCCTTCTATAGGTGATAAAGACTCGATGGGTAGTTCATCTACTCATCGTGCTGAGCCCCTTGTGTTTCGTAGATTAGAATGATTTTATATAATTCATGGAATTATGGGATGTAATAATGATTATAATAAATTATTGAATAAATGATGTTAACCCACGGGGTTGGAGCTTGCTGGGACATAATGCGGAGGTTGCGCTTCTGAGGAACCATGGACTCGGGTTGGTCATGCCTGGAGGGCATGGAACTTTGTTTTGTTGATAATTAAATGTAATGTGGAAATGATAATGTTTAATTAATAGATAAATAATTAATTAACGTAAAGTGAAACTGATTAAATGGTATATGATGATTTAATAAATCTCTTTAAACGGTTGTGTGCTTATAGGATATCTAGTCATAGTAGTGGCAACCAGGAATATTAGAGATATTAGCTGCATATGTGTCTAAGACTAGGTTTTTCCCATAGTGTGATTGTGAGATATATTATATCATGTAATTTTTGTGTTTCTATATGATACCCCACCCTATCGGTTAGGTTGATTGACAACCTGAGGATTCTGAGCCCTGGGGGGTATTTTCCCTAATATCTTAGTGGGAGGATGGATGGATGAATTCCCCATTTATCCCTACTCTCTTCTCTTGTTAGTTACTTTTTATGGTATTAATGACGGTTAGTTTTCCCCATATATGTGTATAGAGGGCTATGATGGCTTGTGATTATACACATATATTATGGATATAGTTTCCTATAGACTACTATAGGTGTAACGTGTATAAGAGGTGATGGATTGAGGATCCTTACTCAGTGTATGGCCTGTAATGTATTGAGGCATAATACCCAATGTATGATACATGTTGTATGGTATTTGGTGGATCCTGGAAACTACCTGGTTAATTTTGGTTGTGTGGATGGTGTGGTGTTTCTCCCAAGTGTCTACGGGAAATTCTTTGGGTTGTATGAGGTGCATATGGTGGTTCTTGCCAAGGTGTCTTCGGGCCAACCTTTTTGGAGAGAGATGCTTAGGATGTTAGATGTTGGAGAAAAGTGTAAAACTAGTAGGGATGTGGTAGCAGGGTACCCTTGATATTATTTATTATATTATATACTCTTGTATGCGATACTTGGTGAGAGTAGCGATGGTCAGGCTAGGAACATAGTATACCCGTTTAGGTGATGAGTTAGTTTCAATTGTTGTTCACTTTGATCTATCATGATTTATTTACTTTTACATGAGAGGATCCTACTGAGTATACTGTTATACTCACCCTATGTGTAAATAAACTGTTTTTCAGGTCACTTGGAGAAGGTTGGAGATCAGGCTGGTTACTACTAGCATGGAGTTGCAGGAGCAGTTCGGGCTTCATGGTCACTATCGTTTTACTTTCTTTTGGTACTTGGAGTTTTCCCTTTCAGTTGTGGTTGTTATTGAATGTCATTACATATTAGAACTTTGGGTTTATTTTTATATTTAAATCTGACTTGGATTTGGTTGGTGTCTATCTTATCTCTCCCTTTAGTTTTTGTTCTCTTAGAGGGTAATGCCTCCCATCTCTGTGTTTGTCATACCCTCAGTGCTAGTCGCCAACCCGAGACCTACTAGAGGCGAGACTCGGGGGTCATTATCTATCTTCCCAAATTTCTGGCCTAGGAGGGGTACACTTTATGGGGTGGGGGTTATGACACATCTTCTTATTTTAACCCCATTAACCCTTTTGACAAATACCACAAAATCAAAATATTTTACTCTTTAAGGGTTAAGAATATTACCTTAAAAAGAAAAGTGACCCATAAATAGTCCATGGTTGATATTTTCAACCATATTTAATTAAATTGGATGAATATAATGTTTTCATGAATTTTAATTCATTTAATAAAGTATAATTTATTATAAAATATCATTAATGTCTTTTTTGGAACTATTTATTTAATTTGACTTTGAAAAAAATTTAAAACCAAGGAATTTTAATCTAAACCTTTCACACATTCCTAATATGTTATATTTATCTAAAAAATTATTGTAACATAATAATTCATCTGAATTGTATTAATTTTAAAATTTTTAAAATCATTTATTTTATTTTTCTATTAATTGAATAAATATTATGTTGATGTTTTGTAAACATTTAAGATAATTACCCAATCACTAAAAATTTAAAAAAAATACCAAGAACAAAAAAATTAATCTTTAAAATAAACATTCACAAACAAATCTATACTATTTTTATGTTTATGTAAACATATTAGAGATATTAATGTCAAGAGAGTGACATTTTGTATTTATTATTTTCTTAAATTAATATAAAGGCCACAATAAAAGAAAAATGGCACGAAGTGGCCATATATTCAATAAATTGATAGAAATGGATGAAATAAACTCATCCAATAGGTCAAAGAAAATTTTTATAGGAATTTTAAAGGCTTTACCTAAAGTTTTAACCATGTTTTAACAATTTTACCCTTACCATGGTAACAAAAATTTACCAAGGTTATTTTTCATAATGATAAAAATTAAAAGATTCCTATTTACCAAATTTGAATATCCTAATTCCAAATATATGATCCATTTCTCAGGATTCATTTTTTATAATAGGAAGAAATTTATTTTAAAATAAGTGCGCAAAATGTGACAAAAACCATTTTTTAGAATAACACATTTTAAGAATAAAATTAATTTATTATTATGCCATGCCTAGAAAAAAAATTAGACAAATGTTAAAACATTTTATTTAATATATAATATATAAATTTAATTAAAATTATTCACTAACAATGATTTATTTAATTTATTAAGATAAAAACCAATTGTGCACATAAAAAAAGTTTTTCATGAAATCATCGCTTTTACTTTAATTTTTTTTTATTTTAATTTATAATCAGTTGATAACCAATGAATTCATTTTATACATGTGAATTTTTTTGTTATAATTTAGTTATTCATTTTCTTACCTTCCAATCCAATGGATAGTTTGTAAATATCTCATTAAATAATAATATTTCAATAGTATATGATGATTATTTTAAACTTGGTGTCGCATGTATTGAAAGCTATCAAGTAAATTAAATTTATTTAAGAAAAAATATTTCATAATATTTCTAGGTTTTATATTATACCCCCTTAAAATGAATTTTTCCCTTAAAATTTTTCCACTCCAATACAATAAAATGAAGATATCTCCATTTCACCTCATCCTCGGGTTCCCAAGTAGATTCTTTGAATTTATGATTCCTATAAAGAACTTTAACTAGGTGAGTATACTTGTTCCATTACACCTTATCTATATGATCAAATATTTCTAATGTTTTTTATTCATAGGAATTATCATGATCCAATGGTACAAACTTTGAGTTCAGTACGTGTGAAGGATCATTTATGTGCTTCCTTTGGGGATATACATGGAACACATTATGAACTTAAGAGAGGTTTGATGGAATCTCCAAGCGATAATCTACGTTCCCTACTCAATCAAGAATTTTGATGGAGCTAATATAACTAGTTATTTACTTTCCCTTCTTTTTTAATCTCATAACCTTTTTTCATAGAGAATTTTTTCAGAATACCTTCTAAAAAACTATGAATTCTAGTTTTCACTGATGATTGTATGTATAAATTTTCTATCAACTCTAATATGATCTTATATGTTGTTAAATTGTTCTAAATTTCTCTTCCATTTCCTCTGGTATCTTATTTCCCAATAGATTTATTTCTCCAACTTCATCCAACACATCAGAGTTCTATACATCTTTCCATAGAGGGATTCATAAGGATCCATCTAAATGATCATGTGAAAGCTATTGTTATAAGAAAACTCGATAAAAGGAATATGTTGATCCCAACCACATTTTAAGTACATAGAAAAATATCCCATAATATTTTTCTAGGGCTTGAAGGGTTCTCTCAAACTGACCATCTCTGAAGATGGTAATATGTATTGAAACAAAACAATAAATCCAGTTCTTATGGAATACTTCTCTAGAACTTAAAGGTAATCCTTAGATCCTGATCAGATATAATAGAATGTGGTACTCCATGAAACCTTACCACTTATTTAATGTATATTCTAGAAATATAATCAAGTGATAAATCTTATTTGATTACAATGAAGTGTGTAGAAATTGTAAAGCAATCTCTTACAACCCAAATGGAATTATAGTCTTTAGATGTTTTGGGGAGTCTGATGATAAAATCCATGGTGATGTTTTACAATTTCCATTATGGTATAGGTAATGGTTTTAAAAACCCATTAGAATTTTTTCTCTCAAACTTAACTTTCATAAAAACAAAGCATCAAGATATATAATCTGCAATATCTCTCTTCATGTTGTACTAACGTAAATTATATTTTATATCTCTATACATATTCATACTTCAGGATGAATAGTGAATGTTGAACTATGAGTTTCACCCAACATATCCTTATTCAAGTCTATAACTGATGAGACACATACATGATTTACAAACCTTATCACTCCATAGAAGTCAATGATGAACTTAGGAAAATTTATAACCATATATAGTTACACATTTCCTTAGACACCTCTTTAATCCTCACATGGATAGATGCTTGAATACTCATTTGAGAAAAATAAGATTTCTCATCTTCCTTCACGATTTCTAGATCCATACTTTGAAAATAAAAAAATATTGGATCTTTTATGATCCTAAAAATAGATAATATAACATGCTCCTTTACAATCAAAGCATAAACCACCTTATTTTCTTTCCTAGGGTGGTAATATATTTAGCAGTCAAAATCTTAATCAACTCCAACCATCTTCTCTGGAACATATTCAGCTATTTTTGAGTGAATATATACTTTAAAATTTTATGATTAATATATATATATATATATATATATATAAATATAACACATTTATACATAAATATAATTCCACCTTATCCTTAATGATCACCGTAGTTAACTCCAAATCATGATTTGTATAATTTTTCTCATGGAACTTGAATTATCATGAAGAATAAGCTATCATCATATCATTCTGCATGAGGATTCATCCCAGTACCTTCTTTAATTCATCACTAAAGATAAAAAACCCTTCTACACTATCAGGTATTTTAAGCACAAGTGTACTAAATATCATTATCTTTAGTTACATGAAATTTTAATCATATTTATCTATGAAAAGTAACTTGGATTCCTTCTGAGTTAACTTGGTGAGTAGATTTGATAGTCATGAATTGTTTTCCACAAAGTGTGGATAATATCTAGAAAAACCAAGAAAAATATAAATATTAGTCACCATGGTTGGTCTAGGAAAACTTTTAATAACTTTATTCATTTATGGATCCACTAATATACCATTTATTGAGATTATATGACCCAAAAATAAAACTTTCTACAACCAAAATTCACACTCAGTAAATTTTTAATATAACTTCTAATTCCTTAGGGTCTTTAGTAAAATAATCAAGTGATATTGATGATCTTCCTTACTATTTGAATATATATGAATATCATATATAAAGACTACCAAAAAATGATCAAGTTAATATTTAGAGACTCTATTCAATAAATCCTTGAAGATAGTGGGGAAATTAGTAAGACCAAATGGAATCACTATAAATTGATAGTGTTCATATCCTAAACTAAATGATTTTTTGGTTATATCCTAATTCTTTAATCTCAAGTGATGATATCCAGAATGAAGTTGAATATTGTAAAATCATTTAAATTTATGTATTTTATTGAAAAAATCATCATTATGGGGCATATGATAATGATTTTTTATTGTGATATTGTTCAGTTCTAGATATAAATATAGAGTTGTATAGATCCATATTTCTTTTTAACTAAAAGAATAGGTTCACCCCAAGGGGATTCACTTGACCAAATGAATCCCTTATTTGGATTATCTGGGAGTTTTCTCTTCAATTTATACAACTCAATTAGATCCATTCTATATGGAGTCTCTAAAATAGGTATAACACCAAGTATGTGTTCTATTGAAAACTAAAATTCACAATTCAGTGGAAGAATTAGTATATATTCTGAAAATACATCAAAAAATTCCCACACAATAGGTATATATTTGATGTTGAGTTTCTCTCCAACCATCTGTTGGGTCGGAAGAAAAACGGGGAATGATGGCAAGAGGGGGGTGAATTTCCTTTTAAAAAAAGATTGACAAATTAAAATCAAAGTTGAATGCAGCGGAAATAAAGAAGGCAAGACACACGAAATTGTTAACGGAGTTCGGCCAAAACCCGGCCTACGTCTCCGCTCCCAACTCAACCGTTGAGAGATTCCTACCGCTTGCTTTTCAATGGTTTTAGCAAGAAACCCACTAGGCTTTGAGGTAGCACTAGGACCTATTACAGCTTGCTTTTTGTGGTTTAGCAAGAACCCACTTGCTTTTGATTGGTTTAGCAAGAACCCACTAGCCTTTTTACGGGTGAAGACTAGCTCACCTAGACACAAGCCTTTTAAAGGAAAAGCTTGAGAAAACCTCTTCACACCTTAATGGTGGTGTGAAACCCAAAAGAAAGGGGGTTGAGAAAAGGGTTTGGGGTTTGTAGGTACAAACCCAATTTTAAAGCTCAAAATAAATAAAACAATAAAACCGTATATGAGGAGAAGCCTTGGGCGCCAATTGGATGATGGAGCTGATGTAGCGTGCTCTCCCAAGCTTCTTGAGGGTGCTCTTGAATGTGGAATTGGATGGAGCACTTGGGGTTCCCTTGGAGGAATGCACCGGAGGTACCCCAAATGATCAACAAGGTGTCCGTGGGCTTCCGTATCGTTCCGGTGCTTCCTAGGCCTTTATTTATAGGCTAGGAACCTTCAAGTATCCGTTGGAGGGCTTTGGAGCCGTTGGAAAAGGCCTCGGAGCCGTTGGAGGCCAAAAAGGAGTTGACTGGTCAAAGCCAACGGCTAGTTTGACTGGTCTACCGGCTGGCCGGTGCAGGGCCACCGGCTGGCCGGTGCCTTGACAGTGGCTGAGAATTCTGGTCCAGGCTCCACCGGTCGACCGGTGCCAGAGCCACCGGCTGGCCGGTGGTGAGGCAGTAGCAAACCCTGTTCATTCTGGGTGCCACCGGCTGGCCGGTGCTTGTCCACCGGTTGGCCGGTGCTTGTCCACCGGTTGGCCGGTGAGATGGCAGTGGCTCAGCATCCTTCCCAGGGTCCACCGGCTGACCGGTGGTGAAGCCACCGGTTGGCCGGTGGACTGATTTTCAGTCCACTTGTGTTCCTTTGCCACTTAAGCTTGCTTGGCCCAATTCCTTGGCCACCTGATTTGATTCCTATCAATCCAAAAACACTTTAAAGAGGATTAGATAAATATGAGGGTGATTGTGATCATGAAAATAAAACCTTGAGGGGTTCGAGAGGTACAACAATCTCCCCCTATTTTGATGATCACAATCACCAAAACAATTAATGTAAAATGCTGAAATTGAAAGGAAATACAAAGCATGATGAAAATGATTCTCCCCCAATCAATCAAGAAATTTCTCCCCCTTTGTGATTATCAAAATAGAATGGGGCATAAAACTTGATTGAGGGATACTTTGAAAAACAAGATTTTAAACCAATTGACAATAATACCAATTGTTTAAAATTTTGAAATGAAAGTTGAATAACAGTTTGAATTGAAAGTTTTGAATCAAAATTGAGATGAAAAATTTGAATTGAAAGTTTTGAATCAAAAACCAAATGAATTTTGAAATTTGAAACCAAGAGTTGAAATTGAAAGTTTGAATCGAAAGTTGAATAAAAAATTTGAAATGAGAATTTTGAATTCACAAAAAGGCTTAAAAGAACCTAACTCCCCCTAAATAAAAACAATGAATCACCGGGGAGAGGGATTTTGGAAAGAGATGATTTTAGGCCCGGAGAGACTCGCTAAGAGGGATTTTTCAATCCACACTTGCCTCATGGCGGGTCTTCTCCTATAAAATTCGTCCGAATAAAAAATCGATTTGGGTTGACCGTACCGGGCGTTTTTACAATTACATTCATAAATAAGGTGCCCGGGTTTTTTGCAATAATTACAAAATTTAAAATCGGAGCTCCCCCTTACAAAAATAGTGGGTGCATGGGAGGAGGAAGCTCGGTTGGTATATCCTAACCCTTGGGTGGTTCTAGATATACGTTGGGAACCAAGCAAATTGTTCAAATTTTGTTCCCCTTGGGTGAACTTAGCTAGGGTCTCCCTTAGGTCTTTGATGGTTGATTCCATGGAATCAACATTTGGAAAATTTTGGATTTTGAGGGACATCTCCTCCTTCTCTTTGAGAAGTTGTTCTTTTTCGGAGGAGAGTTTTTTGAAATTCTTTTTTAAAGCGACAAATTTTGAAGAAAGCTCATGAAAACCATTTTCTAATTGGTCTCTAGCATGTGAGAGTTCTTCATATGATAAATGATTAAATGAATTAGAAGAACTAGAGGAGGAGGATGAGGAATCGGAAGAAGTTACCTCGTGTTTTGCCATTAGGCAATTATTACCATTTTCGCTCGAGGAGAAAGAAGAGAAGGAGGAGCTATCACTCCAGGATTTCTTTAAAGCCTTCTTCTTCTTCTTCTTGGCCCTTTTCTTGTGAGGTGGGAAAACGGGCTTGATCTTCTCGTCGAGTTCTTGCTTTTGATCGGATTCTTGCTTTGGATCCTCGCTAGTACCTTCATAGGTTAGCTCTAAAAATTTCCAAAGATCGTAAGAAGTAGAGCAAGTAGAAATGCAATTAAAAACATTACGGTCAAGACCACAATGAAGAGCGTTCATGGCTTTTCCATCAAGCTCAAAATAAGCAATGTCATTGGGGGTCCATTTAGACTCATCGGGAGAGGAGAGGGAAAATCCTTGCATAACAATTTTATAAATTGGATAACCAATGCTTTTGAGAAAAGTTGACATGCGGGTTTTCCAAAAAGTATAATCGGCTCCATCAAAGAATGGAGCACGATCCAAAGAAAATCCTTCGGGGGATTGAGAGAAAGAAGAGGTAGAAGCCATCAAAAAGGATCTTTAATTTGAAACCGGTTAGGGAATTATTCAAATACGTCCTCTGATACCAATTGTTGGGTCGGAAGAAAAACGGGGAATGATGGCAAGAGGGGGGTGAATTTCCTTTTAAAAAAAGATTGACAAATTAAAATCAAAGTTGAATGCAGCGGAAATAAAGAAGGCAAGACACACGAAATTGTTAACGGAGTTCGGCCAAAACCCGGCCTACGTCTCCGCTCCCAACTCAACCGTTGAGAGATTCCTACCGCTTTCTTTTCAATGGTTTTAGCAAGAAACCCACTAGGCTTTGAGGTAGCACTAGGACCTATTACAGCTTGCTTTTTGTGGTTTAGCAAGAACCCACTTGCTTTTGATTGGTTTAGCAAGAACCCACTAGCCTTTTTACGGGTGAAGACTAGCTCACCTAGACACAAGCCTTTTAAAGGAAAAGCTTGAGAAAACCTCTTCACAGCTTAATGGTGGTGTGAAACCCAAAAGAAAGGGGGTTGAGAAAAGGGTTTGGGGTTTGTAGGTACAAACCCAATTTTAAAGCTCAAAATAAATAAAACAATAAAACCGTATATGAGGAGAAGCCTTGGGCGCCAATTGGATGATGGAGCTGATGTAGCGTGCTCTCCCAAGCTTCTTGAGGGTGCTCTTGAATGTGGAATTGGATGGAGCACTTGGGGTTCCCTTGGAGGAATGCACCGGAGGTACGCCAAATGATCAACAAGGTGTCCGTGGGCTTCCGTATCGTTCCAGTGCTTCCTAGGCCTTTATTTATAGGCTAGGAACCTTCAAGTATCCGTTGGAGGGCTTTGGAGCCGTTGGAAAAGGCCTCGGAGCCGTTGGAGGCCAAAAAGGAGTTGACTGGTCAAAGCCAACGGCTAGTTTGACTGGTCTACCGGCTGGCCGGTGCAGGGCCACCGGCTGGCCGGTGCCTTGACAGTGGCTGAGAATTCTGGTCCAGGCTCCACCGGTCGACCGGTGCCAGAGCCACCGGCTGGCCGGTGGTGAGCCAGTAGCAAACCCTGTTCATTCTGGGTGCCACCGGCTGGCCGGTGCTTGGCCACCGGTTGGCCGGTGAGATGGCAGTGGCTCAGCATCCTTCCCAGGGTCCACCGGCTGACCGGTGGTGAAGCCACCGGTTGGCCGGTGGACTGATTTTCAGTCCACTTGTGTTCCTTTGCCACTTAAGCTTGCTTGGCCCAATTCCTTGGCCACCTGATTTGATTCCTATCAATCCAAAAACACTTTAAAGAGGATTAGATAAATATGAGGGTGATTGTGATCATGAAAATAAAACCTTGAGGGGTTCGAGAGGTACAACACCATCTTATATAAAAAATACCTTTTGGATAAGAATCATGACCCGTATAATGGATGTAATTTCCATTGGAAGTTTATATTTATCATCACATTGATATACAATTATAGTTTGGTTGAAAATATTAAACATGAGTCCCCTTAAAAAAATTAATATAGTATTTGTGTAAAAAAATCCAATCCATGCTTAATATAACATAAAATTCAACTAGAGGTAGAATAATGAGATTTGCAGAAAGCACATACCCAAAAATTTTAATCGGAGAAGAATCATAGACTTGAGATGAAATAATCATATTATTAGGGTTTTTCACTACTAATACAAAATCTAATCATTGATGTGGTATTGTGATACCCTTGAAAAAATTCTTTAGATATAAAAGAGTGGGTAGATCTAGAATCAAATAAGATATTAATAGTTCTAGAGTGGATGGTAAGACCACTTCATTTTCCACATCAGTAGTAGTTATCACATAATATGTCCCTTTACCTCTAGGATTAATAGGTTTCTGATATCTATAATCATCATTAACCTTTATATTGGAGAATTGGTTATCATAATTCCCATAATCCTTACATTTGAAACATTAGAGTGTGAGTGGTGCATGTTGTGGTAATTTTTCTCCTTCATTAGCTATCTTTTTCTATGAATTTAATTTAAATTTGTTTTTTCAATGAAATTCCTTTCCATACCTAATTATTTTATCAACTCCCTTGAGGAAATTTCCTCTATTTTTCTTTCTACACTTAAATAATAAAGTAAAGATCATCTTATTTTCTCTATGGTTTTTATAATTTTCTTTGAACTCTATTTTTTTCTTACCAAAACCAAGTGATTGATGAGTAACTCTAATATAAAATTCCACCTTCAGAGAAAATAAAAAAATTATTTCATAGATTTTGAAGTATGTTATGGATAAAACCCTTTGGAGAATTTGTTTTAAGAGAATAAAGAATCAATCAACCTTACTACCAGGTTGGATGATAATACTAGAAGCATACCTCATAAGTCTTATAAAATTTTCCTTATAGGATCTAAAAGATTCATCACCCTTTTACATTAGATTAAATAATTCCTCTATTTTATTATGAATAATATGAGGAAAATACTTATTTAAAAAATAATATCTTAAACCCATCTCATTCCATGGAGTATATTTATTCCTATTACCTTATATTCTTTATAAGTGTCCACCATTGATCTGCTTCGCCTTCCAAATGATAAATAGTTAAAATATTTTTTTTTCTAAACAGTAGAGAATCTAAAATATCTTTTCATTTATATTGATCCATTTATAAGAACCTATTGTATTAGAAAACACAATAAAATAAGTTGGATGTTGCCTCATGTAGGAATTAATAGAACATTGTTCCCTCCTTTGCTCATTTGGAATCGTAACAACATTCATATATTGAGAAAGTTACCTAATCATATAAACTAGATTTTTAATTCCATCTCTCATAAAATTTGATTTATCTGGAGGATAATCATTTCATTTTACACCTCATTCAATATTAACATGGTTATTTTAGGTTTCGTCCACTGAAAAAACCAAAAAACATAGTGTGAGAAACAATAATCATAGCAGGAATCCACATAATCACGACAAATCATTTATAGTATTTCGAAATCAAGAAAAATTCTTTTCAATATATGAAAACTTAGGTTTAACCTAGGTCATTTATGGTAATAATCTATACAAATCCTTTATAATGGTTTATAAATAAAATATGAATTAACCCAAAAATATTCCCCAAAAGTGTCAAACCCGGTGCACAATAAGGGTACACTCACCATACACTAAAATTATAGAAAAGATATAATCAAACAACTTTTTATTTATTATTACCCCTAGATGTATCAGTGAAAAAACCATGTCCACTTTTAGTATCCAGACATATATGTTTTTTCTAGGAAAACCACACTCTTTTCTTTAACATAACTCAGGAAATTCTATTATACATAGGATAATCCTAAGAGTTTTCACTAAAATTTTCTCATCCTAGTTTCTAAAGGTAACTAACCCTTACTTTGATATGAACTATGGTGACCCATAATTTTCATATAAAGATATTAAATCTTATTAGATGAATATTTAATACATAACATTATGATCAATTCCATAATTTTATAGGTATAGTGTCTTTAGAAACTTGGATATATAAAAACATTATTCAGAATAAATCAATATCATCCCCCACTTAGTTCTTCACAACCAGCACCATTATTAGACATATCAAACTTAAAACCTTTCTTCATAACCTAGGGAAAAGAAACATATAAAAAGGTGATATTTGATGCCCAGTAAGGATAAATAGAATAAATATCAATGTTAACTTAAACATAACATGAGTATAAGGGTATGAGAACATGAACATAACATTTAAAAACCATTCTACAAATATCATAGATGATAATATTGAGTCATGGAATAAATATTGTTAGTTCATAAGACAAGAATCATAAAGGAGTCAAAGAACATGATCCATGAGATCATAACACTGGAATAATACATAAGTTTCTTGTATACACATAAGTGTAAAAAATAATTTCCTCAATTAATACATACTTCTAATACTATCAGAGTTGATTGAGTTTACTCCCCATTACATTGTATCTTAAGTCAAGGTTCACTCCCAAGACTATCATAGTGGACAAAGCCCCTTACTAAATTGGGTTCACTCCCCATTCCAGTCCTTATTATCTCATGAGATATCCATCTCTACCCAATTCATTGGAGGGATATATAATTCTAGGAACACAATTTATATATTCATAATATATTCATATGTGTTCTAGAAGATCATAAACCAATCATCATATATCATAACCCATAAAAAAATGAGTTTAATAATAATTTCAACATTTCATCGTAACATCACCCATAAAAAATAAACGGGTTTTATAAAAATATCATCATAATAATTATAAACCATCCATATAAAGAATAAATATTTTATCCTTGGATCATATCTCTAGCAAAGAATAAGTAATATGAAAGGATTTTATCACAAAATAAAATGCCTTTAAAAGATCACTTGGAATATATCTTGAGGAAAATGAAATTTTCATTTTGTAATCACTTTTTTAAAATCTAAAAATTTACAAAATATTATAGAAAATATCCTTGGAAACTTTTAAAGTAATAATAAAACTATTAATCATTTATTATGGTGGTAAATTCCATCCATACCATGTACGTTAAAACAAATATTTCTTCCACATTTTCAGTAAAAAGTTTAAAGTTTCACATTTAGAAAATGAAAATAAGATTCATTTTATTTTTTTTAAAACATAAATAATTGGTAAAAATTAATTTAAATAATCATAGGATAATAGTAAAACATTATTGAAAACATTTTTTTATAAAACATGGATATGGAAGATAAATAATTTTCGTCAGAAGAGAGAAATATTGTTGTTTCTTCTTAAACATTTCTTTGGGTATATTGAGTTCTTAAAGATGGGAAAGTGAAATGAAAAAAATTATTCTATATAAATAACCATATGATAAGAAAATTCATGGGATTCTTGAGAGGTATATCATGAAATTTCATCATCATAAACTTAATCATAAACAATCCCAATAAACAATGATATTGTAACATAAATCTCTTACGTTGAGTTTAACTTAATTTAATAGCGCTATAACCTCATGTATAATTGATTTAAATTTATTTTTATTCTATAAAAGAGTAATTTATATACATATAATATCATATATTATCCAATTAGAACATTTAAATGCTCATTTATTAATAATTATTATTAAAATTTTCATTTTCAGGTGTCACTACGGGAAAAATGGGTATTTGCGACGGGGATAAATCCCGTCGCAAATAGCCTCGTTAAAAACTTATTTGCGACAGGGGTATTTGCCCGTCGCAAATAAGTAGCCTTTTGCGACAGGATTGCTTTCCCCGTCGCAAAAGAATTGGCGCGCTTTGCACGCCAAATCGCGGGAAACATATTTGCGACGGGCGGTTATTGCCCGTAGCAAATAACCGGCGGCGGTAAAAGGTATTTGCGACGAGAATATTCCCCCGTCGCAAATAGTATGTCGGCAGGTGGTTATTTGCGACGGGACCCGTCGCAAATAACTATTAAACCGTTGACCGTAATAAATGATGGCTAAGGTATTTGCGACGGGTACCGTCGCAAATAATATTATTTGCGACGGGATACCCATCGCAAATGGACCCGTCGCAAATAATCTAACCTATAAATACTCCCATCCGTTTTTTTCAATTCATTCTGAAACTCCATCTTCTCCTTCTCTCAAAATTCTATTTCTAGAGTTCAGCGTTTCTCAAGTTTAATTTTTTTCTCCGGAGTTGATATTGAAGTTTTCAAGAACGATCATAGATCATCCTCAAATCAATTTTCAAGGTATTTATGTTCATTTTAATTTAATATTTATTTTAATTTTTTTATTAGTTTCAATTATTCTTAATTAGTTGTAATTTAATTATGTTTACATTGTTTTGTTACTTAATAAATTTAAATTATTAGTATTGTTCATAGTTAATGGTAATTTGGAATAATTAGTAATAATTTTCAATAATTAAGAATAAATATTAATAATTAGTAATAAATACCAATAATTAGGAATAATAACATTATTACATTATTAGTATATTTTATTATTAATATTAAAATAATATAAATTTTTATATTATATACAATTCTCCTTTCATCTGTGTGTTTTCTGTCTCCACATGTATTATTTGTATGTGGAGACAGAAAACACACAAATGAAAGGAGAATTGTATATAATATAGAAAATTATATTATTTTAATATTAATAATAAAATATACTAATAATGTTATTATTCCTAATTATTGGTAATTATTCATATAATTACTAATAATTAGGAATAATTACCAATAATTAGCAATAATTAGAAATAATTAGTAATAATTAGTAATAATTATCAATAATTAGTAATAATTACCAATAATTAGTAATAATTACCAATAATTAGTAATACTTACCAATAATTAGTAATACTTACCAATAATTAGTAATACTTACCAATAATTAGTAATAATTACCAATAATTAGTAATAATTAGTAATAATTATCAATAATTATCGATAATTAGTAATAATTAAAAATAATTACTAATAATTACCACTAATTAGTAATAATTAGGAATAATTACCAATAATTAGTAATAATTAGTAATAATTAGTAATAATTAGTAATAATTAGGAATAATTAGTAATAATTACCAATAATTAGTAATAATTACCAATAATTAGTAATAATTACCAATAATTAGTAATAATTACCAATAATTATCAATAATTACCGATAATTACCAATAATTAGGAATAATTAACAATAATTAGGAATAATTACCAATAATTAGGAATAATTACCAATAATTAGTAATAATTACCAATAATTAGGAATAATTATCAGTAATTTCCAATAATTAGTAATAATTACCAATAATTAGTAATAATTAACAATAATTAGTAATAATTACCAATAATTAGGAATAATTACCAATAATTACCAATAATTACCGATAATTAGTAATAATGAGTAATAAATAGGAATAATTACCGATAATTAGTAATAATTAGTAATAATTACCAATAATTAGTAATAATTAGTAATAATTAGTAATAATTACCAATAATTAGTAATAATTACCAATAATTAGTAATAATTACCAATAACTACCGATAATTAGTAATAATTTCCGATAATTAGGAATAATTACCGATAATTAACAATAATTAGTAATAATTAACAATAATTAGTAATAATTACCAATAATTAGTAATAATTACCAATAATTACCCATAATTACCGATAATTACCAATAATTAGGAATAATTACCAATAATTAGGAATAATTACCAATAATTAGTAATAATTACCAATAATTACCAATAATTAGGAATAATTACCAATAATTACCGATAATTACTGATAATTAGTAATAATTAGTAATAATTAGGAATAATTTGTAATAATTACCAATAATTAGTAATAATTACCAATAATTACCCATAATTACCGATAATTACCAATAATTAGAAATAATTACGAATAATTAGGAATAATTACCAATAATTTGGAATAATTACCAATAATTAGGAATAATTACCAATAATTACCAATAATTTGTAATAATTACCAATAATTAGTAATAATTAGGAATAATTAGTAATAATTACCAATAATTAGTAATAATTAGTAATAATTACCAATAATTAGTAATAATTAGTAATAATTAGTAATAATTAGTAATAATTAGTAATAATTACCAATAATTAGTAATACTTAACAATAATTAGTAATAATTACCAATAATTAGGAATAATTATCAATAATTAGTAATAATTACCAATAATTAGTAATAATTAATAATAATTAATAATAATTACCAATAATTAGCAATAATTACTGATAATTACCAATAATTAGTAATAATTACCAATAATTAGTAATAATTAGTAATAATTACCAATAATTAGGAATATTTACCAATAATTAGTAATAGTTACCAATAATTAGTAATAATTAATAATAATTAATAATAATTACCAATAATTAGCAATAATTACCGATAATTACCAATAATTAGTAATAATTACCAATAATTAGTAATAATTACCAATAATTAGTAATAATTAGTAATAATTACCAATAATTAGGAATAATTACCAATAATTAGTAATAATTACCAATAATTAGTAATAATTAATAATAATTAATAATAATTACCAATAATTAGCAATAATTACCGATAATTACCAATAATTAGTAATAATTTGTAATAATTACCAATAATTAGTAATAATTAGTAATAATTACCAATAATTAGTAATAATTAGTAATAATTAGTAATAATTACCAATAATTAGTAATAATTACCAATAATTAGTAATAATTAGTAATAATTAGTAATAATTAGTAATAATTAACAAAAATTAGTAATAATTACCAATAATTAGGAATAATTAGGAATAATTACCAATAATTATCGGTAAATAGTAATAATTAGTAATATTTAGTAATAATTAGTAATAATTAGTAATAATTACCAATAATTAGTAATAATTACCAATAATTAGTAATAATTAGTAATAATTAGTAATAATTAGTAATAATTACCAATAATTAGTAATAATTAACAATAATTAGTAATAATTACCAATAATTAGTAATAATTACCAATAATTACCCATAATTACTGATAATTACCAATAATTAGAAATAATTACCAATAATTAGGAATAATTACCAATAATTAGTAATAATTAGTAATAATTATCAATAATTAGTAATAATTAGGAATAATTACCAATAATTAGTAATAATTAGTAATAATTAGTAATAATTACCAATAATTAGTAATAATTAGTAATAATTAGTAATAATTACCAATAATTAGTAATAATTAACAATAATTAGTAATAATTACCAATAATTAGGAATAATTACCAATAATTACCAATAATTACCAGTAAATAGTAATAATTATTAATAATAAGTAATAATTAGCAATAATTAGGAATAATTACCAATAATTAGGAATAATTACCAATAATTAGGAATAATTACCAATAATTAGTAATAATTAGTAATAATTACCAATAATTAGTAATAGTTACCAATAATTAGTAATAATTACCAATAATTAGTAATAATTACCAATAATTAGTAATAATTACCAATAATATTAGTACTATGAAAATAATAAAAAATTTATATAATATTAAAATTATCAATATTTGTAACAGGTTTTGCTTTATTCTCAACATATTTAATTCTTAAAGGGTCAATTTTTAGGTCTATCTCAATAAAAAGTTTGCGTCAGTCGTGTATGATGTAAACTCTATAATTATCCTAGCTTGAGTGTTTTTTCTAACAAATTATTCAAAGCCAGTAATGCTTTTATATTTTATAGAAAAATATGGAACAACGAGGTCGTCAACAATCATTATTAGGTGACCGCATATGGATAAATCAACGTAGAAATCAAAACGGTTCTGGTTTAAATCCAGTATATGTAGAGGGTGTGGAGACTTTTTTATCATTTGCAGCATAAAATCTAGAATTTGTTTCAGAAGGCAAAATAAAATGCCCTTGCAGAAAATGTGCATTGAGAACGTTTGACACATTTGACAAAGTGGGGGAACATCTCTTGAGTTTTGGTTTTCAACCAGATTATGTTTTTTGGTATCAACACGGTGAACGCAGTTCCAGAGTAGGTGATACCAACTTGATTCCGGATCCATCCCGGTTTCAAGATTTAGTACATGATGTTGCAGGTTCATCTTTTCAACATACAGAAACTCTAGCTGATATAGCTTCAAATCCTGAGTTGGCACCGTCTGAATTTTATAAGTTGTTGAGGTCTGTTGAGGATGTGTTATATCCTGGCTGCAAGATGAGAAAATTAGAAGCAGTTGCAAAATTTATGGCTATCAAATCAGATAACGGAATGTCAAACACCTGTTTTGACCAGATATTTTCTTTTCTTAAAACACTATTACCCGAAGGAAATGTTTTGCCTACAAATTACTATGAGAGTAAGAGGCTGGTTCGAAATTTGGGACTTACTTGTCAGAAGATTAATGCATGTTCAAATGACTGCATTTTATATTCTAGGGAAAATGAGTCGTTGGATAGTTTTCCCACATGTGGGCAACTGAGATATAATGAAGGAAAACACGGGAAGTCTTGTTTGATTCCTGTAAAATAGTTGAGATATTTTCCGCTTACATCAAGACTTCAGCGTTTATTCATGTCTAAGAATACTGTGACAATGATGTCATGGAATAAAGAGAATATTTCAACCGATAAAAGATTGAATCATCCAGCCGATGGTGATTCATGGAAACATTTTGATAGAGTGCATCCATCCGTTGCTTTAGAAGCTATAAATGTTCGACTGGGCCTTTCTACTGATGGTTTCTATTCGTTTGGATCTTATGGTAGTCAATATTCATGTTGGCCTGTTTTTTTAACTCCGTAAAATTTACCTCCATGGATGTTGATGAAGGATCCATATATCTTTTTGACTTTAATAATTCCAGGACATCCGAAGAAAAATATTGATGTTTATTTGAAACCATTGATTGATGAATTAAATTTATTATGGAGTACTGGTGTCAGTACATATGGTGTTGCAACAAAACAGAATTTCATACTGAGAGCAGCATTGATGTGGACAATTAGTGACTTCCCGGCTTATGGGATGTTATATGACTGGAGTAAACATGGTCAGAAATCATGTCCTTACTGTTTGGGAGAGAACAAAGCATTTATGCTCATTCATGGAAAGAAACCTTGTTATTTTGACTGTCATCGCAGATTTCTTCCAGCTGATCATCCTTTTCGTAGAAACAGATCTCATTTCAGAAAAGGAACAGTTGAAAGGGATGGACCTCCAAAAATTCTATCAGGTTCAGAGTTAAAATCAGTTGTATTTTCATTACCTCCCATCACTTTTGGTCCCACAATAAACCAATAGAAAATTTCTGGTTTTGGGAAAGAACACAATTGGATTAAACGTAACATATTTTGGGATTTTCCATATTGGTCTAATTTTTTGGTCCGACACATGTTAGATGTCATGCATATTGAGAAGAACTGTTTTGATAATTTGTTTCATATAGTTTTGGATACGTCAGGAAAGAGAAAATACAATGTAAATACACGTTTAGATCTTGCCCAAATTTGCAGGCGTCCAAAATTGGAACTGTTTGAGAATGTCAGAACAGAAAGGTTACTGAAATCAAAAGCAGCTTATACACTGTCTAAAGAAAACCGTTTATTATTTTGTCAGTGGATTGCAGATTTGAGACTTCTAGATGGCTGTGCTTCCAATTTGGGTAGATGTGTAAAGAATGGTCATATTAATGGATTAAAAAGTCATGATTGTCATGTTATAATGGAAAGAAATCTACCCATTGGATTAAGAGGTCTATTGAATTCTGTGATTTGGGATTCCATAACAGACATGTCTCATTTTTTAGGGAAATTTGTGTAGCTACAGCAGATTATGATGCTGTAGGCAAACTTGAAAAAGATGTTGTTGTAATTATTTGTAAACTGGAAAAAATATTTCCGCCGTCTTTCTTCGACTCAATGGAACATTTGATGTTACATTTTTCATATGAAGCCAAATGTGGAGGTCCAGTACAGTTTTGATGGATGTACCCATTTGAAATATGCATGAAAAAATTGAAAAGAAAAGTACGTAACAAATCATCTGTTGAAGGATCTATTGTAGAAGCTTATTTGCAAGAGGAAATATCTTTTTTCTGCTCCCATTATTTTGAATCTGAGTATCCTTCAAAACACAACCGAATGGGATAGAACGAGAGGAATATTGATGAAATCGACAATCAATTATCTGTTTTCAACTAGCCAGAGCTTGGTTTTGGTGGAGTTTATGAACGCTGGCTTTCAGATGATGAACATCATAGAGGTCATACGTATGTTCTGCTCAACTGTGAAGAGATGACATCAGTTGTACTGTAAGTGTTTATATTACTTATTATATCATTTATGTTATAGTAAATAACTTTGGTTTTTATAGGTTGTATGATAATCATATCAAGAAACAAATTCCACAAATTACAACAGCTGATCTCGAAGAACGTCGACTGAAAAATTTCTCTCAGTGGTTTCGAAAACTGGTAACATAAATTCTTTATCTTTTAGCAACTCATTCAATGTATAGTTTACTATATTGATAATTATTTCACAAATTTTCAGGTGTCTTGACATGCTGATAAAATTGACAAACGGCTGTGTGTATTGAGTAACCCACCTTCCAAACTTGTTAAAAATTATAATGCATATATGGTGAATGGATTTCGATTTCACACACATGCATATGGGGAATCAAAAAAAAAACAATGAACAATGGAGTTAGCTTGAGAGGATCTCATCATCGAGAAAATGAAGTTGACTTTTATGGCATACTTGATGAAATTATTTAACTCTATTATCTTAGACAACATTACATAACCATGTTCAAATGTCGGTGGTTGGATACAGAGAGAGGCGTGCGTGTTCATCCGACTCATGGAATCATCGATATTAAATGTAAAAGTGTTCTCGCAGTAAATGAACCATTCTTATTGGCTCAACAGGCACATCACGTTTATTACGCAAAGTACTGTGCTACATCAAGAGACTTGACTGATTGGTGGAGTGCAATAAAAATCAAAATTCGAGACAATCAGTTTAGTCAAAGTGAATGTGCTTTCACTAATGTGCAAAGAATTGAAGTTTTTAAAGAGAGTACTCAAAATAAATCTTTTTTACAAAGAGACATGAGTATCGATGAAGACACCCCGCATTTAAGAGTCGGTGATGATGATGATGTTAATGATGTCACATATGAATTTGAAATGGTAAGAGATGAAGCAACTATAACTCGAATGGATATCGATGATGTTGAGGAGGAATATGAAGATGAAATTGACATATATGAAGATGATGATGAATATGAACACTGATAGAATTCCATGGTATTTATATACAATCATAATATGTATATATGTATATATAATAGTAATTATTAATTATTTGATAACAAAATTAACATTTTCTGTTTCAGATGGATGACACCACATTTCGTGAGTTGGTGGATGCTTACCTGCCTTTCGATGCGGATGAGTTGCTGGCAGATGACCCTCAGCCTGCAGGCGCTCCAGGGAGTACGCGGAGGGGGCGCAGTCTTGCACGATTGATGATTCCTGACCCCATCCTCGAGCGACGTCCACGTCTTGGGTTTGATCCACGCACATGGAGGTGTGATAACCTGTGTGATAACCTATGGATTTGACTAAGATTTCATTAATCTATTCACATAATAAATGTTTATTATTTTTACAGTTTTCCGCATATAGCAGTCAGACAGGGCAACGCTATTTTGCGCAACTATTTCTCTCAGTCGTGGACCACATGGGAGCAGATTCCCATTGATGTGTAGAAGGCCATGTTTGGCCATTGGTTGGTACGTACGTAAATAAATAATTTTTATTTTGAAAATTATTTCATTTATAACTTTATATTTTGATTTATTTGTAGGGTTTATGGTATCCGATCAAGGATACCATGCGTGACGCCATCCACGAGGTATGGGAGGTGGTCATGCGTGATCTCCTTCGTCAGTTTTTGCACAATTTAAGAAAAGCTGTCATGAAGAAAGCAGGAGTGTCATATTTTGACGAGTCATGTAGAGCACACCGACCAGAGTACATTTCATCCCATGTATGGGATGGATTATGTGCGCACTGGTTGAGTGGTGCCTTTTAGAGGAGATCATTAGTGGAGAGGCAGAATCGGGGGAGACAAGAGGTGACTCATCGAGCCAGGAGTCGTTCTTTCAGTACTCATAGACAGCATCTGGTACGTACATTATTTATAAATATTTTATATAACTATAAATATTAACAGTTTATTTTTTATTCTTATAGGCTGTCGAGCACCCCGATATTACGGAGTACGACGTATATCGGAGGATGTATAGTGATCCTGCTACTGGGGAGCTCAGAGGTGATCTTCATCATCACATCGTGGTCAGTATTATTTGTTTTCAAGTTTAAAAATTAACTACATATAATATATTCACAATTTTAATTTTAAATTGCAACTACAGGAGTCATATGAGGCCGCAGCATCACAGGCCCGACCTGAGAGTCAGGCCGAGTCATCAGATCAGACCACTGGCCGTCAGTTTGATGAGGCGGCATGGATGCAGGCCACCTAGTATGCCTTCAAGAAGGGCCGGGTAGTTGGTATCAGCTCTCGACTGACTCCCAGAGATTATTATGGCAGTGCTGTGATGTCGACATCCAGCTTGAGAGGAGCTCGTGCATCTTCTTCTGCTACACAGTATGAGGATCAATTGCGATCTCAGACTGCACTGATAGAGAGTCTCTGACAGAAGCAGGAGTAGATGCGTCAGCAACATGAGGAGGAGCATCGACGCCAGCAGCAGCTTTAAGAGGAGGAGATGAGTCGGTGGCAGCAGCAGCATCAGGAGCAGATGGAGTACATGCGCGAACTCACTCATGGTTTAGGGATGGAGTTTCCTCCACCACCATCTGCAGATCCCCCCTCCCCCCTCCTTCAGATTAGAGTTTTTTTTATGTTATAAAATTTGTGAAATCAAAATATGATTTTTTTTTCTATTCATAGTTTCTGTCTCATTATAAAATATTAATAATATTATATTTTTTAAATAACAATATTAATATGAATAATAATATTATTTATATTTTATAATATAAAATTATATATATATATATATTAAAATTTTATAATATTATAATTTAATTATATTTTTTTGTAATACTTGAATTATTTTAATATTTGAATGTAAAATAATTCTATTATTTTTATATTAATTAAAATAACTTATTAATATTTTTTTTATTTATGAATTATAATTCTAATATTATTATATTAATTAAATCATTTATTAATATTCTATTATTTTTTATTTTTGAATTATAATTCTATTATTATTATATTAATTAAAATAATTTATTAATAATTTATTATTTTTATTTGTGAATTATAATTCTGTTATTATATTAATTAAAACCATTTATTAATATTTTATTATTTTTTATTTTTGAATTATAATTGGATTATTATTATATTAATTAAAATAATTTATTAATAATTTATTTTTTTTATTTTTTTAATAGTATTTACGAAGGGATACTATGCCCGTCACAAATAGTATTATTATTATATGCATTAAAATAATTTATTAATAGTTTTTTATTTTTTTTTAAAAATAGTTTTTGCGACGGGACCCGTCGCAAAAACTATTTGCGGCGGGCCTGTTGCAAAAACTATTTGCGGCGGGCCCGTCGCAACAGGTATTTGCGATGGGGCCCGTCGCCATTACTATTTGAAAAGTTTTTTACAAATATACGGAGTACTATTTGCGATGGGGAGAATCCCCGTCGCAAAAAAAGGCTTTAGCGACGGGCCCGTCGCAAATAATTGTTGTTGCGACACCGTTTTCAGCAACGAGCCATTTGCGACGGGATCCCGTCGCAAATGACCCGTTGAAAATACCTATTTTTCTAGTAGTGTGTTAACTGCTTCATTTTGCATGAGAATTTTGGTTCGGTAGTTCCAGTACTATTCGTTTAATAATGGTTCTATAATATCCATAATTTTAATAATAATATAAATATTATATATATTTATTATTATATATATATATATTTAGAGTCTTCCATAAAGGATAGATAAATAAAATATATTACACCGTTTATGGAGATGGTAGGCCGTTCGTACACATGAACATTGTTTTCACTTTTCGACGGATAGAAATAAAAAAATTTAAATAATAACTCAAATTTATAGGATACTTTCTATATAATATATATCTTAAATATTCATTAAATCTATCCTTATTACCATCTGTGTAAATTCAAAATGAAAAATGAAACACATTGCTTCGTGGAGGTAGTAGTCCACAAATATGCACGGGCACTGTTATCATTTTACAAAGGATGTGAAGAAGGTGGATAATGGTTGTTAGATAATAATAATAAAAATTAAGTATTTAATATACTTAATTAATTATTTTATAATTTATACCATCTATTTATAGGAGGTAGAAGAAGAACTAAAATTGAAAACATTCGGTTAAGAGTTATACGTCTTTATTGAGAAACCTTCTTTTTCTTACAACTTAATCCATGAAGGGATGGTATTTAGTAATACTATAATCTATTGGATGTAGTAAATGAATCTATTATGGTATTATATTAGTGATTTTATGATCTATAAGGCTCATACATTGTGAATAATTAAGGTGAGGAGGTTCCCTTTTATAGGTGAGGGGAGGGGAACTCTTGGAATTACATAAACTATTAAATTAATATAAATTAATTTTCCTGGATAAATGGATAAAAACTGATATAATTAAAATATAAGATGATGGTGATTTTAAATTCTCTCATCCAATAAAATTTTAACAAGTTTAGGTGATGTTTTCACCCTTATATTATTGTTTTAACTTGACGTTAACCCTTTTGAAAAATACCATAAAATCAAATTGTTTTACTCTTTAAGAGTCAAGAATGTTACCATAAAAAGAAAAGTGACCCATAAATGAAGCATGGTTTATATTTTAAACAATTTACCAGTTTATTGGTCAAATATAATATTTTAATTAATTTTAAATAATTTAATAAAATATAATTTATTATTGAATACCATTAATGTTATTTTTTAAATATTTCATTTAATTTGACTTTCAAGAAATCTTGAAGGATAAATAATTTGAATATAAACCATTAAAACTTAAATAATATGTAATATTTATTCACAAAATTTTTATAACATAATAATTCATCAAAATATTATTACTTTTAATATTTTTAATATCATTTATTTATTTTTTTCTATTAATTTAATAAATACTTTATTGGCGTTGTGTAAGAAGTTAAGGTAATTATTCAATCAATAAAAACTAAAAATAAAATAACACGATAAAAAATAATTACTCATATTTCAAATATACATTTATAATTTAAATTATCGTCCTTTTATCCTTATGTAAAAATATTAGAGATATTAAAGTCAAGAGATCGATATTTTGTATTTTTTATTTTCTTAAATTAATATAAAGGTTATAATCAATGAAAAATGGAACCAAGTGGCTATATATTTGAATATTGTATAGAAATAGTAAACCTACACTCAACCAAAAGGATAAAGGCAAGTGGTAGAGTAATTTCAAATCCTTAACATAAAGTTTTAATTTTTTTTACCCATACTGAGGTAACAAACATTTACCAAGATTACTATTTATAATGAAAAAAATAAAAGGGTGATATTTAAAAAAATTTCATCTCCTAAATCAAAATATTGGATCCATTTTTCAATATTCAATTTCTATAAGTGACATAAATTCATTTTAAAATAATTGCACAAAACATAATGAAAATCATTTTTTAGAACAATAAATTTTTAAGCATAAAGGTGGATTTATTCTTATACCATGATTAGAAAAAACATATACAATTTTTTAAAACATTTTATTGAATATATAATATATATTATTTTTTAAATCAATAACCAATAGTTTTAATTTATTAAGACAAAAATACATCGCATACATAAAAATAGTTTTTCAGAAAACATATCTTTTACTTTCAAATGTTTTTTATTTTTATTTCTAATCAATTGATAACCAATGAATTTATTTTATACTTTTGTAATTATTTTTCATAATTTAGTTAGTCTAATTCATACCTTCCAAGCCAATGACTAGGAAGTTACTGCATCATTAAATAATAATATTTCAACAGTATATCTTGGTTCATTTAAACTATGTGTTGCGTGTATCATAAGCTATCAAAGAAATTAAATTTATTTGAAAATAAATATATTATAAAATGTTGGTGTGTTATAGTTGTTATTTGGGAAGCTATAAAAGTGAGAGTCTTGGTATTGCAAAGTTCATTTCTTGGTGCATGCCACATCCCAACGTGGTGTAGCTGTGTATCCTTTGAGGACCGAGACAATCATTTCTTGGGAAGTTCCCAAGACAGTTTCTGGGGTTTAGAGTTTCTTTGGTGTTTTATGATATTATAGGAAGTTCATAACAGACTTATATTAGATTGAGACTCCTTTAAAATCCTTGAATAGAAATGAATGAGTGTTCTTGTGGACTGAATAGTGTCAAGAAGATTTCAAGTATCTAAAGGGGAAGTTGTTCAGTGCTCCTGGTCTTCATTTTATAGAATAGAGAGTTCAATTTGAGGTTTTCTTTGATGCTTCATGTCTTTTATTGTGTAGTGTATTGATAAATTAGAGTGAAGTTTTTTCTTATGGGTATTGGTAGTTACATTCCCATGTGTGTATCTATGCTACCCATGATCTTGAGTTGGAAGCAACTATATTTTCCTTGAAGTTATGGAAACATTGCCTCATTTGTGGGTGTTTTTGGTTTTCATTAATCACAAGATCCCAAGGTATGTATTCTTTTAGTGTGACCTGAACTTGTGATAACAATGGTGGATAGAATTCTTGCAAGATTACAACATCAAGATTTCATATTCACTAGGAAAGGGTAATTTTTTAGATGATGAAAAGAGAATAAAGTCACACAATGAAGTCATGCATGAATCTATAGATTTATAAAGAGTGATGAATGTAATATTAGTGATACATATTGATATGGGAGAGGTATGTGGAAAAGATTTCTTTTTTCTAATTACAATGTAGCCATATTTGGTGTAGAAGGATGAGGAGTCCCAATTAGGGGATTCTGAGGTGGAGGTATAGAGAGATATAGTTATTTTTAATGATACCTATGATGGTTGGTCTAAGGATGAACAACACTAGGTGTTATTTAAGGGGAGGATTTTTGTCACTTTGGATATGTGTGAGGTGTTTATATAGGAGTTATTTATCTCACCCTTGTTGGTGTATCCTGGTGTGATAAATATGTATTGATCACTAAGTGTTTAATTTTTGTGGCTTGTATTGAAGTGTTTAGTAGCAGAGTTTGTGTCTTGATGTTTGGTCTGACAGAAGGTGAAGGCTTAACAACACATTCCTAGTGATTTTTTCTATCCATTACATGTTCCTCAATGGAAGTGAGAATACAAACCAATAGAATTCATCATCGGATTACTTAAAAATTAGGGATCCTTTGATTCTATATGGGTGATAGTGGATCATTTGATGAAATAATATCACTTCTTAGAAATCAAGGAGTTGAGCTCAGTAGAGGTTTTTTGAGGCAGTACATAGAGGAGGTGGTGAGACTCTATGGAGTCACAAGGATGATTACCTTTTATTGTGATCCTCATTTTACCATGAGAGTATGAAGATGTCCCCAGAATGCTTTTGGATCTTAGTTTTTCTTCAAAACTTACTTTCATCTGTAGACGGACGGTTAGATAGAGCAGACTATCCAGAATCTTGAAGACATATTGTGTGCTTTTGTTCTATATTTTATAGGTTTATGGATATGGTAAGTTCCTTTGGTCATGTTTTCTTATAATATTAATTTTCACTCCATCATTGGCATAAAACTATTTAAATCTTTGTTTATCTAAATTTTCTATTCTCCATTGTGTTGGATTGGGGACGAAGAGCTAGGAATTATCAGGAAAAACTAGCAAGAGCACTAAAAAGTTTGTTCATGTGATTTTTGTGAGGATAAATATAGATAAAGATCATCATAATTCCTATGAAAATCATAATAGGATACCTATGGTGTTTGTTTTTAGAGACCATATTTTCATAAAGGTGTCTCCTCATTATGGGTAGTGAAGTTTTGGACCTGGGAGTATGATTTCTCCCTAGTTTATTAGATGTTTCAAGGTGTTATATCTTGTTAGAGCTATTTCTTATCAGATAACACCTCCAACAAAGATAAATAAGATAAATGATTCCATCCACATACCACATATTCCCTGTTATCTTCATAAATAATCTAACATCATTGAGTGGGGACATATTTATGTTGAAGATGATGATACCTTCAAAGAGAGACCTGTGGAAATCTAGGACTTCCAGGAAAAGGTTCTACATAAGTGTGATATTTATTTGGAATTATGGTAGTGTGGAGGATATTATATGGTAATGAAATTAATAGATAAACTCTTAGTATATCGAGTTATTTTCTTTTTAACCGTTCATTTGTATCAATATTTTTTGGTTGTTGACATTTATCTGGAATATGAGATGGGTTTCTCTTCTCTAATTCCATGTTTGTTTCCTTGCTCTTGTTTTATAGGTATCACCCATGGGAGAGTGTTTGGTTTCTATTTTATGTTGTTACATGGTTTTTTACTTTTTTCTTTTAAGTAAGGTGGTTGAGATCCTATGATGGTGATATTATCGAGTGGTATCTCATGGGGTGGTTGTTTGGACAAACCCTTTTCTTTTCCTTCTCTCTAGGGTTGGTTTTAAATTCTCAAGGATGAGAATTGTTTGAGAGGTATCTGATGTAAAGGCCCAAATTGATATATCTCATTCCTTTACATGTTTTTGAGGTTCATAATTCCTAGAGGAATCCTAGAGAAGGATTAGTGGAGTTTGGGAACTGGAATCTAGTTGTAGGTGAATTTCATGATGTGAATCATAGTTTACAACGTGATTGGGAAATTCATAGCCTGATAAGAGAAGTTTTTAGGGAATGATTCCCAATGTGGACTACTAGTTCACGATGTTAAGGTATGAGGGGTCGTATTTAGAGAATTTGTCTGAAAGACTCATGACACGAATGTTTTTTTCATAACGTGAATTAATCCCATATTTTTTGGATCTGTGCAGCATGTTTTTCAATGGGTCTTAAACCTAGTATATTTATGACATGGATTAATTATGTGTGTTTTGAAATTATATCTAGTATAATTATTATAAATCTACTTTCACCCTCAAATTTTCTAAAAAACTATGATTCCCTCAAAACCCCAGGTGTCTAATGGTGTTTATTTTGGGTTTTTTGAATCCCTTTCAAAGTGGATTGATCCACATATTCTAGTGTTTGATCCATAATGATTCTAGGTGAGTTTTTCCTCTTGATATTATGGTTTATTCTCTAATAATTTTCCCCTATTTTATCTTTCCATGCAATGAAAATTGATCTCCTTTGTTCTCATAGAGTCATTTGACATTTATTATCATGGTTAAGGAATACAACCCTTATAGAGATGCATAATTCTTATGGGGAATGCGATTAGAGTTTTTCATTCTTAATTCATTCTCATTTGAGGAACATTAAAATCCTTGAGGTAGGGTATTTGTTTCTTCTCCTATTATTTTATGTGAAATTATAAAATAATCATGCTTTATCTCTTTGGATGATGGTAGAATTAACCTTAATAAATAATTAACTATATTAATGAAAAGAAATGGTTTATGGTTGTAGCGATCTCATGTGTTTCCACCATAATAACTCTTTGCCTCTTGTTTTACTAGATAGTGTGCTATTAAATTTTTTTATTTGTTAGAATGTATGTTATTCTTGGTTTTAGTATGTTTCTATGATAAAAATGGATAAATAATGTAAATTCAGTAATGATTTTTGATAAATAATTAAATAGGAATGTTTAAATAAATAGTTCTTATTATGGTTTAATGTAAATCAAAGTAGTTCTTAATGAACATTTAATTAATTTATTCTTCCATATGTTAATTTATTTGGATAAATAACATGAACATGGAAATGATTATTTTTGATAATAATAAATAGGCATGTTAATGTAATTTTTCTTCCTTAGTTTTTTGAAACTAGAAGTTATGATTGAAATCATGTTTAAATTATTTATAAATTTTAATATATGATTCCTTAGGTTATAAATAGTTGTAACCTATGATAAATGAATCTATTAATCCAAGATGGTAGTAAAAATAGGTTTTTTGTTATAAATAAATGTTTGGGGTTGAGCACATCTGTTTACTTGTTAAGGATAGAGGCCTTATTTATAGGGCACAAATGCCCTATTGACTCTATTTTTTATTTGTGGAATTTGTGTTTGATTTGGATGTGAAACGTTTTATGAAACATGATTTGAGCCTAGTATGACTGATGATTAAAGAGACATGGGTGGGTGGCCCAATTTTGTGGAATAAGTTTATGCCTGTGACATTGAGATGCATGGTGATTAGCATGATAGTTCCAGGGATGGAACCAAGATTGATAGAACATTCTAAAGTTGAGATTTTCCATTGTTGTGCTATAAGATAAATGCTTTCTTGATAATTTTCTTCCTTAAATGAACAATAACAAGGTTTCTTATTTAATTTCATTCCTTTCCCTACTGCTTGAGGTAGATTGTTGTGCTTGGTTTATGCATATCTTTTATGGTAGATTAAGATGTTTCCTAGACTGCATATAATTATCTAATGATAATTATTAATAAATGTTTTAACCCTTAGGGTTGGCCCTTGAATTTAATTAAAATATTGATAATCTAATGGAACCATGGAATTAGTTGGATTATTCCTGGAGGGCATGGAATTTAATTAGTGGTAAATGAAATGTGCATGGAATAATGTTAGTTAATAGATAATACAATAATTAACATAAATTTAAATGTTTAAAGGAAATAATTAATTAAATGAAGCTCCTTGAATGCTTTTATGCTTATAGGATATGTAGTTCTTAGTAGTGGCGATTGGGTGTTTGAGAGATGATAGTTTCAATTGAGCCTATGAGTAAGTTAATTCTCATAGTGTGGTTGTGAGGTATATAAAACCTTTATGTTTTGTGATTTCATATGTTACCCCACCCATGTTGTTATGGAAACTAACACCTAGTATAATCTTGTAGTATTTTTATCAACATCCAGGTTGGTGAGGAACAAATGACTAACTACCCCCTATGACCCCACTCTATTATCCTTATAGTATTATGTGTTGGTATTCATGGTGGTTACCTTTAATGTATAAATGTGGGCATAAGGATGTAATTTTTTATGGTTATTTCACACACATGTACCTCCGGATATAGTATCCAATATATTATTATAGGTATGATGTGCATAGGTAGTGATAGCTTGAGGTATAATACATGACATACAGGCTATGGTGGATCTTGGTAACTACTTAACTATATTACAACATGGAAAGGGTTGATGGGATGTTTAGATGCACAAGGGGAATAGTATGTGATGATTGGATGATGTGATGCATGGGATGTATGCTGTGATACATTAGCCTAGGTATCTTTGGTCTGACTTTCTTTTCGAGAGAGATGGATAAGGATGTGAAACATTTGGGGAAGAGTGTGAAACCCGTGGGGAAGTGGTAGAGGGGTAACCAATTTTGATATTATATTATATGTTCACTTATAAATGATACTTAGTGACATATGTCCTTAGAGAGGCTGGGAACTTGGCATATATGTTTACGTGATGAGTTGGTTTCACTTGTTGTTTACTGGGATTTATCATGCTTTCTTTGTATTTTTAATGAGTCTTTTAGGAGGATCCTATTAGGCATATGTGTTATGATCACCCTACATATATATAAACAGTTTTTCAGGCTACAAGAACTATTTGGTGATTAGGCTAGACATTATTAGCTCATGGGTTGTTTAGGAGTTGTTTGGGATTTTGTGGTTGTTGCGAAGGATTATTAGTTGGTACTTTTTGTTTCATTTAAATTTTTTCCATTATATGAAATTACATGCATGTATTTGAGATATTTTACTTTTACCTTGAGAAAGAGTTTTTGGTTTTCTCTATATGATCTATTTTCTTCTAAAATCTTAGAGGGTAATGCCTACCATTTGTGAGTTTGATATTCCCTCAGTGATTTTTTTCCAATCCATATCAAATTGGAGGTGGGATTTGGGAGTAATTATCACCCTTCTCTTATTACTGTCCCATAGGGGAGACCTTTGGGGGGAGGGGGTCATGTTAATCTATCCATTTCTCCATATAATATAGAATCTTCTAAGGTAATACCAAAGAGAGTATTATCTATTTTAGAGACTACCTCTATTCGAGTTTGGGTTGATAGAAAATGTATTGATCCTAGAGGATATATTTGACTCCCCAAACAACTAGTTCAGAAGATTTATAAGGTATATGAAGATAAATATCTCTACCATGGGAAACATCATGAGTGATCATAACCTAGAGTTGTGATACATCTAATAGAACACCTGATAAATGGTCACTAATGAAGTACTGACTACTGATATTTTATCGACCTAGTACCCTAGCATATACCAAGTTAGAATCCTAGATAGATGTAAGGGATGGGCTAAGAAGTGAGACCTGCACCCCGGAAGAAAATTTATAGATAAGTGGGAATGATCCTACAGTGTCCAATCGAACTGTAATGAGTTTTGAGACCTCCTATGTGGGGTCATACTATATGAGGTGGGTTGGATGTCATAGTTCCATGAATATCAACTTCTTGATCTCATCCTATAGATGATAAGTGTTGGATTTGTTTCCTAAGAACCAAATAAATTTGTACTTTTAATTAACAAAATATTCAAAGAAATGAATATTAATATGTTATCACATGATGATTTTTCTTCCACATAACATTAATGTGATAACGTCTTTGGAGTGTTTTTCACAACGAAAGGTTATAACAGTTTCCCATTATAATGAGACCCAAAAATTCTTTGAAAATATTCAAAAACATATGTTCTATGGTATAGATAACATATGTATAATAGTAAAAAAATGATTTTATGACTATTAGGTTCTATATGTACTTTATTGGATCAGGATTCTACTCACAAGGTTCACATTAGGTGATCTCCAAGAGTGGAGGTTATGAGGACAAACCCACCAAAAAGAATTCAACATGTTATATCTCTCATTAGATATTCCTATATGTGGATGTGTGTATTGGTCCTTATAATTTACATTATTATTAATTTATATCATGAATCACATAATTTTATGTATTGATGAAAATTGTGATGGCATATGATCTTGGTGAGATAAGATATGTTGGGTTCATTATAAATGATATGATATTAATTAAATAATTTAAAAAATGATTTTCCCTTATGAGTTATAAAAGATGGTAGCTCTGAACATTTGATTGAAATGAAAATATTTGATTAAATCCATGTATTTGGTAGTTCATTGATGTTTATTTCAAGGAGTCAATGAAAAATAAATCAAGCATATAGGTTAATGACACAAAGTATGCAACCTGTTTGATGAGGTATTGAGAAAAAGGATGAAACACCCCAAGATTTTAGTATGAATTTACCTTTTATATAAATACTATGTTGGATAGGTTGTATTACACACAACACTAAACTAAAATGAATCATGATATATATTTCAATGTAAGATAAGTATTAATACATCATAAGAATTAGCTGTGAAATATCATTAAGAAAATTAAAATAAGTGTAACATCTTAAATAAATAAAAATATAGTCAAAATGACTTATTATTATTGTTTTAAAGAATAATTTTCCATATTATAACACCAATTAATTGAATTAATAAAATGGTTAGAAGATAAATAATTAATGAGATGTTATTAAAACCATTTAGTATGAAAAATGCATATTTTTTTAATAATTATTTTTTTATATATATTATTATTTAAATAAAACACTTTTAAAGGATTATTATATTAAAATGTTTCAATATAAAAAAATTCAACACTAATTTAATTATTAATCGATATGAAATAATATTAATAAAACCTAAAGTTTAAAAATTCACTTTTCTAGAAAAATATTTTTTCATTATATTTTATATTTTCTTTTAAAATTTAATTAATAAATTTTAAAATTTAAATTTGTAAAAATAAAATTAATTTTTTGGATTCAGAATTTTAGAATTAGATTAGGTTGAATTTTTGATATTTTTATAAAAGGGTTTATTTTTTAGTGACTAGATAAAATATAGCTTTTAAAAAAACCACAACTTGTATGTCATCATTATGATATAAGGATGACTTAAAAATTTATAAAACCTTTTGATCAACTAAAGATTTATTTAAGAAATAAAATAATTCATTTAAATATATTATGTTGAATTTAGAAACCTATTCTTGATATTTTGGAACCTAATGTTGAGTTAAAAGTTATATTTTATACACTTTATATCCTTAGTTTTGAAAACGACAATACACTTTCTTAAATACTATGGTTTACAAAATTTATATTTAACAAGTATTTTAGAATGTTTTTTTGAAAATATTTTACTCTATTAGATGAAAAAATATTTTTAAAATGATTAATATAAACATTTTACACTAATTTTAGTCCATCAGACTCACTAAGTTGGTCCATCGGACTGACTAAGTCTGGTCCATTAGACTGACCAGGTATGGTCTATTAGAAAAACTATGTCTACACCATAGAACTGACTAATATTGGTTTATGAGAATGAAATATTATAATCCATTAGATTGGATAAGTTTATTCCATAAAATCAATAAATTTTAGTCCAATATAGTGTCCTATTTTAGTCCATCAGACTAACTGACTTTAGTCTATCAGAGCAACCTAGTTCAGTCTATCAGACAGACTGAGTTTAGTCCATCATATTGACTAATTTTTTTCCATTTAATTGATGAATTATATTCCATAAAATTCATGAATTCTAGTTTATTGGATTTATGAAGTCTAGTTCATAGGATTGAAAAAGTATAGTCCATCATATTGATGAAGTATCATTCATCAGATGAATCAAGATTTTATCTATTGGAATAAACATAATTTTTTTCCATAAAAATAATAAACTTTATAATTGGATGGTTAAAATAATTTATATTGAACATAATACTTCAGAATTTTTTTTTCTGATTCTACCAAAATGACCTTGGATTAAGATTTACATAACATGTTGAGTTGTCAAGATGGATCTCATCTGAGGCCGATGCAACCAACTCTGAAAATCATAGAATATGACTGTTGGATCTATGCCTATAAATAGAGGCACTTTCGAGAATCTGGGAGATAATTATTTTTCAAAATCAACCCATAAAAATATTACTCTACTATAACATCTTGTTAGGTCCAAAAGTGTCCAAGATACCCTGAGGGGGGGGGGGGATGAATCCGGGTATGGATATTCTTTCCTAAATTCCACCTACCAAAATTGATCTTGACCTCTTTATTATAAGGGTCACTTTGTTTTCAATTAAGTGTTAATACTGATCTTATTCATTCTTTTTTATTTTATGATGATCTTTTGAATGTAATTCAGGAAAGAAATCACAAGGATGCATCGATTTTTACTTGGTTCACCCTCACTAGGGTACATCCAAGGAGCATACAACAACAATGTGCCAATTGTACCATATTCACTAAGGACCACTGCCAGTAATAATGTTTGGGCTAGATTACTTCTATACCCAGGCTCACTTCCTTTAAATGGTTTAGTATTTTCTCACTGTATTCCCAAGGGTCACTCTCTATGTCTCTTCCTCTGTCTCACTGCTGGTGGGAAGGATCACCATCTTCCCCTTCTTTCACTCACAACTCTTAGAAGGGATGAAATCACAGTTTATGGACATGTAGGTCCCTTCATTATCTGAAATGAATGTATACTTCACTATATGTATATTCTCTATTGATTTCCCAATTACATATGCTAATGAATATCACTTTACCATAGAATAATGATAAATCCATTTTGAACAACCTTTCCAAGGCTCACTACTTCGTGAAGCTCCTTCTTTCGCGAAGCTCTAACCATCCTTCATGAAGTACACCTTCTTTCACTAATCTCACTATTTCACAGAGCTCAAACTATCCTTCATGAAGTTATTTCATTTTCATAAATCTCACTTAGCCTTTGAGAAGCACACCTATTTCTCAAATCTCAACTAGACTTTTGCGAAATTCCTTCCTTTCATAAAGCTCAATCAGCCTTTGCGAATTCCCTTACCTTCATGAAGCCCACTTCTTTTGTGAAACTCCTTCACGATTTTAGGGATTTAAGATTTGTTTGTGTATATATACTCTTCTCAAGGGGGTATAGTCATATTTATAGGTGTTTCTCACTGACTATAGAACCTTCTAGTGACGTTAGCGCCATGTCAGCACCATTTTGCAGAGCTCCCATTTTTCTTCACAATGCTCTATTTTTCATGAATCTCCATGGAAATTTTCAGTTCGCAATGATTGTAATCACAGAGCATTCCGTCAAAGAGTTTATGAAACCATGATTCTTCTTATCTCATAATCACATAGCTTCCGTTGAAACCTTTTCACCCTCATAATGCTCCTCATCACTTCCATTCGTGAAGCTCGTCGTAATCGTAGAGATCACCATTAGCATTATTTTATCATTTTCAAAATACTCTTCATGATGTCCATATTTAAAAAAATCACGAATTTTCCATATTTTTGTGTGATCTTGAAGGAAATACATATTTTTTAATGCTATCCAAACTCTATATTTTGGACCCCAAGAATTTGGAAAACACTGGGTAATAGAGCAACCTTGTATCTATTCTTTTTGTACCGCCTCCATATATTCTATTACTTTCTCATGGTTCTTTGTCAACATGGGTTTTCAACAATATCTCAAGAACTAAATAATTAACTATAGAAAGCCACTTTTTCAAGAAACACAACCAACCCAAAAATTCTTCAATATTACCTTGATGGATTTTTTCCCAGCACATGTTGTTACTTATTCAATATAAATATTCAGAGAGTTATTTTTCTAAGGATTCTGAGTGAGGACTATAAATTCCTTATAAAATTTAGAATTTTTATTTATTGTGTCTGATCTAGTTTTAAATTGAGGTCTTCTAAGGATAAAAATACTGCTGATTCTGACCGGGCTAATCGAGGGTTTCTATGGATAGTAATAGAAATATGATTTTGATATTCTTGATCGAGGAATTTCTTACTGTAGAAATACGAACCTTACAGTTAGGTTGAAAAAATAGGATACCTAAAGTTAGGGTTTTCAATTTCCTTAACTCTTAAGGTTAAAGAGTTGAAATATTTTATAAATATTTTTGTAATTAATTCTTACATTTTTAAGTTAGGTTTTTACTTGTTTGTCTTAACAAGTTATTATTTTACGCATTGCATTTATATAAAAAGTTTATTTTACTAAATTTATTAAACTCTAATTTTATGAGCATATTGAGTGTCCAATATAGAAAATTTGATCACCATATGATATATATTTATGATAAATCAATTTTAAGTGGTTTGGGTTTTTATTTAGTTTATGTTTTTAAACTATAATTCACACAATATTATAGCCATTATATACTCTTCAATCCAAAAATTGGTATCAAAGGAAGTTTTAGTACTTAAATTGTTAGTTCTAACTTTTTTATTTTGAGAAATCTTCTATAGTTTTATAGATGTTTTTGTTAATTATTTTTTATATGTTTTGTATAAATTTTTTTACACTAAAGTGTAATTTTTAAAAAGATTATTTTTCTTGTTTACAAAGATGGTTGGCTTAAATGTTAGAACACTTAAAAATATTAATCACAATAGAACAATGATTTTCGATTTGGATGATTATGAGTATTGTAGAGATAAAATGATTTTTTTTTAATAATATTGGAGTAGATAACTTTGTTATACTGATTGGAAATTATAAAATCCCTAAGAAAAAAGTATCTATATTTACAAATCAAGAGAATATTGAGTATCAAATTAATTATCATTTAAGGAATAATTTGTTGTATTTTATGAAAATAAATATCTACAATTAGATATCTTCTTTTTAAATTGTGAATAATATTTGGAAAAATTTGTAATTTACTCATTTTGGTACTTTGAAAGCGATTGAAACCAGAAGAGTCGTGCTAAGGGAAAATTATCAAGATTTTTTTCCTAGTGAATATATTTATAAGATGCATCAGAGGTTTATGATAATCAAGAATAGTTTACAATATTCTAGTTAAAATAATCTTACTGATGGAATTATAGTAGAAAAGATCATTGAAATTATTCCTGGATAATGTGAGTAAAAAAGAACTACTTTTGATGATACAAGGAGGATAAAAAATTTGACATTAGATGATTTTATTGGAAATCACATATAGTATGATGGTATAATAAATATATATATAGAGAATATGAAGAATAGTAATTGAGGAGTTTCTTTTTCTACTACTTCAAATGTTACTAATAAATTTTTTTTAGATGAGAAAGCTTCTAAGTATTCAAAGAAAAATAATTTTAAGTTGAAACAGAAATAAGTTCTTATGAACATTCTGAGAATGATTTATCCAATATTTATAAGATAACGAATAAGATTTTTGGGAATAAATACTTTTTATAAATATAATAAGAGTCATAAGGACAAAAATGAGATGAAATATTATTCTTAAGTGAACTATTATGAGTGTAAGAAGGCTGGTAATATAAGAATAGATTGTCCCAAGATGAAGATAAAATATAATAAGGATAGACAATTTGAGAGTAATTCTAAGAAGTTCTATAGATATAAGGTAAAGAAAAGTTTGAAATAATTATACACTTACAGTCTTAGTGGAGACGATAGTTCTTCAAATAATATGTTATATAGTGAAAGTAAATATCAGAAGAATATCAATTTATTTGTTGAAATTCCAAAGAATAATAATTTATTTATGGCTATGGTATCTACTGAAACCTTGACTAATCTTACTTTGAATTATAATTATCCTAATAGTGAAATTTGGAAAAATTATATATCTTTATATGGAGAATTTAATTAATCCAAGTAGAATAATACTTTACCTAGATTTGATGAAGTTTTAAGAATTTTTAAAATTTTAGAAAAACCAAAATTGAAATGTTTCTAAAAATATTGATGTTTTGAGGAAAAAAATGCTAAATAAAATTCAAGAATATAAATGCTTACTACTAAAATTTGCAATATTTCAAAATATTAACGTAATATAATATTGATAAAACTAATCTTTCAAAAGATTTATAGAAATAAAATCTTGATAAAACTAATCTTTTAAATGATTTAGATAAATTTAATCTCTAGAAAACTAACTTTTCAAAAGAGTTTGAAAAATAATTCTAGTAAAACTTATATTGATGATAAAAATTTACTTGTGAACTAAAATATAAAATTTCAAGTTTGAGAAAATTACTATCAAAATTTACCATTGTTAATTTTTTTTGATAAAATGTACAAACAAATAAAACCTCATAAGGAGGTGTCTAAAAGGGGTTTTAATAATAAAAACCCAATTTTCCAAAAAAAATAATATTATAAATAGTTCCCCATACTGTATGAAATGTAAAAGTAGAGGAAATTGTAAAAATATATATTATTTAATTAATGTATATTTTTTAGTCTTTTACTAAGCTTATTTTTCTAAATAATCGACAACTGTTCAACATAGTAAAGTTAAAAGATGTGGATTCTAAAAATTTTATTTTCTAATAATGATATACCCAAGATGGTTTGGGTTCTAAAATTTTAATTTTATTAATTTGAAAAAAATAAAAATTGTACCAATAATAATAAAATTTCATAAATGGAAATTGGATGTGCTAAGTATAAGACTAGGAATGAAGATTTTTTTCAAAAATATTATTAAAATGAAAGGAGAAAAAGTTACCTTTAGTGAAAATACTAAAGGAGAAATAATTGGAATAGGTAACATTATTATTATTGGTAAAGCTTTGATTTAAAATGTTTTATTTATCATAGGTCTTAAGAAAAACATTATTAGTATAAGTTAATTATGTGACAAGGGTTATCTTGGGATCTTAAGGAATGATAAATGAACTATTCATAGTTTAGAATATAATTTTTTTCTTTATAATAATAGGTATGAGAATATATAAAAACTTAACTTAGAATAACTTAAGATCCAAGATCTACCTTATCTTAGTGAAATAGAAGATTAATCTTGGTTATTAAGACACTGTAATGTTAGAACATTATCTAAAATCCCTAATAATGAAAATGTTAAAGATATACTGGATCTTAAGTTCAATTATTTTAATATTTTTGATACGTTTCAATTAGGAAATCAAGATAAGTCAATTTTTAAATATATTAGTGAAGTATCAAATTATGATTCTTTAAAGCCAGTGAACATGGATTTAGTTGGTCCTAAAAAAACTAAAAATATTGATGGAAAATGTTATGTATATGTTATATTTTATAATTAAACTAGATATACATGGGTCTATTTTAAAAAAATTGAAATAACTTTTCAATTTTAAAATTTTTGTAGCCCGTGCTAAAAATGAGAAAAATATATCGTTAATAACTATTCATAGATATCTTGGTAGAGAGTTTTTAAATTGTAATTTTCAATTTTTTTGTAGTAAAAGGGTATAATACATAATTTTTTAGCACCTAGAACTCCACAAAAAAAGGTGTAGTTAAATGAAGAAATATGATTCTTCAGGAAATTACAAGAACCATATTGAATGAATACTCAGTTACTAAACATTTTTGGGCTGAAAAAGTTAGTACTACCCGCTATACTATAAATCATGTTTTAATAATGTCTTTTATTAAAAAAATACTTATGAGTTATGGACTAGAAGAAGTCCAAAATTTTCTTACTAAAAATATTTTGGATTCAAAGTGTTCATTCTGAGCACTGAAGTTAATTTACATAAATTTTCTCAAAAACTGGTAATGTAATATTTCTAGGAAATTATACAACTTGTAAGGCCTATAGATTCTTTAATAAAAATAAAAATACTATTAAGGATATAATTCTTGTTAAATTTTAAGAAACTGATCCTTTTTTTTCAAATGACCTCAATTGACATCTTCATATGTTATTTCAAAAACTGATTTTCAAACCATGTTAGAAAGTTTTTCTTATGATAGATCAATTAAAGAAAATATTTATTAATTTTTACCTTAATAATAATATCAACCTATTTATTAATAATATATTTTTATTTACCTAAGGAATTAGTTAATACTTAGGAATCATCCAATTGATAATATCATTTGTGATGTAGATCAACCTATTAGAAGAAGAATCTCCTTAAGAAATAGAGTTTAAAATTGTGCATTTTTATCACAATTTTAACCTAATACTCCTAATGAGGCTTTAGAAAATGAATATTGGATAAAATATATTCAATATGAACTCAATTAATTCAAGATTAATTAATTTTGTAATTTCTTTGAATGACCTAAAGACGCTTATTTAATTGGTGTAAATAGGGTTTTCAAAATAAATGTGATGAAAATGGAATTATAGTTAGGAATAACTCTATAATTTTTGAAAAGTGTTATAATAAACCAGAGGGAATATACTATGTAGTAACTTATGCTCTAGTATCTAGACATGAAGCTATCTGTATTCTTCTACTATATGTAGAATTTATTTATTTCAACCTTTTCCAAATAGACATGAAGTTTATTTTTCTTAGTGGATATGTATGGGAGGAAGTTTATATAGAAAACATTCATGGTTTTGAAAATAAAAAATATTCAAACTATGTATTTAAACTCACTAAGATGCTTTATGTACATCAAAAAGACCCTAGATCCTGGTATGATATATTAAATGGGTTTTTGCTACAAAAACATTTTGTTAAGGGATTTGTGGATCCAACTCTTTTTATTTAAAAATATTTTTAAGAACACTATAATTGTTAAAATTTATTTCAATGATAATATATTTGGGTCAAATCAAAAATCACTTATATACACCATTGATGATCTTATGAAATATGATTTTGAGATGATGATGGGTGAAATTTCTTTCTTTCTTGCTTTTAAAATTTCACAAAAACTAGAAGGGATTTTTATATCTCAACATAAGTATATAAAACATATTCTTATGAAATTTGGATATGACAATAATAAAAGGATTAGTACTACTATTGGATCCTCAAATACTTTAGATATTGATCAATCTAGGAAACCAGTTGATCAAAATATATTTAGAGGAATGATCGGTAGTTTACTATATTTAATAGCTAGTTGTGTATATTTAATGTTTTCTGTATTCTCATGTGAAAGATATCAAGATAATCAAAAGGAGTCTCATCTCAAGGATGTAAAATGATTTTTTTATCTTAAGGGAACTATAGATCTTGGGTTATTTTACTCTTCTAGAAATTATTTTTAACTTAAAAGTTTTTCAAATGATGACTTTGGTGGATGTAAAATGGATAGGAACATTACATCCAGAACTTTTCATTTCTTAAAAGAAGATTTATTTTCTCGGTCTTATAAGGAAAAAAATTCTATATAAATTTCCACTACTAAAGCCAAATATGTGGAAGCTGGAAGTGGTTATGATCATGTGTTGTAGATGTAACACACACTCAGTGACATTAGCTTAAGTTTTAATAAAACTCCAATTTTTTGTGAAAACAAAACTACCATATATTTAAGTAGAAACCTAACACATCACCCATGAACTAAGAACATATATGTATGACACTATTTCCTTCAGGGCCACACAAAAAAAGATATTATTTTACAATTCATCAGAACACAATAACAACTTGATGATATATTTATTAAATCCCTAAATTTTGATACATTTGAATATATTAAATAGAATTTAGGAATGGTGAATATAAAATGATCATTCATATATACTTTTTGTCTACCAATATTCTTATATTAATGAATTAATTTTCAAAGGGAGAGCATATATTTTGTTTTTTCTAAAAACTTTGGTTTTTCTATTTTTTTGGTTTTTATAAAAACTTATGGTTTTGTAATTTTTTGAATTCGTCAAAAAAAATTTATTTTTTCTAAATTTTTTAGTTTTTCTAAAAACTGTTTTTTTCAAAATTTTTTATCTTTTCTAAAGTCATTGCTTTTTCTAAAATTTTTATCTATTATAAAGACTTTGGTTTTTTATAAAACATTTAGTTTGTCTAAAACCTATGGGTTTTTAATTTTTTTTTAAATTTTTTTAAAAACATTTGTTTCTCTTAATTACTAGTTTTTATAAAAACTTTGGTTCTTCTATAATATATAGTTTTTCTAAAAAAAAGAATAAAAATTATTGGTGAAAATTTTCCATAGAAAGTTTCATTTTTACTCAAAGAGGTAATTTTTAATATTTAGTCTTTACTATATTTTTTTATATTATTTATATCATTGTTTACAACTTTCTATTTTATAAAATCTTTTACAAAATTTTTTCTAACAATTTTTTCATCCGATGAATAATTTATTTAAAAAAACCATTAAGAGTTCACAATTCAAATTTAATTTTTGAGTATATATTTCAACCATCAGATAAGATATGAAATTTATTTTGAGCCAATAGATTTTTGGAAGTTGAATAGTCACCCATGATCCTATAAATGAAAGTGTGGGTCCCCACATCCCACATCGAACTCTTAGGATGATCTCAACTCTTGACCCTCAAATTTCTAATGCATCAGATCATTTTGAATCCACCCAATCATTCTTCCTTGTCATGTTAGTAATCTTCCTCAGATGTTATAAAATTAATTTAGATGAAGAAATTGATTATAGGGAAGTGGTGAAGGAAATGATGATTGAAAAGTAGTTTTTTGATAAGTCCAATTATTTTCTAAAAGAAGTTATAAATTTTCAAGTATGAGTAAAGGCATGTGTTAAAAAAATAAGATTTTGATCTTCACTATCCTAGAATAGTGAATCATTAATATTTTTCAGTGTTGAAGATGATTTATAAGTTATTATGTTCAAATTTTTAATGAATTTTATTATATTAATATTCAATAAGTTGCTAATTTGGTAGAAGTTCCTTTGGAAGGAGAGGCATATCGAGTTACTCACAAGATTCTAGAAAAGCTTGGTAGTTTTGATAAGTCTAAGACTAAGACTTCTTTATTTTCTTATTATGAGAATATAAAGAAAGTGTTTCATTTAAAACTAGATGAAATAGTTGTAACTTTGTGGATGAAAGAGCATCTTATTCCAAGAAAAGGGGATAAAGATACATTGGAAGTTTTAGATATCTTTGTTTTTGATTTCATGGTGAATATGAGAAAATTCATTCTTTTGAAGTTTGTTTTTATTTCACCTAAATCCATTAAAAAAAGTTCTATGAAGTTGAGGTTTTTGTTGTTTCCATGTTTCATCAATAAAATATTATTAAATTTCATGATATTTATGAAGATTAAAAATCAAGAAATTTCTATTAGAGAGAAGGTTTGTTTAATAATTGAAAAAAATATTTCTAAAATGAAGTTGGTTTTTGTGAAGGATGGAATAGGTTTATTAAAAAAATATACAAAGCTACATTTGATGTAGAAGTTATTTATCTAAAGTAGAAAGTTTAAGAAAAAAATATGGTTATTCTTCACCAAGGCCTAAAAATAAAGTAAAAGCCATGTTTGATGAGGAATATAAAGATTTGATGAAATGAAATGATGAAATCAAAATCGATGACCATATTTTTAGTCTTTATAGGGCAGAAGCCTTAACTTTGAAGGATAAAAATCATGAAGTTTTTAAGAATGGATAAATGAATAAGAATCAAAAGAAAATATTTGATTAAGATAAAGTTTTTGAAAGTTTTATGAAAGTAGTGGAATAATATCATTGATATTTTTCATGCTGCTAATGAGGAAAGAGATATTTAGATTTATCCTTTGTCAATTATTTGATCGATACATCCTTCATCCAATATTTCCCAACAAATTTTATTAAAACCAGAACGAGTTGGAACTTCCAAAGCTCCTTTATCTATTGAAAAAAGTAAAAGTAAAGTTGATGAAGTTGAAAAATATGTTTCAAAACATATTGATGTTCAAGTTCAAGAAAGTGTGAAGAAGACTAGGGAAGTAAATTTTAGAAGTGATGAGAATTTGGATAGAGATTTACAAAAACAATTAGAAGAAGAATCAAAAGAATATTCTGAAGAAGAAGAATAATAGGAAGATGAAATTTCTTCATAGACCACCTCTTTTACTACTTTTTCTAAAAAATATACTGAATTATAATTTTCCAAGAAAGAACATCGTTTAGATAAGGAACCAAAAAATCCATAATCCCATACAATGTTTCCAGAAAAAGGTAAATTTGATAAAAAGTTGATGTTGTTAATGTATCAGTTGCAGTGAAAGTGGAAGAGAAAGAAAAAGTAGATATCAGACCTTCTAGACGTCATTTTTATGATGTCCCATCAGATTCAACTTCTTCTCTATCCATTCAATCTGATTAAATAGTTTAATTAATATGAACCTATTTTAATAAATCCTTGAATAATCTTGTTGATAAAATTTCATATTTTCCCACTATAGAATCACATTGAAAAAACATTAAAAAAATGTTGAATATTTTATAAAATTCCAATGCATTGAATCATTTAGTTGAAACCATTATAAAAAATAAAAAATGATTTCAAATCCGTTAAAGATGATTCTAAGGAAGAAAAAAGAAGGATAAAACTAATTATAATATGGTTGAAAGATACATAAAGAGACTTAAAATATCATGATGAGAAAATTGAATATGTTAAGAAGTCATCCTTGGATATTTCTAATTCTTTTGGAAATTTGTCATCTGATGTTTATGAGAAGCTTAATATTTTTGATTAGTTTAAGGATTTTTTAGAATCTCAAGTTCAATATATCTTAGATCTAAATAAAAATAATTCATCTCTTGAAGAAAAAGTTATGAATTTGAAACCATATAATAGAAAAATTTAAATTCATGAAGACATGGTTATCATTTTGAAGCAATAATTTTGAAGGTTTCAAATTATAGAACAGAAGGTTGTCAAGTTGGAATCATCAAAACCTAGTCAGAGAAGAATCAATATGAATTCAAAAAGATTAAATTTATTATAAGAAAATTGCGAAAGAAGGATTGATTTTCTCTAAACTCTTAATGTTGTAAAAATAAAACATTTCAATAAATATTTGTTTTAGTGAATAATTATCCACATATTATATGTTTTAATGTTTTTCAAATAATATTTGGTTGAATATTATTTCTATATTCTTGGATGGATGTTTATTAAAACTAAATTGTTTTTTATTTTTTTCTCTAACATTTTTGTAACTTTCTACCTCCCTTTACAAAGGTGGAGAATTTATTTTGAGTTATTATTTTAGGGGATAATTTATTTTTAAGAAGTTTTTATCTCACATTTTCTCTAAAAACCTTTCAAACAAAGTTTGTTGAATAGAAAATCAGTTAAAAAGATATGGGGAGATAATAAATAAATAGGAAGAATTATTTTTATGTAGATTTATAAAATGAAGTTCTTAAAATAATTAAGGGATTATAAGTTTTTCAAAGTTGTTAGTTTTATATTTAAGTGTTGTGTTTTGATATTTTCAAAAAGGTTAAGATTATCAAGTCACAATTTATACTTTCTACACTTTATATCCTTAGTTTTGAAATTCAAAAAACACATTCTTAAATGATATGTTTTACTAACTGTATATTTCCCAATAATTTTAGAATGTTTTTTTGAAAATCATTTATTCTTCCAGACACATAAATCTTCCTAAAATGATGAGTATAAAATTTTTACTCTATGCCTGTTGGGAAAAAATACCTCAAGGTAGCATTGCATTATTTTTGGGTTGGTTGTGTTTTTTGAAAAAGAAGGTTTTTGTAGTGAATTTTTGTGTTTTAGATATTTTTTTGAAAATCCATGTTGAAAAAGAACCATGAAAAAGGAATGAAATATTTGGAGGTGGTACAAAAGATCAGATACAAGGTGGTGCCATTTTCCAATGTTGCCAAATTTTTGGGGCCCAACATTTAGATATTGATGAGAATTGCGAAAAGTGGATTTCCTTGAATATCTTATCAAAATATGGAAAATAAATGAATTTCGCGAAGATGATCTTCATAAATTGGATTTGACAAAGACATGAAGAATGGTGATAGTGATATCTACGATTACAATGAGTTTCACAAATGGTATAGGTGAAGATCATTGCAAGGGATAATTATGGCGATGTGAAGCATTTGACAGAGAGCATCACGGCAACATAAAATTTCTGTGGTGCTTTGTGAATAGAAGGAGGGCCATGGAGACATTTTCGACTGATATGAAAATTGAGCCAGAAGAAGTGGAGCCCAATGTTCGACCACACATATGAATAAGAGGCCACCCCTCTTTATTATACACGATCTTAAGAGAGAAAATATGAAGTCGTTTTAGATTTTGTGAAGCAAGGGGTGCTCCACGAAGCAAGGTTCCAAAAAAGGATTGAGAATTTATAAAAGGCTATCCTAGTCTTTAACAACTTCAACACCTATAAGTACTTAGAGATTCACTAAGAAGGGGTGTTCTGCATTGTCTCAGTGAGATTCATGAAGGAAGTCACTCGTTGACGGCCTGAGCTCCGCAAAGTCTTGATCTCTGGAATTTATTGAGCTCTGCAAAGAATTGTTCTCTATAAGGGTATGTGCTTTGCGAAGAGATAGTAACATCATGAAGGCTTGTTTGAGCTTTGTGAAATTGGGAGCATTGCGAAGTAGTGATCTTTGTGAAAGTAAGTTCAAAAGGTATTGCCTAGTTTTCAGTGGTAAAAGGGATATTCATCAGTGGATGAAAGTTGTAATTCAATAGAGCATCTACATACAGTGAGGGATGCATTCATTAGTGATAATTAAAGGACCTAAAAGTATTTAAAATATGAGTGGATCTTTTAAAGAAGCAATGAGATCACTTCAGTTGAGAGAGTAGTGAGCTTTCAAATTGTGATTGGTTGTAAAATAGGAGGGACAATGAGTCCACTTCAAACTTGTAAACAATAGTGCTCTTATAGTGAATTTGGTACATAGGAACATCGCCGGTGTATGCTCATTGGACGTAGCCTAGTGAAGGCAAATCAAGTAAAATTGCTGTTTCATGTGCATGTTTTAAGGTTTGTTCATACTCTGCTATGGAAAAGAGAGATAAGAGTGTTTTTTATAACATCAAAAAAAGATCATAAGGGTCAATTTTTTTAATCCATTTTACCCTGATTCAGCCCCCTCTCAAGGTATCTATCATAGTGGACCTAAAAATTTGTATTAGAGAGAAAGGTTTTTATCAGTATTTCTCTCTCAATGGAGGTCACCAATCATAAATGGATTCCAATATTTTAGTGGAATAATTTTTATTTATGGAAGAATCAGATGCAACACTACTTCCGATCCTTGGGAATGGACGTGTTTACAACAGAGGTGCATGGTATCTCAGACGACATCAATAGTGAAGCTTTATCAAAAGCTAAAATAAGGGAATTGGATACTGATGCCAAGGGAATCAATGACTTAGGGAGAACTCTATCCAATTCTATCTATATGAAGGTTATTTCATGAAAAACATCAAATTCCATGTGAAAAATCTATTGAACATATATGAAAGAGATTCAAAGGTTAGAGAGGCAAAGTTGCAAGTTCTTTGGAACAAATATGAAGATATGATAATGAACCTGAATGAGTATGTTGATGCATTCTTTGGCAGGATAAATGTCATAGTTGAAGACATGATAGGTCTTGGAGAAGTCATTGAAGACATAAATATTTTGAAGTGTATCTTGAGGAAACTTCTACCTTAGTTTAATCTGAAAGATTTAGCATTAGAATATAATGATGAAAGAGTTGGCACTAGATAATTTTCATCATACCCTTGTATCATATGAAATGAGAAATGATGATAAAGATACTGTGGAAAAGGGAAAATATAAAGAGGTGGCATTCAAGGCCATGAAGAATATCACTGTTGAAGATTCTCAGGAAGAAGAATAAAAAAACAAGGTAATTTAATTCCTTTCTTCAAATATTCAGAGAGGAAAAGTAATGTTCAATGGGAAACTTCCACTAGTGTGTTTTAAATGTGGAAAGGTTGGTCATCTTGTGGAAAGGTGCCCCAAAAATTTCCAAGAATATGATGAGGATGAAGTTGAAATCTCCATCAAGAATCCTCCATCCTATGTGAAAGGAAAGAAAATATTCAAGAGAAACTTATTTATGAAGAACAATATTCTTTCATAAGAATGTGATAGATTAAATGAATTTGAGGTTTAATAGGTTGAAGAGATTGAGAACTGCAAGGAAAGAGGAGATAATTCTATGGTGGCAGTCATAATAAGCACCCAAAAAAGGGACGAGAGTGAAAACAGTGAAGAAAATATTAAAGGAAGAGTAGATATAAAGGCTGAATCAGAAGCATCACTTGAGAAAATAGATTTTTGGAGGGCCAAAAATAAGAAATCCAGCAAAGTGGTTCATGATGAAAAACTCTATATGCAACATCAAGAAGAATAAAATTATGATCTGATAAAAGAAATTTAAAAACACAAGTTGTCAATTCTAGAGATCTTGGAGATGACTATCGAGTTCAAGTTGAAAATTGAGGAATAGAAAAGTGAAACCGATAGTTTGACTAACATTGTAAGGGAGTAAGTCAAATGTATCGAATAACTTGAAGAGGAAGTTTTCAAGCTGTGACAAAAAGTTAAAGATAGAGAAAAAATCTTAAATCCCAATGTGACATTAGAAAATATAGAAGTGGAGCATAAAGGTCCAGTAAAACAAAATCAGTAGATCAATATGTATGATGAGGAAAGTATCTGGCTTGATCGTAAACATAAAGTGGCCATAGATGAAGTCATACCATAAGAACCCACTCCAAGATTGAATATTGATTTGGGTATGAAGCAGAATTAGAATATTCAAAGGATCGAAGGAACAACCAGTGGTGAAAAAGAGGCACATAGGAATACACCTCACATTAGGTGTTATTACTGTAGAAAGATGAGACACTCACAAAATGTGTGTTCCATAGCCAAAAGATACAGAAGGGCACAGGAAAAGAAGTGACACCCAAATAGAGAATGGTACTCTAGATCATCTTTCAAGGGACATTTTTTTGGTGAATAAGATTTCATAAAATGGATGGATATTGTACATCAACCATGTAGAGGAATGTGATAAAATAGAACCAAAGTAATCAAAAGCATCAAATCAAGAAATCAACCAGTGATCTGAAAATTACAAACTGATTTGAGAATATATAGGATGAAGATGGTCCATCATATTATGAAGAATAACAAGGTCATCAATCTATACCGAGTATGAATTCAAAAAACATGGATCAAAAAGAAAAGAGATGAGAATTCAGTGGTTGTGGAAATTGCCCTTAAATCATCAGACTGTTCTGGTGTGTGGATCCTTGATAGTGATTTCAAATCCCATATAACAGGAATTAAGGATCTTGTTACTGGAATAAAGTATGAAAAAGAAGGAGTTGTCAAATTTAGAAACGGTGAAGGCCTGAAGATAACTGGCTGAGGAAAATCCAGGTTTGGGGGCGCAGAGATGAGACATGCTGATGTGTTAGTAGTAGAAGATCTCAGTCAAAATATTCTTAGTGTCAGTCAACTATGTAATTAAGATAATTCTATAAGATTTACTAAGAAGATATGTATCGTGAAAGGAAGATATAGTGCGGTTATCCTACATGGAAAAAGGACAAAGGGAATTCTCTACCTTGTAAGTGGAGAAGAAGATATGTGTTTTTTGTCTAGAGAGGAAGAGAATAAACTGTGGCATAAATGACTTGGTCATCTATACCAACCATCCCTAGAAGATCTAGTGATGTATGATGTAGATAGAGACCTCCCTAAGCTATCACAAAATCATACTCTTATATGAGATGCATTTAAACAAGGAAAAATCATCAGAAAAACATAAAAGACTTTGGAAAATAAGTTAACAAGAGTGCTTGAGTTGGTGCATGCTGATGTTTGAGAACATATATAATCAAGATCCATTGACAGGAAGAGATATTATGTTCTTTTTATTGATGACTATAGTATAATGGCATGGATATTTATCATTGCTCATAAGTTCGATGTGTTCATCTTCTTAAAAAAGTATTGAAGTGAATCAAAAAGGATATTTAGGCAGAAAATTTTGAAGTTCCATACTGATAATGGTACAAAATTCACAAATATTCAGGTGGAATAATATCTTAAGAAACACGGGATAATGCATCGAGTTTATTTAGTGATAACTCCCCAATAGAATGGAGTGGTTGAGAGGATAAATCAGATCATCAACAGCATGGAAATAATGATGCTTATTGAAAAAGACCTACCAGAGAAATTTTAGAAGAAAGCAGTTTTAACATCGGTCTATATTTAAAATAGGGATCTATTGTTTTCGATGAAAGGAAATACTTTGTATGATATGTGGTACATAAATAAGCCAACAGTAAATTACTTTTGAATATTTAAAAGTAAGTTTTTTATTCTCAAAAAATAGAAACAAAGAAAATTTGAATCACATAAAGATGAGGGGATATTCTTTGGATACTTAGGAAAAATAAAATCATATAAATGATTTAATAAGTGGCAGGTAAAAGTAGTTGAGGTCAATAATGTCAATGTAGTGGAAATTGAAGAGAATATTCAACAAAAAAAGTGAACAGTTTGCTGATGAAAGCGATGAGGAGACAAGAAACACAGAGGTTATAGAAGTGGAAGATGATGATTTAGAAGAAGTTACTAATGATGAGAATGAATAATTCAAGTCCGTATCTGCAAAGAAGACAAAGAGTTTATCTGAAATTAACAGGAAAAATATCATGGTGATTAGACAACGCCTATTCAAAAAAGAATAATGAATTCATTACATCAAACATCTTTCTTATCTTTGGTAGAGAAGAAATGTTTTGCTGATGTAGATGGAGATTAGAACTGGGTTCAAGCTATGAATTAAGAGATAGATCAGATCAAGAAGAATCAGAAATGAGATATTTTTTGTGGCCAATAAATAATAATGTCATCAGGACTAAATGGGTCTTTCACAAATAGATGAATGAAGATGGTACAATGATTCAAAACAAATCACAACTAGTGTACAAAGGCTACTCCCAGATTGAGGGTATTGATGTCGATGAGACATTTTCACTTGTTTTAAGGATGGAAACAATTAGACTATTCTTGTCCATTGTAGCATAATAGAATTTCACAGTTTTCTAGATGGACGTCACATCTACATTTTTGAACGGGGTTCTGGAAGAAGAAGTTTATATTGAGTAGGAAGATGGTTTTCTCATTCATGAAGATGAGAACAAAGTTTTTCGGTTGAAGAAATGATTATATGGGCTGAAATAAGAACAAAGAGAATGGTACTTGAGGCTTGATCATTATTTGAAGAAACTTGGATTTCAGCGTGGTGGAGTTGGTTACAATCTCTATTTCAAAAATTACAGTAATCAAAGGATGATGGTACTGGTTTATTTCTATGACATAATATTTGGAAGATCAGATGAAGCTCATTGAATATAGTTTTCCTAATTCATGAAAAGTGAGTTTGAAATGTCAATGATTGGTGAGATGATGTTTTTCCTTGGTTTACAGGTGATGCAAGGAAGGAATGAAACTTTATTTTCTCAATCCAAATATTCCAAGGAGGTTATGAGGAGATTTGGAATGGAAAATTCCATGGAGATGATGACTACAGTTTCTACCTAGATGAAATTATCAAAATATGATGATGGAAAGGAAGTTAATATCACAGAATATAGGAAAATTATTGGAAGTTTACTGTACCTCACAAAAACTAGACCTGATATTGTTTTCGCCACATGCCAAGTAGCGAGATACCAAATAAATCCTAAGGAAATACACATGCTTTTAGTTAAAAGAATAATTTGGTATTTTAAGGGCATTGTGGATTTTGGTTTTATATATAATGATAAATATCGGTAAGATCTTTTTGGATATTCAGATGTAGATTGGGCCGGATCAGCATATGACAGGAAATCCATGTCAGGTTGTGATTTCTATCTTGGTGGTTTGTGTATTTAATGGCTAAGAAAGAAGTAAGATTTCATTTTATTGAGAACCATAGAAGCTGATTATATTTATGCCACTCAATAATGAACACAATTATTATGAATGAAGAAATAACTTGATGATATGGTCATTGAAGTGAAGTCTCTGATAGAATCCAGTGTGATAATTCAAGTGCAATAAATCATAGAAAAAATCCAGTCCATCACTCAAGGACAAAGCACATTGTGATAAAATATAATTTTATCTAGGAGAAGGTAGAACAAGGGATAGTAAAGTTGGATTTTGTTCCTATAGAGATATAGGTTGCAGACATTCTGACAAAGGCCTTACCCAAAGAAGCTTTTGAGAGGCATCATCCGGATCTGGGAGTCCAGTCTACTCCTCGCACTTAAAAAAGTGTGGATATGGAAACCCACATCTCTCTGAGGTATGGTGTGTTTTTCCTTAATGTGATGATTTGTGTTCTTTACTCTTGTTGTAGATAAAAAAGGAGTGATATTTGGGTTCGTTGAAAGAGGGGGAGAAAGAGTGACCCCTAAAGGGGGAGAAACTATGGCTAAAGAAGGGAGAAAATGTCTTAGTCAAAGGCACATGGAGAAGCCGATAGGTGGAGTAGCGAGTTTGGGGGATATCAAAGAGATATGTGAAGAGTTTTAAATATAACGATGATAGAAGTGATTGATCAAAGATTAGATATCATGACATGTGAGGTTTATGATGCAAGTGGAAGAGTGGTGTTGGAATGGTATCAACAATTGGCATCAGAAATGAAGTGATTCATTAATGAAATTTTCATACTACTATTCTTTATCATGCTGAGAAATTCTCGTGTGGGCTTAGAATATATAGTGATTGAATATTTAGTCGCTATCTAAATCATAGAAGGCGAATGATGGTAGATAATGGAAGGAGATTTATTGAGGTATCCACGTGCAGATAATCCTTATGAGAAGAGTTTCCAACAAACCCAAAGGGGGATATTGTTGGAAAAAAATACCTCAAGGAAAAATTACATAATTTTTGGGTTGGTTGTGTTTTTTGAAAAAGAAGGTTTTCATGGTGAATTGTCGGTATACATTCTCCTAGGACTCCAACCAATGCCGTTACCGAGTTTCCATCAAAATAATCATGGGACTCAATGAGGATGCCTTTGTCTTTTAAACCTTTGATCCAACCCTTTATGGTATGACACTTTCATTATATGATAAGGATGTGATTGTATTGTTACAGAGATACTATATGGTCATTGGGATTTATGTGCCACGTTCCATGATTAGGGTGTTTCCTGGTGGCCCATTCACCTTCTCATGTTTTGTAGCATGGCATATATCACTCTATAGGAATGTAGGGAATGTACCCAATTCACCAGTTGTTACTATATATATATATATACAAATAGTGTCTAGTCAGACTTATTCTGGCTATGAAATGAAGTATATATAGCCTTTAGGTGTCCCTTAGGAACCTTGGTGAGTGGTTGTTCATTTATTTAGTTTTGTTTGTCTTCTCTACACCTTCTCACTTCAAAAATTATGTTACATTGTCTGGATTGGGATAGTCACCATGGGTGATGGCCTACTAAGATTTTTATCTCACACCCTGCTTGGGTACCCTTGGTACCTTAGTATAACATATATTTGCAGGATCTAGGTTAATTATTGTATTTCTTGTACCTAAGAGTTAGGATCAAATGACAGAAATGGAGATCAAGATGCTCATGGAGAACCCCCTTGGGGTTTTTCTGTATTTTCTTTATTTTTGTACTATAATGTAAAGCATCCTATATGTTTAATTCTTTATCTTATATAGCATCCATTGTCCATCCATTATATAAACTGGCATTGACCACTTTTTTTCAGTTACATAAAATCTATCTTCAGCTGCTTTGTCATTTCTATCTACTACTTCTTCTATTGAATTATATTTATATACTATTATACCATTACAGAATCTCTAATATGAGGGTACAGTCTCCCCACTATCTCCTCCTAAGACCCTCACTGATAGTTAGAAGCATCTGGCATATGAGGAGACATTATTGAGGCCATGTGACCTACCGGTCTGACTACCGGTTCAATGGTAAGTCAGGGGGGACATTAAAAAGTGGTATCATAGGTAAATTTTTTCCTTCATATTATGGTTTTGGGTAGGTATATAGGAGTATAGGAAGGTGTCGTCACCTATTAATAGCTGTGCTTGGTAATTATCACCCCACATATGGTAAATGACCAAGTGTCCAGGGATGATAATTTTTGTTCATGATGTTTGATATTACATTTGATATGATTTCACCTTGATTGGTTGGTGTAATTTTTTCTTCTTATTAGTTTATGAGTTTGTGGTATTTTTACCCTTAGACTGGTTCTTCAAGGATGTTGCATTACATCTATCATAGTACCAACATCAAAATTAACATTCCATGCATATGCCATGACATGTAGATTCATTTATAGGTTTCCTGCTAATTCGATTTTGTTCCTTGAGTACCATGTCATGCTTAGATTTATACATGTTTAGGTAATTAATTATAATGCCTCCTATTTTCACTACTTGTTATAGAATGCTTATGTGATTAAAATTATAGGATTTTGTTATTTCAGCATGTTGCTCTGTGTTAGGTGCTTATAGTGACATGCTAGATTGCTTAGAAATATAATTGGTTTCTTCTGTTAAATTAAATGGTTGTGATTATGACATGAGACAGTTTTCAATTGTAACATGTACGGGTGACTTATTGCTGGGAAAAGGTAACCCTTGTATCTGAACTATTGTAAAAGGCTGTTAAGATTTAAATGATAAGGTAAATTGGATAGTAAATGGGAGCCAAATGACAAACTATAAAGTGTGTGTGTGCTTTATATGTTGGTAGATTTCCACCCATATAACTGGGTCATTTTATGTCATCATGTTAATTTTTGAATTGAGTTTTTTTTCTATTAATGGGATCCAATTTTCAATCCATGAAATGTGTGGGCACTTTATGAATTGGTAAATAGTATCCCATATTAAATGTAATGGCATGATATATTGTGAAATGGATATAAATGTAAAGTGATATTTAATTTTGAACTAAAATGAAATTGGTTCCCTTATAAAATGTGCAAATGGATCCAAGTAGGTCAGTTGGGACATGTAACTTATGAGATGACTTGGTATGGTTGTTTAAAAGTTTAAAAGTTGAGAAACTTATATTGGGTTGGTTTCTAAAGAACCCATGTTAGCTTAGGGGGGCCCTTGTAAGTCGTCATATCTGTTAAGAAGGAATTTATTTTGATAAATTTACAAATTATAACTGAATGTAAAGAAGTTTAAAATTCTTTAAAAGGAAGAGTTGTGAAACTTTCCTCTTTTTCCCTTGGGGTTTTGGTTAAAAATAAAGTACCCCATGTTTTGGTTTCGAAAAGTGGTACCTAATATTTGGATTGAATATTTTGATGATTAAAAGATTAAATGTTATTAAATATAAAGGGCTTGTAAATGGAACCAGTAGTGGCACCCTCTGTTTAGAACCCTCATATAAGGGATGTTAATGTTTTTCTTTGAGTTTCCTTAGAACAGAAGCATGATCATTTTATGTAGGTGTCCTTTTACTTATAAAAATGGCTCATATGATTATATTTTGAGCTCGATGACTTCAGTAGGTGTGACCTATGGTTAGGGTTGGTGATTATTCTTTTCTTAGGGGATATACCATTGTAGGTAGCACTTTTATAACTTAATTCCTTAATAATGGTGTTACTTTCCAAACATGTGGTTCCTTTCAGGTGTTTTTGTCCCTTGTAGGATGCTTACCTTCTAGATGATGCCCTTATTCAGATGGGTGATCAGGGTATCTTTGTCACTTGTATGAGAATGAGCATCAGGTAATGCTCAGTTTATGTAGGTTATACATGCATAGGGCATGGTCATCCATTTCGTAGGTATTGTAACCCTTTAATTTCCTTGGTGATGGACTTCTTGGTTTGACGTTGTCATGGTTAGTGGTTGTATAGAGTAATGTGACTTGGGGTTAAATCTTTTATACTCGACATCCAATAATTAAATGCATAGGTATGGTAAGTCTATGGGTAGTATCGAGGGTATTTCACTTTGTATATGAAATCTCAAGGTAGTATGCATTATTATATGTGGTACCCATCGACCATTAAAGGAATCAAGTTCATCCCAATGCTCGGGATGACTTCCTTAAGACTCAGGTGTTTTGAAACAATGATAATTTTGGTTTCTTACTTTAATATATAACTCTTGACATATATGGGCATGGATTGGAGGAGTGTCACATGTATGTTTAAGCTGAATCTAGTTCTATCATGCTTGTGAGTGGCTAATCTACCTCCTCTTCGATGACTATGAAACTTTTTTGTTGGGGAGCTTCACATTGGTTTTGGTAGTTATATTCCCTTCTAAGTAGAGTGAAAACACTGAGGAATACCATTTGTAAATGTTCTGTCTCACTTGAATTCCCTCGAGTCTTGAAATTCTTAAATCATGTCAGTGCTTGCTCAACATCATGACTTTGTGGGTGGTTGGATGTGTACTGATTGTTAGAAGTTGTACCGAGCACTTTATCTTTGATATGATAAAAGTGTTTGAAACCTTCTTGATAATCCTAATTATCCTCTTAGTGTAATAAGCTAAACGGAGAGAATGTTCCCAATCTTGATGACGTCCTATGTATACTAAGAGAGCATTGGTCTTACGCCACACTAAAGCTTTAAATTATTGATCTTGTTGGATGAGTTTTACCAGTGTTTCTCACTAACGCATGGTTCTTATCAAGGATTGGTAAGTCCTGAGTGATTCATAGGTTCCCAAGTAGGAAAAACTTGGTCGTACTTAAGGACTCCAACCGTTTATTTTGACTTGAACATTAGGCGGATGCCACTCTAGGATCAGTGAAGGCTCAAATTTGGATGTTGTGGGCTTGTACCAACATCTTATTTGTAAAATAAAGTGTCAAATACCGTGTTATAGTTCCTTAGACTCTAGTATAAATGGCTAGGTGATGGTTTTACCTATGATGTGTCACTAAGAGTTAGGTATGGTCTTCGGCGATCGTGCTTGTTGTAAACCCAAGATGACTTGGAGGAAGGCATTGCAGTTCAGTTAGAAATAAACTAGCCATATAATATGAGCATCTCGAAGATATGTTGACCAAGTGGTTTGAATCTTTATATATTCTTTAAGTTCAATGTTTATGGTTATAAGGAACCATTTTAAATCATGTTTCCAGGTTAAAGAGAGTGTGTTTTTAAGATCAATAGTGTTTTCTGAGAAAGATTGTGTGACCAGTTTCTATGAGGTTGATCAGGATTTGGCCATTAATTTTTAATGAAATGACACTAGGGGAATCATTAGAATTATTAGAGGCATGATTTGTATAGAAATTCAGATATTGGAGGTACTGTGGATTAGAATTATCCCCTTTCTTAAGTTAAGACATGTGGTGGGGAGCATCATCGGTCGTATGTTTATCGAGATGATGATGTGATCATGTCTCTATCTTAACGGGATTATGTAAGCTCAGTTTTAATGCTTTAGTTGAAAACAAGTGTTGGCTTGGGCTGTGATAGATTAAGTAATGTTTTAAGGTGTGTTGGGAATAGTAAACACAATGAAACAATTTGAACAAGACTTCATAACCCTAGTAGTTCAGGTGATGTTTTAGTTATTTTCCGAAGGATTTTCGAGGATGAGAAGTTCTAAGTTGTGGAGATTGTAGAGTTATATTTTTTTAAACTGGAAAAAAATCCATGGTATTTTGAACATTTTTGTTTAATATATAGATCAAATTTAATACCAAGATTAATAACTCAATTATGGGAGTTGGAATACTTTAATGAGATGGTTTTGGACTTGGTTAAAGCCCTGATAAGTTTCCCAAGAATCTTGGTGAGTTTTGGGAGCACCAAACCAAAAAAATAAAAGTTTTAAAGGGTCTCTACTGGGAACATGGATTGTCTGAAACCATGCGTCCCATAGTAGGAAATCGTGTGGCCTTAAATAGGTGGAAATAGGTGTGCATATGAGATATGCATGGTTTCTCAAACTATGTACCTAACTTTCATGATTGGAGTTTGGAGGCAGTACCTACAAATTGTACACCACATATTTGTGCACAATTTGGAAAACCGTGTGGGGAAATCCATGCAGTTATTTTTGATTTAAAAAATTAATTTAATTAAAATTAAAATAAAAGAGAACTAAACCTAAATACTAGACCCCTCACTCCCTAGGTATCACGTGACCATACTCCCCCTTTTTCACGAGGTGCAACGCACCCCTCCCTCTCGGGTCCTCTTACGCACATTGATCTTCCCTTTTTTGCTTCATATTTCAAGCATGAATCATTGATTAAGGCATATAGATCCTTTTCCTCCCTCTGTTAGAACATTTTATCCTCTACCTTATCTTTATTTCATCTCGATTGAACCTAGGGTTTGATGTTAATACGATTTGTGGATTTTCTTTCGGTGTTAGGGTATGTGAAGCATCAATCCAGAATCTCTTGTTCATGTTCTAGCATCCACCACCGAAGGTGAGACATATGGGTTTAATTTTATTTTCTGACATCATTTTGGGTAAGGTTATTCACATGATGTGTTTTTTCATACCCTTCAATTTAGGGTCTTATGGTGTTTCTGGGTTCCTGGAAATTTTATTGAGGTGCGTTGAACCTTTCCTCTATGTTTTTATGGTTCTAGTAATTATTATAGGGATATTTGATCATCATTGATGTTTCACAGACACATAAATAGGTGTATATATATATATCTTCCCCATACATATTACCTCATGGATAGGGGAATACATGCTATGGAATAAAGGATATATATATGTATAAGAATGTATGTGCATGCGAGTGCGGGGCCGTTTCGAGTGGTTACCTCCAAATCTATCAAGTGCCGAGTGTTGGCTTGATCTACTTCTCGAGGTAGGGTCCTTAACCTTGTACTTTTTTAAGAATGGATTAGTTGTATATTTAATGATTATTTAATAATTAGAATTGAAATTCTAAAACTAACTTCTTAATTGTGATAATTGATTTGTTTAAGAAAAAAATTCATGATTTTGTAATAAAACCCCTCCAACAGAGGTGTTCTATCTTGAAGCTAAAAAATGGTTATTAGAATTTTATGTTTTCTTGTCCTATTGAACTGATAATTACATATGACTTGATGTTACATTTAAAATATGGCATGTTTAGGACATGGTCCCTAAAGGAATTAGAAAAATAGATTTTCCCTTTTTAAATGATTAAAGAACCAAGGCACCATCTAAGTGCATGGACCAGTTTTTAGATTGGAATTACCCATGTAGAGGATTGAATTTTTTCCATTTACACCTCCTAAGTGACCCATGTAGCCTTATAAATACAATTGACATGATTTGGTAAATTGAACTAGTTTAATTAAATGAAATGGTTAATGGATGATGATTAAACTTTAAATGAATTTATTAAATTATTTTTGAATTTATTGAATCATATTAACACCTTGGGTGATACGTGGATTCCCAAGTTGGAATGGCATGGAAAGAATCAATGGTTTTTTATATTAATACCCTAGATGATTCATGGATTCCAAAGTAGTAATTCCATTGAAGAACTCAATGGTTTATCATATTAACACCTTGTGTAATACATGGATTCCCAAGAAGTTATGCCATTGATAGACACAATTGTTTATTAAATTAACACCTTCAGTGATACATAGATTCCCATGTTGGAATTTCATGGACATACTCAATGGTTTATTACATTAATACCCTAGATGATACATGGATTAAAATATAGGAAGTCCATGGTATTACTTGGTCCTTTCCACCCCCTTGGACCTCGATTTCTTGGAATTGTGTAGGATATATCGATATACATGCTCTTAGGAATCCAAACAGTGCCTTTAATGAGTTTCCACCATAATGCTCATGGGACTCAATGAGGATGCCTTGGTATTCTAAGCCTTGGATCTGACCCTTTGTGGTCTAAAAATTTAATTATATGGTAATTCCATGACTGTATTGTTACATAGATACTATATGGGCGTCGGGATTTATGTTCCACGTTCCATGATTAGGGTGTTGTCTGGTGGCCCACTCACCTTCCCAAGTGTTTTAGCTTGGATTCTATCACTATATATGGATGTTGGGCATGAAACATATCCACCAATTGTTACTATATATATATATATACATGGAGGCTGATCAAAATTATTCTGTCTATGAGATGGATCACGTATAGTCGTCAGGTGTCCCTTAGGAACCTGGGTGAGTGGTTGTTCGTTTGTTCAGTTTTTTTGTATTCTCTATACCTACACACCCATTAAATTACATTAGACTATATGGATTGGGCTAGACACCATGTGTGTCGACCTACTAAGATTTATATCTCACACCCAGCTGAGGTACCCTTTATACCCGAGTAGACCTTATATTTGTAGGATCTAGGTTGATTGCTGTATTGCTTATACCTGGGTGTTAGGATTAAAGGACCGAGTTGGAGCTCGGGATGCTCATGGAGATCGCCCATGGGGATTTACTATATTTTCTATATTTTTTTAATATAATGTAAAGCCTACTATTTGTTTAATGCTTTAGAGAATGTGACATCCATCATCCATCCATTATATAAACTGGCGTTGGCCACTTTTCTTAATTTATATAAAATCATTATTCCACTGTGTGGTCATTGATATTTACTGATTCGACTATTGAATTCTATTTATATACAGTCATACCGCTATGGAATATCTAATATAAGGGTATAGTCTACCCACTATCACCTCCTAAGACCCTCACTACTTTTCGGCAGTCGCTGACATACATGGAGACACACTTAAGGCCATGTGACCTACTGGTCTGACTACCGGTTCGATGGTAAGTCGGGTCGGGACATTACATGAGGCATTAGACTAAAGTACCTATAGAAATGCACACATCTCCATGCCCACACAATTATGAAATGTAAAACAACTGAATAATGTATGAATACATCTAATATCCTATAAAAGAGTATGATAGTAAATTACTGAAAATAGAAAGAGTCCAAAAATGTGCCCAAAAAAAATGTAAAGAGTCCGAACTTATCCAAGGGAGAGTACTAAGTCAAAATTACTCTCCTAGTAAAAACCTTAGACTATCAAGCTACTGCTATGCTCCATCCACTCCTTGTCCTCCCAAGACACCTTTAAAAGGGCCTTCGTCTGCACAATAAATGACACTGGCAGGAAATCCCATGTAGGGGTGATTATAAAAATAATCAGTAGGATACCAAGAAAAAACTAAATATGAAGCACCAATTATATTCAGAAAAATACAAGATATCAAAATAAATGTAATAGAAATAAACCAGATATATTTAGGAAAAATACCACACCATAAGGCGATCATAACCAACTGTCAGCCGTAGGATTCTACTCGAGGCAATACTTGTTCGGGGAGAAATCCATCCACGATCCATGATATCATCAGAGAAACTTTACAAAGAGGTCTAGCTCATTGGGCCTTGCCCAAATAAATCACACTAGTCTAAGAAGACTCTGATATGCATATAAGGGTTCATGCCCAAAACCATTGGGGGACACCATAGACCCAATCTGGATCAACCCACTACATAGGGGATCATACGTCAACGATTCCACCAACCCTACCGATATATCCTACTAGATGGAGGATCAATTCCCTTCTCAAGGAGGTCATGAGGATTCCACAAACTCCAACTAAGGAATAATGGATGATAGAGGATCACACTCTAGTCTCATAGAGGGACACTGCGACTGTATTTGAGACCAGACCTCTAGAATGGATCACAATCCAGTTTCATGGATATAATGCCGCATTGTACCCATGAGGGAAAGTAACAAGGGAATTAATCAACCTATAATGAACCAAAATAAGAAAAAAAAGAGCCTCAATCACTCTTGAAGGGCGTACATGGCATGTCACAATGGATACACGACGTGTCAAGCTATCCCAAGTCCTGCCCAAGTGGAACAGACTCACACGACAAGTAGTATTCATATACATGACATTTATAAGGAGTACACAGTGTGTAGAGAATCATGGTATCCTTCCTGTTTTGAATGGATGTGTCCATGTTCCAAGTCATGTCCGTGTACCATTCATTGTACACCAAGTTGTGTTTGTGTGGGAGTACATGGTGTTCCGTGACCATGTAATCCAACCCGTGTCCGTGTACTCTTCAGAGTACAAGAAGATTCAACCAGGGAGGGTCACATAACATTTGATAGTGGTCACATTCCATATTATCCTTATCTTCATCTCGAAACCCTAGATATCGCTAAAGGGACCCCATATGCTGTGTAATCCTAGATTACACACTGTGTGTATCTTGATTTTCTAGAAACCCTGGTTCTTCCTCCGCATGCATCGACCAATACTTTGGACTTTTATCCACTAATTTCCATGCTACAAAACTCTATATATGGCCTCCTTTAGCCATTCCATCATCAAATCGACACGTTCCATCATCAGATCTTCTCATAAAATGGATCGAATCACCGTTCTTCATTCTGCACTGAAGAACACCGAAGAATGGAGAATAAGGCATCCATATTCATTCTATTCACTCTTGTAACCACCATTGAACCTCTATCATGTCATTAAAATCCCAAATCTATGATATCAGATGATTTTAATAGGAAACAGGTGCATAATGATTGATTGATCAGGAATAGTTAAACCCCAGTCCTAATGAAGAATTCCCGTGGTGATTTGCAGAATCGGGGGAGGAAAGCATAAGAAAAAATGATAGGAACAAACCACGATTGATGTTCATGTCTATATTTATTTTTTTAATTTTGATAAACAATTAATATATTGAAAACCATAAGCAATTCCTCCAAAATTACTTGGAAATCAAACTCATCCCTCAAGGCGACCGATCCTTAAATCGATCCTTTAATCAATTGATTTTCATTCATCATTGAAATTAAGAATGGGGAGAAATAAAAATAAAAAACAAACCCCACCTCAACTCGATTTGATCAATGATGAATAATGACACTTCACCATCATTGTCAAGATCCGTTGAATCTGAGGTTTGCTGATGATCGAACCATGATCCCATCATCATTCGCCTGAGAGGATTCTCCAATGCTCTATTCAATGGTACAACAAAGGCTCAACGTTTATTCATCTAACCCTGTGATCCAAACTTAAGGATATATTTTAAATATTTTTCCACTTATGCATCAAAAAAATTAATTAAAATAATTTATTCTAATTATTTTATTCATTTCTACGCCCGCGATGAATTTTTTTCAAATGACCCACACCGACTAATATTAAGTTGTTCCTAGGTTAAACCTACCATTATAAACTCAATGGTGCCCTCATATTTCTGATTCATGCATCCATTTAAGATTTATTACACTTTTTCAAGAAAAACACACATGAATTCTAGTTAATATATTTAATATATTTAAAACATTGGTTCCAAGCACACCAGGCCTCAGAACTAAATGATGTCTTAGTGCCTAGTCTTGAAAAAAAAATCCATATAATATCCAAAGATGAGACATGGAAAATCCAAGATTTTACACACTAAGTTTGGTCCATTGGATTAACTATGTCTAGTCCATCAGATCGACTAATTCTCGTCCATCGGATTGACTAAGCTTGGTTCATTGGACTGACTATGTCTGGTCTATCGGACCGACTAAGTGTGATCCATTAGACTAAAAATGTTTAGTCCTTAAGATTAATGAAGTTCAGTCCATCAGAGTGACCTAGTTTAGTCTATCAGACTGACACAATTTAGTCCATTAGATTAATGATGTTTATTCCATCAGAGTGGCCTAGTCCAGTCCATTAGACTGACTTAAGTTTAGTCCATCATATTAAATAAGTTCAGTCTATTAGACTGACAAATTCTAGTCCATCAGATTGAAAAAGAATAATATATCAAATTGATAAAGTCTAGTCAATAAAATTGATGAAGTCTGGTCCATCACATTGACAAAATATAATCCATTGGGCTAGTCAGGTTTTGATCCATTGGACTGAACATAAATTATTCCATAAGAATAATAAAGTTTATAATCAGATGGTCATAATAATTTTTTTGAACAAAATACTTCTAAAACATTGTGCTGATGCAATAAAAATGACATCAGAAGAAGACTTACAAAACATGTTGAGATTTAAAGATGGAGCTCATCTGAGGCCATTGCAAACATTTCCTAGAATCATAGAACATGAGCATTGGAGATATACCTATACATTGAGGTGTATTAGAGGAGCTAGGAGATGATACTTTTGTGACTCAACCCATATAAATATTAATCAACTGCAACATTTTATTACTTACACTTTATAAATCATTAGAGAGTTTTTGTTCTGAGGAATTTGAGTGAGTATCATAAATTCCTTAGAACCTTTTTCATTTATATATTTTTGTCCAATTTTGGTTTAGATCAAGGTATTATGGGTATAGAAAGACTAATAATTCCAATCATGCTGATCAAGGTATAATGAGGATAAGAAGATAGTTCTGATTTAGATATTTATGATTTAGATATTTCTTTCTATAAAAAGATAGACCTTACGATTGGGTTGAAAATGAAGGATACCGAAAGTCAGTGTTTGTGACTTCCTTAATTATTAAGGTTAAAGAGTAGAGAAATTTTATAAATATTTTTTCAATTCATTCTTAATTTTATTTTAAGCTAAATTTATATTGTTTTTTTTACACGTTATTATTTAATATTGTTCTTTTTATTGAAAGTGTATTTTACCAAACATTTATAAACTTTGATTTTCCAAACATACTATGTGTCTGATATAGAAACTTTGATCATCAGACAATATCTATATCAGATAAATAAATATTAATAGGTTTGTTTTTTTATATATTTTATGTTTTAATCTAAAATTCACCCCATTTTTCATCCATTATATACTCTTCTATCCTACATCTAAGTTATATTTTATTCTAATAAAAAAATATTTTGTCCTTTTACATTAATTAAGTTTTCACATGATTACATTCAGTTTTATATTGATTTGAAAATAAAATAACCATACTTTATTTAATAATAGACTAATAAATTTTATTTTAATAAATAACATTCTTAATATTTGTCTTAAATAAGTATAAATTCATTTTTATGCTTAAAAATACACGTTTTTTAAAGACTGTTTCTATTGCGTTATGCACACTTATATTAAAATTATTTTTTGATCATTTTTATAAATTGAATCATCTAAAATGAATTTAATATTTTAAATTAGAATTTAAAAATAAGATAATAAATTCAATTTCATTTTTAGTCATAAAAATAAGTCACCAAGGTAAAAATTAGTTACCATGACAAAGGTTAAAATGAGGTAAAAATGCTAAATCAAGAGGTAAAGTCTCAAAATATCACAAAACATCATTACTAAATGGGTGGATAAGGGATTTATCCAAAATAAATTATATTTTACTATGTAATTATTAATTTTCTATCAACTTTAATTGGATAATTCATCACTTTTTATATTAAGAAATTAGTATTTATAAAAATTCCACCCCTCTTACCTATAAAAGTACTTCTTCACCACCCCACTTCTGCACACACATAAATATTTATATATTTAAAAAATATATCAAAAACAATTATAAACCCTCTTTCACACATCTTATAGGTTCTATTCTCACCAAAATACCAATCTAGGAAGTCTTAATGAGTGGTTTAAAGGGGGATATGCAAGGAAGTGTTAATTGTTTTAACATAGTTCTTTCAAATTTATTTCTTCTTCCACCTCCTCTAAATATATTATAAAAACTATAATATAATTACTCTAGTATAATTATTATACTAAAATTTTATTATTTTTATGGAATAACTATTATCCACCTTCCTCCCATCCCTTATAAACTGAAAACATCACATGTGTTATGGTCAAACTATCACTTCCATGAATAGATTATTTCATTTTCATCACCCCAATACAATAATGGTTCTAAAACTATATTAAATTAATAAATATAATATTTATGAAATTATTAAGATCTTGGAAAGATAAATTAGGAATTATATCACTAATATTAACAATAAATGGTAATTATAAATATTAACCACCTAAAACGAGCATATCGAGACACTTTTCTTAATTTGAATCTATTTTTTTGACAATATATTAAATTATATAAATTTTTTGCTACAATAATGATAAATAAAATACATATCTAAAATTATATAGATGATGTAAATATTTTAAAATCCATTTTACCATGGTTAATATACCAAATCAGTGTTGGATGAATTGAAAAAATTACCCCAAGTGGTTGAGGAGAGAAAAAAATATAGAATTAATAAATGACATATGATAAAAAATGTACCTTAAAAAAAGAAATATACCTAAAAAGGTTATAAATAAAGTATTTAATAATCATAATTTGGTTATTCATGGGGTTATATTCACTCATAAATGAAGTCGAGAGTAAAGGTATGGTTTTTCTTTCCAATCTCATTTTTGAATTAGATATTGTAATGACTAAGTTTATATTTGGGGAATATTATGTCTTTTATCTCTAAAACCACCTCTATTTTATTATCATATAGTTATTAAAAAGTTATTTTAATGATCATTATATAAGTACTTTTATGATATAATTGTTTTGGGAGATTGAATTTTTGGTATCCCTCGATCAACCTTTTATTTCATGTTACGCAATACCATTTGGAAATGATATGAGACCTATTTTATTTCCATAGGGTTTTCATGATTAGATGAATGATTTATTTCACATGGGAAACATATGTATGGTTTATCGTTATGTGATAGGTGGGGTCCTATATGTCGTTATAATGCATTATTAAAGTTTTATATCTCATGAGATAAGGTTTCGGTACATAGGTGGTTAGCTCAAGACCAAAAGGTTTCCTACAAAGGTGGTTATAACAAGCCCAAAAAGGTTGTGGTACATGGTTTGTTAGCCCAAGACTAAGAAGGCATATGTGTGGTTAGCCCAAGCCTACTATATTATGGGATGGTGGTTGTCCTAATCCATTATGCAATGAATGTCTCAATGGTTAACCATGACACATGTTTTATGATCATATTCATGACATATTCTTATGTCATGAATCATGCCAATGTCACACAATCATATTATTGAATCATGAATCTTCATTATCAAGGATCATATTTACTAAATAATTCCTTATTCCATGAATTATTATCTATGATATATGTTTTATTGGGTATTATTCTATTATATTATTCCCATGCAATTTGAATAATATATCATACCCATATGCTCATATTATACCCACTTTTAATCCTCTATTTTTATCACTTATGTTTACCTTTACTGTATTTTTGAGATCACTCTTATTATGGTTCCATTTATCTAGGATATAAAGAAGAGTATAATGTATGATTTTTTAGATGGGTATCATGTGAGAAGGCTAATTGTGTAAAATATTGAAGTCTTATTGTAAAATAATAAGAAAATGTAGTTAATTTTCAATGAAACTAAACCTTCATGTTATAAGATTGTTTGTTTTTTATGAGATGAAAATTTTAATTTATAGTAGCTATGTAGAATATTTTCATGTTATGGTCATGTTATCTCAGTTGGTATCAATGTTAGTATGTAAAAATTACATTTTTATCACTGAATATAGAAGTGTGGCTCTAGAGCTCTTCAAAGGGATTATATTACATAATAAGTATTCATATGAGGATTTTATCATTCTAATGTTAGCTTCTATCTCTATGAGTTCCTTGATGTGTTGCTAGGTGCCAATATTATAATTTAATAAATCTCACCTAATTCCACGGAGAAAGAGGCCCAGATGGTTACACACTAAGTGTATCCTTAATTTCAATTAAATTCTATTTGAATTTAATAGTTAGAATAAATATTATTCCCAACATATGGTTTAATAATTATCCAGGTCAAGTTTATTGCATAAATTCAATCAAAAATTTATTTGAGTTTAGAATATACATGATTATATATTAAGTTAAAATCATTTTAAATATAGAGAATATATAATATTTGTTTATATCTTGTTTATTATTTATAAGGTAATAAATAAATGAATAAATATTAAATAAATATTAAATAAATATTCTTTTAGTTACATGAATATTAAAATAAATACATATCCACAAGTTTATTAAATATAATATCTACTAATTATTTAATGAATAACATAAAGGCATTTAGTTATTTAAATAAATATTTATTATTCAATATTTTATAAATAGTGAGGAGGATTGACAAGTAGAGTTAAGGGTCTGATGGAAATGATATATTTTATTTCATATCATTTAAATAAATATTAATTAATTTACTTAAGATATGGTATTTAAATATTCACAATTTAGAAAATGTCTTGTAATATAATAATGTTATTATTATTTGACATGAGGAATATATTATAGAAAATATTTGATGAAGGTTATTAGTGAAATTATCAAATATTTGACCCCAACTATATATTTAATTTTATATCATTTACTGGGGAAAAAAGATAATTATTGTGCACGAAATTTCCTCTTAAGAGAATTATCTCATGACCGAGAGAAACTCTTAATAACACTCTTAATAATGGGAGACAATCAACCTCCTCCCTCTTAATACTGAGAGAAAAATAGATAAATCTTTCCATATTGAAAGATAATTTGTTGTGATTAACGAAAAACAACACATGGTGCTTAGTTCCTCTTCACAAGAACCCATATTACCAACAATGATGTTCTGAGATTCATAGAGAACATATGAATACCACTATAGGAATTATACTTTGGATTCTTCATCAAAACTATGAGATGATAAGAGTGGAAACTAGATTGATCACCAACCAAAATAATTATCGAGATTAGGAAATTATTATTTTAAATTAATTATAAATTATATGTGAAAGAATCATCTCTATGAAGAGTATAAGTTTGTTTCATCAAGTTTAATGGATTTTATCTATTGAAACCAATTAAAAATATCGTAGGGAATGAGAACAATTACTTATCATGTGCCCTAGAAGTTTTAAGTTGTATCAGAGTGGTTACATAATAATTTATGATAATTTATAATTTGATCGACTGATTTTTGGTTTTATTTGAAATTATTCATTTCTAATTTTTCTTAATTTGATTGAAAAGTAGAGATAATGCATTTTTTTTGAGTTTATATGACCATGAAAATTCCACGAATAGAAGAATAATGCTTGAAGTTACCATTTAGAGGTGATGAGGATTTTGGATATAGAACATGATTACATGATGTGTAACCTAAATTACACATTGTGTAACCTTGGTAAACTATAATAGCACACATTGTGTAAATTAAAACACACAGTGTGGGGGTTGACATCATTATATGCTATGTATTAACTATCATACTCCACATATATTGATAGGGAATACATGACATGTAGCTGGGGTACACACCATGTAACCCTACGTGGTTTAGAAACTATGTTGTGAAAGTACATGACATGTAATTAATAGTCATGTAATGTATTTACTTCTAGCTAAGTGACGAAGGCCATAAGTGATTAATTGACATTTATCTAGTTTTACACTCCATGTAAAATAAGATAATCCACATAGAATACACACCGTGTCTTGAGGTATATTGTACAGGAGGCTAGAAACTAAGTACATGATGCGTAGCTGGATGTACACACCATGTAACTTATAATTACTCATATAAGGTACACATCAAGATATGCGTGTCATGTGAATAAAAATGTAGATAATTAATTAAATAGAGACTAAAAACATGATGTGTAGTTGGCATGTACACACTGCGTGATAGGGTATTCAACACTATATACACGTCGAGTAATTTTTAGCTGGTTTCATGGAATTAAATACTTTAATTAATATTTTATGTGTTATTATGATAATATAGGATGTATATTGTCATCATACATGTTATGTACTTCACAATCATCTTCAGTAATACATGTTGTGTATATTTAAGTAATTCTACATGATCATACATGCCATTCAGACTACATGGCTTAACCCATGGAACAACACATCAAGTAATATCATCAAACTCTATGTAGGAATACAATTTGTGTAAGTAAACAATACATGATAATGTATATACAAACTGTTAGTCACATTCCATGACGAGTGAAGGTATACACCATGCAATTTTTAAGCACCAGAAACAGGTTTAATCAGCAGGAGTGGGGTACATTCCATGTCACCTCCATTACATGTTGCGTATATGTATTAAATTCTACCCTGAATTCAATCTAACCTGGTGGGAATACCTCATATACCCATCTAGTACACACTATGCACTAATTGATTTTAATTTAATATTAATTTATTTAATTTGTTTAAAATTATATAGGATGAGAATCTCAGGGAATATTTGGAAAGATAATTAATTAATTTAATTAATTAATTAATAAGAACATTAATTTATTAATTCAATAAATTTATACAAATTAAATAATGAATAAATAATAAATGATAAGAAGTATAATTTCATAAACATTTCATGCTCTGATTGTTCATAAGTTTGACTGACCAATGCATGCGTTGGGTTTCTATTTAATTTAATTACTTATTTAATATTTTTTGTGATATATTGACTGCTAATTTAAATATAATGATATATGTATCATCTATTAAAACTTTATTATTTTTTGTCCCACATGTACAAGGATTATTTTATATAACCCTTATCCCCTAGAACCCCTCACCTATGAGTGAGTAAGAAATTTTTAAGGAAGGAGCTCTTAGTAGGAGGAGACAGTTCAAGACATGAGCTAAGGAAAAACCTACCAAAAATATACACAAGTTAATGGAGGGATATTGTAACTCGATCCCTGTATTAATCCAAGGATTTTTTATCCGTAGGGTAATTACTGGTTTATCTTCTTCTTGATAAACCAACCAGTAGTTGAAAGCGCATGATCATATCACTTACTTATTTTATTTTTCAAGTGCACGATCATTTATTTATTCGATGCATGTTTATTTGATGATTAATCATGATAAAATAAATTATATAAATGAAAAACATAAAATATGAGATAAAATAAAGTTATTATGAATACAATATTCTATGACACATAGTTAATTAATTATTGTAAAATACATATTTTATTAATAAGAATTTATAGGATAAAATGAAGAATATTTTTGCATAAAGAAAAAAATACCCTCAAGAAAATATTAAGATAGATATCATATTACTTTACTTGAGTTATAATGAAACTATAGATTAAAGTATTGGAATATCCCCCATCATGATACCTTTATTTATTGATGAAAGTTTTGGGTTGACTTATCCTAGTTTACATCAAGAGTAGTTTCCTCCATAATATTTGGTGTCACTTGGAGGCAGTTGTTGAGGATATTTGAGTTTAGGATATCAGGATTTGGGAGTTCACTCAATAGGTTAAGGAAATGTGAGATGATACAATTTTCAAGACCACCTATCAAAATAACATTGAATAATTGGATAAGGACTTCATCTGAGTTATTTAATGGGGAATATAAATCTTTTCCCCAAGAATATCCACATTACTAGGTATTTTGAATCCAATGGTGAGGAATATTGGGATTTGATAAAATAATAGGATACAAGTAAAATTAATTTATTACATCACACATGGTAATCAAGATAAAGTACTAAAACATGATTTGTGGAAAAGTTTAGGAAAAGCCATGGGAACACTATGATCATCTATGGCCAAAGACAATTTCCTCACTAGAACAAAATTTAAGGAGTGGTTCAATATTTTATAAACTAAACTACTGTAGGAAAATTTGTATAATGTATTGGAATATCTTAATCCTGATTAGCCACCCTAGAAAGTGATCAAGGGTTGAAAGGATGTATAAAAGAGATATTTAAAGGATTCCTCTAATGTCCATTGTATCAAGTTGTCATCTAGGTTTGGATAAAATAGGATGAAATACCCAGACATGGATGCTTACATTATTATTACTCATATCCTATAACTTGAAAAGGAGAAATATATTCTAAATATAAATAAGATTATAACTACACTATACAAGTGTAAACTAAAATATGGTTACCTAACTAGTGACATTTCACTCAAGATGCTGAAATACATTCATCAATATGTGAAGTTGGGATTCAATATGGATAATAAATTATCTATTAAAATAATATTATCATCTTAAGAACCATGATTCCCATTATTCATCAAGAATTACTGGATGAATAGTATAGAAAATTATCTCATGAATCTTTTGACTATGACTCATTAAGAAGATAAGGATTGGTGGGAACATGGTTCCTCACCCGTTATGGTGAATGAGGTTAAATACATGGCCAAAAATATTATTACACGTTCAAATTTGATAGAGCCTCTATAATTTAATTTAATGAGACAAAATATTCATAGGGAGTGAGATGAACAAGAGGCTATTGGCTTCACATATTAAAAGAGAGGTTTTTAGAAGTGTAAGGTTATAATTTTTTATGAGATTTTCCTTTTGCATTCTATGGTGTCTGGTGGTTTGGGAGAATTTTTATAATTTAAATAGTTATTTTAAATTGGTTTTATGATTTATAAAATTAATTGAAATGTTTTAAAAATTTATTTATAAGTTTTCTTTGTGATTTAATTATTTTAGATGTATTTTTAAATTTTTTAAATAATAATAAATCCTTATATTAATTAATTATAATTTAGTTTAGTAAAAAATTTGATTTTTATAAATATTCATTACCCTTACACAACACCCCTCTCATGCGCAAAGGTATGTTGTTTTTCTTAAATAGTGTATTAATGCAGTCTGAGTTCCCTAGAATTATGTAAGGGTTATTATGAATTTATAAATCTCACATAATGGTAGTTCATTCACTATGTAAGGGTGAAATATTGTTTTCAAATATCATGTAATGCTTAGCTTAGAATTTCTTAGTTGTGTATAGGAAACCCCATGTTTTTTAAATATCCCATCAGGGTGACCAACCACATAAGGGTACAACCATGTTACCCTTACATTTCACATAGTTTGTGTGTATGGGTAGAAACATTTTATTAAATTCCCAAAATTTTTGTTCCCTTTATACTTGTAATGAATTTTCAACATAAAATAAATAATTAAATGTGGTTATCAATGGTTTTGAATCTATTATGAGATGTAAATATGATATTTGGAATCACCTTAATTTAAGGAATCTTAAAATGGGTTATGTGAAGAATTAAAATGGAAACTTTAATTTATTGTGAATTAAATTGGGATTATTTAGGGAGATAAATAACAGATTTAAACATTTCCTTTAACATCAAAGAGTATTTTGGAAATCATATAAGAGATTCGAATGAGAGTATCCTATTATGAATTTCATTGGAAATTAATAAATTAAATTTAGAAATTAATGGTTTTAAATTTGTTAAGAGATTCGAATGAGAGTATTTTGGAAATTAGTGATTTTGAATTAAATAGAAGTTGGTGGTTTTGAATTTGTGTCTAGATGATTAAAAAATTTTCTTTGAGATCGTAAAGTATTCTAAAATTTGTTTGAGATCTTTATTCTTGTTTCCATACATGTTTTTTTCAAGGATTGTGCACTTATCCTCTATCTATTCTCCATTTTTCTAATTTGTGTAAAAGATTATTCTTTCCAAGTTAGGGATATATGACTTCTATTTTTATTTTTTCAGGTTTTATTTTATCATGATTTAGATTCCTCTGATTGGGTAAGTGTACTTAACCATAATAAATAAACAATTTGGTAATCACATGAAAAATGGTTATTTAGTATGATTCTAGAAAATCATACAAGAATTGGAGAAAGATAAGATCACATATAGAATTTGGTCAATCTATTAATTTTATTATTTCAAGAAATGTTTTAGAAATAATATCACATGCTAGAAATAATTATGATTCTCTAAAGAATATATAAATTCACATGTTATTTCATTTTATTAATATTATTGATGATAATATAAACATTGGAAATTAATGGTATCATATGAATTAACCTACGATGTTAAGCCTTTATAAATCTAGAAATCACAGAAAAGTTATTATTATTATTTTTGATGTCTAGGACAATCACTAGTTGTAACTTTAAATTATCTTTTGTGATAATCTATAATTTTGAATCAAAACTTTTATTGACTTATGATCAATAAATTATCATTGAGATAGAAACATGATAATTAGAGTATATAATTTGTGTATATTGTTTCAGAATATAGATGCAACATATTATTGAATTTTAAGATTTATTTTTATTATTCTAGAAGTAAAAGTACAACTATCACATGATTTAGAATGAATATTATTATTAATGAAATGTAAAGGTTATAATATAAAGTTTAAATGATGTATAATAATCTATAAATTTCATATAGTTAGATTTTATTTTTTGAAAATATTTCTTCATGTAGAATAATGGAAATTATTCTAGAAGTTATAAAAGAGAGAGAAATAGATAATTCCATGAAGTAGTGTAAATATTATTTGATAATATCAAGATAATCTCATATTGAAGTATTAAATTTCTTAATAAATTAAGATGATACTTATTTTATAAATCCATATAGTAGATAATTAAAATGGGAATTATGGAATTTTGAAAATAATTAATATTTCCTGATGTAAATATTAAATAATTGGTTGGGTTTGTGATTTCATGTAATTTATAATTTCTTGATACTACCTCTTATTACTTATAGATAATGTAATATAAGTCTGGAAATGATTTTTTTGTTACTATGTATAATGTGTTATATGTGGGAAATTAATTAATAACTTAAAGATAGATAAAGTTATAATTATAAGAATAGTCTGGAGGAAAATGCCTACCACCCATCTTGTATTTTATTAAACATTAGAATAATTCATGAAATAGGTTTTCTATAATTTATAGATATTGTTATATACTGGATTTGAGTTTTTTGATGTGGAAAACCAATCCATAATACACTAGTTAATTGAAGATGGAATTAAAATTTTTATTTGTTAAAGAATATATGTTTGGGGATGGATGAGACCATTTCATGTTGTAGGAGGCTTAAATGCCCCGATTCCATGGATTTAGTGCCTCTTCCCATGTGTGTAAAATACATTTGAAAATGTAGGTGTTCTATAGGAATTTAAAGACTTTATGTGATTGATTGATAACCATGTGTGGTTGGATAATTTGATGAAATGGGATGAAGTCCTGAGGCTATATTGATGGCTAATTATATATTGAGTAATGGGTTTGGAGCTTAGGGCTATATTGATGATCGATGTTGGTGACAGAGGGACTCATTGTACCATAAGAAATGGTGTGGGAATGAAAACAAGTAGCTGGGATTAGTTCAAAGCAAGGATTTATAATTGATATATCTTATTATTTCATATTCTTGATTAATGTACTGATGAATAAATGTTATTTATAGGATAAATTTACAATTACAGGACATAGTTTGATGCTTTGTGTTATGAGTGAATATTTTTGGTGGTAGATTAGGGTGATTCCTAGAGTAACCAGATGATTATGAATTGATAATTAAATAAATAAATGGGGTTTCTTCATGGTGTTTGATGTGACCACATGTGTCTTTCAATTCGTGCGGACTACGGTTAGATTATATTTGTTTTCCCAAACTTCACTTACTATTAAGGTATAGTATAACTATAATCTAAGGTCAGTAACACAGGGAGCATAACTTAGTGTTTGGGAGTTAATGGCTAAATACCCTTTAGGGAAGGAGGCCTTTCAAGTTTGTTTCAGTTTGGGAATTACTAGATCTATGGTGGTTGATGGTTTCTTCAATTCAGAGAGAGGGATAAAGATCAATTTCTAGTATCTTTATGAAGGATGATCTTAATTCCAATCTTGGAAGGATCCTAAGGTTTAGTCTATGAAGAAAGAAGAAGTTGCTAGTTGAATTTGGTCAAGTCACTTAGTTCTACCTATGATTTAACTATTCCTTATTCAAGAGAGAGTGACAACCTAGACGGATTAATCCTGGCTTCTAAGGTAGAAATTATCTTAGGTTATTGGTCATAAACTAATATACTTTAACCAGGATAGGGTCCTTCACTCGAGTATCTAGTGATTGGGGGTACCCAAATTAATTTGATATACCTTGATTATTTATCATGATTACTATCCCTTAAGTTTTCTAGGTTTAGAATTAAGATTTATTGTGATTTCAGATACACCCATTCTTGATCCCTATACCTGGGTGGTTTAACCACTCATGGTAGGTTGGGATGAAAATAAATAAATAAATAAAACCATGCTTTAAATTCTAAGAATGATGGAATTAAAATGGTCAACACCCATGCAATGGTTTAGATTCACAAAATGAAATAGAAATGCAATCAGGATTAACGAAATGTAAATCAAAATTGCATACTTACTTGGAATAAAAGTGGAAATAGATCTGACATGAGTTCTTTGGTAATTGATGATGAATGATGGTGGTGATACAAAAAAGAAATAGAGGAGATGATTAAAACATAGTACATGACTCTTTTATTAAAATAAAATATGAAAACGATGAAGAGATTTGAGTTTTAGTGAGAGGGGGTCAAAGGGAACTCTAAGGAGAACAAAAAAACAAAGGAAATATGCTATGAGATCCCTCCAAACTTCTATTGAGGTGCTGCATATATAGGTGAAAATTTTCAAAAATTTTAATGGATTACTCATCATGTAATGGATTATCCACGTATATCTCCACATTTTTTTGAATCTTATGCATATCTCATGTGTATCCCGTTCGAGATATGAGGTTTGTTTACTTTCACATTCTATACTACTGACTCACAACGTGTACTGATTTTCCAGTTTTATATTCGGAGCAGATTCTTTGTTCTAAGGGTTTGACTGGGTTCACATTATGTATCATCCATTGATGATGTGTACTGGCTTCTTCCTCTACTCTCTTCATGACTTGGTTCACGTCCTGGTTCACAACTTGGTTTATGCTGTGAAATCCAATTAAATGACGTGTATAGATGGTTCATGATGTGTAATAGGTAAATCATGAAATTTTTATGAATTTATTCCTTTTAAACCCTATGAAGCCTAATTATTGAAAAATTAATCACATACCAAGCACATTGTCTAATAAATTAATTAAAATCCTTAATTAAATGGAAGAAAAAAGTATATATGAATTCTTCTTATCAAATTTACCCACACCTGAACAATTGCTTGTCCTAAATCAGAAATGTCTCAATAATGATTTGAAAATGATAAGTAATTTTTAAAATAGGAAACATTCATTATGTCTAGAAAAATAAAACTAAGTTTAAGCAAAAAACGTTAGTGTCCAAAATCATTCCTGCATAGAAAATCATTCCTGCCTCTCACTTAGTTCTTCAAGAAAATTCTAATCTTTTAATCACAATATTTTAACTGTTACTTGAATTCTATACCACTTCATAATTCACCTCACAATGAATTTTTTCTCATCACTCAGGGTACAAATTAAATTGGAGTTATTCTCATACCCTGAGTACATGCTCCTAACCATAGGATTGAATTGGTTCTATCATCTACACTTTGTAAAGAAAAGTAAAAAATTAGTCATGAGGGCTTCAACAATTAGGTTCTAATGACTCCGAGTCTGTGGGTAGGTGGGTAAAAAATTAAAATCAAGATCAAAAGGAAAGTAATATCTGATGTATAATTCATGAATGTAAAGATAAGTGTAAACAATTACTCCTCCCATCTACTCAAGTCCACACTCCTAGTAACTACTGTTGGATCCATGTATATATCGAGTAAGTTCTAGATGGGTATTGTGTTTCTTTCCTTTTTATTTCATATTTTAATTTCTAAAGTCATGTTTAGGTTATATCTCAAAGATATTCTCTAACCACATATAATCCTTTTGGGGATTCATCGGTCTGGAAATATTGATTTTTGACCTTCCTAATACACAACCAATGTCAGTTTTTCATTTCTTTTGTAGTTTTCAAAGGAACAAAATAGGAGTGAAATTCTATAAAGTATACGTGGGTATCAAACAAAAAGTTTGATGAGTAACATAATGAATCTATAAAATAAAACCATCCAAGCTATTTGAACACTTCCTTACACTTTTTCAAAAGTAAATTCATTCATTATTCAAGGATCAAGGTATGAAGGGAAAAATCGGCTTGGAAAAGATTCACCTTACAAGATCATTCATGGAAACTACATTCTTAATGAAGGAAAGATATAAGGTGGGTATTAGGAAATAGTGTCTCAATAAATACTGTCTCAATAATTTTAAAAATTTTACTTTTTCAGTCTTATACTCAATAAGATCTCAATGCAAGTTCTGATAGGTTTACATATATGAGGTATCACTCATGAAATATACTTAGAAAAGAATATGTAATTATAGACTTATATTCCTCTTAGTAAATGAGAATAAAATAGAAACTAAAAATTAAAATGGGTATAAAATTAGGTAGTTAGATAATTAATCATAATTTCAAAAATGTTGAATTTGAATTAAATTTAAAATCTCATTAATAATTATATAAACCCTAAAAAGTGACAAAAGGTGGATTATAACAATTTCCAACTTAAAATTTTCTTTTATTTAAATTGGAATAATATTTTTCAAGTTTAAATCATTCTTATAATTTAAAAAATGTCTCCTAGATAGGTGAGAACATATAATAATTATAGTGTATCATTAGTAAAACTCATAAGAAACTCCCTCACACTTAGAAAGTGGCAGTGTCCTCACTAACCATGGAATTATTGTGGAAGTTTTATAACAAGTAAAGCTCAGAAAAATTGAAATGGTACTTGGAAAAGTTAAAATTGAGGGAATTGAGAGCTACTTGGATAAAGTAGTATGCCATGAGGGAATTTGGTATATATCAATGCTTATTCTAAGTCAACTACAAAATGGTTTAGATAAGAAATTATGCACTTGATGAAAAATTATTCCATATGTTTCAAACATGATAAAAATAAAAGAATAGGCAGGTTCACAGTATGCTGAACAATAATAATAAGTTATATTTAAATTTATTAAATGTTTTCAATATATCTAAATAATGGAATCAAAATGAAAATGAAAAAAAACTCAATCACAACAAATGAGACTAGAAAAATGATCAACTATGGGTTACCTCCCATAAAGTGTTAACATGACATCATTATCCAGACGAATGGACTAAAACATCTTGTAGTGGGGTCTATCATCTCAATTACTACTTTTTCATTTATAGCTATTAGTTGCTGTTTCTTCAAGCTCATGGGGTCTCTTGACTGAATTAATTACTTTAGGGGAAGAAATGTGTGCCAAAATAAGATGTTTCATGAATGGAATAATAGCTTTAGGCGGCTCTTATTGTGCATGGATTTCTAGAAAAAGTTCCTGCAGTTGGAGTTCAATTTCTATGACTCACTGGGTAACCCTTTGGACTAGAACATTGGGTGGAATAGGTCCATCGATAATTATTTATGACAGAGAGGATCTATACATGGCTATTAATTTTTTTAAAAAGAAATGATAATGAAGACTAATAAAAAGAATGATGTAAAAATAAATCTCTCTATATATATATAAATGATCAATACAAAAATGAGGGCATATATAGATGAAAAAAATGAAATGAACAGCCCTATCACAAAAATTCTAAATCTTAAAAAGAAATAAAAATGGAAAAAGAGGCATTAGGGCCAAATATCTCCTCCATTTTCAACCCACCTGCTGGTGGTGATGAAATTTGTAGGTCTGGATCAGTGTTCATGGTAGTAGTAAAAGAGGGAGGATCGTCGATGGATGGTGTAGTAGAAGAGATGCATATATAGGCTGGGGTAGGTGGTGGAGAGGTCTGAATCTATAAGGATTCTATGGGTCTTTTAGTTGGATCAACGAAAGGTACCTCTAAGGTGGAGTCAATGGCCAACCCATTTCCCCTGTGACCTTTATCCGATAAATACTCCTACTGGGTAGTAGGGTTAGTAATAATCACTTATAGGTCAGGATGGGATGTAGGTGGTGTAGGAATGATAGAAGATGAGGGACCAATAGAGGCTGGTGGTGGTGGAGTGGTAAACTCAGTGGGTTCGATAAAAGGGAGATGAAGATGAGTGGTGATCTGGAAGAGGTTTTCCATGTTTCACTACTGTGTAGCCCAGATCTTTGATAGGATGGGATGGGTGGGTCAAGGGATGGTGGATGAGGTGGTGGTAGAGGTAGGCAGATGAGTGGGTGGTGTGGGAGGGGAGTTAGTGTGTAGATCATCTATTGGGTTAGCATCCTGTGGTTCTCCCTCCTATGGTTCTATCACTAGCATGCCTGGTACCCAATGGTAAATATCATCCTCCCATACTAGTAGCTACATCTCTTGCAACATCATGAAATTGATTACCTCAACATGTCTTAGGGAGGTGAGGGGAATTGCTACATCAAATACTCTAAGGTACCTATTGAGATGAGTAATAAAGGACCCTCCCCTCAAATTACTGTGATTACACTTGGTGTGGTCTTTGTAATAGAAAGAAAACTGGGCAAACATATTGATGGCTGGGGCACCCATTCCTACTTTGAGAATGAGCACATCGATCCGACTGACACTCCTATGAGACTCATCCCTGGAGAACCATCCTTGTGATATAGATCTATGCAGAATCTGTAAGGATGGACCCCGTAAATGGGTAGATTTATTAATGTGAGGGTCATGGGGTAACTGAGGATCTTAGGAAATCAGATCCCATAGACACTGGGAATTGCCTCAGGGTGGCTGCAGCTGAAGAGTCGGAAAGATATGTGATCCTGCAAATTGCTCTGTATAAATTCTGAGGACGATGCCGAACTTGGATAATGAAAGATCAGGTGGGAAACCACACATGAAGAATCTGAGGCTATTAATGAATATCTTAAAAGTGTACAAGAACTCTAAAAACAACTCTCTAAAAGTCTCCCCACGAACCTCGATAATGTTGTCGATATGGATTGTCTGTAGGACGTCAAGGATGACATCACTAATGTTCATCCTGACTAGGATAGGTAAGTCCAGGGCCTTATTCGTCCACATCGTCTTGGACTGAAACCTGATGAGATCTACCTAATGATTTGGGTTGGATAAGTATAAGAGAGGGTGCAGGTAGAGTTTTTCATCACTGGAGGTGGATATGGGTTCTGCCTGAGTTGGCGGGGAAACACATGATACTACATGCGATGAAGAAGGTGTGAAAGGTGATGCATATGTGACACCACATGGGTGGATCACTAATGACTACTCATCATAGGATAAGGACATCGAGGTGGAGGTTTGGGGTTGATTGGTTCTTTCCATCACAGAAGAGAGGGATGGTGTCCTTTAGGTTGGGAGGGAAAGGGGTGGTTGGGTTTGTGTTTTTAAGCCAAGAGAGGGAGGTACATTGTGCACGTGGGTTGTGTGAAAAGGAGGGTACATGTGGAGAGGTGAGAGGGGGTGGGTTATGACGATTTTGGGTTTTCATAGTTAAGAGAAGGGAGAGGGACGTGAAGAGAGGTAGAGGAGAAGGGGAGGGGTACTAGTGCGGTGAAGGGAGGAGGCAAGGTGTTGGGGGATGTGGGTCATGGACCTATGGTTCACGATCAACATTATTTAAAATAGAACTGTGTCTCTACACGATGAGTAACATCGATTCACGTTGTGGACTGGTGCATTAAAAAAAATTGGGTGAAAGGTTACATGTTGTGTAACTGGAATTTTTTTTGAGACACAATCCAATTAACCCATAACCTCTTGATATTAACTTATCTAAAACTTTTCTAAGGGTAAACTAATCTAACATATGTTAAGATGTTGTACCATTGATTTCATCCAAGTCATCGCTTCATTTTACATGAGGAGATTTATGGAAATATGGATCAAATAAACTTGAGGTTGATGACACAGCCTTCGCGAAAAGGTTCTCGAAAGATTTTTAGTCTTTGACCATTCAGTTTTAAAGTTGGTCAACCTTATCTCTAAATTTCAATTCTCCCATAAGGAAATAATTTCACAACTTCAAAAGGGACTGACCATCAAGATTTCATATTACCAGGGAAAAGTTTCAATAATGAGTTAAATAGAAGGACTTTGTTCCCAAGTACAAAGATATTCCTAGAAATGCATTGATCATGCCATTTATTTGTTTTTTACTTGTAGATCCTAGAATTTTCATAGGCACCCCTAATGATCTATTTTAATTTGGTTAACTACAACATCCTAGCTTCTCCATCCTTCTCAAAATCAAAGTTCAGTTTCTTAATCACCCAAAATGAATAATGCTCCCCCCCTGAATGGGAGACGACATGGTTTTCCACAAACCAATATGAATAGTGTTGTGACTATGGGTGTCTTATATGAAGTGTGGTATTCCCATAGTGCATCATCTAGTTTGAGACTTCAGTAGCTTCAGACTATATTTACCATTTTTGCCAAAATTTTCTTAATCTCCCTGTTTGAATGTTCTATTTTACCAATTGTTTGTGGGTGTTATAGAGTTCCTGTATTATATATGATTCCATATTTCTCTAGATATCCTCTCACAGATTGTTTTTTGAAGTGTTTTCCTCAATCACTAATGAGTAATCTTTAAAATCTAAATATTTTAAACAAACTTTTTTTTCCAAAAATTTAATGACCACTTCTGTTGTATCATGTGATGTTGCTCCAGCTTCAACCCATTTTGAGACACAGTCAAAACTAACTAGAATGTAGGATTTTCTATATGAAGTGGTAAATAGTCCCACGAAGTCTATGGCCTAAACATTGAATATTTCACCCTTGATAATGGGATTTTTTGGTATCCCATTGTTTTTTTCCTATGTTTCCAGTCCGCTAGCATTTATCACATTTTTGAAAAAATTCCCTCACATCTTGGTGTAGCATGGGCCAAAAATGTCCATTTTAAAAAATTGTTTCTACTATGTGCTCAGGTCCATGATTTCCACCATCTGGTGACATGTGAAACATCTCAATCTCATTATGGGTTTCATTCTCGTGAATGCTGCGTCTCAATAAGCCATCAGATCAATGCTTGAATAGTAGTGGTTCATCCCAATAGTAATGTTTTGATTTTTACAAGAATCTTTTCCTCTATTTATATGAGAAATATTGATATAAAAATCACAGGGTTAGATAATTGGTGATATCAGAGAACCAAAAATAAAACATGAATCTAAAAAGGGTTTCAACTAGAAAATATACTTACATGTCAGCCTCCTCATCTTCCTTGATGAATGATAGGGGAATTCTGATATGTGGTCAGAAATAATATTTTTTATGAATTTTTTGTCCTTGATTACAATCTCAAACTCTTGCATCAAGAGTATCCACCTTATCAACTTTGGTTTAGCATCCTTCTCATTCATCAAGTATCTTAGGGAAGCATGATCAGTATGTAAAATCACTTTGGACAAAGCCAAATAAGAACATAATTTCCCAAAGACATATGCAACGACTAAGAGTTCTTTCTCTATAGTCATGTAGTTGACTCGAGATTCACTTAGTGTGAATATTTTTTAATACATGGGACAAAATATGTGTTCAATTCACTGTCCTAACACAACACCTATTGTAAGGTAGATAGCATTATACATTAACTCAAATTATTTATCCTAGTTGGGTGAAATGATGACTGGGGATACTATCAGGCTTGTTTTCAATGTATTAAATGCTTTCCTACATTCCTCATTGAAGTTGAAAGGTAATTATTTTGAAAGTAAGTGTGTCAATGGCTGGGAAAAATTTTTAAAGTCTTTTATGAATCATCAGTGAAATCCAGAATGACCCAGAAATCTTTTTATTACCTTTACCATTGATGGTTTGAGAAAGTCCTTGATGAATTTTATTTTGACTAGATTGACCTATAATCCTTATTTGGAGATCTTATTCCCTAGTACTATTCCCACTTGGAGAATAAAATGACATTTCTCCCAATTTAGGACTAGTTATTTTTCTTCACAACATTAGAGAACTAATTCCAGATTGCTTAGACAGACCTCCAAAGATCTTCCATAGACTAAGAAGTCATCCATAAATATTTCTATAACTTATTCATCCATATCATGGAAAATATGTGTCATGCATAACTGAACGGTTGTTAGAGCATTGCACATACTTAATGACATTCTCCTGTAGGGAAAAGTGCCAAATGGGCATGTGAATGTGGTATTTGGGTAATTAGGGGGGTAGACTGCAATTTGGTTGTATCCTAAATTTCAATCTAGAAAATAGTATAATTCATGTCCCACAAGTATTTCTGACATTTTATCCATGAATGGTAAGGGAAAATGATCCTCGTTGCAATATTCAGGCATATAAAAACTACATAGACTCTCCATCCAGTGATGGTGCGTGTTGAAATCAACTCGTTTTCATCAGCTCTCTCTACTATGAGTCCTCCTTTATTAGGTACAACTTGTAGGGGGATAAACCATTCACTATCGGACATTGAAAAGATTATTAATGTATCCAAGAGTTTCAACACTTCCTTTTTGATTACTTGATTTTATTGGTGGTGTGATCCACCTTTGAAGTTGACCTTTCAGCTTTGAACCTCCCTCAAGTAGAATCCTGTGAGTTAATTAAATAGGATTGATTCCTTTTATGTCTTCTAAAACCCAAAAAAATTGACTACTTATGTCTCTTAAAAACTTCAACCAACTTTGCTTCTTATGCTTAAGACAATTTAGAGTTGATAATTACTGTAAAAAGGTTGAAACTCTTAAGTATGAGTACTTAATAGTAATGGGTAGAGGTTTTAGCTCCATCTTTGGTGGTTTAATGATGGAGGGAATGAAAGGAGGAAATATATCCATAATAAGAGGTTCAATGAATTTTAGTTCCTAAAATTCATACTCTTTTTCCTTATTCAAGAGAAACTCTTCACTTTATTCTTCAATTCCCATGTACTCATCTTCTTTTTGGGTAATAGAGATGGCATTGCAATCAAAAACATAATCTAATTATTGGTAAGATTGGACGAGTTTGAACACTAACTATTCTTCTCAAACTTGGAAGATCATACATCCTTGATTCACATCTATCAAAGCCTTTACTATGGGTAGGAATGGTATTGAAAATATAATGCGGATGTTGCCATATTATTTTATATCCTGAACTAGGAATTCTGCTAGAAAGATGAATTTTCCAACACTGACTAGTACATCTTAAAGAATGCCTCCAGGGTACTTGATCAGTAAGTGATTTGTAGTGTCACTCAAGCTGTTTTGAGTTCTTGTAGTCCTAGATTGTAGAAAACACTCATTGGAATTAAGTTGATGTTGTATCCAAGATCGCATAGTGCTCTTCCAAACTTTCATTCTCCAATGGAGTAGGGAATTGAAAAACTTCTAGGATCTCTCATCATTGGTTGGATTTTTTGCTGGATAATAGCATATCATTCTTCATTTAATGATATCAAACCAAGATCTTATATCATTATTTTTTTGGATAAAAGATCATTGATAAATTTTTCATATACTATCATTTGAGAAGTAACTTCTGAAAATGGTATGTTAATGTGTAGTTTCTTGAACATCTCTAGTAAATTTTTGTTCCGGACCTCCTGTGTTTTTTGTCTTACTCTCTTTTGGAAAGGAAGAGGTGGCTTGTATGGTGATGGGGCAATATAAATTGGTTCCTTGGGTTGCTCATGAGTTTGGTCGCTTTAGTTGGTGATACTTCTTGAGGCGAGGTTTTCAATGGTGATACTTCTTCTTCTAATGGTAGTTGTTTCTTAGGATCTTTAGGTTTCCTTTCATCTATTCTGCTTGTTTGTTGAAATTCTAATATCTTCATGCTTATCAGCACTACATCTTTAGGTTATTCCCTTGGAAGCATCTTTGTATTACCAGGTAGGGCTCCTAATAATATATCAGACAAAGTCTTTGAGATTTGACCCATTTTAACTTCAAGAATTTGGAAATCAGCTCTTTGGTTTTTCATTTTCATTTCCTAAGTTGTCATTATCTAATCATATTTTTGGATAAATGTTTCCAAGAGATTTTATATGTTACTTTGAGGAGGAGTAGGTTTTTGCTGAGGTATAGGATGAGTGGGTTGGAATTGGTGCTAAGTTCTTTTTGGGAAGGGTTGTTATTGCATATGTTTCTAAGTTCTATGAACTGGTTTCATAGGTGGATACCCTGGTGGTCCTTGATTCTGAAATGGTTCTTGAACACTTAGCTGTTGAAAATATCATTTATTGTTCTAAGTTTCTTGCAGAGTAGGCCTCTTCTTGTAGTATTGTTACTACTATTAAAAAGGTAGGTTCTATTGATTGTAATTGGTGTGATTAAAATCCTTTGGATCATCAAATATTTCCTTGTAGTCCTGATAATGTTATGGGCCACTGCACATATCATACGATTGTATCTCCATTACAGGAGTAGGTGGGGGATGTGAAATAGGAATTTTAAATGATTCTAGCTTCTTCATGAGTACTTTGACTTGTGATACTAATTTGGTGTTTTGATACACCGAGTTGATACCCCACTAAGGTGTTCCACAATAACTTTTCTACAAGATGAAATTATAAAAAAATTCATCAAGAATAGATCTTATGGATTCTGGGGTTCCAAATATCAGTCCTCCATCTGCAGTAGCATCGATGATCATTCATGTGGCTGGCTAGAGTCCTTGGTATAATGTCTATTATTGAATCCACATGCCCATTCCATGGTGTGGAAACTTCCTCATCTGCTCTTTGAATTGGTCCCATGCTTCCCATGCAGATTCTCCATTGGTTTGAGAAAAGTTCTAAATGTCATTTCAGAGCTTCCAAGTCAGAATCAGTGAATGTATTTATCCAAGAACTTATTGGAAATATTTTACCAATTAATGATTAACTCAAGAACATTAATTTTAACACAGTCCTTAGTTCCATCTCTTAGAGTGAATGAGAAGATGTGAAATCTAATTTCATTGGAGGAAAATCCCAGGTTGCGAAGGGCATAACAAACTTCCAGGAAGTTAGAGATGCGTTCATGAGGATCTTTTATCTGAAGTCCACTAAATTTCCCCATGTTCTGTACTGTATGAATGAGTCCAGTTTTGATTTCTAAGGTATGATCATGGATGGGGGATGAACAATGATTGGAGTGGCACCAAGGATTGATGGCAGGACATAATCCATGATGGTTCTTTCTTGATGCATCAAGTGCTCTCTAGGATTAATTTTTTGTTGGCTCTAAGGGTTTAGCGGGTTGTGTCCCAATTTATTTTTTAGGTCAGCCATTGTGGACCGGTGGTGTGCAGAAAGATACCTTTCGATCTTGGGATCTAAGGTTAAAGGTTTGTTTGTCTCAAGGTTCGTCAAACGAGTCGATGAACCTAGGTACATGCACTAGATCATGAAACAGGGATGAAATAGAATCTTTAAAGGAAATAAGGAAAGGTTGTTAGGGAATGGTAATCCTAGTTCTTTCATCAGAGGACTGAAAGAAGAGTATTGTCTCCCCGACAATGGTGCCAAAATTTGATGCACCCGTACGCGTTGTTTAATTCACGCAGGTTACAACCAGATTAGATTTTTTCCCAAAATTCTCTTATTACTAATCCATAGTATAGTAATAGTCCAAGGTCTATCCCATGGGGAGTGGAACTTAATTTTTGGGAGTCAATGGCTTAAGACCCTTTGAGGTTGGAGTCCTTGCAAGTTTGTTTCAGTTTGGGAATTACTAGATCTATGGTGTTTGATGGTTGCTTCAATTTAGAGATAGATATTAAAATAAACTTTGAGTATATATAAGAAGGATGATCTTAATTATAATATTACTAGGATCATAAGGTTTAGGATCTGAAGAAAGAGTAAGTTTCCAGTTGACTTTGGTCAAGTCACCTAGTTCTACCTAGGAGGTAACTATTCCTTGTTTGGGAGATAGTGACAACCTAGATGCATTAAGCCTGTATTCTATGGTAAAAAGTATCTTTAGATATTGGTTATAGCCTAATCTGTCACAACTCGTCCCCCGGGGTCCTTGCCGTTACTACCCCAAGCCCGCCTTCCATAGGCCAGGGGCTGGCAACTAGCATCGAAAGACGAATTCCCTAGAACTGGGAAGGCATTGACTTTATAACCTGTAAACACATGTAACCAAGCACACAAAAAGATAAGAACACAAGATAAATGTATAACAAAAAGAGTGTTGAAACTAAAAGGGGATGGAATACAAGCCCAAATGTAAAGATACAAGTACAACTAACATACAATACAACGAAAGAAAGAAAAGACAGCTATGGGATCGTCCTCTGAGGTTCCTACCTAAAGGGTAGGTACAGATCGCCTACTCACCACTCCACGTCCACTCATCTCTTCTGTGTACCGAAACACTGTATGGTCCACCTTCGAGCACCATGTAGTCCTGGTACCCTCATCCTCAGTCAGCACTTTCCGTCGTCTGCATCCAACACAACAAGGTGTGGGCATAGCCCTTGTAGGGGTAAGTATAATGATACTCAGTAGGGACCCTGAGACCCTCAAGGTCTCAAAAAATACACCAAGGATAAACCAAAAAGTATGAAATCAACAGATAACCCTACTTAGGTATATGCCCATACATATACCGAAGTTTTCAAGTAATCCATCTCAGTCATGAGGAAAACAGAGAGGTACTGACTCAGCTCACACCAAGTATATATTTAGGTATGGTAGTAGAGATTATTAGTTATAAATATTGAATCATCTTATTCCATTAAGAGGCTCTACTGCTGACCTGTATAGAATCGCTAGAAGCTGACCCACACAAGATCGCTAGGAGGTGACGCACACAGGATCGCTAGGAGCTGACCCACACAGGATCGCTAGGAGATGACCCACAGAGGATCGCTAAAAGCTAACCCACACATGATCTCTAGGAGCTGACCCACATAGGATCACTAGGAGATGACCCACACATGATCACTATGAGCTGACCCACATAGGATCTCTAGGAGCTGACCCACACAGGATCGCTACGAGCTAACCCACATAGGATCACTAGGAGCTGACCCACATAATATCGCTAGGAGATGACCCACACAGGATCGCTAGGAGATGACCCACACATGATTTCTAGGAGCTATCCCACACAGGATCACTAGGATCTGACCCACATAAGATCTATAGGAGGAGACTCGCACAGGATCTCTAGGAGCTGACCCGCACAACTTCGCTAGGAGCACTCTTCTCATCACATACAACTATTGGGTTTCCGCACTGGGCTTGCTCGTCTTCGAGAGAGTCCACTCCCCAATCCATTGGTCGATTCTACAACTACCACTAAGTCCCACGAATAAGTATCTCAAAGGACCGCCACGTCACATGGGTCTCAACGCAACAGACATTGAATCAATTGGACACCCGGTCTGTGAGGTTTTAGCCTTTTACTCCTGATGGCCCGGTTAGATTCGTTCTTGATCCATCCCAACCGTACTTCATCCTTATCCAAATCTGTAGTGGGGAATCCCAAAGGGACCGTCTCGCTCCAAGGTTTCCATCACCGCTGGTGGTTCATCAATCGGACGTCCGGTGCCAAAGTTATGGCACAAGTAAAGTATAGCGTCATATTTGGTTTGGGTCCGGTCCGACTTGGTCGGAGCGACCCGGCCCCACCCGGCCTGGCCCGATGGATGGCCCGACACGCTAGATCTAGTCCGGACCACCGGGCAGCCCGGCCTACTGAGTCTGACCCTGTAGGCCGTGAGGCCGCGGGCGTGCTGTGAGGGCATGAGGTCGCGGGGCGGTGCGACCATTGCGGCTCGGCCGCGTGGTGCCGCAAGGGCGCGGCGCGGGAGGGCTTGACCGGAGCTGTCACGACCTGTCCTCGGGGCCCGTGCCATGACTACCTCAAGCCCGCCTTCCATAGGCCAGGGGATGGCGACTAGAACCAAGGCGTAAATCCCGAAAAAAGGGAATGCGTTGCCTTTGAAAAGTAAACAAGCACCATAGAGTAAGGAAGTGGAAAAGTAAACACTAAGTAAAAATTGTAACAAGCTGTGCTGAAGTAAAAGGGGCTGGAAATAGAATCACAACTATAAAGTACAACTGAAAGGAGAAAACAGCAACTGAAAAGAAAAGCCGCAGCGTCGAGCCGTCCTCTAGAAGTCCCACCTGAAGGGTGAGCACAAATAGCCTCCACAGCTCCTCGGTTCAGGCGTCCGCTCTGAGTATGTCCCGCCCAGTGGTCCACCTCCAGGTACTGTCCTGCTCTGCAAGCCTCCACCACGATCAGCGCTGTCCGTCGTCTGCAACCAACACAACGAAGTGCGGGCAAAGCCCATGCAGGGGTGAGTATAAGCTACTCAGTAGGGACCCCGAGACCCCCGAAGGTCTCCCAAAATCCACAAAGGATAAACCACAAAGGAAAGATGCAATCACAAAGTAACAACCGACACTGCTTAGGTATATGCCCATACATATACCTAAGTCATCAACTCCCGTTCGGCTCCAAAATCCGAGCCCAAGCACAACCCAGTCCACACAGGAAAGAAAAACGTAAATCCACATAGGATAGCACAATGAAATCCACAAAGGAGAGTAAACAGTAAATCCACACAGGATAGTTCAACACAATCCACAAAGGAGAGTAACACAAGATTCAGCTCACACAGGTATACTTCTTCGGATGACGATAAAGATGATCACTGATCCATCTAAGTTGTCGGACCCACAAAGGATCGATAGGTACTAACCCCCGCAATGACCCACACAGGATTGGACCCACACAGGATCAATAGGTAACTAACCCCCGCAAAGACCCACACAGGATCGGGCCCACACAGGACCTGTAGGCGCTGGCTCAGACAGAACCGCTGAGCGCTGACCCACACAGGATCGGATCCACACAGGATCTGTAGCACTGATCCACGTAGGATCGCTGAGTGCAGTAGTCGTCGCAGTCCACTGAGGATCTCTGCACAGTCATCGTCGCAGTCCACTGAGGATCTCTACACAGTCGTCGTCACAGTCCATTAAGGATCTCTGCACAGTCGTCGTCGCAGTCACAGTAGCAGTTGCAGCCAGCACTAAGGTTCCCGCACACAGCAAGCTCGTTCGGGAGGGTCCGCTCCACGAGCCGAGAGGCTGATACATCAACTGACACAAAGTCTGAGGTTGATATATCCAAAAGTTCTGTATCGTCAACAGGAACTCAACGTCGCAGACGACGCGTCAATCGGGCGTCCGGTCTGAGAGTTATTGGCTTTTTCGTCCCAGGGGCCCAGTTGGTTTTTAAGGCAAAACCAACCCGACCGTACTCCACCTGCATCCAAACCTCGGGCGGAGTGAGCCAAAAGGTCCGTCTCACTTAGAGGAATCCACCAAAGTCGACGGCACGTCAATCAGACGTCTGGAGCTCAAGATATGAGCGTTTCCACTCCGAAGGCCTGGTTGGTTTCGTGGACGAACCAACCCGGCCGAACCCAAAGTATTCCGAAACCTTGAGTGTAATATACCGAAACGACCGTCTCGATCCAAGGATCGCGTTTCCGCTGACGATGCATCGTTCGGAGGCCCATAGCTCAAGTTACGGGAAAAAGACCGAAAATAGTCCGAAGACGGGGGTCTGGGCCCGGGCCGACCCCCCCTGGGTCGGCCGAACCGGGTCGACCCGACCCGGTCCAACCCGGTTGGACCCAGTCCGGCCAGGCCAGGATGTGGGCCAGCCGGTCCGGCTCGGCTTGGCAGAGCGGCCGAGCAGCACGGGGGGCTCGCTGCCCCTGCGTGACAGCACCGCGGCCCCCGCGGGGGGCCGCCCTGGTCAACGAACGTGGCGAAAGCCGCATCCCGCGTGTGTGCCGGAACCGCGCGGCCGCGGGTTTGCTGGCGCTGTCGCCGCCGCGGCTTCAGCCGCGGCGGCCTTGTCCGGCGGCACGCCGGGGTACCGCCGGTGGCTTCCGCGGGCCACCGGAGTTGCTCCGGTGGTCCGTTTTCCTTCCCGTCTGCGCGGTTGTTCCTCCCGGGTTCCGTTCTTCACTGCGGGATCATCAAATCGCCCTTGAGTCATGTTTTGTTGTTGCCCGCCAAATCCGCACAACCACGAAGAACGACGGAGGGTTGTCGGGCGGTGTTCGTTTGGCCCGCACCCTCCGCGTTAGATAATAACAGTTGGGAGAATTTATTCAACATATGAATAAAGGCGAGGCACAATTTTTATAGGATTAAAATTGAACTTGATCCGGGTTCTTTGCTTTAAAAGAAACAATCACGGGGAAAAAAAGTTATTTCACCAACAAACCCCTACCTCGTTAAGTCATCGCATGCACGTTCTTCGTAGAATAGATCGTCCTGAAAGGTGGGGATCGTCGCGTCGTCGCGGTATCCGGCGTTGCGTCGAAAAACTCCGAGGACCAAGAAACAACAGATTTAATTTTAATAATTAAATCCATCTTGAGTTATAATCCACAAAAGAATTTTAAAAGAAACCCGAAATATCTTACCTCAAGCAGTTGGTGACCGGAGATCGGGGCGGGGAAGAACGTCTCGGATGAAGCGTCGTCAATCTCCGAGGGTGACAGCGTTCTTCGTGTTCTTCGCGTTCTTCGCGTTCTTCGTGAAGGAGGATGAAGAACTTGAGGTTTGTCAAATCCTCTCAACGAGCATTTTTCCAGAAGTCGTGCGTTGGTCGTATTTCATTATTACGCCAACAACGAAAAATAGATAAACAACGACCCATTAATTCGTAGAATTAATTCAACAAAATAAACCGTGCAATTAATTGGTGCGTTAAGAAATTAAGAAAATGCGTCAGTTGACTTTCATAATGACGGGTTTTCGCGGGTGCGTTACTTAGCGGAAAAGAAACGGTGGGGCTCGTGCGGGCCCCACCTCACAAATATCCTACCAAGAGGGTAGGATATTTTTGGATAGTACCCTATCCGTTTCAACTCAGTTTAAGTGGATTTAAGTGGCTTTCAAGTGGATTTCAGTGAAATAAAATAAATTTGTCGTACAAATTATTTTATTTCTTAACTTTAAGCCCAAAAATTAAAAACCACACCCGAGCAAATGCAACTCCGGGAGAGGCGTTCCTAAGAAAATACCGGCGCTGCGATTCCATCAGTGCCCTCGGAATTCGATTCCGGGTACCAGTTCAAAAGTTAGAAAAACCCGCTCGTCTGTTCACTAAACGTACCCGAGCCAAACTTCGGAAAATGATTCCGGGCACACCGGGCCTCGGAATCAGGTGCCGTCAGAGGTTGCGTTCTTGTAAAATTCCAAATAAAATTAAGAAAAAAAAATTTCCTTGAAATTTACGGGTCTTTACAGGAGCGGGTCGGCCACGGGGTGCCGCGAGGGAATGGCACAGGGTGGCTTGGCTGGAGTGGATCGGCCGCGAGGTGCCGTGAGGGCGGGGCACAGGGCGACTCGGCTGGAGTGGCTCGACCGCGGGGTGCTGTGAGGTCGTGGCGTGGGACGACTCGAACATGAGGTGCCGCGAGGGTGCAGCACGGGGCGGCTCGTCCAGAAGGGCGGAGGCCACAGATGGCAGGGGCCATGGGTGGTGGGGTTCGTGGGTGGCGGTGGTCGTGGAGCAGTGCCGTTGCGCCATTGCGTTCGTCGCGGCCGACGGTGATACCGACCTCCATTCTCGTGCACCTTCTTGGTTGGTCACCAACCTCCTCCATCGCGAAGAACAAGACAAATCATTACAATAATTACCAAGAGGACGAGCCATGTTTATTTGGCCTGCACTCTTCGCATTAGAGTGGTAGAAAGCGACTATAAACTCTCTTTGAATTATAAAGATTCATCAAGAATGAATAAGGGAATAATTTTAAACAACCACCCTACCTTGTTCATTTGATTCATTGAAGATTGTCTGTGGGGAAAGAGTCGATGCCGTTGGGAATAGACGGATGTCGGTGACATCGGCGTCTCCTTGTTCTTTGGTGGAGATGTTCCTCGTTGGTGATCCTTCGATGGAGTTTGGATAAGAATTCGTCAAAGGATAAGCGTTCTTCATTGGAAATCCTTCGATGGAGTTTGGAGAATAATTCGTCGAAGGAGAAGCATTCTTCGTTGGTGTTCTTCGTTGGAGGATGTGTTCCTCCAAGTTCTCCCAAGCTCCCACCTTTTCCAATGATTATTTCCCCCCAACCCACCAAAAATAAAAGGGAATCCAATATAATAAAATATGTTGGCATAATTTCAAAATGAATTAATTAATTAAATTGAGTTGGTATAATAAATGTTGGAGGAGTTGAAGAGTCTCCCCCACATTTAATAGGAATTTTGAGGGTTTTAAACCTCGGGTGGTCCCCACCACCATAACCTCTCATGGGAGGTTAGGCTCAGTGGTCCCCACCTTCATAACCTCTCATGGGGGGTTTTAGTTTAGGTGGTCCCCACCTGTAAAATATCCACATGGGGAATTACAAAGGAAAATAAAATAAAAAGTTACACCATTTTATTTTATTTAATTCTTTCATGAATATTTTAAAAGCTAACTTCCACCCTCGACCTACTGTGGTCGAGGTGAAGGTCTACTTAAGCGAATACCAGTGCTGCGAGTTCAACGGTGCCCTCATATTTCAATTCCGAGCACCGGTTCAAAAGTTAGAAAAATTCACTCACACGCTTACTGAACATACCCCAAAAAAAGTTTGGAAATTCATTCCGGGCACACCGGGCCTCGGAATCATGCGCTGTCAATTTTCATGGACTCGTTAAATTCCCATATATTAAAAAATATTTACATGGAAATTTTGGGTCTTTACATTCTCCCCACCTTAGGGCTCTACGTCCCCGTAAGCCACATCTAAAACTAGGTAAACAAGTGGGGGGGGGGGGAATGAGCACAAATCTGATCCTCCCGCTCACTTGTGCTCTCCTGGAGGTTCCCGTTCTGCCATCGAACGCGTACCAGAGGTATCGACCGTCTGTGAAGGAACATCTTCTATCAATACCCATTCTATACTGGAACATCCGTAAAAGTTTCCCCATCATTGACATCAATCTCTCTGTGGTTGATGATGTGGGAATGGTCATGCACGTATCTCTTCAGCTGGGATACGTGGAAGACATCATGCACCCAATGAAACTGAGGTGGAAGATCTAAGAGGTATTCCACCTCGCCAACTTTGATGAGGACCTGAAAAGGTCCAATGAATCTTGGAGATAAATTGCCACCTCTGCCAAATCTCCGCAAACCTCATTGAGGTGAGACCCATAGAAAGATGTGGTCGCCATCCTCGAACTCCAGAGGTCTCCGTCTCCTGTCAGCATACAACTTATGCCTACTCTTGCAGTCTTCATACACTTCTAGATGATCTGAACCTTCTCTATGGTAGCCTGTACCATCTCTGGTCCCACTAGGGCTAACTCTCCTCGGTCTGTCCAGCACAAAGGTGATCTACAAGGTCACCCGTACAACACCTCAAAAAGTTCCATCACAATGGTGGAGTGATATCTGTTTTTGTGTGAAAAATCCACCAAAAGAAAGTGATCCTCCCAGCTTCGACTGAAGTCGAGGACACAAGCATGCAACATGTCCTCGAGGGTCTAAATGGTCCCCTCAGTCTGTCCATCTGTCTGATGATGGAAGGCAGTGCTCAAACAAAGTTGCATCCTAAAAGCCTCCTGCAACCCCTTCCATAGCCTTGAAGTAAAATGTGCATCACGATCAGAGACAATCATTGAGGGTACTCCATGTATCCGCATAATCTTCTGCACATAGAGGCTTCCCAATCTCTCTAATGAAACCTGCTCTCTGATCAGTAGGAAGTGGGCTGACTTGGTGAGTCGGTCGACAATCACCCAAATCGAGTCATAACCCCTAGATGTACGTTGAAGTCCTATCACGAAGTCCATGGATATCCCATCCCACTTCCACTCTGGATCTTCTAAAGGATAAACCAAGCCTGCTGGTACTTGAAGCTCCGCCTTCACTTGCTGACAAGTGAGGCAATGAGAAACAAACTATGCTACTGTTTTCTTTATTTCTTTCCACCAGTGCTGTCATCAGAGATCCTGGTACATCTTTATAACTCCTGGATGTACCACTAGAGGGGATGTGTGGAACTCCCTCAACACTTACTCCCAAATTGACACTGGTACCATGGTCCATCCTTTGAAGAGGATGATGTGCTCCCCACCTTCATAAAATCAATCAGGTGCCTGCCCTGTGGATATCTAATCATGTTGAGCCTCTCAGTCAGCATCCCCATGCTGTGCCTCCCTAACTCACTGAAGAAGTTGGGGGTGACTATAAGAGACTGAAGGAAAGATGCTCCATCTCTATCCACAAAGGATATCTACAAAGCAGACAGCTACTCCATCGCCTCACCTAGAAGCTGTATACTAGACCTCCTGCTGAGTGCATCTGCTATAATGTTCCCCTTCATAGGAGTATAGACTATCTCAAAGTCATAGTCCTAGAGGAACTCAAGCCAATATCACCGTCTAAGGTTCAGGTCCTTATGAGAGAAGATATACCTGAGACTCTTGTGATCAGAGTACACTATAAAATGCTTCCCCATCAGGTAATGTCACCACATCTTCAAGGAGAAGACCATTGCTGCTAACTCCAGGTCATAAGTAGCATAGTAATGCTCATTCTATCTCATGTTTCTAGAACCATACGTGATCACCACTCGCTCTTTCATTAGGAAACATCCTAGCCTGGTCCCTGATGCACGACAGTATACTACGTAACCTACTCCCTCCTCTAGAAGCCTCAAGATGAGGGCACTAGGCAACCTCTGTCTCAACTTCTGAAAACTTTTCTGGCATCTTTATGACCACATGAAGGGTTTCCCCTTCTTCGTTAACACTGAAAGTGGTGCTGAAACTCTGGAGAAATCTGGCACAAATCCCTGGTAGTATCCGGCCAAAACTAGGAAAGTCTGTACCTCTGTCACACTTATGGGTGGTCCCAAGAAAGTACCGCCTCAATCTTTGCTGGATCCACTGCAACTCCATCCTCCTATATGACATGTCCTAGAAAGTGAACCTCTCGGATCCAGAACTAGAACTTTGAGATCTTACCATAAAGTTGGTGCTCTCGGAGTGTGTCCAGTACTACATGCAAATGATAGGCATGATCCTCCTCAGTAGCCAAGTAGATCAGGATGTCATCGATCAAGACTACTACAAATCAATCAAGTTATGGATGAAAGATCCTGTTCATGAGTCCCATGAACACTTTTGAAGCATTGGTTACACCGAATGGCATAACCAAGAACTCATAATGGCCATACCGACATCTCAAGGACTTCTTCTACACATCTTAGTCTCATAATTTGAGCTGGTGATAGCCTGATTTGAGGTTTATCTTTGAGAACCACCGTGCTCCCTTCAGCTGATCAAAGAGGTCGTTAATCCTTGGAAGTGGGTACTTGTTCTTCACGGTCACCTGGTTCATGCACTGATAGTCAACACAAATCCTCAAGATCCCATCCGTCTTCTTGGCCAAAAGAATTGGGGCATCCCAAGGAGAAACACTGGGCTAAATGAATCCATTCCCCTGTAAGTCCTCTAACCGTACCCGCAGCTCACGAAGCTCCGCAGGAGCATCCGATATGATGGTGTAGATATCGGTGCCATCCCGGGGTACAAGTGAATGTACAATTACACTTATCTATGAGGAGATAGACCTAGAACATCAACAGGGAAGACATCCATGTACTGGACCACCACTGCATGATAATTCAGACTCTCCACATCAACCTCTCCGAGGGTAAGGCTATCCAATTGATGTGTAATTGGCTGCACCCTCTTCCAGGTAAGTCCATCCTGTGCTGAAAAGGCTCCCTTCTCTCTAGTAAAGGTAAAATTAGTCCCATCCTTGTGAACACACTGCACTTTGCACCTAATACAGTCTATCTGAGCATGGACTATAGATAACCAGTCCATACCCAAGATGACGTCGTAAGGCCTTGACGCCAGTACTAGGAGATTCCAGCTGAAGCTATCATCTCCTAGAGTAATCTCACACTGCCGAAAATAGTGTGTAATCATCGAATCCACTCCCGTAGGAGTCTCTAGCCATAAGGATCGAGCCAACGACTCCGTCAGAATCTCCAAGCTCCGAACAAGGGCAGTGGAAATAAAAGATTGACTGGAACCTGTGTCTATAAGTACTGCAGATAAGGTGGAGTAGACATAGATCATACCTCGTATCATCTCCAGAGCACCGTGATCATAGGCCTCAGCTGCCTGGAGATGAGGTCTCCCCAGTCCACCTACTCTCTGCGGTCGGGGTGGACCTCTTAGTGGTGGTGGCAGTAACATCTCGAATCGTCGCCCACCGCCAGCTGCATGACCATCTCCTCTGCCACGTCTATCTACTCCCTGTGGACCTCCTCAGTTGAACCTCTGTCTCTATCTAAGAGGCCTTTTGACCATATTCTGATCATCCGTATGGCGGGTCAGACAGTCATGAGCCATGTGACCCTGCCCGCCTCATGCGTAACACTTCCCACTCCTGGCATGACTGTCTCTGCCTCAGGTACCTCGTACAACCGACCCTGAATCCTGCGGTCATCCACCAGTAGGTCTAGTCCTCTTGGAGCTCTATGACATCTGTCTACTACTAGCTGCAGAAGACTCCACTACGTGACGACTGGTGGTGGATCTCACTGCTGGTGACTGGTCAACAAGGAAACTCTCCACTAAGAGGGATCTCTCTAACACCCCCACCTGTGTCCAGGTGCTGAGTGAGATCATCGAAGCCTTGATATACCGCCTGAGTCCCTGATCAAAGGTTCAGGCCCTAAAGAAAGGGTCCCACACCACATCAGTGGAGTAGCATGAGAGGTCAGTGAGCCTCGCTGAGTACTGAGCTACAGTCATACTGCTCTTCTGCAGATGAAGAAGCTCTTGTATGCGCACTGCGTAAAGAGTTGCTGGGAAATAATCTACCCGAAACAGGCTCTCGAAGTCTGCCTAGAGAAGCGTCACCTCGTTGTGAACCTAGAGAATCAAGCTCCACCATCTGCCCGCTGCTTCCTGTAGAAGGCTGGCGGCAAGGATCACCATGAGATCAGCTGGTGTCCCTACAAGTCAGAAGACTCTCACTATAGTCTCCAACCAATCCTCAGCTACCTGTGGGTCTGTATCTCCCCTAAACCTGGGTGGCCTCTGGCTCTGGAACTCATGCAACGCGCTCAAACAGCGTGAAACCTCTGCTTCTGGGGCTGGTGGAATCAGTGTCCCAATGGGTAATGGTACCGCTGGTTCCTCCGGTGGTGCCTCTACTGGAAAGGGGACCTACACCGAGGCCTCGTCACTCTGTGGGCTATCAGTGCGTACTACTCTCAGAACCCTAGCTGGATGTATTCATGGAGGCATCCTGAAAAGAAACAGGTGCGCCACAGTCAATAAGTTATACCTGGTGAGCTGACTCAAAAGATCACAAAGAAAACTCTTCAAAACACACATGCAATATGTGTTTTCATGAAATGAGTCAGAAATCAGAAGTCAGGGTCCTGGTGTATGGATATGTCAGCCGCCGCACCAACACTGGATTCCCTAAACTGATAACCAAACTCACTACACTTAAAACTATTGATTTTAAAAAGAAAGATCAGAGTACTATGTTCTATGGTAGAACCGACTACTTTGATACCAATTTGTCACGACCCATCCCTCGGGGCCCGTGCTGTGACTACCCCAACCCCACCTTCTATAGGCCATGGACTGGAGAATAGCACCAAAAGGTGGATTCTCTAGGACTGAGAAGGAATTGCTTTTATAACCTGTAAACCCACGTAACCAAGAACACATCAAGATACAAACATGAGAAAACTGTATAGCAAAAAGAGTGTTGAAAGTAAAAGGGGCTGAAATACAAGCCCAACTATAAAGATACAAGTAGAACTAAAATAAAATACAATCGAAGAACGAGAAAAGACAGCTACTGGATCATCCTACAAGGTTCCTACCAGAAGGGTAGGTACAGATCGTCTCCCCAGCACTCCACGTCCACCCGTCTTCTCTGCGTACAGACACGCTATATGGTCCACCTCCGAGCACCGTCCAGTTGTAGTACCCTCATCCTCAGTCAGCGGTGTCCATCGTTTTCATCCAACACAAAAAGGTGTGGGCATAGACCGTGCAGGGATAAGTATAATGATACTCAGTAGGGACCCCGATACCCTCAAGGTCTCACAAAATCTACCAAGGATAAACCACAAAGTATGAAATCAACAGATAACCCTACTTAGGTATATGCCCATACATATACCTGAGATTTCAAGTAATCCATCTCAATCATGAGGAAAACACAGAGGTATTTACTGAGCTCACGCCAGGTATATCTTTAGGTACGGTATTAGAGATGATTAGTTATAAATACCGAATCATCTTTTTCTGTTAAGAGGATGTACTGCTGACCTTCAAAGAATCACTAGGGTCTAACCCACACAAGATCTCTAGGAGATTACCCACACATGATCGCTTGGAGCTGACCCACACTGGATCACTAGGAGCTGACCCACACAGTATCGCTAGGAGCCGACCCACATAGGATCGCTAGGAGCGTACCCACACAGGATCGCTTGGAACCGACCCACACAAGATTTCTAGGAGCTGACCCACACAGGATCTCTAGAAGCTGACCCACATAGGATCGATAGGAGCTGACCCACATAGGATCATTGGGAGCTAAACCACACAGGATCGCTAGGAGCTAACACACAGAGGATCGCTAGGATTTGACCCACATAGGATCGCTAGGAGCTGACCCGCACAGGTTCTCTAGGAGCACTCTTCTCCTCACAGATGGCTGATGGGTTTCTACACTAGGCTTTCTCGTCTTCTTGAGAGTCTTCTCCCCAAGCCACTTGTTGATTCTCCAACTGCCACGAAGTCCCACGAAGAAGTATCTTAAAGGACCGCCACATCATAGGGGTCTCAATGCAACAGACGATGCATCAATAAGACGCCCTGTAGAGACCCCAAACATGACATACATGGACATTACATTACTTTTGAGGAATACTTAAATACATAAAAAAACCAACATGCAAGTACTGTAATAATTTAGTGTCTTTGGAAACTCAGAACATAATATTCTAATCATGGTGAAAGATCTTCAACATCTCCCACAAAGATCTTCCCCTTTTTTTCTTACCTAAAACCTTTCTTTATATCCTAGGGAAAAGGAAAAATATAAAGGGTGAGATCAAATTCTCAGTAAGGGTAAGCATTGAGAAAATAAAACAAACCATATACATTTGAGCTTAAAAACATGAACATAATCTTTAAACATCAAAATATTGAGCAATGAAATAAAACATGGCAGTACGTAAGGCATAGATCATAATGGAACATCAATCATGATAAAATATCATGGGAATAAAACATGTAATTGTGGAAAACCATTAATCACTTGATATGATTTCTATAGTAGCCAAGGCATTACTGCTAAGACCATCTTCGCAGACAAAGTCCTTTACTGAATCGAGTTCACACCTCATTCCAGTCCTATATCACTGAACCAGATTAACTTACCCTTCCGGCCATATCTTTCTCATGAGATATAAATATTTACCCAATGCATTGAAGGGAGATATAGGTCCCACCCATCTCATAATGAAATCATTCTTAAGTGTTCCATAACATAAACATAAATCATTCATCATAACCCAAAGAATAAAATGGGTTTCATAAACATCATCCCATCATAACATAATACATATAAAACAATTGGATATCATTTCATCATAAGAAAATTGAAACCATGTAAATCATAAAGACATTATACTTGAAACATAATCATACAAAATAATGTCATCTTAGATGGAAAATAGTTTTGACAAAACACTTGAAATGAATTCTTGATGAAAATATATTTTCTTCTTCAAAATCATTTTCTTTTCAAAAAAGGCAATGAAATTTTAAAAGAAAAAGATTTTGTTGAAAATAATCATGAAAAATTGTAGAGTAATCTTTATGTAAATAAGGCATTATGAAATCGTAAAAATATGTTCATGCTGTATAAGTTAAAAAAACATTCTTCTCATACTTTTTTCGGAAAAGTAAAAAAGTACCTCGTATGGTAAACAAAAGAAATATTCCTTACATACCATGTAGTAAAAGTCAATAATGGGTAAAAAGGAATTTAAACATACATGAAACAATTTTTAGAAAATAGGGACATGGATGATAAATATAACTCTAGTAAATACTTACGTATAAGCAATCTCAGATAAAAACGAGATTGGAAAAGTTATCCCTTACCTATTGTGATTGGTGGAATCATACGTGTCATAAAATAAAGAAAATTACATGCATATTTAAATATAATATCCTTAAATAAAAATCATAAAACATTCATAGGAAGCATAAACACAATACAAATGAAATATATGGTGATTAAGGCATATGTATCACAGAAATAAAAGTGAGATGAAATAATCCCTTACCTTATGTCAGATATGCTTCGTATGTATCCAAACCTTCTATATAATGGTTTAAATAATGTCATTGAATTATTACAGAATCATATTTATTGTTATTATATCATATATGGTTCACTTATGACTTTATATTACCCGTTATTTTGTAAATTCCATGTTAAAGCAGCGTTTTGGGTAAAATCGTTTCATTTATCCCAGGTCTTTGAGGGTAGAAAGCATGCCTTCTGGTCTAGAGTTAGGGAGATTCACAGGGCAATTTGTACAACCTCCAGGGTGCAGGTTGGTTTTATGAACAATGACTTCAACGATCTTGTTATTTTGAGGAATTTTGGAGTCACTGGCAGGACAAAAAAACCATCGGTGATGAAATCAATAAGATGGATTCCTCCGATCCCTTCTTGGTTGAAGGTCAATGTTGATGGGGTGGCCTCAGGTTCACCTAGACTAGCTGGTTGTGGTGGTGTTTTCCGTACCTATCAGGGCTTTGTTAAAGGGCGTTTTTATCACTACATTGGGCAGGGATCTTCCATTGTGGATGAGCTGTGGGCTATGATTAAAGCTATCAGATATGCAGTTTTCTTTGGTTGGCGTTTTTTGGGGATGGAGTCGGACTCAATGGTGGCAGTTGATATTCTTCGAAGACAGTCACAGAATGTACCATGGAGGATGTTACCCTATTGTATTGGGTGTCTACGACTTCTTTATGATGTTATTATTGATTTAACTCATGCTTATAGGGAGGCTAATCAGGTTGCTGATGTGTTATCAAAGAAGGCTATTGTGGAGTCCAGCTCGGAATTGTCTTTTTTGTCTGTTGATTGTTGTGTGACCTTTGTTGAGGCTGATGCGTGCAGCAAGTCTTTCACTAGGCTTTGTAAACCTCCCTTTTGATGTTATGTCTTTGCGTTTACATTTCTAATAAAATTTTGTAGGAGTGAGTCCAACTCGCTTTTGGGCCTTTTGAGTATAATCATACTTGAATGGTTAATCATGGAAAATGAATCTCATCGCGTTTGTGGAGACGGTAGTCCGTACGTACACATGAGTGATGATATCGTTCCTATAATTATTGAATATAATTGGGGTGAATGATATAATATCTCAGAATCAGTGTGATGTTATAATAACCATATATAGTTTTTCTTTAAACCATTATACCCATCCAAGTAAGTTGGTGCTAAAAAAACTAATTACACCATGACGTGGAGACGATATTCCGTATGTACACACGCGCATTGATTTCATTTTCAATAGGATGGATAGAAGGTGAAATGGGGTTGTTTCATATTTATAATATCATATCAGTATATTAGTGATACTGATTGTATTACTTTAAAATGAAACAACTAAATAAGAGGAAGTTGAAGAAGAAAGAAACTTGAAAGAATCGGTAGAAGAGATTACCACTTCTTCAACGAACCTCCTTTAAGATTCCTCTTAAGGGACTAGAGTTGGTCTTTTGAGAAGACCAAAACCTCCATAATGTTGATAGGGAAGTGGAGAAGAGAAATGGTCAGGGGTTGGCTGAGCTTGAAGGCTCAAAGTGTTGTGAAGAGGAGAGGGAGGAGGTTCCCTTTTATAAGAGGGGTGAGGGCACCATAGGAAAATATTAAAATATTATTTTATAATAAATTCATATTCGGGTTATAATGGCTCAAAAGTATCTTATTTAGAGGATAAGGTGGGGATGGGTCGAAATACTTTCAACCAATAGGTTTTAGAAAAGTTTAGGTTACTATTTTAACCTTATCATTTAGATTTAACTCTAATTTAAATAATTTAACGTTTACCGTGTCTTCTTGTTTTCTTACACTATATGGTTAATTAACATACTATAACAAGAAAAAAGAACCCCAAGTGGTTCATTATTAATACAAATAACCTTATATAAGTCATTTTTCAGAACCTTAGATTTTTATGAATAAAAATAACAATTAATAATATGATATTTGTTTTAAAAACTATTTTATGTCAATTTTGACACTATTTGGTAATTGATTTTTTTGAAAATTATAACAGAATGATTAGTTCGAAAAAAGTTAATTAAATACATAATAACATGTCATATTAACCTATAAAATTAGTCTAATTCATAAAAAGTTTCAAATTACATTTATTTGGGTATTTATAATATCAATTATGTTAATATTTCATTAGTTAGTTAATTACTGCATCATCATTGTGTCATATATAATTAAATTATTTAATGTCTAAAAAATATAAATAAAATACCATTATGTAGGAAATATTTTTATCTTTCTAATGAATATTTATAGTCTAATTTATCTTATGTATTACCCTATTTTAAAAATTCTTTAGTTATTAAACTTTGATTTCAACAATTTTAACTCTTCTTTAAATAAAATAATAATAAGTGTCCTAATCTAATCCAAGTGGACCAAATATGTTCATATTTTATTCCTAATGTTGTTTTGGGTCAAATTACACTTATCCAATAGAATTAGGACATGTGTTAGGGTAATAATAACATCATTTGTTTACCCTTAATTACCCTATTTACTTTTAACCGTGGTAAATAAAAGTAAAAAGTTACTATTCACCAAAAATTATTTTTATCTTATTGAACCACATTTTACACCTTGATGTTAACTGTGTCTTTCGGATTTTCGAAATTCCACTCACAGAAGCGGTAAAATTAAGTTTTATGTAAATTTTCAAATTCTCTTCCATATCCATATTTTCACCTCTATTCTCCTATGTCGAAATTCGTTAGGGTTATAAATGGTTTACCACTTGAAAGTTTCATTCATAGAAACCCACATCGTAAAAAGGAATACTAAATCATCATTTTAAAAAGGAACATTAGAAACATAATGGATACCCAAAGTAACTCATCACCGGGTTTCCACATAGGAGAATAGAGGTGAAAATATGGATATGGAAGAGAAATATAACTATCAAGTTATGATGGAGAGTAGTAGAGAACATGGCTATGAAAAATCCAACAATAACAAAGCCATAAATTTTTGATGATATAAGGTACCATTTGATTCATCAGATATGAGGGCACTAGGACAACATTTTTGGTTTTCAAGATCATTTCCCTAATGTTGAAGAATTTTTTAATTTAAAGAAATACTTACTTGATTTTGGTACAATCTCACCGTTGCTCGTGCCTCGAACAATTTACACTTCATCTCTTAAAGAAATGAAGTTGAATTTGTCTTTCGCAAAGTTTTAGCAGATCATGTGATACAATGATTGGTCATTCCATCTGTCTCAAACATAAGGTACATAAGTCCATCTATGGTGAGATTAATCGTATATGGTTTCAAAATGGACTTATACTTCATCTATCATCCTTCTTAATAAAATAAAACCAGTTTATACTAACTAGGGACTTCCTGTAGGCCAGTGGTAGGCGATAAAGGCCTTTCGCACTTCGTTTGTGTGTTCGATTCCCACAACCTTGTCCGACGCGACGAGTTTTCGCCCATCCTGCAGGTTGTTCCTTTTTCTAAAACTACATTATTATAACATTCTTGCAATAATATTGAAATAAGTTCTAGACTTAAACAATACTATCTTATGTCGAACTTAATTCATTCCAATCTTTAGGCTTATCCAAAATACTTCGGTCCATGCTTATTGTATAAAGAAAACGATTACTTGAAAGTCACATAACAAGCACATGAATACCATCATTTATCCCCCATATATCATAAGATATATATTTTTGGTCACATTCCAAACATGTGAATACCTTAATCATGTATTCTTTTGAAACATGAATTACCATATAACCTTAGTGAAAACATGAATGCTGTCGAAATTTAACTCTTTCCACATACCAAAATCCCAAAATTTCTATATACTCAAACCATGATATCACTTTTTTCTTATATCAGCCATGAGCTCATTAATACTATCAAACATTTCATTATCTCTTTATCCCTTCATTATGTGCATATCATCTTTTTTCCAAAAATATCTGAGTAACCTTTCATGGTTACCGGTACCATTCAACATATACTTTCAAATACTTTAGAAAAAACAATAGTGTAACAATCCTTAGATGTGTATTTATTCCATATTACCATTACATATACAACATAACTCTTGATAAACATAAATCATTCCACTACCTTCTTAAACCATTGACCGAGCTTCAACAATTCTTTCATCTCACAAATCATTTGTAGTATCTTCATCATCATCAATATAAATACTACCCATACAACCATGATGATTCTCTTCATGAGAATTTTTCTTAGGGAATTGGTTTGCATAATGCCCGTACATTCCACATTTAAAACATTTAATCATTGTTGATGTCTTAGCAATACCATTATCCTTGTCCATGGTGCTAACTGAACCTTTTCCTTTACAATTACTGGCCTTGTGTCCTTCTTTTCCACACCCAAAGCATCTTCCAGTTTCTTTGAAACATTCTCCCTAATGCCTCTTCCCACATGATTTACATGAGGTAAATTGAACTTTGCTTCCTCTATGATCATCATGAAACTCCATATTTATCTTATTAGCTGAGTTGTGAAACTTACCAAAGTTGAGATTATTGATCATATTATGAGATTGCTGATTAGGCATAATAACGATGTTTGGACTTCCAAATCCCATTTCATTTGGTTGGTCATGAAGAATATCATTCCATTTTCCATCGTATCCTCCATTATTGTGAATCTTCCTGTTTCCAGCCATTTTCTAAAACCCAAAAATAATAGTGTGAGAGGAAAAAATCATACTAGGAAAACAACATAATAAAGGGGGAGTACCTTAAATATATAACATATTAGGTTTAATTCTAAGATCGTTATCGTAATTCTAGGACTATAAAATATACTTATACTTAACCTTATGGACATTCCTAGACATACCTTAGAAATATATCTAGGGATCTCACTAAAGTTTTCACATCCTAGTTTCCAAAGGTTAACTAAACCTTTCCTCTGATACCAACTATAGATACCCCAAACTTGACGTACATGGACATTACATTACTTTTGCAGAATACTTAAATACATAACAAAAACCAACACGCAAGTACCGTAATAGTTTAGTGTCTTTGGAAACTCGGAACATAATCTTCTAATCATGGTGAAAGATCTTCAACATCTCCCATAAATATATTCACCTTTTGATTTCTTACCTAAAACCTTTCTTTATATCCTGGGGAAAAGAAAACATATAAAGGGTGAGCTCAAATTCTCAGTAAGGGTAAACATGGAGGAAATAAATCAAACCATATAAATTTGAACTTAAAAACATGAACATAATCTTTAAACATCAAAATCTTGAGCAATGGAATAAAACATGGCAGTACGTAAGGCATAGATCATAATGAAACATCAATCATGATAAAATAGAATGGGAATAAAACATGTAATTGTGGAAAACCATTTAGCACTTGATATGATTTCCATAGTATCCAATGAATTGCTACCAAAACCATCTTAGTGGAAAAAGTACCTTACTGAATCGAGTTCACTCTTCGTTCCAGTCTTGTATCACTGAATCGGATTAACTTTCCATTCCGACCATTTCTATCTCATGAGATATAAATCTTTACCCAATGCATTGGAGGGAGATATAGGTCCCACCCATCTCATAATTAAATCATTCTTAAGTGTGCCACAACATAAACATAAATCATTCATCATAACCCAAAGAATAAAATGGGTTACATAAACATCATCCCATCATAACATAATCCATATAAAACAATTGGATATCATTTCATCATAAGAAAATTGAAACCATGTATATAACGACCCAAAATTTTGAATAAATTTTGTTTACTAATTTTGTGTGTTATTTTATTTTATACTCAACAAAACTATTTCATTTAATAAAATGAGTATAATTAAAATGAGACCATTGGGTTTCGACTGTTATATGACCATTGGTCAGTATGACCGCTGGAAACTAAATTTTGCGATTATTGCTTATAAATACAAGTGATATTGATTAATTAATATAGAAAGAAGATTCAATGGCCCCATCCAGTAGTCTCGGGCCGATCGAAGCCCATTTTATGGAACTCGAGAAGGAGGTAGCACCTTTGGGATTTTCTCTGGACCAAACCCAAGCCGAACTTAATCGTGTGAAACTGGAACGGAATCGTCTTCACGAGAAGTTCAAGCTGATAGAAATCACCACTCAGGCAATGTTGGCCAAGCCACCCCAAGATTCTATCACCTTAGCACACCTTACACTTAGATCCTATGCTGGTGTTATAAGGGGCTATGTAGAGAGACCTTAGCTACCTTGTGTAATCCCTTGATTTAAATAATTTTTTTGATTTCTTCTTATGGTAAAGTTTTGAGAATTTTCAAATGTCTGGATAAATATAGTACGCATATTATTGATGAATTTTAGAAAAAAGGATATTTTTAAAATATTTATGTAATCCTTAAATAATTAATGATGTGTAATGATTTTCAAAAAATGGTCTTCTACAAATGTGTTCAGTAAGAAATTTAGAGTCTAATAAGATCAAATTAATTTTTGATGAATAGTAAATTATGAATAGTAATTTTACGCTTATGATTAGTAATGTGATAAAATTTATTAAGTAAACTAACTTAAGAAAGTATTAATATAATATAGGTACCTTGATTAAATAACGTGATTCAATAAAATAGGTAAATAACTGTTTCAGAAATTTTTAGTCAAGTGTTAGTTTTTTCAGGTGAATAGTGTTTTTTAATTAAAAATTAAATTAAAAATATTTAGAAAATTATTTTTATAAAATGGAGTTCATTTTTGAATTCAGAGCATCGATATTATGTTAAGGTATTTTTTTGGGGATTTTTCTGAAAAAGTTGAATTTTCGGTGAATAGTGAATTTTCAGTTTAGAGTTTTGGGTTTTAATGACATCATTAAGGATGTAATAATTATTTAGTCATTATGGTTGACTTATGAATAGTAATATAACGTATGAGGTGTACCAAGTGGTCAATACCATGGGCAAATACCATGGTCAAGCACATGGTTTTTCCAATACCACCAATGAGGTGTCCCTTGGAAAGTATTACTTTGTACCCTCACTTCTCCTATAAATACCAAGCCTTTCCCTCATTATTTTCATTTAAAAATCCTCCCCAACGAATTTATGGTCTATTTACCTCCCAAGGAGTCCTCCTAAGTTTCCCTCAAGCCTCCCAAGTTCCTGACCTTCAATCTTTTGAAGTTACTCTTCAAAGTAAGGGATCCTACCTCTCTCTTTCTTTTCATGTATTCTCCTTTATGTAATTTATTTTAAGCTCCATGTTCTTATTTTGGGGATGTTATTTTTTATTAATCCTAATTTACTTTTAATGTTCATATGATTAGAGACCCCCTCTTACTCTCATCAATTCATTTTAATAATTTTTAAGTGGCGCCGTTAGGCTGCTGAATTTTTGTAAGGGATTCTTTCACTCTTCCCATTTTCAAAGTTCTACTTTCATTTCAAGTCTTTAAAGTTCGTTTTTTGGGTATGATATCTATATTAATAATACTGTAATTTTATCTTCACATTATTAGAGACCCTATTTAATCTGATCAATTCATTTTTTTGAAGTATTAAGTGACGCCGTTAGGCTGCCAAATTCTTCATAAGAGAAATCTTATTTTTGTCTTCCTTTCAAGTTTTTCATTTCATATGGAATGTCCTTAAAATTTCATTAACATGTTATTATATCATTTATTTTTTGTCCCTATACTATTTTATGGATTATTTATGAGTGGGTGACCCATGTCCCTTCTCTTTTCAATGTTCTCTAAAACCTTGCAACATAGCCGTTATGCTGCCGAATTTTCGTCTCAAAATGTCTTTCTCTTTTTCTCAAATTATTTTATTGTATTAGGTGAATACTCAAAACTCTCTATTCTAAATGGGTATTCACATATATATCAAAATTTTCTATTTTTAATTCTGGTATTTACATACATGAGACCCGCTTTCCTTATTCGTGGGTTTAAAGTGACATAAAGATCACGTCTTAAAAGCAGTTTTTAAAACGTTTTGATTATGAAATGAAACCCATTTATTTTATGCTATATGGGTTATTTATGAAATGTTTGATGATGATATATGTGGATCACATGATAATAAAGTTAAATTTAATGGTGCGCCCTGATAGCGCTCCGATGCATTGGGTAAAGACTTAATCTCTAGAGATGACCATTTTAACTATACCTTGGTGAATAACCATGGTATTTTTTTAATGGAACCTTGGGGATGGAACTAGGTGATATGTAAATGATTGTCTATATTAAATTTTGTAGCCACATATTCAAGTTATGTTCCAAGTTATTTTCTTTATGATATTCCTATTCTTCCATTGCTCATGTCTCCATGTTTTTATTCATGTTCTTATTGATATCACAAGTACACTGACTCCCTTGTTTATCCTTACTGGGACTTATCCTCACCCTTTACTTTGATGTTTATCTCCAGGATATGAGATTCAGTAAATGTACATAGTATGAACCTTTGATGAAGCCTTACAAGTGGTTTATAAGAATGTTTATGTTGTTTTCAAGTATTATGTTCCTGATTTCCAAGACACTAGACTTTAAAGATCCTATGTTTGTAAAATGTAATGAAATGTTTTGTAATAAAAGGGCGGGATTACATAATTTAAATCATAGATACATTATACTTGAAACATAATCATACAAAATAATGTCATCTTAGATGGAAAATAGTTTTGACAAAACACTTGAAATTAATTCGTGAGGAAAATATCCTTTCTTCTTCAAAATAATTTTCTTTTCAAAAAAGGTAATGAAATTTTAAAATAAAAGGATTTTGTTGAAAATAATCATGAAATATTTTAGAGTAAGAATTATGTAAATAATGTGTTTTTAAATCGTAAAAGTCCGTTCATGCCGTATAAGTTAAAAAAACATTCTTTACATACTTTTTACGGAAAATTCAAAAAGTACCTCGTATGGTAAACAAAAGAAAGATTCCTTACATACCATGTAGTAAAAATAAAAAATTGGTAAAAAGGACTTTAAACATACATGAAACCATTTTTAGAAAATATGGACATGGATGATAAATATAACCCCAGTAAATACTTACGTATAAGAAATCTCGGATAAAAACGAGATTGGGAAAGTTATCCCTTACCTTTTATGATTGGTGGAATCATACGTGTCATAAAATAAAGAAAATTACATGCATATTTAAATATCATATACTTAATAATAAAAATCATAAAACATTCATAGGAAGCATAATCACAATACAAAGGAAATAGATGGCGATTAAGGCATATGTCTCACAGAAATAAAAGTGAGGCGAAATAATCCTTTACCTTATGTCTAAAATTCTTTGTATGTATCCTAACCTCCTATATAATGGTTTAAATAATGTCATTTAATTATTAAAGAATCATATTCATTGTTATGATATCATATATGGTTCACTTATGACATTATATTACCCGTTGTTTTGTAAATTCCATGTTAAAGCATCGTTTTGGGTAAAATCGTTTCATTTATCGTATGTTTTTCGATTTGTTGTTCTTGATATTATTACTCATATCCTGACTTACTTAATTCTAGAATGTAAAACATGATTTATATATAATATATATTCAGTATATAAATATATATGATAGTCCGATAAATGTAATGAAATACACCGTTCATGGAGACGGTAGGCCGTACGTACGAATGAACGCTGTTTTCATTTTCTTATTGAATTGAATGGAATTAAGTAAATGAAAAATATATGTACACAAATCCAATGTAATTATTATGTAATATATTTCAGTATTATTAATTATATATATACTTTATAATCATACTTGAATGGTTAATCATGGAAAATGAATCTCATCGCGTTCGTGGAGACAGTAGTCCGTACGTACGCACGAGCGATGATATCGTTCCCATAATTATTGAATTGAATTGAAGTGAATGATATAATATATCAGAATAAGTATGATGTTATAATAACCATATATAGTTATTCTTTACACTATTATACCCATCCAAGTAAGGTGGTGGTGGAAAAACTAATTACACCACGACGTGGAGACGGTATTCCGTACGTACATACGCGCGGTGATTTTATTTTCTGTAGGATGGATAGAAGGTGAAATGGGGTTTTTTCATATTTATAATATCATATTAGTATATTATTTATACTTATTTTATTACTTTAAAATTAAAAAACTAAAGAAGATGAAGTTGAAGAAGAAAGAAACTTGAAAGAATCGGTAGAAGAGATTACCTCTTCTTCGACGCACCTCCTTTAAGATTTCTCTTAAGGGGCTAGAGCTGGTCTTTTGAGAAGAACAAAACCTCCAGAATGTTTCTAGGGAAGTTTAGAAGAGAAATGGTCAGGTTTTTACAGAGATTAAATGCTCAAAGTGTTTTGAAGAGGAGAGGGAGGAGGTTCCCTTTTATAAGAGGGGTGAGGGGCACCTTAGGAAAAACATAAAATATTATTTTATAACAAATTCATATTTGGTTTATAATGGCTCAAAAGTGTCTTATTTAGAGGATAGAGTGGGTATGGGTTGAAATAATCTCAAAAAATAGGTTTTAGACAAGTTTAGGTTACTATTTTAACCTTATCATTTAGATTTAACTCTAAGTTAAATAATTTAACTTTTGCCGTGTATTCTTGTTTTCTTACACTATATGGTTAATAAACATACTATAACAATACAAACGAACCCCAAGTGGTTCATTATTAATACATATAACCTTATATAAGTAATTTGGTTGAACCTAATATTTTTATGAATAAAATAACAATTAATAATATAATATTTGTTTTAAGAACTATTTTATGTCAATTTTGACACTATTTGGTAATTATTTTTTGTGAAAATCATAACCGCATGATTATTTCGAAAAAAGTTAATTAAATCAATAATAACATGTCATATTAACCTATAAAATTATTTTAATTCATAAAAAGTCTCAAATTACATTTATTTGGGTATTTATAATATCAATTATGTTAATATTTCATTAATAAGGTAATTACTGCATCATCATTGTGTCATAAATAAATTAAATTATTTAATGTCTAAAAAATATAAATAAACTACCACTATGTAGGAAATCTTTTTATCTTTATAATTAATATTTATAGTCGAATTTATCTTATGTATAACTCTATATTAAACATTCTTTAGTTATTAAAATTTTATTTTAACTATTTTAACTCTCTTTAAATAAAATAATAATAAGTGTCCTAATATAATCCATGTGGACCAAATAGGTTCATATTTTATTCCTAAGATTATTTGGGGTCTAATTACACTTATACAATAGAATTAGGACATGTGTTTGGGTAATAATAATATCATTTTTTTACCCTTAATTACCCTATTTACTTTTAACCGTGGCAAATAAAAGTAAAAAGTTACTGTTCACCAAAAATTATTTTTATCTTATTGAACCACATTTTACTCCTTGATATTAACCATTTCTCTCAGATTTTCAAAATTCCACTCACCGAAGCAGTAAAATTAAGTTTTATGTAAAATTTCAAATTCTCCTAGGAGGTGGGTAAAAGACGATAAAAGGTTCAATAAAATTTTTATATATCTAAAATTATTATAAAATGACTCAAATGAATTAAATTTAACTTATATAGGTATTATGTATCTATTTTGACCTAAAATAAATTTAAATAAAATAAATGATTATTTAAATAAAAAGTCGATTTTTACCAATAACTCAGTGTTTTCACTATTCATGAAAAATTGAATGTTTTCAGAAAAATACCAAAAATTTACCCGAGGCTAATTTCGATATTCCGAATCCAAAAATGAATTCCATTTTGAAAGATAAAATTTATAAAATTTCAAAAAAGTGGGTAATACTATTCACAACGGCTAGTTTATATAATATTTTAATAAGATATCATTGTTTAGTGAAACTTGGTATTGCGTACAACACATGCTATAGAGGAAGGTTGTGATTGCGTGTAATGCAAGCCTAGTCAGGGTTGCATGTAGTCCAAGATTCCTTTGTTGTTGAGTATAACAGAATCCAACCATATTTCATTTATAAATTGAATATATATATATATATACACACACTCAATGTTGCGTATAACAACTTCTATCAAACGAACTTGAAATTGTGTGTAACACGATCCAAGAATAGTGTTGCGTATACTGCAAGCTAATACGGTGTTGTGTATAGCACAAGATAATGTTAGTGTGACATACAACACAAGACATCAAATAAATTAAAAAGAATACTTCTCATAAAATCTCGGGGTGTTACACCCCCAGTCTGTGACTTATTAGCCTTTTAGTCTCGAGGGCCTGGTTGGATTCGTGCTCGATCCAACCCGACCGTACGTAATCTTTATCCAAATCTCCAGTGGGGTATACCAAATGGACCGTCTCACTCCAAGGTTTCCATCACTACTGGAAGTTCATCAATTGGATGTCCAGTGCCAAAGTTATGACCCACATAAAGTATAGGGTCGTATTTGGTTCGGGTTCGGTCCGACTCGGACAGACTGACCCGAACCGACTTGACCAGAGTCGACCCGGTTTGGGTCGATCCGGCCTGACCCGTTGGGTCTGGCCTGGCCCGCTGGACGACCCGACCCGCTGGATGACCCTGCCTGCTGGGTCTGGCCTGGACCACCGGACATCCCGGCCTGCTGGGTCTAGACTGACCTGCTAGGTCTGGCCCGATAGGCCGTGAGGGCCAAGGGGCCACGGGGGTGCCGCAAGGGCGTGACGCCGCGGGGTGGCTCGTCCAGAGCGGCTCGGCCGCGGGGTGCCGTGAGGGCGCGACGTTGGGTGGCCCCACCAGAGCGGCTCGGCCGCGGGGTGCCGTGATGGCGCGACACGGAGCTGCTCAGCCAGAGCGGCTCATACGAGGGGTGTCGCGAGGGTGCGGAGTGGGGTGCTCGGCCGGATGGGCGGAGGCCGTGGGCGACGGTGGCCGTAGACGGCAGGGGATACTGGTGGTGGGGGCCGCGGGCGGCGGTGGCTGTGGAGTGGCGCTGTTGCGTCGTCGCCTTCGTCGCGGCCGACGATGATGCTGGATTCCATTCTCATGCCCCTTCTTGGTTGGTATCCGACCTCCTCCATTGTGAAGAACACCACAAATCATTACAAGAATTACGGAGAGGATGAGCCACGTTTGTTTGGCCCACACTCTTCGAATTAGAGCAGTAGCAAGCAACTATAAACTCTCTTTGAATTATGAAGATTCATCAAGAAAAAATAAGGGAATAATTTCAAACAACCACCCTCCTCATTCATTTTATTTGTTGAAGATTTTCCACGGGGAAAGAGTCGATGCCGTTGGGAATAGATGAATGTCGGTGACATCGGCGTCTCCTTGTTCTTCAGTGGAGACGTTCCTCATTGGTGATCCTTCGACGAAGTTTGGAGAATAATTCATCGAAGGAGAAGCGTTCTTCATTGGCAATCCTTCGATGGAGTTTGGATAAGAATTCTTCGAAGGAGAAGCATTCTTCGTTGGTGTTCTTCATTAGAGGATGTGTTCCTCCAAGTTCTCCCAAGCTCCCACCTTTTCCAAGGATTATTTTCCCCAACCCACCAAAAAGAAAAGGGTATCAAATATAATAAAATATGTTGTCATAATTTCAAAATGACTTAATTAATTACATTGAGTTGGTAAATAAATGTTGGAGGAGTTGAAGAGGCTCCCCCACATTTAATAGGAAGTTTGAGGGTTTTAAACCTTGGGTTGTCCCCACCACCATAACCTATCATTGGAGGTTAGGCTCGATGGTCCCCACCTCCATAACCTCTAATGGTAGGTTTTAGTTCAGGTGGTACCCACCTTTGAAATATCCACATGGGGAATTCGAAATAAAAATAAAATAAAAAGTCACACTATTTTATTTTATTTAATTCTTTCACGAATATGTGAAAATCTAACTTCCACCCTCGACCTACTTCGGTCGAGGTGAATGTCTCTTTAAGCGAATACCAGTGCTGTGAGTTTAACGGTGCCCTCATATTTCAATTCTGAGAACTGGTTAAAAATTTATAAAAACCCTCTCACACATTTACTGAACGTACCCAAAAAAAGTTCAGAAATTCATTCCGGGCACACCAGGCCTCGGAATCACGCACCGTCAATTTTCACAGACTCGTAAAATTCCCATATATTAAAAAAAATTACATGAAAATTCTGGGTCTTTACATAATCTAATCCAACTAGGATAGGGTCCTTCAATTGAATATCCCATGATCAAGGGTACCCAAATGAATTGGATAGACATTGATTATTTATCCTGATTACTACCCCTTAAGGTTACCAAGCTTAGAATTTAGATTTATTATGATTTTAGATACACCTATTCTCGATCCCTACCCTTATGTGGTTTAGTCACTCATGGTAGGTTGGGATGGAAATTAATAAATAAATAAAACCTTTATTGAAATTATAAGAATGATGGAATAAAAATGGTTAACACCCATGCAATGTTTTAGATTCACAAAATGGAATAGGCATGCAATCAGTATTAACAAAATGTAAATCACAATTGATTAATTACTTAAAATAAAAGAGTAAATGGATCTGACACAAGTTCATTGGTAATTGATGATGAAAAATGGTGGCTATGTAAAAAGGAAATGAAGGTGATGATGAAAACACAATCCATGACTCTTATATTAAAATAAAATATTGAAATGGTGAAGAAATTTGAGTTTGAGGGAGAGGGGGTCTAAGGGAACTCGAAGGGGAACAAAAACCCAGAGGTTATATGATCTAGGATCCCTCCAAGTTGATACCGGGGTGATGTATATATAGGTGAAAGGTTTCATGACGTGTAATGTATTACACGTCTTGTAATTTCCTATCAGTTTATATCTCCACGTCATGTAATTGCCTATCAGTTTATATCTCCATGGTTTTTGAATCTTACGTGTATCTCATACGTATCATGTCTGAGATATGAGGTTTGAATGATTTAATGTCTTTTACTGCTAACTCATGATGTGTACTGGATTTCCATCTATTTCTTCAAATCGAATTCTTTATTCAAAGGTTTTGATTGGTTCACGTCATGTATCATCCATTCATGATGTATATTGAATTATTCCTTTTCTCTCTTCACAAATTTGTTTATGTCCCGACACACAACTTGGTGTATGTTGTGAAATCCTATTACAGGACGTGTACTGATGGTTCACAACATGTAATAGGTAAATTCTTCACTTCATTTCTTCCTTTGAAACCCTATAAATCCTCATTTCATTAAAATTAAGAACATTCCAAGCACATTATAGAATAAACTAATTAAAATCCTTAAGTAAATGACAAAAAAGTATCTTTGAATTTGACTTATCAGTGTTCATAGATGTTGATGACATACTTTTGAATATAAGAAGATAATTTATAGTTCTGAAGGCACGAACCGTCAAATATTTTATTTTAATCATGGAAATAAAATGGAATAATATTAATTAATGTATAATGAATTAATTAATATTAATCATGATTCTTGTATGATTATTTGATATTTGGACCTTAGTTGTAGTAGCATGGGGCCCTATTTGACGGTAACATCAGACGAGTCTAAGGCTAGGTATTTTTTTTAGTGTGGTTTTCTCATGATATTATTATTATATTTTCTGATTTCATACTCCACGCCACCAACATCATTAGGGAAATCAGAACACAAATGTTTGGGGGGGGGGGTGTTTTCTCCCAAATATAGGATAATAATGGAATGGATAGATGACTTCTCCCACTCCCCACTCTCATTATAGATGTATATGAGTAAGAATATACTAATCTATAATGGCTTACAGTATAGGGTACATTTCTTCTCGGTTTGTTATGACTCATAATTTTACTATACATTTTTGTATGAGAAGTAATGACTTGAGGTATAACACATACTTGAGTCCGAACATGATAGTTTTAGATTCCCATGTGTGTACATAAATAGGATGTGATGGATTGAGGTATGATTAAAATACACAGGCTATAGTGGATTTTGGGAATACACTTATTTAATAATGGGATATGATGATGATTAGATTTTGGGATACATAGTATTCAATAATGGCTATTATACTATTGCATGATGACTTATAGGGGGACGATCATATGACTTAGACATCGGGGAATGAGAGAGAAAAAATAAAATTGAATTGGAAGATGGTAACTTCATTTATATGTATTCTTTTGATATAGAATGGTTTACTTTTATGTGTTATTTGGGGAGAGATCCATGACGGGGATGAGGAAACCAGTATTACTTGTTTAGGTGAAAAGTTAGTTTCATTTGTTTATTCACTGGGCATTAATATGATTCTTTAAAATTTTCTAGGAGAGGTTTCTAGGAGGATCCTGTTGATTATACTTATTATACCCCCCTATGTATATATAAACAATTTTTTAGGGTAGTTGGAGCTGGTTGGTGATTGAACTAGACATTACTAGTTTGAGGAGTTGTTTAGGAGTTGATGGAATTTCATGATCACTATTGAGGATTTATCTTTTTCTATTTTATTTTGAATATATGATATGAGTTTATCTAAAGTATAAAAAATTTCAAGGAATTCCTACTCATTAGGAGTGTAGTTAATCCAGGTAGACACTAATGTTTTGGAGGTATATACTATGACTTGGATCTTTCCATCTATTATTTGTTTAAGTATTACTCCTAATTCAAAATGTGAAGAATAAAATTATAGATCAAAAGGGTGTTCTAAATTTAGTGGTTATATCCCTAGTGGTGAATCCATTTTACACTTCAACTCATCAAAATTTTTCCATTAATAATTATCAAAAATTGATTCAATTACCTTTTAATGAAAATTATATAGTGGTATGACTATCTCAATGAAAACCTTTATGAACCTTCTATAAAAGCCTTCATTGCCTATAATTGGACTAACATGTTTCACACAAGTAGAAATGGGTGATTATTTTTTGATTTCAATCTTGGTTTTTTAAACATTTGTTCTATTCTCTGAAATCTCATGTCTCAAAACAAATATTATTTCCACCATGGAATGGATATTTTTTTTTTAAAATTGAGTATTAAATATCTCTCAGTATATATTTTAGTTATTTTTTGTAAAATTTTCATGTAATGATCAAATGTTTTTTAAAAAATTTTGAAATTAATTAGAAATACTTCATGAAATTTGTTAACTAAACTAGATAAGATACTTACTATGAATATTAGAAATATACTAAGTAAATTTCATAATACTAATGAAATCCACATATAAAAAATACTTATATTAGGCTCTTTAAATTTGGATTTCCCCAACTCATCAAGGGAATTTTTACCTTAGAAATTCCCTAAAAATCCATCCATGGAGAAATAATGAATCATTCTGAAATGATTTTAAAAAAATTTGTATATGAAAGATATTAGGAAACAATCAATATTAGTTATATAGTTCAATTTTCTAAATCCAATGCACACTATCAAACTATTCAATACTCTAACAAAATTCAATTCATCCTTTTTGTTCTCTATAGTGGCTAGTACAAACAATTTTGGGACATTGAGAATGGGACATACCGACTATGAGTAAGATAATATTATAAAGAGGCTAGCCTCAAACCATTTCTCAGTTTCCTTTTTAACTACACAAATAATATTTTAAAAAATATTCATTAAGGTTGGATAAATAATTTTTCATTTTCTTCAAGGACTCTATTATGTATATATATCTTAAAACTATGTCCTGGTACACCACCTAGACTCTATTTGATATATTTTACATTCTCAAAATACCAATGTTTTATACTTATTATACCTTAAATAATCTTATAGTAATGATTAATAGAAATAAATATTCTCCTAATAAGTACCAATATTTTAATTCAGGTAGAAGGGGTTTAATTCAAGAACACCACACTAGATTTGGGATGTAAACATCTTAGATTCATTAACCACAACCATATATAGTTCCTATTAAATAGGGACATTATTAGTTTTATAATTTCAAAATAATAATTTTAATATCTCAGTGAATTTAGAAATTAACTCATCTTATAGTTTCATCATATTAAATGTTGGTTAGTTACAAGCATTGTTCCATGAATGATCAAATAATATTTTATTTCCAAAATTCAAATTTTTTTTCAATAAGTTAATTTACTCCTATAGAAACAATTTATTATAATGTTTGAGTGTGAAAAGATAATGTTCATCAGGGATAAATTTCTTTGGTTAGAAAATTATAACATATAATATATGTTCCAAAAATATTATTGTTAATGTACTTTCATGGACATTGATGAATACCTTATCTATCTCCAAGAATTAATAGCCTATAATTATGCGTGATTTGATAGCTTCCATATCCTATTCCATATCAAGGGAATATAAATAGGTTGTAAAATCATGTTCTATTCTCTCATAAGAAACATCCCCAAATACCCAATCCTAGAATGTAGTGATTTTTTGGTTAGCTAGATTACCAAAATTGTTGGAATTTTCTTTCTAATATATAAGTAAAAAAATATATAATGAGGGATAAAATTAATAGAAGATATATTATTGTACACTGTATCTATAAAATATAAGGATATAATAGTGAAAATAATGGAGATTGACCCTAGATCAGGATATTTTTTTTGGTAATTTTGGTGCTATCAATGAAGATACATTTCAACCAAGGATAAATCTTTAATTTTCTTATGCCTTACCTTTCTTAATGCATAATTACTTAATAAAATATTAATTTTGTGGAATCTATTTAAGTGATTCCAAATGGGGTATGTTCATTTGACCTTGTAGAATGTTTTAAGGATCTAATTTTTAATTTTTGATTAATGATTTTTCTTTTATTTTACCATTATTGATGGAATAGAAAATGTGATGATTTAGCTCTGTTTTAATTCTTTCAAAACTTGTTTTATTGGTTTATTTTAATTCTTTTACATTTTTTCTTTATATTTTCTAATGGGATCCTTAGATAGTTTCAAATTTTATTTTAGATGAGATTTAGTTTCCTTACTATTTATAGTTGACACCAGGTTTACTTTATATTCTAGATTATGAAATTATTAGGATGCTAATTTCCAAGGATTTTTAGTTTTAATTTTCACTATACTTCCAAACATGTGTTTCAATTACTTAATTTCTTTATTAAATTCCTCAATGTTTGTGATTTTTTTGGTATGAGTGTTTGGATGAGAGATAGTGGTAGGTTGGTTAATGGGTTTCCCATGATAAAAGTTTGGTGGTTGATGTGGTTGTAAATATATTTTGTTGAAATTACATTTTAATGGTGGTGGTTGATGTAATTTTTGTTTAAATGGTTATTTTTATTGGTTAATTTTAAAAGGTAAATCCTCAGTCAAAGACCAAGACCCAGTTTATTGAATAGGAAAAATAAACTAAAAGAGTCTGAAGGAGGGGATCTTATTACAATCTTATTCATAAAGCGGAAGAAGATCAACCAGCAGATCATCCTGCCATGTAATACCTTGGTTGATCCCTTTGTTGGAAAGACCATCATCAACCATGTTCTCTTCCTGGTAGTAATGTGTGGTAATGTATATGATCTCCAAAAGGAAAGCTATACAACTCATCCAACACGTAGTGAGTGGCCAGGCAAGGTGAACCACACCACTCCAAATAACTTAGACAATGGTGGTTGAATCACTTTCAATCCAGATGTTGTTCCACCCCTTTTGTTTAACAAAGTCAACAACATGAATCACCACCACCATTTCAGCTTCAAGAGAAGAGTTGGTACCATAGCTACCATAGAAGTAGCCATAAAAATTCCCAATAAAGTCTCTGAATACATCACCACAACCTGCATGCCCCAAATTCCCTTTGGAGGCTCCATAAACATTGATCTTGATCCATATAGGTAGTGGGGATTGCTAGAAAACCTCCAAGGTGTGTATCAGTTGTATGTATAGACCTTCAATACTAAGCCGATGAAGGATCACAAAGTCTCCAACATATTTTTCACAATGAGCTTTCTAAAGCGAGGCAACATCTATAATGGAAATGATAATTTTCGTCTGACCTGCATTGAGATTGAATGAGTAATTGTTGTGGATAATAGCATTTATATCATACCAGATCATGTGGAAGAGCTCAGAAACAACAGATAAGAATAGATTCTTGATTTTCTGCAAAGTGTAAAGCTCAACACAACGTTTTAACTGCGAGAAAATAGAGTCAAATAATAACCATCTGCAGTTAAACGTGTCTGTGATATAATTATAGAAGGCTGAAGCCATGGCACAAGACAAAAATAACTGATTCATTTCTTCTCTATGTTGATGACATAAGTGACATGTAGAGTATAGTTAGATACCAAATGCCTGAATAAAAACCTCAGTAGGAAGAGGGTTGTGAGAAATATTCCAAACAAGGTCAAGTCTTGAGAGTTTAATACAGGGATTGTCAAAGAGTTTTAACCAACAAAAAACTAGGATCAGAAGTTGGGATGTTATAATTGTAAAATCATTTTGAATCAATAACACCATTGTGCGTAGGTTCACAAATAAGAAATTCATCAGAGATAGAGAATGAGTAATTATCAACCACTTTCATGATGTTATCTAGGAAATTAAAGTTTAGAGATTGAATCACCTCATTTATAGTGAAGTTGGAATTTTCTAGAGGGGAATTGGGAAATAAAATGGATATAAAGGGGGTTCCAGTCCAATTTTCAAGCTAGCAATTCAAGGAGGAATCCATGAAAACCATCCATCTAGAGTTATTGATAATATTGGAAAAGTATATATTGATGGAAGGACATATTGAAGAGTTAACATGGTTCAGACTCCCCTTTTTAAGGGAAGGAATTTATTTTTAAGAAATTCTATAGATTAATAGGTTTTATTAATCAATCTCCATGTGAGACTAGCTTGAAGGGCCACATTAAATATTTTTATATTTTTTATGCAAAGACCACCCTTCTCAATAGGTTTGCAACAGGTGGACCAGGGGTGGTAACAATATTCCTCTCCAGAATATTGTGAGTCCAAACTAAGTTTTTTATGTACACATTAATCTTCTTAATAATATTGATATACCATTTATAGACCATCATAAATTAAACCATTTGAGAGACAATGGTAGATTTCACGAGACAAATACTTCCAGCCATAGAGAGAGATTTTCCTTTCCATGAGGACAGTTTTTTGAAAACCTGTTCAACAATAGTGTTGAAAAACATGGATTTAGGCCATCCCCAGAAGATGGGAACTCCCAGATAAGTGAAAGGGAAGGATACTTCTTTAATACTGAGACTTCCAATGATGCTACTACTACGAGTGGGAGAGAATTTTTTACCAAAAAAAACAAAAGATTTGTTCCAACTGATGGCTTGACCAGAGATCTCTTAATAACGAGATAAAGATTTTTTTTAAGTTTTGAATATTCCTTTTACCTCTATGAAGGAAAAGAATAATGTCATCGACATATAAAATATGAGTCAGCACATTTAGGTGTCTGGCCACCTTAATGGGTTTGAGTTTATTTTGTTCAAAAAGACGAGTGAGAAACCTGCTAAGATAGTTTTCTGCAATCGCAAAAATAATGGTAGATAAAGGGTCACATTGCCTTACTCCTTTGGTTCATTTAAAATACCCTTTAGGGGATCCATTTACAAGGATGGATATAGAGGCCAATTTAAGTAGAGATCTTATCCTGCTTATAAAGATATCATTGAATCCAAATCCCTAGAGAACTTTAAAAATGAAGCTCCAATCTATGGTATCAAAAGCCTTCCTAATGTCAAGTTTAATAGCAATACTTCCACCTCTGGAAGCTTTATTAAAAGAGTTGTTGCATTCCAAGGCCAGGAAAATGAAATCTTGTATCGATCTACCCTTAATAAATCCAAATTGATTCCAAGATATGATTTTACTACATAGGGAAGAGAACCTATTGGCTAGAAGTTTAGTAATAATTTTTTATAGAGAATTGATGAGAGTGATAGGTTGAAAGAGAGGAATTTCAAAGTCATTATACACTTTGGGGATTAAGGTAAGAAATTGGTCATTAAGACCATGAGGGAGAACACCATTAGATAAGAATGTTTTTACAAGTTTACAAACATCAATGTGAATGAACTCCCAATTATGTTGAAAAAAACCATTGTTGAAACCATCGGGCCCCAGGGCACTATCAGGGTTTAGAATAAAGACAGTGTATTTAATTTTATGGTCCAGTGGAATACTCAAGAGGAAGATATTATACTCCTCATTAACCATGACCGGGATGACTCTAGGGAGGATATATTTGCTGATGTTTTTACCATTAAAAATATTTTTAAAATAAGAGACCACATGATTCACAATAGCTGCTTCAGAGTCCAAGATAGTGTCATTGTCCCTAAGAAAAGATAGCGGTCTAAAAACTTTCCTAATTATTTGAAGGGAATTGTAGAACTAAGTGTTTTGGTCATCGTTCATGAGCCACTTAGTTTTTAACACTTACTTGAACATGTTGTATTTAAGCACCAAAAGAGAATTAAGTTTCATAGTGATGTTCATTTTATTTTGGAGATCAAAGGAAAAATCAGAGTTTGTGTTGGTGTTTTGAATTTGACTGAGCTCATTCTCAAGTTTGAATATGTCCTTGTCAATTTTTTTTGATTTAGATCCACACCATCCATTGAGAAACTATTTGTAATGTTTGTGTTTAGTAACATAGGCAAACACATCAGAGTGATGATTCATAGATTCCCAACAGATTTTTATGAGGTGTGGCCATTCCAAGTCCACAGACCAAGCGCTATTAAACCTGAAGGGAAGACTGGGCTTGGATTTTTTTGGAAAACATACTAACAAGGATGGGGTGATGGTATGATTTTAGTTTGGGAAAAGTGATTCTGGATATGGTATCCCATTTATCTAGAGCTGGGTTATTCGTGAAACCCTATCGAGTTTTCTAGCAATGACTCTATTATAGTGTCTTCTATACCATGTGTATTTAGCACCCGTAAGATTAATTTCTATGAGTTCACAATCTTAAAAAGAATATTTGAACTATCTTGAGGAAATATTAGAGTGATATGGAACGATTTTTTCACAAGGGGAATGAATAGCATTAAAATCACCAGTCACAATCCAGGGGTTATAGATGCTATTAGCTGACACAGAAAGGTCATACCAAAATGTCCTTCAGTATTGATATCTATTCTTAGAATAAACCAATGTACAAAAAATATGTGTTCTATCAAGGGTAAAGTTACAAGTGAACTAATGATTAGAGCAATTATAAGAATTAAAATTTTGTAAAGAGGTATGATAAAAAATCGATTAGTTTATTATCCTTGAAAAAACTCGATATAAACATAAGTTTGAGATAAAATCATAAAATTAAAAACAACATATTATCACATTTTAAAAGACTCATACCCCTTATACTACAACTACATGTCATTCATAATATTCTTTTTCACATCATAGAAAAAATGAAACTAAATAACAGGGTGATCTCAGATGCCCAGGGTAAACAATATAGCATAAGCTACCATAAATATGAATAAACTTTTAAGGCACGGGTTAAAACTAAAACACAATCCTTTTAAACATAACATTGAGCATAATATGGAAATAATAAATCAAATAATTCCATTTAAACGTTCACATGGATATTATACTAGCCTAATAATCACATGTAACATCAATAATTTATCTGATAAGGAGGGAATGCATAATACCAGACATCATAACCATACCATCAAGGATTCATCCAAGAAACCATACTTAAACGGGTAAGTCATAAATCAATACCCAAACCATTTTATCTCATGAGACCTACTGATTCATCAAGGGGTTATAGTGTTCCCTACCTCTCACTTACCTAGTCTAATTCATTCCTCTTATGAAAGGGGTAAAACATAACCAACATAACATTCATATTAAAACTAGCACCTGAAATGTCAATACTTAAACCATAAGCTATGAATGGTATAAAAATAGAACATCCAAAGTCAAACTAAAAAATAAAATAAAACATATTAAATAATAACTTAAGAGATCAACCTCAATTAAACATAATATTTAACAAAGGATGTCGATATAGATGAAAATACTCTAATATAATCATTAAAACATTTTTAGATAAATAACATTTTTTTGAAATCCTTTATTTAAAAAGTATTGTAATCTTAAATGGGAAAATTTTCTTTTAAAATAACCTTATAAATTTGTAAATGAAGCTTTAAAATATTAAGGCATCATGACTACAGAAAGAGTCAGTCACATCATATAAGTTAAAGAAAACATTCTTCTCATACTATATAAAAAAATTCAAAAGAGTACCTCAAAAGGAAAATGAAAAATGATTCCTTTCATAGCATTTTATAAAAATTAAAACTTGGGTAAAAATTTCATTAAACTTTTTAGATAATTTGGGAATAATTTTTAAAGAGACATGGACATGGATGATAAATATGTCCCAGTAAATATGTACATATAAACAATCATGGATTATAAAGAGATTGTGAAATAAACACTTACCACATACTTTCCTTTAGTATAGGGTGAGTTGAAATCATTTATATTGGTTAAATAATGTTATTAAGTTATACGAGAACTATATACATTATTTATGATATCTCATATGATCCTCTTATATCATTTTCTTAATAATAATTTATTATTATTATTATTTCAGATGTGAACTTCTTTATTTTCTTATGCTTATTTTGTCATATAGGTCTTATTTATTATGAATGGGATTTAGATTATTCATATCCATAATTAAATTAAGTTCATAAATATTATATTTATTCATTATATACATTTTTAGAATCATTATTAAATGGTTGTAGTGGAGGAAAAATCTCATCATATCGTGGAGACGGTAGGCTGTATGTACGGACGAGCGATGGTATCATTCCGTAACAATAAAGGGTAAGAAATTGGATGCAATATAAATTATAAATAAACAATATAATTTCATCTTTATTATTTAAATCCTTTATATCCATCATTATACCCATAAAAATTAAGTTTAGATGAAAAAATGTTTACACCACAGAGTGGAGACGATAAGCTATATGTACGCACACATGGAGATATTGTTTTTTCATATGATAGATAAAAGGAGGAATATGGTCATCCCATAATCATAAAAATATATCATCATATTTTATATTCTAGATTTATTACTTTAGTATGAAAAAAAATCAAGAGAAGGAAGTAGAAGAAGAAAATAACTTTGAAAGAGTTGGTAAAACAATTATGTCTTCTTCAAGTTTTTCCTTTTGATTTGCACAAAAGGACTCATTAGGTAGATTTATGCCCAAATTATTGACTATAGGATGAAGTGATATAATTTTGGAGGATAAATGGGTTGGGGTTGATTGAGCCAAATGGATTTAGAGGTATGAATAAAAGAGGAGATGTTACCCTTTATAAGAGAGGGGAGGGTCACTTTAGGAAATTCAAAAAATAAATTTTATCATTTTAGGTCACAATATTAACCTTATATTTTGGCTTTAACCCTTAGTTAAACAGTTTAAATCTTACCGTGACTACTTGTCATTGTATACTATTGGTTTAATATATTTACTATAAAATGCCAAAAGAACCCCAATTGTATAATTTATTGAATATTTTACATTATGATAGTTATTTTAATTAAAAATATTTTTTTATTATTTTTATATCATTTAATAAAATATTATTTACTTTAAAATCTCTTTTATGTCGATTTTGACACTATTTAGTACTTGACTTTTTACAAAATCAAAAAAAAAAAACAATTCCTTAAAAAAACTTCATTATATTAACCATAACATTACAAAGTAATCCAAAAATTTTGTGTATGACATTAAATATTTAAATTATATTTATTTTAATACTATTAATATCATTTAATTGATTCTTCCTTTAAAAAATCAATTACTACATCATTATTGTCTCACGATTTAATTTATTTATTTTTTATTTTTTAAAATTATAAATAAATTACTATTATGTAGATAAAAATTTTATATTTCTAAATACTATTTATATTATACCATATCACTTATTTAACTTCATATTAAAAATGATATAATTATTAAAATTTTAATATGGCATTTTTAACTCTTCTTTAAATAAAATATAACAAATGTCATAATCTAGAAGAAGTGTCTTAAAAAGGCACATATTTTTAGACATAGGTTTATTTTGGATTAAAAAAACATATAAAATTAAATTAAGAAAACTTTTATTGTAATGTTATATTATTTTTTTACCTTTAATTACCCGATTTACCTTTAACAGTGGTAAATAAATAAAAATTTACTAAGGCTAATATTCAACAAAAAATTTAGTTGATCCAATTAGATGAAAAATTTCATACTAATTACAACAATTTATGTCAATTTTTTCAAATAAAATTCACATAATTGGCTAAATTTAGTTTAATGTTAATGTGGTGAGAAGGCAGGTAAAAGAGACATTTAAAAGTTCAGTAAGTTTTTTATATCTAATTTTATTATAAAAAGATTCCAATGAAATAAATTAGATTAATATATATATTATTTATCTATTGATACTTTAAAATCAATTTAAAGTGAAATTATTATTTAAATGAGAAAGTCGGTTTTTAACAACAATGCAGTGTTTTTCACTATTCATTTAAAATTGAAACTTTTTAGAAAAATGCGAAAATTTCACCCTAAGCTAATTTTGATATTATGAAATAAAAAACAAAGTCTATTTTGAAAAATAAAATTTATAAATTTCATAATGTGGTTAATAATATTCATAAATACTTTTTAAATGACTAGTTTAATAGATTATAGTGCACTCAAACTCAGTGTTGCGTACAACACAACCTATTGGATTATTTAAAAAAAGTATATCGTGGAATCTTGAGGTGTTACATTATTCCCTACTTAAAATAATTTCATCCTCATAATTTCTTGAATATCACTTCATAAAAAGATTTGGGTGGTTCTTCAAAATAAGTTCTTCAGGTTCACACGTCACCTCTTCCATTTTATGGTTTCTCTAAAGAATTTTTACCAGTTGAGTCATCTTATTTCTTAACACTTGTTCTATAGTATCAAGAATATTGATAGGAACTTCATAGTAATAAATATTTGGTTCCTATTCTATTTATTTATAAGTGAGTACCTGCGTTGGGTCTGGCATGTATTTCCTTAACAGTGGTACATGGAAAAAATCATGAACTTTGGAGAGACTAGGAGGTATTGTTAAAAAGTAATTTGAAAATCCAATTCATTCCAGAATTTCAAAAGGTATGATGCACCTTGGGATTATTTTACCTTTCTTTTTGAATCTTAAAACACCCTTCCTTTGAGATAACTTCAAGAAAACATGATATCCTACTTGAAATTCCTAATCCTTCCTTCGGTTATCGGCATAGATATTTTGCCTACTTTGAGTTGCTTTGATATGGGTTTGAATAGTCTTTACCTTTTCTATTGTTTCCTCCACAAGTTCCCAACCTACAGGATTCCTTTCACTAACTTCCTCTCAACAATTTTTTGTACGAAATCTCTTTTTATATAACACTTCCTACAGTGCCATTTGAATACTTTAATGGAATATATTATTATAAGAAAATTCTACCAGAGGTAAATACTGATCCCAAATACCTTAAAAGTTAAGTGAGAAAGATCTCAACATGTCTTCTAAAGTTTGGATAGTACTTTCTGATTTCCCATCAGTTTAAGGGTGGTCGGCGGTGCTAAAATTAAGCTCAGTATCGAGAGAATTTTGAAGAAATTTCCAGAATTTTGATATAAAATAGGGATCTTGATCAGACACAATTGATAGAGGTGCACCATAAAGCCTTAAAATTTCATTAATATAGAGTCTTGATAAATTCTAAAGAGGTAAATCTTCACTTATACCAAGAAAATATGATGATTTTGTAAGGGAATCAATAATAACCCATATCACATCATTCCTTCTAGTTGTCTTTGGTAGTCCCATAAAAAATTCCATCATAATTTAATCATATTTCCTCCAATGTATATGAAGCAGTTGCGTGATTCCTTTATGTTCTTGACTCTCAGCCTTCACTAGTTTTCAAGCAAGACATCTTGACACATAGTAATCAATTTCCCACTTTATATTATCCCCAAAAAAATGTTTCTCTAAATATCTATAAATTTTAGTTCTACCAATATGTATGAAGAATTTTTATCAATTAGCATCATCCAAAAAATTCTTTTTCAGCTCGAGTATAGAGGGAACACACAACTGCTTTACAAATTTCAAAACTGCATCTTCATATATTAATTCTATCAATCTCCCATCATTCAAAACTTTAATTTTCTTTTGAAAATCATCATCATCAAATTGAGAACTTTTTATCCTTTGTCGTAAATATAGATTGGAAACCATTTGAAAAATTAATGATGTTTCACCTTCCATGAAAATTTCCATATCCATATTTACTAGATCCATGAACATAGGATCCCTTTAAATTCTCATTTTTTTCATAACTACATGGTCTTTCTTACTCAAAGCATCTTCCACCTTATTTTCCTTCCCTGGGTGATAGTGTATCAAACGATCATAATCCTTGAGTAACTCAATCCATCTTATTTTCCTCATGTTGAGTTCTTTCTATGAGAATATATATTTTAAGCACTTTTGATCTATATAAATACCATATTTTTCAACATATATATTGTGCCTCCATATCATTAGAGCAAATATTATAGCTTCTAACTCAAGATCATGAATTTTAAATTTTTTTTGATGAGTTTTTATCTATCTTGATGCATATGCAGTAACTCTATCATTCTTTATAATGACACAACCATGTGATTTCCTTAATGAATCACTATAAATCAAAAACTCACCATTTCCAGATGCTAATTTCGATATTGGAGCATAGATTAATCTTCTCTTCAATTCTTCATAAAAATATTCACATTATTTTGTCCAGTAGAAATTAACCCCTTTACATATGAGTTTGGTTAACAAGTTAGCCAATTTGGATGAATTCGGAATGAAATGCCGATGTGACCTAGTAAACCAAAAAAATGAATACCACGGTTATGCTCATTGGCGTAGTACATTCTTGGACTACCTTTTTATTTTCATTATCAATAGAGATTCCACACTTGAAGACAATATGGACAAGAAAAGAAATTTCCTGAAGCCAAAATTCCCACTTTCTAAATTTACCATATAACTCTTCCCTTCTGTGAGTCTCAAGAATGCTCTGTAAGAGTTTCTCAAGATCTTAATAGATTTTATAATATACTAGAATATCATTAATTAAAACCACAAAAAAATTATCAAGATATTGTTTTAATACTTTGTTCATTAGATCTATAAAAATTGAGGGTGCATTAGTCAGCCCAAATGGCATTACTATAAATTCGTAATGTCCACACCTCATCTAAAAAGATATTTTCTAAATTTCTTCCTTCTTCCTCATAGTTTATGATATCCATAACGAAGGTCAATGTTCAAAAAGAATTTATATTGATAAAGTTGATCAAATATATCATCGATATGAGGTAGAGGGTACTTGTTCTTTATTTTAATAACATTGATTTAACTATAATCAATATACAACCGCATGGATCCATATTTAATCTTTAAAAAAAGTATAGGGGCTATCCAAGGTGAAATACTTGGGAAAATTAATTCCTTATTACTCAAATCCTTGAATTATTTATTTAGCTCCACCAATTACATAGTGCCTATTCTATAAGGAGTCTTTGATATTGGTCTTGCGTCAGGGATTAAGTCAATAGAAAACTCAACTTCCTACTCTGGAGAATGTCCATGTAAGTCCTCTATAAATACATAAATGTATTCTTGTACAATAGGTACATACTCAATTTTAAGATTAGTGGGTTTTATCTTCTCTTATTCTCAATGAATTTCATTTAGAAGAGATACAGGTGGTGGGTCCAAGTATTATTTAGATGATGAAGTCTCCCCTATTAAAATAAGAAATACTATATCCTCATCCCAAATCATAACTTCCTTCCTTTTTAAATAAATTTTTTGCATAATATTTTGAAATCTAATCCATACCAATTATTATATCAAAATAAACCATAGGTATGATAATAAAATCAACAATTAAAGCACATTTATATGACATAATAAAAACTTATTAACACATCTTTATTATAATAAGTTTTCTACTAGGAGTTTTGACAGCCAAATCCCTTATCAGGGTGAATTAGAAATATCTAATAATCAAATAAAAATAGGAAGATATAAATGAATCTAATGATCCAGAATCAAATAAATATTTAGATTAATTTGAGGAGATAATTAAATTACTTTCCACCACATCATTAGAAAATCCATCCTCGGTAGTTGTGATCAAAAAATCTTGTCCTTTATCCCTTTGAATTTTCTCGGGAAATTTTCCTTGGAACTTAGGACAATCATTTTAATAATATACCATATATTTACAATTTTAGAATTGAACATTGGTATCTTATTTCATTAATTGGAAATCATGGACTTGGTGGCCCTTTTCTCTAGACTCATAACAAACTCTCATCCCCAATAGAAATGTTCCATGATGTTTCTTTCCACATTTATTGTAGGATGGAAATTCAATTCTTACCTTCTTCCCCTTTTCATTATTTTAATTTATAGAGTGTTCAACATCCCTGTTCTTCTCTTTAATTCCTTTAAATTCATAAGACTTGGAGAATTACTTTTCGATATTGATTCCACATGAGACTATATATTCATTTGATAAGAAAGTTTATAAGACCGGTCCCATTCCAAGTAACAGTTTTAAACTATCAAAGAAGCGATCAATATTTCTCCTTGGGTTACATAAGTATTATGTAGCATGCCTTGATAACCTTTTAAATTTGGATTCATAATTTGTAACATTATCATCCTCCTTTTTCCTCAGACTCAGAAATTTCTTCTCCATATCTGCTCACTGATCACGAGGAAAGTATTTTTTTAGTAATATTTATTTAAATTTCCCCATTACATATTTTTTATTTGTTAACCTTGATTCATGTTTTGAATCAATGACCACCATTTATCAGTATCTCAAGAGAGATGATAAACTTCCATGACAACCTTCTCCCTTCTATTACTTACCAAATTAAGAAATATATTCTCTAAGGAGCTTATCATTTTCTCAGTAACGAATGTATTTGTAGTCCCATTGAATGTTGGAGTTTTTTTTCTTATGCAGAAACCTAACATTTTTCCTCCATGTTGTGGATCAGAATGGTTCATACGAGTATGGTTATCGTTCATAACCTGAGTCATCTGTCCCAGTATGGTATTAAGTTGTTCAACACCAACTGAAACTCCTTATCTAACATCATTATCTTGTATAGGAGGGAAATACCTACATGGATTTTGTGAATTGATATATTTTCCATTTCTCCCATTAGGCGTCATTTCTATGAATTTTCATTTATTTAATTAGTCTATGAATCAAAATTCATAGTTTAGAACTAGTAAAACACATAACATAAATTTAAAAATTTATATATAGATAATATCATAATAATAAATATGGTTTACTTGAGGAAACATTTACTTTTAAATTCTTCATAATGGTTTGTATAGAAAATGTGAATTAACCTAATCATATCACCCGAGAGTGTCAAACCAGGTGCGTGGTAAGTCCCGTTGTTGTGTACGAGGTTACCCTGAGTGAGGCCCATAACACCTTTTCAGAGTTATTACCCCTAGTTACATCTATGTCAGAACCACGTCCACCTATAGTATCCTGGAAGGGAAGTATTGAAAGGAATACCCACATAATCTCTACCTTAACAAGATTCTAGGATGTTATTATATACTTATTCTCAAAGTCTATCTTTGGGTAATGTTACCTAATTAAAGTATTTTATAATTAGAGTTTCCATGATTTGTACTAAAATTCCTTTAATACCAAATATAATGCCCGAAAACTAAAATCCCAGAGTAGAAGAATTATTTTATCACATTGAAATGATCACAAGAAATTGAATCTCAAAGGGCTGATCAATTTAGCAGCCTTTGAAAAACTGGATACAAAATTAAGTTTTACATTACATCATTAAATGAAAAACAATGTAGTATGTACTATGAAAACACTCATATCTCTAATAATATCCCTAAAGGTCAGTCATAATATACTCATTCACATATTAGGAAAAATGAAATATAAGAAAGGGGTGAGCTCAAATTCTCAGTAAAGGTAAACAATATAGTATAATCTATCAAAAATAAGAATAAACTTTTAAGGCAAGGAGTAAAACTGAAATACAAGACTTTTAAACATAATATTAATCATAATAAAGCAATAAATAAAATAAAATAATTGCATTTAAACATTCACATGGATATTCTATTAGAAAAATAATCACATGTATTATCAATAACTGATCTAATAATGAGTGAATGCATAATGCCAGGCATCATAATCATACTGTCAAGGATTCGACCAAGAAACTATACATAAAAGGGTAATACATAAGACAACACCCAAACTATTTATCTCATGAGACCTACCGATGCATTTAGGGGATATTGTAGGCCCCTCCCATCACTTACTATGTACAATAAATTTCTCTTATGAAAGGGGTAAAACATAACCAACATAAACATTCGTATTAAAACTATAATACAAAATGTAAATACTTAATCCATAAGATATGAATGGAATCGAAATATTAGATACATAGTCAAAATAAATAATAAACTATATAAGAAAATATGTTAATGGTGTCTTAATACATCAACCTCAATTAAAAATAATATTCAACAAAGGATGTTGAAATAGATGAAAATAACCTAATATAAAAATTATATTTTTTTGAGAGAAATACCCTTTTTATTTTTGAAATAATTTATTTAAAAAGTAATCTAATTAAAAATGGAAACATTTACTTTTAAAATAACCTTATAATCTTTTCAAGTAAGCTTCAAAGTATTAAGGCATCATGATGGTGGAAAGAGCCCCTCATGTATTATAAGTTAAATAAAACATTCTCATCATACTATGTTAAAAAAGTTAAAAGAGTACCTCACAAGTAAAAAAAAAATATTTTCATTCCATTTTATAAGAATTTTTACATGGGTAAAAATATCTTTAAACTTTATTATGGAATTTTCAAATATATTTTTAAGAAATCTATACAAGGATGATAAATATAACTCAGTAAATACTTTTTATAAACAATCTTGAATAATAAAGAGATTGAGAAATTAACCCTTAACTCATACTCTAATTTAGTAGAGGGTGTGTTAACCTCATTTATAATGGTTAAATAATTTTATTATGTTATTACATAACTATTTCCATTATTTATGATATCATATATGATCCTCTTATATCTTTTTCTTCATAATATTTCATTATTATCATTATTTTGGGTGTAAACGTAAGTCCTGTTTCTTATGAATAAGAGATATCATCATCATATATAGAATGATATTAAGTTAATAAATATTTTATTCATTAATTATATAAATTTTAATAATCATTCTTAAATGGTTGTAGTGGAGGATGAATCTCATCACGTCATGGAGACGGTAGGTCATACGTACGCACGAGCGATGGTATCATTCCATAATGGTAAAGGGTATGGAATTAGATGGAATATGAATTATAAAAAATAATTTCACTTTATATTTATTATTTAAATCCTTTTTATTCATAATTATACCCATATAAATAAAGTATAGATGAAAAAAAAGTTTACACCACAACGTGGAGATGGTAAGCCGTACACATGAATGCATGGTGATATTGTTTTTCATAGGATGAGTAAAAGGAGGAATATGGTTTTCCAATAATTATAAAAACATATCAGAATATATTATATGATGGATTTATTAATTTAGTATGGAAAAAAATTGGTATAAGGAAGTAGAAGAATAAATGAACTTTGAAAGAGTTGCTAAAACAATTACCTCTTCATCGAGTGTTTCCTTTTGATTTCCATAAAAGGACTCATTAGGTGGGATTTATGCCCAAAGTATGGAATATTGGATAAATTGAGGGATTTTTTGAGGATAAATGAGCAGGGTTTTTTAGATCCAAATGGATTTAGAGGTGTGAATAAAAGAGAAGGAGAGGCGACCTTTTATAAGAGAGGGGAGGGGTACTTTAGGAAACTCCAAAACTATTAATTTATTATAAATTGATTATATATTTAAAATAGCTCAAAAGTGAGTTATTTAGAATATAATATGATTATGGGTCTAAATACATTCAACCAATGAATTTTAGACATTTTTAGGCCACAATATTAACCTTATCTTTTGGACTTAACTCTTAGTTAAACAGTTTAACTCTTATAGTGACTACTTGTCTTTTTATACTATAGGGTTAATGTGTTTAGTATAAAATGTAAAAAGAAACCCAATTGGATAATTTATGAAATATTTAACATTATAATAATTAGTTTTAAAAAATATTTTTTTTAATTTTATATCATTTAATAAAATATTATTTATTTTAAAATATCTTTTATGTCAATTTTGACACTATTTAGTACTTGACTTTTTACAAAATCATAACAAGTTTATTACTTAAAAAAACTACATTATATCATCCCCAACATGTCAAATTCATCCCAAAATTTCTCGTATGGCATAAAATATTTCAAATTATATTTATTTTAATACTATTTATACAATTTAATTGATTCTTCCTTTAATAAAACAATTACTACATCATTATTGTGTCACCATTTAATTAATTTTTTTATTTTATACAATATTAAATAAATTAAAAAGATTTAGATAAAACTATTATCTCTCTAATTACTATTTGTAGTCTACCATATCACTTATATAACCTTATATTAAAAATGATATAATTATTAAAATTTTAATATGACATTTTAAACTCTTCTTTAAATAAAATATAATAAATGTCAAAACCTGGAACAAGTGGATTAAAATGGATCATATTTTTAGCCTAAGTTTTATTTTAGTATAAAAAAACTCTTCTAATTAAATTTGTACAAGTTTTAGTGTAATATTATATTATTTTTTACCTTTAATTACCTGATTTACCCTTAACCGTGGTAAATAAATCAAAATTTACTAAAGTTACTATTAATAAAAAAAATTAAGTTGATCCTATTAGATGAAATTTTTTATAATAATTACAAAAATTTATGTCCATTTTTCCAAATTCAATTCACCAAATTCACTAAATTCTGTTTTACACTAATGTGGCGAGAAGGCGGGTAAAAGAGATGTTTAAAAGTTCAATAATTTTTTTTATATATAATTTTATTATAAAAAGATTCTAATGGCCTAAATTGTATTAATATATGTATTATTTATCTATTTTTACTTCAAAATAAATTTAAAGTAAAATTATAATATAAATGAAAAATTTGATTTTTTAATAACAATGTAGTATTTTTCACCATTCATCAAAAAATTGAAACTTTTCAGAAAAATACCAAAATTTCACCCTAAGCTAATTTTTATATTACAAATTCAAAAATGAATTCTATTTTGAAAAAAAAAATTTATAAGTTCCATAATGTGGTTAATACTATTCACAATTACTTTTTAAATGACTAGTTTGATAGATTGTAGTGCGCTCGAACTCGGTGTTGCGTGCATCGCAGGATATTGAATTATTTAAAAAGAAGTGTACTGTGGAAGCATTGGGTGTTACACCTATAATTAAACCCATTGAACAGTATTGTGACTTATATATGAGAAAAGGCCACATAGCTTAAAAAGTTTATGAAACTAATCATATTTCATAAGATCCATTTGGAATACCAAGGTAGTCTGTTCTTCATTCTTAGATTGAAATCATGAAGATTCAAATGGGTTATATGACTTATATTGAAATTGATCCGACCCTAGTCCTTTGTAGATGAACTAAATTTTTTCTCACGATCCCAAGAACAAGGCCCCATATGAGAAAGATAGTTCACACAACTTAGAAAAATATAGAGAGGATTGGAATTTTCATCCATAATGACCTTTAAAAGGAGAATGTTTTATAAATGAATGGTTACTATTATTACATGAAAACTTAATGAATGATTTTTTTCTACCATATAACAAAAAATTTGGTCATTTATTCACATATAATATCATCAATAATATTTATTTCTTTCTCAGTATAATTTTTTTTATATAATGAGTGGTGATAATATTCATCCATGATCCCATCAGTTCCTAAATAAACCTTCAAAATTGAAAGGTAATGTGTATATATTGATTAGATAGTCTAAATATTGGATTTATATGATGATTTTAAAATTTCTTTTACATCTATTTTCCAAGATAATCCACCTTTATATTCCCCATTATAGGAAGAATGTTAGATGAAATTTTCAATTGTTCATTGATGAATGATATAGAATTTATTATATAAGAAGAGTTGAGAAATATAATGAAAACTTCCAGGGAAATTACATTCCATATTTATACAACAATGGAAAATGGATGAAACAATATTATGGACCATTGATTATAACACATCACCTTTTATTAAGTTTGATAATGAGACATAAACTCATTGATTAGTCACTACTTTCATGGCATACAATATTTAATCATGAAGTTAGAAAATATATTGGTATCACTGGGGTGAGTACCCAAGTTAGTATAATGACAATATTTTATCGCATCCCTTATAATGAATAGAGGAACCACCAAAAAATTTCTAAAGAAACTTATTCATTAGAATACCATGATCAATCACCCTAGGTCTACCCACTATTTATAATTCTTCTTATGCACTCACAATATAGAAAAAATTTATTCTATTATAAAATGAGATTATTTGAGGAATGTATGTATTATAAAGTATCAAAAAATACCTGATAATATTATTCCTATAAATCATGTTTCATATATTTAAAATGGACCATCCAATGCCATTCTAAATAGAACTCCCCATTTACTAATTCTATAGAATCCCTCTCAGTGCCTTGGAAACCACCTTCTATTTATATGGGGTATAATAGAGAATTCAATAAAATTTCTAGTGATACTCTACTAGAAATAATTATCTATTATTCAAATCATAATAGGATAAGTTATACATTAGTAATTTATGATTTATAATATCGAAAACATATTCTTGAAGAAATTGTATTCCCATTTAATCAATGCATGCTTCACTACATCTAACTCTAGATCATGATTGAGTCAGTTCCATTCATGAGGTCATAACTAAAAAGATATATGCACCAAAACATGGTCACATTCAATCAAAAGAAAACCCAATCCTTTACCCGAGGAATCAAAATACATTGTATATGCTCCATCATCTAAATAAGAATAATAAATCATATATATTTAATCATTTCCTTTCACCCATTTAGGGACTGATGTATTTTTTGACTCCATTAAAATTTCCTCTCCCTTATATATCATAGTCATCAATAGAGATTTTAGTTTAGAGAAGTTTAAAATAAATCATCTATAATATGTATATTATATAATAAAATAATCTAATTTTAATAAAATAATTAATTATTTGTCAAAGTATTATTTCTTAAATCTTCTCCAGATCCACATAAACTATTTTTTCTATAAATGATAGGGCCCCAAAACATGAATTCTTATATCTAGAATTAAAAAATAGATAATTTAGTATATATATGATACTCATTAAATATTTAATAGACTAAATCTAGATGGTTCTCATGATATTAATTCAACTTGGATTAAACCATGATATCATATATAAAATCTATAATAATAGTGTCAAAGTATTGATTGATGATATTATTCATCAATGATAAAAAAACTAATTGTTAATAAGTTTGACCTTATAATATTGAAAGGTATATAAAATTCTGATAACAACTTTTGAGGTTGGTTAAAGGAATTTACTCTTATTTCACTCTTGGATAGTGGTTTCATAATCTTTGGTCAATCATAGAAAACCTTCAACCCCCTTATTTTTTTAAAAAGGTTAAAAATATGTGGTAGTGAGTATTTATTTTTGAGGGGTATGTTATTGATATTATCATAATCAATTCATATTCTGTGATAACATTCCACATTACTTAAAAAGAGAACTTGAATTTCCCATGGTTCCACACTTGAATATAAAACAAACATTTCTATCATAATCCTTAATATAAACAATTAGTTATTTTAGTTTATATATATATCCATTAATTGTAATGTTAAATGGATGAGACTTATCTCTAGAATTATATTGTTTGTGAATTCATCTTGTCTCTCTAACGGTATCCTAAAAAACATTACGAAATACTTTGGGATACCTATAAATTATTAGAATAGGTCAATTACTATAACCCCTTTAATTATTCTCAATATTTAACTGGATATTTGATATGAGATAGAGTCAATATATAGAATGAGGGTTCCTTATCTACCTAATACGATATCCAACTCACCCTACTTGATGTGAGTACTCCAATTTAGAGAAATAAATATGAAATTATATTTAGAAAAATCAATGAAATATTTTGATATAATCATCCATTCCATTATTGAAATAAGGTCTATGATATCTTGATCAAGAAGAAAAAGATCCCATGTAGTGTTGACATTCAGAATCAGATCATGAAATGAATTACATTTGAATCTTTATTAATTATTTATTATAAAAGTATTGGAATGTTACATAATATAAGTTTCATATTATATTACAAGACTATAATGTACCTAACCCCTATAGCCCATAGATGTATTCTGCTTTATTACATTAGCACTAGATTCAAGTGATCAAATATCTAAGGATAAAACTTTTTAGTTGTATTGGTAAATTAAATACATACATGAATCCTATATTAAATTTTAGTAAAAAATTACAACATTTTTTTTTGATAAAGTCATTATTCCATCTAAAATATCCATGCATATAATTCTTAGTAAACTTCTTAGATTCCCAGGAAAGGAAAAAAATATGGGTGTACTCAATTTCTTAGTAAGGGTTAAGTAAAGTAGAAGCTGTCATGGAAAAATTATCACAATCAACATGGAAAAATAAATAAATTAAAACATATTACATTTGATAAATAAATTTACTATCATGAATAGATAAAACATAATCAATATGAAAAGGTAAATAACTGAACCCACATGACATTTATTCAATAACTTGATAATAATTAATAGGTATGGCATAGTAAATATGGAAATGTAAATAACTAAAAACATATTATAATTAATCAACAACTGAGAATTAAATGAATAAAGAGATAATATCATTGTGAAAATATCATGGAAAAAAATAAATAAATTATTAATGAAGGAAATACTAAATTATTGGATGTCATTATCTCAGGAATCACGATACCTCTACTGTCAATACCTTTGACAAAAAATTTAAAACTATGGGTAAAAACCCATTAAATTATATCTTAATGATTCTCTTCACGAGACTACAAGTGCATTGAGGGGCTATATAATTCTAGGCCCCACCCATCACTTCATGTGTAAAGCATTCCTTATATATAAAATAATTTTTTTAATTTATGAATACTATTCCTTATCATCAAATATCAGTATTGAGTAAAGAATATAGATTTATCAATATTTACCCAGATAAAGAAATAAAATTCAATATAGAACACCGTATGTAACAATGACATATGGTTTAAGAAACAAACATATACATGATAAATAATAAGGATATTTATGTAAAATTAAAATTTTAATGATCACAAGAAAGTTAATATTTAAAAGGAAGGTTAATGACTAAAAAAAGTAATCATGAAAGTGAATGTCAATACTTTAACTAGTCAAAATAATCATAAACCATCCACATAATGAATAAGGATTTCATAAATGAAACATTTACCCAGTAGATTATAAGTAATATAAAGGGTTGTTTCTGTTGAATAATATAAATACCAGAAAAAGATATTTTAAAATAATCTTGAGGAAAATATCTTTTTAACTTTGAAAATATATTTTTTTAAAATAAAATTTTCGAAAATATTTAGAGAATAATTTTATTTTAAAATAAACTTTGAAACTTATACATTTTTCTTTAAAATATTGAGCGGTAATGATTTTAGAAAATTCAATACAAATCATACACATTAAAACAATGTCTCCTTTCACATTTTCTAAAAAATACAAATGAGCTTTATTTGGAAAATGACATGAACATTAATTTTTTTTAAAAAATGGGTAAAAATATATTTAACAAATCATTTGGATAATGTTAAGAAAAAATTTGAAAACCTTTTTATAAAACATGATTTAGGAAGAAAATGGATTATCGACCAAAAAGAGAAATGAAGTCAAATTTTATTAAAAACATATTATCAATAATTTTAAGTTCCAAAGTGTGAAAAATGGTAATATTACTTAAACATAATAATAAATAACCATAAAATAATAAAATTAAATGGGTTTATTATACAATGATCAAATAATTTCTTTTAGTGTAAATTCAATCGTAAAAAATCTCGATTAAAATGAAATTGTGAAATAAACCCTTACAAAGATCATAATGTTGAATTAATAATTTACCAATGAATGGACTATATGTATCAAATGTAAATACTCATAAAAAAATTAGATATAAAAAAACTATATTGAAAATCAAATACACACATAATCATATAATAACAAGGAAAAAAATAAGTAATATAACCCATTGAAAAGAAATTAAGTTTTGAAATTCCTTACCACTTTTTAATTTTATTATAAAACCCACTTCGATGAAATAATTCTAATTAAAACTTAAAATACAATGAATTATTGATGAATAATTATCTTAAATGATAAGGGGGGTATTATATACACTATATAAAGTAAATTATGTTCATAACATTACAATATGCCTCAATGGAGGGAAATTGAGATGAAGTCCACCACCATAGGCTTCCTTTTGGTTGAATGTTGATTAGCCTCCTATATAATTTATTTAATAATGTAATTAATTTATAATATAACCATATTCATATTATATCATATGTGACCCTCTTATAAAATATCATCACATGTTCGTTAATAATATTTTATTATTATTTTTATTTCATGTGTTAATTACCTTGTTTTTACATGCATGTTTTCCCTGATTTTTTTGGTTATTACACATATTATATAGTTATATCATCTATATAATTATATAAATTTTATTATTATCTTCATTGGATACATTTTTAGAATCAATATTTAAATTTGAACATGGGGAATGGATCATATCGCTCTGTGGAGATGATAGGCCGTACGTATGCACGAGTGACATTATCATTTTTTAATGGGTGAAAGGTTAATGAGGTGGGTTAATTATTAGTTTTAAATAATCAATAAAATTTCATATATATCACATATATTCACTAAATTTATCCTTATTACCTTCCATGTAAAGCATACGTGAAAAAAATAATCTCATCGTTTCGTGAGGCAGTTGTCCACCTTACACGCGAGCGACATTATCACATTTTAAAAGGAATAGAATGTAAAAAGTAATATGTGATAATAAAATTAAATAATTATAAGGATATCATAAATAAAAAATAAATGTGCTAAATCCATCAGTATATTCGGCCTTGAAAGGTGGTTATGAAAAATGAATTACATCAGTTCGTGTGGCGGTAGTATACCATACACATGATCAACAACCTTTTTTACCTTTTGATAGAGGAGGAGATAAATATAAGACTTAAAATTAACATAATAACATATTATTATATGGAATATACTGATGTTATTAAATAATCACGCTTTAATAATATTTTTAAGGTGGAATATATAATGACTCAGGATTTTTATACATAAACATTACATCTTAATATATGAATATTCAATTCATTGTACAATCAAAATATGATCTAGGACCATATATTTTAGTTTATTTTGACATTATATGTCTATATTATTATTTTATGAATGATATTCAACATCATTCATGAAGATATTCCCTTATGGTTATCTTTATAGGAATATTGTACTAAAAACATTATTTACAACATAGGGAAAAAAATCATAAGAAAGGGTGAGCTCAGATACTTAGTAAGGGTAATAAAGGGATAATAAAATGAAAAGTTTTACTAGACAATGATAAAATAATTTACTTCTGTGTGAATTCAGGCATAAATAATCACTATTAAAAAGATATTGTAAAATAAACCCTTATAAAGGTCATAACATTGAAGTGAGAATTAACCAATGAATCGATTATGTGTATCAAATTTAAATCAACATAACACAATAGGATATGCAATATACTATATTAAAATTTCAATGCAAACATAATCATATAATATCAAATACAATGAAGATTTAATATAACCCAATAAAAAGAAATTTTGTTATGAAATTATTTTCTACTTGTAAATTTTGGAGTCAAATCCCATTAGATAAAATAATTAAAATTGAAAATTTAAATTCCATCAATTATTAATGAATTATTATATAACATATAAAATGGGTATTTTATTCACCATATAAAATAAATTAGGTTCAAATCATTATAATATTCCTCAAAGAAGGGAAATTGAGACCAAGTTCTTTAGCTTACCCCTTCTTTTGGTTGAATGTAAAATAAAATCCTCTATAATGGCTTAAAGAATGTAATTAATTTATAAAAAAACTGTATTCATATAACATTATATATAATTCTATTATAACATCTTACCACATGTTCATTTATAATATTCATTATTTAAATTAGTTTGGGTGTTAATTTCCTTATTTTCTCATGAATGTTTTTTCAAGAAAGTATAGGTTATTTCATGTATTATATGATTTCATAATTCCCAGAATGAAATTAAAGCTATAAATGTAATTTTTATCATTAGATAAATTTTTATAATCATTAATGGAATTTGACCATAGATAATGGATCTCCTCACTTCGTGGAGATGGTAGGACATACACATGAGTGACATTATCATTTTTTTAATGGGTGGAAGGGTAAGGTTGTGTGTGATATATTTGTTTTCTAGAATCAATATAATTTCATATATATCACATATATTCACTAAATTTATCCTTATTATCTTCCATGTAAAATAATTTTTACCTTAAATGTTGTAAATATTTTTTACTATTTTAAATTTTCCTTATGGAAAAAAATTAATTTAACCTTATTAGATAATATATATTATTATGATTGAAAATATGAATCCATTTTTACAAATTCAATTCCTAGAAGTGTAAAAATATAATTTTAAATAATACCCACATGTGCGATGAAAAAGCGATTTTCAAATAGAAAATTATCATAATTATAGAATGATTTAATATCAAAATATAATATAAAACTCATTCTAATGACCTTTATTAGTTGAATTAAATTTTTATTGAACTATTTTTACCCTCAAAAAAATTTAAAATATAATTTAACCTTATAACTATTTAAACGAAAATATTGTTTTCAATAAATATCAGTATTTTTCAGTATTTATTAAGAAATGAAACTTAAAAAAATGAAAAATTTAACATAAGATTATTTTAATATGACTAATTCAAAAATTATTTTAATTTTTTAAAATAAATTTTCTAGAATTGGAAAAAATCAATTTTCAATTATGTGGGAAAAGCGTGACTAAATAAATTTTTAGTAAAATACTGTTTTTCAGAAATCATTTCTTTTTGTTTTAAATGATTCTTATTTTATTTATAATATATATATAATAATAAATGTCATAATTTTGTTAGTACTATCAAAAACTACCAATTTAATAGATAGGATATAATGGTATACTATATTATGGTTCATTTAGTCTTGGGGTTTTGTGTTCCACAAGATATCCAAGTGATTAAATTTAAAGAAATAAATTTTATGGGTCATTTATGTTTGGGGTTGTTTGTCGTGTACACTATCAAATAAAATGTTCTTATTTTAGAATTTTATGGTGTTATAAGAACTAATGAATCAATCACTCTAAAATAAAATAATTGATATGCAGAATATGTGCAAAAACATTCCAACACTATTGATGAAGTAATAAATACAGTACATCTAATAGTTGTGGTCCTAGAACCTCATTCAATAGGTGTACGCTTTTATAAATAAAAATGATAGTGTTATAGATAAATATAAATATTTCTCTAAATATGAGACTCACAATTCATCTTACTAGGATTATCCTCTCTCCAAGAATGATTCGGTATTCCCTTACATGTATTTGACTATATATGGGAGACCCTAATAGAGTAATATAAATATTTTATACTATTAGGAGGATGCATAAAAAATTGTGTAAAAGGAATATTTTGCCTATATTATTTTCAATTCATTATTATTTTTGGTAATATTGGATATAATTATCAATATTAGAATATTGGGAACAGATTATTGGTCAACATAAATATATATTGGAAGAAGAAAAATTATATGGATATTGGACTTTCATACTACTAACCATTTGAGATTCTGCACACTAACTTTTTTTACTAGTCTAAAAACTTTGGATTCCTTCCTTAGGAACAACAACACTTCATAAACTAATAAACCTTATTATATAAGTCTCGACCAATACCACCTTATTCAACACCATTTTAAATTTAAATAGGGAATAGTTAATCATCAATGATATAATACCTAGCCTCAATCCCAATTTTATGTGAAGATATTTAAGGAAGATATTTGTGAGGATATTTGGATAAAATTGGATGAAATCAAAAATTTGAGGTGCATATTTCATCATTAAATGATTTCCATACTCAAATATCACAAAATCTAGAGCCTTAGTTATCTTTAAGATTTAAAGGGTATAATTACTAGTAAATAATACAGCTAAATGTTTCCTAGGTGAGATCACCATTCATATTGGAATCCATGATTGACTCCCACAACTTAATATTAAGTCCTTTTGGTATATAAATTTTGACCATGACTTATGAAGTCTTGGATGTATGAATGAAACCCAAAATATTATGAATTTTCTCTATCCAATCCTCTATTTATTAAGACCCATGGACACTATGAATGGATGAAAGGTTTTAATTGGTTAATTATTGAGCATGATACAGTACAAAATAATGATCAATATCAATATAATAAATATTTATAACTCAACCCATATAATATTAATAAACCACAGAAATCTGTTCAATTACTTATAAAAATTTAAAAAAAATGATTTAAAGTTTTTAATCATGAGGGGATAAAAATAGTTATATTTCAATAATTTCACTACTATGAATGGTTTAGTCGCATGTTTTAGAAGACTATGCACTAACCATGTATAAAAACTTAATGGAATTTAGAATCTGTTTCATATCCCATGCATGATTTTTTTGTCTATATATAGTAGCTCCGAAACTTTAGATTTATTATCATTTTCACTATAAAACATAGAGTTTATAAAAATAAATCCTATATAATTTATATCAATAATAATGAAATTAATTAATATAAAACTATATTAGAAATTATGATAATTATTAGAATAACAATGGAACAAATATCGACCACCCACAATAACTTAGGGTTTAACACATGAAAGAATTAAGCCTATACTAGCTTATAAATACTACAGTTAAAATCGTAGAAAAACATGGGTAAATAGAAATTTAGGAAACCCCAACACATCATAAATTTTATATTTTAAGAATAACATGAATTTTATATCCCCATTAAAATACAAATAAAATGATTTTTTGACTTAAAAAAATAAGTAGATAAATCAAAATAGATTCAAATAGTAGGAACAAGAACATGGTTGATTGGTCATTTTTAGAGTTATTTTTTTATACATAGACAAAAAATATTGGCATAAAATGTTAATAAATGAAGATTATTAAAGTCCTAAATTAAAGTGGAACAAATATAAAATTAAAAAAAATGTTGAACAGATGCAAAGTTAAAAAATAAAATGAATCTATTCATCAAGAATATATTTGAATGTTTTTAAATATTCAATGAGAAATACCATATAAGTTTTTATTTTGATGATGAGTGATGGTATCAATATCCCACATATAATTCATATGTTCAATATAACATATTACTACATAAGAGAAAGAAACTAAGGCAAATAGACAACACCTCCTTGGGGAAGAAATAAAAGTAGGGTGTTGTGTCTACTACACCCAAGAAGAAGACAATGAAGGATTCCACACTAATAATGATGAGATACTTATTTTTTCAATTGAAATTCCATATCAATTAATATTATAAAATTTCCATGAATATCCGCACTAAATTAAAAAATATATCTTCCAAGTAAGAATATATCATTTAATGGAAAAAAGGATATGGTTGGTGGAATATATTTCTAAATAAGAAGATGGGAAGTTATCATATAAGAGATACTAAATTTTTGTTGAGAAGTAGTGTGGTGGATGAAAAATATTTAGACACCCATTTATAAAATATATGTTGTGGATACCTAGAAAGGCGGAGTTGTTAAAAATAGATGAAATGAACTAATAAATTATGACGCCAAATTTTCTTCTATAAAAAAGGATCCACACACAAGAATAAATTTTAGGATTTTACTCAACCATTTATAACCACACATTCCAAATAGTTGAAATTTTATATGATATTATATGAATAAAAAAATAATGAATTTTATTTTCTTATAGAAGTGAACAAGTATATTCATTATAGGATAAAACCTAAAATGTAAAATAAACCCATGCAGTGTAAGAAATATATATTTATAATCTCTTTATAATGAAAACCATGATGAGAATTCAAAAATATAGAGAATAAATTTAAAGTGTTTCTTGGTGGATAAATATATCTTACTCATTTTTCTCCTACTAAGAGTTTTTTCTATTCAAAATTATTTTTTATTATATGTTTTTTGTTTTAATGCAGGTAATTGAAAGTGATACATATAGGGAAGAGATGAATGTTGTGATATCTATAAAACATGGTGAACTATCTACTATGGATTGGTTGATGATCCCTTATGACTATTAAAAAATGTATCATGTGTTATTATAAGATTATTATAGAACATGTTTTATGAAATCCATCCTTGGGGAAGAAATGTTGGATTATCTCCCTTGAGAGAAATATGACTCAATGAAAAGATGTTAGAAATAAATTTCCATTAAAAATAGAAATTAGTACTGCTCATGAAAACTGTGTAATTGATATAAGGAAAACATTTTTTTCCATAAATTTTTTAGTGTATATAAATTTCAATTAATATGTGGATGTATGTTGAAATGAAAAAAGAGTAGATATATTCATTAAATTGAATGCTTTCAATATGTTTTTAAAATATTAGTGCAAGTGTTTATGGAAAACATTAAAACCTATGTTAATCACCATTTTTATACACTGAAAATTTATCATCTATTTTTTTATTGATTTTATTCTCATTTATCTGATATATGTGATTCCACGATTCTCTATATTATTGAATTTAGTGGTATCTTTTGAATAGTTCATAAAATATAGAAGAATATATTTTTAGAATACATAGAATAAATAACAAAGTTATGACTATTTTAAATTATATTATTACGTTTTAATTTATTTTCAATAAAGGGATATAATATTGATGATAAATATTATAATGGGTATTGATAAAAAATACAGGGGGGTTGTAAGAACCCAAATGGATTATGATGAAGCGTTTCTTTGATTATATTTTGTTTAATTACTTCAAAGAGGAATGAATTCAATATGTGATGAAGTTGGGTGATGAGGAAAATACAAATGGAGATGGGAATATGAATATATATATTTGTATATATATATATGAAAATTGATTGAGTGATTTCCACCATAAATGGATAGAAATAGAGATATATATTGAAGTTTTATCTTTGAAGAACTAGTTGAATAGATTCCTAGATATAACAATATAAATATGATGATTTAATATCTGATCTTTAGGGAAATTAATTAAAAATATTTTTGAATGATAGAAGCACAGTCAATAATTTATTTTAAGTGATGTTTGAGAAGTATACTATTGAAACATCTTTATAAACTTCAATATAGAATAAAATATGGTTTAAATATATAAAATACATAAAATTATGGGTGAGGAATAAAGTTATTGTTTACAATTAAGAATATATATTGAATATAGGCTGCATAAAGATTGAAATATATCTAGAATAAATGTGGTAGGTTAAGGTTTATTTAAAATAATCTATAGTTTATTTTTATGCAATATTAATCTATGGTGTTAATTAATAAATTTCAAAGGAATTAATGATATATTAAATAATTATTGTAAAATCATTATATGATAAAAAATTACCTTAAAATTAATTAGGAAACATTTATAATTATTTTCATGGTGATTTAAGTTGATTTGAAGTTGTTCAAAATAAATATGTGGTTTTAACTCAAATTCCATCCAATGGATCCAAGTCTAAAATTTATGGGTTGCGGGTTATTGGAGTTTTGGATATGTAACTTAATAAATAAGTTTTTTATATACCAATATGATGAAAATTTACAAATTCATCCCTCAAACTGTGATATATAAGATTTTTTGTCTGGATTAAAATATTCGAAATGTCCATAGATATCTTACCTTATGATATGTGATACAAAATATTCTTATAGGGTGTGAAAAATGGGAAAGAGAGAAGATAACTTATGATGAATGATATATTTATTATATTACATAACATATATAGCACCAAGGAAATTCTAAGTTGTAAATAATCTCAATCACATGTTGAAATGATATATTTTATTTATCTAGTAAGTTTTCATTGTGATTTATAATTTTTTATATGTTTCATAATATTTTTTGATGATGCAGATGATATTTTCCATTGAATGATATGAAGTATCCAAATCAATAATCTTATAAAAAATAGAATATTAACTAAATTCTTTTACATATCTATTTATTGGTAAAATTTAAGAAAGAAAAATAATACTCATGTATGTGGGATACATTTTAAGATACATAAGATATTAATTTTAATAAATAAGATTTTATAATATTAAAAATATTTATTTCTATAATGAAATATTTTGTAAATTAATTTGATGTTGTAATTTTTCACTCAATTTATTAAATATCATAATGATGATGTTTTTTTATTTATTTTTGGAGACATTTAACATTGAAGAATTATCCAACACCATGAAATAGTTTGAGGATGAAATACCAATAGAAGCTAATTATTTTAATTTTGAGAGTGTTTCAAAATGGGGATAATTATAGTATATAGTTTATGATGTAAGAAATATTTATGGAGAGTCTCACATCATGTAATATGATAAAATATTGTGATGATTTCCTATATGATTCCACATTGAAATGGATGATTAAAACATTTATTATTTTCATAGAGAGATTATTTTATGATTATTATGATATCATGTTATTTCAAAGCCTATTCATCAAGAAATATTTAATGAAGATATTATATCAGTTTTAATTGATTTTTTGAAAATAGAAAATACAGTTAAATTAAACTGCCAAATATTATAGAGATAATATTGATGTTATTCCATGAAAATGTATACATAGTAAAGAATATGAAAAAAGATTTGATCTAATGTAATTTATATCTTTATTATACTCTTTCAATTGAATTGGATGAGGAGGAAATCTAATTCTATATTCCAAAATATCATCTATATTTTGAAGGAAAATAAACATATGATATTAAAAATGAATTAATATTTTATTTTGAATAAAAAGAAGAAGGATTAGTCATATGATATCCCTATATCATAAATGATGATTAATATGGTTATATAAGAATAAAAAATATTATTAATACACATTTACCATTCAAAAACTGAGAGCAGGATGGAATAAATATGGTGTTCATGATTTAGGTTCAAAACAAATATTGACTATTAATGACCTTTTCACTGAGGAAGATGATATTACTATTCTGATGCAGTGATATTCGAAACTTATAGATGATATTGTTCAGGAGTTCTTTGAGGAGGACTAATGAAGTATAGTAACTACCATTATAATAGAATATCAAATACTTGAGTGATCTAGTATGAATGTATCATTTACCTATTAGGAGATAGAAAAATAGTTGGGAGATAGTTGGTGCTTCATTACATGGACTCAAGGAAGTACACTTACCTTATGTTTTAATTTCCAAGATAGCTTTATAAAAGTTTGTAAAGAACACTAACCTCAAACTATTGTATTCTCTTGAATTATATGATGTATATCTATTTCTTATAACATGTTTCGAACAAATTAATGATTATATACCAACATTAAGAATGAAACTATAAAAATCATGAACTATACTGTATATTATTTAATTTCTACAATGAATAAAATTTTGGGTTTTTAGAGTGTAGTAACATGATCTAACAAAATTAATCAAGATATAAGATTGAATATTAGGGGTGGATAACATAATATAGAATGTAAAATTTTGTTAATTTGTTTTACACTGAATCACCACCTCTCTTGGTATTCCTGTATGATCCACTATGAACTTTACATTATATTTTCATAAATTAGTATGAATTTTTTTAAGAATGTGAAAAAAAATCCAATGTCTTATTGATATTTTTTAAACGTTGGTGAGTAAATTATTTTATGATTATATCATGTGTCTAATTTTTGATATCAAATGGTTCTTTCTAGTAAAATTAGCTATAAATACAACATTAAAATTGGAAATTAATAACCAAAATATTTAATTTTTACTAATCTAGGAATAAAATTTTTAGCATATATTTATAGAATATTACTAACTAAACTATTACAATTGGATATAAAATTTTACATTATTGTTAGTTGAATTAATTATGGGGTGTTTAGTGTGTAAGTATCACAAATAGTTTCTATGATGAGTATAATAAATACTTTTAGACATATATTTCTATCAATGTGTAACAAAAAAAATCTTTGATTTCCACATTGATAGATTTATTTATATATGGATGATATTTAGTCTCTAAAATATTATGGTTATTTTCCAAAAATTTGAGGTTTATATTTTTTTTCTGTATAGGGTGAATTTACATCAAGTGTTCATTGATGATTTTCTAACTATAAATCCTATATTATTGGGATCATGAATAGTTTAGGTGTTTTTATTTATCATTTAATAAAAAATTACTTATTTTAAATTATCTCAAGTATCATTTCTTGGTATGTCTAAGGAATATACTCATACATTTATTTTTTGGGGAAGGTATCCAAATGGAAAAATCAAAAGTGAATATTGTTTCTTACTTTAATTACATATAAATGTGTAGAATAAATAATCATATAAAGGTCTTTCTTGATCTTATCGATTTTTCCCATTATTTTAATTGGAATTAATAGAGATTTTTTTATGATAAATATTTAGATAGATTTAATAATTTGAAAATGGGATTTTGTGAAACCGCTCAAGTAACTGGTCAAAATTTTATTTTGAGTTTATTTTTTCCTCTCATTTGGGTTTGGAGTTCCTGGGTGTGAGGAGTCAGAACTGTGAGTTTTTTAGAACCGTTAGTTTATTTTGACAGTGCGGTTTTTCATATTTTAAGAAAAGTTTTTCAAACTCTGCGAAACCCCAGAGAAAACCATGTGGATTGTTTTGGGTGGACATTGGAACCTGAATGATTGGTGCACAGTTTTCCTAAGCATGTGAACAAACCCTATGACCCTATTCATCTCATTAAAATAATAAATTTACTATTTTCCCCTATTAAGTTTTTTTGATTTGGGTTCCTTTTTCCTTCTCTAGCATTTATAGCTCCCACTACTAGAAATAGAGGTTTTCCAAATGGTTTTATACCAATGGTTTAAAGAAACTGTTGGTATACTTTAAAAAACGTAGCCTTTCCCAACAGTTTGTTCAAACCATTAGCAATGTGTTATTATAATTAATATTTACCAACGTTTTACTCAAATTGTTGGGAAATATATAATTTATCTAATATATACAAATGGTTTATTAATACCATTCATAAATATAATATTTTCCAAGGGTTTTTAAAAACTGTTGGGAAAGTTTCCCCCCAAATACACAACAACCTAACTCCCACATCGACTGATTGCAGACCCTTATCCAAATATCCTCTAGAAGGTCTCTCTTTACCCTAGGATGAGAAAATACTTTCAAAAATAGATCCATATTCAATAAAGATTTTTTTTTCATTTATACACTTCAAATTAATAAGCGTTACCTTATTTTTAATGTTCTGCATATTTTTTTTTTCTGTTTTCTGTTTTGATTTGGGATAAATTAGATTTCCTCCGGTCTATGGCATACCGAACACTTTGATTTGTTTTCTACTTTTTTCTACACTTCAAATATGGTAAAGGGTGTTTTTATTCATGTGGTCTTAAGGTGGGTAATGGATATAAGGATAGTCCATGTTAAGGGATTGGGGATGGTTGGGGTAGTGTTTTAGGTGGTTTTTTATTTTTTAGTGGGGTGATATGGTAGTTTCTATGGACTTTAGTTTAGTTGAAAATTGGATTTGGATTTTGTATTTATAGTTTTTGTTCAAGGAATAATGGGTAGGGTATTGATATTGAGGATGAATTGGATATTGGTTGGGTTATGTATTGGAATTGTTATGTTGGTTGGATTAGGTATAGGTAATGTTTAAGGTATTATATGGGCATTGCCACCCCTGAACACCCCCACCCCACCCCCCTGGACACCCCCGCCCCCTGGAAAACCCCCAACCCCTTGGACACCCCACCCCCTTGAAAAAACCCTCCCCACACCCTTGGATAGCCCCCACCACCCCCCTGGACACCCCCACCCCCTAAACACCCAACCCCCTAGAAACCCCCACCCCCTGAACACCCTCCACCCCTTGGACAACCCCCACCCCCTTAGAAAGCCCCCCCTGGACACCACTTCACCTCCTAGACACCACATCACCTCCTAGACACCACCTCACCTCCTAAGTTCTTGGACCAATTTTTAAATTTGAATTTTCAATGTAGGTGATTTCCCCTTTTCCCAATGACATTTCCTAAGTGACCCATAGAGCATTATAAATTGAATTTATCATGTTTTGATAAATTTAATTTGTCATGTTTTGATAAATTGAATGAGTTGTTTGGAATGAAATGTTTAATGCATGATGGTTTTCCTTTCTTAGTAAATAAAATGGTTTTAAATAAAATTACCTTAAGGGGGACTGCAGGGGGGCAGGCGCTATTCAGGTGTGGGGGAAGTCTATGTGTGTGTGGGGGGGGGGGGGGGGGGGTTGTCCAGGAGGCAGGGGGCTACAGGGGGTAGGGGCTACAGGGGTGTAGGGGAGGAGGGTATGGGCTACCAAAGGAGGGGTGTGGGCTGTCCCGGGGGCTTAAGGTGGGGTGTCTAGGTGGGGGAGGGGGTGTGAGTTTTTTTGGGGGGTGGGCTGTCCGTAGGGGGGTGGGGGTGGGCTTTCCAGTTGGGGGAGGGGTGGTGTAGGCTGTCTAGGGTGGGGTGTCCATGTGGGGGGGGGGGGTGGGCTTTCCATGTGGGGGGGGGGCTTCCCAGGTGGGGGGGTGGTTGGGGGCTGGGGTTGTCCTGGTGGGGGTGGGTGGGGGGGGGGGGGGGGGGGCTGTCCCGGTGGGGTGTGGGATGTCCAAGTGGGGGTGGGTGGGTGGGGGTGGGGCTGTTTAGGTGGGGTGGGGTGGGGGTCCAGTTGGGGGTGGGGGTGTGGGATGTCCGGGGGGGGGGGGGGTGGGGGGGTGGGCTATCCAGGTGAAGAGTGGGCTGTCTAGGTGGGGGGTGGGGGGGACTGTCTAGGTGGGGTGGGGGGTGGGTTGTCCAGTTGGGGGGGGGGGGGTGTCCATGGGGTATGCAAGGGGTAGGGGTGTTGTAGGGGGGGTGGGCTGTCCAGGGAGGGGGGTGCACTTTCAAGGGGTGGTGGTGGGGGGACTATCCAGGTGGGGGAGGGGGGGGGGGGTATGGGCTATCCAAGGAGGGGGGGGGGGGGTGGGCTATCTTGGTGGGGGGTGGGGGGGCTGTCCAGGTGGGGGGTGGGATGTCCAGGGGGGTTGTAGGGGGGGTGGGTGGGGGGGGGTGTGGGATGTCTAGGGAGGGGGGTGGGCTGTCTAGTGGGGGTGGTGGGTGGGCTATCCCGGTGGGGGAGGGAGGTGTGGGTTGTCAAGGGGGGGGGGGGTGTCCAAGGGGGGGGGGGGGGGGTGGGGTGGGCTATCCAGGTGGGGGGAGGGGGGTGTGGGTTGTCCCGAGAGGAGGGGGTTAGGATGTCCAGGTGGGGTGGGGGGAGGGGCTGTCCAGGTGGGGTGGGGGGCTATCCAGGTGATGGGGGGTGGGGGGGGTGGGGGTGGGGTATTAGGGGTGGTAGGGGGGTTGCATGGGTGTGGGGTGGGGTGGGGTGGGGGGGGGGGCTGTCCAGGGAGGGGGGTGGGTTGTCCACTATGATACTCTACAAGAAATAGGAATCACATATAACCAATGTATAGTTTCTTTCACAGGTTAAGACTTTTCTTGAAAATTCCATACCAACACTCACTCTTACCCTTCTAAGAAGAAGTGATCTCTACAATGAAATCTCACTCAGGTTCTTAACAACTATCCATATTGATCTCATACAAATTTAACATTCATAAAACTCCATATCACCTAATGATATAACAAGGATCATACTCCCATGAGTAGTGTCCCATAGAAACTTGGATCATATGCCTAAAGAACATACATAGTATCATATTTGACACACACACAAAATTTTGTAAACATACACCTTGTATCACAACCTAGAATTAGATCTCAGCTATATCCTCTCAAGGCATCAATAAGCCACATACCTAGCTCAAAATTTGGAGGTGTGTTTACAATTAGGTGTGTTTTTTTAGAAGTCATGTATGATATTTAGAGTGTAAGATAAAATATGACCCACATATGATATTTGGAGGTATGTTTACAATTAGGTGTGTTGTGATTTATATGTATGATATTCATGGTTTACACCAAAAGTCTTCTAGATCATCTGTAATAGGCTTGAAATCATTCTACAATTGGATAAATGTTGGATTCTATGACCCTAGTTTGAGGGTGGACACCCCCACCCCCTTGGATAACCCCGACCCCTAGACCCCCACCCACTGGACACCCCCACCCCCTGGACTCCCCACCACCCCAAGGACAACCCCCTCCTCCCTTGGACACCCCACCCACCCACTTGGACAACCCCCCTGAACACCACCCCATCCCTTGGACCCCCACAACCCTGGACACCCCCACCCCCACTGGGCAGCCCCCACCCCTAGACAACCCCACCCCCTTGGACAACCCACACGGCCCTGGACAACCCCCCAACCCTCGAACACCCCCTCCCCCCTTGGAAAACCCCCCCAACCCCCTGGATATCCCCCACCCCCTAGACACCGCCCACCCCTGGACCCCCACCCTCAGGATACCCCCACCCCCTGGACAACCCCCACCCCCTGGGACAACACCCCCACCCCTGGAAATCCCCAACCCCATGGATAGTGTATGTGATCACTCAAATAATCTACTAAAATATGAAATTTCGTCGATCTAAAATTTACTCAACTACCGAATAATTCTCCTCCACAAGTGTACATGATCTTGTACACTCATGAATTGTTATTCAAAGATATTTTGTTATAAATATAGTATTTTTTTCTTTTATATTATGATTCTCATATATAGTAGTGTTTCAGTTATGGTTTCATATAAAGTGAACAATTCTTGTTTACTTAAATATATTTTCGATAAAACTTCAATATTTTTGTATTACTTTTGAATAAATGACAAATAATTTTTTTTTAAAAATGGATTGAAGTTGGATGTATGAAACCGATTAGATCTCAAGGGATTTTCAAAATAATTTGGAGAGATTGTTAGATTTTTTATTTCACGATGCTTTAGATAGTGGTCACATACACTTCCCCTGTTACAATTGTGTTGTAAGACCTCTGTTGAGCCGTGAAGAAGTCATCTACCATATAACCAAATATGGTTTTCAAGAAAAATAATCTGTGTGGTATCACAATGAGGATAAAATGAAATATCAAATTTCTAATGATCAAAATGAGAGGACTGGATTAGAGAATTTGTTATATGACTCGTTTCCATTTATTCTTCATCAGGAAAAAGAAAGGATTCAGACCCAAGAAGACTTTTATATGAGCAGACATGATGCGTCTAATGAAAATGATGATGTTTTTAGGGTGAAAAAATTGAATGATGCAGCCACGGCTCTAGTATATCGACATTTCCATAAAATGAAAAGGCTATAATTTTTAATCCGATTGTTTCATGGGAAAACTATGTATGGGATTTCTAATACATCCATTGATTACATTCATACCTTTATGAAGGACTTACTTTCAGATGATGAATTTATTCCCTCAAACCACTATATGTAATGGAAGTTAGTTTAGGAACTTGGATATTCAAGAAACAAAATTCATGCTTTCCCAAAATATTATAGTTTATTCTGGGAGGAAACAACTGAAAAAAATGATTGTATAAAATGTGACACATCACACTGGAAGCCAAAAGCTGATGGAACACCATTCCGTGTGCCACAGAAAATAACGTGGCACTTTCCATTGATCCCCAGACTCTATAATCTTTTCATGTATAATGAAATATCATTAAAAATGAGATGGCATGATACCGAGAGAAAGAAGACTAATGATGAGTTGGTTCACCCTGCAGATGGATTTTCATGGTAGTGATTTGATGCTCGATATCCTGATTTTGCAGGTGACAAGCGCAATGTGAGGATGGGTATTTAATGTGATGGTTTTAATCTGTTTGGGAAGACGATTACTTCACCCAGCACATGGCCTATTTTTATACACATTTATAACCTTCCCCCATGGTTGTGTATGAAAAAACATTTCAGTTTCATGAGTATACTCATATTTGGCCCTTCTGATCCCAGAAATGATATAGACATATACATGCAACCTTTAATAAAAGAGTTGAAACTTATTTGGGATGTGGGTGTGCGCACATACAATGCTTGTTCAAAAGACATATTTCAAATGCGTGCTGCACTTTTTTGGACGCTCAATGATTTTCCTACTTATGCAATGATGTATGGATAGAGAACAAAGGGAGAACTATCATTTTCAATTTGTACGAAGAATACATGATCCAGAAGACTCAAACGTTGCTGTAGTTTCAGTTTTATGGGACATTGACGATTCTTGCCAATGGACCATCTATATAGAAATAATCGTCGAAGATTTGAAAATACCATGGAGACCAATGATCCACCTCAGTGTATTTATGGAATTGATGTGTTTATTGAATTGAAATATTTTAATTTTTCATTCGGGAAGGGTCAAATGAAATCTAGAAAGAGAAAGAAAGTTTCCACTGAAACCTGTTACAATTGGAAGAAGAGAAGTATCTTCTTTGATTTTCTTTATTGGTCAACCAAATTGTTACGTCATTTATTAGAATTAATTCACATTGAAAAAAATATATGTGAAATGTTTCTTTCGATTCTTTTAAATTTTAAGGGAAAGACAAAAGACGATTTACGGTCTCAACGTGACTTGGTGGATTGGGGCATCAGACCAGAATTGAATCTTGTGCATATCAGTGAAAATAAATGGCCTGTTCTATGTGCTTATTATGTGAGGAAACCTACAGAAAAAAATCAATTTTTGGAAGTACTATTGACTATTAATGTTCCTAGTGGCTATTCAAGTAACATATCTAAATGGGTCAACAGAAGAGAGTTGAAACTAAAATCTTTGAAGACTCATTATTATCACATCCTTCTGCATGAGTTGATTCCAATATCAATATGTCATCTTTTTTCCAATAATTTAAGGGTGGCTTTTATTCAGTTGTGCCATTTGTTTATAGATATTTTTTCTAAGAATTTTTCTAAGTCTTTCATGATTTTTTTTCTAGATTCCCCATTAATTTTATGTGAGTTAGAGAAAATATTTACTCTATTATTTTTTACTTGCATTCTGCATATGAATGTCCATATTCCAACTAAAATACTTCTCATAGGACCTATTTCTTTTCATTAGAATTATCCAACGAAAGGAAATATGTACATATTAAAGTCTTATGTCCAAAACATGAATCATCCTGAAGGTTCTGCCATGAATGGTTACTTGGATCAAGAATGTATGGATTTCTGTCCTATGTATTTGTCTGATCTTAGTACAAGAATGAATATACCAATGAGAAAAAAATAAGAATAGTATGAAATGAAATAGGTCCTATTTCAACTATGATTTGTTTGATGACTACATATTGTAAGTAAATTGAATATTTATATATTATATATATATACATACATATCTATTAAACTATTCCTATTTTTATCTAGAGGAAACATAAAGTGATGATAAATAGAAAGCATCGTTCTTTATCTTTGAAAAGGAGGGAGACTTTGCATAGAAAAGAGTTTGCTACTTGGTTAAAATTGGAGGTAATAATATTACTTTTTGAAATTATTAAAATAATATTTAATTAAGTTTAATATTAATTTATATTTCAGGTATTGAGTTTTATGCTGACTCTATGTCTGAGGAAATAAGAGCTTTGGATTTTGGTCTTAATACCATGGTTCATGACTATAGATCAATTGTTATCAATGAGTATAGATTTATTATCACGGAACGAGAAAAGAACAGGAGAGCACAACATTATGGTGTTATGGTTACTGCCAAAATAGATTATTATGACAGTGCATAAGATAGTAGACCACAATTTGAAAATGTAGGTTATTATGGAGTCATTGAAAAATAATAATAATGGATTATTACTCTCATGGGCGAGTCATAATGATGAAATGCCAGTTACTTGATTCGATGACGAGGCATGAAACATTTATTGATGATTGTGGATTTCGAGTAATTGATATGACTCACAATATCTCTACCAATGAACCATATATATTGGAATCAATGGAAATTTTTTTTATGTCAAATACCATCTTCTACTTGAATTTGGTGTCATTTTTGAAGTAATTCCAAGACATATTTTTGATGATGGGGATGATGGAATTGACACCATCTCTACTACCAGTGGAAATAATCCATTTCTTACTTTTTATGACTCTAATAGCTCAATTTTCATAGTTAACTGCAAAACTAAAGTTGTGGTCAGAAATACATATTATCATCCATCAATGTTCTCAATTCTTTTGGTTTCGTTCAACTTGGGTTGTTATGGTTGGTACTATTCAAATTGATTTAATATTGATTACAAATATGCTGTATCCAACTTGACCTTTATGTGATTTTCACCGTTTGTTAGTTGCAATTTTATTTGAATCTGGTAGATATATTATCCTTATTCATATGTGTATATCATCATTTCTAACTATCTTAAGGGTTTAATCATTCATACTATATAGTATGATGACACTTAGTTTATAACCATCCTACTAAAAATTAAATTTTTTTGTTACATCTAGTACAATTTATTAAATTCATTATATATCTATTAAAGATCACATAAAACAATGGATAATTAAATTATCCATGAATCCCCCTATTCCCTCTCATATATTTTGTTTTTTGGGTTACACAATATTTATCCTTTTCTAATTACTTTCATTTTTTTTTCAAATGCAGAAAATTCAACCAATTGAAGAGAGGTGATGGAAAAAGATGATAGACAACCATCATCGCATGGATGAGATGGTAATTCCTCCACTAGTGCATGTAGTGAGTATTTTATTTCAAATATATATATTTAAATAACATATAATGTAATGTGATTAATTTTGTTTTAAACATTTTTGCAGGATCCATCTCTTTGGCGACAATTATTTGATGAGAAGTCTAGTAGTGGTCCCAATACTTAGGGTGTTCGTACGAGGGGGGGGGGGGGTACGAGAGCTAGCCGATCTGGTCGGCGTACCTGATAAGACCTTTCCCCTCCCACATACATACTATATATCCCACATTCAGATCTCGGTGTGTCGTTAGAGACACATGGGATATTTAGGCATCTCATGTTTTCACCACCCTTTACATTTGGGCCTCTTCACCCATCTTTACCATATCCGATGACGATTCCCACTACCCATCCAGTATTTGGCCCACCATCTGTGTTTACTTCTTTTACTTCTACTTCCTTCTATCTGATATTTTATATTCCATCTTCTTTGACTCATGCTCTGCCAGAGTCTGTCCCCACAGAGCATACATTGGGACCCATTCCACCTATACAGGGTGTTCCTTTAGTTTCTATGGATCTAGTGACACCCATTGATTAGACTACCACATGTATATTTATACAACCCTAACAAATTTTTATACCATTATTTATTTTCATTATAACATGTTTTGATAAAATATATTTTTTATTTCATAATAGATACATCTACTTATAGGAGGTGGGGGTGGGGGCGTACAGGCATGCGTGTGGTGTGGAACTGCCGCATCCAATTGATGGTGGTCTATAATGAAGACAGTCAAATGATTGAAAAAATAGGGCATCAATGTCGTAGTTTTTTGGAAACGCTTTCCAAATACTCTGACATCATTCATGTCAGACCGCTCTCATGGAGATAGTTTCCAAATGGAGTCAAGGATAATGCTTGGGCATAGATATAGGTAAAAAAATTTATTTTATTTAATGAAATATATTATTTTCTGTATTTATATGTATCAATATTTTGGTGTCAGCTTCAGTTTAATTTCTCCGATTGTGAGGGTGCATGGCCAGAACATATAAAGGATTTAGGTGAGATTTGGAGAGCCTATAAGCCTGATTTATATATTGGCTAGCATTATATAGTTGGCACAAAGTTAGAGCCAATCCTCGTCATTGATGATTTTACATTATAACAATATCAGAAGATGCTTACTTATTGGACGACTACCGAGTTTAAGGTATTAATCACATTTGAGGTATTTAAATTAAAATATTCATGTTTTTTGTGAATAATATCTTTTTTATTATTGGATTTTATTTAGTAATCACTCAAAATAATTAAAAAAACATTGATGATAAAAAATACCTCCACACATTGAGACGTACTACGATGCCATATCATGGGAGGAAGAAGGTATGAAAGTTGTTTATATAATTTTAGTTATGAAATTAATTATTGGTAACCTATTTTTAATTATGGTTTCCTATATTAAATGTCATTGTAGAGGAAAAAAATGAATATTAAAGGGTGTGTGCCTTGAGAAAAACTGGTTTGCTCGAGTAGAAGGAAGAAATATGGAAGTGCGGTTAATGAACTAACTCAGTAGCAGATATTATGTTTTAATTTATTCATTTAAAATTTTAATATCTATTTTTTAAATTAATAATATATTTATATTTGTAATAGGATTATTTAGAGGCCCTTTATGCCCACGAACATGAAAATTTTGGGCCAAACGATCATTTACATCAGGTGTTGGGAGACAAGCACCCTAGCAGAGTACGCTGCCGACCTGAGCAGAGTATAGTCATAACGAGGTATTGGACCACCTTAGGTATGAGTTGTAGTACCACTGATTTCCAACAAATTAAGGTACATGGAGAACTGTATAAAAAAAGGGCCATAGAGATGACAGAACAATTTTCTAGGGAAAACACTGCATTTATGAAATTGATGAAAGTTTTACTTCCAACAATTCCACCAGAGTCCAGAAAAACTTGTGATTAATATATGTTGTCTATGCGTTATAGATATGGTGTACAAGGTTTTAGTTCTAGTGGTGGTCAATATGATGGAGAGGAGGAGGGCGAGGTGGAGGAGGATGAGGGAAAGGAGGGGGCTGAGGCAAAGTATGAGGGTGAGGAGGAGGGCGTTGAGGAGGGTGGGGATGATGATGGGGATGATGATGAGGATGGGGGTGAGGCTGATGATGACAGTGATGATAGTGATAGTGATGAGGGACAAATTGATCCATTACATTTTTGAATTTTATTACTGACATTTGATGTTTGATGATTTGTTGTGCCTGAATGTATGTGTGATTAGGTAGGTCACATTATCTTTATTTTTATATCTATAAATAATAAGACTTGACATGATGATTTGTTGTGATTGATTCACCTCTCCCCTAGACATCCCCACCCAGACACCCCCACCCCATGGACACCCTTACCCCCTTGGACAGCCTCAAACCCCCTGGACAGCCCCCGACCCCCTAGAAACCCCCACCCCTGGACACTCTCTACCCCTTGGACAAATCCCAAACCCCCCTAGACACCCCCACCCCCCCCCGAACAGCCCCTCCCCCCACGAACAACCCTACCCCCTGGACACCCCCCCTAGACAGTCCCACCCCCATGGACATACCCCCACTACCCCGGACAACCCCCACCCCCAGACACCCCTTCCCCCTTGGACAACCCCCAACCACCTGGATAGCCCCCCACCCCTAGAAACCACCCCACCTACTGAACACCCCCACCCCCAGGACACCCCACCCCCTGGACAGCCCCCACCCCATAGAGATCCCCACCCCCGAACACCCCTGCACCCTTGGAAAACCCCAACCACCTAGATAGCCCCTCCATACCCCCTAGACACCACCCCACCCCCTGGTCACCCCCACCCCTAGACACCCCCGACCCCATGGGAAACCCCCCACCCCCTTCGACAGACCCCACCCCTAGGACAACCCTCCCCCCTTGGACAACCCCCAACCTCTGGACATCCCCCACCCCCTAGACACCGCCCCAACACCTTGAACCCCCCCACCCCCAGGACACCCCCCTCGACAACCCCACCCCCTGAACAACCCCCACCCCCAAACACTCCCTACCCCCATGGAGATCCCCCAACTATAGTGAACCGAGGCTTTTACATATAAAATTTCATGATTTTAAGCATAATTAATCATCAGAGTACAATCCAATGATCATTATGTCTAGTGTCTTGGAAGACTAGGTACATATAACATAAAACATGTGGCTAAAAAACACTTCTTTATTTCATTTCTATAAAGAGCTTCTAACTTCCATTGAGCCCTTACATCAGCAAAGGGTACCCTGGGGAACACATGAAAAAAGGGATGAGTTGAAAATCCCAGTAAGGGAATGAACATAAGGACACATCTTAAGCACATGAGTTAGGAGTTATGACATATTGATATCCAAAACATGGAACATATGAAATAATATCATATAATCATGGGATCATATAAACCTGGAATAATATAAATGTGTCAGAATCATAAAAAATTTCTTTAGAATGGGTCAAGGATAACCGCCAATCTCGTTTCCCATTTTAGTATGGGTAAAGGCTAACCACAAATCCCGTTTCACATCTCATCTCACACAAATTAACCTTACCCAATTCATTGGAGCACTATCTGGGTGCACCCATCTCAACATTTTCATGAATATTCTTTCCACATAAATATTCTTTCAACATAAATATTCTTTCCACATAAATAATCATACATAATTAACCATACATAAACATAAGGTTACCCATGGAGAGAATTGAGTACCACAATTATGACATAAAGCATAACCAATGAGTGTATCATGAATGTTTCCATGAAAGAAAGGGATTAGAACATACATGGATGTTAATAAGGTAATATAGGCATATAAAATGGTAGTTGGTAACAAATAGAAGTTACATAATATGTGAAATGTATTTGAGAAACATTAGCATTAAAACATTTTTGTGTGGTTTTAAGGAAAATACTATAGAGATTTTAAAATGGTAAAGATGAAATTATTTTATATAAAACCAGAATTGAACCTAGAAGGTTTTCATAATAAAAATAATGATTTTATAAAGACAATGGTGTCTTAAAATAGAGGATAGAGTGCACATGATATTTGGTAAAAGTTTGGGAAGTTCCTTTAAAATGAGTGTTTTTATTAGGAAGTATCGAGCAGGGATTCACTTAAAAGCATGTATATCCCCGAACTTGAATATTATTTTTATACTATCATCGGTGAGGTTACTATTCATTAGGGTATATCACTATTCATATGGGTATGTTAATATTCATTAGGGTAGGTTATTATTCACCAAAAATTATGTTTTTCTTATCGGACTCCAAATAACTTACTGATTACAACCGTGTATTCCAGATTTTTGAAATTCCAAACACAGAAGTGTCAAACATATGTTTAAAGGTCACTTAGCACTTAGTAGTTCATTATGTTGGGTTTTAATGTGATTTTATGACGTACTTATGAGAAGGGAATTTCCATTGAAAAACATTGGGTCGTTACATTCTTCCCCCTTATGAAATTTCACCCTCGAAATTTCATTTTACATTTTAAGAAAAAAATAGGTGTGGGTACTTTTCCTTCATTTCTTTCTCTAGTACCCATGTTGCCTCTTCGTACTTATGGTTTATCCATAGTACCTTGACTAGATGAGTAGTCTTGTTGCGTAGAAACTTTGTCTCTACGATCCAAGATCTTCACTGGATGCTTCTCATAGTAGAGATCATCCTCCAACTATACCACCTCTAAAGAGAGTATAGGTGAAGGGTCTGGTATGTACTTCCTTAAGAGGGATACATGAAATACATCTTGTACTTTCGACATGGTAGGTGGAAGTTCCAGTGGATATGCCACAACTCCAACTCAATCAAGGATCTCGAAGGGGCCGATGTACCCGAGACTTAACTTACCTTTCTTCCCAAACCTCATGGCCTTCTTCCATGGGGATATGCATAGAAATACCTTGCCTCCAACTTTGAACTCAAGGTCTTGTCGATGGTTATCTGCATAACTCTTCTGCCGAATTTGGGCTGCCTTGATATGTTGCTGAATGGTTTTCACCTTCTCCACCATTTCTCTGACCATTTCAGGTCCTAACATCTTACACTCACTGAATTCATCCCAAAACACCGGTGTTTTGAACCTTTTCCCATAAAGGGCTTCATATGGTGCCATTCAGATGCTCGAGTGGAAACTATTATTGTAGGAGAATTCAACCAGTGGAAGATGTTGGTACCACCATCCTTTGAATTCCATTGAACATGCTCTCAACATGTCTTCCAATGTCTGAATAGTTCACTCAGTATGGCCACTAGTTTGAGGATGACAGGCCATAATGAATTTTAGTTTAGTGCTTAGAGCATGTTGGAGACTTTTCCAGAACTTTGAGGTGATCCTCAGATCACGATCAGATACAATAGATAGTGTTACTCCATGTAGCCTTACCACTTCTTTGATGTAAATCCGTGCAAGTTTATCCAATGAGAAGTCCTCCTGAACCGCGATAAAGTGAGCTGTATTCATAAGACGATCCACAAAGACCCATATATCATAGTTTTCTCTAGATGTGTTTAGAAGTCCAGTGACAAATTCCATGGAAATGTTCTCCCACTTCCATGCTGGTATGGGTAGTGGTTGCATAATCCCCTTAGAATTTTGTCTCTCAGCCTTCACTTGCTGACATACGAGGCACTTTGATGTATATTCGGAAATCTCCCTTTTCATATTGACCCACCAAAAATTTTATCAGAGATCTCGATGCATATTTGTGGTCCCTGGGTGGATAGAGAAGGTCGATCTATGTGCATCATTCAATATATTTTTCTTTATCTTTGGATCAGATGGTACACATAATCATGTCCCAAATCTTACAACTCCTTCCTCATCAATTTTAAAATTGGAGGATTTACCATTTTTAACAACTTCCAACCTTTTCTGAATTTCTACATATATTCTTTGAGCGTCCTTTATTTTCTCTAAGAGGGATGGTTGATCAATCATTTGAGAAAATATTAATGATTTTCCTCCCTTAATGATTCCCAAGTCCATCCTTTGCAAATCTAATAGGATCAGATCCTTTTCAATTCTCATCATTGATAAAGATTCATGATCCTTTCTACTTAGATCATCTGCCACCTTGTTTGCCTTACCGGGATAGTAGTATATTGAGAAGTCATAATCCTTGATGAGCTCTATCCATATTCACTGGCACATATTAATCTCTTTCTGTGTGAATATATATTTGAGAATCTTGTGGTCAGTATATATCTCACATTTTCCCCATAGAGATAATGCTTCTAGATTTTCAACGCAAAGATCACAGCCGCCAACTCCAGATCATGCATAGGATAGTTTTTCTCATGGAGTTTTAGCTTCCTTGAGGCATAGGATATCACTTTATCATTTTTCATTAGCACACAACCTAATCCTTTCTTAGAAGCATCACCATACAACACAAAGAGTTCTCCACTTGAAGGGAGTGTGAGTAATGGCGCAGTGATAAGCCTCTTTTTCAACTCCTTGAAATAGTCTTCACATTCCTGTGTCTAGACAAACTTTACTCCCTTCCATGTCAGCTTGGTCATTGGGTTTGACAATCATGAAAAGTTCTTCACGAATCGTCGATAATACCCAGCTAGACCCAGAAAGCTGTGGATATCCGTTAAAGAAGTTGGCCTGGGCCACTCTTAAATTGCCTTTTTCTTAGAAGAGTCTATAGATATCCCTTTCTTGGTGATAACATGCCCCATGAATGATACTTTCTCCATCCAGAACTCACATTTACTATACTTTGTATACAAATTCACCCTTCTCAAAGTCTTTAACACAGTTTTCAAATGCTCCTCATGTTCCTCCTTGCCCTTGGAGTATATCAGAATATCATCAATAAAGAAAACCATAAATTTGTCAAGGTAATCTCTAACGACTCTGTTCATTAAATCCATGAAAATTCATGGAGAATTAGTGTGTCCGAAGGGAATCACTATGAACTCATAGTGTCCATACCTCGTTCGAAAGGCAGTCTTGGGAATATCTTCCTTCCTAACCTTTAGTTGGTGATATCCCAACCAAATTTCCTCCTTAGAGAAATAAATGGCCCCACAAAGCTGATCTAACAAGTCATCTATTCGTGGAAGGGGATACTTGTTCTTTATCATGATTCTATTGAGATCACGACAATCAATGCATATGTACATTGATCCATACTTCTTCTTGACGAAGAGGACTAGCGCACCACATAGTAAAGCACTTGGGCGTATAAAACCCTTCTCCATATTCTCCTGTAACTACTTCTTCAGTTCTTCCAGCTCTATGGTGACCATTCTGTAAGTTGTCTTTGAGATTGGAAGAGATACAGGGATAAGTTCAATTAAGAACTCAACCACTCGGTCTGGAGGAAGACCAGGAAAATCTTCAGGGAATACATCAGTGTAATCCCTCACGATGGGCATGTCTTAAAGCATGATTCTATCCTTTTTCCCAATCATTTGATCAAGATATGATTGCTCACAAGGAAGCAGTATCCAAACTTGAGATGAAGATTCTAAAGGAGACTCATCTTCCTCCTTACACTTGTAAAGAATCGAAGGATGCTTTGGTATGTGAACAATGATCTACCTTTCTCAAAAATTGAAGTTAGCCTTGTACAAAGATAGCCAATCCATTCCTGAGATGGCGTCGAACTCCACTAAAGGAAGTATGATGAGATTTTATGGGAGGTTCAGTCCACAAACGTTAATCGGGGAAGAGTTATAAACCATGGATGTAATAATTTCCACATTCGCTGTTCTCACAGATAACTTTTCCTCCAAATTTTTAGGTGGTGTTTGAATAGTTCTACTAAACTTGAGAGATATGAAAGAATGAATAGAACTAGAATAAAATAGTACGTTCACTATTCTTGAATGAATAACAAGCGTACCTGTCACCACAACATTTTACGACTCCACCTTAGCAGTAGTGATAACATAAGACCTTCCTTGTTGCCTTGGAGGTTGTTGCGGATTGCCTCCAACAACCTTTAGCTTAGGGAAATTGTTCACATAATGACCAAGATCCTTGTAGTTGTAACACTACACTACATGCTGAGTGTTGATCTGAACCTTCCTTTATTATTCAACATTAGTAGGATTTTGCATATCCCTTTGGAAGTTCTTGGCTAGATGACCAAACTTTCCACATTTGAAGCAATTCTTGGTTCCCTTGAGATAGTCACCAAGATGCTTCTTCCCACAATTTTTGCAAAGTTAAAAGTGAGGCTTCTTTCCATCATGGTACTTGTTTGATGAACCACCCATGATGTTATCCATTTTCCACTTCTTGTTACTAGGCCCACGAGACCACTGAGAGTATCCAATCTCCATTTCAACCTTGAGGGCATAATGGACAATCTCCTCATAACTGTCGAAGTCTCAAATTGCCAACACTTTTTGTAGACTTGGCTTTAGTTCTCTAAAGAAGTGATCCACCTTGATTTTTATGTTCATGAAAAATCCAGAGGTATACCTTCCAAGACTTGTAAAGTTCACTTCATACACCCTGATGGACTCATATTCCTTCTTCTTGAGTCCAAGGAACTCTCTTTCCATCTTGAGACAGTGGGTTCGAGGAAAATATTTGTTGAAAAACATATTCTTGAATTCCTCCCAATCTATGGAATCAATTTCCTCTTGTAAATTTGTATTCTTGATCAGTGTCCACCACTGATCAGCTTCCCCATCAAAATAATAGACCTCCGATACAACTTTCTCTTCTTCCAAGCACTAGAAGATGGAGAAAATCTTTTCAATGGAGTTAACCCATTATTCTGTGAGGAGGGGATTAGAAGACCCACTAAACATGGGAGGCATTTTCCACATGAACTATTATACAGAAAATTTCTATTTCCTTGGAGGAGGAGGATGTTCCACCTAATTCCAGTTATTATTCATAACTCAAACGAGATGAGCAAGTACTGCCATGAAGTTTTGAGCACCCGCTTCCATCACACCAGAAATATCATTAGGGAAATCATCACATTGACTATAACATTGGTTTTTGGGATGTGTTCTTCTATTTACCACCATTATATAAGAAAAAGAACCTATAATTAGAGGTCTTAAATACTTAGCTATTGAGCATAAAAAGGAAACTTTGAACATAAAAGTATAAACTTATAAAGAAGAAGTATATCATGACTTTTGATTCCTTAGGTTTATTTCCAAGTTATCCTCGATCTATTTATTAACTTATATTCTTATGGGCTTCTTTTTATCCCTTAATAATGGTTTGTACTAAGCTCGTGAATCTACCAAAGCATATCCCCCAGCAGTGCCGTAACCAAGAGTGCATCAAGTCCCGTTGTCGTGCACCAGTTCCCATTCGAGTCTAGCTCAAAGTGGTGTTTTAGGGTTTTACCCCAAGATATATCTGTGCCAGAGATGCCTCTACCTGCTCGTATCCAGATATGGATGTATTTTCTTGATAAACCACTTACTCAATAGTCACCAAAATTATGGAATGTTTTCTTATACTTAGTCTCATCCTTAAGGTTCTCACTAAGGTGATATATTCTTGATCTCCAAAAAAACTATACCATCCTCTAATACCAACTATAGTGACCCAATCCTTTTAAATATAACATTTTATGATTTTAAGCCTAATTAATCATTGTAGTACTATCCAAGGATCGTTAAGTCTAGTGTCTTGGAAGACTAGGTACATATAACATAAAACATGGGGCTAAAAAACAATTCTTTATTTAATCTCCATAACGAGCTTCTAACTTCCTTTGAGGCCTTACATCTCCATAGGGTACCCTAGGGAACACATGAACAAAGGGATGAGTTGAAAAGCCTGGTAAGGGAATGAACATAAGGATACATCTTAATCACATGAGTTAGGAGGCATGACATATTGATATCCAAAACATGGAACATATGAAATAATATCATATAATCATTGGATCATATAAACATGGAATAATATAAATGTGGCAGAATAATAAAACATTTCTTTAGTATGGGTCAAGGCTAACTGCCAATCCCATTTCCCATTTCAGTACGGGTTAAGGCTAACCGCCAATCCCGTTTCACATCGCATCTCATGAGACTTAACCTTACCCAATGCATTGGAGCGCTATCTGGGTGAAACCATCTCAAAAGTTTCATGAATATTATTTACAAATAAATATTCTTTCCACTTAAATATTCTTTCCACATAAATAATCATACATAATCAACCATACATAATCATAAGGTTACCTATGGAGAGAATTGGGTACCACAATCATGACATAAATCATAACCAATGAGTGTATCATAAAAGTATCCCCGAAAGAAAGGTATTAGAACATACATGGAAGTTCATAAGGTAATATAGACATTTAACATGGTAGGTGGTAACAAATAAAAGTGACACCATATAAGAAATGTATTTGAGAAACATTATCATTAAAAATTTTTTTGTGCGGTTTTAAGGAAAATACTTTAGAGATTTTAAAATAGCAAAGAGGAAATTATTTTATATAAAAGTAGAATTGAACCAAGAAGTTTTTTATAATAAAAATATTTATTTTATAAAGACAATGGTGTCTTAAAACAGAGTATAGATTGAAAAAAAATATTGGGTAAATGTTTGGGAAGTTCCTTTAAAAGTTTTACATAAAAAGAAAATACAACTACATTTTGGTAAAAAAAGAAAGATAGAGTAACTCGATGGAATAAAAGAAGTTCAGGTAGAATCCATTACGGTTTATCGGCATGGTATCAGGTGTAACTAAGAGAGATTGATGAGAGATATAAGGGGTTTCTCATCACTTATAAAACATTAGGTTAGTATGGGGGAGGTGAAAAAATATACCCCATCACTTGGTATTACACAAAAAAGGCATATCATAGAGAACAATCTTGATTAAGAGTGAAAAGGAGAGGATCCCTTACCTTAAATCCGTTGGTGTTCTCCAATTGTTATTAAATACATGAATAAAAAAATTTAGGCATATTAATTAATAAGTCCAGAACCTATTCTATATGTAATTTATTTATTATAACCTTTTTTAGTTCATTGAAAGCCTTTTTGATTAGTTATAAGGTTCAATTTCATTGTACGGGCTCGTTTGTTTACTTGGCTTTAAATGATCAGTTCACTTATATTCTGGTTTGGATTATATGTAAGATGAAAGTGGTTTTCCAGAATTGAAGTTATATTATTTAGTGAAAATACAGGAGATTACATGGTTTTTATTTTAATTAGGTTACTTAGTGTGAAGTCTAATTATTATATATATATAACCTTAGTAATAACCGTTTTTGTTAATTGGTGGATTTCATTACAAAGAAAATGTTTTGCTTTAAAACATAATACCATTTGTACAAAAGGATTATAGAAGAAAAAACATGATATATTAAATATATAATAATCTGGTTTAACCATAACGCAAATGGTTTCATGACCATAATTAAAGATAATAATAGAAATTGATAAACTGTTGTCCTTGAATGTTCTAAATTAGCACATCTCAAACGATGCTTTCATTTATTTCAAATAAAAGGGTGGGAAAAAAAGATAAGATAATGAAATATACCATTATAATTAAATCATTCTAGTACATCTATGTTACTGTATTTATCATACTATTATGGTGAAAGGAGGTGAGGAAAGAAACAAAAAGAAATAGAACTTAAAAGAAATGAAGGAATTGGTCAGAGGAATTTACCACTTGAAGAGGAGAGGTTTTGGTATTTTAAAGAGTATAAGAGATTTTGGACGTGGGGGAGGATATTGAGGAGAGATTTGGATAGAATAATGGCAAGGCACAAGGCTTGAGAGGAGTGAAGAGAAGAGAGAGTGAAGGGGGGGTTTTTATAGTGAAGGAGAGGAGGGATTTCATAATATTATAATCATTAATTTATTACTTCACAAGACAAGGAATAATAAGCATGACATGACCAAGAACAGTAATTTTATCATTTGATCCTGAATGAAGTGCGATTACATCAGAAGAACATCATCAATGACTCAATAAATCCCTTATTTAGCATTTATTGTAAATTATCGTATTTTACTATTCATAAAAAATTCAAGTATTTCAAAAAAATCCCAAAAATTCACCCTAACCATTTTTCAACATCTAGAATCAAAAAATGAAGTCCATTTTTTAGAAATAATTTTATATATATGATTATTTTAATATTTAATTAAAATAATAATTATTATCAAAACGAGTTTTAAAACATTCATTAACTTATTCTAAAATATAGGTATATCATACTTCCAACTTGAATATTATTTTTATACTATCATAGGTGAGGTTACTATTCATTAGGGTATATCACTATTCATAAGGGTACGTTACTATTCATTAGGGTAGGTTACTATTCACAAAAAATTATGTTTTTCTTATCAGGCTCCAAATAACATACTGATTACAACCATGTATGCCAGATTTTCGAAATTCCAAACCCAAAAGTGTCAAACTTATGTTTAAAGGTCACTTAGCACTTAGTAGGTCATTATGTTGTGTTTTCATTTGATTTTATGACATAATTATGAGAAGGGAATTTCCATTGAAAAACATTGGCTCGTTACACCAACCCCCTGGACAGCCCCTCCACCCCCTTGGACACCACCCCACACCTGGACACCCACACCCCTGGAAACCCTCACCTCCATGGACATCCCCCACCCCCTGGAAAACCCCCACCCCTTGGACACCCCCTTCTCCCTTGGAAAACCCCCCAACCCCCTGGACAACCCCCACCCCCTAGACACCACCCCACCCCTAGACACCCCCACCCCCTTGGACAGCCCCCACCCCCTGGACACCATCCCACCCCTGGACACTGTCACCACCATAGAAATCCCCCACCCCCTGGACACCCCCACCCCTAGATACCCCCACCCCTAGACACCCCATCCCCTTCAATATCCCTACACCCCCGTGGACAGCCCACCCACCACACCTGGACACCCCACCCCCTCGTCACCCCCGACCCCCTAGACATCCCCCACCCCCCATGGACAGCTCCCACCCTCTGGACACCACCCCACCCCCTGGACACTCGCACACCCCCGAAAACCTCTACCCCCTTGTACAACCACCTCAAACCCCTGAAAAACCCCTCCACCCCCGTGGGTACCACCCCACCCCTGGACACCCCACCCCCTAGAAACCCCACCATGGACAGCCCCCACCCCCTAGACAACCCCAACCCCCAAAACACCCCTACCCCCTTGAATAGCCCCCAACTCTCTGGACAACCCCCACCCCCCTAGACACCACCACACCCCATGGACCCCCACCCCCTAGACAACCCCACCCCCTGGATATCCCCCCACCCCTGGACACCCCCTACCCCCTTGGAAAGCCCCCCAACCCCCTGGACAACCCCTCCATACCCCCTAGACACCACCCCACCCCCTAGACACCCCCACCCCCTAACACCCCAACCCCCATAGACAACCCCCACCCCCTGGACATCCCCACATCCCCCCCGGACACCCCTACCCCGTTGGACAACCCCAACCCCCCGGATAGCCCCCACCACCATGGAAAACCCCACCCCCAGGACCCCCCATCCCCACGGACATCCCCCACCACCCTGGGTAGCCCACCCACCCCTAGACACCCCACCCCCTAGACACCACCCACCCCTTGGACACCCCTACCCCCTTAGAGAGCCCCTGAACACCCTGGACAGCCCCCACCCCCATGGACATCCCCCGCCCCTAGACAACCCCTACCCCCTAGACACCCCTACCCCCTTTGGTCATCCCCCAACCCCCTAGATAGCCCCCTCACCCACATGTCACATTACCCCTTACTACAACATGGCATACCACATTATCCAAAAATTCAAATCTCATCTGAATTCACCCATGCCCATGAACAACAATTCCATATTCAAAACCTGAAACATGATTTTCTTATATAGGGGTTATTACATTCTGAATTCTGAATTCAATTCTGCATGTGTTGTAGAGAATTCAATATTGTATGTATTCAATTCAAAATTCTGTATTGCATAGGGTAATTGACTTCTGAATTTTGAATTGAATTTTTTATGTGTTAATTGTTATTTAACTTATGAATTATGAATTCTATATGTGTGTAATTAAATATAGGATTGGATGTATTGATAATTATGTGTTTTATGAATTCTGTATGAATTCATACAGAACTCTGTATGTATTCTATAGGTATTGAGAATTCTGTATGAATTCTGCACAGGGGGAGGCAGACGTGCTGGTGGAAGTGCTATAGGTGCACAGGGGGGAGGCAGGCTTGCTTCAGGTGTATAAAGCCTATGACAATAGTTTTAAACCATTGGAATATATGTCTAAACCTAATATATACCAACGGTTTCATGTAAACCATTGGAAAAAGTTTATACCAACAGTTTAAAAACCATTGGTATAGAGCATTTTACTTGACTTTTACCAACAGTTTGTGGGTAATCATTGGTAAAAGTCTATACCAATGGTTTGAAAACCGTTGGTATAGACATGATATTGTATATTTTTAATGGGTTTAAACCATTGGTAAATATTTATACCAATGGTTACATGAAACCATTGGTATATAATCCATTTTCCTTTCATATCCCAATGGTTTGGACAAACGTTGATATAGTTTATACCAATGGTTGTCCAGACTTTTCCAATGGTTTGAAACCGTTGGTAAAGGATAAGTTTCCAGTAGTTTCCCCTCCCTTAGTTGTGTATCTCTCCACCTCCTTGATGTATTTATCTTAGATTATTAGAGTCTAATCTTGAGGTAAGATGGTTTCTTATTGATTTATTCCTTTTTTTCTCCCCATCAAGACTTTTTATTCCATTTCTATGGAGTTTGAAACCCTATTTGGGGTGTTGGATGAATCTAGGGTTGTTAATGAGGTTTTGGTTTGTCTTCTTGTGTCTTAGGTGTTTGGGGCCATGTTCTACCCCTTTCAGGTGGTCTTCATCAAGGGAGATGAAAATTAGACCAAATATGAGGTAGGTGACTCTAGTTTTGGGCGTTTCTCATGGAGTACCTTTAAATTTTAAATCTCATTTAGTTTATTTCATTTTAATTACAATTAAAATGATTTATTGTTGGATTGTAATAAAATTTTGATGTTTTATGTATTGGTATGGCAATTTGGTGTTTAAATTGGGGGGGGGGGGGGTTCAAATGGGTGTGGCTTGTATGCCCTACAAGTGTTTTATAAAATGGTTCAAGGAGTTTTTTTTGGTTTTAAATGGGGTTCTAAAGTGGGTTTTGAAATATTTTACCTTGAAAAGGGGTGTTTTGTTAAATTGGGAATAATTGGTTTATTTAATGTATTGTGTTATAGCTTGATTGATGTGGACACCTGTTTTTGATTATGTTGCATGGAGTAGAACATGGGATAACCGAGGTATGAGTGGGGGGTTGGCCAAGGGACCATGAGATCCTTCTGAGTGGTGGACAGTGAGATCCTCTATTTGGTTTCTAAGGGACTATGAGATCCTTTGGGTAGAAAGATCATGCGAGATTCTGTGTTGATTTCTGGGAAGCTATGAGAGATCTTGAAGGTAGGACCATGTAAAACCATGGTAGATTCCTTTTATTAGCTATCTAGGACACTTGTTGTCTCACTCAAATTAAACCCTATGGTTATATTCCCTAGGTTCATTTTACTTATGCTGATTTGGTCTTCATGCTTTATGATTATGTTTAGTGCTAGTTGATGTAATGAGATATATAATGCATGTGATTAATTTTTTATTAATATTTTTAAATGACATTGTTAATCATTATCACTCCCTTTATGTCATTTTTATTACTTTTCTTGTCATTCCTTGGATATTAGTTTACTATTTAATACATGTTTGAAAAGTGTTTTATAAAACTAGTTTTTTTTGAAATGGTAAGAAAATGGATTTTAAAGGCATATCTCAAATAGTTTGTTTTCAACGAAATTTGGTTTGAAAATGAGTTTCAAACTAATTTATAAGTTTCATGGGTAAAATACTTAAATATATTCATGGTAGTATCCTACTCTAAATTGTGTCTCACACCCTTCCTGGTCCCTCTTTGGGGCTCTTGTATATTTCATTTTGTAGGACACAACTGAAGGAAAATGCACCATGTTCTAGGGTTGATATTCTTAACTACATTCATCCAGGGTTTTTTGGAGGATATGTGGTCTCATAGGGATTGACTCATGTGGAGTCTATTTTGGTGTTTTGTACCCTTTTGGGTGGTTCTTGGGCCTTTTTTCTTTGTTCCCCTCCCCCTTTTAGTTGGGTTTTTTATTTTGAGATATTATGGATATGTTGTTGTCTTGTTATGGAATGTTTGGTTGTGATGTATGTTTTGATTCATGATTTATGTTTATTTTCTTTGAATGGATTTTATTATAATGGTGTGTACATTCCATTTTATGGAAGGTTCATGCTAGTTTATTATTGGAAAAACCATCCCAAAGGTTGGTTGGTTAAGCCTAGTGCTTGTCTCCAGCCTAAAGTGATCAAGAACATGCTTCAGGATATGTGACTGTATGGCTTGGGTGAAATGTTGGGTTGAAACAAGTTGGTTCATTAAAAAATGGTATTAGAGATGGTTTTTATTTGGGGGTCTATAGTAGTATTGATCTGGGACTGTTAGGATTTGAGATGTAGAATTGAGGGAGTTCTTGGATAGATCTTCTTCATTTTGAACCTCAAGTTTTCATGGGTGGTTCTGGATTTTGGTTATGTTTTGAACCTATTTGTGGATTATTTCGAAGATATATTGATCCTTTTTTGTATTTTTGGAGGATCCTATGATTTGGAGTTTTTATTTTCTGCTTTAGTTGTTATTTGATATTGTAACTTCTTGATGTAGTTTATGCTTCATGTATTGTGGACTATGCCTCCTAGAAGGACCACATCCAGGCATATGAAAGGTGCAACATAGAGTACCCCATAAGAGAACCCTCTTATTGATCCGTATTTGGTGGAGTTAGTGATTTTTAAGATAAAAAATATGGGTCAAATTGGTGATCATGAGAAGATATGAACCATGGACTATGCCCATGAGTTTTTAAGTAGAATCCACCAGTTTTTCATGGTGGTTAGAGACCTACTGATTCCAAGGAGTGGTTGGACCATATTGAGTGGATATTTGAGTTCATTAATACCCCTAAGACCTAAAAAGTGGTATTTACTATATATGTGTTTTTAAAGGATTTATTAGGAAGTGGTGGGAGTAAATGGTGCTCTCAGTAATGCATGAGGATCTCATATTGACAACTTTCCAAGTGTAATTTAATTAGTAGTTCTAAAAAGATACGTTGATGGTGGAGGGGATCATGAGTTTCTATAGATATAGAAGGTTGAAAATTCAGTGACAGAGTATGATTCTATATTCATGGAGTTAGTTAATGTATCACCTGATCTCCTCACAAATTATTACCTCAAGGCTATATTGTTTGGGATGGGTTTGAGGAAAAAGATTAGATCTATGTTAATTCTACTATGTCTAATGACCTACTCAGAGTTTTTTGACATGTAGTGATGGAAGAGGTATATTTTATTGGTAAGATAGGTATTAGTTGTTTTACTTCTATGGGAGATAGTCAGATTTGTTCTTCAGGACTGAAGTAGAAGTGGGATGAGTCTCAGATTGGCAATGGAAAGATTTTCCAGAAGTATTTTGGGTCAGCTCTTATGGATTCTATAGAGGCATGGACTAGTTGTTTGTTATTAGTGTAGGAATATAGGACACACCAATTTGAAGTTCCCTAATACTCTGAGGACTTTCCACCCATGTGGTAAACTAAGGCACATCCAGAGATTTTTTTTTGTTGGCTTCGCATTGGATATGAGAAAGATTCTTCTTCTGAAACAATTATGAGGTGTAGTGAAAGGATTCCTGGGTTGGGGGATATCATCCTCATGGAAAGGGAGATTATCAACAAGAGAGGAAGGATCACAGTAGGTATGGTCTAGAGTAAACTCATGCAGAAATGGTCTTTCTAGGGGACTCAGATTCTAGGATAACCACCATTTTAGGTATTTTTATTATTGTATCTTCTATGGAATTAGTTTTCTTTGAAATAGGTGAATCCCATTAATTCATTTCTCTAAATATTATTGATTCCTTGGGTATGTGGGATGACTTGATTCCTTATTTCATAGATCTAATAACCCTATTAGGTAGGATTAAAGAGAAAGGTTTCAAGTTCTATGAGTTCCTAGTTGTGGTTGTAGGCATGGAGTTCTTTTTGACTTCCTTGTTTTGAAATTGGATGTATTCAACCTCTTCATAGACATAGATCATTTGACCAAATTCAAGGATTTGGTTGAATGATATCTTCATGGGGTCTAATCCCTTATGCCTTATGGGAGAACTCACATCCTTTAGGGTGAGTGGGATCCAAATTCATGGAGGGTAGGAATGTTGTTTTATGATTTGGAATTGGTCTCATTCTAGTTATCTAGGGTGTTCCTTGAGGCTGTTGAGCCACATTATTTGGTTGAACTTCCAATGTTCATAGAAAAGTACCTAGATATGTTTCCAAATAATTTATCAAGATTTTCACGCTAATGAGAGGTTGAGTTTACCATCGATGTTCACCCTTGGACAAATCTTATTTCCCTATAATATTATGAGATTACTCCAGATGAGATGAAGGAGAAAAAAGTTCAACTAGAGGATATCAATGGTAAGGGTTTTATTCATCCAGGCGTGTCATTTTAGTATTTTACTGTTCTATTTTCAAAGGTGGATGGTATCCTTGGACTTTGAATGTACTACCATAAGCTTTACCTGGTGAATGTGAAGAATAAATACCCGTTTCCTAGAATAGATGTTTTATTTGACCAGCTTAGAGGGTACCATTGGTTTTCAAAGATCTAATTGAGGTGGGGGTACCCCCAATTGAGTTTATGAGAAGATGATATTTCAAAGAATTTTTTTGAAGAAAATATATAAATTTTGAGTATTTAGTTATTCCATTTGGCCTAACCAATGATCTAGATGTTTTCATGGAATTAATGAACAAGATATTTCATCACTTTTTGGACTCCTTCATGGTCATGTTTGAAGATGAAATTTTGGTGTATTATTGAGTGGAGGAGGACCATGAATACAATATAGGGGATATTTTGTGTATTTTGAGGGAGCATCATCTATATTACAAGTTTCCTAAGTGTTAGTTATAGATTCGGGAAGTGTAGATTTTGGTTCATTTGATTTCCAAGGCAGGAGTTTCAGTGGATCCAGATATGTTTTAATCTCTCATGTCTTGGGATAATCCCAAGAATGTGATCAAGATCTATATATTTCTAGGCTCAACAGCATATTATTATCATTTTTGAGACTTATCTAGGATAGATTCTCCCTTTATGTCCTTGACTAGGAAAGGTGTGAAGTTTTAGTGGGACGGGAAGTGAAAGAGTGCTTCTAAGAAGTCACATACCCATTTTACATCCTCACCAAATTTGATTCTTCCTGAGCTTGGAATATCTTATATAGTGTTTTTGAGGCTTCCATCATGGGTTTTGGTTTGTGTTGATATATGATGGCCATGAAGTATCCTATGGATCGTAGTAGTTATCCCTAAATGAGTGGAATTATTCCACCGAAAACCTAGAATTGGCAGATGTCATGCTTGCATTGAGGGCACAATGATATTACATTTTTGGGGAGAATTTTATAGTATATTTATATCATAAAATCCTAAAGTACATTTTCACTCAAAGGGACATGAATCTTCAGTAATGGTTTTGGGTGGAGAACCTTTAGAATGTTGATTTTGAGATTGTATATATGATTGGGAAGGGGAATATGGTCTCTGATGCATTAAGAAGGAAGTTTCCAGAGTAGGTAGTTTAGGAGTCAGTGGATGAATGAGATCTGATGAGATTTCTTACTAATATAAGGTTGTACATGTAGGAGGATAGAGGGAAGGTATTCTTAGTCAGTGTCTTGGTTACACCCCTCTCCCAAAATAGGTCAGTGAAGAGAAAGAGTATGACCCCAAGTGTTAGTAGTTTAATAGTTATCTAAATGTTGGGGGTAGGGGGGGTCAAGTGATTAGTCTCGGTCTCCCAATGGTGGTATTCTCTTCTAGAAGTGGCTAGTTACTCTTTTGAGCCTGAGGCAGGGGGTGATATAGGGGGAACACAATTCTAATTGGGCCGTTCACCTCAACTGACCAAGATTTTTTTTACCTTGATACCTTGGTTTTTGTAGTTGGGGATGAGATGTGAAATGAAGGGTTTTGTTTCCAGGTTCATGAAAAGATAATGGATCAAATTTGAGCATCATAGACCATATGAGCTTCTATAACCACTTTCCATGCCATTGTGGAAGTGGTATGAGATCTCAATGGATTTTTTGATTGGTCTACCTTGTAATCTTAGTTAGAAAAATTACATATGGGTGGTTTTCAACAATATAATGAAATTATCCAATTTCCTACCCATCAGAGATCCAATAAATGTGGAATACCTCAGAATCATGTATGTTCGAGAAGTGGTTCGACTTCACAGAGTGCCATTAGAAATAATTTTGGATCAGGATTCCCATTTTACATCACAATTTAGGAAGGAAATCTTGGAGGATTTGGTTACCTAGTTGAGGTTGAGAACTGTTTATCACCCATAGACCGATATCCATTCTAAGTGGACCATTTGAAGGACCCTAGAACACCCTTAGAGGGTAGGGGAGAATGGAGGTTTTAAATTTTAATTTTAAACTTATGGATATTGTTCCCACATTGGTATGAACCTATTAAACCCATCTAAAGAGGAAGTGTAGAAAATAAACAATCACATGAAAAGAAATGACAGAAAAATTTTACTTAGTTCACCACTAAGTGCTACATAGAAGGAGAATACGCCGACTATGTGTTGGTCATACCAAAAAATAGTAATCTTCACATGTTTTGGATTACAAGAGTTTAGAACAGTCACTCTATTCCAGGAACACCACCTTTACAAGGTTTTAGGGACAACACACTGCATCCATCAGATCACTTCTACTGACACCCCATTGCTTATTGTGTTGGAATAATCATCACCCAGTTTAATGACTTGAAGGTCACTTAAATGGTCTACCATTAGATCATTCTTCCTCATCTATAAATAGATTCTCTGTTGAAGTCCGGTAATCACCTATAAATGTAATTTATTTTCCCGTATACTGATATGTTATGGAAATTAATTTCACAAACTGATGTAGTCAATTTTCAGGCTTCCTTGGGTGTTCTGTGTAATGATACTATTTCCACATACCACTAATATTTTCCCATACCAATGCTGTTTCCACGTACTGTCCAGCTATTTTCATGTACCATCCAGCTGTTTCCATGTACCCTCCAACTTCTCCATGAACTTTCCTTCTCCGCGTACCTTCCTACTCCGCATACTGCTCTATTCCTCTGCCTATCGTCCTGCTCCGCGTATAGCTCCACTTCTCATCATACCGTCCTACTCCAACTACTACTCCACTCCTCCAAGTATCGTCCAGCTCTGTGTACTCTCTTTCTTAGACTTGTACTGTGAGATCTTTCTACATGAACCACACTCTCTTCCATGATCTGTTTTCCTTACACAGATGATTCTCTCCATGTACGGTCTTCTCCTCCGCATACCACTTCAGACTTCACCGAATTTCTTCCCAAAATTATAATCTCCAATATTATCCCTTAACAAAGGGGATTACTACTCCTTAAATAGGAACATAACTCTGAAAATTTAGGTAATCTTATTTACCCAAATTTTCAACGTGGGGCAATCTTCACTATAAAATGAACTCCATCTGCGTACTATTAGCCTCCATCACATACTACAATCCTCTAAACTGCAAACCTTTATCACGTATAATTAAAATTACTCATACCATATGTATTTTGGTCCACGTACTGCATATATTCACCGCGTACCGTCACTGCGAACCATTTTTAGAATCATTTCGCATACCGCACGCCTTTAATGCTTATATTCACTGCGAACTGTTTTCTGTTCTACGCACCATTCCGCATACTGCGCGCCTTCACCACATATTGTATTATTTCACCATGTACTATGTTCCTTCACTACATTCTACAATCCTTCACTATGTAGCTTGCACCTTCACCTCATACCACACACCTTCACCACATACCGTTGATACGAACCGTTACCAAACTCTAGATTTTTAAGGCCCAAAAATTTGGTAAACACTAAGAAACTGCACCACCTTCAATACTACTTTCGGCCTCAAATATATTCCCCTATTATTTGAAAAATCACTAGTCATCCATGTGAATATTGACAAAAAACACAAACCAACCTCCATTATTAGCAATGAACAACCATGTTTCTAACACCATCTAGATCCTTGAGAATATATTGCTAGCATGCATGATTTATTTTGGTAGTTTATGGGAAAGGATATTTCCACTGGCCGAGTTTTCGTATAATAATAGATACTGTGCATTGATCATAATATACCCATTTGAGGCATTATATGGATGTTTTTTCCAATCCCCTTTGTGCTGGGATGAGGCAGGAAAGCGTTCCTTGGTTGGACCAAGCCTTTTCCTGGAGACAACTGAGATAGTTCGGATAATTTAGAAATGTATACTGTCAGCTCAGAGTTGATAGACAATTTACGTTGAACATCACCATATTATGTTGGGATTTTAGGTTAGATATCATGTGTTTTTATGGGTATCTGTTAGGCTGGTCCCTCATTGTTTGAGAAAGAATGTGAAATTGGTGCCCCATTTTGTCAGGCCATTCCATATTGTGGAGCATTTGGGGAAGGTAGACTATTAGTTGGAGTTTCCATCCCATATTACCTCAATTAATGACATCTTTCATGTCTCATAGATAAAGATATACCATATAGACCCATATCATGTATTGGAGTGGGAGGAGTTAGAGATTGAACCTGATGCCACCATGGTGGAGCAGCCTGTTCATATCATGGATGTTCAGTATAAGGTTCTCCATGGGGATTTGATCCCATTTTTCTGTGTTCTCTAGTAGTATGGTGGCGATTCCCATGAGAAATGGGAGTGGTAAAGTTGGGTTAGGAATCAATGACCTTAGCTTTTTTCATCTAGATAAGTTTGATGAATTTTTGGGTGCCAAAAGTGGCATGATGGGGAGTTTATGTTAGCCCCAAGTCATTGGTACATCTTTTATTTTTAGTTTAATTTTTTTCTCATTTGGGTTTGGATTTACCGAGTTTCAGGAGTAAGAATCAAAAGAATATGGGGAGTCAGACCATAAATCATTGTTAGTGCATGGTTTTTCCAAACCATGGGACAACCATGTGAGGGGTGATTTCGTTTTTGACAGTATTGTTTGAGATGGTTTGAGAACAAATTTTCATACCATGAAACACCACAGAGCAAACCCTGCAACCTGTTTTGTGTAGATAGTGGCACCCTCTTGGTTTCTGCAAAAGTTTCTTAACCATGATACCAAACCACGAGATCATATCTAGATAATTAATAATGATGAATTTACCTTTATTCACCTATAGAGTTTTTAACTTTTGGGGTTCCCTTTTCCTCCTATAGTGTGCGTAGCTCCCCTTCGTTTTCCATGATGATCTCCCCTCCTTCCTTGATGGATTTGTCAGGGATTCTTGGAGGTTAAGCTTGAGTTAATATTGTTTCTTCTTGATTTATTCCTTATTTACTCCCCATAAATCCCTGTTCTTCTTTTTCTATGGATTTTGGAAGAATATATGGGGTGTTGGCTAAATCTAGAGTTGTTTAAGGGGGTTTTGGTTTTATTTCTTATGGATTAGGTGTGTGAGTTCGCATTCTACCCATTCTAGGTGGTCTTCATCAATGGAGATAAAATTTAGACTAATCTGAGGTAGGTGTCTCTATTTTTGGGCGTTTCCCATGAAATACCTTTGAATTGTAAATATACATCAGTTTATATAGTTTAAATTACTGTTAAAATGATTTATTCTTGGTGCTTACTCCATGTTTAATATATTTCATTGATTGGTTTAGAAATTTGGTGTTTAAAGGGGGGGGGTCCAAATGGGTGTAGCTTGTTTTCCCACTATGTGTTTTTTAAAATGGTTCAAGGAGGTTTTATTGTTTCAAATGAGGTTTAAAGTGGTTTTTGAAATATTTTACCTTAAAAAGGGGTGTTTTGTTAAATTGAGCATAATTGGTTTATTAAATAGATTATGTTATATATTGATTAATGTGGGCACTAGTTTGTGATTTTGTTTTATGGAGTATCACATGGGTTAACTAGGGTGTGAGTGAGGGGTTGGATGAGTGATTATGGGGTCCTTTAGAGAGGGGAACCATGAGAGCCTCCATCTAGTTTCGAAGGGACCGTGAGAGAATTTGGGTAGAAAGATAATGGGAGATTCCATGTTGATTGCTAAGAGACTGTGAGAGATCTTAGATTTGAACCTAGATATGACAGTGGGTGAATCCTTTGCTTATCCAACTAGCACAATAATTGTACCATTCAAATTAAACCTTGTGGTTAGATTCCCTAGGTGCACTTTACTCATGCTGGTTTGGTTTTCATGATTTACGCTTAAGTTTAGTTCTAGTTGACATGATGAGATATATAATACCCTTGATTAATTTTCATTAATATGGTTAAATGATATTATTAATCATGATCACTCACATTATTACCTTTTTTGATATTGTTCATGGTGCGTCTTGGAGCTTGGTTTATTATTTGATCCATGTTTGAAATGTGTTTTGGAAAACCAAGCTTGTTTTGAAATGGGAACCAAATGGATTTTAAAGGAATATCTAAAATGGAATGTTTTCAAATAAACTTGGTTTTGATATGATTTTCAAACTAATTTATGGGTTGCATGGGTAAAATTATTAAATAGATTCATGGTGGTATTCTTCTAGACTTTGTTCCTCATACCCTACTTGGGACCTCTTTGGGGTGCTTGCAGATTTCATTTTTCAGGACATAGGTAAAGGCATGGGAACCATGTTCCTAAGTGGATCTTCTTGACTACTTCTATATATTTTATTGTAGAGGAGATATATTATTATATATATGGACTCACGTGGAGTCATTTTTAGGGTTTTTTCACCCTTTTAGGTTGTTCTTGGGCCTTGTTTGGATTTGTTCCCCTTCCCCCTTTTAGTTGAGTTATTTATTTTGAGATACTGTGTATATGTTTTTTCCCTATTATGGCATGTTTGGTTGTGATTTATGCTTTTACTCATGGTTTATGTTTATTTCATGTGGATAAATATGATTATACTAGTGTGTACATTCCATTTTTTTTCATGGTTCATGATATTTTTATAGTGGAAAATCATTCCCAAATGATGGTTGGTTATGACAAGTTCTTATCGCCAGCTAGTCGTGATCAGGAATGCTCTTCTGAAAATGTGGTGGTCCATCTTTGTTGATAGGTTGGGTTGACCTAGGTCAGTTCATTACTACCTCAATTCACCCCTAGTATTTTAATAAACTTAGTGTCATTTACAATTTTAGATCATTATTAAGTCACTCATTTATATGGATATAATATTAATATCAAAATATTTTTCCAAAATTTTATGTTTGAATTCATGTGATTCACACTAAATAAATCCTACCTTGGAAAAAATATATATTTTTATCATTTTGGAATTCATTGAATAAATCTAGTCAAAACATTTTAGGTCCAATGTGTATATTTCCAAATACAATGATTCCCTTTGATATTTGATAATGAATCTAAAATCTAACTACAACTATTTTTTAGGATGATCAATAATTAGGAATTTAACATAGAAATTAGAGATAAAATGGGCATGAATTTTCTTTACTAACAATATTAATAGTATACATCAATAATTTAACCATGAATAGTCCCCTACATTCTTATAAATGACAAGATCATGGAAAATTATTGCATATTTATATTGTAAATACATGATATTATAAATATATTAATTATTTGAAAACATATTTCATTAATATATAATTTAATAAGAAAATTATAATAGGTTAAACATTTCATTTTTTTACAATTTCAATGATACATATATATTGAGAACTTTTAACAATCATGGATTAAGGAATTGTTTCTCAGATATTGAGTTTAAGTCATTCCTTAGGCTACGCATGACCCTTTTCCTATTTTTTCCACTATAGTCCCTAATGTACGTTTCATAAAGTTCATGATTTAGGATTTTTTTTATATTTTATTGTTTTTATATTTAAATGAATTGTTTATTTATTATCCATATTAAAAAAATCAAACTGAATCTCTCTATAAAAACTAAAATTCTATAATAAGCATTGTTTTTCCATGAATTGTTTTATGTCAATGGAATGGAATTTAAGGGTTCAATTCATATACTAATTTTAAACACAATTTTTTTTCAAATAATTATATTTCTAAATGTGAATATGTATTAGACACTAGGATTGAATATTCCATTATTGTGGAGGTTTTTTTGGTATCCCATGTTTTTTTGGTTTTTTTTGGATTTTCTACATTTAACCATAGAAACTAATGTTCTCATTTTATCAAATTCACAATTAATCCAATTTTTGAAAATATGAAACATGGAAAAAATGTTTTTGCATCTTATCTTCTATAAACCAATTGGGAAAATGATATTTCCAAAAAATAAGTATTGAAAATCCTTGAAAAAACGGTCTTTTAGAATTGATAATGTACGACTCTTAATCATGATTAATAGTTTTTATCTTACTATACTTATTATGAAGAACCCATTTATATATCACCACAATAGTGTTTTATATAAAATATTTTTCACCTCTCTATTAGGATAGAAAACTATGTTCATTAGAAAATTATACAATGAAATAATAATCCTTTTGGATTAAGATCTCTAATGAGATTTATTTTTAGGGTTTAAATGTGATTTAAAAAGTTACTAATTAAAATTACCAAATATATTGGGGGTGGGGTATGGATATCCTTAATATTATCATAATTTTTTTTTTCAGTTATACATCTATAATAAGGCACATTATATAATTTAATTATGAAAATAGAACCTAGTTAATTATGTTTGTAGTTTTTTAGATTATACCCACCATTAATATTTTTCCATAGAGAGTAAGTTGGATATAATAAATAATATGAATAAAATTTCAACTTCACTGGGTATTTGTGGAATCAGTTCACTTAAATCCATAACTATCCATAAGTGTAGGAGCTATATCATTAAATATATCACAATATATAACACCCAATAGGTTAAAGTTTCCTTTATCACATGTTATTTTATGTTCATTATAGTATGGAAACATCAAATATCATGTGTGTAGTTAGGGGATACATTCTTGTGTATTTTAGGATTCTTGAGTGTTTATTTTATTTATTTTATGTTATTTCATGATTTGGGTGTAAATAGTATAATTTTTCGTAACTTTTTTATGGATAATGAATGCCACAAGATCATATAATTTGACTTATTTACAGGTTCTTATTTCTAATTTATATTTAATTTAATTATTCCATTTTTATACATTCATAGGGAATCCATTAAACTAATAGCATATGAGTATGAGTATGAACTCCTCATTGATGGATAATTTTAGTAAAAAATGTATATTTCAAAAATATAAAATGTTAGGTCCTTATAAATAAATTGATATGTTGACACATTATATATGATACTTTTAAGATAAAATTTATTTTTTTATTTCCAAAACATTTCCCCTCACATTTTCCTAACTGATGAATTTTTATTACTTAGTTGAATACATATGTAAGTTATGAAATTATTGTTAAGATTTCGAGAAATGTTAATCTATAATTAATTTCTTATATAAATCATGTTCATATCCATGAAAACAAATATAGACCCATACATGTGTACCAATTAGTGAATTGTTGTACTCCATCTAAAAAATAAAGAAAAATAATTAAATATATACACATACATAGAAATAAACCAAAATAAAAACTCATTTCATACATAGATCATGTTCATGATTATGTGAATATGGATTAACCAATTTATGTATACTTATTAATATATTGTGTTTTCCCATTTTAAAAAATTAAAAATTAAATATATATATATATATATATATAAATATAGGAGGAGTTAGGGAGGAAGAAAACTGAATAATTTCATAACATATCAGAATATCTAGGCTAGGAGCTCAAATTTTGACTTATATTATCACTTTTATATGGATCGTTGGAGTTTTATTGAAAAAAACTATGTAATGTTTATTGAAAAATCATTGAGTATGATAAAAATACATGTATATGAAATAAAGAGTTGAATTATAAGCTTGTAAATGAGCATCAGAGACATATGTGGGTATTTTTTTATCATTTATTTTCCTTTATTATTTTAGAAATTTCACTATGATTCATCTCACAACATTTTATTCTTATAAAATTTATGAGGAAATCACATTACTTATTTATATTTTCTAATTAGTAAGGTTATTTTTTTACCATTATAATTATGATCAATGTATACCATGAATCTTAAATCCATGTTAATTATGAAACCTGATTATGTAAATGTAAGTAAAATTTTATAGAATTAATAAAATATAGATTTTAATGAGTAAATATTATGGTGTAGGGGTGTGATCAAATTGTTATTTACTATCCTTTTCTATTATTACACTAATATTATCATTGATTATGAATATTACTTTCGTAAAATAATTACCATTTTAAATTAGTAAATAATTCACGTTTTTAATCCTAATTAATGGCCACATTTGAAAATATGACTAGTTTTAGTGATTTCATGGATGATGGAGGAGATTTGAGGACTCCATGATGAAATTAGAATAAAATGGGCCCAACAACAAATTAGATCAAATAGTTTAGTATGTTTAAATTAAAATTACAATTTCATTATCCATAAATTAGGGATAAAATATTTTTGGTGAAACCATTTCCTTGTGGGAAAAATCTTTCTTTAAGACCAACAAACATAATTTACCATTTCCTTGTGGGAAAAATATTTCTTTAAGACCAACAAACATAATTTACCATTTTGAAGGAACAAAAAATTAAAAAATTAAGGACAAAAAATATTTATAGATAAGAGGATATTTATTAATATTTCAACATATCCCATTATAGATTTTAAATTTCTAAAAAATCTGGAATACTTATATATAGTTATGACACATTAATTGTATAATATTTATTTTATGAATTTTAGAAATAGCTAACATTATTTTAAAATATAAACATTATTATTAAAATGTTCAAAAAATTAAGAAAACTCACTATTAGATATGCTAGAAAATGTGAATTACTATGGTATGACAATACATTATATGTATATAGTTTTATAAATGTTTTCTTAATAGATAATCAAAAATAAGAATCATCACATTATAAATAGGGGAAGAAAAGGAGACCAATTTGATGTTACCTTTGTAGTAGGTGTATATTAGTGTCAATTGATTCCATTGGATATGGAAACATGGGTGAATAAATTCTAAAATTGATTAATGTGTACTAAATAGAACAATAATAAATTAAAATCATTTTGGTTTCAAATTGATATATATATATAAACCATTTTTCATACCTATAGTAAGACCATAATGATGATCATTCACTTACATGAGAAGTTTCATAGTAAAAATCATTATCTATGAAACCCAAATTAAAATAACCTTTTGTTTTATGAACCTAATAACCAAAATCTATCTATTTATTATTATTAGAGACATCAATATTGAGTTTAATCCATATACTATTTCATTTAAACAAACCCATCTCCCTCTATGATTAGGATAACAACTAAAAGAATATGTAATACAAGAAGATATGGATAGAAAAATAAAGGGGAATTTTTGAGACTTACAAGGATTTATACTTATTATTGATTAGTATAATGATAAATTTTTTTATATGGAATAAAATATAGATGCAAATGTAAGACCAAAACAATAAAAATTCTCACTACAAGCACAAAATAGAGACTGGAAGATCATGCTAAAAGTTTTCAAACACTAATATAAATTCAAGACTCCATAAATAAATCCATTTAACTAGGTTAGAAGTTAATTACTAATTAAATTAGATTATAAATAAAGGAACCTATGGTGGATTGCGACACTCTATAAAAATATTACTATAAACTATTAAAAACTAGTAATCTATGTTTTTTTTGTATAGGAAATAAAACTAATGTTAACCAGAGTCAAGGAAAGTTTCCTTAAATTTAGCATTATATTACTTGAGTATATATCCATTAAAAATACTACATAATGTGAATATGGTTTTATCTATAAGGGTTTTTTTACTATAAACATTAAATCTTATAGTATCACGCTTGGGAAATTCAATTATTAAAGAGGAATGACTGTGTTATGAATTATATTGATAAAATATAAATTTAAATAATATATTCCTCCTCTATAGAGAGGAAAATATTATCTATAGTCTACTATAGTGATGTATTTAAAACTGCATTAGTAGGTTATTTTTAATAAATTGTGATGTGAGAAAAACATTACATACATAAATATTACATCTTATTGGATTAATATTCATTATATATCACCATAATTCATGCTAAGATAATAAATTTTTAGTGTATTTAAAAACATAGATACATAATAACTTGTTACATAAAGGATCAAAATCATCATCCAACAAGTTCATCACATATAACACCCTTTTTAGACATGTTAGACTAAAAAATTTATTTATATTGTTAGGGAAATGTAACATAACAAATGGAGAGATCTGATTTTTAGTAAGGGTAAACAAGAGAGATATCAATCAATAATTATTTATAAATATAACTTAAGCATAATGACGTGATAACATGAGATTATCATTTGAAAATCATAACTATAAATTCACAAATCATAATCAGGGTTATGAAACAAAGCATGAAAGTTCATAACATATAAATCATAGAGGAATAAAAGAACATGATCCATTAGAGTATAGTATTGATCTAAAATCATTTCATAAACATTTTCATAAAAAGTGGAATAATAATAATAATAGAAATCTCATGTGAAGGCGACCCACCATGACATTGATCACAGGTTAGGACAGAGGTAACCACCCATGTACCTACTTGGGGCTTGGGATAACCTCTACTATACCCACTATTAGGATTGAAATAACCTATTATATACATTTTTAACACATAAAATATTTATCTTTACCCAACTTATTTTAGGGTTGTTTATTCAAAATAAAAAATTAAAACTTTATAACCTTAATTTTGAAAATCACAATCCACTTCCTTAGACTTCTATGTTTAATTTTTTTTACCTATCTTGTTTCTTAATATGTTTTTTAGAAATTGATTATGTTTTACAATATTGATAATAACCATTCCGATGAATGAAACATCCTTATAGGATAAAATTTGACACTATAAATTAAATGAATGGTTACAAATTAAACTGTATAGATAAATTATAGTAGAAAATTTATAATGAATTCCATCAGATGAATTTTTTCTAAGTCCACCAGATAAACACCATTGAACAGAGACATATATTGTTACTAGATGAAAATTTACAAAATCTTTTGATCAATGAAAATCATTAATTCCACTAGAGGATGATATATAATTCTACCTAATGAAATATAAATACAGTATAGCAGTGTAGATCATTAATACCATTATATAGAGTGTTTATGTTGAAGCTTTCAGGTGAAGATGTATTTATTTTGATGTAGTTGCAACTACCTATGAGATATAAAGAATCTGAATATTGGGTGTTTTCCTATAAATATAATTTAAAATTGAGGAGGGTGAATATTCTTATAACTATGATGATATAATTTTAATGCAAAGATTTTATAATGTCTTGTTACTTGATGGAAATTTATTGAAAATTTAGAGAGATTTTATTAGGAAATATGATTGTGAGGATACTAGTGTAAATTATTAAATATATATTATGTTTTTAATATCTATGTACGATATTTTTTGATTGAGAGATTCTACGGTTAAGGAAGAAATTATCTATATTTATCGTCCTATCGAGTGTTCCCATGGTTAAAGGGAATAAAAACATATCTGATCTTCCTGATTGATGAATTATATAGCTAGAAAGGTAGACCAAATGATATAGTGAAATATGATGGATACCTTAAGTTAAGTTTATTTACTTCCTTAACTCTAATGGAATAAGTGTATAATCATTGTTATAAAGTTATTTGTAGGTTTTATTTGAATGTTTCTTTTTTTTTTCTCTATGAATTCACTTAAATTTTTTTATACCATTTGTTATAAATATTTCTTAATATGATAATAATGCAATTCAGTAAAAATATTCTTCTGATATAATTTCATAAATAGGTTTTCTAATATTTTATTTTTTATTTCAAAAACTAAAATTCAACCCCTATTTTAGTAAAACATATATTCTTTAAATCCTATAAGTTGTATCAGATAAAATTCTCTACTTTTATATACTCTATTACACTAAACTTATCTTTTATAAAATACTATATTTTTTTAAAGATGAAAGGTTTTTTCCTCTGGGAAACTCCAAAATTTTAATCCAAGACGATCCCTAATCCTTGATGGTGCTGATTATGAATTTTGGAGAGATTGAAATTTTTTTTATCGATATTGGAGTTGATAATTTCTTTAAATTAATTGGAAGATATAAAATTCCAGATAAATATTTTTCTATGTTTACGAGAGAATAAAATTTTGAATATAAATTTAACTACCATGTTAAAAATACTCTATTGTGATCAATAACCTGAAATATCCAATTCATATTTGATCATGATAAACTATAAATAATATTTTATAGAATGTTGAGGTTACTTACCTTGTAAAAACCAAAGTTATCAAAACTAGAAGAGCCATGTTTCAAGTAAACTATTATGTTAATGATTTTTTACATGGATAATTAGTAGAGAAAACTCATCATCTTATTATTAAGATCGTAAATTGTTTACCATATATTAGAGATAATGACTTTACTAATAAAATATTAGATAAAAAAAATATAGATATCGTGTTTAATGAATAGGAATCTATGAGAATAGATATTAATGATACAAACCATATTAAAAAGTAGAGAATAGATAATATTAATGGTACTATTATGCAGTATGTTGGAAGATTAAGAAAATAACACAGGAAAAAAATTTAAAAATAATGGATTTTAATTTTCTTCTATTTTTATAGTAGTGAAGAAAGATATATCATTTGAAAGTTCATTAAAATAATCTAAAAAATAAGAAAGTGAAAGTTGTGATTGAATGTAGTTCATTTGAAGAGAGTGAAAATGAAATTGATCATCTTTATAAAAGTATGAATAAGAACACTGGAATGATATAATTTTTTTATAAGTATAAGAAAAATTCAGAAGTGATAAGTGATAATAAAGAAAATTCTAATGTAATTTATTATGATTGTAAATTTTTTGGTCATATCAGAGAAGATTTTCTGAAAAAGAAAATTAAGAAGAATAATTTAAGAATGGTTTTTTGGAACAAAAATAAGAAAACTCTAAAAGATTATGACATTTGGAGTGAAAATGGAGGAGATAATTATGAATATTCATCTAACAACAGTAGTTGTCATCAGAAAGTTATGGGTTTCTATATCGGTATTCAAAAGAAGTGAAAATTCTACATGGATATGGAATCTACTTAATCCTTAACAAATAAAAGTTTAAATGAAAAATATTAATATTTAGAAAATAAATTTATTACTTATTATAAATAATAATAACCTATTATATCTAATGATTAAAACTCATTACCATAATCTAAAGAGGTCTCTCGATATTCTACTTAAAAAACAATACTTTTTTTAACTGAATGTGTTAAGATAGAGGTTACTAAAGAAAACTGTAAAAATTCAAAACATTCCTTATAAATTTCATGTCTTACATAAAAATTATATAATAAATCTTGTTTGACCTCAACTAATGAAAACAATAATTTAGTTGTGGAAATAAATTCTGAAAAATGTTGTATAAAAAAACTTCTATCAAATTCATCTTTTGGGAAAGAAAATTCTGAAAATATATAAAAATAGTTAAAACCTTATTTAATTACATTTTGGATTTCTTTTAAAACATAAAACCCTAATTTTTAAAATAACTACATTATTCCTTTTCACTAAATATTAGAGAGGCAGACACTTGGAGAATAAATGTTCTTTAAATAAGGTTCAATCCTTTGGTTTTTATAAAGATTATATTTCTAAAGATTTATAAGCTGTACAACATAAAATATCTGGACATATTTGGTTTATAAAAGAACATTATACTAATAATACAAATCCCAATAAAGTTGTGGTACTGATATCCTGATTTTTTTCAAGAAAATAAGAAGGGTACCAAAAAATATATATATGGTACACATATAGTTAATGTTCCAGACATATGACTTGTAATAAGAATTTTTTTCATAATATTATTAAGATAAAATGTGAAAAAGTAACTTTTAAATATAATGATCAAAGTGAAATATACAATAGAGATGATATAATTTTTTTTGGAAAATGTGACATCCCTCCCCTCACCCATTGGGTTAGGAAGAGGTAGGTGTGTGTTAGTAGATTTAGGTGACATCCTCAAGACACTAAAGACTAAAAATAAATTCCTCGATCATCATATTCAATTGGGGGGATTATTTTCATTTTGAAGATAAAAAAACCGAACAAGATAACAATAATAACTAAACCACTATATGATTCATGAGTACAAAAAACACAACTCAATGTATAACCATATTGATAAGAATATCAGAGTACAAGAATTAACCAAACCAAAAAAACTGAAAGACAACCATGAAACTAACTGAGAAACACCCAACCTTCTCAAATATCTGAATCATCAATCCATACCCATGGTATCAGAATGAAACACTAAAGAACTGGGATACATTTCCTTTACATGTTTTTTTGATATGTAACATCTATAAACGCACTAATGTTCCCAAGTAGGGGGTGAGTAAAAAACTCTGTAAGAGTTTTCTAATTACTTCCTGACTCACACCACTAGGATAGAACATGTTATCAAATTTATATAGAATAGTTTAAAACAATTTAACATAGTTCATATCAAATACAAAATAGTTTCCCAAGAAAAAAATGTTTTTACATGGAAATAAATCAAACAATATTTGAAAAGAATTTCTCAAATCCATTTTTCATACCCATTCCACACCTATACACATCCACACATGCATGGCTAGGTGATAGTTACATACCCATTATTGGTATCCCAATGATACAAATATTCATCATACGGTAACCAATTCCAAGGGGCCCAATGGAACACACCCCTTTCATAGGGTCATGTCAATGTAAATGAACTCATTCTAACCAAGTATTCCAAAACCCATGACATTCAATTTTAATAAAAAATTTACTTTATTGAAAATAACTTGATAAACATTTTCCACGTATCAAAACCAAAACATAATTTTTAAACTATCATTTTAAAATCATAAACTAAATTCACTTAAAAAAAACAAACCAATTCACCCGATTTCTAAGAAAAAATCACTAAATCAGTTTCCATAAAATAACATAATGGATTTAACAAAAATTTCAATAAATTCTATTAATTTGAAACCAATCATTTATGTTATAATAAAGATGATTCAATAGAGAATCCACCTACCTCTCAAACATATGTAAAACGAAAGAATGACATGACAACTGCAAAAACGCAGCTTTAAACTGCCAAAAACGCCCTTAGATATTATTCCATTAAATCAAAAAAATATTATACCCTAAATATTTTCATTAAAAAACATGAATTTATCCCAATTTAATTAGATCCATGATTTCAAGAGAGGGAAAAAGAATAAATCTTAGGAAAATAAAAAATAACAAGAACTTATCAATGAATCGAGGCCCCCAAAACTCTTTGATTCACCTAGGAACCACTCCTAGATAAAAAATATTCCATAGACTAGGGAAGAAGAGGAATTAATTCTAAGGGGTGGGTGTGTGTTACTAGCCATATGTGGCATCCCCAAGACACCAAATGATTTCAATAAATTCCAATGTGTTCATAAACAATTGGGGAATGATTTTCCCTTTGAAGATAAAACAACCAAAATAGATAACCATAAAAACCAAACCACTATATTATTCATGTGTACAAAAAAATAAAACTCAAATTATGACCAAAATAATTATAATACTAGAGTTCAAGCGGATACCAAATCAATAAAAATCAAAGACAACCAAGACACCAACTCAACAATTCCCAACTTGATCCAATATTCGATTCATCAAGACATGCCCATGGTATAACAATGGATCACTAAAGAAATGGGATTCCTTTCCTTTACCTATGTCTCGATAGGTAACATCTATAAATGCTCCAATGTGCCCAAGCAGGGGGTGAGTACAAAGATCAATAGGATTTATACAATGACTTCCCAACTCACTCCACTAGGAAAGAACATGTTATGAAATTTATATAAAATTGTTAATAATAATTTATAGTAGTTTATATCAAATTCTAAATAGTTTTCACAGAAAATATAGGTTTTCCATGGAAATAAATAAAACAAGCTTTTAAAACCATTTATCAAATAAATTTGGCATACCCATTCAACACATATACATATCCACACATGCATGACCATGGGGAAGTTACATACTAATGAGTGGTCTCTCATAGATCTACCAATTCATCACGAGTTAACCAATACCAAGATCCCAAATCAAACACTCCCCTTTGATAGGGTTACGTCAATGAAAATGAAGTCACACCAACCATGTATGCAAAAAACCATTTTAAACCATTTCAAAAACATTTATTTTATTGAAAAAAGTTCTATAAACATCTTCTTTGCATAAAAACCAATCTATAATATTAAAACTATCATCTTAAAATCATAAACCAAATTCACTTTCCAAAAAACAAACTAATTCCCACAATTTCTAAGAAAAAATCACTAAAGAGGTTTCCATAAAATCACCCAATGGATTTCAAAACAATTTCCATAAATTCAATTAATTTAAAACCAAACCTTCAAGTTCTAATAAAGAGTATATGATAAAGAATCCACCTACATATCAAATATAGGAAAAATAAAGAGTGACATGATAACTCAAATTTTTTTCTTGAAAATCCAAAAAACTTTCTTATATATCATTCCCTTAAATAAAAATAGTTTTATCCCATCAATATTTTCATCACATAGTAAAAATATATCCCCAATGTATTAGATCCATGATTCTAAGATAGGTATGAAAAAGAGATATAAGGAAAACGATGAAGAATGATCACTTATAGATGAAACCAAGCTTCCAACGTTCTTTGATTCACCTTGTAATTTCTCCCAGATCAAAAGGAGCGGACTCTAAAACCTTGGGAGGAAGTGGAATTTGTGTTATATCCTATTTAAAGGAAAACCATTTATTATGATGGTAAACTGAGTTAGGTCTACATTTTTCAGATCCAATTTTTCATGGTTCATGGTTAGGATTCATGTTTAGGAAATCCTTTTGTTAACCATGCATGATACACTACCTTACAACACACGTCACACTATTGGCTTTCATGGTTAGAAAAAAAGTGTTATATCCATAATATTCCCCTATTTACCTAATTTTATGGTTTCTCTTAGGAATCCTCATGGTTTTTTCAAACTATGGGCCTACATAGTGCCCACTATTTTAATTGCACAATATTTTGGGAGGTATTGCACAATTTCTACTAATCATGTTCAAATTGTTCACCTATAGAAAATCCTAAAAAACACATCAAAACTCCTCTAATCCTTTTAAAAAATAACTCAATCAGTTTATTTAATTTAAAAAATAAATATAGTTTTATGAACATGAAACCAGGGGTGCAATTTTCTCCCCACCATTGTACTTTTCGTCCTTATAAAGTAGAAAACTCTCATTACCTTAAAAGAGTTATGACCATTTCTCTAATATTTCCTTTTGATGATCCCATGTTTCCTTCTAAATTGGACCATATTTACACAAAACCTACACTAGACCATTTATTTTTTCCACATAATAATTTATCTTACCTATCCACAATCCTCACTATTGAATAAACCAATATAGAATCCGGAAGTAGGTCAACATGATCCCATCAAATAACATGGTCAGGATTAGGTTGATAATTCTAAATTGAGATACATAAAACACATTTTTCAATAAACTTAACCTTAATGTAAAATACAACCAATATTCTACCTCACAAAACCATTTAGGTACAATGAAAGTACCTATATATCGAGGAGATAACTTGAACGTCTTCCCAAAATGATGATGTCCAAGCCTTAGATAGATTATAAAAATATACGATCACTCACATAAAATTAAAACAATCATTGATGATGATCTTTATATGATTTAGGACAACTCTAAGCTATATCCATTCTCTTCCTAGTCAATAAAATCTTTTCTATTGTCTCTTGTACAATGATTTGTTCAACCAGTGAAGTCTCACCTATTTCCACCCAACAAAGTAGATAATTACAAGGATAAACATAAAATAATTCAAAAGGAGTCAAATTTAGAACGTCCTGATAACCGTTATTGTATGAGAAATCCTATAATGGTATATGATCCTCCCATGAACCACAAAAATCCATTACACAAGCCCAAATCATGTCTTCGAATGTTTTTATTACCCTTTCAGTTTTCCATCCGTTTTAGTATTACACAACATGATCATAGCCAACTGAGTCCCAAGGGATTGCAGTAAGGTCTTCCAAAAAACAAGATGTGAACCTGGTGTCTCTTTATGATATAATTGGCACTCAAATACCACGCGCTTTCAAAACTTCTAAGATATATATTTCGGAAAATTCCTCCATCATATGAGATTTATAAATAGGGATAAAATGTTCCAAATTTGTGAGTTGATTGATAATTACCCATATGGTATCGTTTTTCGAAACCATATTTGGGATACCTATCACAAAATCCAAACTTATCTACTACCATTTCAAAATGATAATTATTAAATACTGAAACATACCTACTGGTTCTATTCATTAAATTACTAACATGTGAGGCATCTAAAAATAAACTCAACTACTTTTATTTTCATTCAAACCCCCCAAAAGTATTCTTTCATTGTGTTATACATCTTTTTTATTCTTGGATGAAAATCCCATATGGAATAGTGGTTAGGATGAAGGAGTTGTTCCTGACAAAAGAAAGGTACGACCATCCGATCTCCAAAACTGAAAATAGAACTTCCATATGTATTACATCCCTCAATGGTATTCCCACCATTGATTTTTTTCTTCATAGAAACACATTCAGAATGAAATGTTTGTGCCTCTTTAAACTTCTATACCAAATAAGGAAGAAAAAAACTAAAAAGAAAACTATAACACTACCTCGGTCTTCAAAATCCAAGTGAATTTTGGCTATCACCAACATGAGATTCCATTGATCTAAAACCTCTTTCCTTATACGACTATATGAATTTCTACTTAATGCATCTTCCAAAGAGTTCCCTTTACCTAGTGTGTACAATTTTTCAATGTAAAACATTTGAAGGTACACCATCCATAATATTTTCCTTAGACTAAAACCTCTTTGTGATAATATGTGTTTCAAAATCTTATGATCCCTGGACACTATAACTTTCACACCATAAAGGTAATGAAACCAAGTCTTCAAAGCATATTCCATAATAAGTAATTCCAAATCGTGTGTTTCATAGTTATTCTCATGTAACCATAGCTTCAATAATTCATAAACAAATAAATGATATCCTTGCATGAGAATAAACCCCAACCTAGATCCTATATAATCACTATACACCTCATATCCTTACCCTGATTATGGAAATATCAATTTTGGTACTGATGTGAGGAAATATTTAATCTATTAAAAAGACTTCTAAAATTCATCATTATATTGGAATATAAATTTTTTAATTTTCATAGCTATAATTGGTGAATATAGTCATGAAAATTAATGAACAAAGCGTTGGTGAAAACTATCCAGGCTAAGGAAACTACGTCTCTCAAAGAAATTATTTGGAGGTTGCTAACAAATTACATCCTCTATCTTTTATGGATCCATAAAATTACCTTGTTCAAAAATTACATGGACAAGTCTGTTACCTCTAATATTCAAAAATTACACTTTGAATTTTTGGAACACAAATGTTGATCCCACAAAATACCCAAAACTCTCAATGATTGTTTCTTATGCTTAACATTTTTCCTAGAATACACCAATATATCATTTGCAAACACCACCATAAAAGAATCCAGATACCTTTGAAATATATGATTAATAAATTCCATTAATATTTTTGATGAATTATTAAGATCAAAAGTCATAACTACATACTTGTAATGCCCATATCTACTTTTAAGGCTGTCTTCAGAATATCCTCCTTTCAAACCTATAGTTGGTGATATCCTAAACACAAGTCAATTTTAGAGAACCATTGGATCTCTTCAATTGATTAAAGAACATCAATGTGTAGAAGAAGATATTTATTATTTATCATAACTTGATTAAGATTATGATAATCTATACAAATTGGAAGAGTTCCATCAACCTTTTCACAAAAAAACTCACGCTTCCCATGAATACATACTAGTTTGAATGAACCCATTTCTTTCCAATTCTTACAACAGAAATTTCAATTACTTTAATTGTGTTGGTACCATAAGATAAGAGGTAAGTGAGATATAACTATTCCATGGTAAGAGATAAATCATAAATTTAAATTCTCTTGTGGATACAAACCCTAAGAATTTATCAGAAAAAACATCATTAAATTCATCAACAATTGGTGGAAAATCACAATTCTCAATATCATAGAATGATGCTAAAGTCAAGGATACCAACTTTTATGAGATAGTTCCAAATGTTGGTGCCAAAAAATATGACTCCACTAACCTTTATATTCATATTTACTCTAAATAGATGCTTGACACCATCATCAGTTCTAAAATAACGTTTTTGGTATGAAAATCAATTTTATCTTTGAACATTTTCAACCAATCCATACCAAATATTATGTCATAGATATCCATATTAATCACATATAAATCCCAAATAAATTTAGTCTCATTTATAGTTATGGTACATTATTTTCACATAATGTATCGACATTCACTTTGTCCAAGAGGAGTTTGAACTTTAAAAATAGAAGACAATATCTCAACATGAAATCATAAAAGATCAATAGTACAAGAAGCAATAAATTAATGGGACACACTCCTATTAAAAAAATATTTTATATTGGTAGAATTAAAAATAACTATACCTATCACTATAGAAGGTCCCTATTTATCATTCATGATCACTTGCACAACTTCATACAATTTATCAGTTATGACACCATGGTCTTTATTTCCCTGTTGAGATTGTGCTGGTTGAGGAGTCACGGTATTCCTAGAATCTCCATGGATTGTTCAGTTCAACTGATGTGAATTATTATATTGTACTCATCCCATCAAATCTTACAATGCCTATGAAGCATGTGATGTTTCTTTAGCACCTGACCTTGGAGTACTATGATGATAGTGCAAAAGATTCCTCATTTGGTAACAATTGTGACATGCTCTAGGTGATGTTATACAATATTGATTCATATGCTCAAAATTACCAAACTGGAGTCATCGTGCCTCACTATTTAGTTTCAGAGTAAGATTCATTGATCCCTCCATCTGATTCTGAGTCATACCAACACCTTGGTAATGGATGTCCCTCTTCCTCTTATTCTTATAATTAGAGTTCCTATAGGTATCCACATTCTTCCTCTTATCATATTTCTTGAGGTATTACTTTCTTCCACCATTACAATATTGAACATATGTTTATAATCTGATATAAAAATCATGGAAATATTTGTGTGAGTATTAGACCTCAACCCCTTTCTACCACCATTTTTATATTGACCATCTTTGAGTAATTAGATTTAAAAATCATGGAGATATTTGAGTAAATCTTAGGCATCAACCCTGATTCAAAAATTCTTTTCTTCAAGGATTCAATTCCCAAAATTATAATGTATAGTGTAGTAAATTCATAAATTTAATTATATACTCTATCACTGAGAGATTATACTACTTCAAACCAAGGAAGTTTATTGTTCTAAAAATTATGAATGTGTGAGGATATAATTTTCTGTTAAAAAATTATTCAAAATAATCCTATGTCATTCGTGGGTCCAATTTAGCCTCGAATGATAAATCCCACCACTGGTGTGCAAGATATTCTAGTATATAGGTTTCCAACTTCACCATAAAATCATCTAGTGTGCTAAGGAAATCAAATATTCGATTAATCCTATTTAGCCACACCTATTTTTTTTCCAGTTCTAAATCACCCCAAAAGATAAGTGGATTATGCTTTTTGAACTGAAAATAATAACCAACCTACCTTGGTTCATCTCTTATTTTTACTTTATAGATGTCCTAAAAATACTAGAAAATACTCTAAACCAACTGCTGGTTTACCTGTATCTCAGGTGCAACTACATTCTCAGGAGCCTCTTCCAATTAGTTTCTATGATGTGTAACGAGTGCCATTCTCCATACACAAAAAAATCCCATTTACTATCACTCTCTATAAATTGAAGTATTTGGAATTTCAAATTTACCTCATCTCACATATCACAACAAGTATTTCTAAAATTTAAAAATTTTCCTCTTTCAATTCATTTTTGAAAATTACACCATGTTTTTTGAAAATCAAACCATTTTCAACTATTTTAAAAAATAAACGCCTTTTCACCAAATAATAAATTAATAATCATAATGAATTATTCACTTCTAGTGGCATGTCATTTCCATCAATGCATGTCATGATTTTCTCAATGGCTAAACATATAACGGTGAGATGATAATACATAAAAGTTTCTCAAAACACTCATGTACCCAAACTCCATGGTAAATTGATGTTTAGAATAAATAGGTTACATACAACTTTTTTATTCTCTACATTTAATGTTCTAACAACCCATATCCTTATTAAGAGCCCAACTCCAGGATTAAAAAAGAATGATTTCCAACTCCAAGCGCGAACAAATTTATACCATTTGTAGAATTTCACCCCTCACCCATTAGTTTAGGAAGAGGTTGGTTTGTTTTAATAGACTTGAGTGACATCCCCAAGGCAAATAATTATGGAGATAAATTACAAGGGATTTATAAACAATTGGGGGATGATTTTACCTTTGAATGTAAAAAAACCAAATATGATAACCATAATAACCAAACCACTATATGATACATGATTAAACAAAATAAAACTCAAAGTATAACCAAAATAATAACCATATAATAGTAAAAGAGGAAACCAATCCAATAAATCTCAAAGAAAAATAAGAGACCAAATCAACATCTCCCAACCTACTCTATGCTTCGACTCATCAATACATTACCATTATATCATAATAAATCGCTAAAGAACTAGGATACCTACCTTTACCTGTGTCTTGATAGGTAACATCTGAAAATGCACCAAAATTCCAAAAAGGGGGTGAGTACAAAACTCAATAGGATTTTCCAAATGAATTCCCAACTCACTCCACTAGGATAAAACATTTTAGCACATTTATATAAAATAATTTAAAATAATATAATTTAGTTTATATCAATGCCAGAAAATTTTTACAAGCCAATTTTTTTTGGCATACCCATTACACAATTTTGGACATGCATTTCTAGGTGATAATTCCATACTCATGAGAGGTCTCTCATTGATCAACCGTGTCATCACAAGGTAACCAATACCAGGTTTCGCAATAGATCACACCAATTTTACAGGTCATTTCAATGAAAATGAACTCATTCCAACCATTTATGACAAAAACCATGCCAATCATTTTCAATTAAACACTTATTTTATTGAAAAAAAATTCTATAATAATTTTCCAATAATGAAAACCAAAAAATAATTTTAAAATTATAATTTTAAAATCATGAACCAAATTCACTTTTCACAAAACAAACAAATTCACACAATTTCAAAGAGAACGTCACTAATGTGGATTCCATATTATAACATAAGGCATTTCAATTTTTTTTAAGAAATTAAATTATTTTTAGACAAATACTTTATGTTATAATCAGTAAGAGTCGAGATAGAATCCACTTACATATCAAACATAGGAAAAAAATAAAAAACATCTTGAAAACTTTAATAACCTAGCTTAAAAATCCCAGAAACGTCTTTAGATATCATTCTCTCAAATAAGAATAATATTACCCCTTCAATATTTTGATCACATATCATGTATATAAATTCATGAAATTATATCCATAATTGAATGTGAGGGAATACGAATAGATCTAAGAAAAATGATGAATAATGAGCACTTACAGATGAATCCAGGCATGCGATGCTATTTGATTTTCCTAGGGATTTCTCTAAGATCGAAAGGAATGGTATCCATAGCCTTTAGATGAAGAGTAATTCCTTTTATATCCTTTTTAGGATATGAAAAAGGATTATTGAGGTAAATAGAGTTAGATCTACAATTTTTGAATATAAATTTTCATAGTGCATGGTTGGGAAAACCGTGTGCTAAACATGCATGAGACACTGCCTCCCAACACACCTCACATAGTTGGATTTTATGGTTAGATAACCCATTCAGCAACGATAACATTCCCACATATTTATAATTTCAATTTTTATCCTGGGAATCCACATGGCTTCCCAAAACATGTACCTAACCATGTATCTACCCAGTTCCCACTATTTTATTTTCACAGTTTCCTAGAAGGTGTTGCGTGATTTCAATAACCATGATCAAACTATGAACCTCTATAAAAGACTAAAAAACATTCACAACTCCATAAAACCTCCCAATACTGAACCTAATCCTTATATATTGTTAAAATACCTAAATACAGGGTCATGTACCTAAAACTAAGGGCACTACAGTAAAGATTTAATTTCCAATGTTTTTTTATTATATTATATAATAACAACCTCATTAGCATATATCTATTATGTAATTAAGGTTATCTTGTCAACTTTTGGAATGATAAGTTCACATTTCAATGTTTAGAAGTTAAATTTATTCTTTTTTATAATATTCCTATGAATGTTTACAAACTAAACATAGAAGATCTTAGAGTCCATGATCTATCTGAAATTATTATAATGGAATAGAAATCGGAAAAGATGGCTAGGGCCCTGTAATTTCATAAAATTAGAAAAAATTTCAAATAAATGATTAGTTAGAGATCTACCAGATATAAGTTATAACTCTTCCAGAGTTTGTGATCCTTATAAATTTGTAAAGTAACATAATTTATTCTTTAAATCAATTTGTAAAGATTCAACTTATGATTATTTATAGTTAGTGCACAACGATTTAGTTGGTGCATAAAAATATAAAATAAATGAAGGAAAATACTATCTATATTTCTTAGTTAATGAATATACTAGATATAATTTGGTCTATTTTCTAGATAATAATCAAGAATCTGTTTTCTATTTTAAAAACATGATATCTTGTCTTAAAAATGAGGAAATGCTACCATTTATTACTATTCATTGTGATCACATTGAGGGTTTGTAAATTATAATTTTTAAACTTTTTTTAATAAAGGTATTATACATAATATTTCAACACCACAAACATGACAAAAAAATAGTGTATTTAAAAGTTGAAATATAGTTTATAAAGAAATTAGCAGAACCATGTTGGCTAAAAACTTAATTGTTATGTTTTTTTGGAATGATATAGATTGTACTTTTAGATATGACATAAATAAAGTTTTACATAGAACATTATTTAATAAAATTTCATATGAGTTGTGGATAGGGAGATATATAAAGCATTTATACTTATTTTTTTGGATGTTAAGTATTTACTCTGTATACTAAAGATAATTTACATAACGTTTCTCCAAAAGTTAATAAAGGAATTTTTCTTTGTTAATCCATAACTATTATGTTCTATCATGTTTTGAAGAAAAATAAAAGTAATATTGAGGAATAGGTCATGTGAAATTTTTTGAAACTAACATTTTTTAAATAACCTGAAAACATAACTTCTTATTATTTTTATAGAACTATTTTACAAACCACGTTCGAAAAATATTTTTCATAAGAAAATAAATGAAGAATTTTTTTTTCAATTTATTCTCCTTGAATAAATTAAAAATATTTCTTAACAATAACATTTTACATAAACATGGAATTAGAGAATCATTATGACTCATCCCACTAATAATATCATTAGTGATGAAGAAAAAATGGTCAAAATTTTATGTTATTTATTAAATAAATTTCTTTTTTCATTTTTATCAAAATTTGATGAAAATAATCCTAAGGAATATTTAGGTGTTGAATATTGTATAGAAGAAAAACAGGATAGACACAATGAATTCGAGAGGAAAAATGTTTGAAATTTGGTAGATTATCTTAATTATTTTCATATGATTGGATTAAAGAGAGTTTTTTGAAACAAAATTGATGAAAATGGAATAATTGTATGAAATAAATAAATACTTATTTCTAAGGGATATAATAAAAAAGAATAAATACACTAAAAAAACATTATCACTATTACATATAATTGAATATATGTTTATAATTAAATCCTATGTAGTATTCATAAATCTCACTAATTATCAAATGGATATGAAGTGTGATTTTATTAATTGATATGTATAATATGAATTTTATGTTAAATTACCGACCGGTTTTGAAAACAAAAAATATTTGGATAATAATTTTATACATACTTTGGATCTCTAAGAAAAAAGAGCCCAAGATTATGGTATGATATACTTATGATATTTTTGTCGAGAAAATGATTTTTTAAGAGAGTTGCTGATACAACCATTTTTATTTTAATTTTTTAAGAAGCAATCATTATTTAAATTTATGTTGATGAAATTATATTTATCCCAACTTAGAGATCAGTTTAAAATTCCTTTTAAAATCATATTAAATCTGAGTTTCAAATGGGACTGTTTGGTGAACTTATTTTTTTCCCTTGGTTTTAAAATTACTCTAAACTAGAGGGAATGTTTACATTTCCACAAAACTATATTAATTATCTAGTTAAAATTATTGGATATGATAATAAACTAATTATTATCAATAATATCAGAACCATAAAAATAATAGATCTTGAATAATATTGGAAAACATTTACTTGAAATAATTTTAGAGGAATGATTTGTAGTTTACTATATCTTATAGCTAATAATCTGAATTTAATATTTATTTTCTATATTCCTATTTTTGATATTCCAAGATAATAATAAAGAGTTCCATATGAAAGAAGTTAAATTAATCTTTTATTAATTTAAGGAAACTATAAATATTGGACTATTTATTTATCTAGAAATGATTTTGAATTTAAAATATTTTTAGATGATGGATTTGGAGGATGTAAAATTGATTCAAAAATAAAATATAGAACATTTCATTTCCAATGGGTGGATATAGTTTCTTATAATTATAAAAAAACACATAATATATACTTCCACTATCAAAGCTAAATAGGCGGGTACTTGAAGTTTATGTGCTATGGTTTTGAAGATATAACACACAATCACTAAACTTGGCATAAGTTTAAGTAATACTCTTATTTTGGGTGATAACAAAAGTTCCACAGATCTTAGTAAATACCCACCAAATCACTTATAAGTAAATAATATAGATATAAGACTGTATTTCCTTCAATATTAGATACAAAATAAATACATCATTTTACAATTCATAAGAATGAAATAATAAATTAATGACAGTTTCATAATAACCTTCAATTCTGATAGTTTTGAATATATTAATTAAAATATTGCAATGATCAACCAAAATTAGTCAATTAGTCAATTTCATTTTTACATACATCCTTAAAGTATAAAAACTCCTTGAAAAAGTTGGATAACATTTTTCTATGTATATAAAATTTTAGTTATATATTTTTACTTAAAATTTATTCTTTAATTTATTTTTTGATAAAACCATTTCTTTAAAAAGAATTCAGGCACATTTTTCTTCAAAATTGTTTTCTCAAAATATTATTGGACAAATTTTTTCTATTCTTTTAGAAAACACTTTTCTAGAAAAATATTTCTTATTTTATTTTTCCTTATTATTTTTCAAAAAATCATTTTCCTTAAAAGTTTTTTGAACATAAATATTTCATAAAACATTTCTTACAAAACATGTAATCAAGAATTTTCATAAAAAAATTTCTTTAATTGTTTTTTCTGAATATTGTTTCTAAACGTTTTTTAGACAAAATGTTCCTTAAATATTTTTCAAAAAAAATATTTTTTGATAAAAATTTACGATAATATTTTTTATAAAAAATCTTGAATTTTTTTTAAAAAGAAACTTATTATTTTCCAATACCCTACTATCTATCCAAACAATTATTGGATATAGTATTTTATTATTTATATTAGGAAAACAAGATGTTTTTTTATTTTAAAAAAATTTAGAAGAATTTTTATATAAAGTTTTCTCAAATAGTTATATTTAAATATTTTTTAATAAATTTTTCTATCATTTGTTATAATTATTTTCTATGATGTTATAAAAAAACTCCATAATTTTTTAGAGAATTTTTTGTTTCATTGAAACAAACATTTTTCCAATAAAAATAATACCAAAATATATAAAAAATATATTAATTCATTTAATTTTACCCATCAAGAGAATTTATAAATTATTTATTGTTTTGAGTTATTAAATCTAAGCTATTAGATTTGAGGAATCTAGATCATCTATCTCTTTGGGTATATATAAAAGAGAAGTAGGTATTAAGTTCCTCTTCACTACTTGTTTTGAGAGGAGAAATCTTTCCAGTGTGAGCTTCCTCCATCTAATTGATTCTTGTTCATAAGATCCATCAAATTTCATCTAATCAGTAGAAATGGAATCATATAGTTATTTCACAAAATGAATGTATATTAAGAAAATAATTATTGAAAAAATAGTTATAATATATGATTTGTTTCTATTTTTTGTTATTTTTTAAGGTTAGAAATATCTGATTATTTCCAAAGATGATTTTGATTTCCACTTTCCTGAGATTATAAGATAATTTTATATATTTGCTGAGTTTAGTGAATCTAATGGTTTAAGAAATATATCAATTACTAATTTTTGGAATTGTACTACCTAAATATCTAGTAAGTAGCTAAATTTTTTAAGATAACATTAGAAGTAGAATTAAATATTATAACTCATATTTTTACTGAAAAATATTTGCATATTTGAAAACTTTCAGGAAAAAACCTCATTGTTTTCTTCATATAAAAACGTAATCTTTTTTCTTAATTATCACCAGATGTAAAAAATTTATCTATTTTGATTGAGAGTCTTCTTATAACAAGAAAATGGGATAGTTACACATTTAAAGTGAATAATATATGTGTAATTTATTTTCTATGAAAAATGAGGATGGTAAATATGAAAAAATTTATTCTAATTTTCAGTTAGTCAATTATAGTTTAGTCTCCAAATTTAAATATTCTCAATTAATGAATTATTATTAACACGTTTTTGATAAGACTCAATGTGGTAAAAAATATTAAGAATGAATGAATTCTTGTTTGTGAAAAGTCCTCTTATGTCATATAAAAAACAATCAATAAAATTTATATTATTTATGTTTTATCCTTGAAAACTTATTCTGCCAAAATGAAAAAAATACATTCCCATTAGATAAGTTGAAAATCATAATGAAAATGTTTCGAAAAATGATTGATAGTTTATAAGACATGAATCATAATGGAATAAATTAACTTGATTCCTAATATGATAACATTTTCCAAAAATATTGTTATAATAGAGTGGCATAAAGCTTAGTATAATAATAATCATATAAATTATATGTCAAGAATACCTACCAATAATTTATCAAATATTTGGTTTCAACCAACCACCTATGTACCCGATTTGGTCTTTGGATAACCTCTCGTGTACCCTCTATTGGACTTGGGATAACCTTACACTTACCCTTTGAGAATATAAACATTAATATTTACCAAATGCATATGAGGAATAAAAAATAACCACCCATAACATAATAATAATCCATTCATATGTACGATAAGTTATTATGAAAATATTTATCATTTTATCCACTTATAACACGTTAAAAATGTTTTTTATAAATAATTAATCATCATAATCATATAGCATTGTGATAAATAATAATTTTTATAGCATAAGAATATATCCCCAGTTAATCATAAGTATAATCAAATTATTTTATAATAGATTATAAATTCCTTTAAAAATTCAATGAAATCATTATTTAGGAATATGTAATTTTCTATTTAAAATCACTTATTTAAATTTAAAAATTAACAAAATATTAAGAATTTTTTTTATTAAAAATAAAAATGGAATCCTATTATTGATGTTTTAAATAATATAGTATTAATGATATTGGGAAAATTAATTTTTCATTATACATTAAAACAATAATTATGTTTTCACATTTGGTAAAATATACCTCATTAGAAAATTGAGAGGAATCTTTTTTTAAATATTTTTATATAATGATAAAACTTTTTAAAAATAAATTTAATAAAAATTTTGATTATAGAAAAAAATTCATGAATCATTTTTTATAAAATATAGACATGCAATAAAATATTCTCCGTTGAATAGAAAATAGAGTGAGTTTTCCATTAAAAAATTATTCTAGAATTTTGACAACATAGATAGAATAAAATAAAAGGAAAAAATGTAATTTATTGAAATAAATAGAGTTAAAGAATAGACATATGATTTTTGGGATATATATCATTTTATTTTATCATTGTATGATTTATGCATAATCAATCCTAGTTAAAAGTGTGATTGTAATATAAAACACTTACCTGGATTTCAAATTTCTATAAAAGAGATATAACCTCATGTTTAATAAATTTTAATTTATTATAATTATATAAAAATAAATATTATTACTTATAATAACATATATGATCCAATTATAAAATTTCAGAAAACATTTATTTGTAATTATTTATTAAAATACTAGTTTTTGGATGTTAAATATTTCATTTTTCATAAATTTTTTATTTTGAATGTTATGACTTTTTCACTATGATTATGGTTACATAAAATTAATAATTCTAATGATGAAATAAATATTATATATATTCATTAAATACATAGATATTTCCATCCATAAAAGGTAGATATTTAAAAATAAACTACATTGTTCATTAAGATGGTAGTCTGTACAAACAGATTAAGGTTGTTTTCATTTTTTATCAAATTGAAGGAAATAATGATAAATTATAATTTATCACACCATAATCATAATTATCTCATAATTATATTATATATTTATTAAATCCATTATTATATGCATAAATGTGATGTAGTGATGGAAACTGTATCATATTACTATATGACAGCGGTAGTCCACTTATACGAATGAGGGATACTTTCACTTCCCATTTGATGGATAAGAGGAAGAGAATGGAAATATGATCATCATAATAATATATTAGTATACCTATAACACTATAATCATCATATTATTCTAGATACAATGGGTTTATATAACGTGTAAGAAGAAAAAAATTGAATGGGGTCAGTTAATATTTACACCCCTTCTTTGAGAGACCTCCTTCAGTTTACAACATAATCATTTAATGATTGGTCTTAAGAAAAGAACATTGGATCTTGTTATATGAGAAATAATGTAGTATTGTTTTTTTGGTATGGAATGGATGATATAAAAGGAACTAAATTCATAGATAAGGGTGTATATGTGGTTCCTTTTTATAGGTGAGGGAGATTACACACTTAGAAATAATGAAGAGATTGAAATATAATTAATGCCTTTATGAAGAATAATGATTAAAAAAGTATTCAAAATTAAGATAATATATGGTCAAAAAATATTCAGAAAACAATACTTCGAAAAGTTTATGTGGAACTATTACAATTATTTCTCATTTTTACCCCCCCTTGTTGAACACATTTTAACTTTAATCATGGAATATTTTTTTTACAGTTTTTACTATTCAATATGACCAAAGATGGAATTAGACTCATTAAAAAATGTGGGAATTCTGATTAAAAATTTAGAAATAATTTTATAAAATTCAATATCAATAAATGGAATTAAATCATTTTAAAATAAATAGACAAAACAAAATAAAAACCATTTTTTGAAACATGCATTTTTAAGCATAATATTAAATTTACATTAATTTATTTCTTAGTAAAAACTATAAAAAAAATTTAAATTTTTTTTATTGAAAATAAATATTATATATTTCATTAGAAAATTTAATTAATAACTATTTATTTTATATTTTATAATAAAATCATTACAAAAAAACAGTTATATGAAAAATAACTCTTTTTTTACATTTAAATGATTTTATCATCATTCTAAAACTTTTATTGTAAAATGCATGGATGATTATTCATTTATTCATAGAAATTATTAATATATTTTATTTAAATAATTTTTCTATAGCGAACAATATACATTTTTAGACAAAATATAACTTTTAGAAAAATAAATTTGTTTGAAAAAATATAACTTTTAATCATTTAATGATTATATTAAAATCTCATTATTATCAATAAAGTTTTAATATTTTAAATATATTTCATAATTTTATAAATAATATTCATACCCACTAATCCAGAAGATCAATTTTAAAGGTTAATTATATCACGATTCTTTTAGACTCATGGTTGTATATACAGAAATCTATCAAATACTTAATGTTTATTTCAATGTAAATACATATACAATATAGGGGTGTTACAAAAGGATAATTTGAATTGAAAATGAGGAATCATAAACCCAAGGAAAAATAATGAAATTATTTTTTAGTCATTCTTCTAGAATGAAATGGCTATCTTAGAAATTATCCCTTCGAACTGGCTTAATATTTGTTTAAGATAATGAAATTTGTATTTACAAACACAAAAGAGTCAAAATCATTAAATCTTGTACACGATATCATGAATTTCAATATGATGATGTGTAGAAAAGTTGGGTTCCCCTTGATGAGGTCAAGGAGTCTATTTTCATTTGTTGTTTGGATTATCTCAAATTGACCTTGAACCACTATTTTAGAATAATTCAAAAGAAATTATCATGTTTTATAATTAAAATTATTTTAAATATTGGGTGAGTATTATGTATTGTTTCAATTGGAAAAAATGTTGATCCATTCCCAAATGTTACATATAATATTTCAGTAAATATTAGTATCATTTATTATATACATATAGTTATGATTTTGGTTATCTATTTTTTTTTTATAAAATGTCATTTTTATGGGTACCAACTTATTTTGAAAGAGAATAATTAGTATTCTCATCAAATAATTACCATAAAATATCTTTGAACAAAATGATAATTTATTTTAAAAGAAACCCTATGTGGTTTGTAGTTAGCTTTAATTTTTCACTATATAATTTTTCTATTATATCCAATTTTCTCTCATAAATATTACATGCAATTTATTTATTTATTATTTTATATCATTCTTACAAACCTCCAATTTTTTACTATTTTTTATTATTCTTAGTGATCTAAAATATAATAATTTACAACTCTATGAGTGATCAAAAAGGGTCAACCATATGTTTTACCCATTGATATAAAATTTATTTTGGTTTCACATCACATAAATTTGCACATGACATGACATTAAGTTTATTGGTGTTATAATATCATATTAAATATTTATTAAAAGGATAAATTAAGGGACAAATATTATCATTATTAAAGAAGAAGAAGAATTATTTTTTGTATTATAACGTTATTCAATGAAACCCTTTGTATCAAATTATTTTAGAAAAATGTTGAATATAATATTTCTATTATGGTTTATAATTAGTTAAAATGGTCATGATGCTTCTATATATATTTGAATCATTTTGATATTTTGTGTGGAAGGAATGAAAATTTGATCAATTGTATTATTGGATGATTTACAATGACTTACTATTAGTTTTTAACTATCTACTAAATGTTAAAACACATGATATATGAAAGCATCACATGTAGAATAATGTTTCTATATGATCTCATTGATTTATTTGTGAATTTTATAAAAAGAATTTATTTTCATATCCTTTTTCAGTGGGTTCCTAATGGTTAATTATATATTCATAGTGGTTTAAAAGTGTTTATCATTATTTTTAGTGATTTGATATTTTATAATTATGTGTATTTAAATGAAACATATGGGATATTTTTTGCTAGATCTGATAGATCCAATATACTCTTTTGTGGAATATATGTTATAATTTTAAGTCTTAATGGTTTTTATTTAAATTGATGGTGATAAATGTCTTTAATGTTACATGCTATTTTAATAAAAATTCATAGTAATAGATAAATAATTTTTTTATAAATATTAATTTTTATTAAAGTTATTATAGAATATAGTAGAAGTATATAATCTATAATAGTCAATAAATAAGAAAATGGTATTATGTATTTTTATTATTAATATTTTAATACTCATACAAAATACTAGTAAATCAATAGTGACGAATAAGAGTTTTAGAGTTACTTTCAAATATATTTCTCATTGAATCAATTTTTACAGGTGTTATATGTTATTTAGGATCTATATTATTAGAAAAATAAACACTGAAACCATTATTTCAATGATCATATTTAATTTAATTCATAATTTATGGAAAAAATTACATTTAACACTAGCATTGTATTTCATCACCATTTTCGTGATATTATTTTTTTCCTTTCAACTTTTATAAATGGATATATTTGAACTTAATTTATATGGTGTCATATCTATTATTAAACAAGTGAAGAAACATTAAAACTAGTGTCCATGATTCACTTGCATTATATTTGCGTTTTAAGATATCTTTTTCTAATCTATAGACATTAATGTTATTATAGATAATTGTATAACAATGAGTGACTTTATCATTCCCATGATATATTAATATTTTGTTAATAAATAATCCTATATAATGTTTATATACTATATCAATATATTTAATTCTTTACTATTGAAAAGAGTAAAACAATTATTTTTTTAATTTTTATGTAATTTATATAAAGGGATAGTATGAGTTAGTAAATAAATTTGAGATAGATAATATATAAGATGTTTTATCCACACTTACCCTATTATAATCTCACCCAAGTACCAGAAAAAATTTATATAAGATATATGGTTCTATTAAAATGCATATATAGATAGTTTAGTTTTTTTTTATTTTTTTAATTTTAGTTTTGAAGTCATTATTTATTTATTAAAAATATTCATTGAAATGGATTTTATCAACAAAAAGAACATAAAATGTATTAACATATCTTATGAGAAGAAATATAGTTTTTTAAGTTTCTATATTTTTTAATATTTTTTTGATCAACTTATAATTTAAATATATAGGTAAATATTTCTTTGTAGAAAGAAAAATAGGTGTAACTATGACGGTTAGTGGTCATAAGAATATTAATAATGAGAGTATATATATGAATACCTTATTAGATTAAATTTTATATAATTTTTATAAGAAATGTTTTGGTTTTAGGAATTATAAGGGAATAATGGGAATGATCAAGTACATGAACGAGAATTAAAGAAATGTAAAATTATGAAAAAATCAAATTTGGATGGTGATGCTAAAATATATACACATTTTTTAAGACAAAACCATTATTTTGTTCCTCAAATGATTTTATGAAAATGAAAGATATGTATAATTATTTATATAATAAATTAAAGACACTATTTTTTAAATAAAATCTCTAAATATTAATGAATGGACTTTATATGTAACACTTAACTCTTAATGACCAAGAAATGGGTGAATTTTCTCTATAATATTATAAAAATGTATCGATCAACCTTGAGATAGTAAATTTTTATTATTAAAAAATATGAAAAAATATTAGTTTTAAATTTATTGTAAAGTTTTAAAGAGTGTGATGAATTTGAGGCCCTTTTGAGAGTTGGAAACCCCAGAGAAGAGGGGTAGTGAATTCATTATTACCAAAATACCAACTATTTATATCATTTTCCCATCACTTGTTAGTGATAAAAATCATGAAAGAGACTATGTGAATATTTGAGATAGAGTGAGAAATAACTGACATAACACAAGGGTGTTTACAAGGTTCAATCATTTATTTCACAAGTATATAATCCTTGGTGTACAATGGTTATAATCTAAATGGTGCATATTTGTATATTATTTTAAAAATGAAAAAACAATGAATAATTAAATGGGTCTAAAAATATAAGTAAACGAATGAAATAATATCATCAAAAGGTCGATCAAAATTTAAATCCCACCTCATGTTCCTTCAGAATTTTGTTCACATGTGAACTCGTGTTCTTCTCCCTGGTGTAAACTAACTTATCCCTAGTATGATCCTTAGTATGGGAAAACAATTATCTAATTTTGTTTCCATAATTCATCAAGTAACATTTTTTATGTTTTCATACACTCAATATATACCATCTTGGTGATATATATTGCGTAATTATGGTTAGATAAGAAATATATGAATTAAAATTTCAAAAAAATTACTTGTTGTGGTAGTGTTACTAGAAGTTTTTAGCATTGTAATTGTATATGTTCATATCCATAGATGAAATTTTTTTGAATGACATAATTCCTTGAAGAATATAGTTATATCTTCAAATAAATCAAAACAATAAAATATCATGGCCAAATGTTTTTACAAGAACACATATATTTTGTTGTGGTGTGTTATCTTACAACATAATTAAATTTATCTGTCATGGACAACCACACACCAAGTTATCAAGGTTCATAATCATGAAATAGTGTGACCAATATGAATCTATAGAAATAATTTTCAAATTGTAAGACATGTATGTCAAAGTGTGGTATGGTGAATAATATTAAAATACGGAAAAAATCAACTAATCACGACACAATGAAATACTCTACAACGTGATTCTCTTAAAAATAGGATATAATTATTCATATATATGATATTAAGCTATAGTTTTACTTAACTCATCTATAGTATTATTTTTAGAAAATAAATTATGAAAACAATTTTAATATTCATGAATAAATTTTATGAAGAATATTTTCAAAGAATTCACCAAATGTAAAAGTAAAATCAACACAAAAACCTTGGATACAATTATATTTTAAGGATTATATAAAACTTATTGAAAATAAAAATTAAACATTTAAGATGTATCATTTTATATTAAATCACAAATATGACATTACCAGTTCATCTCATGAGGTATTTTAAATTCCAAGACCCATTAACTCCCCAATTGACAAGGGATCTTCAGTCTCCCCTTGAGGGATATTAAATATCCCCATATGGATTTATTGTAAAAGTAAAATCCCAAGTAAAAAAAGGATATTATATTTTCATATTTATTAATATTTTTGAATTAAATATTTATTTTACTTTAAAGGGGATGGTATGTTCGAGGGCTTATCCGATACGCAACAACGAGTTTATTTGAAACCTTACTTTGTACACTAATAATATAATATTATTATTTTAAATGGTAGTTAACGCCTAGATGTTACATTGGAGGGAATTAATAGAACTTAATACAATATGATTATACATGTTTTTTAATGCTTTTACATTTATCCAACAAAATTTAGAGGCTTAAAATAAGAAAAGAATTCGATTTTAGGCATAAATTCTCTAATATTCACTAAAAGGTTTATTTACCACCTTTTGATGGTGAAACCTTTTTGAATATAGTTTTGGTCACTTATATATGTTCTATTTGACCAAATAAAATTATTCTTTAGAATCGGGACCCCAAAAATTACATTGGGTAATATTTTTGGTATTTTTTGATAAAATTCATTTTTAATGAATAGTGAAAAATACAGTATTTTAATTCAAATATAATTTTTAATATAATTTATTTATATGGTTAGATTATCTTTTTAGTTTGTTTTAAAGTGTAATTTGATTATATTTTCACCATTTAATACAATGGTGGTCATTGGAATTAATTTCACTTTGAAATTGGACATAAACAAGTGTCAATCATTTGATATATATTGTTTCTTAAAAACACGCTATTTATTTGGACAATGGGAATTTATTTTAAATTAATTAATGCAAATTCTATATTTTTAATTATTTGAAATATAAATCATTCTTAAATTAGGAATATCAAATATATCTTAGACTTAATTTTTGGTATTTTTCTGAAAAACTTCAATTTTTTATGAATAGTGAAACCACTAAGTAGTAGTCAAAAAACTAAAATTTTCATTTAAATGAAATTTTACAGCTTTTATAAATTGAATTTAGAAAATAATATATACATAGTTGTTATTATTAGGTAAAATTTGGTTAAATAAGGTGAAAATAATTTTTGATTAATAATAACTTTTGACTTTTATTTACCGCAATTAAAGGTAAATAGGGTAATTCAAGGTAAAAAGAATATTATAATAATAAAAAATTACCTTAAAACTTGTAAAGACCATATTGAATGATTCATGTCTGACCATGTCATAATTGGGTCAATTTTGGGACCCCATGGAGCCACTTGGGGGTAATAATGACACTTTATATTTATTAATTTAAAGTAAAGACAGAAATGACACAAACAAATATCTTTTAGTAAAGTAATTTTTACATGGGGTTATTTAAGTTATATTTTAGAATATAAATATCCATTGTAAAGATGAAAAATATTTCCTACATCATGGTATTTTTTTATAAATATTAGACATCTAATAAATAAAAATATTTATGACACAAAAATGATGCAGTATTTACATCATTAATAAATGATTTAAATAAATAAGATTATATATATTAAAAAATATCCAAAACCTGTACAATTATTATTGTATAATTTTATTTCTAACATTATTCATCTTATATTCTACACCAATGAGTTTTGGGACTTTTTATACCGAAGATAAGTTTATAATAAAATAACATTTTCAAACTTTCCTAAAGATCCCAAATTCTCCCTTATAAAAGGACACCACTTATAACCCATTCCTCACACCTATAAAGCCCCTTGGTTTGTCCAAAACCATAAAAAATAAGCTTTCAATATACCTATATTCCTCTTATAATACTTACATTAGGCATAAGGCACTTCAATAAGTCTTTTTGGTTCAAACCAAAGGGAGTTACCCGAATTAAAGGTAACCGTTTCTCTTAAATTCTTTTCTTTTATTTTACTTCTCAAACCCCTAAACTCTTTTTAATCATTTATTTTATAACAAAATCAGAATCCTAAATATACTATGATTTTTTATGATAAGTATTCTAACTACACTTACACACACATCCATATAATAGGTGAAGAACATACAGTTTCAGTGGATGGAAAACTAAAGCCTCACAAAGCAATGATTGTTAAATTATCTTCTAATGACTCTCATGGTGGCCATTAATATGGCACTATATTTATATATGATATATGTTATGTTTAGGTTTTCTTTATTATTCTTTATTTTTCATTTATATCACACCTTTTTGGTTTCCGTAATGGGTAAATGCGATAATTTCATTTGAGGAAGTGCGGACTACCGCCCCCTCAAAGTGATATGACTCGTTCATGCCTTACGTGGAACATATAAAGGATAGAGTTAATGAAATTATATATTATATTATACTATAATTATAATATACCTATGTATCATTAAGTTTTCATTCCATCAAAATATGAAATTGAAATGAAAGTAGCGTTCATGCGTACGTACAACTTACCGTCTCCATGAACAATGCATTTCATTTATTATCTCCAAATGTTATGTACTGTTATAAATACATATTTATTCTGGATATATATTATATATATATGATATATACATCATGAATATCATTCTGGAGATAATGAAATTTTGACCACATGAACAACATGTAATTATGAGAAGTCCATTTTTGACTCAAGTACCAAACATCGGCAAAAGGACTGTTATTAACTTAAATGATTATATAATGTTTATAACATGATAAGAAGTGATATGAAAGGAATAATAAACTTGAAAAAGGTTCTTAAGAAAGTATAAATTAACATTATTTTACTATTCAGGTGATTAAAGAACGATCAAGTCAAGTCGGACATGAGGTAAGGGACTGCATCTCAATCTCCTTTCATTGAGGCATATTTTGTTTTAACACATGAATTTATTTTATACTATATATAAACAACTTTTAATTTTTATTTCATTAAAAGGGAATATTTTTCTACTAGGCATTTTACTAAACAACAAAAAAGAATGTTCTTTTTAACGTAAGCGGTGACAATGACCTTTTCCTCCGCCGCATGTATTATTTGATATATGGCTTCTTTAACAAGCCATAATGTTTTTAAAGGAAAATAAATACCATATAATTTTTATGTATTTTGGTATTGAAAATGGTTTTGATAATGGATTTTGCTATGTTTATATATTTAAATGATAAATTGTGATTTATATGTGGAAATGTTATTGTTCTTTTATATTTTTTTATGTGTTATGAATATGTTATGATTCTTGGGAATTGTTTATTTATAAGGGTGGTTTAGTGATAAAACTAGGGAGGATAATACCAAGATAGCCCTCCAATGCATTGGGTAATTTGATAGAGGTAAATGTTAATGTTTCTCCAAAGAGATTTATAGAATATACTATGATGGGTATTCCAAATGTGACACCCTACGTAGATTTGAAAGCTACAACATATGTATGTTATGTATGCCATGAGTTACCTTTATGATTTATGATTTCTATGTGTTATTCATAAATATTATGATTTCATGATTTATGTTAAAAGGCTTATATTTTGATGGACTAATGTTTACTTTCTTAATTTCATAACCCTTACTGAGCTTTTTATGATCATACCAAGTTTTGAAATATTTTTTATAGGACATAATGATGAATAGGGTCAAGGATGGGATCAAGGAAAAGTCATGCTATCTAAAACATCAAACTGAACATGACTTTTTTTAAAGAGTTTTTATTTTGGGAAAAAATGGATACTGAGTAGAAGTGTCTACTTTGTAATTTTTGAAATGTAATTTAATAGTTATGGCCTAATTCACTAAAAATATAACCCTAAAAATATCCTTAATGTGAATTAGTCATTTAATTCAAGATTATGTAATGTTTAAGGATGAGTCCTTATAGTTGGTATAAGAGGCCAATTTAGATAACTTTAGGAGTTAGGGTATTGTTAAATTAATATCCATAAATTAATTTAATGTAATATTAAAATGATATAGCATTTAAGGATTACCATGTTGCTTCATCTAAGATATTTCTATGTTTAGAATGGTTTTTTGCATAGGAAACAAGGCAGCTATGTTGGGACGACATCAGAAGGAAGACAACTTTCCAAATTAGCAACCTGAGATGGTCAGAATCATAGCTGAACAATTCATTGCAGTGATAGAATAATTGAATCAGGCTATAAATGGTAGTGGTATCCATGCATGAGATCAACCAGATCAACCATAGAGGAACATGTTAGTAGTGTATAATTTCATGAGGCAACATCCCCCATAATTTAGAGTATCATCAGACCCTGTGCTAGCAGAAGGGTGGATTAAAGCACTGGAAAAGATTTTCAAGGTCATGGGGTGTTCAGAACCACAAAAGGTTAGTCTTGATATTTAATATTTTGAAAGTGAAGATGATCAGTGGTGGGAAATGGTGAAAAATATCAAGGATAGTGAGGAGATTGGTGCTCTTGATTGGGATGAATTCAAAGGTATGTTTCTTGAGAAACATTTTCCTAAGGTGTTTCATCTTTGGATGGTAAAACAATTCCTGGAATCGAGGCAGGAGGATGACTCAGTGGATGCTAATGAAGAAAAATTCACTCGACTGGAAAGGTATGCTCCAAATTTTATACGAGATCTTTATAATAAAATCAACCATTTTTACTCAGGATTAAAGGTCTTTAGCTTCTCTTGATTTCAAAAGTTATGAAAATATTGTTCAATGTGCAGAGAAGGTGTAAATGGAGTTTGCTGATGATCACGTGTTATTTGAAAAATAACATAATAAGAGGTCGAGGTGGTATGTAAAAAAAATAACTCTTCAATAAAGTATGATGGTAAGAAACTTATGTTTATAGTTTGTAAAAATTGTGGTAAAAATCATGCTGGGGAATGTCTTTTGAATTATAGTAAGTGCTACCGATGTGGTAAAATGGGACATAAATCTCGTAATTGCACTGAAAAAGACCAAGGTAATAGTAAGACAAAATATGATTTATAGTGAGTAAAATGTTTTAAGTGAAATTAAATGGGTCATTTTGATAATGAGTGTCCAAGGAAGAACTCAAATGAGGGAAAGCATCTAAACTACAAGCAGAAAAAGGTGGTGAAATCCTTTGAAACTACTTCAGCAGATGTTGGGCCATCAAATGAAGTAGTATTAGGTACACTGTTTATTTGTTCAGATTTTGGAAATGTGTTGTTTGATTTAGGGTCTACATATTCATTCATTTCTAAGAAGTTTTCAAGTAAATTTGGAATTTCATAGCAAGATATGAATCCTGAACTTATGGTAAAAAAACCTGCAGGAAATTTTGAGACAAAAAGAAATTATAAGAACCTTCCCGCCCTTGTGTGCGGAAAGAATCTACCTGAAAACCTTATTGATTTGCCTCTAGTAGAGTTTGATGTTATTTTGGGTATATATTGGCTTTCTGTTTATCATGCTAAGATTGACTGTAGATCTAAATAGGTTTCTTTTCAGAATAATTTTTAGTTTGTGTACAAGAATGAACCCTTGATTTTGATAACATATCAGGAATCTGAAAAACTAGTAAAAGATGGAAATTAATGTTACCTTGATCATATTGTTGAAAACAAAGGAACTGTTTAGAATAATTATGTGCTAGTGGTAAATGAGTACCTTGATGTTTTTCCTAATGCATTTCCTAGTATTATACCTGATCAGTAAGTCGAATTTACTGTTGACTTAGTTCCTGATGCTAATACAATTTGAAAACCCCCTTATCGAATGACTCAAATTTAACTTTTATAGTTAAAGAAGAAATTGTATGAGTTATTAGATAAAGGTTTCATTCGACCTAGCACATAACCATGGGGTGATCCTGTCTTATTTGTTAAAAAGAAAGATGGTTCAATGAGACTTTGAATTGATTAAAGAGCATTCAATAACATCACTGTTAAGAACAAGTATCCTTTTCGTCATATCGATGATTTGTTTGATCAGATCCAAGGAGCTCAGAATTTTTCAAAGATTGACTTGAGGTCGGGGTACCATCAGTTGAAATTAAAATAAGAATACATTTATAAGACAACATTTTGTACTAGATATGTCCATTATGAATTTGTAGTTATGCCTTTTGGGTTAACCAATGTACCTACTGTATTCATGGATCTTATGAATAGAATTTTTCATGAGTTCTTGGATAAGTTTGTAGTTGTGATTATTGATGATATTTTGGTTTATTCTAAAAGCAAAGAATACCATTGAAGTCATTTAAGGGTTATCTTTAAAACCCAAAAAGAAAAGAAACTGTATGGAAAATTCAGCAATTGTGAGTTTTTGTTACAACAAATTTCATTCCTTGGTCACATTGTTTCAAAAAATGGAATAAGTATTGATCCTTATAAAAAAAGTTGTTGAATAATGGACAAGACCCACAAATATAACCAATATCCATAGTTTTCTTGGTTTGGAAGGTTATTAACAAAGGTTTGTTGAGAATTTTTCACGATTATCTAGTATAATGACTAAGTTAACTGAAAAAGGTGTTAAGTTTATTTGGACAAAATATTGTGATGATTGTTTTCATGAATTGAAAAGAGGATTGGGGAATGATCCAGTTTTGGAACTGCATTCTAGAAATGGTGAGTTTTTTATTTACAGTGATGCTTTGTTGAAAGGACTTGGCTGTGTCCTTATGCAGAATAATCAGGTAATTGCTTATGCTTCACTTTACTTGAAACCTCATGTGTTAAATTACCCTACACATGATTTGAAATTTGCTGATGTTGTTTTTGATTTAAAAATTTGGAGGCATTATTTGTATGAAGTAAAATGTGAAATATATACTAACCAAAAAAGTTTGAAGTATATATTCACTTAGAAAGAATTGAACATGAGACATAGGAGATGGTTGGAATTAATCAATGATTATGATTTCATGATCCATTACCATTTGGGAAAAGCAAATAAAGTGGACGATGCTTTGAGTCGAAAAAGTAATGCTTATTTAACCATGCTATGTTTGAAATGAGATCCTTTGGTTTTTTATTTGATAAACTTTGGCATAGAATTTGTTGGTAAAGGAAATACTTTATTTTGTTTCAGGTGTTAGTGAAATAATCTCTATCAGAGAGAATAAAGCAAGTGCAAAAGAAAGACAACGAGTTGAAGAAAAAGGTAAAGTTAGCTCCGAAGGGTAAGTTTCCTAAATTTAATATTGATAATGATTGTGTTTTGAGGTTTGGGAAAAGATTATGCATGACTTGTGATTCACATTTCAAGAATGAGTTGTTATGTGAAGCTCATAGTTCCCCATTTTCAGTTCATCCTGGCAGTACTAAGATGTACATAGATCTTCAGGAGTATTACTGGTGGGATGGAATGAAAAGAGATATTTCTGATTTTACTCTGAAGTGTTTGACTTTTCAGAAGGTTAAAGCAGAATGGAAATTACTAAAAGGGGTGCTTCAGTTGTTACCAGTGCTAGAGTAGAAATGGGAAAATATATCGATAGAATTTGTTGTGGGATTACCGAATACATCTCGAGGTAATAATGCAATCTAGGTTATTGTTGATCTATTGGCTAAATATGCTCATTTCCATTCTATTCAAGATACTTTGTCTCTAGATCAACTTTATGAGTTGTTTGATAAAGAGATAGTCTGGTTTCATAGAGTTTCCCTCTCTATTGTATCTGATCGTGATTCCAGGTTTTCTTCAAACTTTTGGAAAGACCTTTACATGTCGTTGGGTACTGAATTAAATCTTAGTACTGCTTTTCATCCTCCATAAGATGGAAAATCAAAGTGAACAATTCAGACCTTAGAGGATATGTTATGTTCTTTCTCTATGGATTACCAGGGAAGTTGAGACCAACATCTTTCTTCAGTTGAATTTTTTTATAATAACAGTTTTCATTCCAGAATATAGATGTCTCTGTTTGAGGCATTATATGGAAAGTGGTGCCGAACTCTAGTTTTTTGGGATGAAGTAGGGGAAAAGAAGTTGATTAGACCATAATTGGTAGAAGAGATGGCATAAAATGTTCAGTTGATTCATAAGTACATGAGAACAGCTCAGAGAAGGCAAAAAATTATACGGATAACCGGAGGAAGGATCTATCTTTCGAGGCAGGTGATCAAGTCTTTCTAGAAGTTTCTCTATGGAAAAGTGTGATGTATTTTGTTAAGAAGGGAAGGTTGAGTCCGAGGTTCATTGTACCTTTTGAAATCTTGGATAAGGTTGGATCTGTTTTATATAGAGTGGATTTACCTCCAAGTTAATACCAGGAACATAATGTTTTTCAAGTTTCAATTTGAGAAAGTATATTCCAGATTCATCTCATGTTTTGATCCCAGAGGTAGTTCAGTTGGAAGAGAATCTCTCTTATGAGGAACAACCAGTCTAGATTCTTGACCATAGAGAGAGAGTGTTGCGGAATAAGAAAATTCACCAGGTAAAGGTTTTGTGAGAAAACCATATGGTTGAAGAGGCAACACAAGAATATGAAAATGCTATGAGGAATAAATACCCCCATTTATTTGGTAAGTGAATAAAATTACGAGGACACAATTTTCATCAGGGGGAAGGATGTAACAACCCATGTAAATAAAGGATATGATATTTTCATATTTATTAATATTTTGTAATTAAATATTAATTTTATTTTTAAGGGGATGCTGTGTTCGTTGTCTTACCCGATACGCAACAACGAGTTTTTTTTGAAATCTTACGTTGCATACTAATAATATAATATTATTATTTTAAATGGTAGTTAACTCCTAGCTGTTGTATTGGTGGGAATGAATAGAACTAACTATATTATGATTATACATGTTTGTTAAATGTGTTTACATTTATCCAATAAAAGTTAGAGGCTTAAAATAAGAAAAGAATTCGATTTTAAGCATAAATACTCTAATATTCACTAAAAGGTCATTTTACCACCTTTTGATGATGAACCCTCTTTTAATCTAGTTTTGGTCACTTTTATACATTTTATTTGACCAAATAAAATTATTCTTTAGAATCAGGACCCCAAAATTAACTTTGGGTAAATTTTTGGTATTTTTTTGATAAAATTCTTTTTTTAATGAATAGGGAAATATACTGTATTTTAATTCAAATCTGATTTTTAATCTTATTTATTTATATGGTTATATTATCTTTTTAATTAGTTTCAAAGTTTAATTAGATTATATTTTTACCATTTAATCCAATGGTGGTCATTGTAATTAATTTCACTTTGAAATTGGACAGAAACAAGTGTCAATCTTTTGATGGATATTGTTTCTTAAAAACACGCTATTTGTTTTGACAATGAGAATTAATTTTAAATTAATTAATGAAAATTATATATTTTGATTTTTTTAAAATAGACACCATTTTTTAATTTGGAATATCAATTATATATTAGGCTGAATTTTTGGTATTTTTCTGAAAAATATCAATTTTTGATGAATAGTGAAACCACTAAGTAGTAGTTAAAAAACTGAATTTTTCATTTAAATGAAATCTTACAGCTTATATGAATTGAATTTTGAAAATCCGACATACATGGTTGTTATTAGTATGTAAAATGTGGTTCAGTAAAATGAAAATAATTTTTTGTGAATAGTAACTTTTGACTTTTATTTACCGCGATTAAAGGTAAATAGGGTAATTCAAGGTAAAAAGAATATTATAATAATAAAAAATCCCCTTAACACTTGTAGTAACCTTATTGGATGAGTCATGGACGACCATGGTCATCCTTGGATCTATTTTGGGACCCCATAGAGCCACTTGGGAGTGATAATGACACGTTAGATTAACTAATTTAAAGTAAAGAGAAAAATGACAAAAACAAATATCTTTTAGCAATGTAATTTTTCCATGGGGTTATATAAGTTATATTTTAGACTATAAATATTCATTGGAAATATAAAAATATTTACTACATAAAGGTATTTTTTTATAATTTTTATACATCAAATAAATAAAATTATTTAGGACACAAAATTGATGCAGTATTTACCTCATTAATAAACAATTTAAATAAATAAGATTATAAATATTAAAACAATATCCAAAACCTGGAAAATTCTTACTGGATGATTTTATTTCTAATATTAGTCATCTTAGCTTCGCATTTAGTGAGGTTTGGACCTTTTGAAACCAAATATATGTTTATAATAAAATAACATTTTCCAACATTCCTAAAGAGCCCCTCATATCTCTTATAAAAGCATACCACTTCTAACCCATTACTCACAACTCTCAAGAAAATTGAATCATTAAAACCCTACACAAATAATCTTTAAATATCCATATATTCCTCCTAGAAGCCTTACCTTAGGTAGAAATAACTTCAATAAGTCCTTTTGGTTCAAACCAAAGGGAGTTACCCGAATTAAAGGTAACAATTTCCCTGGAATTCTTTTCTTTTATTTTACATCTCAAACCCCTAAACTCATTTTATTTATTTATTTTATAACAAAAAAAGTATCCAAAATATAATATTATGTTGTTATGATAAGTATTAAAACTACACTTATACACACCTCTATCTAATGGGTGAAGAACACACTGTTTCAGTGGATAGAAAACTAACGCCCCACAAAGCGATGATTGTTCAATTATCTCATACTGACTCTCATGGTGGCCATTAATATGACACTGTATTTATATATGATATACATTATGTTTATGTTTTCTTTATGCTTCTTTATTTTTCATTTATATCATACCTTTATGGTTTCCATAATGGGTAAATGCGATAATTTCATTTGAGGAAGTGCGAACTACCTCCCCCTCAAAGTGATATGAGTCGTTCATGCCTTACGTGGAACGTATGAAGGATAGATTTAATGAAATTAAACTGAAATTATAATATAGATATGTATCATTAAGTTTTCATTCAATTAAAATATGAAATAGAAATGAAAGTAGCGTTCTTGCGTACGTACGACTTACCGTCTCCATGAACAGTGCATTTCATTTCTTTTCTCCAAATGTTATGTACTATTATAAATACATATTTATACTAGATATATATGATATATATATGATATATACATCATGAATATCATTCTGGAGATAATCAAATTTTTACCTCATGAACAACATGTAATTATTAGAAGACCATTTTTGACTCAAGTACCAAACATCGACAAAATGACTGTTATTAACTTAAATGATTATCTAATGTTTATAACATGGTAATAAGTGATATAAAAGGAATAATAAACTTGAAAAATGTTTTCAATAAAGTAGAAATTAACATTAGTTTATTATTCAGTAGATTAAAGTATGATCGATTCAAGTCGGACATGAGGTAACGGAGTTCATCTCAATCTCCTTTCATTGAGGCATATTTTGTTTTAATACACAACTTTATTTTATACTCTATATAATCACCTTTTAATTTTCATTTCATTTAAAGGGAATCTTTTTCTATGAGGGACTTTACTAAATGACAAAAAATAATGTTCTTTTTAACGTAAGCGGTGACTACTACCTTTTCTACCACCGCGAGTATTATTTGATCAATGGATTCCTTAACAAGCCCTAATGTTTTTAAAAGAAAAATAAATACCATATACTCTTTTATGTATTTTGGTATTGAAAATGGTTTTGATAATGGATTTTGTTATGTCAATATATTTAAATGATATACTGTGATTGATATTTGGAAATGTTATATGTCCTTTATGTTTGTTTTATGTGTTATGAATATGGTATGGTTCTTGTGCATTTTTTACGTATTCGGGTGGTTCCATGATATACCTTGGGTGGGTGAGACCGAGATTGCTCTCCAATGCATTGGGTAACGTGACAGAGGTAAACGTTACTGTTTCTCCTAAGAGATTTATGGAATATACTGTGATTGGTATTCCAAATGTGACTCCCTATATATCTTTGAATGCTACAATGTATGTATGTTATGTATGACACAAGTTACCTTTATGATTTATGATTTCTATGTGTTATTCATAAATCTTATGATTTCACAAGGTATGTTAAAAATCGTATGTTTTGATGGAATAATGTTTAATTTCTTTATTTCATAACCCTTACTGATCTTTTTTATGCTCATACCATGTTTTGAAATATTTTTCAGAGGACTTAATGTTGAATAGGGTTAAGGATGAGATCAAGGAAAAGTCATGCTGTCTAAAACATGAAACTAGACATGAATTGTTTTTCAAGAGTTTTTATTTTGTGAAAAAATGGAAACTGAGTAGAAGTGTCTACTTTGTAATTTTTGAAATTTAATGTAATAGTTATGGCCTAATTATTTAAAACTCTAAACCCGAAAAGATCTTCAATGTGAATTATTCATTTAATTATAGATTATGTAATGTTAAAGGACCAATCCTTATAGTAAATATATCAAAAAATGAATAAAATATTATATATACATTAGATAGTCAAACATCATGTATCTACATGTAAGGAAAACTCTTCTCTTCTATCTCTTTATCATCATTATCAAAAATAAATTGATTCACCCCCATTTATAAGATGATATCATTATGTCTTACCCTGTTACAAAAAATACAATGGTATAATGAAGGTAAAATAAATCAAAAAATATTATATAGATTTCAGGATATAATTTAATCCACAATACACTCTCATTTTTTGATTGGTATCCTTTTTATGGATTTTTTTCAAGATATCCCTGACTCTCACCTTCATTGGATCATATTTCGTTGAAATTCATCCCTATTTAGCCTTCTCTACTTTGAATTGGTAATTTTGTTCAATACTATTAAACATTTAATGATATAAAAAATTCATTTAAAATATTATTACACTTATATTTTCACCCACAACAATTATTATTTATGAAAGGTTCATCCTCATGTTTTTTCATTGTGACTTTGTCCACATTATTTGGGTTATGACTTGTGATGTCATAAGATACCTAACTTCCACTGTGGTTAATGTGATTGAATTTTAGTTCATAGAATTCCAAGGAATTAATTTTCATCCAATAAAAAAGACACCTCATTAAGTATATTTATGATTACTAATGTCACATACCCAGTCAATATCAGAATCACAAAAAATCACATATGAAGAGTATTTATCATATATCTATATATGATAAATAGTTATTTATATATATAAAAATATGTGTTTCACTACAATGATATGTGAATCATTGATGTTAATAATGAACCCTTAATGTTTTTTGTTGAATTTTATTAATAATAAGAATGAAGTCACTGTGCATGATGTCAATATGTGTTGAGAAGAGAATCAAGAAAGGGAGATGGAGTACCAAATAATGTTCAATGATTAGATTGATTAAATTTACCAAGATAATATATATGTATAAACTAAGTATAGTAAAGTAGAGAATATAATGATGATTTTATTTTTATGTACCCTAATGTTTTGAATATTATGCTAAATGTGGATTTTCAATAAGTGGGATTACGATTTTTAGAGTTTGAAATTATCTTACTACTTATAAGGTTATATATTTATTAAATATTAGAAATGACTATTTATTTTAAATGCTACAATTTAACATTCTATTTGAGATATATATATAGTAATTTAATTGAGTAGATACAAATATTTCATGGAGTCTATTTATAATGAGCCATAATTTTTATACATGGATACCCACTTTTATTAGATGGATATTCATTTTATATCATAAGTATCCATGCCATAATTAAATAGGTCTTGTGACCTTGGAGTCCTAGACATATAAAAAACTTGTTCGTATAAGTTCTACATCATCTTCCACAAAGTTCTTCATAACTAACAAACTTCTCACACACATCATACTTAGTACCTTTGTTCATGACATGGGGAAAGGAACCATAATAAAGGGATAAGTCAGATTCATAGTAATGGTAAACAAGAAACATATCAATGATCAATTAAGAATTACATTAAAATAAGAGTAAAAGTTCATGATAATAACAATTGAAAATTATACCCTATATATCATAGACTATAATCATGAGTAATGGAATAAATCATAGAAGTTCTTAAGACATGAATCATAAAGTAATAAAATAACATGATCTATGAAAGAATAAAATTAGAATATGAAATAAGTGTTTTTAATACACATAATAATAAAATATCCTTTCATTAGTAGTCAAGGATCATTTCCATGACTATCATAATTGAATTGGTTCACTCCCTATACCAATGTTTTAGTCAAAGTTTACTCCCAAGACTATAATAGTAGAAAAATCCACTTATTTAACTGGGTTCAATCCCATATATAATCAAATTTATCTCTTGATATATCAATCATTATCCAATGCATTGGATGTAGATAAATTTCCCAACCATCCTTGGTTATAACTGTTGGAATTGGTGTCCTATGACTAACAATTTGTAAATTGATTAAATGTATATTCAATGTATTTAATATTAATTAAACATGTTATTACATATTTTTCATTGGTCTATATGGAATTAATGTAATAATTTCCTAGAGTATTTGTATAATTGATGTGGTGATAACTGTTCCCCGCTAAGATGAGAACATTTAAGTTCTTTGAAAATATTATTAATATTTTTATGTGGTTAAATAACATACTATGAAATAACACGTAGTATTTACAAATTCAATTGTGAGTCCTTATAGGAAGATGTTGATTTATCTCATGAAGTTCACACTTGGTAACTTTCATGATGTGAGATTATAAGAATACATCTACCAATAGAAATTCTACATGTTTTGGTGTCATTGGATATTCCTATATTTGAGAATGTGAAATGGTCCTTAGAATTTAATATTATCATTAATACATTTCATGACTTGCACACATAGATTTGTTGATGAAAACTCGGAGGGCATAATTTAGTAGTGAGGTACTGTAAGTTGGGTTCATCATGATTGGCATTTCATTAATGGATAACTCATAGAATGATTTCTCCCTTTCTTATTAATGTTAGATGATATCTCAACCAATTGATTGGAATAGAATTTTCTCCCTAAATTCCATGGCCACTGTGTAATGACGTGTTTATTACAGATAGTCAAAAAAGGATTATCGATAATATAGGTTGGTAAAATGGTCGTCAAAAAATCTAGGCGAGATATTGTAAAAAATGGATTTTATTACACAATGATCATTCATATATTATTTCCATCATTGCGATATTGAGTTCTTTCTCTTTGGTTCCATGACCCATTACTAAACAGTAATGTTAGAATTCAGGAAAGATCACCTTATTCAAACAAGAATAAATCCCAGAGCTCCATACACTAAGTATTTCCATTAATTTTGATTAAACTTTATTTGAAATTAATTAATGGAATAAATATTATTCCTAAGACCAAGGAATAATTTTATTCATGTTTTATTGAGAGTATAAATTAAATAAATATTTATTCATCAGATTGTGAAGAAAATATATCTATTTATTTTATTGAACATTTATTTATTGTTTTATGAATAAAATATTTATTTAAGGTAATAAAATATATTATTTGGGTATTCAGAAAATTCTCTAGGAGTTTGAACAGACCCAGACTTAGTATGGTTAAAAATATTAGTTAAGAATTTTGTTAAATAATATTTTCCACTACGCAAGTTGGCACATACCACAAAAATTAGTAATATTATTATATTATATGGAATTAGGTTTATTAAAAGTTATTATATTATTTAATGGTTGGAATTAATTAAATAATTATTTTTTCCTAAACCCTATCCCTATAAATAGATAGTTAATTCTATTGCGTAGAGTGTCAATTAGTGCAATCAAAATAGGGAATTGTTACACACAAAAAATTCTATCTGGACTCATTCTTCTCTCACCCTATTAGTAACAGGGAACAAAAGATATATTTATTCAAGACATAAGAATAAGTGATCAAGAACTAACAACCCAAGACATTATATTTTTCATGATAGCACCAATAAATTGAGTTGTATTTATCAAAGATTATAGGAGCACGTGTGCATTATCGCTAGAGGAATTCTTTCCTTGGACCTTTGTAGTGAAAAAAGGAAATCCAAAAGGGTCTTTTTGGAAAATAAAAATTCATCAATATAGAAATATACTATGCCCATGTATTCATTTATTCTCATATTAAATAATTAAATTGTAAATTTGACATTCAATATTCTTGATCAAGGTTTTAGGAAACAATATATTAAAAGAAATTATAATATATCACCCACCACCGCAGAGTTCTTCTTTGCCTGAAACCAAATAGTGGTATCAGAGCAGTCATGTTTTAATTTTTAATTATTTATTTTATTTTTGATCAATTCAAAATTATAGTTATATTTTCATTTCTTGTAATTTATTCATTATTTCAATTTAAATTAAAATTATTATATATATTAATAATGATTCATTTAGTGTTTAATTTTCCAAATGATTTTAGAAAATATGAAGAATGACCATAGATTCCCTCTAGAAATTGCCAATATTTGGCCAGTAAGACATAGTTACACAACATGCACTCAAAAGTACATTAATTGTACCCTAGTGAACTATATATAGAAGCACTAATGGATATAAAATGTTCCACACAATAATTTCATGTGGTGTACACTATGTGTTGACCATCCAACCGAGAACATGGTTGTTGGATTACACAAAATGTATCAGTGTACACACCTAGTAGTCTACACGAGTTAGAGACATAAATTGTAAAATATTTATTTTCATTATACATGGTCAAAATCACATGTTACTGAATACCTAGAGCATTTATAATATACACAGCATGTATGCGGTGTAAATTGGAGTTAGTTCATCAATTCCCATATCCAAAAAACACACTGAAGATATAGTAATTCATCATAGAAACACTATAAGTTGAACAAGAGGAGTGTATCTAGTCTATAAATTCCATGTAGTCTGGATGGGGTGCATGTTGTAAACCCAGGCGTATAACCTGGATTCACAAAAACTGAGATACAAAACATGTTGTTGGTCTTTACACACAATGTAGTCTCCCATTAAAATAACAGAATTAAAAATTTCATTAAATTGAAAATTTTAGAATTTAAACCTTATTTTATTGATTGAAACAAGAATGTGAATTTGAAAATTTAATAATTTCTTTAAATGATATATAATTCTCAATTAATTTATTGTAATAAATATGTCAATATTATTTCTACAATTTATCTTCCATGAATTCCATAAATGACTGGTATCTCCAATTAAGTTTGGATGATCATTAAGATGAAAGGGAATTAATTAATTAATTAATTAACTAATAAAATATCATTTATCTTGATAATAATGAATGAATAAGGAAATGAACTCTAGATATTTACTTTTGCGTATTTGATGCATTTATAACCAATCATGAGCTTGACCAAGACCTATGTACGAATTGGATGTTTTAATTTATTTTATTTAAATATTATTCAATTATTTTTTATTACCTTAAATATGATGGTCTTCATCTCATCCCTCTATCCATTATTAGGTAGGACCTGTGTGTACTAGGATATTTATGTAATTCCGTTTCAACAATCCTTTAGTTCCCCTCACCTGTATGTGAATCATAAGTATGTGTAACTATTTGAGTACCCCAAGGTGTGTGGAGGTGGTTCAAGATTGAAACATTATGATGAAAACTCAAGTGATAAATAAGTGGACATGTGTAATGGCATAACTCATTCCAAGATTGGAAATACGAGTTATATCCCCTAGGTCAAAGTTTTATTTTAATTTTGGATCATTAAATAATCTATTAGATAATGCTCATGAATGGGTAATTGATTGATTTTTTTATTTATGTCTATGAAATTATTTATTTATGGAATACAAGTCCACGATCAGATAAATAAATAAATTAATGTGCAAAGACAAAAAATAAATAAATAAATTATGCGTAAATATTATATCCATCATGGAAAATTAATTAAGTAACATCCACTAAATATTTACAAGAAATGTTAAGGATAAACCAAGAGAATTTTTTTTGTATAATTAATTAAAATCTTTCAATTAAATGTTATGTTAGACTTGGCCTTTCATTACTTGATTAGGAATGAAATCCTTGAAGTGTATTGTTTGACCAACCCTCATTGGGACACTTACTTTAAATGAGGATTTCTTGAAAATGTTATGATTTTAATTGACCATCTTACATTAATAGAATTACCAATTTATAGACTTGATATAACTTGGAGGAAAGTGTTGAGGAAATCCAATTTAGGAGTTTAGGATAGGGAGTCTACTCAATGGAACGAGGAGTTCAAAGCCCTGAGTTGGAAAGACCAACCTATCTAAATACCTTATAGTACCTTGAACAACCCTAGATGGGGTTATTTTAAGGGGTATATGAATCCTTTCTAATAGAATTTCATAGAAACTAGACATTCCATTTTCCATGGTGAGGGATATTGGGACATGATAAAATTGCAGGATATTTAATAAAAAATAATAAAATAAAATTAATTTATTATTTTACACATAATATTTAATCAAGAAATGTACTAATAATCAACTATTTTAATTATAGAATAAAATATAAATCTCATCGTCCACATTATACCTATGATTAATATCATATAAAGACAACCTCTTCACATGTAGTGACATTTATAAGTGGTTTACATGCCTTTGGGTTTTTCTATGACATGAAATGAAATTTTACATGCTTGAATCCTCATTGCCTGATCCGATTTCTAAAGATGTGATAAATGAAGAGTTACTGGTATATAAAAAATATTTTAGTGATGAAGTCAATGGTTTATGTTTGATTATTTCATATTTGTCTAGTAAACTCATGATGTTTCATGGAAACATGGATTAGTATGCAATGCTTGAGCAACTCCATAGTATTTGTTTAGAGAGAGATATAAATGAATGTTTCGGGATATCCAAGGAATTGTTTCAGTTAAATATTTAAGAGGGTTCCCTAGATGGGCCATAAGTAGTCAATTTCATTGGTTAAATTGAGTTCCTAGAGGTTTTAGTGTTTAAAATACTTGAATAACAAATAACTAATCTCATTCTGGTTTCACTCCCTTAGAGCATCTACAACTATATTGTAAATTTTAACATAAAAAACATTTAATTGTTTATGAAGGATCTCTTTAGTCTCTTTATCCAAGTAGATATGGATACGATTCAAAAAAAAACATTTCATCCTTATGGGAAACAAATAGAAAGGTAAAGAGAAGAGATTTAAGCCCGAGGATTCTTTACACCCTTCCAAGAAGAAGAATATAAAGGGGAAAATAAGGGAACACAATGCTGTTTTTTTCATATAGAAACAAGATCCACTGGAAGGAAAAATAAACCCAAATAAATAATAAAGGGGGATATTCATGTGAATTTTTCATCTAGTGAAATTTATATGATTCTACATATTGGGTATTAGTTATATATTTTGTTTCTAACATATATATTTAAATATAGGAAAAAATTTAAGTCACAATGATTGAACGAGGGGAGGTAGATCTATGAAAATTGAATGGAACTGGTCTTTCTACTGTAGCGATTAGTGAATACAACCTCACCTTGAAAATTAGTATGTTCAAGGCTTTCAAGTGTTTCTATTATGCACCTTTAGTTATAAAAAACATTATATCAGTATCTAGACTCGATACAAATGGATTTATTTTTAAATTTGGAAAAAATAGTTCTTCTTTTATAAAGATAACATTTTTTATGGTAAGTCACAATTAAATAATGGAATTTATGTGTTGGAATACACAAAAAAACATAATGGTAATTAAAAAAAACAATACAAGACTCATACCACACACAACTTTGGTATGACGGGATGGTTCATGTAAATGAAAAGAACTTGACTAAAATACATCAATATGGATATTTATATTATTTTGAAATAAAACAACTTGGTGTATGCCTCATATTTTTATAAGGTAAAATGAAAATATTCCCATTTAGTGGGAAAGGTGAAATGGATAAAGAGATTCTTTGATTAGTTCATATAGGTGATTTTGGACAACTTCCTATTGAATTAAGGGGTGAGAACTCATACTTCATAACTTTTATTGATGATTTCAGAAGATATATATATATATATATATATATATATATATATATATCTACTTAAGGAGGTATAATTAGAATTATTTTGATAAATTAAAATAATACAAGAATTAATTTGATAAAAATCTTGGTAAGAATATTAAAAAACCCACTCAGACTACAATTAATAATATCTTAATCAAGAATTCATTGATTATTTATGGAAGTCTAAGATACTATCTCAAATCACTCCTCCTTATATGGCTTAGTGGAATGGTGTAAGAAAAAGGAGGAACCAGACATAATTGAACATTGTGAGATCATGATGAGTCATGTGATTCTTCCATTTTCTATTATGGATATGCATTAAATGCAACAACAAAAATACTAAGCCATGTTCCAACTAAAGTGGTAGACAATATACCATATCAATTATGGAATGGAATGAAACTTATGATGTAATACTTGCATGTTTGGTGCTATGAACTATTTCTTATGGAATCTTCTATAAAAAAACATTGAAATTGAGGCACAAAGTGTACCATTATAGGATATTCTAAGGAAACATGGTGTTATTAACAATATATACCCTCAAACAAAAAGGATATAGTGGAAAGGAAATCCATATTCCATGATAGAGAGAACACCAATAAAAGGGATAGTTGGAGGGATATAGAATTCGATGAATTCAAAGCCTAAGGTATATAAGGGTTGGTATAGAAACATATTCCAAAAAAACCCCATGGAAGAAAAAACCATTTTAGAGACACAAGTACTGCATAAGAGTAAAAGGGTGGTTACAAAACCATAAAATTATAATTTTCTAGTAACCGATAATGGTGACTAATTATTAGTAGATAATAATGACTGTCTAAGATATAAGGAATTAGCAAGTTTCAAAAATTTTATCAAGTGGAAAGAAGCCATGGATTTTGAAAATGGAGTCCATGTACCAGAACCAAGTATAGATTTTAGTCGATTATATAGTGGATGTAAATCCCATTGTTTGTAAATTTGTATTCAAAAAGAAACTAGACATTGAAGTACAAGTTAATACCAATAAGGCCTGACTGGTTTCAAAAAGGGTTAAAAATATCAATGAATTGACTATGATGAAACCTTTTCAAAAATTTCAATGATGAAATCCATCAGAATTATATATAACATCATATCTTACCATGAATATGAGATTTGGAAAGTGGATATCAAAACATAATTACTTCATAGGAACCTTTATAAAGATGTCTATATAACACAACTCGATGGGTTTGTGACTCCAAAGGATACCAATATGATATAAAAATAGAAAAAATAAATTTATTGTTTAAATTAGGAATAATGGTCATGGGAAATTCATTTTGATGAATCTATAATGATATTTGGTTTCATAAAGAATGAGTACAAGGCTTGTGTCTATAAATTGTTTAGTGGGAGTGTAGTCAATTTCTTAATAGTTTATGTTGATGAAATATTACACATTAGTGATGAAATACTAGTCTTTCAGACTATTTTGGCATGGTTTAATACATTATTATCTATAAAGGACTTGGGAAAGGTATCTTATATTCATGGGATTAATATCTACTATAGTATATCCAAGAGTTTTAGAAACCTTATCCAAAGTACATACATTGACAAGATACTGAAATGATTCAGTATAGAATAATCAAAGAGGGGATAATTTCCATTATCTCATGTCACTCATATTTATAGAAAAAATGTGCTCTTAGAAACATGAGGAAAGAAAAATAATGAAAAATATTACACACATATCAGTGATTGTTTCAATCATATATTCTATGTTTCTCACTAGAATATATTTCACCTATGCATTAAGTGTGGTATAATGATATTAAGCTGATCCTAGTGACCGCCATTGGATGGCCATCAAGAATATACTTATGTATCTCAGGAATACTAATGATATGTTATTGGTTTATATAGGATATGTCTAAATAGTCATTATAGGATATTCATATACTAGTTTCCAAACTAATTAATATGACATGAAGTCACAAAAAGGATACATCATCACTTTTAATAAAGGTTTTGTGTGTTGTAGGAGATCAAATAATGTTGTGGTTATAAAATATACAGTATAATCCAAGTATATTGTGGATTTTGAGTAATCTAAATAAGTATCATTGATGCACAACTTATTCCAAGAGTTTGAAGTGGTACCAAGTAGTAAAGATCATGTAACACTCTATTATGATAATACTGTAGTTTTGTGTCTTGCAGACGATCCAATGAAACCTTAGTAGAAAAAGAACATACTTTGAAAGTATCATATCTTGAGGTAATCTTCTCAGAGATTTGACATTGAACTGAGTATTATTTTCATGGAAGATAAAATGGATGAAACCTTGACTAAAACCTTGAATAATCATAAACATGATTATAATGTGTGGTCTAGTGGAATAAAAGTCAAAGTTAGTTGACTCTAGTCTATGTGGGAGTTTTTTAGAGTTGGTGTCCTAAAATAATCTTTTTTTTACTTTTATAACTTGTTTATTTGATGTATTGAATATTAATTAAACATATTATTATATATTTTTCATTGTTATGAATAGATTTAATGTAATATTGTACTATAGTATCTGTCGTATTGATTAGATCATTACAATTGACTGCTATGATTAGAACCTTTAAGTGTTATGAACATATTATTAATACTGTTATGTGGTTGGATAAAGTACTATGATGGGACAAATAATATCTGGAACATCTGGTGTGAGTACTCATAACCGGATGAGGCTTGTTCTCATGATGGTCAAAATTGGTAATATCCAAGTTGAGATGTTATGGTAACAGACTCCCCAGTAAGTATTCTGTATGGTTTGACATCATCAAATATTTCTATTCACAAGAATGTGTAAGAGTCCCTAGAATTTAATATTATCATTAATGCATGTCATGAATCATGTACTTAGATTTTCTGATGAAAACCAAGACAACATATGTTCAAGGTGGGGTAGTGTATATTGGGTGTATATTGATTGACATGTCATTAATGTATAAGTCAAGGAAGTATTTTTCCTCTAAATATTTATAAAATATGATATCTCAAACCTTTGATTGGAATATAATCGCCACCCTAAATTCCATGGACATAATGAAATGACATCTTTATTCCAGATAGTTAGGGAATGACGTATAAAACATATAGGTTGGTGAAACATATGAGAAACCTGATTGATGATATATTGCAACAAAGAGATTATATTAAACAATGAGTGTTTTTATATGTTATTTTCATTGAGACACTACATTATTTATCTTGGATGCTTTGACAAATTATTATATATTAATATTGTACTTTATTTAAGCTTTCCTATTTCTAAAGAGAAAGAATCCTATAGGGTCACACACTAAGTATTTCCATTGAACTCGATTAAATTCTATTTGAATTTAATTAAAGGAATAAATATTTTTCTCATGATCGATGAATAATTTTACTCATGTTTTATTGTTTTCATAAATTAATTAAATATTTATTCAACAGATAGTGAATAAAATATATTTATATATTTTATTGGATATTTAATGAATATTATTTTACTAGTTTTGAATAAAATATTTATTTAAGAGAATAAAATATTTTATTCAGGTATTCAATAAATTCTAGAGGAGATTTAATGCACATAGAAAGAATAATTTAAAAAATATTAATTAACTATTCAGTTAAATAATACTTTTCATTATGCAAGATGGCACACATGACAAAATAATAATAATAATAATTGATTATGTGGCATGTGGTTTGTTAAAGGTTATTATATTATTTAATGGTTTCCATCCATTAAATAATTATTTTAAGTTAAACCACTGATATATAAATAATTTTCATAAGATTAATTGTAAAATATATTTAGGGGATGTATATATACCATGCAAAATAAATAAGTGGTGTATAAGATATGTGTCCCATAGAAGTAAAAGTGATACAAAAACCCCCTACCACATTGGTACCTTTTGTATCATAAGCCACATGATGTAATGACATTAATAAAAACTTTAAATATCATGAAAATATTTCCATTCATGATAAAACATGTATAAGGGGAATTATATACACCACAAAAAATAAATGAGTGGTTACTATGGAATAAGTCTCTCATAAATAAAAGTGACACCAGAAATCCATCAATTAGGTTTGAATTCCTTCGTACACATTAGAACCTCATGTATAATAAATATATATCTAATATATATATATATATATATATATATATATATATTAATGAACCAAAATTATTTTTAACATACCATATATTATTTACTTTTATCCTTTTATCACCAATTTTTTAACACTTATTTTTTAAAATCACTCTTTAAGGGGATATCTGCTTCATTCTTCTAGTATGATCTAGTTTAGTAGTTTTATTATTTTTATTTTAAACATGTTTACATAATATGAATAATTTTAAACATGATATAAATATAATATATTTTAATTATATACATATTTAGGGTTATTCATAAAGAATATATTGAAAAATTAATTACACCATTCATAGAGATGGTAGACCGTATATATGGATGAATACTGCTTTCATTTTTCGACAGATGGAAAGAAAGAAAAAATAATAAAAAATAATATTTATATAATAATTAGTATTTCATATATATATATTATATATTCATTAATTCCATCACTATTTCTATCCATGTTAAATGGAAATAAAAAACTGATCACATCACTTCGTAGAGGTGGTAGTCCCCACGTATGCTTGAGTGATATTATGGTTTTCCAATAGTTAGGATGATAAGAAGTTAGATATGATATTATATTTACATATAAATAATTATGTCATAAGTATCATAAAAAAATAATAAACCCATCAAGATAAACATTCTTAAAATATGGTGATGAGAAATGAATTGTATCACTATGTGAAGATAGTAAACCATACATACGCAAAAGTGATACTTTCAATTATAATTTGATGAAAATATTGTGAATAATGGTGGTTTCATAAGAATAATAACATTTCATTGTATTTAGGAAACTGAATATATTATTTTATGAGAATTATAATAGATTTAGATGATGTAAAATAAGAATTAAAAACAAAGTGACCATTTAAGGCGACTACCTCTCCTTTGAAATAACTTCTTTTGATATACCTTTAAGGATCATAGTACTGGAAATTTGGTAAGTCCATAAAATCTATAATAAGGATAAGGAATATTAGAAGGTATTTTTTTTTGTTTTTGGTCAATCTATAGGACTTAGTTTGGTTTAAATAAGATAAATAATTGGTGTCCTTTTATAATTTATGAAGGGGCCCTCTTGGGTTTATTTAAAATATTATAATAATAAAAATTAAATTTGATGTCCAAATGGATCCAAATTAAAAATATTTTAATATAATATGATTATGAGTCACAATAATCTAATCCAATAAATTTATTAAAATTTTAGATAACATTTTACCCTTAACTTTTTGTTTTAACCCTTTGCCAACACTTTTGACAATTACTATAACATAAAAGTTTTCTGCCTAAGGTTAATAAAGTAACTATAAAATGAAAAAATGTGCATAAATGGACCATAGATGATGTTTAAAACCAAATAAAATTAATTTTGTTAGATATAATATTTTAATGAATTTCCTATCTTTTAATAAAATATATTTTTTATAAAGTGTCCTTAATTTCAGTTTTATCAACATTCACTTAAATTGACTTAAATTACATCAAAACAATGTGATATTTTGAATATAATTATATAAAACCTCCCTAATATATCATTTATATCAATAAAATTCATGGGAAATATTTAAAAAAATAATATTATTCCTCTTTTACAATTTTTAAAATATTTTATTATATATTTCTGTTAATTGAATAAATATCATATTAGCATTGCACAGGAATTTAAAGTAATTATATAGTCTATAAAAATATAAATAAATTTTAAAGATAAAAATAAATTAATAATACTCATTATATAATTTTTGATTAATTCATAACATTATTTTGTCCCTATGTGGAAATTTATGAGATATTTAAATCTACGAGAGTGACATTTTGTATATTTATTTGCTTTAAATATTATATGGGCCATTTTCATGGAAATATGTCCATTAGAAGATTAATGGTAAATATTTACGTGATTATGGTTTAATTACATTCATCCAATAAGAATTAGGATGAATAATTATGTCGTCATCTCTTATTTTTATTCATTATTAACCCGATTTACCCTTAATAGAGGTAATAAATTTTACTACAGTTACTATTCATATTGTATAAAAACAAAAGGGTCATATTTAAATACTTTTTACCCCATGATTAAAAATATGGAATAAATTTTATCAAATTCAATACTTATAAGTGAAAAAATTAATTTTAAAATAAGCGCATAAAACTTTTTGAACCCCACTTTTCGAAAAATTCAGTTTTAAGCAAAACATTGCAATTACTCATACCCCATGAAGATTAAAAATATTATATGGATGTTTAAAAAAAATTATTAAACACACACACACACATACAGATATATATATATATATATCATTAAAATTATTCCCCAATAGTTATTAATTTAATTTATTAAGATAAAAACACACCGCACTAATAAAAACAGTATTTTAGTAAAATTCCCTTTTTACATATAAAAATGTTTTTAATACTAAATTCAAACATAAAATTGATTCCAATGAATAAAATATATTATTTTAATTAAAATATAACTAAATTTAATTGGATTTTTTTTAAATGGAACTTTTTTACCTTCCTAAAGTAAAAATATAATATTCAATAAAAATAACTATTTTTTTCACTATTCACTAGAAAATCAATTTTTTTAGAAGAATATAAAAAATTAAATAGAAGATAATTTGGATATTATGATTTCAAAATTTTTTTTTTTATGAAATATAACTTTTAAATGTGTTAAAAATTAAATTTAATATTTTCCAAAAAAGTAATTAATAAAAACCATTTTGAAGCAAATCTTTTTTTTAAGCATACTATAATTTTTTAAAAAGATAAATTGTTATTTCATTAGAATTAATAAATATATTTATATTGAGTAAGATCATTTTATATATCTTATAATTTAGTTAACACAATTTGTACCCACCAAATTAACAGCTAGGTTATAACATTCACATAACAATGTTTTAATAATATATTATGGTTTGTTTAAACTCAGTATTTCATGTAACAAAATTTATCAAAGATATTAAATTAATTTGGGAAAAACATATTTTATTTAATTTTATGGTTTTAAACTATTTTTATACCAATGATCAAAAATTATTGTTAAAATAATGAGGAAACTGATTATTGAAAGTTATTGTGTAGAATCATTTTGAGCATATTTTATATATATGGAGAAGTGGAGTTCCATAACGTATGATGATTGTGGTATATTATATATCAGTGAAGAATCATTGAATTCTAGATTTACATTCTATCCAATGTATTATTTTGTGGTTATGACTGGTGTGACCTAAATAATATACATGGTTGATTATTGAGGATGATCTAAAGTAGGACAAGGCTGTAAAATAACATTGAAGTACTCTGTGGAGCTATTTTATACTGAAAGAGAATTGGGATAAGTTTTTTATTATTGAAGAATATTTTTAGATGTATTTAGATTATTTGGTAGGATTTAAGTGGAGTTATATTCATGGGGTGACTATGTTTTAATGTTGGTAGAAAATGTTCAGGAACTCAAAGTTAATATGGAAGTCATAGGAAACATACTTATCTAAATCCAAAAAAAATCAAATATTTTAACCTAAATGAGATACGTAATATTATCATAATTACATGTTAAATATTACTAATAATTTTAAATTTTCCAAGTATTTTATATTATGATATATAATATATTTAATTTTATAAGTAATATATTTTACGAATACTAAATATCTCCAATAGAAGTGAAAATTATAAAAACATCAGAGGTCAAAGTGTTATATAAGATATTTTGGTTGATATTTAAATTTTTTACAAATCATACATAATATATATCATTTCATACCTAGTATTTTTTATGGGAATATAATATATTTTTTTGATAATTTTTATAAAAGGAAAAGATCCACTATAATAAATAAGATACTCAAGCTTGACACTGGGATACATAAGACATTTCATACCTATGGTTTTTTAGTATTAAAAAAGGGAGGTTTTAAGTGGCTTAATTGTGATGAATTTTTTATGATCATTTTTCATTTAAATATCATAATTTTATTGGTGATTGAATATGATTCACAGAGAAATGAATTTTTTGATATGAATATGGTCATTCCACTATGAGAAATTCCTTCACACCACAAAAATGTCCCCGACTATTTTTATATAGATGTGTAATTAAAGGCCTAAAGTTATTATGGGAAAGAAAATATGGATGATTCATGGAAGAGGTGGATATTGATGGGAATTTTGTGATCCAAGATTAAATGCATCCAACATATTGTTTTATCATTCCAATGATTTATCTGAATTATAAAAAGAAAAGAATCTTTGAGGATATCATGGACATGTATCAATTAGGGATTAATGTATTTCATATTGAGAATAATATTATTTAATAACAACACAAAGAATATTATAAGATTGATTTTAAAATATTAAAGTGTTTTATTATTCCGTGTATGAAAATAAAATCCAAGTGAGATATTAAATATTTCTGAAGAAAAGAATAAGATTAATAGAATTATAAATAGTGGGTGACACTAAGGATAATAAAATATTTATATTTATTTTAATGATAAAGGAGAGTAAAATTGACCTACTATGATCATATGTATCATAATTATCAAAGGAAAAAAAGAAAACAATTAATAATGTCATAAAAAGGAAGATATTGTGTGTTAATAATAAAGGATAAAAATAAAAAAATTGAATAATTCTACCATTCCTATATATTTTGATCAATAAAGATTAGATATAATTTCATGTTATTATTCCCCTAAATAATAATATTTGATGAGTTGTAACAAAACCTAGAGGTTTTTTATACTAATTAATAAAATAATATATTTTTTAGTCGATATGTGATTTTTTTCATACATATCATTATTCATAGAGGATCTAGTCAAATATTTCATTTGGAGGGGGAATCTGGGTTTGTTCTAGAACATAAAATTTGAAGTTTAGGGCTTGAATTTATCTTTTATAGAGCTATAAATTTTACAATTTAAGAGATATAACATTTCCTAAGTTTCATTTTGTCAATAAAAGGTATGTTGTTTGCAAGTTGGATAAAAAACACTAAACACCAAGGGTGTAGTCATCCATTATGGTAGGGAAACTCACATAAAAATCATTTATGGCTTATCATTTTTCTTCACAAATTTTTTCAATCATGCAATCCAAATATGAAAGAAAGTGATATTGATTCACTGAACTGTTGATTGAAAGGTTGATGAAATTATCCATTCTTATTAGGGTATTTATTATAGAAGGCCTATATCATAAAGAAAGAAAATATAGATATAATTTATGGAATAATATATAAAAATTTTAATAAAATATTTCATTGATTAGGTATGTTTTTATATTTTCACACCATTATCTTATAATAATAATATGTCAATTTGAGGTATATAAATTGAATAGATCATCAACCAAAGACTGATTTTTTTAAAAGTTCATGGAATTGTTTTTGGAACTAAAGCTATGTGTTTTATTAAATTTTTTCTTCATTTTAATGACTAGTGGAGGAATTTTTGTTGAAAAAATAATGTCAATATTTTAAAAAATTAATGTTATCCATAAATTTTATTTTAATTTCCCTTGGGAAAATATTATTTTTGAGTTTGTTTCATATTATATTTTAATTATTTACAGATCAATTCTTTAAATTATTCTTTTATTGACACATTTCATTTAAAATTTTGAAAATGAGTGGTATAATTTATGAGCATTGTATTAGGTGAATAGTTCAAACTCTCTCTCTCTCTCTCTCTCATGTTTTTATGTAATTTTTTTCAATATGGGGGGTGATAAGAAAATTTATTACAAAATATTGATATTTATTTTCTATATTATAATTAATAACAAATCTAAATGGGTATAATTTTGAAAAAACTTGGTTTTGGGTTTAATATTTATTAATAAGATTTATTTCAATGAACATAATGTTAATAAGTGTTTAAAATAAAATATTGGAAATATTTTAGAGTGACTATGTATGTTTGAATAGAAGTGTGAGTGATGTTCTGAAAACAGATTTTCTATATGAAAATAGATGTGTAGACTGTAAATAACTTACTCTTTGGATTTTGAATTATAATCAAGTTGTGATTGTTATGAAAATAAAGTATTATTAATAATTGTAAAAGTTGATGTGAGGATTTTATAATTAATATAACTTTAAAGAAGGTTTTGTATTTTTTGAATTTTGTGAATGATTAAAATAGTGATATTATTACATGGGCGAATATATTGGAGATAAATTCATATATATAAAAGAAATTGAGTTGTTTCCAATATTTCTTGGAGAATATTTGTCTACTAGTTATTTTAAAAAATCACTTAAATAATGAATATTCTACTTCTTTAAGTGTCATGTTGAGAATCTATTTAACTATATTCTTTGAAAATTATCATTTAGTGATCCAGAGATTATATGCTAAGATTGTGGAGCATTTTCAAGGATCATGATTCATTTAACTAGAATAATGAGATTTAGTTCAATTTAAGGACCTTTCTAAATTGAGACTCAAATACCTAGAAAACTAGTTAGGATGAAATAATGAATCATGTTTGAGTTCATCTAGAGTTGGATCTTTTTGTGGGGACAGGTGTTCAATTAATACTGATGTTATTAATCTACTAGATGTATCCAATCATATTGACAATTAGTATAACATAACAGTGGTCACTATTTTCATTGGATATATGCCCCCAAATATAGGAGTTCGGTGAAACCACATGACCAGATGGACTCTATTATTTATATGGGGTGGTAAATTCTACTGGCATGTAATACATTTACTTTATAAGAGTGATACATGTGGATGATAATCAATTAATTGTAATATTTTTTATTATTAATAAATAAATCATTTTATAGTTCTCTTTTTAATATAATATGTAAATAGAAACCAATTAAATCAAAGTTTTAATTACTTTTCCATATTTTAATTTCTTTTTGGTATTCCTGCATATATATTTTCTAAAATGATTAGAGTGTTTTTATTTATGGTGTGTATAAATTCATATATCTGGATTCTCTATGTTGGGGATTTTGAGACATTCAGTGCACATGATTTCTAGAAGGGTAAACCTTAAATGGAATTTAGATCATGCATTAGGGGGTTTATCTCTTGATGACTTTATGAGTTTTCCATGTGTTATGGATCTAAAAGTATGTTGTATCAAATCATGGTTCAACACATACTTATAATACTTAGGTATATTTTTTTCAATTTCACTTTTGATGTTTTTTGATTTATTGGGAGTTACTAAATTGGTCTAATAGAGTTGTGAGATTGAAATTCCAAGATTTATAAGCTTGGTCAAATTGTCTATGGTTTCTAGAGGATAAAAATGTAATATTATCAGTTTCAAAAGGTCTTTTATGTCTTATAACTAGATTCAATATAGTGCATATAGAGAAAGATGAATGGGGGAATCTGGATCGTAAGAGACTCAGATTGATTACATTGTTGTTGGAATGAAATATTAAGCTCAAAATCTAAGAAAAAACCATAGAATAGATAGTTTCCCTACGACACATATATGAAAAACTAAAAAAATTTAACATGGTGATTATGATGTGTAGGTTTTTTGACATGATATTTTTATAAAGTAAACATCATTTTATATAATTTTAATTATTTTAACAAGGTTAAGAGTGAGATCTAGTTATTCAAAGTAATTGCTTCGTGGTTTATGTGTAGTAATTTATTTTTCTATAATTTATATCAGAGGGTTTTTTGGTTATTGTCACCACTGTTAGTAATTCTACAAGAAAACCCAACATTTTATTTGAAGATGAAATGAATTTAATCTTTAATCATGTTCTCAGGTGAAAGTAATTCCATGAATATATTGAATGTAAATTAAATATTAAAGATAAAGGATGATCAAAACCACATATTTTGAGTAAAAATGAACACATAAAACACAAATAAGAGAGTATTAGTTAATCTACCAGACTCAAACCTACTTGATTAACTTTTTAAGAGGTGGAATATCAATGAAGAATGTAAATAGCATAGTGTGTATCCCATCCCCTCCTTGGATTTCAATATTATATTTTTTATTTATTTTTGTTTGGTGGTGACATTGTGTCTCATGTAATTACCACATAAATTAATGAGTTTTTTGGGGTTTTATTATAGAGGGGATGGTTATCCCACATAATTTGTACATACCATGTTACAATAGAGTGTGTGTCCTATAACTTTTAAAACACCCATATTACATAGTTGGTGAACTATTTTTCCAACCATGCAACCCAACCATGAGCTCCTTGGTATATCTAGTGAGGGGTATGCTTTTGTAACATGGTTTGGTAAACCATGTATGGAAGCCATATAGCCTACCAATAATTTTAAAATAATTAAATTTCCTATCAAATATATTGAAATTGTAACCCAAAATCACTCATGTTCATCAAAATATGTCCCCTATAGAAAGAGTCACCACTCCCCCAATGTTCCACTCCCTACCATGGATATTTTGTGAAGCTTCTTTGAATCTTATAACCATATTCACGAGGAAAAAGCTTCTTAATCCCCTACTTTCAACTCTTTTCATATTTACTCTCTTCCTCTTAAACTAGTAAGGAAATGGAGACATAAGGTGTCCATTGGATAAATTTTTTTGTGGGTTTTATTATTTTAGGGTACAGACTTGTTTATTAGAGGTTGTTATTATTTTTCAAGGGTGGATTAACACCTCCCATTTTGAAAGAGACTTCATTATTTAAGTTTGAATTTTGTTACAAGTTTTATTGGATTATATATTTAAGAACCATGATTATTTTCATGTAAAAATGTAGGTTTGTGATATGGAATGATATTATTAAATGTTATTGATGATTTGGTGGAAATAAAATAAGGGTTTTACTTTATTTTCATTCAATGAGATGGGTTGGAATTTTTTTCAAAGTGGGAAGTCTTGTTTTACCCAACCATGCACATTAAAAAATTCACTAATTTCTAGAATGACCACTAAAATTGATTCATGATACTTAAAATGGATTTTTAGTTTTATAACAAATATCTCCATTTTATTTCATTTTTTATTAAATGTATCTTTGGACCATTAAAAATGATATAATGACCTATTTTAAAAAAACTTAGAGAGAAACTTATAGAAAATTAAAAGGCTATACTTTTTTATAAAAAACCCCTTAAAAACACCCCTAGTTTGATCTGTTTAATATTGATTATATTTTGGGCAATGGAATATTCCTATGAGTGATTCTCGAGGGTGAGGCCTTGATTATAATTTCTTATTCATATGAATGAGTGTGTATGTGTGTCTATATTGATATTATTATTTATTACTATTTATATTAATTAACTTCATTTGATAAAATTAAGGGGAACTAATAATATAAAGTAAAACTTCCAATAAAAAATGACACAGTAGTTTAGGATCAAGCTCTGTATAATTTCCATTACTACAGTCACACCCTTATTTGTAAATTTTCAACCAACTAGGTAATAAAGAGTATAATTGAGCATCAATGTGGTTATATTGAATTAAATAGGATGATATGATATATTAACTTTTAGTATATTCTAGACCTCCTAAACAACTCATAGGTACTCCCATGGTCAATGGTATTTGGTAGTCATATTTTTTTACTTTACCATATTTTGATATTTATAAAATTTTATTGGTTTCCATTTCCTTGATCCCATTGGTACTTCTACTATTATTATTATTATTTATTTTTTATTTTGTACTTATTTCATTTTAAAAGGAAAACCATAAATTTTTTTATGACATAATTACTTGAAACTCCTACCCTATATTTTATATGAGAAAACATTCAGAAAGAATCTTTCAACTCCTTGTTTTAAAGACCATTTCCTCAGAATGATCATATTTTAAGTGATTTTTTTAAATAATGAAGGGAAATAGATAGTGATTTACTTTCAAACAAAATGATAAATATCAATGTTTATAAACTCTATTTCAAACTAGTAGTAAATTGTTCTTTTTAAAATTTGATACATGAATTGTGTTGCTTATTTTGAATACCTACCATTTTTATTAATAAAAACTATCTATATATTTTAGTTTTAGTTTTTGGTCTTTTCTAATATAGTTCTCATCAGAGAGATAGTGGTTTTGAAGATGAAAAATGAATTGTAGATTCACTAGAAGATCGGTTTGGGTATTTGTTTTTTGAATTTTTATGTGGTTTGAGTGGCCAATAAATACCCTTTATGAATCTATTTTTATTTTTATTGATAATTCATCTTGGTTCCAATTTTTTATTTATTTATATTCCTTTTAAGGATTTTATTTAATTATAAAACTATTTTATTAACTTGTAATGAACATTGAATATATTGATAGTTCTTGCTAAAATTTATGGAAATTTTTTTATTCCAATAAAATCATATTTATTAAGGTAAAAAATTCATATGAGTTCATATATAATTCATTGGTTCCTATCAAAACATTTATAAAATTTTTAATTATCTATAGTATGTTTTGGTCAGGACTATGTTCTTAGTTAATGGGTGTCCCATTATTAGTTTGTGATAGAGTTAGTAATGAAAGAATAGTTTTTGAACATCATATTTCATTAAATTACATAAAATAGAGTATCATAGTTCTATTATGTTTCAGTATTCTAATATACTCACGACTTGTTTATTGTGGAGCATCATTCCATTCTACAAGAGAGTAAGGATTCATAGTAATTTTTTTCAAGGGAATATTCAATAAGGTATACACAGGGGACTATAGTCTCTTAAAGTTTCTAGAACGGATGATGTTAATATCTAGATTATGAGTGGAATATTTTTTATATTAAAGGGATTTATAAACATCCTAGGTCTAGAAAAAAATTCATTTACAAAATAAAAATGGATGGAGAAGGATATGAGACTATATAGTTTAATGATGCGTGGAAAGTGTTGAGAAGGGACTTGAGTTTAGGAAATTTTGAGAAGAATATGATGTGTTTAGGAGATTTTAGTTGACCAAAGATGAAGTTTTTGTGTTGTGATAATGAATAATTTCCTCTAGAAATATAGAAATCATTTATAAGATAAGTTTTGGATAACATGTAATGGGATAAGGTGTATTGTGTTGGTTTTTTTCTCAATGAATAAATCATATTAAATATCACATTATCCAAGGTGAAATAAAGGTTCATGTATTTTTGTGATGGTTTTGAATAATATTTGAAGATGAACAATTAATATTTCAATGAATTATAACATTTTGGAGTTGAAGATAAAAATGAAAAAATATGGATTGGTTTTTAGAACATTGGAAAATTTTTACAACTTCATGTGATCCAGTTTTGAATTTGTAGAAGAGCATATGACTTCAATGGTTTTGAATGAAATAATAATATTCCCTTTTGGGATTCATATGACTTCATCATATAACTTTTTGAACCTTTTATAAGTTCATCATATATACTTGGGGTTTTTTATGGCTTGAACATATGAATCTGAGTGTTCCATATATGATATTTTTGGGATGTAAAACTTTGGTACAAACTTTATATGAATTTGGATTTTTGATTTTCTTATAAAATATTATGAAAAATAACAATTTATATGAAATTAGTTTTTAGTGAATCATATGAATTTAAAACCAAGTGTTTGATTTTAGTGCATTAATTTTTCTTATAAATTATTCATTCCTAAAGAAATACTTTTCTTATAGAATTTAAGTATTATAGGGATAAATATTAAATCAAAATTTTATTTTTGAATTGCAGAAAACTAAAATAAATATTACATGATCCATTTATTCAATGATTCATCATATGATTAATTCATGGTGAATGAGGATGGATCCACAACCTAAAAGACAATATTTTTCACAACTGACTAAGCTGTTATAAATGAAGTTGACTATTGTAATTTACTATCTAGTGATTATAGTATATTTTCACATGTCACTCTAAAAAGGTAAGTATATTTACATGGTAATTAAGAAATATCAAAAAAAATTATGGTGCTTACTATATTATTTATAATAAAATATCCATAAAAATTTATTAGAAGTCAAATACCAGAAAAGAATAAAAATATATGAAAAACTATTTACGCTACTATGTGAATATATCCTTGAAATAGAAAAAATGAAAGTATGAGTGTTTATGAACTATTTAATAAATAATATAGAGTGGTATCAAAAATATTTTAAAGAATACCACATGGGTTTTTCATGAAATTTATAGAATATAGAGAGAGAGAATTAGTTGATGCTTCTATGTATTTTGGAAAAACAAATTCACTATTAAGATGCAAGTAGTGGTTGTTTCTTGTATTTTTGTGTATAATAATTAGATAAGTATCTTGATATAATGAAATAATACATATAGGGTGATCTCAACACACTCAAAAAATCTATAACATTCTATTAGTGCAAGATATAACAGTTTTTATAAAAATATCTATCAAAGTAATCTTGGGTAATCACTTTTCTATAAGATGCATTGATGCTTAGCAGGGGTACTTGAGAACATGAGTTTCATGAATATTACATGATCATTTTCACATAAAGGTTTATTATTATGGGTACTATGATAATTAATTATACAATACCACATAATGAAGTATCCTTATAACATTTAGAGATGAACCGTTTAAATAATTTTTCTCCTTTTGTTGGTGTTTGATTGAAAGAATTTGTAGAACGAAAACATTATTCATATTAACCAGAAGTTAAGAGTTTATAAAAAGGAACATAAAAATAATTAACATCACTAATTCACCCAAACTCATGGAATTTCATTTAACCCACATGTGATTTTATAAGTTTAATCAAATTAAAGTTCCCTTCGTATGTGATCGGATTTTTGGAATTTGATATTTAAAGTATATCTGGTTGTGTAAGTAGTCACTAATTCAAAATTATATTCAATGTATAATTTAATAATAGTAAATTACATGGTGATTTCTTTAATTGATGGAAAATTTTATCATATATTAATGGATAGGATATTTTCATGCCTTTTATTATTAATTATTACGTATTGGAAGCTATAAGTTATATATTTTATATGATTGCTTAAAGTGATTCCATAAAATGAAAAAAATAAGAATATAGTGAAATCCAGTCATTAATAAAATCTATAAGGGGAATGTGATCCTTTACATTCATCAACATAGGACTTGCGACTTACTAGATGACACACCCCAAGAGGAGGCATGTTTTGGAAAGGTCGTGATTCTTTAGGGGTGTGATGGATATTCCTAAGTCAAACAAACTACCCTTCACTGTAAACTAATAGGAATTAAATGTTCCCCCGAACATAATTAAATTTATAGAGTGTAACATAATAAACAATATCCAACCTATCAGATTTAAAGTATAAAACAATTCTAATCAGATTACACAATTCCCTTAAATATACATCCTTTCGCTTTTCATATTTGGATAGCTTTGTTCACTATTTGATCAGTCTTTAAACCAAGTTTTAATACAATTTTATAAACCTTTTTAGATATTCTCTAACATAATTCTCTTTATATTAAAAAATTAATCTATATATTTTTATAAATTTGTAAGCTATGAATATACTGACATTAAGCAAGACTATTTATTCAAAAAAGTATATTCTTATTCTTAGAAAAACCTTTAAAAACTTCTTCATAATTTCCCGAAAATATGAAATCAAATATACAAACATTAACAATGAGTGAGACCTAATTTCTATATTTAATTCATAAGTTGTTTTCTACTATTCCCCTTATTAAATTCAATATCATCGACCTAGGGTCTAGCTCAGAATACAAAGATCTTAGGGATTTAATCAACCCATATAGTTAAATGAATAACCTATACACTTAGTAATACTATTTGAAAATAAATAAACTAAATGGTTTCTTAGTGTATATATCATCTTCTAATTCACTATTGTGAAAATAATTCTTGACACCCATTTGAAAAATAATTTATTTCTTTTGTTGTACAATAATGGGAAATATTATTATGATATCGTGGCTTGAAATAATGAAAAAGGTCTCATAAATTTTAATACATCAATATTTTTTTTCCCTATACACATTGATATTTAATTATTTTTCAGGACATTACCTTTTCCATTCAACTTGTTTTGAAACAACCCTTTTTATCAATAACATTATTCTATATGGGCATAAGAACTACCTCCAAGATCGTATTTGTATAAACCTAGTCTAAAAATTCAATCATAGAATCAAACCACTACTAATATATCAAATTATACTCAAAGTACCTACACTGAACATGGTAAGATAATTAGGCTGTATTTGGAAACCTCAATGATCTTCTAATTTTTACTGGCTATCCATTATCTCCAATAATGCTTTAGATTGGAACGTTTCTTCTCATACTTTGATAAGATGAATGAGATTATTTTTCATCTCTTGAAATGAATAAATATTATTCTCCATCCTATTTAACTTTAATATTTTCATCTATTTTTGATATATTATTAGGATGTTTTAAAAAAATAACATCCTCAACATTACTAGAACTTTCTTTATTATATGGGAAAAAATTAATTGAATTTTATATAAAATTATCATCAAAAAAATAAAAAATAATTCCATCCTATTTATTTTAGTAGGGATATTATTACAATCCAACTTGATTCATCCATCTTTTGTAATGTAGGGTTTTACCTTGACATCCCTCAGGAGCATTCCTGATTTACTCGTGGTGGTTACAAACACCAACGTATCATGTAAATACATATGGTAATAATTTTATACAATAAACCAAAGTTAAAAAATTAAATAATATACTAAATATTTAATAATGACTCACCAATAAATTATGCATCCATTACAAAACATAGAATACAATAAAATATAAAAATAGTTCAATTTTTTTTTGAAAGAGAAGATAAATTCCCTTAGGCCCATCCACCCCCTTGCATGTAACCATATATGAATCAAACTATGACCTACAATGATATAATGCAACACAAATAATTATAACTAAAAGTAGTAAAATACCAAAATTTACTATAAGATAAATAAATCTAAAAATAAACATAGATATACCCAATCAAACCAACCCATACGTCTTGAGGTCCTACTCAATTGAAACTCGGATTTGATTTTGAGAACAAAATATAGAACTGAAGAAATAACTCTGTCTACAAACACCATGTGGTGTGTATAGTGCGTCATCTCGACAACTGACTAGCTAATAATTATAGAGTTCATGGTTTTATTTTTCAAAAAATAAACTACAGATGGTATTTTGAGAATAAAAATAGAAAAGAGGTTTCCAATTTTAATTGAAAATCTAACAACACATTTTCAACCTTTATGAAATTACTTTTTCATTTTATTTTAAATTAAAACAATCATTTATATAATATTTCAGTGGCCTTTGTCTTTTTTATTAAAAATCCCTATTTGAAGACCAATTTAAATACCCTTTTGGATACATACATTTATTTATATTTTTAAAATTAATTTAATTGGGGAACCAAATACTAGTAATAATGAAAGCAATGGGATACACTTAAATGGAAGAATGAAAAAGAAATGTAATTGGGGAAAAGGAATAAGTGAATAATTGAAACTATAAAACATGTAATCATGGATATTTATGGTACATTAATTGTGATAGAATACTATACAGTCAGTAATTTAATGTATGTGTCATGGAAAACCTTAGTACATCTATGTTTTTAGGCCCCAATATCCTCATATTATCTCATGATCTAATAGGTAAAAATTAAATTACTGAAAAAAACACTAAGGAGAACATACATTAGCCCATTGGAATTTTGTCCCCATATATGAAACTATATCCAACCCAACCCTTAGGATTACATGCCTCGTCTTAGTGGTGTGGTGATTCCCATACGTGACAAAAAAACCTTTATTCATGTCTAAGATGTTTTGTTAGTCTAGTATAATCCAATGTGATACTTAATCTAGACTTCCCATTTTTGATTTCTATCTTCCCAAGTTCTTTCCTATTTTAAAAATTTCACATTACATTTAAAAGGAATTACATCACTAAATTCCAAACCAATTCCATTTGAAATATTCAAAATAGGAATTTAAAACTATTTTACTTTTTCAACCAAGAGAAAAAACTTTTAAATATCATGAAATATATATTCAAACATAAAACCATCATCAAGAAAAAATCAAACATAAAACTATATGACATTAGGCATGAGTGGAAAAAATCAATGAATGTTTACTCAATGTTCTATCCAGGTCTTAGATCTAAACATTTTAAAGCACAAATATTTGAAAACTTAGTTAAAAACAATATTGAAAGACGAGGTTTAATTTTCAAAACATCAATTTTAACATTATACACATATAAAATTTCATATAATATATTAAAATCTATAAAATGAATATATTCACATATTACCATTTGAATATATGAACATGTATATATTTATATATACACTTATAAATATGTAAATAAACACCAAATGTCATAAGTGACATTTGTAACATTGGCCATAAATAAATAAAATGAGGAAGAAACAAAAAAATTAATAAAACTGTTTAAATTAGTAATCCCAAATAATCAATCCATTAAAATAATTACTCATGGATATTTTTTCATAAACACCCTTAAACCATTTTAAAAAACCATATTCCTCTGTGAAAGAAACAACCAAAATTTTATTGGCCAAAAAATATAGATTATTATTTGAGGAAATATAGAGAGAAGGAAAAAATTAGTAAGAAAGCATTTGGAAATAAATTTAAATTCATTGAATACCTTAAAAATATAAAATAGAAAATATATTTAAACATAAATGACACTTATAATTATAGTGAAACCAATTTGGTATACCAAAGAATATGATTAAATGTTAAATAATAACAAAAACATGGAAACACCTAACTATGTATAGTGTTAATGACGTGAAACCTTTATTAATGGTTAGAAAAAGGATTGTAAGATCTATCACACACCATAGAAATTCATTTTAAAAAAATAAAAACCAAGTAAAAACCCTTAGTGTTTAGATATGGTTTGTATACCTAGAGGAGGGAAGAAAAACCATGGAGAATCTAGAAGAAAATAAATCAATATATGAGGAAAACACACAAGAACTAATTCTGATCCTAAATTGCATGAATAAATACATATAAATGAGGATTGGAGGAGGGAGAGTGCATGTCTGTGGAGGGATTTCATCATTGGGTATCATAAGAGTGATATGAGAAGAGGGTTATGGGTAAGGGATACATTACGATGGGCGAAATTTTTATTATTTCAAAAAATAATTAATTATAGGGAGTATTGACTAATTTACTCTTGGTTTTCCCAACCCATGCATCAAACCTACATCCTTGAATGAGTAAAATATGGAACCCACGTGGTTTGATCACATGGTTTGGGAAATTGTGTACTAACTATGAAAAAACGATATGTCCCATGATAGAACCTAATCACATGATGACCACATGGTTAGTAATAACCATATCCTAATCCTATAGCAATCTAAGTTTTATAAAAATATAGTATTTAAATAAAATTTCTCCTAAAAAAAATATTAAAATTAAATACCTATAAATTCATAAAATAATAAAAAAATGGATTTGTAATATCATATAACTCCCCAATATAAATAATTCCTCCCCTAAAAAGTCACTAAACTTCAAGTTAGTAATAAATGAGATGAAACCAATAATAAAATATGGATGAGTCATGATATGATCTATAATTCATTCCAAGATAAATGAATCCAACACTATAAAAGAATTTAAACAACCCTAAAATTCATAATACCTTCATTATATAACTCACAGTAAAGTAATTCTTTAAAAATAGAAAAGATCATAGAACCATACTGGGTTTTACGACTATTTAAGAACTCAACAAACATAGTGGAACATGAAGAACAATAGAACTTGAAAAACTCTCAACCAGACATGATGAGAGTTTCCAACCAAGTGAACCATGGAAGATTACCTGAATAAAACACAACCCAATATTTCCGGCATGTTATCATACTCTAACGACATGAACAACATATAAAAACTAAAAGGAATAACCAAAAATACAAATATTAGATCATTAATAAGCATAATAAAGGAGAAATAGGAACCTAAAAAATTCCACAAAACCACTTAGAGAGATGATCATGACCATAACAACACTCAAATGTTTCAAAAAGAATAATGATTTTAAGTCCCACTAACTTGAGACAAAGTGAATAAAAGATAAACCCATGAACATTACTCTTACACAACTTAATTTTGAATACTAGCTTAAGAATTAAGTAGTGGAAACCTTGGGTCTCAAACCCAGTGAACCTGTTCTAGTGATTCCATGAAATTCAAATTGATACAAGTTAGTTCATAATATCCACTAGTCTTGCAACCAACCAAGTTACATGAGTCACACAATTATGTATTTTCCCATTATCTAGAAACCATAGTCAAACTCACCAACCATAATAATAATAATAATCAAGACTCTAATTAGAAATGAAAAAAACCAAAAAAAACCAAAATCCCCAAGAAACATCCAATAAAACATCTATGGAAGAACACACAAAAATAGTTACCCCAAAAAACAACCACCCAAACCTAAAAATGCTCAAAATTTTATGGTAGGTTTACTTGAAGTAGTTTAAATATCATAAGAACCAATCCATAATAATTTTCCAATTCAAAATAACCATGTATGAGGAATCAACCATGAACAATTCCAAAAACCGAGTCTTAAAATTCAATAAATCAAAAGTATACCTTTTTAACCTTTTCAAAACCAATAATTTTAAAATTTTAAATATTACTTGACTATTTACGATCCTTTTGAATCCACACACCTACACTGTTGAAAATAATTTTTAAATCTACAAACATTGACTACATTTGTAGATAATTTAAAAAAACCCTTTGTCACATTCAAATAAAATATTCATTGTCTAAAAATTAGTTTTCTTACATAAAAAGGATAACCCAACCCATCCAAAAAATTCTTTCCAAAAAAACTTTGTTTGAATATTTTTAAGATCAAATCCACCTTTAAAACTCACATTTCCCCTTTTGTTTAATTTAAAACCAACTTTCACCACTTTAAATCAAACATTTTTTTTGATACCATTTCAAAACCATTTCCAAATGTATATTTTCATTCTAAATGTATTATCCCATAGTTTATAATTTATATTTGTTTCATGAAATAAATGTGTGTTATATTATATTATGTAGTATTATATACAAATAACATATAGAGAAACCAACTAATCATTATTTCATTAAATCATATTCTTATAATATTCAAAAATTCAACCCATTAAAATTTCAAATATTACAAGGTTAAAAAATATGAAATATAATAACTAAAATGGAAAAATTTAGATCACCACAATCTTCTAGAATCATCCCTCTAATGAACAAAACTATAGAAATGAAACAAAATATTATTAAGCCAATAAAAATTATATAAAATGAAAATGTATATCCTTGAGAGTAATTGTGTTGGATAATGAATCAAGGAATAAAGTGGTATTTATTGGAGGAAATTTTACTATTTTAATAGTAATGTGACTATTGTAATAGTAACATGGCCATTGGGAATATTAACCTCACTGATGGAATATAAATTTAACATCAAAATAATAAATACTGATATAAATAATATTTTTCATGAATAATTTATGTAAATATAAATATTATAATTCAAAATAAATAAATAAATACGATGATTAAAAACTCAAACAAAATACAAGATCATTTTAATTAAACTAATTTTTAATATATTTCATAAAAATCATAATTTTTATATTAAAAAATAAAATTACATATTATTGAAAAATATTTTGATAAAATTAATATCATTTTTTCAAATCAGCATGTCGAAATTTTCCATGGGTGATTTTTTTGCTAATTTTCTATAATAATTCAATTTTCAAGTGAAATGTAATAATACAGTTTTTTCCGCAACATGTGCATCTTGAATTATATAATTCATAAAGTAATAATAACCTAAATATTTAAAGAAATTTATGCTTGACCAAAACATATTTAATTTTATTATAGATCCATTAAAGTGTAACAAATATGATTTATAAACCTAAAAAGAACTTTCCAAAATCTAAAATCTAAAGTGTTGAATTATAATAATATTTTTCCATTTCCCCCATTCCTTTGGATTAACAAAATCAATTAAAAATATAACCTGATTTAATGTCTTAAAATAATTTTATTTAATTTAACTATGTTTCATAATGTCAAAAAATTGATATTTAATGGTTTAGATTATATATAGTATTCTACACAATTTTTTAAGTCAAAACAGCCATATCCTCAAGTATAAACAACCCCTCTCCATCCCCTTGAAAAACCACTCATCCCACAATTGTCAAATCCAAATATATGCCAAATAATCTCCCTAAATCCCCATAAAATCCTTAGGGGAGTTTGTTAGTAATAAAACTCATTTATTTCAATATTTTAAGGGCCATATAAAATGAAAAACTTGAAGAAAGAGAAAATATATGTTCATCCTTTTATTTCATTTCCTTTTCTAATTTCACACCCTTCTTCTATTTGATAATTCAAACATTATTAAAAAAATTATATGTTATGTCAATATGATCTTTATATTGGTAAAATACTATAAAAATATCATTTTTAATATAATAATTTATTATACATCTCATACCTCCACTTTGGAAAATGCCTCATTAATGGTCAGTAAATTGCTAATAATGGATGATTTAAATTATTTTATTATCACGAAACTTATGAATGGTTATAATATATTATCGATAAATATATATATCATAATCTTATGTAATAAATGACCTCAACAAGAAAAGAATTAGAAATTGATGAGAAATTGAAATTTTTTAAGAAAAACATGATATCAAAATGTTTTCAATTTAATAGAGGAAATTTAGAAATATAATAAAATGATTATAATTTATAAATTGTGAAGATAATTTCAATAATTTTCTTTTGGTTATATGTCTTAATAAACCTATGTCTATTTTTTAGTGGATGTAAAATCGAAGAAATCAAGTTGGAATTAGGGTAAGGGGATTATCGCACCCAACTCCTTTTCTTTGGGTTATCCCTCTTTAACGACATCTTCAATATGGATATTCATTTAATGTTCCTTAAATATTGTTTCAATATTATTCCCTTTTATTTTCATAGATATTCATGGTTCCACCTTGATTATTATGCCAAAAAAGATGTTCTTTAAAAAATAATTTTCCTTTCAAAACACATTCTTCGATCATCTTCAGTTTTTCATTTTTACTCAATAATGATGATGTTTATGCCAAATAAGTTTTTTGTAATTCATTTGGGAACTCCAAATTACATTCATGGATTTATTATTTATGAAATCCTTATAAAACCTATTACATTCCATGGGTTATTTTGGGACTATGATTATTATATGTTCTTGTTACATGCATAATTATGAGCATTTATGTTGTGATAGGTAATCTAGAAATTATATAGCCCTCAAATGCATTGGATAATGTGATTCAAACCATGAGATTATATGTACTGTTCATGAACATGATTCTATCATTTTTTATAATGATTATATTATGAATCGTGCACATATGTTATGTGTTGTCTTGAACCGACCCGTCAGGGCCCGCCAGGCTAGTAGAAGGTCAATCCACAACTTCTCCAAGAATGCCTACATAGGATAGGGGCTATCAAAAAGCATTGATGGTCATAACTAATATGGGAGGCCTTTTCCTAATGTACATGTACACAAGAATCCAACCATATCCATGATGAAGTGTAGATATATAATACACAAGATACTAACTTCCAGTGTAACAACCATGCATGTAATGACCTATAGAGAATAAAGTAGCATGACAATGAATTCTGAAAAGAAAGGGGAAATAATACACACCAGACTAGAAATATTTCCCAACCTAACAATAACCCAAAAAGATAAATTCTTAGAGATCCCAACTCAAGATCTCTAAGTCCCATCCACCGTATGTAGTCAAATGCACCCGGTATACCTATGGTCCTCATAAACTGCCACTAACCTGTTTTTCATTTTAACAATACATGACATGTGTAGGCATTGACCATGCTATGGGGATTATATACAAACCAAGTAGGAATCCCTAAAAACGAGAGGGGGTGCAATAAGAGAAATGATATATAGACAGATCAACCCATAGTAAGAGAGAAATTAAAAGCAATATATAGGTTATATATATATGCTCATAAAAGAAACATAGATGAGAGATAAAGATAATCTCCATCTCATCGCCTAGCCTAGGGTGATGCGTTTTACAATAGTTCTAGAGGTCCATTAATGATTCCCAGAATCTCGCATATCTATCCGAATAAATATCCATGTTATGCCACACATTGCCACTATTTTTCATTTTCTAGGGGCCACAATATCTTGATAGGGGAACCATGTCTTGACACCGCAGGAGGGTTCCACTCTTTAGGTAGAAGGACCATACCATGTTATAACAGGGGGTTCCACTCAGTAGATAGAGGACCCATACTCTGGTACGATAGGAGGTTTTCTATCCAAGGATAGAGGACCCACACCCTTGTCTGATAGATGGGTTACAATATATGGAAAGAGGACACATACATTGGTATGACAATAGGGTTCCACTCTATGGATAGATACAGGACCCATTCCCTATACCATTAAGAGAGTTCCACTCTATGGATAGATAGAGGACCCATGATCTGTCCTTACATGAGGGTTTCAATTTATAGATAGATAGAGGACCCATGACATATCCCATAAGGAGGGTTCCACTATGTGGATTGATAGATGTCCCATGCCCTGTCCCAATAATACGGTTCCACTTTTTGGATAGATAAAGGATGCATACCCTGTCCTTGTAGGAAGGTTCCACTTTGTGGATATATAGAGGACCCATGTCCTATCCTTATAGGTGGGTTCCACACTATGGATAGATAGAAGACCCATGCCTTGTATCATAAGGAGGGTTCCACTCTATCGATATATAGAGGAACCATACCCTATCCCATAAGGAGGGATACAACATAATATTTCTAATGATATGAATTGATCACTACCATCATCAAGTGTTTCTTATATAAGTTTCACAACTGGAATATTTTACATCATATCTCAAAATCAACTATGAAGGTAACAATCACGTTCTATATGGGAAAACACTTAGGATAGGCTATTGTTGAAACAAAATATGAGTCCAAATGAAGGATATAAGAGATTTAGAAGTTTTCTCAAAAGGCGTACATGGTGTGAAAGGGGTCCACACGACATGGGGATCTGCTCCTCTACAAATTCTTGGCCTCACTAGCACACAACTCACTCTCCATGTAGTACTACACAATGCGTAGGGAACCTCCTGGCATGTCTCATCCACCAGGGTCCAAGATGTTTTCTCCTATATGTGACCATGTATTTTTGGTTCATTTTGATGTACATTATCCTTGTACATGTACATGATGTGTTCTGTATGCTAAATGTCCTGTTAGGGTATGGTCAGCACTTGACGTGTGCTGCCTGTGCAAGCTTATGTACTCTCAGAAGTACACGACATGCATCCTGCCATAAATTATGTGTGGGGACCCATAGGCTCTCGAGAATGTACCCTATCTAATCATTACTTCATATATCTAGTTTTATATGGCATTTGGTTCATCCAGTTTAGGTGTCATATTCAAATCTAACATGAAACCCTTGCCGCCATAGAAACTATAATACATGTCTGTGTTCTTCAAACTACATGGTATGTAGTTGGGGTTTCATCCAAAATCCAGATCCTCTATATGGATTCAAAATCCAACAATTTTTTATCTTTTTTTTCCCAATTCACCACAAAACTTGTGGTAATATCCCGTAGATGATGATTCTAGCCCTCTGGTGGTTGAAAATTGTATTTTAATCCCTCCCACATGAAGCTGTATGCGCAATTAATCAATAGTGTCACATATCGATGCCTCATTGGTTTCATGATCCATGGTGGAATCACCCATATCCTGTACAAATCCTCTATCAATATTAATGTAGTTGACCCACCCGCTACACATGAATATTTCATGAATCTGAGGGTTTAGACATGCTCGAATTCACTGGGATATGTCGAACTCTAGACCCATAGTCAAAGAGGGATGAATTTGAAAATGATGGGGGAAAAGAACAAAAAAAGTTTCAATAATTGTTGGTCAATTTTTCTTGTACAATGAATATAAATTAGGGACAGTTCTGGTGAGAAACATGGCATAATAAAAGATAAAATGAAATAATAATTTATCTCAATTTACAAGCTCATGCAGTGGATCATATTCAATGCAGATTAAAGAAATAATGTTTTAATCATGATAAATCTTTTAATCATAATGAGGGATATCCAAAAATGAATATTCTTATCTTGGGATTAAATTATTTTTCTGTGAATAACAAAAGTTCCAATGATGATGAATATCCATTGCATTTAGTGCACCTCCATTAGCCTTGAATTGATTATTGATCATCGTTTGATCCCAATTAACCCACGAATAATGGAAGGTTATCCTCTCAATGAACCCAATGTTATGTAGATAAACATGGAGATTTTCTATTATATCATATTTATAGAGGATTTTATTTTAGGCAATTCAATTTAAAATAAATAAATAAATAATTTATTTTAATTAAACGCACCCACCAAGGGCCACTTTATCTGAACGTCTGATACCAATCAATATTAAGTTGTACCCCGGTAAATACTATAATCCAAATTCAATTGTGGTCTCATATTTTTTATTCGAGACTTCTTTTATGATATACACAAATATTTTGGAAAAATTATGAATGTGTTATATACAATATATTTAATATTTTTTTAAAATTAATTCTGGGAAAACTGGGACTCAGAATCGTGCTCCGTCTTGGTACCTGGATTTAAAAATATTCTTTAATATATTTTAAAGTCTTAAAAGTAAAAAATAGTGGCTCTAAATTATTAACTAATTCAATATTTTCATCCTTGAAAATCAAAAACTTAATAAAATGGTGGGTATATTGAGCCCACATCTAGCTATGCCACTCATAGGAGCTCTCTTGCATGCTCCAATACTGCCACAACACATGAACCAAGGTAATTTTCCATCCACATATAATCCTATACTATAAATACTTGATCTCCTCTGGTTTCTCTAAAAAGGTGTCTCCATCCTCTATGTCCAAAATTCCTTAGTCAATAATGTGTGAGGTATCATGGACGTATTGCCTTATCTACGACACATGGAAGATATCGTGCACTTGCTCCAACTGTGGGGATAAGGTAAGGTGTCAAGAAACCTCACCAACCCTCTATAAGATATCAAATGACCTAGTATACATTATGGATAGATTTCTCCCCATATTAACTTTCATAATTCACATTGTGCGAATAATCTCAGGAAAACAAAATATCTATTCTTAAACATTGAGGGTCTATGATGCGGATCAACATTAGTTTTATTCCTAATCTGAGATATCTCCATCCGATTATGGATCACTTGTTCCTTATTCTTCATGACCTACACCATCATTGGAACAATACGTGATACCTCACCAATCCCAGTCCAGCTTAAGGGTGACCTATAGGGTCTCCCTTAAAAGGTCTCCAATGTTTCTATGAAAATAATAGAGTGATAAATATTATTATAAAAAACTATACCAAAGTTAATTGATATAACATCTCTAAAAACTGTCTAACATGAATTCCCTCACCATATACTCCAACACCTAGACAGTACACTATGTTTTCTCATCTATCTAGGAGTGGAAGGCTATATTCATCCTTATCTGGATCTTGAATGCATCCTTAAGGACTCCCCATAAACTTTACATAAACTACACATCATGGTCAGATAAAATCATTGACGGAAACCCTTAATGTTTTATGATCTATCACACATACAACTACCCCAAACAATCCACCAAAATATGCTTCCTAATATTAGGGAAGTACATTGACTTCATAATTTAGTGAACTATCACCCAAATGGGATCATGGACTCTCGCTATTTGTGGATGCCCTGTAACTAAGCCCATGGATATTCCATCACATTTCCACTATGTTAGATTAAGAGGATTCAAAAATCCTTCCAAAATCTAGTGATCAACATCTACGTAGTGACGTGTGAGTAACCAAGAGATAGACTTGGCCAAGCTCCACCTCATGCCAACCCACTAAAAATTCCATAGAAGGCATCTATATATCTTACCCACATGAGGATGTAAAACCAAATGTTAAGTGTGAAACTACCTCATCACCTTCTGTCACATCATGAAGATGATATCCATCCATCACTAGAATATTATTATGTGATTCCATCATATTAAAAATCCATCTGGTGAATCTTCTGAGTATATTTGGTCACATAATATGTCACAGTCAATATTACCAAACTGAGACACCTTCACACAGTAGATAAGTTGAGGGTTCAACACAATATACTAAAGAAAAACTCAACCCTCTTCCTCTAATGGGTTTATCTATAAAGAAGATAACTTCTCATGTTCCTCCTCTACAAAATGAGACTCAGACTTCTTGCTAAGAGCCTCTTCCACAATTTTTTCCTTCCTAGGAGTATAGAATACGTCAAAGTCAAAATCCTATAATAAATCCTTCCAGAACATCTTTTTTAGGTTCAACAATATTTGTGAGAAGACATACTTGAGACTCTGATGGTCTGAGTAACAAAAAAAGTGCTCTCCCATTAGAGAGTGCCTCCACTTACTCAGAGATAAGATTAACACTTCCAACACTATGTCATGATTCATATAGTTTTTCTCGTGGGGGCTCAACCAAATCGATCCACATGTGATAACTGCCTACCTATACATAAAAACACATCAAATCACATCTATAGAGGCATAAAAATATACGATGTACTCTACACCTTCCTCTAGTAGTCTCAAACAGGATCACTAAGAATCCACATGCTCAACTATTCAAAGGACCTTTGCAACTACTCATTCTAGGTAAATATATTTCCTTTACACATCAAGGCTATCAAGGAAAATGAAATATTGGAGAAGTCTACAAAAAACCTCCTATAGTACCCTACCAAGCCATGAAAATTCTATAACTATGACACACTCTTGGATGGCTCCCAAGAAAGTATGAAATTGATCTTTTTTGGGTCCAAAACTAATCTGTGATCAAAGATAACCTGACCCTAAAATTAAACATCATGGACCAAGAAATTAGACTTCAAGATATTACCACAATTATGGTGCTACCTAATAATGTTTAGAACTATACCCATGCACTCTTTTTGACCCCCCTCTGACACAAGTATATGAGTATGTCATCAATGAGTAGTAGTAATATTACTTTTTTTATTATAAGTGGAAAAAATACCAAGTCCAAAGACACTTACAGAGACACTTACAACCCCATAATTCACGGAGGCTGAAAGTAGTATGTCATCAATGAAGACAAAAAAAAATCAGTCCAAGTATGGCTGGAAGATATGGTTCACCAGATCCATAAACTCATTTGCAGAATGAATCACATCGAAATATATCACTAGGAAGTCATAGTTTTTGTAGCAACATCATAATGCTAACTTTGGAATATCAACATCACAAACTCTCCAACAGTGGTTGATGAACCTGAGATCGATCTTTGAGAACAATCTCGCACCTCACAACTGATCAAAGAGGCCATCAATCCTTATAAGGGGTACTTTTTGTTTATCATGGATAGATTCATGCGAGGATAATCAACACAAATCTATGATAATTAATTTTCCATTTTTTCATGAACAAAACCAGAGCTTCCTAAGGGGAAACAGTGGGTCTAATAATAACCTTATCTCAATGTCTCTCTAACTATAATTGTATCTCTCGGAGCTCGATAGGGGCCATCCAATATTATTCAAAAGACATCAGAGACATCCTAGGGAGAATGTGGATGAAAAAAATCCATCTACTACCTTAGAGGTAGTCCCAAAATGTTCTCATAGAATACTTCCATATCATAATCCATGATTGAATGAATATAGATTCTAGAAGAGCCTACTTCACCATGGAATAAACTCCACAAATGGTGGGTGGTGGGATACAACTTATAGATCATAAATCACACACTCTAAGTAATGATATCTCCCTCACCCATAAAGGAGAATATCGTCCCATCTGTCCAAAGGCATCCGAATCTTCTATGGTGACAATTAATTTGGGATCAGATAATGGATAGATAGAAGACCCATTCCCTATCCCAACAGGAGGTTTTAACTTTGTGGATAAATAGGAGACCCATTCCCAATCTTAATTGTAGGTTTCCACTTTGTGTATAGATATATGAACCATGAAATATCCCAGTAAGAGGGTTCCACTATACTGGAAGATAAAGGTCCCATTCCCTATCCCACCATGATGGTTCAACTTTAATATTTATAATTATCTTACCCAATCACTATCATCATCAAAAATTTCCAAAAAAAAAATTATTCCCATAACATCTAATATTAAATATAAAAAAAGCTACTATAAATGAAACTGTCATGTTCTATGTGGGAAAACTCTTAGGAAATTATACTAATAGGAAAAAGCTATGTAGAAATAAAGGAAATAAAAGATATAGAAGTTTCCTCAAATGGAAGTACACAACATGTAAGGGGTCCACATAGTGTGCAGCTCCATTCCACTTCTTGGATCTTTCCTCTATAGCGCATAGTTCACTGACCATGTAGTACTATATGACGTGTAGGTTACTACATAGTGTGTCTCATCCACTTAAGGCCAAGCTGTATTCTTTTGGCCATGCCCCTGTCCTTCGGGAAATACCTATGTACAATAGCTATATCCATGTTCATGGTATGTAGTGAATCCTACGTGACATGTCTAGGTCTAACTGAAACTCATTGTGTACCGCTTGCATAATCCCATGTACACTATGAAGTAAATGACCTGTATCTCTCCTTACATAGAGTTTGAGGCCACATGGGATCTAGGTTTGTACCCAATGTACACACCGATCTAGTTTTCTTGGGTTATTTAGCATGTTTTCCCTCCACATGGAGTGTTATATTTAACTCCAATGTGAAACCCTAGCCAGCACAAAAACTAGACTACAGGACTTGTGTTCTTCGAACACAATGTGTAGTTGAGTTTTTCCCAGAAATCCAAATCTACTACCTTATTTTCTTAATCCACTTACATCACCACCTTTTTTCCTGATTTACCATCGAAACATGTGTTAATCTTGTTAGAAAAAATGGGATTTTAGAGAGATGAGATACCATATGTGTCTAAAAACCTCAAGTGATTAGAGATTCTTTTCCCCATTTGTTCATTATTCACCCTAATGGAAGATTTTATCATGCCTGGGATATTTGAATCCTACCACTTTGTGACTTCTTGGATGAAACGGACACCTTAAGTTCAAGGTATTGTTGCATAAAATCATTAATATGATTATCCAGATGAAAAGATTCACACTCGCTCATTCCCCAATAGATCTTAGGGGATCTCATTTATGGATGATATGAAGAGTACTGATCTTGGAAAAGACAACATGAAAAAGAATTACCTTTTTAAGAGGCTTTATGATGGTGGTTTTTTGGTGGAAGCGAACCTGGATGCACTTAAACAGTGCACACAAATGTGAAAATTCTCTGTCATGGGCCACATCATCTACCTTAAAGGTGACCACCCTTGGCCTTTATCTTATTTACATTCACATATTACACACTACTAGAATACTTCGAACGAGAAATTAATACCAATAGAAAAAGGCTATTATCACATTCTATTGATATCATAAGATGATCTAGAAAAGGTTTCAATTACCACAAACATTAATCTAAAACCGGGTTTTCTTAGAATATCTAACTCGGACTTTGCTTTCAACCCACACACATATAGGAATAACATGGCACAAGTTTGGCTCAAACTATATGGCTTTAATTGGTTCTTTTGTAACTCAAATATATTTAATGATATTGTTTCATGTATCAGATCTCCTCTCAAAATTTATCAAACCATAAATGCTGACTTATGCCTCTTTGTGAGAGTAATGGTGGAAATTAACTTAGTTTAAAAGCTACCCAATACATTTAATTTCATTGGTAATGATTAAAAAAGTAAAATTAAAATAGATTATGAGAGGAAAGATCCCTTTTGTGAGCCTTTTAAGATCATTGGACATACAATATCCAATTGCAGGGTGGTTAGAAAACTAGTAAATCAGCCAATTGAAGTTGAATGTGAGGAAGTATGGAGAAATAGAAAAGATAAAGCTCCCATGTTGGACATACCTAAACCCCACAAAAATAAATCATAAATATAGGTGAAAAAATCACACAGCTTGGCACACATAGGGGACAACTCAGGTATAAACTGGGAAGATATTTTTGAAGAGGAAGATAACTTCATTAAGTAACAAATCCTATTAGAAGAAAAATAGAATCTTGTTTTAGATACTATTAGGCTATCAAACATTGAAAATGAGAAGGAAGAACTTCGTAATTGTCAATATGAATAGGTATCAAGCTTTAATTTCATAAAAAATTATGAACATAAACTGGGTAGGAAGGATTCAATATCTCCAACAAAACATATTCAATGAAATGCTTGAAACAGATGCACTTCAGCTATTCATAAAGATGATTTTCCTGGGTCAACTTCTATGAAAACTGTGGATGAACACACCTTCTTAGATTTGGGTACTAGATAGATCCAAAAACTCCACCTCTTTATTTCCACTACTAGTCTCAAGATAAATAATGAAACCCTCAATAAAAAAATTACTTAGGTTATTTTCCCTCTCCTCACAACACTTCTGTTAATAGTTATGAAACTACAGATACCACTGGTAGTACTTTAAAACCAGGGAAACTACATACTAACCCAAAGGCTATTCAGTCCAAGGCACATACCAATATTAATAATGTTAATGTAACTGTTTCCAAGGACTTAGAATATGTTAAACCTGTAAAGGGGAATACACCCGCAATATAGGATCCTATGCAAATTCAGGAAAACAATGACTCCACTAAGCAGATGTAGTGTCCTACATCTATACTGGGCACTGTCAAAGTCCATTCCCCTTTATCAATGGATGATTCTAGTGTGGAGGTGACAAATGATCCAGGTACATCTATTCCCACTTCTAAAACTTCTCTATTGATGGTAATCAATCTATATAAAGTGTTGATTGTCCTGATTCTTTGATGTTGTGTACTATAAACTCTATTGACTCAACTCTAAATGCTTTGGTAAATGAAGCTACTAAGAAGAATGTTAAGGTAAATAATTCAAACATTTCCACTATGCTATCTAATAATTAACCTACACTAGAGATGAAGAATTCAACCAAAAATAACTTAAATGAATTAGGTACATGACCCTCTGCTCACAATAAATCTATTAAACTACCCACTAGCTTGAAGGCTGTTCAAGATGAAGCAATACCATGATTACTAATCCAAAAAAAATGTTTCAATGACCTTGTAATTTGTAACCCATGTAAATGAAAATACACCCTTGGTGCATGATCCTATGAAAATTCATTAAAATAATGACTCCACGGAGCAGATGTAATGTCATCCATTTGATCTGGGCATTTTCAAATAGTAGGACATAACTGCTTCAAAGGATCCGGATACACCTACTCCTCTCTCTACAAATTTCCATTTTGGTGTTACTTAATCTATAGATAATGATGACTATTTTGAGAAACCTGGGAATTTGTTATCTAACCAAAAGTCCAATTCTTTGATGCTATGTAATAAGAACTCTATAGCCTCAACTCTAAATTCTTCAACAAATGAACCTATTAAGAAGAACCCTATCATAACTAACAGTGAAAATGAACAGACCACTAATAGTAACAATACTCAAAAGTTTATAAGGTCTTATAGAAATAAAGGTTTCAGAAAAAAATAAAAGGGGAGTTCTAACTCCAATCCTAGGTTTAAATGAAGATTCTATTTTGGAATTTTCAGGGTATTTCCAACTCTGACATGTTCACTATTCTAAAAAGAATTGTTAAAACTCATAATCCTATGTTAGTTTCTATTGCTGAGCTAAAAATTACCTTTTCTTCTAAATACTCTCATTTGTTCTAGCATAATTATTTTTTTACTAGTGCAATAAAAAATACCTACAATGATGAATATTTATGGATTTTATTGCAGTCTTCTTTATAAAATGTTAGTATTTTTAATGTCTCTGACCAGATTTTTACTTGAAACTTTAATACTGCTAGAACACACCCTTTCTGCTCTATTGTTTATGTTGAGAATATATACCAAGAAAGGAGAACTCTATGGAATGACCTTTAATATATTGGAACTAATATTAATGATCCTTCATTTCTTATTGGAGACTTTAATTACCCTCTCAAATCAAGTGATAAAATTGGACTATCTCATGCATCTATTTCTATGATATAATTTAAAGTGTCAAATGAAGACAATAGTCTCATTGAAATTAATCTCTGGTGGAATATAAACTTGGTATAGAAGACATTACAATAGAGTGGTTTCCACCAAGAAGGATAGAGACTTCACGAATGTCCCTACCTTAGATAAATGAGACACTATCTTTAGTAGAACTCTTCACAATCTGAACTATAACCATCACCCCATCTTGATGAATGTCTCCACCAAAGACAAGAAACCCTGTTTTCATTTCAGATTTAACAATGTTTTATTCTCTGATGTTTAATACAATAATTTCATCCAAAAACTATTGGCCTTCAATATCACACAAAAAATGATAACTTTTCCTATAATGTTAAATTAAAACATCTCAAATAGACTCTCAAAACTTGGTGCAGTTCTAAAGCCAAACAAATTAACAATGACATCCTTATTCTTGAAGAAGATCTCAATGATTTTCAAAACAAGAACACCAGCTCCGACCTGAAAACTGATCCAACTCATCAAATAAACCTTGCTGTTAAAATCAACTCTTTACTCAATTTTAATGAAAATACAAGGAAAAAAGTGTTTAAAATTAAATGGTTATCAAATGGTGACATAAATACAATGTTCTATAATTCTCTTCAAAGAATCAGGAAGTCTTGCAGGCTATTAAACTTTCTAAAGGATGGGGGAAAGACTCTTAACAATGAAGATGATATTTCTCATCATATAGTATCTTACAATAATTCCATCTTCGATGGTCCTAATATCAACAAATTCCTCCTTCTTGAGGTCATTCTGATAGTGATCACTAATGATGACAACACTTTCCTTCTCAACACTCCGCTGGATCATGAAATCAAAGACACTATCTTTAGTATGAATCCTAATAGTGCTTTGGGTCATAATGTCTTCAATAATGGTTTCTTCCAACATTATTGGGATTTGTTTCATGTCGATGTTTGTAAACTTTTCAAATATTTTTTTTCCAATTGTGTGATTACTCATTCTCCTAATGCCCAATTTCTCACCTCGATCACAAAAGAGAAAAATTCCTATAAGATTCACATGTTTAGATCCATTTATCTTATTAACATTCTTTATAAAATCATCACTAAAATAATTTCAAAATGAATTTCAACTATCATGGGCAAAATTTTATCCTAGAACCAATTTGGTTCCATTAAGGGTAGATCCATTCAAGACTGCATCAGTCTTTCCTTTGAGTGTGTCAATAACTTGAACAAGGCTAATAGAGGAGGTAATATTTCTATTAAACCTGGCATCAAAAAATATTTTAACACCATGGATTGGAGATTTATCTTTAAGGTTCTTCAAGGTTTTGGTTTTAGTGCCAGTTTTATCACTACAACCATAACTTTGTTCAACTCGGAATCTATCACAATTTTGATCCACGTATCTCCAAAGGGATATTATAAACCCACCAATGATGTTAGGAAAGGTGGACCTTTCTACCATTCCATTCTCAATAGTAGAATACTATCTTAGTCATATGATCACTCATCTAGTGGACCAAAATAAGTTGAAGCCTATCCATGTCTCTAGGAATGGGAATGCTCCTACCCACCTATTTTATGATGATTACATCAACCTTTTCCTTCAAAGTGATAAAAGAAACATTCTTAACCTCAAAATAGAACTTTCACACTATAAACAAGTTTATGGTCAAACCATTAGTTGAAACAAATCTTGAATATTCTTTGGGATGAACTTTATTCCCCAAAAAATATGTAACATTATCTGTGAATTAGGTCTAAAAGAAGGTATCCTCCCTTTCACTTATCTTGGTGTTACCATATTTTGGGGAAGACCCAAGTCTTTCTACATTGTGTATATAGTTGACCAAGTTCTAAAACAACCCTCTTCTTGGAAAGGTAAATCTCTCTCTATGGGAGGTAGGAGTTTACTTATAAAATACACTATTGTAACCAAGATGGTTTAATCTACGATGGTCTATAAATGGAATGTTGGTCTTATAAAAAAAATGAACACCACAATAAAGAATTTCATCTGGACTGGTAGTATTCTAAAATGAAATCTTGTGACTGTCCCCTAGTCAAATTGTTTCAAGACCATTTAGAAAGGTGATATTAGCATTAAAAATATAAAGTACTTTAATGAATCACTTCAATCTAGACTCACTTGTAACCTTTTTAAAAATACTTTTTAAGCTAGTACCATCCTCAAAAATAAATTTCTTGAAAAAATCAAGATGGGAAATTCTAATTTCATTAATTCCTCCATTTGGCCATCCATCAGACAATATTTCTCCAATATCATGAATAATTCCAGATGGATGGTCTCTAGATACTCCTCTATGAAATTCTGATTTGATAACTGGACTGGTATGCCTTTAATTTCTATGATATCTCTCTATAAAATACCTAAGAGTGGCAATTTCTCTATTAAAGAAATTATAAACTCTCATATCGATCACCTCCATGGTAATACTATGAATGTCATTGAAAACTACTCATTATCTTACAATAATTATTTCTTAATTTGGGAACCTGATCATAATGGTATGCTTAACTCAAAAAATTTCGACAATCATTATTTCTATAACTCTAACAGGGATTATAGTTGAATAAAAATTTCAAAAAACCTTGGATAAATCCTTCAATATTCAATATAATCTAGAAAATTGCTCATAATAAAGTTCCCAAAGATATTTTCCTTCAATATTTGGGAATCTATATCCTCTCTAAGTGGAAAATCTGTAATCAACACAGAGAATATTCTAACCACCTCTTTTTTTCTTGTGATACTGATTCTTCTTTTTGGAACTATATTCTTGAAAATTTTGACTGGAGATGGTTTATTCTTGAATCTGTCGAAACTCAACTAATTAAATGTGAAGAAATGGAAGGTTCTCAGCAAATCAAGAACCTTTTCCTAGGTGCAGTTGCTGATTTCCACCATATGATCTGGTATGATCATAATACTATTATTCATAATAGATACTCACTCAATCAAAATATAGGTTTGATGCAGATCCTTATTTCCAAACATCAAGATTCTATGATGAAAAAGAGACATTTCCACAACACTATTCATGACTTTGGAATCCTACGATGTCTACAGAATTTTGGAAATTTCTATCAACCTCTCCACACTTTGGAGGTATTCTGGAGAGCTCATCTTCTTAGATAGATCAAAATTAATATTTATGGCTCCTCCAAAGGTAATCCGGTCCATTCAAGATGTGGTGAAGTATTCAGGAATCACCTCGGTCAGATATTTGGATGTTTTATGGTTATATGGGGAATTTCCACATACCTTTAAGATGAGATTATGAGCTTAATACATGTTATTTTCTTCTCTAAGATCTTTGGTTGGAACAACCTACAGATTGAAAGTGAATTGATGACCATCGTGTAAGAAATTTAGAATCACATAACACATCTTGCTTGGTTGATTAATACCCATTGGATTGAATGCACCTGTTCTCTTATTGATCTCAACTATATCATCACACATGTTTATCAAGAAAAATACATGGTTGCATATAGCCTGTCCAACATGGGAGTAAATCAAGACATCAATTGGTTCGAAGGTCTCCCCACTGATATTATTTAATTACATAAAAAATATTGTAATATGATCCCGTATTTTAAGTTCTTGTAAAATTTATTTTGATAATAATTATGATTTGGTCATTTTGGGAATGGAATTATCTTTAAAAAAATGTGTTAATCTACTTTGATCGATGATTCAAGCCATCTGGTATCTGAAAATCATATTATAATCCCTCATGTATGAATCTGTACGTGATGTCCATCGCTCATTGAACCTCCCACCACCTCACCAGATTAATGATCCAATATGGAATCACTCGCATTAAAAAAAATTCCTTATTAATATTTAGATCACTAAACCTTCCATCACATGTGAAGTTTCTAAAAATCTGGGGGTTCGATCATGTTTGAATCCACTCGATAATGTTGAACCATGGCCCATTAGACCAATGAAGTGGAATGAAAATAATGATGGGGGAAAATACCAAAAAAGGTTTAAAAGCCATTAGGGAATAATTATTGGAAAAATAATACAAATTGGGGATATACGGGCTGAGAAAAATCATATAAATAAAGATAAACTAAAAGAATAATTTATTTCAATTTACAAACTAATGAAAATGATCAAATTCAACGCAAATCAAAGGAATGATTTTTTGATCATGCTCAATATTTTAATCATAAGGTGAGGAATCAAGCAATGATGAGTCCTACCATGATATTGGGTTGTTTTTTGGTGAAGAGTGATCCTATCGGAGATGAGGAATATCTATTTCATTCACTACACCTCACTTTTCCTTATTCTAATTGCTGATCATTATTCAATTCCAATTCTCTAATGAAGAATAAAATGTACTCTTTTCAATGATCCTAGGGTTATGTGATAATCCCTGGATATTTTCAATAGAAAAATATTTATACAGGATTCTATTTTAGGTTATTTAATTTAAAATAAATAAATAAATAATTTATTTAAATTAAACACACCCGCCAACGACCACTTTATCCAAACACCCTTTTTCGACCAAATATTAGTCACACCTAGGGTAAATATCATGATTTGTATTCAAATGTCTTCTATAGTTTTTTATTTTTGATACTGTTTAAGAGATATATCACTATTTATGAAATTTTTTGTGCATGTGATATAAAATATATAAAATATTTTTTATAAAATTAATTCTGGGCACACCAGGCCTCAGAATCGTGTTTTTTCTCAATACTAGGCTCTAAAATAATTCCTTGACATTTTTTAATATATTAAAAAGAAATAACGATATCTACATGTATATACATTATGCAAGATTTGATCACAAATATGTGTATTATTTGAAAATTGTGACATGATGATTCATGTTCATGCATATGCTACATTCCACTCCTTTATCATTTTTTTCTCTCATCATTATCATGATGATCCTATTATTATGAAAATATGATGATAATTTTTCTCTTCCATGTTATATTGATTTTTACCTTATTCCTCCTCATATTGGGATTTTATAACACTCAATTATTTGATGTATATCCTCAGGTGACTATATATACTAAGGAGAACGTGCGATCATTTATGTGGACACGGAAATAGAATTCTAGTAATGTTTACGTTTTATTATATATAAGTGATTTGTGATCCTAATCTAACCAAAAAACCAATCCTTTAAATCCTTGAATGTATAACTATTTTGTTGATCGTATTTAAAATAATTTAATATCCAAATATGAAAAAACATGGTCTCTATTTTTGGTATCATAGGATATGGTTTAGTTAATTTCGGAATTAGTATTAGAAAATGTTAGTAAAAACCATAAGTTTAAGTATATATATAGGTAAACATCCTAGAATAATCATTTTATAAAAATTCTAAACCTGAGGATCCCATAAGATATTCCTTCATTGTTAATTTTTTAATAATAATAAATTATTTAGTCTTGATTTTTTGACTTATATTTTTTTAAACCATTTCTATTTTAGAAAATGGTGGGAACCAAGAGAAACTATAATAATTAAACATGTGAGGGATAATGAAATGATTATCCAAATGACATCCCTAATTCCATGGGAGGTGGACCTAAAAAAATGGTGACGATTACCTAGTTGTATCAGGTTAGGATCAATAACTAGAACTATTTAAAACTTCCACCTTTTCATAAGAAGGAGAAGCTGGATATCAGGTCTTTTATGTGAAAATGGACACCAACATTCAATGGGTCTTCTGATAAAAATTTCAATGAATAGTGGGTTAAATCAATGGGGAATATATTTTATATACTCCATTATTATGAGATGGAGAAGGTGACATTAGACATATTTTTTTTAGATGGAGAATCCAATCAGTGGTAGGAATTAGTAAAAAATACAATGATGAAGGATGAAATGGAAGTGGTAGTGTTAGAAAACTTTATGAAAATATTTCTTTATAAGTATTTCCTTAGAACTCTTTGAACAAATATGGAGAGATAATTCATATATCTTAATAAAAATAAGGATTATCTAGTCATTAAATATGAGAAGAACTCAAAATAGTTTGCAAGATAGCCTCAATATTTTTATTAACAACGATTTAAAAATATCTAGATTCATTTGTTGTTTAAAACCACACCTTTTAAAGCATTTAACTATCCTTGAATTTGGGAGTTACTAATAATTAGTTCAATGAGACCTCATACTAGAGACAAAGTTTGGTGAATAGTCCCATGATTATAGAGTTATGAATAAAATAATGGAGTTTCAAGATGGTTGGTAGAATGAAAAAGGAGGAAAGAGGGTCCCACCTCCCAAATGTCAAAAATATGGGAAGAAGAGTCATGGAAATTGACTAAAAGGGGTAGTTAAATGCTTCAAGTGAAACAATTAATTACACCAATCTCATGAATGTCAAATATATATGAAAAATCTAAAAAACATGATAGAATAAAGAAAGGCACGACCTAATTAACTGCACATGGTTTAGTGCTTCAACTAGAGGGAGAAAGAGAGATATAAAATCCAATACACTAAAACATTTATTCTTTTGGGAAATCATCACTAGTAACCACAAAAACCAAAGTATAAAGGGAAATATTATGTCATCTCTACTAACGAAGTGCAGTTTGAAAACAAATTTGTATAAGGTACACTTCCTATTCATTTAAGAAAATTAAAATTTTATTTTATCCCATTTATATGCATTAATTTATATATTAAAAGTTTTCTAAAACCATTTAATCAAATCCCCAATACCATGAAGAAGAGGTATCTATAAAAAAACTTATGTTTTGATCATTTAAACCCTTGTGTTGGACTCTTCTACTATTGGAATATGTGGGAGGATTATTTTATAGAATATTGTAATCCATTCCCAGGTGTAAATTGACACTATAATGTGCATGGATTTTATCTTATTATGAAAAGAACACATCAATTATCCAGAAAAAGATATCTATTTCTATATTCTGAACCATCCCATGATACTCTATATATTAAAGGAAGACCATGAGTCTCATTTTTAAAATAACTCATTGGTGTGGGAGTTGATACATTATGAAGAATCATACCTTACATTAATGGTTGAGTCAAAGTAATGTATCAACCTAGAGAAAATACCTATTTCGAGGGAATACACTGATATATTTCCTGAATAGTTTTTTGAACTTCACCCATATCTTGAGGAAGAGTTACCAATATAGATTATACTCAGATCCACTCTTATCTACAAATTTAATTATAAGATGATCCTAATCGAACTTGAGAAATGAAAGAAGTAGCTTCAAGAGAATTTGGACAAAGGGTTCATATTCTCCAGCACCTCACCTTATGGTACACCAGTGTTGTCTAATGAAAATGGATGGATCAATGTAGCTAGGTATATATTATTAATATCTCAATAAGAACACTATGAACAACAATTATCCCTTGGAAATTACTGATTCCTTTTCGATCAACAATAATAAGTTCAATAATTATTAAAGGCGTGTCTTGATTTTTTATATCATTAGATGATGGTAAATAAGGATTATATTTATATTAATTATTTTTTACAATGTATGGACACTTGTAGTTCAAATTTATTCCCATCATACTTACTAATTCCCCTAAAATATTCATGGATTTGATGAATAAAGTCTTTAGAGAGTACCTTTAAAAAATTATTATAATATTTATCGATGATATTTGAATTTACTTCAAGAGTTATGAGGAACATGAATAGAATATAATAACAGTACTAGAGACATTAATAAATGAGAATATATATGCTATATTCAAAAAGTGTTACTTTTGGATGCATAAAGTCACATTATTGAGGCACGTGATCACATGTAATGGAATTTCTGTGGACTCTTTAAAGACAAAAGCAATTGAGGATTTTCCTAGATCCACTAGTTTTATAGAAATATATAGTTTCCTTGGATTAAAAATGAACTAACAACATTTTTTTATAAATTTCTCATGATTTTATAGCTTTCTAAATAGGTTAACAAGAAAATGAGAAAATTATATATGGATGCAATAATGTGAGGAACGTTTTAAGTAACGTAAGAAGAGGCTATCCACTTCAATTGTACACACACTAACAAAAAGTTGAGATGGTTTTATGATATATAGTGATTATTCAAAGAAATTCATGGGTCTTACACTAATAAATAATAAAAAAGTGATAGCCTGTTCCTTTTGAAAACTGAATATCTATGAGAAAAAATACCTGATACAGGATTTGGATTTAGAAACTATTTTCACTATGGATACCTATATGGTGTGAAATGTGATATGTATACTGATCATAAGTGTCTAAAAAATATATTCACATATAAAGATATCAAAATAAGTAAAATAAGATGGTTAGAGATAATAAAATAATATGATTTATCTATTAACTACATTCAAATAATGGTTAGAAATATTGATAATGATCTTAGTAGAAAACAACATGCCACTCTTTCAATGATGTAGACTAAGAAATACCCAATCTTGATGGATATGAAAAGGATGGATCTAGAAATTATAAAGTATTATAATACCCCATATATTGACCAAATTATTTTCCAACCATATATCCATGAGAATATCAAGGAGGATGAAAGGAATGATCTAGAGCCTTATAAAAGTGTGAAAGAAATAATTGAAGGGAATATTCATGAATTCCACACAGATGAGGATGGTGTGGTTTTATTTGGTTCTAGGATTTCTATTACTTAATTACCTATAATAAATAACGATCTATTCGATAATTCATATAGCATGTATTTATCCATCTATTCTAGAAGTACCAATATGTAGCATGATATTTGAGAACACTTCCAATGGGGAAACACAAAGAATGATATTTGTGAGTATATATCAAGATGATTGGTATTTTTGAATGTTAAATCAGAGAATTAATTGAGTAGTTAATTGAATTTGAATATGACCTATCACCCCCAAACAAATTTTCAATATGATCGGACTATTTAGGCACTAGAGGGAATGTAGAGACACTACACAATTTTATTTAAAGGGGGGTGTGATCAATATATCCCATTAGTTAAGTTCTCATAGAAAAATAACATGTATTAAATTATTTAAATGGATCTAAATAAAGCTTGGTATGGTAAGTGATGTAGAACCCCTACTTGTTGGGATAAAGTAGGGGTAAGAAATATAATTGTACCTGAACTTATGCTAGAGATGAAAGAGAAGGTTCAATCCATCAAATAGCATTTGAAATATTTCAGAGTCTTAAGAAGAGCCACGATGACAAAAATCAATGGTGTTAGGAGTTTTAAGTGGGATAATTTTTTTTCCATCAAGCATCATTGCGGAAGTAATCCATGAGGTTTAGAAATAAAGGGAAGTTTAACCCTATATACATTTCCCCTTTGAGATCCCTGATCGTATATGAGCAGTTTCATATCACCTTGAACTTCCACAAAATATGGGCAATGTTCATGATTTTTTTCCACGTTTCTCTCATGAGAAATTACATATCTTAACCATCACATGTACTGAATTTGGTGGTGGTACAAATAGATAATGACCACTCGTATCATGAGAATCTGGTGAAAATCTCAGACCTTAGAGACAATGTTTTATGAAACAAGGTGACTCACCTTTTCAAATTCTTATGGTGGAACGATGAATATAAAGAGTAGACATGGGAACTATATGAAACTATGAAATAAAAGTACCCCAATCTATTCTCAACAAAGAATAATAGTTTATGTTTTGGTGATGGGATTTATGAAGGGGGAATAATGTAACAACCCATAGTTTATAATTGATATTTTTTCTTAGAATAAATTTGTGTTATATTATATTATATAGTATTAAAAAATAAAACACATAGATACATGAATAAAAATTTATTTCATTAATAAAAATAATTAAATTATTCATCAACTAAAGCCATTAAAATTTGTAATTATACAATGGTACAAAAAATATATAATTAGAAAACTATAATGGGAAAATTTGGATCACCCCAATCTACTAGAATTATCCCTCCCATGAACAAAACTATAAAAATAAAAAATAATAATCGTAAAATAATCAAAATTATAGTAAATTGAAATGTAGAACCTTTAAATGAATTTTATATTATTAATTAATGTTGGAATGAATAAGTATGTATAATAAGTAATGTGACTATTTGAATATTAATTTGACTATTTCAGTAGTAACATGACCACTAGGAATAGTAACTTGACCATTAGAATTATAATTTAAATTTAAAATAATAAATCGTGATATATTTAGTATTTATCATGATTAATTTAAGTAAATATGAATATTATAGTTCCCAAAAATAAATATCATGATTGTCAAACTCAAAGAAACATAATCATATTTTTAATTAATTGTATTTTAATATATTTTGTAAAAATAAAAAAGTTTTATATTAAAAATAAAACTTAAATATTTTAGAATTTTTTTTTGATAAAATGAATATCATTTTTCAAATTCAAACGTTTAAATTTTACAAGGTTTATTTTATGATAATTTTCAAAAATACATTAATTTTTAGGTGAATAGTAAGAATACTATTTTTTAGTAACTGGTGTATCTGGAATTACATCATTCACGATGTAATAATGAACTAACCATTTCAAGAATATTATTTTAGGGAAAAAATATTTTTTATTAATTATTCATTAAAATACAATAAACATTATTTCCAAACCTAAAAAGTACTTTCCAAAGTCTAAAATCTAAAGTATTACATTATAATAATAGTTTTTCATTTTTCCACCTTTACTTTTGATTAAACTAATGAATTAAAATTATAAAGTGATTTAAAGTCTTAAAAACATTTTATTTTAATCAAATATAGTTTTAATGTAAAAAATATCACTCTTATAAGGTTTACTTTAGGTATTGTATTTTAATCAATATTTTAACTCAAAATTTCTCCTCTCCTAAGGTACACATAACCACTCTCCCCCATTATAAAACCACTCCTCCCACAATTTACAAACGAAAAAATATGAAAAATACTATAAATAAATCCCCTTATAATAATTTGGGTGGTTATTGAGTAATCAAACTCTAATCATTCAAGAATTTAAGGTCTATAGAAAAGGTACCACTTTAAGAAAGAGGTAATATCATTTTCTACTTTTATTTTGTGTTCCTTTTCTAATTTCAATCCTCCTTCCATTTTCTAATTCAATCATTCATAATTTTTTTTTCATTTTCTTAAAATTATTTTTATATTATTGAAATACTATAAATTTTTTATTTTTTATTTAATCATATATTATACATCTCATACCTCTACTTTTGGAAAACGTTTCATTAATTGTTGGTTAACTACCAAGGAGGATATTTCTAATTAATTTATTGTCACCATCCTTATTAATTGTTATATAAAATTATTTATAAATATAATTATTTTATGTTTCTGGAATTTAATTAAAATCATGTATAAATGACCCTTAAAAATATTGCGAAATCGATGAAAAATAGGAATTTTTATTAAAAACATGACATTAAAATGTTTTCAATTTTTCTAAGGAAATTAAGAAATATAATATAATGATTATAATTTATAAATATTGAAAAAATGTAAATAATTAAATTCTAGTTCAATTTTTTAATTAACCTATGTTTATTATCCAGAGATGGAAAAGAGATGAAATAAAGTGGGAATTAAGGTAGTGTGATTCTCAAACCCAACTCCTTTTCTTTAAGTTATCCATATTTAATGAAATATTTTCTATGTATTTTCTTATAATGTCACATAAATATAATTTCATTGTTATTCCATTTTCTTTTTGGTTATATAAATGTTTCCACCTTGTTTTTTATTCTAAATACCATGATTTCTCAAAAAGACTATTCTTTCCAAAACACATCCTTGACTCATATAGAGTTAGTTATTATTCATTCGAGAATGATGTTACTTAAAAAAATATTTTTTCCCTTATATATTTGGGAAACCAAAGTTTATTCAAAAATTCATGTTTTATGAAATTCTCCCAAAACCCTTTCTATTCTATTGGTAATTTTATGATAGTGATTGTAATATGTTCTATGTATTATGCAGGTTTACGAGTATTTATGATGTGATGGGTGAGACCAAAATTATATAACGCTCAAATAAAATGTGTAAGTTGATGTATCTCATGATATTATGTGAACTATGTGTAAACATGATACTATATTTTTTCATAATTATGTTTTTATGATTTATGCATATATATTATGTGTAGAAATAATGATAGAATAGTTTACAACTACGTGTAGTATTTGACCACTATTACAAGATCTTCCATTTTCATGCATATTCGACATTCCAAACATTTATCAAATACTTCCCTCATAATGATTATGATGATCCTATTATTATGATAGGTGGATGATGATTATGATCACTGAAGTTGTGTTGATTCATTTCCCTTGTTGATCCTCTTACTAGGATTTTTGTTTACCCCTTTCTTTGATGTATATCCTTAAGTTACCACACATAATAAAGATAATGTCATAGATTTTACATGGATAAGGAAGAAGGATTTTAAAAATGTTTTTTTGTTAATTATGTATAAGTGATGTGTTATCCTTGTTTTCACATGATATAAAAACTTTTTTGTAACACCCCGAGATTTTGTGAAATATTTGCTTTTTTAGTTAATTTAATATTCTTGATATATTTTCATTTCACGAAACACTGAATATAATATTTTTATATGTAAAATAACTAAGTTTGGCCTACACTATATATAATAATAATTTAATATTGTTCCATACAATACACTTATTTTATATTTTTGGTACAACCAACACTATGTTTCGCTTTTATTACACATTATAATTAGTTTCTTAGATAGATTTCATTACCTGCAAGGCTGAGTTTTACAGAACTACAATATACTATTAATATTATTATTAATATATTATTATAGATAACACATAGGAATTGGAATGGAATTAATGAATAATTTTAACTAAATTGTTAAAAATATATTTAAAAATGTATATAAAATGAATCCTTTGATTATAAATTTGTAGAAGTGAAAGAAAGAACTATTTAAAAATAAAGAAATTAATTTTATAAAAAAACCATTTTTCCATGTACAAACATAATTTTATATCAATAAATTAAACAAACAAATTTTGATTAATGTTTTTATTAAAATTTATATATTATATATTCAATCAATATTTTTGATACCGATCCAATAGATTTGATATGTATGAGATAAGAATAAATCCAATTTTATTAATAAAATGATGTATTTTTCTAAAGGTTAATTTTACTGAATTTTAATGGAAAACCCATTTTAAATATAATTTTGAAACTTTTATATTTTTTATTTGATAAATTAAACTTTATTTTTGAAATCATAAAATCAAAATTTAATTTGGAGTAATTGTTGTTATTTTTATCATAAGTTTCATTTTTTGATGAATAGTGAAAAACATTGGATTTTAATTCAAAACTTCTTTTTCATGTAATTTATTTATATAGTTAAATTATGTTTTAATTTGTTTTTTGAGTTTAATTAGATTAACTTCACATCAATTAATACAATTTATTTCATTGGAATCAATTTTACATTGAAATTGGATATAAAAACATTTCAAACTGTTGAACATTTTATTTTTTATACCCACTTTGTCGGCCCGTATGCGAGACTAAATTTAAATTAATTTCTGAATAATTTATGAATATAATTTTAAAAATTAGTTTATATATTTTTAATCATAATAATTTATAATTTATATTAAGTTAAACAAAGTTTTTGACCAAAAATATTAGTGAAACTGAATAAAATTAATTATAATGATTAAGAGAAAAATAAGCTTAATTGTGGACTAAACCTTAAACATGAAGGCCAAAATGACCTAGAAACTTTTTAAAAATCCATTTTCTAGACATATTTTGATCCTATATTATCTTTTATCTAATATTTAATATTATTTCTTACAATTTACATAAAAAATATGGGTGGAATTTCTTTCTCAAGCATTTACAAGACTATCACTCCTCCTCCACTATAAAAAGGAAATCACCCCTCCCACTTATTCACACCTCTCAAGAACTTTGTCTCGCCCAAAATTTTCTTAAATAATCTTAAAAAATCCACCCTTTATCCTAGAATACTCTCTTTATGCAGAAATCTAACCAAGGAATCCCTTTGGTGCAAACCAAAAGGAGTTAACCAAAGAAGATGCAACATCCTTCTTCAAGCTCTTTTGTTTTATTTTCGTTCTCCACCCCATAAAATATTATTATTCCTTGATTATATAATAACTTCAGTATACTAAATATAATATGATTTTTTTATTATAATGTTTCAACCAACACTTACACACACTTCCATATAACTTGTAAAGAATGTACTATCTTGTGTATGGTGAACTACCGCCTCATGAAATGATGTTGTTTATTTTTCCTTCCCAACCACTCATGGTTGTAGGATCCAAGTATAGTGGATGAGTGTGATGGGACATTCCAAAATTTTATTTTTTCATTATCGATTATCAATCTGAGATCTAACCAATGATAAAAACAATGATCAATGGAATTGAATCAATGAAATCAGATAAATGGATAAATCGTCAGAACAAGATTGGGGACCATCACATATTATTCATAATTAATTAAATTAATTAAAGAATTAATTTTTTGTAATTATTTATTAATTATTCGATATAATAAAATATCTATATTGTTTCATCATTGTATTTTTTGGAATCAAGAGAATATTCCCTCTAGCAGTGATCCTCATGTGTTCCAGAAGTCTCTGAATACCGTTATAAGAATCTCTGGGTGCTAGAATGATAGATTATATCAATTGCATCATCTGTCTTTGATCACCTCGAGAACCACTTATAAATAATTCTAGGTGATATCTCTTGACTTGATTGTGGGAGGTGGAGGACAAGCTCACTCTGTTCTTGGGAGCGTTCTTGGAGAAGGGTGCTCTCTAGGTATTGAGAGGATTCTCCAAATACATTGTGCACAACCAAAACAAATGAACTGCCTCTCAGAGAAAATAATATAATCGAGTTTATATATCGATAGTGTAATAAATAAATAATTTCATAAGTTCCATTTATTACTTATTTAAACCTTCCTTAACCCCTTTTCAAATAATAATAATAGTAATAATATTTCTCGAAATGTGCTTAAGTTTTGAATTAAATAAAAAATTATTTAATCAAATAATATTAAATATTTATTATTTCCCATTGGACTATTAAACTTAGTTCAACATTACTCTATAATAATTATAGGGCCTTTAATAATGAATATTTATTTATTAAATATATATCACTTCATTATTCACTAATAAATAAATAAATATTATATTCAATAAATTGAAAATAAATATTTATTAAATATTCCTCCCACATTTTATTCTTTTGAATAATTAGTGATAGAATATATGAGATCAAGAAAACATGAATAATTATTAATCCACATATGTGAATAATATTTATTCAACTTGTTAAATAATAAATAATAACATTATTAATTAACTGAGATTTTGGATACACTTAGTGTGTAACCCTCTAGGACTCTTTCTTAGTGACATTAGGTGAAGTATCCTAAAGTCCAAGGTTAGAATCTAGGAACATTCCTAGTATCCCATATAGAAATATGTTAATTCTGAAATGAAATAATACCTCATACAAATTATTACCATATAATATAATCCCTTTATCACGATATATCTAATCAAGTAGGTTGCAAGTCGGTTCCATCAACCTATGTGCACGATGTCTCTTTGTATAACTTTATAGAAATTGAACTTGCCTATTGAAAAACATACCCATGGATTTATTTAGGATATATTATTTCAATAAAAGGTCCTGATATATCAACATCCTTTAAATAATAAAAGGGATAAATCATTTCTCAGGTTGTTCATTAATACAATATTACTCATAATGCACCCAACACATCCTACCTCACCGTGAATATTTGTTGTCATAGTTTTCATCAATATATCAAAGTAAGAAACTCATAATACTCATTAATAATAATCTTAAAGTTTAAGAATCAATACACATATCCATAGATAATAACATCCAATCACACATATAAATGCGGATTTGTAACTGGCATGTCTTGTTCTCATAATATCCTACTAGATACTACCAATGGCGGACACCATGAAAAGGTTCCTCAAAGTCCTATGAGTCTGCACCACTAGTATCTTGTATCATTTATGTCCCTTAAATTATATCATCCAACTATAGAACATATATTTAAGAATTGTGTTGTATCACATCTTGGTTCTCATCATAGTGGAGAATTTTTATGAACTTTCAGTGTGATAACTACTCTTAGGACATTATGCCATACTATGTTACGTATAAGAACAATCATGATGTGGTAATTAGTTTTTTAATATTAAAAACTATATATATAGGTTAGTATAAAGTACACAAAAGTTGGTTCTAGTTAACCAACTCCAATATACTCTCACTTTTACTAGAGCCAACTACTAACAACATTCATTCTTCTATCTCTCACAAGATACTAATGCTTCTGCTAAGATAGGATTTTAGTCAAGGGGTCCTCCGTGTTCACTTATATGGGTAGAATTATTACATTAACTTCACCCCTATGATAAAAATACCTCAATATATGATACTTATAAAGAATTTGATCTGTCTATTGGTGTGAATTTGAATTTTTTTTCAAGAGTCACTACTGTAGTATTATCACAATACAATGTGACAGGGTCTTTAATTATAGGTAGAAAATCTTGATACATGAATTTTTTTTATCCAAATAGATTTATTGTCTATATAAAAAGACTCTATATACTAAGAATTTTCTATAAAATCAATGACAACTAGCTGCTTTGATCTCTTCCAGCTGACAGATCCTCCATTGAGATAGAAAACATATCCTGACTATGACCTTAGATAATTTTTATCTTTCTGAAAACTAGAATCATTATAACCCATAATTTCCAACTGCTTATCTCCTCCATACACTAGGAACATATCCTTTGTTCTTATTAGTTACTTAAGGAAAACCCTAAAATCAAAAAAGTGTTGTTCTCCTAGATCTTCTTGATATCAATAAACCATGATCAATGAGTATGAAACATCATGTACAGTACTTAACATGGCATACATGATTGATCCTATCATAGAAGTGTGTGGGATATTACTAATTCACATTTTCTTCTATTGTTGCTGAGGACACATTTTATTAGAAAGACACAAACCATATGGCATTGGAAACAATCCCCTTTTTTGATTATACCATACTATATCTCTTTAGTACCAATTAAATTTTTGTACTTTTACTTATTCCAAGCATATTCTTGGATCTATCATCAATGATATTGATCCCTAGAATATAGGTTTCTTCATCTAATTCCTTAATATAAAAACAATTGTCTAACTAGTCCTTAAAATACTCTAAGATAGGTATGTCATTTCCAATAAGTAATATGTCATCACCATATACTACTATGATAATGACCACATTACCATTAAACATCTTCTAAACACATGGATCACATTCATTCTTAATGAAACCAAATTATTTTATGGATTCATCAAATCAAATTTTCCCTGACCAAGATTCTAAATTCAAACCATAAATGGATATATGTAAGTTGAAAATAATTTTTTCATCACCTGGGGTCAAAATCCCTTCTAGTTGTGTCCTATAGAAATCTTTCTAAGGGTTCCCATTAAGGAATGTAGTTTTTACATCCATCAACCAAATCTCAAGGTCATGGTAATATTATGTAGCAAGTATAGTTCAAATGTCTTTAAACATGGAAGATAGGGAAAAGGTTTCACCATAGTCAATTCCTTGATGCTGTTTAAACCCTTTAGACACTATCCATGATTTATAAGTATTTATTTTTCCTTTCATTTCTAGTTTTCTCTTGTATACCAAATTTTACTCAATGTGATTTTCATCAACTAGAACATCGAGTAGAACCCAAAATTGGTTTTGATACATGGAAACCATTTCATAATTCATGGATTATATTTTATCTTTCAACTTATGAGCTCTCTACTGCCTATTTGTAGGGGTGATGTTCATCACTGTTAACCAATAATGAGTTACCATCATCAATAACTACAAAAACATATCTCCTAGGTTCTCTTACCCCTCTTGCGCTCCTACACAGTACTCATGTTTTATAAAATGATTATTCCACAGAGACTTGTGTAATATATTCCTATAAAAACTCTTGTGTATCTTGAGCATCAACTTCGTCATATTCAATCTTTCTCCAACCATCATTTTTTAGTATGTGACCCCTCTCAAACAATATGGATTGTTTGGTGATAATGACTATATTTTATATGGGGTTGTATAAGTAGTATCCCTTTGTTTCCCTTGTATACCCTATAAAGATACACTTTGTTCCAGGGGTACTATTTTGTTGCCTGAGAAGGCCATAATAAATGACTCACAACCCCATAAACATGTATGTGAAAAAACAGGTTTCTTTCCCCTCCATAACTTGAAGGTAATTCCATTTTCTGATTTAGTTTTTACTCATTTTAATGTGTATTCCAAAGTTTAAAATGAATTTCCACAAAAGGATAATATAATATCTTCATGAATCATTATTAAACTTACCATGTATAACAAGGTAAAATTACTCCTTTCACTAACACCATTACACTATGGTGTGTAAGGTGGAGTGATTTGTGGTATAATCCCAAACCCCCCTAGAGAGTTGACTATCCCTTGGTTAATATATTCACCACATTGATTCGATCAAAGATTCATTATCTTCTTTCCAAGACTATTCTATACTTCATTCTTGAATTCTTTGAATTTCTCAAAGGAGTAAGTCTTATACCTCATCATGTAGATATAGCTATATTTACTCAAGTCATCACAAAATCTTATGAAGTTGTAACATCCAACTATTTATTCTACTAAAAGTTGTCTAATCACATAAATATGTACCGATCCTATAAGCTACATGACCCTTTAACCTTTTAAACTAAATAGTGGGTTGGTCATTTTTTCTTATAAAAAAGAATGACATATCTCAATTGGTTTTCTCTATGGTGACTCTAAGTAACAATCTTGATAGAGGTATGTGAAACACTTCTTGTCTACCGAACCAATATGGTAATTCCATAGTTGTGTGTTATATGAGTAATGTGAACATAATTTGTTATTAGTTTACAATAATTGCTTTTAATAATTTAATACATAAATACCATTATTTAAATGTACCATACCATATCATATGTTGTCCATATAATAAAAATAACTTTTATTTAAAAACATAAAAATAAAACCATCTACATCTAGGCATGATGCATAAATTATGTTCTTTGTAACCATCAATACATAATAAAAATCTTTTAAAACCAAAATTATTCTCATTGGCAATGAAAGTTGTCAGTCACCAATGGATAGGGCAACCGACCTTGCACTATAAGAATCTATGAGATTCACCTTTCCTCTAGAAATATTTCAAAATCTACTTGTTCCTACATTTGGATACAGATTTGAGAACTATAAGCTGTATCTAATACCTAATGTGCATATTTTGAAATATTACACTTGATAACATACACAACTTTTGCTTCCCCTTTCTTCTGGGAGAACTTCTTCTTATAGTGGCATGTATTTCCACCTAGAAAACATACTACCATATTTTACTTTCCCTACCTTTGTATCTTCATATTCATGGAGGATGGTTTGCGAGAGCATTAGAATTGTTATGAGTGTTATGACCCTTTTCCTTGTTCTTACTTTTATTTTTCACCATAAAGTCTGGGGTTTTATGAATCCCCATGAACTTATCCACTTGGAAAACCAATGTAATAAGTTATGAAGGAATATATCATTATTTATCATAATATAATTAATAATAAAATTGGAGAAGTTATTGGGAAGTGATTAAAGCATGATATCTGTACACAACTCATCTGATAATTTAATCCCTAATATATATAAGCATTCTATGTAGAGAATAAGATTGTCTTGAAGAGTCCCACCTAGAGAAAACTCTCCAAACTTTTTGTGAAAAAATCATTGTAAATCTCATACCTCTATTATCTTTCATTCTCTTAATAGAGTTCCTAAAGGTGATACATCATGCTATACACATCCATGTCTTCATATTTATTCAAAATCTCATTGGTCATAGATGATATCATGAAATAATGAACATATTTAGCATCATAAAGATGTTTCTCATAGAGATATAATTCTTTATCACTATACTCTTTACCAAGTGCTTTATTAATAGGTTCTTCCAGCACATATAATTCCCTTTCATGGTGAAAGATAATGCGTAAGTGCCTTTTCCACTCTTAGAATTTTTTTTTGGGGAGAAGGTTTTCCTTATCAAGTATGGATCAAAATGATATGTTTAAATTCATTTTAATGGTTTCATTACAAATAATATGAGTATAATTTTTTTTACTTTATCTGATAAAATTTATAAAAAAATTAAATATTATATTTATTACTCTCTCAATTTTTTATCGAAACAAAATAGATCTCATCATTGGCTTTAGAATATCCTATTTTTTGGATATTCTAGTGTTAAGGATCCATATACCCCTTCTCATTACCCCAACATTGATTGGTCAAGAAAATAGAATGGTTTTAGGTAGGCATTGAAAATTAAAACTTCATTAACTCATTATTCCTTGATCTGTTGAGTGGACTACCCAATCCTGTAATCCTTAAATTAGATTTCCTTAACCTTTACCTCACAGTTATACCAACTCAAACATTATCAGTCAACCCTTGATGTGAACTATGTTAATTAAACCCAAATCATCAAGTTATAATTCTCCAATAATTGAAATCACCACAACTTTGTCTCATCAAAAAATTTGAACTATGGTTCAATTTTAACTAAATTAGTGGATGTCTACACCGAATTAATATAAATTAGTGAGGGATTTTATCATTTTATGTATAAATTTACCATTATTATATTTATCACTTGATTTTTAATATTAAGTGGATTTACTTAAGTTATTAACCATGTATTGGATAATATTTACACAAAATAATTTTTTTTAGTTATATCATGGATGATCGCTAATTTCATTTATTCATGTGATCACGATAAAACATCCACAATAAAATAACCATGGAACACAACAGAAATATAATAATTAAGTGGTAAAATCAGGATATTTTAATAATTTTTAGTTTATCTAAAGGTTGATAAACTGACCATTTACCTAGGGGAAAAATAAATTGAACCAATTAAGGTTCTTGTTACATGTTTCCACGTATCCACCTATGTATCTCTCTTGGGTTGGTTTTTCCACAGCTCCAAAATTTAACCGCCTCCACTCTCTTGGGGGATCCATCCATTATATATGATTTTTCTCACATGATGGTGAGTGGAAAAATGGTTTATATAAAATAAATCACAGGCTCCCAAGTCCTTACATAATAAGAGGAGAGAAAGCACAAAGGCCGATAATGTAATTAAATAATAAATTTAATGAAATTAATAAAATATAAAGGTATGGTCTATGATAATAAAAATCTAGTTTCATACAATGAATCAAACATTTTATAAAACTAGAATTCAATTTTTCATCATTTTATTTAAGATAAATCATGCTCAAATAAATTAATTATCTTCATTAATTAATCAATTATTTATCTTAATTCTCATCTGAATTTACATGAGATTCTTATACATCATAATTTTAAACAAATTAAATAAATGTGTTTAAAATTAACTATGTACATAAATTGAACATGGAGGATATGTGGCGAATACCTATTTAAATCTAGCCAATTTTTATTATACTCATATACTATTTACTCTTGTGACATATAACATACATGACTTACCATGAACACTCAGGACACGTACTATCAACTTAATGATTACATGAATTACATGTTTTTTTGGTCACATTTTATGCTTCAATGCATGTATAGTAACAACTTTAATACAACTCATACATGATTTGAAGATCTGAACATTACACATATATTAATTAAACAATTATATATAAATATTAAAACACATCACATGGTTTTTCCTAAAAACATAATGACCAAAACAAGAATACGCCGATAAGGATTACACTATATAATAAATTAATTTTAAATTTTCATAATTAGGTATAAGTACACGACATGTATAGAATAGATACAAAATGTGTACATATCTCACTGTTTATCTGAGGCGCATTCCAAGGGGCTCATCGTGTAAATCTTTACTCTAAAAATGGAGTATATGGTGTGTATAAGCGACTAAATAGTGTGTAGTCTTTGAGTTACATGGTCAGTACTAAGGTATGAAATGTTTGGTAATACATTGTATTTGTGTGACTCAAAGGGACTACATGTCATGTATATGGGTTACACGACATTTACTCTGGTTGACCATGAATCAGGCTATCCTGAGAAACACGTGGTGTATGAAATAAATACATTATTTTTCATTAATGTACATAGTTTGAATTAATTGCTAATGCATTGAATATAAGTATACAATGTGTGACTCTTGTTACATGGATTTTACTCCCATGATATCTATCCAGAATACTTATCCAATTCGGATGAGTTCCTCTATTTTATTTCATTCCTAAAATTAATCATTTTGATTAGATCTATGAGAAATGAAGGAGGAAGAAGTAGATCTCAAAATTTAGATTAAAAAAATGATTAAAATTTAATTGAAAACTAAATGATAAAATCATAAATTAGTCAATGATCTTTAAATAATTATAAATAATTATTTGATCCATTTTATACCATTTGTAGGTTCTGGGGGTAGAAAAGGCATGTCATGGGATGTTCCTAAATTTCATTTTTTCCATTATTGACGATCAATCTGAGATCTACCTAACAATACATGTCATGATCAATGAAATTGAATCAAAGAAAACAAGAAATGGATAAAATTATGGAACATGTGGTAGAATAATATCAAATTAATTATAATTAATTTAATTAATTAAAGAATTGACTTATTATAATTATTCTTTTGTTGATGTATTTGACAAAAGATCTACGTTGTTTTGTCGTTGTGTTGAAAGAATCTAGAGAATATTCTCTTTAGAATTGATCCATGTGGGTTCCAAAAATATCTAAACAACACTTTAGTAATCTCTTAGTGATAGAATGGTAGATCCTATTGCTTATGTTATCCACCTTTAGTCTCCTTGAGAACTGCTTCCAAAGCATTCTCCATGATCTCTCTTGACTTGAGAGTGAGAGGTGGATGAAGAAAGCTCTCCGTTCTTGGGAGATTTTTTAGATAAGGGATCTCTTTAGGTCTTGAAAGGATTCTCCAAATCCATTGTGAATAACCAAAACAAATAAATGAGATCTCAGAGAAAATAATATAATTGGGTTTATATATCTCTAGGGTTAGAAATAAATAATTTACCAAGTTCCCTTTATTATTTATTTAATACCTATGAAACCACATGTGAAATAATAATAATAATAATAATATTAATAATAATAACAATATTTATTGACATGCTCTTAACTTGAGAATTAAATTAAATATTATTTAATCTAATAATTTTTAATATATTTTTATTTCTCACTAGGCCATTATATTGGGTCCACCAATCCTCCATAATATTTATGAGGCCCTGAATAATGAAAATTTATTTATTAAATAACTATCACTACATTATTTACCAATAAATAAATAAATATTATATTCACTAAATAGAAAATAAATATTTATTAAATATTATTCTCACATTATATTATCTTGAATAACTAGTTATGGAATATATGTAATTAAGTAAACATGAATAATTATTAAACCACATGCGCAAATAATTTTTATTGAATTTAAGAAATAACAAATAATAATATTATTATTTAACTGAGATTCTGTGTACACTTAGTGTGTGACGCTCTTGGACTCTTTCTCAATGGAATTGGGCAAAGTACCCTAAATTCCAAGGTTAACATCTAGAAACACACCAAGGAACCCAAAGATAAATAAGTTAATTTCACAATGACATAATACCTCATACAATTTGTTACTATGCAATATAATCCCATTATAATGATATATATAATCAAGAAGGTTTCATGCTTGTACCATCAACTTATGTGCTTTATGTATCTTTCCTTAACTTCTCTAAAATTGAAATTTCATATAGAACACCATGCCCATGGATTTGTTTAGACTATATCATTTCCTACAAAGTTACAAGATATCAACTTCTATTAAAGAGAAGAATGGAGATATCCTTTATCACATTAGTCATAAATGAAATATTACTCATGATGCACCCAACATATCCTACTTTGAAACAAACAAATGTTTTCATGGTTTTCATCAATAAATTAAAGTACACCACTCATAATACTCATTAATAATAACCTTGAAGTATAAGGATCAATATAAACATCCATAGATAGGAACATTCAATGACACATATAAATGTGGATTTCTTTCTTGAGGGTCTCATTCTTATAATATCCTAATGGATAATACCAAGGGCGTACACCATGAAAAGGTGCCTCAAAGTCCTATGAGTCTTTAACCCTAATATCCTATATCATTTATGTCTCTCAAATTATATCATCTGGCTGTGGAGCATATATTTAATTATAGTGTTGTAGGAATTCTAGGTTCTCATCATAGAGAGGAACTACTATGACCATTCAGGGAAACAAATACTCTTAGAAAATTATTATATACTATGTTATATATAAGAACAATCATTATGTGATAAAGAGTTTATTAATATTCAAAACCCTGAATACAAGTTATCATAATGTACACAGAAATTGGTTCTAAGGAACTGACCCCAAAATGGTTGGGAATTATGATGGGAACTGTATTTTTATAATATATTTATGATACTAATGAAATATTTATGCTTCTGGAATTATTACATACAACATACCTTCATGATTTCCATTTTTTTGTAAATTTGATAACTCCTTTTGTGGATGTGTGGACTATCGCCTCCTTAAAATGATGTGAATCATTCACACTATACATGGAATGTATTAAAGTTTATTTTAGTGAATTTCCATGATATATATGAAAAAATAATGATACTATAATTATATTATGTATATATTCGTATATATCATTTACTTTCATTCATTTAATATTACAATAAAATGAAAACAACATTCATGCATACATACGACCTTCTATCTCCATGAACGGTGTATTAAATTTAATATATCTACATTTATAGATTATTTTGAATACATATATGATGAATATATATGATATTTATATCATTTTTTAAAAATTATAAATAATTAATCATGATCTAAGTAAGAGGATCAAGAATAACGGGCAAGAATATATATGAAAAAACCATATATTACTCAAAATGTAATATTGAAATGGAGTTGTTAATAAATGGGTAATATAAAGTAATAAAAAAATATGGTATTAGATATAATAATATGGTTATATGGTATATTTATAATAAGAATATATTTATTATATAGTATTTTTGAACATGTGTGAAGAAATTCAAGACTTAAGGTAAGGGTTTTCTCATCTCACTTTTATTTTCTGTGAGACACAAACAATGTTCACCTCTTATATCTTATATATGTTGTGTATACATTCTATGGATGAACTATATGAATATTATAATTAAATTTATGGTTATTTAAATATCTTTTTAATGATCTTTCTTTCACTGGTTTTATGTTTCAAAATTTATCAAATTGTTAAAATAATTTTTTTCCCCATATTCCTTCTATGAGACACATGCAATGTTATTAACCTATATTTATCTACGAGGTGTATATAATGCCTTTGAAATGATATATAATGAATATAATTATTATCATGATATTTTATTATTCATGTAATGTTACTATTTTTGTTTTGTTAAGATTCTAAGTCTCCAATGTTTTAAGAGTTTATTGCTACCATCTCATCATTTAATATGATTGTTTACAATTATGATTCCATTGATGAAATTTTATGATACATATATTAATAAATCTCATGAATTTTTTATCATATAGTTATTCATGTTATATCCAAATAATGGTACCATTTTTCAACTCTTTGGTGCGTAGATAATTAAGAATGTTTTTTTTGAAAATATGAATTTATTTCTCCTTTCAGTCAGAAATCAGTTTTCTTTCAAAAACATGCATTATAAATATGTTTTCAAGATTTTTAACGTTTAAAAAGTGTTTTAAATTATTTTCAAAATATTACTTCATATGTTTTCAAAAGTTTTTTTTCAAATAAAATTAATTCAATGACATTAAAGATTCATTTATATGTTTTCAAAGTATTTTAAAATAAAAATGTTTTCCAAAAATTTTCAATCTTATTTTAGAAGTTTTCAAAGAAAAAGGTTTTCCAAATTATTTCAATATTATTTATAAATTTTCAATGTTTTTTTCCTGAAAAATGGTGTGAAAAATGTTTTATGTTCTAGAAAACATATTTTTCAAAGCGTAAATTATATTTTCCTCAAGATTTTTTAAAAAATATATTTCAAAATTATTTTCCATACAAGATGAAATATGTTGATGTTACTCATGAATTTCTAGGAAATTATTAAAAGGATCCATTTATGTTATTTCTTTGAATGGTTTATGTAATAATGACATGATATTTATGAAACCCATTTCACTTTAACATGTTATATATTTGTGAAACACAATTCTATTTCACATGTTATATATTTATGAAATCCATTTACCATTTCACAGGTTTTATTCTTATGAACCTCACTTATTTTCATGGGTTCTGATTTGATGAAATGATTATGAAACCTATATATATATTTTCACTGGTTAAGATATGATTTCATATTTACAATACCCAATACATTTTAAGGGTTATGATATGATTTTTTATGGTCATGTGGAAAAGATATGTATGATTTAATAATGATATGGGTGGGAAAGATATATCACTCTAATTAATTTGGTAAAAATATATATCTCATGAGATAGTCATGGATGGATTTGAGAGTGAACTCAGTTCAGTAAAGGACTTTTTCCACTAATATTTTCAAGGGAGTCAACCTTTACTACTTAGATGGTCATGGGAGTAAACCATGCCTACCAAGATGGTATGGGGAGTGATCCCATACTACTAATGTGGGATTGTAAGTGATTCCTTGAAAACTATAGAAATAATTTTATACGATCATGTATTTTCCATAAATTCGATGTCTTATTCCTATGTTAAGCTTTCATGGTTTACACACTTGATTCCATTATGATTGATGTATTATTAACTTCTAATATTTATGCCATGACTCATGTATATGAACTTTGATATGTAGGGTATGATCTTCAAATGTTATTCTCATGTTATCATACCCTTATTCTAATCTTATGATTATATATCTCTTTTGTTTACCCTTAGAAAACATCTGATCTCCCATATTTCTTATGTTTCATTTTCCCAGGGTATAAAGAAATGTTTTAAGTAGAATTACTATAGGTGAGGATAGTTTTGGGAGACATTTAAGATCTTTCACCATGTTAGAATATTTTTTCCAAGTTTCCAAAAGACACAAAACTATTATTGTACTTAGGCATGTATTTTTATAATTTACTAAATATTCATCTAAAATCATGTAATATCTATATAGGTTATGCCTATGTAATTTTATTTTTATCTTTTAATATATAAATATTATGATTTTTATCAATAAAATTATGTAATAGTCATGTATGAAAAAGAAGGGTCACAATATGAAAACCTTTAAGATTTCCTTGTAATTCCATTTAATTACATACCAATTGGTTTTCAAATATGTTTAAAATACTTGAATTTTTTTTTATATTTTTTATAAAACACTAATAAAAATACAAATGATTAACTTCACACAACACAAGTCTAATATTAATGGGACTAGTAGCTACAAATGAATTTTCCACATTTCATGATAAACCTTATGATAATAAAACAATTTTCTCTAGGAGTAACATATAACCATTTATTTGAGCCTAAAAATAGTTTCAAAGACTTGTTATCTCATCGTGTATCACCACATCAACACTCATTTCATCACAAAAATAAATAAATCTATACAATATCAATATAAAACAGAATACCAGAAATATGAAATAGAATATAAAAAAAACCATAAACTAATAATTGATACCCAAATTCCCTTGGGAAATCAATATTTTAAATGAGATATATCTAGTTAAAAAACACTATTTATACTCATTACGACCTTAAAATCCTAACTCCATATACCAGACATCCCAAAAATAAAAAGGGAACATTGGATCCTAAGTCCCTTTAAGAAACCAAGGGATTTGATGCTATTTTTTCATCAACCAACCCGAGCCTTCTATCCTTTTAGTATTAAGAATTTTGCATATATTTTATAAGTTTAGATAAATTGAAAGTCACTATATTTAAATATAATTTATGAAAATACCTTTATTTAAATATCTATATTAAAAAATTATTTCTGAAAAACCACTAATTTAAATATCTTTATTTAAATAAATTTTTTTTAAAATCCCCCCATTTAAATAATTTTTATTGAATATCATTTAATAAATAATTATTATATTAATTAGATTGAAATATTTATTTTTATTATTAAGATTTAATTTCTAAGGGATAATATTTAATTATATATAATATTTTAATTTTTTTATTTGAATATTTATTTTTATTTTTATTAAAATTTTGTTCTTATTATACTAATTATTTTATATAATTTTTTTAATTACTTCTTATGAAAAATTAACATTCTAAAGCTTCCTATTTACACTTACAAGAAATCCATTATAACCTTATGTAGGAAATTTAATTTTCATTATATCTTTATGTAACTCTAGTTACCCTTGCATGGGTTTTGGGATACAAAAGCTACCTTTACATGAATAATTATGTACCCCTACGTAAACTTGGGGAATCCTATATCTACCATTTTTGGAGAAAAAATTTACCCTTATGTAGGTATTTTAATCTACATATTACCCTTATGTAGATTTTAATAATTATACATTAACCTTACATAACTCTTTCATGTAACCTTACAAAGGCTTAAAGAATAAGGATTTACTATAAAAGACTATTTTGGATTACATTTATGTAATAGTATTTAACTTTACACACCAGATTGACCTTAACAAAAATCATGATGAACTTTTGGAAATGGTCTTACCCTTATGAAAATTGGGATATGAATTTACAAAAAAATGGCCTAACCATAATGTAATATTGTTATGCAAGAAACATAACTTTATGTAAGCCTAAGAATCTTCAAACAAAATTTATGAAACTTGAAAAATGACCATTATGTGATCCATTACAACATGTAATCATCACCTATAACCCTTTCAATGGATCAGTGATCTGTGTTTCTTCAAATACAGTTATAAAACCCTTAATTCATTGGGATAATGGATCATCTCTCTTGTTCATCGAATAGAATACAGGGTACTCCTGATAGAATGTCCTACCATTGAAACATGTAATTATTCTAGCACAACCATTCCAATTATTTTAATATATCCTCTTTTATTGTAACATGCACTGATGCGATGCTTTAATGGTAGTGAGATCCTTCTCCTTATAATGGTAGAAATTTTATAACAGGCAGTAACATTCTCATAACTATTGGTGGTAATACACTTCATATAACTCTAATGGTTATTGAACCATACAGTAATAGTAGAAACCCATTTTATTATTAACTATAGAACCTCTTTCGATGATTGATTTGTTTTATTCTCCACAGCAGTATAAATGGGAATAACCATAGTAGAATATATTCTGTTAACATAATCGAACATGCCATATAGTTATTTCAATGAAAAACAAATAACCAATCATTTAATGTATCCATATTGCTACATATCCAAATAAAATCACATATCCAATTGTATGAAAACATGTAAATATATTTTCATTCAATATTCTATTATTTTATATATTGTTTATTATATGTCTTCCAGAATAATTTCTAATACAACTATGTGAGAATAATTGTAAATGGTTACCAATTATTTTATTATATCAACTAATTATACTTTTCCAAAATAAAATTTCTAAGGATAAATTATTTATGGAAACAAACATGTAATACTTTTGTTACTATAATTTAATTTAATAACATTTTGAAATGTCATTAGACTATAAATATATATGATATGATATAAACATTTCATTAATTTATAAAATACTTATTTTTGTTAACTATTATATTAAAAGTATTTTGGAGATATTTTATGTTGGAATAAAATATCGTGATAAATCCATGACAATAAGAATTATACTCAAGAAAATAGGTAATCAGTTTATGTTTAAGATTATTACTTTCTAGAATGGATTTTTGTGGTAAGTTATCTAGACTATCCTTCATGCTCTAGAATATTATGGAGTTAATTATGCAAGATTAATCAAATGGAATGAAATCAAGGGGGAACATTATAAAATAAACATGAAAAAAGTTATTCAACAATAGATATAACATATTAAATTTACAAATTCTAATTGATACTACTTATTCACTGATGTGACAATGAAGTAACTGATGTTCTTGAGCTACATAGACATCCATATTCATCTTCTCCACATATAATCTTTTTTATACTCTAGGTTTTCTTTAGTAAATCTTTCTCTTTATTTTAGTAATGGTAAGGACTAGTTTATGAATTTACCAACTAAAATAAAGTCATTCATGGTTATTTTTCAACCAAATGGAATGTTCTTGGGTTGTGACTCCCAAAAAAAGGGTTTGGGGTTATAATTTCTATAAAATTTCAGGACATATTAAGTTTTGACTCCTGTAAAAAATTACTTATTGGATATTACTCCAAGTATTGTAAAATGAATAGTATTTAAATAGATTTTCACACCATTAAAAGTGAGATTTCACAGTGGTTACCAATCTTATTTTCAGGTAGAGAGGATTGAAGAGTGGACTAGGATCTTGGTGATCTCAACCACTATAAAACATATTTTTTCCATATTTTATATCCGATAAATTATATTATTAATATTTAACTATTTTTTAATTTATTCAATATTAATATTTGATTTATTATTTATGTTAAATTTGTTAATATACAATAAAATTCACCTTAACTCTATTATTTATATATATTTGGATCTAGAAATTGATATCAATGGTGTTTCCTTTATATATAGGTTATACTAAATATTTTTCTACTAAAATAACTTGAATATACTTGACCTAAAATTATAAGGAATAAATATGAGATCCTAATGATGGTTTGTACTAATAAAAATGATGGATGGATAGTTCAAAGCCCCCATCTTTTTGAGGGAAGTGGTTATGGGTATTCATATGATCAAATGCAATCATATTTAAAACAATTAAGCGTTTATCACTAGGTAATCATTGATAAACCACATGATATTTCTAAAGAGGATCTGGAGACATTTTTATGTAAAAATATGGCAATTTAAAATTTTAATTATAAAGTAAGTATAAGTGTGTATGGTCAAGTTTATGCATGTAACACATGCCAAAATGTTTGGATAATTTTATAAGTTACTCACTATAATTTAAAAAATTAGAAAATAAATAATCTGGTAATATTACATAAATAATACAATGAATTCAAGATGGGAGAAGAAGAATTAGTGAACCTGATTCTTAAATGTTCTATAGGTATTACATTTGGTATGAGTTAACTTAGTTAAGCACTAGATGAGAGAAACAATTTCTGAAAGGGTGATATGAGAATTAACAAAAATATAGAATGAAAAGAATGTTTCTATTCATTACAATACAAATTTTAAATAATATAAATTAAATAAACTAATTGGTTCATTCCTATTGTATGAACTGAAATTATAAAACATTGCTGATGATGATACTATAAAGAAGAAATATATTACTTCTATGTCAAAATAAATGAATTATATATCTCTTTAGAATATGATTCATAGGAATGTGAATGTGTGTAGATAAAATAAGAAGAATTATTTTCCAATATATGAAAAATAAAGGTTCCAAGAAGTAGTTCTAAAGAAAGAATATAAAGGTATACAAGAAATGTAATTATATTAAGAATATTGATATTTTAGATATAAATTGTTAAGAGTTCATGAAAAAAGGACACATTATAGATGATTACACTAAGATCAATAATTCAATGAAATTCAATGAAAAAATAAGAATGAAAACGAAAGATTTTTTTTGAGGATGTTATTTTTTGGATAGTTTTGACTCAAAAAGGGATTCATGAAGTGAATGAAAAACATGTAACTTTTATCTAGTGGGTATGAAATGTGTGTTACAAGATTTATTTTTTAACAATTCATAAAGTATTCAAATAATAGATTAATGAAATTTTTTAAAGAACCTGATACAACATTTACTATATGATCTGAAAATTTGGATTATGATTCTAGTAGTGAGGAAGATAAAGAAACCAATTCTAATACATGTTGTGATTCTGATTCTGGGAGTTTTAGAGATAAAAAACTACATAATGAAAATAATTAATTAATAAATGAAAGTATCAGAATTATTGAAAAATAAAGAGACCTAAAAGGTAAAAATTAATTATTCAAGGAAAATACCAAATGGAAAATGGAATGTGAAAATAGAAATATCAGTGTTTCCCATATTGAGGAATATAAAAATAAATTTTATTCTAATATATTGAAACTAAAAGAATAAAATGAAAAAAATTAATGATTTTATAGAAGTAAATAATAATGATTTGGAAATTAGGATTAATATAGTCTTGGATTACTTCAATAATGATGACAATGAGTATAAGTATCTCAAGCATGAAAATTAAAACAATTAAGAAATATAGCTTCTAGTTCTAATGAAAAAGATATTACTAATTTAGAGTCTATTCAAAATAGAATGTGGATATGAAAAATAAAGTTTGTAATATGAAGAACAATTTATCTACTTTTTTCTATTAAAATTGGAAGTAAGATAAAATATTTTCTATGATGAAAGCAAACTATAAAAATAATGATTTTGGTTATAATAGTTTATTACTATGGGTTAATAATTCTACTTTTATAAAAATCCCAAAAGGGAGTATTTTTATTGTAACATTATTTAAATATATAAGACATGAAATTTTTTAAAATGAATAATATTTGATATTTACTCAATATGTGGGACATATTATGAAAATTTTCAATATTAATTTTTTCTATAATTTATTTTTTAAAATTTTTTTGGGTGGAAAAAAGTTATACTATTAATTCCATAGAATCTATGACACTATGGGTACACAATGTTTCTTACTCAAATATTATTAGAACAAAGATGTCCAACATTATTAGGAAAGTATTACTCTATTATCTAACTTGAATATTCTATCATGTTTGATAAATTGAATTGCTAACATGTAACAAAACAACCAGAGTCAATTTTGAAATCCACCTGAGCCATCCCCTCACGATGGTGAAGTGAAACAAGATAATGAAAAAAGTATCATAAAAATAATTAAAGTCATATAACTAGAGTAAAATGTGGAAGAAGGGTATATAAAAAGATCTATACGATTTAATCAAAAGTGTCTAAAATAGAAAAGTATGATAATGAAATACCAATAAGCTTTCAGGTCACCAATCCTAACATTTAAACCATCCCATTGTGAAGGAAAAGATGAAAAGTGAACACAGAATGCTACAATATCAACTTCCATCTACCTAAATCATAAAAACAAATATCTAAAAATTATGTAAAAAAGAATTGTTTGAAAAAAATCCTATTAGTATACCACCAAATAGTAAAAAAATGGTCTAATAATTAGAATATTACAGTTTTATCTTAAAAAAATAGTTTAATAAATAATTTACCTAAATACAAAACAATTTATTAATCAATTCCTTTGGTTTTCATAAAATCAGTTCATTTTAAAAAATTTAGGAATTTGAAATGTATAAATGATAAAATAGGAAATCATTTCCATACACTATAAGGTATACATATAAAAACATATCTATGACATAGTCCATCATGAAAATCCATGGGATACAACCTCATGTGAAAAAATGTGAGAAAAAATCCATGAAAAATACTTCATGTGATAAACAACCATAAATAACAAAGCAATTTGTTTTGAGCCATATCCTATGGGAATACATACTAGATATCAAAGAACCTAATCCATGAATATGTTGGTACCAAACAATATCAATTCATTCTACTGTCCATTAATATCACATATGTATCCCCCAGGTGTGCCACACACAATAGGGACACCTATGTTTCCTTCCCAACCCATCCATATTTAAAATTGTGCTGATTTTTTCAAAATAAATTTCAAAACCATTCTCACAATTTATAAAAAATTTTAAAATCCAATCCAATCCACTTTAGTGTTTAAAAACCTTTTTCAAAATAAAAACCACTATTCAAGCATTTAATCAAACACTTAGTGTGAAAAAACCAATTTTAAAGAAAACCAATTAAAAAAACGATTTATTTACAAAAAATATATATTAATAGAAAATCATATCAATTAAATGAATAAATGAATGTAATTTAAAATATCCATAATAAATTCATATATTTAACCCTTTTTATAGAAACATCAACCTCAAAAATAGATGCAGAACTATTCACCAATAACAACAGTTACAATGTACGAGTAGATTGAGAACTAATTAAAATAGATCCAAATAAAACACATCAATCCAATGTCAAAGCCCTTATATCCAATATACACATACCCTTTAGGTTATACAAGATTAGAGGATAATATATCCAATAAGGATCCAAGATTAAAAAGAAAAAATGAATAAAAAACATAACATACCTTAAGTTGATCCATAAAGAATAGAGGAATTACATCTATAATCCCAAGGGAGAAGACTCTAAAGCACTAGGGACGGATTAAGATGATTCAAAATGATATTTTTGGGGGATTTTACTTAAAAATAACTAATGATAAAAGGGTAAAATATCACTTTTTAAGATTTTGGATGCGTGTCACACAGTTTCCTAGAGGAGGCTACAGGGAGAAAATAATAATAAACCTAACCATTTTCTCTTACAATCCATTATATTTGGGCGGGGGGTGAACTATATTCAATTGGGGTTACATAGTTTGGGAAAACCATGTTCATCCCTAGTGACACCCTTGTATAATCACCCAACACCTGCATAGTTTTCCCTATTGAGTGGCATGGTTTCTTTAGTCATTCTTAAACTATGAAAAATCCTTATGTTCAAACATAGAACTATACTTCATAGTTTCCACACAGTTAGAATAACTGTGTTCCAACCATTCATATGGTTTGTATTCTATAAAAATATCCACTTTTATCATCCTTCCCACAAAACCTATTTAATGGATTTATAGGCAAAAAAGGTTAAATTAATGTGTACCTAAGATATAGTGGGGATAGAATTATCCCCACTGTAAAATTATTCTATCCCAAAGAAGGTTTCAATATCCCAGACTTGTAAAAAGAGAAGGCCACTACTACCCCATAAAAAATTCCCACTCTCATGACTTATGACTATTTCATCTGCACCAACATAATACTTAGACCAAGAAAATAGTTTTACCACACAATACATTATCCTGGAGAACCATAATATTAATTGGTTTCTCAACAATGGTGGTATCAAGCTCCTGATCAACATCATGCCATTCAATCACATGGGAAAGACTCATGTAATTATACATTAATTGGGAAACATGAAACTTGTCATGAATCAAAGTCAAATGAGATGGAATATCCAATCAATATTCCACCCTTCTATGTCCCCGAATGATCTAAAATGGCCCAAAAACCATAGTGAAAACTTAACCTACTTACCCAAATGACTATTTTTCAAGATAGGTGACATTCTAAGAAAAACCTGATCACCAACCTCAAAATATAGTGTCTTTAAATGATGGTCCACATAAGGTTTCTGATGGATTGTTTCTATGACCAACCACTTCTTGATCAATTTCACTTTTTCTATTGTCTCTTAAATGTGACTTGACCCATGAAATGACTAATCTCCCAACTCAGACCAGTATATGGGGGATCTATATGGATTCCCATAAAACTCTTCAAAGATATCCATATTTATTGAAGTTCAAACTATTTTTATATCCAAATTCGACTAGATTCAATTTTTTTTTCCAATTATCCTCCAAAATCTAGAGCAAAAACATGAATCCTATCCTCAAGAAACTGGATATATCTCTCTATATATCCATCCATATATGGATGATGATACTTAATCAATTTCATCTGGGAACCCATCACTGTCTATAAACCTTTTTAGTACTAAGATGTGAACATCATGTCTCTATTTGAAAAAATTTCAGAGGGAACCCTGTGAAGTCTCACAATCTATCGGATGTAAAATTCTCCGATATATTCCACTTTCATCATTTCATTAATAGGTAATAAATGATCCTATTTTCTAGGTTGATCAATGATCTTCCAAATCAAATACTTCCCATTAAGAGTCTATGAAAAATTAAGTTGAAGTTCATAAAAATATCATCCCACTTCCATACCCAAATTGTCAATGGTTTGAACAAACCTATAGTTATTTGGTGTTCAACATTAATTTCATGAAAAGAGAGACATTGAAAATGAAAACACTACAATAGACCACCTCATTCTCGGCTCCCAATACTAAATTTCTAATTTACGAAACATCTTGGTATCCCCAGTGTGTATAGACCAACATGATCTGTGTCCACTGCCCACCAACTCCTACCTCAAAGAAAATGGAATAACCAAACTGGTACAAAAACAAAAATATCCACTAGGAGATTGATACAACTCACCCATGGTCTCCCCACCATAAAATAATTTACCTAAGAATTAGATCTCGGTGTCTATCACCTTCTCCATTGTTATCTCTCATCAAAAAAATGAGTATGCTTTCATAATTACTAAGAAAACCTATGCACCAACCTCTTCCATGGCCAATATCATCTCAGAAATTAAACTCAAATCATACTAATCTTCAATAGATTCTTTCACAACTTGTATCAGTAAATATTTTCTAAATTAATCATCAACCACACTCCCTTTCCCTAGAGTTTATGAAATATCAAAATCAAAATACTTAAGAAACTCTCCCAATAATCTCTATCGAAAGTGAGGATAAATTTTAGTCAAGACATATTTTAGTCTCTTATGGTCATAATGAACTATATACAGATCCCAAAATAGATATTTATTCCATTTTTTGAGTTCATTAATAACATCTTCCAAATCAAGATCATAGACATGGTTGTTCATCTCATGAAGAAATAACTAGTGAGATCCATATGAAACTAGATTCTTCCCCTGTATCAAGACACATCTTGAACCCATTCCAAAAGCATCTTAGAAAACATCATAACCCAAACCTAGTTTTGAAAGAATAAAAATTATTAATAAAGTAAAACTGACCTTTGTATTCTCAAAGTATATATTACAATTATTATTCTATTCAATCATTATACCCATATGGGTTATGAATTTCATAGAAGATGCAAGCTTGTAGAAATCATGAATATACCATATATAATAACTATATAGACCCAAGTATCTCTATATATCAAAGATATTTATAGGATTCTCCCTAGACATAACTTAATATACCTTTTTATGATCCACTAAAACCCCCTATCAAACATCACAAACCTGAGAAATTTCACTTCCCAGATTCTAAAATCACATTTGGAAAGCATACCATAGAGATGATGTTCTTTAATGGGTCATATATTGAAATCTAAATGGTCGATAAACTGCTAATTTAACTGGGATTATACGAAAATATTATCAATGAGCACAAAAATTGAGGAGCCTAAGAACCAATGGACTATTTGGTTAATAAAATCCATAAATAACACTAGATCATTTGTGAGACAGAATGTAATAATCAAAAACTCAAAATGTCCATTCCATATCCTAAACATTGTCTTATGTATATCTTCTTATCATACTCTCAATTGGTGGTCCCTTAACTGATGTTCAATATTTAAAACCAATATGACCTTTTAGATGGTCAAAAGGATCATCAATCTTGGAAAAAGGATATTTTTTCTTAATAGTCACTAACTTAACTTTTGATAATCTACAACAAGTATGAGACTCCTATCTTCCTTATTATTAAAAAGGATAGGTGAAGACCATGGTGATATTCTAGGAAGAATAAATACCATAGACTCTAGGTAATCTAGCCAGAATTTATGTTCAAAAAACTCAGAAGGTTATATTTTATATAATAGAATATAAATGAGAATCATATCAGGTAGTAGGTAAATAGTAAACTCGACATCTCACTCTATGGTGGTAAAATATAAAAATCATCTAGAGAGACCCTAGGGCACACACACATAAAAAATGGAAGCAGACTACACAAACAAGGGTCAATAACATCAAGAAACATCTTTGAAAACTGGCACAATATTAATCTAGAATAAAGAAAAATAGGTATAACACCCTAAGATCTCATGGTATGTCTCCTTTAAAATTTAACATCTTTAATAGTTTATTCTTCACACAAAAAAAGTTTAAAACATAATATATTGTTAAATATGACTGTTAGAATAGTAATGTGACAATTAGAAATAGTAATATGACTAATAAAATAGTAAATTCACTTATGAAATTATAAATGAAATTTATGTATCTTATGAATGAAAATATAATATACTTATATCATGTAATAAGTAAATAATTGTTTGAAAAATAATAAATTAAGTATTGGATTTTTTGTGAAACATAAATGTTAATTCACAATTTGGTAATTAAAATAACTATTTAAAAGAAAATTTATTTTCATGAAATAGATTAATAAATTAATATATTTTTTCTTATGATTTTATAATAATTTTATAAGACCTTAATTAATTTTTCAAAGTTTCATAAAATCAGTTATAATTTTAAAATTAGTGTTTTTCGAGAAAATAATGATTTTATTTAAAAATTAAAATTCTCATATTTATGAAATAATTTTTATAAATTGGAGTTTATTTTTTTAATTCCACACCAAAAGAAATTTTTAGGGTAATGTTTTGGTATTTTTATAAAATAGTTTATTTTTTTTGTGAATAGTTAAATACAGTAATTTATGGTATTCAATAAATACACGATTTATTAATTCGTAGATGATGTATGGATTATTTAGAACCATAATATTGAAATATAATTAATTGTTTTAGTATATTTAGTTATAATTCTCAAAATATTAATATTATTGTGTCAAAATAACAAACAAATGAATAAAATATTCAAAATACACCCCTCTTCTCCACTATAAACACCACCTCTCACCACCCCTTCTCCTCACACACCCAAAGCATTGAATATTTCTTATAATAAACCAATTTACTCTCCCAAACCTCTCCACCATGTTATTTTATTTATGGTATCACAAAAATGACATTTCAATTTTCCTTTAGGAGGTTCTTAAGGAGATGAATTTAAGAGGTAAATCTTTTTGTTATCTTTTAATTTTCTTTTAATTTCTTTTCTTTTCTTATCATTTCCTTACCTAATCTATCCAAAAATTCATAATAAATCCAATATATTATATATAATTTAATTTTATTATGATAATATAATATCATCCATCAATTTTCTTCTCGTCTCCATTTTATTTTAAAAATGAAAATATCGTTCGTGAGATGCCGATTTATTTCCTTTATGGACGACGAGTTCCTTTTTTATAATTTCTCCTGCAAGGATGGTAATAAAACTAATTTTATAGTTAAAATAGATTTTAATTTATTTAATTGAAATTATTTTATATTCTATAACCATTATTTATACATAATATTAATTCATAATACAAAACTAGTGCATGATGGGAAAAAAATGGAAAAATAATCCAAACGGTTATCACTAATGTCTTATCTAATGATTCATCCTCATAAAAAATAAATAAATTACTTATATAATAATTTAATATTTATTATGTTCATTAATAACATATAATTTCAATTCTGAACAACTATTCCCATTTTACATGATCTTTCATACATGTATACAAGTGAGCCAATCATGAAAACCAAGGAAAAGAACACTCCCAAACGACGAAATTAAATATTATATCCCGTCATAAAGACCATAAAAAGAAGTTAATAAAATTATAAAAAATATATTAAATGTTAAATATGTTATGAATTTAATTATTTATTAATCTCATTTCATTATCCGAAAAATTAAGTACAAGTGCATAACACTTTCAGACATAAGTTAATGGATTCTCCCTGAATCCCCATTTTTCTTTGGGTTACACTTTATCGCCCTTTACCCCAATGTAATTATTAATTCCTATTATTTACTCCTACTAAATTATACATGAATGATATATATATATATATATATATATATGTGTGTGTGTGTGTGTGTGTACCTAGAATATTACTACTTTATTTTATGTTGATTTACTTGATTTATAAGGATTTTTTCTCAATTCTTCCCGATAAATCAGCCCGATTAAAGGGAACTTCCCAGTTTCTTACCCATTTTCAAGTGAACTTCATTATCTGTGATAATAAAAAATTATTTTTTCTTAAAGAACTTATTTTATAATGAAAAACTCTTTTTTTGTAAAAATCATTCCTTAGTATGTTTTAAATACTCTTTTTTATTTTTCCTTACACCCACTTTAAGCATCTCATTTCTAAAGATTCTTAAATGATATCTTTTACATGTTTTAACTCTCAAAAGAAATCATTTATGCCTAAAATATAGTTTCATTTTAACTACATTTTACTTTATGTTATATACATATTTCAATATGATTTTATGAAAAATAAAAATGATTTTTCAAAATAACTCTTCTTTTCGATGAAGAAATGGTATTTCTCTCAAGAATTCCCCACTGATTTTATTATATTATTTTCATATATTTCATCAAAAACTATTTAATATTATGATTAATTGGTGTTGATGTTTCATGATATCATCTACCAAATTTTATTAACTAATTTATTATTAGTTTGATTGTGGATGTTCTATCTTGACACCATTCACCATATTACTCAGATTAGTTAGTGATTATGTTTATTGATTGGGGAATGCTATTTAGGTTCATATGTATACGTTTTTATGTTTCACCCCATTAATATGAAGAATGAATTGGACTTATTAAGTGATAAGAAAGTCCCACTACGACCTCTCGATGCATTAGTAGGTTTGATGAGACAAACTAGACTGGGGTTTACCTATTTATGTATGGTGTCTTGGCCTAAGCCTTGAAGGTATGTTTATGATGTCTGAAATTATGAATTCCATCACTATGATACTACTAATTTATATTCCATGTGATTATTAAACTATTTAAATATCCATATCTAGGTTTCATCCACCCAAGAGAATTTATACAACATTTTTTATTCAATTTTTATTCCATCCATATTATGCCCAATTTTATGTTTTATTGGAATGTGTTTTAGCTACTCAACTTGACTTATTATTTATGTTCATGATAAATTTTTCTTTGTTTCTTACCCTTAATGAGAATTTGATATCACCCCTTTACTATGTTTTATTTTTTCCTTCGGATGCAAAGATATATATTATGAGTGACTTGTAGGGATAACCTATGAGTTTATGGGTTGTTATAAAGGAGTTTATATGTTGTATTTCATTTAAAGTTTCAATGTAATAATTATGTTTGTATCAATTATTCCAAATATACTAAACTATCAGGTCCTTTGGGATGTGATTACTTGTTCATAGTTCCAATATAATAAAATAAGGGCGTAGCTCCGAGCTACTGGGGATGAGGTCTTTACAGTTGGTATCAATGGAAGTTTAGATCAAACATCAAAAATTAGATTTAGAAAACCTAGATTAGGGGACATAAATATAAGATATAATTTAATGATTTTAATATAATAGAATCCTAGAATTTTGGTATGGTAGAGATTATCTGGGTATTTATAGGAATACATCTCTGTCTGGATACAATAAGGGGACATTGTTCTAGCATAAATATTCCTAGGGGTAAAAATTCTGTCAATGGTTGTCGAGCCTAACTCAGTATAACCTGGTACATGACAACATGCCTTATTTCACTATTGGTTTGACACTCCTAGGGGATATTCTATGGATAATTAATATTTTATTTACAAAAATTTATAAATGATTTAAAAGTAATTATTCCCCCAAATAAACCAAATTTATGATTATGAGATTATCTATGCATAATTTTTTCAATTTATGTTAAGTGTTTCTAGTTTGAAAGTATGCATTATGATTAACAATCTAATTTTGTGTATGTCGTTGATTATAAATAGTGCCTAGTGTAAGGAATGGAAACTGTATAAATACTCATATTATATGTAGGGATTTCCCTCAACTAAAGGATAATGATGTTGGAGTATGATCTAAAATTGGACCTGAGCAACTTATAACTATACTAGGATAGCTGAATCAAGTTATAAATAATAAATATACCTGTATAGAGCATCATAATCCAAAACATGGAGAAAAAATGTTATACTTATTCATGAGACAAAAACCTCCATCATTTAATGGGGCTAAAAACCCATTTATAGTTGAGTAGTTGATAAATTACTTAAAGAATGTATTTTATACTTTGGGAAGTAAACAAAGGGAGAAGTTTTTCATGGAAATTTATCTTAACTTGAGAGATACAGATAAATTGTGATAATTAATACAAAACAATAAATAGGATGAAGAAATAGAAAACATATAATTAATGAATTTTAAGTAACTTTTCTTATAAAAATATGCCCCTCACAAATAGTGAGCAGATATGGAGAGAAAATTATTGAATCTAAGAGAAAATGAGAACGATAATGTTGATAAGTATGAAGAAAACATTACAAGGTTTGAATGTAATTATACATCTTATAAAAAAATCCAAAAAGAAAGATTTATTGATTCTTAGATGGATTAAAAACATTCCTCAAAAGGGAACTAGTCTCCCAACATTTATCATAAAATAAAGATATAGTCTCATGTGATATCAAAATAGAAAAATAATTCTCTAAGTCTCATGAATTTAAAGTGAATAAAGAGAATAAGATGACTAATAAACACTATAGAAAAGGAAAATAAGGAAAATTGAATTAAGGGAAGAGTTGTATTTTCATCTGGTGATAATTTTGTGAAGAAATATTTTGGTACTTTCATGAAGGGAATGGGAAATTTTTATAAGTATGGAGAAAATGGACAGAAAGCCTGTTATTGAAAAGGAAAAAAATAAGACACTAATGTTCAATGCTAAAATTTTAAATGGATGGAACGTTATACAAATGATTATCCTAAGAAACAAGGAAAATTTCTTTAGAAAAGGGAAAATGAGGAAGGACAAGTTTATGTGATCACAACTACTAAGCTTAAAATTTCTAATGATGTGGTGGTAGGTACTTTAATCATTTCCTAAAACATAGAAAATGATTTATTTGACTTTGGATCGTCACATTCATTTATATATTCCCATTTTTTTCAAGAACATTAGATATTTCCCTTTTGATTTTATAAAGTATTTTTAGTCAAAACTTCTAAGGGAAGTCTCATTGCAAAAAATATGTGTCATTAAATCCCCTTTATGACAAATAAATGTTATTTAGTTTCCGACCTTATCATAATACATATGATTTACTTTTTTATAATCCTCAATATGGACTATCTTTCAAAATATTATGCGAAAATCTATTACCATAAGAAGTGAATTACTATTTGTGAATAATTTATAGAATACCATATTTTTAGTGTAGAAACTTTATCATATGATTCTTATCTATATCCAAATCCAATAGCTCTACTGAATGAAATTCTTGGTGAGGAAGAGAAATCATCATCTATAAATGAGAAAAGAAATCTTCAAATTGAATATGTACCTATTGTTCATGGATACATTGATGTAATTATAGAGGATTTATGTGGACATCCTCCAGAGTGGGAAGTTGATTTATCTATTTATTTAATTATTGATGAAAGACCTATATCAAATAATCATTATAGAATGGCCATTTTGGAGTTAGTAGAGTTGAATAAACAATTAAATGAATTGAGTGATAAGGGATTTATTTTCCCAAGTCTCTCTTTGGCGATCCCCTATTCACCTTTTCAATAATAAAGATGAATCCATGTGGCTATGAATTGAATATAGAGAAATCAAAGCTATTTTAAAAAATAACAAGTAACATCTTCCTCACATTGATGATTTATTTGATCAACATCATTGAGATGAATATTTTTTGAAGATTGAACTTTGATATACTGATGGATCTAATTAATAGAGTATTGAAGGAATATATTGAGATTTTTTATGGTATTTATTTATGATATCTTTATATACTCAAAACGATACAAATAACATGATAACCACTTTCATATTGTTTTGAATACTTTTAAAAGAAAATAGTTACATGGGAAGTTTAGAAAGTGTGAATTATAGCTTCATGAAGTTTCTTTTCTAGATCATATTTTCTCTATGGATGGAATCTTAGTTGATCCTATGAAGTCAAAGGTAGTTCAAGAATAGAACTCACAAAAAAAATAATTGAGGTATATATTTTTATGGGTTTGTTAGGTTTTTATTTTGATTTCATTCATAATTTTTTATGATTAGATAACCCGTTAACCATGCTTACTCATAGAAGGGTTAAGTTTATTTGTAAAAATTAATGTGAATAATGTTTTGAAGAATTGAAGAAAAGATTAGTGAATGTTCTGATCATTAATCTACCATCAGAAAATAGTGGATCTGTGATTTATAAGGATGAATAGAAGAAAGTAATTGGCAGTTTTCTTATGCATAATGATAGAGTTGTTTCCTATGCATAATGTTAGTTAAAAAATCATGAACAAAACTATCCAACTCCTGATCTTGAGTTTCCAACTATAATATTTTCTTTGAATATATGATGAAAAAATATCTATAGTGAAATATTTTAGATATATATAGATCATATGCATTTTAAATATATATTATCATATAAATAACTCAACGTGAGACAAATGTGATGGACCGAGCTACTCAAGGATTATGATGTATCAATACACTACCACCCATGGAAGGTGAATAAGATACCTGCTGCTTTGAGGAGGAAGGATCATAGAGTTATGAAAAAAATGAGGATTAATACGGATCCTATGTATATGTATCTTTTAAAGATGGATAAGAGAATTATTAAGGGAGGAAAAAAATCACTAATTTTTCAAATGGTTATGAAACCATCTTTATTGGAAAGGATAAAAATTTATCAGTCTAATGATGAGCATATTCAAAATAAAATTAAAGATTTGAATTGTGGGAAATTGGTTGATTACATATATTGAAGATGACATTTTGAAATTTGGGAAGAGGATTTGTATAACCTATATACCCGAGCTAAAAAGATAATTTTTTAGATGATGCTCATAGCTCAAATTGTTTTATACACTATGGTATCACAAAGATGTATTGAGATTTGAAAGAACATTTTTGGTGGGATAACATGAAGCGAGAAATTACTAATTATGTATCAAGATGTTTAGTTTGTTAATAGGTGAAGCCTGAAAAACAACATCCTAGAGGTGTCATGCAACCTTTTCCTATTACTACATGAAAATGGGATGACATTACTATTTATTTTTCACTAGATTAAAAAATAATCGAAGAAAAAATGATGTAAGATCTGTAAATTGTGATCGAATTACAAAATGAAATCATTTTCTTACTATAATGGAATATTATCCACTATAGTTTTTGGAATGACTCTATATCAGTGAAGTTTTAAGACTTCATAGAGAACCTATTTAAATTGTGTCTAATCATGATCAGTGATTTATATTAAAATTATGGAAAGCACTTAAGAAATATTTAGACATCGAGTTTCATTGGAGTACATCTTATCACCCTCAAACTGACAAGTAGTGTGAAAGAACCATTAAAACAGTTGAATACATGTTGATATCTTACTCACTTGAATTTCCAGGTATGTGGGATCATTATTTTCCTTTGGAATATTTTTCCTATAATAATAGTTTCCATTTAGGTATAAAAATGTCACCATATAAAGCATTGTATGAAAAGAGATGGTGTACACTAACTTGTTGGGATAAAGTGGGGGAGAGTAAGCTCGTAGGCCTAGAACATGTGGAGGAAACAACAAAAAAGGTAAATACTATAGAAAAACACATTATATTAGTTCAAAGTAGGAAAAAGATCTATGAATACAATCAAAGGAAGGATTTGGAATTTTGAGTTTGAGATCCTGTATTCCTGAAAGTATCTGTATGGAAGGGTGTTATAATATTTAGAAAGAAAGGAAAACTAATCCCTAGGTATATTGGTCCTTTTATAATATTAGAGAGAATAAGATATATTCATTATCATTTGGTGATGCCACTTATCCTTTAAAAAGTACAAAATGTATTCCACACCACTTTGTTAAGGAAGTACATGTCAGGCCCAACACATGTACTCACTTCTAATGTAATATAATTGGAACATGATTTTATCCTATTCTGAAGAGCCTATCCAGATTATGGACACTAAAGAACATGTGTTGAGGAATAATATGACTCAGCTGGGAAAGGTACTTTGAGAAAATAATAAAATTAAAGAGGTGATGTGGGAACCAAAAGAATTTATGATGAAGAACTACACAAATATTTTTTATTAGGTGAAATTATGGAAATTTTGAGGATGAAATTATTTGAATATGGGGATAATGTGACACTCCAAGATCTTATGGTGTGTCTCTTTTAAAATTTAAAATCTTCAATAGTTGATGCATCATGCAACATCGAATTTAAAACCCTAATATACTATTAAATATGACTTTTGGAATAGTAATGTGACCATTAGGAATAATAATATGACCAATAGAATAATAACTTCACCTATTAAATTATACATATTATTTAGGTATCTTATGATTGAAAATATAATATATTTATATCATGGAATAAGTAAATAAATGGTTAAAAAAATTAATTATTTATATTTTTGTGAAACATAAATGTTAATTCACAATTTAGTAATTGAAATAATTATTTATAGAAAATTTATTTTCATGAAATAGATTCATAAATTACTATTTTGTTGTCTTATGATTATAATATAATTTTTGGAGACCTTAATTAAGTTTTCAAAGTGTCATGAAATCAGTTATAATTTTAAAATATGATTTTTTTTAGTAAACAATGATTTTATTTAAAAATTAAATTTCTCATATTTAAAAAATTATTTTAATATAATGGAGTTCATTTTTTAATTATAAATTTTGAAAAATGGTTAGGGTAATTTTTTTAATTTTTTTAAAGTAGTTGAATTTTTGTGAATTGTGAAATATACTAATTTATGGTATTTAATAAATACAAGATTTATTGAGTCATATATGATGTATGGATGATGAAAGACCATAATATCAAAATCTCATAAATTATTTTAATATATTTATTTATAATTATAAAACTATTCATAGTCTTGATCCAAGATAATAAACAAATGAATAAATTATTCAACAAACACCCATCCCATCCAATATAAACACCACCCCTCCACACCCCTTCTCCTCACACTCCCAATGCCTTTAATATTTCTTATATTCTACCCATTTTCTATCCCAAACCTCTCCCCCATGTTATGTTATTTCGGTCATCACAGAAATACCATTTAAATTAATTTAAGGAGGTTCTCAAGGAGAAGAATTCAAGAGGTAAATCCCATTTCATTATTTAAATTTTATTTCAATTTATTTTCTTTTCTTATCCATTCCTTACCACCTCCATCCAAAAATTCTTGATAAATAAATTATCTTATATATAATGGAATATTATTATGATAATTCATTTTCAACCAACACTTTACTTCCTTTCCCATTTCTATTTTATAAATGAAAACATCATTCATGATTTGCTGATTTTCATCCTTCACAGACGATGAGTTTTATTTTTATAATTACGCCTTCAAGTCTTATCATACAACTATTTTTATGATTAATTTTTTAAATATATATAATTCAACTTATTTAATATTCTGGAAGGAGTATATATACATAATATTAATTCATAATACACAACTAATGCATGATGATCGAAAAAACGCAAAAATAATAAAAACAGTTATCAATAACATCTTATCTAATGATTTATAATCACATTGAATAAAAAAATGAATTATATTACCATTTAATATTATACATGTTCATTAATAACATATAATTTCAATTTTTTTTACTATTCCCATTTTACATGATCTTTCGTACATGTATGCAAGTGAACTAATCATGAAAACCAATGAAAAGAACATTCCTGAACGACAGAATTAAATCTTATAACCAATAAATAAGACTAAAAATGAAATTAATAAAATTATACAAAATAAAATAAATGATAAATAGTTTCTTAATTAAATTATTTATGATTATAATTTCATTATCTAGGATGTTATGTTTAAGAACGGAACACTTTCATACATAAGGTAAGGGATTCTCCCAGAACCTCCATTTTTATTTCAGTTATGCTTTCCCTCTCTTTACCATAATTTAATTATTACTTATTATTTTTTAATAATTTTAAATGATTAGTGAATTTTATATATATATTTATCTATTATAATCCTTCATTATTTGATGTGGAGTTACATGTTTTATAAGTATCATTTCTCAATTCTTCACGATAACCTATCCCGATTAAAGGGAACTTCCCATTTTAAAGCGCACTTCATAGTTTGTTTAAAAAAATAATTATTTTTAAAAAACCACCCATTTTATTGTTAAAAAATATATTTTTTCATTTATTATTTTTATAAAAAAATTATTCCTTTTTATTTTTTAAAGACTCTTCATTATTATCCTTTAAACCGTAGTTAATCGACTCATTTATTAATATTCTTAGATGATATTTTTACATGTTTTCACTTAATATAAAAATAATTTATGCCTAAAATATAATTTCATTTTCCCTCTATTTTATTTTTTTGGGATATACTTTCTACAATCTGATTTTATGAGAGTAAAAAAATTATTTCCCAAAAGAAGTTTTGTTTCTGAAGAAAAATGGGTATTTTTATCAACAATTCCTTGATGATTTTGTTAGAGTATTTTCATATATTACAACACTCAATATTGAATGTTGTTATAAACTGTGATTGATAATTTATGATATCATCTACCATATTTTATTAAATGGTTTATGATTAGTCTCACTATGGATGTGCTATCTTGATACCATTCACCATATTAATCAGAAAGTTTAGTGATTATGTTTTTTGGTTAGGGGATTTTATTTAAATTAATATGTATATGTTTTTATGTTTCAACCATTTCATATGAGGAATGAATTTTACTTATTAAGTAATGTTCAGGGCCCACTATATCAAATAGATTCCTTAGTAAGTCTCATGAGAAAAACTAATTGGGGTTTTAACCATTTATGTATGTTGTCCTGAATAAACCTTTGATAATATTTTTATGATGTTCGACATTATGAATTCCCTCATTATAATATTAGTAATTGATATATCCATGTGATTACTTGAATAGTTTAATATCCATGTTTATGTTTCATCCTCATATGATTATTTATTTGGAATTATTTATTTAGTTTTTATACCTACCATATTATGCTCAAGTTTATGTTTTATTGGAATGAATTTTAGTTAATAAACATTATTTATTGTTTATGTTCATGATAGTTTCCACTGCATTTATTTCTATTACTAAGAATCTTATCTCACCCCTTTATTATGTTTTATTTTTCCCTAGGATGAAATGATATATACTATGAATGACTTGAATGGATAACCTATAAGTTTGTGGGTGTTCCCAATATAGTTTCTATGTTGTATTTCATTCCAAGTTTAAATGTAATAGTTATATTTTTTCTAGTATTCCAAAGATACTAAACTATTCAGTCCTCTAGGATGAAAAAACTTGTTCATAGTACCAATGTAATAAAATAATTCACTGGATCCGAGATACTGGGGTTGGGGTCTTTATAATAGGCCTTTCCCATCCCGATATAGAGTCCCACTCACTCAAAAAAATAAGAGTCACCCCATCCAAAGATAAAAACTAAACCCAATGATGATAAATATCGATATGATACATAAAATTGATCATCCAGTCCATTCCAACTATCAGGATAATGATGTAAATTTCAATTACTTAAAATCCATATATCACATCATAGTTAGCTATCATTACTCGACACACTGGACATATGAAACCTTGTTCTTAATTCTTTACCAAAGGTGTGGAAAGTTCCAAAATTAATTGCATATGTTCTGGATGTAATCCCAACACATTAATTAAATTTTAAAATATAATATAATTATTAGAGCTTATATAAAAAAGATAGTATAATTGAAGGTGAAATAAGAACTGTACCTCTAATCATAGCATTCGTTACTTCAAATTTATCTAGATCACAGTCCGATACATAAACACATCTGGTGTTAGACACTAATCACCCTTAGACCTAAGGATTATACCAACATCCCATCAATTCATCAGTATATACCTAGAAATCCTTGGTGGGAGTGGATATTTCCTTTATGACATAGAATATCCATTATAAAAAAAAATTAGATGTCTTTATAGTCCACAATGATGAAAAGTATTAGGACCTTTTGTATAGTTAATCTATGTATGCCCATAAATTAAACATTGGTATTAGAAATTTTTTTGATATCCTGATGAATCCCCAGAAACTAGTCCAAAAAATCTAACCACCATTACACTTCCTTTTCTTTTTAGATGACACAACCTGAATAACAACTACTCTCACTAAAGCTCCATCCAAACCAGTATTTATCGCTATGTCTTCCTCAACTAATGCTACATTTTTTAAACCTCCACAAAGGTCAGAATATATATATGAGAATCAACATTGACTGAATATTCAGCCTTTGTTCCAACTCAATCCTCCAAGACTTTAGGTACTAATTGGTGACTAACTATGGTCCAAAATTCACTAACTCACCCAAATGGGTGGAATACTGTAGAAAAGTACATTTCCCTTGATCCCAGTCCCTCTAACATGTACATGGTAAAACCTACCTTAGATTCCTCCAAAGTCATCATGAAGTATAAGATTCTATCAATCTTCTCAAGACACTACTTAGATTACTAGTGTCCCTTGTTACCATAGAACATGGGTGGATGTAAATTAGTAAATTCAGATCTATAATCCCCAAAACCTCCTAGGTTCCTAACACCCAATTAACCCAGTTTTTGAATTATATAGATTAAAAATTCAATGAAGGAAAGTCCCACTAGAGAATTTTCTTGTGGATCCAATATCATATCTTCATATCTTATATCTGTAAGAGCTCTTCTCTGAGGCATTATCTATCAAGTACAAGACAATGAACAATAAAATTTAGAGCACATTCCAAAATATTAGGTCCCACTTCAAGAATTGACATCCATGCACGAAAACATAATGAATTTAAAGATATTAAGAATTATATCAATGAATGATGAAACGTTATTAAGGAATATGTTCATTTAAATAAAATTTCCATTCGTTGCATTTAAATGACCTCAAACAAAAAGTCTCAAACCTGGTCAAAATTTGCTGACCACCCATGGTAACTCATGTTAAGACGTGGAAGTATGCCAGCCAGGCACCCTTCCACACTTACTACCTGAATTTTTACTATCCTAAATCATGTCTACCTATGAAATAGAACCAAACTCAGGCGGTGTTAACACACTTCAAGATGAGAATTTCTCAAATAACATTCTGTAACAGACCAACCCAACTCAACTATACTAGCCACCCGAGCTGGCCCATCATGGTGGTGAGGTGCAACATGATAATGGAATCCGGTCTCATAAAAAAAAATAAGACACACAACCAAATTACAATGAGAAAAAAGGTGGTACAACAAGATCTATATAATCCACTATAAATAGAATAAACCAGAAAATTATGAAAATACCAGACAAACAATCCTCCATGTGACTAACCATCACCTCCAAACTATCCCACTATAAATGATATGATGAAAATGGAATACAAAATGATACAATATGCCCTTAACTTTACCTAATTTCTACAAAAAACATCTACAACCAAACAAATAAAAAAGTAGGATGTGACCAAAAATCCCAATTGGATACCATGATAAAGTTTATACATGTTTAAATAACAATAATGCATCTATACTAGATTTTAAAACTAAAATATTTTAACAAAGAATTTTCATAAATCCAAACCCATTTGTAAATCATTTCCTTTGGTTTTCATAAAAGTCTCCCACATTAAAAAAATAAAAAAATATGATAATTATAAGTGGTAAAATGTGAAATCATATCCATACAATATATGGAAAGAAAGTAAAAAAATATACATTGAATTTTCTATCATGCGAGGACACATTATAAAAACTCATGGGAAAACATGTGACTAATAATCCATGAAAAACTTCTGTCATGTGATAAACAACCATAAATGAAAAAGCACTATGTATTGGTCCTTAGCTAATGGGAATAAATACCAGACATAAAAGAGTATAATCTAGGAATATGTTAGTAATAACCAATATCTAGTCTTACTACAGTCTATCGATGTCACAAAACTATCCCCTAGTAGAGCCACACACAATAAGTTTTCCCATGCCCCTTTCTCAATGCACCCAAGAGTACCAATTATCCATGTTTGTCAAAATAAATTTCAAATCCATTATCACAATTTATAAAACATGTTCAAATCCATGAAAATCCATATCAGTGTCTGAAAACCCATTTGAAATTTAAATCCACTATTTAAGTATTTAATCAAACACTTCATGCGCACAGACCATTTTTAAAGAAAAAACCATTTGAAAACATGATATCATTCCAATAAATTTATTTTGACCACAAATTAAATCCATTAAATTAATAAACCAATGGAATCTACATGAATAATAATCTATTTAAATAATATAAACCTTGTATAGAGACATTTACCTCAAGAATGGAGGTAGAACTATTTTCCTTTGATAATTGAAACCGGGGAAGAGTAGATCCGGTAATCATAATCCTAGAACAATAAGAAACATGTAAATCCTCTATAAAACCCATTAGATTAGGCTTACATATCCCCATTATGATTTACAGGATGAGAGGAGAATATATCCAACAAGGATATGAGAATAAATGGAAAACCCAGATGAAAGAAAACTACATAACTTGAGTTGATTCATAATGAATGGAGTAATTTCAACTATAATACCAAGGGAGAAGACTATTAAGTTCTGGGGAAGGATTGGGATAGGTAAAAATGTGAATAGGGGGTGATTATACTTAAACATAACTATGGGAAAAGGGTAAAATACCACTTTTTAATAGTTTGAATGGGGTCACATGGTTTCTTTGAGGAGGATGAATGGTTAAAAAAACCATGTACCTAACCTAAATCCCCTAAGGTTAATTATCTTGGCAGGGGGGGATGGTTTTTATAAGGTCCAGATAGTTTTGGAATATTGTGATCAAACCATGTGAAAACCTTGGACAATCACCCAGACCCCACACAATTTTACCTCGTGAGATGAATTGTTTCTTTAACATTGTTTAAACCATTTAAAAACCCTTTATTCAAAAATAAATCCATACCACATGGTTTCTTTATGGTTATAATAACTGTTTCCAACCATGTGAATGGTTTATTACTTCAAATATATCCAATTTAAACCCTCTTTCTACAAAAAACTCTAAATGACTTTAGAGACAAACCAAGAAAAAATTAAAGTATATCTGAGATACATTGAGTGATAAATAACTTTCCTAATATCTAATATCATTTATAATGTCATTTTAATTTCTAGATTTTTGGAATATAACTTATAGTTTTATTTTTTTTGTAAAATAATCATGATATATCATTTATAAATTAAATTTTAAATACCTTATATGATGAATATGTTTTCCTATAAAGAGTTTTAAATTTTCTATTCAATCATTAGAAAAGAATGGATTTTTGGTGTGTTACTCCTTGTTCGTTAAAATATGTAAAATAATAGTATGAAGTTTCTAAATCAATTTTAAAATAGTTACCTATTTGAAATATTTTTCCAAAAATAATTAAATTTTTTTTGAAAGAAATATTATTTTTATAATGTTTTATCAATGTGATTTTAGACAATAGTTTTGGGATTTTCTACTATTAAATTATTTAACCTTATGTTTCATTAATAGTATATAACTTGTACTATCTCCTTGAGATACCAGTACAATTCTGAACACTTCTAATATAAGGATGCATTTTTTATTATCTTCTAAATTTCTTTTAGATATGACATTTCAGTTTATCATAGTTATTGTTTTTATCTTTGATCTTCAAAATCAATTTTTTATTTTTGAATTACGTAAAAACATGTTTGATTCTGTAAAAGAATAATTTTTTTATTTATATGAATTTAATAAAAACACATTGTTTTGAATCACTTATTATCTCAAATGATTTAAATTTAAAATAATTAAAGAAATGTTTTAAATATTTTTGAATTATAATAATAGAGGTTTGGTTTATTTTTGTTTATTAAAATAATGTTTTAAAATATAGTTGGTTATATTATTAAGTGATTATATACTTTAGATATTTTACTTATGAAGAGTTTTTTATTCTATTGAATAAAATTACATTATATTTTTTAAATAATATGTAAGAATCATATTATTTTATTTTTTAACTATTCATGGATATTTTGGTCATGTTTTAAATCATTTAAATAAGTTATTTTGGATAATTGACTTTAAAAGTTATATGTTTTCTATATTATGCTTAAGATATTCTATAATATTGTTTTTTAAAATAATGGATTATATTAAATTTATATTTTTTAATTAGTATTTGTATTATTTATTTTTCATTTAAAAGAATATTAATTTATATATGGGGAGTTAAATATAACCATTTTTGAGTTTATTCATGATAATAATTTATTTTTTAAATAATTTTTTATCAATTTCCATAAGGGGGATAATATTTGGAGTTATTAATTGAAATGTTTAGTTTTTCATTTTTAAAAAGGGGGATATAGATAGTCTTGAGAATTTTATTTCTTCTTATAAAATGAAAATACCTTCATTTAAATATCATTTTCGAAAAAACCATAATTAAAATATATTTCTTTAAAAATAAACCCTTTGTTTAAATATCTTCATTTAAAATTTATTTTTTAAATCCTTTCATGTAAATATCATTATTAAAAAAACTTAATTGTTAATTTTTAGTTTCATTGGAATTAATTTTTTATTTTTATTTTTATGATTTATATTTCACGATTTTATATATAATTATATTTACTCTTTTAATATTTTTATTTGAATATTAATTTTTTTTGGAATCAAATGTTTGTTTTTTATTATTAATTTATATTATTATTTTCAATTCTTTCTTATGAAAACTAACTTTCTAAATCTTCCTTTTAACCTATATATAAAATACATTACACACTTACATAGTTAGTTTAATTTTCATTGCACCCTTATATAACACTAGTTACCCTTACATTAGGTCTGAAATACTCCATCTACCATTACACAAATTATTAATTACCCTTATGCAAACCTGAGTAATCTCGCAACTACACTTATGCGAGAAAATATTTCTCCATATGTAGCAAGGTTAATCCTCATTTTACCTATAAAAAATGTTTAATGAATACGAATTACCCTTACATAAATATTACATGTACCCCTATGAGAGATTAACGAAGATTCTTATCATCACACAACAACTTAGGATTACCCTTATATAATAGTATTTTACTTAACAAACCAACTTGAACTTTAGGAAATCATAGATTAACTTTACACAATGACCTTAGTGTTACACAAACTCAGAGATGATGTTTATATAAACCTATCCTGACCATTACATATGTACCCATATTCAGTTAAATCACCATTAAAACGACATAAGAAAATTCAAATAAACTTTAAGAAATGAGGAAAATGACCCTTGTATGAGCCAATACAACGCATAATCATCACCTTCAACCATATGAATGAATCTTTAATAATACTTTCTTCAAATTGAGAAGAAAAAATAATTTTATTTCATGAAAAAAAAACCATCTCCACTATCCAAACTATAGTATCTTGATTTCTCATTGTAGAATGTTCTACCCTCAACACTAGTATTTTTCCTAGTGAAACTCTTCCATTTATAGTAGCATATCCACTTTAAAGCTAGAAGTACCCATTGTCCACTAGTAACGATATTGAACTCCTAATCCTTTCAATGATTGTAAATTAATAACTAATGGTAAATTTTTCATAACTAGAGTAAGAATCACCCTCTTTATAACACAAATGGTAGTATCACCTTACAGTAATGGTAGCAACCCATTTTATCACTGATGGTGTCACATCCTTCGATTATATCACCACATTCTTCTCTATGGTTAAAAAAATCAAGAAAAATGATAATATCATAGCTTAACTTCATGGTAAAAGACATCCCATGTTGTTAAGTTCCAAGTAATAAACTTAAATGCTTATTGGACGTAGCTATATTTCTACATATCCAAAATAAATAACAGAACTAATTTCATGAAAACATAGAAATATTTTTTCATTCAATATTCTATTATTTTATATATTATTTAATTCATGTATGTGAGAGTATTTTGTATACATGTATATGAGCATACATATTATTTATTACATATTATTTCAATATACTAGCTGATTATATATTGCTAGAATATAAATTTATATTCATTTAAATATTCTGGGCATTAATTATTTATACAAACACACATGAAATATTTCTTTCACAATACTCTATTTTACGATCATTTTGATTTTTCATTTTACTGTTAGTTATTCATGTGTAGTAAAATTTTGTGTACATGAATAGTTTAATGATAATAACATCTTAATATATGACTTTAATTTTCCCTAATTGGTGATCATCATAGAGTATATTGGGTTGTGATTATATCTTATATTTAGGAAGAGTATAATATCATAATCATCAAAAAACTTTTATACAAGTAATGAAGAATAATCTCATGATGTAATAATTTGTGATCTATTACATGGACTAACCTATATATTATATATTAGGTAATTTCATACATACATTTATATAATTATGGTTTCATTCTTATTATCAATCACCATTAAAAAATCTTGGTGAGATAGTTATCATGAGAAACATCATAATTTGTCTCCGTTATAACATAATTCTTAATATTTAGATAATACATCTGGTTAGGTATATTTGTAATCATGTCTTTAAATATATCTAATCCAATATGGAACATATACACTTGTATGATGAGATAAGATATCCAAGAACCTGATTGAATTAGTTTGAGAGAACTTGTGGCCACACATAATTGAGTCACTTATGATGTGTTATGCTACATAGATAGGGGACATGTGATTTATTTGTATACTGGATAAATGAAATGTGCGGTTTTTATCGACCTGGTCTATCTATATCAAAGATTTATTAATGAATGGGATGAACTATACTAGATTGACATGTTTCAACTCTAGTTTCCACCAATTATAATGGAAAAATGGATTATGTAGGTACATATAAATAGTACATATTGCATCATTAATTGGAAACATTTATATAAATATATGAGTATGTTTGACTGGAATCATAGAAAAAACCTTATTAGCTTGAGCCGGATTGATTATTTTCTATATTCAACCCTTTATGTACATTTATGAAATTAGGATTTCATTTTTTTGTTTTCATTGAGGCCCATAAGGTCACATAGTTATACCATTGGATATGGATTAAATTTTAGACAATTATTTCTTCCAAAATAAAAAGGGTTTGATAAAATATATCTAAAATTTTTTAGGATGGATTCACTTAGAGTTGTGACGTTTTTTATGTTTTGCTTATATAATTTTAGTGCATATGAGATATTATTGAATATTCAATAGAGATGTGGATATTGTATCCTTTGATATCACTAAATCATAGCGTATGATATAGGCTATCTATTTCTTGTATCACAACCTTTGATTGTATGTACATCACAATATTTTATGGGGAATGAGGTTTGTGATATTTATTACATGAATAAATACCATGTTATCCCAATGTTTATGTATATAATTAATAAATGTTACTAATTAATTTACTGATTTTCATACATAATATTTTAATTAATTTGTTCAATGAATGAAAGTCACCAATGGGAAATAAAGTATGGGTGTGGTGAGATAACACCTGAATCTGAAACATTATGAATATGTTTATTAAATAAATTACATAAAAGGGATAAGATCCTTCCTATTGGTTTTATTCTTAATTCATGTATTCAAAATATATAACACTCTTATTTTATAATCAATGTTTATCACCTCTTTAAATATGGAACTAGAACTACTTTGGTGATTTGGTATCACCCATTATGAATGTAGATAAAAAGTTTTGGGTAATTTCTTAGAGGTAGGAGTCCTTCAATTATTCATTTGATTATTCCTATGTATCGTACTATTTCATAGATCAAAATACACAACTAAATATAGAAAAAGTATTAATTTTAATGTTCGGCGTAATATTCATGTTTACACTCTAAATGATTGATCATGCTAACATGTTATTGTTTACACTACCAATGTTCATATGACAAACACCAAAACCCCATTAATTGATATCCATCGTTTACTTATGTTTAGTGTGATATTGATAATATAGGATGATGTGGGGATATTAATTGAAGGTAGAAACTCTTTAATTTAGTGGGAGTCCCCATATATGGATATCATACCAACCAATGTACTTTGAGGATATGTGATGTGATATAATGAAAAAACAGGTTGTGGTGGGGATATCCTCAATTGATAAATACTGAGTAATATAGTGAAACTCCCTTTTGGAGGAAAAAATCACATTAAAAGTGTTTTATAGTGGGGACTATACTCAATGCTTGAAACAAGAAAAACCAATGAGAGTCAATGTGAGTGGATAATGGTGCAATAAATGGATGATGTGAATGCATATAAAGTTCTCTCTGGGTTGATAGAAACTTTATGATTGATATTTTATAATTATTTCCCTATGTGTGTATATATAATTAGTGGCTATGATATTTTGTTGAATTAAATGTTTGTAGATTACTTGTTGAGATTGTTACAGTTAGGTCACCACTGGTAGAAAATTTTATGGACATAGATTAGTGGTGGTTATTTATATAAAATATTTTATAAGATAACATGTAAGTATATTTTATTGGGTTTGGAATGGATAATGATTTTTTTTGCAGAATAAGTGTTGTTGGATAGTTGAATTCTAGGATATTATTTCTTTTTAATGCATAATTTTATTTATTTTATAAATGGATACATTAGTATGATTTATTCACATAAAAAATAAACTTATAAGGAAGAATCTATTGTGTATATTTATATTCTCACCAACGATATATATATATATATATATTCAAATTATAATTATATTATTGCTATATGTATTGAAGTACCTTTTCTCTAGACATGATAGTTTTTTTGTAGGTGTTTTTTTAATTAAACCTTGCTCGAGGAATGACAATAATGATAGTATTGTGGTAGTTTTTTCATTATTTCATGGGTTATTATATCATGATGTTCATTTAAATATATTATTCAAGTATTTTGGATAAGAAAAGATTTCAATTTAACCTAATTTTTATTGATGATGATATATATAATGGTAATTATTTCAATATATGTGTGATATTATACCATTGGTTATTATCGTGAATCAATTTCCCACTGAAGACTTGATTGAGGGGTTACATAGTTACAAATTTTGGGATTTGTTTGAGTACTAGTAGCGGTGGAACATGATAGAATTATATTATAGAGATTGTTTTTAATATATATTTTGGATTAGGAAATATCATGGACTACAAGTATTGAAATACAGCATTTCTACTTAATCCCATTATGTTATTCAAACCATAGAAACTAGATTAATTTAGAATGTACCTTATGATTTAAGCAAGGACATTATAAACTAAAAATAAATATATAGGGAATAATATACTAATTTTAAGATAATATTATAGGATTGTATTCATGAATTAAATTCTTCCATGTCATTATGACTGTGTTTCTATTGTGACTACTATGACTTTCCTTATAGGGGTGAATGATTTGGAAATAAGGTTAGGTACATTTTTGACATCGTAGTGTGGTTACAAATTCCTAATATATATACTGACACATACACATAGGCTGCAGTTGTCTATTTGGTTTATATCTCTATCATTAATACGATGACAGTGTGAGGTTTATTAAGAGGAGCTCCCTAATTAGCTAATGTTTTATGTTAGAGAGTGGAAGAAAAAGTAGGAAAGTCTAGAAATACATCCATGAGTGAGTTCAATAAGTATATGTTAATGAATCTTGAGAGTCGTTATAATTTTCATGAGACTAATAGTTGTTTGTAAGGGGTTAAAATGAATTTCACATTCTCATCAATATAGATTTTTTATAAAGTATACTCGGTGAATATTTTTCCAAGTTTAGTTCATCATCTATATACACTATCCTTGTGATATCATAATAGATCTATGATTATAAAGCATTGATTTATTGAGTTATTTTGGAAATATTTATGATCAAATAATCATAGTATTATATCAAATATTATTTATTATTTACACAACATGGATGATATTATATTCGACTATTTAATATTTAATTTATAGATACGGTGTGTCATTCTCATCATTATATTTACAAATGATAAGTGGGGAGCATATAATTTTTATATATACTTGAGTTTTGTGATTAATAGGTAGTTAGTAATATATTCCCTGAGTTATTTTATATGTATATATTAGAAATAATTATGATGAGGGAGAATTTATTGATGATGATGGGATCTATTTAGGATTTACCCCAAAGGGTGTAGCTTAGAGTTGAGCTAGATGTTGATGTTTAGTATTTTTGATGCAATTATGGTTCCTGAAAATCGACATATATGGTGGCCTATGTCCTTGTTATAGTGATTTAAGGTCATAAGTTGATGTTTTCAATATACAAAGCATGCTCCAATTTGAATTTATAGAATCAGATTGGGATTTGTTCTTTTTGATGTTTTGGTGTTTTATTTTATATGTTTGGGGATTAAATTTAGTTGTTTTTTGGGTAAGTTTTGAGGTTTTGTAGGAGTTATGTGCACTAAATTTGTGGTTTAGGGGTGATTTATTGAGAAAAAATAATGTGATAGTTGATGCATATATCCATCCACTAATGAATTGATTTGTTATAGTAGAATTCTGGATGACCCTCCAATGAAATATCAGCCTGTCCCAAGACATCTTATGGGCTCCTATTGGAGGTCTTGTTGAATCTAGGTAGTTTATTTAATTAGGGAAAAATGAATTTTTTACCTAAACCACTTAAAACACAAAAAATTAGGACTCCATAAAATCAATTTCCCCTAATAACATATACACAAAAAATGGAACTCCTCTCATACATGTAGAGAGCCAAAATTCTCATATAGAAACATTTCACCTTTTTATATGAATATTCAATACATTTCATAAATACATTCTCATGGACCATATGTGATTAGTGTATTTTGAGACTAGATTAACTATATTCTTCTTCTATGAAAGATCATCAATTTATCGCAAAAAGATAATTACATTTAGTACTATTCATATACATACTATACATAAAACCATTCTTCATAACATGGAAAAGGAAACTGTCACGTCTGGTCTTCACATTGAGGTATGTATTTAATTTTAATTTTAATCATATAAGTTTTATTGCCTTTTTTGTAAATTGTTTGTTGGAGTTCGAGCTGAGCGTGATTTTAGTGGTACACACTTGTGCGGATAAATGGACGCGGGCTAGACGTTGCCCGACGCACGGGCATGGCATGGGTGAAGCCTTGTGGCTTGCCCGATACACGGGTGGTCTTACTTGGTATTATTAATATTAACGTTTTAAGCGAGTATTTCTTTTATTTTATTCTTATTTCCTTATTATTATAAATATTATTAGTATTTTTATTACTTTTCAATTTTTAACTTATATTATTAAATCCTTTATCATTTTATATTTTAGAATAGTTTAATTATTATTATTGTGTGTGTATACATACATATGTATATATATATACATGTATATATATATATATGTATTTATATCTCTCCATTTTTATTTACTTATTTATTTTATCATTATCATTTCATTTCATTTCTTTTTATTTTATTTTATTCTTTTTTTAACCCACCTAATCCTACCCTATCTGCCACCCCCCTTCTTTTTTTTCTTTCCTCTCCCCAACGTTTCTTCTCCTTCTCTCCTCCCCCCCTCCTTCTCTTCTCCCTTCTCCTTCTCTCCACCTCCTTCCTTTTCCCTCTTCTCCCACGGCGCCTCTCCTTCCCTTTTGCCCAGCGCACCCCACCCAATCCCTTCCCCTCCTACGGACCCCCTCCCCTTTTATCTCTTTTATTTTTTTCTTCCTTTATTTTTTTTATTTCTTCTCATTCTCTCCTTCCCCTCTCCCCTCTCCCTTCCAGTGCACCTCACTCTCCCCTTCTCCTCTCTTCCACGCCCAGCACACCCATCTTCCCCCTTTTAATTTAATTTAATTTAATTTTATTTTATTTTCCCTCCTCACCCTTCTTCCTCCCAAAAATACGACCAGCCCCACCCTCATCCAGTCTCGCCATCCCGAACTCTCGCTCGCACTGCTGGACATCCCCCGCAACCCTACTCGCACTCGCCGGACAGCCGCTGCGCGCCCCTCGGTTGGATCCCAACAATTTCGGGATAATGGTTGGTTTTATTTTATTTAATTATTATTGATTTGTTTAGTTGTTAATTAATATATTCAGTTGTTATCGCATGCGTTTAAAATTTTTAATAAAATTATTTATTTGTTATTATTAAGTTGGTTAATCATTTTATTTAATCTGTTTAATTGTTTATCAATTTAGATAATTGAATTTGTTTAATTATTAATATATTTGTTTAATAACTATTAAAGTTTCTTATTCATTATTCAATTTGATTAATTATTATTGAATTTATTTTATTGTTAGTTATCTTATTAAATCGCTGATGTTGTGATGGGTTGGCGATGTGAATTTTTGGTCTACTGTTTTAGGACCTTTTTTACGGTTCCATGCAGTGCGACCTTTGCGCAGTGGGAGTATTGCGTCGTATCATCTTTATTTCATTTCTGCATTGAGGTAGGTGGTTCCATGCCTTTGAATCATTCAAATAATTTAATTTTTTTGTTTATTTTAATTTAATCTGTTCTATGAGTTAGTTGCATGGTGCGATCTATGTTTGAAATGTTTTGGCATGTTCGTTTGATGAAAATTGGATTTCCGAAATAGTATGTTTTTGTTGTCTATATGCGTGATGTTGTATAAATGATTTGTTGTGTTTAATAGGTTGTGCGAAAGGCGTTTCAATTTTTTTTTGACATGTGTGCATAATGAAAAACTCACTTTCTCTATAAATGATCATTATTTTTTCATTTTGACCTTATTGGGGTAAGTCCTAAAATTGTTTAATCAATTGTTTATATTGTGCAAAATGTGGTTTTAGAATAATTGAGTGTGAAATTGATTTTGAAGTGGTCCTTGCACCTAAAAATATGTGTTGTTTTGTTGAAATGTTTTCAAGTTGGGTTCTAGGTGATGTTTGGTTGGTGCGAACTTAGTCTTTAAGGGTAATTGAGTTTTGTGTGTCTAAATCTGGATTTTTTTATGTGTAGTGAATCATTTGAAGCATGTTGTCTTGGTTTTGTTTTTTTAAATGGTTTCTTATAAACAATGGTGGCTTCTTCAAAGCAGTTTTGGTGTTTTATAAGAGGTGAATATGGTTCATATAATTGTGTAGTTGGTGTGAAACTAGTTTTAAGGACAATTTATTACGCAAATGGTTTGAACGACTCCCTTCTTTGTAATTGGGTGTGTTTATTTATGTCATCCCTTGTTGTGTTACTAAAATAATTCTTTCTAAGTTGTGCGAATTGTTTATGTTCCTGTTTGAGTGTTTTCCAAATGGGGTTTTTGAGAAATGATTAGGTAACGAAAAATATAATTTTAGAAAGGCATTGGGCGTGCGTGAGTTTTTGAAATGTTGTTTGGGTGTGAAAATTGTGACTGTTGTGTGCAATATCTTGTTTGTCCTGTGATATGAGAACGAAATATACTATGTGAATGTGAAACTTGTTTGAGCACATGGGAATACCCTGGGTATCTAGGTGGGCGAACTAGAACTAGTGCGCTAGTGAACCGGATGGGTTTCGTCCCTGTTTCACTTAGCTGGATTGAAGATTGCAACACTAACTAAACATATGATATCTGAGGGTCGTGTCATCCTAAGACATGTGTTCTGAGGGTCGTGTCCTTTTAAGCCACGTTTTCTGAGGGTCGTGGCCTTCTAAGCCACATTTAACCGAGACACAAAGTTTCTAGGGTCCCACTCGAGCTAGATCAACCTTAGGGGATTTACCCATAGTGCTCTACCATCAATGTCGTGGTGACTTCCGTCGGCATATGGAGGACCACTTGGGTGTTAGTGTGTGTGTGTGTGTGTGAGTGTGAGTATGTGTGTGTACGTGTGCGAGAGTGTGTGTGTGTGTGCCCATAATGAACTTTTCTCATCCTCTTTAAAATCGTGTCTGTGAAATGAGTTCTTTTTAGTGTTTTCCTTTAGCATTTGGTTGGTAAATGTTTCTTTAAAATCATTTTGAAAGTATAATTTTGAATAAGCACTTTAAATTGTCTTTTGATATTGTGGAATGGAACTTTTTCTCGGTGGCATCCTACTAGGGTTTTAGCTCACACCCTACATACACCCTTGGGTGTTTGTAGATTCATGTTTCTTGTGTATTCCAGGTTGTGCGTCGTGCTCAGTGATGGTGGTCCGGGTTGTTAGTGGCCTTCTAATATAGGTTGGTGTTGTGGCGTGCGGATGCTACACCACTCTTGTCGCTTGGAGGGTTGAGTTATAGTTTTAGTCTCTTTTGTCATTGTTTATTTTTAGACGTTGGTTCTAGTTGTAAACCTTTAAATTTTGAATTTAGTTTGAATGGTCTCTTTGGTTGTTGATTCCTAGTTTAATTTTTATTATCTTGTTAGTGTTTGTGTATACCATTTCGGGTAAAATCGTTCTCATGTGTTAGTTTTGATACCCGGGCACTTGTGCCAGCCCGTAGGGATCGGGAACGCCCTTCGGGCCTTACGGCGGACCGGGTCGGGCGCCGGGTTGGATGGCGACCCGTCCTGGTTCGTGACAAAATGGTATCAAAGGAAGGTTTGCTCTCTTGGGTCATGTTCTTTTTCGTTAGAGTCACGATATACTTGAGTTAAGGTTGTCGGGACTCGACGTCCTGGCTACGAGTAAGGTGCCTAGCACGCACACCTCGTGGCGGGACTCAAGTTACCAAGGTATGTTGAGGTTTGTCTGAGTTTTTGGTCCTTGAGGATAATCTTGTATAGAGGAAATGAAAAGGGGTAAGGTCAGTGGTCCTAGTGAGCTCGCAGGGTCTGGCAAGACATGTGGAGTCAGGGACGCTATCCTAGAATACCCTCCGTGGCAGTGGCGTGACTGGCGTATGGCGCCAACAATACGTTCCAGTCACCCGCTGACACAAGTTCTCTCTTGCGTTATTTCTCGTCTCCTTATTTTGGATTCGTGGGAATTTTGTTTTTAAGTAAAAATGTTTTGGTCTTCGAAAAAAAATATTTTCATATGAAATGCTTTAAAAAGAAAATGACATGAAAGGTTCGGAAAGTGTGGGTTGGATGTTTTGGTTTTGAAAAAAAATGGAAAGATTGGTTTTGATCCTTGGAGTTCTCATGGGAAACCACATGCATGAGTGTGTGCAAAAATGGAAATGGTTAATGACACGAGCGGATGAGTGCCTGGATGGACATAAGGTGCATGACAGTGCGGCAAGAGAACATGCATGTGCGAGGCCCATGGGACACCATTGGTGTTTGTGAAACCCACTGGCTTTGCTTATTTTTAAAATGTTTTGTTAAAGAAAAAGTTTGGTGTTTTAGTAAATGGTGTTTGTGTGGCGTGTCCTTTTGTTTTTGAGATGTTGGATGTGTGGCATTTTGAGCTGAGTATTCTTTCTGAATAGTTTGTGTCCTGAGTTTGAGTTCTTATTTGTAAGTTGGTATGCAAGAGTGTGGTTCGTAAATTCCTTTGAAGAGTACATCAGGGAGCCCTTGCAGTGGTTTCCCCTGCACGTTTGGTGTTTGCTTGTGGTATGTCTTGACCGTTGGACCAGTTTGGTTGGGTCTATAGTTTTCTTTCGTGACTAGTGTATGCCCCCCCATAAAGCATTGAAATGTGATTGAAGTAAGACTACAGGTAATTCTCCGTTGGACGACCCTCCGGTTGAATAAAGGAATATTTTCTTGAATTCCAGAATTGAACCCAGCCCTTCTTTTTACAACTAAGCGGATCCTCTTGCAGTGGGATAACAGATACGATGGGAGTTGAAGAGATTTCATGGTCTTCTGAGTGTCTTGACTTGTCGGGTATGAAGTTTGACACTGTCGTGTTTGAAGGTTCCGCCTGGAAATGGCGAAAGGAATTCCAGCGGGGAAGGGTGAAGGCAGTTCATAATTTTCAGGGTTGACCGATGTCTTGAGGGGCTTTTAGTATTTTCATTGGTTGCAAGGGTCATGTTCGGCAACGTCTTGCAGTGTAAGTTCTCTTTGATTGTTAAGGGTGAAGTTTGACCTCATTAAGTTGAAAGTTATGTTTGGAAATGGTGAAGGAGATTCCAGTGGAGAGAGGTGGAAGTAGCCTAGAGTAGTCGGTGCATGCCACTATTCTAAATGACCTTTGGTCCTTTGTTGGTTTCATTTAAGAAAGGGTCTACGTTAGGCCATTAGTGTGGAAGACCCAGTTACATGGGGATGCTACAGTCAACTGCAGGAATCACATGTTTTTCAAGACTCAGTTTGAAATCCTTCTCCGTATAGTGTTCCTCTCAACAGAAATGATCATGCACAGGTGTAGATTTGTGGTGTCGTGTTCTCATCCAGTGTGACAAAGGGTGATGCGCATGCACTATTAAAGCTCTTGTGTTGGTTAATGTTCAGTGTATGATTAGTTGGATGTCATAATGTGTTGTGGTTGCTGGTGTTTCCTTGGTTGTAGTGTGGTTACATGTGACACCAAAAGGAGAAGCTCCGTTATAGAGTCTTCAATTCCTAACTCTGTGGAAGGAGATGCTTCAAACATTAGGGCTCTAGACATAGGCCTCGGAGTGAAGCTGGCGCGTGGTCAGGAACCCCGGGATTGTATAAAACCCTGATTTCATTTCTGTCATCAGTGTTGAAAGTGAAAGCAGCTTAAATTGTTTTCTATGGTTGTTCTCTTCGTATGATCCATCTAGTTGCATAAGGTTTTCGTGACCATGTGGAGGAGTGTTCGTCTCGTGCATTAAATTCTTGGGGGTCGCGTTCCACTGGATGTAATTGCTTTAGTGGCCTTATGGGGTTTGTTGAGTAAATATGTCTCAAATCTGAATAATTCTCATCCAGGAATGTGGAAATGCTGGTTTGTCTTGGGTCATGCTTTTGACGCCCCGGTAGTCGGGCCCCTCCCTCCCACCCCTTGGGGTGGGGTGTTTCGTCACCATCGAGAATCTTTTTTTCTAAAGTTTTGTACCTACTGTTAGTTCTAATGGCGGGGAGAACCACATCAGATCTTGTGCAAATATCTCTGGAAAGAATCGATGTTGGACTCTTATTTAATGGTGGGGAGTCCGTTCGGACCTCCCGATGTCGGTTTCCCAAACCCATATTGGGCGATAGTAGGTTCTTAATGGTGGGGAGTCCGCCCGGGCCTCCTCGTGTCAATTTTCTAGTCTCGTCCTGGGCGTCAGAAAGTTTTTAATAGTGGAGAGCCCCATCGGGCTTTCCCGTGGTGGGCCATTCAGTTTTGTTCCTAGAGATGGTCTAGTGGTAGGTTATTGAATTATTCTTTGGATGTGGTTTGGTCTTGTATCTTCGTTCTAGTAAAGTGGTGTGCTATTCGTTCAATGATGCTTGAGGTGTTTTGGTTGTGAGGTTGGTTTCCGCAGGTGTGAGAGTTGCTTTCCTGGATCAATCAACTGGAGGCGTTCTAGCTCTTTGGGGGTGGGCACCACATATCAGCAAGTCTTTTTACATGCTTCTTGTGGTTTTCATTTGAGTAACTTTTTATGAGCACATTGCTTTTGATGCTTTTTTCTTGTTGGTTGTAGAGATCATATTTGAACTTTAGTGGGGTATCAGTTTCTTCTTTGTGCCTCAACCCTAGCTGTGGCTTTCCGGGGATGGAAAGTTTTCATGGTGGGGAGAATTGTCATGCCTGGTCTTCACTTTGAGGTATGTATTTAATTTTAATTTTAATCACATAAGTTTTATTGCATTTTTTGTAAATTTTTTTGTTGGAATTTGAGCTAAGCGTGATTTTCGTGGTACACACTTGCACTGATAAATGGACGCGGGCTTGACGTTGCCCGACGCACAGGCACGGCACGGGTGAAGCCTTGTGGCCTGCTCGGTACACGGGTGGTCTTACATGGTATTATTAATATTAACGTTTTAAGCAAGTATTTCTTTTATTTAATCTTATTTCCTTATTATTATAAATATTATTAGTATTTTTATTACTTTTCAATTTTTAACATATATTATTAAATCCTTTATCATTTTATATTTTAGAATAGTTTAATTATTATTATTGTGTGTGTATACATACATATGTATATATATATACATGTATATATATATATATATATGTATTTATAGCTCTCCATTTTTATTTATTTATTTATTTTATCTTTATCATTTCATTTCATTTCTTTTTATTTTATTTAATTGTTTTTTTAACCCACTTAATCCTACCATAGCCGCCACCCCCCCTTTTTTTCTTTCCTCTCCCCCACGTTTCTTCTCCTTCTCTCCTCCCTCCTTCTTCTCTTCTCCCTTCTCCTTCTCTCCTCCCTCCTTCCTTTTCCCACTCCTCCCACAGCGCCTCTCTTTCCCTTTTGCCCAGCGCACCCCACCCAATCCCTTCCCCTCCTGCATACCCCCCCTTTTATCTCTTTTTATTTTTTTCTTCCTTTCTTTTTTTTCTTCTCATTCTCTCCTTCCCCTATCCCCTCTCCCTTCCAGCGTGCCTCACTCTCCCCTTCTCCCCTCTTCCACGCCCAGCACACCCATCTTCCCCCTTTTAATTTAATTTAATGTAATTTAATTTTCTTTTCTCTCCTCACCCTTTTTCCTCCCAAAAATCCGACTATCCCCACCCTCATCCGGTCTCGCCATCCCGCACTCTCTCTCACGCTGCTGGACAGCCCCCGCAACCCGGCTCGCACTCGCCGGAAAGCCGCTGCACGCCCCTCGGTTGGATCCCGACAATTCCGCGATAATGGTTGGTTTTATTTTATTTAATTATTATTGATTTTTTTAGTTGTTAATTAATATATTCAGATGTTATCGCATGCGTTTAAATTTTTTAATCAAATTATTTGATTATTATTATTAAGTTGGTTAATGATTTTATTTAATCTGTTTAATTGTTTATCAATTTAGATAATTTAATTTGTTTAATTATTAATCTATTTGTTTAATTACTATTAAAGTTTCTTATTCATTATTAAATTTTATTAATTATTATTGAATTTATTTTATTGTTAGTTAACTTATTAAATCGCTGATGTTGTGATGGGTTGGCGATGAGAATTTTTGGTCTACTGTTTTAGGACCTTTTTTACGGTTCCATGCAGTGCGACCTTTGTGCAGTGGGAGTATTGCGTCGTATCATCTTTCTTTCATTCCTGCATTGAGGTAGGTGGTTCCATGCCTTTGGATCATTCATATAATTTAATTTGTCTTTTTAGTTTAATTTAATCTGTTTTATGAGTTAGTTGCATGGTGCGATCTATGTTTGAAATGTTTTGGCATGTTCGTTTGATGAAAATTGGATTTCCAAAATAGTATACTTTTCTTGTCTATATGCATGATGTTGTATAAATGATTTGTTGTGTTTAATAGGTTGTGAAAAAGGCGTTTTAAATTTTTTTTGACATGTGTGCGTGATGAGAAACTCACTTTCTCTAGAAATGATCATTTTTTTTCATGTTGACCTTATTGGGGTAAGTCCTAAAATTGTTTAATAAATTGTTTATATGGTGTAAAATGTGGTTTTAGAATAATTGAGTGTGAAATTTATTTTGAAGTGGTCCTTGCACCTAAAAATATGTGTTTTTTTGGTGCAATGTTTTCAAGTTGGGTTCTAGGTGATGTTTGGTTGGTGTGAACTTAGTCTTTAAGGGTAATTGAGTTTTGTGTGTCTAAATGTGGATTTTTTATGTGTAGCGCATCATTTTATGTGTTTTGTCTTGGTTTTGTTTTTTTTAAATGGTGTCTTGTAAAAATGGTGGCTTCTTCAAAGTGGTTTTGGTGTTTTATAAGAGGTGCAGATGGTTCTGATAATTGTGTAGTTGGTGTGAAACTAGTTTTATTGACAATTTATTACGCAAATGGTTTGAACGACTCCCTAATTTTTAATTGAGTGTGTTTATTTATGTCAGCCCTTGTTGTGTTACTAAAATAATGCTTTCTATGTTGTGCGAATTGTTTATGTTCCTGTTTGAGTGTTTTCGAAATGGGATTTTTGCGAAATGATTAGGTAACGACAAATATATTTTTAGAAAGGCATTGGGCGTGCATGAGTTTTTGAAATGTTGTTTGGGTATGAAAATGGTGACTGTTTTGTGCAATATCTTGTTTGGCCTGCGATATGAGAATGAAATATACTATGTGAATGTGAAACTTGTTTGAGCACATGGGAAAACCCTGGGTATCTAGGTGGACGGACTAGAACTAGTGCACTAGTGAACCGGATGGGTTTCGTCCCTGTTTCACTTAGTTGGATTGACGATTGCAACACTAACTAAACATATGATATCTGAGGGTCGTGGCCTCCTAAGCCTCGTGTTCTGAGGGTCGTGGCCTTCTAATCCACGTTTTCTGAGGGTCGTGGACTTCTAAGCCACGTTTCACTAAGACACGAGGTTTCTAGGGTCCCACTCGAGCTAGATGAACCTTAGGGGATTTACCCATGGTGCTCTACCATCAATTTCATGGTGCCTTCCGTCGGCATATGGAGGACCACATGGGTGTTAGTGTGTGTGTGTGTGTGTGTGTGAGTATGTGTGTGTGCGTGTGCGAGAGTGTGTGCGCGTGTTCCCATAATGAACTTTTCTCATCCTCTTTAAAATCGTTTCTGTGAAATGAGTTCTTTTTAGTGTTTTCCTTTAGTATTTGGTTGGTAAATGTTTCTTTAAAAGCATTTTGAAAGTATAATTTTGAATAAGCACTTTAAATTGTCTTTTGATGTTGTGGCATGGAAATTTTTCTCGGTGGCATCCTACTGGGATTTTTTCTCACACCCTATATACACCCTTGGGTGTATGTAGATTCTTGTTTCTTGTGTATTCCACGTTGTGCGTCGTGCTCAGCGATGGTGGTCCGGGATGTTAGTGGCCTTCTCATACAGGTTGGTGTTGTGGCGTGTGGATGCTACACCACTCATGTTGCTTGGAGGGTTGAGTTATAGTTTTAGTCTCTTTTGTCGTTGTTTATTTGTGGACGTTGGTTCTAGTAGTAAACCTTTAAATTTTGATTTCAGTTTGAATGGTCTCTTTGGTTTTTGATTCCTAGTTTCATTTTTATTATATTGTTAGTGTTTGTGTATACCGTTTCGGGTAAAATCGTTCCCATGTGTTAGTTTTGATACCCGGGCACTTGTGCCATCCCGTAGGGATCGAGAACACCCTTCTGGCCTTGCCGCGGACTGGGTCGGACACCGGGTCAGATGGCGACCCATCCTGGTTCGTGACAGAAACACAAGAAATGGTGAGCTCAGATGTACAGTAAGGTTATACATGGGATATTTCAATAAAACTTGATAATATGGGTATGATAACATGAGATTAACTTTTTAAAACCATGAACTACATATCATAGAGCATAAATGTGAGTCATGTAATAAAAATTAGTAGTTCATAAGACATTAATCATAATGGAATCAGAGAACCTGAATCATGAGAACATAAAATATTAATAAGGAATAGATTTTTAGAAAACTCATAAGCATATAAAATAATTTCCTTATTATTCAAGAATCATTTCTAAAACTATCATAGTTGTATATTTTTACTCCATAAACCATCATATTGTTTAAGGTTCACTCCCAAGACTATCATAGTGGATAAAGTTCCTTGATGAACATGGTTTTTTCTCTATTCTAGTCAATTTTATCTCATGAGATATTAGTCTTTAACCTATTCATTGGACAAAGATATATGTCCCACCCATCTTGGTTATAATAAAAATACCACCCTTGGTTATATTGTAACCACCATCACATTATTAAAAACATGTGTATGTGTTTCATAATATCATAAAAAATTCATCATATAGGAACCCCTTGAATAGAAATGGGTTTCATAAACTTTTCATTATAACAAAACCTATTGAAAAGAAATAGGTTTGATAATTATTACATCATTTCATCAAATCCCAGAATGATGAAAAAGTAGTTTTCATAATAATTTTATCATTGTATAACCTATTGGAGTGAAATGAATTTCATAAACATATTTTCATCATAAAGATAAACCATTTAGATAAATAATAATAATGGTTTCCTTGGAAGATATCCCCTATAATCATACGTTACATCAAATGATGTCATATTAGATTGAAAATGATTTTTAAAGATTACTTTGAAAATTTATATAAAAAATAGCCATTCTTATTTGATTTTTTTGTAACATAAATAATTTTCCAAATCATATTCTCTAAAAATGAATTTGGAAACACATAAAGGATTCTTTAAAAATTGTTTAAAACATTTCTTTAGGAAAATATCCCTCCTTTAAAAATAACATTTTAAAACTAAAAGTTTAATTTTTTTGGAAAAAATTATGTTTAAAAATAGACATTTAATCTTATAATGTAATATTTAAAACTTTGAGTGTTCATGAAGGAATAAAAATCCATTCATGCCTTACATGTTAAAACAAATATTCCATTCACATTTTTGGGGAAATACAAATAATAATTATTTGAAAAGTGACATAAATTTTACTTTCAATAAATTTTTTAAAAATTAAAACATTGGATGAAATGTGTTTAATAAATCAATTGGATAATTTTATAATTAGTTGTTAATTTTTTTAGAAGATATGGGTTTGGAAGATAAATGGGTTTTGACCGAAGAGAGAAACAATGATGATTTTTTATAAAAACATTCATTTAAACTATTGAGTACATAAAGAGATAAAAATAATGGGTAAACATATATTCTCATGAAATAAATAGAGGAATAAAAATTTCATGATTTTTTTGAGATATGGTTAATAATATTTCATCTTTGAAAGCATAAACATAAAAAATCTCAATAAACGATGAGGTTGTATTATAAAACCAATAGCACTTTCAAAACTTTGAATCATAGGACCCAATTAAATAATAAATTAAAATGATACATAAAATATCACGAGAATAAAAAAATTCATCATATTACATGTCAATTGGAATGTATATACACCTCATAAAATAATACAGGTGTATAACACAACTTATTTCTCAAAAAGAGAAAATTGAGACAAAATCCCCTTTCCGCTTTGGTAACTTTTGAACCGTAGAACCCGTGAAAAAGGGATCCCAAATGGATTTTTAAATAAATATAATATTTAGTTTAATCATCATAAAATAAATTTATGGGTATTATAGACGTCATATAAAAGAAATAATTATGGAATATGGCATGTGTCTCACAAAAGTAAAAAGCGAAACAAAAATCCCTTACCATAAGCCTGAACTTCCTTCATACATGTTCGAAACTCCTATAAAATAAATATAAGTTTATTATATGTAACACCCCAAACTTTTATGAAAAATATTCTTTTTTAATTTCATTAATTTCTTGTGTTGTACACTACAACAAAAGGAGCTTGCACAACACGTATCCTTGACTTACCTTGCATTACACGCAATCACGACCTTCCTCGATAGCGTGTGTAGTACACAACAACGAGTTTCACTAAACAACAATATGCTATTAAACTATTATTAAAACTAGACGTTATGAATAGTAATAACCACCTTTTGAAATTTTGTAAATTTTATTTTTCAAAATGGAATTCATTTTTGGATTCGTAATATCGAAATTAGCTTAGGGTGAAAGTTTGGTGATTTTCGGATAACTTTCATATTTTGATGAATAGTGAAAATTACTAAATTTTAATTAAAAACAACTTTTTCAATCGAAATAACTAATAGTGATAAATTGTTAATTTGAGTGGTTTTAAAGTATATTTAGAATATATTTTTACAATTTAATACAATGTTGGACATTGAATGTAATTCCACATTTACACCAGACATAAACAAGTGTTAATCTTTTGATAGTTATTATCTCTTAAAAACACGCTATTTGTTGTGACAGCGAAAATTAATTATAAAATTAATTAATGCAACTTATATGTTGGGAATTTTTTAAAATATAAATCATTTTTGAATTCGAAATATCAATTATATCTTAGGGTGGAATTTTGGATTTTTTCTGAAAAACATCAATTTTTGATTCATAGTGAGACTACTAAGTGGTAGTTAAAAAAATTAATTTTTTCACAAATCTTAATTTTACCGCTTCTGTGAATGTAATTTCAAAAATCCGAGAGACACGGTTGATGTCAGTAAGTAAAATTTGGTTCAATGAGATGAAAATAATTTTTGGCGAATAGTAACTTTTTACTTTTATATACCACGGTTAAAAGTAAATAGGGTAATTAAGGGTAAAAATGATATTAATATTACCATAACACATGTCTTAATACTATTGGACAAGCTTATCTTGACCAAAAACATCCTTAAGAATAAAATATGACCATTTAGGCCTACTTGGATTCGATTAGGACATTTATTATTAATTTATTTAAAGAAGGGTTAAAAGAGTTAAAATCAAATTTTATTTACTAAAACATTTTTAATATGGGGTTATACATAAGATAAATTCGACTATAAATATTCATTAGAAATATGAAACTATTTCCTACATAATGGTATTTTATTTGTAATTTTTATACTTTAAATAATCTAATATATTTATGACAAACAATGATGCAGTAATTACCTTTTTAAGAAAATATTAACATAATTGATGTTATAAATGCCCAACTAAATGTAATTTGAGACTTTTTATGCCTTACAATAATTTTCTAGGTTAATATGAAATGTTATTGTTGAGTTAAGTAACTTGGTTAGAACTTATCATTATGTTATAAATTTCATAAAAATCATGTACCAAATAGTGTCAAAATTGACATAAATTTGTTTTTAAAACAAATATTATATTATTAATTGTGATTTAATTCTTAAAAATCTAAGGTTCGGCCAAATGACTTAGATAAGGATATATATATTAATAATAAACAACTTGGGGTTCGTTTGTCTTGATATAGTAGGTTTATTAACCATATAGTGTAAGAAAACAAAAAGACACGGTAAAAGTTAAATTATTTAACATAGAGTTAAATCTAATTGATAAGGTTAAAATAATAACCTAAACATGTATAAATCCTATTGGATGAGAGGCTTTCGACCCATCCCCACTTTAACTTCGAAATAATACCATTTGGAACCATTATAAACCGAATTTGACCTTACTATAAAATAATATTTTGAGATTTTCCGAAGATGTCCCTCTCCTCCCTTATAAAAGGGCACCTCCTCCCTCTTCTCCTCACACCAATTTGAGCATTCAATCTCGGAAAAACCCTGACAAAATCTCTTCTCCACTTCTTTATTATCATCCTAGAGGTCCTGGTCTTCTTCAAAGACCATCCTTAGTTCTTTAAGTGGAGGATAAGTGAAGGCGCGTCAAAAAGAGGTAATATCCATTACCGATCTTTTTCTTTCTTCTTAAACATCATCTTCTTTAGTTGTTTCATGATAAAGTAATAACATCAGTATTTCATATATACTGATATGTTATTATAAATATGAAACAACTCTAATTAACCTTCTATCCATCCTACAGAAAAAGGAGATCACCGCGCGTGCCTACGTACGGAATACCGTCTCCACGCCGTGGTGTAATCTATTTTCCACCACAACCTTAATTGGATGGGTATAATGGTGTAATGAGTAACTATATATGATTATTATAAAGTGATATTGATACTGAAATAGTATACATACACTTCAACACAATTCCACGACCATGGGAATGATATCATCGCTCGTGCGTACGTACGGACTACCGTCTCCACGACACGATGAGATTCATTCTCAATGATTAACCATTCATGAATGATTATAAAGTATATATAATAATTACTAATTAAATATATGACATAATAATGATACTGTATTTATGTATATTTATATGTATGTCATCTACTTAATTCCATTCAATTCAATAAGGAAACGAAAACAACGTTCATGCGTACGTACGGACTACCGTCTCCATGAACGATGTATTTCTTTCCATTTACTGATTTATTATATATATGTATATTCTGAATATATATATATAAATCATATTTTATATTCTGGAATTAAGTAATCATGATCTAAGTAATCATATGAATAATTACAAGTCAAAACATGGACGACAAATGAAGCAATTTTACCCAAAACACTCTTTAACATGGAATTTACAAAAGAACGGGTAATATAAAGTCATAAGTGAACCATATATGATATCATAACAATGAATATGATTATTTAATAAGTCAATTACATTATTTAAATCATTATACAGGAGTTTCGGACACTTACGAAGCAAATCAGACCTAAGGTAAGGGAAATATCACAATCTCATTTTTATCCAAGATTGTTTATACTTTGGTATTTACTGGGGTGTATTTTATCATCCACATCCATGTTTCCTCAATATGAAATATTATTTCCATCCACCTACAATTTTTCAAATCCAATTTTACCCTTCGGTGAGTTTTTAGTAAAAGATATGAAAGGAATCTTTTGTCATTTTTCATACGAAGTACTTTTTGACTTTTCCGACAAAAGTACGAGGAGAATGTTATTTTTAACTTATACGGCGTGAAATGATTTTTTTTACAGTTTCATAACACCTCATTTTCAAGAATATTCCTCTACAAGATTGCATGATTATTTTCAACAAAACCCTTATCATTTAAAATTGTATGGAATTTTGTGAAAAGAAAATGATTTTAAAGAAGAAAGGATATTTTCCTCAAGAATTCATTTCAAGTGTTTTTATCAAAACTATTTTCCATCTAAGTTGAAATTATTTGATATGTATGTTTCAAGTAAAATGTCTCTATGATTTAAATGGTTTCAATTTTCTTATGATGAAATGATATCAATTGTTTATGGATTATGATGGCATGATGTTTAAGAATCCCATTTTATTACATGGGTTATGCAATGATGTATGATTTATGATTTTGTGGCACACATAAGAATGGTATAATTATGAGATGTCTGGGACCTATATCTCCCTCCAATGAATTGGGTAAAGATTTTATATCTCATGAGATAGACATGGCTGGAATGGTAGGTTATACCGGTTCAGTGAAACAGGACTGAAACGAGGGTGACTCGGTTCAGAAAGGGACTTTGTCCACTAAGATAGTCTTAGAAATGAGTCTTGACTAACAAGAAACGATTCTCTATGATTATGTGTGTATGCCACAAAGTTTAATGTTTTATGTTATGATTATTGGGATTTCATTTCACTACTATGATTTATCCCATGTTATGAAATTATTCTCTCTTTTGCAGGTTAAGATTTCCAAAAGTTACGTTCTTATGAATATGATGTGATTGATTTTTCTTTTGTTTACCCTTATTGAGCATTTGAGCTCACCATTTTATGTTTTCTTTTCCCCAGGATATAAAGAAAGGTTTTAGGTAAAAAAAGGGAAGATCTTTATGGGAGATATTGAAGATCTTTCACCACGATTAGAAGATTACGTTCTGAGTTTCCAAAGACACTAAACTATTACGATCCTTGTGTGTGTGTTTTTTGTTATGTACTAAGTATTCCGCAAAAGTAATGTAATGTTCATGTACATTATGCTTTGGGTCTCTACAGTTGGTATCATTGGAAAGGTTTAGTCAACCTTTGGAAACTAGGATGCGAAAACGTTAGTGAGATCCCTAGAGATATTTCTAAGGTATGTCTAGGGATGTCCCTAAGGTTAAATATACGTATAGGTTATAGTACTAGAATTATGCTAACGATCATAGAATTAAACCTAAGATGTTATATATTGAAGGTACTTCCCCATTATTATTTTGTTTTCCCTATCATTATTTTTGCCTCTCACACTATTTTTTTTGGTTTTAGAAAATGGCTGGAAACAAGATGATTCACGAAAATGGAGGATATGATGGACAATGGAATGATATTATTCATAATGAAATGGGATTTGGATGTCCAAACATCATTATTATGCCGAATCAGCAATCTCATATTATGATCAATAAAGTAAAATTTGGTAAGTTTCCTGACTCGGCTAATAAGAGAAAGATGGAGTTTCATGATGATCATAGAGGAAAGAAAGTTCAATTTCCCCTATGTAAATCATATGTGAAGAGTCATCAAGGAGAATGTTTCAAAGGAACTGGAAGATGCTTTGGGTGTGGAAAAGAAGTACACAAAGCAAGTAAGTGTAAAGGAAAAGGTTCAGTTAACACCATGGATGAGGATAATGGTATTGCTACGACATCAAAAATGGTTAAATGTTTTAATTGTGGAATGTACGGGCATTATGCAAACCAATGCCCTAAGGGAAAGTCTAATGAAGAGAATCAGTATGGTCGTATGGGAAGTATTTATGTTGATGATGATGAAGAGACTACAAATGATATGTGAGATTAAAGAATTGTTGATGCTCGGTCAATGGTTTAAGAAGGTAGTGGAATGATTACATGTTTATCAAGTGTAATGTTGTATAAGTAATCTCATGGTACTATGGAATAAAGAGACATCTAAGGATTGTTACACTATTGCCTTTCCTATGTTTTTAAAGTGTATGATTAATGGTACTAGTAACCATGAAATGTTATTCAGATATTTTTTGGAAAGTAGATTATATGCACATAATGAAGGAATAATAAGATAATGAGGTGTTTGATTGTATTCATGAGCTCATGACTGATATAAGGAGAAGGTTATATCATGGTTTGAGTATATAGAATTTTTGGATTTTGGTATGTGGAAAGAGTTAACTTTTAACTGCATTCATGTTTTCACTAAGGTTCAATGGGTATTCAAGAGAATACATGATTAAAGCCTTTGAATGTTTGGAATGTGACCAACAAGACATATATTATGATATATGGGGATCAACGATAGTATTAAATATCTGGTAATCGTTTTCACTATATTATGAGAGTGGATTGCAGTATTATGGATAAGCCTAAAGATTAGAATGGATTATGTTGGACATAAGTTAGTATTGTTTAAGGATAGAAGATTTTCGATATTATTTATGGGATGTTATATTAATGTAGTTTTAGAAAAAGGACAACCTGCAGGACGGGCGACAACCCATCACGTCAGACAAGGATGTGGGAATCGAACCCACAACCGAAGTGCGACTGGCCTTTATCGCCTACCACTGGCCTACAGGAAGTCCCTGTTTAGTAAAAACTAGTTTTATTATATTAAGCAGTATGATATATGAAGTATAAGTCTATTTTAGGAACCATATATGATTAATCTCACTATAGATCGACTTATGTATATAATTTTTGCTAACCTTTTGTTTGATATAGATGGAATGACCCGTCATTCTATCACATGATCTACTAACACTTCACGAATAACAAATTCAACATCATTTATTTAAGAGATGAAGTGGAAATTTTTCAAGGCACGAACAACAGTGAGATTGTACCAAAATAAAGTAAGTATTTATTCTAAATCAAAATTTTCAACTTTAGGGAAATGATCTTGAAAACCAAAAATGTTGTCCTAGTGCCCTCATATCTGATGAATCAGATGGTACCCTAGATCGTCACAAATTTATGGCTTTGTGATTGCTGGCTTTTCCATATCCATGTTCTCTACCACTCTCCATCAGAACATGATGGTTAGATTTCTCTTCCATATCCATATTTTCACCTATGTGGAAACCCAATGATTAGTTTATATGGGTAACTGTTACGTTTCATACTTTTGTTTTTAAAGATTGGTTTTGGTATTCCTTTTTACGATGTGGGTTTTTATTAAAGAAACTTTCGAATAGTAAACCATTTATAACCCCGACGAATTTTGAGGGCGAAATTCACTTTAAGGGGGGTAGAATGTAACACCCCGAATTTTTTTGAAAAATATTCTTTTTTAATTTCATTAATGTATTGTGTTGTACACTACACCAAAAGGAGCTTGCACAACACGCATCCTTGACTTGCCTTGCATTACACGCAATCACGACCTTCCTCGATAGCGTGTGTAGTACGCAATAACGAGTTTCACTAAACAACAATATGCTATTAAACTATTATTAAAACTAGCCGTTATGAATAGTAATAACGACCTTTTGAAATTTGGTAAATTTTATTTTTCAAAATGGAATTAATTTTGGATTCGTAATATCGAAATTAGCTTAGGGTGAAATTTTGGTGATTTTCGGATAACTTTCATATTTTGATGAATAGTGAAAATTACTAAATTTTAATTAAAAACAACTTTTTCAATAGAAATAATTAATAGTGATAAATTTTTAATTTGAGTGGTTTTAAAGTATACTTAGAATATATTTTTACAATTTAATACAATGTTGGACATTGAATGTAATTCCACATTTACACCAGACATAAACAAGTGTTAATCTTTTGATAGTTATTTTCTCTTAAAAACACGCTATTTGTTGTGAAAGTGGAAATTAATTATAAAATTAATTAATGAAACTTATATGTTGGAAAATTTGTAAAATATAAATCATTTTTGAATTCGGAATATCAATTATATCTTAGGGTGAAATTTTGTCTTTTTTCTGAAAAACATTAATTTTTGATGAATAATGAAACTATTAAGTGGTAGTTAAAAAAATTAATTTTTTCATAAATCTTAATTTTACCGCTTATGTGAATGGAATTTAAAAAATCCGAGAGACACAGTTGATGTCAGTAAGTAAAATGTGGTTCAATGAGATGAAAATAATTTTTGGTGAATAATAACTTTTTACTTTTATTTACCACGGTTAAAAGTAAATAGGGTAATTAAGGGTAAAAATGATATTAATATTACCCTAACACATGTCCTAATCCTATTGGACAAGTGTATCTCGACAAAAAACATCCTTAAGAATAAAATATGACCATTTATGCCCACTTGGATTAGATTAGGACATTTATTATTAATTTATTTAAAGAAGGGTTAAAAAAGTTAAAATTAAAGTTTATTTACTAAAACATTTTTAATATGGGGTTATACATAAGATAAATTCGACTATAAATATTAATTAGAAATATAAAACTATTTCCTACATAATGGTATTTTATTTGTAATTTTTATACTTTAAATAATTTAATATATTTATGACACAACGATGATGCAGTAATTACCTTTTTAAGAAAATATTAACATAATTGATGTTATAAATGACCAAATAAATGTAATTTGAGACTTTTTATGACTTAAACTAATTTTATAGGTTAATATGACATGTTATTGTTGATTTAAGTAACTTTTTTCGAACTTATCATTCTGTTAGATATTTCATAAAAATCATGTACCAAATAGTGTCAAAATTGACATAAATTAGTTTTTAAAACAAATATTATATTATTAATTGTTATTTAATTCCTAAAAATCTAAGGTTCGGACAAATGACTTAGATAAGGATAGATATATTAATAATAAACAACTTGGGGTTCTTTTGTCTTGATATAATATGTTTATTAACCATATAGTGTAAGAAAACAAAAAGACACGGTAAAAGTTAAATTATTTAACTTAGAGTTAAATCTAATTGATAAGGTTAAAATAATAACCTAAACTTGTCTAAATCCTATTGGATGAGAGTTTTTCTACCCATCCCCACTTTAGCTTCGAAATAAGACCATTTGGAACCATTATAAACTGAATTTTACCTTAATATAAAATAATATTTTGAGATTTTCCTAAGATGCCCCTCTCCTCCCTTATAAAAGGGCACCTCCTCCCTCTCCTCCTCAGACCAATTTGAGCATTCAAGCTTGGCTAAACCCTACCAAAATCTCTTCTCCACTTTCCTAGTATCATCCTAGAGGTTCTGGTCTTCTTCAAAGACCATCCTTAGTTCTTTAAGTGGAGGATAAGTGAAGGCGCGTCAAAAAGAGGTAATATCCATTACCAATCTTTTTCTTTCTTCTTAAACTTCTTATTCTTTAGTTGTTTCATGATAAAGTAATAACATAAGTATTTCTTATATACTTATATGTTATTATAAATATGAAACAACTCTAATTAACCTTCTATCCATCCTACGGAAAAAGGAAATCACCGTGCGTGCGTATGTACGGAATACCGTCTCCACGCCGTGGTGTAATCTATTTTCCGCCACAACCTTACTTGGATGGGTATAATGGTGTAATGAGTAACTATATATGATTATTATAAAGTAATATTGATACTGAAATAGTATACATACACTTCAACACAATTCCACGACCATGGGAACGATATCATCGCTCGTGCATACGTACGGACTACCGTCTCCACGACGCGATGAGATTCATTCTCAATGATTAACCATTCATGAATGATTATGAAGTATATATAATAAGTAATAATGAAATATATGACATAATAATGATACTGTATTTATGTATATTTATATGTATGTCATCTACTTAATTCCATTCAATTCAATAAGGAAACGAAAACAACGTTTATGCGTACGTACGGACTACCATCTCCATGAACGGTGTATTTCTTTCCATTTACTGATTTATTATATATATTTATATTCTGAATATATATATATATATATATCATGTTTTATATTCTGGAATTAATTAATCATGATCTAAGTAATCATATGAATAATTACAAGTCAAAACACGGACGACAAATGAAGCAATTTTACCCAAAACGCTCTTTAACATGGAATTTACAAAAGAACGGGTAATATAAAGTCATAAGTGAACCATATATGATATCATAACAATTAATATGATTCTTTAATAAGTCAATTACATTCTTTAAATCATTATACAGGAGGTTTGGACACTTACGAAGTAAATCGGACCCAAGGTAAGGGAAATATCACAATCTCATTTTTATCCGAGATTGTTTATACTTTGGTATTTACTGGGGTGTATTTTATCATCCTCATCCATGTTTCCTCAATATGAAATATTATTTCCATCCACCTACAATTGTTCAAATCCAATTTTACCCTTCGGTGAGTTTTTAGTAAAAGATATGAAAGGAATCTTTTGTCGTTTTTCGTACAAAGTACTTTTTGACTTTTCCGACAAAAGTATGAGGAGAATGTTATTTTTAACTTATACGGCGTGAAAGGATTTTTTTTACGGTTTCATAACACCTCATTTTCAAGAAGCTTCCTCTACAAGATTGCATGATTATTTTCAACAAAACCCTTATCTTTTAAAATTGTATGGAATTTTGTGAAAAGAAAATGATTTTAAAGAAGAAAGGATATTTTCCTCAAGAATTCATTTCAAGTGTTTTTCTCAAAACTATTTTCCATCTAATATGACATTATTTGATATGTATGTTTCAAGTAAGATGTCACTATGATTTAAATGGTTTTAATTTTCTTATGATGAAATGATATCAATTGTTTATGTATTATGATGGCATGATGTTTAAGAATCCCATTTTATTACATGGGTTATGCAATGATGTATGATTTATGATTTTGTGGCACACATAATAATGGTATCATTATGAGATTGGTGGGACCTATATCTCCCTCGAATGCATTGGGTAAAGATTTTATATCTCATGAGATAGACATGGCTGGAATGGTAGGTTATACCGGTTCAGTGAAACAGGACTGAAACGAGTGTGACTCGGTTCAGAAAGGGACTTTGTCCACAAAGATAGTCTTGTCAATGAGTCTTGACTAACAAGAAATGATTCTCTATGATTATGTGTGTATTCCACAAAGTTTAATGTTTTATGTTATGATTATTGGGATTTCATTTCACTACTATGATTTATCCCATGTTATGAAATTATGCTCTCTTTTGCAGGTTAAGATTTCCAAAAGTTATGTTCTTATGAATATGATGTGATTGATTTTTCTTTTGTTTACCCTTTCTGAGCATTTGAGCTCACCCTTTTATGTTTTCTTTTCCCCAGGATATAAAGAAAGGTTTTAGGTAAAAAAGGGAAGATCTTTATGGGAGATATTGAAGATCTTTCACCACGATTAGAAGATTACGTTCCGAGTTTCCAAAGACACTAAACTATTACGATCCTTGTGTGTGTGTTTTTTGTTATGTACTAAGTATTCCGCAAAATTAATGTAATGTTCATGTACGTTAAGATTTGGGTCTCTAAATTATAAATATATTATAAAATGATAAATTTATAAATATATATATCATACCATATATGATTTACTTAGGACCTTTTATTCCCCTATTTATTAACAATTCCTTCTTAAAATCTCATTTCGGGTAATAAACACTTTGTTTTTTGGGTATTTTTTTATATTCAGTGAAATTAATTTTATCATGGTTAAATAGCATCCATAATTTTAACCATGATATAAATATCTTATTTATTAAGTATATATGTGTTTATATTAATCCATAAATGTTAGACATAAAAAATAAAATACACAGTTCATGGAGAGGGTAGGCTATACGTACGCATGAATGATGTTTCAAGTTTCTCAACCGATGAAATGAAATAAAGGTAAATAATAAATTAAATCTTCAGAATATTTTTTATTTCATATATATCCCATATATTTATTAAAGTTACCATTATTGCCTCCCATGATAAGTGTTAGTGAAATAACGAATCACATTGTTTCGTGAGGCGATAGTCTATACTACACATGAATGATGTTATCATACCAAAAAGAGAACGAAAAGTAAGAAGGTATATGCGATATATCTACTATATATATTTAATTAATAGACAAATATAATATATATTTATTCAATGTATCCTTATATCCATCATAGTAAAATATAAATGGAAACACATCACATCAGTTCGTGAGGAGGTAGTCCACCTTACAAACGAATGACATTATTATTTTACAATGGGTTTAGAGGTAATAAGGTATTATAATTAAAATGTGTAATAATATCATAAATATCATATATAAAAATTAAATCCATTATTATATATAGTTGTAGAATATGGTGATGTAAAACGAATAACATCAGTTCATAAGGCGGTAGTACAACATACACATGAATGAATATTTTTGTATCATTTTAATCAGAGATAATATGTATTTTAGTTATTAAATAAATATAGTAACCTATTAGTATATGAAAGATATTTATATTATTATATAATTTTTTGATAATGTAGGTTCCCATTACGGATTGACCACTAAGAGGGGAGGGTGAATCAATGTTTCCTTTTTTATGAATTCCATTTATTTTTGAATGTAATGACTTTATCTTGTTAATGTCCTTGATACAATCAATATTATCTACAACTATCATGTACTATGAAATTGTAATAATGAAGATATAGTAACACACATGATTTAAATGGTTCAGCAAAAAGTCTACTCCTTACTACAACTAGTTATTCCTCCCAGTTACAGATTCCTCACTATCAAAAGAGAAAATACAATTGCTCCAGATCCAACCAAGAGAGTATATTATATTTTGGATCTATACATATGGATTCTACCTCCAGATATAACTGAGAGACTTTGTTTTTTCTTGGATCTAACCAGAATACTTAACCTTCTCCTAACACCAATAGGAAGGCTTCACCTCTGTTCAAGGATTGATCCACTATAGGATGATTCTCCAATTATCCTCCTTGATCTTATAGGGTCTGACTTGCTTGTGTACTATTTAGTTATCTTCAACAGCCTATGAAAATTAATTCATTCTTTCTCAATCAATTTTGATTACTTATAAATAATCGCTTTCCTCGATGCAACAAAATTCTTGGTCTTGAATTCTTTCTTCTAATTGAAGTCCCAACCAAACATGATGTAGCGAATCAGATTTTTGCCCTGTCAGACTTTGGATTATTTCTATGAATAATTCCAGAGCTAGGCACGATGACGGCGTGGGATTCCAAGGCTCGGTGTGCCCAAAATTAATTTTATAAAAATATTAAGTATTTTTATACTATGTGCATGGTGGGGGTGTGATATCTCCTAAATGATAGCTCAGAATGTGAATCTAAGGGTGCGATTGCATCTGAAATGTGCCGTTTACCCTAGGCGAGGTGTAAACATTACGGGCGTGGGCCTACGGTGGAAAGCGCCACCAGTGGCATTTTCGTAAATAAGTGGAAAGGTCCATTTACGAGTGTTGGCTCAAATAACTTCTGAACAAAGCCTCAGATCGAAAATCCGAGTCCGTCGTTGCGTCCAAAACAGCGCGTTTACCCTAGGGGTGACCTTACCTTGGTCTGCATTGGGTGCCGGGACGGAGGCGAGTTGGTGGGGAGTGAAATGTGTTGTGTTATAGAAAAAAAAGAAAAAAAAAGAAAAACATGCCATCCCCTCCCCTTACCTCCAACGCGTAGCAAGGAATGACACACCCCTCCCGACCTAAGTTTTTTCACCAAATTGAGCCTGAATCGTCCGTTGTCTATGCCGATCATCAGCGGATCTAGCTTCAGGGCGTCGCCGGCGTCGATCTGCACCCGAAGCTTCGGCGTTTCGCCCGCGAGGTAGGCGGTTTGCATTTTAATCCCCCGATCCGGTTTTGCTGCGAATTGCTTCATTTTGAGGTCGTTGCAAGGAATATATCATCCCGGAGGTAAATCCTGTGTGCCTTTCCCAGAGGATCGTAAAGGTGCAATCCCTTCATTGAGTTTCAGGATCGAGGCGTGGGCCCCACCCGAGATGGCTTCGATGAATAATACCTTTTTCACCGAGTGTCCATTTCGGATGAGCGATTAGTCGATTCCAATTGCTTTTCTGAGGGGATCTCCGTTGTATGATCCGCTCGATGGGTTTCGGGATCATTGTGTGGTCCCTGCATGAGCTAGCTACGGTGAGTAGCGCCTTTTTCACCGAAAGTCTGTTTCGGGCGAGTAAGCACCTATCCTGCATGTTTTTTTCGCGTGGATCGCGATGATGGCCTCAGTATTGGCCTTGGAGGTGCATAGTGTGGCGTTGTTGTGGGTCACTCGGGTTAGCGATGTTTTGGACCAGCAGTGGTTGAGGGTACTTCTTTGGTTCGTTTCTATGAGGGTTCGTGTGGCATCACAACCTTAGTACAAGTTTGTGATCCTCTCGATGGGATTTTTGAACTGTTAGAGTTGTGGCATCCCTCCGGTGGGCCCGAAGCGGGATCCTCTAGCTTCTTTTCCAAAGACCGGGTTCTTGGTATCGCTGTGACTACTTATTCATGGGTGATGATCCCCTATCTAGCTGGTTAACCCCGTAGGGTTGTGGCATCATCAGGATTATGATCCCCTACATGGTGGGCTGTACTCAGTAGGGTTATGGCATCGTCGGGTATACGATCCCCTACTGAGCATGAGGTGTATAGTAGGGTTGCAGTATCGTTGGTTATGCGATCCCCTACTCAGCGCATGGTTTCGGTAGGGCTGCGACATCGTCGGTTCAATCCTCTACATCGCGAGTTATACCAGATAGGGTTTCAATATCGTCATGACCACCTTTATATGGGAGATGATCCTCTATCTGAGTGTCGTTCTTCTGTCGAGCACCAGATTGGGTTGTGGTATCTCCCAGCGGATCCTGGGTGTGATCCCCTATCTGTGAGAACTACGTATGTCAGATCAGGTCGTGGTATCCCCTAGCGGACCCTGTGAGTGATCCCTTATCTATGTGCTTTGTATTCCAGAGTGGGTTCTGGTATCCCCTAGTAGACCCTAGGAGCGATCCCCTATCTGAGGAATTTGGTGGTTCTATTATTTCAGTGAGGTTTCCTCAGTGACGGAATATGACGAGCGTGGTCTCTTAGGTGAGCATATGTGATGTTTTCTTGGGACCCGATGGAGTGTATCTCTTGGGTACGTGTCATCTGGGATGACAGTGATCGTGGAGTGTGCTCTCCTGGTTGTGAATCATTGCTGGTGTTGAGGTCGGTAACTCAGGTGGCTTGTTGCGTGAGCTGAGTATACCTGGATTGTTTAAGGTGTATGTATGGGCATACTCCGGACCTAAGCTGACTAGTTGTGTTTAGCCGAGGATGGTCGTGAGATTGAGTTTCTCTCTCGTCTGGGTTCCCTCTGGCGGGGATGAGCAGACTGTTTCCTTTCAGTTGTCTCTTTTGTTTTGGGTTTTTGGGGTGACTACTGTGTATGTTTATACTCACCCCTGCATGGGCTTTGCTGGCACATGTTTGTGTCTTGTGCAGACCAAAGGCCTTTCGATGGAGTCCCAGGAGGACCCGGAGCAGGCAGAGCTGTGTGACCGAGACAGACCAGAGTGTTTTCCAGTGCGGTGCTGAGGGAGCTTTCTGGCAGGTGTTTGTGGAAGCGTTATCCTTCTTCAGAGTAGGTTGGACGTGCTTTTGTAGTTTTCTTTTGGTGGGCCCTGTTTTTCCCTTTTTGTACTTCTGTTGTACTCTGGTTTGGGATAGATGTATTCATGCATTTTCTTTTCCGTTTTATATACCTCTGCATTGTTTCATGGAGGTGTTTGTGGGTTTGTGTGTATAGGTACCTTAGGCTAATTCCTCCCATGTGTGTGATATCCTACTCGGCGCTAGTCACCAGCCCCTGGCCTATTAGAGGCGGGCTTAGGGAGTCGCGGCTCGTGCCCCGTTGGGTCGGGTCGTGACACTTGATGTGTGGAAGAGATGAAAAAATAGAGAATATTGTATGAAAGAATAGTACTTAAAAAATCACATGAAGTAATTCTTGACATCTAAATTCCATTACACTTCATAAATTGATTTTATGTAATCTGAAAATCCTATTTCAAGTATCTCAGGTTTTGTACGTATGCATGTCAATATGCATGCACCACATTCACCTTATTCCTTTATGCTTCACAAACAAAACTTATATATGTTGAATTAACGGTATCACATGAATTTATGTTCCATGTACCATACTTTTACTTCATGAAATGGGTTTTTATATACATCACACCTTGTCTTTCTTCACACACACCTTGTTTACACACACACTGGCCTCCTTTAGTGCATGTGTAGGCATGCACAGTCTTATTTCCTCTTCAAACAAGTTATTAAGGTGTGAAATCCTTCAAAATATATTCCCATAGCCTTCATTAATGTATTTTATGTGCAAGGTATATTTAGGTTCATCATGTAGCATAATGTAGGTAACACTATATTTGTGTTCTCAAGCTCCTTCACACAAGTCCAAAAGATGCATATCAAGATACCCTGAGATACTTCCTGGAATCTCACATTCTTAATGGGTCTCTTGAGTGCATTGTTTTCTGGTCAAGAGGTCTATGGTATTCTAATCTTTTACGTAAGAAAAATATACATTAGGGGGATTCATTATTCAAAAACAAGGAGATAGTCACAATGCTTTTTTTCTCAAAAAATTATTTCCCTCTCAAAGTAACGGTATAAGATCTCCTCAAGCATGCCTCATCTTTTTTTGGGAATTTGTGTACCTCCATAGATCCTGTTTTTAAGAAAAGTTGGGGACTCCTTCAATTCTTTAAGAATAATTAAATATTAGGAATAATAGAATCATTAGGATTTAATCATGTATACACTAAAAATCATGGAACCTTCACATTTCTCCCTTGTAGTGGTATCCTCTTATGCATGAAATGAGGATCAAAAGATTCTCATTTATGATCAAACTACTCTATAAATGGTGATATTTTGTACTGCCAACTAATACTTCATTGTGCATTTGGCAGTAGAATCTTCATCAAATTCATCTCAAGCATGTAAGACATTATATTTCACGAATGATTTTGTTTTGACCTGAATACCTCATCCCATCAGAATCATCGTTAAAGATGGTTGATTGCTAGATCATATATGGATGGTGGTTCAACCTAAATTATAATAAGAAAAATCCTTTAGAAATTGATAGAGGATGAAGATGATATCCAAAAATGATATAATAGATCAGATCAACATGATCAGAAACACCATGATATATTCATTATTTTAACGATTCAAGAATAGTACCCCACTGATAAAAATCCCACATCAGTTTCTCAAAGTGGATTCCCCTCATTTTATTACACAAGTGGTGATGTAATATCCCTGATCTTGCTACTATAGATTATCAATGGTCACACTCCATATATGCCTCACGACCCCGACTCACCTATGTGGCTACATACATCCTACGGGTGTGCTCCATGTGCCCAAATGCTTCTACAAGCCTCATAAACAAGCCCACCTTGGGCCTAAACATGGCCCAACCTCATGCAAACTTTCCTAGAATGGTTCCCTTGGGCATGGTTGACCTATGCATCCCATATGATCCCATGGTTTAGCCAACCTTGGTAGGCCCTTTTATTGACCCAAATTTTAAATATAAGTCCCATTCCGTACATAGAAAAACAAATCTAAGTTTCTTATAAATGAAATTAAGTCCCTTGTCAACTAAATTTCCAATAAAAACCTTCTCAATTACCCATATATTCTCAAATGTATTCTTTATGAAAAATATAAGTGTATTTTTCATGGAATCCTTATAATATATTCTTCATTAAATTCCATATTTTTATGTCTACATCAATTAATCTTCTCTACATGAAATTAAAATTTTTAATACCATTCCTTTTTTGTATACATTGTGTGTTTATTATTTTTCACATGTCTTAGACAATTAAATAATAGTTTCAAAAATCATCACATTCGTCCAATGAGAATTGTCTAAGAATGAAATCCAATGCCACTAAATGAATCCCTAAAAATTCTCTAGGAATCGACACTTCACCCAAACTCACCGAACACATATCAAAACATCATTGAAAACAAATGAAACACTAGGCCTAACAATCCCCCGTTTGTATTTTGTTTTCAATATCATTTTCACGTATTCAAAAGTCAATATCTTTCCTAAAAACTTCCCACACTTTTAAAATAAAATGAAAAGGATAAGTGAGCGGTATTATCAGCTCATTTATTTCTTATAAAAACATATTAATATCACTTATATTAAAATTACTTATATATTTATAAGAGAGATAAGATCTCACATAGTTTTATTAGAAAAGATCCTATAGTTAATAAACTCTAAGTCTACATTGGATAACCCAATGTAGAAAATAAGAGAGATACAACCATGGTTGTATATAGTATGTATAAACTACCATTCCTGTGAAATCATGCTAGAAAATTCTCAAATCTCATTTAAGGGGTTTATAAAAACAAGGCTTTTTAGTGACATATAGAATCCCCATATTCGAGTTTATAAATCTATTTTGAAATTACACTTTAACCATATTGTGAAAATTTTATAGTTCCTTCTCATCAATACTCCCCCTTAAGGGATGAACCCATCTCCTTCAATTCACTATATTTTATTACAAAAGATTATATACAAGGGAATCAGGAGGTACCTTGTTGTTATTTAAGAGAAACTTTCATACTGAGAACTACCTCTCAACCCATGCCATTATTTTATCCTACTTGTATTCCTCCATTTTTATGAAGCTTTCATTTTCATAAAATTAATATTAGTACATGAAGTCTTGGGTACATTCATTTCAGTTTTAAATAAATCACACTAATTGGGTAGAATCTCATTACAGCTATGTGATGCATGTCCATATTTACCACACCATTCACACAATTATTTTTACATGACAAAAATGTTTACACCTTAGTTTCTATAACAAATTTATTTACATTAGGTTCAATATGTTTTTATTATTCTTCCAATTTATTATCCAATTTCAGTTTTATTTGAAAAAAAACTAGCAATTAATTATTCTTAGAATATCCACAAGACTTATCACTGTATTTTTTTTGAATTATCTTACCTTTCATAGAATAAGTAATATCTCATGAAAATCATGTAATGTATTCCACAACACTATGACCCTTATCACTTAGATAACTAGGCCTCATATAATGACCATGACTCCCCCTTGATTCATGTCTATTTTGTTTGGAAATGACATGTTATACCGTCAATTGTAGGATTTGTTTCCAAACGTCTCTCAGTACCAAAAAAACCACTGAAGTAAGATCTTTTATCTTGATATGTAGTTTTTCCAGTCACTTGTTATTTTTTTACGTCTTTAAATTGATCCTTATTTTTTATAGAAGGTAGAGGTCTTGTTTACATATTTCTTTATTCCTTTTATGTAGGATAAGATCTATTACTATTATTCTTTTAAGTAGTTTTATAACAATCTTCTAGTCTTATTCACATCCCAATAATGATTTTCACCTTATATTCTTACCAGTCACCCATTTATCTGATCTTCTATTCACATTATCATATTATTCATGCTTTTTTGTACATACTAGAACTAATCATAACAGCGACCAATTCTATTTTAGTTATCAAATAAATATTCAAAGCATTCAAAACTCTTCTTTATATTCAGATTTATTTTCTTTGGATTTCTATTCTCCAGTGCATGTATTCTCTTGTCTTCATATTTTATCTACCTAAATGTAGGCCACCTATTATTTTAACAAAATTTATTGTTTTTCCTACATTCCAATGCCTTATTCCCAAACATCCAGTAACATAAACAATGGCTTATGAGCCTTCATTTTTTCTTTTGAGGTGTAGTCTGTCTAGATTTCCCACATTGTGAACCTTTCTACTTCTAAGTAGAACCATCCCACTTTGAGACACCTCATAAGGGACATATCTTAATGATTTTTTTTACATCCACCTTGATCTGGTAGGTGTATCAGTATTTTTTTCCGTCCATACTTTCCAATAGTTTTGTTTAGAAAATATATCATCAATTGAAACATTACCAGTTCAAAAAAAAGTTTTTGAGTTATGGGATTCCTTTTTATTGGAGGAAGCTTCCATATAATTTGAGAATGATATCGAGATCATATTGAAGTCATTATATTCAATGAAAAATTGTGTAGAAACATTTCTTTTCCTGAAAATATTGTATGTTGTAGCTTATGGTGATTGTTGATTATTCTGTTTAATATACAATGCAACACACATCATGTTGATAGAGTTGTCATCATCCTCAGTTGATCATAGCATGGATTCTCAATCATACTTCAAATTATTCATTTTTTTCTTCATGAAATTTTCATTATTTTTTAAAACAATTTTTGAAGCCCCTTTAAGCAATAATATTTATACTATAATTGAGAATCTTTGACAACCATAGACATTTTGTGCATATTTTCAAGTTCAAGGAATTATTATACAAGAACTATTTTTGTATATATTTATCACAAATACATGTTTTCAATTCTTCATTATATTCATCATATCATTAATTGAAAATAAAATTATTTCATCCTTTTCTTTAATTTTTTTTGAGAGTGTTGGGTATTAAATTGTTTTTAACAAATTACACTTCCATGGAATAAAATTATTCTTCTAACTATAATTTCTTATCCTGAAGAACCATGAAACTTATAATAATAAAATTTAAATATTCTTTGGGAAGGTTCTTCACTTGTTTTTTAGATTTATAAATATGATCACTAAGTGGTTTAACGTCATCACATCTTGAGAAGGATTTGTTTGATTAATCAAAATTAAAAGAAGTATTTCATTTTGTACCTTTTATATTACCCCCAATTTGAGTTGTCCCCTCATTTACAATTATATTATTATTTATCATTATTTTATATCTTTTATTTGTGTTCTTATGAGACTAAGAAGAAATCTATATCTGAGGTTTCTCACTAATTTACAAAAATTATAACTTCATAAATACTCGCTTGGATGTTTAGAGGTGACCTACCCTTTGATACCACTTATAGTACCATATGTTTGACTGTCCATTGAGAGGGGATGGGTGAATTAGTGGTTTATTTTTATGAATTCCATTTATTTTCAATTCAACATCTTAATCATTTTAAGGTTCTAGATCCACTAAATAGTCTATCTGAATCTCACCTTATATGAAATTGTAATAACAAATAGAGATAAGAAAACAAGATTTATATTGGAATAAATCCTTCTAATTCAAGCGACTAGGTATTACCCTCAGTTACAGATTCATCACTATCCAAAAATTGAATAAAATTTCTCTTGATCCAATAGAGGGAATTTTTTTCTTAGGGATCTAAGAAAAATTCTTCTTTATTTTTCTCTAATTGAGAGACTCTATTTTCTCTTGGATCACACTTGAACACATCACCTACTCCCATCACCAACCAGAAGGATTCACCTCTATTTGACTTGATCCAATATAGGATTATGATATTCCTTCATGAGATTATAAGATATTACTTTCTATTATACTCTTCATTTATATTAAATATCCCTGGAAAAATCTATCAGGTTTTCTCAATCAATTCTATTCACTTATAACTAATCAGTTTCCTCAGTGAAAAAAAATATTGGGATTGAATTGTTCCTTATGACTAAAGTCGCAGAATCTCTTGAAGTTTGAAAGAGATGAATAAAAAATTTTAAAAATATGTTATGAATGAATAATAGTTGAACAAATAAATTCACGTTCCTGTTTAGATCTCAATTCAATTAAAATTCATGCATGGATGTCACATCATCTGAAAATCCTATATATGGTATCTCAAGGTTGGTACATATGCATGTAAGAACACATGAAAAACATTCACATTATTATTTCATACTTCACAAACCTCACTTATATATTATGAATGCATGCTATCACTTGGATGTATATTACATGTACCATGAGAGACATTTGTACAAGGGGTGAATATACACAAATCACCGTATGTTTATTCATGAACACCTTGTATGAACACACAAACACATTCCTCCATCAATGCATGTTTATAAATGCAATTTCATACATGATATTTAAACTAGTACATGATGTGTTTAGTCCTTCATGCAAGATTCACACAACCTTCATGCTAGTATTTATTTTATAGGATCTATTCTTATTCATCATGTACCATAGGGTAGATAACACTGTCTCATGGTTATCAACCATCTTTATGAAATATATGGAGACGATTATTGAACTATCATGAGATGATTCAGGGAATCTCAATTTAATCAGGAGACTCTTGAGTGCATGGTTCACATATCAAGAGGGATGAATTATTTTTCTCCCTCACATAAGGAAAATATATATGGGAGGGATTCCTTCTTCCCAAATTTGGATCCTTTCATGGTGCTATATTTTTCTCTATAAAAATGAGATATCTCTAAAAGTAATAGAAGTATATCTTTTTGGTCATGCCTCATCACTTATAGGTAGTTCTACCTCACCATAGATTCACTTTTTAAGTTGAATTGAGGAATCCTTTAAAGCTCTAAGAATAATTCCATATCATGACATAGTCAAGTCTTTTAGGTTTACTCAAGTATACACCAAAAAGCATGGAGCCTTCATGTTTATCCCTTACGGTGATATCCTCATGTTCATGAGATGAGGATCACATCCTTATAATTTAAGCTTATATTCCACCATTAAAGGCTGATTCCAAAACATACTAATACGGCTTCGTTGTGCAACCTATGGTAGACTATTATTAAAATTTCTTACATGTATGCATGATGTTCGTTTTCATTAATGATTTTGGTTTGACCCAAAAAAACTCTTCCCATTTGAATCATCATAAAAGATATCTGGTTTATCAATCATCGATGGGTGGTGGTTTTACCTGAGCACTGGTGATAAAAAAATTTAGATGTTTTGGGAGGATGAAAATAATCACCCAAAATTTTCAGATAGATCGAATCAACATGATCAGGTGAACTACATTATATCCACCATTTTATTAAAACATTAATAGTACCATGATAATATAAATACCAAATCAGTTTATTAAATAGTATTACTCACTATTTATTATTCAAGTGGTGTTGTAATATCCCTTAGTTGGATATGGGTATAAACACTGGTCACACAACACACATGTCACAAGGAATCGCATCACCTGGGTGTCCACTGACACCCTACGAGCATGATTCATATACCCACCATCTACCAAATTACTTATACATGATCCTTTCATGGGAATAAAGATGAAATATCCTCTTATGGTCTTTCCTTGGATGGTTCCCTTGGTATTGGTTGAACTTCATGTCCCACATGAGTCCAAGGTTGAGCTAGACTTGTCATATCTTTTATTTGACCATTATTTTTAATATAAGGCCCATTAAATACCTAGAAATAATATAAGTATCATATAAATGAAATGAAAGTCATTATAAATTAAATTTCACATTTAAAACCTTATCAATTCTCCATATCTTCTCAAATTTCTTCTTCATGAAAAATGTAAGTGTATTTTTCAGGGCCACCTTTTACGAAACTCTTTATGAAAGCAATCATTTTCATGATTACTTAAACAACTATTTTATTCATGAAAATAAATTTTTTCATTTTATTCATTTATTGTATTCATTATGTATTTTTTTCATTTTCCTTATATAATTATGAACAATGTAAACATTCATCACATTTGTCTAATGAGAATTGTCCAAGTGTGGCATCCAATGCCATTAAATGAATCCATAAAATATTATTCAAGAATAACCAATTCATATAAAACCACCAAAAAAATATTCAAACATAATTGAATATAAATATATCACTAGGACCAACAAATAATAATTGAAGGAGTATGGGGGTGAAATATAGAAAAATTCTTAGTTTGGGGTGTCACCTCTTCTTCAGACAACAAATTTTGATTTGTACTAAAATGGTTCAAAAGTTTTATTTCTGACCAAACTATGGGTTATAGGATGATAAGAAGGAGGTATGTAAATGATTTGGAAAGGTATTGGCCAAACTAATGGGTTTTGGAAGTGTGAATAGGATAGGAGAGCGGTGGCCTTTTATCAGTGAAGTAAGTGGAATACTTATATTTTTTGAAAAGAAAAAGTTGTAACTAAGTTATTCACATTAAAGAAGGTGTAAAATTGGACCATTATAAAAAAAGATATAAGGTAAAAATATGTACATCCAAGGAGTGTTCTATATGTTTTGGGTAATTTTTAACCCTTATCATTTTTTGGTTAAACCCTCTCTAAACCCATTTTTTCTTTAATAATGATAATTTTTTACTATTTTTACTATTCATTATGGTCAAAATGTATGTTTACCATATTAGATAATATAAATAATAATTATTAAATATATAGAATAAATTTCTCTAAATTCAACTAATATAATAAGAAGAATTTAATTTAAAACTAAACCCATAGATGTGGCGAGAAAGTGAGATTTTAAAGAGAAAGGTTTTATAAGTGGAGAAAATTTTAATATAAAAATTCAATATGGAATTGATTACAGTTACATAAATTGGATAAATAGATATATAAATGAACAAATTTTTTTTATAAAACCATCATAAAATTTTTTTATGTCTTAAAATTTTTTAAATAGAAATGAAATTTCTCAATAAAAACCAGAATTTCTTACTATTCATAAAATAATTTAAGTTTTCAGAAAATTATATTAAAGGAACTCCATGATAATTTTGAAATTATGATTTAAAAAATTATTTTTATATTTTAAAATAAATATTATTAAATTAGAAAATTTTAAAATAAAATTAATTGCGCAAAAGTCGACAGAACTAATTTTCTTTCCAGAAAATACAGTTTTAAGCATAAAATTGGTTTTTTATTATTTCTTTTCTTGAAAAAACATAAGGCGAATTTTAAAAAATTTATTTAATATATAATATAAAAATTTTATTAAAATAACTCACAAAAGTGATTTTTTTTATTATGGTAAAAATCATTTTTTTGCACAAAAATAATATTCTAGAAAAATATTTCTTTTAATTTCAATCCATTTATTTCATTTTCAATTAATTGGTAACAAAATAATTCATATTAAATAAATGTATAAAAAACATATTTTCATAATTTAGTTATTTTTTCATACCCACCATTCCAATGGCTAGGTGATTATCATCATATTAAATAATAATATTTTAATAGTATTTTATGGTTGGTTAAAACATGGCATTTCTTGTAACACGATATAAACTCTATTTTGTGCGTAAAACAGGCTCTCATAAGTGTTGTTTGTAATGAGAAATATCAAAAAGATTAAATTCATTTCAAAAAAATATTTAACAAAATCTTGGAGTGTTATATTGTACCCCACTTCAAATAAATTTTCCCTTGAAATTCATTAAATTGTTAAAAAAAACTAAGGATACTTATGCCTCATTACATAATATAGTTCCCAAATAACTTCATAAATCTGGTGGTTTTACCACAGAGCATTGAAAATGTGAGTAATTATATTTTATAAATTTTCTTGAATGATGAAGAATATCCATTGGTTATTATTTATAAGAATTATCATTATGCTATGGTAAAACCTCAGATTTTAGTACATATGATGGATTATGTATACAATTCCTTAATAGAGATACATGCAACATGTCATAAACATGAGAGTGGTTTTGTAGAAGTTATAATTGATAAACTATGACCTAATATGATCAAGAATTTCAAAAATACCAATATACCTAGGTATTAGTTTTTCCTTCTTTCTTCCAAAAATAAATTCATTGAAATAATTTCTCAACAACATCAAAATCTAGATCATGTAGATGATTACCCACATAATATTTCTATAAAATCTATGATTCCCTTACATGTTGTGGATGGATCTAAACTTCTCTTAAATTTCACCAGCTAGATTTGGTCCCAATACCTTTTTTATGAAACCTCATTCAAGTATATTGTATTTCTACACATATTTCCATGAAGGGTTTCGTAAGGATCTATATGAATGATCAATTGAAACATATTGTGGTAAGAAAACTCAACTAGAGGAAGGGGTTGACCCCAAACACCTTTTAAGTCAATAGAAGATGATCTTAAAATATACTCTAGGGTTTGAATTTATCTCTTAGATAGAAAATGTGTCTTAGTATGATACATAATGATGAAATTCAACTTTTTACCAAGAGAACCGTAAAGAGTCTACCAGAACATTGATGTAAACCACATATAGTTATCACATACAATTTAATATGGTACTCTATATAATATTTCCACTTATTTAATTTATATACTAGAAATTTGATCTATAGATAAGTATTAATTGATAGTGATTAAGTGTTCAGACTTAATAAGGTGAAATAATAAAGCCCATATGTTATTATTCCCCTTACATTTTTAGGGAGTTAAATGAAAAAATCTAGGGTGTTTTATTTCATTTCCATTCATGCATAAATAATGGTTATAACATCCCCTTATAATTTTGTCTCTCAAAAATAACTTTTTAGCATACCAAGTACCCAAAAACATACTTAGAAATATCTCTATTAATTTTATCCCAGAAAAAATACACTTTTACGTATTCCAGTGGTAGGTTTCATACACCTTTCTTCCTTTAGTTACAGGTTCAGGCCCTGCCACCATACCTGATGTGATAGGTTGTCACCCATCATATAATATATATTTCTTCTTCCCACCTTATTAACATATAGGAAGCCAAACCATTATTAATATATGTTTATTACTATATGTAAATTCATTAATTTCCATATTCCTATTATTTTAATTTTTAAAAATCTTACTGATGTTCACATTGTTTATCATATATCATGATAACTGATTTGGAATAATTAAAATATCATTCTGTCTAGTTATAATCTTGTTTTGTTTCTCGTAGCACTAAATTTTCAATCAGTTTCAGTGTCATCATGAATCCATCTAGTTACAACCATCAAATGAAGCCAAAAACCATAGTGTGATAAATAGTAATCATAGTGTAAAACAACATAGTCATAAAAAGTCACTTATATTATGTCTAAATCATGGAAAATTGTTTTAAATATATAAAACCTTAATCCTGACCTAGGTTACCCATGGTCATTATTAAAATAAATCATTATAGTTTGTATTGAGTTTGTGAATTTCCAAGTCATATACCTCTGGAGTTTCAAACCATGTGTTCAACAAAGACAGTTGTCATGCACCAAGTGATGATCGAGTCCAGATCAATGCACCAGTTTTAAAGTTATTACATCTAGGTATGTCTATTTCAAATCCACATACACTAGTATTATCAATAAAGGGATTTAATTTTATAGAATCCAATCACTATATTCATGAAAAATATTCTATTAGATTTTCCAATAATTTGGATCATGTTTATAGTTATCCTTAAACATATCCCAATATATATCCTTAGAAATATCACTCAGAATCCTTCTAATATTATCTCACCCTAATTTATAATTGTGAACAAAAACTTTACTATAATACTAATGTGGAGACCGAAACTTCCCAAACATAAATATTACACCTTTTTAGATGAATATTCACCACATTTTACAAATACACACTCATGTACATTATAGGTTTAGTGTATTTGGATAGTAGATTCCCTATCTTCTTATTTCATGAAATATATTCAATTTCACCATCAAATATCATCCCATTTAGTTCTCATCATTTATATACTCTACAAAAAACCACTTTTCATAACATGTGGAAAGGAAATTAAGAAAGGGTGAGATTGGATGCCCAGTAAGGGTAAACAATGGAGATGTCAATATAAAATGAACACATGGATATAAGAACATGAGAATAACATTTAAAAAGCATACCCAACATATCATTGATCTTAAATGTGAGTCATGGAATAAATAATGGACGTTCAAATGACATGAATCATAATAGAATAAAATAACATGAAACATGAGAATATAAAATTGACAAAAATAATATATTTAGGGAATGCACATATGCATAGAGAATTATTTCCTTAGTAGTCAAGGATTATTTCAAAAATTATTATAGAGTAATGTGTTCACCCCCCCAAAACAACATATTATTCACGGTTCAACCCCAATACTATCATATTGGAAAGATTCCCCTACTTTATTCAGTTTACTCCCCATTCCAATCAAATTTATATCATGAGATATCAATCTTTACCCAATAAATTTGAAGGAGATATAAGTACCACCTATATTTGTTATAACATGACCACAATCCATGGTTATAAAACAACACCACCACATAATGTAGATCATATGCTTGTTTTCCACAAAATCATAAGACAATCAAAAAATTAGAACCCCTGAAAATAAATGGGATTTAAAAACATTTTATCATAATATAACCAATAAAAATAAAATTGGTCTCATAATGGTTTCATCATTTCATTAAATGATAAACCGTGAAAAAGAAGATGGTTTCATAAGCATTTTATCCTGGAATAACCCGTAGATGAGAAATGAGTTTCATTAACATATTTTCATTATAAACATAAACCATTAAGGGATATAATAATAATGTAGTCCTTGGATCATATCCCCAATAAATCATAGGTTATATAAAGGGATGTCATCATAGATGGAAAATGATTTTGAAAGATTACTTGGAACATATTTTGATGAAAATAGCCATTACACTTTTAAAAAAAATCTTAAAGATTAAAAACAATTAAAAACCATTTCCATTGAAAATAACTTCGTAAAATTATAAATTATGCATTAAAAGTTATTTAAAACATTTCTTGAGAAAAATATCCCTTCTTTGAAAATAAAATTTTAATACGAAAAATTAATATATTTTTTGAAATAATTTTATTTCAAAATAAACTTTAGAAATTATAATGTAAGATTTGAAATAATGATTGGTAATGATGGTAGAAAATACCATTAATGTTGAACACATTGAAACAATGATTCTATCTACATTTTTAGTAAAATCCAAATGATCATTATTTGGAAAATGACATGGATATTAATTTCTATTTTAAAGAAATATCAACATGGGTAAAAGTTTTTTCAAAAATTATTTGGAGATTTTATAATCCTTTTTGATTTTTTTGCAAAATATGGTATTTGAATAAAAAATGTTTTTGATCAAAGAGAGAAATAATGTTGATTTTTTATAAAAAAAGTCAATTTGAACTCTTAAGTTCATAAAGAGATAAAAATGAAGGAAGAATAAGTATTATAATGACATAAATATGGGATAATAAATTTCATGAGCTTATTGAGATATATTTCATAATATTTAATCATCTGAAGAATGAACATTAATAATTTCTATAAATGATGATATTATATTATAAAACCTTTATCAATTTCGTAATATTGAAAATCAATCCCAACTGAAATAATAATAATAAATGAAAAATAAAATTTATTTAGAATAAATAAACTCATGATATTACATGTAAATTGGGCTTTATATACGCCACATAAAATCAGATAAGTGTATGACATAACAAATTTCTCAAAGAAGAAAAATTGAGACAAAAATCCCTTACCACTTTGGTAACATTTGAACTATATTCCACATGAAATAGAGATCCTAAAATTGATTTTTATATAAAAATAATATTTTAGTGAATATTCATAAAATATATTCATTGATATTATATACAAAATATGAAAAAAGCAGATGTTGAATATTGTATGTGTCTCATAGAATAATAATGATAGACAGAAATCCCTTACCATAAGTTACGACTTCCTAAGAAATTGTTTGGACCTCCTGTATAATATACATATGTTAATTATAGCCAAAATGAAGAATATATATATATATACATCATACCATATATGATTTACTTATGATATTATATTATTGTTTATTAATAATTCTTTTTTAAAATCATGTTTTGTACAATTACCACTCTGTTTTTCAAATATATTTTTCTTTGATATTTAGTCCTTTTAATTTGATCATGGTTAAATAATATCAATAATTTTAAAAATGATATAAATATCATATATATTTATTATATATGTATTTATAGTAATCCATAAATGTTAGAGAAATTAAATGAAACACACCATTCATGGAGAGGGTATATAGAGACCTGAAGCCTGACGTACATGGATATTATATTACTTTTGCGGAATACATAATACATAACAAAAACATACACACAAGGACTGTAATAGTTTAGTGTCTTGGGAAACATGGAACTTAATCTTCTAATCGTGGTGAAAGATCTTCAAAATTTCCCATAAAGATCTTCCACTTTTTGTTTCCTAAACTAAAACCTTTCTTTTAATCCTGGGGGAAAATAAAACATAAAAAGGGTGAGCTCAAATGCTCAGTAAGGGTAATCATGGATAAAATAAAACATACTATATACATTTTAACTTAAAAACATGAACATAATGTTTAAACATCAAAACCTTGAGAAACGACTTAAAACATAGAAGTACATAAGGAATAGATCATAATGGAACATAAATCCTGATAACATAACATGGGAATAAAACATGTAATTGTGGCATCCATTAAGCACATGTAATGATTTCCATAGTATCCAAGGCATTACTACCAAGACCATCTTAATGGACAAAGTCCCTTTCTAAATCGAGTTCACTCCTCGTTCCAGTCCTGTAATACTGAACCAGATTAACTTACCGTTCCAGCCATGCCTATCTCATGAGATATAAATCTTTACCCAATACATTGGAGGGAGATATAGGTCCCACCCATCTCATAATGAAATCATTCTTACTTGTGCCACAAAATAAACATACATCATTCATAAAAACCCAATAAATAAAATGGGTTTCATAAACGTCATCCCATCATTACATAATCCATATAAAAGAAATGGATATCATTTCATAATAATAAAAGTGAAACCATTTAAATTATAGAGACATTATACTTGAAACATACACATAAGAAATAATTTTATCTTAGATGTCAAATGGTTTTGATAAAACACTTGAAATGAATTCTTGATGAAAATATCAATTCTTCTTCAAAATCATTTTCTTTTCACAAAATGACATGAAATTTTAAAAGAATAGGATTTTGTTTAAAATTGTCATGAAATCGTTTTTAGTAATCTTCATGAAAATAAGGCTTTATAAAACCGTAAAAATCCTTTCATGCCGTATAAGTTAAAAAAACATTCTTCTCGTACTTTTGTCGGAAAAGTAAAAAAGTACCTTTTAGGGTAAATAAAAGAAAGATTCCTTCCATACCATGGGGTAAAATTAAAATGGGTTAAAAGGAATATAAACATACATGAATACACTTTTATAAAACATGGACATGGATGATAGCAATAACCCCAGTAAACACTTACGAATAAGCAATCTCGGATAAAAATGAGATTTGCACAATTATCCCTTACCTTAGGTCCGATATGCTTCGTACATATCCGAAAATCTGGTATAATGATTTAAATAATTTCATTGACTTATTACAGAATCATATTCATTGTTATGATATCATATATGGTTCACTTATGACTTTATATTACCCGTTTTTTGTTAAAGAGCGTTTTGGGTAAAATTGTTTCATTTGTTGTCCGTGTTTTGACATGTAATTATTCATATGATTAATTTGATCATGGTTACTTAATTCCAGAATATAAAACATGATTTATATATAATATATATTCAGAATATACATATATATAATAGATCGAAAAAATGGAAATAAATACACCGTTCATGGAGACAGTAGGCCATATGTACGCATAAACGTTGTTTTCGTTTCCTCATTGAATTGAATGGAATTAATTGGATGACATACATATATATATAAATAAATCCAGTATCATTATTATGTCATATATTTCATTATTACTTATTATATATACTTTATAATCAGTTATGAATGGTTAATCATTGAGAATGAATCTCATCGCGTCATGGAGACGGTATTCCGTACGTACGCACGAGCGATGATATCGTTCCCATGATCGTGAAGTTTAATTGGAGTTTATGTATAATATTACAGAATAAATATCAATTTACAATAATCATATATAGTTATTATTTACACCATTATACCCATCCAAGTAAGGTGGTGGTGGAAAATAGATTACACCACGGCGTGGAGACGGTATTCTGTACGTACGCACGCGCGGTGATTTCGTTTTTCGTAGGATGGATAGATGGTGAAATAGGGTTGTTTAATACTTATAATAACATATCAGTATATTAGTGATACTGATGTTATTACTTAATAATGAAACAACCTAAGAAGAAGAAGTTTAAGAAGAAATAAAGTTGAAAGAATCGATAACAGACATTACCTCTTCTTTGAAGCGCTTCTTTGAGGCCTCCTCTTAGGGCACTAAAATTGGTCTTTGAAGAATACCAGGACCTCTAGGATGTTTCTAGGTAAGTGTAGAAGAGAATTTTTCAGGGGTTGGACGAGCTTGAAGGCTCAAAGTGGTGTGAGGAAGAGAGGGAGGAGGTGTCCTTTTATAAGGGAGGAGAGGGGCACCTTTGGAATAACTAAAAACATTATTTTATTATAAAGTCATATTCGGTTTCTAATAGCTCTAAATTTATGTATTTATAATATAAGGTTGGTATGGGTCTAAATCCTATCATAAAATATAATTTAGGAAAGTTTTGGTCATTATATTAACCTTATCGTTTAGTTTAAACTCTAAGTTAATTAGATTGACATTTACCATGTCACATTGTATTTTTATATTATATAGTTAATAAACATACCATATACATCCAAAATACACCCAAGTGGTACATTAATGATACACCTATCATGATATAAGTATCTTGGCCGAACCTTATATTTTTAGGAATATAATAACAATTAATAATATAATATTTATTTTAAAAACTATTTTATGTCGATTTTGACACTATTTGGTAATTGATTTTTGTGAAATTCATAACAGAATTATTAGTTATAAAAAAGATAATTAAATCAATAATAACATGTCATATTAACATAGAAAATTATTGGAATTTATAAAAAGTCTCAAATTACATTTATTTGGGTATTTATAACATCAATTATGTCAATATTTCATTAATAAGATAATTACTGCATCATCATTGTGTCATAAATAAATTAAATAATTTTAAGTATAAAATTAGAAATAAAATACCATAATGTAGGAAATCCTGTTATATTTCTAATGAATATTTATAGTATAATTTATCTTATGTATAACCCTATATTAAAAATGATTTAGTTATTAAACTTTGATATTAACTATTTTAACCCTTCTTTAAATAAATTAATAATAAATGTACTAATCTAATCCAAGTGGTTCTAAATGGTCATATTTTATTACTAAGGTTGTTTTTGGTCGAATTAAACTTATCTAAGAGAATTAGGACATGTGTTAGGGTAATAATAATAACACTTTTACCCTTAATTACCCTATTTACTTTTAACCGTGGTAAAAAAAAGTAAAAAGTTACTATTCATCAAAAATTATTTTCATCTCATTGAACCTCATTTTAGTACTTGATATTAACTGTGTCTCTCGGATTTTCGAAATTCCACTCATAGAAGCGGTAAAATTAAGTTTTATGAAAAATTCAGTTTTTTTTAACTACCACTTAGTGGTTTCACTATTCATCAAAAAATGAAAGTTTCCAGAAAAATACAAAAAATAAAGCCTAAGCTATATTTGATATTATGAATTCAAAAATGATGTCTATTTTACCAAATTCAAAACTTATCAGTCACATTAACTAATTTAAAAATTAATTCCCGTCATCAAAACAAATAGCGTGTTTTTAAGAGATAATAACTATCAAAAGATTGACACTTGTTTATGTCTGGTTTAAATGTGAAATTACATACAATGAAAAACATTGTATTAAATTGTAAAACTATATTCATAATATACTTTAAAACCACTCAAATTATTAATTTATCACTATCAATTATTTTGATTAAAAAAGTTGTTTTTAATTAAAATTTAGTAATTTTCACTATTCATCAGAATATGAAAGTTATCCGAAAAGTACCAAAATTTCACCCTAAGCTAATTTCGATATTCCGATTCCAAAAATGAAGTCCATTTTGAATGATAAAATTTATAAAATTTCAAAAATTGGGTATTACTATTCATAAAGGCTAGTTAATAATAATATTATAATAATATCTCATTTAGTGAAACTCGGTATTGTGAACACGCTATCGAGGAAGGCCGTGATTGCGTTTAATGAAAGGAAAGTCAGGGATGCATGTTGTGCAAGATTATTTTTGGTGTAGCATAAAACACAAGACATTAATGAAATTAAAAAGAATATTTTTCATAAAATCTCAGGGTGTTACATTCTACCCCCCTTAAAATGAATTTCGCCCTCGAAATTCGTCGGGGTTATAAATGGTTTACTACTTGAAAGTTTCCTTAATAGAAACCCAGATCGTAAAAAGGAATACCAAAAAATGTCTTTAAAAACTAATGTATGAAACGTTACGGTTACCCAAATTAACTCATCACTGGGTTTCCACATAGGAGAACATAGGTGAAAATATGGATATGGAAGAAAAATCTAACCATCAAGTTATTATGGAGAGTGGTAGAGAACATGGATATGAAAAAGACAACAACCACAAAGCCATAAATTTTTGAAGATATAAAGTACCATCTGATTCATCATATATAAGATCACAAGGACAACATTTATGGTTTTCAAGATCATTTCCCTAAAGTTGATGAAATTGGAATTAGAAGAAATACATTCGTGATTTTGGTACAGTCACACCATTGGTTGTTCTTTGGATAATTTCCACTTCATCTCTTAAATAAATGAAGTTGAATTTGTCATTCGTGATGTGTTAGCAGATCATGTGATAGAATGATGGGTCATTCCATCTGTCTCAAACAAAAGGGTAGAAAATTTATCAAAAAATACATAAGTCCATATATAGTGAGATTAATCATATATGGTTCCTAATATGGACTTATACTTCATATATCATACTGCATAATATAATAAAACTAGTTTCTACTAAACAGGGACTTCTTGTAGGCCAGTGGTAGGTGATAAAGGCCAATCGCACTTCGGTTGTGGGTTTGATTCCCACAGCCTTGTCCGACGTGATGGGCTGTCGCCCATCCTGCAGGTTGTCCTTTTTCTACATTACTATAACATCCCATTAATAATATAGAAAAAACTTATATCCTTAAACAATACTAACTTATGTCCAACATAATCCATTCCAATCTTTATTCTTATCTAAAATACTTCGGTCCAAGCTCATAGTATAATGAAAATTATTACTTGAAATGTCATAAACCAAGCATGTGAATACCATCATTTATCCCCCCATATATCTTGTTGGACACATTCCAATAATTGGAATACCTTAATCATGTATTCTCTTAAAAAATGAATACCCATTAAACCTTAGTGAAAACATGAATGCTGTCAAAAGTTAACTCTTTCCACATACCAAAATCCAAAAATTCTATATACTCAAACCATGATATAACCTTCTCCTTATATCAGTCATGAGCCCATGAATACTATCAAATATTTAATTTCCTCTTTATCCCTTCATTATGCGCATATCATCTACTTTCCAAAAATATCTGAATAACCTTTCATGGTTACTGGTACCATTAATCATACACTTTCATAAAATAAGGAAAGACAACAGTGTAACAATACTTAGATTTCTCTTTATTCTATAGTACCATGAGATTACTTATAAAACATTACACTTGATAAACATGTAATCATTCCACTACCTTCTTAAACCATTGACCGAGCTTCAATAATTCTTTCATCTCACATATCATTTGTAGTCTCTTCATCATCAACATAAATACTACCCATACAACCGTACTGATTATCTTTATGAGACTTTCCCTTAGGGCATTGGTTTGCATCATTCCCGTACATTCAACATTTAAAACATTTAACCATTGTTGATGTCGTAGAAATACCATTATCCTCATCCATAGTGCTAACTGAACCTTTTCCTTTGCACTTACTAGCTTTGTGTCCTTCTTTTCCACACCCAAAGCATCTTCCAGTTCCTTTGAAACAATCTCCCCGATGCCTCTTCCCACATGATTTTCAAGAGGGAAATTGAAATTTCTTTCCTCTATGATCATCATTAAACTCCATCTTTCTCTTATTATCTGAGTCGGTAAACTTACCAAAGTTGAGATTATTGATCATATTATGAGATTTCTGATTAGGCATAATAATGATGTTTGGACTTCCAAATCCCGTTTCATTTGGTTTCTCATGAAGAATATCATTCCATTGTCCGTCATATCCTCTATTATCATGAATCTTCTTGTTTCCAGCCATTTTCTAAAACCCAAAAAGAATAGTGTGAGAGGCGAAAATCATGCTAGGGAAAACAACATAGTAAAGGGAGAGCTCCCTCAATATATAACATCTTCGGTTAAATTCTAAGATCGTTACTGTAGTTCTTGGACTATATTCTATACATATACTTATCCTTAGGGACATCCTTAGACATACCGTAGAAATATCTCTAGGGATCTCACTAATGTTTTCGCATCCTAGTTTCCAAAGGTTGACTAAACCTTTCCTCTGATACCAACTATAGAGACCTGAAGCCCGACGTAATGGATATTACATTACTTTTGTGGAATACATAATACATAACAAAAACAGACACACAAGGACCATAATAGTTTAGTGTCTTTGGAAACTTGGAACGTAAGCTTCTAATCATGGTGAAAGATCTTAAAAATATCCGATAAAGATCTTCCACTTTTTGTTTCCTTACCTAAAACCTTTCTTTTAATCCTGGGGGAAAATAAAACATAAAAAGGGTGAGCTCAAATGCTCAGTAACGGTAAGCATGGATAAAATAAAACATACCATATACATTTGATCTTAAAAACATGAACATAATATTTAAAAATCAAAATCTTGAGAAACGACTTAAAACATGGAAGTACATAAGGAATAGATCATAATGGAACATAAATAATGATAACATAACATGTAAATAAAACATGTAATTGTGACATCCATTAAGCACATGTAATGATTTCCATAGTAGCCAAGGCATTGCTGCCAAGACCATCTTAATGGACAAAGTCCCTTTCTGAATCGAGTTCACTCCTCGTTCCAGTCCTGTAATACTGAACCGTATTAACTTACCATTCCAGCCATGTCTATATCATGAGATATAAATCTTTACCCAATGCATTGGAGGGAGATATAGGTCCCACCCATCTCATAATTAAATCATTATTACTTCTTCCATAAAATAAACATACATCATTCATAAAAACCCAATAAATAAAATGGGTTTCATAAACGTCATCCCATCATCAAATAATCCATATAAAAGAAATGGATATCATTTCATAATAAGAAAAGTGAAACCATTTAAATCATTGAGACATTATACTTGAAACATACACATATGAAATAATGTTATCTTATATGTAAAATGGTTTTGATAAAACACTTGCAATGAATTCTTGAGGAAAATATCCTTTCTTCTTCAAAAAAATTTTCTTTTCACAAAATGACATGCAATTTTAAAAGAATAGGATTTTGTTTAAAATAGTCATCAAATATTTTGTAGGAAGCTTCATGAAAATAAGTCTTTATAAAACCATAAAAATCCTTTCATGCAGTATAAGTTAAAAAAACATTCTTCTCATACTTTTGTTGGAAAAGTAAAAAAGTACCTTGTAGGGTAAATAAAAGAAAGATTCCTTCCATACCATGGGGTAAAATTCAAATGGGTAAAAAGGAATTTAAACATACATGAATAAACTTTTATAAACCATGGACATGGATGATAGAAATAACCCCAGTAAACACGTACGAATAAGCAATCTCGGATAAAAATGAGATTTGCACAATTATCCCTTACCTTAGGTCCGATATGCTTCGTACGTATCTGAACCTATTGTATAATGATTTAAAGAATGTCATTAAGTTATTAATGAATCATATTTATTGTTATGATATCATATATGGTTCACTTATGACTTTATATTACCCCTTCTTTTGTTAAAGAGCGTTTTGAGTAAAATCGGCTTCATTTGTCATCCGTGTTTTGACTTGTAATTATTCATATGATTACTTAGATCATGATTACTCAATTACAGAATATAAACCATGATTTATATATAATATATATTCAGAATACACATATATATATAATAGATCAAAAAAATGGAAATAAATACACCGTTCATGGAGACGGTAGGCCGTACGTACACATGAACGTTGTTTTCGTTTACTCAATGAATTGAATGGAATTAATTGGATGACATACATATATATATATATACATATATATATATACACATAAATCCAGTATCATTATTATGTCATATATTTCATGATTACTTAATATATATACTTTATAATCACTTATGAATGGTTAATCATTGAGAATGAATCTCATCGCGTCGTGGAGACGGTATTCCGTACGTACGCACGAGCGATGATATCGTTCCCATGATCATGAAGTTTTATTGGAGTGTATGTATACTATTACAGAATCAATATCACTTTACAATAATAATATATAGTTATTATTTACACCATTATACCCATCCAAGTAAGGTGGTGGTGGAAAATAGAATACACCACGGCGTGGAGACGGTATTCCGTACGTACGCACGCGCGGTGATTTTGTTTTCTGTAGGATGGATTGGTGGTGAAATAGGGTTGTTTCATACATATAATAACATATTAGTTGCATTACTTAATTTAAAAATTAATTCCCGTCGTCAAAACAAATAGCGTGTTCTTAAGAAATAATAACTATCAAAAGATTGACACTTGTTTATGTCTGGTTTAAATGTGAAATTACATCCAATGACCAACATTGTATTAAATTGTAAAAATATATTCTAAATATACTTTAAAACCACTCGAATTATTAATTTATCACTATCAATTATTTTGATTAAAAAAGTTGTTTTTAATTAAAATTTAGTAAATTTCACTATTCATCAGAATATGAAAGTTATCCGAAAAGTACCAAAATTTCACCCTAAGCTAATTTCGATATTCTGAATCCAAAAATGAATTCCATTTTGAAAGATAAAATTTATAAAATTTTAAAAATTGGGTATTACTATTCATAACGGCTAGTTCATAATAATATTATAATAATATCTCGTTTAGTGAAACTCGGTATTGCGTACATGCTATCGAGGAAGGTCGCAATTACGTGTAATGAAAGGCATGTCAGGGATGCGTGTTGTGAAATATCCTTTTGGTGTAGCGTACAACACAAGATATTAATTAAATTAAAAAGAATATTTTTCATAAAATCTCGGGGTGTTACACAGTAGGCCATACATACACGTAAAAGTTTCTTCCATTTTCTCAAAGGATGAAAAAATAAAAGTAAATAATATACTACATTTGAAAAATAATATTTATATCATATTTATCATATATATTCTATAAATTTACTCATATTACCTTCTATTAAAATCATTAGTGAAAAATGAATCACATCACTTGACAAGGTGGTAGCCCACCGTACAAATGAAAGATGTTATCGTATCCTCCATGAAATGGAAAGTAAAAAGGTATATGTGATATATTTATTATATAGGTAATATTATATTACAAATATAATTTTTATTTATTAAATAATTTCTTATTATAACCTATATAAAATTGAAATAAAAATCATGTCAAATCGGTTCGCGAGTAAGTAGTCCGTCGTACACATGAGTGACATTATTGTTTTCCAATGGGTTTGTAGGAAAGAAGGTAAATTCTATATTATAATTAAAAAGGTATAATAATATAATAAATATAATTTCTAAATATTAAATCCATCATTATTTCTATCTGTGAAAGGTGGTGATGGAAAATAAATACCATCGGTTTGGGAGGTTGTAGTCCGCCATTCACACAAATGTTGATTTCGTATCCTATTTGATAGAAGATGAGAAGTATTTAGGTTATTTCATGAACATAAAAACATCTCAGTAAATTTCTGATACTGGGATTTTTATATCATAATTTTTTAATAATATTTGTATAAGTTGGAGGGAGAAATAAGATTAAACACATGGTTAGGGATATTGCCTCTTCTTTGGAAAACTGCTTTTGGTTTGCACCAAAAGGATTCAAAGTTTGTATTTATTACCAAAATAAGAATTATATATTGATATTAGGGAGTTAATAAATTTATTTGGTTATGTATTTTCAGAACCAATGTGTTTTTGATGCGTGAACATGAGAGGAGATAAGTTGGCCTTTTATAAGAAAGGTGAGTGGAATACATGTAATTTTTGAAAAGAAAAAGGTGTACCTATATTTTTAAAATGAAAATGGATAAAAAATGTCAAATTATGTAAAAGTATACATAAGTTCTAAATATTTCCGTATAATGGGTGTTGGAAAATTTTCTAGTCATTTTAACCCTTATCTTATTAGTTTAACCCCACTAAATCAATGTTTACCTTAATTGCGGTAAATAATTGTTATTATTTTTATTATTAAATATTGTGAAAATTTATTGTGAACTTATTATATATTTTAATTTATTATAATTCCAAATATGGAATCCATTTTTTCAAATTATACCCATATAGGTTTCAAAATTTAATTTAAAATTAATCCCATAGATATGATGAGAGAGTGAGGTATCAATGGGAAAATTTTATTAAGTAGAGAATGTTTTAATATCTAAATTATATATGAAATTGATTAAAATGAGATAAATAGGATTAATATATATATATATATATATAATTTAATAAAATCATTAAAAAAATATTAATAAAATTTAGATGTTTTTAAATGCTTTATTAGAAATGACAATTCTTAATAGAAACCCGTATTTTTCACTATACATCGAAAAAATTATATTTTCAGAAAATTATAAAAATTTCAATACAATATAATTTTAAAATGACGATTTCATAAATGAGGTTTATTTTCTCAAATAAAAATTTTAAATTTATGAAAAAATATCTTTAAAATATTTTTTCAAAAGATGATAAATATGATTTTTTTGATAAATAAAGTGTTAAGAATAAAATTTGTTTTATTCTTATATATTGTTAGGAAAACATGTAAGATGAATTTTATATTGTTTATTAAATATATTATATATTAAATTAATTAAAACAATCCTTTAAAATTATTTTTTTAATTTATTGAGGAAAAACACATTTTGGTACATAAAAATAGTTTTTTCAGAATAAATTTCTTTATTTTCATATAGTTTTTATTTTCATTTATAATTAATTTCCTATGAATTAATTAATTTTATATAATTTTTTAAATAATATATTTTTATAATTTAGTTTTTTCTATTCATTTCTTCCATTCTAATGCCTATGTGATAAGTATCATATTAAATAATTTTATTTTAATTTTATATTGTGTTTCGTTAAAATTCAATGTTGAATGTAACAAAAAATATAAAAAATATTAAATTCATATAAAAAAATTATTTCACAAATAGTTTTTGGTGCTAAAATATCTATCCTTTTCATACATTGTCATCCGTAGATCAATTTATTTTTTAGGGAGTTCATACTGTTGATTCACGATAGGATCTCTATTTCTCATTCCCTCCTCCATCTTTTTATCATATAATCTGATTTCCTCAATCATGGATACATATTTTTTCTATTATATTTTAGAAAATAATGGTAAAATCACCTAAAATAAAAGATAATTCTATCTTCTTTATTAAAAGAATATTATACTAGTTTTTAATTTTTCTGTTTATCATGGTCTTTCAAATAAGTGAATGAGGTGAGATTTGTTTTTTGGATTTTCAAAATTTTTAGGTGAAATTTAAGGATTTTATTGGTAGATTAAATTATTATATTTAATTAAATTAGTGGTTATCATATTTTTGGGGATATCCTAAATGGTTTATATATTTTTTATTGTTTTCTTTTTGGTTGGGAAGTATTTGTTTCCATGGTATTTTGTAATATATGATTATGGAATTTTTATTTTGTGGTTTTAGGTGATGTTACACTATGATATGTTAATGTTTATAGAATCATTAAGGACAATGTAATTATATATAGTCTCAATTGATCAAGTGATTCTCTTAATTTTCATATTATATTAATCCTACTATTTTTCATAAATAATTAATGAAACTATTAACATTTAGAAGAATAAATTAATACACTTTGGAAATATTTTCATTATAAATAAGTAATATGTTTTTGAAGAATCATCTTTTTTATATTTTTAATGATAAATCCTTAATTAAATAATTATATTTAAGTGTTTTATTTTATCGTATTCACTTAATGGGCACTACGAAACACTTGATTTATATTATTGAGTGTCAATATACTTGATTAGTAGGAAGATTATACTAATCCATTTAAACTAATCTATCATGTTATAATCTCTTTTACCTATCCCATGACATTAAATCAAATATAAAATAGATACCATTGGTTTGAGTTAGTATGAATATAATTTATGGATAGGTAGTAAACCAAGCGTAATATATTGTTCTAATTATTTTTTGTTTCTTACATTAAAATTAGAGAACACTTCCTCAAATACTAAATTAATTTTATTTACCTGCTCAAATATTTTTTCATGAATCTGAATGAGGAATATGTCAAAAAACTATTATTAACTTATGTTTAAAAGTGTGTCTTGGTGGTTTTATGGAAATTCCAATATCCAAGTAAAAAAGAGTAGAAATGGATGGATGAACATAATGGATAAATAGTTACATAGACATGATACAAGAGAATTATATTGTTTATTACAATTTTTATTTGTTTGGTGTTTTAATAAATCATTTTTTTTAAATTTATTATTTAGGATAATGTTTCTAATGTTTTTACCCATTAAATTCATTATTATTTTTTCAAAAGGTTTTATTTAAGAGTGTTTTAATTATAGACTCAGTTCTTTAATTTTGAAATTTTTCTACATAAGGATAACTAAGCCACATCATGTTTCAGATTAAAAACCTTTTGTATATGTTTGGTAATTAGTTGAACCATGAACCTGATTCATGTTTAATTATTTTGATAAATATCCTTTAAAAAACGTCTGACTCATGTTATATTTCATTACTTACCATTTTATTAGTGGAAATAACACTTACATACCTCATATAAAGACTATTCTCATAGTAAGAATACCTCATGAATGCAATTATGATAAATTACCATATCTCGTATATAGAATTAAAAAATCAGTGCCTGAAAATGATGTTTATTACACCCATGTGGTGTATTTAGTCCACAAATAGCTTATTTTTATCATTTTATTATATAATTATGGAGTATATTATGTTTTTTCTAATGATTTAAATCCATTGTGGTTAGTTTCATATCTAAATTATATCATGGTTCATGATACTGGGATAAGATTGTGATTTAGGTTATGATAACAATTTTATTCCTTACCCTATAAAATATAATTTATTAGTTCATTATTTATGTTTTATATATCATGGATGTTGTTTTGGTGAATTATGTTAATGATTGAAGTGATATATATATTATTTACTGAATATGAATAATGTATTTCTTTTTGAATAATGTATGTTCTAAATCATAATAGCATACCCTGTAGATTGTTTTGTATTATTATATTTTAATATATTAAGATGGTTCACCAAAAATTAATGTATAAGGTTGAATGGGATGTGTTTTCACCCTAAATATAGTATACCCCTTCTGATATTCCTAAATGGATAGGTTAAAAGATTTCCCATATTTTCTATCACACTTACCAATTTCCATGGAATGTGGTTTTACCGTTAACTTACATTGTTTGGGTGAAAAGGGATGGACATATAAGGAATGAGACAATGAAATGTCCTTCCATACACGATTTGGATACCATGTATTTTCTCAATGAATGTTATATTTATATATTAGGTGTTGATCAGAAGAAGGAATTTCAGTTTGGACCCTCCCATTATAGGGAGTTTCTAATTATAAATGATTATGGAAAAATGAGTTTCATCACTGCTACATCACCATTATTATATGTTTTTTTGACATTATAAGTTGATATATTATATATTTATGTAAATGTGTATATTTTTAATGGAATATTTTTTTTATCTTTATAATGTTGAGACACCATTAATATAATCGTACACAATATTATTTTATCACATCATGCATTAACAACTTGATGAATATTCAATATTTTACGGCATTTAATGTGATCAAAATTAGATAAATAACTTTTGGATTAGTCATAACTGGATGCTATGTTTTCATAAAACTGTCATCAAATCCCATATCAGAGTTGGTGCTGATATAGGTGGTTATTGGTTTAACTTCACACATCTCCTATTATATATTGGATACACCTTTCTTATTCCATGTTTAGCTTGGAAGTTTACCGTGGTATGACTTATTTAAGGTTGTTTTATTCCATGTGCATTTTTTATTCAATATAGAAAATTATCATTTTTCTTTATTAACTATTACGTTTCATATTCCCTATTTGGTTTCCTGTTATTTTTAGATTATTTTCGATTATCGAATATCAGGACTAGTCATTCTTGATTTATGATAAAATTCGATCATGAATTGTAAATTAAAAATAAATTCAATAAATCATTCAGTTAGTGTTATAATGAAACCCTATGTGATAGTATCTTGTCCTTGGGGATTATAGAGCACTCATGGTGCAGTATCACATGTGATTTGGGTGGCATAAAGGTGATCCGATCCAAGTCGTTATAATGTAATATTAGATAGGTAATTTTTAGGTTATTTATGATCATGAATATTGAGGGTTGGATTGGATATTAGACTTTAAGGTCATCATATGTAACTCAAAAAATGGAATATTAGTAATCTTTAAGGTGGATTCACAAGTCAACCTACGATATCTAGGTACTCAATATGAATTATAGGTCAAAGCGAGTCTTCTCATAATTCTTAACGAGGTTAAATAATTGATACAAGATAATTTCTTCTTATGAACAATCAAAAGTAATCCATTATTTTAAATTTATTCTTAATATTATGGATTAACATGTAGTCAAAAGTATAACATCAAGCCATATCACATAATTTCTTATGTTTATCACAATGTCATTAGTGCCATATAGGGTTTATATTAACCAAAACAAGATATATATATATATATATTGTTTCACAATATATATATATATATATATATATATATTAGTGATGCTTTTGTTAATATAGATCACTAATCGACTCCTTTAGTGGATATATTCATGCTTATTTCGATGATTGTTATTAACTAATGTTTAATATTTTCTTTGTAAATCATAATTTTCTCTTACACTATTTATTTTTGGATCATGTGTTTTTTTATACTTATATTTTTAGTCATATAATGATAATTAACTTTTTATGAGATCTTTCTATTAATAATTATTTTTTTTAAATTATATTTTATATTTGATCATGTGATATCCTTCTAGTTATCATGATTCTTATTTATTATATATATATATTTGTCATATAATAAATTATTCTAGAATTGTTTTTGAAGTTAGAGTAGTAAAAAATGTATTAAATTGTTATTAGTTATCACCAAGGGGACCATGTGAAATCAGGAATGAGTATCCATGATGGGTCAATTACTATCTTAAGGAAAAGAAAATTATTTTATAATAATATTTCTTTACAAAGTGGTAAAAAAGTGACTTTAATATAAATGTATCAAAAAAATTGGATTATTCGGAAAGGAAAATTATGTTTCTGGTGAAACTTAATCCCTATGTATTCTTATTTTGGAAAGGATGTGGACTTTCCAAATTCATATTTCTCTTTTAGGTCTGAATGATTTTTTTTATTTTAAATAAAATAGTTCATTTGGAAACTGTAATACATTTTTATCTTAAATTTGATTTAGTTTCAATTTTGGAAAAAACAGAACCCTATATACAACTGTTCAATACCAATTTTAAGAAAATTGTGAATTTTTTAAAAATATAAATAGAAAATATACTTTTAACAAGAATTTTTTCATTTATCATTGTTTAATTTTCCAAAAAAATGAATTGTGATTTTTATTAAATCTCATAATATATGTATCACTATTTTAAATGGGAATTTAGTGGTATGAAAATCATATAAATATGAATAAGAATCATTTGTTGTGAAGTACCATTGTTTCCATTTTTATTGGTTATGGGTGTTCAATGGTTCATATGGTATGTAATATAACATTACTGATTTTATAATTTTTTAGATAGTTTATTTCTTGGAATTATGAATTCATTCATCATAAATGTTATTTTGGCTTGGGTTTTCAATTAGTATAACCAATGGATATTATTAAAATTTAGGATTTTTAGTGATTTTGATCATATTTGGGATCAAGCTATTTTTTGTTAGTTTTTATCTTTTGGGTTCTAGAATTTGATGGTTTTTATGGTCATGGATACAAAATTTATTATATTTGGTTTATTTTTATAAGATTTAGATATTATTCATTAAAATGGGATGAATGATTTTGATATGATTTAAGGTTCATTTTGGGCCATTTATGATAGATATGATAAAGGTTTTGTGACATGAGATTCATAATTGAATCATTTTTGTGAATTTTAGTGGTTTAAAATGATATAAACAGTGGGTGTTGTCAATGAATTAATTTTCAAATTATTAATATAAGAGTTGTGAATATTTTTTAAGAATATTATAGGAATTTTCATGGATGAGAATACATATATTTTGGATGTTGTGACGTCCAATATCCATGTCATAGTTATCTAAAGTCTTAATATAAACATTTTGATGGTTAAATCATGGGAATGTTTGAATTTATAAAATCATATTGAGTGGTTTTTTAGTGATTTGGAATTTTATTTTGGTTGTTTGAGGATGAATATGAGGGATTTTATGATTTTATGGGGGTTTCATATGATGATAGATTTCTTGGATTGAGGTTAGGGGTTGTTTTAGAGAGAAAAATCAATGTGGGGGTGATAGTAGGTGGCCATCAGAGTTCCTTTGGATTCCACTAAATGTTTAGTTAAACATCCACTGGTATATCTAACTACCATTAGAGATCCAATAGAACCAATTGAAGATTCAATGGTGTATATAAGGTATTTTATTAGGGTTAAATTTTTATTTTGATCTAAATAATTGAAAACCCCTTAATGGTGTAGTAAAAAACACATTTCCCTGAGCCCCAACATACAGCATGTGGATCTCTGCTCATCCTTATCATTTTCCCACATTCATATCCACGGATCAAGGAGTGAAAAGGGAGTTATTAATAACAACTAAAGTTATGATCACTCACTATCATATCCTATTCCTTATCTTACTCTTATATTAATATTTCCTCTTCTATGGATAAGGATTTTGGGTTGGGATTTCACTTAATATTGGTAAAATTTCCTCAAAGCCTTCGGATTTTTCAATTATTTGTGGAAATAAGATTATATGGGATTATTTCCTTCTATTATTCATTGTTTTTCAAATAAGTTAATAATGTTAAATTTTTATAGTGAATCCTAGATTTATATAGTCAATGGTTAGGATGTTTATGGAAGATTAAATTGGGAAATTCTTTAATTAGTGGTATGATTTTTTGGTGTATTCTTCTGTGATTTTAGCTTCTTTTCAGTTTGTATTTCGATAAGTTATTTTTAATTTTTTTTGATAAATGAGTATATATGATTACGGAATGATTATTTGGGTCTTCATGTGGTTTCTATGATATTATTTGAGAACTTTTAATAACACATTGATGTTAATGTAATGGTATGTGTTCTCAACACACAGAGTGATTCTCAGGTTAAGACTGCAACATTATTTCCTTTATATGACATAAATTAATAATGAAACAAATACTATTTTGTAGGTAAAAAATTTATTTCATTTTATAGTGTTTTATTTCTAATATATTATAATGTTTTTTATGTGGCATGATTTTGAAATTCTAAATAAAAAACCATTGTATTCAAAACAAATTAATGGTTTTTGTTAAATCCTTTTCATTATAGGATCATTATTAGTCAAGGATAATGTTTTTGATTTTCCCTTAATATTATATATTATATATAATAAGTAACATTAGTTTTTGTTATAATTACGATTTTTATAAACATATTTTTGACAAGGGTTTCTATATTATTTTAATCCTTCTCAGTTTATTAATTTAAAAACAAAATGAACTTCTTTTATTTACAAATAATTCTATAATTGAAGTTAGAAATTTACACATGAACCTGAATTATATATCTATCAAGAAACCTAATTAACATATTTTTTAGAGATTATTTTTGTGGTTATGTGAGGTTCGAGTTCTTAAGGTGTAAATATGTGACATAGAAGGAATATTCTGAAGGTTTAATAGTTACCAAAACATTATATATTTAATTTTAAATGGTTTCAAGAAGGATTTATTTATTTGGATTTTAGGTAATCCTTTTTTATAATTTAAAATTTTTATAAAATGTTTCAACAATGATTACTCACTACCATACCACATAATTACTCATATTTATTAATCCATTCATTGTTTAAAAAAACTCAATGCTTTAGTCTTGAAACTTATCCACTTAATGAAAAAAAATTACTTCAGTTTTTAAAAATGAACCATTTAGTATGGAATGGGTTTTATGTTAAAACCTTAACCTTAAAAATAAATAAAGAATTTTATATATCAAGACCTTAATTTCTAGAAAACTACCCCTATTTATTAGGGAGTGATCTTGGGGTAGTATATCATGTGATTTTGGTTCTATAGAGGAATTTGGGTCATAAATGATAGAATATAAGTAAGCTTCAAGCCCAATCACTTTTTACCAGTGTGGGCAGTATGTAACCATCTAGAAGACACCATGATATTTAGGATGTTCTTATTATTTTATGGGACAAAATACACTTATACTCCCATCATTTATTGATGAAAAGAGGAAGCATAAGTTTTTACTATTATGAATGAAGACTTATTTGTTCGCATTAGTGGTAGAATGATATATGGAAATTGTGACCAACAACACAGATATTTTTAAGAATATTACATCACTGTAGTTGTCAATAGATATATGAATAGATAGTGAGTAAAGGAACCTGGAAAAAATAGTGATAAGAAGTTGTTGGTAGAGAAAAAATCCATGCTATATAAATTTATGAATTGGAGGGACTTGATGTTGTCAGAGGAATAATTTTAAATTTAATACACTCCATATATTTTGTTTTATATTGGTATAATTATTTTTTTATCATGAATATTTTATGGATTATAAATTCTATTATATAATAATGATAGGAAACTAGAGTTAATTACCTAAGTTGAATAATAGGAAAGGTTATATGTGGTGTATATTTTTGATTTGTTTTTTGGGGAGATCTATTTATGGATAAAACTCAATAATTTTATCATATGGATTTATTTTTTTCATTACATAAAATATTTCATTGATTTTAACTGTAGGGAAATTTTCTATATTCATGATAGTTATCAATTTTTTTTATTTATGGTGAAAAATTTATGTTTAGATAAGATATGGATTGAGATGAAAAGGATTACATCCTTCTAAAAGAGAATAGTTCTATATGAAACTGATGGTATAATAAAAAAGTTTCCTTGAGTTGTATAGTATTTTACTGATTTTTTACCAATTAAATTATAAATTCACCTCTTATGAGATAGATTGATTCTGGTATTTAGTAGTTTCTAGGTGATTCTCATATATCTGTAGTTGTTTATTTTATGTATTCTATAGAGCTTAAAAAATTGAGAAATGAAATTAAAGGGTTGTGATAAAGATTTATATGAAATAGTGTGTCACCATGGGCTTCTATTGTTATTTTTTTGAATAAGGTTGACTGAATCATAACATTGTGTTTTGATTACTAGTGGTTGAATAAATTATTAGTGATGAATGACTATCTTCTTTATAAGATGGTGATTTTTTAACCATTTCATTGTTGTTAGTTGGATGTCTAACCTCACTTCACAATGTGAATATTATCATATAGGAGTTAATTAAGATTATAACCATAGGAAGGATTACATATGTTGATATTTTCAATTCCATTTTGTATAATTTTCATTTAGAGTGAAAATTTTGATAGTTTTTATGTCATTGATGAATAGGTTTTATGAAACCTATCAAGATTATTTAATAGTTTTATTTACTAATGATATTTATGTTTTATTCAAGTATGGTGAAAGATCATATAGATTATATAATGGGATTATTAGAGTGTCCATTAAATCATAAATTATATGGGATGTCACCAAAGTGTCATTTTTAGACATGTGAGATGTATTTTATTGTTTACGTCATTTCAATGAATATTGTAGTAATGGACCCAGTGACCATTGAGGTTGTTATTCTATCAAATAAAAAATATAAAACTTCTTAATTAAGGATATTTATAGTCATAATATGTTATTATAGGAGATTTAATCTTGAGTTTTATTGAATTGTTACTCTATTATCATATCTGACTATAAAAGTGAATTTTCCTAAAGAGATATAATAGTATTATTATTCGTTTGAAATATTAAAGTATAATTTTACATGTTAACCAATTATTTTATTACTCATAGAGGTAGTTCTTTTAATGGTCTATTATGATTCCTCTCATTTGGGTTTTGGATGTGTCTTCATGAAGGTGAATATAGTATTTTTTATGGGTCTATGTAGTTATATTCTAATTAATTAAAATTTCCTACCCATTATTTGGAGCTTATAATGTTAGTGGTTATGTTGAAACAATTTAAGAAATATTTTATTGGATAATGATTTATAGTTTATATAGAATATAAAAGTATATATCATTTCTCACAATGATTTGAAATTAAAACATTGAATATCGGTTGATTTTCTCAAGTAATATCACTTTGATACAAATATATTATATTTTAAAGGGTAATGGTGTAGTTATGCCTTGAAATTGAAGTCTTATAGTGGGGATTCATGAATCATATATGAGAAATTGAAGGAAATCGAGTTATTTTCATCTCATAACCTCAACAATAAGGGAATTAATAAGATAGTTTGTTTTAATTAGACGATGGTGGAATATTTATTAATGTGGTAGATAGAGGAGTCTTAGTTGAAAGATTTTATGGTGGAAGTATGAAGAGAACAGATCATGATTGGTGATACATTGGTCTTTTCATATGGAAGTACCAATATAATTATTAATATATTGTTTTATATTTGTACAAATAGTATTTTATATGTATTGTAAATTTCTTCAGACATTTTTCGACTAGACGTGAGGTTGTTTAAGATGTTTTGAGATGATTTGAAAGAGATGAAAAACTTTATTTGAATATTGGGATGAGAATGCCAAAAATAAAAATTAAAAAGTATTTTAATATTTAAGAGTAACCTTCTAATGTATAAAGATATTTATAGACTCAAAAATGATATGTAACATCACACAATCAATATATAGGATAATATATAAAAATATATCAAATTACTATTGTTTATAAGAGTAATTTTATGATATGTAAGATTAAGTGAAAATAATAAATAACAAATCTTGATTTATTTTGAGGATATGTCATAATAACTCTGATATTATGAGGAATACACAATTTAAACTAGTCTAATATGTAATAGTATCTTATGGTTTCACCATATACGTCATATCCTTTTAGAGGTCATGTATGGTTGAACAATTTTTCTTTGGTGATATGTAATATTTAAATTATAAATTTCTTTTTTTATTTAATGATTCAAACATAATTATAATTCCTCAGGATCAAGAAACATGATGAGATATATCTTATTTATGAATTAAGAATATGGAACACTATTAGTGGTGTAAATGTGACAATGAAAATGTGAAAAAATAGTGTGGATAATATAGAAGATCTAATGAGGAAAATACAGAGAAAAAATATGTATATTTTAATATTTAAATATATATATTCAAATAATATTTTATGGGATTATTGATAATTATTGTTATGAATAAAAAAATGTATTTTCCACTTAATTTCATGAAATATAATTTTTGATTTCCAAAAATTATTACTAAACATGTTTCCTATATTAGAATCATGTTTTCATCAATTTCATTTGAGATTTCATATTTCATTATGGATAAAGACCACATAATCATTCAAGATATTTAAATATTGTAGAATAATGTAGAATAATTATTTTGAAATTATAATTGAGATGAATAAAAGATTTTAGAATATAATGACAATATATTACTTCTTTGTTAAACATTAGGAAATTGGGTTCATGATGTAAGAGGGAGCTTTTATATATCATAAAGATTTCAATGGATTAAGAGAAGTTATTTTATTTATTTAGGATAACCCTTGAGCATAATAATTATATCTATCTTCTATTTGAAACATTTTTATATAATTTGTGGGATCCAATATAAATAACTACATTAAGAAAAAAACAATTAGGAATTTATCATGGTCTTAGGATGATACGTTCCATTTTACAATTAAATTATTTCTTTAAATAAAGATTTTGGTCTTATATTAAATCGTTATACTACAATGACATACTAACCTATATTTGGGGAGAAGTGTGTAGAGATATTGTGTTATTTATATTATTTTTTATCTTCTATTTATGGATAAATGAGTGATTTTTTAACATTTTTATGATCTAGGCCATAATAAGTCATAAAGGATTATTTTTAAGGGAAATTATTAAAAAAGGGAAAAAATGATTGAAAACACCTTAAATATAATATTTTTATGACTCTCCTGGAACATATATTGTTATTAGAGTAATCAAGGGTAACTCTAGAAGGTCCAATCATAGTAAAAGAACAAATGAAAAATCATAATTTAGTTATTAGAATATGAATTAAATAATTTGATGGAATGAATTATCAAATATGGAATAATATGATGAATTGTTTTCTGCATTGACTTTGAATTGAGTTAATTTTTGCAACCCCTATTGGTTTTTTACTAATTGGGAAACATGACCATGTGATATAAATTGTAAACAAAATTTAGATATTCATGGAATTATAAGTAATTTTATCTTTATTTCCTTAAATTAGAAGGTGTATACCAAGTTTATATGACAAAAATCTACCAATGATCTTGGGGATACAAGTAAATATGTTTTAAAATACAATTTTAAAATGAATGAATCCAAGTGGTATATTTTTTGACAAAACGTTTATGATATAAGAATGGATTATAATGAAACATTTTAAGAATTCTCCCTAATAGAGAATGCGTTTTCAGAAATATCAGTTGTTTTGGAGACAAATTATAAGAATCTATCATTGTTAACAAGTTATTGATAAACATACATGACACATTTCAAGAATAAAAATTCATCATTCAAATACAAAGACTTGAATTACCAGTATGTTGATGAGTTTTACCAAATTATATTCTCAAGAAATGAAAAGGGATCCTATTTTCAAGAAGAATAACCTGGAGGAGAAGAAAATAATATTAAAATTCATTATGAATATTAAAATTAATGAATTTAATGAAGGGTACCTTGATGAGTGAAAATATGATAAATAAAATAAGTTATTTTCCCCCATTTCAAACAACATCATTAATGATAAGTCTAAATAAAAACTTAATTTCCCACTACAATATTTTGAGTGTGGTCGAATTTGACACATTCAAATGATTTCTCAAAGAAAAAATTTGTTGAGTGTAAGGAAGATCATTATAATTAATGTTTTTATAAAAATAGGTAGAATTAAATCTCTAATTAAATCACAAAATCTATAGAGTAAATGAAAATTATTTCAATAATTAAAAGAATAAGTAAGTTGAGGAAAAAGAGGATGACTACCATATAAAAATTTAAAATATAATATATTTTTATAATTTTTATGAATTTTATATATCATAATTAGAAATATAATGAAACCTCAAGTTGTGAATAAGATGTTTATGTGGATTAAAACAAATACATAATTAAAGATAATCTTGGTGTTTTTTTGAAAAAAAATACCATGAAATAAATTACAATTCTGGAGAAAGGATTGGATACGAGAATGAAAATTTAAGTAGAGTTACTCATAAATGAAGATGATTAAGTTATAAAACTCAAGAATCTAAAAATTAAAAATGGATAATAATATATAATTTTCAATGGAAATAATGACAAATCAATTACCCATGGGTTGAAGTTGAATTAATCATAATCATAGTGTATTTTCATTAAAATACCGAAAATAATATGATATAATGTTTCAACAAATATATAAAAATAAATTATAAATCATCTCAAGAAGCTATGAATTTTAACATATATAAGAAGTGAAAATCATAATATGTCAAATGTATATCAACTATCACTGAATGTTTTGAAACCAATTCTTTAAAATTTTAGGATGAAAAAAACCATGATTTTTTTTACAATTTTAAATGGAGTTAAAGGAAATATTATCAGAAACACAAACCCAATAAAAATAAAAAATGTAGTTTAAAATGTTTTTCTACATAAAAAATATTTTTTGGGGATGAATTCATACTATCATTGAAGATTATTATTTAAATAAAATTATTGGTTTCATGGTATCTATGGGAATAAACCTTATTTCTATTGTAAAAAATGTCACTACCACAAAAATGAGCAAGGTCAGCACCAACCTTTATCAGCGCTAACGAAAAAGCGCTGATAAAGGTACGACCCTTTATCAGCGCTTTTTTTAGTAGCACTGATAAAGAGGGGTCTTTATCAGAACTTTTTTTAAAAGAACTGATAAAGCTACTTCAAAAAAAATCATTAAGAAATATATATTAATATTTAAATATATATATGTAGTTATATTGATATAAATATAATATATATTTTTTAAATAAAATATTAAATATAATTTAGATAAGTATAAATATATTGTTACACTTAATATATAAGATATTTAGTGACAATGGCTTATACAAAAATTAAAAAAATATTTTCAATTAATAATTTTCTTATTATTATTGAGTAATTGTCATTTAATAACAATTTGAAGATTGAAAAAATAAAAAAAATTAAAAAAGAGCCAAAATATGTGGAAAACGCAACTTGAACTTCAAACGACCATAACTTCTGATTCGGGTGTCCGTTTGAGCTCTACCACATATCCAATCGAAGCCTGCGATGTGATCTACATGCTTGGGACCCAAGAGGAGCTTCTGTAACACATTTCAAGCCCATAGAAGGCCACAAAAACTGCGTTTTTAGTCGGGATACCCTGATTTTTTAACATTTTGTGGATTTTTAGCCTCGTTTATGGGGGTATTATTGGATTTTTTTGGTGGGGACTGAATTTATTCCAAGGTATTACATTCATTTTGATATTATTTTTTTGAAATTTTATCATTTTTTATAATTCATTTATATTTATAATAAAATATATAACAATATATTCATATTTTTTATATATTCACACATAAAAATTTAATTATAAATATAAATAATAAAATATATTTACATATAAAATATATTAGCTTTTCTAAATAATAACTAATATCCATTATATTTAAAATAAAAATATATGAATATTTATATACCTATATATTAATCTAACAATATAAATATATTAATATAACTACATATATATATATTTATATAACTATAAATATATATATTAATATCACTATAAATATATATATTAATATAACTACATACATATATATATTAATATAACTATATATATATATATATTAATATAAATATATATTACTATATTAATAAATATAACTATATATATATAAATAGAGATATTATGAAATGGAAAACAAATCAAAATAGAGGAGTAGTAAGGGCTTAGGCATGCAGGGGGGGCTCGAGTTCAAAACCTGGTGGAGGTAGGGGCACGCACATGGGGGTGGATTTGGGGAGATAGCGCTGATAAATGGTAGAAGGGGAGTGTGCAAGCGCTGGAGTGGCTGGAAAGTACTGCTAAAAGGGGGGCTCAAGTGCTATAAAAGCCCCCCGATTGGCAGGAATTTTATAGATTTTTTTTTAATTTTTTTAATTTTTTGAATTTTTTACCTTTATCATCACTAAAAAAGTACTGACAAAAGGGGTCTTTTATCAGCGCTAAAAAGAAAGCACTGGTAATGGACCCTTTTATTAGCGCTGATAAAAGGCCCCTTTTATCAGTGCTGTATTTTTAACGCTGATAAAAGGGGTCTTTAGAAGCGCTTTTTTGGAGTGTTGATAAAGGGGACCACCCTTTATCTTTTCTAGTTTGACAGCGCTTTTCTAGCACTCTTATAGTCCATTTTAATTGATGATAAAATGATTATTTTTAGTAGTGTGTCCTTTACTAAGAGGAATGAAATGGGTGATCTTGTTAATACTACACCAATATCTAATTTATATTCTTTACAAATGGAAAAACAATTAAATGGACATAGTTTCACAGAAAAAACTTGATTTTAAGGGATACCAAGATGTTAGTATACATGAATATGGGAATAAAAGGGATTCATCTTACTCACCACTCTAGGGAGACCTCATATACACAAAACCAAAACATACAACACCCATAAAATCCTTCATGTGAAATACCTAATATTCCATTTTAGGTATGATATCCAATAAAAATTTAATGTGTCTAGTCAATGGAGTTGATGAAGGACTTACATATTCAAATTCAAAAAATATTGATGCTTGTAAATATATATTCTCCATGATATTTTTTTAATGCTTGGGATTATCAATCTCTCTCAAATATTTATTCTTGAAATCCATTTTTTTGATTAATAAATTTCAACTCGAATATTTTATTTAAATCACACTTTTTTCTTGAATCCTAGTAATTTCCATACGAACCTATAATATGTTTTTCACATTCAGGATAAATATGAGGAAAAACCCATCACCCCATTCCATCAAATATTTATAGTGATATTTCTTTACCTGATTGAAACCTTCCTCATCCATAAATGAATAAAATTTAAGATTCATATTCCTTGAAACTTTTTTTATATCATATATAAATATCTTTAACTATCACGCAACATTTGGATTATGATAATCATTAAATACCAAAAAATGATTCATGTTAATGTTCTCCTCCATGTTTGTTTGAAAATTGTTTTTTGTTAAATATAATTTTCATAAGTAATGAAAATTGGAAGTTTCCAAACAAAGGACTATTTTTTGGAAGCATATTCAACTATTTATGAAATAATTTCAGTGATTTTAGTTACCTATATTTGTGTAATAATTTCATCACAGACCATTCATTTTACCTCATTAATCTATAAACATCCTCCTCCATATTGTATACCCACATATTCTCAGGGGTTTATTTCCTTTGTGATAAAATTATTTATTTCCATTTTTTGTTAAATTAAATAAATGACATTTATTCTAAAATTAACCCATTAATTATTTAGAGCCAATGAGATTGGATGATTCTTGTGGTATTTTAGCATATCATCCACCCACTAGAATTACGAATTTCATTTTATCAAAAAATATTTTGAAAGTATTACTAACCCTGGGAGGTCTCTAATATTGAAATGTATACTCTTACCATTTAGGATCTATAATATTTTATTCTCTATATTTTATAGTGACTATTTTTATTCTCTAACATTCAATTATTTTTTTTGGTCTTCAGTAATCATAGGGTATTCCATAACATCATCCAATGGTCTCACTTATAGACTTATAGTGATTGTATTTGAGATCTTTAAAATATGTTTCATTTAAATATATTTGTTATAAAAAAATTAGATTCATTTTATTAATACTTTGTAGTAAACTTATATCTCATCCATGTTCCATTCCTTCAATAGAACATTTTTGTTAAAGCTAACATCCCAACTCATAACTATCATCTCATGATCATCATCCCAGAGTTAGATTCCAAATTTTTTATCGTTATATCCCAAAAAGAGTCATTACTTATACATTGACTATAATTTTTATATATATGTGGAATTGATATGGATATAGTAACTAATGATAATAATATTTAGAAAACAATAATATGTTACTTTACAGACTATAGTTGTTTCATAACATCCCATCCTAATGAAGCTAAGGATGTTTTTTCAGTAATGTGTTATATGATATTCCCTCCATTTACTCGAATGAAAATTTTCATTCCTATAGGTTCCATAATATTGCATGATTTCTCTGATAAAATGAAGTTTAATATCAATAAAAAAATGACCATTTATGGTGTATTGGGGATATATTTCTCTTTCCTAATCCCCTTATTCAAAAATAAGTTCTATAATTCCTTCCATTGTAGTTGACAACATTTTTGATATTTTATTCAATTTAGATTCAAAATAGATTTCTGGAAATCCCTACAATTCTATTAAAAAATGAACGAAAACATTGCATTTTTTATTTATAATGTAAACCCATACATTCCTTCTATCATTGTAAATTAATTTCACTGTATAATGCGACCGAATACAATATTATATAGATGATGTACCTAAATGTACTAGTTATCTAATTATAACTTTATTTATTTATAATTTCAACCATTTTAGTTAAATGAAATCATATTCTATTTCCAATGAAAAAACTACAAAAACATATTAATTAAATGTTTCTGAGCTTAAATATGATTTTTTTTGTTAAGACCTTCATTTTCTTCTTAGTGAGATATTCGAGCTATAAATTCCATAACTCTAGACTTCAAGAACGTGATATCTCAACAAATAATTATTTATTCGATATTCTTGTTGGATATAGGGTTCATAATTTTATTCCTTATGATACTACCACAATCATCATATAATCTTCCCATAATTGTAGACTATGTTTGTTACATATCCTACCCCATATATCATTCTAATTGAAATTAGATTCCTATACATCATGGTATTGTGTCTATATTCTTTTAACTTCATAAAGATTCAGTCATTCAACCTGAAATTTAAATTGCTATTTCCCATGACTTATAGAGATTCATCATCCTTAAGATTTACTTTTTATAACTATAATATACACATTTGACCATGAAATTTTTTAAAATAGAGTAAAATTATTATATAGAGTTAATCACACATGAATCCATGGGACTATTAGAATCCAATTTATATATTCTACTCCTATAATCCGAATTCATAGAATTTTACTGTATAGATGATTATTTCCTAAAATTTTTTATATAACTATTATAGTCTATTTAATGAATACCAATTTTACCACAATACTATCATTTAAGACTGAAATCTCCCTATTTTCTGTGGAATCAGTTTTTAAATATTCATCATGTATTCACCAAATTCTCATTTGAGGTGAGTTACCCTTCCTTTGACAGTTAGTGGAGATCTAGATGGGTTATGATTCTACATCTATATGAATTATTCATTCAATATCTTATTATAAAAATACTCAAACTCTAATTATGACTTTCTTTAATAATTACTCTCTATCATTACCATTTCATCTGACACCTATAGTAGTGTTGAATGTAGTAAAAGTGAAGAAACATCACCAATAAATATGACCTTCAAGGATGTTTTGTTCTATTAAACAATAATAAAGTTGTTAAAATGATATTATATATGTCTACCTACTAATAACATCATATTGAACAACCTTTTCATCACAAACACTTTATAATGTGCCATTTAATTCTCATAAATACCATTTATTTCCATTATCAACTACTTTATAGTCTCCAATTTTTGGATATTAAAGACTGTATTTAGAGCCAATGACATCTTGACCAAATGAAGATATATCCTATCCATATATTCCCAATCTTACTATTAAATATTCTTAAATTTGACTATAAAAAATATAATATTCACACCCATTGAATGAGATATTATTCCATATATATTTTCAAATAATTGAAACCATTCTATCAAACATATATATGCAATACATAACTTTTTCGACCCCATTTATTCTAATAAAAATAAACTCCTACAAAAATCAGAATAATGTCCAGGTAGAAGAGTTTTATTTCTAGAGATACCTTGTAATATGCTGATGGCTGAGATAAATTAGTGAAAAAATCTTATAAACCTTATTTGGAGTGTTAAAACATCCGACTTCTCAATATTACTCTCTTAATTATTATGCGATGTATATATCTTCATTAAAATTACATAACCATAAGTACTCCATTGACATGGGAGTATTAGAATATAAAAAAACACATTCACCCTACTCACTGACTTCCTTTATCTATAGGGAACTCATTTTTGTACATTTATAACTTTAATCTCTTATATTAATTACCAACATACTAATTACATTTGGTGAACCTCCTACATCACTCTTATATTTTATATAGGCCACTCATATGTTTTATATATTGGAACAACACGATGATATGAATGATTTTAATATATCATCATTCAAGGTCTCTAAAATATAATGTATAAATTATTTTCACAAATGTTAGTCAACTTTTATTACACCTATTGGAAAATTACACCTTTTTATCACACCATCTTGAATGTATCATTTGGAAAACCTACCATCACAAAAGAATATTACCACCACAATCAGAATGCCATGTTTAACTATAATTCTAGTTTTCCTCCATTTTCTAATTTGATTCAACACTTCGAAAAAATACTTCACAATCTCAATTGATCCACCCTAAAGGAAATCGAAGCAATTCTATTAAAAAGTAAGAAAATGTGTAAATTTTTTGTAATTATGTATACTCAAATTATATTTTATTACAACAAATTAATTGATGAATTTTGAAAAATAGGATCATTTTATCAATGAATACATTACTACTATTTGAGTAAAATCACATCAAATTATTGATGTTAGAGTATTTAAGTGAAAATTGTTATTATAATATAATATTATTAATGAAATTTATATGAAAGGTAATTATATGGAAAATAATAGGATTTATAATAGTTTTTATTAAACCCATATGATATGAGGTGAACTAATCATAGAGAACATAAAATATTTTGATAGAGTCTTGATTAGTTTTTTCAATAAGATATTATTGAAAATCGAAGGATTTTATACAACTAAGATGGACGTATAAAAAATTAAATCCAATGGAGTTTTTTTATTTGTGGTTTTAATTTTTATCATGCTAATCAAATTGGTGATGATAAGTTAAATTAAATTTCAAAAAAGATAAATATATTTTAAAAATATTAAAATGTGAAATAATTATCACTATGAGAGAAAAAACTAGTGGAAAATTATTCAAAGTATAAAATCATAGTTAATCTTCTTAATTTAACTACAAAAAATAAGAATAATATCTTGTATAGAAGTCTAGATCATCTTAGAAAAACAATTATATGAAAGGTAACGAATGAAGAGTGTGTGATAAATCTATCCCTGATATAAAGAGAAATTAATTATCTTGTGAGATAGGTCTCAAGAGAATGACGTAATGAATTCACAAGAAGGAGGAAATATGGTCCACTATACCATGATATTTAATTCATATTTATTTATAGGGGCCCATTGAACATAAATCCAATAAAATATCTTGTGGGGAGTTTTTATCAAGAAGCTAAGAACTGATAATTGAAAGGAGTTCACATGATTTTATTTTAATATCATATTTATACTCTTGTGATTAAATATAAATGTATTATCCCCCATAAACCCCAGTATAAACCAGTCATGTAATGAGACACTAGAATATGGTTGAGATGAGAGGAACAATGTTTATTACATTAAACTTATCCAAATACGTCGAGAGAGAATCTATGAGTATAATTATGAATATTTATAATAGTTACCCATTGAGGAATAAATAAAATATGAATTCATATTAAATTTTTTATAAGAATAATTCATTAGATAATTACTTTAATGTGTATGGGACTACATTCATTATAAAAATAAAAAATTTAGATTTACAAATTATTGATAAATATGATGAAGAATTTATATTCATGGGTTATTTAACAAATGATATAGGCTATAAATTATATAATAAAAGACTTAAAATTATTATATACTACAATTATATTAAAATTATTTTAAAAACATAATTTTAGTGGCATTATTGATAAATTTTAAACAAATTATATTAATTAAAACATCCAGAAATATGTAAAGTGTGTAAAGAACAAGATGGATATCAATCAAGTAATCGTGAAATATATTCATACTAGACCAATTACGATGTTATTGAAATGGATTTGAGAAAAAATTAATTGAATAATTAATATAATTTATAAACTTAGGTAATAATTAGAAATAAATAGTAATTAATTTGGACAAGAAGAAGATTGAGTAGAAAAAATCAAATTTCCCTAGTGTCACAGGTTGAGCCACAATCTCTTTCTTCTATTAGAAGGACTAAATAGTCAATAAATTTTATTAATTGGGATGGAGATATTATTTAAATAAATTGCACATGGAATCATGTTCAATGAATATAGGGGTATAATATTCTAGGGATCATGGGGGTCATTAGAAATAATTTCAAAGTCGAAGGTGAAATTTTACGTAACACATGAAAATTAGTTTGAAAAGTATGCATTATAGTTTAATGTGTTTCTTTTGAAGATTCTTTTTCTTATATTTCAACATTTCGGGGAATAAAAATGTATTTCTTGTCTCTTCAGGAAGGAATTTAAATGTTTATAAAAAAATATTTGAAATCTTATTACTTTCATGTGGATTTTGAAAAATATGTGTATGATTAGAAAGTGAATGAATTTTACATTGAAATTTTGGTTCAAAGGATTGTATATTTATGAATACACTCCATTAGCTAAAATAATACCATAGGTCATGTTATTACAAGAATGATAAATGCTTCAATGGAAATAATTTCAGCAAATTTATTGTAAAAAAACCTATATATAACGAAGAAAAGAACATATAATAATATTATTATTTATTAGGTTTATAGAATATTTATCATAGGTTATTGAGGGAATTATTGTGAGTAATTTATAGATACAATGATGATTATTTTAGATATTTAATTTTTGGATGAGATGTCATTTTTTAATTATTACAATTTCTATATATAAATAAAATGTATTTTGTATCTCGAGTAACATTTTCCATGGAATTGTTAAATAAATTTAGAAAGAAAGACTCTAAAAATGTGTAAAAACACTTGAATGTTGATAAAAAAACCAGGAAGGAATAAAGAATCGAAAATTTTAGATCAAAAAGACATTCATAAAATTATTATAAATCTATAATAACTTTTAAAAAATAGACTCGATATTGTTTATGTAGTAACCAGTTCTATAAGGTATCAATGTGATGAAAAATATTCCAATATAAAGGCTAATTAGAATATAAATAGATACATTAAAGCTACATTGAGTTAAGATATATTTTTTATAAGAATATGGGAATCAATTTTTATATTTATAGATCTGTATTTTTTCTAAAAACATTTACACTATTATGAATAATATTTCCTTAGAGGTTTTATGATCTATTTCATTGAGATTAGCATTATATACCCACATATATATTGTAATAAAAAATATATTATTTTTCATTAGTCTATATATGTTAAAAAGGTATAATAATTTCCCACTAACATGATCCTTGTATAAAAAAATCAATGTCGTGGTTGTGTCTAATATAGAGGTTTTTTAAAATTGGATTTTAATCTTTTGGGTTGAGGCATGGACCATAATTGGTGTGATAATTTTTTAAAATAAAATAATGTTTGATAAATCATTTATATGAAAAACCCAATATTACAATATTTATTCTTCCCTTTCCACTATAATTATTGTTAGCCACCATAATCCAAAATTAAAAATTGAATATGAGAGATAAGTCTTCAGAAAATCATATATATATAGATGTAAACCTTTTACTTTTATGTAGATTGAAAAGGGAGGAAGGTCCATATGTGATGGACATAAAAAAATCCATAATTGAGGTAGATAGTTTTATTTTGGTTTTATAAACAGTTTATTTATGAATTTATAAATTAAATCATTTTTCTAGATTAATTTTTGTAATTAATAAGTCCCTATAAGTTAATGTCCTATTTTTTTCAAAAACATGAATATTCTATGAGTACATAATCATTGGAGGATCCTTTCCTTATTTACAATTGTTATATCCCCCACTATCCACAATACCCATGTTGTTCCCTATTATATTTCAACAATTTAATGAAAATTTATTATTGGTAATAGCATTGCTACAGTTCAATGATACAGGAGAATGATGATAAATACTTGATTAGTGAATGTGTGAATTTTTTTTATAGAAGTAGTGAAAAAGGATTCATGGGGTTATAAAGATGTGTCTTAGAGTTTTAAAAGATTATGATGGGTCTTTATCGGAACACAAGTGTGAGTTATGAGAGTTCTAAGTCATTTCATGTTTGTAGGGATGTGTGCGAAACATTTCTAGGTATTTCATTCATAGATGGGTTGTCATTAAAGGTATCCTATATTGAGGTAGTGACATAGGAGGTTAACTATCATGGTTTAGGGAGTTTGAAGGCCTGATCGGTGGTGGAAACATGAATTTTGGGATTCTAGTGTTTCTATAATTTTATTTTTTAGTCATACAACATGTAATAATATAATAACATATTGTGTTATCCTCTCAATTGATGAATTGAGTTTCTATGTAATTCTAAATAGGGAAAATGGTGTACTTTAGGTATTCACATCATTTTTCTCATATTCACCAGAATTTTGATGAGCATGAGTGCATTCTTATCTATCTGTTTGGCCAAATAGATTATATTAAATAATAGAAATTTTATGTAACATCACCACCACAAGATATGTCTCATTAGTGGTATATGTTGTTTAATACATTTGTCCATACATGTATTTTACTATTCAATGGATTCAATATGTAATATGAACTTCAAATGACTCAAGTTGGTGATAGTAGATGCCTATGTTACTTGAGAGTCCCAAAAATCACATACCACATCAGAAATATTTTGTAATTTGACTTTCACATTGAATGTGAATGGTATATATTGAACCGACTTCTTATATGGGGATAAAAACTATGTTACCCTATGTATATGATGTGAAATTTTCCATATTTTTTCACATTTCCTTCCATAGGACTCATATTTGGGAACATGAGTAGTCCGCCAAGAGTATTTTTTCATTTAAACGGGGTGGTATATAATCCTTTATCTTTAGAGGTGGAATACATAGAGATTAATGATTTTTAGTTACCATTATTTTATAATGCTAGTAACCTAGTTTTACCACAAAGGTCAAATAGGATATAGAATTTGAAACTCCCTTCGAAGCCTTTGTATGATAGTGAAAGGGGCCACTTCATTCTTCTCTGAGTTCAGTACTCCACCTATTACTTGGGTAATGGGTCCTCTAGATTGGGCCTGGAGTTAGAACACTCCTAGAGCTTACATTTCCTAGTCCCCCACAAGAGTCATAATATTAGAAACTCGACCACTGACATCATGCGGGTCCTATATCCATGGACTTAGATAATCCCTCATCTAATGTGATTTACATGACAAGGTGTGGATACTCTATTGGAGTTGGTCACTATATAAAGAGACACACACCCCATGGTAAGGTGAAGGACTCCACTGAAGTTTTTAATAATTGATGTGGGTTTTAAATATGGGTTGTTTATAATATTGTTTCACCAACTAGGGAAGAATCTTTTATAGTTGGGCTATGTAAAGTGGAAAGTTCATCAAATTCTCAGGTTCACTATAATTAGAGGATATATAAGTCATTATTTAATTTATATTCATGATTTAACTAATATTTAAAACTATTAATATAGGGTCATCCTACTATATATTTGTGTATACTCTCCCATTCATGAGTGTTTTTCCAACACGTGACATATATTATTCAGATGAAAGATATATGAGTGTTCCTCTTAAGGGATAATTTATCAGTGTTTAGTTATATTAGTGGTACCCAGAGATGATATACTATTTATACATTCAATTTTCATATATATATATATATATGTATATATTATATCTCAATAGATGAATATTCATTAAATAACCTAAAAATCCATTACGGAATCATATAGTTATTTTTTCTCTAAAAACATGGATACCTACAAAACAAGTTTTTAAGTGACCTAAATCATCTCCCACTAAGTTTTACATATCTATCACGCTTCATAGGAAAATCATATATAATACCTTTATTCATAACTAGGGGAAAATAGATATATGAAAGGGTGAAATTAGATGCTCAATAAGGGTAAACAAGAGAGATATAAACATAATATGAGTATAAGGTTATCAAAACATGAGAATAACATTTGAAAACCACACCCTTCATATCATAGAACATAAACATGGGTCATTCCATAAAGCATAGAGGTTCATAATACATGAATCATAATGTAATAACAGTACATAATCTATGAGTTAATAACGCTAGTATAATATATAGATTTTTGGTAAACACATAAGCATATAAAACCATATATCATGTCTACCCACCGAGAAATTCATAACATGTTAGGATTGGGATGAAAACCCATTTAACTACTATAGGCTCAGGGTAACTCCAATTTACCCTGTTTTTGACTTGGTATAAACCCCCATGTACCCTCTTTTTTTGAGATTGTTTTAACCTCATATGTATCATTTTTTGGGGATTTGGATAACCCATATTGTACCCTTTAATATTAAAGAAAAAATTAATCTTTACCCAAAGAATTTAAGGGATATATAATTATGAACCAACCTATAACATAATGAAAATAATAAATATGTGTTCTAAATATTATAAAAATTCATAATAACATAACCAATAGAAAACAAATGATTTTTATAAACATTTCATCATACCATAACCTATAGAAAATAAATAGTATTCATATGAATAACCCATGGAAAAGAAATGAGATTTAATAAACATATTAACATCATAATCATAAAAAATCCAATGAATTGATAAGCATGTCATAATTAGATCACATCCCTAGTAAATCATAAGAAACATATAAGTTTTTTTGTTAATGTATAGAATTACCAGAAAATGTTCATTAAAAAATTTCTGAGAATAATATATTTTTACCTTTGAAATAACCTATTCTAAATGTAGAAAATTACCAATATTTAAGAAAAAGAAATTTATTATTTTTTAAACACATGTAAAAGAATATATAAATCATCAATGAGTCATAAAAACGAAAAACATTGTTCATGTAAAATATATTAAAATAAAGATTCATTTCAAACTTTTGGTAAAAAAGTAAAAAAAAATCAATCATAAAATGAACAGAATATTCATTTTAAAACAATTTTTAAAAATTTAATCAAGGGTGTAAATAAAATTAAACAATCATTGGTGAATAATATAAACATTTTTAGAAAACATTAAAATGAAAGAGAATGAATTTCTTACTGAAGAGAGAAATAAATTTAGTTTTCATTAAAAACATACTTTTATATTCTTTAGTACTAAAGAGAATAAATTGAAATTAAATCATGTAATTTATATAATTAACTAAATTAGCTAAAAAACCATTATTTTCTTTAGAGATAGATCTTAACATTTCATCATCAGAAACTTAATCAATGAAACTATCGATAAAAAATGGGATATTAACAAAAAAACTCTTACCACATTATTTTTTTTGAATTTCAATCCCCATGAATAAAATATGGGAATTATATATACCAAAAAAATAATCACATGGTGAATATGGCATGCGACTCACAAGAATAAAATTGAAATGAGAATCCCTTAGCTCAAGTCACCAATTTATGTTTATATATTTGAACCTCAGGTAAAATAAATATCAGTTTTTATACATATATTCTAGAACCATATTTATATATATCATACTATATATGATTTACTAATAACCTATTTCTAATCTTTTGTTAACATTTCTTAATTAAAATTTCTCTTTCTAGTGATGAGTGCTTCATTTTTCATATATATTTTGGTTTAGTAGTTTCACTACATGTACGCTTAATAGGGATCAATTATATCCATAATGTTAGTACAAATATACAGTTCATATATGTTAATTATATATATATATATATTTATTTATTTATCCACAAATTTAAGTGATAGAATAATTAATTACACTATCCATAGAGACGATATGTAGTACATACGCATGGATATAATTTTCATTTTTTGATAGAAACAATGGAAGGAGGATAAATATTAATTTACCTTTAAAAAATAATTTCTAATAATAAATATTATATATATTCATTAAATCTGTCCTTATTACCATCCATGTGAAAATAAAAATAAAAATGTGTCATATCAATTCGTGGAGGTAGTCATCCACACATACACATGAGAGAAAATATCATTTCCAACAGATTGTATAATAAGAATCTAGATGTGATATTAAAATCACATAATTAGAATTATCTCATATATTTACTTTAAATCCATAATCATACACACCTGTATTAGGCTGTGATGGGAAACTAATTTCTTCTATTTATGAGGCTATAATTTACCACACACACAATTAATAGTTTTATTTCCTATTAGATGGAATAAGAGATGAATATGGGGTAAAATTCATTAATCATTAAAATGAATTCTCTCCTGTGCTTTATTCATGCTATAGTTATTGTTAATTATGTATGATGTTGGTTGGGCAAGTTATATATCCCTATTATTCATTGAGTAATTGTTGGTTCTATAATAAAAATGTATTAAATTTAACTGAATATTTTATTACATTTTATGTGAGATTTACAAGGGTAATAAAAAATGTGATTTTAGGAGATGCATTAATGAATCATCTCTGGGATTTATGAAAAAAATATTTTATTGGAAAAAAGGTATATTAAAATAGTTACTATATGTTTTTTATATTTTAAGTGTTACTTTTTTTCAAAAAAACTTTTTTCTCAAATATCACATTTTCCCAAGAAACCTTCATAACTATTTTTTACTAAATGATTTATTATTAGTGAGTTTTATAAAACTCTTTTAGAAAATTTTTTAATTATTATTTGAAGGTAAGTTTATAATCAATCATAGGCTCAATGTTTTCTATTAAAAAACATATTTTATTGGTTTTCTTGTATTTCAATTCCCAGATGGGCTTTATTTCTTTTTTATACCCCTAAATGATTTTTTATGATGATCCCACATTTTTAAATGTTTTTATATAGGTACAAATTATAATTAAGAATACTTATAAATTCAACATCCCAATTATGTGGGATTATCATTGGCTAAATTAGATGTACCATTTAAAAAGAGGTATGTTATTGGTGAAAAGAACTAATTGGTGGACAATGTATCAGTTTTTTCTTTAAGGTATTTTATAAATTATTCAAAACTCTAAACCTAAAATGTATATGGTATGTATATGATTTTAAATTTATTGTAAATATTATGATTTTTTGAAGGTTATGTTTTAGATATTATAGTTTGTATCATAGGATGTTTTAGAAAAAAACATATACTACAAAGATTTATGTTAATGATAATTTTGGAGTTATAAATGATAATATGGGTTAATATGTATGATGCTTATTATAAATTCAAAGGAATAAATTCATATTTTAGGATTTATATGATTTAAATTTAAGGATATTAGTGAAATGTTTTTGAGAATTTTATTAGGTTTTTAGGAATACTGTGTAATTGAGGTAGATATAACTCTTAGGGTGATTTTGGAATTTTTTAATAAGGTAATTTTGAATATTTTTAAAAAAGGTTATTAGAATTTTGGGACATAAGGAAAAGATAACAATTTGGGATAAGGTCTGAATTGATGAAAACATTACTAAAGTTATTTTAGGTTAAGGATTGGTTATTATTAAAGGGATATATTATTTAAGATAAATAAATTTATATTTTTATGTGTTTATATGTGATTTTATTTCAAGTTTTTTTTAAAAGGTTAGGGCTGAAGCCTCAATTTATTATTAAAGAAAATACCTTTTTAGACTGGGTAGAGGGAGAACCGTTACATAGCCCGAAGGCCCAAGGCCAAGTGGCCTGCGTATAGGGATAGAAAGCCCATTTTTTGGCCCAAAGGACCCCTCGGTGAAAATTTATAAATGGGTTTTATAATCTTATTTAATTGTGGTTTTGAAAATTTTTAGTTTTATAAAATAGAGAGAACAACATTAATGATTAGTTAGGTTTCATATTTTATTTTTGGAAAAATGATATATTGTGTTTTAGAAAACATGGTATCATGGTTTTCCTGATTAATGGGATTTTAATTTTATGAGGAAAATATTAGATAATGTTTTGGCTTTAATTATTTTTTTTAATGGATGAAGAAAAGTTAGAGGATAAATCATTACATATGTCTGGGTTACTTATGGGTGTCATTGTTTACATAAATGTTTTTTATGGTTATAATATTAAATAGATAAATTTTAATAAGATTTTTTATTATTATTTTATTATTTATTAGTTTACAAGATATTTTTGGTTTTTTTTAGATAAAAATATAATGAACTATGTAAATATGGATAAGAATTGATTAGGAAACATTTCGGTTGACAATTATATATATAATTACCATTCGAAAAAAATATAGTGATTATTTAATCATGATATCATTTTTCTAGTTAATTCTATTTCACGTTTTAAATATATAGTTATGAAAAGATAAAATATTTTTTGTATATATGGAAGGAAAAAAATCCAACATTACTTTATTTTCCCTCCACGACAAGTTAATTATGATCATTACAGATAAATGTAGTTATATTTATATTACGACTGTTTCTAAACATTATAAAAATTCAAACTAATTGACGAAATATCAAATTATCCACTTATTATTAGATAATACAGTGGTCTATTCAAATAATTCGGACATTTTAAAAATCACAACATCCCCTTGTTACATAATTTATAAATTATCATAAGGTACATTATCAAGTAGTCCCAATTCCAAAAACAAAAAAGGTTCTTTCAGTAATTTATATAGTTATATTGAAGGGTGAATTCCGAGAAGAAAACCACTATCTTATTTTCCCAATCAATAAATTTTTTAAATATTTTTGGAACCAAAAATGTTTTTAAACTATTCATTATTATAATATCAAATTTTTTTTAGATAGTTTTTTTAAATTATATTTTAAGACTACTTGATGAAATTCAAAAATCATAAACAACTACCTATCATTTTTCATATATATTTTAATAGTGTTTCCACTTTTGTGAATGGGGAAATGAATTTATAGAATTTAGAAACCTTATAATTCATTTAGTTTACCCAGGGAATCAACCTAATGAACTATTGAGCATAACAAAGTGGAAACTAAATTGGATTTCCTAGTGATCTCTATTTTAAATTTATATATAAATATATCTCTACATATATTAGAAAAATGAATAAAATTTCTAGGATGAAGTTTCATTTGGGGGAGAAAATGTGACAAAAATGGTATTTTTCATAATGTATAATTTCTACGATTTATTGTTATCAATGTTATGCATTATTTTTGTTGAGGGTTTATTTATTTTAATAATTATATATATGTTTATTTCATGAAAAATAATATATTATATAATTGTGTATATGAAAATAATATATTTAAATTTTTTTTGTAAACTTTATGATAAAAAGTTGATTCCTCTTGGGTTTAACATGTTTTCATTACAAGATTTCGTATGCTAACATATTTAAAGATTTATTAAATAACTAGTTATATTATAAAGGTATATTTATTTTTACTATATGAAGTTGTAACAATATATTTAATTATTATAATCTTATAAATTCTTTTATCAAGTTATGGAATAAGAAAATGGTCTTCCATTTGAAAATGAAATATGTGTTGTTCGAAAGTATATATTATTTTAATATGTACTATTTTTTTATTTTAAAGAATATACATTAATTATTTTATAATTTTATTAATTAAATTGATAATATATTATAAATCAAAAATTTTAAAATTATGTAGTATACTGTTTAATTTTTTTTATAATTAGATATGATAGTTTGTAGTAAATTTAATGTATATAAAATTTTTTTGTTAAATTTTTAGGGAAAATATTATACATTATAATATTATTTTTATTTAGGTTTTTTAAAATTATTAGCATATTCATTTTGAAACATTATATTTCAAAAAAATGTGTTTAAAGTGGAGTAATACATCTAAATTTAAATTCATTTTAACATAAGAATTTGATTTTAAATTGAATTCAACTTTTTTATTATTACATGATATCTCTAGAAAGGTAAAAATTATTATATAAACCTATGTAATGTGTATTAAACTATATTATACTCCAAATATAAAATAAATATTATCCAAATAAAAGATATTTTTAGTGGTGATAAATAATAAAACATTTATTGGTGATCACATATTTCTTACACAAAATAGGATATGAAAAAATGTTAGCTTAACTGATAAAAATAAAAATAGAAAGTGTCTTGGACGAATTTAAGATGTTACTATCATAAATAATTAATTATTTTTAGATATATTAATAAATTTTAAAATTATGAAACAAATTTATTATCTTAATGTTTTCGTAATGATTTTGTAATGTAAAAAAGGAAAAAATCATTTCTAATTTTTTTATAATGCTAAAAATTAGAAAATTTGTATGATGAATTATTTATATTATAATAATTATGAATAATAAATTATATTTATGTTATTAATTAATTTTTAAATTATAATCATATGATAATTATCCAAAATGTATATCCAGACTTAATTTAACACTTGTACTAGTAGTAGAAATGTAAAAGGTAGTGGTTTTAAAATATATAATGTTATAAGGATAGGGAAAATTGTTTTGTTTTTATAATTTTTTAGGATATTCATAATTTATATGGAAATATTTTTAATTTTAACTCCATATTTATTTAGATGTTTTCTATGTCATATTATAGAAAAAACCCAAATATTTATTTGAAATGGTATAAAATATTAAAATTATTTATAAAATAATAAAATTCATAAACCATATCCAATATAATATGTGGATTATTTTGATACGTAAAAATATTACTTTTATATTTGAGCATCTTTACTAATGAAAGTTAAATTCATATCACTTAATTATTGAGTGTTTGTAAAGATTCAAATAAATCGTTTTTATAAAAGGGGACTCCTTCCACCCTCTCTATAACATATATATTATTAATTCCCAAAAATATGTTTTCATAATAATAGTATAAATGTAATGACCTAAACTCCTATAACCTAGATCTGATGTATGATTTATTACATTGACAAAGATATAAAGGGAAAAATTCTGAAGGACTGATTCATTTATCAGTCTTAGAGAACCAGATATATACATGATTCAAATTTTACACAGGGATATAAAATAAAAATCATATAAATGGGAAAAAAATTTCATCCTTGATCTCATTGTTAGAATTATTCTTCATATCCTAGGGAAAGGAAATTGTGTGCTCAAATTCCCAATAAGGGTTAAGCATAACAAAAGCTTTCAGAAATCAATAAGCATAATCAACATGGAAAGGTAAATAATTGAACACACGTGTTATTTAAATAACATGACTATCATAATAAGAAAATAAATAATTAGCATGACAACGTAAATAACTCAAAATTCATGGCATTCAATCAATATCTGAGAAAGAAATGAATCCATAGATAATATCATAGAGAAAATCTCATGGATAATAATAATAACTATATTTTTAATTAATTAAATAATAAATTATTCAATGTTTTGATATAAGGAATAATGATAACTCTATATCCAAGAACTTTCATAAGAAAGTTTAAAACTACATGAAGAATCCCGTTTAATTGGACAACTGATTTGTCTCATGATATTACTGATTGATCGTGAAGCTATCTATAATTCTACCCTACACATAAATTCATTTTCAAAACATTCCTCTATATCAAAAAATTTATTTAATCAATGAACAATATGACTTATCAAAAAATATCTTTATTTAGGAAAGAATACATATTTATCAATTTCTCATTATTATTCAAATAAATTTCAAATAAAACAACATTTGTAATAATGGACTATGATTTAGTAAATAATAATATCAATGATACAAATAATAAGTACATTCAAAAGAAATAACATATTTAAAAATGCTATATATTTTTGAAAATAATCATATCCATGATACATAGAATATATATATCTAAGATAATTCAATTCTATAATGATCAAAAGAAAGTGATTCATTTAAAGGAATGTTTATCGAATGAAAAAAATTAATCAAGAAAGTGAATGCAAATACTTTCATTGGTAAAAATGATTATAAAAGATCTATTGAAAGAATAAGGATGGTAAAAATACAAAATTTCCCCATTGGAGTATAAAATACAGGTTTTTTTAATGTTGATGAATAAAAATACCATAAAAATATCTTTAAAATTTTTCTTGAGAAAATATCATTTTCATTTTGAAAATCACATTTTAAAACTAAAATTTCAAAAAAAACCTAAAAATAGTATTTTTAAATTAATATTTGAAACTAAAAATGAAATATTTAAAAAATTATTCTTCATGATCATAATAAATTCTGTATATTTTTATTACGATAAAACAAGATTCCTATCATATTTTTTGGGTAAAATCCTAATGGGACTTATTTAGATAACGACATAAGGATTATATTCAATTTTTTTTGTAAAATGTTAAAATGTGTAAATTTTTTAATAATATCTAATTTTTAAATGTTCAAAAAAAATTGAAAACATTTTTAGAAATCTTGGTTGTGGAAGAAAATAGATTTCTAATGGAAGAGAGAAATGAATTTGGATTTTATTAAAAATATTTTCTCAATCCTTTAAGTAAATAAGAGTAGAAAATGTTATTTTTAATTGAAAATTTTCATTAATTTCCAAAATAGAATAAAATTAAAGGGTTTATTAAATAATGATGAAATTATATCATTCTATGGAAATTCAAGTATAAAAATCCAGACTAAAATGAGATTGTGAGATAAACCCTTACAAAGTTAATTACATTGAAGTGAGAATTAAACGAAGAATAGGTTACATGTATAAAATATAAATCACCATAGAATAATTGGAAATAAAATTTAATATAATAAAAAAAATTTATACACATAACCATAAAAAATCTTTTGAAAATGAAGAACGAATATAAAATATTGAAAATAAATTGAGATATGAAATTCTTTACCACTTGGAAAATTTCATTTAAAATACCATGGGATTATATAATTCAAATTAAAACTTAAAATACCATGAATTATTAATTAATAATTAAATTAAATTTAAAATTGGTAGTATATAAACTATATAAAAGAAGTTAGGTCTATAATATTACAATATGCCTCAATGAAGAGAAATTGAGACGAAACCCCTTACCTTGAGTCCAACTTATCACGTACAATATTTATCTTCCTAAATAATAAAATTATGTTAATTATTTACTTGATTAATTACCTTTTTCAAGATTATAATTCCTTTTATTTAACTTATTTCCTTGTTGTATATAATCACTCAATCAATTGAGTCCACATTGAGTGTTTTAATGATATTTGACTTATCTATCAAAAAATGACATTAGAACGCGACTATTAGTCTAATAGTTCATTTTTAAAACATACCTAAAATAATAATCATGAAATAATATTATTATTTATACATAAATTATAATTGTATTACCAGCAATTAAATAATATTTTTAGAAATGGATCATGTTATGATCATGGAGATGGTACGCAATAGTTAAATTTCAATTTTTCAACAATCATTATGGAAAGGAGGTAAGTAATATTTTATCATTTAATAATTATAATAATATAATAAATAATATATTATTTCTTTAAATATACTTATATATATAATCCAAGTTTTGTGGTGATGAAAATAATGTCAAATCACTTTCTGAAGGCGGTAGTCCACACATACACGAACGACGTTATCAACTTTCAATGAGTGAAAATGTATGAAAAAAATGATATATTATATTTTAAAAATGATTAAAATTTCATTAATATTACAATAATAACATTTTAATCAAATATATTCATAAAATATTTTCTTCTTACCTTCCATGTAATGTTTTAGTGAAAAATGAATTATATTGCTTCTCAAGGTGACTGTCTGCCGTACACAGAAGTGGCATTATTATATCCCATATGGAATAGAAAATACCAAGGTTTATATGATATAATGACTCAAAAGGTATAATTATTTTTTAAACATCATATATATAACTTATATATATCATCATACCCAACCATGAGTAGTGTTGATGGAAAATGTGTTTCTTCAGTTCGTGAGGTGGTAGTCTGACGTACACATGAGCGACATTATCATTTCCCATCTGAGGGAGGAGGATATGAATATATGAAATACCCTTAAAATAATAACATATAAGTATATTGGGGATTTTATTGTTATTATATAATCTTAAATTAATAATAATTAAAGGATTTTTATGAATAAATAATACAAAAATGCATAGTTAGGAATTTTACCTCATGTCAGACCATTACCTTAGGATTATACATAAATTATCCTGGGATATATTTATAACTAAAATAAGACTTCTAAGATGATGTTATGAATTTTGGGAATGGATTTGGGCAGGTATTTGAAAAACAAAAAGGGTCTCGTGGTGTGAATAAGAGAGGTTATAGGTGACCTTTTATAAGGTAGGTGAGTGGCACACTTGTAATTTTTGAAAAGAGAAATGTCTTCCAACATTTTTCACATGTAAAATGGGTCCAAAGTGAATTATTTTGGATAATTAGACATTATAGGGTCTAAATATTTCTATAAAATATATTTTAGACAAGGTTTTATGTTATTTTAATCCAAATCTTTATAGTTTAACCCATGTTAAATCCATTTTTTCTTTAACCGTGTTAATTAATTTATACTGTTTTAAATGTTCATTTTGTTAAAAAATAAATATTTACTTATAAGATAATATATATTATTCTGATACCAAATATTAAATCAAATTTTCTATATTCCATTTATATTAGTGGAAAAAATATAATTTATAATTAGTCTTTGAGACATGATGAGAAATGAATCCTTAAAATATAAAATGTTAAAAAGATTACGGAGTTTTGTTATAAATATACAATATGAAAATCATTAAAATGAAATAAACAATATTAATAGATATATAATCAAACTAATTTTACTTTGAAACAAATTTAAAATATAATTTAACTTTATAAATAATTAAAATAAAATTGTAGTTTTCAATTAAAATTCATTATTTTTACCAATTCATCATAAATTAAAACTTTTCATAATAATCCAAAAAATTAATCCTATGATAATGTCGATATAATGAATTAAATAATGATTTTAATTTTATAAAATAAATTTTCTAAAAGTGCTAAAAATTAATTTTAAAATATTGCGCGCAAAACATGATTTGAACTTCTTTTAGAAGAATATAGTTTTTTTTGGAAAAAATTTATACTTCATTCAAATAATAATTATTTTTATTTATAATAAGTGTTTAATATATTTACATGTGTAAAATATATATTTCTTATAATTTATTTATTCTTATTCATACCCTCCAATTTATTGTCTTGGATAAAATGTTCATAATAGAATATTGTGTTTTCTTTAAACCCAGTGTTCTAGGGATCTAAAGATATCCAAAAAATAAAATTTATTCTAAAAGTAATGTATTATAATTTCTTGGGGTGTTACATTATTTCCTAAATCAAAAATTTCATCCTAAAAATTTCATGGATATTACATTCTAAATATATGATGTTAATTCTTCATAACATCTTCTAGTTCCCATGTTACTTCATCCATTTTGTGATTTCTTCAAAGTACCTTTACAAAAAAGTCATATGATTCCTTAACTAATACACTATATTATTAAGAATCTAGATGGTTTCTTCATAGTAAGATACATCAGGTTCCAATTCTATATAATTAGAGGTGAGAAATTGCAATGTGTCTAGCATGTACTTCTTTAACAATGATATATGAAACACATCATATACCATTGCGATACATGGAGGCATTTCCAAATAATAAGAAACCGCTCTATTAATTTCATGTATTTTGAAGGGAATGATGGTCTTGGAGCCTAATTTTCCTTTCTTTCCAAATATTATAACATTCTTACAAGGAGTTACTTTCATGAAAAGATGATCTCCCACTTGGAATGCCAAATCCTTCCACTGATTATCAACATAACTCTTTTTACTACTCTAAACTTCTTTAGTGCATGTTTAAATAGGATTTACCTTTATTATTTTATCTTTAAGTAGTTCTAGGAATACATGTCTCCTTTCATCAAATTTATCCCAAAATTTAAGAGTGTGATATATCTCTCCATATAGTGCTTCAAACATCCCCATTTGAATACTTACAAATGTAAATACTAATCCCACGTAACATGAAAGTCAAGTTATATGAACTAAACATGTCCTATATTATTTGGATAGTCCTTTTGAACTATCTATTGATGTGAGGATACAAGGAAATTCTCAAATCAATCTCATTATCGAGATCCTTTGGAAGAATCTTCTAGAACATCGATGTAAAACATGGATCATAATCAAACACAATTGAAAGTACTAAGCTATGAATTCTTATAACATCATTAATTTATATCCATGAGAGGATCTCAATAAGATAACCTTATCTTATATCAAAGAAATTTTCAGATTTTGTTTGGTGGTCAATGATAACCCATATTACATCATTCTTTCTATGAGTCATTGGTAGTCCTATAATTATGCCCATTGTAATTTCATCCCATTTACACATAAAAATAGGAAGAGTTCGCAAAAATGATTCAAGGTTCTACCTCACTTTTAAACTTGTTGAAAATCCAAACATCTGGACATATAATTAGAAACTTCCTAGTTCATATTATCCCACAAAAAATGGTCCCTCAAATACCTATATATCGTGGTGCTATTAGGGTGTATATATATATTTGATATAGGAGAGTAATCCTAAAATTTTCCTTTTCACTATATGTAAATATAGAAAAAATAATCTATTTCCAAATTTTAGAACATAATCTTCCCAAAGATAAGTCTTCTAATTTCCCATCATTCACAAGTTTAATTTTATTTTGAAAATTCTCATTATCAGGTTGATTTTTTTTATCTTTTTAAATAAAGATATATTCATAATCATTTGAGAAATGGGTTATGTATCTTCTTCCATAATATCTAACATACCCATATTTATAAGATCAATGTTCAAAATATTTGTCTAAACCCTCAATTCGGTTAGGAATCTATGATCTTTCAAACTCAATGCATATGAAATATTATTTATTTTCCCTTGGTGATAGTTCATTGAGAAATCATAATACCTGAGTAGAAAAAGCCAATGAATTTACATGATGTTGGGATATTTATATAAAAACATGTATATTATGCTCTTGTGGTATGTTAATATCTCAATTCTGTCACCATAATGATAATTTATTCATATCTTCAATTTAATGATTTTAGTTTCCAAGTAAAGATCATGGCTTGTATTGTTGTGTTTGTCAGTCATCAATTTCATTGATGCATATGCAATAATTGTATCATTTTTCATTAGGAAACAAGAAAGTCTATTCATTGACGAATCACTATATATCACAAACCCATAATTTTCAAATTGTAGAGTCAAAATCCTATCATTGACCAATATATTCTTTTATTCATAAAAAAACATTTCACATTCCTTTTTCCAAACAAAAACAAATCTCTTCTATGTGTATTTTTGGTTAATGAGTTAGCCAATCAGGTAGAATTCTAAAAAAATCAAATATTGTTTCCGTTTATGCCAATGAAACTATATATCTTAGTTATTTTTATTGGGGTAATCCATTCTAGGACATTCATGGTATTTTTAGGGTCAAATGAGATTCCATCCTTAGAGGTAATTTTTCTAGGAAAAGAAACATCATGAAGCTAGAAATCACACTTTATTAATTAATTATACAACTATTTCCCTATAAGAGTATAAAGAAAGACTCGTAGGTCATTTTCATGGTTCTCATATCTTTTAGAATACACCAAAATATCATCAATCAATATATAGAAAAAATCATCAAGATATTAATTGAATACCCTTTTAATTAGATTCATATACAAATATGGTTTATTTGTCTATCCAAATGGATTTATTGTAAAATCATAATTTTCTTACCTCATTTTAAAAGTTGATTTTGGAATGTATTCCTTCTTTACTCATACTTGGTTATACCCATAATGATGGACAATCATTTAAAAATATTGGTCTCTTTTAATTTGATCGAATATGTCATCAACAAAAGGCATAAGATACTTGTTATTTATCAAAATAGAATTGATTTCCATATAACCAACACCTAGTATATTGGATCAATAATTCTTATTAATGAATAAAACATGATCTCACCCCAGATAAATACTAGGGAGAATAAATCTCTTATTAACCAAATCCACTATTTATTTCTTAAATTCCAAATATTCCTCAATGACCATTCAATATGGATTCTTTGATATTGGTCTTTAATCCAAAGTTAAATCAATAGAAAACTCATCTTCATGCTCAAGTGGATGTCCATGTTATTTCTTAGCAAATAAATCAATGTATTATTGTGAAATTGGTACATCAAAAATTTTATTATTACATTCTCCATCCTTGGATTTTTTTCTATTATTACAAAATAATATATTTTAGTAGATCAAATGGGGGTCAATCTTGATATGAATAAGATACTAAATTCTATGCTCAAATGATGAGAGATTATACATATTCATCATAATTCATAATTTCCTTCTTCCTGAATTTTTTTGCATCATATTGTCAAATGCCATCCATAACAAGGATTATATCAAATTCAAACATAGGTATGATATTATGGTTAGTAAGTAAAGAACAATTATGTGTCACAATGGGTAATTACTCACACATCCGTATTGTAGTGAGAGTTACCCAATGATTTTTATCTTACAACCCCTACATTTATTAAATATGAAATGTCTAATATTTATTAAAAACTATGTTGAAAAAAATAGTGAAAGGATCCAAAATCAAATAAATCAATATCTAAATTTTATTATTGTAATAAATTATCTACCACAACATTATTTAATACTTCCACCTCATATGTAGTGATAGAATAAGCTTTGTCTTCTCCCCATGGCCTCTTCTATGGTGGATTACATTGATTCTTGGTGCCTTAATTTGTGTAGTTCCCCATATCCCATCAGTTGAAACAATAAATAAAAGTGTTTAATTTCATCATATTTCATTCATTATTTTGATTACCCTTATCACAAAACTTATAAAATACTTCCAATCCATTTTTTAATTTCCCATGGAGATTCTTTCTCTACTTTTCAAAGATGGAAATCACTATGTTCTATTCATCTTATTTGACACATTATGTTTTTCATGGTGTTTCTATGAAATCTTATTCTCTTTATTTCCATTTAATAATTAGGATATATATAATTCATTCTCCAATTTGATGCCACATAAACTTATTTCATCATATTATGAAAACATTTGAGAGAACAACATCCTTTAATGACTTAGATTAATCTCTTCAAATAAATGGTCATTTTTTCACTCTACGTTGTGTTTATAATCCATAACACACCTATCTAACCTTGTATTGATGTATTCATACTTTTTAAAACGTTCTTCTTCATTTTTCTTTAACCTAAGGAACATTTTATTCATTTTAGTTGTTTTCCCATGAGGGGAATGTTTGTCAAATAATGTCTCCTGAACCAATTTTCATTCCATGGGTTCTATTTACTCATCCTCCCTAGTATTTTAGATAAATAGCAACTTTTTATTAGGATCTCCTTTGAAACAATACATTACAAGTGTAATCATTTCTTTCTCACCTCATCCAAATTCAATAAATATATTCTCTAGAGGCTTAATCCATTTCACAACTACCATTATATTAGTAATTTGACTAAATGATGGGGTATTTTGTTGTATAAAGTGATCCAACATAGGATAATCTTGCCATGAAACATGTTTAACTATCTGGTAATGGGTATTTTTATAACTTGATGAAGATACCCTAATATATATACAATTTTCGCAGTTACAATACCAATTGTATTATATTACTCAATAAGGAAATATCTACATTTTCCATGAGTATTGACACCATTATTTTTCCCGGGAACCATTTCTGAACATTCTCATATTCTATATTATCTCATTAAATTACAAGTTTTAAATCATAATTTATAATTTCAAATTTGGTGTAACACATAACATAAATTAAAATTAATGAATTTTTAATATTAGAATCATAAGCATGGTTTCTTCTAGGATATCATTACATTCAAATCCGTCATAATGTTTTGTAAAGAAAATGTGAATTATCTTAGTTGTATCTTCCTGGAGTGTAAAACTTGGTGTGTGGTAAGGATAGTCATCATACACCATGTGATGATTAGGTCAATGAATATGTTCTATTTTTTGAGTTATTACCCCTTGGTGCATCTTTTATATAACCATGTCCACTTATAGTATTTAGATATAGATTTATTGGTAGGAAAATCACATTATATATTTCTTACCAAATCATTATTTTCTCATCCTATTCATATATTCAATGTCTATAATAGGGTTATATTCCCTAATATAAGGTTTAATTAATCTAATTCTTAAGGTTTCATCTATACATCATGTGATACCGACTGTAATCATCCTAACTACAGTAATGTCATGACCCATCCTAGTGCGGCCTATGCTGCGACTCCCCAAGACTGCCTCTAATAAGCCAGGTGTTAGTGACTACCACCGTGTAAGAATATCACAAACATGGGTCATGTTACCTCTTTAACTATATGCATACACACATATCCAAGACCACAAAATGATGGAATGTAAAAACAATTAAGAAAACAATGCATGCATACCAGTATATCCCATTCAACATAGTATGTCAGGAAAGTAATGTAAAGTAAGGTAAAATAGGCCATAATAAAAGCCCCCAAAAAATTGTCCGAAAACATGTTTATGAAAATCATCTACAAAAAAACCCTTCCAGATCCAACCTGAAGTCAAGGTGATGGAACTGCTGTCTAAATCTATAGGAAAACCTCTGCCAACCTGATATCACAAGGTCTTATCCAGTCTGGGTCTTCCCTAGAATCATTCAAAATATTTCTTGTCTTTACAAGGCACGATAGTTGTAAGAAAATCCCGTGCAGGGGTGATTATAACAATACATAGCAGGACACCCCTAAACCAAAAATCACTACACGAAGGAAAGATACAGTCATCTCTACACAATTATATGTCTACAAAACATATAACAAGAATATCCAGATATACACAATCCAAGTCATGTAGTTGAGAGATATGAAACAGATACTATATACCACCACTATGGATTCAGTCTGAGGATTCCATGAAGCACACATCCAAGAGATTGAACTCCTGAGTCCAACAACACTAATGATGTACGTTCAAGAAGAACTATTTTCCATAAATTGTCATGAGAGAGATACACTAATAGATCTAAAGATAGATATGATATGTCATACAAGGATCACATCTATGACAATGGGTTGATACCAATAAATCATTATGTATTGTCATACTAATTAGAGGATCAAGGATCGGTGAAGTTATTCTCGTTAATATTGAAGACTCTATATAGGTCACTAAGAAGGAATAAAGGATATACTCTGGGACTCTCAGGGTATTCCAATAACATTATACAAGAAGTACTGCTTAAGGGATCGTACTTCTTTGAGTTGGAAATGATACCAAAAAACCTTCAGGGAAATTATAACGGGATCACACCATAATGAAACTCATACAAGATACAGTCGATGAGAGAATAAATGTGCATAGAAGAGGACGGTGCATGGTGAGTAGTAGTCACACCCCCATGCCCCTTAAACCTGGGTACTCTCCATGTACAATTTTGAGTCACTAGAAGTATGTTCAAGATAAAACCCACCAATGATCTTATAAGGACTATCTCAATGAGAGGGTCCCAATTCCAAAAATGGCTCATCAACTGGACATATGGTTTGACAGATATGGGTGTTTGAAGTTTCAACGGAAAGGGGGTCACTAGTTCATGGACCGACCGCATGGTCAGTTTCCCTAAATTCCCACCCCCAACTGTGGAGGTAGCTTGGTCAAATATGGCTCAATGTTGATCTCCATTGTCGACATTGTCCTATTCTGACCACCCCAAGTCTAACTAGGGTCTGACTTGAACCACTAGGTTGTCTCAGCCCACTGGTTCTGGCCCGGTCTATTGGTCCCATCGCGTTTGACTGGATTGAACCGTTCCACCTGGGCCACTCTGCTTGGTCCACCATGCCTGCCCTACCTTTCCCTCTAGGCCTACTCCACACTGGCCCACCTAGCCCACTGTGCACCACCTGGTTGGCCTATCTCGTCCGACCCACTTCGCTATATCCTAGCCTGCTGGCCCTCGGTGTGCACCGCCTTTTCTTCCATGACCACCTCACCACACCCTATGGATCATGTGGACACCTACTGCGGTCTGTACCCACCGGCCCTACCATATCCTGTGCATATCCACCATGCCATGTTCCCGCTCCACTTACTGGCCTCATCAGCAGCTCACTACTGGCAATAGACCAACACCCTGGACCCACGCTGCCACTCGCCTGGACCAACCAGATCTGTTTCCCCAGGCACCATCAAATTCCACCATCTTAGTCAAATCACACTGTGTTGTCTCTATCGCACCTCCTACAAGTTTTCATGAGGTAAGATATTCAACATCACATCTTTGCTACCCAAATCGAAGGCATAACGATCCACCATTCATATCCCATGAATAAGGGGAAACATGTGAGAAAAATGGGGAATAAATCTCATGGAACAAACTCGAGAAAGGAAACTCAATCATTATTCATTCTAGTCTCAATCCATTCCCATAAGAATGATTGGTCAAAATAAACAGTATTATCATAAATATACCCAAAAGCAATTCCTGTAATCAAACCTATCCTGCCTGAATGATTGAACTGTTGGTCAACCTATTTGTGGGTAGATATATGTTCATCATTGATTCTAAGCAAATGGAAAGAAGGAAATAAAAATCACAATGCGCTACCTTTGAAAGGATCATTCAATACCAAGTATTAATTGCTGATGGAAACCCATCAATAATGATCTCGATCCACTGTTTTATCCTCATCCGTTGAGAGATTTCTCCAAGGTTCTCTCTAGGACCTTCAGGTAATTTTCTAGGGTTATGAGTTCTAACCCATTTTCCCTATAGATTTATTTATAAAAAAGGGAAGTGAGTCACTTATTCCATATATAAAGTTAAATTAAAATAAATCTAAAATTTATTTTATTTTTTAAAACATCCACAAACTATCTTTCATAACAGAACCATGCCAACCAATGTTAGGCCTCACCTAAGGTAAAATCGCTGCTCTAAATGCAATAGTGCCCTCATATTTCTGATGTGGGAATCCTTTTAAAAGTTATTATACTTTTTAGTATAACCTATGATGTGTGATATTTAATGTTTAATATTTTTACAAAATTTGTTCCGGGCACACCGGGCCTTGGAATCACATGTCGTTCAGCGCCTGGTCCCAAAATAATTTCCTATAATATTTAAAAATAATATATGGAAAAACCCAAGATATTATATTCTCCTCAGCTTTGGGAATTAAGTCCCAAAAAATCCAAAAATAAGAATACTCAAAAAGATTTGGGTACTAAACAGGATTCTTAGCCTCTCGCTCCCACATGCTCTCCTAGAGATTCACATGCTACCACCAGAAACACACTAAGGGAATCACTCACCCATGAAGGATATGCTCTTGCCGATCCTTGATTTCCACTGGGTTCTCAAAATATGTCACTCCATCATCTATGTCCAACTCTCCCCAGTTGATGATGTGCTGTGGGTCATTAAAATACCTCCTCAGACAAAATAAGTTGAAGATCTCGTGTACCCGGTGCAACTTTGGGGTAGATTTTGGTAGTAATCCACCTCACAAAATCTCTGCAACCCATGTTTAAGTGAGCCCCAAAGGAACACATGGTCTCTCTCTTGGAACTCCAGAGGACTCTATATCCTATCGACATAAGACTTTTGATGGATCAGTGTAGTCTTCATCCACTCCTAGATGATCTTTACCTTCTCAAAAGTATCTCACACCATCTATGGCCCCATGAGTGCTGGCTATCCTGGGTCATTATAGTAATGTGGTTACCTATAGGTTCTCCTATACAGAGCCTCAAATGGTTCCATACCAATGGTATAGTGTTATCTATTGTTTTATGAAAACTTCACTAGTGGTAGGTGATCCCCCCAACTACGAACAATGTCCATCAAGAAGGCCTGTAACTTGTTCTCTAGGACATGAATGGTCTATTCTATTTGGACATCTATGTGTGGGTGAACCACTGTGCTCAAGTTTAACCACATTCCAAATGAATCTTACAATCCCTTCCACAATTGGGATGTAAAATGAGCAGCATGATCTGAAACAATAATCGATGGAACTCTTTGGAGCCAAAATATCTTCTTCACATAGAGGTTCCCCATGCTCTCCACTAAATTATGCTCCTAGATAGGGAAACAAGTTGGATAACATGGTGAGTTGGTCAATGATAACCCAAATGGTATAGTTTCCCCTGGACATGAATGGTAAACCCATCAATATCCATGGATATCGAATCCCACTTACACTCTGTCACAACAAGGGGTTGGGTCCATCCCACTATAACCCGGTTCTCAGCCTTCACTTGATGACATGTGAGGCATCAAGAAATAAACTCTGCACCTCCCTTATTTATTATGACCAACTAAAACTGATGTCAAAGGTCCGGATAGATCTTCTTCACACCTATATATACCTCCAAAGAGGATATGTGGAACTCCCTTAGAACCACCTTCTGTATTTCCATCGGTACAATTGTGCATCCTTTTAAAATAATGACATTCTCCCCACCTTTTGAATATCCATCAAGATCATGCCCTATGGATAACTGAGCACGTAAAGTCTCATAGTTCATATCCCCAAGATGTGCCTCTCTAGATCACTGTAAGAGTGTAGGGATAACAACCATCGTCTGAAAGTAATTTACCCCCTTATCCATCCAAAATTAATTACTACAATGAGGAAAACTGATCTAACTACTTGTCTAGTAATTGCGAACTCGATCTTCTAATGAGAGAATCTTCCAACATGATCCCCTTCCCCGGAGTTTAGATGATATCAAAGTCATAATATTGGAGGAACTCTATCCACAACTACTAACTCAAATTCAGATCCTTTTGAGAGAAGATATACATGAGTCTCTTGTGATCAATGTAGACGATAAACCACTCTCCCATCAAGTAGTTTCTCCATGTCTTCATTTCAAATAAAACTCATACCAACTCAAGATCATGGGACACATAGTTATGCTCATGTGATCTCAAATGGTGTGCAGCATAGGCAATCACTACATGCTCTACATATGAATAAAACAAATCCTAGTACTTCATACATTTCAGAACACTAATACTCAACACCCTCCTATGGTAATCTCAAGATCAGGGTGCTCATCAAATTTGCCTCAACTGTTGAAAAGCCTACTGAAACTACTACATCCATGCAAAAGGCACTCCCTTTTGGGTCAAAGCTGTCATAGGCACTGATATCCTATAGAAATCAGGTAGGAATCTCCATTAATAGTCTACAAGCCCAAGGAATCTTCACACCTCCATCACACTCCTAGATGGATCCCATGATAACACTACCTCAACCATGGACATGTTCACTACCACTCCATCTGCCGATATAACATGTCCCAGAAAGTGGAATGCCTAAATATTGAATTGGAATTTCTTTAGTTACCTATAAATCTAGTGCTCTTGTAGTATGTCCATAACCATCTTTACGTGTCTCATGTTATCCTCCTTGAACATCGAGTACACAAGGATATCATCGATGAAGATCACCATGAACCCAGCTATGTACAGATGAAAGATCCAGTTCATGAGTCCCATGAACACTGTTGGGGCATTCGTCACACCAAAGGGCATCACTAAGTACTCATAATGACTATAGATTTATATAAAAGTTTTTTTTGGTAAATTCTCATCTTTTACTCATAGTTGGTGATATCCTTATCGAAGGTCAACTATCAAGAACCGTCTAACCCCTCTAAACTAGTCGAATAGGTCATAGTTCCTCTATAGTGGATACTTTTTCTTCATAGTCATAGGGTATAGGCACATGTAATCTAGAAAAAACACATTCTCCCATGTACCTTTTTTTTGCAAACAATACTTGGGCCACCTAGGGTGATTCACTAAGTATTGAGAATCCCTTCCTCTGCAAATCCTCAAACTGCAACCTCAGCTCTCAAAGCTCAATGGGAGACATCCAATATACAAGTGTAGATATTGGTTCTGTACTAGGGTTTATGTCAATGCATATGTTTATCTCCTGATAAGGAGAAAATCTTGCAACATATTTAGGGAAGGAATCGTCGTACTCCACCACTATTGGTGGTAAATGAAAACTCATAACATCTTCTACACTGATAGTCAGGCTAGGCAACTGATGCGTAATCAGCTGCACCATCCTATTCATGAGTCTATCTTGTGCTGATTGGGTTTACTTTTCACCAAAAGAGGAAAACCTAATTCCATTGCTGTGGACACACCACACCCTTCATCTAAAATTTTCAATCGTGGCATGAACTGTAGATAACAAGTCCATACCAAGAATGACATCATAAGGCCTCTATGATTCCACCAAGAGGTTCTAACCAAAACTCTCAGCTCCATGGGAATGATCTCATAGTCTATATAGATGTGTGATCATCGAGTCTCCTCCAGTAGGTGTCTCAAAGCATAAGGGTTGAGTTAATGATTCTATCGGAATCCAAAGGTCTCGAACAAGACATGTGGTGAGGAAGGAATGACTAGAACATGTGTCTCTTTGTATGATAGATAAGGTATAAAAGACACAGATCATACCTCAAATTATCCCTAGAGCCCCGGGGTCATAAGACTCAACCACATGCCGCTATCCCCACTCTTTTCCTCAAGCTCCCTGAGCCCTGAATAGACCACTTGGGGGAGGTGGTGGAAGAAAGTTGAGATGTCGACCACCTCCCACTTCTCTCCGAGATCTTATTCCACTTCTTTTACCATGTGGATCGGCCTTCTCCTGACTCAGTCTCTACCTTAGTGATCCACCAACTATCTCCCTCTCAGTAGCATGGAGGGTTGAAAAATATCGAGCGAGGTATCCCCTACCATCACATGAGTAGAACCACCTCTCTCTAGGCTGACTGGATCCACCCTTTAAACCATAAACTATAGATCTTATGTCCTAGGACCTCCTCCTGAAACATCTCCCATGTTAGGATCTCTAAGACTAACATTTTATCCATCTTACCAAGGTTTATAAACATATATGTCCTCTACTGACTATCATCGGTTGTCTCCAATCAGCTAGGAATCTCTCCACCACCAAGGCCCACTCAAGAAACTTCTCATATGTAATAATTCTCAAAGGGATAATATTGTCTTATATGTCTCTATGAAGACCTATCTCAAAGGTTTGAGCCCGGAAGTACTGATCCCTCAAGATATCCATTGAATACCTAGAAAGGTTGGTAAACCTCATTGTATAATCAGCTCCTATCATACTACCTAGTCGGAGATGAATAATCTCTTCTATATGCACATATCTCAGTGTAACTGGTGGGAACTACCCTTTGAAGCGGTGCTCAATATTTGTTCATGAGAGCATCTCCTTGTCATGTGTTTGGGTAGCCAAACTCCACCATCACCCAACAGAGACATATATAAGGTTCACTTCTAGGACCTCCATCTGATCAGTTTGTGTTCGGAACAAGCATAAAACTTGGGTCCCCACCTCAAGCTAGTCCTCAACCGTATAAGGACTGGGCTCACCTTGGAGCCTGAGGGTTCTATATATCTGAAACTCATGAAGCGCGCTCAGCCTGTTCTCCTTGTCTTCTGGTACTCTAGGTACCATTGGTAACTCCACAGGTGGGGGTACTACATGGTAGTAACATCTAGTAAAATAGTCCGAAAACTGAAGACTCATCACTAAGGGGGTCATCCTCATGATCAAGCTGTTGAATCCAAGATGGTATGCATTGCAGAGGAATATTGTAAGAAAACATAATGTACCACGATCAATGAGTATATCTGGATAGTTGACTAAAGAAGGATATTTAATCTAAAACCCATTCCAATATGGTTCATGTACCATTTTTCTTCCCTCAACCATTTTTTTTCATGCACCGAGTCAAAAAACAGGTTATTAGAGTCATAGTGTATGTATACATCAGACACCACACCAACACTAGAGTCCCTGGTCTGAAATTTGAACTCAAAACACTTAAAATCGTTTCCCCAAACCAATGCCATAAACTCTCAGTACTAATGTAGGATTGAATCCACTGATACCACTCTATCATGACCCATCCCAGTGGGGCCTCTTCCCTAACTCCCCAATCCTGCTTCCAGTACACCAGTGGATGGCGACTAGCAGGGAGTATAAATATCACTAACACGGGAGGCATTACCTATGTACTTAGACACACACACACACACACATATCCAAGACCACAAAATACTGAAATATAAAAACCAGTAAGAAAATAATTTATGCATACCACTATATCCCAACCAATAATATACGAAAGGAATGTAAAGTAAAGTAATGTAAACTGAGATAGAATACAATCCCACCAAAAGTGTATGAAAACAAGTTTTTGAAACTCATCCATAGAAAAAACTACCCGATCCAACCTATAGGAATTGTGGTCGATCTACTGCATGAATTTATAGGATAACCGCGGACTGCTTAATCTCATAAGGCTCCATCCAGTCTTGGTCTACCCTGGAATCTTTTAAAAGTTCACTCATCTGCAGAAAACACAACACGTGTGGGCAAAGAACATGCATGGGTGAGTACAACAATACTCAGTTGGAAAACCGAAAACCACAAAGAAATACATAAAAGAAATATACATTCATCTCTAAAAAAGTATACTTATAACAAATATATAATAAGAATATCCAGATAAACCCAAACCGAGACACACAGTCAAGAGATAAGCCAAAACTACAAAATAGCACCATTAGGGTTTCAGTATGGAGATTTCATGAAGCACGCATCTAGGAAAACACAATCATGGGTCTGATAGCACTAGTGATGTCTGTCCGAGAACTACTTTTTGTCAGAAAACTTCAATAGAGAGATACACTGATAGATCTGAAGATAGATACGATATGTCAGAGGTGGATCACAACTAGGGATATGGGGTGATACTAATAAGTCTATTTGGATTAATCCAAAAAGTAGACGATCAACACTCAGGGAAGTTGGACACATTAATACTGAAGACTCTACCCTTGAAATGAAGAAGGACCATGTGATTCACTTTGGGTCTCTCAGGTGATTCCAAAAACTCCATCCTAGATGTCCTGCTGAAGGGATCATACTTATGTGGGTAGGAAACGATACCAACAACCTTCTGGGAAATGATAAATGAAAAAATGATAAAAAATATCATACAAGATATGATGGATGATATAATAAATACATAAAGGAGATGAGGGTTCACAATGATTACTAGTCAAACACGTCATGCCCCTTGACCCCCGGTGCTGACCGTGTAAATGGATCGAGTAATGGGAAAAATATCTGAGCTAAAACCCACCATCGATCGTAGAGGGACCGTCTCAACATCAGTGTCCCAATGATGTATATGTCTCCTCAATTGGACACATGGTTAGAATGATATAGTTGTTTGATGTTTCAATGTAAATGGGGTCACTTGGTCATGGACCGACCACAATGGTCGACTACCGCTGTCAGTTTCCTGAACCGATTGCCCCAAACAGTCATGTCTACGTGGAAGATTGGTCAACCGTTGCTAATGATCGACCGCCATGGTTGACTGTGGCCTGATCAAACTACCCCAGGCAATCCCAAGCTCGACCCAACTCATGAAGTCAACCCGAACCACTAGGTCCGGCCTAGTCTGTTAGGCCCGGCCTGGCCCATTCCGCATGGTCCACTCCACCAAGCCCGATCCACCTAGACCACTCATCACTGGCTTACATGGCATGCTCCACACAATCCTTCATAGCCCTCCATTTCTAGCATCATATTCTCTATCCTGGCCAACTGGCTATCCACATGTGTCTTATCCATGTCCCCGACCACTACGCAGTACCACACGACCCACATGGATGCCTTCCATAGTGCACACATATTGTCCCCGTCATCTCCCATTTTGAAATGACGTGCCTTATTCTGCCTCCACCAAATGCCTCTTCGTCTTCTTGGATAGGAAACCTTGACCCACACCACCTCTCTCTTGGACCAACCAGATCCGCTGCCCTTGGCGCCACCACGTTCCCCATACTAGATGAATCACACCGTGCCATCACCGCCTCACCTATGCTAGGTCGTCACGAATTTGAATCTTCAATATTAGATTGTTTCAACACAAATAGAAGGACCAACAATCCTCTATTCATATCCCATGATGAGAAAAGAGATCCCGATAAAAAATGGGGAAGAAATCTCTTGAAAAAAACTCGAAGAATAAACATCAGCCATTGTTCACTCCGGTCTCAATTCTTTCCCATAAGAATGATCAATCAAATTAAATAGTATAATCATAATCATACCCGAATATAAATTTGTAAATTAAACCTATCCTAGAAGAATGATCAATCTGTGGGTTAATCTTTTTATTAGTTGATCCACATTTTTAAATGATTCTATGAATGAGAAAATAAAGAAGTAAAAATCATAATGCCCTACCTGGGAAATGATCGTTCGCTGTCGAGGATTTTTTGGCTAATAGAGATTCATCAAGAATGATCTCAATCCACCGTATTGTCATTGTTCATCAACATATTTCTCCAAGGTTCTCTAAAAGGCCTTCAGAAAGTTCTCCAGGTTTATGAATTATAACCCTGGATCCTTGCCAAGATTCTCATTGAAGAAATGGAAGCATGTTATTGCGTCACTGCATAACGTTAAAATAATATAAATCTTAAATTTATTTTATTGTTTAAAACATTCAAAAACTATATTTCACAAATTACCCACACCGACTGATTTTATTCAATGTATAAGGTAAAGTCACTTATTTGAATGCAACGGTTCCCTCATATTTTTGATTCAAGCATCCATTTATAAGTTATTCCACTTTTTCAGGAAAATTTGACATGTGTGCTACTAAATGTTTAATATTTTTCAAACAACTATTACCGGAGCATAGAGCCTTAGAATCACACACCATCTCCGCACCTCATCTCAAAATAATTCCATATAATATTGAAAAATAGTACTTAAAAAAATTGAGAACATTAGAAATAACTTGGAGCCAATGTCTTCCTTTTTAAAATTTTATATATACAAAGGGTCAAATCCTATAGGACTAAGCATTTTAGCAGTCTTAGAGAACTAGATACATACATGATACCCATTTGACATAGGGATATAAATCTCAGATCATATAAATTGATGTCATTTATTATCCTTGAACTCATTCCAAGAATTCTTCTTCATATCTTGGTGAAAGGAAACAGAACAAGGGTGAGATCAATTTCTTAGTAAGGGTTTAATATAGTTGTATAAATCATGAATCAATAAGCAAAACTAATATGAAAATTAAAATAACTAAACATACATTCCATCTAAATTGAGTGAATATCATTATAAGATAAGGTATAATCTATATGGAAGGATAAATAATTGAAAACAATTTATATTTAATCAATATTTGAGAATAAAAAGTATCCATAGAAAACATCTTATCAAAAATATCATGGATAATAATATTAAATTTATTATCAATGAAGGACATGTTTAATCATTGTATTTCCTGATCTTAGGAAACATGATACTTCTACTGTTAATACCTTTCACAATATGGTTTAAAAATATATGTGGAAACTTATTTAATTTGGCCAACTAATTTGTCACATGATACTACTGATGAATCTAGGGCCGACTATAACTAGGACCACCCATATCTTCATGTCCTTATAATTCACCATATATAGAATAATTAATTTAATGAATAAAAAATATTCCATATAAATAAATATCCTTATTGATGAAATAATATGTATTTATCAATATTTCCTAATTAATAAAATAAATTTCTTGGTATAAATCGTATGTAAAAATGGTATATGGTTTAGGAAATAATTATATCCATGATATTAAGATTATTAATATTTAAGAGAAACACTTTGTGGAAAAATTATATGTGGTTTATGAAATTATAATATTCATGATACAAAGAATATGGATATTTAAAATAAATGAATTGTATAACGATCACAAAGAAGTCAAATTTTAAAGGAATGTTAATGAATATAAAAAATAATGAAGTTAATATTAACATATTAATTTGTCAAAAAGACCATAAAACATCAATAAAAATAATAAGTATCAAATAAAAAATAACATATCCCCAATGTATTATAAAATAAAGGGTTATTGACATTGATGAATATCAAAACCATAAAAATATATTTAAAAATATTTTGGAGGTTAATATATATTTTTTGAAAATCACCTTTTAAAATTAAAATCTCACCAATTTTTTTGCAAATTTTTTTTTGAAAATATTATCTAAAACATGTAATGTAATATTTAAAACATTTATTGGTCATGATGTTGGAAAATTCTATACATTCTGAGTATGATAAAACAAATATTCATTTTACATTTTTTTTTCTTAAAATCCAAATGGGCCTTTCTTTGAAAAATAAATAAGGATTCCTTTCATTTTTTTTGTAAAAATTAAAAATATATAATTTTATTTAAAAAATCATTTGGAAATGGTTAAAAAAATTTGAAACCTTTTAAGAATTTTGTTTTGGAAGAAAACAGATTTCAGACTGAAAAGAGAAATGATGTAATATTTTCTTAAAAATATTTTCTCATTCCTTTTAAGAAAAAAAGTAAAAAATAGTAAAATTACAAGAAAATATTCATGAATAACCATAGAAGAATAAAATGTGTGCTTTTATTAAATAATGATCAAATAATCTATTTCAATTAAAATTCATGTATAAAAAGTCTTAATTAAAATGAGATTGTAAAATAAACCCTTAAAATGATCATAACATTGAAGAGAGAATTAATTATTGAATATATTATGTTTATAAAATTTAAATTCAAAAATTAAAAGTTTAAATACAAAATAAGATAATAAAATGTCATTATATATATAAACATAGAATATCAAAGGCAATCAAAGAAGTAATATAACCAAATAAAAATATTGAGTTATAAAATTCATTACTATTTGGTAACAATCGTATCAAATCCCATGGGATGAAATAATTCAAATAAAAACTTAAAATACCAATAATTTTTAAGTACTAATGATATTAATTATAAAAGGGGTAGTATATACACCATATAACTGAAATTATGTGCATAACATTACAATATTTCTTAATGAAAGGAAATTGAGACGAAGTCCCGTACCTTGAGTCTGATTCATTATATATGTTATTTATATTTCTAAATAATAAAATATGTTAATTATTTAAATTATTATTAAACTTTTTAAATTTTCTATTCCTTTTATTTTACTTATTACCATGTTATATACAATTAGTTAATCAGATAATTTTTTGCTGTTTGTTTCAATGATATTTGACTTCTGTTTCAAAAATGGCTTCTAATAGTTACTATTGTTCTATGAGGTAATTTTATAAACATATAAAAAATAATAATAATTAAATAATTATCGTATTTATAAATAAATTATAATTTTATGACCAACCATGAAAGGTAGTTTTTAGAAATGAAGTACATTACGATCATTGAGAGGGTACACATGAGTAACATTTCCATTTTTCAATGATCATTATGGAAAAGAAGTATGTTATATTTTATCCTTCCATAATTATCATAATATCATAAATACCATATTATTTCAATAAATATAATTATATATATCATACATGTTTTTTGGTGATGAAAAGGGGGTTACATCGCTTCATGAAGGTGATAATTCATGCATACATGAATGACATTATCATATTTCAGTGAGTGAAATGTTCAGAAAATAATATGATATATTATTTTTTTAGGATGATAAATATGACATTAATATAAAAATTATTTAATTTAATTCACATATGTTCATAAAAATTACCAATATTACCTTCCAAGTTAAGTGTTAGTGAAAAATGAATCACATCGCTTTGTGAGATGGTAATCCATCGTACACAAAAGAAACATTATCGTATCCCCTAAAAAATTGAAATTTAATATATATATATATATAAATAAATATATGATATAAATAATCAATTGAGATAAATGTTTTATAAATATATTATATATAATTTAGATCCATCATCATACCCAACTGTGAGAGGTGTTGATGGAAAACGCCTCACATCGATTAGGGAGGAATTAATTCATTGTACACATGAGTGATGATATTGTTTCCCATTTGAGGGTAGAGGAGATATACATAGGTCATAAAATTAACTTAATGACATATAATTATATTTTATATAGTATTTTTATTATAAAACCATAAATTAATAATATTTTATGGATGTGGAAGAGCAAAAAAATAAGAATTCATAGTTAGGAATTTTCCCTCTTGTTGGAATACCTATTTAATTTTATTCCATAAGTATTTATATAATGAATTTGGGACCAAAAAAAGGATTATAAGATGAGTGTATAGATGTTGGTATGTTATTTGGTTAGGTTTTGGATGAAGGAAAATGGATTTAAAAGTTAATAAGGGAGAAGGTTGAGTGAAATTTTATAAGTGAGATGAGTGACAATCTTTAAATTTTTGAAAAGAAAAATGTGTACCCACATTTCTCAGTTTTCAAAATTGTCAAAAATGGATTATTAACAGGAATTATAAATTATATGGTATAAATATGTCCATAAAATATATTTTAAATAGTGTTAAGTCATTTTAACCAATTGAATTTGAGTTTAACCCTAGGTAAAGTCATTTTTACCATAACCATGGTATTTAATTATTCTTATTTTAACTATTCATATTGGTAAAAAATTAATTTTACTTTATTATATAATATGAATTATGATAATTCCAAATATGGAATCCATTTTCGAAATTTATTTGACATCAGTGGGAAAATATAATTTATAATTAAGCCCCACAAACCTGACAAGAAAGTAAGTTTTCAAAGATAAAATGTTCATAAATTTACAATGTATTTATATCAAAATACAATATGAAAATGATTTAAATTACCTAAATTGTATCAATAGATATATAATGGAACTAATATAACATTTAAAACAATTTAAAATATAATTTATCTTTATATATAATTAAAATGAAAATTCATTTAAAAATTAAAATTCAGCATTTTAACTAATTATCGAAGAATGAATCCTTTCAAAAAATCCAAAAAATCCACCCTAAGATAATTTTGATATGGTGATTTAAAAAATTTGGTTAATTTTATCAAATAAATTTTCAATATGTTTTAAACATTGATTTTAAATTATGATTACAATGCATAACTACACCATATTTTTTATATATGGTTTTAAAAAACATTTCATTTACTTCTCAAATGATTCTCACTTTCATTTATAATCAAAAGATAAAAAATTTACTTTTTTAAAATATATATTTTTCATAATTTACTTTTTCATATTCATACCCTTGAATTTAAATGCTATGTTAAAATCGCCATAATACAATATCTCATTTAGTTTGAACTCTTTGTTGTGTTTATCGCAAGCTATCAATAAAATTCAATTTATTCTAAAAGAAATTTTTTGTAAAGTCATAGGGTGTTAAACTAAATATTCCATTACAAATAATTCATGATATGTTATATCAAATATATTAATTCCCTAAGATTTTAGTATATAATATTGATAAATAAAATAATATTTTGAATATATTCCTTTAAACACAACAGTAAACCAAAAAAACCGCAATACCTTTTATTAATATAAAAAATGAAATATTAAATTAAACTATAAAAAAATTAATCATTTAATATAATAATATAAATATAAGTAATACAATTTTGAAATATATATGTTATGAAAATTAAAGCATTATTTTTAATTCAAATAAAAGGATAAAGTTTAATTAGTGTTTCTAAATAACTAGTTAGATCATTTTGTAATTAAAAATTTATTTTTCCAAAAAATTACCTTTTTAGGCCCTATGTATTTCTATATTATGAAACTAAGTATATAACAGTTAAATTATGATGTATTATATTTCTAATTATAATAACATATTATCACTAATTTAATTAGTGTTTGATAGGAAATAAGAATAAAAATAATTAATATTCAAAAAATAATCATTATCTTATAGAGATAGTTGTTCATTATATTTTCTATTTCTAAGTAAAAAATAAATTAATAAATTATTTTATTTTAATATATGAAAATTAGGATAATTATTTTATTAAAATTAAAAAATATTATAATTGGATAAATGTTTGGAAAATTTCTAAAAATAATATTTTTATGGGAATAGTACAAAATACTATACTTTCAAATACTGTAACATTAAAAAATAATTAGTTTATAATAATGACATAAAATTTTGTGAAAAAATTTTCACAACCAAATATTCTTTTTGTAAATAAAATTACAAATTTAAAATAATATTTTTAATCTATAAATTCATGATATTCATTTTGGAACCTAATTAACATTCTTCTAAAAACTGGGTTCTAAAATATATACATTTATTACTTTGAAATTTAATATTATATATTTTATAAGATGAATATTATTAAATAATATTATTATTTTGAATCATATAATCCAAATTACCTAATAAGAATGATTTTTTTGTTATAAAAATAAGTTAATAATGTTAATAAAATTACCATGTTAGAAGTTAATTTGGGTTAAAATATTAAAAATGGTGAAAAGGCCTAAAATGAAACAAACCCTATATCAAAATTAGCTATCCATAAGAGGATTGATCCTTAATAATAACCTATATAATATTTTCAACTTTTCGATCCACATTCCTTGAATAGTTACATGTCTATTTATATTATTAAAAAAATTACATTATCCACACATATATAATGAGAGTTCCACCTCAATACTTATATTCAATCTATAATCAAATTTCCTCTTTAAACTATACACTTTTTTAAATCCCATGTATCACTCTCCCATGTTTTGATTCACCATAAATACACTCAAATATATAAACCCCCATTTCCAATAGGTACTCTGAGAGAAGGTTCACATAATCAATGAAGATAAATGACTTTCATGGAAATCATGAGTTAAGTTAAAAGTTTTTCATTAAAAATATCGTTATTAGATACTTGTTTTTCATTCTGTAAATATGTTTATTTATATAGTGTATATAATTCCATTTTTATATATTATATGACCATTAATACTTTATTCATGGTATTTAAAGATTCATTTCATGTTTTATATTTCATTATATTTTGAAATAAGTATAATGAAATCCATAGGGGAGAGGATTTATTAATTTCAACTTTTTGATGGTTTTAGAGTATTCTAATATTTGTTTAAACATTATATATAAAAATATTATTAAATTTTAATTAATATAAATTTTTATGGGGTTTCATCTACTACTTTTAATTTCACATGAAATTATTTAAATATAATTTTTTAATCATTAAAATACCTTATTTATTAGGGAATTTAATTAAAAAAATATTTTTTATTTAAATGTTAATTTTAAGAATTTTAATTAAGGGAAATATTTTAAAAATTATTTCTCATTTTAATATTTCCAAAGAACTCTCCCATTTTTTATTGTATTTGGAAAATTAATTTTTTTAGAATTGTTTTCATTGTTGTAATATTTAGAGTTAAAAAAATATAATATCATCTTCATAATTTTTTATTTCAAAGTCTCCCACACCTTTTATATTTATTAAAATTGGATATAATTTTAAAATGATATTATTTTCAAAAAAATTTCTTTAAATTCAGTTATCCTTCATGTTATAAAATGTAATATGAAACTAAATAGTCTGTATCTTCCTATTAATCTATAAATTATGATCATTATAACATTATTTTTATTAATATGATTCAATTTAAGTATTTATTTAAATGCTTTCCTCTAAAATTTAATATAATAATTATCAACACCTTTATTCTTTTTAAAGTATTAATTTCTCACAAAAAACTTTTTATTGAGTTTATAACCCTAGAATTTTCTTATAAACATTAATTACTCGTGGAATATTTTTAAAAATATTTTTTGCAATTGAAAAATAATGGATTTAAATTGAGTTATGTTTAGAAAAGAAATAATCTAAAAATTCTTAAACAAATTTAGAAATATAGTTTTGTAAATGATGATGAGAGTTGTGAAGTGATCCCAAAACCCAAGGGATTTTACCAACTAATGTAATGGATGATACCTTTATATCCCATCAATGTTCAAGGTCGTTTAATCGCATTAATCTGTAACTTTATAATATAATTTCATTTCTATTTTAAAAGTAAATATTATTATATTTTTAAAAATTAAATGATTTTTTGTTAGGTATATTATATTTTAAAAATAAAATTTAAAGGATTCTATTTCAACACTAAAGTATTCAGTATTTTCATTCATCACATAGAGTGTGTTTTGAGTTTATTTTGTTTTATGAAACCTTATTTCTAAAAAATCCTTGTTATTTTAAATAAAAATTTCAAATTTAGTTTGAAAGATAAATGTATTTTCTCTTATATATTTTTTTAAAGTGGTTTTTAATTCTTTCAATAAAATGTGGGTTTCCTCATTTTTTACAAGCACTTAATAATATTTTGTGACACCCATGATTTAAAATGTATTTTATATGGTTTTTTGACGAGAAAGAGATGTTATGATATCAGGTTTTGATTATTGGTATTATCAAAGTCTTACTCTATTATTATTCTATGATTTTTTGTTAGTGGGAATAAAAGTTAGATAAAATACGATGGGCTTCATATGTACTAGATTTCTTAATTCTCTAAAACAATAGATAGAAAAAAGACTGTCGATTATGTAGTGACATAATTATAAGAACTGATTTTTTAACTGTAAACTATTTAAACATGGCCTCTTATTCATTATTAGTCCCGTTATATAAAATAATAAAAAAATTAACATGTTTTTACACCAAACTAAGTGGTGTTCATTTGGGGTGCCTCAATTGGAATTGAAGTAGGTTACAGTTATATTTTGGGATTTGTTTATTCATTTATTATGATTAGGATTATTGAAAAATAGTGAATACCATAGTTATTAGTGTATTTATAGGATAAAATTATAATGTTTGGGTAAAGTTGATATTTCTTAGTTCTCTGGGAATGAACTCTATTTCTGGATACAAAAATATTGATTCATGATCATGAATATATTCACCTAAGGTTAATAAACCTAAAAACTGATTGTTGGGAATTAACTCGTTCTTGACCTATTTCACAACAAAGAGGAAAAACCATAGACCTAGTTTGACACTGCCTAGGGATGTAAATTTTTTATTCATAATCACTTTATAATCAATTATTAATGATTCAAATGGTAATTTAGGATGTAATATATAACTAGCAGTTCAAATAACCAAATCGGGTGGTGACCATGGACAATGTTGTTTAACTATAAAGAGTTATAGGTTGATCTAATTATATTATAGTTGAAAATAAAGTCTCATATGATGAAATTATGGTTTCATTGGAGAAGACATGTTTGAATTCATTTTTCATCTTCATATGTTCATTTAATTTAAGTTTATTTGATATTATGATAACCATTTTTTAGTATATATATGGAAATAAAATCAATAAAATGATGGTTTCCCCCTTAATGTATTATAAACTATGAGGAAATCATATTTCATATAAATTTTTGAGATAAAGGAAAATCATTATTCATGACTATTATACTAGAAATGATGTTTGTCATAGTATATTTGATTATGAGGTTGATATCTCAGTGATAAATAATTCTTATTTTTCATATGAACCCTTTATGTTTTTCTATTAATGAATGATAATTCAAATATTAAGGACATAATTTATTTAACGGAGGAATATAACACACTAATATTTTAGTATATATATTCTTTTAATTAAATAATTTTTCGATTTATTCATTCACATGAAAACCCTATCAAAACAAAACTAAAATACATTTTATTTAGATAAAATTTTAAATACTGAATGTTATTGTTATAAATGTTGTCCTTAAAATGAATGGTCTAAATTTAAATACCTTAATCTTTATATCTATATATAACGATAAATCACGAGTCATTTATAATACCATTTTATTCATAAAATTCAATAATTAAATCTAAACAACTAATATAACCATTTTATGCTTGAGAACATATTTTTTCAAAAAAAATCTTTCTAGGCCAAATATATTTTTATTTAATGAAAATAAATATATTTTTATTTAATTATTTTTAATATATTATTTTTATAAATAATATATTATAGGTATAAATAATCTATTATTATATATAATTTATTAATAATAGGAAACATGAAAAATAAAAATTATTATTTTTGAAATTCATTTTCCAGTAAATACCAATTTTAATTAAATATATTGTTTTCATTTAAATTCTAAATTCCTATGTTTTAGAATTATAATTTTATTAAATAATTTAATTTATTAATTTAACATAAAAATATTAGTTTTTTATTATTTTTTATAATTTTTATAAAAAGATTTATATTTTGGTGAATTATAAAAAATAATGTTATTATAAATACAAGGCACTTAATGAAATCATTTGGATATAACCATGATAGAGAAATTTAAGAATAATTGTAACTAAAAAAACACATATTTCATAATTAAAATATATATTTAAAATTCTATATATAATTTATAAATCCATGATAACAATTTTGGGATAAAATTAATATTTTTTTTCTAAAAAATCATTTTTTGTTAAGCATTTTTTGTTGTAAAATTACTATTTATAAATTTTAGATATTTAATATTTGGATTTTTTTAATATTTTTGATATTAATAAAAATTTATCTAATAAGGGTGGTTTCGTTTTTTTGTTATTAACATATGTTTCTTTGGTTAATAAATTTTCTTTTTTAAATGATAGTTTCAGTAAAAAATTAAAAATGAAGAGAAAATTAGTAAAATCACTCAAATGTTATATATAAATTAGTGGTATCACTGTGGTTCAATGCATACACATCCCCTATCCATTATTATTTTCATCTAGAGATATGATCAATTAATATTAACTTTTCTTTTATATTGTTTTAAAATACTATCTTCTCATTTACAAATAAAGACTTTCACCACCCCTTTTATATACAATTCAAATTAAACTTCATCTTGAACCTATAACCTATTCTACTTACATCATTTCAATGTTCATTGTTTTTAAACCACTAAATCTAAGGAAAATCCCTAAATAATCCATTTCTAAGAGGTTATCCATGAGGAGTTTTAAACTCACTATTATGATAAAGATAATTTATAGATGACGAGAGTTCAGGTAAATATTTTTCATCTCAAATTTTATTCATTAAAAAATGTTTATTATTGTTAACCCATTTTTGAATACATGATGTATATAATGCCACTTGTAAGTATTATATCATAGTTTTCTATTTATTTTTGGTGTTTAATGTTTCCTCTTTTAATAAATTATGAATCAAATCTAATTGAATTTATGATAGATTTTTATAAGAATTTATAATTTTAAATGGATTCCAATTTATCTCAATTTTTTTACAATTTTCTTAAAAAACAAAACTATTTAGGGTTTAATTGTTATGAAGGTTAGTTTTAAGGGGTTTCAATACCAAATTTTGAATATATGGGAATTTGTTTAAATAAAATTATATTTTTATGTTTTTAGAATTTGGTTTCTAATGGGATTTTTTTAAATATTATTTATAATTTCATTTTTTTGTTTTAAGGAGATGATATTAAATAATTGATTTGAAAATTATATTTCATTTTTAATTTTCCAAACTAATATATATTTTTATGGTATTTGGGAGATAAAATCGGTTTTTTAATAATATTTTTCAAAGAAAATAATATAATAGATTCAAAACAATCATTTCATTTTTAAAATGTTTTATTTCAAAAACAGAAAAACATTATATCTTTATTAAAATATGTTTTCGTTTTAAAATAATATCATTTTCATAAAAATATCATCATTTTTAGTTATCATTCAGGATTTTAAATATTCCATGAAAAAACATTTCCTGTATACATTCCCACATGGAACATGATCATTTTTAAAATCGTTCTCTTCATTTGATTTTATATAAGAATTTATTTAATGGGATTTTCCATGAATATTTTGTGACATTAGAACATTAGTTTTATTTAAAATTATTTATTTCATTCAAATTTTATTTTTTTCAGTAATGTAATCATGCATTTATTTATAAACATTAACTTCTATTGGAAAATATTTATAATAATAATATCGAAAATTTTAAAAATTAATATTTTAAATGAAATTATAGTGTGAAAAGATTTTTTTTTAAAATTTGGTAATTTTTATTTTAAATGATGATGAGGGGTGGGGAGTGAACTTAATCCTCAAGGAAAAGTTTTCACTTTTGTAACAGGTTGTCCCTATATAGCCCTTCAATGTTCTTAGAAGCCTTTAGGATTTCTTATAATGTTGGTGGATATAATTTTAATTTAATGTTAAATTGAAATATTGTAATATTTTTTGAACTAAATGTTTGATTATAAGGGTGCTTTTTATTTAAAAAATAAATTTTAAATGTTTTTTAGGAATAAATTATTTTTTATTTTATTTCTTGAAATTTTTTATAGCATCATGTATTATGATTTGTTTTCGAAAATAACTTTTGATTAAAAATAGTAATTTTAAAATGTTATATAATCCTCAATGTATTATGTTTTCAATAAAAAATATTATGTATTTTTAAATCATTTAAAAAGGGGCCTCCTCATTCCTTAAAAAACTATAATCAATATTTTTTCTCACCCCTTTTTTCAAGTGTTTTTCAAATTGTATTTTTATATGTTGGATAAACTATGAAGTAAATAATCAATTATAAGGATTATCTAAATGATCCTAAAGTATAATTTGAATTATTTTTTATGAATGAGAAAATTTTAATTTAATTGAAATTGAATTTTCTTGATATGTAAATAATTTAATAATTCTTTAAAACTATAGACTAAAAATGATTTTTGGGTATGTGGTGACGTAATATTTGGAAATGATTTTTTTAATTTTAATCATTTAACATTGGGCCACTTCTCTAGTATGAGAGAAATTATATAAAATATGAAACAAAAGTAATATGTTCCCAAAAATGAAAAAAGTAATGTGTGTTCCTTGTTTCATAGTATTCCCCTTCTCTGAATACATAGGATTTAATCCAAAGGATTCCACTCAAAGAATAAAGTAATATTTCCAAACCAAATCATTCATTTATTATTTATGATTCTTCTACCAAAAAACATTTTTCAATATTCTATTATTTTTGTTGTTTTATTTGATTCAAATTTTATTCACTAATATCAAATCAATAACCTCAGATATGTCAATTATTCGTTCTCAATGACCCCATTTAATAACCATTATTATGTTTAAGTACACATTTTAAAATTATATGGTATTTATTTTATATTCTACTCTTACCCTTTGAATAATACAGTTAACATCCAAAATTAATTTTTAAATATTTTAATATGTATTCTTAAATTTCATTTTGAAACTTAACTATTTTTTGGCCTTTCTCTTCTTTTAATCATTTTTAGAAAACACTATTCACTTTTGGTTATTTTACTCTACCTTATTGAATGACTCTATTTTATTTAAAAATTAATACATTCTTGGATATTATTAAAATATATTTAGTTATTGAATGTAACATAAATAATATAATAATTTTTATTTATTATTGAATGAGATAATAGTTAGGATAATAATTATATTAAATTGCATCCATCAAATTGATTATCATGTACAAAAAGAATTATCGAAGAAGATTTTATAAAATTATAACTATATACCATTAAATTGAGATAATTTTATTTTTAAATAAAATATAACAAATACCTTGAATATTATAGAACATATAGAAGCATTGGAAGAGGATCTTTTACTATTACCATTACAGTGAAGGGTTTTAGGAATTATGGACCTAAAAACCTCGAAATGACCAATGAAGGGAAAATACATACAATAAATAATATACTTAAATATATTAAAAGGTATTATAAAATTGAAAAAGGATATTAGAAAAATAAATAGTTAATATAATTTTATTATTTGGAAGTAATTATCATTTGAGTCTAGTTGAGACATGAGTTATGGTGTGTTTTGTTCAAAACATTACCTTTTTAGTTTTAAATAATTTATCTCCCTCTCAAAAAATTTCTATGAATTTACCTCCTCTTATAATTGATCTTTATTTTTATTTTATGATTCACATGTATTTTACTTTTAAAATATAATTTTTTAACACATTTTTTAAGGCCTGGTATATAGTTATTTTATGATTGACATGTATTTTACATTATTTTAAGGCCGGTTATATAGCTCTCCAATTAATTTTATAATGGTTTATTCTCTATAGAACTTATATTTTAAGTCACAAAATATGTTATTATATTGCAAGGGTGTTAGTAATGGTGATTAAAAATATTATCTACCAATAATACATTATTGATCTTTTTTAATTTTTAACGTAAATATTTTTATTTCATAAGATATGATGTTGATATCATGATTTTAGTTTATTTTGTGATAATTTAAAATATTTTATTTTATTTTTACGGAAAATAATTTCCATGAGATATATTGTCTGAAGAAACCATCAAAACAATTCAATTTCCATTATGAGTTAATATGAGTATTTTTGTATAAATATTCAAGAAAATAATAATTTCATTTATAAAAGATATGTCATGGGTTTTGAAAAGTTTAATGTTTATTATTTATTTGAAAAATATTTTAAATTTTTACAAGTATTTTAGAAGCCTAATGTATTTTCAGTAAGTTTTATATATGTTTTTGAGATTTCTATTCTAATCCCATGTTTGAAAATTAAATTTAACAATGCGTTAGGTTGTATACCAATAATTGTGAATCTAATGTTCTAGTTATGAGGTTGTAGCCATTAATTAAGTTGGTGTAAAATTTATAGTTTTTGGTTTATTATAATAAAATACCCAAACTTTTAGAAAAGTATGGGTTTTGTTATGTAAATTATTTTTATATATCAATAAAACCCTATTCATAAAAGTTTTTAGGAATTTAAGGATCATTGGCTAGAAATAATCTGGAAATTATAGGGGGAGGTTGTGGGTGTCCTTTTTAGGATATTATTAGATTTCCTCCATAACGGTAGGTGAATATCTATATTGATCAAAACCTAATACTACTAGAATATTTTCAATATATTATAGGACATCCATGAGTTATCTTAGGGATCTAGGGGTATATATGAAAAAACTTATGGATAAATAGTTCATTATCTCTAGTGTGACCCCTTATGTAACTATAAAGATCATTTACAAGAAGGTAATTTGAGGCTTTCTATTTATTATTTACGCATGAGTCAAGTGATTGTTATGGAAAAATTATTATAAAGAGTATTCAAGAGATATCATGTTGATCAAAAGTAATAGTATGGTTATTAATGAATGATCTTATCATTTCTATTACTAGCACCTAGAATTTGAAGAGGACACCCCAAAGATGAAATTCATTTTTTAGGAATTATGACTTTCTTATGATTCCTTTAAGAATTAAAAAAACCCTATATCTATACATGGGCCTCTGGAATAGAGTATTTTATATACTCTTAGACCAATTCATGTTTTTATCCATTTTATACAATATTATCTATTTTTTATAATTGTATTAACACACTAAGTATCTAAGGATTATTTTTAAATTTATTCAATTGAATAATCTATCTAAATAACTCTCAATGATCTAGTTCTTAATTAGAGGGAAACATTTCAAGGTATTCCATCTCATAAAGAGGATTAGTTAGGGGATCAATGATGATTGATGAAGTTCATTTTCGAGAGGCACCCAAGAATGTTCAAAAGGTGGCTATATTCATTCATATTGGTGGGTTACTACTGTACATTGATAGAAAACTTATTTAAGGTTGTAAGTCCCATGACTAAAATTACCATAAATTATTATCCATTCCATTTATCAATAAAATTTTTTAGAGTGTTTCAGGAGATGGAGTGATGATTATTGATTTCACCTATACTAACGTTTATAGAGAAGTAATTAATTTACTTGGTGTTATATGATGCCTCTTGAGTTGGTATTGGTTTTAGAATGATGCATAGGTATCTACGTATTTCTTGTGATCCTCAATTTATATGTCATCATGAGAAAAAAATACAACCACAACTTATACTGGGTAGTTGTATTTTTCTCCTAGAATACTAGGATTCATTTATTTCATTGTGAGTAGTTCATGGATTACCATGAATTTAAGTGTTTGAGGAACATTTTCACTATGAGAGATCATTACATTAGGTAGAGGAATTAGTTTTGTATCCTATAAGACTATGATTTTTATATTTTATGTACACTTAGGAAATAAAATGTAGTGAATGAAGCCCTTAGTAGGAAATCCCATGAGTGGTTGAAGGATAAAGTATCCGAGTAGTTGATTATGAATTAGTTTTCCTTAGTGGATTAAAGATATGTTGGATATATTTAATAAATGGTGATGAAGCCTACCCTTTTTTGTGCATTTTGGTGGCCTAGATAAGAGACATCAACAATGAGGTCCTATGTGATTAGATATCCTCATGAAATTCACCAAATCTATTTTTTGAATATAGGGAGCACATCAACCTCTTCTTAGGAAGATAAGGTTTGTAGTTGTTCTATGTGAGGAGGTGATTAGGTAGTTCAAAATTTTACATTTTTTAATATATTATGGCGTGATGAAGATGAACCATGACTTCAAGAATTAGTATATTTGGATAGGTATATAGTAGAGTGTTTTGAGTTCATATCATGGTTTCCCTCCTATCAGTTTTTGAAGAAAAAGAACCAGGTTATAATTATTCTAGATCAATCCCTTGAGGTTTATAAGATGAAGTGGGTTTCCATATTTATGGATTTTATTACATGTCTTCACTAATTAGCAAATATTCATGATGTTATTTTCTTCATCATCGATTGAGTGACCAAGTCACCTCAATTACTTACTATTATGGAGTGTAATTTAGTGGATATATTTAGATTCATATTTATGGATGAGATTTTCTAATTTAATAGTGTAACTTAAATGATCATCTCTTACATAGAAACTCATTTCACATTGAGTTAGTTGAGGAGTTTGGACAAGGAATTTTGGGTCATGTTGTTATTGTGTATAATATTCTACTATAATATAGATATGAAAACCAAGGGGACTATCCATCTATTTTATATACTGTAGTATTATATGAAATATTTAAGATAAACATTAGAGGATCATGTACCACTAGTAAAGGTTTGGGTAAAATAATAACCACCACATCACAATTTATATAGAACCTTTTGATGCCTAATAAAGGAGACACTCTAATTCACAAATATATTTGATGGTGATTGGTGAATCGTCTCTTATGATTCACAAGAGAGCGTGTTTAATGAAATCAAATTTTAAGATGATCTTATAGTGTACGAGGATAGACTATAACTAATATATTTCCTACAGAAGTCAATAACATTGGTCATGGGTATTTTATAAGGTAAATCTTATGTTATTTAGGGTTAAAGCTTGAGACATTATATTGATTTTTTTCTTGAGTCTTAGCTATTTCCTTAGGTCATAATGACATTTTAGATTATATATAGGGTGGGAAATAATTCATAATACCATGTTGTACCCCCATTGTTAGACTAGTTTCATAACATCATTCATGTGTCATAGTTAATTGGATATATGCATGACCCCTCTCATGTTATCGAATGGGGAAATCTAATCTTCCTTGAGATGCTACCATCATGGAGTACCCACTGAAGATCGAGAATTGATAGTTTCATTCCATATGACTTAATTTTATACCACTTCTGTGTGTTTAGTTGATTATTGAGAAGCTTAAATAGAGAATACACAAACTCAAGACATAAATGTATTTTCCATACTCACACATTTTTGAGTTGTTTTTTATTTTTGAGATGAAAATCCATGAAGGTGTATAGAGTGTAGTGATATTGATTTTTGTGGTCCAAACCATTATAATTTTTAAAACAATATATTATTATTGGGTTTATAATCTATTTTATTGATATCACCATCTCCAAAACCTGATTATATAACAATAAATATAATTTCTTATATTTATTCTATGCACATTGTAGTGATCTGGGCCCAAAATCATGGAATCATGTACAAATAAACACCTTGTTTACATAATAAATTTGAAACAACTGAAATATTCCAATTTTTAACAATATATATTTACAATATAACCAAAAAAATGACTCCTATACATTTAGGTGACATTTTTTGTATAGTATTTTAAATAATTTTGAATCAAATTTAGGAAAAAAATCCCATGTCGTTCTCATCAAATGTATATTTTTTATACTATATAAGAATATATATAATCTATAACAAGCAATTAAAGTCTCCCAAAAAATTAACCACACACTATAATAATCTTTACATATGATGTGTAATAGTTTACTTGAAATCCTATGGAATTATAAACATAATGTGGGGGGATAAAAGGATAAGTAATGGAAAATGTATATGATTACAACCAAATAACAAAAGTGATGTTAATATGAGAATAAATAATAGTGAATAAATATATATGCAAAAATAATACCATAATAGAATGAAATTGATAGAATAATATGTCAATGGATAACAATGAAAATTTTACTATCACATGGATAAAAATAACTAGTTCCATAGAGATGAAAATATTTGAAAATTTAACCTAATTACATTCCATTAGAAAAAAAATAAATATATTTGACATCATGATATGAAATTCATGGCCTTATGTTGAGGTAATATTTTGTCATAGGTACGCATAAGCCAAAATACCAAAGTTAGTTTTCCTCTTGGGACCTATCAATGCATCGAGGGGATATCTATAACAAGACCCAAACACAACTAGTTACGTTTAATGAATTCATCATATAATAAAATGAATATATTATAAAATATATAAATAGAATATCTTGGTAATCAATAAACATTCAAATTTAAATAAAAATTATATATTTTTTCAATATTTCCCCAGTAAATAAAAAAAATAACATTCTATGTAAGAATCCCTCAAACTAACACTATATAAAGTTAGGGGTGTATAGTTATGTTAATAATATTCCCAATCAATCAAAGTATTTATTCTTGGTGAAAACCCTTTAATAAAAGGAATGAAATATATAGTTTTCACATCATAACGAAATTGGAAGAAAAAGCATGCCCATAATAGTGGATGATCTGGAAGGAAAAACGTAGAGGTAGATTGTATATTTTATGAAAAATTTAATTACATAATCCAAACATAGAGTTTATTTGGTTGGTAACATTGGAGAAATATTCCAAATAAACCATAATAAAAGTCCTAGTATAATGACATAGATGAATTTTTTTTGGACTTTTATAATCAATAAAATTTGAAATAAGAAACATGTCAGATCCTTTGAACTCGTTTTAAAAGAAATATTTTATAAAATTAGTAGAAAAGTGATATATTTTCTAATCCAATAAAATATATAGATTTTGATTCATATAAAATTAAATATTTTGTAGAACTATGTGTTCATATAGAAATTGTTAAGAAGAAAATATTTTCCCACATTGATGGTAACGAATAAAATGAAACAAGTTAAATATTTCCTTAAAACAATTAATAAACATAATTTTTTATAGAATTACCATAATAAATTATTTATTCATAGATAGGAACATTGATAAAATAATCCAACTAATATGTACATGAAAAAAGGATATCTTTGAATGAAAAGAAAAAATATGGCTATTTTCCATATAATACCTATGTAGTTTTCCAAGGGGAAATTGAAATAGTGATAATATAAGTAAAACAATTATGAATGGATAGGGTAAATTAAAATGATAAGGTTTTTAAATAGAATTTAATATAAATTCTATATATGGATTTCCTTTCAAATGAAATCTCAATTTGAAAATGAGATTGGAAACACAATCTACATGCTATTGTTAACATAAAAATAAAATGAGATTGAGAGGAAGATCACAAAATAAAAACTAAAATCCCTTTAAGTGAAAGATATTTAATATTCAAAATTAATAGGGAATTTAATAACCCATATAAATTAAATAATGGTATTCAATATAAAATATTCCTTTTGAAATTAAATTTGATACAAATATCCCTTTACAACCTTATGAACATTCTAGTAAAAACCCATTTATGGATATTACTTAAAATTTGAAATTAAATAAAATCAACAATGATTGGATTATGGTAGAATATATTGATAGGTAAGTAAATAAAATATGTTTTATAATAATAAATATGACTCATGAAAATACAAATAAGACAAGAAACCTTGACTTAATTCTTGATATCCACTAATGCACATGAATCTCTAGTATGAAAAAATTAGTATCCTAATCACCTATTTTAGAACTATATTCATATATATAATATTCTATAATATTAATTTAAAATATTTTATAATATTTATTTTATTTAGTTATTATCTTATTTCAATATCAGGTTTTATTAATCTTGATCTTTTTAAACTAGTTTCATAATAGTAGCATTGTTATTAAATCTTATCTAAAAGTAAATCATTTTTTATAAAAAATTGTTTTTAATTTAATTTTTGTAATTACTCATAATGTCATAATTAAATTCTATGATATTTTCACTGATAATCATTAATGAGGAAATCATTGATGAGCATGTTTTAGGGATTTTACAGGAGTGGGCATTGATATCATAATTCCCAATTTTAAAATAAATGTAACCAATCCCAAAAAAACATTTTATTTTATTATTTATATCATATAATATCATTAAATAACTTTTAATATTCATAGATGATATTATTTTATTTCATTGTTCATGTAGGTTTCCAGATCTACAGAAAAATGAACATAAAATAATCAATGTATGATTATGTAATGAAAGTTGCAATTTTTGGGCATAATATCACTAATGTAGAAAAGTAATGATATTATTGAGATACTTATAAGGGTTTTAATTATATTTAATGATATATTTGATAGTTAATAAAGACACTAAATAAAAAAACATATGTTACAAGTTGGAGACAATAGTCTACACATGCACAATTAACATTTTTATTTCAAGATAAATGAGTGGGAAATAAAGTGTATTGTAATTTTTATATTAGTAATCATATTTATATTATATAAGTCACATTTATTATTAATTTTCAACCTTATAACTATCTAATAGTTTTGGTGGTGAAAAACTGAAGACATCACTTCATTGAGACTGTATTCTATAGAACACATGATTGATGTTATTTTGTTTCTCTATATAGATGGAATGGAAAAAAAGTGGTGTTTTGGTAATTTACAATAACAGAAGCATAAAAATGATATTTCATTTATTATATAATGTTTTTTAGGATATTCCATGGTGGGAAATAATTAGAAGGGGAATTAAGAAGTACTTTATTTGGGGCATTAAACATTATCTTAGAAGTCTCTATAGAAATGTAAGGATTAGTATTATTAATTTATACTGAAGAATTATGAACATTATAGAGGATTAATGGAGGAGGAAAATGGAGTATTTTTGTTATGAAAATAAATGTCCTTTTTTATAAAGGGTATAAGTTTCTGCTTTTATAAGAAAGGAAAATGAAACTTTTGTGAACACTAATTATTATTCAATAATGGAATGAAACAATTTAAGGGTATGTTGTTCCAAAAGTGAGAAATAATGGATTTTTATGTGAGATTTTGTTTATAAGTTGACATTTAATTATATACACACGTGTTTTTAGCATATTGTTAGACATTTGTTCAAATATTTTTACACGTAATATTTTTCTTTTAAAGGGTAACTATGTATTACACAAGTAAAATAAGTTTTAAAAAACTTATAAAATCAAAAATCATACCAAATTTGGGTGTGATGAATATAAATTTAATCTCTAATTTATATAATTTAATTTATAATAAAAAAAATATTTATTTTTAAATTAAAATATTTTATATATAGAATTTTTTTGTAGAAAAATGTCGTTTAGCCATTATGTGTCCTCAATATTATATATAATTGATTTACAATTATTTTTTTGTTAATAAAATTATATGTGTTTTTAAAAATCATAATTTATTTATTATTTACAATATATCAACTCAATTTATTAGATAAAAAATACACAACATTAATAAAAAAAATTTTGTGAAAATATTAGTATTAACATCATCTTGGTCACTTAAATTAATCTTAATAATCATACATTTTTGAAAAAGAAAGTTTACTATATTAAAAAATATTCTCATGTTGATATAAAATATTATATCCAATTTTATATTTTTAGTTTCATTAATTTTTTTAACTTTTTACTATAAGTGAACATAAATAGTGTTTATAGAAAAATAATACTTTTGTTCATATATTGTAAAAAATAGGTTTTATAAATCCCGAATATAACTTAAATATAATTATTATTACACATTAAAAATATATTTTATAATTTCAAAGGATTTAAAACTTTAAGGTTCTGATTATTTTATTTGGTTTCTTTAAAAAAATAAAAAAAACTATTTTTTTTAGAAAGTATATATCTCAAAGAATAAATCTACCTTATTCATTATATAGCTACAATTTTAATTTATTAAAGACTATAATTGATAGTGGACTTTATGTTTATTCATATTTCATAAATGGATTACATATATTTTATTCTCAACTCTATGACTATATTTTAGAAGTCATATATTGTCGATGGCTCATTTTTTGGTTCTATATTGCATGACTCAAAAGCTATCAAATATATTAGGTCATAAAGGAAATAAAATATATAAGGTTTAATCTTGGGGTGTTACATTCTACTCCCATAAATTAATTTCATCTTCATGATGTTTAATTATTTTCATATAACAAATATATTTTGGTGTATCCAAAAGATCTTCAAGATCCAAGGTCTAATTTCTAATGAGATATCAAACCTAATATTTGAGATACTATAAAACTAATTATTAGGTGTCATAACCTATATGATAAATATAATTTTTGTAAGAAATTCATTATCCAAATCAATATATGATCATGGAAATATTTAGGATATTTAGAGATATTTCTTAATATAATAATTATAATGGTTTTTTTTAAGGATACATAATACATTCATAATAACACATAATATTATTGAAGAAAAAGTAGATCCATATGAAGTAACTTATCACAAAACCTGATGAATATTTAATCCAATTTTTTATTATAAGCCAGTAAATGACCCATTCCAATGATAATTTTATTAATAAAAACAACAAATTGGAAAAAGGAAGGATCCAAAATGTGTAAAAAAATCACCAATAACCTTGAAAAACAATAAAGGAAGAAAATGAGTATCTAGTGAAAATGATCTAAAATATCTCTCCCCCACTACATCCTTTGAATAAATATCCTTCACCTCGTTCATCTCCCTATGAATGTGATTATCTTGAAAAAAATACTTTCCAAAAATACCAAACAAGCCATCCTATCCATGAAGAGTTCCTTGGGAAGAAAATATTATTGTCTCCTAGGGAGAATAACCACCATTATTGGATCACTTTCAATCGATAGGCCACCACAACTGAATTACTTTTCAAAGTTCATCATGTAGATGAAAGCACAATTTCCAAATTCAAATGCAATAATGCTACCAAAATCATACTAAAAATATCCCTTGATAAAACCCTTACATGTTCTAAAAAATTCATGATAGACAATAGATAAAGGTGCGCAATGCACCACTCTATCCACATTTTTTTGATCCATATTGGGAGTAATAGGATATACATGATGTACTTAAGATGAATGTTTTTAAATGGAACATAATTTATACCAATAAAATTATTTATAATATAATCCTCCATAGAATTATGTATATATGCAACCAAAAATTTAGAGTCTCTAAAACCATCTCTACTGATCCATGTAAGAAGACCACTACATTGGGGATTAACAAATTCAAACCTTTAAAAATTACTATCCATCAATATGGGAAGATATGTTATAACCATAAATGATCATATAAGGTTCCACACCTTTATTATGATATTTACATTAATTAAAAAAAAACATAATTTCTTCAATGTTGTTATGATATGGAGTGGTACAATAGAATATATTCTCACTATGACAACAAAATTTCATAAAAAAAGTGAATACAAAGAATATATGATAGCAATGTTCACCATTATTCCAATAGAATGTGTAAGAAGAAGTATATTTCTAACAATATATTTATAATTTATCATATTTTGGGAGATGTATTAGAAAAAAAGTATATATCAAGGAATTTCTATCTATAGTGAATGGGCTGACTAAAAATACTCATCCATCATTGAAAATATTAATGAGTTCCAATAAAATTTCTTTAGAACATACCAGGTGGTATAATTATTTATTTTATTAGAACCAAAATGGTAGTGTCCTACTCCTGGAAGGAATAAGATATAATTCCCTATACAATATCATGGTTTATGGGGGATTCAACCTATCCAAGGATTGAAAGACTGTTAGAAATAGAAAAATTGAAAACTAAATAGGTAAATAACAAACATAAACAATTAGGATTCTAATCCAATCTATATTTAATATATTCAAATTAGATGATTGAGAAGGTACCCACTGGGTATTCATCGTGATCTCCTCATAATGGTCTTTAAAAGTAGTCCATATATAGAAGGCTTTGAAAAACATATTACACATTTTTAGTCATTTAATATGTTTATCCCTATGACATTTAGTAGAGTACTATTTTAAGTTATTCAAATTATATGTTTAAATTTCCATTAAATACTGATTAAACATATTTGGATTCTTAATACAATATCCTACCATATCAATTTTCTTCATAAATATTTTCCATAAAATAGTTACAATATTCCATTTGTGAATAAAACTAGACCAAATAATGTTTTTAATTTGAGTGTCATGTTAGCTGATCAAATCCCAAAGCCATTTATTAAATGTAAATTTGATCATTAAAATACAGGTAATCCCTAAGTTCACTAGAAAAAATCTACCATATTATGATAAAAACCTTCATTTATAATTATAAAATTTATATGTGATCTTGATATTAATATCTTATAAATAAATGGGTATAATCATACCCACAATAAAGGTACTCTTGACCTTTTGGAGGGATATTCACACTAATTATAATAAATATAATCCAAATGAAACCCTTTTCTTACTGATGAAAATCCAATTCCAAATATTACTATAAACTTATCCCAATAGATAACCATTACAATCACTTACATTTAGTGAAGTAAATTCACCTAATGTAATATAAGTAAACACTATCAGTATCAATATAGAGGATAATATCATCTTTATAGAAGCAATAAAAAGGAACTTTGATAATTCTTTAAGACTTAATGTGAGTGAGTAATTTTATATCCCCATATTTATGAAAACATATTCTAAGATATTCCTCAATGAGACAAAAAATTAGGGTTTATTAAGAGTCACCCCATATAACACCTTCGAAGAAATTAAAGTACCACGGAGATGAGCCTCTGAGGAGAATAAATATCCTGTAACATTTATGTAGATACTAAATGGAAAAAAATTCTAAAAATCCATAACATTAAATAACCTTTAAAATAAAAAGTTATTTCAATGAGTTAATATGTTTAGAAGTATCAAACATGATAGAAATATTACCATGATAAGATTTATTGTTAATAATGCTAATTCTTTTGTGGTAGTGTATAAAAAATCCCGAATCTTTCTCCCAATGATAAAATAAAACCGAATTTGGTAGAAAATCCTAGTATAAATATTACTAATCCTAGTGGAAATAATTTTTCCAACTGCCTTGGGATTATTTCTCTAAATTTTATTAGGTTGAAATATTACCATCTCTGTTGCATGTTAAAAAATAAAAATGAGGATGATGAGTTGAGAGGTATATCTAGGAGAAAGGTATCCCCTTAAAAATATTTCTTTAACAACCTATGTCCCTTATAGATGAAAAATATCCCAATATTTCTTAAATAATTTTTTTTGAAACTATTTGGCCACAAAGTGTTGGCCCCCTATAGAGAAAATATTGAACTTTTGTTTTCCTAATCAATGGGATAGGATATCAGAGAAACTTTCTTCATGTCAGTCATTAATATAAAAAACATACCACATAAGAGGATTTGTATAACAACAAGAGACATCATTAAAAATATTCTTAAATTTTGAAACCAATCGATCACTGATAACATCATTTGATCTAATAGTGAATCCATTGATACTACTTGATGATATATTATTCCTCACATTATTTTCTCTTATGATGAGGTGAATGAACCTAGAATTTATTTCCCCTTATTTATTAAATTTAATCCTCTTCTAATCCTTCAAGATAGATTATATCATTTTGATAAGAGTATAAAAGATATAAGAAGAATCAATGTCTTGTTTTATGGAATAATATTCATGAGGTTTATATCCTACATGTTACGAAATTCATATTCATCCCTCTATATGTTTGAATCCAAATTATAGAAAATAAATTTTCTTATATATTTGATGTGACAATTTGGTGCTCTTAATCATTTGAAAAAATAATTGGAAGAAATATCCATCATTAAAGAGGGACTATTATGAAGAAATGAAATATTTAAAATCATAAAGTAAAGAATGCAAATTTTAAATATGAAAGTAGTAGGGAGTTTATTTCTAATCCGAATTGCTGAATGAATGATTAGGGGATTATTTGACTGAAGTCTTAGAAGTTCTCTATATGAGTGTCAAGGTATAGAGTTTTGACCTGAAAGAGAGAATGAAGATCTATCATGTTTACTTTTATATTAACCATTCATAGAATGTCTTAACCAATAAAAATCCCCCCCAACCAACCTTATTTTATTAAGAATACATAAATCAATAAAAATATTAAATTCTAGATGTTCTATTATAAGAATGTTTGAGTCAGTCTTATCATCACCATATAAAAAGCAATTAATGTATCCTAGAAGAATCCAGTTGTGATAATCCTAATATGAGATAAAGGAAAGGTTATACTGATGTCCTCTTCACTTAATATGAAATTTAAAAGAATAAAAAAAATTAGAAAATAATAAAATAAAAGTAATAACATGAATATATATAATTGAATATCCATTTTAAATAAATAAAATTCCTTACTTTGTAATGCAGTTGTTGAAAATAAATTCACCAAATTATTCATCTTTTATCTTTATGAAATATATCCTATTAGATTTAAAATACCCTAAGTAATTATAAAAATTGATAATATAGATATTGTAAAATTAGAATTAATATTATTATACATTATGGTTTCTGATAAAGTCTAATTAACACAAAAAAAAGAAGAGATTGTTTGGACCAATATGATTGTTCTCTATAAATCTCACTTATTGGAGCTTCTGAGGGATATTTCATCACTATTATCTTCCTTTAACAAGATCATGATGAGATAAAATAATTTAAATATGATAAGATATATTTATAGGAGATGTTCAAGCATTTTGAGATCACAACCCAATCCATGTTCACTGAACAATCCCATGAAATTTTGACCATCCACACCATACCCTTAGGTAAAATTTTTATTATAATAAGGGGTTATGTATCAAGACCATAATAATATTAATTTGTATATTTTAATTTCAAATAAATATTGTGACTATATTTATAAACATTTATTAATACTTTTGAAATGATTATATAACAAGTTTGATAAGAATTATATTTTAATATGACGAAATAAAAATCATATTTTGGGAAAATATATATTTTTAATTAACACATTATTTTTATTAATTTTCTAATTTTTTTAATATGTTTTATTTTATTAAATTATTCTTATTATATAATATTTATTTAAATATAAATGATAATATAATTTAATGAATTACAATGTAATTTTTATAAATGTTAGAATATAGTTAGGGTCGTAAAAATTGTATTTTCATTAAATAAATATTTTTTTGTACTAAAAATTCACATATCTAGGAAATTATTTTCTTAAAGTAAATGTTAATTTTGAAATCGACATGTCAAAACTATCTAGTGGTGTTTTTTTTAATTTTTTTAGATAGTATAATTTTGGGTAAAAATTAAATATTGTATAAATATATTGTCTGTATTATGACATTATAATAGTCCAAAAAAACAATGTAAAAAAATTATATAAAATGAATAAACGATAAAATATAGATTTCCCATTAAATATAATATGTCCCTAATGTTATTTTATTAATTTTATTGTTCTGTAATGAATCCTCCAAAACCCATTACACGTTTTAAGGATTTAATATCAATTCTATAGGAACATGACTCACTTACACATCATGAATGAAATTATTTTAATGTGTTTGGTTCATTAATTTATAAAATATTAAAAGCCACTCAACTTTTGTAGACAACATGGGTAGAATCTAAGGGAAGGTTTATGGTTTGGATTATTTTATTATATCAACTCCATAACCCATGTTTAAAATTTAATAAATACTTCCCCACTCTTTGTTATAAACACCAATCTAACCACCAACTCCTATTAAATAAAAAAACCCATGGAACATGATGTTAACATATATATCCTTCTATAACACCCCCAATATTTTATAAAGCTCTTAATAATCCCCTATTCTTTAGAATCACCCTCCAATGGTAAGGGATCATCTTCTCCTCATCATTATCCAATCACTTTCTTCATATTATCCCTTTTTTATATCCAAATTTTCGTGTTGGAATATATTTTTACACACCCCTTTCACTATCCATATGATATTAATGTAAATATAGACCTCCTTTCACACTAATTAAATCCCTCCTTATATCATTTTTTATGCATGTTATGCTGCTGAAATTACCCGGTGATTTTCTAGGCCAAAAATTTGTGTATTAAATAACCACGCCCATTTCCATGAAAGGGAATTCACTAAGATATACTTATCCTTCCATTATTGATAACTTAAACTAATATAAACCACAATCCATAATTTTTGGATTAAGATTTAGGAATGGAATTCTTATATTGTATGATCAATGTGGCACATAAATCATTGTGCATTATATGAATGCAGAAGGTGAGCCCAAAAATATATAGCCATACAATGCATTGGGGGATATTTTCTCCCATTAGATACCATGTAATGTGATTGGGTTTTTTTCTTGGAAAATTATTTTATGATTTCCATATGGTTATCCATGAATTATTCTAATGGTGTATTATTTTATGTTATTGACACATTCCAATATTGCCTTTATTTTATAATCTTATATCATGATTTGATGTTCATGTTTATGATTCCTAACCCTTTATGTCAATTTGATATACCAATTAACTTTCATTTGTTTACTTTCATCATATTATTTTATGATTATTCCACTACTGAGATTTATAGCTCACCCCTTTCTTGTGCACATCCCAAGGTTATCTCGTGTAGAATTATAAGATCAATGGATTTTAAGTGCATGTTGTGATGGTTTTAATAATGTAATTGTATCATTGTTTTAATCTATTGCATTATATATCTAATTACCCAAATTCACTATTCATATGAATCTTCTATGATTCTATTAACCATTTATTTGGGTGATAAATGATGAATTAAAGTGTATAAAATATACGGTTTGTCATAGTTTGTATTAGAGGAATGTCTAGTAATTTATAATAATTAATATTAGAAAACCATAGAAATATATTTGTAGTAAGGAATAAACATAAAACATCATTCCTAAATTGTGGTAATATATATAGTAATTGTTTTCCAAAAAAAAATCCATGTTGGGATACTACAAGTAGTTGTTTTTCATACACTGTTTCACTTAGAAGTTCTATCCCCAAAAAGAGTGCACTGGGCATTTACTCGATAATCACTTGGTTAAAGACAATTATGCCTTTTTAAACACCTATTTTGACACTACTCTAGGGGGTATGCATTGGTAACTTCCAAATCCCTTTACAATCCATTATTAAGGGATAAAAGATGCTCCAAAATTTTTATGTTAGGTAAAAGTTAATGAATAACTTATATTTAAACCTAAAAGTTCACATGAAAAAGAAAATATTTCCTTTATGATTTATTCATTAAATGTATATAGTTTCAATTTTATGTCTTTAATATTTTGAAAATTCTCATCCCTAATTTTTAATTTATTCTAGCCAATGGCTCAATATTGGAGAAACTGAGTAAAAAACCAATGTGATGGGAAATGTGATGACCACCCAAACGAGATTACCAACCCTATGAGAGAAGGTTCTGAGAAAAAACTAATAATACATTGAGAAAAACATTAATCAAGGTAAAAACCTATATCCCCATAAGAAAGATAATGTTTTAATGAATACCTCTATGTGATAAATGCCTCCAAATTTAAGTAGATCTTTAGATCCCTTAAAAATAGAATAATGGGTCTAATCTATTTGAAATATCATTATTATTTTCCACTGATTTCAGTATGCAGAGTTCATGTTTTATATTTATTATATTGTGGGATAAACTAATAAATGGGTGATGTGGATAAAAAAATATTACTCCATAGTATGAGATCAAAGTGATTGATTTGAAATAATTTTAGAAAATGGTTTTTGATAAATATTTTTCCCATACTCTCCAACTAGATATGGGGACGGTTTTCCTTCACCAAAATAAAAGGTAAAATGAATCCATAAGGTTTTATGAGGAAAACAACACAATACATTTATGATAAACCTTCTAATTTTTCATTTAACCCAAATGTAATATTTTCCACTTCATTAGTTATATGAAACCAAACACATGAACAGATTTGGAAATTTGAGCCTTTAAAATCTATGTGGATGTTTTTTAATGTTCTATAGATGTTTAAATAGAGATCAGTGATTATGACAATTCTATTATGTTAAAATATAATCAGGAGATGATCAATTTTAATTCTAGAGGAGTGATAGAGAAATTATATGGTGGAAATAATATAAAACATCCAACTTTATAAAAGCGTGGGAAGAAGTATCCTGGAAATTTCATAAAGGGTAAAAGGAAATGACTTAACTATAGGAAGGGAGGGAACGTAGAGAGAGAATTCTGATGGGTGAAACCCACCCATGTGACGGATGAATGGAATTCTCTAGTTAACCCTCACCCTATTGTCTAATATTTCAACTATAATAAAAAATTATATTATGTTATTCATTACAATAACTAAGGGTCATTGATGATAACTGATGAAAAAAAACTACGCATCTTGGAGAAAAAGGCATGGCCTATGACATAATAATTGTTAAGGTGAATCTTGAAAAAAAGTGTTTACGTGTACAATAGTTTTTTAATAAAGGATAATGAAAAAAATATTTTATTCTAGTTCTATGATGTAATGGACCGAACCATCCAAGTCCATTACATTTCCAAATTCTAGTGTTTAGGGTGTCCTAGGGACTATCAGTGGCTCAATAATGAGTTTTCCAAAAACATGGTTCCAACGGAACAATGGCAATGGTCACGGTGGCACGGTGATATTGGTGCCGTGAATGTGGCACCGTGATGGTGGTGCCGTGACCGGGGTACTGTGATGGTTTCACTATAACAGTCACACAATCACAGTCACACACCAAAATGGTGGAACCACTTACTATGTTCCACCGAACCAATGGCACCGTTACAGTGTCTCCGCAAATGGTGTCCCACAATTTTTTTGAGTTTCTGAGATTTTTTCAGTTCTGATCCTATAACGTCTATTTTGATTTATAAGTGTTTTAAAGTCCTCTTTAAATACATTTAAATCTAGTAAAATATGTTTTAAACCCCCATGAATCTGGGAACCCTTCAGTTAAAAAATCATGTGCCTTTTTCCTCGGGGTCACACCTTTCTCAGTGCCTTCCATCTTCGCACCTGTTACATGGTTTTCTCTATTTAAAGGATATATATCAACTCAGAGCCATTATCTCCACCATCGTTGAGGATAATTATTAAATAAAAATTAATTCCATCATGTGTAACAACCCAACCACATGGTGAAACCACAATCCTCCTTTTTAGTGGTTTGAGATTTCATATCCCATAACTCCAGGATCTGTCCTTTTATCACACGAAGATTCTTTTCTTCTTCCTTGATTTCTTTCATTTTACATGGTTCACCTGGATTCCCTCTTTCGAAGAATAGTCGTGCTCCTTTGTTAGATCCCTTTTCTATCAGCCTTGGAGACCTTTTAGTTCTTCCTCTACAAGTCGCGCAACCCCAGTTCTTGGGGTGAGGAGAAAACATTGATCATTAATCATTCAAGTAGGGATTTCCTTCATCTCCTTTTACTGTGTATCATACTGGGCATGCATGATAATGTTTCCTTGGAGTGTGGATGAAACCAAACCTTAATAAAGATAATAAATTGATTTTAAATAATGAAGTGGTGTGTTTGATGATGAAGATGTAGTCTTTTATCTTCGTTTATATGTTGGGAATTTTATAGGGTTATATCCACTGAAAATCATGACCATTAGCGGTCCTTTCTTGCACACTAATACACCTCTATTTCTCTGTATCAATTATTTGTATCGTGAAAACTGGTTAATCACGTAAACATTGTTGATTAAATGGATTCCCAATGAATAATAATCCTTGTGTGATCACCCCAGTTAACTAAACTGAAATAAGGAAATTGATAAATGGTGTAGTTAAATCTTAAAACTACCTTTTTCTAATCTTCTAAGAAGCATAGTTTTTCTGCTTATTTCTTTTAGGGTGATGCATATTGGAATGGGATCCCCTATTGTTTAGTTGTTGGTTTGTGGACATGAGACTGTTTGGGGCCGTATTTTGGGGCCTGGTTTGGTTCCAGTACTTCAAGGGATCTCAAGGACCCCTTTTGATGTTGTGACTTTACAAGAGAACTGAGTGTGAATGCTTAAATTTAAGTTTGAATATTTTCTTATTTCATCCAGAGTTGTTTTGACTTGTATATTTTCTTGTTAGTTTTTCGATAGTGGAGAATTATTTCTAAGAAAATCACTTAAACATTATAAAAAGAAAGGATTCAATGGGTAATTGTCCTCCAGAAAGGGGTGATTCTTTTTATGTGGCCATTGTTCATTTGTGCATGTATGAATAGTAATAACAGTGTTTGTGTGTGGTCTGGTTTTGGGACCCTTAGGTTGGGATGAGTTCTTGCTTACCTATATGTATAAATTTAGTTCTTATGTTACTTATTCACGCCCCACCCCAGTTGATCAATTCATTCTAAACACACCCATTTCCTGGGAGAGGGTGTCTTTCCCAACATTCTTATGAGTGGATGGTAATTAGCTCATATCTGCTCCCTCTCCCAGGTATCCCAAGACTCTTCAGGCAGGTTGTGATGATCTAAGGTCTATCATGGCCCAAGACTCTTCATGCAGGGTGTGTTGTGGTGTTTGGCCCAGGTGTGTGTGGGAAGGATTGTTTCCCAAGTGTCTTTGGGATGAGGCCCAAGTGTCCTCAAGCACGGTAGTGGTTGTTCTGGCCCCGGTGACTTTGGGCGTGGTAGTGGTTGTTGTGGCCCCAGTTTTTGTGGGCGGGGACGTGTGTGGTTGTGGTGTCCCAGGTGTCTGTCGGTAGGATGCATGCTTGTGATAGCCTACACGGTTGCTATTGGGGCGGAAGTGGGACTATAGTGGAAATGGTGGGGGAGGTCCGATGCGTAGGATGTTCTAAATAACTAGTGGGAAAGTAGTGCGAGGTACCAAAATATCTATGTTCTATTACTATTATTTTACCAAAATTGCATTATTTGGGGAGTGTTCTTTGGTGAGGTTGGGTGGATAGTTTCCTTTATAGGTGTTTTTGTGACCTCTATAATTCTGACGGTGTATTAGAATGCCTCCCTACTTATGCACGAGAGCTTTTGGTTTTCCCTATTGTGTATAGCTATATACTCACCCTACGTATATAAAACTGCTTTTAGGTTTCTAGGAGGATGTTGAGGACATGCCAGAGTTTAACAAATCAGACATCATGACAATTTTCACTGTTGTTCTCTTCCTCTTTGTACTTTTCTTCAGAGTTTTCTTGTACTTGTCTCACTTTATTTTGAACATGCATGTGGAAAAATGGGTTTTAACTTTAATTTTACTTTTTGTATTTTGAGCTGTTTGAGATTTACCATCTTATCCCCTGATACCTTTCTATAAAAAGGGTAATGCCTTCCATATTACATGTGATTCTATACCCTTGGTGTAAGTCACCACTCTGGGGCCTATTAAAGGAAGGACTTATGGGTCATTATCTCTCATTTAACTTGAAGAAGAAAGGGTTTGACCATTTGTTGTCCCTTCCCTCATCATGGCAAATATGGTTCGTGACATCAAATTTCTTTCATATCAACCATGATTAGTTAAAATATTCAAACACCACCTCAAAACATGGTTGTCGATCTATTAATGACAACATTAAATCGAGAAATTATTATATCCAAAGAATATTACTTCTCCATAATAAATATTTTCAATATAAATTTTCTATAGAACATTTCCATAATAAATTTAGTTTAATTCAAAACTATTATAGTTTTGGATTGAATTTATTTTTATAGAGCCAACATAAACATATGGGATTAGAAGATCACCCTGAATATCTCAAATCACCCTATATTTTTATAAAAGTTAAAGGAGGAGGGTGAATCTATTTTTGAATTATCATCACAAGAATGGATATTTCTACATTATGAATAAGCGTTTCTATCAGAAATTATAGATAATAAAGAAAGGATCATACTTTATGACATTCCCATTGGGAGGTAAATGTCACGACCCGTCCCCTAGGGCTCGTTCCCTGACAAAGTGGTATGAGAGTGCGGTCAGTTCTACCAGAAGAACTAAGATTTTGTATTTTCAATGGGTGAAATAGTGTTAAGTGTCTTGAGTTCTGATTTTAGTCTAGGGATTCCAGTGTTGGTGCGGTGGCCAACATATCCATACACCAGGACCCTAAATTCTTTTTTCCGACTCCGTACATGAAAACACTAGTTGCATGTGTTTTGAAAATGTTTTTCCCTTGATCTCTTTTGAGTCATCTCACCAAGTATAACTTATTAACCGTGGTTCTTCTTGATTATCTTTCAAGATGCCTCCACATAGTCAGCCAACCAGGATTCCAATGCGTGACCATGAGGATGGTTTATAGAGTGACGATGATTCAGTACAAGGACTGTTGCCTAAGATGGTACCTTAAGGCGGTGTCCCAATGATTCCACTATCTGTTGGTCAGTAGTTACTATCGACTCTACTGATAGAGGATAGATGTAGGATCTATTCCTTATACAAGTTTCAGTTAAAGTTACCCCTCATATTCCAAGGTGATCCCAACTCACAGGCTTTGGTGGATTGTCTTGAGGTGGTGAATGAGTTACCATCTTGCAAGGGAACAATTAGATCAGATTTTGGTCCTCACAGAGAGCCTTCTACATGCCTCAGTAGGGAAATGAATGTGTTTAGGTTACCTTGATCTTAAGATGAGGTGACTTTTCCATGGACATATCTTGAGAACCTTCCTTATATAAGGGTGTCTCTCTCTATAAATATATATGTGGTATGTGTTCCGAAGATCTTCTATAGCTTTGGCATGATGACATGTTAGTATCTAAGTATTCATCAAGGCATACCAACTGTTCTAGGTACACAATGAATACAATAGGACTAGTGATTCTGGGCTCGGACCTTTGAGTGCTATGTGTTTAGAGACATCTGATCCAGCAATATTTTCTCTGTGCAATTCCCTTTATGTTAGGGTGCTAGAGAGAACCTTTGTGGTTGAAAATTATTTGGCTATGTAGATACAACCAGTGAATGTCAGCAGTGTGAAAGGAAGAAACTGAGGTCAGTCTCAGAGAATTGGATGTGTAAAATGTTTCAGGAAGATTAAGTGATAGGTAGTTGCTACATGCAGTGAAGGATTACGACCAAAGGGATCCAAGAATGATTCGAGGTACAATATGTGTCTTATACTAGGTGATGTATTAATAGACATGGGTACTAATCGTTCCTTCCTATCATGAATCTTGTTCAAGACTAATATTTTCTGGTTAAACCATCAAATTGGCCCTTACATTTAGAAATTCCTATGGGAGGAGACTCAATAATCCCACTTATGCTAATAGTGTGATCTGGACCTTTAGGTGAGTGTTTCAATTAGAACCACTTTGTCGTAGCGTCGAGACCTTACAATGTTAGCTTTGGTATGGAATGGTCATCCACTTTTCATGCTCATATTGAATATTTTAGGCAAAAAGGATGTGGTATATCCACAAGATTGGAATGAGGTTTTCCTTGGTTGACAGAAAAGGAAACCTTGGCAGCCGGGAAAATATCATGCATATGAGGGTGAATCCCTTCCTATGGGTGATCATTGACCGAATCACCAAGTTGGCTCACTTCCTACCCATCAGTAATATGAGAGTATAGTTGGAGTAATTATAGAGGAAGGGCTTAGTAAGACCCAATGTTCGAGGTTATGTGTGGATTACCAGCTGTTTAACCAAGTGGTCTTGGAGAATGAGTAACCACAACCAAAGGACCGATAGACACATCAATAAGTTAAAGCAGTATCCATTCTTGGGGATGGAAAGGTAAACATAGTCTTTTCAGTAGTTGAGATAGTGATGATGGTTGGAGTTCCTCCAAGAATATGACCTTAATGTAGTATATAATCCTGCATAGGGGTACATGGTGGCAGACTCTCTCAGAAGGAGGTATGGTTTATAGCTGCTAAGTGAGGCGATTGAGAAGCTCGCCACGATGCTGATATGATTCATGGAAGATGATAGAGTAGATAACCTCCATTTTATGACTATCACTTCCCCACTCCTTCAGTGAGTTAGGGAGGCACAACATTTTGATGTTGACTATGAATTCGGACGTGCTCATATATCCTCAGAACATGCTCCTGATGTATTTTCGATAGGTGGGGATAATGTCATCCTTTTCAAGGGATGCACCATGGTACTGGTGATGTTACAAGAGTAGTTATTGAGGTAATCCCATACATCCCCTTCGGTGGTACATCCTTGTGTGGAGAATATGTTCAAGAACCTTCAACATCTGTACTGGTTGTCAGGGATGAAGGAAGCAGATGTAGAGTTCGTTCAAGATGCCTCACTTTTCAGCAAGTGAAAACTGATTATCAGGTTCCAGCATGATTGAGCACATATTTTCACTCCAAGACAGATGTTCAGATTGAGTGGACCATACAGACCTTGGAGGACATGCTTCGTACTTGTGTCCAAGATTTTGGTCATATTTAGGAGGACCAACTACCACTGATAGAGTTTGCGTACAACAATAGTTATCACTCAACCATTGACATGGCACCATTTTTGTTCTTTTACAGGCAGCCATGATGATCAAATCTATTCTAGACAGACCTGAGGGAGTCAATAATCATGGGTCTAGATTTGGTACATGTAACCACTAAAAAGGTATAGATCATCCAGGGGCAGATGAGGACTGCACATAGTAGACAGAAGTCTTATGCCGACAGGAAATAGGGACCCTTGGAGTTTGAGGAGTGAGGCTGTGTTTTTCCTGTAAGTATCACCCCAATGGGGATTGCAGAGATTTGGATGGGGTGAAAATTAATATACGAGGTTAATTGGACCTTTTTAGGTCCTCAACAGAGTTGGCGAGGTGGCATACCACCTAGACCTTCCCCCATAGATGCATCGGGTGCACGATGTTTTTCATGTGACAGAGCTGAGGAGGTACGTGCAAGATCCATCACACGTCATCGACTGATGTGATTTGGACATTGATGATGGGGTGATGTTTGTAGAGTTCCTAGTGAAGAAAAAGTATCAACAAGAGTGGGTCCTTTATGGATGGTTGATTCCTCTAGTATGCATTCATTGGTAGCGTGGGAATCTTCGGGAGAACACAAGGGAGAAGGAGCCTCATATTCATGCTCAGTACCCCCACATTGATTTGCCTTTATTTTGGATTTCATGAACGTAAATACCTAAGGTGTGAAGAATGTAATGTCCCATAATTTCTGTAGAAATTGGTTTTCAATTATATGGAATTATTTTGAGACTAAGAAATTTGACGGGACATGATTCTGAGGCCCAGAATGCCCGGAATGATTCGTCGAAAAATTTTAAGCTTTAAATAGTGAGAGTGAAATTTTTTATTGAAATAGTATAATAACTCTTAAACAGGTTCTTAAATCCACAATATGAGGGCACTGTTGGGTTTATGATGACGAGTTTACCCTAGGCGTGACTTATTTTTGGTCGTCGCAACCCTCCAGTGAGAAAACCCTAAAATGGAATAATCGTAAATAAAATAATTGAATAAAATTATTTTATTTTTCAAATGATTATAAATCATGAAGAGTGACTCAGATTAAAAATCAAATACCACCACTAAGCTCAGGAGGGTAGGATTTCTTTAGGCAGTTCCTAACATTGGCTGACGTGGGCCAAAGGTGGAAGTTAGATTTTGGCCATAAATAAAATAATTATGTAACATTTTTTTTGTTAAATCCTTATAACTTCTAGACGGTAACTCAGATTGAAAATCTGAGAGTACTGTTGTGTTTTTAGAGGTTTTATTCTCTTAGGAAGAGCCTAACCTTGATCGATGTAGGTTGTTGGTGAATGTTAATTATTATTTTTTTTACTTTTTAAGGTGTGTTCAGTAAACAAGTGAGTGGTTTTTTCTATCTTTTGAACCGGTGCTCGGATTAAAAATACGAGGGCCCCGTTGGATTCCAAGTGCGGTGATTTTCTTAGGTTATGTTTAACTTTGACCGGGAAGGGTCAGGCGAAATTGATAATTTTTGGACATTCGAGATAATAATAATAAAATAACTCTTGAGTTATTTTATTAAATTCTCCAACTGTTGAGCATCAGTTGGCGGGACCGATTTGTTACGAAAATCATTAAATGAGAATAATTTAATGACCTGTTACTTTTATGTGTAAAGAAAATGTGCATGTGATTAATTGATTCATTAAAAAAGGATTATTAATGAACTAAAAATATGCACACAACGTGGAGTTTATTTATTTTATTAAACAAACCATTGGCAAGAGAATTCACAAACCAAAGGAGGAAGCTCTAACGAAATGCTGGAAATGTCACCACCAATGAATAACTGTGAACAATCAAAAATCATTGGAGGATTAGATACAGATATCGATGGGTGATGAAGAGCAACAATGAATGTGCAATGTCTACGAATGCAGAGTTCATTCCTTCATCCGCAGAGATTCCACCGAATCTAGGTGGAGGAATTAATTTTATTTCTAAGAGTTTTATAATTCCTCTCATCCCATTCTTGGAAAATAAAATGAATGTGGATCAACTGAATAACGGGTTTATCCATGTCTCTTTTGTTTATGCCGGTGGTTTTTGGAGGGTTTAAATTTGGGGCAAAATTTAAATTTTTATGGATTATTATTCCACCCTTTCATAAAACACTAAACCAGAGGGCATGGGCCAATCTGAACAAGGAGTAGACCCTCTTTTGTTCATGGTTTATGTGTGTTATTTATGCACATCTGGGAAAATTTGCAGCATTGAGATTCCTCAGGCTTCACATTGAAGGCAATAACCTGGGATGCCCGTAGGTGTAGATGGGAAAAAAGTGGACCACCAGAGCATAATCAGTGGCCCGTAGAAGTAACCACCGTGATGCACCACCGGTATAGAGGTGGCCTGCCGATATGGACATGTGGATATGGGGGCACCTGCAGGTACTGTGGTCTGTGTAAGGTGAAACACCTACACGCCACGTGGGAGAGGAGCGACCTGCTCGGGCTGTTCGGCTAGATGCGAACGACCAGCTCTAACTGGCCTTTTCATGAGGAAGGATGGCGCCACCAGCTAGCCGAATCATATGCACCATGTCTGGGTCGAGTTTTCCAGGTGTGCTGGACCTGCTGGCTAGGCTGGACCTGCGAGCCTGGCCAGGAACACAGGCGTAATGGGCCATCCAGGCCGGACCCCTATTGGACCTGGACCCGATCGGTCATGTTTCACTAAAACATGAGTATCTCGCAAACCGGGCGTCTGATTGATGCGTCGTATTCAGTTTTTGGTCCCTTAGGATGATATAGTCTTTCTTAGATATGCCACTTTTGTTTTTTAGAAGTTGGTGTATGTACGAGTTGGATCAACTCGAATCCAAATAGGCCCTATTTACCCTTTTTCATATATCTTACAGACCCGACGTCCAACTGATACGCCACCTATTGTGTTGGAATCCTTAAGACATGATAGTAAATTGGGTTAGTTCTTTGTGGTACTTCATTGAGGTTTAGGTACAACTGATATCTTGAGGACAAAAACCTATGAACTCAAGCGCACTATGTACGGGAATCCTGTGGATGGTTGTCAAGTGAAGAGAGACCCTTTGCGGATGGCCATCAAAGTTTCCTTTTTTTACTTTATCATTTTCAGTCCCTTACTGGGTTTGAATTCTAACCCACTTACTTTCACTTGTACTTGAACTCATAGTTTTGTTATTCGAATACATGCTTCACCCTTTTAGTGTGATGGGATGTGGTTGGTCGTGTGTGTATACATGTTTAAACGAAATGCCTTCACTTTTTGGGATATGCCTTTTTCGTGCTAGTAACTAGACCCTGGCCTATAAAAGATGGGCTTGGGGTAGTCACAACATGTTCTTTGGGAGACGGGTCCTGACAAAGTGGTATCAAAGGCATGGAATAATAATCCACAAAATATTAAAATTATCCCCTAATTAAAACCCCACAATAACCACCCGTATAAACACACAAGACATGGATCAACCCATTAGTTGGTTGATCCAAATTCCTTATATATTTCAAGAATAGGATGAGAGGGGTTAATAAAAACCTGGAAATAAAATTAATTCCTCTACCTGTATTCAGTGGAATCTGCTGCAAATGAAGGAATGAACTCCGCGTTCGTAAATGTTCCACGTTCGTTAGCGCTCATCATCACCCTTCGATCTATGGATTGAATCCTCCAACTATTGTTGATCGATCACCATTACTTATTGCGGGGGTGACATCGCTGACATTTAATCAGAGCTTCTTCCCATGGTTTGTGAATTCCCATGCAAACAGTTTGTTTAATAAAAGAAAAAAGCTCCGCGTTGTGTGCATATTTTTGGTTCACTAATAATCCAGAATTAATAAATCAATTAATAACATGAGTTTTGTAATCACACATACAAGTAACAGGTCATTAAATGATTATCATTTAATGAATTTCATTACACATCAGTTTTTCCCACTGATTCTCAATAGTTGGAAAAAGAATAAAATAAATCAAGAGTTATTTTTTTCCAAAAGTCCAAAAATTATATTTTTTGTCTGACCCTTTTCGGTTGAAGTTATGCTTCACCTAAGTGAATAAAGGGCTACAAATCCAATGGTGCCCTCAAATTTTTAATCCGATCACTGGTTCAAAATATAGAAAAACCCACTCACATGTTTGCTGAACTTACCTTAAAAATGTACAAAAATAATAAACATTCACCCTCAATCCGCATAGGTCAAGGTTAGGATCCTCCTAAGAGGAAAACTACCCAAAAAACTCAATGGTACTCTCAGATTTTTAATCCAACTTACCATTTAGAAGTTATATGGATTTATAAATAAAATAATTGTCACTTAATTATTTTATTTGTGGAAAAAACTAACTTCAACTGAGCGGTAACGCCAGCCAATTTTAGGATTTTCCTAAGGAAAATATACCCTAACGAGCTTAGCGGTGGTCTCATATTTTTAATCCGAGTCAAAATTTGTGACCTATAAGAATTTTAAAAATAAAATAATTTTATTTAATAATTTTATTTACGATTATTCCATTTTTGGGCTTTCTCACTCGAGGGTTGTACTGACTGAACTTAAGGCAGGCCTATAGTAAAACCGCCATCCTGAATGCAACAGTGACTACCAAATATCTGATATGGGCACCCATTTTAGTGTAATTACACTTTTTCCAGAAAACTGCTTACGTGTGCTATTTAAAGATTAACATTTTTCGATGGATCATTCTGGTCACTCTGGGCCTTGGAATCATGTGCTGTCAAATTTCTTAGTCTTGAAATAATTCCATAAAATTAAAAAAATTATACAGAAATCCCAGGACATTACAGAAAACAATTATAAGTTTCCCAATGAATTGCATCATCTTCCTCCTAGCCAATAGTATGAGTTATAAATCTAATATATACTCAATTATTTTACAATATACAAGAGTCCATATAGAATGGAAACTTTTGAACATGAAGAGATTAAGAAGAAACTACCGATGAATATATATAATGTGTTCATTTGACCAAGTGAATCACTATGGGGTGAACATTTTCTTTTACTCAATAATAATGGTGGGTCAATGTTCCTCAACATTTATTATCGTGAGCTAAAAAGGATCATGAAAAAGAATAAATATCCCCTTACATGGATTAATGAATTGTTTGATTGATTATTTGGAACCATGTATATCTTCTAGGTGGATCTTTAGTTCGTATATTATCAAGTAAATCTAAAGATAGAGGATATCCCCAAGACTTATTTTCATATAAGGTATGGGAAATAAGAGTTCATTGTGATTCTATTTGGAGTCACAATGCTCCAACTATATTCATGTATATAATAGATAGATTTTGTAGGGATTAACTATAAAAATTTGTCATAGTATTCATAAATTATATTATTATCTACTCAAATATCATTGATGAATAGTAGGGTCATTTTAATATCATACTTAAGACCATGAGAAAAAAAAAATTATCTAAAATGTATAGTTAATTCCAGTTTTGGATGGAGGAAGTAACATTATTGGGTAATTTTATCATCAAAAAGGGATATCTATGGACCCTAAAAAAATAGAGACACTTGAATTATGGTCTTGATCAAAATATATGATATAGATTAGTAGTTTCAATGGATTATCTAGCTAATATAATTTTTTTGTGAGAATTTTTTCCCAATTATAAATCCCACTAACCAAGAAAAATAAGAAGGGATTGATGTTTCTCTAGAATAACGAATGAGAAAAAATTATTAAAGTATTAAAGAAGAGTTTAATCACTATAGTTGTATTTATATTAACCATACGTGTGGAAATATTTGTGAAATAAAGTGATTCTTCCCAAACGGAGTTGGATTTTCTACTCATACAACATTAAAAAGTGATAGCCTATGCCTCCTACCAATTATGGAACCCTAAGAAAAACTACCCAACCCATGATTTAGAAATGGTTGTAGGGTTCTTTTCATTAAGTATTTGTTCAAAATATCACTTCACGTAGAAGTATGAAATATATACATATCATTAAATCTACAAGTATAAATTTCCAAAAATAGATATCGGTACGCATCTATCTAGGTGGTTAGAGCAAAAAAAGGATTATCATTTTTAAATAAATTGAAATCTTAGGATCACAAAAAAATGAAAGATGCTCCCAGTTGAAAGGATCCAACAACCCCTTCCATAATGAGGATTGAAAAAGATCAAATATTCTTATACATTAAAATGATTTACATGAGAATAATAAAATGATATCCTTCCTACGTTGATCAAATAAATTATCTACCATCAATACTTGAGAGGATCAAAAGGCCCAAAAAGATTATGGGAAGCCATATATAATGATATAAAATATTATGGATCTTAAATTTTTTAATGATGGAGTTAGAAGGTTTTGAACTCAGATTTTTTTTCCATAAAAACTTGAGTTGAAGAGGTAACTTTTGGATGATTCACATTGATCATCATTTTCTATTCATCCAGGAAACACTAAAACTTATACGTATTTGTAGAAAAAACTGGTGGGATAACATGAGGAGGGATATTACATAATTATTATCCCAATTCCTGGTATGACAACAAGTCAATAATGAATGATATAAGTTTTATGTTTTGATGAAACCATTAACCATATTAGTGTCGAAATGTTAAAACATAACTATGGATTTCATCATAGGAGTCCTCAAGACATTTAAAGGAATAACAACATCTTGGTGGTAGTCTATTTCTGAGTAAATTCATCACATTTAATTTATATTAAGGAACATTTCTTTCTTTACCAACTCACCAATATATATATATATATATATATATATATATATATAGTATTGATGTGAAAATAATTCATTGAGTTTCACTTTGAATTATATATGATCAAGAATTGAGGTTTTCCAAGAGGTTCTATAAAATCTTAAATAATGAATTGGATACAGAGTTGAGTTTCAATATAGTTATCACCTTCAAATGGATGGTCAATTCATAGAATCATTCATACTATAGAGGATATGAAGAGATCCTGATCAATCGATTTTCATAGATGTTGGGATCATTACCTTCCAATTTTTTTGTTTTAATATAACAAAAACTTCTATTCTATCATTCATGCGACACCCTTTAAGGCTCTATATGAGAAGAGGATCTAGGTTAAAGCATATTGGGATAAAGTTGGGGAGTGCAATATTATGGGACTTGAACTTATACAAGTGATTATAGAGAATGTTATATCAATTCAATATCATATGAAATCTACAAAATGTCAATATAATAGTTATGTTGAATAACATTGAAAAGACCCAATGTTTGAGGATGGAGATAAACAATTCCTTTGAATATCATGATTGATAAAAGTCATGAGGTTTGAGAATAAGGGAAAGTTGAGTCCTAGAATCATCATCCCCTTTGGGATCCTTGATCTTATCTAATATATGGAATATATAATAGAACTCACATGTAACCTATCTCATGTACATGATGTGTTCCATGTATCCCTTTTAAGGAGTTACATTATAGAACCTCACATGTACTAAATATAGAGGTGGTACCATTAGAAAATCATAATTCATACAGTGAGAATTTGATTAAGATCTTAGATCATAGATACAATGTTCCATGAAATAAAAGAACTCACATATTCAACAAAGTGTAGCAGAACCACATGTTTGAGGAAGCACAATGTGAACTATAATTGGCGATGTGATAGAATTTCCTTAATAAATTTTTAGGTTAAAATATAAAAATTTAAGGAATATATTTTAGTATTGGGAATAATGGAATGTCTCGAACATTTTTAAATGAATTTCCATTTTGAATAAATGTAATTCGTAATTCAGTAATGTTGTTATAGAAATACATTCACTAGTTTTTACATTTTGTAACATTATAAAATATATCAAGTCTAATTTAAAATGAAATTAATCATTATAAACATTGATAATATATCCATTTTACATTTAAAATAATGGTTATTATATATTAAGTGTTGTGAAAAATTTATATTAAGAAACAATATCCTTGGTATGTAGGATCATACCATATGGATCACATTTATGAAAAATTCTATGTGAGATCGCATCGCCGAGATTTTTCTATCACCAAGCCTAAGATGAGAAAAAATATCTAAAACATGAGTGAAATAGTTTATAGGATAAGATCAATCTTATCTAGATCAATTCACAAATCTTGTTCACAGAACCACCCTAAGAAAGTTACACCATTACACACATTACCTTTAGAAAATATGCTGGTTCCAAAAGGGAATAGGTATCTAAAACCTAAAAATATAAATTTTTCTACATTTCAATTAAGTACCATAGTAATTGTATTTATCCTATTTTATTATTACTTTGTAACTTAATGTATAATGATTTTGAAATAAAATTATATTTTAATACAATAAAAAAAATTGTGTTTCTGGGAAATATATAGTTTCCATTAAGACACTATTTTTTTATAAAATCATATTTTTTAAAATAAATTTTATTTTAGAAATGTGTTATTATAAAACAATATTTCTTTAAATATAAATGATAATATTAATTAATGAAGTCTAATTTAATTTTAATAATGGATAGAATGTTGTTTTTGTTTTAAAAACTAGTATTAGTCATCAAAAATATATTTTTATTTAAAATTGATAAAATTTAATAGTTATAAAATTATTTTGGTTCAACAAATATTTTTTTTCAAATAAGAAAATTAAAACATTCCAATGTTAATTTTTTTATAGTTTTCTTGGATAATCATATTTATGGAAAAAATTCTATATTGTATAAATATATGGTTTTTATTACAACATCATAATAGCCAAAAAGTGATGTGATAAATGATATAAAAGGAATATAAAAAAAATATTGGTTTATTATTATAAATAATTTTTTTATTTTATCTGATTAATTTTATAATATATTAATGAATCATCGACAACCTATTTTATAATTTAATGTTTTGTAATAAATTGTTAATTAACACGACTCATTTCCACATCACCAATGGAAATATTATAATATGTTTTTTTCATGGGATTATAAAATATTGAAAAAACTCCTCTTTGGAAAAAATCATTGGGGAAATCCAAGGGAATATTTTTGGTTTTGATTAATTTAGTATATAATGTCCAAAACCTATGGTTCGAATATAATATATAATTACCCATTATTTTTCTATAAATGCCGAACCAACCTCCAATTAATCATCAATAAAACCCCTTTGAGCACAAATTTACTCCCCCTATCCCACTATATATCCATCTTAAGGTGATTTGAAGCTATTAAGATGCTCCACCCAAGATTTTAGAAGTGCCCTCTCAAGGTAAGTGTTCCAATCATCTTTATTCAAGTAGTTTCTTTATATTAAGATATTTGATATCTTTTTTTCCATATAGGAATATGTTTTGAAACATCCCATATAATAACCTTTTGATTCCTAATTAGTTATAAAAAAATATTCACTCTCATTAATCCCAACTATGATGTTCTAGGTACACACATTATTCTATCAAAATTATCTAGCAATTTTCTATGAGAAATATTTTTTCAATGAATACCTAGCCCTATTTTCACTCATGTTCATTAACATAGATTTACCTATCTTTTGTTTTATATAGCTCATACCAATAATCATCAGATTAAATGTGATAAATTTAATTCTTATTTTGGACGATCAATACAGTAAAAAAATGAATTTACATGATATGAATTTGAGAGGTGATCCTAGAATTATATAGCACATCAATGAATTGGGTAATGTTTTTTTCTCTTGAAATATCTTGTATGGTGAATAGGTTATTATCATATTCACATTTGGTTATAATTTATTAGTTATTTCCTTGAATTATTATTATCAATCCATGTTTTATGTTGTTTCCACATTCATATGTTTCCTTAATGTTATCATCTTATATAATGTTTTTTTGTTAAATTTTATGATTCCCATACATTATATATATGATTCATATGAATATTGAATGACATGTTTTTAATTACCTCATGTTATTATTTAATTTTTCCATACGTGGATTAATTGGACACCCCTTTCTTATGTAAATCCTCACGTTATTTCAAGTATTATTATAAGGTCAAAGAATTGTAAGGGAGTGATGGAATATTTTTAAATATTTTTATTATAACCTTATTTCAAGATATTATTTTATGTATCATGTTACCCAAATAGACTAGTCCTCTCAATGATATGATATTTTATTAAGTGTTTCTTTATGTTAGAAATTTTTAAATAAAGTGTATACAAGATGTGAGTTTTCATATGAAATACCAATATCAGTATTGAACAAGACATACTACTTCTTAATTTTAAATAAAGAGGCACAAATGTAATTTCTTTTGAGAACTTATAAGGTTTAAAACTTTTTTTATTTGATAATTTGATCCATACAATTCTATCCAGACTTACCCAAGTCAACGATCATAAAGTAATCAATATTGACCATAGTTTTGGTAATATAATTAATAATTAATTTTTCATGTGAAATTACGTGTCTAAGGGTTTAAGACCTATCCATAATATTTTATAATGATAATTCAAGAAAATTGAATTCACTAAAAAATATATTTTCAAATAGTATGGGGCCACTTCTTATGAACCACATACGAGGATTCTTTATTTCATTTTCTCTATTACATTATTTTGATTCTTGGAAGTAGATGGGGTTATTCATCCAGATATTTTCCAGTGTTAGGGATTTATCAAAAACATAATTTTCATCCACAAGATTCAAGGTATCCTTCAAAACAACATAATCCAAGAAGTGACCCTTGATGGGAGTATATATTTTTTGGATTTCTCCCTTCTAAGAGAAACATCTTGTGAGGATATCCTTTTGGAAGCCTTCTATGTGGATAGTTCATCAAAAACATAATCATCCTTATTATGAGAAATGGTTATATCCTAAAATGGTTCCTTATCAAGGGGGATGGTATGAAAATAAAGTAATCTGTTTTATGGAGGATCTCAAACCATGGAAACAGCTAGTGTCTCATCCAAACCCACAATCATAGGTGATGTGGGATCAGTAAGCACTTCAAAAGGTTTTGATGAATCAGAATTGTGATTTAGTTGAGATAATGTAAGGGGATAAGTCACCTACCATGTTCGGTAGTACATTCTTGTGGGTGTTTCCTAATTATTACATAAAAAACTATCACAATTAGAGAATAATCAAAACAAGTTGAGATTATTATTCCAATTAAAGGCTGAACATGAACATAGTGAGGAGGTAATGGAATCTCCAGTAGAGTTCCAGAATTCATGGACATATCAGTGCCCATTATCTATTTTGAAACCTAATAAATTTCAGAAGAAGTTAATTATATTATATGAAATTCATAAGGAGTATTCTGTTGAATTTAAAATGGTCTAGTAAAATAAATTGAGGCCTCAAATCTAAGACTATATATTTCTAATTAACTTTAAACCTAAATTTCTTTCTTCTATTGTCTATTTAATAATGTAAGATAATATTACAGAAACTAAATTTTTCCCTAGTCCTCTTGGACTCACTAGGAACATGATTATTGAAATTATAAAAATAATATAATGGTGGACTCTCCGGATAAAAAATTTCCATGTTGTTATTCTCTTATAAGTTTTTTTGGAATGACCACTTCAATAATTTCAGAAGAAAATTCCATCTCCACTAGCATGCATACCTAGTGAGAATATCTATCCCTACCTATCCTAACATCCAATATGATGGTGGTACCCACTGAAGAATGAATATCCTATAAAATCATATAATTACTGTAAAAAAATTATAAGGCTATTAACACATATAAAAACATAGACATTGGTGTTAAACCCATTGACAAGATTAAAGTTAATATCACAGTTCTAAATTTTCATGATTATGTGATTTTGGGAAAGAGTTTGGAAGACCTAATACATCTTTTACATGGCATCCAAGGAGAAGATAATTTGATGTAATCAATTACTTATCATTATAATTCACCAATCTGGGAATCCCCAAATCTCTGTAATTTTTTTTCAATGATGGGTATTTTCCATGGGTCATCCCCATTTATAAGGGTCAAACAAGTGAAAATTTTTGACGTATATAAATACATATTCTCCTTGATAGAATCATGGAAGGAATTAACATGAACAACAAAGACATTTCTATTAATCCTTATGGTCATGGGAAATAAACTCAAAATGTAATCTCTATGATTTGGAGGCATTGTGGTGTGAGTATGAATGGTCAAATTATCATTCAAATTTTTATGCTTTGTTTGATACTTGGGTAAAATTGAAGGATTGTACATCCCTTAATGCCCTAAATTAATGGTTGGATCAAATGAGTTAAGTATAATACCCTATGGATGATGATTAGAAAACTATATTTCATCCCTCCTTCCTCTATTTTCATTCACAAGGGAGAGTAATAATCTGAAGATGATTTAAAAATAATCACACCACTATGTGTTTTTTATAGAAAATTATCCAAATGTTGGTGAAAACATACTTTTCATAATTAATTGGAAAATGAAGAGTGGATAATAACTGCCATCTTCAGTAGTTTTCTTTGGATATGATTTTACATGAACCCATAGTCTAGGAAGTTCTCTGTGAATATTTTACCCCTTAGCCATTGGATTTGGGTAATTATATGCATAGTTCTAAATTTCCTTCTAATATAAGAAATTATTTTTTCGTAGCTTAAATCTTCACATTTATCCGAAAATCTTGATGACCTTCATTTTTCTAGTTATAGTGAATTCCATTTCCCTTTATGTATGAATTGATGTGTTTCTTCCATATTCATAACCATTATAAAATTAAATATTCACTGCATCTTCATATTTTCAACCGAATATCCATGAAACTCCACCTTTTACTACATTGGTGTATTTGGGGATTCACAAATTTTCAAAATTTTGAATTTAATTTTTGATATATGGTTTTATAAAATAATAATATTTATAACCCCATATATTATCCCTTTAGGTTACTAATTTGGAAAATCCCCACAAGTTTATGTCATCCATTGTCAACTTGGTTCCATAGGGCTCAAACTATTACTAAAATATAAACTAGTTTAGAAGATTAATGTAAAACATAAAATAATTATTTTGATATAATTAAATAGATCCTCATAATGTCTTACAATTCAAAATAATTACATTATATTTTAATTGAACATAAATTAATCTCAGTTAAATCTAGGTTTCATTATATTTATTTATGCCACATTCCATAACATAATTTCATAACATAATAAACCCTTTAAAATGGATTATAAATATATTGTGATTAACTATATCATATCCATAATGAGTGTTTATTTGAGTGTGTAATCTTTATCCCACTCATTATACACCATAGTGAGCCCTGAGTCAATAGATGACCATAACTTTTTGGGGTGATTACCCCATATGGCATACTTCCCACAGATACATACACATTCTTGTATTAATAATGGTATTTACTTTCAAGGAGAATAACCGAATATATTATATGAAAAAAACATCAAGATATTATCCTATACCTAGATGAATACCTTCGAAAAATATGTAGAAGTTTTACAGGATATATCTTATCTCAGTCCATAAAATATTCAATATTAATTTGACAAACATAAATGATTATCAATTCCTTTAATATTTTGATAATCCTTAACTTATCAACCATTAAATTATATTAAACTAAGAGAAAAACCTATAAATTTTGCTAAACCGTCCATTGATATGAGCTGTTGTAGCCCAAACCCACCCTTCCAAAATCCAGTGTGAATGAACACATTATTTATAGACCAATATTTAAATAAAATTAATGAACCAATTTTAATGATCAATACTTTTAATATAAATAAAAAACTTCGAGTCACATTAATTTGAAGGTCCTATTAGGTTTAGAGATTTAGAGTCTAAGAAGAAATATTTTTCTCACAAATAACTAGTCTTACTCATAAAATAGACAATTGTTCCACTGTATAAAGAAATAACCATCCAAAATAAGTCTTCAACATCTAATAGAAAATTTTCCACAAGTGGAACTCTTTAAGACATTTAATTTGTTATATTCTTCTTCATAACTTATATAATTTCAAAAAAAAACAAATAGTGAACTAAAACACTCATTAAGGGTAAAAAATAGATAACAACCAAGGAACATAAGAGAAAATATTATGTGAATAAATAACATGAATGGAATAAATAATGCAAAATAATTCCAAAATATAATTAAACTAACAAAATAATATATCCATGACTAAAAATGAAAAAGTGATCCCATGTATAAGAATAAATGTTTCGTTAATGATGATTTTCATAACACTTTATAGATAATCCAATGATTTAAGACAATAAATTTTTGTATTAGATATCTTGATCATACCATTAAAGACCTAGGTCTAGGAAAAAAAAATTTATGGGAATGCACACACCAAAATATGAAATATGGTTTGTCTCATGAAACTTTTTGATTCGTTGATGGGATATCTATAATGATCCCCACCTATCACAAATAAATTTCAATTCATTCATCATATTATGGAATGAATATACTATACAATACAAAATCAACATTACATATTATTTAATAAGTATTCTAATTGAACTAAAAATTATATGATTTTTCAATTTTTCTCTAATCAATAAATGGAATAAGATTTTATGTAATGATACCTAAAACTAATATAGTATAAATAAGGGGGTATAATTTTTTTCAATAACATCCCCAATAAATCATAAAATGTTATAATAATGAAAACACATAAATAAAAGGTTGTAAATATAGAGTGTTCATAGTGGATAGGCATAAAAAAATCAAGCCTGCAAGAGATGATGATATTAAAATAAAAAGTAGTGATGGATCATATATTTGATTTATAACAAAATTAACACAAAATCTATAGAAATAATTTGGATGATAACATATGATTAATATCTATTGTCAAGTATGATATATTTCAATGGAAATGTATGTAGATGAAAAAAAATTATGCGTGTAAAAAAACCACTTCAAAAATAAGAAACATCCTTTATATTTTAAAAATAATTTAATTGAAATATTTTATAAATATAAGATAAAAATAGTTTCTTTTATATTATTTGAATATATAGATATAATGTTATGTATGAAATTAAAAAAGGTGGTGGAATATTGTTTTCACTTAGAAAATGGTAAAAGTAGATTATTCTAGTACATTATTGAAAAAAATATATAGAAAATGTGGAATAATTATTAAGAACTTTAAAATAAGTTCATGTATTATAAAATATTAAAAAATATATTTATTCATAGAAAATGAAATTTAAAAAAATCATCCAATGAATATGTACATAGAGAACGGTGGCCTTGATAAAAAGAAATAAGTAGGTTTTCCTTCATTGAAATTGGTAAATAATGTGATAAATGTAAAATAAATAGGAAAAAGAAAAAATAATTATGATTTACTAGAGGAGAATAAAATGATATGTGGTTTAGAGACAAATTTATTAATATTCCCAATATGTAATATCCTTCAAAAGAAATATCTATTTGAAAATGGTATTAATTAAATCTTGGTGATGAATTTGGAAACCCAAATATATGAACCGAAATTAATTTAAAGAAGAAAGTGTGTAATGGAAAAGAAAGAGAAAAAATACAAATAACCATATAAATGTGCACCTACAGGACCAAAAAATAGATGCATAAAGTCATATCATATTATAATCCCCACAAGGCCTATTGATCACCATCCTGAAGCATACCTTATTATAGTTCAAATGCCCATGTTTTCTCTCTAATGCATCGCATACTTCCATTGCATTAAGGTAGGTCTAAAATCACCATTCATGTTAATTTGTTAATGCCAAATAAAAATAATAGCCCTTCTTAAATTCACAACCTACACAGTAGTGTCCATCCCACGTCTCAAGGTTATTACAAATGAGGTCATCACAAACCATCACCACCCTACATCCCACATCATCCTAAGGTTGCGCCCGACACCCCATGGTAATCACTATTCTTCACCGATGGTCGCCATAAGCTTATCATGGGCATGATCTATACATTTCTCTCTCTCTAGTCCAATCATCACGATGAGGCTCCTATCTCTTTTTTAATAGTAAATAAATCTCCCTCTATCACTATTCTTTCCATTGAATAGGAACCTCCTAAAGTGAGGCTCTATCATTAAATTGACATCTCCAACATAACCCTTCCTCTATCTATAGTCCTATCATTATGTATGTTCTCCTATCACTAGACATGTGAGGTGTGGTACCCCTTCCAACTATGTGTCTTCACAATCCATATTGCCACAATTGAGGTCCGAAATCATTTACTAGTCTTCCCCATGCATCCCATGGTCATCTCCATCAATCTCTCCATCCTCACCAATGGTAGGGGAATAATGTAACCAATTCATGGGATTATATTGGAAACATCCACCACTTGATCCTCCATCTCTATCCCTTTTGTCCTTCACTATCATTGATGACTCCTCTAAAGCAATGACACCATATCATTACTTTATTAAAAAATATATTCTACCTAATTTTGGTTTTAGTGATCCATAAATATTCAAGAGTATTTCATTGTTTCCATTTTATTTATGTTGCATCACACTATCAAATTTGACCTGATGATGCTTTTTAACATCGGTTTCAAACATCTCATTGTGGCCAATGGTTTCATATTTCACAATACTACGATCATGAGAGAAATTTACTTTGAACCCAAGAGGATGAATTTCTCCATTCAAGATAGATTATAAATATATAGATCAACCATATTAATAATAATCTATTTTTAACATGATATTGATAACAAAAACCACACAGTATTGGTATCTTGAGAATCGACGGGTATTGGGAGTAAAATTTCTGTCAAAAAACCATGAAGGTTATAATTTTAAATTAAAAAATAAATTGAATTAATAATTAGAGGATTAATATATAACATATTAAAGGGGATTTTTATACACTATTCCAAATAAAATGTGGATTATAATTAAAAACATGTATCGATATAGTTAATTTGATACAAGAAACTCTTATCTTAATTACATACTTCCTCTAAAGTGCATGAATCTCATGCATAAAAAAATAACCATCATAATCACAAATCATAGAAAAATATTGATATTTATAATCTTTTATAATAAAAATTTATAATTTTTATCAACACAAATAGTAATTACTTATTATCTAATATAAATATTGAGTGTGAGTAGTATTGATCATTTTGAACTAATTTTTTAATAGTTTTTTTGTACATAATTATTCTAAAAACATTCACCATTACTAGATCATAAAATGTTCCATAATTTAATGTTCATTTTTATTTATAATTTTGAAATTTCATTCTATGGGAATTTCTATTTATGATATCTAAAAATGAAATAGGAGACGATCTTGTGTTGGTGAATTTATAGGAATAGACATTTGTATATTAATTCACGAGTTTGAAAATAATGTTACCATTAATAAATAAAAATATAATCCTTTTTTGATTATTTATATCATATAATAATGGAAATTTAGTTCTCACATTCAATCATGGAAATAATTTATTGAAGTTTTCAAGTATTTGGTTTCTCCAACACAAATATAAAAATAGAATAATCAATGGTTGATTATGACTACGCACGTGGTTTCCTTTTGGAATAATATAATTATTATATAATAATGAAGATATTATTTTTGTACTTTTATGATGACGATCCACATTATATTCGGTAATAATAAACATGAATGAAACTAAATGACAAATGAGATCAGTTACTTCATAGATGTGGTAGTGAGAATAATGTGTGGTTAATGTTTTCATTTCTGAAAGAATGAGATGAATTGTTGGTGGATTATAATTTACCACTTAATAATTAAAAATTTATTATATATGTATCATTTATTATAAAATATTACCTTTATATCTATCTAAATGTGGTGGTCCCAGAAATAGAAGAGTCACTTCGTGGAGGTGGAAGTCCACACAACACACAATCAACATTCATTTACTTTTTCATCTGGATGGGAAAGAATAAATAAATGTCATTATATTAATATAATTACAATTTATAAAACTAATTATCTAATGGTAATAATGAAACTATGATTACAATATGTTTGAAAATGATATAATAATGAGAAAAGTAAAATGAAAATTCATACACATAATGAAGATTTGTACTTTTTCTTGGAACTATCCTTTGAAATGAAGGGATTAGGAGGTCTAATTGAGACCAATGTTAGATAAAAATTATATATGATTATATGAATATAGAACGTTATTTTTTTCTAGAATAAATTAGTTGGAATTGTTATTGTATGAAGGTGTGAAATTATTACCTTTTATAAGTGATGAAAATCGAAATATTGTGAACACCCATTATTCTTTAATAATGGAATAAAATATTAAAGCTAAATGTTTCAAAGAGATAAAAATAATGAATTTATGGTTGAGATTTTTTTCAACCTAAAATAAAATTATCATTTCCATATATTTTTTTTTTGAAATTTTGGAGGTCATTTATTCATATATTTTTACTTTTAATTTTTTTTTATTTTTCGGGGGTAAGTAGTTTCTACTGTTGTAAAATATGATTTGATAAACATATAAAATATACCTATATATATATAAATATATTTGTTTTCAGGAACCAAAAGTGAATCATAAATAAATAAAATTTAGTTTTTAATTTAAAAAATTAACTTTAACATTAACACATTATATATATAGATTACTAGTTTTTTTTAGAAAAATGATTGTTTAACCAATATGAATTATAAATCTTATTTAGTATTGATTACCAATTAAATGAGTTTTACTATTATTATATATATGTTTTAACATCATATTAGAGTCCATATTTAAAATATATAATATGAATATATTATACCCCAATTACAAAACCTTAATAAAGTAATTATTTGAAAATAAATGTTTTATCATAATCTTTGTCATTAACATTAGTCGTAGTAATCATAATTTTATTCCTAAAAATGAAATTGATAATAATAAATAATATGATCATGTTGATATAATATATTAAATTAATTTTGATATAATTAATTTCTATAAGTGATGAAAACCAATTTTTAATATAAGTGAAAAAATAGTGTCTAGAGAAAAATATTACATAGGTTCAAATAATGATAAATATAGTATTTATAAATTAAAAATTATATTTATAAATCAATAATTTTACTCAATAATTAAATATATTTTCTATAAAATGGTTTTTTAGACATAAATCAATTTTTTATATAATGATAATGTCATAAAATAATAGTTTTGGTAAAAAGAGTATTTTTCATTATTCAATTAAAAATCAACAATTCAAGAAAAATTAAAAAAAGCCATTTTATGTTAATAATGACATGATGAATGTAAAAAATGAATATTGTTTTATCAAAATTGAATCCTTAAATTTTATAATTACCTTTTAAATGATTAAATAAAAATATAATGAAAACTGATTTCATAGGAAAATAATATTTTTAAGAAGAATACTAACTACTTTTATTCACATTTCTAATCAATTACTAAAAAAATTATGTTAATATATTATTAATATTAAAAATAAATTTTACCCATTATATAATTATCTTCGCATAAAATCACATAATAATTTTTTTAAAGTTACATTTTAATGAATGATTCAGTCATATTAGTTATTTAAGAATAATAATTAAAATTTTCAATACCTTAACATTTATATTGACCTTTACCTTAGTATCTATTTCACAATTCAGATACATATATTTTAAGACACAAAATCTATTGCTACATTTTATGGGTCTTATATTGTTCCATTATTCATTTTTTGTTCTCTCTTTCATGTGTCACAAGCTATCAATGATATTATGCTCCAATGGAAATAAAAACATAAATCATTAATCTTAGAGTGTTAAATATAAACATACAAGAATACTTTTTATTTCTCTCTTAGTAGAGCTGTAGATATCCAGGTTTTTAGGAAGTATATTTTTTCCATAAAACTATTTGTCTATTATTTATAAGTATTTTTTCCAATTTTTTCAAAAGATCTAAAATATATTTGGAAAAAATTCATAAACTATTGGGATTAAACTAAAAAAAACATCATCCATTCGTAGTAAAATACGACAATAAAAGAAAATTAAATTACTTATTATAAATCTTTGATGATTACATATATTAAAAATGAAGTAAGTAAAATGGGATAATAAACTAAAAAGATTAATATCTATAGAACTATCATCTCTAGTGAACACAATTACTTTAAGAATAACCATTTTTATAAGAAAACTGATAATGAAAATGCATATCATTAAATAATGCATTTTTTTGAGATCTAAAATTATAATTGTGGAAATGGAAATCTTGAATGGAGTAATTTTAGTTTGGTTATAAATATATGAATGAAATATGTCTATTAAAAATATTTCCATGTAAAACATGTTCATTAAATATATGGTTATAGAAAATATGGTTTTTGTACATATGCTAATTTTTCTTATATCCAATAGGTATAATAAATTCATGTATTGTTCACAAATAAATAAAAAAATATGATATTGAAATATTATAAATATATATATTTTATATTTTACGTGTTAATATTAATATTATTATTACTAAAATATGATATTGTGTATATATAAAATTAAAATCAATATTTTATTATCAATGGAGTAGTAAAAATAAATTTTGGAATTCAAATAATTACTTTCATTGGTATTTGTTAAAGAATATTTATTATACAAGTATTTTTTTGAAGAATTTATTTTTTACCTACAATATATTGTTTCCAAATTGATTAAATTGATATATTTTAATATATAATTTAATATTATTCTATATAATAACTTATTTTAAATTATAAATTAATATGAAATGATTTATGTATGCTTCATGCCTAAATACATTTTTTATTCAATAACAACTATGTCTCATTTATTTTATTTATTCATTTTAAAACTAAACAATTAAATTTTAAATTTTAAATTAGAGAAAAATAACTTTATTTTTGGATTTATAATGTAAATTTTATCTTAAAAATGTTTTTGGAGCGTTTTCAAAAAAAAGTTTTCAGGTGAATTAGGAAATATACTAATATTGCGACTTTTATATTATTATAAGTATATAAGATAGACATATAATTTTTTAATTTTATTTTAAAAATCACTTATTGATTAGTTTAAAATTTTTGTATATTTTTTACAAATCTAACATTGACATTTTAAAACTAATGTAATATTTTTCTTAGAAACTATTTTACTACATAATACATTAAATATAACATTTTTTACACTATTAGAAATAGAATAAAAAATGGATTAAAAATTTAAATTAATTGGATCCTATTATCTAATATGGAACATAATATTTTTAGGAAATAATATAATTTTTCCTTTGGTAAAAACTTGTTACTACTCTAAAATATTAAATAAAAAAAGTAACAATTCCAGAGGTAAAGGGTTTGATACATGGTGGGTTATTTTTCTATTTTAGTGGGTGAGATATTACATACCTTATATCACCATACACTCATGTTTTGAATATATTTTGAACAACAAGACAATTTTATCATTTTATTTTTTTATATAAAGATAAAATATTTTAAAAAAATAGCATTCACACTAGTGGCGTCACACTACTCATCCAATACACTCTAAAAATTCCCCCCTAAAATTAATCCCTATTCTTATACCATATCTTCCCAATTAAAACATATAATATTATGGTCCTATGGTATTATCCTAATCACATCCTTTAGACTTAATCCCCCCTAAGAGACCCAAAGTTCTCAACATATGTTCATCATTTTCGAAACATGATTTTATTTTATATTAACATAAAAATGTATTTTTCCTAATACTATATGATATATTTAGTATTTATATCATAAATAATATTTTTATATTGGGTTAATAAGAATTATCAACCTCCTACATTTCCCAAAAAAAAGAAAAAAATTACATTCATGTGAGTGTGTATTAACTACCGCCACTACAAAGTATCGTGTTTCATCTTTCATAATCACCACATATTGAAGGTCCTAAAGATGAATTTCATAAAAAATGATATATATAATATATTTTAGCTTATTAATTGATAAATAATATTACATATTTCTCCCATTATTTGGGAAATCAAATAGTCAACTATGATTACATGTGGACCACCTCATCCATTGAACAATTTAATTATGTTTTTTATTCATCATCGCCTAACATGGATGGTTAGGAGAATTGATTTAATGGATACATTTCTTTATTATATTTTTGATGTATTTAATACATATTTGATAACCTATTATTGATATGATCAATAATCTATCATGATTAATTGAATCGTTTAATAAAATTGCCCTAAGAGGAAAATATTTTTTCTCAAATTATTTAATATTTTTAAATCTACTATTTATTCTTCAAAATCCATAATATTTATGATATATAACACTAATAAACAATAAAATATATCATTATTCGAATTTTATAAGGTTATTGCAAAATTATCACCACATAATCATCAATAATCATGGTATGTTTATGTTTGGGTTGGTTTGACCACTAACTTTAAAAATGATATGAAATTATATCACAGATGACAATTAAAAAAAATTAATGATTTAATGTGATAAAAAAAAATAATGATTTTTTTGGTTTTCAAATTTATATATACATTTTTAACTCCATAATTAACAAAAAACCTTGCACATGAGCCTCAGCCCAATCGGTGAGGACTCACTAGGTGCATCCAAGAGACCCAAGATCAAATCCTGGTGGAGGCATATTTCTAGGGTACTGTAGTAGTTACTGTATCAGTACTATAGCAGTCACTATAGTAGTTATTGTAGCAGGCACTGTTCGGTACTGTAGCATCCAGAACTATTCATACATCTGGGCCTTCGGGTCACTGGTTTTGTCCTCGGGTCCTGAAAGGCTTTCGAGCCACCCAAGGACTTTGGGAAAGTTGATTCTCAAGGCCTTTAGGCCACAATAAGGCCTTAGGTCCACCCCAAGGCCTTCAGGCCACATGAATGCAGGCCCCAGACACACTATAAAAAAGGAGTAGCCCGAGAAGAGGATTCAGAGCAGGTGCACTCACCAGAGCAGAGCCAAATGGATTGTTAGAATAAGAGGGAATGGATATGAAATTGGTTCCAGCCTGTGCTTGAATGGAAATCCTAGATAGAGGGTCATGCAAAGGTGGAGAGATACTATCATGTACTATGCAACCTAAACAACTTGAGGGCTCCATACCCATGGAAGCCATGAACAACCTGCCAAAACTAAAAACAAATCCTTTAGTAATAGTGTCTACCATGATACTAATATAAGCCATCCCATACCAAGTCCTCCTAAACATAAATTTTCTCATACTTGGAGCCTCAAAAAAATCTATTCCCACTACCATATTGGATTACTACCAAACCTATACATTTAGTCTGAAATCAATCTCATGTATCATATCCATAGTGCAAAATGCCTTAGTGCAGTACATAATCCACACACACACACAAAAATATATATATATATAAAATCAACCATTCCTGAAGAATTAGTCTATAATCTTAAAAATAATTCAACAAGGTCATCTGTCGATACACAAGGAGCCATAGTCCAAGTGTCCAACTAGGGTCTGTTACTCCATTTATGGCCATCCCAACCACTAGGTCCCAAGTCAGCAAACACAAAGCATCAGTCCATGAATCCAATTGTTACTATGAATGACATGTCATACCATCCCATCCTTGAAATGTAATTTCGTGTCCATAACCTTGGGTTCAAGAGTGTCAGCCCATCCCCTAAAAACCATAGTGAACGAAGGATTGGAGCATCATTACAATCTCCCAATACCATTCTTCATGGGTTAAAAAACATGAAGCATTAGTCCATGAATATAATTGGGACTTGGAAATCCACATACGACCATCCTCAATCATTCCATACATAACATCAGTGGTTCCTAGAGAATAAATTTGAAAAATAAACCAAGATATAAACAACACCTTCCTAGAACGTCAATCCAGCACCAACCCACATACATGTGTCGCCACATCCACTATAATCAACAGTAAAAATCAATATGCCTAGATCTTTATTCCAGTACTCAAACCATAAAACATATATTAATATAAATACATATTTTCAGTCCATAAATATCGATTATAAATATATGGAACCATACACATGGATTGTCTTTCCAACTCTCTCATCCATCACTTCCCCTACTACTAAACAAGGTTCCAAAACATGGAAGACCAACTATATAAGACTACCATGTGGGATTAATCCATTTCTCAATGTCAAAAACTAAATAACAAGGGATAGGTAAACATCCATCTAGATCATTTTTATCCCAAGACCATCGGATCATACATCAACTGGGGTCCTAAGGAACACCCATAACCACACTATAAGGTACACACACCTGCTTAGGGTCTACCTGTCAATTGGAATCATACATAAACCTATACATCCACACATGGAAAGAGGTATTATTCCATGGATTCTTAGAGATAAAACTCATGTAGAGGAACCCTCTCCAAACCCTGGTAACAACCAAACTCTTTTCCAAGCCCCGTCATAGGAATCATCCTTAGGTGGCCCTCAGTATCCTCCATCCAATCCTCAATCAACAACATTCCACCCAGGCATCCAAAATCAATTCCATACCACACTAGCTTCCTAAACCATCAACCATGACATACAATGATAAATTAACAAAACTCCTTCAATCTAATTCCATAATCATGTGTACCACATGAAATCACCTTTTTTAGATTAAGTTAGATAAACACTGAGCTCGCAACCCTCACATGGGTCTCTCAGCTCTAAGCCAAACACATTAAATGATTTGTGAATCCAAACCATAAGGGAATGATCAATCTAAAACAAATTAGTATAAAAAAATATTAGATGAAATCTATAAGTCAAAAGGATTCAACCATTGTGATCTACATGGAATAATTCTCAGAATGGATTACTCACCTACCCAATTCTGACATCTCGGGCACAAATTACACAAAACCTCTGAACCGGAAAAAGTACATGGAATTTACTTTAGAGTAAATGACATGTAATCTCATCCCTCCTCCCGGTCATGTACTTTTATATGGATAGACCGACATGGGGTCTTGATATGTAATACTACACATCATGTACTTAGAAAACATGGCATGTACTTTCCAAAAACAATTTACCGTGTTCTTTTTTGCAATATCATACAACCGAACACATGCTACTACACGACGTGTAATCACAGTACATGATATGTACTTATGAAAATTACTCTTTGCACAAATAGGAAGAACACACAATGTGTGTTCATAGAACCACACACCTTGTTATTGAAATTTCGGAAGGAGAAACCCCTACAACTCCCCCGAAACACCTATTTTCACCAAACATGCATAGATCGACCCCCATGGGGTCTCTTGAAACGAAAATAAGGCATAAAAATGTAAAAAAAACTAATCTATCAGAATTTGGGGCATCAAAGAAAAAACCAGTCTACCTCATTATGTAAACACTGAAACTTCAGGTCTAATCTACTCCCAAATGCTATTGCACCTCAATACAGTCCTGATTTATGCCAATGTCAAAGTCCAGTGTCGTCTCCTCCCCCTTAACCTTCGATCTGGATACCATTCCCGAGGGATAATATCCTACCCTCTCCTATTATGTTTCGGAACCCCAAAATGGGGTGGGGGACTCTTTTATTTTTTTTTAATTGATTTATTAATCCCCCATTTAACACCTGTCATGAGTCCTAGAACCAGATGCATGTTTATATCTCTCCTTGGAAAAACCCCTATTGCGGACCAAACTTAGAAGTTAGAATCTCAATCCAATATTCCATTCAGAAGATACAATGACTTGAAACTACCCAACTAATTTAATATTTAACTAATTAATTATAAAATATTCAGCAAAAATTTAACCTGCTCAGAATTCTACTAAACTCTTGTCCAAATGTAAAAACCCTATTCCAGGACTAAAGGGGTGGTCAAGAAAACTATCTAAGACTATATGATATGGTAAAATTTATATTTTAACCGTCATGAGAAAATGAGAACAAAAATTCAAATTTATGCTTTAATTTCAAAATCGAGAAAAATCAGCTCTCTACACAAGTGAAAGAAAAAATCAGGACCATGTTAAGGGAATCTATCTCAGAATTTCAATATTTGAGAAATTTTTTTAAATGACATACCTAATAACATTTTTTTGTTATAAATTCATAATAATTGAGATATTATATCATTATATTCCTTTATTAAAAATATTTGAAGACCAATTGTAGGGTTTCTCTTTAACTATGTTTTTGTTTAAACACTCCCATGTTGTATAGAGTTTTCTTGACTAAAATATTTTTATTTAGGTATAATCACTGCTCTTTGATTATGAAAAATGAATATTAAACTATTCTAAACTATGCTGATGATATATTATATAACCTAATTATTTTCTATGTAAGTCATGATCACACTGAATTATTCTTCCTTGATGAATTTATTGCTTCAATAAAGATATAATTTTGAAAATAATGATTCATATATAATTTAATAGACCTATATCGATTTTTGTAAATCCACCAATTTACTCCATTAAATTGTGGAAACTATTTTTTTATCTGTAATATTACTTATATTATCCTTCATTAATTTTAAATAAGTTATTCTTTAACATATTAATGATTTGGGTTTTCAGTAAATATGTTTTAATATATTTAAAGGTATTTTCCTTTCCATGATATTGGATTATTCCATTATAATTGAAATTTTAACATATATTTTATTTTGTATCAATTTCTTGTATTGGAATTTATTTTGAATTATTTTTTAAGAAGGTTTTTATTCATCTTCAAAATTCTTTTTTGGAAGGTCACTTGAAAATAAAATCCTTTTTTAGTGATATTAAGAAACACTATTAAAGAAGGAACCTTTTTGGTTTATATTTCATTTTCATTTATCCAATCATATAATTGTTCATAAAAAACCCTATATTTGATTCTTCAAAACACTCTCTCTGGGTGATTATGTTTTTTATCAAATAATCATGTTTTTTCATGTGATATAATTGGAAAGTGTTTGGAAAACCATTTTATTACCATTTTTAGTTTATGAAAATTTATTTAATTAATGTTACATGTCACACATATATATGCATAATGATGGGTGGGGTCTTATATTACCATAAAAAATTGGTTATGTTTTAATATTTCATGAGAAAATGAAGCCTAGTGGTACAAGAATTTTTTCAGAATATAAATGGTGGACATTCATGGATTATTTAAAAAAAATAAATCGGGGAAATACATGAATATTTTACAAAAAAATAAAATTTAAGATCCCCTCTTTTCTAGGTACATCCTTCCTTGGGTTTTTGTTTTTATTTGAGCTTTGGTGGTAGAGTCTTGTTCTGAGATATGGATACTTCGTTGCCGAAACTGACATAAAGTCAAGGGATAAATGTCTATTTGTATTAATGAAGTCCTGATATAAATGTGTTAAGTGTGTTTATTGGGGGATTTCTATGATTTGGAAGTTTTTTTTGGTGGTTTAGATATTTATGTAGATTTTGGGTGAAAATCTATCGGCAGAACATTTACACGTTGTTTAAATGAGTTACATGATGTGTAATTATCAATAAAGAATATTTTGTAAACCAATACATGTAATGATGTTAATAAAACCAGATTAAGACATTCAAATTTTGTAAGTGTTTAGTAGGTTTAAATTTAATTTGAGGTGCTAGGTGTTTCAGTAAAACAATCTAAATAGAATGACATGTTGTGTAAATGAATTACACTTCATCGAATTTCTCGATATTCAATATTAAAGATTTCCATGAGGCTGATGTTTTAATCACCTCACATGAATCCTTCTTCTTTTAGACCCAGGGAACTCATCTAACAGATTTTGAGCTCCTTCCCTCTGTTTTGGATGTCCTGTTTGTGTGATCAATCCCCAATATGTTTTTAGTCTTTAGGTTCCTTCTCTCTTCCACTATTAGCCATTCATTACAATGTTTTTATTTTGTCATTAGTCATTTTTGGTTATGATATTGATATGTTATGATCTAGGATCCATCTCAAGGTCATATTCACCAATTTTCATGTTTGATAATCTTACTGGATGAGTTGTTTGATCATCAGTTAAAGGTAAAGGTCTAAACCTTAAAACAATGGTTTTTTAATTGAATTTATGTGAAATGTTTCAAATTTATTCAATAGATTGTACAATTGAATAATTTTAATGATGAATTGAATTATTCCTTGGAATATATTTGGATTCATTTAGGTATTGTCCGGGAATATATCTACCATTTAGGTAAGAAACCCAAGATTATAAATAATCAAATTAATGGATTAATATGGGATTAACAAGACATCAGCTTAGGCATTTTCTTGAAATATATTCACATGGGATTATCCATATTATTGAAATTATTGGATTTCTTTTGGATTATGAACAATGCAAAACTGAAATATTTAATTGAAATATAAATGATAATTTTCAGAATTTACCATTGAGCCTTATGATGTGATAATATGATATCCTTGTTTCTATGACATGTGTTTTGATTTCTATGATGTAATTCTTATATTTGGAATCTGCCCAATTAACATGATAAAATACTTATATACTTGTGTGTTCCCTAAGACATGTAGAAATGTTGATATACTGAGCTATTTCGTGAGACAAGTGGAAATTATTATATAGAGAGATATGCCCAGTGAAACATATAGAAAATAATATATACTTGTCTTGGTCTAAATAAATACTGAAATTCTTATATACTGGGATTGAATCTAATTTATTTCCGTAATTCTTATATAACTGGTTTTGAAATAATTGTTTTGGGATTTATACTGTGGTTATATGGTTATGGTTATGTTGGCATGGTTTGAGAAATGATCAAATACATTTCGACAAGGCACCGAGGAAAGTTATGTTTTACCAAGGTTATATGGTTATTTTTGAATAGTTGTGATACATTCTTAGAGATATTTAGAGATTGTACCAAAGTAGGTTTATGTGGTTTTAATTTATGTATTTAATTAATTAATACAAGTTTTTATTGCATTATTGTATGTACTTACTATCATAACAGTTATGTTTATACATGGTCATATTGACCTAATATGTTATACTCACACCCAACAAAGGATGGAATTTAGCACCTAAGAAGATTACGTTGATACATGATTAAAAAATAGTAGGAGACCTTGTTGTTGATTATTTCTTGCTAAATGGGATGGAGTTTGGAGACAAGACTAACATGGGATTCATAATTTAGGACTTTTGATATTTTTTTAGTTTTCTAGTATTTTATTTTAATTAATTTTAGCATGAGACTTAGTAAAATTTTTGTATGAAATTCTATAATTTCATTATTAATTATTAGATTATTTTTTTTGGATTTTATTGTTGGTTTTCCATTGTATGGTATTGTTTCCATTATTTCTTCTCTTTGATATTAATTTATTTTTATTATACAACTTTGAAACTCTATGACCATGGGGTATATCCTCCCCACTATACATATCATACCCTCCTTAATAGTTGACACCCTATAGCATATGGGGAGGCTCACTTGAGGTCTTGTAACCAACCCGATCTGGCCATGTGAGAGATTATCGGATCAAGGGATGTTACAAAGTGGTATTAAAGGAAAATATATTTATTTTCTATTTATTTTATATCTGGGAATTATAGGAAGGATACATGGATATTCCAAGACATGGTAATGGTCTTCTCCGTGGGAGTATCTAACCCATGTATGAGGGAAATATGAGTTCCCAGGGATGAGATTATTATTTATGTTGTTTGATTTTTACAGTTGATGTTATTAAATGTTCGATGATTTAAATTTTCTTTGAGGTTATTAATTTATGATTATATTAGTCCTTGAGACTTATAATCGTGGCGTGGTATGGCTCGTGATGAGTATGCATGCATCATGGTATCCACATAGGGATATATATGTTGATAAGAATTTTTCATGTTATGGACATATTTGTTCCATGTGATATATAATTTCTTGTTGAAAAATGATATGATATAACTTATATCTCTCATTAATGAAATCAATGAAATGTTATTTTATTATGAATTACTTTTAAGCCATGTTTAGAGAGGCTATGAGTAGTGGTTCTCTGTTGTTATCACCTACTAATGTTTCCCTTATTATAGACAGTGTTTTAAGGAGTGTGTTTGACTTGTAGGGAAAATGCCTCCTTTTCATATTTGGGTTGAGTGTTAGTAGAGTGTAAATCAGGAGGCTCATAACATAGATGAGTTGGCTCTTCCTATTTCTCTTTTATATTTGATAGATGTTTTGTATTAAGATATATTCACAAGTTTCATGAGATCCATGAAAAGAGAGACTATTCGCACTGTGCCTTCAATGTTTGAGTGGAAAAGAGAGTCCCCCCCTACAACATATGCCTATGTTTATTGAGGAGGGAGGATCTAAGGTAGTAGAGTTATAGATTAAGTCAACCCATAATATCTTTAATAATCTTGAGACACTCAAAGATATAAGGGTGAAGCTTGCTGCATATATTCTTCATGGACTAGACAAGCAATGGTGGCACATTCTGGAGAAGGCATGGCACCAGGAGGATTTATCTTAGAAGGAAATTGAGAAAATATTCCCAAGAAATTTATATCTTGAGACATTGAGGTATTATAAGGCTCACGATTTTATGCATCTAACATAAGAGGGAATGTCAGTGATGGACTAATCTGAATGTTTCACTAGCCCATAGTGATTTCTCCATCTTTATGTACTGATTTCATATATAGGTTGATATTTATTTTAGAATGACCTTATTTAGGAGATCAGGTCATAGGTGAACATTTCACTTCTAAGAAGTTTTTTTGGATGTCATTAATTAGGAACTCATCATGGAAGGGAATCTAAAAGAGGCCCCAAGTAGTGGCTAGGATATTTAAGATGAGAAAACTTTGAACTTTTCTTAAAGTGGAAATAAGCAACACTATTAATGTTTTATATAAGGATGTAGTGGTCATAGAAGTCTAGGTAGTGGACGAACATCTCAGTATTATGTTCCTTTTCAGTTCTATCAGTATAGAATGATTGTCCAAAATCATCCCCAATTTCCATACTTTCCTTTAGAGTGCCCTATTTGTGGCAGGATGGGCCACCTATATAGGTTTTCTAGGCCCTGCATTTTCAAAGTTGTGAAAGTGGATCATGATAGATACCCAAGTATTGGAAGGACACTGCAAACCCTAATCATATAGGTAGCTAGTGTTCCACATTATTTTCTGGTTGAGGTATTGGAAATGTTACCCCAATATAGGGACAAAAGTTCCATATAGAAGGAATTGATTAGGGGAGTTAGGATGGAACCCAGGGTTGAGGGGCTGGTTTACTGATTGTTATGTATACTACTCAGCTATTGTGGATGCATGACTATATATGTTTGGAGGTATGATTCTTGTATCATCTTCTGATTCATGTTTTTTGTTTGATACAAGAGAATAACATTCAATTTTTTATCATTTTTTTGTAAACAGATTTGGATTGGATGTGGAAAGCATGGGTGGTGTTTTGACCATCGATACTACATTGGGAGTTCAGTAATAGAATATGAAATGTTTAATGTCATGTTCTCTAGAGATTTGTGGTAACGATTTCTAAGGGTTACTATTTGTACTAGAATTGAATGTTTTCAATTTTATTCTTGGTAAGGATTGGCTATCTCTATACCCGAATAATATCAACTATTATCATAGGAGAGTTACCATTATCTCTCTAGAAGGAGGAATCTATTCCCACCAGGGAGAGTAGGATCTTTATAATTGTCATGTAGGACCAATTCAGTGTATATTATATTTTATCATAGATTAGATAGTCATTTATTCTATAAATTATGGTGGAATGTAGCAAGATTATTTTTCTTTAGTGGTATACCATTTTTAATATGTGTTTTTGAGGAGTTCTACAGCTTACTCCACAAGAGAGAGATTGACTTCATGATCGAGTTGGTGCCATGAGCAGATCCAGTTTCTATCTCGCCTTAAATATTTTCATCAAAAGAGATTCATAAGATTAAATTTTTGTTGGAAGATATATAAGCTAAATTATTCATAAGACATATTATATCTCTTTGGGTTCTCTAGTTCTCTTCTCCCAGAAGGCTGATGTAATGTTGCACTTGTGAGGGGATTATCAGACACTGAACGGATGTAGGTCAAGAATCGACATCCCCTTTCATGGATCAATGAAATTTTTTATCATTTGAGTGGTTCTATGATATTATCAAATATCAATTTGATATCATGAAACCATGCGTTTATGGTGATACCTTTAGGCATAACTCATTCTACTTTTAGGAGAAGGTATGGATTGCATGGATTCATAGAGATACTGTTTGGGTTGGCAAACACATCAGTGGTATTCAAAACCTTGATGAATCAGATATTTCATCATTTTATGGATTGGATTGTGGTTTTTTTTATGAAATCATAGTGTACTCCAAATCAAAAGGAAATGATATCCAACAACCTGAAATCGACCAGAGGACATTGAGAGGGAATCATATTTGATACAATCTAACCAATTGCAGTTTCTGGATTGATAAAGTGAACTTATTAAGACATGTCGTCTTAGAGGAAGTGGTGTTAGTGGGACCATATAAGCTTTCAACTCTGGTATCTTAGTATTATCCCATGAATGACTTCAAGATTCAGATATTTTTGGGTTTATCAGGTTATTATTGACTATTTATCCAAGACTTCTCCCATCTAGAAGAACCGATGTCAGGGTTGACCAAGAAATGCATGAAGTTTGTTTGGTCAGATTCTTGTGAGAGATATTTTTAGGAGGTAAAAGTTAGACTATCCTCAACACCTATTCTCTCTTTACCCACTCTAGGTAAATAATGTATGATGTACTATGACACATCCACAGCAGGACTTAGTGCAGTTCTGATGCATTAGGATCCAGTGGTTTCTTATGGATCTAGACAGCTGATAATCCATGAGAGGAATTACCCTACTAATGATTTAGAGATAGAAATAGTGGTATATGCCAAGATATTATGGAGGAATCATCGCATGGGTGAGAGGTTTGTGGTATACACAGACTACAAGAGAATCAGGTACATATTTTCTCAGTGGGACCTTAACCTTTGGCAGAAGACATGGGTCGACTATCTGTAGTCTTTCAACTAGAAGTTGGAATATATACCTGGAAAGGGAAACATTATTTATGATTATTTGTGTTATAATTCACATAAAAAGGATGTGTAGGATTCTGGAAATGATTGGTTGATGATGTTCCCCTTTTCGTACATGCAACTAGATGTTTGGGAGTCTCCAGAATGTGTGTCTTTGACTTCGACATATGTTATACCTATGATTTCGTACCACATCAAGATTGATCATTTATCTAATCCATTGGTCTTAGTTATGAGAGATAACATAAATAGTAGGAAGACACCATTAGGGTGGTATCCTGGATGTTGAAATTATATTCTTTTTTATTGTTGATTATGGGCTTCTAGGCGCTTTCATGAGGATATTATGAGATAATTTCATGATTATAAATGGTCGGTACATCCTGGAATGAAAAATATGTATCTTGATAAATGTCTAAAATACTGGTGGTTGGGAATGAGATACATGTTAAATTATTTGTGGAAATATTATTCACATGTAAAAGGTTAAAGCAGAGCATTAGAGGGAAGTTGAGTTTTTTCTTCCTTTTTCTATTTCTGAGTGGAAATGGGATGATGTCATTATGGATTTTGTGATAGTATTACCCAGGAAAACCCATAATAATGATGTTGTATGGGTGATTGTTGATTGAATAACGAAGGTATTCCAATTCTTACCTATCAAGGAGATCTTCACAGTTGCTGAATTGGGAAGTCTTTATGTGCGCGAGGTGGTTCAATTACATGGTGTTTCAAGGAGTATATTTCCTGACCATGATCCTCATTTCACATCACAGTTTTGTTAGGGTCATCAGATGGCACTAGGATAACATGTTCTTTTGAGCATGCCCTATCATCCTCCAACTGATGGTCATCTTGGGAGGAACATTCAGGTTCTAGAGGATATGTTACGATCCTATGTTTTGGATTTCGATGGTTTTTTGTATTATATTACGTAAATAGTAGAGTTTTCAGATAATAATAGCTTCCAAGTATCAATTCAACTGGATCATTTTGAGGCTATATATGGTAGTTTGTTTCACTCCACCCTTTATTGGTTAGAGGTAGGGGAGTTGGTTCTTGTTTGACCTAGTCTTATGAAAGAGATATTTGACTATGTTTAGTTGACATGGAGGTTTCTTTTAACCACACCGAGTAGGAATAAATTCTATGCTAACAGTTGAATATGAGATCTGGTGTTTGGGGACAGTCATCATGTTCTTCTCTAGGTGTCACTAAGCTTGGAGAAACACCAGATCATGAAATAGTGAGAACTATTGAACAGGTTTGTCATGACGTTTGAAATAACAGGTAAGGTTGGTCTATTGGTGTACTGATTAGCCCTTCCATAGTTATATATTTCTATTCAATATGTTTTACATGTGTCACAAATTCATAGATATTATCCTCACCCTTATCATGTGATAGACGTAGTATATATCGAGCTTAGTGCTGATGTGTAATTTCAGGAGCATCCTATGATGTTTTTTGAACATTGTGAGAAATATACCTATGGTAGGATGATACATTTGGTTCTTGTGTAGTGGAAAAATGGGAGATTTTAAAAGGATACTTGGGATATGGAGTCTAATGTATGAGCACAGTGTCTAAACTTGTTTGATGAAACCCCACATCAATAATTGGAGTTTCTCAGGGGTGTGCTATAATATTTTGGGGAGCATGTAGAATATTATCTTTCCTAGGAACATCCATCTTTCTTTTTACTTTTTGATTGAGCCTTGTTAGTTGAGTCTTGTTTGGAGATTAAGATACTTTTTTGGAGAAAATTACTTAAAGTCCAAATATGTATGTTTGTTTGAATTAATAGTTTCCATATAAAAATGTTTAAAATGTATTTATAGGGTTCTTCCATGATTTTGATGGTTTTGGAGATTTTTCAGATCTTTATGTACATTTTGGGTGAAAAACTATCTTCATAACTTTTACACATCATGTAAATGAGTTACATGATGTGTAACTATCAACCAATCACAAGTCGTGAAACAATACAGAACGTTAGATGAATACACATCATGTGATATTTTAATGTCATATATGTTTAATTTAGGGTTAAATTTAATTTTTGGTGATGGGTATTTCGAAATATCCCTCCAATGATAAATATGCAAGTTTTTAAATGAATTACACGCCATGTAATTTCATGATCTTCAGTTTTTAGGGAGTTGTGTGGCTAATTTTTCATTCACCTCGCATGCAGACGTCCTCCTCTCATCATTGGAAGATTATCAAGGTGATCATGATCCCCTTACATCTATTCAGGTTGTATATCTTTTGCGATGAATCACTGTTATATTGTTTTTATTTAGGTTCCTTATCTATTCAGTCATTCCTTGATCATTGAAGTGAATTTTCTAGGCTTTGGTCATTATTGATATTGATCTTGATCAGTTATGATCGAGGATCCTTCCATCAGTCAAATGTGCCTTCTTTATTATTGGTGAATTCTACTGGAAGCATTTTTTAATCTTTAATTAAAAGTAGGGGATCTAAACATTAACCCTACGATTTATTTAATCCAAGTACGTGAAATGTTGAAAATTTCACCAACATATCATTCACCTAAATTAATTAAATGATGAATTGGATTATTACTTGAAATACCTTTGGATTATTTTTGGTATTGAACTATATTGTGGATACCATTTGTGTGACCAAATCCTTTATTATAAACAACCTGATTAACGGCTTAAAGTGTGGTTAGCATGACATGGGATTGGGTGTTTTCTTGTTATCAATTCACCTTTTCTTGTCTTGATTACTGAATTGATTGGATTTTTGTTGGATTTTGACCAAAGGATAATTTAAATATGTAAATAGAAGAGAAATGGTAATTTTCATAATTAACCATTAATTTTTATGAGGTGATGTTGTGATATCCTTATTGGCATGACATGTGTTGTGATTTATATTTTGTAATGATTATATATGGAATTGGACTTGTTGACACACTAAAATTTATTATATACTAGGTTATTCCCTAAGACATGTTGAAATTATTATATACTAGTATATGCCCTGAGACATGATGGAATACTTATATAACGGGCTATACCAAGTGACACAAGCTAAAACTTTTATATATTGGTCTTGGACTAGATAAATGATGAAATGATTATATACTAGGATCAACCATGATTTATTACTGAAATGATTATATAGAAGGTTGTGATTTTTTTTGGGATTTATAACATGGTATATGGTTATGGTTATGATGGAATGGTTTTGAGACATGTTCTGAGACATTCTATCATGGCACCGAGGTATGTTTTATTTTATATTGTTATATGGTTATGTTGGAATGGTTGTGAGACATGCACATAGATATTTCTACATGGTGTCAAATCAGTTTTATGTGGTATTATTAATATTTTAATTAATTAATACTCATATTTATTGCATTAGTGTATATAGTTACTAATAGACTAGTTATGTTTATACTAGTGGTGTTGAACTAATGAACTATACTCATTCCTTACTTGAACCTTCATTTGTTACCTGAGTAGATTACAAGGATATAGGATTGAAAAAGGGAAATGGGGCATGCTTTTGATTATTTCTTGCTGGATGGGCTAGAGTTTGGTGACGGGACCCACATGGGATTCGGGACTAGGGACTTGTGAGTCTTTTTTTGAGTATACTGGTCTTTTATTTATGTTACTTATGACATGAAATTTAGTTACATTCTGGAAAAAAAATTAAATTATTGATTTATTATTTATTAGGTTATTTAATTTTCTTTTATTTTTAGGTTTCAAAATTATGGTATTGTTTCCATTATTTACACACTATAGAATTTAGTTATCAATATTCATTCATGTTGTAACTCTATAACCAGGGATATTGTATCCTTAGTAAACATATCACACCCTCACTACTATTCAACAACCTATGGTGTATGGGGAGCCATTGTTTTGGTCTTGTAATCAACCTGATCTTTCCATGTGAGAGAGTTCCAGATTGACGGACATTATGAAACAATTGAAATACAATAATTTGATCACAATGTTATCCTATACTTATTTTTGTGAAAATTATGTAAAATTTACCTTATTTGATGTGTTGTTTGATTTCTGTAATGTGTTTCAAATCTATTTTTGGATGTGTAAATGCCTAAATCTTTTGTTCTTTTAATGAAATCATTGTTTACATTATTATACTTCTTAACTTTTGTTGATCCATTCCTTCATGGGAGCTTGTGACTTTATGTTAGTTTATATAAGTTTTAAATGTTTTTTTACATCTCACTATACAAAATATCTTGAAAAACTACTTGGCCCAGACGTTTTTCAAAACTATGGTGTCTGCTGGGTGTAAAACAACATTTCAAAATGTCTTGTACAAGAGTTGTGAGAGAGGTGGTGTTAAGTGGTTCATCCCTTTGTGTAAAAACTATTTTAAATCCTTAACATTTTGTATTTTTTTCCTTAGTGGGAATAAACCATCTTAGAAATGGATGATATGCTATAGGGATAGCTGTATCAGCCTCATGGTGTTCACGAACAACCACAGTACTGGCTAGGATGTGGTGTTATCCATTTCAAATTTATGAATTTTTAAAATTCCATTATAATCCCTAATTTCTTAAATATTGAAAACCTAAATGTGTAATGTTTGCGGTATAAATTATGGGTTCCTAAATGCGGATTTTAATCAATTATGATCCCCTAATTAATTGAATCAACAACCATTCATGTGGAATTATTCATTCACATATGTTTTAGAATGCACATGGAAAAACATTTTAATGTTGATTAATTTGGTTCGGTTATCTTTGTACCCTTCCCTATTTGTATTGATCTAATCCTATCCTTGATGAATCTAATGTGTTAACTCAATCTTCTTTGTTGGTTCTCCTAAATTTGGGTGATTTGATGACGATTCTTAGTGAGTCTTCTTCCTTCTCCAAAATCCCATTATTATTCCTTATTAGATCATGGAATAGTGTTTTTGTTTCTCATATTATGTTTTCTTATTCCTTCTAGTGAGGTAATTACAACATTGTTGGATTGAAATAATTCTTGATGATTAGCGACATCATTAATGATTAGTGTCATTCTTTTCGTGACTTATTCTCTTATCACTACCCAGGAGTGGTGGATTCTTCCTACATCATGAAAATGTAGATTCTATCATTTTATGTAGTCTTTATTGGGTAAGTATCGATTCTACCCTTTTAGTTTTATTATTATTTTCTTTACTCATAATCCCTTTCATGTTAGTTAGAATCATTTCTGGGAGTCATCGATGTGAGATATTATACCAGAAGTGTGTGAATCTGGTGTTGGAAATGAGACCCATGAATATCATTGATGTTAACATTAATGATCATGATTTTGTAATTTTATTAATTTTTAAGGAATTTTTTATATTATTTTCATGACTTGTTGTTGTCATTGAAAACCCATTCTTGTTATATGTGTTATGTGGGTGTGTGGGTGGAAGTGATACTTGTAGGATTGTGATTATATGACTATGTGTAGCCCCATGAGATTTGATTTTGATATTCCTTGTTTTTACATTATATGATATGTATTATTTTGGTATGAAAAAACCTATTGAACATTTCTCTAGGTGTTAGGTGGATCATGTTTCTCACTTTCATACAAGTTCCCCTTTAATGGGGGATTTATGATGACATGAATATGGATATATACTATGAACCATTGATGGTATGTGTTAGATCATAGGCATATATCTTGATGTTGGAGTAGATCATGCATGGGAATTTAGAATCTATTGGCTATGAGATGAATATTGAGAATTCCATATGAAGGTAATCACTACTAGAAAAACAGGTATTTGCGACGGGGCATTTGCGACGGGATCCCATCGCAAATGGCTTTTTGCGACGGGGGCCCATCGCAAATAGCCCGTTGCTGAAAACGGCGTCGCAACAACACTTCTTTGCGACGTGCCCTTCGCTAAAGCCGTTTTTTGCAATGGTCATTCTCCCCGTCGCAAATAGTACTCCGTATTTTTGTAAAAAACTTTTAAAATAGTTTTTGCGACGGGACCCGTCGCAAATACCTTTTGCGACGGTACCGTCGCAAAAACGATTTTTTTAAAAAAATAAAAAACTATTAATAATACTAGTATTTGCGACGGGTCCCGTCGCAAAAACTATTTTTTAAAAAAAATAAAAAACTATTAATAATACTAGTATTTGCGACGGGCATAGTATCCCGTCACAAATACTATAAAAAAAATTAAAAAAATAAATTATTAATAAATTATTTTCATTAATATAATAATAGAATTATAATTCACAAATAAAAATAATAAATTATTAATAAATTATTTTAATTAATATAATAATAATTTAATTATAATTTAAAAATAAAAAATAATAGAATATTAATAAATGATTTAATTAATATAATAATATTAGAATTATAATTCATAAATAAAAAAATATTAATAATTTATTTTAATTAATATAAAAATAATAGAATTATTTTACATTCAAATATTAAAATAATTCAAGTATTACAAAAAATATAAATATATTATAATATTATAAAATTTTAATATATATATAAAATTTAATATTATAAAATATAAATAATATTATTATTCATATTAATATTGTTATTTAAAAATATAATATTATTAATATTTTATAATGAGACAGAAACTACGAATAGAAAAAATAATAATTTGATTTCACAAATTTTATAACATAAGTACAATCTCTAATCTGAAGGGGGGGGGAGGTGGGGGATCTGCAGATGGTGGTGGAGGAAACTCTATCCCTAAAGCATGAGTGAGTCGGCGCATGTACTCCATCTGCTCCTGATGCTGCTGCTGCCACCAACTCGCCTGCTCCTCGTACAGCAGCTGCTGGCGTCGACGCTCCTCCTCATGCTGCTGACGAATCTGCTCCTGCTCCTGTCGGAGACTCTCTATCTGTGCAGTCTGAGATCGCAACTGATCCTCATACTGTGTAGTAGAAGAAGATGCATGAGCTCCTCTTGAGCTGAACGCCGACATCGCATCACTGCCATAATAATCTCCGGGAGTCAGTCGAGAGCCGATACCAACTACCCGGCCCTTCTCGAAGGCATACTGGGTGGCCTGCATCCATGCCGCTTCATCAAACTGACGGGCAGTGGTCTGATCTGATGACTCGGCCTGACTCTCAGGCCGGGCCTGTGACGTTGTGGCCTCATATGACTCCTATAGTTGCAATTTAAAATTAAAATTGTGAATATATTATATGCAGTTAATTTTTAAACTTGAAAACAAATAATACTGACCACGATGTGATGCTGACGATCACCTATGAGCTCCCCAGTAGCAGGATCACTATACATCCTCCGATATACGTCGTACTCTGTAATATCGGGGTGCTCAACAGCCTATAAGAATAAAAAATAAACTGTTAATATTTATAGTTATATAAAATATTTATAAATAATGTACGTACCAGATGCTGTCTATGAGTACTGAAAGAATGACTCCCAGCTCGATGAGTCACCTCTTGTCTCCCCCGATTCTGCCTCCCCACCGATGATCTCCTCTGAAAGGCACCACTCAACCAGTGCGCACATAATCCATCCCATACATGGGATGAAATATACTCTGGTCGGTGTGCTCTACATGACTCGTCAAAATCTGACACTCCTACTTTCTTCATCGCAACTTTTCTTAAATTGTGCAAAAACTGACGAAGGCGATCACACATGGCCACCTCCCATGCCTTGTGGATGGCTTCATGCATGGTATCCTCGATCGGATACCATAAACCCTACAAATAAATCAAAATATCAAGTTAGAAATGAAATAATTTTCAAAATAAAAATTATTTATTTACTTACATACCAACCAATGGTCGAACATGGCCTGCTGCACATCAATGGGAATCTGCTCCCATGTGGTCCACGGCTGAGAGAAATAGTTGCGCAAAATAGCGCTGCCCTGTCCGACTGCTATATGCGGAAAACAGAAAAAATAATAAACATTTATTATGTGAATAGATTAATGAAATCTTAGTCAAATCCACAGGTTATCACATAGGTTATCACACCTCCATGTGCGTGGATCAAACCCAAGAGGTGGACATCGTTCGGGGACGGGGTCAGGAATCATCAATCGTGCAAGACCGCGCCCCCTCCGCGTACTCCCTGGAGCGCCTGCAGGTTGAGGGTTGTCTGTCAGCAACTCATCCGCATCGAAAGTCAGGTCAGCATCCGCCAACTCACGAAATGTGGCGTCGTCCATCTGAAACAGAAAATATTAATGTTAGCAAATAATTTATAATTACTATTATATATACATATATACATATTATGATTGCATATAAATACCATGAAATGCTATCAGTGTTCATCTTCATCATCATCTTCCTATATGTAAATGTCATCTTCATATTCCTCCTCAACATCATCGATATCCATTCGAGTTACAGTTGCTTCATCTCTTACCATTTCAAATTCATATGTGACATCATTAACATCATCGTCATCACCGACTCTTAAATGTGGGGTGTCGTCATCGATACTCATGTCTCTTTGTAAAAAAGATTTATTTTGAGTACTCTCTTGAAAAACATCAATTCTTTGCACATCAGTGAAAGCACATTAACTTTGACTAAACTGATTGTCTCAAATTTTGATCTTTATTACACTCCATTAATCAGTCAATTCTCTTGATGTTGCACAATACTTTGCGTAATAAACTTGATATGCCTGTTGATCCAATAAGAATGGTTCATTTACTGCGAGAACACTTTTACATTTAATATCGATGATTCCATGAGTCAGATGAACACGCACGCCTCTCTCTATATCCAACCACCGACATTTGAACATGGTTATGTAATGTTTTCCAAGATAACAGAGTTCAATGATTTCATCAAGTATGCCATAAAAGTCAACTTCATTTTCTCGATGATGAGATCCTCTCAAGCTAACTCCACTGTTCATTGTTTTTTTCGATTCCCCATATGCATGTGTGTGGAATCGAAATCCATTCACCACATATGCATTATAAGTTTTAACAAGTTTGGAAGGTGGGTTACTCAATACACACAACCGTTTTTCAATTTTATCAGCATGTTGAGACACCTGAAAATTTGTGAAATAATTATCAATATAGTAATCTATACATTGAATGAGTTTCTAAAAGATAAAGAATTTATGTTACCAGTTTTTGAAACCACTGAGAGAAATTTTTCAGTCGACATTCTTCGAGAGCAGCTGCTGTAATTTGTGGAATTTGTTTCTTGATATGATTGTCATACAACCTATAAAAACCAAAGTTATTTACTGTAACATAAATGATAGAATAAGTGATATAAACACTTATAGTACAACTGATGTCATCTCTTCATAGTTGAGCAGAACATACGTATGAGCTCTCTGATGTTCATCATCTGAAAGCCAACGTTCATAAACTCCACCAAAACCAAGCTTTGACTGGTTGAAAATAGATAATTGATTGTCTATTTCATCAATATTTCTCTCGTTCCATCCCAGTCGGTTTTGTTTTGAAGGATACTCAGATTCAAAATAATGGGAGCAGAAAAAAGATATTTCCTCTTGCAAATAATCTTCTGCAATAGATCCTTCAACAGATGCTTTGTTACGTACTTTTATTTTCAATTTTTGCATGCATCTTTCAATGGGTACATCCATCGAAACTATACCGGACCTCCACATTTGGATTCATATGGCAAATGTAACATCAAATGTTCCATTGAGTCGAAGAAAGACGGCGGAAATATTTTTTCCAGTTTACATATAATTACAACAACATCTTTCTCAAGTTTGCCTAGAGCATCATAATCTGCCGTAGCCGTACAAATTTCCCGAAAAAAAGAGACATGCCTGTTATGGAATCCCAAATCACAGAATTCAACAGACCTCTTAATCCAATGGGTAGAAGTCTCTCCATTATAACATGACAATCATGACTTTTTAATCCAGTAATATGACCATTCTTTACACATCTACCCAAATTGGAAGCACAACCATCTGGAAGTCTCAAATCTGCAATCCACTGACAAAATAATAAATGGTTTTCTTTAGACAATGTATAAGCTACTTTTGGTTTCAGTAACCTTTATGTTCTGACATTCTCAAATAGTTCCAATTCTGGACGCCTTCAAATTTGGGCAAGATCTAAACGTGCATTTACATTGTCTTTGCTCTTTCTTGGCGTATCCAAAACTGTATGAAACAAATTATCAAAACAGTTCTTCTCAATATGCATGACATCTAACATGTGTCAGACCAACAGATCAGACCAATGTGGCAAATCCCAAAATATTCCACGTTTAATCCAATTGTGTTCTTTCCCAAAACCATAAATTTTATGTTGGTTTATTGTGGGACCAAAAGTGATGGAAGGTAATGAAAATACAACTGATTTTAACTCCGAACCTGATAGCATTTTTGGAGGTCCATCCCTTTCAACTGATCCTTTTCTGAAATGAGATCTGTTTCTAAGAAAAGGATGATCAGCTGGAAGAAATCTGCGATGACAGTCAAAATAACAAGGTTTCTTTCCATGAATGAGCATAAATGCTTTGTTCTCTCCCATACAGTAAGGACATGATTTCTGACCATGTGTACTCCAGCCAGATAACATCCCATAAGCCGGGAAGTCACTTATTGTCCACATCAATGCTGCTCTCAGTATGAAATTCTGTTTCGTTGCAACATCATATGTACTGACACCAGTACTCCACAATAAATTTAATTCATCAATCAATGGCTTCAAATAAACATCAATATTTTTCTTCGGATGTCCTGGAATTAGTAAAGTCAAAAAGATATATGGCTCCTTCATCAACATCCATGGAGGTAAATTGTACGGAGTTTAAAAAATAGGCCAACATGAATATTGACTACCATAAGATCCAAACGGACAGAAACCATCAGTGGAAAGGCCCAGTCGAACATTTCTAGCTTCTAAAGAAAAGGATGGATGCACTCTATCAAAATGTTTCCATGAATCACCATCGGATGGATGATTCAAGCTTTTATCGGTTGAAATATTCTTTTTATGCTATGACATCATTGTCGCTGTATTCTTAGACATGAATAAACGCTGAAGTCTGGATGTAAGCGGAAAATATCTCAACTATTTTACAGGAATCAAACCAGACTTCCCGTGTTGTCCTTCTTTATATCTCAGTTGCCCAGATGTGGGACAACTATCCAACGACTCATTTTCCCTAGAATATAAAATGCAGTCATTTGAACATGCATGAATCTTCTGACAAGTAAGTCCCAAATTTCGAACCAGCCTCTTACTCTCATAGTAATTTGCAGGTAAAACATTGCCTTCGGGTAACAGTGTTTTCAGCAAAAAAATATCTGATCAAAACAGGTGTTTGACATTCCGTTATCTGATTTGATAGCCATAAATTTTGCAACTGCTTCTAACTTTCTCATCTTACAGCCAGGATATAATGCATCCTCAGCAGACTTCAACAACTCATAAAATTCAAACGGTGCCAACTCAGGATTTGAAGCTATATCAGCCGGAGTTTCTGTATGTTGAACAGATGAACCTGCAACATCATGTACTAAATCTTGAAACCGGGATGGATCCGGAATCAAGTTGGTATCACCTTCTCTGGAACTGCGTTCACCGTGTTGATACCAAAAAACATAATCTGCTTGAAAACCAAAACGCAAGAGATGTTCTCCCACTTTTTCAAACGTGACAAACGTTCTCAATGCACATTTTCTGCAAGGGCATTTTATTTTGCCTTCTGAAACAAATTCTGGATTTGTTGCTGCAAATGATAAAAAAGTCTCCACACCCTCTACATATACTGGATTTAAACCAGAACCGTTTGGATTTCTACGTTGATTTATCCATATGCGGTCACCTAATAATGATTGTTGACGACCTCATTGTTCCATATTTCTCTATAAAATATAAAAACATTACTGGTTTTGAATAATTTGTTAGAAAAAACACTCAAGCTAGGATAATTATAGAGTTTAGATCATACACGACTGACGCAAACTTTTTATTGAGATAGACCTAAAAATTGACCCTTTAAGAATTAAATATGTTGAGGATAAAGCAAAACATGTTACAAATATTGATAATTTTAATATTATATAAATTTTTTATTATTTTCATAGTACTAATATTATTGGGAATTATTACTAATTATTGGTTATTATTGGTAATTATTGGTAATTATTGGTAATTATTGGTAATTATTGGTAATTATTACTAATTATTGGTAATTATTGGTAATTATTGGTAATTATTACTAAGTATTGTTAATTATTACTACCTATTGTTAATTATTCAGAATTATTGGTAATTATTACTAATTATTGGTAATTATTACTAATTACTGGTAATTATTACTAATTACTGGTAATTATTCCTAATTATTGGTAATTATTGGTAATTATTGGTAATTATTGGTAATTATTGGTAATTATTACCAATTATTGGTAATTATTCCTAATTATTGGTAATTATTGGTAATTATTGGTAATTATTGGTAATTATTGGTAATTATTGGTAATTATTAGTAATTATTGGTAATTATTACTAATTATTGGTAATTATTACTAATTATTGGTAATTAGTACTAATTATTCCTAATTATTACTAATTATTCCTAATTATTACTAATTATTGGTAATTAATCCTAATTATTACTAATTATTCCTAATTATTACTAATTATTGGTAATTAATAATAATTATTACTAATTATTACTAATTATTACTAATTATTGGTAATTAATACTAATTATTGGTAATTAATACTAATTATTACTAATTATTCCTAATTATTACTAATTATTGGTAATTAATACTAATTATTACTAATTATTACTAATTATTACTAATTATTGGTAATTAATACTAATTATTACTAATTATTGGTAATTATTACTAATTATTGGTAATTATTACTAATTATTGGTAATTATTGATAATTATTACTAATTATTTGTAATTATTATGAATTATTAATAATTATTAATAATTATTACTAATTATTGGTAATTATTCCTAATTATTACTAATTATTACTAATTATTACTAATTATTACCAATTATTGGTAATTATTGGTAATTATTACCAATTATTGGTAATTATTGGTAATTATTACTAATTATTGGTAATTATTACTAATTATTGGTAATTATTGGTAATTATTGGTAAGTATTGGTAATTATTACTAATTATTGGTAATTATTACTAATTATTACTAATTATTACTAATTATTGGTAAATATTACTAATTATTACTAATTATTGGTAATTATTACTAATTAATACCAATTATTGGTAATTATTGGTAATTATTACTAATTATTGGTAATTATTGGTAATTATTGGTAAGTATTGTTAATTATTGGTAAGTATTGTTAATTATTACTAATTATTGGTAATTATTACTAATTATTGGTAATTAATACTAATTATTGGTAATTAATACAAATTATTGGTAATTAATACTAATTATTGGTAATTAATAATAATTATTACTAATTATTGGTAATTAATACTAATTATTACTAATTATTGGTAATTATTAATAATTATTGGTAATTATTACTAATTATTGGTAATTATTACAAATTATTGTTAATTAACACTAATTATTGTTAATTAATTCTAATTATTCCTAATTATTACTAATTATTACTAATTATTACTAATTATTGTTAATTATTGTTAATTATTACTAATTATTAGTAATTATTACTAATTATTGATAATTATTACTAATTATTACTAATTATTAGTAATAATTACTAATTATTAGTAATTATTACTAATTATTAGTAATTATTACTAATTATTAGTAATTATTACTAATTATTAGTAATTATTACTAATTATTAATATTTATTACTAATTATTACTAATTATTACCAATTATTGGCAATTATTGGCAATTATTACTAATTATTGGCAATTATTACTAATTATTGGCAATTATTGGTAATTATTGGTAAGTATTGTTAATTATTACTAATTATTGGTAATTATTGGCAATTATTGGCAATTATTGGTAATTATTGTTAATTATTACTAATTAATGGTAATTATTGGTAATTATTACTAATTATTGGTAATTATTACTAATTATTGTTAATTATTACTAATTATTACTAATTATTGGTAATTATTACTAATTATTACTAATTATTGGTAATTATTACTAATTATTGGTAATTAATACTAATTATTGGTAATTAATACTAATTATAGGTAATTATTACTAATTATAGGTAATTAATACTAATTATTGGTAATTAATACTAATTATTGGTAATTATTACTAATTATTGGTAATTATTACTAATTATTGGAAATTATTACTAATTATTGGTAATTATTCCTAATTTTTCCTAATTTTCCCTAATTGTTCCTAATTATTCCTAATTATTACTAATTATTCCTAATTATAACTAATTATTACTAGTTATTCCTAATTATTACTAATTATTACTAATTATTGGTATTTATTACTAATTATTGGTAATTATTGGTATTTATTGGTAATTATTGGTAATTATTGGTAATTATTGGTAATTATTGGTAATTATTCCTAATTATTCCTAATTATTCCTAATTATTCCTAATTATTCCTAATTATTGCTAATTATTTCTAACTATTGCTAATTATTGCTAATTATTGCTAATTATTACTAATTATTACTAATTATTCCTAATTATTCCTAATTATTCCTAATTATTACTAATTATTACGAATTATTACTAATTATTCCTAATTATTCCTAATTATTGGTAATTATTGGTAATTATTGGTAATTATTGGTAATTATTGGTAATTATTGGTAATTATTGATAATTATTACTAATTATTACTAATTATTGTTAATTATTGATAATTATTCCAAATTATTGGTAAGTATTACTAATTATTGGTAAGTATTACTACTTATTGGTAATTATTACTACTTATTGGTAATTATTACTAATTATTGGTAATTATTACTAATTATTGGTAATTATTACTAATTATTGGTAATTATTACTAATTATTACTAATTATTGGTAATTATTACTAATTATTACTAATTATTCTTAATTATTGATAATTATTGATAATTGTTCCTAATTATTAGTAATTAAATGAATAATTATCAATAATTATGAATAATTACCAATAATTACAAATAATAATATTATTAATATATTTTATTATTAATATTAAAATAATATAATTTTCTAATTTATATACAATTCTCCTTTCATCTGTGCGTTTTCTATCTCCACATACAAATAATACATGTGAAGACAGCAAACACACAGATGAAAAGAGAATTGTATATATATAAAAAATTATATTATTTTAATATTAATAATAAAATAGACTAATAATGTAATAATGTTATTATCCCTAATTATTGGTATTTATTAATATTTATTAATATTTATTCTTAATTATTAAAAATTATTACTAATTATTCCTAATTACCATTAACTATGAACAATACTAATAATTTAAATTTATTAAGTAATAAAAAAATATAAACATAATTAAATTACAACTAATTAAGAATAATTGAAACTAATAAAAAATTAAAAATAAATATTAAATTAAATTGAACATAAATACCTTGAAAATTGATCTGCTCTGATCATTCTTCAAAACTTTAATATCAGCTCCGGAGAAAAAAATTAAACTGAAGAAAAACTGAACTTTAGAAATATAACTTTGAGAGAAGAAGAAGATGGAATTTGAGAATGTTTTGAAAAAAAACGGATGGGGGTATTTATAGGTTAGATTATTTGCGACGGGTCCATTTGCGACGGGATTCCCGTCACAAATAATATTATTTGCAACGGGACCCGTCACAAATACCTTAGTCGACATTTATTACGGTCAACGGGTAAATAGTTATTTGCGACGGGTCCCGTCGCAAATAACCACCTACCGACATACTATTTGCGACGGGGGAATATTTCCGTCGCAAATACCTTTTATCGCCAACCGGTTTTTTGCGACGGGAATATTCCCCCGTCGCAAATAAGTTTCCCGCGATTTGGCACGCAAACCGCGCCAGTCCTTTTGCGACGGGGAAAGCTGTCCCGTCGCAAAAAGGATACTTATTTGCGATGGGTAAATAACCCCGTCGCAAATAAGTTTTTAACATGACTATTTGCGACGGGATCTATTCCCGTCGCAAATAACCCGTCGCAAATGCTCATTTTTCCCGTAGTGAATGCGTTATCTAGTTATGAAAACAAATTAGGCAGGACTTACCATAATTTGAGTATAATTAATACTATCAGGGTGGGTGTACGATGTTCTAAATAATAAACATCATTTTATTGTGGTGTTTATTGAAACCTCAAATGTGGTACTTGGTTTTATATAAATCTACATCATTACTGATGTCTAGATAATGTATGTTGGATTAAGGTTTGTGGTGGATGAGTTAATACATGATAACTCAACCCATGTGTTAGTATGTGTTTATATGAGAATTTACTTATTTTATGATATATATATATGTATATATATTATTGGGTCCTATTTTGAGGATGCATTGGTGTTTTCCAACTAGGCTATTACCCATGTCATCCACAAGCATCACAGTGGGTGTACAGATTTACTGACCAATCAAATAATGAAGGGAAAGGTCCTTATAATGGTGAATTGAAAAGATAATGTCTTAGAGATGGTGTTAATACTTGTACACACACTCATATATTTCTGATCTGTTATATTATCTTTCCATTCCATCGTGATTATTTGGGACGAATTTCCAGGTTGATTTCCAATTATTTTATTGTATAATTTTTGTTCCTTGGAATAAATATTATTTATTTATTTCAGAATGTTTACTCTATGTTTTTATATTTAATTTAATATTATTTTATCAGGGATATGATATTGCAGGTATAGATTTTCTAAATCCTATTTCTATTATTTAGTATCCTCTTGTGTATGGGGAGGCACACATGAGTTCTTCTGGCACTCCATCATGGATATAGTGGTTAAGGTCAGTGCATTACAATATGGTATTAGTGAATTTTTTTATTCTATTATTTTAGTCAACCTTGGAAATGTTAGAAAAGATATAGGTTGTGTGTGACTCATGTGTGGGAGTTTCCTTTTGCTTAGCCAACTCATGGGTAACAGACCTCTGAGTTACCATTGATGAGATTGATATTTTTATTTTTTGATATTTAGCTATGATCAAGAATCATGAGTAGTAACATAGGACCACATTACACATATATACCTATTTTTATTCCATATACTAGTTATTAATTTAATACCGTGATTTGGGATATCTTTTTAGGATACGTTTTTATGATATGTTGTGTGAGATATTGGATTTTCATTGCTATTTTAATATATCTATTCCACATTTAATTAGTTGAATATCAATATGCTATTATTTTGTATATATATATATATATATGAGATTGTGACTAATGTTAAAGGATAGAGGACCTTAGTAAGTTCTAGGATGGATATACCATGGGTTAAATGTAGACTCCATGACAAACCTTTTATGATCCCATAGACTGATTAATATTTATACCAATGACTAGAGTTTATTTCCTAAATCTTTCTTTCACATTACAGAGGATTCCATCTCATATAAATTCTATGTGACAGCTATATGAGGTATCCAAATATGATCTCATGTGACAACCAATGGTGTATGAGGATATTCCCCAATAATATCCTATACTAGCATTAGTGATTTAGTCAATAGATCCTATTTAGCATGGACCTATCCATATTATCCTGATATTTTGTGGAAACGTCTCGAAGATGATGGATGCTCATGATCAGTATTTTCATTTCAATATCCTCTAATATTTTAGTGTTCTAGCACCTCTTGGGATGTATTGGACTAGCTAGATCATATCGATAGTATTTCTAGCTGGTCCATACTCATGAGGATGAGTATGTGATTTTGGAAACTAAAATTTTTGCAGGACCTACATTGATGTGGTAGAATACCATGAACCAAGTTGGAAGATAATAATGACTTACTCGGGTGACCATCAAAGATTTGTTTCTGAAGAAATATTTTCCTAATATTATGAGGTGGGAATTTTCTAGGGTGTTCATGATGTGATATTCAAGATCAATTTCTATCTCAACATATTATAAACTATTCATAGAGATTAATTGTTTTTTCAACACTATTGGATAGGAAGGAGTCACAAAGGGATCAAACATTCAAGATAGATTTTTGACCAGAACACATAGGTTAGGTTAGGGTCTTTCACCTGATGAAAAATACTCAAGTTCTTCATAAGTCCATGATCTATGAGGAAGGGGTTGAAGAGAAAAATATAGTAGGTTTACTTCCAGTCAATGGAAGAATGAGGATTGAGATTAGTCTCCTTAATTTAGGAGAATATTCTCAATGTAGAATGAGGAAGGATCATATGGAGTAGTAGGATAAAATAAAAACATTCAAGATAACATCCTTAACATCCTTTATAAAATATGATACTTGAAGGTGCTTCCAATATGGGAATAGGTGGCATTATAGGAATTCTTGTAGGAGTCTTCGTGTGGTGTTCCAACATTGTGTAAAGTTAGTTCATATTTGGAATTTTTTTCTCTAATTTGTCTCAAATTAGTGTTGGGAGGTCCAGAAAGCTTTGGAGTGGTGGACCACAAAAGAGGATAAAGAATAGATTTACTTAGTGGTAGTGTCATGGAACTGGGGAGGGATGAGTCTAGATAGTGGATCCAACTCTAGTGGATATTGTTGAGGGAATAAATAATTTTAAAGGCATGGCTTTAATCAGTTATAAATTATCTATTTAATTTTTTGATAATGGTACTTTTAATTTCATTATTTATGCACAATTTATTAATAGGATTTACTTAATAGTCAAATTGTCACCTGAGTTACTTTCTCTTAATAAATCAATAGGAACTAAAGTTATATGTCTTTAATGATTGCCAAAGTGTCCTATAGAACTTTCTAGTTATGTATGTCTAGGGTAATTCATTATTCTTGAAATGAAAACCAATGATGTAATTTTTTCATTTTCTAGATGACTAGTTTTAAAGATCACATTTATTACTATCAAATATGGGTATGTTTTATATCACTAAAATGAGGGAGGTATATGATTACTAGATAATGTAAACATGGAGTTGGTAGTAATGGTCCTGAATTGAGCCATCTACGGAAAATCATGGAGATGATGGTAGTCTTGGATCTTTTTCTAGGATCAATGGAATACCAATTTTATTTTCCTCTATTAATGTATCTCTATATATAAATATTTCTAGATGGATTCATAGGAATTATCCATAATAGTGGAGTTGAAATTAAGATACAGAGCACAATACATATCCTATTTAAGTTCATCCTTATCATATGGTTCCTGTCAAATTAAATCGGATTATGTCATTGAAGAATGATTTGGAGAAGATGAGATTTATTAGTATGACCAAATCATCATGGGGTGCACCTATCTTGTTCACCAATAAGGTAGATTGTAGACCTCAACTCTTGTTGGATTATAATAATTTTAACCATGTGATGATGAGGAATAGTTATCCTTTCCCCATGTTTGATATTATCTTTGAAAATTTACAGGGATCCTGGTAATTTGCAAAGATTTATCTTGGGTCATTATATCAACTTCTACTTATATGAGAGGGGGATGACCAGAATACAACATTTTAGAGTAGTTATGAGATATATGAGTGCTAGGTGATGCTGTTTGGTCTCGTGAATACACTAGAATTGTTCATGGATATCATGAATAGGATCATTAACCCATACCATGACATGTTTTAATGGTGTTTCTTGAAGACATGATTAAATACTATTTGAAATTAGAGCATCATGCTAGACACCTCAACATGGTCTATAGTATTCATTGAATACATCAACATTACACCCTATTATTGAAGTGTAAATTTAGGATTTAAGAGGTAAAATTATTTAATGGTGATTTACGAGATACGTATAAGGTAATGATGTCTTGGGAACATCTCCATACCATGTTTGGGAATAGTATATTTATGGGTTTATATGGATACAAACAATATTTTATTCAATAATTCTACAATTTATCAATACACATGACCATAATAATAATGAAAAGAGTGAAGATATTATAGTTAGACCTATGCGAAGAGCCATTTCATGAGTTTAAGTGGAGGTTCATTGTAACGAAAATGTATATACATCCTGATATATAGATTGGATATGTTATCTAATATGATGAATAAGGAGTTGTTTTTCAAGTCCTATTGTGGTATATGAAGAATTTAATAAATTATGGGTCATGTTAGTTGTGACCCCACAAGTGGAACTATCATGTCTATAATGAGGAGTTATAATCTATTGTCTATGATTAGAGGGGTTGGAAGCACTATCTATTTATCAATATTTTTTTCTACATATAATAAAATATCTAACACTATATATTTACATAGTAGGACCTAAATCTGAGGAATAGGTTCTGGTATGAGTACCTATATACTTTTTAGTTTCTGATGGATTATTAACTCATAAAGGTAACTTCATTTTATATTCTCTTAGTCATAATACATATGTTGAGCTCGATTTTGGTGGGTAGCCTTTAGGAGAACAGTGGAACCTAATGAGCTTGTTTGCTGATTAGAGGATGGATGGTTCCAAGTAATAAGGATTGATGAATTTTGTCCCATTACTATTCACATATTTTTTTGTAGAGCAGGTAAATAATGGTCTAAATTTGGACTTGGAGTGTGCTATGATATAAGAGTGGCTAGTAGGATGTGACCATATGGACCAGTTATTGATGGATGACCATGATTTGATCATTATACATGGGAGAGTGGTAGCGCATTCTTCCATATGAAAAGAGTTTATAAAGGAAATATATACCTATAGGTGGGTGGTAACAAAGATATACCATGACCTCAAGAGACAGTTCGGGTGGCCTGGGGTGAGGAGGGAAAGTATTTTTTTATTTTATTGATGCTTTAATTTCTAGTGGGTAGAGGATGAGCACTGGTACCCTGATGGTTTACTCCATCCACTTAATGTACCCTTTTTGAAGTTGGAGGATGTCATGATAGACATTGTGAAAGGGTTTCCTAGGGAACTTATGATTCATGATTGTATCTCATTGATTATAGACCAGTTGATAAAAATTTCTCATTTCTTACCGATCTATTAGATTCACTTAGTAGAAAAGATGGGATAACATTATTTATGTCAAATTATACTATTACATAGAGTTCCATAGAGAATTGTTTCTCATAGAGAAACACATTATTAATCTCGTTTTTTTAGGAATTATGGAAGGCCCTCGGGAATTATCATAGAATTAGAATATCACACCATACTCAAAAAATAAACATTCGGATAAAACTTTTATCATACAGGTGGATATTCATCAATATTTTCTTGTAGAAATTTCTAGAGTGTGGAATGATCACCTAAATTGACTGATTTCACATAAAATAATAGATACTCGGCTTAGATTTAGAAGATACATTCAATGTATTTTTATGGGAGGTTATATCGTTCAATAATCAATAGGCATTAGGTGGGTTATGAAGCAATTATTGGGAACATCAGTGTTTAGAATACCATAGTGACTGTGTTTTTAATCAGAAATAAATTGGTGACATATTATTGTATTAATCACTCATATATAATAAAATAGAGTGTTTTCTAGTGTTACCTATAGCTGATTTTTTTTTCTTATGATTGAATACTCATTTGGGTCACTGATGTCTAAATAGGAAATGATAGCTAGCACCATGTTATGTTTAAATTTAAAGATCTCTAAGAAGGATGGGAAATGATTTATTATCTAGATATTACTTTGAACTATTGAGGAATTCATTAAGTGTTTCATGTGTCTCACCTCCATATATACATCCCTAATCCTAAAAATTTCACTAACTCTAAGGATTTTGAGATTGATCTTGATATAATATACATGAACCCCCATGTGAATGTCATATACTGTAGAGAGAAATTATATCAATGTAAGAAAATACAACTCATCCATATCATGTTATGGCATGGGTGTATCCATGATGATACATGGGAGTTAGAGTATGATGTTCATTTTTTGGGGCCGGATTCATTCAAAAAATACCTTTAGGGATTCTTCTTTAGGATGATAAGTCCTTATAGGAGAGATTTTAATAACCAATTTTTTTTTATTTTAATAAAAATCCTTGTTTACTTTAGTTTAATTGTTGATTTTTTTTAATCATTATAGGGTGAAGTATTTGGGAATTTTTTTTCATTTTATTGGTTTTAAAATGTTTTGGAAATCTCAATTTTAGAAATATAGTGAGAAATTTCATGACCAAGCTGTGGTGTTCCTATAGTGTAAAAAATCAAAGGAAAAAAGTATTTTCCAAGATAGAAAAATATATCTTGTTTTTTCATTCACACCTTAATGAAAAATATCTCCATGGTTTAGTAGAATCATTGATGAGGGTTGATTTCATTATAAATTACCAACATGCTATATGTCTGGCCGTTTTAACTTTGTGATGTTCAAGAACCATAATTTTCATGGCTATGTAATGATAAAATCATTTGAAACATTATTAATTTTTTTAATATAAAACTACCATAATTTATTTCTTATATTGTCACAAAATTGATGGGGTATTATTTGGGGTTTAATTGTGGGTTCTTAAATGATAATTTTAATCAATTCTTAATCAGCTATTAATTGAACTAAAACCTATACATAGGGAATTAATCATTACTTGAATTTTTTGGATAAACATGGTGAGTAATTCAAATATTAAAGATTTATATTCTGTTACCCTTGGTCCTTCCTCTTTTAGGTCTATATTTTCATCATCTAGAGCAATCTATGTCCTCTGTTTGTTCTAATTCTCTAGTGATTACAAATGTGGGTTATACAGTTAAGGTTCTCCATGAGTCTTCTTGCCTGGTTGGATTCCATTTTTTCATCCTTATTCAATAATGGGATAATGTCATTTTGGATTAGATAATGTTTTCTGGTGCTGTCTACTGAGGTAATTATAGAGTTTTTGTATTGTTGAAAATCTTGAAGATTGGAGAATTCCGTGATAATCGAAAGAGTTCTCTTCATGAATTATTCTTTTTTTGAAATCCAAGATAGATAGTTTATTAATATATAAAACATTATCATATTATATGATTTTTTGGGGAATATTCGATAATAATTGATTCTAACCCTATATTTTTCTTATTTACCTCCTTACTTAATAACCAAGACATTTTGGTTGAAATATTTTCTTAGAGTCGTTAGATTTAGATCTTGTATAGGTTGGATTTTGAACATAGTGTAGGAGATAAAACCCATGATGGGAATTTATGTATACATTAAAAACCTTGAGTTTGGATGTTCCTTACCATTTAGGGACTTTTTTGAAGGTGTAATGACATGTTGTTATGTTTGATAAACAATTCTTGGTATGTGTTTCATTTGGGTTTGTGGGTGGACTTAAGACTTGTAAGCTTTTTATTATTTGATTGTGTATAACACCATGAGATTTGATATTGATATTTATTATTGTTCCATCATAGGATACATATTATCTTCTTATTTCATAGCCATTGGAATCATTTTATAAGTGTAAGTTTATCAGGATACTCAATTAATTATAGTCAACCCCTTGGAGGGGGAATCATGATGACATGAAAATTGTATTAAATATGAATCATTGATGGTATAGGTCATATTACAGACATGTCTATTGAAATGGGAGTAGAAAATTCATGCGAACTGATAATCTGTCAACTACTGGATGAAATGGTTGAATTACATGCATGAGTGACTAGTTATCCAATTACATCCACATTTCAGGAGGGACTAACGATTATTCATGGTTAGAAAGAATAGTTATGGTGGGATGTATTATGTTAACAAAATTTTGGTAATTGGTTTGAGATACATTAATATACTAACCTATATCATGAAGATGAAGGCGAGGCTAGGGTTCATGGTAGTTAGGTTAACGCATGATGACTCAAAAAATAAGTTGATATGTGTTTATTTGAGAATTTCCCAATTTCATTGCATAAAATATCATATATTATGTGTACTTATTTTAAGGATGAATTTATATGTTCATAGTTTGTCATTATTCGCACCATGAATTTTTATGTCTACGTATAGACAAATTTCATTACCGGTGATCATGTGAAGGGAAATGACTATATAATAATGAGATTAGGAGAGTAATGTATAGAGAATGAGGAAATAAAAGGAAACACTCTACATTTTTTTTAATTCATTTATGACATGATTTATTTGGTTTTGATTTCCACACTAGAAGATGATTATTTTTTATATGAGTTGTGTACTATGATGTAAGTATTGTTTATTTTTTTGTTTATGTCTACCTTGAGTTGTTATATTTCATTTATTATTATTTTTGAAATTATATGATGTTGAGGGTATAGTCTCCCCACTATGATAATTATACCCTTACCGATAGTCGGTATCCTCTTATATATGAGGAGGCACACATGAGTTCGTGAGGAACTCTAACATGGAATCAGTGATTTGTGATACGTGGTCACAGGAAAACCACTATTTATTATTTTGATTATATGTCACCATCCTTAATTATCAATCATGTTTTTGGATTCTCACATATGAACCGAGAATGTTTTAACCTAATATTTATCCCCTATCATTATTTATCTCATTTTTATGATCTTAATACTTGGATGAGTTGATATGTTTCGTTCATTTTTTATCCACGCTAACCACAATCTTACATTTGCATTACCCATGATATAAAGATGATTATATGTTATGAAATTCCATGATTACATTATAGAAGAGTACAATTGTGGAGAAATGTTAACAGGTTTTGTAAAGAATTTTTTTTTATGTTTCTAGTATCCAAGAAAATAATCCTTTTAGTCATTTCATTTTGTGGTAGTTTATGAAATATTTTTTCCAAAATATGGAATAAATAAAAAATTTATATATTTTATTATATATTCTCCATATTAAAGATCTAGGGTGATTTATAATTATTTTTGTGAAAATTTTTAGTTCTATTTTGTTTTAGGGTTAGAAAACCATAGTGAAAATCCTAGAAATGTGTCTAAGTATATGATGATATATAGAAATATTATTAATGTTATGTCCCAAACATCAAAAACCAATCGTCAATGGTAATATTTTTTTTGAGACAATGTATTAGTGTTCCTCATGGAATAATATATTTAAAATTCTTGGAAGATAGATACAAATATACACTACACTAAAAAAAATAGGTAAAACATGAATATATTTTAAGAACATGATTATTACTTCTATCATATCTCTAAAAATCACACATATTCCCCTTTAGGATTATTAGGAAAGATAAACAATAAGGGTAGGCTTAGATGATAAGTAATGAGTAATATAATACATATGATTATATATTATAAAAATGTAAAGAGTTATATGAAAATAATAAATGAAAAACAATAATATATAATCAAATAAAACATAGGGAGCACAATATTAATTAGAAAAAAATGAAATGATGGATAAAAAATTCTAATGATCTAATATTGATGTAATGAATAAAGTAAGACATAAAAAACTTCTTATAAAGGATGTGTACTAAGGAACTTTCATGTCATGGGATGCGTTATACAGCATAACCAACCAATTTTGTCTTATAAGGCTTGTTGATGTGCCATAATGATATATAATTACGGGCCCAACCCATTTTCTATTTAGGTCAAATTAATTCACAATAAGATTCATCATGACCTTTCAATTCATTCCCAAAGTAACATATTACTAAATAAAATATTTCAATCTATATAATGAAGTAATATTGAAGTAAAATACTGTCCCATTCAATAGAATAATGCAGATTTCTAGGAGAACATCACTCAATCAACCTAGAAGTCGTTGGGTATTAGGAGTGGAAAAGAAGTTCTTTTTATCAATGAAATATAGTGGTGAGTGTAATAAAATGTTTTGGTTAAACCATGGAAGATAATAATTGGATTTAATATAATTAATTGTTAGTAAAACAATTTCATGGTAGGAAAAATAAATTATCATTTTTCATTGAGAGAATGAGAATATTCAATGGAAAATCAATTGTGAGTGTCTATCGAGTTGTGTGTTTTTGGGCCTAATCATTATGTACTATGGTGATGATTGAATTATAAGGAAACCATTTTTGGGAAATTATCCATAGTTACATTAGTCAAACACATTTTTCTTCTCTCCACTATCAATATAGGTGTGTATTTTATTGGAAATTACACACATTTACTTTACCAAAACATATGATGTTTTTTCCAGCAAGGAAAAGGTAACTCTTGAATCAAGAGTTTTTAAGATAAAAATATAACTATGGATTTCAAAATCCTTTAAATTTTATGAATAACTTGGAAATAATTATTCTATTTAAATATATACACCACATAAAACAAAATAGGAGGTGATTATATCATTTTTCCAAATAAAAATAAAAAATGGGATGTAAAAACCCAACATATAGATTGGGTGTAAATTCAGTAATAACCTCATGAAAGATAGGGATTAAACTTGATATTTAAATACCATTAATAATAAAGTTCCCTAAATTTAATTATAAATTATGAAGTATATACACCACTTCAGATATATTAGGTTCATATTACAAAATATGTATCGTAGAGAGGACATTTAGATGGAAACCCCATAACTTGTTCCAGATTCATTCTGTGCATGCCCTTAACATACTGAATAATAAATATATTATTATTAAATTACTTTATACGATAATTATAATTCATTATTTAACTTAATATATACCATATATTTTTATATTCTATTTATTTATTACATATTTATTTATCCTACATTGATTAAATTAGATTTTTTAGATAATTTATTCATAGCTCATTATGAATGTTTCCCATAGTAGAAAACATCATAAAATAGAGTTAAAATATCCAAGAATATTAATGATGTCATGGAAATATTTATTAAATATAAAACTTATTTTTAAATATAACCATGTTAGATGGTGATGATTAGTGAAACTCGGTTTCGGTAGAGGTGATAATTTGTGTGTTTAATGTTTCCATTTCTCAATGAATAACTGGGAAAGAATCCAAAACATATTTTTTAATTTTAGAATCATATTTATGTTATATAAATAATATTTATTCATTTATTATATCCATTTTAACATTCATGAATGGTGGTTTTGAAAAAAAATGGAGGATATCACTTTGTGGTGGCTGTAATCCGCATAGCGTACTATCAACGAATTTTTTCAAAGCTAATGAAGTGGAATAAATAAATATTTTTTAAATTTATATAATAAAAAATATCTATAATTGATATAATAATATCATTATATTTTTATCTATATAATATATTTTTTAGATGAAGATTAAGGAGAAAACCTTTTAAAGGAGACAATTCTTACATTAGATACTTGATCTTTCTAGGGGAAACACCGCAGAATTGAATGAATTAGTGTATATTAGTCTGATAATGGGTCCAATAAAGTTTGAGATACTTATATGTGATTATATTTGGTAATAGGATTCTATAAATATCATATTGGAGGGTTATTTTTGAAGGGTGTATGTGATCCCCTATTATAAGAGTGGGAAAATGAACCTTTGGAAACAATCTTTATATTTTAAAAATGTTATGACCCTATTCCAAGGTCAGTGAATCCTATGATTCAAAATAATGGATTGATTCATATAATTAGTTTTATCATGTCTTATCTAATAATTTATTAAAATGTTTAAAAATTGTCATATTTTTTAATGTTATATTTTTCATTTTACAATTTTATTTTATAAATTATAATTAGTTTTAAACTATGTGATTTTATATTTTATTAAAAATATAAAAGTACTTATATAAGTAAATTTTGATTATTGAAAACAATTTTAAATTTATTATATTAAATTAAATTAAAAAATATTATAAAATTATCTTTTCAAATAAAATATGTAAAATGTTGAATAACTATTTTAGTAGAAAAAAATTTGTTCTAACATTATGGAATTTAATATTTTTTAGCATTTAATATAAAAGAAATGAGTATTAATATATATTTTTTAGTTGTTTATAAATATTATTATATGAATTGTTAAATGTATTTTAATTTATTTTATTTTATATAAATTAGATGAAATTAATAATTTTTTTAAAATAATTGTTTCCCCATTATCGTGGTAATTAACATTAATCCTAACAATATTTTTTTTTTAAAAATACGAAATAGTACTTATTATATAGTTTGAAGTGTATTATCATAAAAGTATTAATTACTATATCAAATTTGGTATTTATGTGTAGGAAAATTAATCTTAATGTTAAATCAGGTAATGTGTAGAAGAATGTTTTATTGAAAAGTGTATTATTATGTACAAAAAATATGTATACGATTTTTTTCAGATTTATTTATTATAATTTAATGAATAATATTAAAATTAATTAAATTAGAGTCATGTAAAAATAAAAAAATTCCAAAATCAATGTTCCATTTTCGTAAATCCAATTAATCAAACCGATAATAAACAGTTTCAATAAAAAATTACTCAATTTTGTAAAATTAGATTAATGGGTTTTATAAATTTACATAGTATTTTTAAATACCTTAATTTATATTAGAAAAATATATTTCATATATATAAATTTATTTTAAAACATCTAATTCATATAAATGTGACAGTATTAGAGATATCATAATTTCTTTTACAATTCACAGAAAAATAAATTATTTTATATATTTATAAAAAATTCATCCTATGATAATTATAATATGTTGAATTCAAAAATGAAATTATTTTTTCCAATTTCAAGGTGTAAAATTTATATTTTAAATAAAGTATTGAATACTATCTCTATAAATGTGTAATTAATCTAATAATTTCATGATGTAACAATTGTTAGATATCGTTGAATGTCGGGTATTAAATTCTCTCCCTCATAAATAATTTCATCCAAAAAAGTAGGGAGCATATTAGATATTGAAAAAATTTGGATACTTTTTCCTTATATCTTCTTCAGGATCTAGGTTTTCTATTCTAATTTTTTTCTCTAAATTACTTTCACTAAATAAGTTTTCCAATTCTTCCATACTTTTTAACTCATGTCATTAATCTGTACATGATCATCATTATATGATAAGTTTTGATCAAACTATATTCCCTCAATTTTGAGCACATTCATTTGATCCAATGAATATTACTTTAGTAATGAATATATAATCTTTAATTTAATTTAAAAATAATATGTTTAATAACAAACTCTTAAGATACAACCCCAATTCATTCAAATATTTCAAATGGTAGAATGTACCTAGGGATAAAATTCACATTTATAACAAATCATAAAGTTCCATTAAAAGGTGAAACCATAAATAATACAAGATACCTTTCTTGAAATTACTTATACATCATTCAATTAGAATAATTAATTTTTTATACTATGGGTTTCTTTAATATGATCCTAAATAGTTTTTTATGTTAATAGTAATCTCTTCCACAAGCATTGGGATAACTAGACTTTGTTTCCATCTTATTCTAAATTGGTTGGAGTATAAAACCTATTCCAATAAAAAATATTTTTATGGTTTTATATGGTTTGTTGAATAAAAAGGATTATTGTCTGAAACTCCATAAAAGTTATATACTAGTCCCACATACCTTAGAAGTCATGATAACATTATTACAACATGTATTCCAAAGTCGTGATAGTATATTCAGATAACCCACCAGTCTACGGATGATAGGCAGTGATTAAAAGCATCTCAGTGTCAATATCCTTTTTAGACTCTTAAAAAATATTTATGTTAACTGAGGGTTATGATCAGATAAAATTTATTTAGTTTCCCCATGAATTATCATGATTTCTTAAATATAGATCAATGTATAGAACTCAAGGGGTACATATTCTCTTATCACTTTAAATTGAGAATCATTCGAAATATGATCTGTGATATCCCATAAAACATCATTAATATATGTGATATTTTCGATTATAATGTAAAATTCAATTGTAAGATTGAGAAAATTCTATATAGGTATTTTAATAGGTTTTATGGAAATCTTAAGATGCAAATTTTTTAGACATTACCTACTAGTATACTATACATATCAAAATAGAGCTCAAAACATCCCTCTTTATACCATCTCACCAAAAATGTTATGTTAAATCCTTATATATATTTGTAGTACCAATATGTATAATTAAATATGATATATTTAATTCATCTAGAAATTCAATTTTCTACTTTAGTACATATGCAACACATAACCTCTTCCAAATCATCCACACTCCATCTTTATGGATGAATTTTTTCAATTTCCAACCACATACCTTTTAAATCTTCATTAGTATGTTCTCATCATCTAGTTGGGACTTTTTTTTACCCTTTCTAGTGTGGGTAGTTTAAAATTTTCTTTGAAAATAAATGATGGATCGCCTTGAGAAGAAAAATCCATATCTATCTTCATGATTTCATTGTATATAGAGTCCATATTAATTTCCATCATGGACAGAACTACATGTTCCCTAATACTCAATGAATTATCCACATTGATTTACATCCCAGGGTGGTAGTTTATTCTGAAATCATAGTCCTTGAGTTGTTATATCCATCTCCTTTGGTACATATTGAGCTCCCTATGAGAGACGATAAACATTAAACACTTGTGTTTCATATATATATCACATGTTTATCTATGGAGATAACATATCCATAATTTCAATGTAATGATTAAAGATTAAAGATCTAGGTTATGATTTTGATAGTATATTTTATTGATGTTAGACACTCATTATTCATATTCATGAACTATATCATTATATGTGAAGGCACAACCTTGTTCCTTCTTCAATGAAGTACTATAAATTAAAAATACTTTATTACCTTATGGTAAAGTTAATAATGGTATATTAATTAGTCTCACCATTACCTAATAAAAAACAAATCATGAACATTTGAATTAAAAATATTTACATGTTAACTTTTTAAACTCATTGGATAACTGAAAAAAATCATAAACAAACCACTGATTATAACCCACTATTACTTGGACACATAGGGTATCATTTATGTTCATCGCTGTAGGCTATTAATTTATTACCTTTGTCTTTATGGGGTCAAAATATATTCTATCCTTGTAGATAATATGGATAATAAAATAAAATTCATCAATCTATAATTAAAACTTATTATACTATCAATATAATTCCTTTTTTCCTTTGGGTCTCTAAAATTTTTGTAGATGACTCACATGGACTTAATATATATGATTGTATATCATTATATTAACAATAAATAATACCAAATAATTATCAAGAAAATCCTTGAATACTTTATTTATCTGATCAATGAAGACAGGTGAAACATTAGTCTATCCAAAAGTAATTTCCATAAACTCATAATGTATATACCTTGTTCAAAATATCATCTTGGTAAATTATCACTATTCAAACTTAATTGTTGATAACTAGTGAAAATATTATTCTTACAAATTTATTGAGATCCATGATTTTGATTAAATAAGTGATCAATGAGTGGGAAATGATACATATTATTTTTAATGATGGAATTGATCTCACTATAGTTGGTGCACAATCTCAGGGAAATATCTATATTTTAAATGAATAAAAAATATGATTCCCATGGTGAAACAATAGGGTTTATACACCACATATCAATCAACTCTGACACCTATTTATTCATCTCTATAAAGTACACTCATTCCATTCTTTAACAAGTTTTATATTTTTACCTTTTTTGGGGAATGAGTTTAATGGAGAACTAAACTTCATGCTCTGGTGGATGACCTGGTAAATATTCTAGAAAACAATTAATGAAATTTTATACCATGGGTATATACTCTATTTATAGGATACCTTACTCATCAATATATCATTTTTTATCATTAAAAATTCCCAAGATTTCATTATAAAGTGAAAATTAAGTAGTATTTTATAGTGATTTAGAATTTGATGTTCCCCTCTAAAGATATTTGACTCCGCCTCATCTTCTAGAATCATAATCTTCTTCCATTGGAAATAATTGTTTGAAACATACATTGATATAAAATTCATTATAAGTATCGTATCAAATTAAACCATAGTTATGATAACCATGTTTTCAAATAGGGTACACCCATGTATCATAATTAGATCTTCTTGAAATATCATTGTCTCCATAGGACAACCATTTGGTATATTAATTTTCAACTACCTTTCTGGGTTTCTAGGTAAATTTCATATGTTTTTGGAAAACATATCAATTATAAAATACTAAGAAGATATATTATCATATAAAATAGTATGTAACATTGAGGTAATGATAAATTTACCTTCTAATTCATCAGATTGAACCTCAAATTCATCTATAGTAATTTCACAATATTTCTGCTTCTCCCTTAAATTTTATTAAGTAAATTACTTTTATAATTGGGGAATTGGTTTTCAAATTTTACCTTACAACCTATAGTTTAATAGTTGATCAAAAGAAAAACATATCTGTTTCCCTAAAATCAGTGTTCATGATGGCCATTTTCTCTATACTTGTAAAAAAACTTTGGTTCCCTTTCTACAAGTCCTAAGGTTTTTATTCCCATAGTTATATCAAATGGGAAATCCCATTATTATATTCTACCCCTTTTACATATTTTTATTCCCATGGTTTTCAATTGACATATTTTTCTCTTATTTTCCCTTGAATATATATATATATCACAAATAACTAATATTCCATTTAGAGAGAGACATAGAATATATCCTCATATTTGTATATGGTTTGATTTCCAATCACTATGTGATGGATTCTCATTAACCGATCAATTAAATGATCAATAATGATTTATACTCTACATATTTAGACAATATCATGCCTAGATAGCCTTACAATTTTGGTATCATATACAAACATATTTTATCCACCTTTTATCTACACATGTGGAAAAACCTTTTCATTTACTCTCTTTGCTCATGAGGATTATATTTATCAATGAATAAAAAATTAAGATGTTATCATTCTATTCACTTGAAATCATCTTTGTCATTATTATTTTTAATTTTAGATCACTATTATTCCACATCTCCTTTCAATCTATAAACATCCATGATAAAACCTTACATTTCACAACTTCCAAAATAGAATATTATTCTATAGTGGTGTGATATATTTTTTATCTATAAATGGAATAACATTTCTACAAAATGATGGTTTTTGTTGTCATTTATTGTGATATAGAATTTTAACATCATGATATAGTTCATTATCATTTTCTAAATGGGAAATTATATTTTTCAAAACTTAGGTAAACTATCCAAATATAGTTAAAAACTAGTTAGCCTTAACACCAACTTCATTAACATGATTAGGGGTAATTTACTTATGTTGAATATGGGTGTTGATACAATTTTCATTTTTTATATACATCACCATATTTCTGTAAAGGAATACACATAATTACCACATTATATTGAAATGTAAAAAACAGTTACTATTATGTTTTCTAGTGTGTTCCCTATAAATCATGAGGGATTTTCATAGAAATTGTGATATCATACTTGGTACATCTAAATATAATCATCATGGTTTCTACTAAACAATATTTCATATCAACTATAACATAATGAACTATAGAAACCAAGAGGATGTTGTTAAATAACCTTATTTGTATAGAGTACATGAGTTTATAAATTATAGATTAGTTTTGTTGTATTGGGAGAATATATAAACACATACATTCCAATTCAAATAATAATAAACTACATGTAAATATTGAAATAACATAATTAGTCCTTTCATCATATCCTTTAAAATTACACAAATTCCTCCTCTATGTTTTCTGGGAAAACCAAAATACATAAGGATGAGATCATATTCTTAGTAAGGAGTTGTATACAAAGGAATATTAAAGAATATAAACATAAAATACGTGAAATGGTAATAATATAAGAACAACATGAATCAATAATCCACTAAAACTAAAGGAATACATTATATAATGAATATAAATGAAATCATGAATAATAATAATCATTGATCTCATAACGATGGAATTTATAATTCTAGACATAAAAAAACTCTATGATTTCCTCATGTCAAGAAACTTTCTTATCATGTTAAGAGGTATACAATAGTAGCCACTCTATTTTATCTCATGAGACCTATCGATGAATGAATGATTACATAGTTTTCTAACACATCTTTCACAATATTAAGTCCAATCCATTCACCATAAGAGTTATCATGACCATTCATAATATTCTTTTGGGAACCTATCACTGAAAAAAATATCTATCAATATAATTAAGAAATAAAAAAATAGAATAATTCCAAAATCAATATAATTATGTTGATGTCTATGAGAAAATACCATAATCGACTTTAAAGATTTTGGGTATCATCAATGCAACATTAAGTACTCTTATAACTGAAATATAGTAGTGAGGTTACTTATAATGTGTTACTATATCAAAATAGGATAACAATAGGATTAAATATATTAAATTGGTAGGAAACCAAGATAATAGTTGAAAAAATCATTCATTATGGTTCATTAAGAGCATGAAAAAACTCCCAAACATATTTTTTGAGAGTGTCTCTCAAGTTGTGTAATAATAGGCCCACTCAAGGTGTATTAGGGATATGATTGAGTATACACTAAACCAAACCTTTTTGGGGTGATTACCACAAGGTGTATTTATTCACAAATCACATCCACATTATATTTTCTAGAAGGGAAGTATTTTTCTTGGAATGTACACACACTTTTACTTTAACAAAATATTGGATAGTTTTCCACCATGGAAGAGGTAACACATGAATCAAAATAGTATGAGATGGGAATAACAATATAGACCATTAAATTCCATAAATTGTATGCTTAATATGGAAAAATTTCTTCTAAGACATTTTATGGACCATAAAAAATAAAATAGGTGGTCATTGTAACATGAGTCCTAATGAATGAAAATTGAGATAAAAACTCCCAAATACGGATTATATATCAAATCAATGATAACCACTTGAATTATATGGAATAATATTTACCATAAAATAGAACAAGTAAACTAATTTCATGATATAACTACAAAAATAGTCTACATATGTATATCAAAATGGAAATTAGGTTCATAATACCAAGTATATCCTGAAGAAGGAATTCAAGATGGAAGACCCTTAACTTATTCCTTGTTCATTATAAAAAAGAAGTTAGCATCCATATTAATGAATTTATTTTTATTAGATAACATATAAAGAACTAATTTATTATTTATTAAATTTAATATGGTCCTTTTATTATCATATTATATTTATTTATTATATATTATTCTAGCTTATGTCAGTTACCTGAGGTTATTCATTCAATTTTTCGTAACTACTTATGTATGTTTTAACTGGTAGAAAGATTCATAAAACAGATTCATAATATTAATAATCGTAATATTATTTCATAAATAATATATATATGTATATATATATATATATAATATTTTTAAATTAAAATATGACTGGTGTTGATGGAAATTTAAACTCATTGCTTGTTGAGGAAATTGTTTTCATGCATTCACGATTAGTATTTCCATTTCTCATCGAATGAGAAAGAATTTAATTTCTAAGATTTTCCATGTATTATTTTTGGATATTATATTTTTTTTAATAATAGGCACTAAGACAACATGTGATTCTGTGGCCCGGTGTTCCCGAAACAGTTGTTTGAAAAATATTAAAATATTAAATAGCACGTGGGGGCAGTTTTCCAAAAAATGTGGAATAACTTCTAGGAAAGTGCCTAGCTCATAAATCTAAGGGCATCATTTCGTTTAGGGAAATTAATTTACCATAGTTGGGGCCTAAAATAAAATGTAGCGGGTCAATGAGAGAAAGTAGTTTTTTGTGTTTTAATAAATAAAACAAATGGTGCATTTAGTTTATTTTTAATGCTTCACCGACTCAATGACATTGTTTTTAAATAAACCTTAGAGATAAGGAGACAAGGTTCAAAACATAACACTAGAATTTCCTGGAGGCTTTGGATAGATCTTGGAGAACTCTCTTGATGGAAAATGATGATGGGATTTTGGATCATAGATCAACAGATGCTATTTTTAATGGATCTCACCAATGGTGGAGATGCGAAGATCGATTCTATTTTGAATGTTATCCAAATTCGTGGTAGGGAATTGCTCCATTGTTTTATTTCTCTATTTATAGAATCAATGAGGATCATGGATCAACCAATGAACAGGTTGACCTGTGGTTCGATCGTTCTTGATGGATGGGTATATTTGTGGGGAATCATTGTGGGTAAATTATGTATCCTTGGTTCTTCATACTTTGTTCTAATGAGAAAGGATTAAGGCCACCATAAAAAAATAAAAAGATGAATTCCTCAAGAAATTATTTTTGATTTTATTAAAAATGTTCTTGAGGTTCATCACCATTAAACCCTCGTGGTTGTGGCCCGGATTTTCAGGATGCTCTGAACGTGACCGGACCCCCGGATGGGAGTCAAATTGACCGTAGAGGCTACCAGAGGGCAGATCGGTTCAGGAGGAATCTAAATCTATGATTGCTCCAAATTTCAGGCATTAGAGGAGACCCAATGGTGTTTAGAAAGGACCACCAGAGCGCTGGTGGCTGGCTCCAATGATGACACATGGTGGCTGCCATGTGGGGTGACATCGACTGAGGGATGTGGTAGGGCCACGAGGAGGGACACAGCGAGGCAGCTGCATACGTGTTGTCAACGTGGATCCTATAGCGGCAACAAGGCCATGAGGCTAACAGATACCGGGGGGGGGGACAACACGGAGTAGAGGGGAATGTGGTTGGGGTGGGCCGTGTGTGGTGGACCAGACATGTCGACGTGTGTGTGGGACATACTAGAGGACCCTGGCTACTCGAAGAGCCACGCGGGCCGGATGAAGTGGCCAAGTGTTCCAAACCAATTTGGGCCAGACTGATTGTAGAGACCATAGTTTTACCTACAAATACATTACATTTATTTTCCAGAATACTTAATACATGACACAAACAGACACCCAAATACCGTATTAGTTTGGTGCCTTTAGAATCTTAGAACATATTCTTCTAGCTTTGTGTAAGATCTTCAACATCTCCCATAGAGATCTTACAAATTATTTTTCCTACCTAAAACCATTATTTATATCTTGGGGAATATATAAGATAAAAAGGGTGAGCTCAAAAGATCAGTAAAGGTAAACAATGAGAACATAAATCAAACCATAGAAATTAGATTGTAAAAACATGAACCAAAAGTTTAAATATCAAAATCTTGAGTCCTGAAATAAATCTTGGTAGTGCGTAAGGCATAGATCATAAACGAACATTAACCATTATAGAATATATTTGGCATAAAACATGTAATTATATTGAAATAAAAAGCACATAATATGATTTATATAGTTTCCAATGCATTGCTGCCAAGACCATCATAGTGGACAATGTCCATTAGTGAATTAGATTTACTTGTTGTTCCAGCCATGTATTACAAAACCAGATTTACATGCTATTCCATCCATGTATTACTGACCAAAATTTACTTGACGTTCAATCTAGGTTTATCTCATGAGATATAAATATTTACCCAATTCATTGTAGAGAGATATACGTCTCACCCATCTCATAATGAAATCATTCTTACATGTGCAACAAAACATAAATCATTCATCAAAACTTAACCCGTGAAATAAAATTGGTTTATTAAATATAACATCATCATAAAATAATCCATATAAAATATCATTACATCATTAATGAAATAATATCATAGTGACAATATGGATAGAAACATAACCCTATTTAAAGATCCTCATCTTAGATGGAAAATAATTTTGATAAAACACTTGAACCTAATTCACAAGGAAAATATCCATTCTTCTTCAAACACGTTTTCTTTTTTCAAAATTCCACACATTTTTGAAAGAAAATAATTGATTTTAAAATAAACATGAAATAGTGTAGAGGAAGCTTCATGAAAATAAGGCATTGTGAAACTGTAAAAATCCAGTCATGCCGTATAATTTAAAAAAACGTTCTCCTCGTACTTTTTTCAGAAAAGTCAAAAATACCTCGTATGGTAAAAAAAAGATTCCTTCCATACCATGTAGTAAAATTCAATAATGGGTAAAAATTATGCTAAATATAAATAGAAAAATAGTAAACATTTTATGAAAATATTTTTAGAAAATATTGTCATGGATTATAAATATATCCCTAGTATATACTTTTATATAAAAAATCCCAGATAAAAGTGAGATTAAAAAATTATCCCTTGCCAATTATAATCAGTAGAATAATATTTATCACAAAAAAAATAAATTTAAATACATATGTAAATATCATAAACTTCATAATAAAAATCATATAACATTCATCGGAAGCATAAACACCACACAAAAGAAATAGGTGGTGGTTAAGTAATATGTCCCAAAGAAATAAAAGTGAGGCAAAATATTCCCTTACCTTAAGTTCGATATGCTTAGTATGCATCTAAAACTCTTGTATGATGATTTCAATAATGTTAATTATTTATTACAAAATCATAATAATTTTTATTATAACATTTATGATCATATTTTCATACGTTCGTTAGTAACATTTCATTGTTACTTGTTATTTGGGTATTAACCACTTTATGTTCTTTTGCATGTTTTGTTAAATAATTTCTCATTACTATTTTTATGTTATAGTTATATAATTTACATAATTGTATTAGAATAATATATATCATATTTATTCCTTTAATATATTTATATAATCATTCTTTAGCGAAGATTATGAAGAACAAATCACATTGCACCTTGGAGATGGTAAGTCGTACGTACACACGAGCAGCAATATCATTCCCATAATTTATGAATGGTATTGAAGTGGATGGTGTATAATATCTTAAAATTAGTATCATTTAATAAAAATAATACATAGTTTTTATTTACACCATTATACCCATCCAAGTAAAGTTGTGGTGAAAAATAGATTACACCACGACAAGGTGACGGTAAGTCGTACGTACGCACGCACAATGATTCCATTTTTCATAGGATGGATTAAAGGTGAAATAGGGTTGTTTCATATTTATAATAACATATCAGTATATGAGTGATACACATGTTATTAATTTTTATTTAAAAAACTAATAAATATGAAGTAGAATAAGAAATAGATTTTAAAGAATCAGTAGAAGTGATTTCTTTTTCTTTGGCATGAATCCTTTAAATTTATTCTTAGGTCACTAGAGTTGGTATTTTGAGATGAAAAACACCTCTATACTGTAACTAGGTAATTTGAAAATAGAAATTGGTAGGGTTTGGTCGATATTGTCGGCTAATAATTGAGTGATGAAGAGAGGGAGGGGGTTCCCTTTTATAAGAGATGAGAGGGGCACTTTAAGAAACTCCCAAGATATTTTTTTATCATAAATTAAATATCAAATAAAAATGGTCCAAAACTTATTTAATTATAATATATGATGATTTGGGTTTGAATACAAATCATCCAATAATTTTTAGACATTTTTTTAATATTTTGTTAACCTTATCTTTTTTGTTCAACCCTTATTTAACCCTTTTTAATCTTAATGTTATATCATGTTATTTACATATTGTGGGTTAATGTAATTACCATATCATGTAAATAGACCCAAAGGAATTTATTTATGAAATATTTGGACTTATATTAACCGTTTTTATAAATATTATCTTTTTAGGAATTTAATATCATTTATTAAACTATTTTATGTTTTAAGTTATGAATTATGACAATTTTGGAAACTATTCATACATGATTTTTTAAAAGCAAAATATATAAAAACTTGATTCCTTTGAACCAAAGGCATTAAAATATCCCTAATATATCAATTTCATCTATAAAATTCGTGGATGGCCTCAAAATGTTCAAATTAAATTTATTTTAATATTTTTAAATTCATATATTTGAATCTTTTATTAATGAGGTAATCACTACATCATAATTGTGTCATATATAAATATATTTATATTATGTCTAAAAATTATAAATAAAATATAAATATATTGGAAATATTTTTATATTTTTAATGACTATATATAGACATAATTATCTGTTATATAACACTATATTAAAATTGATTTAGTAAAAGATATATTTTTAGGTTATAATTATCATTACTTAAAATAAATTCTTATAAAATGTAATTTTCCCATCCAAGTGAATCAATGGTGTCCCCAAATCGACCCAATGATTCCATTGGTTGGAAATATCTCATACAATAGGATTAGTACATGTGTTAGGGTAGTTTAATATAATTATAATATTATTTTTTACCCTAATTTACCAGATTTACACTTTAACCACGGTAAATAAAATATTTAATGAAGTTATTATTCATAATTTCAAAAATTTAAAGGTACCTATTTACACAATTTGAAAAATTTTATTCCAAATAAGGAATGCATTTTTCCAAATTCAAAACATAGAAGTTTTAGTAATAAATTTAATATTAATCCATGTTGTCAAAACTAAAAATAGGGGTTTTAAGATGTTATAACTATCAAAAGATTGACATGTGTTTATGTCCAATTTAAAAGTGAACTTACATAAAACGACCAAAATTAGTTTAAATAATAAAAATATAATCCAATTAAACTTCAAAAACAATTAAAAAGATAATCTAACTATATAAATAATTTAGATAAAAGGTATGTTTTGAATTAAAATGCAGTATTTTTCACTATTCATTAAAATTTTAATTTTATTAGAAAAATATCAAAAATAAAAAAAAACTTAAATTTTTATGACCTGATTCTAAATAAAAAGTTTATTTTTTTTTTCAAATTATACTTATAAATGTGTAAAAACTTGATTTAAAATGGGTGCGCCATCAAAAGGAGGTAAAAAATCATTTTTTGAAAAAAAGTAATTTTACCCGAAAAATTGATTTGGTTATCATATAATGTTCTATAAAATGTGTAAGATGAATTCTAATGTTATATAAAATTCAAAATATGGATAATAATATTCATAATGTATAGTTCATATCCCATTAAAAAATAATATTTTAAGAATATTACGTTGTTAGGTGAAACTCGGTATCACGTACAATGAAAGATATCGAGGGAGGTTACACTTGCGTGTAACACAAGCCAAATCGGGTTTTCAAGTATTGCAAGATTCCTTTGGTTTTTCGTATAACATAATCCAAAATTAGTTAATTTATACATTGAAAAAATATATACTCAGTGTTGCGTGAAATTTATTCTTTCAAAAGAACAAGAACTTGTGTGTAACACAAGACAAGTATAGTGTAACATATACTGCAAGATATTACAGTGTTGCATATAGCACATGCTAATCATGTTATAATGTACAACACAAGACAACAAAAAAATTTCAAATAATCTATCTGATAAAATATCGGGTTGTTACAACGGGTTGGCCATACTGGGATGAGTAGGCTGATAGGTCAGGATGGGTCTGGTGGGTTGAATCGAACCTGAACAAGACACGAGTCAGACCTTTTTATGAAAACAATTGTATCGTTCAAATCAAGTTATTTATGAGTTGTTTGTGGAATTGGGAACCTTGCAATGATTTGATCATTTTGAGATATTATAAGTGAGTTTTTGTGGAAATGTCCATACGACCTAATTTCTTGAGGAAAAGGTTCTCTTGGAATGAGAACACAATAATAAAAATCTAGTAGTTGTCTATTACATTGAGACTATGTGACTTTCTAAAGTACATGAGTTATCAAGAATAATTGTTTTACCAAGACAATGTGTATTATTGGGATTGAGTGTATCATCAGGACTACATGTCTTATCGATACTGGGTGTTTTGTTGATTACCTCTAATGATCATGTTTGGTGTACTATAGACTTATCCCTATGTGAGATGATTATACTTTTTCTTTGTGGTATACATCATGTATTTTGTAGTAGTGTTCCTTTGTGGTTTCAGGGTTTCCTACTACATATTGTTTTACTCACCCATGCACGGGCTTTGCTCGTACGTGTCATGTCTTGTGTAGAAGATCGATGCTTTGAAAGAGTCTTAGGTGGACCAGGACCCAGTGGTGCTTAGTGAGACTATACAGTCAAGGTTTGATACTACGACTTAAGAGAGTTGTCCATTACCTTTCCCTTCAGGTAGAGTTTTATGTGGATGAGTTTCAGGAACTTGTGCATTCACTTTTACATACTCTTTATTTTGGAGGGATTGTATTACGAACCTATTTACTTTCTAGTTTTCTACTATCATACTCTATGGTTGACATCTTAGTTTACATGTGCATTATTTACTTAGTTATTTTACATTTCAGAGTTTTGGTCATGGATATGTTTGTGTGTGTACATGTACTTAGGAACATGCCTACCATTTGTGGGATATTCCTACTCGGTGTTAGTCACCAGAACCTAGCGTTTTGAAGGTGAGCTTGGGATATTTTGACTCTGTGGAGTTCCATCGATGATAGGCTCAGACCATGATACTCGCTTCACATCCCAATTCTGGAATGGATTAGAGGAGGCATCTGGGACTCAGCTATGCTTGGTCAAAACATTTAACGCAAAAACGGATGGCCAAACTGAGCAGACCATTCAGGTTCTGGAGGACATGCTCCGTGCTTGGATCCATGATTTTGGCCACAGTTGGGAGGATCACATAACCCTGGTGGAGTTTGTATACCCCAATTGCTACCATTCCACCATTGGTTTGACACCATTTGAGGTCTTGTATTGGCGACCGTGCAGGTCACCACATTGTTGGATGGACCCTTGAGAGTCATCACTCATGGGTTCGAAGTTGGTGCAAGAGATAACAGAGAAGGTGTAGGTCATCCCAGAGAAAAATGAAAACTGCACAAAGCCATCATAAGTCTTATGTTGACCACATATGGAGGCCTTTGGAGTTCAAGGAGGGATACCATCTGTTCCTTCGGGTCTCTCCTCGGCATGACATATGAAGATTTGGACAGGGTGGAAAGCTATCACATTAGTTCAATAAACCTTTCCTGATACTATGTATATTTGGGGAGGTATAATACCACCTATCTCTACCTCCGCAATGAGATAGGGTGCATGATGTCTTCCACATGTCACAACTGAAGAGATACATGCATGATCTATCACACATCATTAAATGGGGCTTGCTGGACTTTGATGATGGAGTGACTTTTGTAGAGTACTTGGTAGAGATCGAAGATTGATATGAGAGGATCATCTGAAGCATTTTATTTCTCTGATGTGTGTTTGGTGGCAGCATGGGAATCTCCTGAAGTGTACATGGGATAGGGAGGCTTATATACATGCTTAGTACCCTAATTTGTTTGTATAGAATTTGTTGTTGGATTTCAAAGACATAAATCCCTGAGGTAGGGAGATTGTAATGTCCGGAATTTTCCATGTATTATTTTTCAATATTATATGGATTTATTTCAATACTAGGCACTGAGACATCATGTGATTCAGAGACCCAGTGGTCCCATAATCAATGGTTGAAAAAAAATTAAAATATTAAATAACACAAGCTTTTATTTTTCCGGAAAAATTGGATTATCGTCTAAATAGGTGCCTAAATTAGAAATAAGATGGCACTGTTGTGTTCAGAGCAGTGAAATTACATTATCCAGGGCCTAACATTGACCAAAAAAGGTCAAATATGGAATGAAGTTTTTGGAATTTTAACAAACAAAAAAAATTGTGAATTTAATTTATTTTTATCATTTCACCAATACAACAACATTATTTTTTTAAATATGGCTTAGAGACATGGAGACTGGGTCATGCACATAACCCTAGAATTTCTGAAAGTCTCTAAAGAGAACATTGAGAACACTCTTAATGGAGAATGATGATAGGATTTTTTATCAGAGATCAAAGGATGCTATTTTTGACGTATATCTCCAATGGCAGTGACACAACGATTGATTATCTTCATTGAATGTTCCAACCTCAAGGTTGGGAATTTTTCCTTGATTTTCTATCCCTGTAACTAAAATCAATGATTAATGTATATCAACCAATTAACCAGTTGACCCAGGGTTTGATCATTCTTGCGGGATGAGCATATTTGTTGGAAATCATTGGAAGATGAATTATTTATCCCTATTTCTTTGTTCTTAATTCTTATAGGAATATATTGAGGCCAACATAAAAAATGGACAACATTCATTCATTAGGGTGTTATTTGTACCTTTCTTACCCCCTTTCTCGACGTTCTTCTCCATTGAATCCTCATTGTCGCAGCTCGGACTACAGGGAGGATTCGAACATGATCAGACCCTAAAATTGGAGTAAAATTGATTGTAGAGGCCGCAACATGTTAGATTCGATCATAAATAACTCGGATCTATGTTTACATAAAATTTTGGGCATTAGAGTAGCCTTGGTAGTCTATAGATCTGGTGCTGAAGGCGACCACATACGGGATTCACGACACGGTGGAGGTGTTGTGCGGGGGGACGACTAGTGGTAGTCGCAGTAGAAGCTACATGGGGCAACGATGGGGCCAACCAGTGGAGAGGCGACAGGGATGACCAATGGGGAGGAATTTACTAAGGTACATAGCAAGAAGGGAGGATGCAAGAAGTTTGTTCTGTACGCGGAAGCGAAGAGGACGTGGGGTAGGAAGACATGGTCGACCGACCATGTGTGATTTGGTGCTGCACCGCATAGAGTAGAGGGGCACGCGGTTGGGATGAGATGCATGTGGTGGATGAGACCAATCTGCATGCATGAGGGATGGACCAATGGATCCAGACTGCTCTAGAAGGATGTGGTCCAATAGACCCAGTGGGCTAGGCAAGGTCGGCTAAACCGAGTCAGGTCGACCGACATGTTACGCTGGGTCCGGCGGGTCGGATCAGACCCAGACTAGACCCGAGTCAAACCTTTTTTTGAAACAACCATAAAATTCATAGTGTGTGTCTATTTGATAATATTTTTGCAGAGTTGGGACCCTTATTATGAGAATATCTTTTTCAGATATCCTAAGTGGGTTTTTTTGAAGTGTTCATATGAACTAATGTCTTGATGAGTAGGTTCTCCCAGAACGAGCATGCTATGAGTAGAATATTGTAGTTGGTTGGAAATTTGAGACTACATGACTTTATGAGACTGAGTTACATACCAATTCTAAGCTTCTTACCAATAATATGTGCCTTACTAAGACTATGTTTCTTATCGGGACTATGTGCCTCAATCAGACTATGCATCTTATCGATACTGGGTGTTTTGTGGATTATGCATGATGATATTGTTTTTCATACTATAGACTTATACCTATGTGATCTGACTGTAATATTTATTTTTGTAATACTTTGTGTATTTCATAGTGGTATTCCTTTGTGGTTTTGGGGTTTCCTATAGAGTATTGTTTTACTCACCCCTGTACGATCTTTTCCCGCATGTGTTGTGTCTTGTGTAGATGATCACCACTTTCACAAAGTCCTATATGGATGAGGACTAGGTGGTTCTTAGAGAGACTAGATAGTCGAGGTGTGATCCTATGGCTTCATACAACTTTTCAGTACCTTTCCCTTTAGGAAGGCTTTTCTAAATCTGGTTTTTAGGAATGTTTGCATTCACTTTTATAGAATATTTCTTTTGGTGGGATTGTATTCTTTCCCAATTTACCTTTCTAGTTTTCTACTGTCAAACTCTCTGGTTGGTATCATAGTGTATGAATTCATTTTATACATATAGATTTTACATTTCTACATTTTGGGCTTTGAGATATATGTGTGTGTACACGTACTTAGTCAAATGAATCCCATTTTTGAGGTATTCCTACTCGGTGCTAGTCACTATCCCGTGGCCTATTGGAGGCAGGTTTTGGGTTATCATGACACAGGCCCCTCTGGGATAGGTTGTGACCAAGAAATAATGTAAATGATTACATAATATTTTAGAATCATATTTATATTATATATACGTCATATTTAATCATCCATGTCAACTATTTAACAATCCATGAATAACGGTGTTAAAAACATTACTATGTAGATTTGTGGAGGCGGAAGTCCATACATTACACTAACAATATATCTAATTTTAATATATAATAGAGATTAATAAAAATGGTTATTCCATTAATATAATGACATATCAGTATAATTAGGATTCTGAAGTCATTTTGTTGTTATTTATTTCAGTGATTAAGAAGTTGAAGATTAAAGAGAATTTTTTTGAAGGTTATAATATATTTATTACAGACTTGATCATTCCTTGTAAAAAACTTTTCAGTTTAAGGGATTACACTATTTTTTTGACAAGGTGTAACAGTACCATATTTAATGATATAATTATTGTCAAATAATATTTCATTGATAGTTTACATTACATATAAAACCATTTTTCAGTGAACCATGAAAATCTATTGAGATACAATTATGTTACAATTATATCATTTTTAAAATCATCATATCGACATTATCTAAGGTGTAATTTTTTTGATTTTTTTAGAAATTAATATTTGGTAAATAATTAATATATCAGTTTTTAAATGGAACTGTTTTTTCAAGTGTTTTATATCCATAATTTTGATCTAGTTTGGTTTCAAATTCCATTAAAATATTTATCTTAAATAAAATTTAATTTATCCTATTTTTATCAACATTATAATTCATCTTTTTATAATAATACATTTAAACTTAAAAGGGAAGTTTTGAGAAAATGTAATTCATCACACTTTGTGGGTTTTATATAAAATGAATTTATTCTGCTTATATAGACCAGAATTTAAAAAATAGATTCTATATTTTAAATCATGAGGATCAAATTTATTAAATATGTCACTTTTATTTTTAGCCAATATGAATAGTAATTGTGGTAAAAATTATCACATTGGTAAAAGGTAAATTGGGTAATTAAGGTTAATAATTACATGATATGGAATTAAAAATATATATAACTTTTCATTTTTTAATTGCATTATTCTATTTATCCCATAATCATCCAAAATTACTAATTATGAACATTTTTATGTTTATCTTTGAATTTTACCATTATAATATTTAAGTAAATGATAAATTAAAAAATGTCCCTCTATTGATTTCAAAAACTATAATATTTTGTGACATGGATAAAAATAACTTATATTCTGTTATAAATATATTATACCCATCATATAATAAAACCTATAATATATTATAGGTTATAATATATTATAGGTTATAATATATTATATGTTATAATATATTATAGGTTATAGGTTATATGATGGGTATATATATTATAGGTTATAGTCCTCCCAAAATACCAACCCAAAGTCACTTAAGATGAGATATAAAGGAAGTATACTAAAGAAGTGGTAATCATATTTACTAACTCTTTCAAGTTTATTTCTTCATGTACTTCCTTAAAATATATTATACCCATCATATAATAAAATCTAGTATCCTTATAGTATCCAACCCCGAGTTCCTATAAAACTAGTCCCGAGACTGTGGGCCACAAGACCTCAACTATATCACCCCAAATGCTAGAGGTTGCTGACTAGAAATGAAGACCACGGTTAAGTCTCTTGGGAGACTATTCCCTTATAGGAAAATGCATTACATAGCGAAAAATAATATATAATTAAGTAGAAGAAGCAATAAGGAAAAAATAGACAGTAGAAGAAGAAAAATGACCCAACAAAATAAATAAACAGCAAAAGTTAAATAATCATAAAATATTACATGATAATGTAAATGTTTGATTCCAAATTTAAAAATAAAAGTACAGGGGTACAGGGTACAAGAATAGACTGCATGGTGAAACAAATACTAAAATACCAAAAACTTCCACATGAAATCCCATGTATAGGCTGAGTCCTATACCTCCAAGATCCATCCAAAATAGTAAAGCCATCAAGCATCATAAGAATCACACTTCCTCGTGTCCATATCTATATACATAAAGTCTACTCAGGTACCAAACGGTGCCCGAGTAGGGTGTGAGATATAACTCAGTAGGTCGGAACCCACATTGTCTTAATATTTCCTTTTCGTTTTGTAAATAACCAAAAGTGTTCCATATATAATAATGTAAGAATTAAATAATTCAAAAGGAATGTAACTTTGTTTGAGTTTTCAAGTGGACACTCATCCCAAACCACCTCCTTCGACATTAGCCATAAGTTTGAATGATATACCTCATAAGAAGAATATATATATATATATATAGAAAGGCCTAAGTAACCTGATAGACCAAATAAAATTTCATACCCTTAAAATTTTGATTTCTCTTAGGGTATAATCCATTAGTCAACACCATGCGCACTAAAGGCACACGAGAAGTATCACAATTCACAAGGAACTCAAAGAGACATCAATAAAAACCTCTGACGCATTAACATTATTATTATATTAATGTTTATAGTTGGAGTCTAAGCCAGTCACAAAGGTATTTCTATAGTTCATCCTTCAATTTATCTAATACCACCAAACCGATCCATGGAAAACTCCAAAAGACCATTTATCGCTCGAGGCATGGTTTTGTCATGAGTCTATCCCGAGTATCGCACATAAGGGGTTGGGTGTCACCTGAGGATTGGTGTAGATGCTTTTCCAATGGGTTCATCATTGATTATACCTTGGGGAACTAGTATCACTCATGATTATATAGAAAACCCAGGGAAACCCTTGTTTGGAAAAGCCTAAGGCATCACCTCCCATGTACATAGTGTGGTAACCAATTAGGAATGAAGAGTCCATGTGTTGGTCCTTAATACATAACCCATGTTCTCTCTCTCGACCTAAATTTGATTATATTTAAAATAATTAGATATCATAGAGTATGCATTTATAATTGCAATAAATCCATTTATGATTCTGAAAGCGTCACAATTCATGATTATTCATGTCCAATATTCATATCAAAATATAGGTAGAACAATAAATATGTTGACACCTAAACATTCCGAATGTTACGAATTTATCAAATTTTGTGTTGAAAGTAGTGACCCTCCATTAGAGAATTTTTATTTCAAAACATGACATTAATCTTGTAGAAAATATATTAACCAAATAATTAAATATCGTAGTCCAAGTCTTATTAATATAGGATAATTTATATGTGAAAGAAAAATAAAAATGAATTTTTTTCTATTATAATAGCATAAAATAGATAGAATTATAAAAAAGGAACCATTAGGCATAATCAAACTATTAAAACCAAAAACCTGATGGTTTATATTTATCCAAAATAATTTATTTGATTTAAAACTCAACCAAAGAGGGCTCCACAAACATATACAATTAATAAAATAATTATTCAGGGATAACAGAATTTAGGGCAATTATTTTGGCAAACCCAAAGAGGTATCAAATTATTTTGAAATAATTTAAACTAGTTGGTTCAACTCAAACAAGGTCTCAATAGTTATGCAAAGTAGTTTAATTCAATTAGATTTATTAAAATTGAGTATCGCCGGTAGGCACCGATGAGAAGAACAAACGTGTAATTCAAAAAATGAAATAGACGATTTGAAGGATATTAGATACCCTACCTTTTAGTCGTATTATATCCCATTCCCTACGACAACATTTAATTTAACCTAAAAAGGGTGAAATCAAAGTATTTAAGAAAGAACCAAATTTTGGGTAAAAACATTCTGTAGAAGATCGCATGATGAAGAGTTGATGAAACTAAACGATTCTTTATGTGGAATATTAGCCTTAATGAGAGTTTCATTGTGATTCTAATAGCATTGAAAACAGAGAAGAATTGGAGGTGAATCGTGTTTTTAAAGTGGTGACCAGGGGTGGCACACCACCTAGAGAGGAGGGGGTGTGACGCACATGAGATGAGAGGGAGAGAGGAGAAAATAAAATGAGAAAGGAAAGAAATAAGGAAAGAGAAGAAATAAAAAAAATAAAGAAAAATGAATAATAATAATAAAATAATATATAAGCGAACATAATGGATAATAAGAAAAAAAATAAAAATAAAAATGGTGAAACCCATTTTTAATTATTTTTTCTCTTCTCATGTCTACTTTTTATTTTCATCCTTTTTCATCTCTTTTAATATCTTTAAATTTTTTTTATTGTTTTTAATACTTTTAAATTATTATTAACCAAATCTTGTGCTAGGGTGCAGTGTATTATTTTACATAAATCTTGGGAAACTATTTAAATAATTTAATAGCTGATCGAGACCTGCAACAGGCTTCAAGGTAAAGAAAAAAATATTTATTTATTCATATACACTTGAAAACACATGCACATATTCCATACACACACACACACCAATATTATTAACCCCAATTAATAATAATAATAATAACACCGATATTTTATTATTACTATTAAATCTATGTCATAAAAAATACCATGAATAGTTCAATCAAAACATTCTTTAAAACAGTAATGGTAATAAATTTTCCTCATAATAGTATTGATGTGGGAAATTAATAACTTTTTATCTAACTCAAAAATAAATATAAACCTATATAAATACATGTTATATATATACACAGTTGTATATGCATATATATATATAGCTTCAAATGTATATATATATATATTTAGTCTATATATATATACATCATATATATATACAATAATGTTTTTATCCTAATTTAATAATAATAATAATTATTAAATTTATTATTATTTAATTCCACCCATCAATGAAACCATTAGTATTTTAACAGTAACAACTATAAAAACCAGATAACACCTTATAAATTAAAATAGATTTCACATTTTCATTTAATTTTTCTTAATAAATAATATCACAATTATTAAATTTCCCATTTATTATTTTCACCGCGACACAATTTATTAATTGAGGAAGTACATTTTCAATTTTTTTCAAAAACATAATTATATTATTAATTATAAAATTATTATTATTTCTTACTATGCCAAAAAATATTTAAAAAACTTTGAAATTATATTTGGGCACGATCTGACCAAAAGTCTAATGCTCAAAAAAATTATACCATTCCTCAGGTAAACCCTGCATCCCTGACCTAATAGTAGTCTCTTATTTCTCATACGACACACCGTTTGTGATAAAATAATCATTTATTATATAAAAAATGGAATAATAAATTGATTAATAATAAAGAGGGTATTATAATGTGTGAGGTTTCCAAACACCCAATGCACATCAATGTTATACCTTTCCTAGGGTAAACATGTATCTCAAAACCTAATGGTGGTCTTATATTTATCATATGACAAACCCTTTGAGAGTTATTTCATATTTTAAAAAAATCACAGATGCATATAATTAAATATATTTAATATTTTTTCTATCAACGTTGAGTGTCTATGGGCCTTGGAATACCGTGTTGACTCAACGTCTAACTCTAAAAATATTTCATATAATATTCCAACGTTATAAAGAAAGAATTTACCCATCATTTAATTTATTTACATTTTCGTTTTAATATAATTTATTTAATTCAATTTATTTAATTCAGTTTTTTTAAAAGACACATCACAGTATCAACTTTCGGAAATAAAAAGTTCTGATGCTTAGTTTCAAAACCGGCATACCCATGTAACATAAAAATTTAATTCCCTCCTCTTTTTCATGTATTTCAAAACACAGGATATTACAAACATCCCACCTTAGAACTTATGATCCTCGAGAAGCCTTCAGGAACAATTAACCCTTACCTGATCTACAAGGGTCATGAATTCTCACCCAAAGGGTATTTTTTGCATCTCCAAACACACAACACACATTCAAGCATTGGTTAGGCAAGTAACACATAAGCAATTAAGATCTAATAAAATTCTCATTCTCAAATCGAAACATTGAGATGCCACTTACCTTATCCCGTTTATCTAGATACATGTCCATGTCATCATCTCATTAAACATCAGGGCAAAGTTACTTCCCACCTCATTATTTAACATTATAAAGGGGAAAATTCCAAGCCACAACACATTATACCATCGTAATTTCCTTCTAGACATGCCCTTAATCATTTTGGTGATGTTTCTTGCTTGATTTCCAAAAAATATAAAACGGTTGATTCCCCATTGACCTCAAAGGCCATGTTGAGATAGTTTTTCATGAAAATCCTGGATTGACCTAAATTGGACTCATCTCATATGAGGATGTTCTAGAGACGGTCCTTCACATATCACTATATTGAACAAGACAGACAAGAAGTTGAGCCATTCTAGCCGACTATTCAAGAAGATGCTTCGCTTAGACGGTAGGCATTTTACAAATTAAACTATGATTCTTTCTTCCAATGTGTATCACATTCACCATAAACACATCTAATGAAGTATATACATAACATTAGATGTCGTTCCTTTATTTATCCATCATCGAGTTTGAAAAAAATTCCATGATAAACTCGAATTGGCATGAAAGAAGTATAAGGAACTAACCTAAGGTAGTCCATACAACATATTTTCGAGTGATACATTTGTCAAGAGCTAGAGCATTAAATGAGCCTAGATCAACATTATTTAAGAAGTCATGTCAAAAGAAAAAATTGCTGTATAAGAGTTCCTCAAGGAATTCCTATATGGGTATCCATGGGTAACTCAAGACTGACCATGTTTTGATAAGAACCAGATGTTCAACATTCAACGAGATAGAGATTACCCAAAAAAAATTTAGAATTTAGCATGACGTAATACTGAAACTATCTTAATGTATCAAGGATGATGTCAAGATGGGGAACATTCTCATCACTAAAACAGAGTACCCAATTAGGATTTTAATGTTTATGAGGATGAAAATAGCCAAACCACTACTGCTCAACATCTTTGAATAAACTCAGCTTCACCTGCTGATGCACCATCATTAATTGATCACCATGACTTAACCACATGAGGCATTCTATGATCGTTCAAGCTTAACTATCGAAGTCCAGCAATGACGAACGATATTTTTCAATGGTTTCATAAACTATCAACCACACCGACATTGTCTTACTGAACAATAAATGACATGATTTAAAGTTCACAAGCTTTGTAGTATTTAAGCCATCTCGACCATTCTATAGTGGTCCTATTTGGTTGTGTCCCTTCTACCTGAAAAGACACATATTTAATAGAATTGAAATGAAACACCCCAACTTAATAGTGTTATAATCATCTAAAAGAAGCAACAGACTAGTCACTCAAAAGCGCACTAGGTTAGTGAAACCATAATGGAAAATGTTTAAAAAATTGGCATGAAAACCCTACCAAACTGACCAGCATGTCAAAACACCCAAGTCTCCATAAATCATCCCAACCATTATAATGAACTTTATTCCTTTAATGCACAGTTCAAACTACTACAGAGGTGACCTGTGATGTATTAAACAACACAAGGCTTAACAATTACACAAAATTCATCTAGTTCGTAACAACATTAATCACTCAATATCACTGCGCATGTGAACTCATAATAGACTAAGGAGATAAAGAAGAAAGTTGATTTTTAAATAATTGGAATATGTATATATTCATCCATAACTATGGAGGAGAGAGGGTAGAATGACCTATGAAGTGGCAGACCGTGCTCGAGGCATGTCTTACCTACTAAAAGTGAGCATTAACTGATGCTCAATATTGAAACAAAATTCAAGGATACCATGACTACCTATCTAAAATAAGAGGTAATTTAGAAAATAAAATTATTACTAGGTATAACGACATGATAATGACACAAAAAAGGAAGAAAACTCATGGAATTTGAATGGATTTTAAGTTATAAGGGTGTTACCTACCACGACTAGCCCCTTATTAAGATCAATCATTGACAATAATATCAAGTCATTCTTAAAAGAAGTCACAAGGATCAAAATCCGATCATCTATGTCATTTCTAAAAGAAAGAGTGCCTATGAAAAATGCTCGCACTTCTATTCCATGGAAACTCAAATAATCTTTATCTACCCTTACACTAGGGTCTTAAATAGAGGACCCCACTATAGGTCCCATTTTACAAACCCTTTACTTTTAAATCCATTTCAGAATACAACACACACATGTTCAAAAATCCAGTCATATGGGAAGCTATCCACCAATCCATAAAGAGACCATACAGTTTATAAGTGGTATTTGGCTCCCATTTTATAACAACCCATAAATTTTAGAAAAAAACCAATTACATATAAAAAAATATATATTGTAACTACAAGACCTCAAAAACATCTCCCCAAACACTAGAGGCTACCGACTTGTAGCGAGGGACTTAGTTAAGTATGTGGGGAGACTATTCCCTCATACTATAATTTATTACATAGTGGAAAATAATATATAATCAATTAGTGGAAGCAAAAAAAAAATAGACAACATGAGAAGAAGATAAATGAACCAACAAAATAAATAAACTTGAGAAGATGAATAATCATAACAAATATAGAGATGATGTCAATGTATGATACAAAATGTAATAATAAAAGTGTTGGGGTACGGGGTACAAGAATAGACTATATGATAACAAAAAAATTCCAAAAAAATCAAAAATTTCCACATGGAGTCTCGAGTATAAGCTCTATCCTCATCCCCAAAGTTCCTTCCAAAAAAGCAAAGAAATTAAGCATCAGGAGCTGCACAATTCTATGTATCCATACCAAAAGATACAAATTCCTATCAAGTACCAAATAGTACCTATGATGGGTGTGATATATAATCTAAGTAGGCCAAATATCCATAGTGGATTAACCTTTCCATTTAGATTCATGAACAAATAGTAGTGTGCCATATCTAATAATGGATTCATTTAAATAATTTAAAACAGTTGTAATTTGGTTTAAGTTCCCAAGTGGACACCCATCCCATATCACCTGCTTCGGCCAAAGACAGAGGTCCGTATGAGATACCTGGTAAGCAGAATATATATATATATATATATATATATATATATATATATATATATAAAGGCTAATGTAACATGACAAACTAAAGAAATGGGAATACCCCCAAGCTTGTGCATTATCTTAGAGTTTAATCCATATTTGAACACCATGCACACTAAAGGAATAAGAGATGTATAATAATTCACAAGGAACTCAAAGAGACACCAATAAAAACGCCCGACACATTAACATTATTATAATTTTAATGTTTAGAGTTGGAGTGTGAGCCCGTCATGAAGGTATCGCTACGGTAAAACCTTAAATTTATCCAATACCACTGAGCCCAGCTATGAAAATCTTCTGAAAGACCACGTATTTCTTGAGGCATGGTTTTATCATGAGTCTATCCAAGTTATCACAAATAAGGGGATGAGTATCATCTGAGGCTTGGTGTAATATCTTTTCCACAAGGTCTAACCTCTATTGTCCCATAGAAAACCAGTATCACTCATGAGTATATAGAAAACCCAGGTAAACCCTCGTCTGGTAAATCCCAACACACCGCCTCCCTAGCGTATAGTGTGGTAACCAATCCGGAATGGAGAGTTAATGTGTGGGTGCTTAATATGGAACCCATGTTGTCTCTCCCTACCCTAAATTTAATTATATTTCAAGGAAGAAAATAACACATATGTTATGGGTGTTGTGTGTGCTGGTCATCGATTGTGCAGTGACAAAACCCCAAAACCAATGCCAAAATGAATTTATTTATTGCCAATATATTAAAAAAATTACTAATAGAGGAATACAATTAAAAAAATGAAAAAGAGATAAATAAAATAGGGAATTACATCCTTCGGTCCCGTTGGGACCTACTGTATGGAATGAAAACCACCCACACACGTGTTTTTTTATTTCAAAGAAAATAAAATAGTAATAGTACAACAATCAGACCAATCAGAAGAATAAAAAACGAGAAGAAATTTAAAATGTAAAAATGAAAACGAAATTTTAACTAATAATCACTATGCCAGACCAAATATGGCCCGACGGTCCAGATCGCTTCACATGGATGTCGAAATAACAACCTCCCAGATCTGTTGGTGCATCCACCCACCGCTCCTACCAAGGATCCTGGTTTCGTCGGTCATGAAGCCACACTTATTTCAATTAGGGAAGGACATTTCTATCCAGCATAGTCCAACCTTGATATGAAGCCAAAGGAGGTTGACTAGCTCATATGTGTTCAAATAAGGAGTCTTACACCAAGAACCAGGGAGCTACAAAATCACTCGTCGAGAGGGATCATAGCACCACATCGAAGGAAGCAACTAGGAAACTGGAGCGATTCACACTGCTTTGGGGAAGAGACATGGAGTAGAATTGAAAACCCCATGTTAACATTCTAAAACCTTAATTGAATTCCCAATATAGGGATTCCACAAACCCAAGCCATGAAATAGAAACCCCAAACAGAATTGCTTTTTAAACAAATAAGAGGATGAGTGGACAACCAGAAAAGGATGGGAAGTACAAATCATCAACGGTGCACATACATCTAGGCAGTAAAATATACATTTTTAGTGTTTCATGTGGGTAGGAAAAACTCAATCAAACAAACATCACCCCAATAAAAAACAATAAATATATGTATCCATTATGGAAACTTATATAAAACTGTGTGTAAATAAAATTTAAATGGAATGTAAAATATAAGCATATTAAAACACAATTTTAAAACGAAAAATAAAAAATGAATTATGAAAACTTAATTAAAAAATTTCCACCATTTTAAATTAAAATTATACATTCTTCTTGCACCTAACCTATTAATTTTATCAGGAAATCATGCTATAATTCATAATAAAAACAAAATAGATAATAAATAGTGCTAGTCAAATTATTCCCCACTTATATATGAGATGTGTTTCAAGGTGACACACATTTTCTCTCATTAATTCGACATAAAATACTACTTAAACATTATTAGAATTAAAACCTATAAACATAAAAATAATTCATACATGCACTTACCTGAGCCAATATTTGAGGCCATGCTAACAAATATGTCCTTGAATTCTCACCTATACCTACGCACATGTAGCAACCACAATAGTACCAATCCTCTAAAATCTCGGAAAATAAGACTCAGATAACTCAGAAAGTCAAATGAAAACAGTATCAGTAATAAAAAAACAACCCATGAAAATGAATGCAAGTAAGAAAAAAAAAGGCTTAGAGAAAGTAAATGACTCATTCTATAAGAATCTAAAACAAAACCAGATGACTCTACACTTATAGAGAATACACTACATAGAAATGTGAAATAGGGGAAACCACATCCTAACCTTGACCGCTGTGTAACCCATACAACCCAAGTCCTATCCCACTAAAAAAATCAAGCACAAAAATTCGTAGGTACGCATCCAATGTCGTTAATATGTTACCAGTAGTACCTTCATGAAGTCTTGTGGTTATTCAGACATCTCCCTATGATCCTACTTCTCTAACCACTGCCCAACAACTTACTATCCAGATACTTGGTTACCCATGAGAAGACCAACCCTACTAGGACACAAAGAAGTAAAACCTAGAGTTAAACCCACAACTCTTCCCCATTGAAGCACACTAGACATAATCACAACCTAAACCTAGAAAACAATAGAGGACCCTCAAAACCGGGTATCACTACAAACCTCTTGCAATCCCAAGATTCCTAGGGGAAAACTCTAATCCTATGAGAACACCGGTGATCTAAGGGAAGCCTGATACCAACTAAGTAATCCCATTATAGTATATCCCCAATGATATATAGGGACAACATCACATCACAATAGATATCCTAACAGAACCACCATGAAGCTCGATCATCACTGAACCTATTCACATGACATTGTATCTCTACATACTGCACAGACCCAATCACCACTCGTAATGGGTGGAAACTAGCGACACCAGCCCAAAACTAGGACACATTAAAGGAACAAGCCTAAGAAAATTACTAGTTCACACTCTTTAGGATACAGGAAGAACTAGGAGACCAAATGAACGAGAGAGGTAGACCCTGCCCCCACACACAACTACTAACCGACACACCCTTGCTTATACCAATATCACACAAACCCCTACTACCCCATAACCTAAGACACAAACCAGATAACTGCATGCTCCATAAGGTCTCTACCAGGGAAGAAAAAAGCTGTAAACAGGGATAGCAGACACAGTGCAAGAAACAATGAACCAGTTTTTACAACATTATATGAAGATCTTAACAAACTTGTTTTAATCAAACTTAAAGAATGGATAAAAAATTGGAAACAAAAAATCACAGAGATAAAATCAATAATAGTTTATATTTTTAATCAATGGAAGAGGATTATAATATTAGAATGAATAAAAAATTCAGGGGAAACAATCACTAATAGTAAAAGAAGAAATTCAAAATGGATCTGATACCACATGTTATGGGGTTGTGTGTCCTGGAAAGTGATATTCTAGGGACATAACCCCAAAAATAATGACAAGATCAATTGATTTATTGAAAATATATTAAATCAATTACTAATAGCAGAATACAATACAACGAAATGAAAAATAGAGCAACAACATAGAGATTTATGTGCTTCGGTGCCACTGGGACCTACTACATAGTAAGAACAGTACCCGCACAGATGTTTTATTTCTTTCCAAGAAAATAAAATTGTAAATATACAACAATCAGACCAATTATAAGACCATAAAACAAGTAAAAATTTACAAATGTAAAATTGAAAAATAAATTTTCAACTAACACTCAAAATTCCATACCAAATCTATCCCGGTGATCCAGATCGCTTCACACAGATGTTGAAATCAAAACCTCCTGAATCCGTTGGAATTCCCACTCACTTCTCCTACTACGGTTCCTAGTTTCATTGGTCATGAAGCCACACTTCTTCCGATTAAGAAAGTATGTTAGTCTCAACTGTGTTCCAACCTTGCAATGAGACAATGGGAGGTTGAAAGGATTTTTCATGCTCCAATAAGTATTCTTAAACCAAGAACTAGGGAGCTACAACAGTTCTCGCCGATAGGTATTACAACACAACGTCAAAGGAAGGTCTAAGTAAACTAAAACAATTCACACTTCTATTGGGAAGTGATTGGTAGGGGAATTGAAAACCCCTTAAGAGCCTTTGAAAATCTTAACTGCATGCCCAATTCAGGGCTTCCATAAACCCAAGGTGTGAAACAGAAACCCCATATAGAATGATTGTTCAAATAAATAGGAGGATAGGCGGAAAAATAGAAAAATATGGGCATCACAAATCATAAATGTTGCACATACATCCAGACAGTAAAATTGGGATTTCTTGTGTGTCAAGTGGGAAGGAAAACCACCCACAAACATTCAATGCCCAAAAAAACCAGAAAATATACATATCCAGCATGGAAATTGATATAAAATAGGGTGTTAATAAAATTTAAATTAAAGGTAAAAATAATCATATTAAACCTCAATTTTAATCTGAAAAATAAAAAAATAATTTAGAAAAACTAATTCACAATAGAGTACACATTTATAATTGCAACCACTCAATTTCGGAATCTAACAGCCAAACACTTCCTAATTATTCAAGACCAATATTCCCAACCAAATATAAGTAGAACACTCGTTATATCAAAACCCAAACATGCCTAAAAAAACCAACTCATCACATTTTTTGTTGAAAGTAGTGAACCTACATTGGAGTAGTTTTATTTCAAAAACATTACATTATTCTTGTAAAAAATAAATTAACCAACTAATTTAATATCACAGTCTGATGTTTATCAAGGCAAACAAATTTATCAATGAAATAAACATAAAAATGAATTTTTTCTATTATAACAATACAATATGGTAATAATTCTAACAAATAATCATTGGGAATAATAAAACCAATAAAACCCCAAATTTAAGGTTTCACATTTATCCTAAATAATTAATTTCATTTAAAACACTATCAAATAGGGTCACACAAACACATGGAATTACTAAATTAATTTGTCATGGATAATTAAATTTAGACCGAGTACGTTGGAACACCCAAAGGGGAATCCAAAAATGTTTCAAAACATAAAAAGTGGGTTCACATCAAACAAGGTCGAAATAGTCAAATAAAGCATTTTAATTAAATTAGATTGAGTAAAATTGAGTATCACTGTTAGGAACTAATGAGTGGCACAAATGTGCGATGTAAAAGATGAAAATAAATGATAGGAAAGAGAGTATACACCATACATTAAAGTCATAGTATATACCATACCCCACAGAAACCTTTGATTGACCTAAAATAAGAGAAATTAGAGGATTTGAGAAAGACCCCAATTTTAGGTAAAAACCATCCATAGAAGATCACGTGAAAGAGAGTAGATGGTACTAAAATATTCTTGGTACAGGAGATTAGCCTTACCGATAGATTCACAATTCATTTAATAAAATTGAAAACTGATAAGAATCATAGGTGAAGTAGGCTTCCATAGCAACGACGAGGGGTGGCGCACCGCCTGGAGAGGAGGGGGGCACGACGCACAAAAGAGGAGAGGGGGAGAAGAAAAAAGAAAAGAAGAGAGGAAAGAAATAAGGAAAAGAAAAAATGGAAAGGAAAAGAAGGAATAAAGTAAATAATAAAACAATATATAATTATATAAAATGGAGGAGAAGCAGAAATAAGAAAAAAATAAAAAATGATAAACAAAATTTTCCTTATTTTTACTCCTCTCATGTACGCTTTTTATTTTCATTCATTTTTCATCTATTTGGATTTCTATAAAAAAATATTACTTTTAATACATTTTAAATATTATTACCTGAACCTAGTTCTAGGGAATGATTTATTATTTTAAATAAATATCGTGCAACTATTTAAATAATTTAATAGCTTCTAGGGACCCATAACAGTCATCCATGTAAAGAAAATATATATATATATATATATATATATATATATATATATATTTAATTATTTATTTACACATGCACACACTCAAGTATATACACACACACACACACACACCAATATTATTTTACCAAATTAATAATAATAATAATAATAACACCAATATTTTATTATTATTATTAAATATATGTCATAAATAACACTTTTAATAGTCAGTCAAAACATTCATTAAAACTCTAATGTTAATAAATCTTTCACACAATAGCATTTATATGGAAAATTAACAATGTTTTATTTAACCGAATAATAAATATACAGATATATATATACATTTTATATGTATATATATAAATATATGTATATGAATATCTATATATACAACCACACATGTATATATGTATACATATATATTTAATCCTCACACACATATATATAAATAATATATATATAAAACAATGTTTTTGTCCAAATCTAATAATAATAAAAATAATAAAAATCATTATTATTTAATACCACCCGTGAAAGAAACCATTAGTATTTTAATGACAACAACCGTTATAAACTAACACCTTTTAAATTAATATTCATTGCACATTGGCATTTAATCTTCCCAATTAATATTATCAAATTATTAAATTTCCCTCTTATTATTTACATCGCAACATAATTTATTAATTGTGGAAGTACATTTTAATTTTGTCAATAATTATAATAATAATAAAATTATTATTATTTCTAACTATCCAACAAAATATTTAAAAACCTATTAAATTATAATAAATTAATTAAAAACTAAAGAGGGTATTATCGTGTGCGAGGATTCCAAACACTCAATGCACATCAAAGTTATACCCTCTTTAGGGTGAAAACGGCATTCTAGGCCTAATAGTGGATTCATATTTCTCACATGACACTAATTTTTAGGGTTATTTAATTATTTTGAAAAACAATTACATAGGTGTGTGAATAAATATATTTAATATTTTCTTCTATCAACATCAAGGTTGTACGAGCCTCATAATCCCACACTAAATCAACATCTAATTCAAAAAATATTTCATAGAATATTTCAAAGAGCTAATGAAGGCTTTTACCCTTCAATTAATTTATTTCCATTTTAATTTTAATATAATTAATTTAATTCAAATTCTTTATAAGATATATTGTAGTGTCAAGTACTAAAAATAAAAAGTGTTGATGCTTTGTTTTAAAACTTCCCTTTCCAGCTGACAAAAAAATATAATTTCCTTTTCTTTTTTCATTTGGTTCAAAACAATGGACATTAAAATCATAAATAAAATGAGATATTATTATTGTTATTTTCTAAAAAAAATCTATCAATTTTCTATCCAATGAAAAGAAAAAACAGAACACGTGTACTCATATAATTTACCTTATCCACATTGAGGGGCATTTCATTTTTTAGTACCATTTTATTTGGATAGTAATAAAGATAAAAATAATAAAAATATATGATATTTATGAAATAATTAATCTTATGAAATCAAAATATTGTATCCATCTCCTTAATTTCTTATCTATTGGAAAATAATAATGTCACTCGCTCGCACGTGTGGACTACACCTCTAGAAAAGGATGCAATTCATTTTTCGGTTATGATTTACATGGATGGTAATAAGGATATATTTAATTAATATATATTATATATATTTATTATGGTATGGTTCTTTATTAACTACCTTTATTCTATTCCATCTGTTGTAAAGTTGAAACAACATTCATGCTTTTGTACAACCTACCATCTTAATGAAAAGTGAAATTCATTTTTTTAGCTTTACATTTTATATAAGAATATAAATATATATATTTAACATATAAAAAATTTATAACATTACAGAGATGGTTTAACCATAAAAAATATACAAGGACCAAAACTACTAAATCAAAAAATACATGAAAAACAAAGTGTTAAACACCCCAAATAATGATAATAATAAATGATTAGAAATGAATAGGTGAAAAAATGTAATAGATGGATCATATATGATATTAAGTATTCATATAAGTTTATTTTTATGTTTTCATAGCAATTATAAATTTACCATATAGTATTTAAAAATCAGTTATGGGTAATGTTGAGAATGAGGTGAGGGGTTTCTTAACTCAATTTCAATTATTTGTGTAACAGTTCTACTACATTAACTATATTATGCCAGGATTATGTGTGAAATTTACTATGATTATATTATTATTATATTTTTTTTTTAATTTCAATTTTTTACACACAATCACTTTATTGATTAATTCTCACTTCATTGATGCCATCATTGTAAGGAATTTCATCTAAATTTTCACTCCCTTGTGACATATTTGGTATTATGTAGCTATGAATTTTTAAGAGGAGTATATACTAACTGTTTGATAAATTTAACTTGAATATATATTAATTATTCATTATTATACTTAAATTAATTTTTATGCCTTTAGGGGTTTACAATTTTAATGTCATCAAGGACGTGAGAATTCATTTTATAATATTCTTTTAATGGGATTTTTCTCTTTTTTAATTTATAAAATTGTATTTAAAATCATTTATAAGATCTATTTATTATCTTATACATAGTATATTTAAGGATCTACAATTTTTATTATAAATTTACTTCTATTTGGAACATAAATCAAGAAAATAAACCATTAAAAAACAGTTGATCATATTTTTCTTTTAACGGGGTATATTACTTTTCAATGTCAATATTTTACAAAATTATTTTCAAAAATTCCTTTTTATTTAGTAAAATGATTCATGAAGGATATTTTTTATCTTTTAAATTAGAAAAGTTTTGAAATGAGTTTTTCTATTTTTTCAATGTTTAATGGTCCATAGATTCATCTAAATGTTTCTAGTGGTTTTACAGAGAAAAATATTTAATGAAATATTATTTTAAGTTTTCACTTCCATTATCATTATATCTTCAAAGGATATGAGTTTATTTCAAAAACTATATTTACGATGAATTTATGGGAATCTTTTATCTCTTATTAATTCTTTTTCATCAACCTTTTCTTGAGACATCCGCATTATTGTGGTTATTGGACAATAGATTTATATTAACTATACATATTCTTTATATAATGGATATTATTATTTCCAAAAACTTATTTCATTTATATATATGGTGTTTTACTTTGAATGATACATGATTAAATTGTGAAATATTTATATTCTTTATGGTTTACTAAACACCATACTGTATTTATAAGGTATATTGTTTATGAATTATATTTATTTCTAAATACATGAGTAATGCATTTTACATATAGTAACAAGTTTCTACCAGTTATATATAGCCCTTTGAAGCATCAATATGTCTCATTAGATAAAATAGTTGTCCAAATTTATTAATTGTTTTTTTATTGTATACCTATCCATCGATTAAATATTCTTATAAAAAATGATTTATGGTAAATATATCCCAATTACATAAATCATTATGTCTATTTTTAATAATTTTCTTCATTGAGAATCTATATATTATTGCTCTTGATATTACTACATTGATATTATCCATGAATTAATTTTTGTGCTAAAATTATTCCTTAAATGGAATGCTATTTTAATTATTTACCATGACATACTAACTATAACTAATTTACTCATGATAGATTTCATTGTATGTTTTATTTAAGGATAATCTAGGCTCACACTATATTTTTTCCCTTTCCCTTGGATATGATTAATTATATTATGAGTAATATCATTAATAAATTTTTTTTATTATGATATGTATTTTATATATCCAATATAATATGGGAATGGTGTATTTATATCATTCTTCCAAAATTAAAATTTTATCATTCCATCAAAATACGATCCTCTAGATCCTTTTAAAATTTAATTAACTAGACACCATATTTGATATACTAGAGTTGGGGTTTTTATAGTTGGTGTTGTTGTAACATTAGTAACTTCCTTGTGAACTATATTTTAAATGAATATAGAATATATTAGAATTATGATAATCCCATATAATATTTGAGAAGTTTTTATATTATAGGGTTTTTTATTTCATGGATCAATATTCTTAATGATTATGTGCTGACACAGTGTGTTCCATTATTTTGTAATGGATCATAATGGAATAAAGTGAATGAAAATATTTAGTCAATATGGGGATTATCCAGATAAGAAATCCAATAAAGGTGATGTCATAACATAGTAGATTGTAGACATATTGGGGAAGCTAACTCAGGTCATAATGAATAACCATTACCATAGGGAGAAACCTGTGGTTCCATTGTGTGATTCACCTATGTTAGTTATCTTCATGTGATAGAATCCACTTCATTTTAATGGAACTAAAAATCCATTGGTATTTGAGTAATGCATTATGTCTCTCAAAAATATATTTTAACACCTCGATATTTTCAAAGAGGAACATCATATTTCATAGTGTATATAACCTGAAAATCCAATAGTATAATGGTATTTAACTTCCCAAGTCTGCAATATATTTTTTTATAAATAAACTCAATCTCTTCAATATCATATGATGCAATCAACACTCTGTTGAAATAAAACATGATACTCTATTATAATATTATTATTCTATCACGATCATTATAACATAGTTGTTAAGTTAGAAAGTATGAATAATACTGCCTTAATTATGATAATTTAATGGTTTAAAATTTATCAAATAAGTTAAATTTTTATATATTGACTATAAATAAAATATAAATACTTTTAATGTTAACGAAATGGTTTTTGAAAAACAATATTTTTCTAAATGACAGTTTAGTCTCTCTTTGTCAACATAATTTATAATTATTTTTTTAACATTTTAAAAGAATTATTTTATGAATAAACTTCATTTTTGGAATATAAATATCATTATTAAATCAGGGTAAATTTTTTTAATTGCCCAATTTTTTTTATTTTTGATGAGAAGTTGAAAAAACTAAATTTTAATTGAAAACTACATTTTAATTAAAAGATATTATATTGTTAAATTATATTTCAATTTATTTTTAATGTAACATGAGTTTAATAATATTACAATTTAATAGATTTAATTAATTTGAATAATTTTCATATTTAATTTTCATACTAAAATAATATATAATTACTATAAATATCTTTTTGAAAACCCGCATTTTTATCACCTCTATGGGTATAATTTTAAATTGAATTTTTCAACTTATGTGAATTTAATTTGAAAAATTTTATAAAAAATTTGGAATAATAATAATTTATATTATATAATATGTTTGACAATTTTTTGACTAAAATAATTAGTGAGAACATAAAAAATTAATTATCGTGGTTGTGGTAAAAATGAAATTACCATGGGGTTAACCAATGAATATAATGGTCAAAATGACATACAAACTTCACAAAATATTATTAGTTGAATGTATTTACACCATATAATATGATAAATTCTAATATATAGTTATTCTTAAGGCTTTTCCATGTGAATCACTTTATCATTTTGGATTCTTTTGGGAAATTTTCAAGTAATTTCCAAGAGGGTTCCCTTTCCTCTCTTATAAAAGGGCCTTCCCCCTCTTAAAATAATTACACATAGCAAGCCATTTGTATCGACCGAACCCTAAAAAAATCTCTCCCCAACATTGTGTTGATATATTCTAGGGCTACTGGTCCTCCTAATCGACTAGGTCTTTAAGAAGAGATCCAAAGGAGGTTTCTCTTAGAGATGATAATTATTTTAATAATGTTATTTTATTTTCATCCTTTTTTCACCACAAATTATATGATAACACATAAAATATAACAAAAATACTATATACCATATAATGATAGGTTATTTTGTTGACGTTATAATATTTATCCATCTCATATGCCATAAAATGGGAAACAAAACCATCGATCATATTTATGAAAGACTAGCACCTCTAGAACCGATGTAGTTCATTTTACTTAAACACCATTAAAGGATGAATATAATAATTTATTTACCAAATTAATATATTATTTATGATATTATTAAAGTTTTTTTAATTTTAATGTCACATATATCTTTTTATGCACCATTCTATTACAAGTACGATAACGCTGCTCGTGTGTATGGAAGACTACTACCTCGCAAAGTGATGTGATTCATTTTTCACATATGATTTACATGGAATATAATGTGGATAAAATGAATTAATATATGTTATATATACATGATATGATATTTTGTATGAAATATTTATATATCACCCAGTTTCTCACCCTTTCATTCATTAGGGTAATTATATTGTCGCTAATGCATATGTATAACCTACCGTCTCCACGAATCGATGTGATTCATTTTCCATTTACAACATTATTAAATTTTTATAGAAATATATATAATGATTAAATATCATATTTATGACATAATTATAATTATGTATATGATATATATATATCCTATTCACATGAACCATAACATTCATAACAAAATACACACATGAGAAGACAAGATAATTAACACCCAAAACAACGAAAATAATGAAATATTACTAACTAACGGGTGGTTAATGTTATAATAGGATAATATATGATATTATAAATTTTATTAAAACTCTGTTACAAATTAACAACATTCATAAAACCATTATACAAGAGGTGAAGGCACATATGAAGGAAATCAAACATGAAGAAAAGGTTTCTCAACTCATCTTTACTTCCGCGAGACATATTCCATATTCAAAAATTATTTATTTTGTGTGGTTTATATAATAACACATTTATATGGTCGATAATTAATCGATTTAACTTCATTTTATTTAATTTTTTATTTATTTTATTCATTTTATGGGGCTTATGATGCATAAGCTACCAAAGTGGTAAGGGTTTATTTTAGAATCTCATCATTAATTGGGAATATTAATGTTTACATATACCACAAGACAATTATTTGTTATTTAAATATTAAATTTTATATATTTTATTAAAATATATTTTCTAATAATATTTTTTAAGTAATAGTACCATTTTCAAACACTTTGGTACATACAATGATTGAGAAAATGTATTTAAGAAAATCTAACACTATTTATCTCTACGGTTGGAAATACTTTTTCATCAAAACACGTGTTTTCAAAAAATATTTCCATTTTTTAAACATTTTGGAAATTATTTTTGAAAGTAATTTTTAACCATTATTAAAATTTTCATTTTTTAAAAGGAATCATCATGTCATTTAAAAAACAATGTCCATTTTGCTTTTAGTGAAAATGTGAATAGGATATTTGTTTTGCCCTGTATGAAATGTTAAATTTTTTCAAATTTCAAGACCAATAATTGTCTCAAATATTATTTTAAAATTTATAAAAGGTTATCTTCAATGAAAATAATTTTAAAAATATTCTATGGAAATTTTAGAAAATAGTTATTTTTAAAATGAAAAGGTTGTTTTTAGAAATATTTTAAGCATATTTTGATGGTATTTTTATTTATTAAAGACATCAATCCTCTATTTCATTTATTATCCACTAAAAATATATTTTTCTATGAAATATTTGGAACATAAAGATTGATTATAAGGTTAATTTTTGAATAACCATTCATGTCGGGAACAATATTTTCAAACTACTTCAAGCGGGTTTTGTTTGTAGAGCTAGAAACACCCAACTAATCTAAATATGTGATAACTCATGAACTTATTTTCCAAACACAGGTGATCGTTTGGGATCTTGTAAAATGATTTTATGATCTCCCATTGGCCAAGACGATTGGAGGATAAGACCATCATACACTTTTGTGGGAATGCTTTCCTACACCGGGACTCAATTATAGATTTAGGATAAGTTTTTAAATCCTTAATTAAATACTCGGTATAACTTTGGTAACCCTTTTAGTAACAATAAAACATTATCATGTATGAAATTTATTATCATCTCTATGTATCTTAGGTTCTTCATTGACAGAGATATCTGTATATATCCAAGGTTCTCCATTAGTGATACCCTCTCATGTAATGATTATATATTCTTGTATCGTTATCTTTATGATGATAATTTTGAACCACATAGTGGGGTTCCCTATTGTGTAATATCATCTAGGGAGACTAGATTTGTTTTGATGTTGGGATCAAACTCAAAATATAGTATTCCTATGTGTCCTTATGAAAGAAATCAGAACCCACGTAATTCTATACCACTTAATGGGACACATCATACAATTTAAGGTGATTTGATCAGAAAAAAACTCTTTAGTTTAATGAATTGTGGAAATAATTACTACATGAAAGGTTCCAAGTAAAATATTGATGTGGGACTTATACTAAAGCAGCATAGGGAACCTTGAAGGGATATAGGTTCTCGGGTTGGATAAGATCCTGCTGGGAATGTGGCCTAGAGATAATTAGGGTTGATTTGGGGTCTTGGGTTTGGACCTTAGTGGTTCTTCATATATATCCCATTTTGCTAAGAATTATAGCCCACATAGTTCATTTTTGAGGAACCATGCATATGGAATCCCCTTATTGGTTTGTCTCACAGGGGAGTATGTCCCTTCGTGAATATTGAATTGAGGATTAAAACTAATTAGAGTATAACCTTTAGAGAAGGGCCATGAGGAATATCCTGACTCATGATGATTTAGAGTTTTGGTTAGGTCTTACACCTAGGAGGATTCCCATGATGTTTGTATCTTAGAGAAGTATGGACCTTTTAGAGGATTGAGTTGAGAATTAAAGTTGAAATGATTCCCATGAGGTTGGGTTTTGGGGCTTACACCATACATTAAGATTCTCTATTAATTGAGTATGATTGGGGATTATACCAAATAAGAGGACCATATGGTAGATTTATAGTGACACAATTGGGTATTATACCAAATAGGTGGACCAAATATTGTTTTGGGATTTTATTTAAAATGTTTCACAAAGGTTGTCGATCATGCATATTTCATGATCACCAACAACCTCTAATACTACATGAGTTATGTATGTGTGAGAAACAAGGCAAAGAACTATATCTGGATCACCACACAATCTACTTTGTCCGCAGGTGGATAAGTCCAAGACTCAAAGGGAGAGGAAAAAGAGTGATATATGCTATGCCCATCCCCTCCCATCATTGTACCCTAGATAGTCATGTATGACTTCCCATATGGATATAACCCATGGGTATGGAGAAATAGGAAGGAATAAAGTAAGAGAGGTCCTATAAGAAAGGATATGGGCTTACTTCTAGAGGTATTCCCTATAACTGGTTCATAGGAAAGAGATTAGGATAATTCAATAATCCTCAAAGGGAAAAGAAAGCGTGATCCTTACCCTCTCCATATTTCCTTGTTATTAGGGATTTAAATGGTCTTATCCCCTATATCTATAATTGGGAAATCCCTTACACCACCCCCAAGTTTGGGGTCTTAGTGACCATGGGGATGCATATGTACATGCACTCCGAGGACCCTACCCATCAGGTGGGATAAGGGAGGTACACCATTGTCCCTATGAATGAATATGAAAATGGGATACATGTATATGTATCTATTACCATGGTATTAGAAGTTTGGAGGATTTGGTGGAGGTTTTAATTTGATCTCACTGTGATTGGGGATCTAAAGGAAGGAGATCCTGGACATTAATGGGTTTGAAGGGGGATTATAAGAGGCTCACACAAGCCCTATCTTCATAAGAAAAGGTTCTTCATACATGGACTGGGAGGAGCTAGAGGTGCCTTGGGAGATTTTTCACTTGGGTAGAAACACTTGGGCAAGGCATTTCTATATGCCCCAAGGGTCTCCTATGGTGTCCCCGTAAGGGACTCACAAATTTCCCAAGTTAGGGAATAGACCTTCATGCTATTACTAAACAATATGGGGGAGGTGTCCTCAAGAAAGATTATTGTGTTTCATACCATATAATTACTTTGATATCACTTTACCCATTGATTAAATATTCTCTTAGGTTTTTGAGAGCTGTCAGAGGGGTTTTTGAGGACCTGAGTAAAGGGGATGTGAGAAAAGATCTTGGAGACTTATTTACATTTTATAGTTATGAAAATTAGGAGCCCCAAGTTCCTATTTATAGGAAAATATTGGACCATTGTTTAAGGAGGTATCCTGAACATGTCTCGGGCGGGGGTACTAAGCGTAGGTACCCTGTACCAGGGTGAAAAATTCTTCATCTCTATATAGGTGTTGCGTACAGGACACTCACGTAGCGGTGGATACTCTTACTATACACTTACCATTAGTGGGAATCTAAGGCCTCATTATTATATTCTTATACTGTAATATTACCCTTACAAGGAATCTTATAACATATATTTATTATTATATATTTTCCCCATGTTTTGAAAAAGTTTTTTGTGATTGATAGAGAGGAATTTGGTAAGGGGAATAATGGGTTTCTAAAAAAATACATTGTATATTTTATGTTTTAAAATGTAATATGAGTTCATGTATATATATATTTTACCAAAAATAATAAATTATTTGGTACTTTGGGATGTTATTCCTTTTATGTTATGAAAATTTAATAATGTAGAATCTAGATTTTTGTTATAAGGATCAGGGCCGCTACAACTAGTATCAAAGGGCATTTAGTAGAAATATTTTGAACTAGATTTAGGAAAATAGTGATTAGAGAACATAACCCTTTGATATACCATAAGGAAATGTATAAAATTAATCCTAATGTTTTGGTAAATAAGATATTATGTGGTTTTTTCTAGAAAATATATACATGTTTTGATACTTCAAGTTGACATGCTTCTAGTACAGATGTACCTAGGGGTAATAACTTTGGAAAGGGAAGATTATGCTTCACCAGATCATCATCTAGAGCATGAATATGAGCCTTAATGTGTACATTGTTAGAAATTTCCAGGTAATATGATTATGATAATTTACATTTTATTTTAAAACCATTTCAATGGATTTTAAAATAATGATATCCCTAATGAAACCATTTTTACGATTATCATATTAACTATGCATGAATTTTTCACTTTATGTTAACTTTTTCACTAGTTTTGGGATTATAAATTATGTTTCATTATGTTATTATCCTATTTAGTATATTAAATTGTTTATAAATTGTTCTTAGTTTAAATAATGAGAACCATATAAATAAAAAAATCTAAATAGTAAGAATGATAGTTTCTTTGATGGTATTAAGGAAATATTTCAACGAGAACTATTCTCTCAAAAAATATATTCTTATGAGGATATATTATCATGTGATACCAATTTAAGGAAATAAATATCTAATTAATATGTATTTGAAGGTATGGAAGGGTAAAAGAGGATGGAAAATAAATAAATAGGTAAGGGGAATATGAGAAAGTACGATTTTCCCACATATGATAATTGTGTAAAGAAACACTATGAGACTTTCCTTATTGTAATGTGGGTTTTCTATAAGTTTAGAGAGAAATTACACCATGATAATTATTTCAAGGGAAATAATTAAATTTCTAATGTTCAATGATTCATCTTTAAGGATATAAGGAACCACAAAAATTAATAATCCAAGGATCAATGGAATATTCCTCAAAAGAAGCTAAGGGATCATGGTTAAGAATATGATATTATCATGAATGAAGTCGACTGATTTATATTAATGTGTATAGATTCAGGAATTATATTATAGGATTATTTTATTAATGATATTATGGGTATAAGAATCGTTAAATGTATAATGATTTTACTATAGCACTATTTCTTAAATAATTTTAGAAAATATGTTGAATGATACTGATAATAAGGAAAAATGATTTAGTGACTTGTTTAATATCTTTTGAAACAATTGATTGAGGAGAGATAACCCTTAATATCTTCAAGGAATTGAGATAATGTGGAAATGTTTTTGGGATATTGTTTGAGACCCTAAAATTTTATCGAGGTTTAATGGCATTGGTATTCTTTGTGTGATTTTATTTTAATTATTGATTTGTGGAATATATTAGATAGCCTGAGATTTTTTTGGAATCATGCCTATTTTTATTAAATTTTTATGGTGATCAAGCTATTAAAATATTTATAATTTGAAATTAAGAGCCACTTTATATTTTTTGGGGAATATTATGTTGATTTAGTGTCATTCATTATAAATTTTGATAGACATGTTTTTGGATGATATTTAAGAATGACTACTTATGGAATGGATTAATAAGAGATTTTAGTGTTATTGGATAATTGTTTCTAACTATTTTTGGTTTCATTGTGGAAAATAGTAAAATATTTTCACACTTATATAAGTCACATAATCTGTTAAAATGTAATTTTAGTGCCTCAATCACAATAAATTCATACTTGATATTGATGTTTTAGAGTAAGGAATGATGTGGTGACATATCAAAGTACAACCAAATGAGGGAATTATACCTATGAAATAGAAATAAATCCTATTAGTATATTTTCATATGGTCTCATTCTGGATAGTAAAAATAATTCCTCAAATATAGGAAAGGATCTTAAAACAAAAATGTTGGCCTAGAACCTTTATTTATGATGAATCAAAAGTTCTCTTAACTCATCACAGATTTATGGTTTTTTGGTTGTTAACCTTATTTTAATTTCCCATTTTCTTATTATCAATGATATATATCACCCTCTATTAATCCTTGGATGTTTTTATTATCTTCCATGTCTATGTTTTATTTTCCCACCAATGTTCAGCTAAATGGAAAACTAGTCATGCGTTAATGTAGATTAACGTCTTACATACCTTTCTCTCATATAAATATAATGTGTAATTAACCCTTTTATGTTGTGGGTTCCCAAAAAAGGTTTTTCAATTATAAAAACCTCTATTTCTGAGATCAAGATAAAATTATGAGGAAATAAGTTTTTTAATAGGTAGAATATAGAACCCCATGATTGTAATATGGGGACATAATATTCTATAGAATATATGACCCACAGAACAAATCATATAAGGGGCTATAATATTGAACAGATTTATTTTATATTTCTTTTTACATAATTTTATGATCTTTAATAACATATAATTTACACAAATATGTTATTAAACGAAACATTAGACTCATTTAAAATATTACTATTTATGCATGACTGTTCTAACAAATCCATTAAGTTTTAGGGTATGAATTGTACTAAATAAATTAGGAAAATTTTATCCCGTACACATCTATAAAGTAAATTCAATGGTAATCTATTTATTAATATTAGAATGAGAATCATTTAAATGTAAAATATATGTTTTATAAGAAAACTATAATTTTCAAAAAGGTAGTTTAGTTGCATACTGCACAAATAATTTATAATAAAAAAATTTCCCTTTTAGAGAATTTAATAGTTAAAATATATTTAATTTTTATAATAATCATATCAAAATTATCTTTGTGTGATTATTTTTTATTTTTAATAAAAATTATCATTTTTAATGAATATTGAAAATAATGAATTTTAATTGAAAACATCATTTTTTATTAGATTATTTTCAAATCTTAAATTATATTTTATTTTTTTTAAATAAAAATAAGTAAAATTATATAAATTTTTCACTAATTTAGTACATTAGATTAAATTTCATATTAATTTTTTATATTAATACAATATATGATTATGAGAATTTTCACTATGAAAATCATACCTTTTCATTGCTTGAGGGGGTATAATTATAAATTAAATTATGAAACATCAGTGAGTTCAATTTTGAAAAATGGATTCCATATTTTGAATCCGAATAATTTATAGTATCTTATTATTTGTACTTAATTTTTGACCAAAATGAATAATGAAAATAGTAAAAATAATTACCACAATTAATGTAAAAATTGGTTTACCAGTGGATTAAAATAAGAAGATAAGGCTAAAAAGAACTATAAATATTCCAAAATATTTTTTTATTGAAATATTTACAAATTATACTATTGAAAAATAGATCCAATGTTATTTGGAAACATTTATCATGTGAATGAATACATCATTTTGGATTCAATTGGTTGATTTACATGTAATTTCTAAGAGGTTTCTATTTCCCCACTAATAAAATAACACCCCTCCATTAACTTCTCCAAACCCCCAAAAATAGTTTTATTGGCCAAATCCTAAAAAAATAGATCCCCAAAATTATTTGATGTATTCTAGAATAGATATTCCGCCCAAAAGACCACCCCTATGGTCTTTTAGAGGAGAACTGAACGAGGTTTTCCATAAAGAAGTTAATTGTCTTAACAAAGATATTTAATTTTCATTCTTATTTTTCCAATTAATATATTATTATGTTTATGGAATAATATTCATTCATCTCCACTTCCATCAAATTGGAAATGCAGTCATCGATAATTTTTACGAAGGATTACCGCCTCGCGAACCAATGTAGTTCATTTTCCATAACCACCTTTCAAGGGTTAATATAATGACTAATTTACCACATGTATAAGCTATTTTATGATATTATTATACTTTCATAATTTCAATATCACATATAACTTTTTTATGTTCCATTCAATTTAAATATGATAACATCTCTCGTGTTTATGACAGACTACCACATCGCAAAGCGATGTGATTGGTTTTTCACTTACACTTTATATAGAATGTAGTAAGGATAAAATAAATGAGTATTTTTGATATATATGATTGATATTGATTTTTTGGAAAATTAATATATCATCCATTTACTTACCCTTTCACTCAATAATGCAATTATTTAATTGCTCGTGCGTATCTACGACCTACCTTCCCCATGAAGCGATGTGTTTGATTTTCCATGTTCAATATTTATAAATAGTTAAAATATATATCTAATGAGAAAATATGATATTTATATCATTATTATAACTGTATAGATTATATACATTTAACCAATCCATAATAACCATAACATTCTTAAAAAACATGCATGAGAAAACAAGATAATTAATACCCCAAAATAATGAAAATATTGAAATACTACTTACAAATGGGGGGTAAAATATTATAATTGGATAACATATGATATTATGAATATGAGTATGGTTATAGTATAAATTAATAACATTCTTAAAACCATTATACTATATATACTTTCACATGTGAAGGAAATCACACCAAAGGTAGTGGTTTCTTATCTCACTGTTACTTTCATGAGAAAACTTCCATATTTACCACTTATTTAATTTGAGTTGTGTATATACTACAAATTTTATATATTATCTTGTGAAAATAGTTATCTTCATGACATTGAATGTTTTATTTTATTTCATTTATTTTATGGGGATTACAATTCAGAAGTTACCAAATTAGTAAGGGTTTTTTTCGCAATCTCACAATTATTTGGGATTATTTATGTTTATATTTCCCAATGGGGAATTATTTGATATTTATATATTAAAATAAGTATATTTTATTCATATATGGTTTATCATGACTATTTTCAACTAATTTTTTCATTTTCTACTCATTTGTTAATAAAATGTTTTAGAAAATGTTTTTATTAAAATATAACATTATTTCTTTCTACGGTTAGAAATCCATTTTCATCAAATCCCATGTTTTCTAAAAATAATTTCAAAAATGTTTTTAATGTTTTAAAAATTATTTATTAAATAAATTTTTACCCATTTTTTTAAAAAAAATGTATCAATGGAATCTTAATCTCATTTTCAAAATAATCCCTGTTTGGTTTTTACCAAAAATGTTAAAGGAATGTTAGTTTTATCATGTATTGAATGAAAATAATATTCCACCTTAATGAAAAATAAATGTTTTAATACTTATTTTAAAATTTTGAGATTTTTTTTTTCAGTGAAACAAATTTTTAAAATGTTTTTTGAACTTTTTTTAAATGTTGATTTTTAAAATACAATGGTTATTTTTCCCATAAATGTTTTAAGGATATTTTTAAGATATATATATACATAAATGACATAAAATATATAATTTAATTATGATAAATTTTTGATATGTTATGTCGATAAAGTCCTTTTTTTATCTTGATGGTTTTAGGTTAGTTTGACTGGAGATGTACAACATATTTACCACTCACAATTTTACTCCTAAGGGTTTATATTTATGTTTATTTATTGGGACAAGTATTAACATTTCATATGTTAATATTTATATACAAATATTTATATTGATAATGTTTCACTCATTTTATGAGGAATGGATTAAAGTTTTTAATTGATGGTTGATACCACTATAGCCCCTCAATCCATAGATAGTTCTCATTAGATAAACTTGATTGGGTATTTGCTGAGGCCTTTCCCGTTTAATTAGATATCATTGAACACAACCTTGATAGTATGTTTTAGATGTATGATATTATGAATTCCACCATTATTAATTCATTTATTGATATTCCCTGTGATTATTCGATTAGTTAGAATATTCATGTTTTTGTTTTCAAGCTCATTTGATTAATTACATGGAATTATTTGGTCAATATTTATTGTGGTCATATTATGATCATGTTACTGATTAAATAGAACGTGTTTCAATGATTTTTCCTTCTATATTAATTATCCCTTATTTTTTAATATATTTTACTATATTCTTACCCTTTATATGCATCTAATTTCCCTGATTTCAATGTTTTATTTTCCCCAAGATACCCAAAAGTATTTTGTGATTGATATAAAAGAATATATAAGGGAGAATAATGGAGTTCCCAAAGAAAATAATCTGTTTTTTATATTTTAAAACGTAATTTGAATTCAATTATGTATCTAGTAAAGAAAGGCTTTTAAACTATTCAGTCTATCATGATATTATTCCTAATATATTATCGAAATCTAATTATATTGACCCTGAATCTAGGTTAATAGGTCTATGGTCACTAAAACTATTATTTTCTTTGGGATATTATAATTAATTTTCTAAATCAACTTATGATAGTCTATTGATTCGTATATGAACATGAAATTCCAATTAAAATTTCTTCCATTATATAGGTTAATGTACTTATTAATGAGTGATGTTAGTCATTGATTGTTAAGGAGAAACTAAAAATTGAAGATGTTACAATTAATCTAATGTTTTTTAATGAATTTCCAGTTGTGTTTCCTATTCTTACAAAAATTTATGATGTTGATTTCTCAATAAATCTAATACCAAGTGCGACCCAAATTTTTAAGAGTTTTTATATAATGTCCTCTATTGAGTTTTATGATTTAATGAAGAAACTCTAGGATAATAAAGATAAGGGAATCATTCTTCCTATTGATTCACCATGGGGTGAATCTATTCGATTTTTTTAAAAATAATGACAGGAGAATGTAATATTGAATTGATTATTGGGTACATAATAATATCAATATTAAGAATAGGTATCCTATACTTTTATATAAATGTTAGGTTTGATCAATTATTAGAAGCTCAAGAATTTTCTATGATTGACCTTCAATATATATTTTATTATACAAGGGTCAAAGATGAGGATATACCTAAAAAATCCTTTCTTATGAGGTTTGGTTATTACAATTTTATAGTAATATCATTTCAAATTAGAATTCATCATGTTATATTCATTGATGTATCGAATGATGTATTTAGAGATTTTTTTGATCAGATTTATGTAGTTATTATAGATGGTATTCTTATATATTATAAAAGGTTGGAAGACCATGATTATCACTTGGGAACTGTACTTATGACCCTAAAAAAAGATATTTTATATGAATGATCTAGTAGGTTTTAATTTTTTCAAAAAATATATCCTTTTTTGTCATATAATATTATGTTATGGTATATTAGTAGATCTTTCAAAGAAGAATGTTATTGAGAAATGTTCTATACCAACCATAATAACCACCATCAATAGTTTCTTTATGTAGGTGAGACACTACCTGTAGTACCCCCAGTTTCTATTGATTAATCCTTTCTTTATGTATTTTAAATTTGTAAAGTATATGGGTAATGTTTGGGAAGGTCACTGGTCTCTGTTAAGTAACCTTTTGTTTTGTATTTTAAGTATGTAAAGTATTTGGGTTAGGTTTGGGGACCTTCTAGAGTGTTTTTGTGGATTTTATACAGGTGTGTATGTGGTTAATGGTATGTGGAAACCATGAATAACATGAAGAAAACTATACACAGTGAGACATGAGCTAAAGGGGATCCACATGGGCTGCGTACGGTTTGTCCAAACTATGCATAATCCAAGGAGAAACTGTGCGCTTTGAAAAACGGATTTAGTAATTTTGAGGTAGTGGATTCGACATGGTTGGATCATGTTTTGGATAATGTGTGAGTATATTGTGCAAGGTTCATCCTCAAGGTAGTGACTAATGCACAGTAAGTGCAGTGTTTGCCGAACTATGTGACTAAACCATGCACAGGTCAAAACAACCTCTTTAAAAGTGGATCTAACATGTTTTTTCTTTAAACCTATTTATTTACAACCCAAAATGGGCCAAACTCAGTATTTTATTCCCTAAAACGTTGGAGAACCTCTCCCAAGGTATTTGGATGCGATTTAGAGCCATCCCTTGGTGCATTGAAGGCTGATTCTTGCAGTAAGGCTTCGTTCTCCATCGTTCTTGATGCATTTTCCTAGATACAATTCTCACTTCATTTATTTTGAAATATCTACACACGTTGTGGGTATGTATAAGGTTATTGAGGCCAAATAAGATTATATTTTGTTTTTTTATGGTAGGGAAAGAGATCTAAGGAAATTTTGTTGATATTCAACCTGTTTTAGGGAAGTTTTTCATGCAGTTTATCATTTCTTCCAAAACTCTCAAGGTAGGTGGTTCCACTCTTGAATCCACTTTCTAAAATTGATTGTTTTTGTTAAAACTTGATTTATTTGAATGATAAAATGGTGAAATTGGTGTGTAAATCCTGATACAAATCCTTTTTAGTGATAACTCATGGTTTTTGGTTAAATTGTTGATTTTTTGTAAATTATTGTGCAAAGTGATTAAGTTTCTTGATTTTGAAATAGTGATTTTTAAAATATGTCTTTGATAATTTTGTGAAATGGTTTATTGCATAATTTTTAATAATCAACATATTGTTTTATAGAAATTATTTTGGCTTATTGGAATAGAAATAGTTTTTGGGAATACTTGGGTGTGTGTTCATATTGCATTAAAGAGGCTTGGTTGAAATTTTACCTTGTGATCAGTGCCCAATGTGTAATGGAACATGGGAAATAATTACCTTTTTATGAAAAGGTATATCGATTAGAGACCACTCATGAGAATACAATTGTCAAAACAAGTAATGCATTGTTGGTTGTGTGAATCTGTGTAATGGAATGACTATACCAAATGGAACTCGTGAAATAGTTTTAAGAGAATGGTTTGGTTATTTTATTGAAAAATAGATTTTGTTGAAAAAATTGGGTGTCATGGAAGTAGTTTATATTTTGTTATATACTATTTTAGAACTTATTTATATTTATTTATATAGTGTTTCGGAAATTGTTTTATACACACTCTTTTATATAAATGTTGCTAACTCTTTTATCTTAGTACTGTGAGTAGGGAAGTCATTTTGAAAAACCTACTTGGTTTTTCTACTCACCCATTATTTGGAACTTTCATAATTTTGTAGATGTCATCTACCAGAAAATTGGAAAAGGTAATGTATCATATGTCTTTAGCACTACTTCATGATAATTGGGATATTTGGTGAAGCTGGAGCATGGAGCATGTGATGCTTGGAGTGTTGTGGTTTTCTTGGAGTTTTATAAGTTTTTCATCCACTTTTTACATTGATTTTGGAATCTTCCACTGTGATACTTGATTCTAGTAGAATTTTGATAAATGAAAAGTGAGTTTTCTTTTTTGATATCATGCATCATATAGTGGGTTGTTTTGGTTGTTTTTTTGGTTAGTTGTTTTATTTTTAAAGGAAAAAATCTTCTCCCACATGTATTGAACCCCTTTGGCATTTATTTCTAGAATTTGGTGCCTTGGGGATGTCTCTTAAGGACAAGTATCACATTATTCCTTCTCAAGCTAATGATAAATATGGAGATATTACAGATGGTATCAGATTGATTCTAACCGAAAACATGTTTCAGATAAATGTCATCAGTTTGTTCCTTTCCTTGTTGAACAAGTAGTCATCATTTTTCCTGATTTTGGAGTTGAATTAATTCACGTGTATTCTTTGGGTTGTGATCTTAGAAAGGAGTAGGATTATCAGGACATGAAATGTAGAGCATAAAAATACGTAGCTAAAATTTTTATTCTAAACTTTATGTTACCTAGGAGTTGGGTACATAAGTGTTTTGGAGACACTTATAGGATTTTTAAATCTCATTTTCAGGGGATTAGCCAACTAGACGAGCATTACATACATTAGAGTATTGAATTTCCACTAAGAGTGAATACACAATTTCTAGTAATGATTTTGGATTTTGTGTAAAAGGGTTTATTTTGAGAAATTTTGAATGGGTTTTTCAAATGAACGATTTTGAAAAGAGAATGGTTGTGATATTTTTAAAATAATTTTATTTTTAAATGAAAATTGAAAATTTTCAGAAATGGTTGAACGTGGAAAAATATTTATTTTGGAAATAAATGTTGTGATAGTTGATGTAATATAATTTTAAATTCTTTGAATTAAGTTACTAGAAATTGAGAACTATGGAGTTTGTTTCTCATATATAAAATGACACCTGGTAGGAGTCATAGAAACCAACTAGAAGAATCTATGGAGAATAGGGTTACACCTAAGCTGTAGGTAAACCAACAACTAGTTTAGAGTCTCATCTAAGCATTTCAAGCTATGGACATAGGGAATTAGAGGGATGAGCTAAGAGAAGTGGGTTATTCGGTCTAGTTATAGAAATAGAATCCATCCAAATTTTGGGGTGATTCTGAAACAAAAATGGTAGAGGAATGTATGAATAGGATAAATCGTAGGTTCGATTTCATAAGTACACCAGTAGAGATAATGGTCAAACTGGAAACACATATACACAAGGATCTTGCACTCCATGGATGGGAACTATCTGTGTATGCTAAAAGGACCAAGTTCTTGGTTGGGAGGATTTTAAGGAAAATTTTAACAAACAATTATATACTCAAACATTCAAGATCTAGATAATGACAGAATTATTCATCCTAAAATAAGAAAATATCTTTGTCATAGAGTATGAAACTAAATTCATGAATTTAGTGAACCTTTCACCAGAATATGATTCTAGTGAAGCCTTGAAGGAAGGCATCTTTTAATCATGGATATGATAATAGATTCTATTGAAAAATGTTGTGCTATGTATTACTATTTATAAAGAGATTTTCAATAGAGATGTGATGGATAAAAGGGACATATTAGAGCTATGGGAGGAAGATGTATGTTGATATCTGAGAGAAATTCTGGGAACTCTAATGATGGATGAAAGCATAAGTGGGACACCTACTTCCAGGTTGAAAGCGGGAATCAGAATCAGATAGCTAGATTAGTGAATCTTACCTCGAGACCCAAAAAAAGAGAGATGTTTCCATTGTGGTTCCTTCATCCAAATGAAGCGAGAGTGTACAACACCACCAATATAATTCCATAATTCCAATAATATTGGGCACATAAATATCTATTATTGTTGTTCTTTAAGGAAAGCTTCCCAAGACACTTCACAGGTGTGGCAAGAATCGAATTCATTGATATGGAAAGGATAAAATAATCAATTTCACCAACAATGCAGATCTATCCATGTTGATTCTAGGAATACCATGACTCTTCCACAAGGTAAATCTCAATAGGGTAACAAAGAGAAAAGTTCAGTGATGAAGCAATTGTATAGAGTTGGGAAGTTGGCGGTGGATGATCAAGTAGGATTATATATGGTGATAGGTACTGTTATTTTAAATTATACCCTCATGTTAGTGTTGTTTGATATTGGTGCATCGCATTCATTTATTGCTTCTCATGATGTTTATTTGCTGAGTTTAAAACTTGATATGATTCCCTCCATGATAAAACGTCAAAATCAACATGGGGAAAGAGAATGCTGATCCTGTATGTGTAGAGAATATTCTATAACTATTAATGGAGTTGATCTGTAATGGTATTTATTTGAGATGAAGATGGATGACTGTGATGTAATCCTTGGTATATATTTTCTGACATTTTTTAAGTCTCACATTGTCTTTTATAGTATAACAGTTATTTTCGAGACTGAGGATGGGTTTGAGCATCTCTGTAAAGGAGAATGGGATGTAAAGACAGGTGAAATGGGATTGTTGTCGCCATCAGTTGGAACAATTTCCTACCAAATGGTGGTCTCATCATTGGAATCAATAGAATTGATTTGTAAAAGTAGTTTTTTGGTAGTTTTGGATCAATTTCCAGAAGTATTTCTGAAAAATTTCATTATGTTAGCACTGGTAAGGTAAGTAGAGTTTATGATTGATCTCCTCGTAGGGACAAGTCCTATATCACATTCATATTATTGAATAAAACCAACCGAATTAATGGAATTGAAAGTAAAGTTAGAAGAATTGGAAATCTAGGGTTTCATTTGATTGAGAATGTCTCATTGGGAAGCACCAGTCTTGTTCGTAAATAAATATAATGGAACTCTAAGGTTGTTAGTAGATTATCATAAGATTAAACATGTTTTGAAAAAGAATAGGTATCCAATTCCATGAATTGATGATTTTTTCGATCAATTGAAGGGACATCGATGGTTCTTTTGGATTGACTTAAACTAAAAATATCACCAATTATAATTTTAGAAGGAAGATATTCCAAAAAAAATCTTTTAGGAGAATATATGTCCATTATTAGTATTAGGTAATGGATTTTGGTCTTATGAATTCAGAAATGGTCATTATAAAATTTATGAATTGGATATTTCAATGATACCTTGACTCTTTTTTCATAGTGTTTGTAGACGAAATTTTAGTGTATTCACAGGAAACGTTTTATCATGAGAAACACTTCATGACATTATCAAAAATCTTTAGAGGCCTTCATTTGTATGAAAAATTATCAAAGTTTGATTTTTGGATACAATAATTATGCTTTATTGGACATATAATTTATGAAATAGGTGTTTTAGTTGATCTAGAAAAAATAGAAGATGTTATATCTTGTAAACCACCAAAAAATATTTTTGAGAAACAGAGCATTATTGGTCTACCTGGTTATTAATGACACTTTATTCATGACTTTTCAGGGCTTCCCTCACCAATGTAATCCTTTAATAATAATAATATTGCATTCCAATGGACTAAGTAATTCAAGAAATCTTTTAAAGAGATAATATTTTTCCTTACATCAATAGTTATCCTGATACTTCCAGAATCAGGACAAGGGTACATGGTGTACAATGATGCATCAGGATCTAGTTTTGGGTGCATTCTCATGAAATTAAATCATGTAGTGTCTTATGGATCATGGTAGTTGATAATGTATGAGAATAATTACCCAACATGCGATTTGGAGTTTTCTATAGTTGTTCATTCCTTGAAGGCTTAGCATGAGTATATATTTGGTGATAAATTTATTATGTTCATGAATAATAAGAGATTGAAACATATTTTATCACAATGGGAATTGAATTTTGAGGTTAAGAATATGGATGGAGTATCTCTAAATGTTTGACTTTTTCTCTATGTATACATCCGTTAAAGTTAATTCGGTGGCCGAATCATTAAGCAGAAATTTGTATACTTAGTTTGAAAAAATAATCTTCAGATGAGTGGTTGTTGATGTTGGTTTTAGTTTATATTCTTGTATAATTTGAAAACTATGGTGACATTCTGGTTTTCTTTTTTAGGTTCTATACTTCCAAATTTGGTAAATTGGGTTAAAGAAGCACATAAATCCAATTCAGAATATGGGGCTAGGAGTTTGAAACTCAATGGTGGGAAGACCATTGAGGAATGGAATTTGGATGAGAGTTCAGTGTTTTGGTTCATAAATCAGATGTTTGTACCTATGTATTTTCAAGAAAAAATCTATCATGATCACTACAATTTAAGATGGGTTTTCCATCTGGGAATACAAAAGATGTATAAGGTGTTGAAGGCACGGTTTTGGGGGATTGACATGAAAATAATGGTGGCTGAGTTTGTTTCAAGATTCTTAATTTTTCATCAATTTAAGGTATAACATCAACAACTAGTACTTATATTACAATAATTACCTATCCTAGTGTGGAATTGGAAAAATATAGCCATATATTTTGTTACAGGTCTCCCAAGAATTGTTCAAAAAAAATGATTCCATATGGGTGATAGTGGAGCAACTAAATAATTTATCTCATTTCATACCTATTCATGAAACTTATATTTTGGAGGATCTATCCTAGATATATATCTTGTAATTAGTACAGATACATGGCATACCCGTTTTGATAATGTCTGATAGGGATCCAAAGTTTGCATCTTGGTTTTGGAAATCCTTACAGAAAACCCTTTGATGTTTATTGACTATGTGCATGAAATTTCATTTTCAGATGGATCAGAAATACAAAAGGATGACACAAACATTTGAAGAAAAGTTTCAGGCTTGTGTAATGGATTTTGGTGGATCATGGGAAGAGAACATACCCTTAGCGGAGTTGTCATATTACAACATCTATCAGGCCTTTATACATATGAAGCCTTTTGAAAATTTTTATGAGAATCCTTTTCATTCTCTACTTTATCGGGTGGAGAGATGTGAGACTTCACTATTTTGGCTGACGCTTATCCATGAAACAATGGATAAGATTCAGTTGATCAAGAAAGATAATGGACACAACTTAGATTCATCAAAAATCCTATGAGGATCATCATCGAAAGACATTTTTATTCGCAATGAGTGATCATTCATTATTTTATATTACTCCATGGCCTGGACATTAATGTTTTGTAAAGTGGTAAAACTTATCTCTTTAATTCATAGGCCCTTTTGAGATATTGTAATGGTTTGGAGATGTGGAATATCAGTTGAATTTTCTATCATGGTTCAGTTCCATGAACAATGTGTTTCATGTGTCTCAGTTGAAAAAGATTCAACTTGATCCGAACTATGTGATTAGATGAGACCACGTTGACCTAGATCTGGATGCTTCATTGGTACATATCTTGGTTTGAGTTGTTGATATACAAAAAAATTCTTATGTTGAAAAAGAATCAAAATAGTACTAGTTTTGTGGCAACATGGATAGATTCAAGAAGTGACATAGGAATGTGATAAGGAAATTAAAGATAAATGGCCATAAATATTTTAGGGAATCCATGGATTTTTACTTTCCTAGTACAAAATGTCCATTTGTGTGGAAAATTTAGTACCCCCAATTTCTGTCAATTAACCCTTTATTTTGGTTTTTTAGGTATTCAAATTATATGGGTTATGTTTGGGAAGGTTTAGGGTCCTTTTTAATTTTTTTAGGGATTTCCTATAGGCGAACAGATGGAACATGGTTTTTGGAAACCATACAATAATAGCTAGAAACTATGCATAGTGATATATGGGCTAAAGGGGATGCACTCTGGTTGCACTTGGTTTTCCCAAATCATGCAGAATCTAAAGAAAAACTATGTGATTTGAAATAGGGATTTTGTTATTTTGTGGTAGTTTCTTCTGCATGACCGACACGAAATTTTGAGACCGCAAGAGTATACTATATGCGGGTCATCCTCAAGGCCATGTCTAATGCATGATTAACACACATTTTTCTTGGTGGTCCAACTAAACAGTGTGCAGGTCAAAACCACATCCTTAAAAAGTGGATCTGACATGTTTTTTACGTTAACTGATTATTTTCCCCCAAATAGCCCTAACTTGGTATTTTGGTCTCTCAATGGTTGGATAACCTCTCCCAAGTTATTTGGTAGTGATCCGGACCCATCCCTTGGAACATTGAGGCCTGATTATTGCGATAAGGCTTCATTCTTCATTGTTCTTGATGTGTTTACTTAGGTCAGCTTCACCCTTATTTTCTTTTTCTCAATTATTTGCATGTTGTGGGTATATATATGGTTTTGGATTCTAAATAAGTTTAGATTTGGGGTTTTTTAGGAAAGGGTAATATATATAATGTGATTTTGTGGAGATTCAACCTGTTTTTTGGATGTTTTTCAAGAAGTTTATCATTGTCGCCAAATGTATTGAGGTAGGTGGCTTCACTCTCAACTCCACTTTCTATAATTGATTGGAGTCGTTTCAAATTTATATAATTACATGAAAAATTTGGTGAAATTGGTGTGAAACACATGATATAAATCATCTTTAGTGATGATTTATGTTTTTTGTTGAAAATGTGGAATTTTAGAAAAAAAATTCAAAAGTGATTTAATATGATGATTTTAAAATGACGACATTAAAATATGTCATTTTATAGTTTATTGAAATGGTTTTTTAGAGAAAAGATTTTAAAAAAAATTATTATTTTATTGAAATGGTTTGGGAATATTGGTATTGGAATAGTTTTTTGGAATATTTGGGTATGTTTTCATATTGAATTTATAAGGTTTGTTGAAATATTACCTTTTTCTCAGTGCCAAAGGTGTAATTGAACATGGGAAATAATTACCTTGTGATTATATGTTAGTTCTAGGAGAGACCACTCATGATTATGGAACTATCATAATGAAGCATGTATGGTCGGTTGTGTGAATATGTGGAATGGAATGGCTATGCCAAATGGAACATTTAAAATGGTTCTAAGAGCATGGTTTGGTTGTTTTATGGTAAAAATATCTTTTTTTGGAAAAATTCAGTGACAAAAAACTAGTTTAAATTTTGTAATAATCTATTCTATAACTTTTTTTAATTCAGTTATAAACTATTTTGGAAAATGTTTTATTTAAACTATTTTAAATAAATGTTGCTAACTCTTATATCCTAGGGGTGTGAGTAGGGAACTAATTTGTGAAAACCAATTAAGTTTTATTACTCACCCCTGCTTTGGTACTTTGGTGATTTTGTAGATGTCATCAAATGAGACATGAGAAAAGGTAAAGTATCGCACATCTTTGGTACTACTTCATGATACTTGGGATATTAGTGAAGTTGTATCTTTGTTCTTGTGGAGCTTGGAGTCTTGTGGGTTTTCTAGAGTTTTATTATTTTGTCTTCCACTGTTTACTTTGATTTTGTAGTCTTTTTTTGTGATACCTGACTATAGTATGATTTTGATAAATGAAATATTATTTGTATTTCTTGATATCATGCCTCATGTAGTGGGTCGTATGGTTTTTGGTTAGTTTGGTAATTTGTTTTATTCTTTATAGGAAAATCTTCCCCCACATATATTGAAACCCTTCAATATTTATTTCCAGCCTTTGGCACATTGGATATGTCTCTTAAAGCCAAGTAACATCATTTTTCATTCTCAATACAATGAGAAGAAGGGAGATGTTACAACACTGGTGATTTATTATTGATTTATCAAGACAATATAATACACTCACCATATTCAATAGGATGGGTGTTATGGTAATTTTGATATATGAATGTGACGTTAATTTCGAACAACAAAAGAGAACACCAGTTAATTTTTATATGATTACAGTACCCTATAGTTGTGTGTGGTTTTTGATATATAGTGATTCATCACATTAGGGTATGGGATTCTTCCTCGTGTAGAATGACTTGGTGATATCTTATTCATTTCTACAATTGTAAATTCACGATCCAAATTACCCAACTAATGATTTTCAGTGGGAATATATAAATTTTCTTTTAATATATGGACACATTATCAATATAGTGAATGGTGTGATATATATATATTGATCAAAAAAACCATGATGTACATATTTACATAGAAATTGAATAATATATGAAAGAGGAGATGGATAGAGTTGATATAAAACTATGACTCCTCTATATAGTACCACCCTATGAAGATGAACAAGGTGGACGATTCTCTAAGACATATAGACCATGATAGTTTTTATATAACGATGGTTAAATGAGATCCAATATTTATGGTTTTTTAGAAATTGGATAAAAAATATATAGGAATAGTAAATGATCTTATATTTATTTTATGGATGTTCAATCGTCCATCCATGAGAGGATTAAGAAAAATTTTATGAAAGATGTTGAAATACAGTAGAAAGTGAGTAATATTCCTGAGCTCAATCACGATCATTCTAGAATGATAATTTTTGGGAACCTAGGATGTATCCCATAAATACTAGAGTTGTATAAGGAGCTATTGAATTAATGTAATAGTCTATCCTTATATAATCCTCTTAAATGTAAGAAGATATATATAGATATGAAAGAATATTTATAGAGGGATACCATAAAAATGGATATTGCGGATTATGTGTCACGATGTTTATTGAGTCAACAAGTTATCAATGATAGAAAAAATATTATTGTAAAACAAAACATTACTCACAGTAAAATGGAAATGGTAAAACATTATAATGGGTTTCACCATCGGACTCCCCAAAACATCTAATTGGAATAATTAAATTTGGTTTGTATTCAATATATATGAATTCATTGTATTTTATCAATATTATATAAGATTTAACCCTTGATCATCTTACTCGGTTATACATTAAAATGGTTTTGATACTACCTAAAGGACTAATCTCAATCATATCTGATCACGAATCAAGGTTTACCTTGATGTTTTTTAGTTTCCATTATCATGACCAAGATGTATAATAGATTTCTGGTACTACTTATCATCCTTAGAAATATTTTATTTCTAATTCGAGCATTAAAAACCTATAAATATATTGATATCTTAATATATGGATTTCAATAGTTTTAGGGATCAACAGCTTCCTCTCGTAGATTTTATTTACAGAAATATCTTTTACTTGAGAATTCAAATGGAACCAAACAAAGGATTGTATAGATGGACATATAGAAAATCCATGTGTGAGGGTGATTTTGAACAAATAATGTTATTCGGATCTGAGTTAGGTGAGGAAACTATAGAGAAGGTTATATTTATTTAAAAAATATAAGGGATGCTGAAATCCAAAAACAAATTATGTTGACAATAATTAGTGAGATCAATAAATCAAAGTATAATATAAGGTATTACTATAAATACATCCTTGGAAGAAATATTTGAGATATAGAAATAATGGAATTTTGAGCATAAGATATATCCTTATCCTTGAAATTGTTTACTATTTCATTATGATGCCTTATAATTTGGCGCATCCACTGAATCTCTCCCAAGTTAATGATGTGTTTCATGTATCTATCCTATGGATTAAAATACCGGATACAACAAATATAATAAAACTATATTTTATACTTCTATAACAATATATGTATTATGAGGACCAACTAGTAGTGATTTTATATAGTAAATAGAATCTGCTTCAAAATAAGCTCTCCCATATGGTTATTATTTTGTGGAGAAATCAAAAATTTGAAGAAGCTATATGGGAACATAGGGATATGATTATGAAGAAATATCCTCTGTTTTATGTATTAGAGTGACCCAATATTTATGGACAAATTATTATTTGGGTTGTAGAATGAAACATCCCAACACTCTATGAAATATTTCTCTTTAAATAAATTTTCATGGATAGTTTATTTTAAAAATAACACTATGATTAAATGAAAAAAAAATATTTAGATATTATTTTTTTAAAATTATATCATTTTTTAAATCATCATTAAAACATTATAATTTTTTTAATTTTTTTCATTATTCTAAAAAATGATTTTTTTGAATAGAGAAGATTATAATTTTTAAAAAAGAAAAAATTTCAAGTATTTTCAATACTTAATTTAGATGAGGATTGGTCCCAAAATTACATTAATTTCTTATTCTTGAAGATAATTTATTTTATAACTTTGAACTAACATTATAATTGATCAAGGTATAAAAATAAATTTACACTGAAATGGGAATTGTTCATGAAACAAATTTTTATTGTTATTTGTGGGATTATTATGAAAATAATTTCATCCACATATTGAGTTTGAATTAAAAAAACATGATTCTTCATTTGAAAAAAATATGTTCAAATTTAGTAAACTTGTCTATTTTATTTGTAATAATTATGAATATAATCCTTATAAAATTATATCACCTCCATAAAGATAAGTTAGGTAATTAGGATTAAAAATAATGTGATAATGAAATAAAAATATATCCAAAAAATTCCTACATTTAATTTGATTAGTATATTTTTCCCATAATCATAAAAATTTTAGAAAATATTACATTTTAATTTTTTTAACAATGCTTTGACATTTATAAATTTTAAGTAAAGTATAATATAAAAAATGTCAAACTTTAGATTTTATTAACTATAATATTTGGCTATTGGGATAAAAAATAAATTTATTTATAAATTTTTAATTAAAAACGCAATTACTTTTATTTATAATTGGAATTTTTTTAATTTTTATCGATTGAATTACTACATTAAATGTTTATCCAACACCGACAACGTATTTATTAAATAAATAGAAATATATAATCAATGATTTTTAAAGTATTAGAAGTAATATTATCGAGTTTAATTATTATAATTCATTAATTTTTCCAACGAATATAAAATTTTATCGACTTGTTAAATTATTATATTTTAATTAAATTATTTTCATGTTGTCTTCAATGTCATATTAAATGGATAGTTCAAAAAATAACATTAATGATAAATTATAATAAATAATACATTTTTAAATGCTTTATATTTCCTAAAACACCTATACTCAAACAAGAGAATTAGAAATGATTAAATACACCAACCACGGTCCATTTATGGGTATTTATTCATTTTATGGTAACATTCATCCCCATTAAAAGGTTGAAAGAATTTATATTGTTGTAATTGTCAAAATGACAATTGGGGGTTAAAAGCTAAAAGATAATGGTGAAAAAATAACCAAATATTATACAAAGTTGATTTTATGATATTCTTTAGACTCATCATCATATTACAATTTAATTATATCAATTTTAATCCATTTTAACATGAATAATAAGATATATTAATTTAATACTTTAAAAAATTTCAAAAATACCCTCCTGTACTTATAAATGGACACCCATTCTCTATTTTCTTTATGCCACATTGAGAAAAATGTACTGAACAAACCCTACCCATTTATATAATAATCATCATTTTCCATGTTATAGAGGTTTTGTTACTCCCAAAAAACAAACCCTGATTTCCTTGATGGGATATCTAAAGGATGACTACTGTAGAAGAGGTAATCATGTTTACCAACTCATTCACGTTTATTTAATTTTTGATATCACATAAAAATATTTTACTGATACTAAAATAAAAAATCCATTATTATAAATAGAATTATTTTTTATAATGATTATGTTAGAACCATTTTCCATATCTTTTCCATATTATAAGAAGCAAAAACATCACTCTTTAAAACACACAGCTTACTGTCTCCGTGTAATGGTGTAATTTGTTTATGTTTTCAATTTTACATATATTTTTATATAGATGGAACTATTTCATATATATTATATTATGATATAATTATTCATATTAAATTACTCTATTAAATATACCTTTTTACCATCCAATCCATTGGAAATCTAAAATGTCACTCATGCGTATGTTTGGACTAACACATCTATGAAGTAATATGACCTATTTTTAATTTACACATAAAATGGAAGGTAATAAGGATATATTTAAAGATTATATATAAAATAATATTTATTAATTAATGGTTTATTATTTTTAACATTTTTTCATTCCTTCCTTCAAAAAGTGATAATAACATTCAGGTTTAAGTGTGGCCTACCATCTCCATTATCAAAAAAAATTATTTTTTCTATTTAAAATTTAATAATGGATGAAAAATATCTATATATTGAATATATATGATATTTAAAAATTTATTTATGTAATTTAATCAAGAAAAATATGTGAGAACCAAAGCTACAGAATTAGAACATACAAGAAAAATGAAGTAGATAACATGAAAAATAATGTTTGTTAACAAAGGGATGATGAAATGTTTTAAATAGTTCATATATGAATTTATAGGTCTGTATTTGTTTATGTATCTAATTAGAATAAATTTAAATTTTATCTAAAAGAGGTTAAAATAACTTATGAGTAAATTTGATCCTGTGTTAAGGGGTTTGTTAACTCAATTTCCTTTCATTAGATCACGATTCTGCTCCATTGAATATGTTAAGACATGATTATGTAAAAAATTTAGTCTCACTAAATTATTATCGTACATATACTTTTTTTTGGTTTTACATTTTTACACATAATCACTAAATTTATTAATTCTCAATTCAACGATACAATCTTTATAATGGATTTCATCTCAAATTTTTCTCTATTGAGACATATTTTGTATTATACACATATTTATTGTTGTGTTTTTTATTTAAATACCGTTTAATGTATTTGACATGAATATATATTTATTAATGATGAATAAACTAACAATTAATGTTAATTAATTCAAGGGGTTGTAGTTTAAAAGATACTAAAGGGGTAATAGTTTAGTGTAAAACCTCATTTTAATGGGATTTGACATATTATTGTTGATGGATTAATATAAACTCCCCTTCATAAGGACCATTTATTATCTTATTAATTAGATATTTAAGGTGTTACCATGTTTTATTCTAAATTTTTAGCTCTTTTGATATTTAATCTAGAAAATAAATATTTAAAAGAAAATATGCTCTTATATCTCTTTGGTTAAGTATATTTCTCTTAAATGTCCTTAGTTTTCAAAAATAGAATACAAAAGTCCATTTTTTATAATATGATGATATATAATTTATTTTTTTGTTATTATTGTCTTTTTAAATTTTTTGAATAGAATCATTCGATTTTTTTGGATGTTTCGTCTTCAAATTACGTTAAAAAAAGATAAAATTAATGCTTCATTTTAATGTACATTCCATTAACAAATTTTCATATCAATATTAAAGTTTTATGATCTTGATATTAATCTATATGTTTTTAGTGGTATGAAAATGAAAAATCATTAATTTAATACTATTTTAATATTTCTCTTTCCTTTTCATTGTATCTTTAAAGGACATGATTTTATTATAAAAAAGTATATTTCTATTGAATGAATAGTTATCCTTTATCTCTTATTAATTTTGTGGTCATTAAATTTTTCATGAAATATTATGTTTGTTTTGATCATTGGGCTTTATATTTAACTTAAATATCCACATTCTTGGTTTCATGGATATGATTATGTCTTAAATTGTATACCGTTTCGATATATGGTTTTTATATTGAATGTTATTTAATTATCTAGGGGAATATTTAAATTCCATACTATTTACTCATTCCATAAATTTTTTGATTAGAAATATTGTATATGAATTAAACTGATAATTCAATATATGAAGAAATAATTGGATTTGAAGTGATGGGTCATGCTAGGTTATAAATAGCCCCTAAATGCATTCAAAGGTATCATGATACAAACCAATTAGAATAATTTATTAAATGGGTTTTAGTTTATATATACCCATTGAAACAATCATGGTGTAGGGTTTTAACAGTTAAATGTCTTGATGTAAAAAATCATGAAATCCAATATTAATCATTTATTTTATTTATATTTTCGTTATAATTATCCATGAGATTAATGCATTGATATTATTTATGTATCTATTTTTTCACATGTTATTTATTAAATGGAATGTTTATTTAAATTATTTACATTACCATGTTGATTATAACTTATTTATAAATGATAGGTTTTGTTGTATGTAACTCTTACTGTGCATCTGAGCTCACACATTATTTATTTTCCATTATCCCTGATATAAAGTGGTATATTATGAATCATATTGATGATGAAAGAATTTTTAATTCTATTTTTTATATATTTTCAATGTAATGTGGGAATAATTTATGAATCAATTTTTTTCAAGACTACTAAATTGACCAGTCCTTCGAGACGAGATCCCTTGTATCTAATGACAGTGGAATAAAGTAGACACCCGCTCTAGTATACATGAGTTGGGGATTCATTAAAAGATTTATTGGAGGGTTTAAAGTAATTATATGAGTGGATATTTGGTAATATGGTTAATTTAATCACAAATTGGAAGGTTAACTTTGAAATAGTTTAGGTGATCTTCTTTTATACGACTGAAAGAATGCACTTTTAGAAGAAATATTTTTATTTTAACAATATAATGACACTATTACAGGGTTAATGGATCCAATTATTAGAAATAAAGTATACTGTGGAACCATTTGGGTAAATAAATACTCATCCAAGGCTTAACAAACATTTTATAAAATTTTTGATGGGTTTTCATAATTAATTTTTTACTTTTTACTCTCTTGTAAATTAGGTAACTAATTTTTGACTATGTTATTTTATGTTTTGTGAAAAATATTGCATAACATATATAACCCACTATGGGTGGTTTGTAACCAAATTTAATCTCTATTTAATCCAATTCAATTTCTAAATATAATTAATTTATTTTTTAAATTAAATTATATAATATATAGAAAAACTGATTTAGTAGAAAAATGACACTTTTTCCATTATGAATTCCTAATAATATTTAATATTGATAATAAGATAAATAATTTTTAATATATTAATTTATAACATTATAAATCGTATTAGATTCACTTTTTAATGGATTTCAATTTATTTTATGTAAAATAAATTTTATGATGTTAATAAATCAATAATTTTAAATTTTTATTTCACCATTATCGTATTAATTAGCATTAATCCTAAAAATCTAAATTTTATTCCCAAAGTTGAAAATGAAAATTTTAAAAAAACATTTATATTTTTATGAAATATATAGGAATAATTCTATAAAATTTACATTCTCTAGGTAGAGAAATTAATTTTTACGTTAGCGTGTGTAACGTACAAAAACCCATTTTTCAGAAATATTTATTTTTATGAAAAAATATTTAGTATAGGAAAAATTTACCATTATTATTGAATCTAATAATATTTATAAAATTATAATTATTTAAATACATAATATTTTTTAATTTAGGAAAATGATTTTTTACGTGTATAAATTTAATTAAAGAAACAAATGAAAAATAATTTCTATAAAATATTTCCCTAATCTATCAAATGAAATTCATCAGTTTTATTAATTTACATATTAATTTCAAATGAATTATTTTAATTTATAAATATATGTTGTTTTTATTTAATTGGTTTGTAAATCTTATAAGTCATATATAAATGAATTTATTAGGAAAATCGGTATTTGTTTTAAGAGTTCACCCAAAAATTGATCATTTTTTAAAATTATAATGAAATATTTATATTATAATTTGGATATGATTAATTTAATAATAGAATTAGTTTGGTCATTTTCAGTTGAAAAAATATAAAATTTAAATAAATTATTAAATAAAGGATCTTTAGAGGGATAATTTCTGTAATAGCTATAGGATGTAGCATTTTCTTATAATAGTAGTGTCTTGGTTATTACTGGTAATGTATTTATTATGTGGTTTTATTAGAAAAAAAACCATTATCTTTATTTGAGAAAGTGGATACAAGAGTGACATAGAATAACCTAGTGGCTATCACCCCAAAAATGGTTGGTTTATAATTTAGCGAGTCATCACCCTTATACACATTGAGACACACATATAGACACTCTAAAGGGATATGCTTTTGCTGATCATATGATATTTATGAACCAATAATAGGGATTCATTACCCTATTACAATGAGGGATTATGATGGGAAGTATAATATATTCCAAATCAAATTAACCCAGCATAAACTATTATTGATATATGTTGAATTAAATAATTTATAGTCCAACCAGATGATACACATGGATTTAATGTTTAATCTGAATTACAGTATTTATTATGATAATAACAAATGATATTAAATGATTGTTACTCATGATAACCATATTTGGATTTAGAGATAGCTGGAATAAGTAGGAATTGAGATAACCATGGGGGAGACAGACAATGGGATGAAAACCTCAATGAATGGACCAATATTATTATGGATCTATACTGAGTAAAAACGTGGTTATTAAAAATTAGATAAAATGGAATCTGTAACACTCGAGACTTCTATGTGAAATATTTTGTTTTTATGTTATATAAATCATCAAAGGAATCTTTCACTACACACAACACTAGCTTGTCTTGCTTTACACACAACCGCGGCCTTCCTCGATATCTTGTGTTGTAAGCAATACCGAGTTTCACTAAACAATGATATGCTATTAAAATATTATTAAAACTAGCCGTTATGAATAGTAATAACCACTTTTTGAAATTTTATAAATTTTATTTTTCAAAATGGACTTCATTTTTGAACTCGGAATATCGAAATTATCCTAGGGTGAAATTTTGGTATTTTACTGAAAACTTTCAATTTTTGATGAATAGTGAAACTACTAAGTGGCTGTTAAAAAAACTGAATTTTTCATAAAACTTAATTTTACTGCTTCTGTGAGTGGAATTTCAAAAATCCGAGAGACACGGTTGATGTCAGTAAGTAAAATGTGGTTGAATGAGATGAAAATAATTTTTTGGTGAATAGTAACTTTTTACTTTTTTTTACCATGGTTAAAAGTAAATAGGGTAATTAAGGGTAAAAATGATATTATTATTACCCTAACACATGTCCTAATTCTATTGGAAAAGTGTAATTCGACCAAAAACAAACTTAGGAATAAAATATGAACATTTAGGCCCACTTGGATTAGATTAGGACATTTATTATTAATTTATTTAAAGAAGGGTTAAAATAGTTAAAATCAATGTTTAATAACTAAATCATTTTTCATATGGGGTCATACATACGATAAATTCGAGTATAAAAATTCATTAGAAAGATAAAACTATTTAATACATAATGGTATTTTATTTGTAATTTTTAGACATTAAATAATTTAATTTATTTATGACACAACGATGATGCAGTAATTATCTTATTAATGAAATATTGACATAATTGATTTTATAAATACCCAAATAAATATAATTTTAGACTTTTTATGAATTCCACTAATTTTCTAGGTTAATATGACTTGTTAGTATTGATTTAATTAACTTTTTTAGAACATATCATTTTGTTATGATTTTCACAAAAATCAATTACTAAATAGTGTCAAAATTGACATAAAATAGTTTTTAAAACAAATATTATATTATTAATTGTTATTTTATTCCTAAAAATCTAAGGTTAGGCCAAATGACATAGATAAGGTTATATATATTAATAATAAACAACTTGGGGTTCGTTTGGCTTGATATAGTATGTTTATTAACCTTATAGTATAAGAACACAAGAAGACACGGTAAAAGTAAAATTATTTAACTTAATGTTAAATCTAAATGATAAGGTTAAAATAGGAACCAAAACTTTTCTAAATTCTATTGGATTAGAGGATTTCGACCCATCCCCACCTTAGCCTCGAAATAAATCAATTTTCAGCTATTTAAAACCGAACATGACTTTATAATAAAATAATATTTTTAGTTATTCCAAAGGTGCCCCTCTCCTCCCTTATAAAAGGGCACCTCCTCCCTCTCTTCCTCACACCACTTTGAGCCTTCATGCTCGGAAAACCCCTGCCATTTTCTCCTCTCCACTTCCCTAGAGACATCCTAGAGGTCCTGGTCTTCTTCAAAGACCAATTTTAGTGCCTTAAAAGGAGGTCTCAAAGAAGCACTTCAAAGAAGAGGTAATATCCATTACCGATCCTTTCCAATTTCTTTCTTCTTCAACTTATTCTTCTTTAGTTGTTTCATTATGAAGTAATAACATCAGCATCACTCATATACGGATATGTTATTATAAGTATGAAACAACCCTATTTAACCATCTATCCATCCTACGGAAAATGAAATCACCGCGAGTGCGTACATACGGAATACCGTCTCCACGCTGTGGTGTAATCTATTTTCCACCACCACCTTACTTGTATGGGTATAATGGTGTAAAAAAGGACTATATATGACTATTATAAAATGATATTTATTCTGAAATAGACTACATACACTCCAATAGAATTCCACGATCATAGGAATGATATCATCACTCGTGCGTACGTACGGAATACCGTCTCCACGATGTGATGCGACTCGTTCTACATGATCTTCATTTCATTATGATTATATAAATGAATTGAATAAATGAATATGATATATATTACACCAATGCCATTCTGGAAATGAGGTATCTATAACCTAAAGATAAGAATAATAATTTATTCACCAAAACATGCATAAGAACAAAAAGTTATAAACACCCGAATAACAAGTAGAAATGAATTATTGGTACTAAGAAGCTATGATTATTGTTGTACCTCTCGAACCCCTCGTGGTTTAATTTTCATGATCACAATCGCTCTCTTATTTATATAATATTGTTTTAAGTGTTTTTGATGATAGGCATGATTTCAGATTGCCAAGGAATTGGGGCAAGAAGGCTGAAAGAAAAAGTGGACTGTTTTCATGTCCACCGGCCAACCGGTGGCTTCACCACCGGCCAGCCGATGGACCCTGGACAGAAGGCTGAGCCACTGCCTCAGCACCGGCCAACCGGTGGCCTCATCACCGGCCAGCCGGTGGCACCCAGACAGAAGGGGTAGCTACTGCCTCCTCACCGGCCAACCGGTGGCCTCAGCACCGGCCAGCCGGTGGAGCCTGGGCAGAAGCCCTCCTCCTTTTTGCAAGCACCGGCCAACCAGTGGCTCTGCACCGGTCAGCCGGTGGAGCCAGTCAAACTAGCCATTGGGCCTTTGACCAGACTTGTCCACTTGCCTCCCAACGGCTCCGAAGCCTTTTCCAACGGCTCCGAAGCCTCCCAAAGGCCATATGAGGGTTCCCCCTCTATAAATAAAGGACTAGGAAGCCCCGGATCAATACCGGAACCATATCCAAGCCATGGAAGCCCACGGGACACATTTCTCATCATTTGGCAAACCTCCGGCGGACTCCTTCAAGGAACCTCCAATTGCTCCAACTCAATTCCTCATCCAAGGAGCACCACCATAGAAGCTTGGGAGCAGCCTTCATCAACTCCAATCAATCATTGGCGCCCAAGGCTTCTCCTCATAACGGTTTTTCATTATTTATCATTTTGAGCTTTAAATTGAGTTTGTGCCTACAAACTCCCATTTCTCTCATCCTTCATTCATTTGGGTTCTCACACCACCTTCAAGGTGTGAAGAGGTTAGTCAAGCCTTTCCTTTTAAAAGGCTTGAGTCAAAGGTGAGCTAGCCTTCACCCGTAAAAAGGCTAGTGGGTTTCTTGCTCAAACCATTTAAAAGCAAGCTGTAATAGGTTCTAGACTACCTGTAAAGTCTAGTGGGTTTCTTGCTAAAACCATTAAAAAGCAAGCGGTAGTAAATCTCTCAACGGTTGAGTTGGGAGCGGAGACGTAGTCCGGGTTTTAGGCCGAACTCCGTTATCAATTTTTTGTCTTGCCTCTTTTATTTCCGCTGCACTTTCTCTTTGATTTTAATTTGTTAATTAATTTTTAAAATTCAATTCACCCCCCCTCTTGCCATCACTTCCTTTCTTTCTCCGTCCAAAAATTTCTATCAGAGGCAAAATTTGAGTAATACCCTAACCGGTTTCAAATTCAAGATCCCTTGTGATGGCCTCAACCTCTTTCGCCCCCGAAGGCTATTCTTTGGGTCGTGCTCCATTTTTTGATGGAACCGACTACACCTATTGGAAAACCCGCATGACCACTTTTCTTAGAAGTATAGGTTATCCCATTTATAAAATTGTCATGCATGGTTACACTCTCTCTTCTCCCGATGAATCCAAATGGACCCAAGCCGATATTAAAAATTTCGAGCTTGATGGAAAATCCATGAACTCTCTACATTGTGGCCTTGATCGTAATGAGTTCAATCGAGTTTCCACTAGCACCTCCTCACATGAAATCTGGAAACATTTGGAAGTTACCCATGAGGGTACCAACAAAGTGAAGGATACTCGATTGGACATGTATCGTCAAGATTTTGAGTCATTTTCTATGTACCCACATGAAAATATTTCTGATATGTTTACACGCTTTACTGACGTTTGCAATGGTAGAAAATCTCTTGGAGATAATATTTCTGCAGAGACAATGGTCAAGAAGATCCTATGGATCCTACCAAGCTCATGGGCCCCAAAGGTGATGGCAATCCAAGAAGCTAAGGACATAAGAACATTCCGGTCGAAGAACTCATCGGATCCCTCATGACCTACGAGATCACCATGAGGAGGCAAGCTGAAAAGGAAGGCAAACCAATCAAAGTTCCAAAGAACATAGCCTTCAAGGTTCAACAAGAAGAAAGCTCCTCCTCCTCATCGTCTACCTCTTCAAGCGGCGATTCCGAAATGGAGAATCTTGCCCGCAAGATGCAAAAGTTCATGAAAAAGAACAAGAAGAAGAAATCCCGCAAGGCTCTAAAGGAAAAACACGACGAAAAATCCGAGCCCGAGGTAACATGCTACGGGTGTGGCAAGAAAGGCCATTACAAGCCCGATTGTCCACTCAACAAGAAAAAGGCCAAGAAAAAGGAAACGAAGAAGGCATTCAAGGCCACATGGAGTGATAGCTCCACATCCTCCTCCTCCTCCTCCTCAAGTGACAACGGTAACAAATTCCTAATGTCATTTCATTAGGTAACATCTTCCGACTCCTCATCCTCTAGTTCTTCCAATTCTTTTAATCATTTATCATATGAGGATCTCCAACATGCTAGAGATCAATTGGAGGAATGTTTTCACGAACTTTCTTCCAAATTTGTTGCTTTAAAAAAGAATTTCAAAAAACTCTCTTCTGAAAAAGAACATCTTCTCAAAGAGAAGGAATAGTTGACCCTCAAAATCCAAAACCTTCCCGATATTGATTCCATGGAATCAACTATCAAATATTTAAGGGAATCTCTAGCCAAGTTCACCCAAGGTGAACAAAATTTGACCAAACTCCTAGGTTCCCAACGCATATCTAGAACCACCGAAGGTCTTGGCTATTCCAAGAAAGCTTCCTCTTCCCATGCTCCAACTATTTTTGTAAGGGGGAGCTCCCAATTTAAATTTTGTAATTATTGCAAAAAACCCGGGCACTTAATTTATGAGTGCAATTGCAAAAATGCCCGGTATGGAAGGCCCAAAACTATTTCTTTTAATGATGAATTTTTTAGGAGAAGACCCGCCACTAGACAAGTATGGATTGAAAAATCCCTCTTAGCGAGTCTCTCCGGGCCAAAATTTGTCTCGGTTCCAAAAACCTCTCCCCGGTGATTTGTTGTTTTTATTTAGGGGGAGTTAGGATCGTTTAAGCCCTTTTGATTTCAATTTCAAAATTTTCGATTCAAACTTTCAATTTCAACACTTGGTATCAAATTTTTTAATTCTAAATTGTTATTCAATTTTTCACTCAAAACATTCAATTCAAACTGTTATTCAATTTTTCATTCAAAACTTTCATTTCAAATTTTTGATTCAAAACTTTCAATTAAAATTTCAAAAATTTCAATTGGTTTAAAATCTTTGTTTCCCTCAATCAAGTTTTATGCCCCATGCTATTTTGATAATCACAAAGGGGGAGAAATTCTTGGTTGATTGGGGGAGAAATCTTTCTCTCATGCTCTAAATGATAAATTGGAAAGTAAGAAATTTAAAAGCATGCTTTTCATTTCATTTTCTAAATTACTTGTTTTGGTGATTGTGATCATCAAAATAGGGGGAGATTGTTGTACCTCTCGAACCCCTCGTGGTTTAATTTTCATGATCACAATCACTCTCTTATTTATCTAATATTGTTTTAAGTGTTTTTGATGATAGGCATCATTTCAGATTGCCAAGGAATTGGGGCAAGAAGGCTGAAAGCAAAAGTGGACTGTTTTCATGTCCACCGGCCAACCGGTGGCTTCACCACCGGCCAGCCGCTGGACCCTGGACAGAAGGCTGAGCCACTGCCTCAGCACCGGCCAACCGGTGGCCTCAGCACCGGCCAGCCGGTGGCACCCAGACAGAAGGGGTAGCTACTGCCTCCTCACCGGCCAACCGGTGGCCTCAGCACCGGCCAGCCGGTGGCGCCTGGACAGAAGCCCTCCTCCTTTTTGCAAACACCGGCCAACCGGTGGCTCTGCACCGGTCAGCCGGTGGAGCCAGTCAAACTAGTCATTGGGCCTTTGACCGGACTTGTCCACTTGCCTCCCAACGGCTCCGAAGCCTTTTCCAACGGCTCCAAAGCCTCCCAAAGGCCATATAAGGGTTCCCCCTCTATAAATAAAGGACTAGGAAGCCCCGGATCAATACCGGAACCATATCCAAGCCACGGAAGCCCATGGGACACATTTCTCATCATTTGGCAAACCTCCGGCGGACTCCTTCAAGGAACCTCCAATTGCTCCAACTCAATTCCTCATCCAAGGAACACCACCATAGAAGCTTGGGAGCATCCTTCATCAACTCCAATCAATCATTGGCGCCCAAGGCTTCTCCTCATAACGGTTTTTCATTATTTATCATTTTGAGCTTTAAATTGAGTTTGTGCCTACAAACTCCCATTTCTCTCATCCTCCATTCTTTTGGGTTCTCACACCACCTTCAAGGTGTGAAGAGGTTAGTCAAGCCTTTCCTTTTAAAAGGCTTGAGTCAAAGGTGAGCTAGCCTTCACCTGTAAAAAGGCTAGTGGGTTTCTTGCTCAAACCATTTAAAAGCAAGCTGTAATAGGTTCTAGACTACCTGTAAAGTCTAGTGGGTTTCTTGCTAAAACCATTAAAAAGCAAGCGGTAGTAAATCTCTCAACGGTTGAGTTGGGAGCGGAGACATAGGCCGGGTTTTAGGCCAAACTCCGTTATCAATTTTGTGTCTTGCCTCTTTTATTTCCGCTGCACTTTCTATTTGATTTTAATTTGTTAATTAATTTTTAAAAGGCAATTCACCCCCCCTCTTGACATCACTTCCTTTCTTTCTCCGTCGCAAAAGTGGACTGTTTTCATGTCCACCGGCCAACCGGTGGCTTCACCACCGGCCAACCGATGGACCCTGGACAGAAGGCTGAGCCACTGCCTCAGCACCGGCCAACCGGTGGCCTCAGCACCGGCCAGCCGGTGGCGCCTGGACAGAAGCCCTCCTCCTTTTTGCAAGCACCGGCCAACCGGTGGCTCTGCACCGGTCAGCCGGTGGAGCCAGTCAAACTAGCCGTTGGGCCTTTGACCAGACTTGTCCACTTGCCTCCCAACGGCTCCGAAGCCTTTTCCAACGGCTCCGAAGCCTCCCAAAGGCCATATGAGGGTTCCCCCTCTATAAATAAATGACTAGGAAGCCCTTGATCAATACCGGAACCATATCCAAGCCACGGAAGCCCACGGGACACATTTCTCATCATTTGGCAAACCTCCGGCGGACTCCTTCAAGGAACCTCTAATTGCTCCAACTCAATTCCTCATCCAAGGAGCACCACCATAGAAGCTTGGGAGCAGCCTTCATCAACTCCAATCAATCATTGGCGCCCAAGGCTTCTCCTCATAACGGTTTTTCATTATTTATCATTTTGAGCTTTAAATTGAGTTTGTGCCTACAAACTCCCATTTCTCTCATCCTCCATTCTTTTGGGTTCTCACACCACCTTCAAGGTGTGAAGAGGTTAGTAAATCCTTTCCTTTTAAAAGGCTTGAGTCAAAGGTGAGCTAGCCTTCACCCGTAAAAAGGCTAGTGGGTTTCTTGCTCAAACCATTTAAAAGCAAGCTGTAATAGGTTCTAGACTACCTGTAAAGTCTAGTGGGTTTCTTGCTAAAACCATTAAAAAGAAAGCGGTAGTAAATCTCTCAACGGTTGAGTTGGGAGCGGAGACATAGGCCGGGTTTTAGGCCGAACTCCGTTATCAATTTTGTGTCTTGCCTCTTATATTTCCGCTGCACTTTCTCTTTGATTTTAATTTGTTAATTAATTTTTAAAAGGCAATTCACCCCCCCCCCCCCCTCTTGCCATCACTTCCTTTCTTTCTCCGTCCAACAATTATGACCATATATGATATCATAAAAATAAGTATGATTCAAGAATAATTCAATAAAATTATTTAAATCATTATACAGGAGGTTCAGACACTTACAAAGCAAGTCAGACCTAAGGTAAGGGAAAATATCACATTCTCATTTTTATCTGAGATTGTTTATACTTTGGTATTTACTGGGGTTTATTTTATCATCCACATCCATGTTTCCTCAATATGTAATATTTATATCCTTATAAAATAGTTTATATCGAATTTTACCCTTCGGTGAGTTTTTAGTAAAAGATATGAAAGAAATCATTTGTCATTTTTCGTACGAGGTACTTTTTGACTTTTCCGACAAAAGTACGAAGAATGTTTTTTAACTTATACGGCATGAATGGATTTTTAAAACATTATTTCCAAGACGCTTCCTTTACAAGTTTACAAGTTTATTATTAATCAACTGCTTTTAGTTTAGAATTGTACGACATGTTAAGAAAGGAAAAGTGTTTTATAATTAGAGAGGGTATTTTCCTCAAGAATGGAGTTCAAGTGTTTTATCAAAATTATTTTCCATCTAAGATAATAAAGGGTTCTGTTTCTATCCCTATTATTACATTGATTTAATTATGTTGTTATGGAATTATATTTTTATTAATTCCTTTATCTTAAATGAATTGTTTTATGATGTCACGATGTTTAAGATTCCCATTTTTATTATATGGGTTATGCTATGATGTATGGTTTATGATTTTGTGGCTCACATAAGAATGGTATCAATATGAGATGGGTGGGACCTATATCTCCCTCCAATGCATTGGGTAAAGATTTTATATCTCATGAGATAGACATGGATGTAATGGTAGGTTATACTGGTTCAGTGAAACAGGACTGAAATGAGGAGTGAACTCGGTTCAAGAATGGACTTTGTCCACTAAGATAGTCTTGGAAATGAGTCTTGACTAATAATAAATGATTCCTTATGATTATGTGTGGATGCCACAATGTTTCAGGTTTTATGTTCTGATTATTGGGATTACATTTCACTTTTATGATTTTTGCCATGTTATGATATTATGATCTCTTTTGCAGGATAAGATTTCCAAAAGTTATGTTCTTATGTTTATGATGTGATTGATATTTCTTTTGTTTACCCCTACTGAGCATTTGAGCTCACCCTTTTCTATGTTTTATTTCCCCAGTTCAGGAAGAAGGTTATTAAGTAGAATATGCCAAAAATGGACTCTTTATATGATGAAATAAATGGGAGGAAAAGTAGATGCTTTATGAACCAGTTGTTTATGTTTCCCAGTTTCTAAAGACACTATACCTATACGGTCCTTTCTTGGGTTTGTTATATGTTGTAATAAGTGTGCTTCAATTCTGAATTAATAACAATGTATGTAAAGTATGGGTCATTATAGTTGGTATCAGAGGAAAGGTATAGTCAACCTTCAGAAACTTGGATGTGAAAGCCTTAGTAAGAACCCTAAGGATAATTCTAAGCATAGAACACAATCTTAGTGTTTTAGAAATGGCCATGAATAACCTAGGATAAGACCTTAAGTGTGAAATTTTATTCTTGATTATGTGGTTTTGCTATTATAATTAGTGTTGCTCACACTATTCTTCTTGGTTTTAGTCAACGGCTGGAACCCGAAGGAACCGTGTTAATGCGGAATGCAACAGGCAATGCAATGATTGTCCCCTTGAGAAACCAAACGTTATGGGAGCTGGAATGCAAAATCTTGTTGCCATGCTCACACAACTTTCTCAAGCTATGAATCATGCAGGACATCCAAACGAGCAAAGGAAGGAGCAACATTCTGTTGGATTCTTCATGAGACAGCGTCCACCTTCATTCAGCGGGTCTACTGATCCATTAGTTGCTGAACAATGGATTAGTACAACTGAAAAGATATTTTCAGTTCTTCAATGTTCTGAGCATGATAAAGTCATCCTATCAGTGTATCGTTTTGAGGGTGATGCTGATCAATGGTGGAATCTTATTAAGAATACGAGGAAAAGGGATGAAATTGAGTCCATTGAATGGGACGAGTTCAAGAACTTATTTTTCAATAAGTACTTCCCTCGTATTCTCCGAACAAATATGGAGAAAGAGTTTCTTGAACTGAATCAAAAGGATGATGAATCTGTTGGTACCTATGAAGCAAATTTTACAAGACTTGCAAGGTACGCTTCTGGTATTATTATCCAACCTGAGAGTAAGATCGATCGATTCTTTAGTGGATTAAAACCAAGTCTTCTAAGGGCCTTATCCATAAGGGACTTCAATAGCTACGAGGAAATTGTTCGATGTTCTCTCAAATTTGAGATGGAGATTGGAGTAACCCATCAGTCATATGGGTTTGATAAGAAGAGGAAAATAGAATTCAAAGGAAAATCTAATGAGCACACTGAAAAGAATATGAGCTTTCCCTTATGCAAAAAGTGTGGAAAGAAACATGGAGGGAGTTGTCTTAAAGGGACAGGTAAATGTTTCAAATTTGGAAAGGAAGGTCATCGGGAATTTGAATGCTGCGATGATGGGAAAAAGATGTCTAATGATGCAAACAAAGTAAGGGATACACAGAATGAACCTACTACACTTCAATGTTTCAAGTGCAAGGAGATGGGGCATTATGCCAATCAATTCCCAAATCCAAGGGTTTATGATGATGGTCGACGTCAACAAACTCTTAAGGCTAAAGACAAAGGAAATTCACATGCAATTTCTATCATCGATGTGGAGTACGATAACGATGTGGTGAAAGGTACACTTACCATCCACTCTAAAGTATCAAATGTTTTATTTGATTCTGGATCCACCCACTCCATTATTTCTGAAGAATTTTCTAAGGATATCATCTTATTACCTCAACAGTTAGATGTTGAGTTAGCTGTGACAACCCCTAATGGCACAACAGTCGCATCAAAAGTTTATAATTCTTCTCCGATTGAAGTTTGTGGGAAAGTGCTTCCTGGAAATCTTGTGATCCTTCCTATAGTGGAATTTGATGTGATTCTTGGCATGGATTGGATTTCTCTACATGGAGCTCATATCAATTTCCAAATAAGGGAAGTCACATTTCATATTCCAGATCAATCTATGACCGTCTATCGATGAAAGGATGAACATAACCTTCCATCGGAAATTCCTTCCTTCTTATGGGTCTTGATTCCACTAAATGAAGGTTATTTATCTCAAATGGTTGGTAGGAAAATCACAATTAAGAATATGCCCATTGTACATGAGTTTGATTATGTCTTTCTGGAGGAATTACTGGGTCTTCGACCAAATCGTGAAGTTGATTTTTCAATAGAACTCGTACCTGGTGCTTTGCCTATTTCAAATACACCTTATAAAATGGCCCCAATTGAGTTGCATGAGTTGAAGAACCAACTCCAAGATAATCTTGATAAGGGGTTCATACGCCCTAGTGCGTCACCTTGGGGAGCACCTGTTCTATTTGTTAAGAAGAAAGATGGATCAATGAGACTCTGCATTGATTATCAAGAACTTAACAAGATCACTATCAAGAACAAATATCCCCTCCCGCGCATTGATGACCTATTTGACCAACTACGCGGATCTCAATACTTTTCCAAGATTGATCTTCATTCAGGGTATCATCAATGAAGGGTCAAAAGAGAGGATATACCAAAGACGACTTTCTGTACAAGGTATGGACACTATGAATTTATAGTGATTCCATTTGGTCTTACTAATGCCCCTTCTATCTTCATGGATCTAATGAATAGAGTCTTTAGAGACTATCTTGATCAGTTTGTGGTAGTCTTTATAGACGATATTCTTGTATACTCAAAGAGAAAGGAAGAACATGAAGTTCACTTGAGAATTATATTGAAGACCCTGAGGAAAGAGAAGCTTTATGAAAAATTTACCAAGTGTGAATTTTGGCTTCAAAAAGTTTCATTTTTGGGTCACATAATCTCAAAAGAGGGGATATCTGTGGATCCAGCAAAAACAGAGGTTATCGAAAGATGGTCGAGACCAACAACAGTGACTGAGATCCGAAGTTTTCTTGGTTTGGATGGATATTATCGACGTTTTGTGATAGATTTTTCACAATTATCTAATCCACTCACCATGTTGACTCGGAAAGGAGTTAAGTTTGTTTGGATGGAGGAATGTGAAGAGAATTTTGAGGAGTTGAAAAGAAGGTTATCCAGTGCACCTGTGCTTACACTGCCTTGTAGTGGAGAAAGGTTTGTGATCTACAGTGATGCATCCAAGAAGGGATTGGGGTGTGTTCTTATGCAAAATGATATGGTGATAGTTTATGCCTCACGACAGTTGAAAATACATGATCAAAATTACCCAACTCATGATTTGGAGTTAGCTACGGTAATCTTTGCATTAAAGATTTGGAGGCATTACCTTTATGGTGAAAGGTGTAATATTTATACTGATCATAAAAGTTTAAAATATATTTTCACACAAAAGGAGCTGAATATGCGCCAAAGAAGATGGTTGGAGCTGATTAAGGATTATGACTGCTCAATCCATTACCACCCTGGGAAAGCAAACAAGGTGGCAGATGCATTAAGTCGACAAGACCATGCCAGTTTATCCGTGATGAGGATCACAAAGGATCCAATATTTATGGATTTACAAAGAATGGATCTTGGAATTATAATGGAAGGGGAAAAATCTTATCTTTCTCAAATCAATGTTCAACCATCTATACATGTGAAGATTAAAGAGGCAAAAAAAGAAGATGTCGAGTTACAAAATAAGGTGAGAAATGTTCCTGAATTCAACCTTGATTGTGATGGGATAATAATGTTCAGGAATCGGGTTTGTGTTCCTCCCATCCCTAAATTAAAGAAGGAGCTGCTGGATGAGACTCATAGTTCTTCATTCTCTATTCATCCTGGAAGCATGAAGATGTATAGGGACCTGAATGATTACTTCTGGTGGGATGGAATGAAAAGAGATGTTGCTGAATATGTCTCTCGATGCTTGGTTTGTTAGCAAGTTAAAGCTGAGAGACAGAAGTCTAAGGGGATGTTACAACCATTACCCATACCCGAATGGAAATGGGAAAACATGTAACACCCCAAGCTTCTACGGTACGTTTCCCTTCGAATAATGCGATAGCGTGTGTTGTACGCAACCTCGAGTTCTAACACACACCACAACTAATTAAACTAGCCGTTGTAAATAGTAATACCTACTTTTTGAAATCATATATATTTTATATTTCAAAATGGACTTCATTTTTGGATTCGGAATATCGAAATTAGTCCAGGGTGAAATTTTGGTACTTTTCGGATAACTTTCATATTTTTATGAATAGTGAAAATTACTAAATTTTAATTAAAAACAACTTTTTTAATCAAAATAATTAATAGTGATAAATTATGAATTTGATTGGTTTTAAAGTATATTTAGAATATATTTTTACCATTTAATATAATGTTGGTCATTGGACATAATTTTACAATTAAACCAAACATAAACAAGTGTCAATCTTTTGATAGTTATTATCTCTTAAAAACACGCTTTTTGTTTTGACAGCGGGAATTAATTTTAAATTAATTTCTGCCACTTCTGTGTTTTGAATTTAGAAAAATGGATTCCATATTTGGAATCAGGATGTTCAAATTGTGTAAATAGGTAACTTTTATTTTTAGACATTTTGAATAATTACTGCGGTAAATATTTTATTTACCATGGTTAAAGGGTAAATCCGGTAAATAAGGGTTAAAAAAATAATATTATAATAATACTAAATTACCCTAAAATGTGTCTTAACCCTATTGGTTTATACATGGTCGACCATGGGCATCTTTGGGCCTATTTTGGGACCCCATGGATCCACTTGTAAGTGATAATGACACTTTATTTTAATTTAGTTAAAATGAATACAAAAATGACACAAGCATATATCTTTTAGAACAACAATTTTTACATAGGGTTATATATGTTTGATTTTAGATTATAAATATTCATTAGAAAGATAAAAAGATTTCCTACATAATGATATTTTATTTATAATTTTTAGACATTAAATAATTTATTTTATTTATGACACAATGATGATGCAATAATTACTATAATAGTGAAAAATTAAAATAATTGATATTATAAATACCCAAATAAATATAATATGAAACTTTTAATGAATTAAACTAATTTTCTAGGCTAATATGATATATTAGGATTGATTTAATGGACTTTGTTCGAAGTAATAAATCTGTTATGAGTTTCACAAAAATCAACTATTGAATAGTGTCAAAATTGACATAAAAGAGTTCTTAAAACAAATATTATATTATTAATTGATATTAAATTCCTAAAAATCTAAGGTTCGGCCAAGAGACTTATATTATGATAGTTTAATCATTAATGGACCACTTGGGGGTCTCTTGGATGTATATAGTATGTTTATTAACCATATTATATAAAAATACAAAGAGACATTGTAAAAGTGAAACTAATTAACTTAGAGTTAATACTTAAAGATAAGGTTAATATAAGTACCCAAACCTGTCTAAATTCTATTGGATGAGTTGGTTTCGACCTATCCCCACCTCATACTTTGAATAGTCAACTTTGGAGCCTTTGGAAACCGAATATGAATTTATTATAAATTAATATTTCTAGCTTTTCCAAAAGTGCCCCTCACCCCTCTTATAAAAGGGCACTCCTCCTTCTCTTTTCCTCACACCTCTCAAGCCTTTTGGTTCGGCCAAACTCTGCCCAAATAATCTCCCAACATCCCTCACTTCAACCTAGAGGACTTAGTTTGATCAGAAAGCCAACCTAAGGAGCCCTTTTGATCAAATCAAAAGGAAGAACCCGAAGAAGAGGTAATGATTTCACCACCCTTTTCTAAGTTCATTTCTTCTTCCACTTCTTCTTCCTTTGTTCTTACCATTCTAAAATAATAACTCCAGTATCTCACATATACTGTGATGTTATTATAAGTATGGTACAACCATATTCAGTATTCTATCCACCCTTTGAATAACATGTCACCATACGTGCGTACGTACGGCTTACCGTCTCCACGTCGTGGTGTAATTGTTATTCAATATAATATTATTTGGATGGGTATAATAATGATGTGTAACTCATGTAAATAATAAATATAACATGTTAATGATTCTGTATATATGATATACCATTCATTTATATATTATTTTAATATCAAAAGAATGATATTGTCGCTCGTGCGTACGTACGGACTACCGTCTCCACGAACGCGATGAGATTCATTCTCCATCGTATCCATTCAAGTATAATTATCATTTTATGATTTAAAAATGATGTTTAAGGACTTGATATCATTCTGGATATGAATAAGATACAACAAACATGTCTTATGTAACAAAACATATAAAAGAAAATGAGTAAGTTAACACCCGAAACGATGATAATTCTAAGATATTATTAATAAATCAATGTTAAAAGATCATATATGATATCATATTAATATATATGATTCTTTTATAATTTAATAACAATTATTTCACCATTATACAGGAGGTTAACCTACCCCAACCAAGGAAAAGTACAAGGTAATGGTTATTTCACAATCTCTTCATTATCCGAGGTTGTTTATATGTAATAATCTACTGGGATCTCTTTATCATCCACATCCATGTTTCTTAAAAATGTATTTCAAAACATTTTTACTATTTACAAGAATATGGGTTAAAGTCATTTATACCCTTTTTTTGACTTTTTATAAGAGGTTTATAAAGGAATCTTTCCGTCGTTTTCAAAACAAGGTCCTTTTTAACCTTTTCGACAGAATTGAGGTAAGAATGTTTTTTTAACTTATACGGCGGGTGCGGTTATTTTACGCCGTTATAAAATCGTCAAAGCTTTCCATACAAGCTTATAAGAATATTTTCAAAGAAAATGTTTTATTAAATTCTTTCAAAATAAAAGGAGATACTTCTTTAAAAAGAATTTTGATTTCATCTATGTCAACATCCTTTGATGGATTTTAAGATTATTTGAAGTTGATTTATTATGATACAAAACTTCTATATTGTATTGAAGGTTTTGTGATATGTTTGACTGTGGATGTGCTATTTTTATACCATTCATAGTTTATGGTGAAATTATTGACATTTCGTATGCTAGTTTTAATACGAATGTTTATGTTATGTTTAAACCTTTTCATATGGGAATGCATTGGACTTAATAAGTGACGGGTGGAGCCCGCTATAGCTCCTCGATGCATCGGTAGGTCTCATGAGACAAACTAGTGTCTTGGCACAAGGCCTTGACAAAATCGTATTTGTAGTCTTGGCACGAGGCCTTGGCTATGTGGTTATGATAGTCTGGCATTATGCATTCCAACATTATGAAAGTGTTTATTGATATTGCATGTGATTATTCGATTAGTAGAATATCCATGTGAATAAGTAAATGGCATTATTTCATTTTACTTTTGCCATACTATGTTGAAGTTCAATTTTAAAAGGCTTTTGTTTTAGTTATACACTGCCTTAAATGTTTATGATTATTTTGAATGTTCCGCTATATTGTTATCCTTACTGGGCATTTGAGCTCACCCCTTTTCTATGTTTTATTTTTCCCAGGTAGTGAAGAATTAAATTATGAATGACTTGCAGGGATATTATGAGGGGTTAATAGTGTGGATATGAAGACTTTGTTGTTGTTGTAGTTTTTCACTTTGAAATGTAATGTAAAACTTTATGATTATATCTAGTGTTTCCAAGGCTACTAAACCAGTCGGTCTTTCAAGATTTGATCTTTCTTGTGATCATGCCAATGTTATGTAATTAATGCACCGACTCTGGGTAGCTGGGGTCGGGGCGTTACAGTTGGTATCAGAGGAAGTTTAGTACAAACCTTGGAAGCTAGATTTAGATAAACTCTGATTAGAGCACATAGACCTAAGATGAACTTTGAGGATTAGTATAGAAGAACTTCCTAGAATTTTGGTATTGTAGAGACTTTGTGGGTTTTCCGAGCAATACATCCCTGTCTGGATACGAGCAGGTAGAGGCGGCTCTGGCACAGATGTACCTAGGGGTAAAACCCAAAAACACCGCTTTGAGCTAGACTCGAACGGGAACTGGTGCACGACAACGGGCCTTGCTGCACTCTTGGTTACGACACTCCCGGGGGATATGCTTAGGATAACTCTCACTTTCTTTACAAATCATTATGAAGGGTTTATGAGTATATAATTCCTCAAAGAAAACATATTTATGATTATGGATTATATCTATAGATAGTTCAATTTATGTTTAGTGTTTTATAAGTATGGGATTATGTATTTTGATGCATAAACTGATCTAGTTTATGCCATTTTTTTTAGAAATGGCGCCTAGTGGAAGAAATGGAAACCGTATCAATGCACGCACTCCATGTAGGGATTGCCCTCCTGCTCAAGATAATTATAGTGGGGCTGGTGATGCAACTGGTGCTGATCAGCTAATCACCGTACTGGGACAACTTACTCAGGTTATGAATAATAACCTTACCCGTATGGAGCACCCTGATCCGCAGCGTGGAGGATCAATTTTAGATCGATTCATGAGACAACAACCACCAACGTTCAATGTGAGTACAAATCCCTTAGTAGCTGAGCAATGGATATTTTCCCTAGAGAAAATATTTCAGGCTTTGGGGAGTAGGGAAAGGGAAAAAGTCACCATGGCAGTTTACCGCCTCACTGGAGATGCTGATCAATGGTGGTCATTGATTCAAAACATGAAGGAAGATGATGAAGTATCAAACATGGAATGGAGGGAGTTCAAAGATCTGTTTTTAGAAAAATACTTTCCTCGCGACCATCGAGCAGATATGGAAAGACAATTTCTGAGTCTGAGACAAAAGGAGGATGAGAATGTCACAAAGTATGAGGCTAACTTTACAAGGTTAGCGAGGTACGCTGGTGATTATATTCGCAACCCAAGAAGTAAGATTGATCGTTTCTTTGATGGGTTAAAACCATTTCTCCGTCGAGCGTTAGTCTCACAATCCTTTTCATCATACGAAGACATTGTCTCATGTGCTATCAAGACCGAAAAGGAATTCTCTAAGTCTTATGACTTTAAAGCAAAGCAAGAGAAGAAGAGACCTGCTGATCAATCTGGGAATGGAAATAAGGGGAAGAAGGGAAAGGTTGAATATCCATCTTGTGGTAAGTGCGGGAAGAAACACCCCGGTGCTTGCCTGAAGGGAATGGGAGTCTGTTACAAGTGTGGTGAAAAAGGCCACCAAGCTCATGATTGCAAGGGGAAGAAGGAAGCTACCAACGTTCAGTGCTACAATTGCAGGGAGATGGGGCATTATGCAAATGCATGTCCTAAGCGTCAGGAGAACTTACCTCAGAAAAGGCCAAGGGATCAAGGCCAGGCTTATGGTATCACTACTGCTGAGGTAGAAGCTCCGAAAGACGTGGTGGCAGGTAATTTAATGGTTTCCTCAAGTTTAGCAAACGCATTATTTGATTCTGGATCATCGCATTGTTTCATATCTTCCCAGTTTGCTAAGAAAATTAGATATTTCCAATTTGATTTAATAAGGGAGTTGTCAGTTAAAACTCCTAAGGGAAGTATCATTGCAACAAAGTTTTGTGAATCAGTCCCCATTAGAGCACATAAATTTTCTTTATCTGCTGATCTCATCGTCATACCTATGATTGAGTTTGATATAATCCTCGGTATGGACTGGCTTTCGGACAATGATGCGAAGATTTATTGTAATAAGAAAGAGGTTACGATTCTTGATGATAATGATAAGGAACACCTTATTTTTAGAGCAGAATCGTCACCACCTAATTCTTATTTAGATCCACCCCCAGTAGCTCAACTAAATTCAATTATTGGGGAGGAAGAGAATGAAATAACTGCGGGTGAGGAAAGGAATGTTCAAATAGAGGATGTACCTGTTGTGAAAGAGTTTGTAGATGTATTTCCGGAAGATTTACCTGGACATCCTCCAGAACGAGAAGTTGAGTTTTCTATTGATTTGATTCCTGGATCAAGGCCTATATCGAAGACCCCTTATAGAATGGCCACTGTAGAGCTAGTCAAACTAAAGAAACAACTAGAGGAATTGAGTAATAAGGGATTTATTCTCCCTAGTGTTTCTCCATGGGGAGCCCCTGTTCTTTTTGTTAAAAAGAAAGATGGATCTATGAGGTTATGTATCGATTACAGGGATATCAATGCTATAACGATAAAGAACAAGTATCCCCTACCTCGTATTGATGATTTATTTGACCAACTGCATGGAGCTCAATACTTTTCAAAGATTGACCTTCGATCTGGATACCATCAGTTGTGTGTGAAGAAGGAAGACATTCCGAAGACAGCATTTCGAACCAGGTACGGGCATTACGAGTTTACTGTAATGCCGTTTGGATTGACTAATGCACCCTCTGTATTCATGGATCTGATGAATAGAGTTTTCAAGGAGTATCTTGATGAATTTTTGGTGGTATTTATTGATGATATCTTGGTATACTCCAAAACCTACGAAGATCATGAAAATCACTTGCGCATTATCTTGAAGACTCTGAGGAGGCATGAATTATATGGAAAGTTTAGCAAGTGTGAATTCTGGCTTCAGGAGATTTCTTTTCTTGGCCATATTGTCTCTAAAGATGGAATCTCTGTTGATCCTTCTAAGACCAAGGCAATCCAAGAATGGCCAGCACCTACGAGTATAACTGAGGTACGTAGTTTTATTGGCTTGGCAGGTTATTATCGACGTTTCGTCCAGAATTTTGCCCGATTGGCTAACCCATTAACGAAGCTCACACGTAAAGGGGTTAAATTTGTTTGGACAAAAGAGTGTGAGGAATGTTTCGAAGAACTGAAGAGAAGATTAGTCAATGCTCCTATATTGACTCTACCATCGGGGAATGATGGGTTCGTTATTTATAGTGATGCATCAAAGAAAGGACTTGGTTGTGTCCTTATGCAGAATGATAGAGTTATTGCCTATGCATCACGACAATTGAAAATTCATGAACAAAACTATCCTACTCATGATCTTGAGTTAGCAGCTGTGATCTTTGCTTTGAAGATATGGAGGCACTAACTCTATGGTGAAAAATGTGAGATTTATACTGATCATAAGAGTTTGAAGTATATTTTCTCACAAAAAGAACTCAACATGAGGCAAAGGAGATGGCTTGAATTACTCAAGGATTATGATTGTACGATACACTACCACCCAGGGAAGGCAAACAAAGTAGCAGATGCTTTGAGCAGAAAAGACCATGGAGTTCTGAACATGATGAGAATTGAAAGGGATCCAATTTTCATGGATCTAGAGAAGATGGACATGGGAATAACCAGGGAAGGTGAAACATCAATTCTTTTTCAAATGGTTGCCAAACCATCTTTACTAGAAAGGATTAAGAGTTCTCAGACTGATGATGAAGAATTCCAAAAGAAGATTAAAGCTATGAATGATGGGAGATTGAGAGACATTGCGTATGAAGGTGGAATTTTGAAATTCGGGAAGAGACTTTGTGTTCCCAATTTACCTGATCTGAAAAGGGAATTGCTGGATGATGCTCATAGTTCCAATTTCTCTATACACCCTGGGAGCACCAAAATGTATAGAGATTTGAAGGAACATTTTTGGTGGGACAACATGAAGAGGGAGATTGCTGATTTTGTGTCAAGATGTATGGTTTGTCAACAAGTGAAAGCTGGAAGGAAACAGCCTGGAGGAGTCATGCAACCTCTTCCCATACCGGAGTGGAAATGGGACAATATTACAATGGACTTTGTCATGGGGCTACCAAAGACTCCTAGAAGGAACGATGCAATATGGGTTATTGTTGATCGTCTTACCAAGTCAGTACATTTTCTTGCTATAAGAGAAGATCTACCCCTGGAACGTCTAGCAAGACTATACATTAATGAAGTTGTGAGACTTCATGGAGTACCCCTATCGATTGTTTCTGATCGTGATCCCCGTTTTACTTAAAGATTTTGGAAAAGTCTTCAGAAATCCCTGGATACTGAACTTCATTTGAGCACTGCTTACCACCCTCAGACAGACGGACAATCAGAACGGACTATTCAGACCTTAGAAGACATGTTGAGATCTTGCTCACTTGATTTTCAGGGTATGTGGGATCAATATTTACCACTAGTAGAATTTTCCTATAACAATAGCTTCCATTCGAGTATTCAGATGGCACCATATGAAGCGTTATACGGAAAGAGATGTCGTACACCAACCTGTTGGGATGACGTTGGTGAAAGAAAACTTGTAGGCCCAGAACTGGTGGAGGAAATGGTGGAAAAGGTGAAGGTAATCCAAAATCACATTAAAGCAGCTCAAAGTAGGAAGAAGAGCTATGCCGATAATCGAAGGAAGGATTTGGAATTTCAAGTCGGTGATCATGTTTTCCTGAAGGTATCTCCGTGGAAGGGAGTCATAGGTTTTGGTAAGAAAGGTAAATTGAGTCCCAGGTACATCGGACCTTTCGAAATTCTAGAACGAATTGGGGCTGTAGCTTACCGATTGGCAATGCCGCCAAGTCTCTCCAAAGTTCACGATGTCTTCCACGTATCTCTGTTGAGAAAATACATGCCTGATTCGACGCATGTACTCACCTATGAGGAATTAGAACTGGAACCCGATCTGTCTTATTGCGAAGAGCCCGTCAGGATTCTTGATACAAGAGAACAAGTACTGAGAAACCGGACGACGCGTCTGGTAAAAGTTTTGTGGAGAAATCATAAGATGGAAGAGGCAACGTGGGAACCCGAGGAACATATGATGAAGAACCACCCGAGTCTTTTTATGCAGTAATACCCTAGAAATTGCGAGGACGCAATTATTTGAAGGAGGGTAGAATGTAACACCCCAAGCTTCTACGGTACGTTTCCCTTCGAATAATGCGATAGCGTGTGTTGTACGCAACCTCGAGTTCTAACACACACCACAACTAATTAAACTATCCGTTGTAAATAGTAATACCTACTTTTTGAAATCATATATATTTTATATTTCAAAATGGACTTCATTTTTGGATTCGGAATATCGAAATTAGTCTAGGGTGAAATTTTGGTACTTTTCGGATAACTTTCATATTTTTATGAATAGTGAAAATTACTAAATTTTAATTAAAAACAACTTTTTTAATCAAAATAATTAATAGTGATAAATTATGAATTTGATTGGTTTTAAAGTATATTTAGAATATATTTTTACCATTTAATATAATGTTGGTCATTGGACATAATTTTACAATTAAACCAAACATAAACAAGTGTCAATCTTTTGATAGTTATTATCTCTTAAAAACACGCTTTTTGTTTTGACAGCGGGAATTAATTTTAAATTAATTTCTGCCACTTCTGTGTTTTGAATTTAGAAAAATGGATTCCATATTTGGAATCAGGATGTTCAAATTGTGTAAATAGGTAACTTTTATTTTTAGACATTTTGAATAATTACTGCGGTAAATATTTTATTTACCATGGTTAAAGGGTAAATCCGGTAAATAAGGGTTAAAAAAATAATATTATAATAATACTAAATTACCCTAAAATGTGTCTTAACCCTATTGGTTGATACATGGTCGACCATGGGCATCTTTGGGTCTATTTTGGCACCCCATGGATCCACTTGTAAGTGATAATGACACTTTATTTTAATTTAGTTAAAATGAATACAAAAATGACACAAGCATATATCTTTTAGAACAACAATTTTTACATAGGGTTATATATGTTGGATTTTAGATTATAAATATTCATTAGAAAGCTAAAACGGTTTCCTACATAATGATAGTTTATTTATAATTTTTAGACATTAAATAATTTATTTTATTTATGACACAATGATGATGCAGTAATTACTATAATAGTGAAAAATTAAAATAATTGATATTATAAATACCCAAATAAATATAATATGAAACTTTTAATGAATTAAACTAATTTTCTAGGCTAATATGATATATTAGGATTGATGTAATGGACTTTGTTCGAAGTAATCAATCTGTTATGAGTTTCACAAAAATCAACTATTGAATAGTGTCAAAATTGACATAAAAGAGTTCTTAAAACAAATATTATATTATTAATTGATATTAAATTCCTAAAAATCTAAGGTTCGGCCAAGAGACTTATATTATGATAGGTTAATCATTAATGGACCACTTGGGGGTCGCTTGGATGTATATAGTAAGTTTATTAACCATATTATATAAAAATACAAAGAGACATTGTAAAAGTGAAACTAATTAACTTAGAGTTAATACTTAAAGATAAGGTTAATATAAGTACCCAAACCTGTCTAAATTCTATTGGATGAGTTGTTTTCGACCTATCCCCACCTCATCCTTTGAATAGTCAACTTTGGAGCCTTTGGAAACCGAATATGAATTTATTATAAATTAATATTTCTAGCTTTTCCAAAAGTGCCCCTCACCCCTCTTATAAAAGGGCACTCTTCCTTCTCTTTTCCTCACACCTCTCAAGCCTTTTGGTTCGGCCAAAATCTGCCCAAATACTCTCCCAACATCCCTCACTTCAACCTAGAGGCCTTAGTTTGATCAGAAAGCCAACCTAAGGAGCCCTTTTGATCAAATCAAAAGGAAGAACCCGAAGAAGAGGTAATGATTTCACCACCCTTTTCTAAGTTCATTTCTTCTTCCACTTCTTCTTCCTTTGTTCTTAACATTCTAAAATAATAACTCCAGTATCTCACATATACTATGATGTTATTATAAGTATGGTACAACCATATTCAGTATTCTATCCACCCTTTGAATAACATGTCACCATACGTGCGTACGTACGGCTTACCGTCTCCACGTCGTGGTGTAATTGTTATTCAATATAATATTATTTGGATGGGTATAATAATGATGTGTAACTCATGTAAATAATAAATATAACATGTTAATGATTCTGTATATATGATATACCATTCATTTATATATTATTTTAATAACAAAAGAATGATATTGTCACTCGTGCGTACGTACGGACTACCGTCTCCACGAACGCGATGAGATTCATTCTCCATCGTATCCATTCAAGTATAATTATCATTTTATGATTTAAAAATGATGTTTAAGGACTTGATATCATTCTGTATATGAATAAGATACAACAAACATGGCTTATGTAACAAAACATATAAAAGAAAATGAGTAAGTTAACACCCGAAACGATGATAATTCTAAGATATTATTAATAAATCAATGTTAAAAGATCATATATGATATCATATTAATATATATGATTCTTGTATAATTTAATAACAATTATTTCACCATTATACAGGAGGTTAACCTACCCCAACCAAGGAAAAGTACAAGGTAAGGGTTATTTCACAATCTTTTCATTATCCGAGGTTGTTTATATGTAATAATCTACTGGGATCTCTTTATCATCCACATCCATGTTTCTTAAAAATGTATTTCAAAACATTTTTACTATTTACAAGAATATGGGTTAAAGTCATTTATACCCTTTTTTTGACTTTTTATAAGAGGTTTATAAAGGAATCTTTCCGTCGTTTTCAAAACAAGGTCCTTTTTAACCTTTTCGACAGAATTGAGGTAAGAATGTTTTTTTAACTTATACGGCGGGTGCGGTTATTTTACGCCGTTATAAAATCGTCGAAGCTTTCCATACAAGCTTATAAGAATATTTTCAAAGAAAATGTTTTATTAAATGCTTTGAAAATAAAAGGAGATACTTCTTTAAAAAGAATTTTGATTTCATCTATGTCAACATCCTTTGATGGATTTTAAGATTATTTGAAGTTGATTTATTATGATACAAAACTTCTATATTGTATTGAAGGTTTTGTGATATGTCTGACTGTGGATGTGCTATTTTTATACCATTCATAGTTTATGGTGAAATTATTGACATTTCGTATGCTAGTTTTAATACGAATGTTTATGTTATGTTTAAACCTTTTCATATGGGAATGCATTGGACTTAATAAGTGACGAGTGGAGCCCGCTATAGCTCCTCGATGCATCGGTAGGTCTCATGAGACAATCTAGTGTCTTGGCACAAGGCCTTGACAAAATCTTATTTGTAGTCTTGGCACGAGGCCTTGGCTATGTGGTTATGATAGTCTGGCATTATGCATTCCAACATTATGAAAGTGGTTATTGATATTGTATGTGATTATTCGATTAGTCGAATATCCATGTGAATAAGTAAATGGCATTATTTCATTTTACTTTTGCCATACTATGTTGAAGTTCAATTTTAAAAGGCTTTTGTTTTAGTTATACACTGCCTTAAATGTTTATGATTATTTTGAATGTTCCGCTATATTGTTATCCTTACTGGGCATTTGAGCTCACCCCTTTTCTATGTTTTATTTTTCCCAGGTAGTGAAGAATTAAATTATGAATGACTTGCAGGGATATTATGAGGGGTTAATAGTGTGGATATGAAGACTTTGTTGTTGTTGTAGTTTTTCACTTTGAAATGTAATGTAAAACTTTATGATTATATCTAGTGTTTCCAAGGCTACTAAACCAATCGGTCTTTCGAGATTTGATCTTTCTTGTGATCATGCCAATGTTATGTAATTAATGCACCGACTCTGGGTAGCTGGGGTCGGGGCGTTACAAAACATCACTATGGACTTTGTCACAGGACTTCCTAAAACATCCAAAGGCAATAATGCTATCTGGGTCATAGTTGATCGTCTTACAAAGTCTGCACACTTCATTGCTATTAGAGGGGATTTCTCTCTGGATCAGCTTGCCAGGATATATGTAAAGGAAGTGGTAAGATTGCATGGAGTACCACTTTCTATTATATCAGATCGAGATCCGAGATTTACCTCGAAGTTCTCACGAAGTCTTCAGCATACTCTGGATACAGAGTTGAGTTTCAGCACTGCTTATCATCCTCAGACAGTCGGTCAGTCTGAGAGAACAATTCAAACTCTAGAAGATATGTTGAGAGCTTGCTCTATGAATTTCAAAGGTGGTTGGGATCAACACCTACCTTTGGTGGAATTTTCTTATAACAATAGCATTCACTCCAGTATTCAGATGGATCCTTATGAAGCTCTCTATGGAAAGAAATGCAGGACTCCAACTTGCTGGGATGAAGTTGGGGAAAGAATGCTATTAGGACCTGATCTCTTTGATGAAACGACAGAAAAGGTTAGATCTATTCAACAACACATAAGAGCAGCTCAGAGTCGATAGAAAAGTTATGCCGACAACCGAAGAAAAGACCTAGAGTTTTAAGTGGGTGATAAAGTGTTCTTACCGATATCTCCCTGGAAGAGTGTCATGAGATTTGGAAAGAATGGGATGTTGAGCCCTAGATATGTCGGTCCTTTCGAAATACTGGATCGTGTTGGGAAGGTAGCTTACCGATTGGCGCTTCCAATGAATCTCTCTCATGTTCACGATGTGTTCCATGTATCTTTCTTGAGAAAGTACATACCTTATGCTTCACATGTACTTAGCTCAGAAGTTGTACCGCTGGAGCAAGATCTTTCTTATGAAGAACAACCGATAGAGATTCTGGATCTTCGCGAAAAAGTACTACGAAACAAGACCACTCGATTGGTGAAAGTTTTATAGAGGAACCACCAATTAGAAGTATCTACCTGGGAGCTTGAGGATATGATGAGGGAGAGGTATCCTCATCTGTTTGTTACAAAGTGATGAATTTCGAGGGTGAAATTCATTTTAAGGGGGGTAGAATGTAACACCCGAGACTTTTATGTGAAATATTTTGTTTTTATGTTATATAAATCATCAAAGGAATCTTTCACTACACACAACACTAGCTTGACTTGCTTTACACACAATCGCGGCCTTCCTCGATAGCTTGCGTCGTACGCAATACCGAGTTTCACTAAATAATGATATGCTATTAAAATATTATTAAAGTTAGCCATTATGAATAGTAATAACCACTTTTTGAAATTTTATAAATTTTATTTTTCAAAATGGACTTCATTTTTGAACTTGGAATATCGAAATTATCCTAGGGTGAAATTTTGGTATTTTTCTAAAAACATTCAATTTTTGATGAATAGTGAAACTACTAAGTGACTGTTAAAAAAAACTGAATTTTTCATCAAACTTTATTTTACCGCTTCTGTGAGTGGAATTTCAAAAATCCGAGAGACACGGTTGATGTCAGTATGTAAAATGTGGTTCAATGTGATAAAAATAATTTTTTGGTGAGTAGTAACTTTTTACTTTTTTTTACCACGGTTAAAAGTAAATAGGGTAATTAAGGGTAAAAATCATATTATTATTACCCTAACACATGTCCTAATTCTATTGGACTAGTGTAATTCTACCAAAAACAAACTTAGGAATAAAATATGACCATTTAGGCCCACTTGGATTAGATTAGGACATTTATTATTAATTTATTTAAAGAAGGGTTAAAATAGTTAAAATCAAAGTTTAATAACTAAATAATTTTTAATATGGGGTTATACATAAGATAAATTTGACTATAAATATTAATTATAAATTTAAAAATATTTCCTACATAATGGAAGTTTATTTTTAATTTTTAGACATTAAATAATTTAATTTTTTATGACACAATGATGATGCAGTAATTATCTTGTTAATGAAATATTGACATAATTGATGTTATAAATACCCAAATAAATATAATTTGAGCCTTTTTATGTATTTAAATAAATTTCAAGGTTAATATGACATGTTAGTATTGATTTAATTAACTTTTTTCGAACTTATCATTATGTTATGATTTTCACAAAAATCAATTACTAAATAGTGTCAAAATTGACATAAAATATTTTTTAAAACGAATATTATATTATTAATTGTTATTTTATTCCTAAAAATATAAGGTTCGTCCAAATGAATTAGAAAAGTTTATATATATTAATAATAAACAACTTGGGGTTCGTTTGGCTTGATATAGTAAGTTTATTAACCTTATAGTATAAGAACACAAGAAGACACGGTAAAAGTAAAATTATTTAACTTAATGTTAAATCTAAATGATAAGGTTAAAATAGGAACCTAAACTTGTATAAATTTTATTGTATGAGAGGATTTAGACCCATCCCCACCTTAGCCTCTAAATAAATCAATTTGGAGCTATTTAAAACCGAACTTGACTTTATAATAACGTAATATTTTTAGTTATTCCAAAGGTGCATCTCTCCTCCCTTATAAAAGGGAACCTCCTCCCTCTCTTCCTCACACCACTTTGAGCCTTTAAGCTCGGCCAAACCCTGCCATTTTCTCCTCTCCACTTCCTTAGAGACATCCTAGAGGTCCTGGTCTTCTTCAAAGAACAATTTTAGTTCCCTAAAAGGAGGTCTCAAAGAAGAACTTCAAAGAAGAGGTAATATCCATTACCAATCCTTTCCAATTTCTTTCTTCTTCAACATCTTCTTATTTAGTTGTTTAATTTTGAAGTAATAACATCAGTATCACTCATATACTTATATGTTATTATAATTATGAAACAACCCTATTTAACCATCTATCCATCCTACGGAAAATGAAATCACCGCGCGTGCGTACGTACGGAATACCGTCTCCACGCCGTGGTGTAATCTATTTTCCACCACCACCTTACTTGGATGGGTATAATGGTGTAAATAATGACTATATATGACTATTATAAAATGATATTGATTCTGAAATATTATACATACACTCCAATACAATTCCACGATCATAGGAACGGTATCATCACTCGTGCGTACGTACGGAATACTGTCTCCACGATGTGATGCGACTCGTTCTACATGATCTTCATTTCATAATGATTATATAAATTAATTTAATGAATGAATATGATATATATTACACTAATACCATTCTAGAAATGAGGTATCTATAACCTAAAGAGAAGAATACGAATTTATTCGACAAAACACGCATAAGAACAAAAAGTTATAAACACCCGAATAACAAGTAGCAATGAAATATTACTACTAAGAAGCTAAGAATATGACCATATATGATATCATAAAAATATGTATGATTCTAGAATAAGTCAATAAAATTATTTAAATCATTATACAGGAGGTTCCGACACTTACAAAGCAAGTCAGACCTAAGGTAAGGGAAAATATCAAAATCTCATTTTTGTCCGAGATTGTTTATACTTTGGTATTTACTGGAGAGTATTTTATCATCCACATCCATGTTTCCTCAATATGTAATATTTATATCCTTATACAATATTTTATATCCAATTTTACCCTTCTGTGAGTTTTTAGTAAAATATGTGAAAGGAATCTTTTGTCATTTTTCGTACGTGGTACTTTTTGACTTTTCCGACAAAAGTATGAAGAATGTTTTTTTAACTTATACGGCATGAATGTATTTTTAAAACATTATTTCCAAGATGCTTCCTTTACAAGTTTGCAAGTTTATTTTTAATCAACTTCTTTTAGTTTAGAATTGTACGACATGTTAAGAAAGGAAAAGTGTTTTTGAAGTAGAAAAGTTATTTTCCTCAAGAATGGAGTTCAAGCGTTTTATCAAAATTATTTTCCATCTAAGATAATAAAGGGTTCTGTTTCTATCCCAATTATTACATTGATTTGATTATGTTGTGATGGAATTATATTTTTATGAATTCCTTTATCTTATATGAATTTTTTTATGATGTCACGATGTTTATGATTCCCATTTTTATTATATTGGTTATGCTATGATGTATGGTTTATGATTTTGTGGAACACATAAGAATGGTATCATTATGAGATGGGTGGGAACTATATATCCCTTCAATGCATTGGGTAAAGATTTTATATCTCATGAGATAGACATGGCTGTAACGGTAGGTTATACCGGTTCAGTGAAACAGGACTGAAATGAGGAGTGAACTCGGTTCAGAAATGGACTTTGTCCACTAAGATAGTCTTGGCAATGAGTCTTGAATAATACGAAATGATTATCTATGATTATGTGTGTATGCCACAAAGTTTCAGGTTTTATGTTATGATTATTGAGATTACATTTTACTTCTATGATTTATCCCATGTTATGATATTATGATCCCTTTTGCAGGATAAGATTTCCAAAATTTTTGTTCTTATGTATATGATGTGATTGATATTTCTTTTGTTTACCATTACTGAGCATTTGAGCTCACCCTTTTGTATGTTTTATTTCCCCATGTCAGGAAGAAGGTTATTAAGTAGAATATGCTAAAACGGGACTCTAGATATGATGAAATAAATGGGAGGCAAAGTAGATGCTTTATGAACCAGTTGTTTATGTTTCCCAGTTTCTAAAGACACTATACCTATATGGTCCTTTCTTGGTTTTGTTATATGTTGTAATAAGTGTGCTTCAATTCTGAAGTAATAACAATGTATGTAATGTATGGGTCGTTATAGAATCTGATTAAAATTTTAACTATAGATAAAATCACGAGTTCATTAAAGAAGAAAAAAAATCAATACTCATTATAATTTCAGTAATAACGACATTGAACGAAAGGATATTCAATCACCTATATTTAAAAAAATTGGCAATAAACACCATCGAAATTTCATCAAGGGTACTTGAAGGTGATTTACATGTAGAAAAGGAAATTTCCTCAACCTGTTAATATAATTTATATATATAGAGTTCATCTAAATGTTCCACAGTTCATTCAATGTTTTATGTGTGGGTAACATTAGAATTATCAAATTCAAGTCCATAATCTATGAATTAACTATGATGATGATAATTTATAACATTCGAGATCAAGAGTACAATATAATTTTTATTAAAGACTAACTCATAAAGTAGATCATGATATTTAAGTTACATGTAACCTCTAATCCCAATTTGTTGATGTGTTTTTGGAATTTTATTTTAGGAACTCAAGTTTATCTAAGAAGTTTTATATAATCCATAAATCACAACCCTGTGGATTTGTTTGATAATGGAATCTTCTATATATATGATTATTATATTTCAAGTTTATGATTATGGGAATGTTTCTTATGGAAGTCTTATATTAATACCTTTATATAAATATTACACAATTTTAGTGATGGATTGGTTCCCTCCACATTGATAAAAAATTATACGGTGTATGGAAAACACATTTCATATTAACCTATTACATTCTATCAATTAAAGTATTATAATAAAAACAATATCGAAAAAATTATATAATTTGATTCTTGATACCAAATAATAGTATAATCATGGCCCAACTAGAAGGAGAAAAAATCAAAATTAGGGATAATACACCACAAAAGAAATAGATATGTGTCCCAAGATTATAAGGTTTATATATCTATAGAAATTATTGTTAGAAGGAATTCTTGATGTTAGAAAATGATAATAAAAAATAGGATCATTGACTTATTAAACTTAATTGAATAATTTTTCAGTCATTCATGGAGTGATAAATCACTACAAGTAACTGAATCATTTCCTTGTATCTAAAATGAACTTCTAGATTCATAGGAAGTAAGTTTAATCGGAAAAAATTATAATTTGGTTTCTATGATTGATCGATATAAATTTCAACAACTTCAAATTGGATCAGTTTCTCCTAAAAAAAATTTTTTGGGCCAAAAATATCCTACCTAATGTATCCCATGTCATATATATAGGTTAGATTGCATTAGATATTTCCCCTAGTATGGGATAATTTAAATTGCGAGGATAATTTTTTTTAAGGTATGAGAATGTAACACCCCAGGTTTTTAAAAATTATATTTTACACATACACTATAATTTTATAATTCTAAACTGTTTTTTCCAATTTAGTTTGAGTAATTGAAATATATTGATAATTATTCAAAAATCATAGGAATTAAACTAACAGAATATTATTCATTCATTGTAAAATGATACAAAAAATAGCACATGAAACTATATATTTCATATAATGAGTGATTGCATCCATTTGAAAAGATAAAAAGTGGAAGCAAACTGAAATATCTAAAATCATTAGAACTAGTATCTCCCATAGAACACATTTTCCTTTAAGAATAACCATTAGTATAATATAAATAACACTTAAAATGGATACTATGAAAGTTTCAAGCATTTATTGAGAATAACCATTAGTATAAAAAACTTTATTCATTCATTGTGAAGTCATGTATTGTTCACAAGGAAACAAAAATATTATATATATATATATATATATATATATATATTTGTCTGTTACATATAAATATTATTAATAGTATCATTAAAATATTATATAATGTATATATAAAATTTAAATCTTGATTTTAAAATCAATGGATCAGTAAAATTAAATTTTAGAAGATAAATGGTTAAATTTAATGTTTTTTATAAACACATATTTAGTATAAAATAAATATTTCATTTTTTTTCAAAAACCATTTTTATAAGTATTTTATATTTTATCCCAATATATTAAATGTAATAATTTTGAAATATTATTATATATTAAAAAATGCATTTAAATATTTTAAATTAGGAAATAATATGAAATAATATTATGAAAACATCATATTGAGAACATTATATTTTCAATAAAAGCAGTTTTTCATTATTTTTTGTATTTTTATTTAAAAACTAAATGTGTAATTATTATAATCTAAATTAGATAAAAATAACATTAATTTTTTATTTACAATTTTAAAATTATTTTGGCCATGCTTTTTGAGATTTACCTAAAAAGTTATTTTTTAGGTGAATATCACAATATACAAATATTATGACTTTTTGAAATTATAAGTACATAAGCATGAATAATAAATTTTGAAACTATTTAAAAAAATATTTTATAATTGTATTTTTTGATTTTTTATAGTCCTATATTTGTTATTTTAAATCTCATTATTATTTTTCTCAAAACGTTTATTAATACATTACACTTTTATTATATTAAATTTAAAATTTTACACTTTTGTTGATTTAATAAGATGAAATGGATTTAATTTTTATTATTATTGGAACCAAATTTTATAATAATGATGAATTGATTTTTATTAGTATATTTTTTAGTTACCTAAGTTAAAAAAATATTACCATAGTAAAAAATCAAATTCAAAACTCAATAATTTAAGGGATAAAAAAATGAATCATCTTAAAAATAAGATTACAATTTAGTGGTTGAGGGAAAAATTATATCATCGTACCATTGTGTCAATTATTGGATATTATTGGAGCTAGTGGACATGTGTAATGTATGATCCCATATTTTAATAGGTATACTCACTCTATGTTTTCATTTGAATATCTTTAAAGTTCATTGATACATTTTAATATTCATAAATAATCCCTACTCAAAACATAAATCGATTGGTTTCTAATGTTCATGGACATTGTGAAGCCGAGGTGGTGGGAGGCATGTCATAGTTTATAGTGTTTTAGACACATCGTATCCACTAACTATTATGTGGGGTCCCCCATATCCTAGTGTGGCTACAAGAGTCCCACAGGTTATTGTGAGACCCATTTGTTTTCCACAGATCTAGTTAGAATGGGTATCCTATATGATACTAACCATCCATATGGTAGGAACCCATTATGAAGCTTCTGGGGTCCCCATCCATGCAGGTTCACTAGATAACACAACTGACCAGCCTATGGGGTCGTGATGTGATAGATTAATGAGGGACTGGACAACCTTATTCTATGTTGAAACCCACTTCTTAATCCTAATTAACCATAGTTTCAATACTACATTAGGGTTTTTAATTTTAAAGGTTCTTCAATGTTATCAAGGATTCTACACTATGTCTCCATCATTCTAAAACCCATTCATCAGTCCTTTGATCTATAAATATAATGTCTCTCATGGGTATGATAAAATCCACTTATCAATTTATTCCCTTCCCTCAATCATTAATGATTTTAATATATCAAAACTAAATAGGGTGATGTTATGTTTTATGTATATTTTGAAACTTATATCTTTTATGTTCATCTTAAATTCTTAAGGTGGGTGGTGTAGGAAAACAACTTAAATTATGTTTCATTTCCTAGTGTGTGTAATAATTGAGATAATACTAGTATAACGTGATGACAATATAAACTAATTTGGAATCAAATTTTTGATTACGTCATGTTCATAGACATCCCATGGATTATATAATGTCTAATGGTGATGATTCATAGAGATGAAGCAAACTTAGTGATTTTCTAACCATTGAATCGAGGTTGAAACTTGAATGGAATAAACCTAGGTCCTCACCCCAGATAAATTAGAATATGGTTTTGTTTTTGTGTATCAATGTGAAATTGGTTGGCATATAAATTTTTAATTTTGAATGAATAAGAGTCACTCATATTAAATTTGATAATTTTTATATAAATTATATTGAAGGATAATTATATAGAATGTGGATATAATGGTTTGTAAATTGGAAATGTGGATTAACCAATATGTAAAATAGAATTTTTAAATTTAAATTGATAATTAGTAACATTAATTAAGCTATATGTGTGTTGAAATCATTATAATTATTCTGATAACTGGTTTCCTAAAATAAAATTATAACTTACTTATAAATGGTATTGTGATTAAATTGTACGTGGGAATCATTATATGATAAATTATTAATTGTTGAATTGAACAATATGTCTTATAAAAAAACATTGGCATGACAGATTATTGATTATATAAATTGATTTCATATTTTTTGACTTATAATGACATTTCGGTAACATAAGTATCAATTGAGATTTTAGAATAGACATGGAAATACTTCAACATGACATTATTGGTTGGATATAGTGTTCATCCTTGTATAATGCCATCCCAGATGCCACTAAGTAGGTCCCCGAGACAGTTGGCTACATGACCTTAGGTGCACCTCCTCATACACCAGAGGCCATTTTCTAGTAGTGATGTCCTAGGGTGTGTCCATGTAAAAACTATTCCCTCATTATACAGGGTGTAGAAAAATAGTAAATAATAAATTGGAAACATCATAAGCAATAATAAGTGAGAAACAACTGAATAATAATAGAACATCCAAATAATTAATCTGGCATAATGTGAATAATAAAAGATATGAAAATGATGGTGATTAATTAATTCATCTATAAAAAATGTATTAAATATGATATAGGTAATGAGGAATATATGACATGATATAACATAACACAAAAGGGAAAAAATTAAACTACTAGAATCATAAGCATATGCTTAGTCCTATATTGTCATGACCCATCCCTCGGGGCCTGTGCCGTGACTACCCCAATCCCGCCTTCTATAAGACAGGGGCTGACGACTAGCACCAAAGGCGTATTCCCTAAAACTGGGAAGGAATTGTCTATAAAACCTATAAAATCATGCAACTAAGAACACAACAAGATACGAACACGAGTAAAATGATAGTAAAAAGTTTGTGTATAGTATGTAAAAGGGGCCAAAATACAAACCCAGCTTGAAAGTACAAGAAAACTGGAAAGTACAAGTAAGATGAACAGCTCTGGTGAACACCCACCAAGGATCTTACGTGAAGAGTAGGTACAACTCTCGAATGGTCATCTATGCAGTATGCCTCATCTAAGGTCCACCTCCAAGCTACCTCCAGACCTGGTACCCTCATCCACAGTCAGTGATGTCCCTCGTCTGCACCAAACACAACAAGGTGCGGGCGTAGACCGTGCATGGGTGAGTATAACGATACTCAGTAGGAACCCCAAGACCCTCATGGTCTCACAAAATTCACAAAGGATAAACCACAAACAAGTATACTAGTGACAACCCTACTTAGGTACATGCCCATACATAAACCTAAGTTATCAAGTATACCCATCTCATTCATGAGGATACTCAAGGCCCAAACCCTTAGCCAAAGTACAACTATTCCATGAAGGAAATAATACCACTAATGTAACACCGTGAAGGTAAGTACCACAAAGGTAATGCCACATAGAAGAATACCACAAAGGTATCACCACAATGGAAATTATCACACAGGTTCACCACAAAGAAGAATACAACCAAGGTATTACCACGAAGGAAAGTACCACACAGGTACACCACACCGAAGAATACCACAAAGGTATCACAAAGCAGGTAAGTACCACATAGGTACGCCACAAAGAAGAATACAAAAAAGGTATCACCATGACGGTATGTACTACGCAAGTATGCCACAAATAAGAATACCACAAAGGTATCACCAGAAAGGTAAGTACCACACAGGTACACCACACAGAAGAATACCACAAAGGTATCACCACTAAGGAAAGTACCAAACATGTATGCCTCAAAGAAGAATACCACAAAGGTATAACCACGAAGGAATGGACTCAGCTCACACTGGTTCACCACACAGAAGAATACCACCATGGTATTACCATGAATGAAAGTACCACACAGGTACACCACACAGAAGAATACCACAAAGGTATCACCACGAAGGTAAGTACCACAAAAGTACGCCACACATAAGAATACCACAAAGGTATCACCAGGAAGGTAAGTACCACGCATGTATGTCACACATAATAATACCACAAAAGTATCACCACGAAGGTATGTACCACCCAGGCACGCCACACAAAATAATACCACAAAAGTATCACCACGAAGGAAAGTACAACACATGTACGCCACACAAAAGACTACCACAAAGGTATCACCATGAAGGTAAGTACCATGCAGGTAAGCCATACATAAGAATACCACAAATGTATCACCATGAAGGTAAGTATCACCCAGATACGCCACATAGAAGAGTACCACAAAGGTATCACCACGAAGGAAAGTACCACATAGGTACGCCACATAGAAGAATACCACAAAGGTATCACCACGAAGGAAATGACTCAGCTCACACCAGGTATAACATGGGCACGATAATAAAGATAATTAGATGTAAATATGGAATTATTTTATTCTCTTAAGAGTTAAACCCACATAGGATCCTAAATCATCAGACCCACATAGGATCCTAATTCATCAGACCCACATAAGATCCTAGTACATCATCAGACCCACATAGGATCATAGTAAAATAAAACAACGTAGGATCCTTTAGTAGTCCCACGTGGATTTATAGAGAATATCCAAGTGAGACTCTCAAAAAAATCCCCAAAAAGGATCCCAAAGAACAGGACCACATAGGATCTCTTTCTCATGTTATAGCCAGCTACAAGGTTCCCGCACTAAGCACGTTTGATTCCAAGAGGGTCTGATCCTCAATCCAAATGTCAATACTCAAACTTCCTCAAGGTCTAAAAAAAGTATCCCAAAGGACCTCCAAGAAAAAGGGGTCTCAAAGAAATAGACGGTGCATCAATTGGACACCCAGTCTGTAAGTTATTAGCATTTTAGTCCCGAGGGCCCAGTTAGATTTGTGTTCGATCCAACCGACCACAACACAAAATTATTGAAACCCCAAGTGGGGTATACCAAAAGGACAGTCTCGATCCAAGGTTTTTGGGACCATAGATGGTTCGTCAAACGGACGCCCCTAGCTAAAGATATGGCCGAAAGAACGAAAGGGGTCTTAGTTGGTCCGGGTCTGGTCCAACCCAGCCCCACCAGTCCTGGGCCGACCTGACCCGCGGTGCGACGGCCCGCGGTGTTTCGGCCCACGGTGTGGCGGCCCGCGGTGTGGTGGAACGCAGTGGTGCGGCGTCCCGCAATGCAGCGGCCTGCCATGGCTGCTCGAACGGTAAGCCCCCTCCTCTGCGTGGCATGGTCGTGCACCGCGCCTTCGCCAGTGGCCGACAGCGAGTCGACCGACCTCCTCTTGGCGCCGTGACACAAGGCTATGAATCCTGCACACCGGGCAGTGTGGACACATGCTGCCATCCCCTGTGGGGCTAACAGGAGTTTAAGCCGCCACCCTTTCTCCGCCACGGCCGACGGGCCACGACTCTTCTTTGGCGTTGCGGTTGTGCCGCCACCATCTTCGCAGCCGACCGTGGTGCTGACCGTTTCTCTCGAGTCCCACGAATTCTAATCACCAGAACTGGTCTCCATCCTACTCCACCGTGAAGAAAGTGTCAAAAAGAATAATGGTTACAGAGAGGTTGGGACATGTTCATTTTGCCCGCACCCTCTGCGTTTGGATGGTAGCAAGCGGCTCAATAATTCTTAAATCACAAAAAATCTTCAAGAACTGGTGAGGGGGTATTCAAAACAACAAATCCTACCTCAATAACGATGGTTAGTGCACGTTTGTGGAAGAGGGTCAGTGTACGTCATCCCCTAGAACTAGCCTCCAATGACGTCACTCGTTCATCAATCTCCGGTTCGGGGTTTCATTGTCACTCGTCACCTCCCGCTTTTACCAGCTCCGTCCTCCAGGGGTTTGGCGTCACTGTATTTTGTCAGCACTTCGTTTCTTAGAGAAGCAGTTCCGACACCTCTCCTCAAGCTCCATATAAATAGGAGAGGGTAAGGGTGTTCAACAATCGTGGGATTAATGGAGCCCCATTAATTAGGAACCTTCCTAATTCCCCAATGGTGTAGTTACTTAGAATTGAAAGGTCAAGCTATTTATTTTCTTGACACCTCGCCGGTCCCACATTACCACTCTCCGTTGGAGTAACAAAATAAAAATAAAACAATAAAGTTATTTTATTTACTCTATTAAATGATCCCAAAAATAAATTTTTCTTCAGACCTACTACGGTCGAAGTGAAGGTCTACTTAAGCGAATACCGGCTCTGCGAGTTCAACGGTGTCCTCATATTTAAATTTTTAGCACCGGTTCAAAAGTAACAAAACTCCGCTTGCGCGTTTACTGAACGTAAGTGAAAAAAAGTTCAAAAAAATATTTACAGTCACCCTCGACCTACGCCGGTCGAGGTTAGGCTCTGCCTAAGTGAAACACGCTCTAACGAACCCTATGATACTATCCGATTTCCAATCTGAGTTACCGTTTAAAATTTATGGATTTTACAATAAAATAATTGTCACTTAATTATATTATTTACTACCAAAATTCTAATTTTCTATAGTTTCCCGCGCCAGCCAAAGTTAGTATCTACTTTAAGAAAGCATACCCTTACGAGTTTAGAGGTGGTCTCAAATTTTTAATTCGAGTTACCTTTCATGAGTTATAAGAATTTGAAAAATAAAATTACTTTTTTAATTATTTTATTTATTGTTATGTCATATTTGGGTTTCTCACAGTAGGCTTGCGCTGGCTAAACTTATGTCGCGCCTAGGGTAAACCCACCATCTTGAAAGCAATGGTACCCTCATATTTCTGATCTGAGTAACTGTTTAAGAGTTATTCAACTTTTTTATGAAAAATACTTACATGTGATACTTAAAGTTTAACAAAACTTTGACGGACCATTTCGGGCAGTCTGGGCCTTGGAATCATGCGCCGTCAGATTTTACGGTCTCGAAATAATTTCATATAAATAAAAAATTATACATAATTTCTGAGACATTACATATACTCTCATAAACCATCCTTTTACCTGGAATCAAACATCATAAGCTGGACACATCCCTTTATCAACATATGTAACCATGAAGTCTTCTTGGGTACCAGGGAAGCCCAAAAAAGGGTGTGAGATATACTCAGTAGGCCACAACCAATGGTGTCTAGATCCATCTAATTTATACATATAAAATGAGTAGTGTGTGAATAGTAATAAATTAAAGGCAATACATAAATAAATACATCGGTACTGGTTCCTCAAAGTATACCCAACAGTAAAACCTTATTCATCCTAATCCAGTTGACTTTGATCCAATGTAACATGTAAAAGTAAAAATATGGCTGTGTTAAATAGATCAATATCAATAAGAATCAAGATTAGGACCATTCCCAAGAATTTGATTTTTCATAGAGGTCACATCCCTTGAATTTAGTTACACCTTATTATTGTTTAATTTAAATTTCATATTTTGAAATTATCAATAGGAACCCTAGGCCCATCGAGGGTATTCTAGAAGAAATCCCAAGTATCATTATAGGGGAATATAGATTCCCATTTCCAAAAAAATCTCTCCTCAATGATCCATAAATTGAATCCCATGTATCACTCTTATCATGGAATGAAATCATCCCTCTGAACCCATACCCGGTATCTCATGTTGGGGATTGTTTATCACTCATATCATGATATAATTATCTATCCACTGATCCAATCCACGGTCTCTCCCATAGGTGTCATGACCCGTCCCATTAGGGTCCCTTCCATGACTCCTAAAGCCCACTTCTAATAGGCCAGGGTCTAAAACTAGCCCCGAGTAGGAATATCACTAAATGGGAGGCATTGCCTAAGTACTAGCACTCATTCACACATAGGCATGCCTGAAAATGATGAAATGTAAAAAAACAAAAAAGGAACAAAATTCATGCATAAATAAAAACCCAACCAACAGAGTACAGTAAAGAAGAAAAGTGTGGAAAGTAAACAGATTCTCAAAGCCATAGGAACACCTCATCTAATAAGGAAGCTCATAAAGCTCGGTCTAGTCCAGGTCAGCCTCGGACTCCGTCAAAAGTCTACTTGTCTGCACAAGACATAACATGTTCAGGCAAAGCCCTTGATGGAGTGAGTATGACAATACTCAGTAGAGGACCCCGAAAACGAAAAATCAATAAAAAAATTAAATGTACAGTCAGATCTACATAGTATATCTCTATAGAAAATATAATAAGAGAACCATCCATATATACTCAAAAATACAGACCCATAGTCTAGAGGTATGTCACAACGACCCACATACCAACTCTAGGGATTAAATTTGAAGATTACACGAAGCACTCATCTAGGAGAATACACTCCATGAGTCTAATAGCTCTGATGATGTCCATTGGAGAAGTATCATTTATCCAGAGGTTTCATGAGAGAGATATATACACTGAAAGATATAAAGAGAGATTAGATGAACTCATTTCGGGGGAAATCACTACTGAGTGGGGAAAGATCACAATACACTGATAAGTATCACTACCATGTCCTTGGCGTATACCACAACTCATCCAGATTCACCTTCTAAGTAGAGGAATAGTTTCTTATAATATTTTCATGTCAATACCTGACTCTAACAAGGGCCAAGAATGGGTATAAGATCTCCCTATGGGACTCTAATAGGGACTCTGACTCTATCCAGAAAGTCCTACTAAAGGAATCATACACATGTAGATGGAAATGATACCTGACCTTTAGGGGAACCAGAAATGGGGTACTAACACAAATGAGAATTTTCCAACGTAAGGTGGAGAAGGTGATCAAGAAATGTACAAGAATGTACATGGCATGTAGAAAGGTCCCATTCTGCATCCTATGACCCCAGGTACTGCCTGTGTATAATGTCCATGTGTCCAAGAGAGTTCTGTGTAGAAATTGATATAAATGCCATGTAAGAGTGTGGAATTCTATGTCCTATTATTCAGGGGAGGGTCCATGTATGCTGGTCGTGTGACCGTACATGGCTTCTACCCGTGTCTTCCAAGTCTTGTTCCGGTACACAGGGGGTCCTAAAAATCCAGCATGGTCTGTCCGTGTAGTAGAGTTCATGCCATGTACTATACAAAATGTCTGTTTATCATCAAAGATACATGATGGATTTGGTGTAAGGACCCACACATCATGTGACATTTTTCACACTTCAGGTAATCACTTCCTGAATCTCTAAACCTCAGCCATAGCAAGGTTGGCCACACATGCCATGTTCTTCGGAGAACACATTGTGTTCTTCAAAAATTTCCTGAACCCTAGTTCTTTACCAGAGATCCTTGGAGGATCTTCAAACCATTGATCCAGTCGTTCAATAACCTCAAAAAAGAAGATATGAAGTCATCCTACCATGATTACCTAGAAGAAATTTCTATATGGCCTTTAATCAGCTCTAAGAACATGTTTCGATCATCCGTGCGAAGAACGATCGAAGAAATATTTCTTCTGATTTGGGTCAATTAGTTTTCCTCCATCATTTTCCCACCTCCACTGGGTTGTCACGACATCAGATCACCAGTTTTCGAACATTACATTGCGAGACGAATGCACAATGATCTATTTTCCATATCCCCATGAAGAATGTGAATAACATGCAGGTCAAAGGGGAGAAGAAATCCAAATAGAGAATCAAGTAATGAACATCCTCCATCATTCATCAATACATTTAAATGATTCCATTATGAGGGTAAAACAAATAAAATCAAAGTATGAATCAAATCAAACATGGATCAATTACCAAAAATAAACCCAATAAAAGGCCCTCCCACAAGAACGAACGATCTGCTGGTAGACCTGTTCATGGTTTGATCTGTGTTCATCATTTAATCAATGAATTAGGAAAGATGAAATCATAACAAAAACCACTACCTCCAACATCGATGAAGATAGAGATCGGTATTCAGTTGGGATTAGATCTTACTATGTAACAATCCATGTGTTGTTGCTCATTTCCATTCATCAAGATCCCTCTAGGGATGTCTCCTCTCCAAAACTCTAGAGCATCCGAGGAATGTTTTCTAGGGTTATGAGCCTAAAACTGGGATCCTAGTTATTTAAAACCACAAAATGTGTCATTTAATTAATTAAAATGTTTAAAATAAAATAAATTGTTAATTTATTTTATTTCTTTTAAAACATCAATAAATCAACTTTTACAGTCGACCAACGCCAGTCGATGTTAGGCCCTGCCTAAGGTAAAGTCACTACTCTGAATGCAACAATTCCCTCAGATTTATGATCTAGTAACCCATTTAATACATATTCCACCTTTTTAGGAAAATTTCTCGTGTGTGCTATTTGAATGTATAATTTATATCAAGCATATATTTTGGGCACTCTTGGTCTCATAATCACATGATGTCACCAAGCATGGTCTCAAAATAATTTGATATAAAATTTAAAAATAATTCATTGAAAATATGAGATATTAGATTCTCCCCAACTTATGAATTTTATGTCCCAGAAACGAAAATAAAAAAGGCCACTAAAATAGATTTTCATACTACAGACAAATGTGAGATGCCCGCTACCACTTTCTCTCCTAAAGATTGCTTTGTTGCCATCAGACAACCACTAAGGGAATTGTTTTCCCATGAATGATACTCTCCTGTAGATCCTAGATCTCCAATAGGTACTTAGAAATGTTTTCTCCATCTTCGATGTCTATATTTCCCCAGTCAATGATGTGTGACAGATCGTGGAGACACTTCTTCAAATACAATATGTGGAAGATACCATGTACCTAGTGCAATTGCAGTGCTAAAGCTATGTGGTATACCACCTTTCTAACTCTGAACAATATCTGAAAAGGGATGATGATCATAGGAGAATATTTTCTTCCCTGGCCAAATTTTGGGTACCATCGTTGAGGTGAGACCCAAATTAATACATGATATCTCTCTTGGAACTCCAGAGGACTCCTACATCTATCAGTATAAGACTTTTTCCAACTATGTGTAGTCTTCATCTACTCCAAGATGATATGTACCTCCTCAGTGGTTGCTCAGACCAACTCTGGACTCTTCGGTGTTGACTCTCTGGGGTAAGTCCAGCAAAGTAGTGACTGGTAGTGTCACCTGTATAAAGCCTCAAACGGTGTTGTGTCTATGGTGGAGTGGTAGCTGTTGTTGTACACCAACTCCACCATTGGTATGTAGTCCTTCCAACTGTGACCAAAATTCCAAGATATAGGCCCACAATATATCCTCCATAACCAAAAGTTTTCTCTACATTCGAACACATGTATGGGGATCAGATGTTGTGGTCAAGCATAGCTGAGTCACAGACTCCTCCTAAAATTCATTCCACAAATGGGATGTGAAATTAACATTGCGATCTAAGATTATCATCAAATGGATGCAATGATGATGAACTATCTCCCACACATAGAGGCATCTCATGATCTATACATAAGTCTGCTCTCTGATAGTTGGGAAGTCGACCGGCTTGGTGAGTCAGTCAATGATCACCCATTGGGAATCATGTCCTCCAGATTTGTGTCGTTATCCCATCATTATTTCCATTGACATTCAATCTCAATTCCACTTTGACACTTCAGGGGGTGAGCTAACCCCACTGGAACCCGGTGCGTAGCCTTCACCAACTGCCATGTAAGGTATAGAGAAACAGACTCTGCTAATTTGTTCTTCATCCCCATCCTCCAAAACTAACATCAGAGGTCTTAGTACATTTTCTACACTCCAGGATGTACCGCCAAGGGGGATTTATAAAACTCCATCAGAACCTACTCCCACAATTCCACTGAAACAACTATGCATCCTCTAAAACGTACGGTGTGCTCCACACCTTTTGAATATCCATTAAAAGATTGTCTTGTGGATAACTAAGGACGTGAAGTCTCACAGTCAACATCTATTGGATGTACATCGCTGACTCTCCGTAAGAGTGGAGGGGTGAAAACCATCGACTAAAGATAAGATGCATCATCTCCACACATGATGGGTAACTATTGTGAGACCAACTACTCTGATGCCTCACTCAGCAGTTGTGAACATGATCTCCAACTGAGAGAATCAGCTACTATGTTCCCCTTCCTATGAGTATAGATGATCTGATAGTCATAATCCTATAGGAACTCCATCCATCACCTATGCCTCATAATCAAATTCTTCTTGGATAAGAATTACTTGAGGCTCTTGTTGTGAGAGAAGTTGATAAATCATTCACCCATCAGGTAGTGTCACCACATCTTCAATGCAAAGACTACTACTTCCAAATCGATATCATGGGTAACATATTTATGATCATGTGGAATTAGCTAGAACAAACCATAAGAAATCACTTCCTGACTCTACATTAAGGAATATTCATGCCCTGTCTGTGATGCGTCGTAGAAATCTACGTACTCGACATCCTCTTCATGAAATTTCAAGATCAGTACAGTCATCAAAATCTACCTTAACTATTTTAAGGCCTTATTGAACATATTCGTGCATATGAAAGGATTACCCTTCTAGGTCATAACTATCATTGGTGCTAATATCCATGAGAAATCATGGAAAAATCCATGGTAGTATCTTATAAGCCCAAGGAATCTCCACACATAATTCACACTCTAAGGTGGCTCCAATGCTACACTTCCTAGACGATGGAAGGGTCCTCTAATAATCCATCTACTGAGATAACATGACCCAAAATGTGGACCTCTTGTATCCAAAATGGACACTTCGAGAGATTCCCATAATGCTGGTGCTCTCAGAGTACACCTATAACCATTTGAAAGTATCTCAAGTGATCCTCCTCGGATTCCAAGTGCACAAGGATTTCATCAATGAAGACCACTATGAACTGGTCTAAGTATGACTAAAATATCGTGTTCATAAGTCCCATGAACACTTTATGGGCAATTTTTATGCCGAAAGGCATCACCTATTACTTATACTGACTATAGCAGCATCTGAAAACCATCTCTATTATATCCTAATATTGTACTCATAACTGGTGGTAACCCAATCAATGGTCATCCTTTGGGAACCATCGTGCCCCTATCAGTAGATTGAAGAGGTCATTGATCATCAAAAGTGGATACATTTTCTTCACTATTACCTAGTTCAGGCACCAATAATCCATGCACACACTCAAACTCCTATCTGCCTTCATGAAAAAAAACCGGGGCCACCCAAGGTGAGACACTAGGCCTCACGAAACCATTCTTCTACATATAATTCAGCAGCACCCTCATCTCATGTAGCTCCTTGGGAGATATTTGATATGAAGATAAAGATATCAATTCTGTATTGGGGTGAAAGTCAATGGAGAAGTAGTTCTCCCAGTTGGGAGGTAATCCCAGAACATCCTCTAGAAAGACGTCCTCTTAGTCCAACACTAGTTCTGGGAACTGAAAGATCATAACATGTACCACTCTGAGGTTAAGTCTAGCCAATTTATGAGTGATTTGTTTACCATATTGGGAAAGATCCACTCTCGTGTTTCCTAGGATTCCTTTTCACCAACAAAGAAAATTCTCATTCCATCACTGTGGAAACACTGCACCCTTCTCCTAAATTATTCAATATAGGAATGAACCGAAGATAACAAATCCATACTGAGAGTGACATCATAAGGCCTCGACGCTACCACCAAGAGGTTCCAACCAAAAATATCTCCTCCAAGGGTAAGATCACACTATTGACAAAGATGCATGATCATTGTGTCTCCCCATGTAGGTTTCTCCACGCATAAGGGTCATGAAAAATCTCTTACAAAATATTGAGGTTTCATACAAGACATGTGGTAAGGGAAAATGACTAGAAACTATGTCTATAATTGTGGAAGATAAGGTAGAAAAGACACAGATCGTACCTTAGATCATCTCTGGAGTCCCTGGGTCGTACACCTCGACCACATGTAACTTCTGCTAACCCTGTCCCCAACTCCCTGATCCTAGTGCGAACATCTGATGGGTGGTGGTGGAAGTAGGTCAAAATGTCTTCCACCTATTGTAGGTCTCCCTACTACACTACCGTGACCACTGCTTTGATGGTCTGCCTGCTCCACTCTCAGCCTCTGCCTTAGTGTTTCATCCACTTCCTCCCTATCAGTAGTTTAACAGGTTGATCAATCTCTAGCGATATGTCCTCTTCGATCACACATGTAGCATCTAATCTCCATAGGCTTAATGAATACTGCTTGAGAGCCATGGAATATTTTTCCCCAATATTAGGTACTTTTGTGACATCTCCCATATCCCGATCCATGTTCCTGATGTCAGTTCCTTACTGTCGAGGTCGCTACACCTGTCTATGTGTAGTTTACTGCCACTGGCTATCTCTTCTCAGCCAAGAAGCTACCAACCACCGTAGCTTTCTCGATCACTCCTGTATAAATTGAAATAATATATGAACTAAACTAGCTCAAATGTATAATCGTAAACCTTGGTTGAAGGTCTAAGCTCTAATGTACTGATCCCTGACCATATCCATCGAGTACTTGGTAAGTTTGGTGAACCTCAATGAATAGTCATCCACCATTAAACTACTCTACTAGAGCATAAGAATCTTCTAGATACACACTTCTCTCAGTGTAACTGATGTGAAATCCTCCCTAAAGAGTCTCTCAAACTATTTCTATGAAAGAGTCTCCTAAAAGCCATTCTACGTGGTCAAACTCTTCCATCGTCCTACCAAACCCTAAAAAAGGCTCTCTCCTAGGATCACCATCTGGTCTACTGCAATCCTCACTAGACAGAAAACTCTGATCTCCGCCTCAAGTCTATCCTAATCCTCCTAAGGGTTAGGATCACCTTGGAACCTGATGCATCCCTATCTCTGAAACTCATAAATCACACTCAACAAGTGATCTTCATTTTATGGTACTACAGTTACCACGTGATCCACCACCGGTGGTGGAATAGCTAGTGCACCACTTTGATGTAATGCCTAGTGAACTGGTCCATGAATTGAACCCTCATCACTGAGGGGATCATCCATGTGATCAAGCTACTAAATCCTAGCCGGTATGCATTGTAAAGACATCCTAAAAGAAAACAAGATGTTCCATTGTCAAAGAGAATATCTGGATAGATAAGACTAAAGGACATGGAAAACACAACCCATTACTATATGATTCATGTACCATTATTTTTTTTCCTTTCGACTAGTGTTCTCATGTACTAGGTCTAAAGTAGGTTATCAGAGTCCTAGTGTATGGATATGTTGGCCACCCATACCAACATTGGAGTCCCTGGCCTGAAAGTTGATCTCGAAACACTTAACATTGTTTCCCCAAACCAATATCACAGACTCTTGGTTCAATGCTAGAACATAGAATCTCTGATACCACTTTGTCACGGCCCATCCCAGTGGGGCCCTTGTTGCGACTCCCCTAGTCTGCCTCCAATAGGCCAGGGGCAGGTGACTAGCACTGAGTAGGAATATCACTAACATGGGATCCATTTTCTATGTACTTTTACACACACACGCCCACATCTCCAAGCCCAGAAATGAGGAAATATAAGAAAGGCCACAAGGGAAAAAATGCATGAATACAACTAAAGCCATCCAAAAGTGTACAAAAGACAGTAAATTTGGGAAAGTAACCTAGTCCAGAATATGGGCCAATTAAAAGAAAGAGTCAGTAAACAACAGAGTCCAACCTATAAGAAAAAAATATGGAATGGGATTACTTATATTAGCTATAAGAACTCCTCAAACTATAAGGAATCTCACAAAGCTTGGTCCAATCCTAGTTCACCCTTGACCCTATTAAAAGGATGTTCATCCTCACAAGACACGACACGTGCAAGAAAAGCCTGTTCAGGGGTGATTATTACAGTACTCAGTAAACAATCCCAAAAACCACAATTAAATACACAAATTAAAGGCATATTCATATCTATATAGTATATGTCTACAGAACATATAATAAGAGAAACATCCAAATATACTCGAAAACCCAGACCCGTTGTCTAGAGGTATGTCAGAATGACCCATGACCCGCATACCCATGTTAGGGATTCAGTCTGAAGATTATAAGAAGCACTCATTTGTGATAACTCACTCCAAAAGTATAATATCTATGAAGAAGATTTATACGAGAAGTACCATTTTTTGGGAAATTTGATGAGGGAAAAATATATACACTGATAGATATGAAGAGAGAACATATGCACTCATTCCAGGAGAACTAACTCCTAAGTGGGGAAAGATCACGATACACGGATGAGGATCATTTCTAGGGCCTTGGTGTATACAAAAACTAATATAGATTCACCTTGTATATATAATATCACCATACTGTAGAATCTTTCATGTCAATACCTAACTCTACCAAGAGCTAAGAATGGGTAGAGGATCTCGCTCTGGGCCTCTTAGAGGGACACTAACTCTATCTAAAAAGTCATACAGTAGGGATCATACACATATAGATAGAAATGATACCTGAAATTCAGGGGAATGAGAAAGGGCATTCTAACCCAAATGAAACATGTCCAAGGTATGGGGGACTGGGAGATCAAGACATGTACAAGGAAGTACACAATGTATAGAATGGTCACACACTGTATCCTCTGACCCCGAGTAATGACCGTGCACAACGGCCCATGTCGAAGAGAGTATTGTGTAGAACGAGATATAAATGGAATTTAATAGTGTGGCAAATAATTTCCTATTATTCTGGGGAGGCTCTATGTATGTTAGTCATATTACCATACATGGATTCAACTCCTCCCCACCACGCTGTGTATCGGTACACGGGGTGGCACGTGTATCCAGCCTGGTCTGACCGTAAGGTAGAGTGAATGCATTTACTCCAAACTGTGTCTGTGATTCATCTAAGATACACGTCAAGTCCCATATAAAGACCCACATTCCATGTGATAGTTTTCACATGCATTTTCATCACTTCCTGCATTGCAAAACCCTAGCCACCGTATAGTCGGCCCAAAACGCCGTGTTATTCAAAGAACTCGATGTGTTCTTCATGAATTTCCAAAACTCTAGTTCTTCACCATCTCACCTTGGGTGATCATCAATCAATCTATTCAGACATCCTTTCCCCTCAAAAAAGAAGATCTAAAGTCTTCCTACCCTAATAACACTAAAACAGTTTGTTTCAAGCCTTCGATCAGGTCCAAGAATGTGTTTTGATCATAAGTGTGAAGAACAATCTAAGAGTTATTTCTTCTGATCGGGGTTGATTCATTTCCCTCCATTATCGTTGCTCCTATCACGTATCATCACAATTTCAGACCTCTTGTGTGGGATTGTTGTGTTGCGATAAGGACATGCAGTGATCTTTTGTTTATATCCCTGCAGAGAAAGCGAAGAACATGTGGGTCGAAGGGGATAAAAAATCAAAATAGATAATTGAGGAACGAACCTATGCCATTGTTCATCACAATTTTCATCTTCTCTCATTATAAGGATCAAATGAAGAAAATTAAAATATGAATCAAATAAAACATGGATCAATTCCCCCATAATAATCCCAATAAAATACCTTCCCGTAAGATTGAATGATCCATAAGTCAACCTATTTTGGTTTGAACTGCGTTCATTATTTAATCAAAGAAATGGGGAAAAAAACAAACCCTACTTCGATTTTCAGTGAAGTTATAGTGTTTTTATCTATCTGGATTTGATCTCGCTACACAAAGATTCACATGTCATCGCTCGTCGATGTTCGTCGAGATTTCTCCTAAGATGGATCCTCTACAAAACTCCAGAGCATCCAAGGAATGTTTTCCAATGTTAGGAGCCTAACCCTATTCTCTTGGTCATTTAAAACCAACAAAAATTTTGTTGCATTTACTCAAATGTTTAAAATAAAATAAAATATTAATTTATTTTATTTACTTTAAAACATCCAGAAATTAACTTTTACTGTCGACCAACGCCATTCGATGTTAGTTCTAGCCTTATGGTAAAGTAACTGCTTTGAACGCAATGGTGCCCTCAGATTTCTGATATAGGAACCCAATTAAAATGTATTCCACTTTTTTAGAAAAACCACTAATGTGTGCTATTTAAAAGTTTTATTTATTTCAAACATTTATTCTAGGCACTCTGGGCATCAGAATCGCACATCCTCACAAAGTCTGGCCTCAAAATAATTTGGTATAATATTTAAAAATAATACACAGAAAATATGAGACATTAAACTAGGGAGCCAGTATCGCTCATACAGAGGTATGGAAGATGAACAATGAGACCGTTTAGTGAATACAATGTATTTCTCCTAACATATACACAATCCATTTACCAAAAACTATTTACAATTCATAATTATCACATCCAAGGCATCCCATAAGGATCCAAGTGTCGATCTCAACTTGGTTATAAGGTATGGCTTACCGATCATGACCCGTATCACTAATAAGGAATTACATTTGAAACATTTTAAAAAATTTGGAAAAACATTTAATAAAATAATTCATGTTTGAATAGGGAATTGAGACTAACTCATGGAAAACATCCTTCTTAATTAAAATTTAATTTCAAGTTTATAATTTAATACATGTCTTATCACACATAAAATGGTGGCAAAACAACCCAACGAAAAGGGTGGTTTAGATTTTATGGTACTGGACACCCATAGGGGAGGATCATATCAAGGAATAAATATATTGGAAGTTATTAATAGGTATAAAATGTAGCACCCCCAGTTTTAAGTTACCCTTTATTTATTCCTTTTCATTATGTAAAGTGTTTGGCTAAATTTTGGTAGTCTTTAGAAGATTTTTTGAATGTTTTTTGGGTTTTTTAAAGGTTAATGATAGGATAATAGTTAATGAAAATATTGAAACTACTACATGAAACCATGCAAGGTGAGATAAGGGATTCAAGGTAGGGGCATGATGAGCTGAATGATTTGGCCAAACCATACTGCCACTTAGGAGAAACTATCAAAAGTGGGATATAGGTATTTTTCATATTTTTTCATGGTTTTTATAACCATGTAGGCTAATAGTGTGGGGTGCACCTTGAGGAAAAGTGTAGCATATGGTTAGTGTTTAAAAATTTGACCATTAAAATGAGGATTTAAGTCACGATTAGCTCTAAACCCCTTGTTTTCTATCAATTTCGGACCTAATTAAATATTTCTTTTTCTCCAAGGTTGTGGAGTCATTACCCATGGATCTAGATCCAATATAAAGGCTTTTCTTGGTGGGTTGAAACCTGGTCCCCTTAGTATGTTTTATTTTATGTATGTTTTCATGGTTTTTATTAGATCTAATTTATCCACTCTCTCGGTTTCTTAAATATTAGGCCTCTGAAGATAGATCTAAGGTGGTTGATTTTAATATTTTTTTTGGCCTTATTGATGTTATGGGAAGATATATAAGGAGGGATTTTGGATATTCAACCATTTTTGTTTGCATTTTGATGTTGATTTTATTTGTTTATCATAATTCTTAAGGTAGTTTGTTTCACTCTTAACTCCTCTACATTTAACTTGAAGCCTTATTTTCATATTGATTGAATTTAATGAATTTGATTATCAGATTGATGTGAAAATTATGGTAGAAACCTTATTTAGTAATGGATTGTGGATTTGTGGATTTTTTTGAAAAGTGCATGGTTTTCTTGATTTTAAAATGTTGATTTTAAAATATTGATTTGTTGGATAAATTTAAATTGTTTTTTAACGTTTTTCAAAAAAACAATTGTTTTTTTTTGAAATGGATTGAAATTGTTTATTTTGAATATATTTTGAAATAATTAGCTTGTGGGAGTTCATGCTTTTAATGTGACCCTAATTAAGGGGTGTGTATCGTTGGGGTACAAAGAGACATAAATCGGGATGAGGGGTGTGTATCATTTGGGAACAAAGATATTTTCCACTTTGTGATGAATTAGTTGATGGATAAGAAATTTTCATTAGTATGGATCTGTCATTGAAGCATACAATGTTGGGTGTATTTGGGAATCATGTAATGTGAATTTCAAAATAGAATGTGAAATGGTTTGAAGTATTGTTTGGTTTATTTTATTTGGACACTATATTGTAGTCATGGTTTTTTTATTTGACATAAACTATTTTCAGTTTTTCTATAAATTGTTTTATGAAAATGTGATAACATGATCTATCCTAGTGGAGTTAGTAGGAAAGTCATTTGGGGAAAGCCAGTTGAGTTTCATTACTCAGCCCTTATTTGGAACTTGCGTAATTTTTCATATATTGTTCATTGAGACATAGAAAAATGTAATGTATCACATTTATTTAGTGATGCTTTGTGATACATGGGATGTATTGTGGAGTTGGATAATAGAGTATGATGGGAGCCTTGATGCTTTGTTTGGTTATATTGAGTTTTTTTGGTTTGTCTTCCACTTTGTACATTGGTCGTAGCTCTCGTTTGTTGTGGTACTCTATTTTCATTTGGTTTTGATATTAGTGGTATTGCATTGAGTTTTTTTACATTGTTTTCATACATAATGTAGTACTTAGTTGTTTTGGAATGATTGAATGGGTAATTTTTATTTATCAAAGGGTAAAATTTCCCTTAATTGTATTGAAGCCCATGGCATTCATTTCCATCATTTAGTGACTTAGGCATATCGATTAAGTACATGTAATAATTCCACCTCAACTCAAGACAATGAGGAGTGACAATAAATTAAAAATGGTGTCATCTTGTTCGGTCCTAGACTTGAAGGTGGTATTAGTCTTGGTCGATCTTTGACTTGGTCATCAATTTTTTGACCACGATGTTTAAATTCATTTATATTTATTCATCATTTTATATTAGTATAAGGGAGTAGGATTTTCAGGTCCTGAGGTTTAGATCATTAAAATACATAGCTAAAAAAGTTTATGCTATACTTCAAGGTACCGAGGATTTTGGTACATATGTGTTTTGGAGACACTTATAGGAATTAAAATCTCATTGTCACGAGTTTATCCAATGAGTCAATCATGAAAAGAATCATAGAAATGACTTCCCACTAGGAGTATATATTTAATTTTGAGTAGTGATATATGATTTTTTATGAAATTATTTATTTTTGAAAATTGTTAATGTTCTTTTCAAATTTTAAATTTTGAAAATGCATGGAATGGTTATTTCTGAAAATTGTATGATTTTCAAAAGCATGGGGGAAATTTTAATAAATTTTTTAACATAGAAAATATAGAATTTTTGAAAGGAATGTTGTGATATATTATGTTTTAGAATTTAAAATTGTTAAGACTCTAGTTCTAGAGTGAGATACTTATTAAATTATGTGGTGCTTATAGAAATTTCACACAATAGGCATTGTAGAAACCAACAAGAGGTAGCTGCTGAGAAAGTGATTTCACCTAATCCATAGGTGAACAAAAATATGGTTCAGAGTATAGTTTGATCATTTCATGTTGTGGATAGAGGGAACAAGAAAAATGAACCAAGGAAAGCTGATCATTCTATTTATTTCCAAAAAAAGAATCCAAAAATCTATTAGGGTGATTCAGAACTAGAGAGGGAAGAGGTGTAGCTGAATAGAAAGAATAATATTCCTTGGAACATTAGTAGAGCTAAAATTCAAGATGGTGACATATATTCTGGAGGATATTTCACACTTATGGTGGGATTTATTAGTTTATGCTAAATGAGAGAAAGGCCTTACATGGGAGGATTTTGAATAACTATTAAACAAATAATTCTATCCTCAGATGTTCAGGATTGATATAATGAATAATTTATTCATAATGAAATAGGAGAGTCTCCTAGTGATAGAGTATATTTCTAAATTCATTAATTTAGTATGCATTTCATCTAATGTTTTTGCAAGTGCATCCTTAAAGGCACACATTTTTTCATTAGGTTTGAGGAAGGAGATTCGCTTGAAGATTGTTGTAGTTTATATAATGGTTTATACCAAGTTGGTTAACAGAGTTATGGTGGAATAAAGAGATATATCAGCAGCTACAGGTGGATGGAGCATGCTAATACCTATGAGAAATGGTGGGAACTTTAGTTCTATGAACAAGAAGAAGATGGACACTAATTTCCAAGGTATGAGGATGACTCAGAATCTGACAGCTATATCGGTAAATCATTCTCCGTATCCTAGATAAAATATGGATATTTCCAATGTTGTTTATTTGACCACATGAAGTGAGAGTGTACGATTCCACCTTGGGAATTCAGTAATTGCAATTAGATGGGGGGAATATTCAGCACTATTGTCATAGTGCTTCCAGGTCGAGTGTTTGAGACACTTATCCTGTGTGATAAATGTCCTATGGTTCAATGGAATGAGGGTATCAGAATACATATCATTAGAAAAACCAAGAAAGACATGGTGATTCTAGTGATACTAGGACTCCTCAGTAAGACAAATCTCAATTTGGAAATTAAGGAAAAAGTTCCATGTGAAAACAATTATATGGGTCTGAGAAATTTAGTATACATGATCAGTCTAGAACATCAACTATGAGGGGTATGATTCTTTTTAATTCTACACTTATTCGAGATTTATTTGACATGGGTGCATCCTGTTCATTTTGATTCTCATGTTGTTGATTTTATGAGTTTAAATATTGATATGACACCATATGTGTTAAATCATCAAACTCCTCTTAGTCAAAGAGAATTTCGAGACATTATATGTAGATCATGTTATATAATTTTTGATGGGGCCTAAATGATATAATATTTCATAATTCTTGAGATGTATTTCTATGATATAATATGGGGTATAGATTTTTTTAGAAAATTCATGGCTCACATTGATTTTTGCACCTACCAGGTTATTTTTAGGACTAATGATAGCATCGATCCTTTCCATAGAGGGGAATAGAATGTATAAGTAAGTGAATTAAGCATGTTGGAACCAGTAGTTGGAACGATATCATACCCATAGGTAGCATTGAATTTGGTGCTGATGGAAGAGGTTAATAATAGAAATTTCCAGTCATTTTAGATCAGTTTCTTGATTTTTTTCTTAAAATTTCCCGGGTTTCCATGCACAAGAGACATGGAGTTTAATATTAATATCATGATGAAGACTAATCCTCTTTATCTTCCATCATACTGGATGGAACCATAAATTTAAGGGAACTAAAAATATGGTTTTAAGAGATGGAAACAAATGGTTTTATTCAGCCGAGCTCATATTTGTGGGCAGCATCGACCTTGTTTGTCAGGATGTAGGATGTAACTCTTTAGATATATGTGTATTATCATAATCTTAAACAAGTTACGATAAAGTATTTTTACACTTCCTTGAACTGTTGATCTGTTTGATCAAATGGGGGGAGATCAATGGTTCTCTAAAATCAACACGCAATCGGGATATATCCAATTGTTGGTTTGGAGGGATGATATTCCAAAATCAACTTTTAGGAGTTGATAACCATTATAAATATATAGTAATGCCTTTAGATCATATGAATACCCTATTAGTTTTTATATAATTGATGAATCAAATATTTCAGTGATATCTAGATTCTTTTATGGTGGTGTTTATTGATGAAATATTGGTGTATCTAAGGAAAAGGGTTGATCAAGAGCAACAATTGGGGATAATGTTAGGAATCTTGAGGCTTCATAGTATTAATGAAAAACTATCAAAGTGTAATTTTTGGACACAATTGGTATGTTTCCTTGGCCATGTAATATCTAAAAATATGTTTCTATTGATCTAGAAAACAAAGATGTTGTTCTCTCTTAGAAACGACCAAATGATGTCTTCAAGATACGTAGTTTCCATAGTATAGCTATTTATTATTGATGGTTTGTTTATAATTTTTCTGGACTGGACTCATCTATGACAGCTTTGATATGGAATAATATCCCACTACAATGGAATTATTTTTTTCATAAGTTCATCAAGAACATAATGATTTCCTTACATTAGTACCAATCTTGATTTTTCCAGAATTTGGAAAAGGCTATGTAGTGTGTTGTGATGCTTTAGGATCTGGGTTAGGATATATTCTCATATGGGGTGATGGTTTTGTTTTTTATGGCTTAAGACAATTATAGTTTCATGAGAAGAATTACCCAACACATGATTTGGAGTTAGATTCTATAGTCCCTGCTCTAAATACATAGCGTCATTACCTCTTTAATGATAAATGTATAATGTTTATGGATCATAAGTGATTGAAACATATTTTATCACAAATGTATTTGAATATGAGAAAAATAACATGGATTCATTATAATGAATAGTTTTAATTTAACTTAATGTATACACTAGGTCAAGGCAATACGGTGGAAGATGAATTAAGAAAAAAGTCATATGCTCAGTTGTAAAAAGTGGATTCTATGAAATGGCAGTTGATGTTGTTCAAATCTGACATGAACAAGGAATGTGAAAACTGATGTGACATTGTTGTTTTCTTTGGAAATTTCTTTTTATTTTTAATTGTTTGAAGTAGATAAAGTGGAACAAGAATCGAATTCAGAATGTTCTTTGATAAAGTCAAAACTCAATAGTATGGAGACAATTAAGGGTTGGATGCTTGATGAGAGTTCATTGTTGTTACTGAGAAATTGGATGGTCATACCAATAGCTTGTCAGGAATAAGTTCTTCATGATTACCATCATTAGAGATATGATTTTCATCCAATAATATTTAAAATTGACAAGGCATTGAAAGAATAGTTTTGGTGGGACAGTATGAAATGAAATGTGGCTAAGTTTGTTTCTGGATGCATAATTGTTTTTCAAGTTAAGTTATAGAATTAGAGACCAACAGTTATGTTGAAGTCTTTAACTATCCCTATTCAGAAATGGGAGTGTATATCCATGGTCTTTATCATAGGTATTGCAATAATGGTCCCTAAACATGATTACATTTTGGTGATATTGAATGAACTCATTGATTTGGCCCACTTCATCCCTATTCTTGAATCTACTATGGTAGAGGACTTGTCAAAAATCAGTATATGATAAGTGGTAAAGATACATGATGTACTAGTTTCAATAGTTTTAGATAGAGAAATGGGGTTTATTCCTTAGTTTTCAAAATCCTTATAGAAATTCCTTGGGACTCAATTTACTATGATTATGATGTATCATCCAAAAAAATATGGAAAATATGAATGGATTTTAAAAACATTTGAATACATTAATTAGGATTGTGTAATGGGTTTTGGTAACTCATGAGAGGAGAACATGTCATCAGTGGAGTTATCATATTAAAACAATTATTAAACCCTGATACTTATGGCTCCTTTTGAAGAAGTATATGGGAATCCTTTTCATTATCCAGTTTTTTGGGTGGAAATAGGTGTGACATCACTAGTTGAACCAATCCTTCTCTAAGAGGAAATAGAGAAGATTCAGTTGATTTGGAAACATATAGAGAGGAATCATAGTCATTAAAAATCATATATGGACCATCAACGATGGTGGTTTTCATTTTATGAGATTGAACATGTGTTTTTTTGGATCTATCCAAGGTTCAGAAATCATCATTTTTTGAAGCTGGATAAGTTATCTCTTCAATACATTGTCCCTTTTAAGACACTTTAATGGGTCATTGAGGTTGAATATTAGTTGGTCATGCCACCATGGTTCAGTGTGGTGCATAATGTGTTTCAAGTATCTTAGTTGAAAAAGTACCATCCTAATCCTAACCATGTGATTCGATTGGATCACATTGACTTAGAGATAGATGCTTCGTTGGTGCATATGACAGTGATTATTATGGATATAAAAGAGAATATATTGTGTGAGAAAGAATCGGTATAGTATGGGTTTTGTGGAAACATTGTCTAATTCAAGATGAGACATTGGAATGGTTGAAAGAGATGATCAGAAAATATCCAAAACACTTTTAGGGAAATCATGATTTTCTACTTTATGATGAGGGAAATATCAAGGGTGGGGGGAATGTAGCACCTTTGGTATCATTTAATTAACCATTTATTTATTCTTTTTCAATATATAAAGTGTTTGGGTGAAGTTAGGGACGGCTTGGATGTTTTTATATATTTTTTGTGGCCTTTCTAAAGGTGAATAGTTGGAGAATGGTTGCTGAAAACCATGAAAATCGTATTCGAATCCATTGAAGAAGAAATAGGAGTTTCTAGGTAGGTGCATAGTTATGCACACAGATTATCCAAACCATGAATCCACCTAAGTGAAAACATGAAAAAATGGGATAAAGATAATTTTCAAGTTTGGCACAAGTAATTATTAACCATGTGAACCAACCATGCAAGGTGATCTTTGAGGTAGAGGTTGGTTCATTGTTTACAAACAGTTTTCCTAACTGTGTGACTAACCATGAATGTTTTAACAAACTAGATCCTAAAAAAGTGTATCTGGGTCATGATTAGATATAAACCCCTAATTTTTCCTCCATTTTGTACCTAACTTAAAATTTCTTCTTCCAAAAGTTTCTGTAGTCTTTCCCCGACGACTTAATGCCAATCTGAAGGATTTTCTTGGTGCGTTGAATCCCGATCCCCTCTGTAAGTCTTATGTTGTGGTATTTTTCATAATGTTTCTTATATATAAATTCTCTCCCATCTCGGTTTCTTAGATATTATTTTATGTGGATATATATAATGTGATCAATTTGAATAATGGTAATTTTGAGACTTTTAGATGTTAGGGGAAGATTTCTATGGTGGGTTTTTGGTGATTCAACCTGTTTTGTGTGCTTTTGTTACATTCTTCATTTCCATCATAATTCACAAGGTATGTGGCTTCACTATCAACTCCTCTTTATATAATATGAATTCTTAGTTTCAAATTGGTTTAATTACAAGAAGTTTATTGTGAAATTGGTGTCAAAAGTATAGTATAAACCTTCTTTAGTGGTGGTTTTTGGATTTTTGGATTTTGGAAATTGGTTATGAAAAGTCCTTGATTTTATTCAATTTAAAATATTGAATTCATATATGGATTTTTAATTTTTTGAATTTTTTGAATGGTTTTAAATATAATAATTGTTTAATTCAAATTTATTGAAATGGTTGATTTGAAATAGTTTTTGCATACTTGGGTTGTGTGAATTCATGCTTTTGTTTTGACCCTGAAAAAGGGGCATACAACATTTGGTTATAATGATACATGAACCTATATATGGGATTTTTTCCTGTAGGGAATGATGAGATTATCTACTTTGTGATGACATAGTGGATGGACGAGAAACCCTTGACGAATATAGAACTTTCACAGAATAATCCACATGTGGGTGTGCCTAGGAACCATGCAAAGGGTATGCAAAAATATAATGTGAAATACTTTAATGCCTTTTAGGTTTTTTTCCTTGGAACCTATTTATATATGGAAAAAATTAGTTTTAAACTTATTGGATCTAATATAAACAATTTTGAATTATTTATATAAATTTTATTGTACACATGTTCTCTCCTAATGGCATGAGTAGGGATGTCATTTTGGGAAAGCATACTAAGTTTCACTACTCACCCCTTCATTGGAACTTTGGTTATTTTGCAGATGTTATTCATCGAGACAAAGAAAAAGGAAATATACCACACTTCTTTTGTGGTGTTTTGTGATACATGGGACATATTTTGGAGTTGGACCATGAAGAACATTGGGAGATTTGGATATTTATTTGGTGTAATTGAGTTTTTTATTATTCTTCTACTTGGTACTTTGATGTTAGTTTTCCTCTACTATGGAACAATTTAGTAGTATGGTTTTGAATACAATGGTATTACTTTGAGTTGTTTTACATTATTATCATACATCATATAGTATTCTTGTTTGTGGCATTTTTTTGTTGTGTTGTTTTATTTCTAAAAGGGAAAATCATCCCCCAATTGTGTTGAAGCCCTTGGAATCTATTTAAAGTCCTTGTCTCCTTGGGGATGTTGCTTAAGGAAAAGTAATAATTACACATTTTATAAATACAATGAATAGGGTCAGGATGCCACAGAAAGGGTCATATTACTCATGTTAACAACCTTTAGTTAAATTAATTTAAAATTAAAGAGGTGATGTCAGATGGTTCAGTGTGTGGAACTATAACACATAGTAAAAAAGAAATTAAACTCAAAGAAATGATGCTAGAACTACTACCTTTGGTTTTTAGTGCTCTCCTCATCTAGTGTTGGACCATGAAATGAGATTAAATTGGATAAAATGGAAGAATCATCAAATGCCCTGAAAATATGACAAATGATGTTGCACAAAAATATTGCAACATATGGGTATATCAACTAAGAATATATGAAATTTGAGTTTAGGGATTGTCGAGATGGATCCAAAAAAATCCAATGGTGAAGGAAATAGATTTTGGATAAAGAGGAATAGAGAAAAATATCATAGTCATGGAATGATATTCTCGTGTGGCTCATATTCTATGTTGGATAAGAAAACATGCCTCTGTTAAAATGAGCCCCTACCATTTTTTAAAAACATTACTTGGGAATTTAAACAATGTGTAAGTTCATTACACATCATGTAGTGATTAGGATTTCCCTCTTGGGGAAAATACTCCACACACTATGAATGGGGTTTTGGCTAGCCCAATACACATTGTTTTTTAAATAAACATTGTATATTAAATACACGACATGTATTTGTTTTTCATCCCATTTCCATACTATATTATACTTTCTTTCCTGAAATGAACCAAAAGTCCATTTGGGGAGATTTATAGAGCTAACCAAAAGTAAAGGAAAATATACCTTTCTGAAAAGTGAAGACATTAAGACCTCAACTCCTTAAAACAAATCATCCTCAAGTTTCCCTTTCGATGTAATAATTTGTCAACCTAGAAAAGATCTGACCTTTGAGCACATACATCAGCCTCATGCTCCATGGTCTCATATTATACAAAACCATTCTATAATTTTACCCAAACTAGTTGAACAAACCTACCTTAGAGAGCCTTCGTGATCTAATCAATAATATGCATTAGATGTTCCACAATGGATGCATCCACCTCTAGCTCATTGTCCTCATTGTCAAATGAATCAGGAAACTCAACATGATACTAGTGAATCAGTAATAGGTGGAAGACGTCATGTATAGAATGATACCTCTAAGGAAATAGAAACCAGTAGGCAACCATCCCAACTCTCTCCATAAACTCTAAAGGTTTGATGTAACAAGGAGATAACTTTCCCTATTTTCATATCCATATATGACCCAGTCTAGGTGAGACTCATATAATGACCTGATGTCCAACCTCAAACTCTATTAGTCATTGATGAAATAAGAATCTTTCCTAGACTGGGTTGTAGACATACATATCTACATCATATAAAATTTCTATAAAGTCTCCTAAAAAAGGCTAGACCCTGTAGTGCTTCCTCAGTTTCCTCAAACCAAAAAAGGGGTTAATGGAATGACAAACCATAAAGGACCTCATAAGGATCCATCAGAATTGTTTCCGGAAAAATGATGTTGCAAGAAAAAATGACATGAGATATATGATTATCCAAATAAACTTCGAAATAAAGGACACATTCCAAGAGCATGTCCTCTAAGACCTGTATCATCCACTCATATTTCCCGTTAGTCTGAGGGTGATATGTTATACTCAATAGCACCTATGAACATAGTGATTTCTGAAACCCTTCCCCAAACCGTGATGTAAATGAGATATCTCAGTCTGATATGATAGAATGGGTAACACCATGAAAATTAAATATCTCATGGATATATAGACTCCCATGATCAACATCTAAAAAGTCTCCCAGATAGGTAGGAAGTGTGCGACCTTGGTCAACCTGTTGATGATCACCCATACCACATCATTTCCTTTAGGGGATCTCGACAATACCATCACAAAATATATGGTGAAATTATTATATTCCAACTTAGGAATGGATAGAGGATATATAATTCTATATATTCAATGGTTCTTTGACTTCAACTACTAACATGGGGAACACTACAGGATAAAACATATAATCTTCATATTCATACCCGAACTCTAATTTTGTTGATGTACATCGTGGTACATTTAGTATTCCTTGGGGGAAATCCCCAAATAGACTCATCATATTCCCCTACTGACATTTCCTATATGTATAAAGTAACCCAGGCACATCCATTGAAGTGAAAGGAATCATTATCACTAAGAGCCTAATTATGTGGTGGGTTTTCACTAAAGACACACTCCCTCTAGATTGGGCCCTTGGAATCTGATATCTGTCTCATGTGCACCCATCCCAGAAGGGAGTATTCCACCACTAGAACTGCTAAAACAGACTACCCATGATATTCCATAACATCTTGGTTCTTCTCAGAAAAAAACCATCAACTTCCACCCACTATTGGCCTCTAAGATGGCCTATTTCTGAGATTTCCCGTTTAGGGTGTGAGATACTACATTACCCTCACCAGGTGTATAATCAAGATCAATGTAGAATGAATATAGGTATTCCACACACCTGAGCCACATTAAATTTATTCTATGTTGTGTGGATATTTATTTGAGGCTTTTGTAATCAATGAAACTAATGAGAAACTCACCAAAAAGATAATACTTCCAATTACATAAACCATGGACCACAACATCAAGCTCATGGTCATGTGTTGGGTAATTCTGCTCATTAGGTATCCAACAGATGGACCTATATACCCCCATATGATCTATAATCACCTAAATCACTCATATCACAATCCTAGAAGAATCATATTTAATAGTATTGACTCCATCTTGATCTATAGAATTAGGATTGGTGCTGAATCTAGTCTCCCTTTCAAATAATAACATTCTATCTCACAAGTTTCTTACAGTAAAAATTTCAATCATTCTTTTGTTAGGATGGTAAGGGGAACTACAAGCAATTCCATGTACTAAATGAATCACAAATAATAGGCATCTATCCCTAAGAAATTGTGTATTTAAAACACATGCATGGGCTTCTCCTTAGAAACTGTAGCTTTTACATTCTCCAGGTCTATAGTTATTCATGCATCTAATATAAATGTCCTAATCAGTGAACCGTATTGATCCAAAATTGTTATTTTATGAGCATCACATATAGCTACTATCATCATAGTTTATTTATAATTATATCAGAATGTTTTCCCTATTCATGCCTAGTTTGAAAATACATAAGGATTTCATACATGAAGACTACAAAAAATTAATCCAGGTATGGGTGGAAAACCCATTTCATCAAGTCCATAATGAATTTTTGTTCCTTTTTAAGGAAAAACAGTATAAAAATATACTCTTATAATACAAAAATACATCTCAATATTTTATATTTTATGTCTGATGGACTCACATGCACCTGATGGTAGCCTGACCTCAAATAGATCTTAAATAAACCTGTCACTTCCCAAAGGTGGTCGAAGAGGTCTTCATTAAAATGGGTGGATATTTGTTCTTCACCACAATCTGGATCAACCAATGGTAATCCACATAAATCCAAAGGGTTACATCCACCCTCATGTTGAAAAGAAAAGGTGAAGCCCATGGATAATTGTTGTGTCATATAAAACCTTTTCCCTCTATGTGTTCCAATTTCATCTCAAATTCCTAGAGCACAATAGGTTCCATCTCATAGGGAGGAATGACCATTGGTTCCGCACCTTATACAAGCTTGATGGTGTAATTATACTCTCTCAAAGGTGGTAATCTTGATAAGTTTATTGGGAATACTTCCTTGAAAAAGTTCACAGTAAGAGGGAATTTCATAATCTTTATTCTCTGACCACTCATAAAGAGACTAGCCATCGAGGTTGTTACCCTGCAGTGCCAATAATGCTCGAGTCCATATCTACCTTCCTAGATATCCTGTTTTCCCTTATGAATATATGCACTTACCTTAGGTGATGTGAAGGATACCCATGGGTGGTAGAAATCAACATGGGCATAATAATGCACTAGATAATCCATACCAAGAATGACATTGAAACTGGTCATCTTGAGGATAAATATGTTCCAAAACAAAAGGTATCCAACTATCATAAGGGGGAACAATTTAAACTAGTGTACACTCTTTGATAAAATGTCTAACAGTGTGTCAATATTTATCATGGCACTGAAGTACTCCATCACTAGGCCTATATATTCCATAATCATGAAATATATAAAGGATTGTGATACAACTATATCAAATAGGGAATAAAATAATATAGTGGATAAATTTTTATTCCTCTAATAGTAGAAGGAACCAAACTCTACTATTTATATGTAGGATGCACTATATAGATATGGTGCAAACTGTTCCCCTAATATGTTGCCTAACTGACTTAGGTAGGTCCTCTCTACTGATTCTAAACATCCAATATCTAAAATACCTCAACCAACATCTCCTATTGTGCCTGACCAGCTGATAGTAGACCAACAAACATCCTTACATGGAGTCGCTAATATTGTACTTGAAAGAGGTGTTATGAAAAATTATCTCTCACTAGAAATTGGAAGAAAAGTTCTCTATAAGAACAGATAGTGACCCATCCTTCAGTAATGTTGGCACTTGATCAGGTTCCTCATACATTGGGTATTTTAATGGAATGTACTACCACACTATTGTCACACCACATAACTATCAGTGTGTGCCATTTGGAGGGTACTTCCCAACATGGACCGTCAAAATGACTGTTGTTTCCACTAGATAAACCATTTCCTTGCATATAAGATGAATCACCATAAGTCACATCACCTCCTAACCTCAAGTTACCCTCTTTCATGTGGCCATGGTTCACTATATTAGAAGTAGTTGTAAGTTGTAAAATGATCACCTATGACTAGATGGTGTAAGTAAGACTATTCACAAAATGTCTTATAGTGGTTATCTTTTAACCAGGTAGTGAAAACATAAAATGCTAATGTTTGATGAAACAAGTAGAATAATCCATCATTAACATATCACCCCAATAAAGATGCAAAAACATCCAATCATGGTCCTCTCAAATTTTTTGGTTGAATATCTAGTCACAGAATGAATTCTAGAAGAACACCTAGAAAATACACTAGTATCGTCGGGCCTTTGTATTGAGGTCCCACCAAATGTTTTTCAAATCATATAGAATATAGGTAGAGAGCTTGACCCTACAACCTAGAGGTATATCTAGGTTTTAGAAGATTGTAAACACAGCATCTAACTAAGACTCAGTATCCTGAGTACCACACTACAACAAAATAATTATTTAAAGATTGTTTACTAAAAACTGCTAAAAAATTGAAATGATTTGGTGGTGGTTTTTTAAAAACCACTTCCAAATTTAGAATTATATTAAACAAAGTCACTTCTCCCCCAACCCTGAATCTTCTAAGCTCCCCTCTTCTGAGAATCCCCTGAGCTGTACCCCTGACACTAATCCCTCGCACAACTGTGTCCCCACCCCCTCACCAGTACTCGGATATCTACTAAGCCCTCCAGGGCTAAGACCCCCAAGACCTCATCGAATCCCTAGTCAAAGACCCCCAAAATAGTAACCCCCTTCTTTTCAGTCACCCGATATGTTACCCTCATCCAATCCACACCTCCCCTAAGTCTTTTCCTTCACACGATCTCATGCCAGAACTACGGTCAACCCAAAGCCCCATGATTCATCGACCTTCTGGTAATCCCTCTCTTAATGGTATTTTTTTCTTCTACCTTCTTATATTTCCCCATCTACTATTTTCCTACGAATGATTTCTTATTTGTTTTTGTGTGTTAGAACCATTATTAGTGAAAACAATGGATGGTGTTATGTTTCTCAATGAAAAAATATGTTACTTTGAATAATGATTGATTTCCAATTTTTATTCAATTTTATAAATGATTTAATTATGGAAATTAGTGTATCTATAGATTTCATGTTAATGGATAATATTTTTCTATAGAAACTCACTTGGATCAATGGATTTCATATTTTGGGTTTCTATTTTTAATTCATTTCTCTACATAAGTGACATTTTTATGAGATTTTTGAAAAATAAATTTATGATTTGACCATAACCATAACCATTATCATTTTTATTGAAGGAAAAAAGAGATACAAAGAGAGTAGAGAATACTAGAACATTAGAGGAATAATTAATTTAGGCCCAGGGAATTACCTCAAATCAAATTCACCTCTCAGGTTTAAAGTAAGAGCTTTTGGATAAGTAAGTGAAATTGGATCCTTGATCATCCAGATAAGAAAGGGGGTCTACACATTTTTCTCCTCATTCCAAGTGTGGGTTACCTTTACATTTATGTTGGGCTGAGATTTTCATTTCTTAATGATGTTAGATATTTACTAAGGAGTGGAGCCTCTACCATGCATGGAGTCATGTATGATCATGAAATCCATTTCCACATAAAAGATATGAAGACAATTTTAGATATGTTTTTTATCTTCATCAACTTCTAATGAGGAAATCACTTTGATTTAAAGAAATTTAAAAAAAGGTTTCATTCACTTTATTCTAATTTTTTAGGTTAAAATAACTATTTTAGATATTTTGAGGGTTTCTTTTAGAGAATATTTAAGAAGTTAAAATCATAACAATTGTTTGAAAGGCCCAATATTATATTTTATAAAGGAATGTTTCTAGAGTAAATGGATCCATGAGTGTGTACATTATTTTTGGTTGTATATATGACTTTATATTTCATAGTTTTTTGACTTTATTTATATGTTACATTCCACATGAAAATGTGTTATTTCTATAATGGGTTTTTATTACTTTTAGTATATTTTTCTATTTTTTAATTTTATATTTTGACCTTAATTTTATATTTCATTGGTGTGTATCTAGATAGGATATCTAGGATTACATTCTATACTATTTTATGACATGTCTCTTGTATGTGTACCTAGTTTAGGATTACCATCCTCTTATGAGATATTTTTCATTAGTTTGACCAGGTAGGGCAATATCGAGTGTCAGGTCGATAAAATTTCAATAGGCACTAAACAGAAGAAATCTATTTTAGTTTATCCCTATAATTTCAATTTTTATCTAGGTTTATTCCATGATTACTTGTTTTAGAATATATTATGAAGACCAGGATACTTCCATTTTAACTGTAATTGACATATTTTTCTCTAATATTGACCTTTTATTACTCATAACTACACCAAAATGAATGATATGTTCATTGGATTTTATATTTTTCAACGATTTATTTTAGTGATTTTATAATTTTTTTATATGTATAGAAAATAATTTTATACGAATTCAACTCGTTTTTTAAATCCAAAATCCCAGGTTATAAAAAAATCATGTTTTCATCATGTAAATCAATAACCATGAAGTGGTGTCCCATTTTTTTAATTTTATAATTTTTTTAGGTTTTGTTATACAAATGAGTTATTATTGGATACCATTAATTAAATGGGATGTATTGTAATGGGTGAATGAAAGTGAGATGTGAGATTTATATGGTGTGTTTATTATACACTATATCATGATTTTGTGATTTTTTTCTACAACTTTAGAAATTATCTTTTCAACAATTAGGTAACATAGTGGGAAATTTATAGGATGATGTGATACTAGATAAAATTATGTATTTGGTATTATCCCCTGCTGTCCTAAAGATAAATTAAATTAATACAAAAAATTGGGGTTGAATTTTTTCTCTTGTTAATTTTATTTTATTAAATTTTAGGAATATCAAGGAAGAAGTGTTTCACTAATCCTATTCAACTCTTAGTTTATGTTCCCTTGAACACACCAAAAGATGATGATACATTGGTCTCCCTCTCTATAGAATCTGATACACCCTCCATCCACCCACTTTATCATCTCTCACACCCTCCATTACAAGAGTGTTGGGAACACCCTCTGTCAGCATCCCATCAGCATCTGATCCAGTGACTGCCCATTTAGTGAATTCAGTAGTAAGGGAATAGGTTGTCTTTTGGGGATATTGGAGGGTGGCAGTTGTAGGTAAAAAAATTAATGTGAATATGTTTATTACAATTTTTATACAACTAACTATTTTTTAAAGAATATTAAACCAATGTTAATATGTATTGAAATATAAATAGTTTAGATGTATTGAATTTGAATGGATTTAATATAGTAGTTCCATTTGAATTATATGGGGTCCCCACTTATGATATCAAAGTATTACATGAATATATTATAGGTAAGATAGCAGCAGATTTGGTTACCCATCTAATTACCAATGCAGATTAGAGGAATGTTTCTCAAACATAGAAAAGTGATGTTTTGGATTCATAGTTAAAGTTAATTTTAACAAATTATGGTGTAATGGAATTACATTATGTTATCAAATTAAATTTTTTAAAAAATGAGTCTCTTTGTACATATGTTTTTCTACCTAACTATTGCTTATCTAATCAATTGAAAGTAGATATTGATAAATTTGCATGACAAGTGGAAGGATTTTAAATGGATATTATCTAATGAATTCAATGATGATTCATTGAAAGATCAAAAATGGTATGATAAGGTACCTGAAGGGGTACCTAGGGAGTAATGGAAGGTTTCTGTTGATAATACTAATCATGAGAGGCACATGGTATTGAAATATATATAATTATATTAATCAAATTTTATATATATACATGAATATGGAAATAAGATGGAATTATATACCTTAATATTAAATTAAATGTTATTTATTTTAGGATTATTCAATAAAAAATGAATTAAGTTGAGCTAAACAAATCATACCTCACACTTCCGAGTCAAAGCGTTTCCCAAAAAAAACATCGACTGTAGTAATATTTTCATTAGTTTAAATATTTTTAAGACAACATTATCTATTTAATATATTAAATTGTTTATTTATCTTTATTTAATACTGTTAAAGAATTTATGGCACCAAGTCTCTAAAAAATAACCATTGTTGTATGTTTATTCAAAATATAATAGGAGTTATGTTAATAAGCCTACCAAAGAAGTTAGGGTATGAATTCCTTTTTAATTAAATATAACATATTACAAGTTGTCACTATGTTAAAATGTATTTCCTAAAATATGATTGATATTTTATTTATAGAAAAAAATTAAAGAACTATGAGATTCCAATCCTACACGATATTTCTTTGTCTCCCAGGATGATCCAGTTGGTCAAGTCCTTAGGAAGGGGGATTCTAGTCAAGTGCACATGATAAGTTTGATACGATTACCATCTGAGGTATTTGTAAAGCCATCAGAGATTATATAAGTGTATATTATTATTTTTATTGACTCCCAACATCGATATTGATAGAGTGTCTTTGTTATAATAAAATATGTAATTCACAAATAGAGGGTTCTTATAAAGATGCAAGTAGCAAATGTCTATTATCTGAAGAAAGCGTTGGTTGAATTATATTAGAATATGAATGGATCTATCCCCTCTGATATTTCATCAATGATGTGTAGTGAGGAGGTAAATCACAAAACATCAAAAAAAGTTAGTGCACAATCTTTTCTTAGTTTTAAGATTAAATTTAAATATAAAACATTGTTTATTATTAAATATAATTTTCATGGAAGTGACTGTAGTAGGAAGTGGAGATGGAGGTATAGATGGATTCGATGTCAATGAATGTTCATCTGGGAGTGATTAGAGTTCATTATGGATTAGGAGATGGTGTTTAATTAAACATATGATGGATGCTTGACACATTTCCATGATAAGTTTTATTTTTTAGCTTAAACAATTAATTTAATTCTTACTTCCCCCAATGAACCCCCATGAGAATCCATGGTATTCCACATCTTCCATATATCATAATTATCTCCGTAAATATTCTTAACCCTTGGTTATTATATTTTATTAGTTATATTTTCCATCATAGATAACATATATCCATGTTTTACATGTTTATAAGATTTATATGTATGATCCTAAACCCTATCATGATCAAAAATTGGGAGACCTAGTTTTTTAATTGGATATATTAGTAATCAATTGACTAGTTCATGTTATTGATTTTAGAAAATGATTTGGTGTAAGAAATATCTTCTACTGGTCTATGTGTTCTGGTGAAATGGAATAGACTCTCATAATATGAAGGAATGAGAATAGATGATATGGGAGTAGTGGGATCATATTTTATTTGATATGTCTTATTGAACAAGATTATTTTAGATTAAATTAGATATGGTGAGGAGAATTAACAAATCATGATGTCACATTGAGGTACTAATATTTTTTTACCATATTTTTTGAACAATTAATGCTTTTTTATTTTAATTTTGTGACATTTTTTACTTTTATATGAATGTTCATGGTTAGTGCATAGTTATGATAAACTATGTGGAATTACAAGATAACATGTATTTAGTAATGTTTTAGGGATGCAGAATTTCACATGGTTTTTACGCAGTTACAGAAACTATTTGACTAAAACATGTGGTTTCCCAGCTAAATTGAGATTGGTACATGGTTAGTCAATAGATTTACAAAATGAAAAATCAACTAATGATATGGAAATTAAGTAATCAAAAAAATATATTTTTTGAACCGAATATTCATGTCAGTGGAAAAATTCTTCCTCTACATGATTATTCCCTTGACCCTATGTATTCCTCTTGGAAATAGTGTACATGTTAATCCTTTTTGATAGAGATCTCAATGGTTATTGAGGTGTTAGATCTTGGAAATATAGGTAAGAGACAAATCCATATAATTCTTCATAAATTTTCAATATCTGTATTATTCTTATTGATAGGAATGATTATGTGGGGATGTTATTTCTATATCTATAGGTTTTTTCAAGATCTAATGCAATTTCATATATATCAATTTTGATACAGGAATGAAGGGACCATAAAAGGGATTTTATCTAAATTATGATTGTGTAATCAGTGTTTTGGATTTCAAATGCTCTCATATGACATTATTAAGGTCTTTAGTTATTGTTTGATTCAGTTTACTATTTCTTATCAACTTCTGGTGATTTATTTTATTGAATCCATTAGTTTTAATGAGTGTATTAATACATATTCTATATTATTGTGTTATGTAATTACAATAAAATTTAATATATATATATATATATATATGTATGTATGTATATGTATATTATTCCAAATTTGTATTTGTTTACATATTGTGAATTGGTTTGTTTTTGTTTGGATATTTTTGGGAAACCGATTTTCATCATTATTTTTTTTGAAATGTGTTTTATAGAGGTGGTTTAAATGACCATTATATATGAAGAATAAATGTTTAGAGGCAGTTTAAACCACCCGTATTTTAGGTTGAAATTTGGTTAATAATCGATTTTAGGTTTTTAGCAGTAGTTTATGTCCTAAAAAATGTAAAGACTATTGTGGAGATTTAAACCGCTAAAATTGTCTAACATTTTTAGGAGCATAAATAGCCACTAGAACCCTAAAAAATACCACTAAAAATGTTTTCTAAGAAATTTTCTAGAAACCACCACTAAATGGATGGAAGCGATGCAATTTTGATGCAAAAAACTAATTTAAAAGTAGTTTCTTAAAACCATCATAGAAAAATATGTAGGGAGATTAAACCACTGCCATATAAAAATATATCTATTTATTAATTTTTTTCTACTTCGACCATCCACCAAAAAGGTGACAGTATGATTCTACTAAAATTCCCATTTCATATCTACTATAGAGTGGGAATGCTAGAGTGCACCCTGAATAGACTGCATAATGTGGATGAATCTATCTCATAACTCAGTATCGAAGCCCAATTGATGATCTCTATGAGGTAATACAGGTGGATTAGGCCCCACCACATCTATATCATGGTTTCCAACACGTTCCTCATGTATAATGACATGATTTATAGGTGGAATATGTCTACAATTTTCAATAACATTATTGTGATAAAATATAATTGTAGAATTTAAGAATCATTGAATGTATGGAGGATACGTACCCAACCTTACTATAACGACTCACACCTCTTTTTCGGCCCCAATAGCCTAGTCTAGATGACAAGGATTATCATAAGTGTCTTAGGAGACACTACATACTTCCCAATACTAAGGTTAGTTTGGAGTCAAGGTCTCATAGAACAGCCTAGAGGTCCTCGAATATGGAGTGTAAATTGTAAGGTATAGAGGAAAACATCCTTTAATTTTCAATTATAATTACCAATTAGAGGTACACATTTTATTTTAAAACATCAATTTACTAAAATTTATTATTATTGATTTGGATATAGATATAACCATCCAATTAAATGTTTCACTATTCCAATTTTATAACGACCCATAGTATTTGTAAATTGAAATTGGTATGCCAAGTTATTGTGATCTGGCCTTTACAACCCATATCAAGATATAACAGTTCATTGATAGTTATTTTGTTGAATGAATTTTAATTAGTAATTTATTTAAGTAATAGATTCATAAATTACAATTGGAATTAATCAATCAAGTAAAATATCATTTCAGTCCATAAAACTAGTGGTTCATGGCTCAAATGTGTCATAATTGGTTAATTGAGGTTTCGTAATCAATCTAGGAGGGAAAACACAATTTATATTTATGTAACAACTTTAATAAATACAATTATGTTTAACCTAGAAAAAACATTAGTGAATTTAAATATATATCAATAAATTTACACATAACAATCACATGCGATACAAGAATTGCACACATGAAATATAAATATATCATGGCATAATGAATAGAATTTATGTCCTATGGTGCCTAGTGTGATGCAAGAATTGATATGAACTCATCTCATCAGGATAAGGTAAATAAATTACATTTAAACAATATCAATAGTCATAAAATTTAATATCATGTATTTCACCCAAAAGTGAAATTAGAACAACTATAACAGGCACTAAAAATTATAGAATCAACCCATCCATGGAAATTTGGGTTCTCCCTATACATGGGATAGCTACTCCAAGGAAAAACCTCATTAACAAATTCTATTAAATCTAAGTATCTTGTCTAATACAAAAATAGTAAGAAAAAAAAACCTCTGATACTACTTTTTAGCATCCCATCAAGGATTCCACTAAGTGGGGATCCAAGACGGGTATCCACATGACCTAGAGCAAGACTCTCCATAAGCTGGAGGCTACTAACTAGTAGTGATGGCCTAAGGAGTATTTCTGAGGAGACTATGACATAATGAGTTAGATTGTATCATAGTGGTAAATACTAAATGTGAAAAAATGAAAGTAGTAATAAGTGAGAAACTTCAGAATAATAATAGAACATCCAAATAAATAATATGATATGATATGAATATAAAAAATATAAAAATATTATTATGATATTTTAATCAGGCTATAAAAAATTCAGTACATGAGGTACAAGGGAGTAGAAATATACAACTTTCTATAAAAAATACCAAATTACCAAAAGGTAAAACTAATAGAATCACAAGTGTATGCTCCATTATGTACTCCCATACTCTATCCTAGTAACCATAATCCAAAATCAAAAACAAGATGTTCTTCTATATGTACACCTGAAACCATGAAGTATTCATGGGTACAAAGGGCACCCAAGAAGCATGTGATATATACTGAGTAGGCCACAATCAAAGGTGTCTAGATTAATCTATTATGTTCATATTAAATTAGTAGTTTTACAATAATAATAAATACAATGAATCAAATACGTTAATACACGGGCCTAGGTTTCTCAACAGATACCAGAAAAACAGAAGCTACTTCGGCCTAAGATGTATTTCTCATGGTCCAAGGAAACCTATACAAGTAGAAATATGGGTGTAATAAATAGATCATTTAAAAGTAATCAAAAAGATGACGATGTTTTCCAAGCGTGTGATTTGGATTTATAGATGCATCTATGAAATTTAATTAAACCTTTTTATGATTCAATTTAAATTTTATTTTAGAAAACATCTAGGGGCATCCTAGGCCTATCCAAGGTGATCCAGAAGGAATCCAAAATATCATTCTTGGTGAACTGTATATGCCCAATATTGTAAGATTTTGTTATCAGTGAATCATAAATATAATCCAAAGTATCAATGTCATCGTGTAATCAAATCATCCCTTCGAGATCATCCCTGGTATCTAATGTTGGGGAATGAGTATCACTCATAGCTTGGTATAACCATCTTGCCACCAAGCCCATTCATGGTGCCTCTCACAGGGAACTGGTATCACTCCTATGTAGGTAATAAAAACACACCATGATTCTAACTAAGAAATACAATTTATCCCCCTTGGAGTATAAATAATCCATATAAAAAAAATATTTACAATGCCTGATGAGCCCATCCAAAGAATCCCATAAGGATACAGTTGTCACTCTCATATTTTTTATGAGGTATGACATAATGACCATGATTCATACCATTAATAAGGATTATAATTTGAAACATTTTAAAAAATATAACAAAAACATATAATAAAATAATTCAACTAAGCATAGGGAATAAGTCCAAACTCATGGAAAACACCATAATTCATTAAAATTAAATTTAAAAGGGGTCATTTACAATAATTAATAAAACACCTAAATTGTTGGCCAAACCACCGAAGGAAATTTTGGTTTGTATTTTATTGTATGACACACCCATAAGAGTTTTTATTATCAAGGAATATATCTAATAGTATTGATTTAGATGTATCTAGGATCCTATTATGCATGTGAAAAATTTTAATTAAATTAATTTAGAATTATGGTGGTCATAGTGGAAGGACTGACATTTGGTAATATGGTTCATAATATAATATTATCCAAACTTGAGGGAATGAAGTTAAACTACCAACCTTAGGTTCATAGCACTCTCCTTATATATTTTCAACCCTTGAATTGATCTATAATAGGAGATAATGGATTAATAATCAAATTCATTGAATATAGGGCAAATGAGCTCATACTAATATTGCAAAACTGAGGGGAAGACCATCTAAGAATAAAAGGAAGGAGTGTGTAGTGATTATTGAAAGGTTTCCAATGCTACTAAAGATAAAGAAAATATAGTACAAACAGAGAAGAACTGAATGAACCTATCTTAGGTTAGGAATAGGGACCTTAGATAGATCATATACTATTTTAGAGAAGAAATGGTACCTTCTTTAATACGATCCACTACCATTTTTAGAAAACACAATCCTGGAATTTACATTAGATGAAAGTGAGTTACACATCATAAAATTCTTGGGATTTTCCTCCATGGGAAAATCCTCAACACATTCTAAAAGGGGGTATATCCGGAAAAATAAACAAATTATATTTAAAGTCACATCATGTACTAAATACACATCATGTAATTGTTCTATATCCCATTTCCAGCCCATATATTGCCTCCATTATTGAAATTAACCAACTAGACCTTAGCAGTGATTCTTATATTTATACATAACTAAAATAAATCATTACTTACAAAAAAATATGAGATGTTACTATCCCAAATTATATTTTAGGTTTGAAATTGTGTTCCCTTGAGATGGGATTATAGGTTATGCACGATGTTCCTTCTTGGATGACACTAGGTTATACATGGATTCCCTTCTCAGATTTTTTTTGATTACATATGTTGTTCATTTATAGAAGAGATTATAGGTTGGACATGGTGTTATATAAATATGAGATTATAGGTTGGAAATTAAATTCCTTATCATACGGGGTTATAATTTTAATATTTCATTCCTTATTAAACATGGTTATAGGTTAGAAACGAAATTCATTCCTGGATTTCATTACCATGGACATGAAATTCCTTCATGGATGAGGTTTCAGGTTTTCCATGATGTTATTTCCTGGATGAAATTATAACTTGGTCATGGAATTCCTACCACATTGGAATTTTGGTCTGGACACTGTGTTATTTTTAGGTTGAGATTATAGAATTGGAAATGGAATTCCTTCATAGTTTTCTTAACTTGGTTGCAAGGATAGACTTATGAAATTATGCTAAAATGTGTTTATCTAACCCCAAGTGTTAACAAAAATATTATATGTTCATGGGTTTATTAGACATTATATGTCAATTTATTAATTAATGTTATTTTATCACTTTATTTCTTACAATATATATTTTGAATGGATTGATTAGAAACACTGGGTTAAGCCTGCTGAGTTTTACTTACACCATATTTGGGTCTCCATTTTATACCTAGGTAATTTTTATTGATGTACGTATGGATAATGATAATGGGAAAAGCTATTGATTGAAATTTGTTTGATATGACTATATCATGGAGAAATGTCTAGGTTTGGGGTTCGGGACTAAAATTTTTGTGCCTTTTGTTAGGAATTTATTAATTCTTTTGCTAGTATGGATTTCAATATTTAATTTAGAATGACTTACATTATAAAACAATGTAATTTATTATTAATATTATTATTTTTATTTGATTCTAATTTTTTGATATCTAGTTTTGGTTAGTAATGTATGGATATATGCTACTTTGATTCTATTTTTATACTATAACCACTGATTTTATAAAATTTTTTTGAGGGTATAACCTTTCCAAAGTACTTCATAATCCCTCATTGATAGTCAAAATCCTTTAGAATCTAAGGAGGCCTTCTTGAGGTATCACAAACACCTAAATTAATCATGTGATGGAGAAATGGACTAGATATGTTTAAATGTTGTATCATAGAACATGTATTTTTTAGTTTCATTACTATTGGTGATGGTAGATTAGAGAATATGATTTTGGGTCATCATAATGAGCTCATGTATGGAAGTAGCTAACCCATGCATTATAAAACCCATGTTCATAGGGATGGGATTATTGTTCATGATGTTCACTTTTTATAGCTTTCATGTTATTTCATATTGGATGATTAAACTATTCCATGATGTTAATGTTTAATAAGAATTTACCTATGTGATTGTATGGAACAAGATTAGTATATGTGCATCATGGTAGACATGTGGAGTAATATGATGATATGCATTTTTTATGAAATGGAAATATAGATAATATGTGAAATATCTTCCTATCTGAGGCATGAAAATAAATCCATTAATATATCAAATAAAAAGGAATAAACGGAAATATTATGAATTTTTATTTATTTGTTAATACATTTATTGATTAACCATTTCATAGTGGTTCTCTATTATTTTTTTAAACTTATGTGGTTGATATTTTTGTATAACTTATTATCCTAGGGTTGTGTTGACCCTAAAAAATACTAGGTGATCAGACCTATGAATGATATAGTGTGGGTGGATTCTTATTTTCATGAGCTTGCGCCCATTTTTTAGATGATGCATTGTGAATATTTGTATTACGGATAACCTATTTATAAAGAGGAGTGTTGTTTTTGTTTGATTTTATTGTTCTAGAGACTTGTTTTCTAGAAAACAAAAATGATTGGGTGATTCTGGGATCAATGGTTTGTGACTCATGGAGAGAAACTCTATTGGAGTAAATAGTGGTGTTTTTCTGTATTGATGGAAATACATTATATGTGATTACTCATGTAAGCATTGCATGAGGTCAGATGAACTGATGGAAGTTAGGTGGTGAGCTGACCATTGGGAATGTTTTTGGTTCAGTGGAGGGACATAAGAAAGATAGTGCTGGAAGGTCACTCATGAATTCAATTCCAATTTACCCTTAGAGTTAGAAACATGTGTTTTGTGTAAAGCCAATAGGTTTTGACAAACCAATGTATGGTGTGTTTTTTGATGTATCCATGGAATAAGATAACATCATCTTTGGATTAGGGTACCATTGTGGATCTACATGTTCTTTTCATATGATTGAAATTTTGTGGCTCAAATTAGAATCCTATGCGAGGAAATGAGACTTGTCTTGGTTAGAGGACATAACCCATGACTAGGATATAAATGTTGGTTTTGATAATTGAAAATGGTTCGGTGAATTTTGTGATAAAAAAATTTGGTATCAAACTATAATAATTTATTGGTTCATGCTTGTAAATAATTTGTGAATGGGTGGTTATAGTTAGTCATTTCATTGAATGTTGGACTAGTTGGGGCATGGAAGAATGATGTAAGTTTTTTTAAGAGAAAATAAGGATAATCCTATTTTAGGGAGAATTGAACTAGACATGTGTGTAATGAAATTTTTTTGGGAAAGGTTCCCGGAACATGTTAGGATGACCATTTCATGATGGTGGTGCATTACTTCAAGGATGTCATTCCTGAAGTGTTCTGTAACATACGACCTAGTCCATACATCTTGTTCAATATCATGTTAGTACTAGGATCCGAACTAGTCAATATTTCATGGTATATGATTGCACCAAAATACCATTAGGAGACGAAAATATGGATAAAATATCAATAGGAAAATGGATTCATTATACCTTGTACCTCGGTGTGGGGTTGTCCCATGATTTTTTCCTTGAAAGGTGATGATAATTTTTTCTTATCAATGGATTATTAGAGATTAAACCAAAGGTAATTCATCAACTGTCATCCCTTTATTGACATTGATGATTTGTTTGATTATCTATGAGACGCCAAAAATATTCATGAATTTATACTTGTGGTAAGGGTACCATTATTTGAGGGTGAGACCAACTAGAATACAACAAACCACTTTTATGAGCTGGTATAACCAGTATGAGTTCATGTTAATTTTTTTTGGCTAGCCAAATGAACTAGTGATATTAATGGACATCAGGAATTGGATATTCCATCAATTTTTTGATTATATTGATTTACTATTAATCGAGGATATCTTGGTGTACATTTATACTACATAAAATCATGCATAACATCTTGACATAATTTTGGATATATAATGAGTGGATAATCTATATTCCAATCTATGTTAATAAAACTTATTGATCATCAAATTAATGTTCTTGGGTAACATTACTTTTGAGTATGGAGTGTTAGTAGATCAAGTGATGGTTAAAGACATAGTATCTTTGAAGAAACACAAGAATTTATTTGATATTCAGATCATCCTAGGTTGAGTTGACTATTATTGGTGGTCCATCTAGGATTTCACTTATTTGGTAGCATTGAGGTCTAGGTTGAATAAGAATGGGATAAAGTTTTTCTTATTCTAATTCTTACAATAGTCTTTTTAAGAGCTTAGAAGTAGGTTAACCTCAGAACCAATCTTCACCTTATATATATTAGGTAAGTAATATACCATGTACTATAGTACATATGGATTTATACATTAAAAATTTAGGATGAATGAGGATTGATTGGTTGTTTATGGATTTAAAACTTTGATGCCACATGAGCATAATTACCCCACTCATGATCTAGAGTAATGTATAGTGATACATGAATTCAGATTCATGAAAAAAATATCTATTTGGTGAGTGTTTTGTGGTGTACATAGATCATAAGATCCTCAATTACATGTATTCTTACTAATACCTGGGTATTCAACATAGGAGGTGGGTTGACTATCTATAGTTTTTTGACATCATGTTAGCATAAAATATAATAAAATCTAATGATATTGAGGATTCCTTGAGTAGGGATACAATTAAATAGGCTTTTGAAGTGTCATGTGATGAGTGGGAGATGATGAAACTCTTTATATTTATTCATTTAGATATTCAGTAATCTCAGGGGTGATCGACTATGACATCACTATATGTTATTCCTGTAATTGTAGATCAGATCAAGAGAGAGAATTTATCTTATAAAAAGATATTCGATTAGAAGAATATATTATATGGTGGGGATCCCACATCATAATGTTCTCTTGGAACTATAAATGTTATTATTATCTTCAACCATGTATGGGTTCCTTTGATCATAAAAGATAAGTTTATTAGGGAGTTAGATTCTTCTAAATGGGTAATACATAATGGTTTAGTAATGATGTATGGTAACATACATATGAATTACTAGTGACTTGGAATGGGAAAATAGATATTGATATTCAAAGAGGGATGTTCAGAATATTAGAATGTGAAAAATGGGAATCATAGGCCTACTTGGTATTTCATCATTTTTCCATTCTTATGTGCGAGTGGGAAGATGTAACCATGGACCTAGTGATAGTTTGACCAAGTAATCCCAAGAAAAATTATGCAATACGGGTGATTTTGGATCAAATTATTAATATATCCAACTTCTTTCCAATTAGGGAGTCCTATAACATTGATTATCTCCATAGTCTATATATATGGGATATAGTTTAACTATACAGTGTTCCATGAATTATCTTTTCTGATTTAGATCCCTATATTACATCAAAATTCTGACATGGAATTCAGAAGGGTTTGTGATTGTAGATTCTTCTATGTTTGGCCTGCCATCTTTAGACTAACACCCAATCATAAAAGAGAATTAATACTCTAGAAGATATGTTCTGAACCTACATTTTGGTGTTTTGTTTTTATTGGGAGTAGCATATGGGAGTCTTGGAGTTTATGTATAATAATAGATCCTTATAAAAGATTCAAATTGATCCTTTTTAGTATTTTTATGTATGGTTAGTCGATTCAAAACTATACTACTTTGTAAAAGGAGAGTCATATATTTTTTAACCTAATCTCTTGAATAAGATATTAGTGTAGCTATATTTTACTAAGAATATTTTGGTAACCAAAAAAATCACGAGGAAACCATACACTGACCATCATATATGATCTCTATAGACTTAGGTCATTCATCAATTTTTTTGGTTCTTTTCTAGTTTGGGGAAACTGTATATTCAAAAGTATATAATGTTAGAGCCTAGGTTTTTGGTCCGTTTGATGTAGTAAAGAGGGTTGGTCATGTTCTATACCGAATGACCCTTCCAAATTTCTATAATTCATTGAATGTTATGTTTCATGCATCTCACCCTCAACGATATCACTGTGAACCTTCTCAAATGAAAAATATTATATGTGTTGTGCTTGATTTTGATACGTACATGACGGAGAATACGATTCGTATCATGGATTTTAGTGGGAGGAATATTTTAGGGAAGACATTAACACAAATGAAAGTGGAGTGGAATCATGGTAATGTGAAAGGAATGACCAAAGAGAGAGAGAGGTTAATAGTGGGCATACCAATATGTGTTGTTCAATGATAGACTATTGGAAGAATTAATGAAATATCTGGTAAGAGCTGGTATATGGTGGGGAGGATGTAAAATCATAACTTTTATAAAGAATTCAATCTTCATGTTTTTATTTGAATCTCTTTAACAATCATTGAAGGGTTTTAATAATCAGTATATAATCCCCACCAAAGTCTAAATCAAGGATTCAGAAGTAGATATAGGCTCATAGAAGCAAAGGTGGTGGGAGATGGGTCCTGGTATGTAGTGTTGTAGACACTTTAGAGACACCAACCATCTAGTGGGCTTCCCAGTATCCTTTTAAGGATATAAGAGTCCCATCAGTCAGCCGATGTGACCCACCAGCCATATGACAAGTTTGTAAAAAATCAGTCTCCTATATGAGGCCAACCAACCCCCATATGGGAACACATCAGCCAGTTAGTGGGGTTCCCATCCATGTATTCTCATTAGTTGACACCATATACTCAATGGTGGTACCCACAAATCGACCAGTGTGGTCAGGATAGGCTATATTAATAATGGGATAAATGTTTTTTTTTCACTCAGAACCACCCTCTTATGCCTAAGTATCCCATTTTTTTGACCCTAAGTCATGGTTTTCATTTTTTTGATGTTTCTCCAATATTCTCAAGGTTTATCTCATTCCTATCCTTTATTCTTATACATGTTATCAAATTTTATGAAACTAAAATGATAAGTCTCCAATATCTTTAACAAAATCATATTTTCATTATATTCCCCTTATTCCTTCCTCCATAATGTAAATATATCACAATCAAATATAGTTTTTTTCACATGTATCTAGAGCCCGATCTCATTGGAGTACATCATCAGTGCTTCGGGTGGGTGGACCATAACAACTCCCAAATTGTGATTTCGTTTTACTAGAATTTTGAAAAAATGCGATCATGATTCCCAATCATAAGAATGAGATTTCCTAATTTGTAATAAACTATCTTTATGAAATAATAAGCTTGTACATCCCATGAAAACTTTTGTGTCCATTAGTGATGATACCGAGATTTTTGTCTACCCTATAGGTTATTAAAAAGATTTACCCTAGGTTTGAACTTGAATGGAATGAAACCTGGTCCCCATAATAATTCGTAATCTATTTATGTTCTGGATTGAAAATGTGAATCAATTTATCATGTGAATTTTTTATTTTCCATAAATAAAAATCAGTTATTTTATTTTTTTTAATTTGAAAATGGAATTTTTTCCATGATAAACATATGAAAAATTAATATATAACGGTTTATGAATAGGTAAAATTGGTCAACTGATTAGTATATTTGAATTATTATAATTAAATTGATAATTGGTAACTTTCATTAATTTATATGTGTGTTGGAATCATTACAATTATTGTGATAATTGGTAATGTTGCATAAAATGATAAATGTATTTTTTATGGAGTTGTCTTGATATTTTTTTAGGAATATTTGAATGATAACATGTTAATTGTGGAATTTACCAATATATTTTATATAAACATGATTTTCATTATTGTTTTTTATATTTGAAATGGTATTCTTTTATTTATTTATCAGTATTACTCATTGGTTACTGAAGGCCATAAGGGTTAGAATAAGTTCAACATTTCATTACTTATAGATGTGATTATATATTTGAAATGGAATTATATCTCAAACAATATTGGGTTTGACATGGAATCCCTTTTGGATGAGGTTGTGTTTGAATTATAGTTCCTTCCTTTATGATATTATAGGTTGGACATGGTGTTCCTTCCCAAATAAGATTGTGTTGGTCATGGAATTCCTTCCCAGATGAGATTAGTTTGGATATTCCATTCCTTTATGGATGATATTATATGATGGAAATGGAATTAAATCTTGATGTGATTATATATTGGACATGTCATTCCATCCTAGATGAGTATATATTTTATATATAGATTTCATTCTCAAATGAAGTTATAGGTTGGACAAGGAGTTCCTTCATAGAAAAGATTAGACTGGACATATAATTCATTCCTAAAATAGGTTATATATTGGATATGGTTTTCATTAATAAATTGAATTATAGGTCTGGAAAAGTTTTATTTAATGGTTTATATTTTTGGGCAGACATAAAGTTATATCCTAGTTGATATTCTGGATTTTAACTTTACGTTCCTTCCCTGTTGGTTATACTTGGATTTAAGTCTCGAGACTTCTGAAATTGTGTTGATGTTGGTTTTGATGACCCCGAGTGTTATCCTAGATCTCAATGTATTGAAAAGTTATTTAAAATTATGATTTAATTTATTAATTAATTATAAGTTTATCATATTATTACAGGAAATATATTTTGAGACTCGATTATTTTGAAACTTTGTATGTTAGCCTCCTAGGTTGTTGTCGAACCTATTTAGGACACTTTTTGGTACTATGATATTTTTTAGGGATAGAGGTAAGGATGAGGGAACGAGGACCTATGCATGGTTATATAATTTTATAGCTGGTATTAGAGAGTATATATGAGACTATACATGGGGTACGAGACCATGGTTTTGGAGTTTTTTTATAAGTATGGTGTGTCTTTTACTCATGTGACTTTCATAATGTCATTTAGAGTGGAATAAATTTTGGAATGACATGATTTATTTTTTTTATTTTTATTTTTGGACATTTATTGATGTCTTGTTTGATTAATTGTTTTTGGATATATGGTGGTTTGATTCTATTTTTTTGGTTTATTTTATTTCCTTGGATATTTTAAATGTGTTCCTAAGGGAATAACCTCACCACAGTACTCCTTAAGCCCTCATTTCTTTAGGTAAGACTCTAGAATCTGTAGGGGTTCACTTGAGGTATCATAACCACCTAAAATGGTAACATTATGAAGACAATTATGGGTATTTATGTAAAGACCCGTAAAATTCAAGGGAATTTTTTTCTTAATTTTCTTTAGAATTTTAAAAGAGCGCGGTTTCAGACGGCACCTGATTCCGAGGCCCGGAGTGCCCGGAATCAATTTCCGAAGTTTGGCTCGGGTACGTTCAGTGAACCAACGAGCGGGAATTCCTAACTTTTGATTCGGTGCTCGGAATTGAAATCTGAGGGCACCGATGAACTCGCAGTGCCGATATTCTCTTAAAGAGACCTTTTCGGATGTTGCGTTTGTTGCGGGACGAAAGTTAGTTTTTGGGAGAATTATAAAAAGTTGAATAAAAAAATTGTGGAATTCTTTTTATGTAAACTTGTTGGTTATCTTCTCTCAAAGGAAGTTAGGTGTGGGACCCACACCCACGTAACCTCCCTTGAGAGGATTAAGTGTGGTGGGGCCCACACGAAACCTAAACTTTACATCTTCCCTCAAACTCCCTTAACCCCTCTTTAATTAACATGACAACTTGTTAATTAATGTGGAGTTATCTCTTATTTGAATTTCAAACCTTTGAAATTCTTTTTGTGAATAAAATAAGACTTTATCTTATTTTGTTGGGTTAGAGCTCTTTAGCCATCATGGAGAGGTTGAGAGCTTTTCTTCCTTCTTCAAGCTTTGACGAAGAACGCTCAAGTTCCGACGAAGAACGCTCAAGCTCCGACGAAGAACGCCACTCCTCCCTTCTTCGTCTACCGTGTCAATGAAAGGGAATGACACTTCTTCCTTGGACATCCTTCGTCGGCATACGAAGATTCGCCAACGATGTATCTCATCGGATGCACCCCTTCGTCATCGGATTTGACGAACGACTACCGCGACGCCCGACCTCCGCGACGTTGTCTTCCGCGGAACGTTGACAATCTTCGAATCTATACCCAAGGTAGGGGTTGTTGATTTTTGTTTAATTATTTTATTCTTGAACGTGGATCTAGCATGTCTAACGTGTGACTTTGAAATATTTTAAGTTGTGTTATTATTTAACGTGAGGGGGGGCCGGACCGCATGAACACGGCCGAACCCCCCTCCATCGTTCTTGTTGTTTTACCTTGAGGGTGGAAACAAGGTGGCGTGGTGCCGTCACACCACGCGGTTAATCGTGCGTTTATTTTACGCGACGCCGTCGCACGCGCACCATGGAAGAAACATCTTGAACGCGACGCCGTCGCGCCGCGTTGAAAGAAATCAAGGCACGGCGGAGGGGCGCGGTGCCGTCGCACCGCGCCGGAAGACGAACACCGCGGCCAGTTCCGGGCCGCGGCGGAATGAGAAGACCGGCGGCCGGGCCGCCGGCGTCGGAAGCCGAAGAGGGGACCGGATTTTCCGGTCCTGTTGGAGAAAACCGGCCGGCCAGCTGGCCGGCCGGATGGTAATAAACTGGGGGAAATTAATCCCCCGGCCAGCACACAAAACCCCCCCTCTTTATGAGGGGGGCGGTTCCTTTGAGGGGGGGCAGGCGGCCCCCCCGTTTCCTGCCAATCAAGCCCCCCACGTTGGGGGGGCGGTTTTGCAAACAGGCGCGACTAAAAAGCCGCGCCGCCTCCCAATCAAGCGGGGGGAAAAGCCCCCGCGCTGCCTCCGTGCGGCGTCGGACCGCTGCGCCGCCGCGCCGCCGCGCCGCCGGCCGGCCGGCCGGCCGGGCCAGGTTGGACCCGGGTCGGGTCGACCCGGTTCGGGCCGACCCAGGGGGGGTCGGGCCGGGTCGGCCCGGACCCGGACCCCCCGTTTCGGATCAGATTAGGTATTTTGTCCACAACTTGAGCCACGAACCTCCGATCGACGAACCGTCTGCGGAAACGCGATCCTTGGATCGAGACGGTCGTTTCGGTATATCGCACTCAAGGTTTCGGATTACTTTGAGTTCGGCCGGGTTGGTTCGTTCACGAAACCAACCGGGCCTTCGGAGCGGAAACGCTCATATCTTGAGCTACGGACGTCCGATTGACGTGCCGTTAGCTGTGTTGTGTTCCTCTTAGTGAGACGGATCTTTTGGCATACTCTGCCCGAGGTTTGGATGCAGGTGGAGTATGGTCGGGTTGGTTTTGCCTTAAAAACCAACCGGGCCCCGGAGACGAAAATGCCAATAACTCTCAGACCGGGCGTCCGATCGACGCGCCGTCTGTTGCGTTGAGTTCCTGTTGACGATACGGAACTTTTGGATACATCAACTCTGGACTTTGTGACATTTGATGTTTCAGCCTCTCGGCTCGTGGAGCGGACCCTCCGAACGAGCTTGCTGTGTGCGGGAACCCTAGTGCTGGCTGTGACTGTTAATGTGTCTACTACTGCTACTACTGCTACTACTGCTACTGTGACTGCGACGACGACAGTACAGAGATCCTGTGTGGATTCGACGACGACGACTACAGCACTCACCGATCCTACGTGGATCAGTGCTACAGGTCATGTGTGGGCCCGATCCTGTGTGGGTCCGATCCTGTGTGGGTCCTTGCGCTCAGCGGTACTGTGTGAACCAGCGCCTACAGGTCCTGTGTGGGCCCGATCCTGTGTGGGTCTTTGCGGGGGTTAGTTACCTATCGATCCTTCGTGGGTCCGACGACTTAGATGGATCAGAGATCATCTTTATCGTCCTTTGAAGAAGTATACCCGTGTGAGCTGAATCCTTTTGCTTTCCTATGTGGATTGTGTTGTGAAATCCTGTGTGGATTACGTTTTGATTTCCTGTGTGGAATACGTATACTTTCCTGTGTGTACTGAGTTGTACTTGGGCTCGGAGGTTGGAGCGTATTTGAATTGATGACTTAGGTATATGTATGGGCATATACCTAAGCAGTGTCGGTTGTTACTTCGTGATTGTACCTTTCTTCGTGGTTTATCCTTCGTGGATTTGAGAGACCTTCAGGGGTCTCGGGGTCCCTACTGAGTAGCTTATACTCACCCCTGCATGGGCTTTGCCCGCACTACGTTGTGTTGGTTGCAGACGACGGACAGCGTTGACCTTAGCTGAGGCTTGCAGAGCGGGACTGTACCCGGAGGTGGACCACTGGGCGGGACGTGCTCGGAGCGGACGGCGGGACCCGTGGAGCAGAGGAGCTATCTGTACCCACCCTTCAGGTGGGATTTCCAGTGGACAGCTCAGTGTAGCGGCTTTTACTTTTCAGTTGTTGTTTTCCCTTTCGAGTTGTACTTTACTTTCAGTTTGGGTTTGTATACTGGCCCATTTACTTTTCCGCACTTTCAGTTGTACTCTGCTTTTGTTTAGTGTTTACTTTCCGCTTGCTTACTCTGTGGTGTTTGTTTACTTTACAAAGGCAATGCATTCCCTTTTTACCGGGATTTACGCCTTGGTGCTAGTCGCCAGCCCCTGGCCCATGGAAGGCGGGCTTGGGGTAGTCACGGCACGGACCCCGAGGGAGGGTCGTGACAAATTGGTATCAGAGGAGTTCGGTTCTACCGTGAACTTTGATCTTTTCTATGTGAAGCAATAATGTTTAGCGTATTGAGTGTGGTTATCAGTCCAGGGAGTCCAGTGTTGGTGCGGCGACCGACGTATCCGTATACCAGGACCCTGACTTCTGATTTCCGACTTAATGCACGAAAACATTGATTGCGTGTGTGTTTCAAAGTTTTCTTTGTGATTACTTATATCATCTCACCAGGTATACTGTTCTGACCGTGGCGCACCTGTTTCTTTTTCAGGATGGCCCCACGACGGCAGCCAGCTAGGGTTCCGAGAGTCGAGCGTGACGACAGCCCACCGAGCGACGAGGCCTCGGTGCAGGGCCCTTTGTCAGCAGTGGCACCGGCGGTAGCTCTACCCGCCGAGCCCCCGATGCTTCCAGCAGCAGCCGCTGACGATGCACGTCGCTTCAGCGCACTGCATGAGTTTCAGCGCCAGCGACCGCCAAGGTTTCGCGGGGAGACGGATCCCCAGGCAGCAGAGGACTGGCTGGAGGCAGTGGTACGAGTGTTTAGGCTAGTGAGGACACCAGCAGACCTCATGGTGATCCTCGCTGCGAGCCTACTACACGCAGCAGGAGGACGATGGTGGAGCTTGATGCTCCAGGTGCACAATGAGGCATCTCTACTTTAGACGGACTTTGAGAGCCTCTTCCGCTCGGAGTTCGTCCCAGCCACCCTTCGTGCAGTGCGTATCCAGGAGCTTCTACAGCTGCGGTAGGGCAGCATGACGGTCGCTCAGTACTCGGCGAGATTTACCGATCTCTCGCGCTACTCGACCGACATGGTACGGGACCCATTCTTCCGGGCCCGGACCTTCGAGCAGGGTCTGAGACACGAGATCAGGGCATCGCTGATCTCCCTCAGCATACCGACTCAGACAGGAGTACTAGAGCGGGCCCTTCTGATCGAGAGCTTCCTTGCTGAGTCTACACCAGCACAGAGACCCACCGCAGGGCGGCACGTGGCAGAGTCATCTGCAGCAGGCAGTCGACGGATGACTCAGGGGTCCAGGCAGACCAGACCTTCGGGCAGACGACCTCAGGACACTGGCTCAGCAGTGCGGGGCACACAGCGAGGAGCCAGTCTTTCGAGAGGCAGACAGTGCTACTCGTGCGGCGGGCAGGGCCACATGGCTCGTGACTGCCCGACTCGCCGTGCCGAGGTGCAGCAGACGGTTGAGGGACCACCGAGGCAGAGGCAGAGGGTCGATCGTGGCGGTCCGCAGGGAGGAGGTGGATGAGGCAGAGGAGCTGGACGAGCAGCCGATGGTGGGTGATGCTTTGAGGCTCTACCACCACCACCAGGAGGTCCACCCCGACCACAGGGAGCTGGCGGGCAGAGACAGGCACAGCTCCAGGCAGCAGAGGCCTACGACCACGGCGCACCCGAGATGATTCAAGGTACTATCTGTGTCTACTCCACCCTTGCTGCAGTTCTTATAAACACAGGAGCGAGTCACTCTTTCATAGCCGCTGCCCTTGTTCGGAGCTCGGAGATTCCGACAGAGCCGTTGGATCGATCCTTACGGCTAGAGACTCCTACGGGAGCAGACTCGACGATTACGCACTGGTGCCGGCAGTGTGAGCTTACTCTAGGAGGCGAGAGCTTCGTCTGGGATCTTCTTGTAGCAGCGTCGAGGCCTTACGACGTCATCTTGGGCATGGATTGGCTATCTACGGTCCATGCACAGATTGACTGTTTTAGGTGCAAGGTGCGATGTGTACGCACCGAAGGGAGCAGGTTCACCTTCACCGGCGAGAAGGGAGCCTTAACAGCACAAGATGGACTTCCGCGGAGGAGAGGAAAGCCCATCACTCATCAGTTGGCTAGCCTTATCCTTGGAACAGTTGACGTGCGGAGTCCTGGTTTTCCTGCAGTGGTGGATCAGTTTGCGGACGTTTTTCCCGACGACGTTCCAGGGCTACCTCCTCGCAGAGAGGTAGACTTTTATATTGACTTGTACCCCGGGACAGCCCCGATATCCACTCCAGCATATCGGATGGCCCCCGCCGAGCTTCGAGAGCTACGGGTACAGTTGGAGGACTTGCAGGGCAAGGGGTTCATCCGACCCAGTGTTTCACCCTGGGCTTCCCCGATTTTGTTCACCAAGAAGGCAGACGGAAGCTTGCGACTTTGTGTTGACTATCGTCGCCTGAACCAGGTGACAGTGAGGAACAAGTATCCGCTACCGAGGATTGATGACCTCTTTGATCAGCTCAAGGGAGCACGGTGGTTCTCGAAGATAGACCTCAGGTCAGGCTATCATCAGCTCAGAGTCAGAGACGAGGATGTACAGAAGACGGCCTCCATATGTCGGTATGGCCACTATGAGTTCTTGGTTATGCCTTTCGGTGTAACCAATGCCCCAGCAGTGTTCATGGCTCTCATGAACAGGATCTTTCAGCCATACCTCGATCGGTTTGTCGTGGTCTTCATCGACGACATTCTGATTTACTCTACGACAGAGGAGGAGCACGCCTATCACTTGCGAGTTGTACTAGACACACTCCGAGAGCACCAGCTTTATGGTAAGCTCTCGAAGTGCCAGTTCTGGATACGTGAGGTCCACTTCTTGGGACACGTTATTTCTGAGGCGGGAGTTGCAGTGGATCCCGCGAAGATTGAGGCTGTGTTAGCTTGGGAGCCACCCAGGAGCGTGACTGAGGTTCGGATTTTCTTGGGACTAGCTGGATACTATCGGAGATTCGTGCCAGACTTCTCTAGAGTTGCGGCATCACTCACAGCTTCGACGAAGAAGGGGAAACCCTTCGTGTGGTCAGACAGATGTCAGCAGAGCTTCCAGGAGCTGAGACAGAGATTGAATAGCGCACCTATCTTGAGGTTGCCTGAGGAAGGAGTAGGGTACGTAGTCTACTGCGATGCATCAGGGACCGGACTCGGATGTGTTCTTATGTAGGAGCGGGCAGTGATCACCTATGGATCACGTCAGTTGAGGCCACATGAGCAGAAATACGCTACCCATGACCTGGAGTTAGCAGCAGTGGTCTTCGCTCTGAAGACATGGCGACACTACCTGATGGGCGAGCGCTTTTCAGTCTTTTCCGATCATCAGAGTCTCAGGTATATCTTTTCGCAGAAGGAACTGAACCTGAGACAGCGGCGATGGCTCGAGTTCCTCCAGGACTATGACTTTGAGATAGTCTATACTCCTGGGAAGGGGAACGTGGTAGCCGATGCCCTCAGCAGGAGGACGGGCATTCAGCTACTTGAGGAGGCGATGGATCAGCTAGCCTCTTTACAGATATCCTTCGTGGATAGAGATGGAGCAGCCTTCCTTCAGTCTCTCACAGTCACTCCTCCACTACTGCAGCGTGTCAGGGAGGCACAACATGGGGACGCTGACTGTGAGACACGGTGTTCACAGATATCCTCGGGACAGGCACCTGATGGTTTCTCCCTTGGAGTAGAGCACGACATCCTTTTCAGAGGACGTACCATGGTACCAGTCGCTTTGCGAGAGGAAGTGCAGAGAGAGTTTCACACTTCTCCTTTGGCGGTACATCCTAGAGTGGCGAAGATGTACCAGGATCTCAGATGACAGCACTGCTGGCCGGGCATGAAGAAGGAAGTAGTAGAGTTCGTTTCTCGATGCCTCACCTGCCAGCAGGTGAAGGCAGAGCATCAGGTACCAGCAGGCTTGGTACATCCCTTGGAGGTTCCGGAGTGGAAGTGGGACGACATATCTATGGACTTCGTGACTGGACTTCCACGCACTTTCAGAGGTCACGACTCCATCTGGGTGATTGTTGACCGACTCACCAAGTCGGCACACTTCTTACCCATCAGAGAGTAGGGCTCAGTAGAGAGCTTGGGACGTCTCTACGTTCAGGAGATTGTGGGGCTCCACGGCGTGCCATCATCTATCGTCTCCGATCGAGATGCTCGCTTTACTTCCCGGCTTTGGAAGGGGTTACAGGAGGCCTTCGGGACGCAGCTACGTCTGAGCACAGCCTTTCACCCTCAGACGGATGGTCAGACAGAGAGGACCATTCAGACTCTCAAGAACATGCTCCGCGCATGTGTCCTCGACTTTGGTCGTAGCTGGGAGGACCACCTACCCTTGGTGGAGTTTGCGTACAACAACAGCTACCACTCCACTGTCGGGATGGCACCGTACGAGGCGTTGTACGGCCGACCATGTAGATCAACTTTGTGCTAGACAGACCCTGGAGAGTCAGCACTGGTGGGACCGGAGATGGTCCAGGCCACGACAGAGAAGGTTCAGGTCATCCAGGAGCGGATGAGGACAGCTCAGAGCCGGCAGAAGTCATATGCTGATAGGAGGCGGAGGCCACTGGAGTTCGAGGATGGCGACCACGTCTTCTTGCGGGTCTCACCTCGACGTGGTATTCGGAGATTTGGACGAGGCGGCAAGTTATCTCTGCGCTTCATCGGACCCTTCCAGATTCTCAGCAGGATTGGTGAGGTAGCTTATCACCTGGCTCTACCACCTCAGTTGCACCGGGTGCACGACATCTTCCACGTGTCTCAGCTTAGGAGATACGTGCACGACCCGACGCACATCATTGATCACGGGGAGCTTGACGTTGACGATGGGGCGACTTTTACGGAGGTCCCGGTGGAGATAGAGGATCGACAGGAGCGAGTCCTGCGTGGGCGATCGATTCCTCTTGTGTGCATCAGATGGCAACACGGGAATCTCCAGGAGAGCACATGGGAGCGGGAGGCTCAGATGCGTGCTCAGTACCCTCATTTGTTTCCCTAGTTTTTGATGTATCTTTACGGGGACGTAAAGCCCTGAGGTGGGAGTAATGTAAAGACCCGTAAAATTCAAGGGAATTTTTTTCTTAATTTTCTTTAGAATTTTACAAGAGTGCGGTTTCAGACGGCACCTGATTCCGAGGCCCGGAGTGCCCAGAATCAATTTCCGAAGTTTGGCTCGGGTACGTTCAGGGAACGAACGAGCGGGAATTCCTAACTTTTGATCCGGTGCTCGGAATTGAAATCCGAGGGCACCAATGAACTCACATCACCGATATTCGCTTAAAGAGACCTTTTCGGAAGTTGCGTTTGTTGCGGGACGAAAGTTAGTTTTTGGGAGAATTATAAAAAGTTGAATAAAAAAATTGTGGAATTCTTTTTATTTAAACTTGTTGGTTATCTTCTCTCAAAGGAAGTTAGGTGTGGGACCCACACCCACTTAACCTCCCTTGAGAGGATTAAGTGTGGTGGGGCCCACACGAAACCTAAACTTTACATCTTCCCTCAAACTCCCTTAACCCCTCTTTAATTAACATGACAACTTGTTAATTAATGTGGAGTTATCTCTTATTTGAATTTCAAACCTTTGAAATTCTTTTTGTGAATAAAATAAGACTTTATCTTATTTTGTTGGGTTAGAGCTCTTTAGCCATCTTGGAGAGGTTGAGAGCTTTTCTTCCTTCTTCAAGCTTTGACGAAGAACGCTCAAGTTCCGACAAAGAACACTCAAGCTCCGACGAAGAACGCAACTCCTCCCTTCTTCATCTACCGTGTCAACGAAAGGGAACGCCACTTCTTCCTCGGACATCCTTCGTCGGCATACGAAGATTCGCCAACGACGTATCTCATCGGACGCACCCCTTCGTCATCGGATTTGACGAACGACTACCGCGACGCCTGACCTCCGCGACGTTGTCTTCCGCGGAACGTTGACAATCTTCGAATCTATACCCAAGGTAGGGGTTGTTGATTTTTGTTTAATTATTTTATTCTTGAACGTGGATCTAGCATGTATAACGTGTGGCTTTAAAATATTTTAAGTTGTGTTATTATTTAACGTGAGGGGGGGACGGACCGCATGAACACGGCCGAACCCCCCTCCATCGTTCTTGTTGTTTTACCTTGCGGGTGGAAACAAGGTGGCGTGGTGCCGTCGCACCACGCGGTTAATCGTGCGTTTATTTTACACGACGCCGTCGCGCGCGCACCATGGAAGAAACATCTTAAACGCGATGCCGTCAAGCCGCGTTGAAAGAAATCAATGCACGGCGGAGGGGTGCGGTGCCGTCGCACCGCGCCAGACGACGAACACCGCAGCCGGTTCCGGGCCGCGGCGGAATGAGAAGACCGGCGGCCGGGCTGCCGGCTTCGGAAGCCGAAGAGGGGACCGGATTTTCCGGTCCCGTTGGAGAAAACCGGCCGGCCAGCTGGCCGACCGGATGGTAATAAACCGGGGGAAATTAATCCCCCGGCCAGCACACAAAACCCCCCCTCTTTATGAGGGGGGCGGTTCCTTTGAGGGGGGGCAGGTGGCCCCCCCGTTTCCTGCCAATCAAGCCCCCCACGTTGGGGGGGCGGTTTTGCAAACAGGCGCGGCTAAAAAGCCGCGCCGCCGCGCCGCCGGCCGGGCCGGGTCGGGTCGACGCGGTTCGGGTCGACCCGGTTCGGGCCGACCCAGGGGGGGTCGGGCCGGGTCGGCCCAGACCCGGACCCCCCGTTTCGGATCAGATTCGGTCTTTTGGCCATAACATGAGCCACGGACCTCCGATCGACGAACCATCTGCGGAAACGTGATCCTTGGATCGAGACGGTCGTTTTTGTATATCACACTCAAGGTTTAGGATTACTTTGAGTTCGGCCGGGTTGGTTCGTTCACGAAACCAACCGGGCCTTCGGAGCGGAAACGCTCATATCTTGAACTACGGACGTCCGATTGACGTGCCGTCAGCTGTGTTGTGTTCCTATTAGTGAGACGGATCTTTTGGAATACTCCGCCCGAGGTTTGGATGCAGGTGGAGTACGGTCGGGTTGGTTTTTCCTTAAAAACCAACCGGGCCCCGGAGACGAAAATGCCAATAACTCTCAGACCGGGCGTCCGATCGACGCGCCGTCTGTTGCATTGAGTTCCTGTTGACGATACGGAACTTTTGTATACATCAACTCTGGACTTTGTGACAGTTGATGTATCAGCCTCTCGGCTCGTGGAGCGGACCCTCCAAACGAGCTTGCTGTGTGCGGGAACCCTAGTGCTGGCTGCGACTGTTACTGTGTCTACTACTGCTACAACTGCTACTGTGACTGCAACGACGACAGTACAGAGATCCTGTGTGGATTCGACGACGACGACTACAGCACTCATCGATCCTACGTGGATCAGTGCTACAGGTCCTGTGTGGGCCCGATCCTGTGTGGGTCCGATCCTGTGTGGGTCCTTGCGCTCAGCGGTACTGTGTGAACCAGCGCCTACAGGTCCCGTGTGGGCCCGATCCTGTGTGGGTCTTTGCGGGGGTTAGTTACCTATCGATCCTTCATGGGTCCGACGACTTAGATGGATCAGAGATCATCTTTATCGTCCTTTTAAGAAGTATACCTGTGTGGGATGAATCCTTTTGCTTTCCTGTGTGGATTTTGTTGTGCAATCTTGTGTGGATTACGTTTTTCTTTCCTGTGTGGAATACGTATACTTTTCTGTGTGGACTGAGTTGTACTTGGGATCGGAGGTTGGAGCGTATTTGAATTGATGACTTAGGTATATGTATGGGCATATACCTAAGCAGTGTCGGTTGTTACTTCGTGATTTTACCTTTCTTCGTGGTTTATACTTTGTGGATTTGAGAGACCTTCAGGGGTCTCGGGGTCCCTACTGAGTAGCTTATACTCACCACTGCACGGGCTTTGCCCACACTACTTTGTGTTGGTTGCAGACGACGGACAGCGTTGACCTTAGATGAGGCTTGCAGAGCAGGACGGTACCCGGAGGTGGACCACTGGGCGGGACGTGCTCGGAGCGGACGGCGGGACCCGTGGAGCAGAGGAGCTATCTGTACCCACCCTTCAGGTGGGATTTCCAGTGGACAGCTCGGTGTAGCGGCTTTTACTTTTCAGTTGCTGTCTTCCCTTTCGAGTTGTACTTTACTTTCAGTTTGGGTTTGTATACTGGCCCATTTACTTTTCCGCACTTTCAGTTGTACTCTGCTTTTGTTTAGTGTTTACTTTCCGCTTGCTTACTCTGTGGTGTTTGTTTACTTTACAAAGGCAATGCCTTCCCTTTTTACCGGGATTTACTCCTTGGTGCTAGTCGCCAGCCCCTGGCCTATGGAAGGCGGGCTTGGGGTAGTCAGGACACGGACCCCGAGGGTGGGTCGTGACAATTTAAGATTTAATATGTACATTATTTATATTATGTTTAAATATTTTCAATAAATCCATTCTCAGAACATAAAAAATAGGCATCTAAAAAACCATTCAATACAACTCTAAATTTTTTCCCTATAAAACAAATCCTTATTCATTTCCTTTATCATACTTCTACACTATCAAAATATTTTTGGTAATAAGGGGTTATCCTTTTCCTTTCATTTATAAGTAATCATTCAAGATGAAACCAATGTCTCAATGTATGTTCAATCATTTCATAAATGAATTTTTGTTTTATCCTTACATTTAAAATTTATTTATCCCAAATTTATATAATGAAATCATAATTTATAGTGTAGGTAATTCTATAATAATTTTCTAATTAACTTTAAAACCTATCATATTCCCCTTATGAATGGTGAAAATTACATTCGTGTGTGTGTTCTTAGACTACCACCTCCACAAACAAGCATGAGTCATTTTCCTTAACCACTATATAATATTCATACTAATGAATATTTTTTTAAATAATTATATTTATAAAATATTTTATATTATTAATTTAGAAAACATATTATTCATTCATCCAATTCAATGGGTAATAAATTCATCAACCACTAGTATTTATATAGTACCGCTTCAACAGAATGATGGATTTCCATTTTAATTTTCATCACCACCTTAAATAGATGGTAATATGACTGGGTTGAATTGGTAAGATTTATATTTATAGTATAATTAAGGATATTTTATGAGAAGTTAGTGAACATATTTATTATATTATCAATAAAATATAATTTCTAATACAATAGTTTTAAACAACCATAAAACCATAAAACTCTTTATTCATAATATTTATTATGTTTATATATATTACTTATTCTAAAACATAATTTCAAATTCAAATAAGTCACACTAATAAATACTATATGATACCATTATTATACTATCATAATGATAATGAAATTAAGTAAATTTATTTTCATCAATAATGATAGTTTTTTCATGTTTGAGTCAGTTTAAGAACCAACATGAAAAATGATATTAAATTATTTTATGGTTGAATATGAAAAAATATTTATTTATGTGACATGATATATGGAATTATTTAATTTTTTTTTCTAGAATGTGTTAATCAGAATTTAACTCAATAGTTATCAAATCACCGTTCCTTGCTTTAGAATCTCCGAAATAATCTTCTTAATGATTTCAACTTCTAGGATAAAGAATGAAACACTCTTGAAAAGATATCAATACATAAAGTCTAATTATAAATCAATAATTATAGTAATAATAGTGATTTGGTAAAGATAAAAATTGGATAATTAATGAATAATGATATTTCACCGATGATACTAGTATAATCATTGATGTAATAAAACATCCAATGTCCAAAAATAGGTAAAAAGACAAAAATATATATTTATGGAATGATTATTTATAAGGAGTATAAATAGTTATAGTTATCAAAAAAATTCATTGATATATAATAAATTGATAGAATTTACTTATTTATGATGTTTTGTTAATGTGTAAATTGAATCTTAACCAAGGTAATAATTTTCATCATATAATTCCACTCATTGATAAATTTTTTGTATTATGAACCTAATTTAATTATGTGTTTCATATAATACATATTAGAGGTATTACATCAGGAAACAACATAAATTAGAGGTAATTTATGTCCAATTTAATTTCTTATATTTTAATAGGATTATTTTTAAATTCTCATCATGTTGTATGATGTTTTCTTTACTCAAATATTTTCTATGAATTAAAATTACTCCACTTCTATTATGATATTTAAAGATTGAAATATTCTACCATTATACAATGTTATTCTATATTTTTTCTTATTTTATAGGGAATAAAGTTTCACATATATTTCTTCATCCTTGTGTAATATATTTGTTTATAAAAATTTCACTTTTGTAAAGAATAATTCTGTCTCCATTAATGTATTTTTCTATGTATCCATGTTTTTACATTCCTCCAATGTTCTCTATTTCCTAGTGGAAACTCATTTTTTTACCATTGGTGAAAGTTATATTCTACTTCATTTATTTTATAATAAATGTTTCATTATATATTTAATGATGTGGATTTACAATAGAGGTGTTCAAATATTTAAAAGGTTTTCCATTACCATCATCATATATTCATCCCTTATATGGAAAATTTTGTCATGTGTTTTATTTTTTATCAAGTATTGTTTATTATAATTTTCTTGAATTAATATCTTAATATGTTTTGTCTTAATCTTCAATAAATGGTTTTATATAGTGACTTCTAAATAATCCTTTTAGGGCGTAATATGAAATTATTTTTTATATGAATACTTTTTGGGAATTATCTTCCATTTTTAAAACAAATATTTTCATTTAAGTAATAGTTCATAAATCTGTATAACTATTCCTTTTTTAAACACTCCATTTGGATAAACATGTTTTTGGAATACAGTGATAATTTTATTTCATATGACACCATTTTTAAAAGTTAATAATATCACTTTCTTCTTATGGTATGTATATGGATAAATGAATGATTTTATTTTATGTGGAATTAATATGTACTGATGATAATGGGTGGGGTCAAATATTAACCTCAATAATTTAGTTATTTTTTATAAGTTATTATATAATGAATGGTGGATATAATTTTATTTTTTCAAAATATAAAGGTTTGAAATTATATTATTTTTTCACAAATTAAAGTGTAAACATATATGGATTTGTTTGAAAAATTAAATGGCGGACATACAAATATTTTTTTTTATTTTTTTATTTTTTTCACAACTTCTCTAAAATATTATTTATTTATAATATATGGAAAATGTGAAGAATATTCCATGTTCTAAATATGTTCTAGTTTATTATGTATGAATTTAATATTTTTTTGATTTATGTTCTATTTTTACATGCCAGGTTTTGATGACCTTTCATTTGTTTTATGTATATCTTCCATGATCCTTAATGCTCAATCAATTTTTACGATTTTGCCTTATGATGTAATGATATTTTAATCAAATATTTATCCTTTTATCATTATTTACTTAATTATTATAATATAATGATTATGTAAAGTTAATAGTATTCCCAGATAGATCATTAGAGGTTACCCCTTTATTATGATTCTATTCCCCAAGTTATAAAGTTGATTAAATCATATTGGATCTGGAGAATAGGTTCTTGAGGATCATCATCATGGATAAATTTTGGTAATTTTTTTAAAATAATTATATTTTGTTTCTAGTTTCCAAGACACTACACCATTTGATCTTCGTGTTTGGAGACTATTTGTGAGATATATTATCTAGAAAATGGAATTAAGATATTATTGATGTATTTTATCTTTGGTCACCATTGGATGTTCATATTTAAAAATTATTTCCATTTTTTGATATAAAATTGAGGTTTTAACTCATTGGTGGTATAAAATTGGTTCCAAATATGTGCCCAAGGTTGGTCTTGTTTCATGAGTATTATTATATATATATATATATACACAAAAACATTGATAAAAACACACACACACACACATATATATATATATATATTCGATGAATTATATTCAATGAACCCAAAATCATTATTTATATTGATTTATTTTAGCACTAATTAGAGTTAGTAACCATAGTTACTAATTAAAGATAAAATATGTGAAAAATAACTCGTGGTAATTAAAAATATGGTAAATTGAATGTTCTCTTTGAAAGAGATCTCCAACAAAGAGCTTTGTGAACATCAGTGTCATCAATGGATGATTAGATAAAGAAATACATTTAAACCCATATTTCATATTTTACCATATATAAATGTTGTATCTCTTGGAATTAATTGACTTATGAATACCAAATTCCTATATAAAGGAAATACGATAAATCAGGTTATAGTTATAACATTCCACTACTTATCCAATTCATATGGTATGAATTGGCTATAACATATTTTCTAAATCACAACATACAACTTATGAAGAGTCCTATAGTGGGTAATTTTATTCAAATGGTGATATTTAACATTTTTATTATTATTCATTAATATTTTCAACCAATAAAATTTTTTATATGATGAAACACAAGGGAGTTGATTTTGATGAATATTATAAAATACTCATAACTAAAGAATTTTACTAAAAAATTCTATAGAACTTCAGTAAATGTGATGGAAGGGTCAAGAATTTATCCATAACTATGTGAAATAGTTAGTATCCATTATGATGGCTTAAGTAATGTTCCGAAAATCATATGTCAAATCTCTCATTATTCTAAAGCTCTCTACCTCCTTCTAACTTTCCTCCCGAGAGATACTGTGCCAAATCCTACTTAAGAATATGGTGATTTAGTTCAATATGTAGATACACCTTATAAGGATGATTCTTTTATAAGTCACATGTCATATTCATCAATTATATTTTGAAGTTAACAATAGAGGTGATCTTTGGAGTCACGTAAAATTTGTTCATTTATAGTATATATGGTTCTAGTTTCAATACAAGGTGTTCATGAGATTATGGCCTTGAATTTTATTCAATTATATAAGAAACATTTTTTTATTCATGGAAAAATAATTTTGGTATAAATTCAACTTTATATTGTTTGACTAAAGATACCCTTAATTAAAAATGATAATATTTAATATTTTTAATGTCCTATGGAATTTCAAAAAAATATGATTGACATATTTTATTTTTTATTGTCTTATAATATTCGATATCATAATATGTGAGGGGATTATGTAGTATTATATTTTATATTGTAATAAATAATATAGTGTATTTCATTTGGTTTTAGTATACAGAAAATGCACAATATGAAGAATTATATTATACAAAGGTGTTAATCATTGATTAAAAATTAGAGAATTATTTTTCTTTAGAGATACTGATATTTATCAGAAAATATGACTTTGTAATTAGTAAATCTAAGATAGATACCAATCATAAACTATAATGTTTTCTATATTTATAAGTTTATAATAAAAATTTCTTCATTATATCACATCGATGTTTATCAATCATAAAATAAATTTCGTAGCACTAAAGGGGTTTCAAAAAGTGGATCTTATCAAACCTAAATTATGATATATGCAATATCATTAAAAATTATAATGTAGATATATTTTTATTTTAATAAATTTTAATTTTAAATTAAATTTTATAATGCATAAATTTTTCATCAAATTGAAAAAATTATTTTATTATACTTAATTAATTTATAAGATTTATAAATTAATAAATTATAATATTTTTTATAATAATAATTAAAACATTATAAAAAACTATATAATTTTTTGGTACTAATATTTAATATTAAATACATTTTGAATTTATATGGAATCCCATTTAATTTGGATATAATATCTTTATACCAAAATTATAAGGGAATTGTATCAAATGTTTATAAATTACATAAATAAGGAGTAATGTAAAAGTGATTATAGTTAATATTATGAATTATTAATAATATTTAACTTGAAAATTTTAAATTGATAGTGTTTCTTTGATAATTTTATTAATCTTTATCAAAATGTGTTTTCACTATTTATTTTATCACAATTATAATAATATGAAATGTGTGATATTTATATTATGTAAATAGTTTACATAAAAAATTGGAATAAGAAATGTTTTATTTAATCAAGTAGTATATAATAGAAGAAACATTCCATATAATAAATAATATAATGGTGTTCAAATTCAAATAAATTATAAATTTACTATAATTGAATGAATTATTAATTATACGTATATAATTTATCTCTAGTTTAAATATATGAATTGTTATTATATTTATTTTTCCGATTATTTATTCAGAAATATTTTTTTTATTTTATGAATATGTTTATTCATTAGTTTTAATTATTAAAATTCTTAGATAAATGATTTTATATTTAAAAAAAGGAGTTACTTGCTTGGTATAAGAATTAGCACAGTTTTCATCCATCTTAACTTTGAAATTATTATGTTATCATCTAGAATATAATTTTTTTATAGTTTATACATATTAGATGTTATAATTGTGATTCAATTTATGAATTTATTGAGTAATGTATCATTGGGATGATTTTACTTTATTTTAGATACTCAAAGGACTATAGGATTTTGCGTAGTCAAGAAAATTAGGGGCTTTGTGATTCGATTTTTTGCACCAAGATCACTCTAATATTTCTTATTGATTATATATGATTCTAATATTCTAAATGATATGGTTACATGTAACCTATTTAAGATAAGTAAATTAATAGTTATGGGTGTTTTTGAAATTTAATTTGGGTTTGTACCAGTTGAATTGAGTGGTATAATGTATTATACATAAATATTTTTTAACATATTAATTGTGTAGAAGGAATAATTATAAAAAATAAATCATTAAGAGATATTATATATATAATATAATATCCTATGGCATGATGGAGAAATTATGTTACAACTAAAAAATAATAAGTGTTAGATTCTTTTCAAAGAAAACACTTGTGAATACCTCTATCATAATATCAGCTAGGTTCTACTAATGTAGGGTTCCACTAGATGATCTAGACTAAGGAATGAATGTAATGTGGTGACCGTAACAGTATGGATCCCAATTTTTGGTGATTTATTTGGGTCATACATATATGTGATATGGTTTGTAATAATTCCAAATAAATTCTATCGCTTTTATCTATATGATGTATTGAGGAATATTTTTCCAAATAACTATCAAAGTGTTATATATGAAAATGATTAATATTGTGGCCTAAATAAGTAACCATGTGGTAATTGGAAAACTAAAGAGAAATAATTTCATAGTGAAATAAATATCTTTACCCAATAATGTATATGATATATAGTAAAAAGGGGTTTTCATTTTTTTGGGATCAAATTTAATAAAAACCATGTTAAATATATTTAGATAGTATACTCATCTAATAAATGATTCAATTGTGGATATAATAACATTATAATCACATTCATTAATAAAATTTAAATCTATATTGGGGAAGATAAAACATAATGAATATAATTTTCTATATTGGTATCAAAACATAAGAACAATTTTTAAGCGAGAATGAATTTTAAATTTCTTGGAGAAACCCATTATTTAGATACATTGTAGAGAATCAATTCAATAGAGAAACAATAATTCTTACAGTAAGTAGATAAATAATTCACTAGAATTATCCACACTCAATTTTTTGAATGTATAACATTTTTTGAAAAATAATCCTAACTCAATGTATGAAAGCAAGATTATATAAAACCTTAAAGGGACATATCAAGAACAAAAAAGGCATGAGAGGTATGATGTGTTAATGGTTCTATTTCAGTGAAAGATAATGATTAGTAAATTATTATCTACCAATTTCATTGATATGATTGGGTTCATCATTGACTTAGAGATAATGGGGTCACTTATTGAAGGAAATCACTCGATTTTAAGGGTATATAGTACCTTTTTTATGTTTTAAAAGTGTTTTACATATATTGGATGGAAAAATTGATAAATAATTGAAAATTAAATCATATAGTATGCATTGTACTAAAGTATAAGCGGGTCTATAAATATTAGTGTTTAATTTTTTGGATTACATTAAGATCGAAAGGAATAAAACTTATTAGGATATTGTTATCGATTTTAATTATTAAATAATAAGAGGTCTTATTTTAAAAAACCATTGTTATCAATAAGTGAGATGATTTTACTAATACCCATTTCTCTAGATGAGTCAATTATTAAATATGTCTGAAAATGAAAATGTTTTTTTGTTTAATATTTCAAACACATATAATTGCATATATGGTATGGATGTAAGGGATTATTAGTCAATTATTTCCACTTAAATAAAATAAGTTTTATTTATCAAAAAACTATGATTTAGGTATATTTTTAATGATGTTATCAAAATAATATTCCACCTAATGGAAAGCGAGTTTACATTTTTACTTAATGATGTTTTAATTCCAATAAGATAATTATAGTAGTGAAAATAAAAAATGGGTTTCTTTTTACTCCTAAATTTTTTATGGTACATCGTAGAAAGTTTAATGTAAATATTAACATTAGTTAGAAAATTGTTTTATAAGGAATATTTTAATGTAAAAGCTATATGAATTATGATAATTATGATTAAATTATATATAATTCTATATAGAAAATATAATTTATTAATATTATGAAATTTTATGTTGTGGGGTCATAGAGGTATAAAAATTGACCAAATATATGAATATTTGAAATATGATTATTATGTCTCACCATTATTCATTATGGAATTCACCATAGATGTTATCTATTAAATAGTATAGTTACATAGTTTTATTATATGGTCACATAGATGTGGATAAGGAACTACATAGAGAAATAATGATTTTAATAAAACCTCAAAATTGAATGAAACATAAAGATTGTATGAAATCCTACCATATATAATATGATGAGACTTATTATTATGCCTGATTTAAAATTATATTGATAAAATATTTAATAAATATGAAATATAGAATGGTATAAAATTCAGTATCCAATTTTTCATTCTTTTACATTGGATGAATATATTATGTTATGTTTAATGATAATTGACCTATCAATGTGTGTCATTAAGTTATCTGTAAACCATTTTTATCATGTTGTATTATGGTTTTTGATGAAATGATATTGATTTCATATAGAGATGCAAAATATTATCATGTTTCCTATTTTATTGGATGACTGGTGGAGTATATCACATGGATTATTATAAATTATGGTTTGGATATGGTTGGGGTGAATGTTGTATTTATGGATTTCTATAATATTAGAGGATGGTGGGATTGGTATAATGATATCTTCCATACATTGGTACCTTAGTTATGAAATATTTTAGTCTTATATAATCCCAGGGGGGTAGGTTTTGTTGATGATCATATCATCAATTGAATCATATCCAAGATGTGATATGTCTACTCATATGTTGAGTATGATATTTGGACCCTTTATTGAGAGAGACTAAGGAAGTGTATCAAAATAACAAGATAATATAAATGATATTCCTATATATTTGGGTGTGGTGAATATAATGTGTTCGCCTATATAGATAAATTATTTATGTTGTATTCCTTTATCTGGTGAACCTATACTTGGAGAATAGGGATTATATGTAGAGGCTAAATGGGATTTATTTACACCCTTTCCCATTATAAATTTATTTCAATGGAAAATGGATCATATTGAAATTAATGCTTGTATGTGATACAATTGGATGACATAGGTATATAAAAACATGTGTTTATGGAATATTTTATAAAAACATATATAAAATGAGTATCACTAATTATTTTATAGAGGCCTCTCATTGCTTACATTTATGAATCAATGAATTCATAATATTTAGATGAAAATATCATGTGTGGCCACAATTTTTAGATAAATAAATCTTAATTATGTTTTATAAACACAATATTCTATATCTAAATGTGTTTTATAGTTGATCTAACATGGGTTTTGGATAGATCTATATAGTAACCAATATAAGTTGATATCTAGTGACGTTGATAATATCATTCTGATATTTTTGGATGATATCTAGAATGAGTTTTGGGTATAGTTTTATTAGAAAATGTTTGTGATACAATATAATGTTAAAAGGAAAAATGCCTTTGAGGATTTAGTTCAAGTTGGAGATTAATAGAGATTTTTCAAAAAAAAACCATATATCACATCTGATAATATATATATGTAACATGGTATGAACATAATTGATATAAGGCATATCTTATTCCAAAATAAAAATAATTCTAAAAAATATATATAGATAAAATTTCATGTGGTATACAAGTCTTATTTTACAACACTATTATATTTTATAACAAGAATCCAAACCCGTTATTTACTTCAAATCCTATGATTGGTAATGGTAGTTGATTATCAATAGTTAATTTTAAAAAATTTCTTCAATACTATGATATAATTAATTACACATTTTTGTGACGAAATACATGGTAGTTGATTATTAGGAAGGTTTTACAATAATCATAACCAAATTATTTTAATCTAATGTTAAAAAATCATGTTGATGACTTTAAAGGATTAGGAATTTCTATAGACCTATATATAGGATAAATTATTCATTTAGGTTGTTGAAATAATGTTCCCAAAACCTCCTTTCAATTATTTATTCAACATGGTGATCTCTTCTTCATCCATCCTTAACTTCAAAGAAATACTAATATATCATGTAACAATAGAGAGTCCCAATATAGTGTATGGTGATTTAGTTTGATCCATTAATACTACTAGATGATAATATTCCATTGGTGATTCATATTGATCTATATCATGTATAGATTGAAGTCCACAACAAAATTCATATCCAATTTAAGGTAATTTTTTTATTTCTATTATATATTGTTTCAATTACAATGCATGTTACTCTTAGTATTATATTATATAAATTTTTCACTACTAGAAAAAGGTTATAAGATCTATAAAAGCCTAAAAATATCCCAAATCTATGTATGAATTGTTATCTTAGTTTATTTATTTATTTATTATGAATTTAAAAATCAATTGCTTTTGATCGATTATTGTGTAATTTAAATATGTGTTAATTTATTTGTTTTATTTTGAAATGAAAATGTGATTATTATATTATTTCATTTTTTTGGTGCATCCACATCTAATAAAATATGTTCAAACCACTAAACTAACCATCAACCTCTTTTCCCATTTTAATAACCCATATTCATTGAATATTCATTATTATCCACGGTTATGGATGATAGTTAAAAAATATTAGAATGATAAAATTAATGGGTGATCAATAATTTCATGTACTTTTTTCAATTAATGAATTTAGTGTAAAAGGAATCTTATGTCTACAAGGAGGTGACATGGACGTGAAAAAGATAATAGTTTTCCACTAGTGGTGTGGAAGAAACAGATCCTAGAGGTTTTTGGAATTACGGTTAATCAAGGATTCATAAAAAATATTTCCGATACTTTTTTAATCTAAATGATGACTTATGAAGTAAAACAGATGTGTGAAAGTGAATTATGAGGTCATCAATGGTAGTTTTTGTTAGATTAGAAGTGATTTCTACGATAAAGGTATAGATCTCAGGGTATTTTTTTTGAATTTGAAATCATGGTCAAACGACCTATAGTTATTACAGAACTTATGTTATACTAATCCATAGAGGATTCTATATTATTTTTAAAAGTTAAATATCACATGGGTTTTACTTAGGTACACATTTTTGTAATGTTAGGTAAACCATATTGACGTTTAGAAGAGAGAAAACTTGACAAATAGTTTAGATCAATATTTCATTTTCTCCAACAGACACTTCATGTACCTCTACCACAACATGAGTCATCTTATTGGGGGTACATGCCAACTGATCAATTTTTCCATACACATTAGGTACATTTTTAAGGATAGGTCATGTTATGAAAACCCATATTTTAACACACTTTACTCATTATTTATTACATAACGGTAAACAAGATAAAATACCAAAATATTGTGAATCGTAACATCATTTTGAAATTTGGTAGATTGAACATTAACAGGATACGTGGATAAAAAAATTATTGAAAAATTACTTAACCAGCTCATAAAATTCCATTTACCATTTAAAAAAGCATGGTGTAACATGGGAACATACATAAGAAAGGTATGAGATATAAATCTCAATAAGGGAATAAAAAAAGTATAACATACGGTAAAGTAGTACAAGTTGGAGTAGAGGCATATCAAGGTTACATAATAGGGGTGAGAATTATAATAGTGAACTATAAGACATGATATAACATGATAGCATATAGGAATCATGGGAATGTGGTAACAATAGTAACCATTACATCATAAACAGAGATCAAGAATAACCACCATGACATAATGACATAATAGAAAAGGTCCCATAAGGGATTCAGTTTACTCACTCACTCCCAAATTAATCTTTATTCAAAATAATCATTCAAGGGGATCTATAATGATGAATCCCTATTGCATCACCAATGAAAATGTTTTTGAAATCATTTGTAAGAGATCCAATGTCATTGATACTAATGAGACTGTCAGAAGATTCCCCTTTTTTTGCAAGCTTGTCAATAGTGAGGTTCCCCTCACTCAAGGAGTGAGAGATCACCATCTTTGGGATAATAAGAGACCTGCACTTCTGAATATCATAAACCCTAGACCAAGGGACATTCTGGTTTCCTCTTAGTAAGCTGAAAAGAAATTGGAAGTCAGAATCAATATTGCGAATGTAAATATGGTATAACCCACAGACAAGTAGGCTGATTATCAAGGCCTTAAATTCTTCCTCCATAGGAGTGAGGAAACATTATTTAGGCTCATCATTTAGTGTAACTTGATCAAAATGAAGCTTTTTCTATTAAATGAGAGTGGATAAAGTTATCCTATGGTTAGAGTTAGCCTTCTGGAATGAGATATATGGAGATGGGAATCCAAAAAAATATAGAGAATAACATTCTCATTTGTCTTTCCAATAGTTGATGTCACCTCTCCCAACTACCCACTACATACTATCCTTCATCTTATCTAAATGAATGACCATTCACCTAGCTAGAATAGAGTGTCTATAAGAGTTATCATCTCACTTCCTCCAATCATCTCTATATTGCTCCTTAATAAATCTATCACATAATGATCCTCCCAATGCATTGGAGTTCCACTCGGGCTCATCCATTATTTTTATATCATGTACATGTATAAGTGTCCCATAGGATTCAGACAAAATAAATATGGATTTCCAAAATTTTAATCCCATGATCATGGTTCATAGGTTATCTATATTTAATTACACAATCAATGATGTATAGGTACATAATGATTAATACCATTGAGTGGAAATAAGGATGGTTATTAACAACAAAAATATTTAGAATGGAAAAAACATCGTATAATATTGAAATCAAAGCAAGGGAACATAATGGTTCATGTAAGGGATTAATGAGAGTGAAATAGTTATCTCATCACATATAAATTATAAGGGAAAAATTAATTATTTTTCAAATCATATTCCAACATGAATTATTTGAAAACAATTGGAACAATATAAATAAGGTTCTTGAAAAATGAAAAGAAGGATAAAATCTCTTACACTGAGAGGGTGATTCTTAAAGATTGGGAGGATATTCATCGGAGTTTGGTGGAACCTTAGTATATACATACAGGTAAGGATGGATTAATTTATTTCTCCAAGAGTTTTGTGCGAGGATAAATGAGATATTGGGTGGGTTTATATTGAAAAAATAGAGGAGAGTTATTTATTATTTTCTAAACATAGGTTTTGGACAGTATATGATAAATTAATCAAAACCCCTAACAACCCCTTGGTTTTTTACATTGGTCCACAAATGTGTAGAGGTTATCAAAAAATTTAGTTTTTAGGAACTAATCTCATTACAATAATACACATGGTGTCATAGAAGTGATCCATTTTGACAAATAATTGATTTTAAAATAATAAATTATAATATAGATTTTGGAAGTTTTATTAAGGCTTTAGAAAATATATCAAATAACCTATAAGAATTTATTTTAATTGAAAAGTATATATTAGGGTGTGGAAAAATATAATGGTATGTAATAAATCACTTTTGGGACATTATGATGTCATAATGCACACCATATATTTATACCTCATTTAATTCCGACTAAAAAAATCGATTATCTCTGAAAATTATGAAGAAATCATTGTTTCATAAATTCAAAATCATGATTTCAAAATTAATATTTTTTTCTTCAATTGATTCTCTATATTTTTTATTTAGTATTTTAAATAAAAAATCCACATTTACTGAATATTATCGAGATTTTTTACAATAACAATTTCTGTTCCATATATGATTTGTCATTGGAAAATTAATGTATTATTTTCATTTAATAAATTTGGTTTAATAATAATATTTTATAGAAATATAATTTATTAAAAAAATTATTGAATCCATTAACGAGTTTTTTGATTAAAACAATATATTTCCATTAAATACAGTTTTTGCCTCAAAAAATTATAATCCAAATTTATCAAACTTATTATTTAATAATTTTAATTTATTAATAATAGGACATATTTATTTATTATTTTATTATAGAAAATAAAAATATAAAAAATCAAAAAAGTATGATCTAGATACATAACCCTTTCTTACACCCGTGATCTCCCTAATGATAATATGTGTGATGGGGATATTTGTTTGGGGTGGTTTGACATACATGGCTTGGGCCATGATGTTGATGAGCTTGAATTTCTCTCATAAATAGTTTTATTCATTATTTATTTATTGAATCAAGTTTTAGGATTGGTCAAGGTAAATGAACAGTGATACTATCTCCTTTAGATGCTCAGACAAATGTGCTTCATAGGGTATGATCCTATAGGTCGAGGCCATCACTTCTTTAAACTATACAAATTGGTCTTTATCAAGAACATTTATATATACTAGTTATATGATCATTTTTTAGTGTCTATATTATAGATATGTATGATTATTAATGGTATTTAATATTAGACACACCATATTACTTGTAAAAATAGAAAAAGTAGTGCATGTGATTTATATAACATTAGTTCTAAATATGGAATTTAATATTATAAAAAATGTATTTAATTTATTAAAGTTTTTTTCATTATATTGTTACCCATTACAATTTTTTCCCTAAAAACATTCATTTCATAATCTAAAAAATATTAGGGAACTTCTATTTCATCTACTATTTTGGTTCCTATGTAGCTTCCTCAAACTTGTGGTTTCACTACAACAAATGGCCCAGGTGAGTTATCATATTTTTTAGAACATTGTATCTATGATCTAATATCTTCACTGTTTTTACCTCATGTGAAAGATAATTTTCCAATGAAAACACCCGTAATTTACTTCACATGAGGAGTATGGTATGTACTTCTTAAAGAGGGATACATGGAACACATCATTTATCCATGATAGGTTAGGAGGTAGTACGAGTAGATAATCCTATACCCTAATGTGATCAAGGATATCAAAGGGAATGATGTATTTTAGAATATAATTTCCTTTCATCCCAAAATTCATGTTTTTATTCTATTGTGATATAGATGTAACACATTATCTCTGACCATAATGCCTAGGTCATAGGAATGATTATCTGTATAGATTTTTTATTAACATTCGATGAATTTTATATGATGTCGATTAGTTTGAAACTTCTCTACAATCACATGGATAATATAAGGTACCATCATTTTCTAATATCCAAATTCTTCCCACAATTTTTAGAGTTTGAAAGAAATTCCCATACATTCCATAATAAGGTTCCATTTGAATTATGGAATATAATTTGTGGTTATATGAGAATGACACTAGGGGATGTTTCTAATCCCAATATCCATGGAAATCCATTGAAGACCGTTTCTGCATATCTCCAAGAGTTTGAATGGTCCATTCAGACTTATCATCTATCTCCGAGTCATAAGAATTTCTGAATCTCAATTATCAATTCAATTATTTCTAATGGCTTCTCCAAATACTCGACGTAAACCTCATGTCTTGATTAGATAATTTATAGAGTGTAACTCCATGTAATATTACCACTTACCATATATATATTTATTCTCATATAGTTCAAGAGATAATTATTCCTTTATAGAAATTAAAATAAGTGGCTTTGTAAGGTGATCAACTACCTCCCCGATAGAATTATTTCCATTAGATTTAATGGGGATTCCTATGATGAAATCTAATATTACGTCTTACCATTTATATAATGGTATAGGAAATTGTTGAATCATACTCTTATAATTCCATCATTCATCCTTGACTTACTGACTTGATAATCATTTAGATAAAAATTAAAAAATATCTCCATTAATGTAATCTCACCATAAATTTTTCTTCAAAAATATATACATCTTGGTGATTTTTGGATGAATAATGAAGGATATAAAATTTGAATCATCAAGAAGTTCCATCTTCTATTCCATTTTTTATGGGACAAAAATCTCAGCTCTAAACCATATAACTCCAACTTCAGAAAATGTGAACACTATAATATTCACTACAATATTCAATATCACATAATCATCTTCTCGAGAACTCATGATCCTCTCACGAATTAATATTTGATAATTTATTTGAGAATGGTAGGATTAAGATCTTTTTATTAATAACATATACATATTTTTTATTTACAGGAATTTTTTATCCCTTAAAATACTCATTATTTATAAGGCTTCAAGTTCCTTCCTTAGAGACTCTTCAACATTTGTTTCCTTATTAGGATAGAAAGTGATTGAAAAATAATAATTTTTGACCATCTGAAACAACCTTTGATGGCACATAGCAATCTCCTTTTGTGTGTAAATATAATCTAGAAGTTTTTGATTGGCATATATGTCACAATTTTCCTTGTAGATATAATGACATAATATCATTAATTTTAAGAACCCCACAACCAATTCTAGATCATGATATTGGAAGTTCATCTCACAGACCATTTAATGGTGGGAGGAATTAGATAAGACTTTTTCATATTGTATGAGTATACTTTCCCATCCCTTTTTAGATGCGATAATTTAGATCACAAATCCATACCACCGATGGATAATGTGATAACATGTGTAGTGAAAAGACTTTTAAATTTATCTTAAAACATTTATAACATTATTTATACTAGAGAAAAAAAATTACCCCATTTATAGTTATATTGGTTACTAGGCTTGAATATACTGATAATTTTCTAACAAATTGAAGATATGACCTATTTAATCGTTGAAAACAATGGATATCTTTCACAAGGCTTGATCTGTGACATTATTTGACTGCCAATATTTTTAAGGGTATATAGATATCCCTTTTCGTATGATAAAATGTTCCTAGAATGTTAATTACTCCTGGTTTAATTCGCATTTACTATAATTTTCAATAATATTTTCTTTCATCAGGTAATTCAGTAAAATACTCATATTCTCCTCATGTTCTACCTTGACTTTGGATTAGATAGGAATATCATATGTAAATACTTCCACAAATGTTTCAAGGTAATATCTATGAACCTAATTCATTATGTCCATAATGATTGGTGAAGCATTAGGTAGTCTAAAATGAATACAATATGATCTTGTAGTTCTCGTAATATGTATGAAAAATAGTCTTGTTGATATCAAATTTAATCACCTTTACATGATAGTATCATTATAGAATATACACTCAAAAGAACTACTAGGATATACATATTTGATTGAAAATGTCACCAATATATAGAATATGATACGTTTTCTTTATTATAATCATTTTTAGCTCATGATAATCAATGTATAGGTGAATTTACCCATTCTTACTCTTAGTTAATAGGATTGGTTCACCCCATGGATAATCAATTAGTCTTATAAAATCTTTATAAAAATTCTCCTATAATTTCATCATCAACTCATCATGTTCAAAAACTACCATTTTATATCGAGTCTTGGATATTTTTTAAATCTATGTGTACATGATCAATTTAAAATTAAACCTCTTAATTATGTAGAATACTATGTAATTATTTGATATACATTTCAAAAAATTACCTTACAATGTGAATATCAGCAAGCATTATTTTTAGTCTCATGAACATAAGATAGATATTATAACTCATAGGTTAATAATATCCATTTTCTTGATTGTGATACTAAAAGAGATTCATCCTTATCCTTGTAAATTTATAGAACAAGAGGATGATTCATGATATGGAGGGTGATTTACTTATATCAGAAATTTATGTTGGATATATATAAGTAAATCCAATTCATACCTATAACTACATCAAATTACTATAAAGAAATTATCACAAAGTTTACTAGGATGTTCATCCCAACAATATTGACATGAGATGAGTTATATTCTTGAGATGAAACAATTATACCATTCACCATTTTCACCAATAAATCAACTTACATGTTTTGAGGTGGTGTTTTAAAATTTATAATAAATATATTCAATATAAAATAATTTTTAGAACCTAAATAAAAAATTATGATCACTATCCTTAAATTAATAATAATCATAACTATCGTAACATTTTTTAGGGTCCATCTTAGTGGTTGTGAAGGAATAAAACCTCCCTTACTTCCTTAAAGGTTATTTTAATTAATTCTATCTAACAACCCATTCCATTTAGCATTGAATTTCATAATTCCCATGATCCTTTGTTTTTAAACACCACACAACTGGATAAGGGTTCACTGGAGAATTCCATTATTCTATCACATTAGTGGGTTTCCTATCATAAATAAGTAGAAAGATTCTATTTCTTCCCTCAACAAATGAATTTAATTTTCCCCCTTTTTAATTTTTGAGATACTTATTCCAACATATTTTTCAAGTTGGATTTATGAAATTATTTCCATTATTGGACTTCTCCATTATTCCATATGAATGAAACTTAATTTACTACTTTTTACCTCCATTATAACCTTGAGATTCAATAATCTTCACTTCAAATTTTGGGGAACATAATAATGTATCGTTATAGCTTTCAATGTTTTAAATTTACATGAATTTTTTAAGACTCAACATAATCCTTTGAAATAATAGTACAATATTATATTTGTGGGTAATGATAATTATGTAGGGATATTGTGAGTTTGTTTGGATTTTTTCCTCATATTTCATGATGGATTCATTATTAATTTTATTGAGGATAAGGAATTAACTCACTATTTTATATTGAATATTAGAAGGAAAATATTTTTCAATAATCATTTTCCAAAATTCAATCCACTCCACCACTTCAACCTCTTCTTCAGGTATGTATTTTTTATCAATGTACACCATTTATTATCTTCCACTTCCACATGATAAACATTTAGAACAAACATATCTTTATTAGTGCATTGAAGGATTTATAAGATCTTATTAATGGAGTTTATCCATTTCTTCATGATTATATGATCAGAAAATCCATTCAAAATCAGAAGCCTTTAATGCATAAAGGTATCAATTACAACTTTCACTTTCTTAGTGGGCTTATGGTGTTCCTCATGATCCAGGTATAGATTCAATACATGATATAATTGAAAAATTATTTTCATGAAGTTCCAAACTCCAGGTCTCATTGGGTTTGGAATCATATTTGGGAACCCATTATATTAGTCATCACATTGGTTTTGGACTCAGTTTCTACTAATTCAAGCCATTTGACTAGAAAAAAGTGAGGGTTATGGATTTTTTTAAATATTAACCACATAAATTTAAAAAAATGAATATTAAAGGGATATGTCATTAATTATATATATTCTTTTTATATTAACTTATAGGATTAAATATATGTTATAGGCGAACTATTTCCTAACATAAAATATTATTGGCATTTATATTCCCTTAATAATAGTTTTAAGGTGATTTTGAATTTACCAAGGAATATCCCTCATGAGTATCAAACTTGGTGTAAAATATGGATCAATTTCATGCACTTGGTAGTGATAATGTCCATATAAATGAGTTATTTTTAGTGTTTTTACACCTATATACATCTGTAGTAGAGGCAGATCTGCTTGTAGTATCTTGAAAGGGATGAATTTTATGGGAAACGACTTAATGTAGAAATTGTCAAATTTTAGGGATGGTTTCCATTGTTTATTATTATACCTATTTATTTTAATATTTTTTTATAATCCATGTCCAAAAATTAACTAAACATTTCCCAAATAGAAACTATGAAAACCCATATTTTAATACACTTTAATTCACGATTTATTACATAAATGTATGCATGATACGATAAAAAAAGACCATGAAGCCTATGGATTTTGGGAAATTAGATATATAGAACATTTAAAAGATAAATATATAAAAAGATATTGAATGTTTAATTTAACATGATCCTTCAAAATAGTATGAAAAAACCTAGAGAAATACAAATGGAAGGGGTGAACTATAAATTATTGTAAGGGAATAAAAAAAATCCAAGCATTAGGTAAAGAAGTACATGTAATCCAATAGGAATATCACAGTATCATACATTTTTTTGAAATCACAATCTTGAATCATAAGTCATGATGTAACATGAAATAAAAAAAGGAAATATGCTAATGTGGTGATAATATTAAACATGACATTATAAACATAGGTTAAGGAAAACTGGAAAGACAACATAACATTTTGGGGAAATTCCCATAATAGATTAGGTATTCTACCCTATCGCATACATTAAATATAATGAAAATAAAAAATTACCCACTGAATTAAAGCACCATCTAGTTATGACCATAATATTTATATCATGTACATGAATAATTATGTGACATTAATCTTATAACACAATGATGAAATTCATCAATATTAATACAATGATAAAGGATTTTGGTTTATAGACATGGATGAATGAAATTAAATATTGATAGTTACATCTATCTGAATACTCATGAGTGGAAATAAAGATCGATATTCACAATAAAAAATTTTATAGTGGAGAAATAATAGTATAATTATTTTCGAAAAATAAGGGTACATTATGGTTCATGGGAGTGATTAATGAGAGTGAAATGTGTCTCTAATCACCTATAAATAATAAGGAATGTAATATAGTTGTGTGAAAAGAGAAGATATTATAAAGGAGGTTCTTAAATAATGAGGATTAGTTGAGTATCCCATACCTTGAGAGGGTGGTTCTTGAAGATTGGCATGTGCTTTTGAGAGCCTATGTTTACATTGAGATGTCTCTTTGGAGGTAATGGTAGAGTAATGTAATGGACAATGAGTTTTGAGTGAAGTAAAATGTAATATTGTGTGGATTTATATATAAAAGGAGAGAAAAATTCTTTATTTCTTTCCATTATTTTGTTTTTTTCTATATGATAATGTTATCAAAACCATAAACCAAACCATTATTCTTGTCCACGGTATCTACTAATCTGGAGTGGGTTTTATTATTTTAAATTTTTAAAAATAAGGATCCTTAAAATAAAACCATTAGTGATGTTGAAGTGATTGATGTTTATATTGAATTGATTTGAAAACATTAAAATATAATATATGTTCTTTGGGATTCATTATGTGTTTATAATGTTATTCAAATAATCGAAAAAAACTTTATAGGGGATATATATTTGAACTTGGATACCCTTTATTTCATATATTTCATCAATTTTGGTTCATTATTATGACATGTTACATGCCATATATTTATACCATATTAAATTTTGACCCAAAAATTTACATGGCTTTGAAAATTTTAAAATAACAACCTTTCTCTAATTTTGATATATTCATTTTAAAAATAAAATTTATTTTATCCTAATAACTCTATATGTATAATAATTTACAATTTTTTGTAAAAAAATCTATAATTATTTACAAATACTAGTTTTTCTTATAATAAAATTTCTCGAACCCTTCTAAAAAATAATTTTGACTTAGTAAAATTATATTATAATTTAAATAAAATAAATATTATTTAATAATAAATTTTAATAAAAATAAATTTTATTCCAAAATTATTAAATTCATTAAAAATATTTTCTAGATTGGAACTATATATTTCCCATGAAAATAATTTGTTTTTCATCACATTGTAATCCATTTTTGTCAAACTTATAATTTAATAATATTAATGTAATAATTAAAGCATAAATAAATTCACTATTTTATTAGAAAACAGTTAAACATATAAAAATTCATAATATTATGTTCCACATACCTTAACCTTTATTAGAAAAGTGAATTCCCTATAAGTAAGGTGTGTGATCGTGTGATTTTCTTAGGGTTGTTTGGTGTACATGGTTTGGCTCATGATCTCAATAATCTTCAACGTCACTCTTAAAATGTTTGTCTCATGATTTAGTTGTTCAATCCTGGTTTGAGTATTGTCAAGGTCAAAGCCCAATGATGTTATCTCTCTAAAAAGCTTTGATAAATGGGATTCATTAGGGTATGGTATTATTGGTTTCTGTGTGAATTAAACACAATCGTAACCCTTTATATATAATATGATGACTCTTAAATGTCTATATTATCAACGGTTAATATGCTTAATGGTTTTTAAAATTTGAAAGACAATATAACTATTCAAAATATCAAAAGTTTTTCTTGTGGTTCCTATAATATAATTTTATAATTAATAACTTACTCATTGAAAAAAGAAATTTCAATGATTAATGTTTGGGTAATTATATGTGTAATATTACACATACATAACCCATGTTGGAAGTGGTATATGGAAAATTTACTCAGGAGTATCATTTTCCTCTTACATCATTAGAAATCATGTGTAAGTTGATAGGCACATGGAATGATTATGATAGTATGTGATTCAAATTCTATATCAGGATGAAACATTTTGTATCCCTATTTACATTCCATGTAATTTCCAAACATTTTTTATTTTTTACAAAATTATTCTTAGGGCTTAGATTAGGATATGTTACTATACCATATTGCAATTTTTTCCATATAGAACATGATTTTAAATCAATATTCAAAAACAACTTGAATGAAATATAATTGAGTCTATTAAGTTTCCTTTATAATTTTGGGCCATCAATTCGGTTTAGATGTGATGATTAAGGTATACATGTGGTTATTAAATCATGTAGGAGTATATATATGATACGTAATAGATCTATAAATAAATTATTATAGTTCAGTAATACCCCTATAAGATTTGGTGAGGGTCCTCTATATCATTCACGGGGTTATAAATTCCTTGGCCCAAGACAACCACGAGCCCCATGCTTGACTAGTTTGTTAGTAACATTCACTCTAATAGGGTTCATGTCATATAAAAAAAGAGTCGTATAATTCCCTTATTTAACCTACGTTATAATGATGTTTCATTTTTTCTCCATTGAGGGTTGTTACTCCCTAGATGAGCCTGCATCCCATGGTGACACTTGGGTTACCCAATACTATTTATGATACATGATGTAGGTTTCAATGATGGGTAGTTAAATTATTTGGTTTTTTTAATATTTATTATTTTATAGTTAGAATCTATATGGAATTACATTTCTTTTGATTTTTTGGTTCTCTATCATTATAGTATACCTGGGTTGTATTTTCCATTGGAGTCTCGAAATTACTGATCTAACTCCTTATACTTTTTGGTTTTGGGGCATCCTAGTTGGTATATATATACTCACTGATGCTTGTGAATTTCACTTATATATGACATTCATTATGAAAAAGAGGGATAGTTCAAATGTGATATTGATGGACATGGTGTAGGGGGAATAATTGATTAGTTTTACCTAGTGGTGAAATCAATAGCTAGATATCATGTTCAAGAGCATTATACTGGGGTTTCACAGTCATTTCTAGTTTTGTAGTCTGAATTAAATTAGGGTATATGGTATTTTTATCTCTATACAATTTCAAATAATTTTATTTTTTCACACTATGTGGATTATATGTATATCAATCATGAATTATATATATTTTAGTTATTATATAATAGGTTGTTATATATTATTTGGATACAAGTGGTTTTTTATAGGTGAATTAAATTATTAACTCCGATATTATGTGATATGCCTACATTGTGCTTTTAACTATCAACTTGCCTATTAGTGGGGAGGATACAGTGGCACATATCGATGAAATCTATCCTATCTGGGCTCCAGGTGGGTTGGTTCACATCAGTATGGGTACACATATGATGACTAGGATAAGAAATATGATATTATAAAATCTATAGAAGAATTTGTAAAATAAGAAAACGTCCATCATAGTGAGAAATACTTATGTTTTTATGTGGATTCTACAAAAACATTCACACAAATTATTTTGAGGAAATATTAATTAAATGATCTGAAGGTGAAGGTCGGGAAGCCCTTTTTTGAAAACTGAAAGAAGAAAGAAATTTCACCATTGAACAATATAAAAGTTGAGTATGATGCATTTAAATGTACATGAAAAAAATATTTCCATGATAAATTAATTAGATGATCTAAATGTTCTGGTTGATAAGACATTATGATTTTACTAAGATAATGAGAGTGAAAAATATACATCTAAAAACATATTTTAAGACATTAGCTATAAATAAAATGACAAAAAATGTAATTTTTTCATGGATTAGGTCACAAATAGACATGTTAGGCTATAATAAATTTTAACACTAGTTGAGGTTATTTATGATTTCCGTAAGGTTTTGTCTAATGATTTATTTAATGAATTAAAGATAAAAACACATGATAAAACATTTTCAAAAAACATATTTTTAATAATCGATACAACATATGGATTCTTTTATCAAGGGGGTAGAGGTAGTTCATATAAATATTGTGGTATATGGTCAATAAATTAACATATTGGATTATTAATAATATAGGGACAATTAGTTGATTTGATAATGGGAGAAACATTTATAGTCTGGACAATAAAAAATTCATTAAGGAATAAAAATATTTAAAAAAATACATTATCTATAAGTTTTGTGTTATGAAGTTTCTTATTTAGAAAGGATATGAATTGAGGTGAGTTTTTTTTGAGTTTACAAAAAATAGAAGGGGTGATAAAATAAACCATGTAATTATTGACTGATGGTTTAATTTTTTGGAAAAAAAATTGAGAATAATTTGAATTATTTTGAAAAAGACTATGAGTATATTTTATGTTATTAAAGATGTATTATAATGAATTAAAAAGGATGAATATTGTTTTCTAAATTCTGAACTGCGAATGAAGAAATTATTAATTTAAAAATACTTAGATTCTTAAGAAAAACCTAGTATTGAATATTAATAACTATGTGCTTCTAAAATATATGTAACATCATAGAATCAAATTTTAAGATCTTGTAGATAATTTGGTAAAATTACCAGAGTATGTAAGAGTAATATGATGGAATCTAATAATAATTATGATGAATCAATGATTTTTTAATATTAACATTGATGATATATAAGAACTAATCAGATAGTTTGTGGTATATATAATATCAATTAGGATAATATATATGTCTAAACTATTGTATCATTTGTTACATAAGATTATTTTGGAAGTACCATAAATTTAAATGTTTTTTCTTATGTGAAAAGTAATATATAAATAAATCTATTCATTTATATTACTGAAAAATTAATATATCATGATAAATTAAGGTTATTATGATACTTGATGAAATATCTTCGATCTATAGATTTGGAAAATGAGTAATGATGCACATGTTACCCTGAAGACATGGAAATCGAGTTATAGATCATGTGGATAATAAAATGCGGAAGATACTAAAATTAATATGTGCATTTGAGGTGATTTAAATAAATATATTCAAAGAATAATTGTGGCATTTATTTAATGATAATTATGAAAATACATATTGTAGGATTAATTACATAATTCAATGGACCGATGATTTTATTTTTATTTGATAAATATTCAAATATTTTTAAATATTGGAATCAAGATGCTTCTAATTCCTTGGATTCTACATATTTGAATGATGAAAAATATCCACATGATCCATCTAGATATTTAAATAGTGGATTATGGAGTCAAAGAGTTTTAAAAAACAATGATTTTAAAAATTATTGATTTGAGAAGTCACTGGAAGTACTTTTATTCTTATGGTAACATTTTTTTCATTGAGTTTATGACAATGTAGGAAGATTGTGTTTATCAATATGATGTTAAAGGTTTTAGAAAAGATAATTTTATTATGATAATTCATTGTGTAGAATACTAGAGAGAATTTCATTTTGTCTTGAACAATGTGTTGTATTGTAGAAGGATCTGGAATAATGATATATTTTGGAGACATTTTATGTTATAAAATAGTAAAGGGTTAATGATGATACCATCACTCTAGAAATAATTTCTTTATATTATTGATAAATTTGTGTCTTAGAAATAACCTAAACAAAATGTGGACATAGTCACCCACATTGGGGGTGATCCTTGTAAAAATTTAGTGTTCATTTTTTCTATCTTCTATATATAAGTAATAGAGTGAATTTTAATATTTAAATGGTTATGAACATTAGAAATGATAATGGGTTTTGATAGGAAATTGAAAATTTTGGAAATAGTAATTCAACACCACTTCTAAGTATTTCTTATTAGACACTTTTGGAATATCAATTGGTTTCATAGAAATCAGTATTTAACATGAAATATCATATATTTTCTAAAGAATTGATGTGTAATATTAATTATGTTAACAATATAGGTATAAAAACCATTAATATAAATTATCATTGATAGGGAAATATGATAAATCCATTTTTCATTTTTCTTGAATTGGTGGTTATTAGTGAAACTAATATTGGTTTTGAAACTATTTATACATATGGTCTTATGAGGCATTGATAGATATTAAATTTGGATGTTTATGGAAATATATGAAATTCAATAATTATGTATCTATTATAAGAGGTTTATACTAAGGTTATGGGAATCAAAATCTACTTAATGGATTTATGATATTCTTGAAGATATTTTTAAAGGGAATACTAATATTAAGGATTCCTAGTTGAATACCTAGATAGAATTATTTAATTATGAAAGTATGGATGATATTTAAATAGCTGATAAATTATCCAAAAGATTGAATGAGAAATTTTGGACTTTTATAATTTTTAAGACACATTATCCAACGAGCCCGTACCCGAGTGGTAAGGGCTCATGTTTGGGATCCAAGAGACCCGGGTTCAAAATGGGGCGGAGGCAAATTTCTGGGGCACTGTAGCAGTAATGCAGCAGTACCATAGCAATCACTATAGCAGTTACTATAGCAGTTACTATTCGGTACTCTAGCAGCCGGAACTATTCACTCTATTTTATCCTTCGGGCCACCGGTTTGGGCCTATGGGTCTTCGGGGCCTTCGGGTCATCAAAGGCTTTTGGGCCACAGAGGATTCAGGACACGTAGACCATGGAGTAGCCCAGTTCACATAGAACAAGCTCCAGAAGATGATCATAGCAACAGGATTAGCAGCCACCAGATGCAGAGCTAACAGGATTGGACGAATGAGAGGGTATGGCAGCCGCCATCGGGACCAGGCACCGTGCAACTTTTACGTGGAAATACTAGCTGATCGAAAATGCATGGTGGGGATCTAGGTGATCAATGACGCAAAAATCTGGGGAGGGGTACTTCAAGTGGGCTGGGCCTACGGGTCATGTATTTGGCATGGTATGTCACTGGGCCTTCGGGTCATGTATTGCGGGTTTGCCTGGCCTTGTGACTTGGGCCTACGGGTCATGTATGGGTTCCCCTTCAACCCGTAAAAGGGGGATTATCCATAATAAAATAAAAAAGGAGTCTTTCGGGCCATTCGGGCTAAGACACATTAGAATATTACACCATTATTAAGATGTTTTTGAGAATAATCCCAAATATATTTGATTACAAAATTCAACTCTTCATGATAGAGACACATGTGATTTTTTTATTAATGTGTTGTAAAATATTCAAGCCTCTTATAAAATGATAATGAATCCAGTTTTCTGAAACCAGATCATGTTGGATAAGTATTTGGAATCAAAATAAATTTAAATTATAAAAATTATTGAAGAGGAATAATAATAATAAATTATCCCAATTATAATGATGAATGTGATGAATAATATAAGATAATAATGTCTCATATCTCAAATAACAAAAAAAAATTAACGGATAAATACAATGGTAAACTCCTTATGAGATGTTTTAAGTGTGCTGGAATTTTTCATTTAGTAGTTCATTATCCATATATAGAAGGTATTTAGTGTTAAAATGAACATTTAGAATAATATTTTTAGAAGAATAAATAGGGTAAAAGATATGAATAAATCAATAAACCCATTACGAGTAATAAAATTATGAATACATAAAATTAATAAGTATGTTTTGAAATAATGAAGATTAATGATTTAATACAAGTAGTCAATAAAATGAGGAGACTGTTGAATTTTTACGAAAGTTATGGATCATGTTGAAAATAATCAATAAACCCAATTAAATTATAATCAAGGTGAATAGAACATAAAATATTTTTTAAAATATGAGATCTAATATTTTCTTGGAAAAAACAACATTCTCAAAAAAAAGTAATGATACTAAAGAATGAGGCTGAGAAAACATAAGCAAGTTATGATGAGTTACTTGAGAAATAATTTGATTGAAAATGAAAACTAATGATTCTAAATATAAAAAATACCTAATATAAAATTATGTTAAAATGTTTTCATTTATAATCTATTTCACATGAGGTGGTTTCAATTAAGGAATAATCAAGGTTCCTCATTACTTAAAATAACTTCTTGAAGATAGAGAATATTACAATAAATCCCTGTTAATAATTGATGAATCAGATCAAGATTTTATGGATGATAACATAATTTATTTAGAATTCAAACCTATTAACGTTTCCTTAACTAAGATTGTAGGTTATAAATTGTTTTGGCATCAGAGTCTTGGGAGACAATCTTGACTATTATGACGTTGTAATGAGTGAACTATGTCCACTATGATAGTCTTGGAAATGAGCCTTGACTAATGAAGAAATTATTTTATATTCTTATGTATATCCTATAAATCTATGTCTTAGTCCAATTTTATTCTCTCATTGTTTATGTTATTTCATTAATTTGTGATTTATATCTAATCGAGATCCATGATTTATGGAATGACTCATGTTTATGATATAAGATATGAAGGGTGTGGAATTAAAATTTTATTATCATGTTCTTAAATCTGTATGCTCATGTTATATTAATATATATTTATTCCCTTAATGAGAAAGTTAGATCACCTTTTCTTGTGTTTCATTTACTCATGTTATAATGAATGGTATTGTGCATGATATGTCTAAGAAAGGTGGTGATTATGAAAAACATGTTGGGAGATGATGTAGTTCACTTATAAACTACTTATTTACATGTCCATGTTTTGAATGATACTACACGTATAAGATTCGGGCATGGATCATAATCTTATTTAATTAATATTCTATATGAATTTGTAATATTAATGTATAAATAGTATGAGACACATTACATGGAAAAAAATTTAAATTCTCAATTGATTGAATATGATGTGGATAATAGTTATCCCATAATAATAATAAAACATTAGTATATTGAGGATAAATAATTGTTTTAATAGGAATATAATTAAATTATATGAGTTAGAATAATAAATATATTGAAATATTTCAGTAAGATGATTACATATTCTTCTATAAGACTCTTTTTGATCATTTATTAAGGATAATTGGAATGTTATTTTGAGCATAAAAACACTTATAATTCATTTATAAAGACGTTTATAAGAGAATTTTGTATAATTATTTCAATATATGTTGCCTATGACGGATTAATGAAAAGACCAAATAGGTTCCCTTTTATATGTGAGGGGAAGATCACTCTTGGAATTTTACAAAATATTAAAATATAATGAATTAATTCTCCTGAAAAATGATTACGTGTTTCCATGAATTTGAATAAAATTATTTCATGATCTAAATATCATCATCCAATGAAACATAGATAGTTTTTGGTTTCATTTAAATCCTTACCCTTAGTTTAACCCATTTATTAACAAATTATGACAATAACTATGGTAATAACGTTTTCAATATTAGAGAGTTATAATTTTACTTATAAGGTCAAAATTGGATCATAAATTTCCCTATAATGGAATTTTAAACCAAACCATATCCACCTTATTATAATTCAATATTATTATACCTTTAAAATAATTTAATGAGATAATATTTTGAAAAAATATCATTAATGATATTTTTTACACTATTCATTTAATTTGACACTAAAGAAACCAAGAAAAATTTGGAATGTGAGGATAATCATTTGACACATCCTTAATATTTCATTTGTATCTATTTAGATTACTAAAACACATATATTCACCTATGTTTTATTATTTTTAATTTTTTTAAATACATTTTTATATTTTTATATTAATTGATTATATACCGTCTTAGCATTTTGTAATAATTTAACATAATTATTCAATTAAGTTTTTTTTAAAAAAATATTAAAAAATAAATTCATCTAGAAAATAATAATTTAGAACTGAACATATAATAATTTTTTCGATATGTAAAAATTAACTGCTAAAAAATCATGTTTATCCAGCGCTAGGGCTTTAACAATGATAGATAAATACCCTGTTAATGACCACCTTTATGAATGCTAAAAACATGAATTGTTAAAGGGGGTATTTAATAGCACTAAAAGATCATTGTTAATGGGGGACCTTTATCAGTGCTTGTAAAAAATATTGATAAATCACCCCCTTTAACAACACTACTAAAAAAATCACTAATAAGGGAGGGGGCGTACCATTATAATTTTAGTAAAAAATCACTCATGGGGGGGGGGAGGTTATCAGTTCTTTTTTAGAAGTTCTGAGAAAGACCCGCTTATCAACACTTTTTAACTAGCACTGATAAAGGTTATATTTAAAAAAATATTTCATTGAAAATATATATTAATATATAAAGATATTTATATTTATATAAATATAATATATATATTTTAAATATGTTTTTGATAAGGATAAATTTGAATTTGCACTTAGTATATAATATTTTCAGGGAAAATTGATTATAGAATAATTCAAAAAATATTTTTATTTAATAATTTGATAATTATCATTGAGTAATTTTCATTTAATAAAAATATGAAGAGAAAAAAATAAAAAAATAATGATAATAAAAGATATGAAATAAGTTGAAAATTGTAACTAGAGCTTCAAATGACATTGATCAAATTATCCTTTTGATCTCTAGCACATATCAAATCAAAGCATGTGGTGGGATCTACACCTGAATATTTTTTGGTAACGTATGGCCACATTTTTTAGACAAAAAGTGGCCCAAAAGGAAACCACAACTGAGTTTTTAGTCTAAATACCATATTGTTTTATCATTCGATGAAATTTCAGGTTCATTTAAGGGGGTATTATTTCCTGTGTTCAGTGGGTTCTAAATTTATTCCCAATAATTTCATTCATATTGATATTATGGTTCTGAAATTTTATCATTTATTACAATGTATATTTATTTATAATAAAATATTTGAATATTTTTTATATTTAGTTATAATAAATCACTTATATAAATACAGATATTAGTATATTTTCATAGAAATGTATTCTTAAATGTATAAATATATTTTTATTATTAATTTTATTTAAATTAAATAATTATCCATTTTATTTACCTTATAAAATTGCATTTATATGTATATTTATTCCTATATAGCTAATGTATATATACATACCTATATAATTAATGTATATATATAAACAATTTTTTCAATAATTAATATATATATATATATATATATATTCTAATATATATATAAACACAAATTCTATAAATTTATTTAAAACAATATCAAACCATTTTTACATTATAAAAATATATACAATGTTTATATACCAATATAATTGTGTTTTAATTTATTGATATATATTTATGTAAGATTAATCTATATTTAAATGAATATAATATATAATATATTTTTATAAAGATGAGTATATATATATATCACAAACTCGTACACATATATTATATTTTTTTAAAGAAAATATATATATATGACTAAAAAATATATTTTTAAGTTTATACATATAAAAATAAATAGAAATGTCATTAAATAGATAAAAAAACATTGTGTAGTGGTAAAAACATCAATCATCAAAGGAGAGCTACATGGTTTGAAACCAAGAAGGTGCAAGATGCTGAAAATATTAAAATAATTGATAAAGGTGTGGTAGAGTGAAGGGAACTAATAAGGTTAGAGAGGGGAGAACTATTAAAGGGGTCGTGGGAGTGCTGATAAAGGGGCCTTGCACATCGATGTTTGAAACAGTTATAAATTTATGCCATTTAACATCGCTAAAAAGTGATGATAATGTGGTGATTTATCAATAATTTTTGGCACTAATAATGGATCCATTTATTTTTGCATATCTTGAATTGTTAAAATCCAAGGGCTTTTAACTGCACATAGTTAGTCAGTGCTTTTCTACTACTGATAAATACCTGTTCTAGTGCTGTTAACATCCTCTTTTGTAAAAATTATTTTAGAGATATTAAATCCAATAGAGTGACATTTGGGTTTTATTCACTACATAAAATAATAAAGTGTTTATTATCTATTGGATAATTTCATTAATATTCCCACAACCCACTCATCCAATAGGATAAATCCTAGCATTATATAAATTTTAAAGCATTATCCCAATGTATTAACCTTATTTTACATGTTTTACCATTACTAAGGTAAATTCTTATACCACAAATATTTTTCATCATAAAAAAACAAAAGGAAACTATTTTAAAAATTTGATACTACTTATTCAAAAACATTAATCCATTTTTCCTGCTTAAAATTATATAAAATACTGAAATTTATTTTAAAATAGGCTCACAAAACATGATGAAAACAAATTTTTAGGAAAGTATATTTTTAAAAATAAAACAATATTTATTCTTACAAATGACTAGAGAAAATGGTAGATGAATATTTATTTTTCTATTGAATATATCATATATGAATTTTATTAAAATAATTATATAATAGTGATTAATTTAAATAATATTGATAAAAACACATTGTGTGCAAATATAAAATTTTCTTGGAAAACATCTTACATTTAATGGATTTTATTTCTATTTCTATTGGATTGATAAACAGTGAATTTATATTATAAATGTTTATACCATTAATTTATCATAATTTAGTTGGTCCTATTAATACTCATGAATTCAACATCTAGGTTATAATGGTATTCCATATCAGACTTCATTTATACTTGGGGTTCCATTTCTTGTATCCATTGAATAACTTTTTTATTTGAAAATAGTTATCATTAAGAAATAATTATTTTCTCATTAATATTACCTTTTATTTAAAAAATAAATCTAATTACCTAAACAACTACATAAATATAATAAATTTAAAAAATTAATAAAAAAATAAATTTTAAAAAAATGAAATAAATTTGAAAAAATATATTTAAACGAAGCATGAATTTTTTTCATCCAAGAAGCTATAAAGATATTTTTTTACTTCAAAACCAAGGAAAATATAAATAATATGGTGAGATTTAGTGATAGGGGAACAAAATTGGGATGGATTTTAGAGAGAGAGAGAGAGAGAGTGTGTGTGTGTGGGTGTGTGATTTTTTGGTGGGAGGGAGTGGGATGATTTTATAAGGTTGAATGAATAAGTTGTTTATTCCCTCAATACCATTCATAATTTATTAATTGAAATTAATTTTCACCCTTGATTTCTTTCATGTAATAAAACATCAAATGTGTTGATGGTATCAATTCCATTTTCATGTAATTGATCCCAGGAAAATGTAGTGTTTCCCTCAACACCATTCAGATTTTTTTAATAGATTTGAGGACCTCAAACCCTTTATAACATAATTTTAAAAACATTAAAAACATGTACCTATTAGTAATATTTCAGTTTTGAAAAAACTAGCAAAAAAATCCGATGATAATGAGTTTTAGTAGTTGTAATAGAAAAACAATTTGAACTGCAACAATATAAGAAAAATGAAATTTTCTATGTATAAAACTCTATATAGTAGGTATTTTTTCATGATATAATAATGTGGAGAATATGTGGTGATGTTTTGGAATGCATGTAGCATGGTTCAACAATATTGGTATGTTTAAAAACATATGTAATGGGATAATGGTTCCATGCCAATCGTGTGATGTGATGTCTTTGTGGTAGAATAATTAAGTGATCCATTAAAATGGTGGAAACATGATATGTTAAATTCTATTTTTTTTGGAATGAATGAATCTTAGATGATCGTGTAAGCTTAGTGCATGTGAAAAATTTTGAAATTCTATTTCAATGGAGTTTCCATTATGGTGATGAAATATTCACAATTATTATTCTAATGTATAACATTCTTTAGGATTTAATGTATGCATTAGGGATGTTTGATGGTCTTATCATAGATAACATAAATACAATGTCTCATGAACAAACCAAGGTCGACCCCAAACTGGTCACCTAAGCTAGCCCATAACAAGGCCCAAGAGGGATTCCAACCCCTCCAAGGCTGAAAACTAGTTCCAGAAATCAATGATAAAATAATTGGAAATGAATTATTCCAAGATAGAGAAAACAACTAAAGAAATATAAACTTGATAAAAAAGTAAACAAAAACAGTGGAAAAAAATAAACTACCACACATACCTCCATGTGACCTCATGGTTCACCTCCAACCATAGGATTACACTGAATCCATTAGAAAACTACATATGAGAGTATTATAAGAATATAAAAAATGATAAAGAAATTTGTGTGAGTATTAAAATGTAGTAGGTGTACCAAACAATCTATTCGCTGTTTTAATTTTCATTAAATCAAAGTTTTGTCAATTTAATGTTTTAAATAGAATATATATACATATTTTTTTAGAAAATATCTATTTAAATGAAATCATGGTTCATTTCCCTTTTATTTTAAAAGTAGTTTCTTTTCATATTAGTAAGCATTAAGACTTTAAAGAAAGAGTTAGAGAGAATAATGAATGATGTTTTTATTTAAAAATTGGAAACATGTTTTAATTCATTGTCAAAATAATTTCCAAAATCATATAAAGACTATTTTATAACCTTCAAAAAAGTTATACATCCTACAAGGAAGAAAGAGTAATTCTCAGTCAAGGGAAATGAAAGATAGCATGCAAAAGTAATCAGACCAACAAGGCATCTATGTTCTTTTCTACAGACAAGTTATTTATAAGAGAGTATGGGAGAACCTATGTCTTTCGAGGATAATCTATAACCTACTGAAACCTGACTCATCCCATAGGCATGCCTCACCTGATGACATCAATTATACCACAAACTCGGCCTTACCTTACCTGACCTAACCAATGGGCACAATCCTAACAAAGAGCAAGGTCCATATTATGGGCCACTAAACATTGTATAATATAAAATAGTGGAAGAACTATTCTTTAAAAAATAGGATATTTATTTGGGGTTTCCATGTAATTTATAAATAAGGGTTATCCAAACAAGCTCAAAGAAGTAACCAACCACATATAAATGTATCACACACAAACAACAAACAAGTGTCCCCCCAGTAACTCCAATAAACAATCCATTTCCTTTCAACCACTACTTTACAAGGGAGTCCCATACTGTGGAACTATCATAAATTAAACACAGCCAAAGAAATAGGATCATCCGAGTCGAGGTTTCAAGAGGGACAAATTTATAATGTTTCCAAATGGGCCCCAAGAAATCATTATGTTTCAAAAAAAATTCAACAATAATCACAGACACATTTATAAACTCGACTTCTTGAAATCTATTTATGAAATCAAAACCACTATTTTATTTTCGAAACACATTTATTAGACCAACACCATTCTTTAGTGACCACTAACTACTTATAAGGTCTAACTGGGAAATTTATCAAAATCTTGCTGTAAATATTTCGTAGAACTATTTCATGAGATTCAAATACTTGGAGAAAATAACTCTATTTCATGTGAAGAAATTATTCATAAAATTATACATCACTCATTAATATTCAATTAATGTATGATTAATAAGAAATTATGGATGACTAAATTGAAAGGACAAATGAAAAAGGACACCTACCTCAATGGGAATTGAAACAAGTTGAAACACCCCATAATGTGATGAATTTGATGATGACAATACAAAAATTCCCTTTTCCACTTGCACACATATGATATTTTGTTATATTTAAGGACACCAAGACTTTATGTACATATTTTCATGGCCTAATATGTATAAGGGGATCCTTGTATATATTTTTTTTACTTGAATATACCCCTTTTACACTTATACTTGTATGAATTTTTGTATACACATTTAAGTAAACCTATCCCAATTATATATATTTATAATTCCATGGGTGAATATAAATATAGTGTAATTTACATATATAAATTATTATCTAAATATATTCCTATAATTAATTGAAAAAGGTTGTTTTAATCCACCCAAACAATGTCTAATATGCACTACTATAATATTAGGGACCCAAAAATCCCAAAATATTAATTAAAATTTGACCAAAAGAAATGGTAGAAGAAAACCTACTTCAAAACAGTAGTGGGTGGATCGAAATTGTTTGAAATTCTCCACCTTTGGTGGTGAATATTGAAAGAAGATCAAAGAAGAACTGAATGAACCATTTTAAGACCTAACACTAAAAAAGAGAACCAAAATTGGGTTAATCGTTGACCTAGGGTTGAGATGCGCTTGGTAGGGAGGTGGTGAAGTGAAAATGCCACATATGACAAAGATAATGGTGCCATGGGTCTTACCTGAAGATACTGAACATCAAACCTAAAGAAATCTGGTGGATGTTTTGGAGGAGAGGGATCCGAGGAGGGTGAGAGACACACAAATAAAGGGGATGAGGGGTAGGCATTACAAGACATGGGGGGACCAAAATAAAAGAGGATAGAAAAAACAATTTAAAAAACAAAATATTAAAATATTGGGAAACCCACACAGTTTGTGTATAATTTACCACACAATGTGCAAACCATATGGTCACTACTATAAAATCAGGAGGCACCACAAGATTACATGTAGTAGAGCCTTATTATTGAACCAACCATGCTCCAACCATACCAAACGACATAGTAAATTCACAAAACTAAACTTCACTTTTGCCGAACTAATTAATAAACCATGTAAAACCAATGTACCACAACACATACCCACCTAGGAACCGACACAAGTACTATATAATTACTATTATCTATTGAGGCACACCATTAAATAGATACAAAATCTCCATTTTTTTAAAATTTGACCATCTAACTATTGGAACTCCAAAGAAAGGATCATAAAATATTTAAATAATTAAAATAATAAAAATTTCGTGGTTTGGGTGTGATAATCCTCCCCACTATTAACACTTTTCCCCCCAAAATTTCACCGATCCAAATGCGTAGAATTTCTAGAACTAAAAACTAATCATGACCAAAAAAACAATGATACATGGTGTGACCTTTAAAATCCACATTTAATAACTAAAAAACTGTATAGAAATTGATAAGAAGATACATTGGGGAATAGAGAGGTCTCCCAACAATTAACAAAATTACTAGCACAATTATTACCATGTGAGAACTCCCAACTTAGTCCAAAAAATATATACTTATCCTCTCATCATGAACCAACTGACATTTCTAACCCCAACATGAGGGAGGATGTCCCAAAAAATGGAACTCGAAGAAAAAATAGATTCACGCTTTATTATTTCATCGAGACATAAGAGTCTTCAGAGTAAGCATAACTTGAATCCAAAACTAACTCATGGGAAGGATAAATGTTTAAGAATTCATCTCCATGAAGAATGATCATAGAAATTTAAAGAAAGGAAACTAGGATCATTAAATCAAAATGTTCCCAAGGACATAAAATCCCTTCATGAGAAAAAATAATGTACACCACTCTTAAATTGAAGAAAACGTGTTGGATGTATATCACCCACACCTATAGATTCCCCATCTCCATGAAAATTATTACTCTGGGTCATTGATAAAACACTATTTTATTGAATATTTTATTGATAATAAATGATATAATTTCCTCACATTCTATTAAATATTTTTAATTAGAATGTATTTGGGATTAGATCATTCATTTAAATATTGGATGAAAATTCCAGTTTTTCCCTTTATAGTTCACTGTAGTATGTCAAAGATAAATATTTTTATATTTATTAATTAAATTTTAAATTTTTTAACAGTGTTTCTAACTCAATTATCTAAAAAATTTATGCAAGACACTAGAGCTAAAGAGTGCATTTGGTTGTTGAAAATGGGCCATGAAGTCAAAGTTGGGTTGGACTCACCAGAATGGAGAAGCTTCTGTATTTCAGCCATACCACCTTCATACGGGCTTCTATTGAGCCCAACTTTTTAGAGGAGATATAGGACCCATATCCACACATATGAGCCTTATGGATGGCTGGCAAATTCACGTGTTTTGGTGGTCAAATTGGTGGTGCAATTTGGCATAAAATATTTGGCCGAGATTCCCCATTCACACTTGAAACCACTTTGAACCTAGCCTCCCCACCACTCAATAAATTTGTGTTTTTATAATTAGGTGGGGTTGGGAAGTGAATTGGAAAGTTGAGGGTAGAGGAGAAGTAGATACACTCCAATTATCCAACCATTTCAATAAGGGTAGCTCATGAAGAAAGGATCCCTTCGACGAAGCCCTCTTCTTCCCCTTCATGTTGTAATGATTTTGTTTCTGTGATAAACGTCTTTGTTCTTCTTTTATTTCTTCTCTTTTATTCTATTTTGTTTAAATTTATTCTTCTATAAATATTCCTATTTGGGCTAGAATTCTTGAGTAGAAGCGTTATTGGGTTATACCCATTATAAACCTTTGTCATGCAAAATGCTTCTATGATGATTACGCCACCCATGGAGGAGTAGTTATTTTTAGTAATCGATCGACCTCTATCCTTCTTAATTTATTTATTTTTAATCAACTAGATACTGTAAATAACATAATATGATCCATGAATTGTGTTTTTAAATTACAAGAAACTAAGCAAACAATTGAACAATTAATACAAAACACGCTAGGTCGACATTTTGTGTAAATTGTGAGAACGTGATCTTAATCAGTAATACAAGACCACATGGGAAAAATTTTCAGAGTTAAAATATAATCCCCAAAAACAATTCATACTCATTACCAGAATGGATATGTGATCTAATTAACCACTGACCATAAGTTATCCTTATAACAATAATCAAAGCAGGGTGTTACGATTACATGTTCCGAAGCTAGCCTAGGGTTTAAGTAATTTATCGTTGTGGTTAAGTTAACTCTCGTAGGGTTCGAGGGATAACAAATTGAGGGACCATAATTAAGTGGATATTGATTTAAATGATAATGATTAATAAGTGAATGAATAGGTAGATTTAGATTGATTACTCCTTTTAAAATAGATTTCTAAAAAACATCTTCTTGTTGTGTCATTTTAATCGAAATTCATTTCAAAACTGAAAACAAAAAAAATATACAATCTTCTTCCAGAAAACATCTTCTAGATTCATAAACAATAACAAACCCCAATCCTTTAAAGTAGTTTTTTTATTCTATTCTATTTTATTTTTTTAGAATACCTTTAATAAGTTGTTAAATTCACTTCCTCCTTTGAGAGACGACCTTGGTCAGCCACTCTGCTGCACCTAAGTACCCGAAAATCACACTAATCATTTGAGGGAACCCACGACAGCTCTTTCAAATTGGTTCTATTTCCAGGGTGGCAAGTAATTTATTCAACCATTTAGAGTTATTTATTTTATTTTTCATTTTATTATTTTCTTCACCTCTCTCTTTCATCTTTCTCCTTTCTCAAGTTTTCATTTTTTTCATCCTCTTATTTTCTTTTTGGACAATCAACTCAAACTTCTCATTTTTATTTTACTATGGTCCACTTTCATTCATTTCATATTTATTTGATTTATGAAACGAAATAATCCCAAAGATCTCTTAGATCTTGACCCTGAGATTGAATGTAGCCTTAGGGCTCGAATCAGACAATCTCAGTCTATGGGAAGTTTCAATATTCAACCAGTTGGTGAATTCCTCTCTTCTAGAAACATTGAAATTGGAAGAAATTAAAATTCAAACCTAAAAGAGGAACCAATGGCTGGAAATAATGGAAATGAACTTAATATAACCATTCAAGAATTGGTTGTACCAGATATTAACTATCAACCAAATTTTATTCCATACGCAAATCTCGAATCGGACGTTGAATTGAAATCTGGATTAATTCACCTTCTTCCAAAGTTTCATGGATTAATTGGTGAGGATCCCAACAAACACCTTAAGGAATTTAATGTGGTTTTCTAAACTTTAAAACCAAGAAATATTTTTGAAGATCAAATTAAATTAAGAGCATTCTCATTCTCACTTGATGGAGCTGCAAAAGATTGGATGTATTATTTGTAACCTGAAGATGTAACATGTTGGAATGATTTGAAATGTCTTTTCTTGCAAATATTTTTTCCATCATCGTGGACCACATCCATTCTAAAGGAGATATCGGGGATTAAGAAATCCCAAGGAGAGTCAATGCATGATTACTGGGAGTGATTCAAGAAGTTGTGCGCAAGCTGTCCGCATCACCAAATCAGTGAGAAACTCCTCATCCAATATGCCTAAGAAGGACACACACCCATGGAGAGGATCATGGTGGATGTTGCAGCTGGAGGAGCATTGGTGGACAAGACACCAGTAGATACACGTGCATTGATCGAAAAAATGACCAAATCTCCCAAAAATTTGTTGATCGAGGTACACCACGTGTCAAGGGAGTACATAAGGTAAGTCCTTCTTCTCTTGAGAGTAATTTGATTGATACCAAGTTAGAATAATTGAAAACTATGTTGAGGAAAATTTCTTTGGCACAAAAGACATCTCTACCCCCTCCTTCAAGGCCTTGTGGCATTTTCACTGAGACAAGTCACCCAACTGACTGTTTCCCACAACTATAAGAGACAGAGGATTGCGCAGCAGTATTCCCATGGAGACAATTTCAGCAGAAACAACAACCATATCCCCAAAAGAAGCTGGATTCATTTTCTCCAAAATAAAACCAAGGGTGGAAAGATCAACCAGACATGAGGTATGGATCTGGACAACAACAAAGGCCACCCTTTCAACAATACTTCCAACAACCTCCGCCTTACCAGTAGGGTTTCCAACAACCCCAAAGGAGATTTGAAGCCCAAGAATCAACAAGCCAACAACAAGGGAATCCCCCACCAAAGGTAGATTCTAATACGATGACCTTTTGAAGAAAATTTTCTTAATCAACAGAATGAGCTAAAGAGTCAAGGTTCAGTGCTGAGGGAGATGAAGACTCAAATGAGCCAGATTGGCACCACCCTCCATGAACTTGTAAGTAAGAATTCCGGAAATCTACCTTCCCAACCCACTCTAAATCCAAATGGGAATGTTAGTGCCATCACATTGAGAAGTGGGAAGAAAATGAACGATAAATATGTACCTACCATTCCACCGGGATTCACCTCTACGCCAGAGAAGCCGCATTCCATACCAACTGATGAGAAATCCATGGAGAAAGATAAAGGTAAGAAAAAGATTGATGATGTTCCTCCTAAACCCCTTCCTTTTCCAAACAGGGTTGTTCAAACCAAGAAGATGGCTGATGAAGCAATGAAAAAGGAGGTTTTGGACACATTCAAGCGTGTGGAGATCAACATTCCTCTACTTGACGCCATTAAAAAAATCCCAAGGTATGCCAAATTCTTAAAATAACTCTACACCAATCGAAGAGGGATCAAGGGAAATGAGAGGATCAATCTTGGAAGGAATGTATCAGCACTCATTACACCAACTCTAGCAATTCCAACAATGTGCAAGGATCCCAGGGAATTCACCATCCCATGTACCATAGGTGTGTTTCACTTCTCTAATGCTCTTTGTGATTTAAGAGCTTCAATAAATGTGATGCCTCACTTTGGATTCTCTTATTTACAGGTTGGTGAGTTGAATCTGAATAGAGTAGTGGTGAAATTGGCTAATAGAGCTACAGAATATCCAGCGGGAGTATTTGAGGATGTACTTGTCTGGGTAAGAGACATGATCTTTATAGCAGACTTCTATGTTCTCAAAATGGAGGATGATTAGATATGTTATCGTGCTCCCATTATCTTAGGTATACCCTTCCTCAAAACTGCAAAAACTATCATAAATGTTCATGAGGGTACACTTTACATGGAGTTTGGAGATGAAGTTGTAAGTTTTAATGTTATGGACTCCATAAAGTACCCCTCTTAGGACCATTCTGCTTTTGTTATCTCCCATTTTGAACCACCAAGTAAAAACTCCATGGATTTTGATTGTACTATGCTTAGGGAGATTATGAGTATTGGTTCTAGTTTAATATCTAAGATAACTTCCAAATATGTTTCTAATGAACAAGAATCTCTAAGATTTGATTTTTAAATGGATTCATATTCTGATTTTGATCATGTGAACTCTGATTATGTCATGGATGTTGAGTATGCTGATGGATTTGATGCTTTATTCTATGATTTTGATGATGTATATTCTGATACTAATGCTCTTTGTGCACATATTTCAGTTCCTTCTATGTCTCCATCCATACACCACCCCCCTACACTGTATCTCAAGCCATTACCACCAAATCACAAATACTCATACTTGTTGAGTGGTGAGAAATTACCTGTTATCGTTGCTAACAATATCCCTTTTGAACATGAAGAAAAAATTTTGAATCTTTTGAGGGATAACATCAGGGTAATCAGGTGGACCTTGGCTGACATATCAGGTATTATTCCCTCTATTTTCATGCATATGATTCTCTTGGAGAATGGGGCTAAACCGGTGAGGCAACCACAAAGGAGACTCAATCCAACACTTTTGGAGGTTGTTAAAAACGAAGTTGCAAAATTTCTTGTGGCAGGTATAATCTATCCCATTTCAGATTCTCAGTGGGTAAGTACAATTCACGTTGTGCCTAAGAAAAGTGGTGTTACTATTGTTAAAAACGAGAAAGATGAGTTAGTTCCAATGAGGGTACAAAACAGTTGGCGTGTGTGTATTCATTATAGGAAACTAAATCATTCCACTCGCAAAGACCATTTCCCCTGCCCATTTATTGATCAGATGCTTGAGAGACTTGCTGGGAAGACACACTATTGTTTCTTGGATGGATTTTCTAGATATTTTCAGATTCCCATTGCTTCAGAGGACCAGGAGAGGATGACATTCACCTGCCCATTCGGTACCTTTGCTTACCGAAGGATGCCATTTGGACTTTGTAATGCCCCAGGTACCTTCCAGAGATTCATGGTGTGTATTTTCTCAGATTTCACTGAGACCTACATGGAAGTATTTATGGATGATTTTATAGTTTATGGGTCCTCATTTGATGAATGTATCTCTAGTTTGGGTGATGTGTTCCATCGTTGTATTGAGAAGAATCTGGTCTTAAATTTTCAAAAATGTCATTTCACGGTCGAAAAGGGAATTGTCTTAGGTCATATAGTCTCACAACATGGAATTGAAGATGGTAAATCTATGGTAGACATTATTTCATCCCTCACATATCCTATATGTGTGCGTGATTTTCGATCATTCCTTGGACATGCTGGATTTTATCGATGCGTGATCAGAGATTTTAGTAAGATCACTCTACCCTTATCTCGATTGCTTCAAAAAGATATTGACTTCAATTTTGATGATTCATTCAGCGTATCATTTGATGATCTAAATATGTGTATGGACACTCAACCAATCATACATCCCCCGTGGTGGGACCATCCATTTGAGATTATGTGTGACACCTCCAACTTCGCGGTTGGAGCTGTCTTATCTCAGAAGGTGGAGGGACGTTCAGATGTGATGGCCTATGCATCGAGGACACTGGATTAAGCCCAATAAAATTACACAACCATGGAATAGAAGTTTCTTGCTATCATATTTTCTTTAGAAAAATTCTGTTCATATTTATTGGGCTCTAAATTAGTTGTTTTTTCTTACCATGCAGCTTTGAGGTACCTCCTAAAGAAGCCAGATGTAAAGCCATGACTTATCCGTTGGATGATCCTTCTTTAAGAGTTTGACCTTGAGATAAAGGAAATGAAGGGGTCAGAGAATTTTGTGGCGTACCACATTATTAGGCTTACTCACACACTAGAGGATGACACCTTGGACCAGGTACCACATCGGGACACTTTCCCCGATTAGCATCTTTATTCCATCTCAGGTACGCATCCTTGGTATGTAGATTTAGTTAACTACATTGTTGCCTATGAAATACCTACAGATTTAAAGAAACATCAAGTCCAAAAATTAAAAAGTGAGTATAGGTTTTATGTGTGGGATGATCCTTACCTCTTGCGCATGTCTAGTGACTAAGTAATTAGGAGGTGTGTTCCTGATCATGAGTTTGAGTCTATTTTTCTTTTCTATCATACACTTGCTTGTGGTGGACACTTTGGACCACAATAGACATCTAGGAAGGTTTTGGACTCTGGATTATATTGGCCTAGCTTATTCCAGGATGCCCATGTGTTTTGTAAGTCATGCTTTGTTTCCAACACACTGGGAACACTTCTAAGAGACATGAGATGCCCCAACAACCCATATTATTATGTGAGATTTTTTATGTATGTGGAATTGATTTTATGGTTCCTTTTCCTAGTCCATTTGTATTTTTGTATATTTTGGTTGCTGTTGATTATGTGACTAAATGGGTGGAGGCCAAGGCCACCAAGACTGACGATTCTCATGTTGTAGTGGATTTTGTCAAGGCTCAAATTTTCATCAGGTTTGGAGTACCAAAGGCCATCATCAGTGACCAAGGGGAACACTTTTGAAATAGTAATTTTTCTTCCCTCCTTCAAAAGTATGGGATGACACACAAAACATCAACACCATACCACCCCAAACAAATGGCCAGGCTGAGGTTTCAAATTGTGAGTTGAATCAAATTTTGGAGAAAACTGTGCAGCCAAATAGGAAGGATTGGAACAAGCGCTTGGATGATGCATTGTGGGATTATAGGATAGAATACAAGACCCCCATTGGTATTTCCCCATTTCAGATTGTTCTTGGGAAATAATGTCATCTCCCAGTGGAAGTCGAGCATCGAGAATATTGGGCTATAAAGAAATGCAACATGGAATTGGCCCAAGCTGGAATTCAAAGGAAGTTGCAAATTCAAGAGCTTGAGGAGATTCTACTATCACCATATGAGAACTCAAGGCTCTACAAGGAAAGATCAAAAGTAGTTCATGATAAAATGATCCAGAAAATAGAGTTTCATGTTGGAGAGAAAGTCCTACACTACAGTTCACGACTGAAGTTGATGCTTGGTAAGTTGCATTCCAGATGGTTAGTTCCTTATATTATATCTAACTTTGTTTCTTTATGGTGCAGTGTAGATCACAAAAGAGGGCACTAGAAGGAGCTTTACATTCAATGGGAAACGTTTAAAGAGATGCATTTAGGGACTTCCTACTGATGTAGTGGATTTTATCACACTGCATGACCCCATCATCACTTGAGCACATCAGGCTATTCCTAACCCTTTCACTTTTATATTATTTGTCCTATTTAAAAATTTTTCATTTCATGTGCATATATCATATCATGGGTTCAAATTGAGGACAATTAAATATTTTATGTGTGGGGGAGGGAACCTTTTAGTTTAGTATTTTCAATTGTTTTCGTGTTTAAAAAAAACCAAAAAAAATTGTGTATTTTTCAAAATTTGTGTGTTTTTTACAATTTTCTGTGTGTTTTTGAAACTTTTGAGCTAAAATGATTCTCATCACCATTTTTAAATCCATATCAATAAGTGGAACAATTTACCCATTGAATCTAAGCTTAAATTAATGCTAAAATGACTTTGTTTCAAGTTCAAATATTTAGTAATTTCATGAAAAGTACACTGAATTTTGAATCCCATGCCACATCTCACTGTCTTTATATTTGAAATAACTTTCATGTGAGTCTTCTAAAACATTATTTTCATATTCTTTACATTCAACTCACTTATTGAGAGAACAAAACCATGCTTGATTTAACCAGAATTTGATCTATTCCTGTCAAAACATGAGGGTTTGAGGTACTCATGCTTAAATGACTGAGGCATTTGTTTGGTATTAAATCCCATATTTCAAATAATATTTTTTTATAATGTCCTACATTGAATATTTAATCCTTTTATCCCTTATAATCCATGCACAAACTGTTAGGTTATCCACATTACAAGCCAATTTTCCCTATCCAACCAACTCTTGAAGTGAAATTGCATAATCTAGTTGATCTTAAGTGTGGGGGAATCTATCTTGTGTTGTGCCACCACATTCTATGATACTTTGGGTGTAAAATTAAATTCTTAAGAGATGTGTTTTCTACTGAAGAAATTCATTATATTGAAAGATGTTCCTTTTCTAGAGCTTTCATGATAAGTGATGTTGTGCCTTTTCTGGAGCTCCTAATTGAGGTGGAAAGTTGTGCCCATCTGGAGATTTCAAGAAAATCATGTTTGAGAAGATTGAAATTTTTGGTGCTGAAATGATGAATGGTGTAAATATTCCATGACTTTTCATGATGATGGAGCTTAATTTATACTATGGGTATTGAGGAGAAGACCATATTTAAGTGCAAATTAGATTAATGCAATTTTTCTTCAAAAAGAGTCAATCCCTCCTCATTCAGCCTCAGAATTTTTCACATTTAAATCCTACCAACCGAAAGCCACAAAACAACCCTTAAAAGTCCTCATGATAAAAATATGTCCTTGACTCACATCGAGTAGCGATGTAGGAATCTATCAAGCCTATGGTGACCCTTGTATGAGTTTGGATGATAAAGACATTGCAAAAAAATTGACATTTGTGTGATAAGAGAAAATTCAAGTGAGGTAGGTGTTTTTTTCATGGGAGGAAAAATAAAGTGTAAATACATTGAATGACATAAATGAAGTACTTGAAATAATGGTTTTTTATGAGGCATGATATCTTTTGTTTCTTGGTGTCTAATTGTTTGATCTCAAGGATATGTGTTTTAAAATTGGTTTTGATTCGATATTGATGTTTACTTGATATGTGGTGTTGCTCACGGGTGCAAAAGGGTAAGTGTGGGGGATTTGATAAAACACTATTTTATTGAATATTTTATTGATAATAAATGATATAATTTCCTCACATTGTGTTAAATATGTTTAATTAGAAAGTATTTGGGATTAGATCATTCATTCGAATATCTGATGAAAAGTCTAGTTTTACCGTTTATAGTTCACTGTAGTATTTCGAAGATAAATATTTTTATATTTATTATTTGAATTTTAAATATTTTAACAGTGTTCCAAAATTAATTATCTACAACTTTTATTCAGGACACTAGATCTAAAGAGTGCATTTGGTTGTTGAAAATGGGCCATGAAGTCAAAGTTGGGCTGGACTCGCCAGAATGGAAGAAGCTTCTGTATTTCGTCCATAACTCCTTCATATGGGCTTATATTGAGCCCATATATTAATAGGAGATATAGGATCCATATACACACATATGATCCTTCTGGAAGGCAGGCCAATTCACGCGTTTTGGTGGTAAAATAGGCGTTGCAAGTTGGAATAAATTATTTGGCCGAGATTCCCCCTTCACACTTGAAACCACTTTGAACCTAGCATCCCCACCACTCTATAAATTGGTGTTTTTATCATTTGTTGGGGTTGGGACATTAATTGGGAAGTTTAGGGCAGAGTATAAGTTGATCCACTCCAATTATCCAACCATTTCAATAAGGGTAGATCTTGAATCAAGGATCCCTTCAATGAAGCCTTCTTCTTCTCCTTCATGTTGTAATGATTTTGTTTGTGTAATAAAATTATTTGTTCTTATTTTATTTCTTATATTTTATTCTATTTTGTTTGAATTCATTCTTCTCTTAATCTTCCTATTTGGGCTGGAATTATTGAGTAGAAGCGTTATTGGGTTATACTCATTATAAACCTTTGCACATGCAAAACGCTTCTATGATGATTACGCCACCCATGGAAGAGTAGTTCTTTTTAGTAATCGATCAACCTCTATCCTTCTTCATTCATTTATTTTGAATCCCTGAGCTACTTTAATTAAAAAAATATGTCCCATGAATTGGGTTTTTAAATTACAATAAACTAAGAAATCAATTGAACAATTAATACAAAACACGTGAGGTCGAGATTTTGTGTAAATTGTGAGAACGCGATCTTAATCGGTAATACAAGACCACATGGGATACATTTGTAGAGTTCAAATATAACCCCCAAACACAATTCATCCTCATTTCTAGAATGGATATGTGCTCTAATTAACCACTGAACATAAGCTATCCTTGGAATAATAATCAAAGCAGGGTGCTGCGATTGGGTGTTCCGAAGCTAGCCTAGGGTTTAAGTAATTTCATCTTTGTGGTTAAGTTAACTCTCGTAGGGTTCGAGGGATAACAAATTAGGGGATAATAATTAAGTGGATATTGATTTAAATGATAATTATTAATAAGTCAATGAAGAGGTATAGTTAGATCGATTACAACTTTTAAAATAGATTTTTAAAAAACATCTTCTTGTTGTGTTATTTTAATCGAAATTCATCTCAAAACTAAAAAAAATACAATCTTCTTCCAGCAAACTTCTTCTAGATTCATAAACTATAACAAACCCCAATTATTTAAAGTAATGTTTTTATTCTATTCTTTTTTATTTATTTAGAATACCTTTAATAAGTTGTTAAATTCACTTCCTCCTTTGAGAGACGACCTTGGTCAGCCACTCTGCTGCACCTAAGTACCACAAAATCACACTAATCATTTGTGGGAGCCCACGACAGTGATATTTCAGACATATAGCTATAGAACTGATATCTTGAAGCATATTCTTCCCCAAAGATGGGAACTAGAAACCTCTGACTGAGGCTTCCTCTTCTAGAAATATAGTTAACAAGACTTTTCCATGGCCACACCATAAAAAATCCCTTGGAGTTTTACTGCAACATGGATTAGTGTTCTAAGACCAGCCATATCTGAAAAAAAAGAGAATGGTATATAAATTAAAGGCATGAACTAAAAGGGGTGCTTGTGTGAAGTAGGTTTCTCCAGCCCACACTCCTCACTGAATGGGGATCCTCCAGGAGAAACAAAAGAAACCACTATCAACTGCCCCAGGCTACCCTCTATGGATATACCATATGAAATAAAGAGATCCCTGTTTCCTAGATGGAGACCCCACTTGGATAGAGGATCTTATAACTGATCGATTGATGCTATCACTGGTGAAATAAAAAATAGATTATTGAAATGTTCCATATATCCTTTTAACTTCTATTGATGTCAAACATCCACATGCTCTGGAACGTTCCTGTCCACTTTCTAAAGAATAAATCACTGGATTAATGTTTTCTTGATGATCACCCAACAAATTACATCAAGTAATGAGGATGGTGCAATCACCTTCAACTAGTCTAGTTCTAACCCTTAGAACACACACAAGACAAACTCACACTCTCACTACATAGGTAATTCTTAATAAAAAAAATATTCCAAACATCCTATAGACACTCCATAACCTCTAACATAATTTGATGCCTAAGGAAAATAAGAAACGATTATGAAGTGTTTGGATCTATAGCACCTCTATGAGTTTGGTAAGGGAAAAAACTAGAATAGATAATTCTTATAAAGCTTCTGGGACATTCTAGAGGGAATACTAAACAAAACATAAAACAAAAAACCTAATACAAGGCTTATAAACTAGAAAACCAGAAAACGAAATAAAATCCAAATCAAATAAAATTTAAGGAAAGCACAAAAACACCCCAAAACAAGATAGAACCCCTATTTTAGAAAACACATTTTCGAAATTAAACCATTTTCAAATTTAATTCCCCATCTCAAAATCAAAATAATTTTCCACTTCCAAAATCATTTCTGAACAACCTCTTTAAAAAAATTAAAAACACCGCCTCCATTTTTTCATTAAACCACTAATTATAATAGAAATAATCCTATTTTTATGTAAACAATTTTCCCTTTCAAAACCCACTTTGTAAAAACCAATTCATAAAATTTATTTTAAATACTCACATACTAAATCCGGTGAACTGTCATATATGTGTGCATCCAAATTATTCTAATACCATTTATACATATATAACAACATGCACGTTCCATACACACAATCATATATGTGAACGTTCATAAGTAATACTGATGGTCATACATACCTTAATATCATCAAAACCAAGAACTTAGAGAATTTTCCATTCAATTCCCCTACAATATTTTCCCAATTTGTTCAAAAAAATGAATCAATTTCTCTTTTAAAACCCATTTTTCCAATTTGGAAAGCATTTGTAAAAATAATATTTATTTCAAAAACCATTTTTACACTACAAAGGCCATTTTACTTCAAAAAAACACTCACTCTAACCAATAACAAATCAAAAAACACCACTTTCACAAAATCATATGGTTGAGAAACTAGTGTTTATTCCGAACACGACTACATTGTCTAGAAGTCCATGCCCCAATCAATATACAACAACTATGAGTGTCTAAAACCATCCAATTAGCCACCCCATGTGTCACTACACCATGTAAGGCCATTTTTGAACATATTATCACTCCCTTGGTCACCCCCATGCAAAAAATGACAATTAAATACTCAAATCCTAATATACTACTTAAAACATGAGGATTATTACGAGAAATATTTTGTGATGATCTTCCCATACCTACCTATTGAGTCCTGAAAATTATGTCTCCAATATACCTAGCACCCAACATTTAAAGGGGATCCTCTGATACTAATTTGTCATAAATCAGCTCGGGTCAACCCCAAACATGTAAACTGAGATGGACCAGAAAAAGGATAAAGATGAATTCATGATCCTTATGAGTTGAAAAATAGTGTGAGACATCAATGATCAAGAAACTGGGAATGATTTATCCCACGAGATAGTAGAAAACTAAGAATATATAAATTGAATAATAAAAGTAAACACAAATAGTGAAAAGAAATAAACTACTACATGAACCTTTATGTGACCTCATGGATCACCTCCAACTGTAGGATCATACTTTCTCCATTATAAATCCTCTTTTGGGAGTAACCTTATAAGACAAAAATAAATATAAAGATAATGGGTGAGTATTAAAAATTATTAGGCATGACCAAACAATAAATTTCTATTTTTACTTTTTTTGATCAATGATTCGTCAATTTCAAGTTTTAAATACAATAGATTAACATTGGGGTTTCACACAATTTTTATTTAAATTAAATCACTATCCATTTCCCATTTAATCTAAATGTAATTTATTTTCTAAGAAGGAATATTTATCAATTTAAATAAAGAGGGATACATAATAAGGAATAATCTTTTTATTTAAAAGGGGAAATAAGTTTTAAATCATCCTCAAAAACATTTTTATAACAATTAGGAAAATGTTGTATCACCTTTAGAAATAGATTCAACATATAAGGAAGAATGAACAATGATGACACAAGGGAAATGTAAAGTAGCATGCATGAGTACTCAAACTAATATAACACCTATGTTGTCTATCAACGACAGGATTCTTCCAGGAGAACATAGGAGATCCTTGGATATTAGGGGATAATCTAGAACATAGTGAATCCTGAATCATCCCATAGGCATGCCTCACATGATAACATCAATTCACCCACATACTCAATGTTACCCTACCCTGCCTAATCGAGGAGAACAATTAAAAAGTAAATCAAGGTCCATACTAAGGGCCACTAGCCAGTGCATAATCTAAACTGGTACATCAACCATTCTAGAAAAATCCACTAGATAAGCTAGGTTCCCATGTGATTTCTAAATTGCGGTGAGAAAAAAAATATCAAACAGGTAATAAAAAACATATACAAGAATCAAAATAAAGCAACACACATTCATTACCCCAAATAAATCAAAATAAAATTCCCTTTCCTTTCAACCACTAGTTCACAAGGGAGTCTCTTAGCAATGAAATCCTTTACCATTCAACACAACCAAGGTAAGAGGATCATTCATGGGTAATCTTCAGAAGGTCCCAAGTTATGATGGTTGAAATTGGGGCTTCATAAATCTTTAATTGACAACCCATTTACAACAAGAGTCATAGAAACAGTTAGAAAATCAGCTTCTTAAAATCCATTTATGAAATAAAATCCACCATTTTATAATAAAAAATAATTTGTAAGACCAAAACCATTTTATAGTGGCCATGAATTTTTTATAAGGTCCAACCAAACAATTTATCAAAGACTTGGTGTTCAAATTTGATAGAACTATTTCCTACAATTAAAACACAGAGGAAATAAAACTATTTCATATCAAGAAGTTAATTTAAAAATTATAAAAAATTTATGAATATCCAAGTAAGGTGTGAAGAGAGAGAAATAAATGATTCAAAAATTGAAAGGATAAATGAAAATGGACACCTACATCAATGGGAATAGAAACATGGTAAAACATCTTAGAACCGGGTGAATTTGATGATGATGGCATGAAACTTCTCTTTCCTCTTGGAATTATATGAACCTTCTCTTATATGTATGAAAACCTAGCTGCTATGTATATATTTTCAGTGCCAAATAAGTTTAATGGGATACTTGCATATATTCTTATATGTGCATATTCCCATTTTACACTTACACACTTAATCATTTCCATATACATATGTGGGTAAACCAAGCCACATTACATATATTCATCCTTCCAGGGGTGTATATATATAGAGGGTAAACATATATATATACATCCATACCTATGAATACCCTTATAATTTATTTAAAATAGAACTTTGAATGCACCCCAAAAGGTCTAATAAGCACCAAAATAATATTAGGGACCCAAACATTACAAAAATCCAAACTAAAATTGGACCAAAAACAGTGGAAAAGGAAAACCTACCTCAAAACGATGTCAGGTAGACTAAAATGGTTCAAAAAAATCACCTTCAATGGAAGTTTTAGAAATATGCTCAAGGAAGAGCCGAATGACACATTGAAATCCCTAAAACTAGAAAAGGGACCAACCAATCGAGTTAACCATTGTCCCACGGTTAGGCCAAACTAGGTAGGGCTACAAGGAAGGGAAAACTCCAGAAAAGTGGAAGGGGAGGGAGTTTGAGGTCTTAACATGAGATGTTAACCATAAAACCAAATAAATCAAGTGGATTACATAGTTGATAGGGCCCATAAGAGGTTGAAACATTCACATTTGGAGAATAATATGTGGAGTTCATCTCATGTTGGAAGGGGAAGAAATAAGATAGGACATAAAAATAATAAAAAAAAGAAAAAGAAAAATCAAATAATTTTTTTTAAAATACTGGAAAACCTTCATGGTTTGTTCACAATTTACCAAACTATGCACCATATGTGTTATCACTACTAGAAAACCATAAGGCACTACACAGTGACCCCTAAGTGAACTACACGATTAGAAAAACCATGCTTTAGTGTTGCCAAATGAAATTTTCAATTCACAGAGCTAAACACATGCTTTTCTCACAGTTTAGTAAATCATGTGCAATCCATGAACCCCAAAATAGACCCACATATCACTCACACACTCACATCACTATTACTATAAACCATGTGTTCTACCTATGAAATAGCTAAAAAACCTCCGAAAAATTTCAAATTCGGCCAAAAAACTATTAGAATTCGAAAGCGAGGCTTAGAAAATAATCAAATAATTAAAATAATTAATATTTCATGGTTGGGCTGTGAACAAATGTTCCTTACATAATATCATCTAATAATATTCATTATATTATTACTTTATTGGGTATAAATTTTTTTCTTCAATGCATGATGAGACCCAAGGTGGCTCCATTTTTTTATATTATATGAAATCCAACATTTTTTACAATCAGTATTAGTTATAAACTATTACACAGTAGGAATCAGCCTAATTCACTAAACCATCATCATAAACACAAATATTAAATGTTAAATTTTCATTTTTAAATTTGATTATAATTAAGAATATTATTATTATTTATTTAGAAAACATTTATATTTGGTTCCAAATGTGAAACAATACAAAAATAATTGATAAATTACCATTAATTATAGAAACTACTAAGGATTTTACATATGAATTAGTTAAGAAAAATTGATGATTTTTTTTGATTAATTACTCTGTTACAAATAAACATTAAACTATTAGGGAATCTTAACTATCCGAATAAAAATAAATTACCAATTCTAAAGTGGGAAATAATCTAGTTATTTCAATGAATGATTTTTTCATTTTTAAATTATAAAATTATCTTCTATTAATTCAATATCATCATAATAAATAATGTTTTATACTATTATAGTTATATATTACTCATCATTTAATCTATCAAAATTCATAATTTAGTTTCTTTTATAATCTCAAAATATAAATTTATTATCTATATTAGTATAAAATTTTATTAAATGAATGGTTTTCATTTACAAGAAAAAATTCAATATTATTTAACCATCATTGATAACAATATATTCTAATCATGAGGTATTGTTCATGTGTTGTTTTGGATTAGAGATTAGTGGGTATAAATTTAAAAATAAATACTTAATGAGGTGTTAAAAATATATAATTTTAACAGATTGATAAAATTTCATTCATAATTAATGATGGATCACTCAAATACCATTCACACTACAAATCCCAAAAATCCCATTACTTATGGTACATGGTTCAAATGTAAATATAATAATTTCAATGAATTAATACCACATATTATATCCTTTTTTTAAATGTGGTTTTAATATGTACATTTTCATATATTTTTTACTTACATTTCTATATAATTATTTTAATTTTTTTAGAACGAAAGGGTCGATATTTTGATAATTATAGATGAATTTTACCCCGTTTTGTTCCTAATAAACAGACTCTAAATTAACACCTTCCAAATAAAAAATGTCAATAAACCCAAAAAAAACTAATTAAAAAACCTTTTTCACAAAATTTGTATTCAATATATCATATAAATCAATAATAGATGTGGTTGTAAAGGAAAAATATGTATTCTAATGTTGATTAATTATATTAGGAATTTAATTAATTTCTATGGAATTAAAAGGGATTTATGTGCATTGAAGGTCCATAGAAAATGTGGTGATAGAAAAATTAATTCCCCAATCATTTTAACAAAAATCTCCAGCTCAAAAGAATTTGGAAAAATAATTTAATCAATTCATATATTACATCACACATACTAAGTGTCTTGATTTTAGTCCTTATAAATATTGGGATGAATAATTTTTTTTCTCTCTCTCTCTCTTGTATAAATATATATATTTATCAAGTAGACTTTTTGAAGAGGATTTTATAGGTAAAGAAAGGTCTATAAATCATTAGATGAAATAGGGATATTAGAACCCTAATTATTTTCACAATTTCATTAAGGAAATACATTTTTGGGGAAACCTTAGCCTCATATTATAAGTCGACTCTTTCTCTGAGGACATCAGCATTACAGGTCTGTTGGTTTTCAATTATTTCTCTATGATCCATTTTGATTGATTTCGTGATATAGAGGGGTGGGATTGCCCAAATATGAGGGTGGATTTTCTTTTTCACTATTATTCCTCACATTAATGATGCTCACACCAATTCTCACCTTAGATTCATATACAATGATGAGTAGAAAATTGAGGTGTATAGGTCTCTGCATTCAAATAGATCCCAAATACTATATGGCTATCCAAGTTTATTCAATGTTGTATAATTATATAATATCATAGTGTATCTCACTACAACTATTAAATAATACATAAAAGGTGGATCTTGTCCAATAGTCGATTTTGAAACCAGAGTCACACTCAAACCAAATGTGAAACACCTATATATTGTCAACTAGTATCACCCCATTAACATTTTAAACATCTCTTATGGAATTTTATCTACAAAAATTATTAATAGAATCTGCCCCAGCCTCTCCAATTTATTTTGGTCAAACAACATAGCCTTTTCAAAAAAATAATAATCTAGTATATAATAAAGGTTGAATTAATATGAACGAGGACATCAATATGATTTTTTTGAGTAATAATATTATAGGAAAGATGAACATGGAAAATTAGTATGGTATGATAGAATATATATTTAATATCAAAACCATGTTTCACCTCATATTCCCAGAGTGATTTTCAAACCATTAAATCTATGTTTCTCCTTCATATTATTCATAGAAAACTAAATTGGTAGAATATATGGCTTCTTCATGTGTAATAGGGGCCTTCATCAATTTTTTCCATTTAATCTAACATTATTTGTACTCTCTCAAGACAAACATAATATGATTCTCCATAATGTTATTTCATTGTGTCCAGTTATACCTTTTAAGGAAATTATGGTTATAATAACATATCACACATATTCTTTTGAGAAAACAAGATAGTATTTATAAATTTAAAAGATAAATTGATTCAAGGATTCAAATAATAATAATAATAAATGGAAAATATAGTGGGAAATATGCGATCCTTGAAAATTAAAATTTATATATTTATAGAAATTTACCTCATTTTAGGGCCATTCAAACCGAGAGGTGTGTTGTATTCTCTAGAGTTTATCTCCAAATTGAATATCTCAAATATCTACTAACAATTATGAGTATTGGAAGTTTACATTTTGATGAACAAGTTAATATTATATTTCAAAACTTCACCAATTGGAAAATAGGACTTATTACTTTTTGACGTAGGATAACATTAATTAATATTATCTACTCTTATATGCCCATACATATTAATTCATTGATAAAAGTATAAAAAGGGATCATCTATAGTATAAAATTAATTAATAATTATTTTTTTAGAAACCTTGTATGATGAAAAATGGAACTGGTCAAGTTATGTAAAATTGGAAGAACTTATTAAATAATGTGGAACTACTTTAATGAATATAAAAGAATCAAGGAAATCAACATAAAAAATACTATATTTTGTGTATATAGTAGGAAAATATTTTTTTCTGAGAGTTTTTTAAGAAGAAATATCATAAATATTCTACTTCCATCAAACCCATTCCATATATAACAGCAACATTATGTCACAACATCAAAAAATCCATGCACCATTTGGTTGATCATTCTCAATGGATTATCATAAGATATAAAGTCACTTTGTATAATGATAATTATATAGAGATTGAACTCTTAATTCTATCCTATCTAACCTATATATTGAGTTCTATGAAGCTTAGATATTACTCTAATCTCAACATTGATATCACCATCAATGTCAAGATGTCCATATTTTTATATAAAAAATAACAATAAAAATTGTATTACATATGATTATTCACCTAGGTGAGTTTAATAATGGTTAGAATAAATTATTACCATATAAATAGACACACCTAGCTCGATTGTGTTGTTTGGGATAATTACTGTCGGGATTATTCCTCACTAAATAAATACATATTTCTAATTTTTAATAATAATCACATTTCCCTTTCCAAAAGTTATACTATTATAGTAAGAGGTATAAAATTGTATTCTGAATGCCTATTTTGTTCTTATCCTAATATAGAGTAAGATTAGAAAACCATTCTATAAAAATTTTGGGCTTCCTATATCTGTAACCTCTTTATGGGTCACATTGGAATCATCCAAAACCATGGTTTATTTGATCAATTTATATTATAAAAGTTCCATAATGTCAATTTTTCCTCAGATAAAGGAATGAACCATAAGTTATATTTTATGGCATGCTACTAATCTATGTTGGATGGTCAAAACCACCTGTGTCATGATAGTTATCCTATTGAATTCCACACCCTTAAGAACATGGCACTCTCATGGATTCATGATATGGAACAACTCAACGGAGGATCCTCCTTGTAATATTATCATTTGATAATTTCGGTCACCCAACAACATGGGAATTATATGGGTCAAAGGAAATTGTTATAATTCCTCCCTCCAAATTTTGGTTTTCGGATCAATATAGATATTTAAATATTTAATGATATCGTAATAGGTGGGTTCATCATCCATGATTCCCATGACATGATGGTTCTGACCTTATTTCCCACTAAAGTGATGGGAGTTATCTATAAGTGGAATCATGGGAACTGCTAAGTGGAATATATATTTAAAAGGGTAGGTAAATTGTAAGGGCCAGATCTATGTGGATTAACCATTTGTGTGTTTTGGAATTTCAAGTTTATCTTAGGTGGATCAGAAAATGTTTGGAGAAGTTTGGTTAAGTAAAATATGGAAAGAGGGTATTACACATTGTGTAATAGCATTAAATGACATGAAATCCTATTTCATTGGTAGTTTCATGACGTGACATAAGGGCTCACGATGTGAAATACTTTGGCGTATGACAAATAAAATAAATTGTTCAGGTGACACATTTTTCTACAAAACTAGACTTCAAGGAATTACATGACGTGAATGGGGATTGCATGTCGTGTAATGCCTCGCTTCTGTATGTTGGGAAAAACATTTCAGCAGCTCAAGTTTGTCAAACCCTATATCCGCAGCTCCCTTCTCCCTTGTTCCATGCAACTTGAATACCCTCTCTTTAGTTTTTTGAGGATTCCTTCATCAAGGAATGATCCCCAGCCTCATTTGATCTGTTACGATCCTTCTTCAATATAATTTATGACCTACCTCTATTCATGAGGCTTAATTAATTTGTTTCCTCTTGTTTCCATTTTCCTTGTGAGGCAGATGATCTCCATTTTCACAATGGAGTTTCCTTGGTTGTTGGTTTGTGAGGTTATGTCATGGAATCCTTGGCTGAATGTAGTCATTACGGGAGAGGTGATCCTGATCTGTTTTGTTGGCCCGCTCTCGTGCAAAAAACATCAGAATCCTTTTGAGGTAGGTGATTTTATGCTTCTCAATTTTTTTTATTTAGGTGAAATCATAGAGTTATCATGGTTTATCCCTTGGATCACATTGGAATTTACCTAATAATTATATGAATCATATTATAGAATTAGTATCGATCAAATGTTTTTTCTTGATACTGTGATAACATTTTTCCTTTTGATTTTCAGGATAGTGTGATATATATGGATTTCTTGGTTATCATATTGTTCTTGATAAAATTTGGTAATGAATTTAAAGTTATAATTAATTGTTTATTTAATTTGATAAAAGATAAAAAGTCATATAAAATGAATCCGGTTATTATTTTGTAATATGATGATAATAACATTGATGCAAGTGAGCATGTTTATTGGAATTGCTTAATAAACCTGAATCATATTGGTTCTTGTTGATAAATAAACTAAAGGCATGTAAAATTAAATTTTGAATTAAATTTTGATATATTTTGATAGTTTTTCATTTATGTTTCTCATAGTTGGAACTTGGGAATAATGAATTTTTTAATTCAATATAGAATAAGAACCAATTGTTTGATAAAGACAATGCCTTGTAAAGATTGAGTTTCCATCTTATAAAGTCTGAGTTTATTTTTCTTTGGATCTATGATATATTAATATGTGCGAACTTAATATGCCTTATTTTATGTGCAATATCATGTTTCTATGTTTTTTTCTACTTCTTATGATTTGATCTAGTTATAATACTTGTTGTTGTTGGGGAAAGGAGGCCCAGATGTGATGTGAGCCAGGGATGGTTGAGATTGGAAGACTATTGTCATATGTGGGGGAGGGAGTCCGGGTTTTTGTGGTATCAGTTGATGCCTAGAGTGGTGAGATGCATTGATTTGTGCATATGGGTGTCAGGGAGGATACCCATGGTGATGGAACTAGTTGAATTTGGGCTTACCCGTTGATATGAAATTTGAATCTTGTGGAATTTTTTTTATCTTTTTTACTCACCCCCACTTCTTGAGGTAAATTGTTTTTCTTACCCTACATCCAAAATTGGAGTAGACATGTGGGGTATTCTATGTGATTTCTGTGTTTATCTTATCGAGGATGGATGGGTCTATGCTCCAGCTATAGGTGACAAATACTCGACTGGAAGTTTATCTACTCACCATGTTCATCCCATTGTTATAGGTATATTAGGATTCTATCAAAGAATACCTCAAAATATAGAAATTGGTAATGCTGTTAAATGAATGAATAATGAAGTTAAAACCATGGGGTTGGAGCCTGCTGGGGTGCAATGATGAGGATATGATATTAAGATGTTGTGGACTTGGTTTGGTTGTTCCTAGAGGGCATGCATCTTTTTTCTGATGCTAATGTGATGAAATGTGGGAATTTATAGCAATTAATTTATGACTAAATGGTTAATTAACATAAATTGAAACTGATAAAAATGGATAAATTAATTTTAAATAGCTCTATAAATGGTTGTGTGCTTATAGTATATCTATTTTTAGAAGTGGAATCTTGGAGTCTAAAAGATGCTATCTGAAGTTGAGTCTAAGAATTGTTTATTCCCATAGTGTCTATACGAGCTATATTATATCATGTAATTTTTTTGATTCTATATGCAACCCCACCCAGTTAGTTAGGGAGGCAGAAACCCTAGGGATTCTAATCATGTGGGGGGGGGGGGTGTTTTCCCCAACATTTCAGTGGGAGGATGGATGGATGACTACCCCCTTTGTCCCTTCTCTCTTCTCTTGGAAGATAGTTGTTCTAGTATGCATGGGGGTTATTATTCCCATATATGTGTGTAGAGGGTTTTAATATATTATCATTATTTCACACAATTGTATTGTGGATATTGTTTCTTACAGACTACTATAGGTATGATGTGTATAGTCTGTGATGGCTTGAGGATCCTTACTTTGTGTACGTGTTGTTATGGCTTGAGGCATAATACCTGATGTATTATACATGTTATGTGAGAAGTGGTGGCTCTATGAATCTAACTGGTTACTTTTGGATGTGTGGTTGTGGTGGTGAGTTGCATGCGGATCATTCATTGGTGCTTCTCCCTAGGGTCCGTAGGCAAGCATTTTGAAGAGAGATTCTCATGATGTGCAATTTTGGGGAAAAGAGGAAAACCACGGGGGAAGTGGTATGGGGTACCCTTGAAATTATTTATTATATTATATGGTATTGCATGCGATACATGGTGAGAGTATCCAAATTGATGTTGAGAACATTGCATACCTCCTTAGGTGATGAGTTAGCTTCACTTGTCATTCATTTTGATTTAGCATTATTTCATTACTCTTGCACGTGAGGCTTCAAGGAGGATCCTACTAAGTATAATGTTATACTCACCCTACATTATATAAATTATTTTTAGGTCCCTTGGATAATGTTGGAGATAAATATGGTTACTACGAGCTTGTGGATTCTCAGATGTTTTTTGGGATTTGTGGTCATTGCCATTTTACTTTCTTTTGGTACTTGCACTTTTCCCTTTCAGTTGAAGTAGTTCTTGCATGACATTACATATGTGTAATTGATATTTCTATTACTTTTTAGTATGAGAATGAGTTGGTTTGTGTGTGTGTAGTATCTCTATTTTCTTCATGTTTTCTCTTAGATGGTATTAACTTCCATCTATGTGTTTGATATACCCTCGGTGCAAGTCGTCATCCCAAGGTCTACTGGAGGCTGAACTCAGGGGGTCATTATCTCTCTTATCAAATTTCCAACCTAGGAGGGGTACAATTTTGGGGAGGGGTTATGAGAAAACTATACTTAACTATGGTATAATTAGACTAATCATTGATCATTAATTTTATAATGATTTTCTCCTTACCAATTTTATGTTATTTATCACATTCGATAATGAATGTGTCTGATCAACTAGGATGAAAAGATCTTCCATACAAGGTGTGTGGTGAATAAGGTAGTGGACATCATCATGTTAAAAATAATTAAATCATAACTCAATGTTATATACTCTTATGTGGGTTCTCTAAATCTAGAATATAATGAAATTATTAGTTGGTATTCCCATGGACACCGTCATTTAATAAAAACCTGGACTTTTTCAATTTTACGTAAATCTAAAATAAAATTTTCATTTATTCATGAAAATAAGGGTTTGAAAAAATTATTTGCAATTTTTTTAGACTACCTCATGGTATAGTGAATTAATACTTGAATTTAACATAGTGGTAATAAACATACAATATTATTCAAAAATCATACTAATAGTTGAAAATCAAAATAAATATAAATAGCATCATATCAATAATAAATGAAATTGTTTATTAAAAAAAACGATTCTAAATACAATGTTCATATAATAAATAAAATCTTATCTATATTATTTCTATGTCATGAAAAAAAAAATTTAATCAATATTTGGGCTTCATTCTTCACATAATAGTATCCCAAAACATTTCCCACACATTATTTTAATGATGATTATTTTTTATAACCCGAATGATGATGAATATATAATAAGGGAGAGAATTGAGTGATACAACATTACTATTGGTATGATACCTTTATTATCACCCCAAAATAATCATTTATATAGTCCAACAAAAACCTTCATCCTTTAAATAATACAAACTATGTCAAATGAATTAATGAAACATATAAATAAATGAAAATGAATCAAAATGGAATAAATTACATGGTTAAAACCCCATGAGGCATTGTGTTTTTACTGTCCATCATTGGATAGATTTGATATCATTTCTATTTGGTTTGTGTATGGACATTATAAATTCTGAACCAACACATTTACCTTTATATTATGTTCTCTATTAATTTTTTTTAATAATACCCAAGTGTAATACCCAATATATATACACCTATTATAGTGAAAACTAACACTGGAAATTGGGGTTGAAGTATAAAATATAAGGCAAAATAATTAATTATTTTAGGAGTTATACTATCAATCATGTTGTGATTTACATTCATATAATTCATCCGTTCTCATAGTTAATTGTTTCATGATTTTTCTTTAAAGATTTCAAAATATTTGGAATCCTCCAAATAATACTAATTAGACTATACAATGGACCCTATTATCAATTCATTATGTCTAAAAACACTCTTATGAATACTTCATAAACATATCCTTAGGCCTAAAAAGTAGATTTTTTTCAGTATTGTTACCATGGGAGTAATAAATAGATAATTTATTTTAAATAAAATTTGAATATAATGAAGGTACATAATAAATTTATCCCTCATATGATTCATCATAGAGTATTTTCCATTATGAAAATCCTCGAGAAACTAGATTATATGGGTGATATGTGGATCGAATTATTTTAACTCTTTATCCATAATCAATGTTTTAAGGTTAAGAGTTTCTATTTACATATCTTCCTTAATATATTATTTCTTTTCCTCTTCCTATTTCCAACTCACCTCTAGAATGTTGATAGGGACTTGATCCATTTTTTCCATCATCTCCCTCCTCACTTAGATAATGAATTTTGATCTAGTTTCCTCTTAAATTATTTTTAATGGAGCATTCAAGATTCACATACTTTGAGAAATAATGTTATTAATGTTTGGTCTTCGAAAATGGGTATGATTTTATTGACCATTCTATGAAGATAATCAAAAGATTTGTGTTGTGATAGAGATAAGTCTTCAATATCCATGTAATTTGTCATTTTTTAGTTTTTTATATATGAATGGGAAATTATTTTAAAATTATTGAAATGAAATGAAGTAAATTATTTGGTCCCCAAACAATGATGCTCGATTTGATATAAAAACATTTTCCATGGGTTCATACATCAAATAAAATTGTTTATACCACCTATGAATTATATTAAATAGATTCACATATTTTTATATCTATGGAACCAATCTAAACACTAAATTTTCATTTATTAAAATGAAAAATATTTAATGTCCATTAACTATTAAAATAGGGTATCATAAAATAAAAATTTTAGTGTTAAAATATGAATAATGAATTGAAAACATGTGTCAAGGTTAAAATATTAAATCTTATGTGTCATAACATATATTAATAGATTATATATATATAATATTTAAATCTAATGCATTATATAAATAGATATAATTCATTGGTTTCCTCACACTATTTATGATATGGTAATCCAATCGATTTTATAGATACATAAATTGTCTAAAACCACCTTCCCACCATATGAAATGAATAAATAACACAGTTAAATGAAGATTGTTAATATATCATAAAACTAATAATTGGTTTTATTTTTATTTCTAAAACATTATAACTCCAATATTTTATTTTTTATTAATAAAAGGGTGGTATAGTAAAATAAAAATGGATGATCTAATACACTAATATGCATGAAATGGTACCAACCACCTTATCAATAACATGCACACTCATATAGAAACAATAATTGATTAAAAACACACATGAAATGAAGCATTGTAATTGAATATCATTAACGAACATTCCAAGAACTTGAGATCTATGTTAATTTCACATAACCTCGGAAATGAAGAGGCGAAAGTTGAATAACCTTAATAAATTTTTAAGGATAAGGTCAATCACCACTATGATAATAAAAATAGATGTTCTGAAACATAGAAATATAATTATAGATAAATCCCATTGTTTTTAACCTCTTCATCCGTTGGATAGTTTCCATAGTATAGATATGATTGTTTTTTCCAAGAAATTTCTTATTATTCATACATAGGATATGTGATCCTCATGTGATATGTGGTTTCTTAGGATGAAAACATTTATAAACCATGAGGATTGTTAATTTCACATGTTACTTCTTACAAATAACAATGTTATCCATTTTCATCATATTTTCATGGATATAGAACCTATATATTTTTTATTCAGGTATTTCATAAATTTTCAAGACAATATGAATGTGAAATGCTTTAATTTTCTAGGGTTTATTTACATAATCTATATCACACATAGAAAATCCCACAATCTTTATTTATCACCATGAGTGTTTATGATGGTACTAGGAAAATATGGCATCCTATTATGATATAATTTAGTAATACACATGGATGAATGATAGTGTTATATGTTTTTATTCATTACCATGATTTTTGATATATAGATATAATTTTTAGTGATCTTGTTTAATTAATTTATCCTACCATATAATTCTTTAATGCATGATTCAATTGTTGAATCTGAGATACTATAACTTTTAATCATTTTTTTGGAAACATGTGTCTTCAGACTCTACATTTGATAATATAGAATGTAATGTCCCAACCCAGTGTCCACATAATTATGACCTTGCGCCATTAGGTAGAATGGCCTCAAGAGCGCCTCCATATATAGTAGAGGTTACCGAAGAGCAGTGAGGGAGTAAAGGTTTTATGGTGGAGAGACTATACACTCACACAAGAGTGGGATAATGGATATAAAAATAAATATACAATTAAATAAGAATATGTAAATTGAAAAAAGGAAATATAAGAATTTATAATAGATAAATAGAATAATAATACAAAAATCCAATAGGAAAAGTCATATACATGGATGCATTACATGCTGATATACAAAAAGGGAATAGGGGATAAGAAATAAAAATATTCTATACAAAAAGAAAAAAATAAAAGGGGGCTATCGCACACATCTCGATCATATTCTTTGATAGTTTCTAATATTCTCTATATATAACTAAGTCATATGTTGAATTATTATTAGGTTTATTTTCATTATAATTACATGTGGACAAGTAATCTATACTAGAACTAAATGTGGCCAGAGTAGGGTGTGAGATAAAACCCCAAAAGTCCACTAATAATAGTTTCTATATGTAATCCATGTAGTTCTCATAGGTAAATAGTGATCAAGTATAACTAAATAAATAATAGAGTTGAAAAAATAAATAAACATACGCATCGGGTCCCTCAAGGACACCTATCAACTCTACCTCTTCCGTCTCATGGATGGAATAAGAGTATAATTTTCATTATATATATACATATTAATAATATATATATTATAGTTATATATTTCACCCACTTATATGGACCATGTATGTGCAGAAATAAGTGTCCATATACCTAGAATACTAGGTGCTTGATAGACCATGGTCCAACTCAACAATCCATAAACAGTCTAATGGATCCTATAAGATCAAGAAATATGGTACATTTCACACATATCATAATGAGTGATATACATCATGCTCATCAATTGAGATGGTGGGTGAGTCATCATGTCAACTCCCAACATAAGGTACATGGTGCTTCATTCCCACCATCCAAATAGCGTCGATGGTGTGTGATGTGATTCTCAACACCCGATTTAAAGAATGAAAAATCATTATTCCCAATAGAACCCTTTCCATAGTTCCGTATACTATATCAAATGAGTAATCATATTTATAATAATGAACCTGAAGAACTACCAATCATTCTTTATGATCTTCAATTCCATAGAAACCATAAAATCAAAATTCGATAAAAGCATCAAATAAAGTATGAAATGAGTGGTGTGTCTCTACCATTATTTAATAAATTTCATTTAAACCATTTATTTTATATAAAGATGTAAAATAATCATTAACATACCATTCTATTTTATAAATACCATTAAATATATCAACACATGACAATTTATTTTATAAGGATCTAAGTGGCACATTGAAGGAACAATTTTCAAAATGGAAATTACATATATGAGAAAACCCATTTATAATTAAGGACGAATATTATTAGGTGACTTTGGTGAAATAAATAACTATACAATATATTAAATTCCATTTATAATCAAATCCTAACAATTAGAAGGCATTCGAGGAATTTAATAAATTAATTTTAAAAGGTAATTTAAGCTAACACACTAAATGGGTGTCCATAATCTATATTGTCATACTCAAAATATTTAAAGATGATCCTCAAGAGTAGATCAAGGTGGATAAACCAATTTAGATTGATGAAAACAATTTTAGTGTAATGCAATGAAAAGAACCGGTGTGTGGAACAATAATAAAGCTATGAAAACACCATATATTTTGGAAACAATTTTTATACCACATACCATAAGGCTGTAGATGACTCCATGCATGATATCAGACAGATTTTCAGATTATTTTGGGAGAAATCAATGAAATATTCTAACACTCTAAAAATAGTGAAAATTAGATTTCACCTAAATTGCACAATATCTCCAAAGGTAAACTGAAATAGTAATGGAGAGAAATGTAGAGGATACCTCTACCTATTCAATACCTTGGACGGATCTTGATTTGAAATTTTCATTGAGAAGTTATCTCAATGCCTATTTTGGGATACTGGGAGGGCTAGGATATGAGAAGGAGTTTCATATTTTTGAATGAAGATGAGGTAAAATATTATATTCATGGTTTTATTAATGAAAAAAATTAAATTCACCCTCAAATATAGGGGTTCATGGTTTGGATGCATGATTTGGAAAAACCATAGACACACCATGATAGAATCACTGCTTAATAGAAGAGACTTCATGGTTAAGGTTCATTGTTTCAATAACAATTTTCAAACTATAAAAAATTCCTATGTCCAACCTATGATGTTTTTTGAAAGGGAATGTTCCTGGGGTCATACAATTGAAAACAAAAACTATGAAAACCATGCTGATCATAGGGTTCCCTGCACAGCTACGCCACATGGTTAGTACTAACCTTGTGGTAACACTGTGGCCTACCCAATTGCCCCATTTCTTGGAGCTTTGGGATCTGAACAATCCCATGAATATCGTTGGATATTCCTAAGTCCATTGTGCATTTTTACCAAGATTTAATTGAGAAGATAAATTGAAAAAAAATATCCCAACCTTTGTAAAAAGATAGTTTGTTAAAACCTCCCCTCATTAATGAAACTCATCCTTGAGTGGGATTTTGAAGGGTAATGAGGTATCATCAGAAAAGCATTCCAGTCATTGAGCTTGTATATCAACTTCTCACCCCCATCTCGTATCATGTACTCGAATGTTCTACCATAGCATCCATACTAAAGGTACAAACCTACCTTAGAGTGTATTTACCCTCCGATCCAAAATAAAAATTGGATACTCCTCAATGGATTCATCCAAATCCAACACAACATCATCAGGATGAGAGACATGTGATGGGTCTGGATGATACCAGTGAAGATGAAATACGTAAAAAAAATCATGTATAGAACAATGCATCTAAGGATTTTTTAACTGGTAATCCACTATTTTTACCCATTTCAAAACCCTGAATGGTCCAACATACCTAGTTGAGAGCATAAACTTCCTATGAATATGTATATGGACCTTACTGGGAATGACTCTAAAGAAAACTCAGTCTCTGACCATGATCATGAGAGGTCTCCGTCATCGGTTTTCATTTGGTTGATGTCTGTACCAAGCCATCAACATGAGCTTCATAATCAAATGGACATTCTCTGTAGTCTCCTAAATGATATGGGGTCCAAGAAATGATACCACCCCTACCTATATCATGAACAGAGGGGAATGGTCTGACCTACCATATAAGGATTCATAAGGAATCATTTTGGTCGCATCCTAAAAATAGTTATTATAAGTGAACTCCACAAGGAGGATGTGTTTCTCCTAGTAACCCCCAAATTCAAGGCACCTGCACATAACATGTCTTGTAACACCTGAATTGTATCCTCTATCTATAAATCAGCATGAGGGTGATTTTTCATGATCAAAATAATCTGTATACCCAATGAATTCTAAAATAACTACAATAATTTTAACATAAATCAAGCATCGCTACCATAAATGATATAATTAAGATTTCCATGAAGATTAAAAATATCCCTGATGTATTGCAACCATAACTCATCTATCAAGAAAATCTATCACACTGGTAATAAGTGTGAGACCTTTATCAAAAAATCAAAAAAAAAACCACACCATATAATTTCCATAAGATTACCTAGGTAAACCATTCATTAAATACATTAGAAACAACATCTTGTTTCTACTCATGAATGGAAAACAGCTGTAAAAGCTCAGCCAAACACTAATGTTTCTCCTTCAGCTGATGGTAGGTAAAACCCCGAGTGATGAAGGTGACAATCCTCGTTTCATACCAAGTCAACAAAATTGGCATCGTAGATCCTAATGAATCATGGTGACATAGGAACAAACTGCCTTATCTAAAGCATGAAATTACACTAGTACAAAAACCTTTTTTACGTCATTTTTTAGATTTTTAGATTTGGTTTGAAGGAGATGTTATTGAGAGCGACGTTAAGAATATTATTTTCACCTCAGTTATTTAATAACCGACATTAAAAATGTTGTTTTATAATTTTTAACATTGGATTTTAAAAAACCGACATGAAAGACCTTCAATAAATGATGTTAAAAAGACATTTTTAAATTGGTTGTTTTAAAAAGAACTGGCATTAAAATTCATTTTTTACATTAGGTTTTTAAAAAAAACATGAAAAATTCATTTTTAAAGTCTGTTTTTAAATAAATGATGTAAAAAATGTTTAACATCCTTTAGGTAATTTCATAAGATTTTATTTGACTAGTCGTAGAGCTCAAACAGAGTTACGGATGAAAATTTTTGACCATCCGAAGTTTGATATATATTTTTAAAGGAAAGTTCAAACGAGCGGACTATAACTACATCTTAAAAGGAATTTATGAAGCTGGAGGAGGATTTGATGTTTTTCCATGATATAATTTATTATCCATCATTATAATATGATAATAATTATGAAATTTTATATCAATTAAGAAAAATACTCATAAAAAATAAAAATCATGAAAAACTAATTACAAATACATTGACGAGATCAAGGAAAGAATAAATAGTGGATTCACGTGGAAGATCAAACAAGTCGAGTCAGTGGAACGATGATTTTTGAATGAAATGATCATTAAATGGTATTTCAATTAAGAAAAAAAATCATAAAAACCACAAATCATGGATAAATAATTACAAATACCTTGACGAGATCGTGGAAAGAAGAAATAATTGATTGAAATTGAAGATAAAATTAGTCGATTTGGGGGAATGATGATGGTTGAAATAAATCATTGTTATTTAAGGATATTTTTATAATAAAAACATATAATTGTTATGATAAAATAAAACACGGTATTAAAAATTTTAGGCGGCAATTGGAAATTTCGATGCTGAGATGTAAAAAAATTGATATTTTGCATTGGTGGGATGTTAAAATTTTCTTTCATGTATGTTTTATGATAATTTCTTGAAAATATATTAAAATTTTTACTGATTTTATCATTGGTTTTGACATAACTGACAAGACAAATCTATTTTCATCAGTTTTTTCACATCGGTAGTTAAAGAACCGATGTGAAAAATCAATTTTCATGACTTTTTCACATTGGTTATTTAATAAATGAGATTAAAAGGTATTTTTAAAATATGTTAATTATTAACCAACATGAAAAATGTTTACAAACATGTAGTTCATTTCCAAATATTTGATTTTAGAGGCCATAGAGATCTAACAGAGTTACTCATTAAAATTTATGGCCTGTGGAAATTGGACTTCCCTAAGACTTCGTTTAGAGATGGTCAACTTCCCATGACCATAACTTTTGATCTATTACTTTGTTTGAGATCTATGAACTATCAAATCGAATATTTGGTAATACACTAATTTTTTGTAAATAGTTTTCACATCTGTTATTAAATAACTAATGTTAAATAGTCAAGAAAATTTATTTTTCACGTCAGTTATTTATAACCGACGTGAAAAAGTTTGGAAAATAGAAATTTTAGATCGGTTATATAATAACCGATGTGAAAAATCAGTGAAAAAACATATTCACATTGGTTATAAAATAACCGAAATGAAAAATAAATTTTTATGGATTTTCACACAGGTTCAAAAAGTACAACATGACAAAAAGAGAAGTTAAAAATAGTTTTTGTACTATAGTTACCACAACATATACTCCCCAATTTCAGTTAGGAACTAAACATCCCCCTAAAATAATAAACAATCATCCCTATCCATGATCCGTCCTAAATCCGTATCATCGTCTTCAATGCTTTCCATTAGGAAATAGCCCTCGGGATTAGATAACTACCTTATTCTGACCCATTCCATAATTATAGAGTTCACTTCTAATGGTGTGAGGATAGTATGGCCTTGTTCCCCCTGAACATAAATGTGAATCTTTGAGAGTAATGACATGAGGGTACATTCACCACTAGCCTAATCAACCACCTCTGTCTTATCCTTATAGTACTAAGTGTCAGATATTTCATTTCCTTTACCAGGTGTCTATATAACCTCGTAATCAAATGATCGTAGGTATTTAGCCCACCTACACTGCCTTAGATTCCAATATTTCTATGTAAAGATGTACTTGAGGCTTCTATGATCATTGAATACCGTAAAATTATATCTAATTAGATAGTTCCTAAAATTGTATATATCGTGAGCTAAAATATCCAGCTAAAGGTTTTGCGTTGTGTAATTACACTTGTGAGTACATAATTGATTAGACATATACACAATGACTCGATCATCCTATTTAAAAAAATGATCCCCAATACCTAATATTTCAAAGTAAACTATATAGGCCCTTACCATCTCTAGAAGAATGAGTATCAGTAATGATGTAAAATGAAACATCAACTCCAAATTGGCTTCTTCTCAAGATTCTGACCATATGAATTTCACACCTTTTTTAGTCCTTTAAACGGAGTTTCAAGGCATGAGTAATCTGGGATGAAGATTCTTTAATATCTATATAAACCTCTGAAACTCTGTATGTCAAAGACATTCTTGGGATTCTCCAAATAAACCACATCTCTAACTTTTTCTAGTTCTATTAAGACTCCTAACTTCAAGATGATATGACCTAGGAAGTGGAAATTATCAATCCAAAATTATAATTTACTAATCTAAGAATATTAATAATGCTATATCATTATATTCAGCAAAATATCATGATTTTTAGAATGGTCGTGTCTATAGTGTGAATACACTAACATGTCACCAACAAATACTACCACAAATGAATCTAAATATGAGTGGAAAACCTGATTCATTTTATACAAAAATACTACATGTTCATTTGTGAGACCGAACGACATGACCAGGTACTCATATGGGTCATGACTTCTCCATAATGTTGTTTGATGTATGTATAATGACATGACACACATGTGAAGATATAAAAACTACTATTATATCTTTGAAAACACTCTCTATCATCATATTCGATGAACAGTTCATCTATTCTAGGAAATAGATACCAATTAATTACAGTGAGCTAGTTCAAGTGATGTAAATACACACAAATACTGAGGGTACCATCCGCTGTCTTCCAAAAAAGGACAAGTGAACCATAAGGATAAGTGTTAGTTCATACAAATCCTTTATCCTCTAGATCCTCAAATTGTTTATTCACTTCCAGAAGCTATACAGGTTTCATACTATAAGAATAAATTGTCACTGGTGATTCTCTATGTACATGATCAATTGTAAATTCTATCTCTAAGACTAAAGGTACACCAAAGAAGCCATCAGGAAAGGCATCCCCAAAATATTGTAAAATACTAGAAAAAATAGTGGATGATAACCCCTTGTTCATCCCTGAAAAGACTGTAAATCTATGATTTGGCACTATCTAGACTCTGCTACATGGGTCCTAATCACGTATATTGAACACCCCACTCTAACTAATGAATGTGTCCACTGCTGTCTGGTGATATAAATGGAATCCTACAAGGATATAATGGTATATGATCTTGATAGGGAATTAACTAGTCTATCCCAATGATTACATCAAATCTCACCATGTTTAGGACTAAAAGACTTCATACGAAGAGGTATTTTCCATACTAAAGGGGATAATCCTTACTACAATGAACACCCTTTGATCAGATACCCAATAGAGTATCAAGAGTCATAATTCCATGAAATCATTTGATGTCCATGACCAAACTTTCCATAAAAATATCATATATAAAAGGGTGAGATGTGCCTATGTCAAATAAAGCAGACACTAAAGTGGAGGCTATTATAATAGTACCCCAAACTATTGAAGGTTTGAAACTCTTCTCCTTCTAAATAGGCATCAATGCATGTAACTGGCCTGTACTGTGGCCCTGAGTCACTACCTGACTACCTTGAGAAATCTCAATCCATTGGTACTGATAATCATAAGTCAAAATACCTTTTACTCAACCGCCACCTCAGCTTCAACAAACCAGAATATTACGACAACCTTCTTGGAATGATCTTACTATCCCCTCTTAGGAATGTGGGTAGGTGTAGATCCCCACACACTAGGTTATTAGGTAAAAATCAAAAAAAAAATGATGGATATGGCCCATCCTGATGTAACCGCTGCATTTCACTGGATCTCATACACACTAGAGTTTCATATATCCTGGGTTCCCACATTGGTGACATATTAGAAAACATTCAGTATGAGGAGCCTTACTAATACTACATCCACGAGTATCCTTAGAACATATCCTTCTCTTGGATGTAGAATAATTGATAGATGTGGGTGTCGAAACACCCTGAATCACACCATCAACATCCCTTAAAATTCACTCTATGATAAGGGATTTTTTGACTATCTATAATATATTCATAAACTGAAATATATTGACTTGTGATAGGATGGAATAGAACAACCCATCCTAGAATTTCCCAGTTGTTATAAGATCATCACTTAGTGTAGTAGGATCGAACCGATGCTACTAAGGGAAACAAGTAGAGTATTCCATTACAGACATAACTCCTAACATCATGTTCATAAATTATTTAAATCTTTCTACCATTAGAGTCTAGGGAAATAAATAGTCATATAAGATAGTCTAGAAATCATCACAAACCATATCTCTATGATGATCTTCATGGTTAATAACATCCCACCACTTCTTGGTAGAATCACATAAAATATTGGTTTCAAGTTTTACCATCCACTCTGGAGGTATCTCTAAATGCTCGAATATGTAAAGAATAGCTTTAATCTATGACCCAACAACATGTGGTCTTCCATCCAATAAAACGTTGGGAGGTTGCTTTTACTAGAACAAATGAGTCAACTCTTCCGTAATCGAGGCATGTCAAAAAACACATATCATATCCTAAAACATACATGGAATTCCCTCTTAGAAATCGGTGTTAGTTCCCATGTCAGGAATAGGTAGAGGTGCCACAGGTGGAACTATAGGAGGAAGCATCGGTGGCTCACGGCCCACCAACTCCATTGCATGGTTGTGACCACCTTTAGAGAATACTATTAGAGTATGTGACAAATGTTTGATGCTATAATTCCAAATTTAGGCCTCATAAGAAATTTTAATATTTGAGAATATTTTAGATAGAAAACCAGGAAAGGTGCATTGTATTCCTATAGATAGATCATAACCCTCTTCTTAGTCCTAAATCCAAGACTAGGTAATGTAGAAGGACCATATTAGGCCATAAGAGCCTAATAGATACACCAAATACCCACTAATAAGGTCGGGTTCGTGTCTAGGTCTTTGTTTGACTTGTATAAGGTGGCTATTTTCACATTAAAATTCATAATCATTTTAAATATGTGATTATTCAAATATTTAAATCTCATTAAATTAACAAATTAGATAGATCACTATTTTAAATTCATAAGGACCATACTTTTTTTGAAAAAATACATGGAATCCAATTAATCCATACCATAACACATTTCATCCAATGCAAACAATGGTCCATGGATGAATGTTCCATAATAGAATGCTTAAGGTGACTTCTTTTACCTATGCATGAAAATACTATTTGGTTCAAGAAAAAAAAATTATGTTTTATTTATGTTTTCCAATAACCTACAATAAATTTCAACAAATTTCAATACATATTCAAGGCAATAAAAAATTGAAATAGGAACATACATACTAAAAAAAAATTAGTATAAAAAAATGAAAGGCATATTAGTCATTTTGTTCTTATAATGACACATGTAATGCAATGACCTCATCTCATTGGTACTAGGTAAAATAAATCTTCATTTGAATAATACCAATAAAATGAAAACCATAAAACAGTTTTCTCAAGCAATGGTGAAGTCATATCAATACTAAATGGCATAATCAATAAGTGTAATTACCCATTCTAGGTAATTTGGGTTTACCCTCTATATGGGTTAGCTACATCTAGGTATATTGTCATTTAAAAATTCCATTAACTCCTAGTCTCTTATATAGTACAAAAAATAGTTTGAAAAAGGGAATATACCACTCTTATACCACATTACAGTGTTCTGTCCTAGAATCCGCTTAACTGGTGCTCTGGGATGGTGGGTAGCATGATCTTAAGTGTTTCTACCCATATGCCAGAGGCTAATGAACAGTAGAATGGGTGTAACGTTGGTGTGGTGTGGAGAGTTTACCCTCATATCATAGTGGAACAATGGATATGACCAAAAACATAGGAAATAGAAGTATATGTAAATAGAAATAATAAATAAGTCGTGGGAGAATAAATAACCAAACAATTTAATAATAATATTAGAAGACACTATATAGAGTCAAATACATGGATTCATGTTATAATGACGTTGAAAATGGGAACATAGGATAAGAATATACAACATGCTATACAAAAATAAATAATTAACAAAATTTTTCTCCACTATCATCTCAAGAATATGCTCATTCCTCTGCTCATATGATCCATCTATAAGTAAATCATATCATGATTATTTATTTGGGTGCTTGGCCTTATCCATACCTATACACAAGTAGTCTTCTCATGTACCAAAGGTGGCCCGAGTGGGCTGTGAGATAAAATCAGAGTAGGCCACCACCAAAACAGTGTAGAAGTAATCCAATAATTGATCATATCTATATAGTGTGTATGTATAAATGAATAAGTAATATAGATGAAAAAAATAACGAGTTTTCTCAGGTTCCTCATGGACACCTGGTGTCTCTACCACCTTGTAATCATGGAAATAATATGTGTCTGATCGGTTGATATATATATATAGTAATAATAACACACACACACACACACACAGATATATATATATATATATTATAGTTATATATTTCATCCACCAATATAGAAAAAGTATGTGTTGATGACAGGGATCATATTTCTCTAATACACGGTGCTGGATGGACTAGAGCATAACTGAGACATCGAAAACTAGTCTAAATGTGCCTATAAGCTCAAGAAAAAGTTCACATTCCCTAAATATCATAAAGCATGAGATACATCATGATCATCACTCGATATGGTTGGTGATTTTTCATTTCCTCACACTAAGAAAGGGACTTGGTGTCTCATTCCCAACAGAACCCTTACCAACGTTCCATAGTCTATATGAAAGTAATAACCAAATTTATAATAATATTCACAAGGAACTACCTATCATTTTTTATAATCACCAATCCCATAGTACCAATGGAATCACAATTTAGAAAAATTAATAAATGAATTAAGAAATGATCGGTATGGTCTTTCCACCATTTAATACATTTCATTTAAACCATTAATTTTATTTAATAAAGGAAAAAAATCATGAACAAGCCCTCATATTTAATACATGACATTGAATCTATAAATGCATGAAAATTCATTTTAAAAGGATCTAAGAGTAACTTAGATGTTTATATAGTCAAGAGGAAAATTAATTACATGGGAAAACTCATTTATAATTTGTTCCAAGCACTTAGTAGGGGCCTTTGGTTAAATCATAAATTATATAATAGAGGAAAATCCATTTATAGTCATAGTTGAACACTAAGTATAGTATTTCAGTAATTTAATATATTAATTATAAAGGAAAATTTAATCTAGCACACCCAAGGTGTGTCCATAATATAGATTGGCATCATCATATTACTAAATAATGATCCTTAGGATTCGATCAAGGTGCTTAAACCAATTAATATTTAAGAAGACAATTTAGGGTGACATGCAACAAAGGCCGATGTGTGACACAATGACGAAGCTACAAATAAAATCAAACTTTTTGGGGGAAAAACGAGACCAACTACCTTAAGTCCACAGTCAAATCTCTACTCAATATTGTCCTTAGATTCGCGGTTTTTTTCGGTGAAATCAAAGGAAGTTCCAATATCCTAAAAATATAAAAACAAATCACCTAAATAACATAATGGATCCAATGATAAACATAAATATTAAGGTTGGGAAATCTGGAGAATAATTATATCTATCTAATTCCTTTGATAGATATGGATATGGAATTTTTATTGAGAAGTTATCTTCATGCCAAGACTGGGCTTGAGGGAGTGCAATGGTAGGAGAAGAAGGAGTTTCATCAGCTGGAATGAAGAGGAGGAAAAGGAAATTAGATTTAAGGTTTCATTAAATGTAAAAAAGTAAATTCACCCTGAAATATTGGGGGTCCTAGATTTGGACACATGGTTTGTAAAAACCATACGCAAACCATGTTGGCCTCACTATTTAACGAAATATTCCACATTGTTATGGTTCATAGTATCACTAAACGTGTGAAAACCTTGTGAAATTCCTCTATAGAATCTCCCATTTTTTTCACACGGTTATTCACCTATGGATGAATGATTGTTGAAAAATCAAGTTTCTCCTACTGATCACATGGTTCTCTGCACGGTTAAACTTCACAGTTAGTAATAACTATGTGGAAACCGTGCGTCTTACTTTGTTTTCCCATTTCTCGGAGATTCGAGCTCCGAACTGGCCCCATATACTCGTAGGACATCCATAAAACATAGTTCTTGTTTACCATAGTTAAACAGTAGGTTCTAATTGAAAAATAATCCATATGTTTATGAAATTATGTTTTGTTATATAGTATATCACTCCGAAAAGAGAAGAAAACCATTGATTTTAGTATATAGTGATGGGGACCAGCCTTTTCTGAGAAATAAAATTTAATTATTCAGGTATCCCTTTTATGTATATCTTCTACCCACCCTAGATGTGTCTTTTTTGAATATTAAAATATACTTTAATTTTGTATCTATAAAAATTCAAAATAATTTATTCATTAAAATATGTTGAAGAATAATTATGTATATAGAGAATACATATCTACTAATAATGTGTGAATTTAATTCACTTTCCAAAAGGGTTAGATCCACCCCAAATTATTAATGTAGGATTCTCATTGGATGTTTCCCTCAAGTATTTCTTGAATATTTAGTATATGTTAAACCCCAATTTATAATAACTCTGTATCACTAACGTTGGGAAAATTATCCTGAATTTTTTTGATTGAAAATTAATTATGTAACTAAAATCACCATCCATTTATTTATAGAAATAATTAATGTTATTTAAACCAATTCGATCACACAATTTTACTCAAAAAATAACACCTTGGTTCTACTGAAAGAGACAACTCTCGATGGGGGAACCCATTCGTATTTCAAAAATTCATTATCAAACTGTTATGACAAATCATATTATTAGTCATTTTTTTAAAATATTTTCTTTTTTTATTTTCTTTTTTGGTTTGGTATATATATATATATATATCATTATACAAATAGTATATATATTTTTTAAAAAAATAAAATTAGTTTTGATATATATATTTTGTAATGAGTAACCTGATTCCTAAAGATTCTTATATAAGGGAGGATTTTCAAGAATTCTACCCATATTTACAATGTTTTATTCCCAAATATTTTTCCACCGCATAAATCCTCAGAAGAAAATGGGTACTACCAAAACATAATTAGTTAATTTATGAATAACAATTATAGCAATCCTAAAATTTAATACAAATATTAACTCTCTAGATCACAAGTGAATCCTTATAGATAATAAATGTATATTTTGATTTAAACCATTACTTAGTATCAATAACTCAATATATTATCATATTTATAAGTTTCTAAACATTAAAATTGTTAATAATTATGAAAAACTAGAAATATCATCATTATAATTATCATTCTATCCAACATCTAATTTTGTAGCACTTTTATGTCAATGTGATAATAACCTTTTCAAAAAATCTCTATGGTGGAAAGCCATTTACTCTTGTTATAAGTGGAACCACTTCTATTTTCACATAAGAAAAATATTATAAGGTTTTTTTTGTTATTAGAATGCAGAAATCATGATGTATTATAATTTTTTTGGGATTTTATAAATTAAACTGTAATCATAAAAAACATTGAATCAAAGTTTTTGGGGTTATAATTATCTTTATAAATAATCATCTTGACAACTTATTTTACCTATTAAACTCATTAATTAGGATTTACCTAATTAAAGTGTTGATTTCCTGTTATAGAAATGATTTATTCAATGTATTTAAACCCCATATCTTTATTTTTTTCATCAATAATCTCACATTGCCTGGATTTTTTAAATGGATCTACATGTTTTTTACCAGATGTCACATTGATAATTATTTTAGTACCATCTTGTAATAATTGTCTCATATAATAATGTCCCAAACATATATGTCTAAAAATTATGTTAATAATGAAATTATAAGCCAATAATAATGTATCTTCAACATCAAAACTCATATAATTATAGGGAATGGGATATAATGTAATATCCAATAACATATTCCTAATTCATTCAGATTCTAGGGTACATACCCTTAAGGAGATAAAATCTTAATCCATTGTATAATATGAAATACATGTTTTTTTATTGATCACCCAAGAAAAAATATAACCTCATGAAGTAAACAACTATCTATACATGTATTGTTTTCACTAATACTGGTAATCCAACTAACATTAGCATATCGTTATAATACAACAAGATAATCATTGTATTATAAACTTAAATCATTGGTCTATCTTAGGTGTCCAATGATCCTCATTGTACATATCAAATTATGTAGAATAGAATTATTACCGCACGTACTCATTTTATATACAGAAAAATATATTTCATATATAGTTAATGCATTTTATAGATTAACGAACTAATTACACTAGAATACTCATAGTGTGCTATGGATCATCTAGTATTCATAAAATTTTTAACAATGTAATCAAATATAGTATTACCATCCTTGAAAATTTGATGATCAAAGTTATTTAAAATTGTTGCTATATAATGATAGTGACTTAAATAATAACATCCACTATGTTTTCTAACTTCCAGACCTAGATAGGTATCAATTATTCCAAGATCCTTCATTTTAAATATGTAGGAAAAATAATTTATTTCCTCATTTACAACAATCATATTAGTTCTAAAAATTAACATATCATCCACATATAAAATATGAATAACTTCATATTATTTTTTAAACATTGAATAAACACATTTATCCATGTTGTATGGGGAAATCAAATAAATAATGTAATAGAATCAAATTTCTTCTTCTATTGATTCAGAGCTTGTTTCAATCCCTAATGTTATTTAACTGGTTTATATAATTTATTTACATTATAATATAATAAACCATATTGTTTTTTCATATAAATCACTTAATTTATGTCTCCATTAAAAAATTCAGTATTAAAATCTATTTCATGGACATAAATGTGATTAATTGAATCTAATTTAAATAAAAGACTTATTGAAGTACTTGGAGTTAATGAACAATAAGTATCAAAAAAATGAATCCATTTTTTATGTCTAAAATGTTTTTAAATCAATATTTATTCAAAATATTTATTGTTAGATTAGATTAATATTTATTTCTAAAACCCCATTTACAACCAATATATTACAAAAAAGTTTTTAAATATTTAATTCCCCATTTATTATTCCTCATAATTGAATTTTTTTCATAGTTAATTTTATATTTCTAGAAATAAATATCTCTAGAAGGCATTGTTTCTTATATTTATTGGGTTATATTATATATTCAATACCATAAATATTTATTTATATGATGATCATTTTGATTTCCCTCAAAAAAGAAAACTATGGAATCAAGATAAATAAAATATATATGTAGATGTTTCTTTTTCCCAAGTCTTGTACTCTGTTTAAGAACCACTCAAGAGCCATCATTATTACCTACAATTATATCTAAACTCGATAGAATACAAGATATTGGGGTATGAGAAGTAACCTCCTCTAAATGGTATTTATTAAATTTATTTTAAAAAAATTAAACATGTTATGATTAAAAAATAAAATTATCTTCCCAATCCATAATTTAATATGACTTAATATTTTAATCATATCAAACAAAATAGCTTTAATTTATCTTGGATAAGTTTTACTTATTTTAGTATAAGTAATTCTATTGTAATATAAAAACACCTAGGCATTAAAATGTTTAATATTAGGTCTTCTAAATTTCCAAATTTTATAAGGGGATAACATATTTTTTCTAGATCCAATCCTATTATGAATATCATATGCATCTAATAATTTTTCCCTATAAATTTATTAGTAATATATAATTGTTAATCATGAAATTAAAAACTTATACTAAATTACGATTTTTTTTCTTTTTAACAAATCAATTTAGCTACGTTCTTTAAAGAGTAAAATTTTTATGAATTATTCCATTTTATACACATAACTCATTAAACTCATTCATAAAGTATTCAACACCTCTATCTAGGCATAATAATTTAATAATTTCGTTTTATTAGGTTTTGACATCAGATTTATACTTTTATAACATTTTAAAGGCTTTATCCTTTGATTTAAGAAGATATATATCAACATATCAACTACAACCAACAAAAAAATTAATAAAATACCTTTTCCTACATTAGTTAGTAATCCATTTAATTAAAAAATATCTGACTTTATAATTATAATATATCATAATTTCTTGAAAAACTATTAAAATCTATATTAACTATTATATATTCTACACATGTTTCAAAATTATTAAATTCATTTACAATGTAAAATATGTTTCAAATCATCATCAATTTTAATGAATTACAATTAATGTCAACAAAATTATCATGAAATTAATTAGATGGCTCAATAATCTAATCATAAGATTCAATAAAATTATTATTTGATAGTTGATATATGAAATCATTTGAGCACCCCTTCTCCACAAGCATGCCCCCCTTAGGAAAGATAACCCTATTAGATTAAAATGAATCCCAAAATACATTCTTATAATAATATCAATAGAAAAAAATTAATTATAATCTTATGTATGTAAAACAAATTTATAAGAGTCAAATTATTCCCAGAAGTAAGTCCAGTTCCATGTTTCCTTGTATTGTAACATTTATGACTTATTTATTTCCAAGGTGTACTTATTTCACAAAAGTACTATAATAAAATGTTTTTTACATTGAATGATCCGTTCAGACATGCATCGTTGCTCTAAATTTTATCCAAAATATAATATTCATCAATTAATTATTCACATTAGATATAATTTCAACTAGATTTTCTTCTTCCAACATAATATCTATGTGTTTGTAAACATTCATTAAATAGTGAAATTCCATTGAAAAATACTCCTTTTTCCAATAAATGAATCATTCTAATTTATTCAGGTACGTATTTTTTACTTCATTACATGTTGAATTTTCTTCTTGAAATGTAAGGAACATATTTTTTGTATCTTTACCTCAATGATATTAACAATGATATCAAATTATGAATCCATACCCATGTCACTCAGCATGTGTTCTTCATCAATGTGAATACTAATTTGCAATAATTAAAAAAAATATACCCCCTCATTTTAATAAGATATTTTCCAAAGTATATAATTTTTTTTGTAAATTTATAAATAATTTCACCAATATGGAATGTTTTTGGTATATCAATTTTAAGATAAGGGTGTTTTTTTAATAACTTGGATCTCAGGAACTTGATACAATAATATATTCTTTTAAAAAATCTTGAAAATAATATAATTTTCAATGATAAATTTTTTAGTAACCTTGTTTTAAATTTTTTACATGTATTAGTGTGCATCCCATATCTTTCAATACAACTTTATTTATTGAAAATAGTCTTTATGAAAATTTGATAAAGTGTTAAGAATATGTCCTTCACAGAAAACTTAATTATCTTTAAGATTCATCCTCACTTCCAGAATGTTAATTACATGATTCATGTCAATGTTTTTTCCATCTAGAATTTGAAAAGGATCATATGAAATAGGATTAAGGTCTGGTTCTAGGATGTAAAAAATATTCAACACCATAATAAGAAATTTCATCTTTTATTACCACTGAAAGAAGTTTTTTCCATTAAAAGTATCAAGCTTGACCATGAATTGGTTAACATTTTTATGGGATTTGGAATCCATATTATAGAATCTATATTGGTCTTCAAAACCATTGGTTCATGAAAAATAAGAAGGTAGATATAGAAGGTATATCAAATTTTTATGCATTAATATACTTCTTAACCCAAAAGGGTTATATCCACCCATACAAATTGGTGTGGGGTTCTCAATGGATGTTATCGTCGATGATTTCACAAAGTCATTGGGTTTGTCGAACAGTAATGTATGAAATCCTCACAATATATATGTTGGAAAAATCACTCCAATTTTTTTTGAATTGACAAATGATTATGTATCCAAACTCTCTATCCTTTTATTTAGAGATCTAAATCTATGTAATGGATACTTATTATATCTCAAAATTTCGGTCAAAGAGCACAGTGGATCAATAGAAAGTAGACAACTATTGGTGGGGGTAACCCTTTATTATTTTGTAAATTCAAATTACAATAGTTAAAAATAATATTATAACTATTTATTTGTATAATATATTTTATTTTATTATTTATTTTTTTATAATATATATATATATAAATGATTATTGTACTAATAATATATATATATATTTAAAAAAATTTAAAATAAATTTTGAATATATATTAATTAAATACCGAATTCCAAAAAGCCTTTTTATATTGGTAGAGGTTTGCGAATTATAACAAAATTTCCAATAAGGTATTCCCAAAGGTTTTCCACCCTCATAAATCCTAATGAAAAATGGGTCCCACCAAAAAACATGTGATTTATTTTATGTATAAAATTTTTTTAAAAAATATATGTGCATGTTTAAAATAGGTGGATTAATTCATCATTCATGTGTAGTCAGATAGGGAAAATTATCTTATCTCATATTTTGGTTGACCATTGTCTTAAAAAATTTCATATTCTTGGATTTAATAATTCATTTAAAATAGTGATATTAACATATCTTCCCTACCAATAACATGCATTTCTTGAAAGTAGTAAATTGTTAATGATGATATAACCTTCGACTACTTTTAAAAAAGTTATTCTCTATTGATAATATTGATGTTAATCATGGGAAATCACTTTCTAATTTAATCCTATATGTTATATTACCCATGTCCCCACCTCGAAGAATCTTACCACGTTCTATAATAAGATATGTGTATGTACCCAATCATCATCAATTACCCCATACATTTTAGAATATATTTTGATTAAATTAGATTTTTTAATTTATTTTATATTTAATTTTTTAATGTAGGCCTATTACAATTTAGTCAATATAAGGGATACGTTCTGCACCAAAATGGATCCAAGTTGTATATTTAATACCGTCATAATTGTGTCACATATACCACCATGATTTTAACACCGATGGGGGTCTTATAGATATAAACAAGTGGAAATAATAATGTATAATAATAGCCTAGTTATTTTTGTCCATGTTTAGTCTGTATGACTTATTTTATGTGTTTCTACAACAGTTACTCTATGAAATATGGAATAATATCCATATTTTACATCAATTATACCAACTTATGGAAAAATAGTTCTTTAAAATACTCACCAACAATGTAAATCTACAGTGACAGTAGTACCATAAGTGAAAAAACTATCATATAAATAATGTGAAGTGGCTGATGGAGGGTTTTGGATGTACGATATTTAACATTATATTAACATACACAAAATTTAGTTATTGGGATATTGTAATGAGTGTGAATCTATAGATGAATAGAATTTGGAAAGTGATTGAAAATAATTTTTATGATTACTACGATGATCGAGTGGAATTTTCTTCAGATCTACATGTCATTACATCTGAGATACTCAAGATATTCCCAAAAAAGGTGATGGATAAGAAATTATGAGGGGCTGTGAAGACCATGTAGGTTAGTATTGAGCATTTTAATGATGAAAAAATATACACATTTTCCTTGAACATTGAATGTTTTATTTTCAAAAATGGTGAGACAATTAATGATATTTCCATGCATCTCACTTTTATTATTATGAAAATATAATTTTAAATACTAATCATGATGATATTTTCTATTTGGTTATTGATATGACACTGGTAGGGTTCTTGAAGTAGAATAATTCATTCATGATGGATTCTAGGAATGGAATTTAGTACCCTAGAATATGTTTCAACAACCATATTAAGAGATCCATAAAGATATAATATTTATTGAACAATTGCATGAATGAAAATTAAATAACATAGATAGATTAACAGTAGTGAATTCTAGAAAAATTAATGTCATTTTCGAGTGAAAAATTAATAGTTCTGGGTTATCACTAAGTACTATTTTATACCATGACTCCACAAGAACGTCACTAATTTGGGATAGATTAAAAAGTGTAGTTCCAAGTATTTCACTGAGGATAAAAAAATATCTATTTATGATCTGAAGGAAAGGAATATTTACATTAAATGAGATATGATTTTTTAGAAGGAGAAGTAATGGAATTGGGAATCGACTACCCCTGATCATATATCTTATTACATCAACACTTTCCCTACAGAGATTTCCACATACCAAATAGTTGTCTCACTGGTAAATAAATTATTCAAATCTCCAATAATTTCTACAAAATTAATGATATGTGGAAGTATACAACTAAAAACACCTTTGGAACCTTCTCTTTTTGTTATATATGGGCTCAATTTCATTATAGCTAAAGAACCCATGAACATTGATTATGATTTTTGGGAAGGAATAACATGATGATTTCATAGTGTGATGATTATGGGTAATCATAGGTCTTTATCAAGTGTTATCACATCCTCATGTTATTCATGACATTAGAGTTCCAACATACCCACATTATGTTTCTTGAGAAGGTTCATTAGGGATTGTTACAAACATCCCCAGACTACAGTAACTACCCTACAAATTTTTTTAATTTTTTTGTAATTTTTTAAAGTTTTTATTGTTTATTATTATGAGAGTTCAATGATTTGGCAATTTAATAGTGTATTAAATTATTGGTTACTACACCAAAAGGGTGTCAATCGGTGTGTTATGTACAACCATAAATGTGTAAAGTATACCATCATGAGTCCAATACTAATGTCAGTAGTATGGAATACAACATGCTAAAATTTTGGTGTCTAATAAAAGTGAGGTCATTTATTACCATTTATTATCTTTGTTTCTTAATTTGTGTATATCATTTCAATTTATGATCAAACTGGTCAATCATTCAATATCTTTAATAATAGAAGAGTTTACCTGTTGTTTATAAATATTAAGTAATGGTGGAAGGTAGATTCCTAATGATATACATCCATCCTATGAGGAAATTTATTCAATTACTAAAACATAAATATGAATAAAAATAAATATAAACCTCCACACTTCTACCTGAAAAACTATAGTTTTATTAAACATATGATAAATATAGTTATAGGTAATAGTTTTCATGGACTTATAAAATTTTGAAATAAAACATTTTATTGCTTAGTTATTTCCAGATGATCTCATAGTGGATACCTTGTAGAAAAGATCAAGATAAGAACATATAATAGTATGCCACATGGATCAACAAGAAGTTTCTAAAAATTTAAGGCACTACATATAGAATCCTATAGGGGATGATATTGTAATGATTTAAATGTGATTTTGTTTTCATAAGTCGCAAACATTATATCATGAGTGTTTAACACGGTTGGGAAATATTTTAAAATACAATGGGATCAAATAGAAATTTTATTTATTTGATATTAAAAAATCATAGTTTTAAAATATTTTTAAATTAAAATTGAATTAATTTTGAATAAGAGGTTCAAGACACTCATTTGATGAAACACTAGATCGGGTTGAAAAATCTAGTTTATTACGGACAATATGAATGACATAACATCATATAATAGAAAATATAGACATATAAATTATTATTATCAAATTCATGAATTATTTCTGGAAATAAATAATAAAAGAAATATTAATAAACAAAGTAGAATCAATGAAAATAATGATTCGGGATAAAAAAATAAATTAAAGAAATCTAGAAAGAGAAAACAAAAAATGAAACATGGTGAAAACTAATTTTATCCATCACAATAAGAAATAAACATCCTTTTTCACTATCATTAATAAATATTATAATGATAAAATTTAATAAATGGGAGAAAAAATGAAAACAAATAATGAAATGAACCTAGAAGTATAAGATCCAAAAACACACAAAAAATACATAAATAGTGTATACTAGTCAATGATACTGTTTACATGGTCCTTCTCAAAATAGATTGCTAAAATATTCTCATGTTCATCATCAAGATATGGTCATCACCAAAAATAAATGAAAATAATTCCATTGGGGTATGAGTGATGAGCCTCTATCAGACGATGAAATTGTGATGATCTTGGTAATATAACAATGTGGCTAACAATGAATCTAGAACTTGGTGAAAGAATCATCCTCGATGCCCTTCCTATACCCATTATCTCCTTAGTTTTTACAGTAATGATGAGATTCAATATCATCAACAAATTTTTGGTATAAATTTAATGGGAATTAATAATGGTTTATAATTGTGTCTTGATGTAATAACATAACTGAAATAGATAACCATGATCAACTTTATTGTTACCACTCAAATCCAATGGACACTAAAAATGATGATATACGATATCCATTGTTCCAATACCCAATATCCTTATGTCCATCCACAATTAATTACCACTAATATCTAATAATCCTTGATTTTTTCACCATGATGATACAAAATAAATTTCTCAGAATATGTTTATGATATTCATATAGAATAATGTGATACATAATATACATAACTTTGTTATTTTAATATCCACTAATAATAGAGAACATATAATATATGTATAAATAAATATATATGAACAAAAATTATAACATAATGTTAATACTAAAATTAAAAAATATATACATGGTTAAATTAATGAAGATCTCAAGCATGATATCATATAAAATGATATAAATATATATGTTTTATTTGTAAGTTGTAATACAATTATAAATCAATAAATCAACCCAATTTAAATTATAATATATTGGTGATATCCCCAGTGATAATTTTAAGTGGAAATATGTTCAGGATATCAATATAGTGATTAAATTAAGATAGAACCTCAAAAATTATTAAACTATAATCTTGGTTATAATCAATTTTTATATTATCAACACACATTGTTTCACTTTTAATAATAGTTCCACTAAATTTTAACCTAAAATCTATATTCTTAGACTTCTCAGGGATCACTATTTTTTTTTTGAAAAATTTAGGATAGATTGAGAATCACTACCGAATTAAATTATTATGTCACATAAAGAATGTTTTTAAATGAAATTATTGTGATAAATAACATATATGATAACTTATATGAAAGTAATATGTTGATCCTCAATGAAAGATAGTGTATTGAATAATTTCTTATTACATTTACAAGGAATTATTCCACTATATTTATTGAAATAAGAATCTGATATTGATTTTGTAGTATCATTAATTCTATCATAATCAAAATTTAAAAAATAAATCACTATATTTTTAAAACATCATGTTCTACCATAACAAATTATGAGATGTTTAGAAGATTAATTGAAACCTAAATAAAAATCAAGTTATTTATTCTATGTCTAACATGGATTTCCTATACACCATCTAAAAATGAACAATGGTAATTCAATATCTACTCTAGTAAAGATCACATCATACAAAATGCTACCCACAATGTTAAAATTTAAAAATTTACTAATATATTAAATACAAATAGTTATGGAAGGTGACTAAATCAAGGAAAACAAAAAATTTATAAGATAAAATGACACTGATGGGTTTAAATACATCATAAAAATATATCATAGAATCATTATCCACATAACAATGATAATTTAAAAAGTAATCATCTTTTTTATCCTTTATAATTTACATAACCTAAACCGACTTAGGAACAACTAAATATTTTATTTAAAAATCAATTTTCAATGTTATATTAAAATTTTGGGTTAATTTTAAATCACAACATATAATAATCATTTCATCAATATATAAAATGAAAAATGGTGTGAAAATTTTTATTGGTTTCAAATAGACAAATAAATAATATTTTTTAAAATTGATATAGTTATATAATATAAATGAATCAAACATTATATACCATTGTCCAGTAGCCGTATTTAATAAATAAATATATTTATTTAGGAAATTAACTGTTTTGGACTTTTATTATTATTAAAAACTTGTAGGATAATTCATGTATAGTTTTTTATCTTAATCACAATATAGGGAAATAGTTTTAATGTCATGTTATTATATATATAGGTAAAAAATTTTGCAAAATTAATTAGATTACAATAGAAGGCTGAATAATTATATGAGAAAATATTTCATAATAATTAATTCCCAATTTATAAATAAAACCATATGTCACTAATCTGAATTTATATTTTATGTTGTTAAATGTATTATTATACACATTTCTTATTCTGATCCATTTATATTATATCATATCAGTAGTTGGTGCCTTGTTAACATTGGTCCATGTATGGGTTTTATTAATATATTTCAACTCATCATCAATTTAAAAATCTAATATTTACAATGGATGTCATTAAAGACCTTCATTTTCATTGGGGGTCCTCACAGTCATAATCATGGGAATCAACGAAAAAATGTACCCATGCTAGTATGGTTAATACTAGAACGAGTCCTAATAACTATTATCTGAATATTATTAGTGAGTTAGTATTATATAATGACCTTATGATGTAAAATTATATAATTAATATAATGATCAAATTTAGAATCTATTTTTGCGACAAGGATAATAAATAAGATCATCAATATGAGACACCCATTTAACAGTATGTGTTGCTAAAATATTACACTTGCATGGTGTGTCACTGCTTTCATCATTGAGACATTTTCCTCTAGGAGGAAATAATTCAAGGAATACAATATCCCAACTAATAATTCACTTTTGGAAGTTAGGTTTGTCATACCTAACCCTATATCCCTTCAACCAATCTGGATAGCCTACAAAAACATTCTTATAGCCCTTTATTAAATATTATCATTCCGGAAAAAAGCATTCATTGTGAACCCAAAAGCACAAATATATCTATAAGATGGGCGGGAAAATACTCTAGAGTTATTCTGGAGTATATTATTCAATTATAGAATAGGGTTTCCAATTAATTATATAGGATTATATAGTGTTTTCCTCAACCCAAAAATATTTTGGTAGGTCTGATCATGGTAAAATTCTTTGAACCCCCTCAATAATAGTGTGGTTTATGATTTTGGCCAAACAAAATTACATTATAGTATATCTCATAGTACACTTCGAAATCATACCATGAATATCTTATAAATATGTAAATATGGTAGACAGATATTTAATTGCATTATTAAAATTAGTTGACTTTATTTTTTACCCTCATTAGATATCCATAGATAATATTCAATTCTTAAAATCCATAAAAAACATAAAATTTACAGAAAATATATATGATAGATTTATTAGAAAATTTATTAGTAATATCAAAAGAATATGATCTTCCCTCATGGAAGGTAGTCCTAGAAATACCCACAAGTTCGAGTGTACATATTCACCGAGGTAACCTAAATTAAAATTATAATTTATGAAGCAAAATATTTGAGATTTACCAAATATACAATTTTCATTGAACTATATGTTATAGAGTGTATCACTGGTTAGTAGACAAGGTGAATATAACTTCTATAAATATATAAAACTCACATGTCCCAACCTTATATGATAAATAATAAATCATTCAATCTTAGTTTCATAATATCTACGAATATAACTTTCTAGATTCTTTCCATTCTAATAATACTTCCCGTTAACTGTAATCAATTTAATGAATACTCTAGATAATTTATAGATTTTGAGGTTACTAGATTTATACATAAAGGTAAATACACTCTATTCTAAAATATGTAATGATAAAATATTCCTATGTAAATCATTAACCCATCTCATATTTAATAACATTACAAGAGTATGACTACAAATATCCAACAGAACCAAACCTCAACCCATGATATAACATCACATGTTTTTTCCTAACTAAACCTCCCATCCAACTCCCACTGAAAATTTATAAAAGTAATTCTTATCAGAACAAAATTTGAAGGCCTATCATGAGTCTAAAGGACCTATAATAAGGGAAATTATCTATCCCTTATTGAAGTTATAACCATTTCAAAAAATGAAAAAATATGAATTGAGGGAATATATAGAGGATTTTATAATATCCTCATGGATAAACTTGTTGAACATGAGGTTTCCAAATTATTATTGAATAGACATCAAGATAATAAATTAAAGTACATTAACTAGTTATTTCTTATTTCAGTGGTAGAAATTATATCCTCATCCCAAAACCCTATATCAATTGACCATTATTATGGAGTTTATTATTATATAATTCATTCTTTCAGTTATTTTCCATATGTTTCCTTCCAAAAGGAAAAAATGAACATAAACTATAAAAATAAAAAAATTATCTTTCTATATTTCTAGTCAACATGAGATGGATAAGGATATGATTTATTTTATCAGTTAATGTGTTTTTCCTAATATCCTTCTCTACTCAATCTTGGTAGCACTCTATCTTAGCAAGGTGTGGTTTCCTCCATCTCTAAACATTAATAAAATTTTATCTAAGGAATTCCTTCCTATTTATTTTTATTCTAAGAATACATACATTAGTGTCCTAGAGTCTCATTATCCTAATGTCATTAAATGATTGGTGTATTCCATCATTTATTCGGTTTATTTTCCATTAATTTTTTGTTTTTTTCTTTGATTTTTCAAAATATATTCATCCATGTTACCTCTTAATCTGTTTATATGGTTTCTATGTTAGGATTGGTCTCACTTTGATTTTTATTTTGTTTCACAATTCATCATTTTTTATGATGGTGTGTTAGTTGGGGTATTTTTTACTCACATAGTCTGATTTATTTTTGGGGTATAATGAATTCACTATTTCATGGGTTCCCTAGGAATTAATTAAATTGATATGTATGTGGATTTATAGAGCTATTGCATTTGGGATTTTTGTGTGTGGTATTTGATTAATTTTTTCTGGATTAAGTAATGGACGAGATTTATTGATTCATGTATCATTATTTTCAAACCTATATTGTGATAGTATGATTTTGTGGGGTTGAGGACTTATTTTAGGAATTATAGGATGGAAAATATTTATTCCTTCTTGACTTATCATATTTCTTCCTCTATAGCCACTTCACCTATGGGGTGCGTTTTTATTCAACATTTTTCCACCATCCCAATAAATAAATTCATTTTCTTATATTATAATAACATATTTCTTCCTTCTCCCCTAAAATATTTAATGTATGTATATCAATTAGGTCATCCATAATTCATGGATTAAGGTAGGTAGCTCTAGTATTAGTGTTCTGATAAATAATTATGAAAGTAGAGGTGGTGTTGGGGTTTGGGTTATTATTATAATTGGATAAGTTGAAGTTGGGATTAGACTTGGTCATTAGAGTGGTCAATGTCATCGTAGTCATTTGTGGATGATGGATTTTATTGGTAGTTATCTTACATTGGATCCTCAATGATTATATTTCCTTTGGAAGGTTGGTTTCAGATCAAATATCCAATACTATTTTTCTCATATCAGAGGCTATTTTTTTTACTATCAATCAGGATTCTCCCTTTTAGTTCTCCTAGTGTTTCTATTCTGATTTTATTTTATTGTTGTCGTATAATAGGGGTAAAAATTATGATCCCTGAAAAGGTATTTTGGGAATAAGAAATGATTTTATGGGTATTAGAGCTATGTTATGGAAATTTGGAAAGACTTGAGATAGATATTCACTAATAGTTCATATTCATGAATCAGATGGTGTGTGACTTAATTTGGTGGTTGTCATATATATTTCAATGACATGTCATTCTTGACCCTTTAAATTAATTCAATAATTAGATGAATGGGTGAAACATAAAGGCAAAAAAGAAACATCAAACAAATACAAACCAATTAATAATAATTTTATATCAATAATTAAATCATTATTATATATAAATATGTCAATAAATTAAATTAATTACAATTTTTTTTTATTTTTTTTCCTTTCGAAGAAACAATTATCCAAATGTTTTGTATGTTACCATAATAAATTATAGTGATCATACAAAAAATATATTATAAAATTTATAATATAGATTTATAAAATATTTTGTCAATGTTAAATTGTATAAAAATATATATTAAATAATATTGAAAATAATTTTATTTTAAAAATCCAATTTTTAAGAAATTTAATTTTTTCATTATATATTGTATTATATTATAAAATGAAATGTTTTAAATACAAATATTACAATCTTAAAAAATTAATTATTTTTTATATTAAAAAATTAAATGTTATCTTAATATGGATTTTTTAGAGTTTTTAAAAATAATTTATTTTTAAATTAATACTACAAGGTATTGATTCTGGATAAAACAAAAAAATTTAAGACATTATCTTAATACAATAATGACGTTATTATTTGTGAAAAAAAATTTATATAAGAAGTAAATATATTTATTAATTAGAATATATTAATTAAAAACACCATGTTGAGCTTGTAAAATATATTTTTATCATTTTGGTATTACAGAAATATTTTACCATAAAATTGTTTTTATGAGATATAGAAAAAATCATATTTTTCACTTTTTTAAATTAAATATAAAAAAATATTTAATATTTAAGATACAAATTTGTATATGATTTGATAAATTATATTTCAATTTCATGTATAAATATTTTCTTATTATGATTACTGTTATTTACCATAATAATGGAAAAACTATAAATGTCAATGAAATGTTTTATGAGGTTTTTTAATTTCATTGTCTAATCTAAAAAATCAATATATATTAATTAATTCATATATTAATATGTTTAAACCTGTATATAATTATATTTATATTCATTCAAATGGTATTCAATAATAATTAATATTGAAAACACTTGACATTAAGAACTATATTTTTCTATAAAATATTTTTTCTCTATAATAAATGTTTTGATATTAAAATTTAATTTATAGTTTTATATAAATTGAATAAGAAAATATGGTGCCTAGTTTTTTTATAAAATAAAAAATAAGTAGTGTTTCCTTTTATTTTTAATAATATATAAACATCTATGGTAAATACTAGTTAATAATGTAAAAAATATAAAATATAAAAAACAAGTAGTAAATTTTTTAAAAAATGTTAAAAAAATATAGTGAAATGGCTGTTGGAGGATTTATTATCCTTATATCAACAAAAAAATTATAATTTATCACTTTCATAACCATTGGCCCTTGAATATTGAAATTTCATTATTGAAAAAATAATGGGTGTTCACGAAAGATCAATTTTAATCAATTATAAAAAGGGAGAACTTAATCCCTATCAAAGTTTCACATCCCATTTGGAATTTCATGAATCATACCAAATTTTCATCTCATATATTTTTATTGCATGAATAAATTCCCTTGTCCAAAAGATATTTTCCTAATCACTTCATTTCCATGAAGAAATTAAAGAGAAAATTCAAAGTCCCAAAGTGAGTATTACTTAATCCATATTCTTTTATTTTTAATCATCATCTTACAAAAAATCCATAACGACAATAATATATTGAACTTATTATCATTTCTGTAAAAAAATAATATTGTTTTAACGTATAATACCTTATTTATTCCTTCCAACCCACTTATAAAAAAAGGAAAGTCATTCATAATTTGTTTCAAAAACAACCTCCATTAAGTGGCGTGATTTTTTTCCATGGCCGATTAACATGGATGAAATTATTAAATATATTGTTTCTTAAAACTATTTTTTAGGACACTATAATTAATATTTAATATAAAATTTTAAATTATATTAGTTTTATTAATAATAAATGGTCACGGTAAAATTAACTAAAAAATGAACATATGAGAGTACCTCCCCAAATAAATGTTTATTTTGTAAATAAATATTTAAATCAATATATTTTAGGCTTATATAATAATAAAGTGTATAAAATTAAAACTTTATGAATATTATTATGTTATACTTCTAATCCTTTAACCACAACCAATATACAAAATGAGTTACATTAATTTAATTGAACCTCATCAAATAACCCATATAATAAAAAACAATATAATAAATAAATATCACATTAAATTAAATGATTATTAGTAATTAAAATATAGATGAATAAGGTTTTAAATAAGGTATATAGAAGACATTATTTTTTTATTTAGTACGATTTGTTCATGTAGAGTGTGAATCCAAAAAAATATGGGGTTGTAGTAGCACAATTTTCTTTCATCGAGTTACAAACATGTTAAACTATATTATTCTATGTTTGAATTATGCTATATAATGTATAATTTAAATAGAATTTTCTATTTTTTTATGGGGTCATGACATTCCTCATTATCGAATCATTAACAAATGAGGTGTACATGAATGATTATGTCACCTAAATTGATATTCATTGTCTCAATTCCTTTTTCTTGAGACATCATAGTTTTTATTCACCAATTTCCATTTACATGTTGTATATATTTCCTATATAATTAGTCATATAGTAAATTATTTTTCATTCATGGTATTCCAAGATCATTTTTATTCTCTTCTAACTGAAACAGGATTCAACTATAATTTTACTCGAGTCGTATCAAATTATTTGAGTCAAATTATTTCTCCATATAAGACAGATTCAATAATAGGTTATGATCTTCCAGTAAACTTTTATCCGACCACTTATTATTTTTCAATTTTAATTTATCTTTACTAAATAGAAGCTACAAGTTTTCACTGTAATCATGTTATTTGATGACATTTCATAATATATAAAATGTTGAAATTTTCTAGAATATCTCATATTATTTCTAATGAATATTTTCTCACCTTCTCCATATTTTCCTTCCTGCCAATGATTTTCATTATTATGGGTATTTTAATATAGAGTAATTTAAGTTATGCAATTATATAATATCAAATTCTTTAAAATATATATATTATTTCCAAGTTTATGATGTAGGTTTTCAATAAATGTGTTACAAAATACTAAAAGATCATACATATTTTTGATATATTTCTAATCTTACACATTGATCTTTCCCAATAAAACAATTATTATTATTTTTATCAAGAATAATTTATTGGATATTTCATTAAAATTATGGATTTACATATCTTGAAAATTTTCATTCCATAAAATATGAAAATAAATTTCATTTAAAAAATGGAAACATTGTATCTTATATTGTCAATATAAAAATGAGAAAACAATTATAATTTTTTTACAAGAATAGGTTTAAAATGGTTTTGAAGTATATTGGACAATGTGAGTAACTCAAGAGGTGGGTGAATTGAGTTAATAATAATAATTTTTATTAAAACTAGTTCAATTAAAATCCCCCATTTTAGTTATTATTTCTCGGTGAACCAAAAAAACAAATCAGTATAAGTTATGATCATTTGAAAGATTATTCAAGGCTTGATTAGTGCTCAATTAAAATAATATGGAAACTATTTTACCTTTTGAAATCAATTTAATCAATCAAATACTTATATAAACAATACTAAAGATTAACTTTCAAAGTAGTGGTTGTTTTAGAATTTAAAAAAATTCACTTTAAGGCATAGAAATGAAAAAAACAAAACACATAGCATAATTAAAAAAAATAGGTTCAGTATCAAGATAAGACATAAGCTCCATTACATTGAAATCACATTCTTCCCAAATGATTAGACAAAAATAATATTTATCCACAACCATGATTACGTATAAATATAATAAATTTATACTTTCTAGGCCACACATGGGATTCTTCTATAATAACTATGGGAATAAAACAAACACATCCCACATAAGGAACTCATCCACAACATAGTTGGTAAAAACTATTAATGGAATGAAGAAGATATCATATATCTTCCTATTAAGGTATAGGTGAAAGTGTGTGTTTAATAAATAGGAAAAACTACAAATAACTTGAAATTTAATTGAAACAAATATAAGGATGAATTATAAAAATGTATAAAATATGGTGTTACTCAGTTTGATGTGATCTCAAGCTTGAGACTTCTAGAACTTAGTGTTGAGTAGAGATCGAGTTTTATTTCTCTAAATCACTGTAAAACGTAGAATCATAAGCTCAATTTTTTCTATCAATAGGGAATGTTAGGAACGTCTATTATGTTCCACTTTTCAATAGAAGAGTGTAGGAAAGAGGCACCATTTAAGGATCTTAAATAAATAGAACACTATATCATATTTCCACACATCGACCAACATGCATACATTCAATCCTATTTTCAGTATATCATGAATGAATGTAACTTATTTGAATATATGTCACTATAGGATATAGATATTTTTCAGGTAACAATAATTAAATAATTCTATTTCCTCTTTATTCATTTTGAAATAATTTAGTGTTTCCTAAACTAATTTAAAAATAACCATTAAAATACTCCCACACATAAATATGAATATATAGAAGTTAGAAACATTTAATTTAAACATTCCAAAATAGAAATGGTGAGTCAAGATGGTAGCGACTGATGTTTGACAGTCATACCATCCAACAATGTCTCAGTTTGATGGAAAATAATATTTGGTGGTGAGACAATCCAGTGGTGACTCAGACAGACAGTAAGTCATCTGGTGGTCGGTCATGTAAAGACCCAGAAATTTTGTGGATATTTTTTAAAATACATGGTATTTTTAAGAGTCCGTGGAATTTTACAGCGCTTGATTCCGAGGCCCGGTGTGCCCGGAATCAATTTCTGAAGTTTTATTCGAGTACGTTCAGTAAACGTATGAGTGGGTTTTTATAAATTTTGAACTGGTGCTCGGAACTAAAATCTGAGGTCACCGTTGAACTCGAAATGCCGGTATTCTCTTAAGGAGAATTTCACTTCGACGACAGTGAGTCGAGAACAGATGTTAGTTTTTGGGGTTTTAATAAAAAAATTAATAAAATTATGTGAACTAAGTCTCTATTTTATTTTAGTCTCTATGTGGAGGTTGGGTGGTTAAAACCTCCACATGGGAGTTGGAGGTGGGATGGCCACACCCTAACCTCCCATGAGAGTTTATGGTGGTGGAATCAGTACTTGCTTGGGAGCCACCCAAGAGTGTGACAGAGCTATAGAGTTTTTTGGGTTTGGTTGGATACTACCGTAGGTTCGGTACAGACTTCTCCAGAGTTACATCTCCACTATCAACCTTGGCGAACTAGGGGTGACCCTTTGTGTGGTTGGAGAGATGCCAGCAGAGCTTTCAGGAGCTGAGGCAGAGGCTGACTAGTGCTTCTATCTTGAGACTTCCAGAGGAAGGCGTAGGGTACGCAGTATTATGCGACGCATCAGGGACTGGACTCGTGTGTGTCCTGATGCAGGAGAAAGAAGTGATAACGTATGGTTCTCTGCAGTTGAGACAACATGAGCATAACTATGCTACCCATCACCTGGCGTTAGCAGAAGTGGTCTTCACCATGAAGATGCGGTGGCACTATCAGATGGGATAATGTTTTACCGTGTACTCTGATCACAAGAGTCTCAGGTATATCTTCTCACATATGGACGTGAACCTGGGACAATGGTGATGGATTGAGTTCCTCTAGGACTATGGCTTTGAGATAGTCTATACTCCTGGGAAGGGGAACATTGTAGTATATTCTCTTAGTGGGATATCTGGTATACAGCTGCTAGGAGAGGAGAAAGAGAAGCTAACTGCCTTACAAATATCCTTTGTGGATAGAGATGGAGTAGCCTATCTACAGTATTTTACATTCACTCCCCCACTTCTTTAGCGAGTCTGGGAGGCACAATATGGGGACACTAAGTATGAGACACGATGTTCTCAGATATCCACAGGGTAGGCACCTGATGGATTTTATAAAGGGGGGATCACGTCATTCTCTTCAGAGGACTTACAATGGTACCAGTGTCACCTCTGGAGGAAGTGCTAAGGGAGTTACAAACATCCCCTCTAGTGGTATATCCAGGTGTGGAGAAGATGTATCAGGATCTTCGATGACAAAATTGGTGTCCAGGTATGAAGAAGGCGGTTGCAGAGTCTTTCACTCGATGCCTCACTTTTTAGCATGTGAAGGCAGAGAACCAGGTACCAACTGGCTTAGTTCATCCCTTAGAGGTCCCAGAGTGGAAGATGGATGAGATATCCATGGGCTTCGTGACAGGTCTTCCATGTACATCTAAGGTTCATGACTCGATTTGGGTGATCTTTGACCGACTCACCAAGTCAGCCCACTTCCTACCAATCAGAGAGCTGGGTTTAGTAGTGGGATTAGTACACCTATATGTGCATGAGATTGTGTGTTTACATGGAGTACCTTCTTCTATTATCTCCAATCGTGACGTATGCTTTACATCCCGGCTATGGAAGGAGTTTCAGGAGGCTTTTGGGAAACAACGTCACTTGAGAACCGCCTTCCATCCTCAGACAGATGGTCAGACTGAGCGGACCATTCAGACAATCAAGGAAATGCTCTGTGCATGTGTCCTCGACTTCGATCTCAACTGGGAGGATCACTTGCCTTTGATGGAGTTTCCATAAAATAATATCTATCACTCCACCATCGGTATGGCACCTTTTGAGGTGTTGTACAGGCGACCTTGCAGATCATCGTTGTGCTGGATTGACCCTGGGGAGTCAGCACTAGTGGGACTAGATACGGTGCGAGCTACCACAGAGAAGGTGCAGATCATCCAGGAGTGGATGAAGACTACATAGAGCAGAAATAATTCGTATGCTGATAGGAGATAGAGACCTATGGAGTTCGAGGATGGTGACCACATATTTCTACAGGTCTCACATCGACGAGGTCTATGAAGATTTGGTCGAGGCGACAAGTTATCTCTAAGGTTCAACGAACCTTTTTAGGTCCTTAATTGAGTTGGTGAGGTGGCTTACCTCTTAGATCTTCTACCTTAGTTGCACCTAGTGCACGGCGTCTTCCATGTATCTCAGCTGAGGAGATACATGCACGACCTTTACCGCATCATCGACCATGGAGAGCTCAACATCGACGATGGGGAGACTTTTATAGAGGTTCCTGTAAAGATTGAGGATTGACAAGAGCAGGTCCTATGTGGACGGTCGATACCTCTGGTGTGCATTCGCTGGTAGCACATGAACCTCCAGGAGAGCACATGGGAGTGGGAGGCTCATATGCATGCTCAGTACCCCCATTTAATCCCATAGTCCGATTTGTAGCTTATGGGGATGTAAAGCCCTGAGGTGGGGAGAATATAAAGATGCGAAAATTCTATGGAAGTTTTTTTTTCATAAATACATGGGATTTTTACGAGTCCAAAAAAAATTTCAGCACTTGATTCTGAGGACCATTGTTCCCGGAATCAATTTTTTATGTTTTGTTTGGGTACGTTCAGTAAACGTACAAGCTGGTTTTTATAACTTTTTAATCGGTATTCAAAACTGAAATCTGATGGCACTGTTGAACTTGCAGCGCCGGAATTCACTCAAAGAGACTTTCACTTCAACGACAGTGAGTCGAGAACGAATGTTAGTTTTTGGGGTTTTAATAAAAAATTAATAATATAATGTGAGCTAAGTATTTATTTTATTTTAGTTGTTATGTAGAGGTTGGGTGGTTAAAACCGCCACTTGGGAGTTGGAGGTGGGACCGCCACACCCTAACCTCTCGTAAGAGGTTATAGTGGTGGGGGCCCACCCGAACTTAATCTCCCGCGAGAGGTTACGATGTGGGGGCCACCTGAGACCACAACCTCTCATTTAAAAAATAGGGGTGGGGACTACCCAACCCCTATTAATGAGAGGAGGGTATGACCTCTCAACTATCCCACATTAATGAAGGAGAGCCTCTCCACCTTTCCCTTTATTTAATTGTGCCAACCCCTTTTATTAATTGTGCCAACCCTCAAGAATTAATTAGGTGGGGCCCATTCAATTAATTCACAAATTTGAATTTGTGCCAACAACAAAAATAATAGGCAATCTATTATTTTTAGTTGGCATTTTTGATTTGTCGGAACAAAGGAAGAGGATAGTTAGGTAGAAAGCTCCCAATGAAGAATGAAGAACGAAGAATGAGTTCTTCGAACGAAGAATGCTGGTGACAATTTTTCTTCGACTTCTACCCCGAAAACCTTCCAACCTACCCTCTTCAACGTCATCAATGAGCCGACGCAACTCGAGAATTGAGACGTGCAGAAGACGAGATGAATGATGGTTTTCATCGTCTTCTTTCCGTGACTTCGTCAACAAACGACGAACGACAAATGACAAATAAGAGGTATGGGGTTTAATCATTGTTGATTTTGTACCTTTTCTGTACCTTATTCAAAATATTATAAAGTATTTATGTGGACATATTATTTATCATCTTCTTCTCACGATGAGCCAAATGATACCTTCTTAAATGCGAAGGGTGCGGGCCAACCTAACATGGCCCAACATCCTCCATTTTTTTCACTCTTATTGTGGCGTTCTACGGCATGGAGATGAGGCGACGATGATGAAGGTGGTAGTGATGATGGTCGAATTACCCGCGACCTCCACTAATCGTGCCACCACCGCGGTGCACTGATTCTTCCGACCAAACACTACCGGCACTAGCGGCACCCGAACCGCCTACCCGCAGCCTCCCGGCACCCAGCCCGGCGCGCGGCCTGCCTGCCCATGGCCGCCCGAAGCCCTGCCTGGTGCGTGGACCGCTTGCCCACAACCTACCAGGAGCCCTTCTAGTGCCCCCCTACACCCTTCCCGGCGCCCTGCCGACGCCCCCACGGCCTGCCCCGCTGTTGCAGCGGACTCTTTGGCACCCTCGTGCCCTACCCAGCACCCTTCCGGTACCCCCGTGTCCTTTCCGACGTCCAGCCAGCCTGCCCGGACCCCGTGCGCTCTGCCAGTGCCCCACGTGACACTGGACAAACCGGCTCCGACCTTCAGGCCGAGTCTTCTACATGGGGACGTTCGAGCAGAACCGCCCTCGCAGTCCGCTGGGCAGGGCTCAGTGGACCGGTCCCAACCTAGTGGGCTGACCCGCCCAATGGGTCGGGTCAGACCTAGTGAGTCTGACCGGGTCAACCCAGACAAGGTGGACCCAGACTGGGTTTGGATGAGTCAATCCGATCGGGTCGGACCAGGCCCTGGCCCACTTACTGACCCATTACCTTCTTGAGCCATATCTTTGGCACTGGACGTCCATTTGACGAACCGTGAGTGGCGATGATATTCTTGGAGCGAAGACGTCCCTTTGAGAATAACCCACTGGAGTTCGGAGTGTAGTTGAGATATGGTCAGGTTGGATCATACACGAATCCAACCGGGCCCCCATTACTAAAGGCTAATAACTAACAGGTCGTGTGACTGATTGACGCGTCGTCTATTGCGTTGAGACCCCTATAACGTGGCGGACCTTTGAGATACTTCTTCGAGGCAGTTTGCGACAGTTGGAGTATTTCCCAGTAGCTCGTAGAGCAGATCCTTCCAGTGACAAGCAGACAGAGTGTAGATACCTAGTAGCTGGAAGACCTGACGACTTCTTGACTGATTCGACTCAGAGTGATTCGACTAGCCTAGTGGGGATCCCCTAGTAGTTGGCGGTAGACCCACAATGGATGAGTACCTCGTAGTTGGTGACAGATCCGCGGTACTCGACATGAGGAGTACCTCTGCAGGCTATTAGATGGAGTGCCTGATAGTTGGCGGGAGACCCACAACAGAGCAGCGTCTTGTAGTTAGCAGCAGACCCACGGTACTCGACAGGAGGAGTACCTCAGAAATTCAAGGTTTGTGAGAAGTGCCTTGGTGTCGTTACAGGCACACTGTACATGACAGAGGAGGAGTTCTCCAGCATCCGTGGTTTCAATAATGAAAATCCTGGTTTTAGGTGAGTCAATGACTTTTGTTTTTTCCTCATGATTGAGATGGGTTATTATGTAACTTAGGTATATGTATGGGAATATACCTAAGTAATGGTTATCCATTTATTTCATAATTTGTGGTTTATATTTTTTGGATTTTGTAAGACCTTGAGGGTCTTGGGGTCCCTATTAAGTATCGTTATACTCACCCCTACATGGGTGATTCCTACACCTCGTTGTGTTGGTTGCAGATGAAAGAAAACACTGACTGAGGTAGAGAGTAGCAGGACTAGACGGTAACCAGAGGTGAACCACTCGGTGTGACGGTACACGGAGCAGACAGACAGACATGGAGTGCGGAGGAGGCCGATTGTACCTTCCCTTCAGGTAGGAACCCCAGGGGATGACCCAGTAGCTTCTTTAATTTTCTTCAGTTGTACTTGCTTTTCAATTGTACTTGTAATTTCCTTTTGAGCTTATATTTCCGGCCCCTTTTACGTTACATCACTTCTTTTGTATACAATTTTACATAGTTTTTTACTTCTAATTGTGTACTCTGTTGTGTTTTTATTTTGTTATAAAGGCAATGAATTCCTAGTTTAGGGATTTACGCCTTTGTTGCTAGTCACCAGCTCCTCGCCTATAGAAGGCGTGCTTGGGGTAGTCACGATACGGGCCGCGGTGGATGGTTCATGACTGGTCATGCTAAATAGTGACTCATCTCATCATGGAATCATCTCAATGGGCACTCTTCTAAAGTTGGGTCATCTATAGTGGTAGGGGAAGACTGTTAGTGAATCCACTCTACTAATGGGTATATTGTGGTAGTGAGTTTGGTCTCATGGATACTAATTTATAATAGTGGGTCTTTTCAATAAGAAACTCATCTTAATGGCGAGCCTTTTCTTGAGGTTAATAATCCTCAACAGTGAGTGATTTCATGAATTGAATCATCCTCAATGGTAAGTACTTTGAACACATAGGTAAATTTTCTAAGACATCCATATATTATAAAATGATATCCTAAAATTTTGAAACCATTAAACACATAATTAACATTATTTTTTATCAATAAAACAAGTAGGGTCCATTAATACCTCATATTTTGAAGATCACTAATCATGTAATTTTACAATCAAAGTAGGTCCAGGATCTGAACAAAGCCCTCCCCTTACAAAAAAATTAAAAAACTGAAAAAGTGGTTGCGCAAGGGGGTTTACAAAGGTGAGAATAGAGCATACCATGCACATCCAAGCAAACAAGATGTGAGCAAAATTATGGGATGACAAAGGACCATCATGAGGAGATCTCCTTGACTGCCCTCTTGGATAGAGCATCAGCAACCTGGTTTACTTCTCTATAAACATGACTGACTTCTAGTTTAATACCCTCAAGGAGACGCAAGCATACAGTCCATGATGGGAGAATCTTCAAAGGAACATCCCTGGACCTTTCCTGCAGAATGTGAACCATTTTAATTGAGTTATATTCTACCCATAGGTTCCTCCAATCATGGCGGATATCATAATTGAAAGCTTTAATCATATCCCATAATTCAACTTCAAGCGCATAACCAATTATGATATAATGATAGAAGCATCCCTTAATGAATCCCCGATGGTTACAGAACACCCCATCACACCCAGAAGGTCCTGGTGTACTAGATTCCACACCATAAACATTCACTTTCAACCATGATGAAATGGGAGGAATCCATCTAATCGATCTCAACATCAAAGGCTTCTTGACCCTACCAGACACCCCAAGATTTTTCAGCGTTATGAGATCACAATTATTATTATTCATTGTAAATGTTTGTATCTATGAAGCAGCTTTCACTTCCCTATAAACAAAAGTCAGACAAGCCTTTAAAGAAGGCCTGCAGTTTTGAAAAATGACCTAATTTCATGCCCTATAAATATGTGCAAAAGCTGCCGCAATAGCAGTGAGAAGAAGTGCAAAAACCTTCTCACTTTGACCAGCTGTAGTGACCGAGTTTATGAAATCATCAAGAATGTTCAATGATAAAGGAGTCCCAAAGACATAATTTATTAGTTCAAAAATAGATTTTAAAAAGTAATTGTATCAGATATATTATGTAACAAATAGTATCAGTGGTATTTAATAAGGATGGTATGAATGGTATATATTAAATACATATGAAACAAAAGATAAGGTATTAAGGAATAAAATTAATAAAGGAATCAAATATATGAAAAATGAAATAAATAAATTACATAATCATCTCCCCCTTTTTGGATTATAAAAAAGTAAAAAGTAAAATAGTAAATGAAAAGAAGAAAAATATGAATAAGTAGAAAATTTTAACTAAAAGATAAAATTAATTTTATTACAACCATAAAGAGACAAAACTAAATTCACAATTATTTACCTATAAAAAATCCTAAATTCAATGATTATCAACCTTGGTGGTAGGAAAATGATGTGATTTTCCCTTATAACAAGTAGAGGGTGTAGTAGAAGGAGTTGAGGAAACTGTGATAGGGGTTTAAGGACAATAGGTAGAGAATGAGGATCTGAGATAACAATAGAAAAAATATAATGGTAAAATTTTCTAATAGTCAGGATGAAAGGTTGGATCTAGATTGGTAAATGTTATTTGGGATATATTGTAACAAAATCTCTAAAAAAATAGATTAGTGACTGGGGGAGTGAGATGATTTACACTGTAATAGTATCCTAACCTACCACGTCTGAAACAGACACATGAAATATGGTCTTCATATGATTGATGAATTCCAATGTGATATTACCTCCCCACTCCATGGAACTATAAAAGTTATTTTTCTCTTACATAAATAACTTGAGCATAGGTGTCATCAGTTTCAGTTCATTGACCAGTTCATTAATGGATTGTGTAATATAAGTAACCCTAATATTCTTAGTAATAAATTAATGTGGGGGTTGAAATAATATTTTGCATCATTTTTAATTTTTTCTCAATAATCTATGACATCATTTAGACATTCCTTATACATATTATAGACATTATAATTGTTATTCATAATCTTTTTCAAGCTCTTATAAGGAATTTCTGGAACATGACTTGAAATAGCTTGAAGATACACTCTAACAATGGAGTTGATCAAATCAATGTCCAAAGGAGGAGGTGGATAACTATAAATATATGGAACTAAAGACAATGACTCCCACCTCTCTTATAAGACATCCATATTGGCATAAAAAGTAGTTATCATCCCTTCCATCAATGATCTCAAAGAATCCAACTCACTGGATATTATTATATTCTCTTTATGCACCTCATAATGTGATTCATCATCTTAGTTTGGATGTGGTGTATCACAATATCAAACAAGTAACTTGAAAATTTATCGTTATTCATTGTGACATGAGGTTATGGATTATTCAACATCGTACCAAAATGAAATAGTAGAATCTATATTAAGGACACTAGGTCAGTTATAGTTAAAAAATCAATGGACACTAAGGAAATATAAGCAGCATACAAGGGAGAATAATGAATGAAATGTGTCTAAGAACTAGAAATAAAATCTTAATAAAATATTTGTAAATCCAATGAATCATCTACCTGATCCACCATTGATCCCTTAGGATATATTTCTACTCAAACTAAAATAGGAGGTCTACCAAGATTAGGCGGTATACTATCATCATCTAAGGGAGGGTAGTCTAAGAGTAAGCTCACATACTCTAGATATATTTACCATTATTCAAGCTATGGGTCCCGTAAACTAATAGAATACATAAAAATAGGATAAAAAACTCTAGGCTCAACATTTAGATATTAAAAATCAATTTAATAATCAATTATCTACTCATAAACTATTTTCCTATGAATTTTAGGATCAACAGATTCACCATCAACATGGTCAACATTGTGACTAACAAGTGACAGGGATTCCTCACCCTCAACAGATGCTCCTAACTCATTTCTATTAGCTCAATAAGCATATTAAACTGATCAAAATATCTATTAAGACCGAGAATAAATAGATAAATATATAGTGGAAATTACTACCTTAGGCATCTCATGATCATTAGTATTATCATGGTTTAGACTACCATCAATTTTTTCTTCATCATAATTAACCTAATATTTTCCATATCCATCTTCCATATATTTTTTCTTCTTCATAATTTTATTCTCCATATTCTTATTCGTTTTTTTCATCACCATTCTTACCATTTTCATTATCACCTCCATTTTCTTCATTATAATCATTAAATGATCTAGAAGAAATCATGTAATATTCTTCTTTTGAAACCTATGTTTATTCATATTCACTTCCTTATTTAAAAAGATCCTTTCTAGCATAAATAGAACCTAGGGGACTAGCAGGATAGAAAGTGACATTATGAGGGTTTTTTGGCATGTGAGGGTCAGAACCCTTATATGATGAAACATATTTCTCTTGATTACCTTTGGAATCAACCACACCTTCTTCCACATGTGAGTAAAAAACACTTCATCATGATATAATATAGAATCTACAATATTCTTCTGCTTTGTTTGGTGACCAACACAATTAAACCCCTCATAAATGTTTTCAATATCATCAAATCATTATTTCTTCAAGGGGTTCCAATTAATTTTCAAATTTTTTAAATGAATTTGGTAAGGAAAAAACAACCACACTTTAACCCAGTTTCTTATCTCCCATCGATAAACCCCTTGGACTTTAACATGGATGAAACGAAATTATGATAAATCATGGATTTTTACTTGGAATATATATTAGAAATATCTATATTATAGACTACAAAATACCTACATAAACTGATTTTATCTCTTTTTTAATAATGTATTGTATATATAAATCCTGATATCAAATTTTACTAAAATATACTTTTCATGGGAACAACATGTGATAGTTAAACTTGAAAAAAAAACACTCACCATTAAGCATGCTTGAAGCTAGTCTTATTTATGTTCCATCACCTATCAGCTCTACCAAAGCATCCTCATATTTAAAATTATCACTATCACATAAAATCGACCCATGATAAAAATTTATAACAACATCATGTTGTACTTTCATACATCTATCCCATCAACATGAAGAGAAAACAACCTTCTACCCATTTATCCTGCTTGAAACTTAGTCTTTGTATTATCAAAATCTAAAACCCTCATTCTGGTAAAAAAATAAACTATTATAGGAGAGAATAGTATATTGTTATTTCCTAAACAACTCTACACATCCTTATTATTATATTACTCAAAACACCAAAGATATTATCTACATCAACCCCTCAATATTAATTTTTTTCTCTAGAACTATAGTATGCTTCACAATATGTGGGTTCTGTGGATCTTCAACTACTCTTCTCAATTCTCCTCTATGTTTATTTGAAGGAACTATCTCATTAGAGGATATAACTACATGATTCGTCACTCTAACCCTTTTGAAATAGGTAGATGTTTTAGATAAGCTCAAGGGAAGGAGAATGTTCTGTAGAGAATGAGTTGCAGAGAATGTTTGGGTGCGAGGAAGGGTGAGTATCACGATTCAACTAATTTTCTAATTTATATCATTTATTTATTATTAAAATTGAAAAAAATAACATGTTTAAATAAAAATAAAAACATATATGTAACCTCTAGATAATAAATAGAAATTCTGACTTAAATTACAACAGTGGTTCATTTCCAATAGTGGGTTTTCTCAATGGTGGGTTTTTCTAATTGTGGGGTTTTCCAAAAATGGGTTATTCTAATGGTGGATAAACTCTAATGGTCAGTAAACTCAAATGTTGGTTCCTCAAAATATTACATTTAACAAATGTTAATCATAATTAATTATTGTTTTAAATAGTTCATTATTTATTATTCAATGTCTTAGTAAAAATATTATCAAGATGATGTTTACTTCCAACGTATTCAAGTGTTATATCACCCATTTAAAACATAACTCTCAAAAAGTTAGTTCTCATATAAATGTGAATTTTTTATTTAGTGGGATACATTATTTTTAGAGATATTTATAAAACTTTTTTTATCATAATTTATAGGGGAATATCAAAATTTATATCCATAGTTTAGTAGATTGTAATTTATATACAAAATTTTTTCATAGATGTTATTTAAAGAAATGTATTCAGCTTCATAATTAGATAATACAATAGATTTTTTCCTTAATGCACTAAGAAACTAGAGAATTTACTAAAAGATTACATGTTCTATCAGTGCTTTCTTTCATCAAACTTACAACCACCAATATCCACATCAGAATAACTAAATAGTTCAAATGATTTTATTATAGGATATAAAAATCCAAAATTGGTTGTTTTTTTTATGTAATTAAAAATTATTTTAACAAAAATTAAGTGTGACTCTTTTGTGTTTTATTTGAAATAAGAATACATACACACACTAAACATAATTTCAGTTTGGCTAGTAGTTAAGTAGATAAGGCTTCCAATCATACCTCTATAATGGGTTTGATCCACTAATTTCTCAGATTCATCAAAATCCAACTAACATGTGGTACTCATTGGAGTGTCTCTATTTTTAGAACTATCAAACCAATTTTTTTTAATTTCATTAGTATATTTACATTGACATAAAATAATTCCTTCCTTATTTAGAAAAATCAAAAAACCATAAAATAATTTTAGTTCACCCATTAAAATAATTTCAAATTCATTTTTAATCATTTTTGAAAATCATTACATAAATAATTTTTAAGGGATCCAAAGATAATACCATCTTGATTGATTTTAACAATGAAAAAATATTTGAAATTTTTTCTATAAAAAGGGTAGGACTAGCTATAAGTTTTGAAAATAATTTAGAAATAACAAAAGGGATTAGCCTATCATAATAAATTTTATGTTCTTATTTTAAACCGTATAAATATATATAATTAAATTTGAAAACAATATTTGGAAATTTGGGTTTTGAAATATAGGGTTTTGTTCAAAAATAGAATCCTCAATTATATACCCATTCAAGAATTCAAATTTTACATCCATTATATATAGTTTGAAATCTAGATGTGATACATAAGCAAGTTGTTTTATGATGGCTTCGTTAATGTATATTTGTGAATGGTTTTTTTCATAATCAGCACCCTCTTATTGACTATACCCATATAATACTAGTGTTGCTATATTTTTTTTTACTATTATACTATATTCATCAACCATGTTTATAAATCACCATTTAGTGCATATAGTTAAGGAGTCATATGGTCTATCAACAATTTCAAAACCCATATTTTATTTAAATTTATTAATAACTTCTTGCATGTATATTACCAAAATTAATAATTAATTACCATAGTGATGTTCTTAGGTTCATGTTTTGACAAGAAACATTGATTTTCAACCTAATTTCTTAAAAAAAATAGTCTATGTACCTCTATCTATGTACCAAAACAAAAACATATAAAGGATTGTATTTAAGAGTCATAAGAGATCGAGAAATAGAAGGGATGGTAACATATTGACCTTCTATAGGTTATGGTTATGGTTCTGGGAGTTCCATAGAATTATATGATTTTTCTACGTGGTTTACAGTATTATTAGATGGTTTTTAATTTCTTTTCAAGGTGGATAAATCATCCTCATGGTTTTCTAAGGGTGTTTTAGGTTCATTTGGATCTATCTCATCAAACATGGTTTAGAAAGACTCTTCCATAGTCTAGGTTCTTTAGTTAAAACTCAGTAGTATTTATATGAAGTTGAATAGTGATGAAAATTTACTTCATCAGTTTTTGAGGAAAAATTTCAGGATTATCCATGGTGTTTACAATAAATACATTTTAGAAAGAAAAACCAAAGTAATTAAACATGGTATTTCTATTAATCTAATGTTCATAAGGTTTTTTAAAGATATGTATAATTAAAACACTATTAATTATATAGAAGGATGTATTTACAAATAATTCTGAAAAGTAGAAATGAAATTCATATTCCCTAAGAATTTTATAAAATATCTATTTAAGTTTTCTATTTATCCTTTCTACAACTGCATTATTCTAAGTGGTCCTATGAAAAGAGAAGTTATAATTATAGCCATTTTTTAGGGAAAAAACTCAAAGTCTTGATTTTCAAACTCACGACCATGGTAACTTCTTAAGGTCTTAATTCTGTGTTCACGTAGGATTTAAATATATTTATAATACATAGTAAAATAAGAGAAATATTCACTGTTGTGAGATAAAAACAATACCCATGTATATCTTGAAAATAAATCTACAAGTACATTTATATAGTGCTTCCAATTTTAACTAGATACTCTAGATAGTCCAAACAAGTCCATGTGAACCAACTCAAGAGGTTGAGATGTTTAAAACTATTTCTTTAATTTAAACGATATTTTGTGATGTTTCTCTTTTTGATAGTGTTTAAATACATTTTAATTTCGGAATTCAAGTTTGGATAGATCTCTAACATACCCCTTTCTAGTGATATTTCTATGTTAGTAAATATTATAGTGACCTAGTCTCTTATTACAAGGCCAAGATTCCTTATGAAAGGCACTTAATATTTTTTTTTTAAATAATCAAGATGAAAAACATATACATTTTACTTTCTCAACGAAGTAAAAAATAATTTTTTTTAAGAATGAGAAAAATACAAGCATTATTTTTAAATTTCACATAAAAAATATCATCAAAAAGTTGTGAGATGATAACAACCATGTGTTTTAAACCATAAAGAAAATGTACATTTTAAATTAAAACTAAGTTAGAGTTACTGATTTGGAGAAGTAAAATTATATTTCTTTTAGCATTATCACCAATGGTGACATGACCACCATCAAACTTTTTATGTTTTTTGAATTTTGGGTAATCTTTTATCATATTTCTAGAATAGTTTTTGTACAGAAACCATATTCTTCTACTAGAGGTTTTCGAAAAATTTCCTTACAAAAAAAATCATATGAAAAATTATTTTGATACCCAAAATTTATTGTTTTTTTGAAATGTTAGTAATGAGAGATTTTAGAACCCATATTTTATTTATGGGTTTCCTATAACCAGATTGTAAACTATTTGAAATGAAAAAATTAGTTTTTCTATTTGAATAATAACTACAATTATAATTTGTAGAATTATATTTAGCTATAAATTTTTTCTATAATTCTCCTCTATCATGGTTGATAACCTAATCTATTAATATACTTAGGTGTAATTTGTCTTCATAATATTTTATTAAGAGTTTCTCTACCATTAGGGAATCTACCAAAGTATTTATTTAATTTATCATTTTAAACATTTATCTTAGTATTTTCTTTCAATAGTTGTGCATTGTTTCCTCTCTCTACATCAAGATCAGAATTAATATAGGCTGATAAATCATGTTTTTACATTACAATTTTATATTTATCTATAATATCATTAAAGGTATCTTCAATAATATTTCAATATTCAAACAATTAATGATTTGACAGATCACCATCATTTTTCCCTTCATAATGCACAAAATTATGTACAACAGTGATAATAGGTACCTCAAATATGTTCTCCCAAAAAGAAAAGTTTTTTCTATTAGGGTTTTTTTCATGACTTGAGTCTGAGTCCCTAGAGATATCCTCATAGTAACTCTAGGTGGATTTTATGGATTTCATATATTATCTATCCTTATCAATATAGTTCTTTTTTTACTTTAACATGGGTCAGTCTGCTTTAACAAGTCCTTTTATTTTATAGTCAAAATATGTAATATCATTTGAATTATCATAACTTTACCAGTATTTCTTCCAACTACCTCTATTATCATAATTTCATTTATAGATTGGTTTACTAAAGAATTTATTTTTCTTATATAATTTCATAATCCTTTTTGCTAAATAGTTCATCTCCTCATCACCTTCGGTTGGTGATTCCTCAAGAGTAGTGATTTCATCTTTTACTTTTTTTGTTTTGATGAACAATAATTGAAGGACAAAAATTTCTTCTTAGGTTAATATTCCACTTAATGATTAACTTTAATCTCTTATTAATACATCATTACATTCCCAACCAGTTCTATAAAAGGTTGTTTGTTTATATCACAAGATCCTCTTATTGAAACTGATGTTCCCCTTCATCTCTCAAGAAGACATCTCAACGATCACATTATTTAATATTGTTCTAAAACTAAATTGACCAACAAATATATGGTATTTACTATCTCAATGAACCTATGATATATATCAAAAATAATTTCATTGTGTTTCATATTGAGTTTATCATATTTAATTGTATATGTTTTCAATCTCATTTCCTTAACATTTGTTTTTCCTTCAAGATAAATTTATAATGTGTCCCAAAATTTAAAATATATTTTACAATAATATATCCAATTAAAATATTCATCTCTTAATGTATGGTAAAGTGAATTCATGGATTAACAATTATTTTTATAAGCTATTTTGTAGCATCATCCTATGTGACTCTATTAATTGTAGGTAATTTATATTTATCTTCTATAGTAGTCTATATTAGAAAGCACATGATTTCAATGTCAATTTTCATATTTATCTACAATTGATCATATTATTTCTAATAACGATGGGTGGTTTTTTTATATTAGAAACTTCTTTTCAATTATTTATTTAATTAAATAAATTTAGAATTTACAAATATTTATGGTCTTTAAATCACATCTAAAATCATATTTGAAATCATTTTGGAATTCTATAATATAAAATGATGGTATGAGTGAGTAAGTAATGATAAGGGGGTGAATTGAGTAAAAAAATTGGTTAAAAAATAGTTTAATTAAAATCTACTAGTTTACTTTATATTTTATAGTTAAACAAAACCATAGATTGATGTAAGTTATGAAATTTTAAAATATTCCTCAAAGATTAATTTGTGATTAGTGAAAATAATATGTTAATTATTTTAACTTATGAAAAAATTATACTCAATCAAATACTTACATAGAATCTAGTAAAAATAACTAAAAAGTAGTGTTTTTTCAAACAGTTTAAAAAATATTCGGGTTGAATAATATAAATGAAACAAAAAAAATGTGCAACAAAATTAAATCAAAAGGATCAGTCTCAAGCTAGGACCTAATCCCCAAAGTCTATAAATCACAATATTCCTTGTTGATTATATAAAAATAATACTAATCGGCACCTAGATCGGGTATAATGACAACAACTACAAGCTGTCTAACAAAAATTGGGATTTCATACATAAGAAATGTGGGAATAAAACAAACATAATCTATAAAAGGACCTCTTCAAAAATATCGTGGTAAAAAAATATAAAGGGAGTGAAAAATATATCTCATATCTTATAATTAAATAACATGTGATATTGTGGGTTTAATAATTATGATAATCGATACACAACATGAATGTAAATTGAAAAAAATGAAGGGAATGTATAAACTTGTAGAAAATATATTATTCCATTGTCTGAAGTGCTCTTAAGTTTGAAACTCTTAGAATGTATCTTGGAATGTAGCTCAAGTTGTATTTCTAAAAATTGTAGTAAATAAGCACATTTATATATATATTTTTTCTATATATCGAGAAATTTATGAATTTCAAGTATGTTATAATCTACAATAGTTGAGGGTGAGAAATATACAATGTGTGAGGCACATAAGTAAATGGAACACACGCTCACATTTTGCACTCACCCATTATGCATGCAATCATTCCTCTTTTCATCACAACACACACAAGGGTGAATTCATTGAATATATATCACTACTAGCAGAGAGAAAATTTGAGGAATAATAATCTAGGTATTCTACATCCTCTTAATTATATTTAAAATATGCAAATACTGCCGATAACAATTTAAGAATAACCATTACAATAATCCTCTATATTAAATTTTATAATATATTTTCTATAAACATTTAATTTAATATCCTGAAACATCAATAAAGAGTTGGGCTAGAAGCGACTCATTTATAGTGGTGTGAAAATCCAATGGTGAGTCAATATAATGGTTCCAAATGTCTAACGGTGAGAAAATCCAATGGATATTCAGGATGATGGTAGGTTTTCTAGAGGTAGTTCATTCTCAATGGTGACTCATCTCTGTGGTGCCTGGTATCAATGGAGACTCATCTGACGATTGGTCAACATCAGTGGTAGGTGAATTATAAAGGTGAATCTACTCTAGTGGTAGGTAAATTCTAGCCGAGATTTAGGTTTTGTGGTGAAACATTATCAATGGTGAGTATTTTATCAAGTTGACTAATCCTTAATAGTGAGTATTTTCTGGTGGAAACTCATTATCAATGGTGAGTATTTTATGGTGGCGACTCATCCTAAATGGTGATTCTTTTCAAAAAACAGAAAACATTTTCTAGGATTCCATATTTAATAAAATTACATCATTAAATAGTGAAACCAATATACACATAATTAACATGATTTGTGATATTTAGAGCAAGGAGGGTCCAAAAAATAATCTTTCAAATATTTACTAGTTTTAAAAATTCAACTAAAATTTCCAATTATTATGAGAATTGATTGTCAGTGGGGTATTAAAAAATGGTATTTGGCACCATTTTATTCATTATAAAATTATATCATTCATGTAAAATTATTCTTAAAATACCTAGTTTTTCATTACCAATGTCTTCAAATATGAGGAACATTAAATCTCTATAAGAGAATTGATACCATCATTCTTATTTCTCTATATGGTTTTTATAATGTTCTTTTCCATCAAAGTAGTGGCCTGACACTACCTTTTTCATGCCCAAATATCCACCATGAATATAGATAAATTTTCTTCCAATTTTTTTTCTATGTCTATAAATTAATATTCAAATCATTTATTAATGGATAATGACATATATTTCATACACTAATTATTAGGAAAATTATTTACTTAACTATATACCCTTTATCTATATGGTCTAAATACTAATTTAGTTATTATTTTCATTAATGTTTACTTATATATAATGTTACTTTATATATTTTAATACATATTTATTTTCCCTGGGAATATCAAAGTGCAATTATTTACGGATTTATGAATGATTTCTTTATGTGATTATATATAATATGAATATGAGACTAATTTTCATTCCATGTTTTCATTATGATATGATTAGGATTAAGTTTATGTGTCCATATTTTAAATTATTATTACAGATGGTTCCCTATATCACCCAGTAATGCATTGATTAGGCTTCTATATATTTTGAGATAAGTATTCACGAGTACATTTTTTTTTCGTAAGTAAGGGAATGGATGGTGTACCCCATTAAGAAGTGTTTCCTATATTAAATATATTTTATATGACTATTGAATCATTATTTATTATCTATATATTTCAATATAGTATTTTTTATGTATCCTAGTTATATATATGTGCTCATTCTAGGATCACATATTATCTTTGGAGGATATCACATACGTTTAACCATACTAAGTGTTTGAGATTGCCGTATTTTTCCTTTTAAATTTACCTAAGTTTTTAATATATAAAATGAATGAAAAAACTGAATATTATCATACGTGGATAATTAGTGTCAGATATTTATGAATTTTTGTAGATTATGTAGTTTCTTATATAGTGAAAATAATGAATATTAGTTAAATAAGATATGGATTTTTTCTGATTGTGATTTTTTCATGTATATAAAACTCTATAAAAAAATTTTCATTAGAATTTATAAAATGAAATATTTTCATAATTTTAGTATATTTAGACAATTATATTCATATATCATCACATATTTAATCATATTATATTTGAGAAAAAATTAAAAGTTAAGATGTTAATTAATGATAATATAAGGGTTGATAAGTTAATGTTGATCGTAATTTGCAATGGTTGAGATAACCATTTATGATAGATGATGTAATATTTAAAATTTTACGGATTAGGATAAGGGAACATTAATGGAAACTCAAGGGATGTTTATAAGGGAAAATTATACATATTGGATAACCTCATGATGTCTTAGTAAAATATAGATTTTGTGATTATTCTAATAATTACATCCATGTTGGGATATTGGAATGATGTGTTGGATGATGAATTGATACAACTTTTGAGTATCACGCTATAATAGTCTAGTAGAGAATTAAATAAATATATACTCTAGTTCCCAACAAGTGATATTAACACAAAACACTATTATAGACACTCATAACAGATACATTTTTATTTACTCGCATTCTCTTTAGAAGACATTATATGGGATTTTAAAATATTTATTTTCGAATATCTCATTGATAAAGGACTATGGATAAAATATATTAAAATATCGAGATTCATGTGTTATGGTACATATTAATTGAAATGTGATTTTAAAGAAAAATTGTATTTCATTCATTGAGAGGAAAAAATTCAATTATTTTTAGGTTTAGAATATAGTAAAAACATCATTATATATTTGTGATAAATATTTTTAATAATAGGTTTAGATGTGTAAAATAACCTAACATAATGAATAGTACATTGAACATAAATTATCGAAGGACAACATGAATATTTAATTAGGGAAGTCATCTTATGATTTCTTTTTCATATTCATATGATCATTTAATCATATTTTTTAGTAATAGTTTTGGGTTTTAGTATTTGGTTCAAAAACAATATGCATATGAATCTAAGAAATATATGTAACTATAATCCACTATGTCTTATAACTGAATAATGGAGCATAAAATAATGGTTTAATATCATTGTATATGTCTAGACTGATGGAAAAGGGGAGTTTCCTAGTCTTAATAACATTAGTGAGTATCAAATATTAATAGAATATAAATTTAATTTATCAAATATATTTTCATTGGTGAGTGATATTTATCAATTATATTTTGTTAAATTCTAATTTTTTTTATTATTATGTGAATAAAATCCGTATTTTTCTTCATTTTTTTTCTTTATTTGGATTGAAATATACATAAAATTGTATTATTAATAATGAAATGTTATTTTATCACTATGTTATATTTTTGGGGAAAAAATTGGAGAATACTTATTGGGGTATGTAAAATTATTAGGTTTAATATATGATTTATGTTTAAGAAATAACGTTCCATTTTATTTTGTGAAATATGTGGTAGTGAATATTTTTAACATTGGAAATGTTTCATGATTTAATAGAAAATTTATCCATGAAATTTTTTTGTGAAGTTTATCTCATTTTATGGATTATGAAATAAATATATTACTATATGAATTTTTGAACTACTTGTTAATAAATTTAATAGTAAAATATAAGAGTTTATTTTACAGGAATATATTATTTAATTATTGTTTAATTTATTAGACATTGAAATGGTATGTGTATGGTTTTTAATGTAGATATGTTGTTATGATATATACATAACAGTTTTTAAATTATATGAATTATTAATGTTTTTTAAGAAAGATAATTAACTTGATATAATTAATTAGGGTAAAGTAGATGTGATATAATATTATATATATATATATATAATGATGAATATGTCATGAATCCACTAATATCATCCCATCAATAAGGGGAAATTAAAATTTTTGGGAAATAATTTATTTAGGGGTTATAATGTAAACAACACATGATTTTGGACACTTTATATTAGTACTATAACCAATAGACTATATCACTTGAAATAAAAGACTAATGAAACTCCCAATTAAAATAGAACATGAAAAATTTAAATTACATGTTTAATATAATCATTATTGGATTAATAAATAATAAAAAATTAAATTTATTACATATAATTATTTATCCTCTCTTTTGAAGAACCATTAAAAGAATATTATATTTTACGAAAATAAATTAAATTTATTTGAGTGAGATGTTTATCATAATAGTTAATATTTATATTCATAAATTAAAATCTCAACATTCTATTATTTTTAAATATATAGTAAATAATTTTGAATACACTTGTATTTTCTTAAGAATTGTTTTTAATAAATATAGGTTTTCATAATATATTATATTTTCATTTAAAAGATAAATATATAAATTTTTGTATTGGAATATTACAAAAATAACTACATTTTTTATGGAAAAAATCAATTTCTTCTTGTGATCAATTTTTTATATTTTACTAAGATAATTGATTAAATTTAATGATAAAGAATTCTAATTCTTTCTAAAACTGATAATTTTATGGTATTACCATAAAAAAGAATGACATAACAATTTACGATTTTTTTCTCTATAAAATATTAATATTCAATAAGTAATATTAGTCATTTAAAAATAATATGTAGTTCTTAAAAGACATTTTTACCATTTTAGAAACACAATTAATAATAGAAACAACACAAACCACGAGTTAGAATCCCAACCCACACTATCATAATTTTTTTGAAATAAAATAGATTACTATGATATTACATGAGATGAAATTTATTTCAACCAATATAGAATTAATCATGTAAAATTCATTGATGGAGAAAAATAATCCCAAAAGAATTATCCATTTACTCAGAATTCCAAGATCATATGTAGTGTGTACCCTAAGAAATAACATATAATATTTTTAAACCAAGTATGTATCAGTCATAAAAATTAGTCAAAATCATTAGCAATAATAATTAATATTGAGATATACATTTCCACGTCTTCTCTAAATAATTATATTTATCATCCAAACATCAATATGATTCCATAGGGAAATATCATAGTATCTATGCTTTTCAATAGAAAAGTTCCATAATTAAAGGCACTGCACTCATGATCTCCTTATAAATATAAGTTATGACCAAAACCAATAAAACCACTATGTCATTACTCAGTAAAATCATAACTCAAATAATATTAATAAATTAACACCCTTTACGATGAATGAAGTATACTATAATCTGTAATATGAAAAAAAAATATAACAGTTAACAAAAAAAGAAATAACCATATTCATTTTATAGGTTGGAAAAATTGTAGGCCATAATAAACCCATTGCTCCATAATAAAAAAAATTAGACACTGAAATAAGAGGAATATTTCACTATAAAAAGGTAGAAGGAGTGATATTTACTTCTTCCATCAACCAATATCAGTGCTTAGGGTCTTATACTCTTTATGTATCTTCTTAATAGATACAAATTTCAACATCCCAAAAAATAATAAAACCAAAATATTCAAAATATTTTTGTAACACAAATATCTATAACATTTCTATCAACATATCACAAAACACATCTCTATTTAACAATACATTGATAATAACATAACAAGAGAACTATAGTTTTTCATTAAAAAATTCATCACATAGTGGATGGAATTTAACATTCATCATTCGCTATTAGCCTAGAAAATATTCTCAACAAAACCCAAAAAATTTCATCAGAGTAGAAAAAAAGACACATGAATCAAGATATTTTAGAGAATCCCCATAATTTCATGTTCCTTCATCCTCCTTCATGGTACGTTAAAATAAGATGAGTCTACTTCTGAGATTTCATTAAAGGTTTAAAAAATTGGGATCATAAAAAAGGAACAAGTCTTTTCTAACATCATTTACATGATCAACCAATCCTCAATTCTCTTTTACAAAAAATCAAAAACATCATCCCATAAATTAATAAAATAAAAAAAAAAGAGAACATTTTGATTTATTTTGTATAAATATATATAGTACTAACCACTAATAGTACACAGTTATAAATAAATTTTTTTTGGACTGTGATTCCCTGATAAAATTAGAAACATTATCCACGGACTTCTAGAATGTCTCTTTAATCTGTTTTTATCCATTAAACTAAAAATTAGATTTTATCACTTTTAGAAATTAAATTATAATAATTAAATTTCATATTTGAAATAAAAAATACCATATTAGTTGATAAGTTAATTTAAATTTTAAATAAAAAAATTAGATCCCTGTGATTAATGTTAATTACCACAACAATGGTAAAATTATAATTTATAATTAATTATTTTATTAAGGTAAGGAAATTTTTTATCTAATATATTAAATATATATATCTTAATATTTTAATATAATATGAGTTATAACTATATTTATAAATATATTAACATCAATTCAGCTGGTAATCAATAATTTATAATATTAAGAACTTTTTATTATAAAAATATTATTGTCCTATAAAATAATATTACTATATAGTATATATTTTAATTTAAAATTAAATTTTTTATTATTTATAAATTGAAATTGTCTATTTGGATCCTAATTTTTTTATAGAATTTAATTTTTTTAATAAGTGATAGCTTATTTTTTTAATAAAATGTAAACTAAATCGTTGAAAGATATTTACCATTTATAAAATCTTAATTGTAAGATGTCAAAAAGTGATAAAATCCATGAAACATGTTTCAAACATTCTGGAAAATTGGTTGTGGGGGAATGATAAAAATCATATCACTATAATATCCATTATTTCTCTATTTTGTAACAATTTACCCTTTATTAGTTTCATTATATTATCACAATATAACTGTTATTCAAAAAGTTTTCCTTTATTTACTTATAGTAGTGGATAAATTACACCCTCTCAATGTTATGCAATCCCTTTTAAATTTAATATACCAACTTCATTGTTTGAATAACGTGAACATTATATTTTTATTATTAATATTTTTCCCAAAAAACTACCCTAACCATAGTAATATATTTAACATAATAACATTATTATAATTAATAATTATTATATTAATTTAAAAACCCTTATTTATTCCATACCATCAACTTAGAAAAAAATGAACACTGAATGTGTGTCTATGAGGAATATCTCCTCCAAGAAGAAACATGATTTTTCATACACAAGTACATCATATGGAAGTCATTAATTTTTTTATTAATTTTGGAATAATAATTTTTATAATGAAAATAAAGTTATTGAGAGATAAAATTGAAGATAATATTAGTGACATATATATTAAACAATTATAGAAATATTAACCACCAAAAATGAATATATTATAATATCATTCAAAATCTTAGTTCATTTTATAAAAACATAAATAATGAATAATTTTTATTAATATATAATAATAGTGGATATAAACACCTAAATTTTTTAGGATTATGAAATTATACTACAACACATCTCACTATGGTCATCATACCAAAAGAGTTACATAAAAATTGAGTAAATCACTACTGCTAACTAACATAAGAAAAAACTAAATAATAAATGAATATGATATGATACTAAAAGTTAATTATTAATTAAAATTTACATGAATAAATTTCCAATAAAATTATTAATTAAAAATAATTTGTGTATTTACAATATTGGGTGAATGTTTTTAGAGAATAATAACCATGGTAGGCATTTTCACTATCATAATTTTAATCACATGAATTAGAAACATTAATATTGAGAAAAAATGTTTTAATTTTTATTTTATCTATGTAATTAATATGTTTTAATTTACTTTCATGTCTATTAATTAGGTTCTAAAATGAATTATTATATCCTAATTAACGATAAATTTACAAAAGAAAAATTAAGATACCAAAATCTTTTCCTAAATATACATTATTTTTTATTTAGGCATGCTATTTTTATGAGTCAATTTACTTTTATATGGTGTTAATACCATCTTTTTGTCATGTTATATCTGGTATAATCTTTTACTAGTATTTTATATTAAATTACAAGATATTTATCATTCAAGGGGTTTCAATTTAAATTTCCCTAGAGAACAAAAACATTTCCCAAATCAATTTATTTCTCCTGAATTTATAAATTATGTTTTTATGATATTATAATACCATTCATCCTCCCATTTATTTTGAATGAAATGATACTGAATCGTTATTCATCCGAGTTTTCTTAATTACATTTCTATAAACCTTGTTGAAAAAATACATTCTCAAATAATAGTTTGATATTGGTAAGAATAAATCTAATTCATTCATATAAATATTTCCCCTTTATGTCCAAATTTTTCTTCCTATAAGTGTTTTAATATCTTTTTGGTATCTCATAGATGTATTGATTCATGTAATTCTCTTACTTCGGATTACGATTTTATTAATTGAAAATTTTTCCCTATTTGAGATGTGGGTTTTCAACAAAAGGTCATCAAAATATAATAAGGTATCACATATCTTGGATATAATTATTGTCATTAAGTCCATATTTTATTAATACAACAATTTTTTATTTTAATTCAATATTCTGTTATTAAATACATCATTAAATTATATTTTTTTAATATATCTAAATAGTTCACACAGTAACCATTTTTGAGAATGACATTTCAAATGAAATTGGTTACTTTGTCACATATATATTCTTAAAAATAATAATAAAATTGAACTTTTTTAAATTTTTTTTATTAGAATGGATTACCGTTAATTATGAAACTTATTTCCCATATTTTAGGGTTTTATAAAGTAGGTGATTTTATTCCATTATTATATGAGAATTATTTAGCAGGGTTTTCAACAAAAAGGGTACATTTTTTCACCATTCCTTTTTATGTAAAATTTTACTATTCTTATAAAATTATTATTCATATATTTATATATTCCATACATGTATTTCAAAAATTATAAATGTACAATTTCAATAATAGAAATGATAACGTCACCCTTCTTTCTTTGGATGGATTATTTAATGTTCACTTCTATCATAGGACTGATCTACCACTATCTTTGTCTTTATTAACCATATAGTATGAATATGAATAGATTTTATTCTAATATATTTCTTATTTTAATATTGTATTTTTATTTTCATTTATTGATGTTTTTTCACTTAGATGTTATACATCGATTGAGTCTGGAAATTATTAATTTAACCATATGGCCTTTATCAATACTGTTTAAAAAATATATCCTAAATTAACAAGATTTAAGTTTATTTATGTAGAATATTACTGAAATAATATTGAATCCCATTTCATTCCATGGGTATTTCATTTTATGATTATTTATACAATCATAAATGTTTTTGTCATGTGATTTCATTAGAGGAGAATATAAAACACATTTTTATTCTTTGTGTTCATTATAATATGATGATGATTTAATTTATATGGAATAACATTTTACATATTATTATTGGTGGGGTCCTATATCCCCATAAAATGTGTTTCTTATGGTTTTACATCTCATAATATTAGTATTTATTAGTACTATTTAGTTACATATAAGCATGGGCACTAATGACATGGAATTTTCAAATAATGTTCCCTATACCAATTTTTTCTCATTTTATTATGAATATAGTTTTATGATATTTTTTATTTGGTATTACTTTCATAAATATCATTAATATACCTAAATGTCCATGTTATGCTCACTTATGATTTCTATATAATTATCAGGTATGTTTACTATTACAGAGCAATTTCGCCTAACCATTTCTCAGGATTCAATTTCACTAGGTTATGAAGATAATAAAGGTATAGATTCTTTTGATGGGTATCTTATGTATAGAATTAAATATAGATAAATAATAAATGTTATGGATTAAACCGTTTCTTTTATAGTAAAAAATGTCTATTTGTTAAATAAGTCAAGGCTTTTTCCAATTTATAATTTTTATAAACTCTCAAAAACACCTAACCAAAATGGAATTGGGAATATAGGTAATGAAATATTTTTCTTATAAAAAAACTTCTATGGTCACAGTAGTAGAGATTCTATGTTTTTCTAATCATAGTAGTCATTTCACTACTGTTTTTACTTTATTGTTTGGAAATTTTTCTTATTTATAGACATTATTGAAATCCCAAGATATGTGTCCTAATTGATGCCTATAGTCAGACTATATCTGTGGTAGGTCCTTGAATGGAGATCACTAGGTAGTAACAGAAATTATTTTATTAGAAATATATAATTGGAATGTTTATAGATTAATGACTTCAATGTTCTAGTCTCACAGGTTTGAAGATGGTAATGAGAAAGAGGTTGTGTTTTCTAATGCATAGACAAAATAGTGGAATAAAATATATGATGAATGAAGGTGTATTTTTTTAATTTTTTTTCTATTTGTATCTTGGATATCTTGGGGAGGATTGGTTTTTTGTGTGTAGTATGTTTTGAAGTGATTTTCCTAGGATGTTAACCTACCCAACCAAGGAATTATATTTTCTTATAACATAAAAATTATACAAATCCATTTAATTATAAAATATTAAAATAGAGAGAGAAAGAGAGATAGAACGTTTGGATCACATGATGTTATTATTTTGAATTATCTTTGGTGTTGGGAATATAAAGACTAAAGAATTCTTTTTAATACTAGTATATCTGACTGCATTATCCATGAATAATTGGTTTAGGAAATAAGGAGTATTTTAAAAACATTTATAATTATTTTATGATAGATGTGTTACATGATATGTATCAAAGGTAATTTTTTTGATGATGAGTGATTATTCTATCCTTGAGTATCTTAAATTCCAAATAATCAAATTGTTATTGATTAATACAATCATGTTCACTCTAAATTTTTTCCAATTGTTTGGTACTTTAATTTATTTTCAACTTCATTAAGGGAAGATCTTATCAACATGGTTTTTGAAGCAATTCTTGTCATATGAAATGTGTCAATATAGTCATATTATAAATCTATGGTTTTATAAAGAGGTAATTTCATTGATTGCCTTTTGTTTTTCATGGATAACTTCGACATGTCTATATATGATAGTAATCCCATGGAATTAAAATGACATGACGTTGAATTCACACTTATGTGGGTTCATCTTCATGTTTATTGTAACAAAAATTTAAATTACATATTGATATTAGTGAATAAGTTTGGTCACTTATGGAATTTGATTACAATGACAGTCATGTATTATTATATAGTGTTTTATAAGTGCTGGTGAAAAATTTGGCATGTTTCACGTTGGTAGTTTTTCTTGAGTTTATTTAAATATAAATTTCTTACTCAATACTAGTATACATTTTTTGGTACCCTAAATTATAGTGATTATTAATTTCTATAAGAAATTTATTTTTTTCCAAATTTTTTTTCTGGACTGTGAAGGATTGAAAGAGAGTCATTACATAGAGAAGTATTTTTATAATTAATATAACATTTTCATACTTGAAAAATGATAATTATAGTCCCAAATAATTATTAAAACTCTAATCATTTCATTATTTATATTTTCAGGGATATTTTGGCCATCCATTTTGGGCAGTATACCTCCCTTAGGACATTAAATTATTTTAGAATTTCCGCCAAACATTCCACTATGATAAGGAGAGCGGTGAATTAGTCCTTCTACTTATATATATATAATAGTAATTTGACTAAAAGAGGTGATAAAAACCCTATTGGGAGGATTGGGTTCTAATTATTGTATATCCATTTATATAAATTCTAAGGAATCCTAATGTTTCATAGGGACTGTAATATATTAATTCTGATTATTGGGCATCATGGACACCAGGATTTATTGAGATCTTAATGAAAATTTGTAGTTCTAGGTATACACCCCAAACAAGTATACATGTTCCATATACATTAATAATTCAAAGATCTCAACATCATTTCTATAAGGAAAACATTAATTAATTAAAATTATTATTCATTTTGAAAAAAATAATTATAAAAAATAATGGTTTTTATCTTTGATTAGTTTTATAATGGGACTAATAATAAAAAAAGAAATAAAAAAAACGTAATTTATGTCTTTAGAGTATATATGTGTAATATTAGAAAATTGTATGTAATATCAATAATGATATATGAAGGGTGTCGTGGTCGTTTTTTGTATTTCAGAATGTTAAAACTTGAATTATTGGAATTTATATAAGAAAGATCATGCTTTCCTTCATGTTATCTATCAAAACACCATCTAGATATGAAACGTCCCAGATCCGGGTGCCACGCAACAGGTTCCCTGAACCCGGTTCACCACGTGACCTCAAGCACATTTCCCCAAATGCCAGAGGATGCCAGCTAGTAGCGAGGGCCCATGTCTTATAGTGGGGAAACTATGCCCTCATTTGTCAAAGTGTAGCACATCGGAATATAATATAAACACACTATGATAGCGGAACCAGTAATAGTACATATAATTGACATGGATAACTGATAACAAAAAGGTAAACCAGCAGTCATATATATATATGAAGATGCAACATGTCACTATTCTTATAAAATTGCCAGAACATGTTACACTGCAATAAAATACAATAAAACTGAAGTACATGTACAAAAAAGCAAAACAGAACATCTAGCGGCATTGTGAGCCTAGGGTCGGTCCCATGCCCTCCTACTCCTCAGCAACAATCAAGTACCTGTATAGGGATTCTTGCCCCTATCCACACCTGCAGAAATGTAATCTGTTTGGGCCGAAAAGCATGACCCAAACAGGGTGTGAGAAATAAATTCCTAGTAGGCACCCACCAAAGGCTTATGCCCAACTGTGTGAAATCATGCAACAACAGTGTGTAGTAGTAAAATGCAATAAAGTATGAAGTACTGAAAAATAACTAACATAACCAGTTATATTTCCATTTTAATATCATTTAATCATTTAATTTAAAATATCACCACAGTGAATATTCTAAGTAAATATCCAATGTTCAAAGACACATAAACTCCTACCCTCGGGTAAAGAGAAACCAACACAAGAATCTTCCCACAGTCATATGGATATTTCCCACAGGCGTAAGAAGTGTCGCCCACAAGAACAGAATCAACTGCCCACAAGCACGAAAGAGGTTGCCTTAGGTTAAATAGTGCATTGCTCACATGCTAATCAAAACACTACCCTCTGGATAAATAGGAAACCCGGACAAGCCCAACATATAAACAAGAAGTAAACATGAAATTCCTCTCAATGAAATTCTACATTCATTACATTAAAGGCATACCCTCGGGTATCCTAGCGAAACGGCTAAACAGAGGAACACACCCCTGGGTGGTCTGGGATTCAAGAAGTGATCCCAAATAGCATTTTAATATCACATTTAATTACCTATACAATTATATGAATTTTAAATAGACATGACCTCAGCCACACGACACCCCAAATATGGGTTATTACCTCAAAAAATCACAAAAACGCACGACAGTTGGAAAATAAACACCAAGCCACCACTTTAAACTCCCCTGATCAGTATACTCGAATGATGTTCCACGAATCGTCCTAGAACAAGTTAGAATAGAGGTGAAAGAATACTCAATAAAACAAAAATAACTTCCCATATAGGAAGAATTGGTAATAACTACTACAGGAGAAGGAAGAGATTACCCGTGCGGTTCCAACAAGATCGACGGAGGCAGAATCAGATTCCCGGTTTGCGATCGACGGATCCTCGAAGATTCGGTCATCCATCCTGATCTCACGTCTGGTTCTAAGCCTTCTCTATGAACAGGGTAGGATACGACCCATTTTAAGCAAAAAAAACAAGTTACACTGCATTTACTTCCCATTTTTTAACTGTTCCTCAGGCGGTTTCCTGCCAGCATAGCACTATTCATCTACCGACATGACTACACGACGTGTCTCTTTGAGTACACAGTGTGTTCTGTTGCCCAGCTGGCCACCACCTTACTATTCCACTACTAACTGACTACACGTCATGTAAGGGACCACTACACGGCGTGTAGTCGGTTTCAACACCCTTCATCGTCGACATGGCCACACACCCCGTGTACTCATCCCACACGGCCAAAAGCACACGGTGTGTGGAAAAGTAGATGGCGTGTACTTCTAAAATTTGGGATTTTCCCCATTTTCCTTATTTTCTCAAAAACACTTAAGGAAAAGAGAATATAATAAAAATGTACCTCAAAAATAAGAATCAGGTTATTACAAACTTCCCCACTTAAATCAATTTGTCCCCGAATTGCCCTTCAAAGGGTGGTGAAGATGTAGTCGTGAACAACTCCGGCCATTTAGAACGTACATCGGTCTCCCGCTCCCAGGTTTCGTCCCCCACTCAGCCATGCTTCCATAGCACCCTTACGAGGGGAACTGACCGGCCTCAGAGAACCTTTGTTCTCCTATCAATAATATGAATCAGATGCTCTTCAAAGGACGCATCAATCTAAAGCTCAACCTCCTCGGGATGAAGGATGTGAGACGGGTCTGAATGATAGTGGCGCAACTGAGATACATGGAAGACGTCGTGCATGACCTTGTACCACTATGGTAACTGCAACTGATAGGAAACCGGGCCGACTCTCTCCAGAATATAAAATGTCCCCACATACCTTGGTGAAAGTTTACTCTATCTCATGATCCACCTGTGTCCCAACCTCGGCGAAACGTGCAAGAAAACGTGATCCCCAACCCCGAAATACATGGTTCATCTTCGGAGATCAGCATAAGACTTATGACGACACTGTGTGGTAGCCATTTGCTTCTGAATCAAATGGAACTGCTCCGAAGTCTCATACATGAGACATAGTCCCAATAAATCTTCCTCACCTTCCTCTAACCAACACAAAGGTGATCGTCATGGCCTACCATATAAATACTTGTATGGTTCAATCTTGATAGTTTCCTGAAAACTATTGTTATAGGAAAACTTGACTAGGGGTATGTGCCTCTCCAAAGAGCCCCCAAAGTCTAGGACACATGCACGCAGCATTTCCTCAAGCACCTGTATCATACGCTCTGACTGGCCATCTGTCTAAGGGTGGTAAGCCGTGTTCAAAATCACATGTGTACCCAGTGCCCTCTGAAAACTCTGCCAGAAATGAGATGTAAAACATGAGTCCCTATATGAAATGATAGAATGAGGAACCCCATGAAGACATACGATCTCTCGGATATAAAAATTCCTGAGCTCGTCGACACCGAAGGTATCCTTGATCAGCAAATAGTGAGCTACCTTCATGAGTCTGTCCACAACAACCCACACGACATCATTGCAACTAGGTAACCTTTGAAACCCAGTCACGAAGTCCATCGTGACATCATCCCATTTCCACTCCGGGATGGGTAACTGCTGTAACAGTCCGGTAGGCCTCTGATGCTCCGCCTTCACCTACTGACAGGTGGAACACTTCGTAACAACACCAGCTACATCCCACTTCATACCCGACCACTAGTACTGACGTCTCAAGCCTCGGTACATCTTGGTAACCTCGGGATGAACTGCCCAAGCTGAAGCATGAAACTCCTGCATCATCTCCTCATGTATATCCCATGGAACCCATACTCGTCAATTGAAACGCATGATTTCCTCATCTCCTATCGTCCAACTGGGAGGAGGGTCCTCACTTTCCACTGACTCCCATAGAACAAGGCCTTCAGAATATAATAGTTGTCTAATCCTCACTCTATCCAGGAGGGTATAAGTCACAACTAGAGATGAAAGATAAGTCCGCCCCTGACTGTCATGAACCTCCAGATGCATCTCAGAGAACAAATCCATGAGCTACCACTCATCACTGGCCTCCTGTACAGCCTGTATCTGAGTCTTCCTGCTCAGTGCATCAGCTACTGTATTACCTTTACCATGTGTGTAGGAAAGCTCAAAGTCGAAGGACTAAAGGTATTCGACCCACCTTCGCTGTCTCAGATTCAAGTCACACTGAGTAAAGATATATTTGAAACTTTTGTGGTCGGTGAAAACCACAAAACATTCTCCCAACAGATAGTGTCTCCAACAGCGCAGCACATTTACAACCATAGCCAACTCGAGATCATGTGTCAGATAATTTCTCTCATGTGGCCTCAACTACCGAAAATCGTACGCAACAACTCGATCACCCTGCATCAACACTTCCCCCAGCCCAATACCTGATGCATCACAGTAAACTGTACAACTCTTCCCTTTCTCTGGAAGTATCAGGACTGGTGCTGATGTCAACCTTACCTTCATGTCCTGAAAGGCTCTCTCGTAAGATTCTGACCAAACGAACCTCACAACCATCTTAGTTAGACCCGTCAATGGCGCTGCTAAGCGGGAGAAGTCCTCTATGAAGCATCTGTAGTAACCAGCCAGCCCTAAGAAACTCTGTATCTCAAACACGTTCTTAGGCTGCTTCCAGGAAACTACTGCACGCACCTTCTCTGGGTCTACAAAAACACCTGCCTCCGAGATGGTATGACCCAATAAGTGAATTTGGTCTATCTAAAAGTGGCACTTTGAGAGAATAGAATATAGCATATGCTCTCTCAGTGTACTCAATATGATCTCAAGATGAGAGGCATGGTCGTGTCGAGTGTGAGAGTACACCAAGATGTTATCCAAGAATACTACCACAAAAGAATCCAGGTAAGGATGGAACACATGATTCATCCGAGCCATGAAAACTGTTGGTGCCTTCATGAGTCCGAAAGACATAAACAAGTACTTGTACAGACCATATCTACTCCGAAATGCTGTAAGTTATATATCCGATGGTCTCTGGCGCAACTGATGATATACTGACCTCAAGTCAATCTTTGAGAACACTCCTGCCCCATGAAGATGATCAAAAAGATCATCAATCCTCAGAAAGGGATATCGGTTCTTAACCATAAACTGGTTCAGCTTCTGATAATCCACACAGAGTCTGAAGGTACCGTCCACCTTCTTCGCAAAAGGACCAGAGAACCCCAAGGATAAGTACGTGGTCAGATAAAACCTTTTTCCTGAAACTCCTCTAACTACCTCTTGAGCTCCTGCAACTCTGGTGTAGCCATCCTATAAGGAGGAATGGACACCGAGGTTGCTCTTGGAACAAGCTCAATAGAGAAGTCCACCTCTCGCTCCTAAGGTAGAACTAAAAAGTATTCTGGGAAAACATCCCTGAAACGATCAACCACTGGAGAGAAATCCATCTGACAAGTCCCTTGATCATCCAAGTATAAGATAGAAATCTGGTCTATGACTCCACCTCACCCACGATTCTCTGGTCTAGATCGACCTTCCTGAACATCTCATTCAATATTGTAAAGAAACTCTCCACCCCCTGGTGACGTGAAATGCACCCTGCGACGATAGTAGTCTTCAAAGGCTTGAATGGGAACCAACTATTCTATCCCGATAATGACATCATTGCTCGTCATCTCTAAGAGATAGAGGTCCAAAAAAAGTGACACCCTCGAACCTCAAGAGGGCACTCCTTGCACGGATGCACACCAGCCGTTCTAGTCCCCAACGGAGTGTCTAGAATCATAATATCAGAAGAAGTAGAAACACATAGCCCAAGGCTCCCCACAATGGACAAAAATATAAAACTATGTGTAGCACCCTTATCGAAAAGTACAGAAGATAAGACAGAAGCTACTAAAATACTACCTATGAAAGTAGAACGTTCGAGATCCTGCTCATGTTGGGTCTGCTATACTACATATGCCTGCCCAGTGCTGTGGCCCTATGACACAGCCTGGCTACCCTAAGATATCCCGCCCTACTGCCTCTCAGATCCTGGTGTCTGGCTACCACGGCCACGACCACCATCTCTGTCTGCACGCCCTGACGGACTCTAGTTCCCTGACTGGTAAGAAGCTACTGGTCCTTCTCCTGCACGCGGAGTCAGCACAGAACCCCTCTCACTAGCCATCGTTAGAAACGCCCTGCAAAAGCACTACAGATGACTCAACCTGCCGCAAGCTCAGCACTCAACTAGGTCTCGTGGACACTATGACCTCTTGTGCCCCTCTCTACCACACTGGTAGCACATGACCTAGCCACCTAAATCATTCTTCTGGCTGGTACTGCCACCCTGAGAGAATTCCATCTCTCTCTTCCTCTTACTAGTAGAAATAGTACCAGAAACTGGTGCTGAAACTCCCTGGACCACACCACTAGATTCCTGCATGTTCCTCTCTATAATCAGCACTTGGTTCACAATATCATGTATAGTAGAAAACCTGAAAACATTCACCAGTACTTGGATGTCATACCGAAGACCATCCTCGAAGCACCTTGCCTTCAACGTCTCATCACCCACCAAAACGGGTGAAAAATGCTGAAGCTCCGTAGAGTGAGTAGAATAATCCATCACTGACATAGCGCCCTGTTGCAGATTCATGAACTCCCGAGCTCGATCTTACCTCAGCGTCTCCGGGAAGAAGAATTCATTGAAGGATGCCTGAAAATCTTCCCACACCATGTCTTTGTGATTCTCTGACTGGGTGGTAACATCCCACCACCTCTTAGCGGAATCACGCAGCATATACATCACGAGCTTGACCCTCCGCCCGGGAGGCATCTCAAGGTGCTCAAAAATAGTCTACAACGACCCCATCCAAGGCTCTACAGCCTGTGGTCCGACATCCCATGAAAACGTAGGCAGATGTTGCTGCTGAAATATACAAGTTAACTCAGCCATAGATGTGGCAGCCTGCGGTGCTCCCTGAAAGGTCTGCATGAACCGCATAAAGCCTTCACGGAACTGTGCATCTGCGCCTGTGTTTGGTATAATAGGTGGCGCCGCATCTGGCTCTACTGTGGGGTCCACATGTAGCCCATGGCCCACCATATCTATAGTATCATCGTCACCTCTCTCCTGGTGAGAAACACGTGGTCGTCTCATCGTTATGACACTACAAGGTCAAAACACGCCTTAGATTCAAGATTTTGAAGACTAAAAGTGAAGGATCCACAAAGGGAACAAGAGGAAGAAGGCCTTCTAAATTTTTCAAGACAAAACTACACGGAGTGTACTTGACTTATCTTCTCCTACCCATGCCCTTCTACACGGATAAGCCACACAGATCTTATTTTAACAAAACTACACGGCGAGTATAACATCTACACGACGTGTATGGTTTAATTTCCAACTGCCCATGTCGTTTGTGACACGGACGACTACTCGTCTTGACACTACATGGCGTGTTACACCCACACACGGTGTGTTCACCACCCTATTTCCCCTGCCACGCGGCTAACCCCACATGGTCCGTCGCCGGTCAAGACTACACGGTGTGTCCCACAGGTACAAGGCGTGTACCAGACGACCTCCGCCGACCCGTGTTGTTAATTACACGGCTGGACACAAGGCTCACACTACACAACATGTTTTATATAGACACAGTGTGTACGTGAAAGGATTTCCCCAACCCGTGTTGTTAGTTACACGGCCGGGTCCCCAGGTCAGACTACACGGCGTGTTACATAATGGACACGGCGTGTATGTCTTAAGGTCTCCTCTATCCGTGTTGTACGTTACACAAGCGGACTCCAGGTCAACACTACACGACATGTACATCTGGTACACATCGTGTTTCCCCCCAACATTCCCTACCCCGTGTCGCCACCCACACAGTTTGTGACACGGGAAGAGACTACACGGCATGTACTCTAGGTACACGGTGTGTACTCAAAAAGTTTATTTTTCATCCTAAACAGAAGACCATACACAGCATGTTGAAGGTACTACATGGCGTGTATACTGGTTTTCTGGATAGTATGCCTCAGAAACTTCCCCGAAACCCAGAAAAAACTGAAAAACAACACCTATGTGTCAAATTTCGACCTGTGAGGGCCCATACTCCCCACGAATCAATGTTTTACATCTTATTTGTGTTATAACAAAATAAACAGTCAATGATCCACCAAATTCCTGTCAATGGGGGCCCATACTCTCCAAAAACCAAAGTTTGGCATCCATTATTTCAACACGCTTATACAAAAATACCCTATCACATAGCAAGTATGTATCAAGAAGCTATCACAACATCATTATTTTCATGCACAAAAGCTATCACAACATCATGAAAATTCTAATGCACCTACGTGGCATGGAACTATGCATGACATGTGATTTCTAGCATGTGAATAAATGATGCATGAGACGACATACCCTCATCTCATCGGGATGCAACTAAATATAACCCATAGATAAAATATAAACAGCACAATTACAAGTGTGTCACCCAATGGTGAAATCAAATCAACTATAAAATTTGAAAAATCAAAATAATTGAAAAACACGGGGTAGACTGGTTTTTCCCTATACACAGGTTACCTACACCCGAGAATAGCTCATTACCAACTACCGTTTCCATTCCATCCCTGACTAAGGCTCCAAATAGTAAGTCAAAAAAAGAACTCCTCTGATACCACTTTGTAACATCCCAGATCCGGGTGCCACCCAACAGGTGCCCCAAACCTGGTTCGCCACGTGACCTCAAGCGCATTTCCCCAAACACCAGAAGCTGCCGGCTAGCAGCAAGGGCCCAGGTCTGATAATGGGGAAACTATGCCCTCATTTGTCCAAGTGTAGCATAGCAGAACATAATATAAACATACAACGACAGCGGAAGTAGTAACAAAACATATAATTGACATGGATAACTGATAACCAAAAGGGAAACCAGAATTCATATATATATATATATATATGAAGATGCAGCATGTCACTATTGTTATAAAACAATAAGAACATGTTACACTACAACACAATACAATACCAAGGATGTACAAGTAGAGAAAATCAAAACAGAACAGCCAGCGGCATCGCGAGCCTAGTCTCAGTCCCATGCCCTCCTACTCCTCAGCAACAATCAAGTACCTTTATAGGGACTCTTTCCCCTATCCACACCTACAGAAACGTAATCTATTTGGGCTGAAAAGCATAACCCAAACAGGGTGTGAGAAATAAATTCCCCGTAGGCACCCACCAAAGGCATGTGCCCAACTGTGTGAAAGCATGCAACAACAGTGTGAAGTAGTAAAATGCAATAAAGTAATTAGAACTGAAATATAACTAACTTATCCAGTTATATTTCCATTTTAATATCATTTAATCATTTAATTTAAAATATAACCATAGTGAATATTCTAAGTAAATAGCCAATGTACCTAGACATGTAAAATCCTACCCTCGGGTAAAGAGAAACCAACACAAAAATCTGCCCATAGGAATACAGATATTGGCCACCAGCATAAGAAGTGTCACCCACAAGCACAGAATCAACTTCCCACAGGCATGGAAGAAGTTGCCCACATGCTAAATAGTGCAGTGCCCACAGGCTAATCACAACACTGCCCTCAGAACAAACAGGCAACCGGGCCCAGCCCAACATGTAAACAAATAGTAAACAAGCAATTCCTCTTAAGGAAATTATACATTCATTACATTAAAGGCATACCCTCGGGTACCCTGGCTAAACGGCTAAACAGAGGAACGCACCCCTAGGGTGGTCTTGGATCCAAGAAGTGATCACAAAAAACATTTTAATATCACATTTAATTACCTATACAATTCAAGGGATTTAATATATCCATGGACTCACCCACACGACACCCCAAATATGGGTTTGTAACTCAAAAACACACAAAAATTCACGATAATTGGGAAATAAACACCAAGACACCTACCTTAAACGCCCATGATCAGTATAATCGAACGATGTTACCCGAATAGTCCAAGAACGAGGAAGATCTGAGTTTAAAGAAAACTATCTTAAACGCAAATAAATTCCCTTAGAAGAATAATTGGTACAATCTACTCCAGGAGAAGGTAGTGCTTACCCATTCGGTTCAAACGAGATCAACAGAGGTGGAATCGGATTCCCAGTTTGCGATCGACAGATCGTCGAAGATTCGACCGTCCCTCCTGAGCTCCTGTCCGGTTCTAAGCCTTCCCTGTGAACAGGGGAGGCTAATTCCTATTTTAATCAAAAGAAACAAAGTACACGGTGTGTATTTCCAAGTACATGGTTAGTAAATTTCATTTTTTAACTGTTACTCTGGCAGTTTCCAACCAGCGTGGAAGCGTTCATCTTCCGACATGACTACACGACATGTCTCCTTTAGTACATGACGTGTTCTGTCTCAAAGCTGGCCACCACCTTACTATTCGCCTACCGATTGACTATGCGGCAAGTAAGGGACCACTTCATGACATGTAGTCGGTTTCTACACCCATCATCGCTGACATGGACACACCCCGTGTACTCATCCCACATGGACAAAAGTGAAAGGCGTGTGGAAAAGTACACGACGTGTACTTCTAAAATTTTGGATTTTCCGCCATTTTCCTTATTTTCTCAAAAACACTTAGGAAAAGAGAAAACAAGAAACTCGTACCTCAAAAATAAAAACCGGGTTCTTAAAACATCAATTTTAAAAAATTATACCTCCATAATGTTTCCTTTTCATTTCATAATAAGGGGAATCAATTCTTAGGTTTATAATATATTTAATTCTAGGAATCGAAAGATATTTTCATTAATTAAGAAATCAATCTTTTATCTATAGTTATAATGATGGATTTCATATCTCATTACATTTCCCAATCCTTAATAATAAATCACTAGGTGATGCATATTTTGGAAACATATTTTGTTCAATTCACTAAAACAATACCAGTGACTAAAAAATCCAAATCACGTAATCCCCACCAATGAAGTATCCGCTCATAATTATGAAAATATAATAAAAATTAAATAAAATAACAAATTTTTTTATTTTGTAACTCATTATAACCTCAAAAAAGATATTTATCCTACTATAAAATCCATAATAAAATATCTATAAATACTTCACTATCCTTGTTATTCTTCTTTTATGATTCTTATTAAATCATTGTAATGAACCCAATTAAGAATTATATATCGATGTCACTCTATGTTTATAATCCATAATTGACATCTTAATTCTCTTTTTTTATCAATTTTATGATTAGATTATAATATTTTTATCCCTATTCTCAATATAATTCAACTTTTATATACAACTATTGTATTCCTTGGTATTACTAAACTGGTATGTCCTATGAAAACATTGCGGAACATTATCAATAAATGTGTTCTAGGTTTCTATAGATTTCCATAACCTAATCTCATAAATCAATAGTCATTCTTTCCTTATATATTAATAATTTATGATATTTTCGTATGCTACAATGTTATGAAATACATAATTTGAGAATCGTTAGGTTTGTTACAAGTAAAACTATATAATTTCAGTAATATCGTACACTATGTTTCTGTTTATGATAATAATGTATACATTTTTTACATATATGAATTTTAAATTATGAAATTTTATAAGGATTTAAACATAATTTTACTTGGATTCTATTAACACTCTTAGTGTATAGTTCCCTAGATTTGTAATGTTAGTTATATGTAGGATTTTGAACATGAACCATGAAACATTAGTCACTAGATTTGTTTCAAGACTTTTCTAATTCTTGAAAATACATCACCATATGAAAAATTATCATTTTATATTTTTATTCATTGGTTTTCCTATATATATATTGTTGGGTAACAATTCTATTTTTTAGAAGCTGATATTTTTTAATTCTTTAAAACATATAGTTTTTTTCTTCATCCTTCAAGATTCTCATAAAATTAACTTATAACCAAATATTAAAATTTATGTACAAATACATTTATCTATTTTTCTATATCAATATATCTACTTATTCCATGACTCATCACTTGGGGCATGTATCTTGACTACCAAAATAAAACCTCTGATAGGCCATGGGTTGGAGACTAGCGTTGAATAAGAATATCCCACAAATGGGAGGCATTTTCCAAAGAACATGTACACATGCACCCAACTTAGAGCCATAAGACCGGAGAGTGAAAAAAATATGTAAAGTAACCGAATTCATACCACTACAATCCAACAATATTGTACAAAAAAAAGTAAAGTAGAAAAGTACAATTGGTTCAGAATATAATACCTCTAAAATAAATACAACCTAAAATTATGACCAGTAAAAACAGGTACTGTTGCTACAGTAGGAATCTTTTGGAAACACCTTGGCTCGTATGATCTCAGAAGGCACCATCTGGTCCTAGTCCTAGTTTTACTTCTCTTGGGACTCCACCAAATCATCAGTCAACTATACAATACACGACATGTGCAGAAAAAACTTGTGCAAGGGTGAGTAAAACAATACTTCATAGGGGACCTCAAAACACGAGGTAATAGACCACAAAAGAAAACTCGATCAAGAAGGTATAGTCATCTCAACACAGGTATATGTAAAGAACACATATAACGAGAACATCAAGGTATACTCGTAAAGGATTACAAGACAAATCGTCTCATCCACTATTAGTCATATGGTTCTACACATAGAACACTTTTTTCCGAGAGATCCCACTCCTCATGCTATCTGATAGTAACCACATATAACAATTATACCAATTGTATCCAAGAAAACATTTGGTTTCGATACGTCATGAAGTTTCCCTAAGATGTTCGATCTCACTAAGACAAGGAGTCTCGATATTGAAACCAAAACCATGGTCACAGGATTCTGCTCACAAAGCGCTCATTTTAGGAGACCTCTCTCCCTGAGCTATGAATTCATCTGACACCCTTGCAAAATATCTCACTGATTTAGGACCCGCCAAAAGGGAACACATTGAGAACTACCCGAAGAACACTTTCCAAAAGTTATGAAATAAAGATACGAGATTCTGAAGAATACTGTGAATCCAATATGTATTACCCTACACCGTACGAGGTTCCCATTGAATACAATGAACCCTAGGATGCAATTCATAATGCAGGGTATTCTGAAGAATACTGTGAACCCTATGATACGGCCCAACATATGAAGGATTAATGTCATGAACTAGAATTTCACGTCAACACCCAGTTAACTCTATCTGGGGTGATATAGTATCACTCCATTCTCGAGGAGGATTTACAACTCTATCTAAGACTCATATCTCGAGCGGATTTCCAGAAAATGTCATACCGAACACTTAAGAGAAGAAACAAGGGGATACTTTTCACTTATTTTGGTCCTTACGAACATCCCAACAAGCCATCTCAAAAGGAACACCTTGTCATGAGGATCCCAACGACACAAATGGATCGTCAATCAGACTTATGGTTTGAAAGATATGAGACTTTTTGTGAAAAGGGGCTGGGTCCAATCCGACCCAGTCAAACTAAACTAACATGACTTGGTCTGACCCATGGTCCACCAACCTGACACGGGTCCACTTACCTGACCCGGCCCACAGTGCCTATCCCAACCCGGAAGGTCGACTTGGATCTCTAGGCCCAGCTGGGCTCGACCCTGTCTATTGCACCTACCCCACAAACAATAGTGGCCCAACCTGAGGTTGGCCTACCTTTCCATCCCAGATCGGTAAAGTGGAATGATCTTCACAAATTAGGATGGCTCGAGCACTGCGTTCCACTAGCGGTCACTACGGCAGGTCCCCACTGTGGTTGAGTTGGACTGTGGCCTCCTATTTTGTAACACAGCTTGTCAACCGTGTCCGCCGAACCACTACCGACCATTTCCATCAACCTCTTATCACCACCTACAGTAGAAGTTGTAGGCCTCCTTCACTACCGGCATGCGCCGCCTCCCACATGCGGTCACCACCGGCGCCCGAGTGGGGCTTTACACATGCCACTAGATGCATTCTGGGGGTCCATTCTTAAATGTGGAAGACGTTTTGAAGTCCTTAGGTCATGTTATTCATTTCCAGGGGTTTCAATCCTCATTATGATCCACTATAGAGAAATTTTGTTCGAGCATCAATATCTCTCTCACCACCTAGATGTGTTCGTCACCATCATTTTGAAACCATTGTCGGGTCACGTCTATTCCAAATCCAAGATGTCAAATTGTTTCATGGAAAATGGTTGAGAAATGATTGATCGTTTTTCATCCCGTGAAGAACATGAAGAACGTGGAGGAGAAATGAATAATAAGAAACCTAAGGATCAAACATCGACCTTTTTTTATTCCACACTTGATTAAATCTATTTGAATGATCAAGAAAACAAAAAAAACCAGAAATCAATCAAATGATCATTAATCCACAATAAACACAACAAGTTGAAACTCATCCCACAAAATATGTATGATCTATAAATCGATCTGTCTGTTGACCAATTCACATTCCATATAAGAATTCAAAGATGGGGAAATAATGAAATTTACATTTCCTACCTCAAGTTGGATCTCTTTCAGACGTAGATTGAAGTCACGTCACCATGTCGATCCTTGTTCTACTAGCATTAATCAATTTTTCACCGCTTGAGTGAATCCTGTCCTCTGATACGTCATCACCAGAGAGAGAGACTCCACCTATTTATCTTAGGGAAACTCCACAGTTTTAGATAATTCCTCAGCGTTATGAATTCTAATGCGTGACCCAACCCCCCACCCCCCAAATAATGGAGGAAACCCATTAACACTTTTACACATTTAAGAATTGCTATTTCACTTTGAAACAACATCACCACACTACTTCATTTATGATAGGAGAACCACTTTCTCCATCACTACGTTACAGTGTCTCTATGTTGTGAAACATTAAAAGTAAATAAATTAAACTTCTTTATGTTTAATTTATTCTCCTTTAAAAATTCCAAAAACTATATTTTACCCTCCACCCGATCCAGTCAAGGTTAGGCTCTACCTCAGAAAAGAACATCCTCACAAGTTCAACGGTACACTCAGATTTCCTATCCGAGCTATATTTTGTGAGTTATAAGCATTTGAAAAAAAATATTTTTTAAAATTTTTATTTTATTTATGGTCATGTCCTAAAAACTACTTCCACATTTTTCCTACATCGGCCAATTTTAGGCTCCGCCTAAGGGAAGAACACTATCACGAGCTCAATGGTGGTCTCACATTTTTAATCTTAGTCACCATTCATGATTTATAAGGACTTTATAAATATAATAATTTTATTAAATAATTTTATTTACTATAATTCCATTTTTGGGTTTTCTCAATTGAGACCCCCAATGACTAAACATAAGTAACACATAGGGTAAAACCACTACTCTGAACACAAACGTTCCTTTAGATTTCTGATTGGGGAACCCGTTTAATTGTTATTCCAATTTTAAGGAAAACATCCCATGCAAACTATGTAAAAACATATCACATTTAAACTGATATCTTTGGGAACTCCGGGCCTCAGAATCACTTGTTTTCTCAACACCTGGTCTCTTAATTTTCCCAATTATTTTCAAAAAAGAAAACTGGGAAAATCTGAGTCATAACATTCTACCCACATTAAAACTTTACGCCCTGGAATATCCAAACAAGGTTTACTAGAACCAAATGTGAGAGTACCGAGCATGAATATGTACCTCCCCCTCCCTTGGGGTCATCTTACGATCCCTATGTTACCTCCATACAAACACAATTAAAAACAATCATCCACAAATGACCCTCAAACTTTATTGGGAATTTAACACAAATCACTCCTACAAAGATGTCCAGCTCGCCCAGATTAAGATGTGCAAAGAGTTTATGCATGAATCTTCTCAGCTGAGACATGTGGAAGATGATGTGTACCGGGTCCCACTATAGGGTACATCCAATCAGTACACTACACTGCCAACTCTACAAAACACCTAAAAGAGGAACTATTAATATTGTAGATAGATTGTTACACTGGTAAAATCTTTACAACCCTTGTCAAGGTGAGACCCAAAGGAAGACATGGTCCCCTTCTTCAAAATTCAAATCTCTCCACGATATTCCTGAAAAAACATCAGACGACCCTACGTATACTTCATCCTATCCTAGATTACCTGAAAAACTTCTTCAAGTGCCTTCTACAATCATTAAAATTTGATTCAAACAATCTACTTCACTTAGGGGCATCTGAATCCCTCTACTAAAATATGTTCTCATGTAGTTAGGATTTGGGCCGAAATGGTGAGTGGGTCAATGATCACCCTAATAGCATCATGTATACTAGATTACATGGTAATCCGCTCACAAAGTATGCTGACATCCCTTCCCACTTCCTTCCGCGTACACTAATAAATTGAAGAAACAACCCAAAACCCTAATTAAAACAAGAGTTCAACTTTTTATATGAACTGGTAATCCCTTCATCGATCCATTCAGTCATCCCTAGTACCCAGCATGACACCAACATGCATACCCAAATGCATCTTTCCACATTAGGCATACACTGCTACAACTGCGCGTCCTTTGAAAAGAACAATGTGCTCCCCACCTTTTGAATATCCATATAGGTTATACCCTATGGAGAACCAAGCATGTAATGTCTCACAGTTGGTATCACCATGTTTTGTGTCCTAGCTCATTTAAGAGTGTTTGGGTGGCAACCCGTGACTAGAGATAAAACTACATCATCTCCATTCGAGAAGGATAACCACAATGAGGCCAACCACTCCAACACCACATTCAGTAACTACTAACTAGATTCCAACTAAGTGCATATGCTTCCATTTTATCTTCCCAGGAGTATAGAAAATATCCAATTCATAGTCCTGTAGGAACTCTAGGCATCACCTCTTTCTCACACCTCGTTCCTTCTAAAGGAATACATATATTAGAACCTTGAGGTTCAAGTGGACGATGTATCACTTTCCCATCATGTAGTATCACCACATATTAAATGTGAAGACCACCACTACTTACTAAAGATGATTAGCCAAGAATTTCTATTTTTCAAACCCCATCTCAACCCTCAGTGGGAAACTCCATCATCTGAGATGACATTTTCTAGAAACATAATACTTCTTGATTCCATGGCATACACTTCAAGAGCATTCTATGTAACTGGTGCTCTCGAATATGGTCCTGGACCATTCTCAAGTGTCTTATGTGCTCCTCATCGGATGCTGAGTACACTAAGATGTCATCAACGAAGATTACATGGGGTTGTCTAGGGAGAATCATTGGGTCTTACTAAATCCTTCCTTTGTAATTCCCCCATTTTCACACCCAGCTAAGGGGGGTCTTCAGAATCCATCCGATAAATTGACGTATATATTGTGCCTCCCAGGGTGTAGACTAACACATAAGTCTTACTCTTGATTTAAGTGTAAACCTAGAACATCATCAAGGAATAAATACTTATACACTACCAACACTAAGAAACCTGAGGACTCATAACATCTAATACACCAAGGTTAGGACTAGCCAACTGAATAGAAATCGGCTACACCCTCCTCTTCCTGAGTCCGTCAAGAGATAACAATATTTCCCCCTTTTTGGTAAAGGGGAAATCTAGTACCAACACAGTAGAAAAACTATAACATTTTCCAAAAACAATAAATATTATTATGAACTGAGGATTTATTCTATACTGAGAATGATATCGTAAGTCCTTGACACCACTACCAAGAGATCGAAACCGAAACTCTCACATCCAAGAGTTTTTTCACACCATCAGAACTAGTTTGTGGCTATTGGGTATCCCCTATTTGGTTTATTTAATGTGAGGATAATGTTAATGGTTTAATTGGAACCTGTATGTATCAATAAATAAAAGTGGTAGAAATGAAAATCACTGGTACAAGTTTCTATCAATATTGTGGCGAATGTAGTAAGCCACATATCATACCTTGAATCATCATTGGAGTCCTAGGGTCATAAGAATTGATAGCTAGGAACTATCTCTTCTTCTATTCTCCATATCCTAGAGTGTGGTATGGATCACCTGGAGGTGGTGGTGGAAACATGATAAAATTTTGTCCACCTCCTACCACTTCCCCATCTATCCTTCCACGTCCTCCTCCTGACAGATCCATATTCTCTTGATTCTTCCCTTTTCTTGGTGGTTCATCAACTGCCTCCCTGACTGTATCATGAATAGTAGAGAAATATCATGTGAGATTCCTTCTTTTACAATAATCATAGAAAAGCCTTTTCTTCTTGGAACTAATGTGTGCTGAGAACTTCTGATAAAACCATTGGTTCTAGGGATTATGTTGTGCACCTACTAATGGAAGGTCTTATTAACCCTTCTTCTTGGGTGATCACTTCTTCAGAAGACTATGATACACATTCGAACCCTATTCTTCATTATCTTTCACCAAAGGATCCACAACCGACTCAGTTTTCCATGTTTCATCCTCCTAAACCACTAGAGGTGGGTTTGCTAACTGATCATTAGGAGAAACCATCACCTACTAAAAATCATGATGAAAAATATCTCGGTGACTAGAACCCATCAGGAAGGCCTCCTCGAGAATCTTTCCAAACACCTGATTCCATTGAAGAAAACTCACTAGCTGGCATTGTAGAGATAACCTGAGGAGAAAAAGATGTATGAAAGCTAATAGAGTATACCAGGTGATCTTACTCAAGAAGGACATAGAAAACAAAAACCATTCATATAAGTTTCATGTACCTTTATTTCCATGCAACCAGTGTTTTCAGGTACATATTTAGAAACCAACCACACAGAGTCCTAGTGTATGGATACGTCGGCTACTGCACCAAAACTAGAGTCCCTGGCCTGAAATACATACTCGAAACACTTAACACTGTTTCCCCAAACCTATCTCACAGATTCACGGTTCCAATGTGGAACTGGACATGCTATGACACCACTCTATCATGACCTTTCCCCCAGGGCATGTGCTATGACTACCCCAAGCCCACCTCCGATAGGCTAGGAGGTGGAGACTAGCACCAAATAGAAATATCCCCAAAATTGGAGGAATTTTCCTAAGAAATTTTACACACACACACCCAACTCTAAGCCACAAGGCTGGTGAGTGAAAACAATAAGTAAAGAAAATGCATTAATACCACTACAACCAAAAAATAGAATATGACATAAAGTAATGTAGTAAAGTACAACTGTGGCAGAATATAATCCCACTAAAAGAAAGACAACCTCAAAGTATAACCTATAAAAAAGGGTACACTAGCTGCTGTAAGAAGCTTCTAGAAACACCTCAGATCATCTGATCTCACAAGGCATCGCCCTATCCTTGTCCAGCTCCTCCTCTCTGATGGGCTCCACCAAAGCATTGGACAACTGCACTAGACATGAAACATGCAATAAAATCCAGTGTAGGGGTGATTAAAACAATAATCAGTAGGGGACCTCAAAACAGAAGGTAATAGAACAAAAAGAAACACCTTCTAGAAGATACAGTCAGTTCAACACATGTATATTTCAACAAAACATATAACAGGGGCATCTAGTTATACTTGTAAAGGATTCCAAGATGCAACTTCTCATCCACTTCCAGCCATATGGTTCTATCATAGCAGAATTGATTCTGGGAGATCCCACTCCTAGATCTATCTGATAGTAATCACGTAGAAAAAGTCTACCAAAAGTATCATAGAGAACATCTCGTCTTGATAAATAATAATGATTCTATGAGAGGTTTGTTCTCACTAAGACAAGGAGTCTTGATATCGTAGCCAAAAACATGATCATAGGATTCTGCTCAAGGCGTGCTGGTTTCAGAAAAACTCTCTCCTTGAGCAATGAAGTCCTCAAAGACCCTCACAAGAGATATCACTTATTTGGGCCCTGACCAATGGGAGCACACTAATAACTACGTGATGAACACTGGCCAAAAGACATGAAATATAGATAGGGTATTCCGAAAGAATACCATGAACCAAATCTGTATTACCGCACACCGTAATGGATTATCATAGAATACCAGAAACTCTAAGAAGTGGTTCTTAATGTAAGGTATTCCGAAGAACACCACAAACCATATGATAAGCCCCCCTAGATGGAGGATTAATGTTCTGCACTCATAGTTCATGTCAATACCCAAATAAATCCATCTATGTTGATATAGTATCACTCTATTCCCAAGGAGGATTTAAAACTCTATCTGGGACTCGTCTCTCGAAGGGATTGCCATGCTATTCCATATTGAACCCTTGAGGGAAGAACCAAGGGGAGAATCTTTGCCTATTTTGGTCCTTACTAATAGACCAAAAATCCAACTCAAAAATACATACTCGTCAAAACGGTCCCAACCCCACAAATGGCTCACCAATCAGAGTTACATTTTGAAAGATATGAGCCTTTTAGTGAAAAGGGGGTGGTGGGGTTAGGGTACGGTCCGACCCCATTGGACCGACCTAAACCGACCAAACCCGGCCCTGGGTCCCATGACCCGACGTGGCCCGCAAGTTCCTATTCGATCCGGTGGGTCGACCCGACTCGCTAGGCCTGACCCAAACAGGTTGGGTCCGACCGGGTCTGATGTGCCGGCCTGGCCCACTGGAGCGGCCCGGACTGGGGCCAACTTTCCTGACTAACCCAAACCACATAAGAATCCCTTTCATCTCTTCTCAGGATGGTGTGGGTGTGGTGTCCCACTCATGACCATTTTTTCGGTTCACCACCGTTGTCTCGTTGGACCGCAGCCTCCAGCCGCATGATGTGGATTGCCAACCGCATCCACCGATCTGCCATCGGTCCTTGTCAGTGACATCTGATCGCTGCCCACAGTAGATTCTATGGGCCTTCTTCACCATCGGCACACACTACCTCCTGCATGTAGTTTCCGTCAGCGGCAGCACACCAGTGGGGCTTTCCACGGGCCACTAAATGCCTTTTGGTGGTTCGTTCTTCAATATGGAAGACATTATAGAGTCTTCAGGTCATGTTATTCATCTACAAAGGTTTGAATCCACATTGCGTTCCACCGTAGTGAAATTTCATTTGAGCGGAGATATCTTCCGCACTGCCTTGATCCATTCATCACCGTCGTCATCGCACCACCGTCGTGTTTTGTCCATTCCAGATCCAAGTTGTCAGATCATTGCACTAAGAAATGATTTCAAAATTATAAATCATTTATCAACCCATGAATAATACAATGAATGACGGGGAGAAAAGAAAAATAAACAACCTAAGGATCGAACCTCAACTATTTTTTTTTGTTTGCACCTCTATTTGATCCGTTATAAGGATCAAGAAAATGACGAACAAACCAGAAATCAATCAAACAACCATCAATCCACAATAAACCAAGCAAGGTAAAACCCATCCCAAAAAAATACAAATGATATATGAATTTATCTATTCATTGATCAATTCAAATTCTTCATAAGAATTCAAAGACAGGGAAAGGATGGAATTTCAATAACAACCCCTACCTCTAGTCTGATCGCATGCAGAAGTCGATTAATGTCGTGTCGCCATGTCGATCTTTGTTTCGCTAATGTTCATCGATTCATCACCTCTTGATCAAATAACTACCTTTGAACTATCATCACTAGTGATAGAGACTCCTCCTCCTCTCCATAGTTAAACTATAGGGTTCCAGATAAATCCTCATCGTTTTGAATTCTAATGATGGATCATGCCCCCCGAATAATGAAGGAAACGTGTTAAATAATTCACATGTTTATTCATTACTATTTTGTTTTGAAACAAAATCACTACACTACATCATTTATGAATGGAGAACATGTTTCTCTATCACTATTTCATAGCTTCACCACACTTTGAAAAGTTAAAAAGAAATAAAATATACTTCTTTAAGTTTAATTTATTCTCTTAAAAAAGTCCAAATATTAACTTTTACCCTTGACCCACGTTGGTCAATGGTAGGATACACCTACAAAAAGAATATCCTCATGGTCTTAATGGTACTCTCAGATTTCCAATCCGAGTTACCATTTATGAGTTATACGGATTTGAAAAATAAAATATTTTTTCATTTAATTATTTTATTTAGGAGAACGTTTGAATAACTGATTTCTATTGGCCCACACCAGTCAATTTTAGGCTTCGACTAAGGAAAAAACGCATTCACAAACTTAAAGGTGGTCTCAGATTTTCAAAATTTTTAACACCCTAAGCAACTATGGTAGGTTTCTCTTTGAATAATAAGATACCGTGTGAAGTAAGAAACACAGAGTTCAAGCGCACCACGACCTATCAAAATAACCATTTAAAAAGAGATTATGAATAGTAATAACCAAAATTTTAATTATATATTTATATATATATCACATATAATTTTAACATTCATATTTTGTGTTTCTAAGACATAATATAAGGACAAATTCAATTTTTCAGATAAAAGATGTATTTTTTTAAAAATGCTGTTTTTCTGCCTTTTAATGGGGATCCCTTTTTTAATTCAAAATTTGACACTTTTATATATTCAATTTGATGAAATTAAATTCTTATTTAGAAGAGGGAAATAAAAATTTATTTTGGATAATTTTTTGGTGTTTTTCTGATATCTTTCATATTTCAATGAATAGTGAAATAATACTAAATATTAATTGAAAACAACTTTTTTGATCAAAATAATGTATAGTGTAAAACTATAAATTTTAATGGTTTTGAAATATAATTAGATTATATTTTTATCATTTAATCCAAATTTGGTCATTAGAAATAATTTTACATATAAATTAGACATAAACACATATCAATATTTTGATACTTTTTACTTTTCAAAAATCCACTTTCTTGTTTTGACAATGAGAATTAATTTTAAAATAATTAATAAAACTTCTATGTTTTGAATTTCGTAAAATAATGATAATTTTTGAATTCAGAATATCAAAATTAGATTAGGCTGAATTTTTGGTATTTTTTTGAAAACATTCAATTTTTCATGAATAGTGAAAAATATTGCATAGTACATAAAACACGATTTTTTATTTAAATTTTTTCCTGTAAAAATAGATACAAAATAACTATATTATTCTAATTCAATTAATTGGTGTCATTTTATAATAAGACTAAAAGTATAAAATTTTATAGAACTTTTATCGTCTTTTACCCACCTTCTATGAACATTTTCAAATTTGCATAAAACGTAATTTTAACGTTTCTGTGAATTGAATTTAAAAAATCTAATACACATGATTTACATTAGTAAGTAAAATGTGGGTCAATAGGATTAAAATAATTTTTTTTGTGGATAGTAACTTTTGAATTTTATTTACCATGGTTAAAATTAAATTAGATAATTAATGTTAAAAATGATATTATAATTACCCTAACACATGTCCTAATTCTATTTGATTATTGTCTTATCCAAAATATAACTTAGGAATAAAATATTATCCTTTTGGTTCAGATGGATTAGATTATGAAATTTATTATTATTTTATTTGAAGAAGAGTTAAATGTTTAAAATTCCAAGTTTAATAACTAGACCAATTTTATTATAGGGTTATACATAAGATAAATTATACTATAAATATTCATTAAAAAGATAAAGAGAATTCATACGTAGTGGTATTTTATTTACAATTTTTAGACATTAAATAATTAAATTTATTAAGGACACACTGATTATGCAATAATTACCTTATTAATGAAAGATTAATATAATTGATATTTTAAATATCCAGATAAAAATAAATTGAGACTTCTGCTACATTAAACATATTTTTTTGGTTAATATGAAATGTTACTATGGAATTAATTTATTTGGGTCTAAGTAATCATTTTTTTTCTGACTTTCACAAAAAGAAAATACTAAATTGTGTCAAAATTGACATAAATGAGTTTTTAAAACAAATACTATATTTTTAAAAGATATAATATTACTAAAAATATAATATTTAGTCATAGGACTAGTATAATAATATATATGTCATTAATTAACCACTTGGGGTTCACTTGGATTTTTATATTAAATTTATTTACCATTTGTTACAATAATACAAAAATACATGGTAAAATATAAACTATTTAACTATGAGTTAAATCTAAAAAAAATGTTAATATAGTGACCTAATCCTGTCTAAAACCTATTGGTTGAGAGGTTTTCGACTGATCCCCAACTTATAATATAAATAAATTATTTTTGAGACATTATAAACCAAATAGGATTGTATAATAAATTAATATTTCAAGCTTTTCAAAAAGTGACCTCAGTTCTCTTATAAAATGGTACTTCCTCTTCTCTCAAAATAACCCCTCCAAATCCATTTGGATCGACCAAAACCGGCTCAAATATCCTCCCAACTACCCAAACGTCAAATTAGAATCCTTACTTTGATAATAAAATCATCCTATAGAGCCCTTTTGATCAAATAAAAATGAAGCACCCGAAGAAGAGGTAATAATTTCATCAACTATTTCAAAGTTCTTTTCATTTTCCATTTCCTCTTTCTTTGTTGTTTCAATTCCAAAATAATAACTCCACTACCTTATACATAATTTGAATTTATTATAAATATGGTACAACAATATTCACTATTCTATCCATCCTATGAATTACAAAGTCACCATACGTGCGTACGTACGAATTACTGTCTCCACATTGTGGTGTAGTTTGTTATTCAAAACATAATTATTTGGATGAGTATAATAATGAGTATAAATTATTTAAATAATAAATATAATATTTTCATTATTTTTTATATATAATATAACCTTCCAATTACATACTATTTCACCATTAATAGAATGTTATTATCGCTCGTGAGTACGTACAGATTACCGTCTCCACAAATGCGATGAGATTCATTCCGCATCTTAACAATTCAAGAATAATTTTCATTTTATAATTAAACATAATTTTTAAATAACATAATATCATTCTGGATATGAATCAAATACATCCTATCCATAACAAACATGACTTATGTAACAAAACATATAAATGAAAATGAATAAATTAACACCCAAAACAATGATACTACTGAAATATCATTAACAAAGAAATATTATAAGATCATATATGATATCATATATATGTATTTGGTTCATGTATAATTTAATAACAATTATTTAACCATTATACAGGATGTTAACTATAATGTCCCATACTTTACATACATTGTTAATACTTCAAAATTGAAGCACACTTATTACAACATATAACAAAACCATGAAAGGACCGTATAGGTATAGAGTCTTTAGAAATTGGGAAACATAAACAACTGGTTAATAAAGCATATACTTTTACTCCCATTCATTTCATCATATCTAGAGTCCCTTTTTGGCATATCCTACTTAATAACCTTCTTCCTGACCTGGGGAAATAAAACATACACAAGGGTGAGCTCAAATACTCAGTAAGGGTAAACAAAATAAATATCAATCACATCATATACATAAGAACATAACTTTTGGAAATCTTAACCTGCAAAAGAGATATAATTTCATAACATGGGAAAAATCATAGTAGTGAAATGTAATCCGAATAATCATAACATAAAACATGAAACTCTATGGAATACACAAAAAATAATATAGAATCATTTCTTGTTAGTCAAGACTCATTGCCAAGACTATCTTAGTGGACAAAGTCGATTTATGAACCGAGTTCACTCCTCGTTTCAGTCCTGTTTCACTGAACCGGTTTAACCTGCCGTTACAGCCATGTCTATATCATGAGATATAAAATCTTTACCCAATGCATTGGAGGGAGATATAGGTCCCACCCATCTCATAATGATACCATTCTTATGTGTGCCACAAAATCAGAAACCATACATCATAACATAACCCATGTATTAAAAATGGAAATCTTAAACATCGTGAAATCATAAAACAATTCATATAAGATAAAGGAATTCATAAAAATATAATTCCATAACAAAATAATCAAATCAATGTAATAATAGGGATAGAAACAGAACCCTTTATTATCTTAGATGGAAAAATAATTTTGATAAAACACTTGAAATCTATTCTTGAGGAAAATATCCTTTCTGCTTCAAAAACACTTTTCCATTCTTAACATGTCATACAATTATAAACTAAAAGAAGTTGATTAACAATAAACTTGAAAACTTTTAAAGGAATCTTCCTGGAAATAATTTCTTAAAAATCCATTCATGTCGTATAAGTAAGAAAAACACTCTTCTTACTTTTGTCGAAAAAGTCAAAAAGTACCTCGTACGAAAAACGATAAAAGATTCCTTTCATATCCTTTACTAAAAACTCACCGAAGGGTAAAATTGGATTTAAAAAATTGTAGGTGGATGGAAATAATATTACCTATTAAGGAAACATGGATGTGGATGATAAAATACACCCCAGTAAATACCAAAGTATAAACAATCTCGGATAAAAATGAGATTGTGATATTTCCCTTACCTTAGGTCCGATTTGCCTCGTAAGTGTCTAAACCTCCTGTATGATGATTTAAATAATGTTATTGACTTATTCTAGAATCTTAAATATTTTTATGATATCATATATTTTTATATTATTAGATTCTTAGTAGTAATATTTCATTGCTACTTGTTATCCCGGTGTTTATAACTTTTTGTTCTTATGCGTGTTTTGTCGAATAAATTATTATTCTTCTCTTTAGGTTATAGATACATAATTTATAGAATGTTATTAATGTACTATATATCATTTTTATTCATTAAATTCATTTATATAATCTTTATGCAATGAATCTCATGTAGAACGAATCACATCACATCGTGGAGACGGTATTCCGTACGTACGCACGAGCGATGATATCGTTCCCATGATTGTGGAATTGTATTGGAGTGTATGTATATTATTTCAGAATAAATATAACTTTACAATAATCATATATATTAATTATTTACATCATTATACCCATCCAAGTAATGTGGTGGGGGAAAATAGATTACACCACGGCGTGGAGACGGTATTCCGTACGTACGCACGCGTGGTGATTTCGTTTTCCATAGGATGGATAGATGTTGAAATAGGGTTGTTTCATACCTATAATAACATATCAGTATATGATTGATACTGATGTTATTTCTTCATAATGAAACAACTAAAGAATTATATGTTGAAGAAGAACGAATTTGGAAAGGATCGGTAATGGATATTACCTCTTTTTGACGCGCCTCTTCTTAACCTCCTCTTAGGGAACTAGGCTTGGTCTTTGATGAAGACCAGAACCTCTAGGATGATTCTAGGGAAGTGGGGAAGTGAAATGGGTAGGGTTTGGACGAGCATGAAGGCTCAAATTGGTGTGAGGAGGAGAGGGAGGAGGTGCCCTTTTATAAGGGAGGAGAGGGGAACCTTTGGAAATATAAGAAATATTAGTTTATATTAAATCCCAACCCCACTTAAAACTTCCAAAATGACTCATTTCTAAAGATTAGATGATATAGGGTTGTAATCGCATCAAAAAATAAAATTTAGACATATTAGGAATTTTATTTAAACATTAACAACTTGATTTATCCTTATTTATCAATTCAATTTTATTTGTGGTTATAATATTCTAAATTTTAAATTATTATTAATAATTACATATGTGTTGTTAATTTTCCATAATTTGACACTTTATGGCATTGGAGACCATATAAATTTTAATTTATAAATTTTAAATATTTTTGTGATTATTAAACAATTTTATAATATGTTATTTTTATAAAATAACATTAGTGTCAATTTTGACACTATTCATTTATTTGAATTTAATTAAAATATATACAGACGATATGTTCGAAATAAAAGCTTTAATAGATTAATAAAATGTCATATGTGTCTAGAAAATTAGTGGAGCACATTAAATAGTTCATATAATAATTATTTTAATATTTTAAAACCATTTATTTGATATTTTAATTAATAAAATAATCTCAACATCACTATTGTGTCATAATTAATGATAATTATTTAATCCCTAAAAATTCTAAATAAATTTCTATGATGTAGATAATTTTATTATATTTCTGGAGACTTTTCATGTACGAAATTTCATTAGGTTTATCCCCAAATTAAAATTATTATACTTATAAGATATAAGAAAGTGACATGTTGTCACATTCTTTGGTTTTAATAATAATTAAATTATTTTCATATACAAAAGTCTATTAAATGAATCTAATCCGACCCTTAAGTGATATGGGTCGACTTTTAGTCATCCAATATGATTTTTTTCAGGTGTTAGGGTAATTTTATAATCTTATATTTACCCTTAATTACCCGATTTACCTTTAACTATGGTAAATAAAATTTACCGTAGTTACTATTAATAATGCCCAAAAATAAAAAGTAGCCTATTAAAATAATTTGGACCCAATGATTCTGAATATGGAATCCATTTTTCAAAATTCAAAACATATAAGTTGCAGTAATTAATTTAAAATAAATCCCGTTGTTATGAAAACGAGTTTTAGAAGTTAAAACATTGCCAAAGACTGAACTTTTTTTACCTATGAATTCAATGTGAAATTAATATTAATGACATACATTATATTAAATGGTAAAAATATATTCTATCTATACTTTTAAACCATTCAATATTATAATTTAACCATATAAATTATCTCAATGAAAAAAGTTGTTTTTAATTAAAAATTAGCGTATTTTTACTATTTATCAAAATATGAAAGTTATCAGAAAAATTTAAAAAATTTATCCAAAGTAAATTTTTATATCCTGATTCAAAAGAAGAATTTTATTTTGTCAAATTGAACTTATAAATGTGTCAAAAACTAGATTTAATGTGGGTGCGCCATCAAAAGGCGGCAAAACTGCATTTTTTTGATAAATGCTTATTTTACCCAAAAAAATTATTTTGTTCTCTTACCATGTTCTAGAAAATGTGTAAGATGAATAATAATGTTGTAAAATTTAAAATTCAGTTAATACTATTCATAACGGCTATTTTATAATATTATAATAATATATCGTTGTTTAGTGGAACTCGTTATTGCGTACTGCACACGCTATCGAGGAAGGTCACGATTGCATGCAGCGAAAGATTCCTTTGATGATTTATATAACATAAAAACAAAATATTTCTCATAAAAGTCTCGGGTATTACATTCTACCCCCCTTAAAATGAATTTCTCCCTTGAAATTCGTCACTTTATAACAAACAGATGAGGATACCTCTCCCTCATCATATCCTCAAGCTCCCATGTAGCTTCTTCTAAATGGTGGTTCCTCCATAAAACATTCACCAAGAGAGTGGTCTTGTTTCGTAGGACTTTTTCACTACGATCCAGAATCTCTATCGGTTGTTCTTCATAAGAAAGATCTTGCTCCAGTGGTACAACTTCTGAGCTGAGTACATGTGAAGGATCAGGTATGTACTTTCTCAGGAGAGATACATGGAACACATCGTGAACTTGAGAGAGATTCGGTGGAAGCGCCAATTGGTAAGCTACCTTCCCAACACGATCCAGTATTTTGAAAGGACCGATATATCTAGGGCTCAACTTCCCCTTCTTTCCAAATCTCATGACCCTCTTCTAGGGAGATATTCGTAAGAACACTTTATCACCCACTTCAAACTCTAGGTCTTCTCTTCAGTTGTCGGCATAACTTTTCTGTCGACTCTAAGCTGATCTTATGTGTTGTTGAATATATCAGACCTTTTCTACCATCTCATCAACAATATCTGGTCCTAATAGCTTTCTTTCCCCAACTTCATCCCACCAATTTCGAGTCCTGCATTTCTTTCCATAGAGAGCTTCATAAGGATCCATTTGAATACTAGAGTGAAAGCTGTTATTATCAGAAAATTCCTCCAAAGGTAGGTGTTGATACCAACCACCTTTGAAATCCATAGAGCAAGCTCTCAACATATCTTCTAGAGATTGAATTGTTCTTTCAGACTGACTATCTGTCTGAGGATGATAAGCAGTGCTGAAACTCAACTCTGTATCCAGAGTAAACTGAAGACTTCGCCAGAACCTTGAGGTAAACATCAGATCCCGATCAGATATAATAGAAAGTGGTACTCCATGAAATCTTACCACTTCCTTCACATATATCCTGGCAAGCTGATCTAGAGAGAAATCCTATCTAATAGCAATGAAGTGTGCAGAATTTGTAAGACAATCAACTATGACCCAGATAGCATTATTGCCTTTGCATGTTTTAGGAAGTCCTATGAAAAAGTCCATAGTGATGTTTTCCCATTTCCATTTGGGTATGGGTAATGGTTGTAACATCCCCTTAGACTTCTGTCTCTCAGCTTTAACTTGCTGACAAACCAAGCATCGAGAGACATATTCAACAACATCTCTTTTCATGCCATCCCACTAGAAGTACTCTTTCAGTTCCCTATATATCTTCGTGCTTCCATGATGAATACAGAATGAAGAACTATGCGCCTCATCCAGCAGCTCCTTCTTTAATTCGGGGATGGGAGGAACACAAACCCGATTCGTGAACTTTATTATCCGATCACAATAAAGGTTGAATTCCAGAACATTTCTCACCTTCTTTTGTAACTCAACATCTTATTTTTGTGCCTCTTTAATCTTCACATGTATAGATGGTTGAACATTCATTTGAGAAAGATACGATTTTTCCACTTTCATTATAATTCCAAGATCCGTCCTTTGTAAATCCTTAAATATTGGATATTTTTTGATCCTCATCATGGATAAACTGGCATGGTCTTGTTGGCTTAATTCATCTTCCACCTTGTTTTCTTTCCCAGGGTGGTAATGAATTGAGCAGTCGTAATCCTTAATCAGCTCCAACCATCTTTTTTGGCGCATATTAAGATCTTTTTGTGTGAAAATATACTTTAAACTTTTATGATCAGTATAAATATCACACCTTCAACCATAAAGGTAATGCCTCCAAATCTTTAATGCAAAGATTACCATAGCTAACTCCAAATCATGAGTTGGGTAATTTTGCTCATGTATTTTCAACTGTTGTGAGGCATAAGATATCACCATATCATTTTTCATAAGAACACACCCCAAACCCTTCTTGGGTGCATCACTATAGATCACAAACCTTTCTCCACTACAAGGAAGTGTAAGCACAAGTTCAGTGGATAACCTTCTTTTAAACTCCTTGAAATTCTCTTCACATTCTTCCATCCAAACAAACGTAACTCCTTTCCGAGTCAACTTGGTGAGTGGATTAGATAATCGTGAAAAATCTTTCACAAAACGTCGATAATATCCAGCCAAACCAAGAAAACTTCGGATCTCAGTCACTGTTGTTGGTCATGACCATCTTTCGATAACCTCTTTTTTTTCTAGATCCACATATATCCCCTATTTTGATATTATGTGACCCAAAAATGAAACTCTTTGAAGCCAAAATTCACACTTGGTACATTTGGCATAAATCTTCTCCTTTCTTAGGGTCTTCAATATAATTCTCAAGTGATCTTTATGTTATTCCTTGCTCTTTGAATATACAAGAATATCGTCTATAAACACTACCACAAACTGATCAAGATAGTCTCTAAAGACTCTATTCATCATATCCATGAAGATAGCAGGGGAATTAGTAAGACCAAATGGCATCACTATAAATTCATAGTGTCCATACCTTATACCTAAAGCAGTCTTTGGTATATACTCCCTTTTGAACCTTAATTGGTGATACCCTGAACGAATACCAATCTTGGAAAAGTATTGAGCTCCTCGTAGTTGGTCAAATAATTCATCAATGCGTGGGAGAGGATATTTTTTCTTGATAGTGATCTTATTAAGTTCTCGATAATCAATGCAGAGTCTCATTGATCCATCTTTCTTCTTAACAAACAGAACCGGTGCTCCCCAAGGTGATGCACTAGGGAGTATGAACCCCTTATCAAGATTCTCTTGGAGTTGCTTCTTTAATTACTGCAACTCAATTGGGGCCATTCTATAAGGTGTCTTTGAAATAGGCAGAGCACCTGATACGAGTTCTATTGAAAACTCAACTTCACAATTTTGTGGGAGAACCCATAATTCCTCCGGAAAGACATCATCAAACTCCCGTACAATGGGCATATTCTTAATCGTGAGTATCTCACCAACCATTTGAGATAAATAACCTTCATTTAGGGGAATCAATACCCATAAAATGGAAAAAATTTCCACTGGAAGGTTATGTTCATCCTTGCATCGATAGACAATCATAGATTGATCTGGAATATGAAATGTGGCTTCCCTTCTTTGGAAATTGATATGAGCTCCATGTAGAGAAAGACAATCCATGCCAATAATCACATAAAATTCCACTGTAGGAAGGATCACAAGATTTGTAGGATGCACTTTCCCACAAACTTCAATAGGAGAAGAATTATAAACTTTTGATTCGACTGTTGTGCCATTAGGGGTTGTCACAGCTAACTCAACATCTAACTGTTGAGGTAATACGATGATATCCTTAGAAAATTCTTCAGAATTAAAGGAGTGGGTGGATCCAGAATCAAATAAAATATTTTCTAGTTTAGAGTGGATGGTATGTGTACCTTTCACCACATCGTTATCGTACTCAACATCGCTGATAGAAATTGAATGTGACTTTCCTTTGTCTTTAGCCTTAAGAGTTTGATGATGTCGACCATCATCATCAACCCTTGGATTTGAGCATTGATTGGAATAATGCCCCATCTCCTTGAAATTGAAACATTGAATTGTAGTAGGTTCATTCTGTGTGTCCCTTCCTTTGTTTCCATCATTAGACATCTTCTTCCCATCATTGCTGCATTCAAATGCCCGATGACCTTCCTTTCCACATTTGAAACATTTACATGTCCCTTTAAGACAACTCCCTCTATGTTTCTTTCCACACTTTGAGAATAAGGGAAAGCTCATCTTCTTTTCAGTGTGCTCTTTATATTTTCCTTTGAATTCCATTTTCCTCTTCTTATCAAACCCATATGACTGATGGGTTACTCCAGTCTCCATCTTGACTTTGAGAGCACATCGAATGATTTCCTCGTAGCTATTGAAGTCCCTTATGGCTAACGCCCTTCTAAGACTTGGTTTTAAGCCACTAAATAATCGATCAATCTTACTCTAAGGTGGGATAATAATACCAGAAGCGTACCTTGCAAGTCTTGTAAAATTTGCTTCATAAGTACCAACAGATTCATCAACCTTTTGCTTCAGTTCAAGAAACTCTTTCTCCATCTTTGTTCGGAGAATACGAGGGAAATACTTATTGAAAAATAAGTTCTTGAACTGGTCCCATTCCATGGACTCAATTTAATCCCTTTTCCTTGTATTCTTAATAATATTCCACCATTGATCAACATCTACTTCCAAACGATACACTACTTGGATGACTTTATCATGTTCAGAACATTGAAAAACTGAAAATATATTTTCAGTAGTACCAATCCATTGTTCAGAAACTAATGGATCAGTAGACCCACTGAAAGAAGGTGGACGCTGCCTCATGAAGGATTCAACAGAATGTTTCTCCTTCCTTTTCTCATTTGGAAGTCCCGCATGATTCATAGCTTGAGAAAGTTGTGTGAGCATGGCTACAAGATTTTGCATTCCAGCTCCCATAACGTTTGGTTGCTCAGGGGGACAATCATTGCATTGCCCGTCGCATTCCTCATTAACATGGTTCCTTCGGGTTCTAGACATTGACTAAAAACAAGAAGAATAGTGTGAGCAACACTAATTATAATAGTAAAACCACATAATCAAGAATAAAATTTCACACTTAAGGTCTTATCATATATTGTTCATGGCCATTTCTAAAACACTAAGATTGTGTTCTATTCTTAGACTTATCTTTATGATTCTTACTAAGGCTTTCACATCCTAGTTTCCAAAGGTTGACTATACGCTCCCTCTGACACCAACTATAACGACCCATAATTTACATATATTTTTAATACTTAAAAATTTAAACACACTTATTACAACATATATCAAAACCATGAAAAGACTGTATAGGTATAGAGTCTTTAGAAACTGGGAAACATAAACAACTGGTTCATGAAGCATCTACTTTTCCTCCCATTCATTTCATCATATCTAGAGTCCCTTTTTGGCATATCCTACTTAATAAACTTCTTCTTGACCTGGGGAAATAAAACATACAAAAGGGTGAGCTCAAATGATCAGTAAGGGTAAACAAAAGAAATATCAATCACATCATATACATAAGAACATAACTTTTGGAAATCTTAACCTGCAAAAGAGATCATAATGTCATAACATGGGATAAATCATAGTAGTGAAATGTAATACCAATAACCATAACATAAAACATGAAAACTTGTAGCATACACACATAATCATAGATAATCATTTCTTTTTAGTCAAGACCCATTGCCAAGACCATCTTAGTGGACAAAGTCCATTTCTGAACCGAGTTCACTCCTCGTTTCAGTCCTGTTTCACTGAACCAGTTTACCCTGCCGTTCCAGCCATGTCTATCTCATGAGATATAAATTCTTTACCCAATTCATTGGAGGGAGATATAGGTCCCACCCATCTCATAATGATACCATTCTTATGTGTGCCACAAAATCAGAAACCATACATCATAGCATAACCCATGTAATAAAAATGGGAATCTTATACATAATGACATCATAAATTAATTCATATAAGATAAAGGAATTCATAAAAATATAATTCCATCACAACATAATAAAATCAATTTAATAATAGGGATAGAAACAGAACCCTGTATTATCTTACATGGAAAAATAATTTTGATAAAACACCTGAACTCCATTCTTGAGGAAAATATCCTTTCTGCTTCAAAAAAACTTTTCCTTTCTTAACATGTCATACAATTCTAAACTAAAAGAAGTTGATTAAAAATAAACATGAAAACTTGTAAAGGAATCTTCTTGGAAATAATTTTTTAAAAATCCATTCAAGCCGTATAAGTTAAAAAAACATTCTTCGTACTTTTGTCAGAAAAGTCAAAAAGTACCTTGTACGAAAAACGACAAAAGATTCCTTTCATATCCTTTACTAAAAACCCACTGAAGGGTAAAATTGGATTTAAACAATTGTAGGTGTATGGAAATAATATTACATATTTAGGAAACATGGATGTGGCTGATAAAATACACCCCAGTAAATACCAATGTATAAAAAAACCCGGATAAAAATGAGATTGTGATATTTCCCTTACCTTAGGTCCGATTTGCCTCGTAAGTGTCAGAACCTCCTGTATAATGATTTAAATAATGTTATTGACTTATTCCAGAATCATAATTATTGTTATGATATCATATATGGTCATATTCTTAGCTTCTTAGTAGTAAAATTTCATTGCTACTTGTTTTTCGGGTGTTTATAACTTTTTGTTCTTATGTGTGTTTTGTCGAATAAATTCTTATTCTTCTCTTTTGGTTATAGATACATCATTTACAGAATGGTATTAATGTACTATATATCATATTTATTCATTCAATTCATTTATATAATCATTATTCAATGAAGATCATGTAGAACTAATCGCATCACATCGTGGAGACGGTATTCCGTACGTACGCACGAGCAATGATATCATTCCCATGATCGTGGAATTGTATCGGAGTGTATGTATACAATTTCAGAATCAATATCACTTTAAAATAATCATATATAGTAATTATTTTCATCATTATAACCATCCAAGTAAGGTGGTGGGGGAAAATAGATTATACCACGACGTCGAGACGGTATTCCGTACGTACGCACGCGCGGTGATTTCATTTTCCATAGGATGGATAGATGATGAAATACAGTTGTTTCATACTTATAATAACATATCAGTATATGAGTGAAACTTATGTTATTACTTCATAATGAAACAACTAAATAAGAAGATGTTGAAGAAGAAAGAATTTGGAAAGGATCGGTAATGGATATTATCTCTTTTTAACGCGCCTCTTCTTAACCTCCTCTTAGGGCACTAGGGTTCGTCTTTGAAGAAGACCAGAACCTCTAGGATGATTCTAGGGAAGTGGGGAAGTAAAATGGGTAGGGTTTGGCCGATCGTGAAGGCTCAAGTTGGTGTGAGGAGGATAGGGAGGAGGTTCCCTTTTATAAGGGAGGATAGGGGCACCTTTGGAAATATGAGAAATATTAGTTTATATTAAATCCCAACCCCACTTAAAAACTTCCAAATGACTCATATAAGAAGCTTCGATGAGATAGGGTTGTAATGTCATCAACCAATAAAATTTGGACATGTTAATAATTTATTTTAAACATTACCAACTTGATTTATCCTTATTTATCAATTTAATTTTATTTGTGGTAATAATATTCTAAATTTTAAATTATTATTAATAATTACATATGTGTTGTGAATTTTCCATAATTTGACACTTTATGACAATGTAGACCATATAAATTTTAATTTATAATTTTTAAATATTTTTGTGATTTTTAAAAAATTTTATAATATGTTATTTTTATAAAATAACAATAGTGTCAATTTTGACACTATTCATTTATTTGAATTTAAATAATATATATACAGAGTCTATGTTCGAACTAAAAGTTTTAATAGATTAATAAAATGTCATATTTATCTAGAAAATTAGTGGGGCACATTAAATATAGCATATAATAATTATTTTATTATTTTAAAACCATTTATTTGATATTTTAATTAATAAAATAATTTCAACATCACTATTGTGTCATAATTAATGATAATTATTTAATCACTAAAAATTCTAAATAAATTCCTATGATGTAGATAATTGTATTATATTTCTGGAGAGAATTCATGATCGAAGTTTCATTAAGTTTATCACCAAATTAAAATTATTATACGTAAAAGATTTAAGAAAGTGACATGTTGTCACATTCTTTGGTTTTAATAATAATTAAATTATTTTCATGGACAAAAGTCTATTAAATGAATATAATCCGACCCTTAGGTGATATTGGTCGACTTGTAGTCATCAAATAGGATTTTGTCAGGTTTTAGGGTAATTTTATAATCTTATATTTACCCTTAATTACCTGATTTACCATTAACTAAGGTAAATAAAATTTACCATAGTTACAATTCATAATGCCCAAAAATAAAAAGTATCCTATTAACATAATTTGGACCCACTTATTCTGAATATATAATCCATTTTTCAAAATTAAAAACATATAATTTGCAGTAATTAATTTAAAATAAATCCCGTTGTTAAGAAAACGGGTTTTAGAAGTTAAAACATTGCTAAAGATTGAAGTGTTTTTACCTATGAATTCAATGTGAAATTAATGCTAATGACATACATTATATTAAATGGTAAAAATATATTCTATCTATACTTTAAAACCACTCAATATTATAATTTAACCATATAATTTATCTCAATGAAAAAAGTTGTTTTTAATTAAAAATTATCGTATTTTTAATATTCATCAAAATATGAAATTTATCAGAAACATATCAAAAATTTATCCAAAGTAAATTTTTATATCCTGATTTAGAAGAAGAATTTTATTTTGTTAAATTGAACTTATAAATTAGTCAAAAAATAGATTTAATGTGGGTGCTCCATCAAAAGGCGGAAAAACTGCATTGTTTTGATAAATACTTATTTTACCCAAAAAAATTATTTTGTTCTCTTACCATGTTCTAGAAAATGAGTAAGATGAATAATAATGTTGTAAAATTTAAAATTCAGTTAATAATATTCCTAACATCTAGTTTATAATATTATAATAATATATCGTTGTTTAGTGGAACTCGATATTGCGTACTACACACGCTATCGAGGAAGGTCGCGATTGCGTGCATCGAAAGATTACTTTGATGATTTATCTAAAATAAAAACAAAATATTTCTCAAAAAAGTCTTAGGTGTTACATTAACATACCCTCAACTGATGAAAATAACATGTTAATGGGTTTTCATCTCACTTCTAATTCTCATGAGATTCATGATAATTTTCCACTATTTCCATTTTGTGGTGTATGTATTGCCCATGATTGTATTATTTGTGTAATATAATTTAATTTATGGAAATTTAAATCTTTATTTTATGATCCATATTTCAAGGGGTGTATTTTTTGCACGTTACCAAATTGAAAAGGGAATTTCTAATTTTGATTTCCACTCATTGGGGTTTATGAAAACTCCATTGATTATTTTAATCCAAGATTATGTGTGAAATCACAATTTCTTTATTTATATAGTAATTTACACTCCCCATTGCGTTGATATACTTTCGATACACATAATAACCCCATTTATAAATTCTTAAGTCATCAATATGAACCTGATAAGATTAATCTTTACTCAATTTATATTCATTGAGTTAATGATCCAAGTCATTAGTGATGTTTTTTGCAATAATATGTGTGATTGTCCTCTTATTGATTTACACTAAATATCCAATCATATTGTGTGTATTTATATTTTTAAAACATAATTATTTCATTTATTTATCCTAAACCTAAGGATAAAGTCTTTATAATGGATTCATCTCAAATTATATTCCATTGATACTTCTTTGTTGTTGTGAACCAAGTCACTTTTATATAGTGTATATACTATACTTTGAAGTAGTATATTAAGAACCCCTTTATTATCATGATATTATAAGGTTATTATTACCTCAATTATTTTTATTCAGTCATCACTAATTTGGTTAAAAACTCTAACTAAAATAGAATTTTAAATGTTTTAAATATTTATTCTTTTAAATATTTATCATTGATGTCCATGTTTTAAAAAATGGTTTTAACAATTTATTTATATGGACATGAATGTTTTAAAATTAAAATTACTTTTTAAAGATTCAATGTGATATGGTAAACTTTGATTAAAAAATCAATTTTTAACAACTTCTTGATAAATAATGAGAATTTTAAATGTTTTCTAGAAAAAGGGGGTATTTCACTCAAATAGTTTTAATGATTATTTTCATCTATGTCAATATCCATCATTATTCTTTATTTAGGATGATTTATTATAATAAAATGTTCCATATTTTATAGAAGTAGTTATGTTTGACTGTGGATGCAGAGTATTTTCACCATTCATGGTTTGTGGTTAAAATGTTGATATTTCATATGGTAGTTTTAAAATGAATGTTTGGATTATGCTTCATGATGTTCACAAGAGGAATGTATTGGACTTAATAAGTGATGGTTAGATCCCACTATAGCTCCTCGATGCATCAGTAGGTTTCATGAGACAAAATATTTTCATGGCATAAGGCCTTGACCAAATCCTATTTGTAGTTGTGGCATGAGGCCTTGACTATGCGGTTATGATATCCGACATTATGCATTCCTTTTGTATGAAATTAGAAATTGATATTAAAGGTGATTATTCTACTAGTGGAATATCCATTTGAATAATTAAATGGAATTATTTGATTTATCTTTTCTATATTATGATGAAGTGTAGGTTTAAAAGGCTTGTGTTTTTGTCTTATACATTCCCATAAATGTTTATGTTTTCCTATGATTATTTCCTCTATATTTTCATCCTTACTGAGCATCTGAACTCAAAATTTTATTATGTTTTATTTTTCCTAGGATGTGAATAAGTATATTATGATTGACCTAAAGGAATAGGCTAAGGGATATGAGTGTGTTCAAAGGAGACACACTGTTTTAGTTTTTCCAATTCATAATGTAATGTAAAACATACGTATGTATCTAGTAACTCGAGGACTACTAAACTAATCGGTATTTTGAGACTTGATCTCTTATGATCATGCCAATTTTATGTAACAATGCACCGACTCTAGGTAACTGTGGTCGAGGTGTTACAGTTGGTATCAGAAGAAGTTTAGTAAAAACCTTGGAAGCTAGATTTAGAAAAACTCTGAATAGAAAACACTACCCTAAGATACATGTTGAGGATTAGTATATTAGAAAATCAAACAAAATTAGTAATGGAAATATTATGTGGGTTTTACAAATAGTACATCTATGTCTGGATACGAGCCGGTAGAGGCCGCTCTAGCACAAATGTACTTAGGGGTAAAACCTGAATACACCAAATTGAACTAGACTTGAATGGGAATTGGTGCACGACAATAGGCCATTCTATACTCTTCATTACGACAATCCCAAGGGATATGCTTATCATAACTCAAATTTTCATTACAAACCTATTTGAATGATTTTAATATTAGATGATAATAAATAATCTTGTTTAATCCTAAGGTAGTCTAGATTTAAAATAAGGTGACATGATATTCTCTAAATTATTTTATGACGATTGTCACTCACAATATGTTTTTTGGTTTTAGTCAATGGATGGATTCCAAGAAAGTCATAGTAACATTGAACATGATGTAAAAGGTGGGAACAGTGGTGTAAATGAGAAATTAAATGAAATTTTGATTGGCGTAAAAGATATCATGTTCATTCTGAATCAATTTTCCTAAAAATATGATCAAAAAAATATACATTAACCAACTCCAAAACTCAACAAAAAAATGAAAGGCAGATAATGATAAGACCTCCAGTAGTAGAGACCATCGAGAAAAGAAATCACATTTTCCATCATGCAGTAAATGTGGAAGGGGACACCCAATAAAGTGTATCAATGGAACAAAGAAATGATTTATGTGTTGGAAAGATGGACATAATGTAAAGAATTGTCGGGGGAAAACGAAGAGTACCATGGAATAAAATAAAAATGATCCTAAGAATTCATTTACAATCATTTTTTATAACTTTAGGGAACTCGTGCATTGCTCAAGTAAATGTACTATTATATAGGATAACCTCTATGTCAAGGAAGACCCTATGTGGAAATAAATGGATGAGGAAATGTTTAAAAGTATTAATGATCATTGTTGATGGGACTACTTTGGGAGACTTTTCTCCTATATGTGTAACACTACTGTTTGTTATGAGAAAATGAAATTTGAGGAATAATTGTCTTTTCTTTTGTGGATATATGAAGAACCATTTGAGTTTATATGATCCTAGAATTTGAGTCAATTACAGGTTTCTACTTTTTGGGAATAAAATGAAATGTATGAGATAACATTTGTGGTTAAAATATGTTATGGTTAGTTTTGAGGAATTTATCTGATCTTTGAGAATGTTGTAAAATTATACAGTTTTTAAAAAAGTACAACACACAGACCATATGACAACCCCAATGCGTCGGACAAAGCTGCGGGAGTCGAACACACAACCAATGTGCGACTAGGATTTATCGCCTACCACTGGACTATGAGAATTACCTGGTTAGTGTGACTAATTATTTTTAGTTAAATGATTTTATTGATCAATAATAAGCTTATTTGGGACCTCATTTTTATCAAATTGATATCCTTAGTATAGGAAAATGATTTGGTGATTAAGTGATAAATGTTATTTTGGAAGATTTTCGCTCTGTTGGGTACATTATATGCCTAAGAAATATAGAATACTGTGGGATTTCATTTGAGGAGTAATGGTAGATTTTTATTTTGGAAGAATGTATGTTTTTATGGAATCATAGAGATTTGGGTTATTTATGAAAAATTATTAACCTATCATAATGAATATGTTATTAGGTTAATTACTTTTAGGTATGTGACTTTAAGAGTAGTAGATATTATTTGGACATAAATGTTATGATTTATCATGGAAGACTATGTGATCAAATCCTTTTGTTTTTTTCAGTTTCAAACTTACTTGGGATTATTTTAAAGAATTTTGAGGAATTTTTTTGAATGGTCTTTGTTTAAATTTGGGTATTGTTTGTTTAATTTTGGAGATTAAGAGTAGTATTTCTTTCTATAAAGGATTATCTTTTTTTGGGATCATCTGAACTTGTACTAAACACTTTGGTTTTGGTTAATGTCTAAAGACAAGAAATATATATAGTTCATCTTTTTTGGATTATGTGATTCTCTATAAGTTGATTCTAGAGCTTCAGGTGTGACCAAGTCATCTTGAATAGTATTTATTTGGATTGAATGATGAGTTTGTGGTAGAAATTATTTAAAGGATGGAATTATACTTTTCATGTATTTTTATTATTATTATATGAATAAAATAATTATTTATCTTTGTAGAAAATAACTTAAAACCAAAAATGAGTTAACCTAATGCCTTATGTCTTGTTGAACTGAGGATATTTTAAATCATCATAGATTTATGGCTTTGAGATCATTAATTTTCCATTCACTTGTTTATGATTGATGACCTAAATCACTCCCTATAAATATTTACATTTTTCCTCTGATTATAATTTCCACCAATGTTCTTCTTATCGAAATCCTAATTTTGTGGTGACTTTTTCATTTCCCTTTCCCTCTTATTAAGACAAAATTTTATTAACCCTATTTCTGATGTGGGTTTCCCAAAAAGGTAACTTCTATTTTTAACCTTTTACTTCCAAAGAAAAATTTCAAATTGAAAGAACGCAAAAGATTGATTAATAAGACAACGCATCCATGATATGTTTCTCTTTGATTAATAAGATAGCGTGCAAAGTATGCAACATCGAGTTCAAGAGCACCACGACCTATCAAACTAACCGTTTCAAAAGTTGTTATGAATATTTATATCCACATTTTGAATTTTATATACATGTTATATAATTATAACATTCATCTTTTGTGTTTATTAGACATAATATAAGGACAAATTCAATTTTTCAGATAAAAGAAGTATTTTTCAAAAAATGTCGTTTTTCCACCTTTTAATGGGAAACCCTTTTTAAATACAATATTTGACACCTTTATATATTAAAATTAATGAAATTAAATTCTTATTTAGAAGTGGGACATAAAAAATTTAGTTTGGATAAATATTTGGTGTTTTTTGGTAACTTTCTTATTTTTTTGAATAGTGAAAAAATACTAAATTTTTAATGAAAAAAAACTTTTTTAATAAAAATAATTTATAATGTAAAACTATAATTTTGAATAGTTTTAAATGTAATTTGATTATATTTTTATCATTTAATATAATTTTGTCTATTGGAAATAATTTCACCTTTAAATTAGATATAAACACATATTAATCTTTTTATTCTTTTTACTTCTCAAAAACCAGCATTCTGGTTTTCACAACGAGAATTAGTTTTTAGATAATTAATGAAACTTCTATGCTTTGAATTTGTTAAAATATAAATAATTTTTTATTTAGAAATATTAAAATTATCATTGTCTTAATGTTTGGTATTTTTCTAGAAATATTCAATTTTTGATGAATAGTGAAAAATACTGCAAAGTACATAAAAATGACTTTTTATTTAAATAATAATAATTATTTATTTAAATTTAATTTCTAGTAAAAATAGATATATAATACCTATATTAGTCCAATTCATTTCATTATAGTAATTTTATAATAATATTGGATATATAAACTTTTAGGAACATTTAATGTCTTTTAACCGCCTTATAGGTAAATTTGCAAATTTGTATAAAAAAGAATTTTAACACTTCTATGAATTGAATTTCAAAATTCTGAGAGACACAATTTACATCATTAATTAATATTTGGTTCAATAGTATAAAAATAATTTTTGGTGAATAATAACTATTGAATTTTATTTACCACGGTTAAAAGTAAATAGAATAATTAAAGGAAAAAAGAAATTATAATAACCCTAAAACATGTTTAGAATCTATTGGATAAGTTTTTTTCTACCAAAATCAACCATAGGAATAAAATATGATCCTTTTGTCCATTTGGATTAGATTAGGACTTTTATTATTATTTTATTTAAGGAAGAGTTAAAAGTGTTAAATTCAAAGATAAATAAATAAACCACTTTTAATATAGGGTTATACATAAGATAATTTCGACCATAAATGTTTAATAGAAATATAAAACTATTTTATATATAATTTAATTTTATTTATAATTTTTAGACATTAAATAATTAAATTTATTTATGACACAATAATGATGGAGTAATTACCTTATTAATGGAAGTTTAAAATAATTTATATTATAAATATCAAAAAAAATATAAATTGAGACTTTTGATGCATTAAAATAACTATATAGTTTAATATTACAGGTTAGGATTGATTTAATTTTTTGTTTCGAAGTAATCATGTTTTTTTGACTTTCACAAAAACCAATGTTTTTTAAAAAAATTAAATATTATTAAATGATATAACATTCCTAAAAATAAATTCATCAAAAAAAGGACATATATAATGATATATATGTCATTAATGAACCACTTGGGGTTCTATTTTCTTTTTATTGTAATTTTATTAACCATTTATTATAATAATACAAGAATACATAGTAAAAGTTAAACTATTTAACTAAGAGTTAAATCTAAATGATAAGGTTAATATGGCGACTTAAAATGGTCTGAAACCTATTGGTTGAGACATTTTTGACCCAGACATACTTTATCATCTAAATAAACCCTTTTGGAGCCATCATAAACTGAATATGATTGTATAATAAATTAATATTTCAAGATTTTCCCAAAGTGACCCTCACCACTGTTGTAAATTGGTACTTCCCCTTCTCAAAAAACAAACCCTCCAAAGCCATTTAGAATGGCCAAAATCTGCTCAAATATCCTCCCAACTACCATAAATTCAACCTATAATCCTTACATTGATCATAAATCCATCCTGAAAATCCATTTTGATCAAATCAAAAGAAGTCACCTGAAGAAGAGGTAATAATTTCATCACATCTTTTAAAGTTATTTTCTTTTTGCACTTCCTATTTCTTTGTTGTTTCCATAAAAAATTAATAACTCCAATAACTTATACATACTGTGATTTTATTTTAAATATGGTACAACTATATTTATTATTCTATCTATCCTATGAATGACAGAGTTACCATACTTGCGTACGTACGACTTACCCTCTCCACGTCGTGGTGTAGTTTGTTATTCAAAACTTCAATATTTGGATGGGTACAATAATGAGTATAAATGATGTAAATAATAAATATAACATTTTAATGATTCTTTATATTTAATATAACCATCCAATTACATACGATTTCATCATTAATAGAATGTTATTGTCGCTCGTGCATACGTACAGATTACCGTCTCTACAAACGCTATGAGATTCATTCCCCATCATAACCATTGAATAATAATTTTCATTTTATGATTAAAAATAATTTTTAAATAACTTAATATCCTTCTAGATATGAATAAGATACATTATTCCCATAAAAAACAATAATTATGTAACAAAACTTATAAAGGAAGACGACTCACTTAACACCCAAAATAATGATACTACTGAAATATCATTAACAAAGAAATATTAGAAGATAGTATAAGATATCATCATTATGTATGTGGTTCTTGTATAATTTATCAACAATTATTTCACCATTATATAGAAGGTTAACTTACCCTCACCTAAGGAAGTGTACAAGGTAAGGGGTTTCCATCTCACTTCTTATTCCGTTGAGATTCAAGCTATATTGCCACTATTTCCTTTTGTGTGGTGTATGTACTACCCATGATTGTATTATTTGTGTAATATAAATTAATTTATGGGTATTTAAATCTTTATTTTATGATATTTATTTCATGTTATGTATGTTTCGTACATTACCAAATCGGTATGGGAATTTCTAATTTTGATTTCCACTCATTAGGTTTTACGTAAACTTCATTGAATATTTTAGTCCAAGATTATCTGTGAAATAAAAATTTATTTTTTATATAGTAATTTCCAATTCCCTTTGTGTGGTTATAATTTTGATACAAATAATAAATCCATTGATAAATTCTCGATTCATCGATATGAACTTGATAAGAGTAATCTTTATTCAATTTCCATTCATTGAGTTAAACATCCATGTCATTGGTGTTGTTTTTACAATAATATGTGTGAATGTCCACTGTTTAATTTACACTTAACATCCAGTCATATTTACTGTATTTATATTTTTCACACATAATTATTTCATTTATTTATCCTTAACCTAAGCATACTCTCTTTATAAGTGATTTCATCTCAATTTACATTCCATTGAGACTTCTTTGTTGTTATGCGCCCATTAACTTTTATATGGTGTATATACTGTACTTAGACATAGTATATCATGAATCCGTTTATTCTCATGATATTATAAGTTTTTTATTAAATCAATTATTTTTAATCAAGAATCTCACATTTTTTAGGAACTCTAACTAAATTGTCATTCTAAATGTTTTAAATATTTATTCTTCTAAATATTTCTCATTAATGTTCTTGTTTAAAAAAATGATTTTAAGGATTTATTTTTATCGACATGAATGTTTTAAAATTAAAAATCATTTTAAATGTTTCAAATTGGTATGGGAAACTTTTATTCAAAATCTATTTTTAATAACTTCTTGATAAATAGTGATACTTTTAAATGTTTTCAATAAAAAGGGGATATTTTTCTCCAATAGTTTTACGGATTATTTTTATCTATGTAAATATACTTCATTATTCATTATTGAGGTTGATTTATTATAATACAATCTTCCATATTGTATTGAACATGTTATGTTTTACTGTGGATGTGCTATTTTTATAACCTTTATGGTTTATGGTTAAAATATTAAGATTTCTTAATTTTGTTTTAATATGAATGTTTAGATTATGTTTCAAAATTTTCATAAAGGGAATCATTGGACTTAGTAAGTGACTGGTCAAGACCACTATAACTCCCCGATGCATCGGTAGGTCTCATTAGAAAAACTAGTGTCTTGGCACAAGGACATAAAAAACTCTTATTTTTAGTCTTGGAATGAGGCCTTGACTATGTGGTTTTGATGTCTGAAATTATGCATTCTATAATTATCAAATTAGTTATTGATATTACATGTGATTATTTGACTGGTAGAAAATACATGTGAATAAGTAAATAGAATTATTTGATATATCTTTGCCATATTATACTTACTTTTATGTTTAAAATGATTTGGTTTAAGTCTTATACATTTCCTTAAATGTTAATGTTTTATTATGATAGTTTTTGTTATATTGTTAGCCTTACTGAGCATCTAAGCTCTTCCCTTTCTTATGTTTTATTTTTTATAGGATGTGAAGAAGTGTATTGTGGTTGACCAGCAAGAATAGGCTAAGGGATATGAGTGTGTTAAAAGGAGACACAATGTTGATGTTTTTTCATTTCATAATGTAATATAAAACATATATATGTATCTATTACCTCCAAGGCTACAAAACTAATCAGTCTTTCGAAATATGATCTCTTTTGATCATGCCAATGTTATGTGATAATGCACCGACTTTGGGTAACTGGGGTTAGGGCATTAACATCTGAGTCACTGATTCATGAGTTAAAAGGACTTTAAAAGGGAAATAATTTTATTTAATTATTTTATTTACAAATATTCCATTTTCAGGTTTTTTCATTGGAGAGTCGTGCTTACTAAATATAAGTCGTTTCTTGGGTAAAACTACTACTCTGAAAGAAAAACTTCACTCAGATTTTTGAACCAATAACCCTTTTAATATTTATTCCACTATTTCTATAATACTGCTCACACGTTCTATTTAAAAACACACCATTTTTCAACTGATCATTACAGGCACTCTGAGTATTGAAATTGTACATCACCTTAGTGCCTGGTCTGGTAATTTTCCCAAGTATTTTTTTAAAATATAACCAGGAAGATATATTCCATTACAACATAACCATCATCGTTTATATTATTCTACATTGAGAAATAATACTAGATATTTTTGAGTAGTATTTCATCATTGGGACAAAATATAGGGAAATATTTGATTCTATCATACCTTTACGACCATGCAAAAATTGTATTATCAATTCCATGATTCATTATGCATTTTCATATATCGATTTTTCATTACATAGATGAATTAAGTATTAATGATATATAAAAAAATTGATCTTCCTTATTTTCTTTTTATGAGACAATATTGTGTTTCTAATATCTTCTATGTTAATCTAAAAATTCATTTAAAACTCCTTTGATTAATTTTTAATTTTATATATCAAACTTTAGTTAATTTAAAATCCTAAAATAAATTTTGTGAAAAACCCAAAATAAATCATGATTCAATATATATATGTAATGATTGAATTTATTACCATGAGTATTTATTATTCATATTTTCCAAAATTTAAAAATCCTATAAGAATTACATTATAATAGTTATTTGTGGAAAATATAGAGAAAATAACTTTAAATTACATGGAAATAATGAAAACTTTATTCTTATAAAAGAGGACAAATATCATATTTAATAAATATTCATTTATTCACTAATAGTTATATATGTGAATTATTTTTATTAAGGAGGGGTTTCACTATGATACACATCTTCATGGTTATGTTTCATTAGGTTATGGGCATTTTTCTTAGCCATGGATGATTTTATGTACTATCATCATATTAATGGGGGAATATTTAACATGGATTAAAAAATTAACTCATAGATCCAGTTAGATCAAATTAATGGTTATAAAGGTACTTAATACCACTAAATTATATTCTAAACATTCTCATATAAATTTTAAATGGTTCAGAAAAGTCAATTGCTTGTTCAAAAACCCGTCATTCTAAAAAACATGCCTTCACGAAAAATTCAAAATTGTAGGGAGAACCCAATTTTTTTATTATAAATGTTGATGGATAGTAAATAAAATTTCATTATACATATTATGAGAAGAATATTTTTAGATATTTTTTCACCTATGACATAAGAACTTGGTCACATTCCATGTCTTAAATTATTCTTAAAAATACATTGATATATATTTGGATTATTTTATTCATATCCTTGTAATTTTTATAAGGGAAGAATTATTATTATTTTTGTATGGATATTGTTGTTTTTTCTATTTCATATTCCTTCACATTATTCATAGATTGTCTTCTATGAATATATCAGGATTTACATGAGTTAAATTCTATATAATCATCATGAATTACTTATATAGTTCCAAAGATGAAATAATATTGGTATTAATGATAAGAATAAGGGATGGTTGTGTAAAATTAAATCCATTCACTCCCTAAAAAGTAATAGAATATGGAATCTATGATGACCACTATAAAATAATTTCAAAATATTGGTTCCCAAAATATACATCAATATGAACTCCTTAATGGGATTCATACCATTTTTGACAAAACATAGGAATTTTAGATAATATGTTGCTATATATTTTTGTTTATACCCATGATTAAAGAGTTTCCTAGCCAAAATAATATTTATTCAAATACTAGTAGTTATAATTAATCGATGAATGTCTATGTCATTTACGATTTATTGAATAATAACTGGACATGATATTTTCTTACGTAGAAAAAGAATATTTGTTAATTTAATGTGATATGACTTCATGACATTTTTAAAGTATAAATTTAATGATATAAGTATATATAATTTCCATTTCACTAAAAAATCTTAAAAAATTGTATAATAATTAATGAAGGTATATCTGAGAAATTTTTAATGGTAAAGGGATTATATGATCAATAGTATTGTGGGAGAAAACCTAATTTATTTTGTCTCGCCATATTTATGTGTAAAGTGTTTGGATATAATTTCATGAGGTTTCTCTATATCATGATAACTAGGGGATGATGAAAATGTAAATTTAAGACCCCTGGATTTTTTGTATGTATTTTTCAAAAATTTCTATAATCCAAAGAAATTATGAATTACTGAAATTTCTTATTGTACATGCAAATGTATTGTGTAAATTTTATAAAAAAGTTATATAAGATCATTATTAGATTGTAGGATTATGTATTCAAAAATATTGTTAAGATCATAAAATCTTTATACTATTTTTTATGATACCACATGTTATATGATTTGGGATAGATCATTTACACTGAGACGGGCATAAATTTTGTCTTCCATACCTTGAAAAATACAATAAATGTTTTTTTGTGACCCATTTTCATAAGGATAATTTCATATGTGATATATATATATTTTTCCATAAAAATGTATTGAATTAGGTAATATAGGTTTTTAAATTATATGCGTGTTCCATTACATATAATTTTACCTGACTACATTATGATGTGGTAATGAAGTGAATAAGAGTATTTATCAAAATAGGCCCTATTACTATTCTTTTTAGATCCCTTCACCATATAAATATCATTTAAAAAAATTGAGGGATTGTGAAGTAGATAGTTTTTTATGGGTGTTTTTGGGTTATATGAAGATGTGATTTTTAATGTTATTCCTGGCACAGTGATTAGGTGTGAACAAGGAACTCACTTCATGCAGATATAATCAATGAAAATTTATGAATTTTTATATGAAAGATTATAAAATTTTCTATATATTTTAGAAGAAGTGATTGATATAAAGGTGATATATATCATATTATTTCCATCCTTCATTAGAACTTTGTTCACTATTTTGGGAACATCGTCCTTTAAGATGGTGAATTATTGAAATTCATATCCTAGAATTTTTTGTCGGGAAAATAATTTGAATTTTCATATAATACATCCTCCTATGGTTTTATAATATTTGGTAGTTTGAGTAAATTAATATAATTTTTATAAATTATGTACTAAGTAACCTAATCATTTTAATATGAGTACATATGTTTCTTTAGGTTTTAATATTTTTTTGAACCACTTCTCTATAAAAAAAAATTTTATTAGGTTTATGATATACGTATTTCTATAAAAATGTTCTAGTTGGTAGCACTACATGAACCGAATTAGGTTATTGCTACATGGGCTTGATTTACAAATGGTTTCAATGTAATTTATATCACTTAAATAATCCATTAAAATATAACATCTATTTTAGGTATTAAGAAATATGTCACCATCAACTATTTTATGTCATCATCTAATTATTTTATCCTAATAGAGTAATCCTTAAATCTTTTATCATATTTATGTGTAGTTGAAAGTGTTTCTAACTCATCATAGATATTATCTATATATTTAAAAATTTATATAATAAGTTATTTTTATACAAGGATTATGTCATACAAATCCATCTAATGGGTATTTTTGGGACCTATTTTTTTTATTCATTTAATAGATGCAAATTTCAAGGATTTCAGGTTTTAAAATTTTGAAACTAAACTGTTAAAGTAATTATAGATGGATATCCTATTAAATGGAAATATGAAATGTTTTAATTTTATTATACTGTATAAAAGATAAAAAAATTTGTTTTTACGATACCTATGATCCACGATACGTTTTATTTCTCTAAGGAACCCAAAATACAGAATACAATAATAGGAAAAATGTGTGAGGTGGAAAAATTTGGAGAAAATAATATTAATGATTGATAAACTGAGGTTATTGAAGTTTGTTTCATTAGAAATCATGTCTTTTCCACTTAGGGTATTTATTTATCTCAAGATAAACTACTACACATAATTCGTTATGATATTCCATTATAGTGGTTTTGATATTTAATTCCACATCCTATGACACCAAACCAAGATTTTATATCTACCCTCAATGAAATAACTAATCTAGAGATGGGTAATGATTATGGGGGTAACATTTCAAAAGATCAATTTGAGTTGAATTTAAATAAATGATATATTTTTTCGTAAATAGTTTAGGAAACTATGCTATACCTTTATTATCCATATAGTTTCTCCATGATGATCTAGGTCAATAAATAAACATGGGGCCTCATATCATGGATAATAATTAAAAAATATGTTCTCTTTGAGAAGTTTGAGATTATGTTGTTGAATACCTTGAAAATCTAGTAGTATGATGGGAATATCCTGAAGTCCATAAATTGCCTTCAAATTTTCAAGATTCTAACAGGGAATAAATGTGGAATATCTTTTTCAAATTTTATTAGTATTCTAATACATTTGATTTTATATTTTTTTATAGACCCTAGTTCTTACCCTCTATTTTTTAGATCGGGTATACTCACCCCTATCATGTTATTATGTTCATAATGAAATTTATAGTTATCAATACAATGTGACAATGTATAGTGATACAAATTTCTAACAGCCATCATGTATAGAGGTAAAAATAATGCTTTATGATATTGAACACTGAATAATTACATCTGAATTAATTATAGACAATTTGGTTTATTTAATATCACTAATTTTGGGAGATGAAACACTAATTACATTACAGATATAAAATTTAGAGCATATAAAATATTATAAATGTCATAGAAATTCCAATTTGGATTATTTAAAATATGGGAATGATATGTTAAACTGTTTAATAAATTTATAACTCCCACTAAATGAACTTCCATAATCTAGTATTTAATCCCATATCATTATACAATACATTACACATCAGTTCAATATCAATCTTAATCATTTATCCAATAAACATCATCTATATTTCTTCAACTGATGAATCCTCCAAAAGTGACAAGTAGTTAAATACATTAATTAAATTATTGAAAATAACACATAATACCTATATACAATAAGGATATTCTGGTAACCCAAAAATTTAATTAACCTTTAAAACCTCCAATATCAAAAAATTATTAAACATCAACTATAAATAAATTTTATACCTTCATTTTCAAAATTATCTTACAGAAAATTATTCCAATACAATACAGATCTCATAATGTCACATATTTTGTTGAAACACCATAATAATATATTAATATAAGGGTACAACATGGTCATCATGGGACTAGAAACATATCATGAAATTTGAGAGACCAACATCACCTATTATCCTATTTGTTTCTGTACTTTAAACATACAATATAATTTTAAATGGAATCAATATAGTGAGTTTAATTATGTAAGTGATTCCCAAAACCAAGGATATACAATTAAATGATGCAGTCATGGTTGTTCATATGAACTTCCTTCACCATATGTACTAGAGTAATAGCCAAAGTAAACATTAATAATAATAGTTAAATATGATAATACACCAGATCCAAATTTATATTAGATAAAATACCTTTTATTTTTTTATATTTTTTTTGGTTTTGAACCAAATAAATTTTAAAAATATAACATAGGTAATCTATTAATATAGTCTTCCTTTGTAATGTTTGCATCATATCATATTAAAATTTTTGGATTTATTAGAACCAAAAAATTATAAAAACATTTTTTATATTTTATATAAGATTATATATCAAGCTTCTTTAATAAACATGAATAAAAAATACCCCACCAAAAACAAAACATCACTTAACACTTAATTGAATATACAAAAACATCCAAATTGATATCATTTTTAGTATATTTATTCTCAGAAGACCCCATATAATGAGTCTTATAAGTCTCTATATAATCTCCTCACATTAGTACATAACCCATCCTCCTTATAGTGGAATCATAATAAAATACAAGTGACTTACCTTACCTAGGAAATATTATTATTAGTGTTGTGAGAAACCTAAAACTTTTTTTATGAATAATATATATCATTTATCATGATACTTTAAGTGTACTCATTTATTATTCTATAAAATTTTGTATTTAATAATAGAATAAAAATATAAGATAATCATCCTCTAGTAAAAACAATAAAAAATTAATTTATGAACCATTAACTCATTATCCAAACACTAGTACATATAAAAGTTTGAACCTTCACTTAATTCACTATTGTTCAAGCCATAGATACAATATATCTCATAAGATTCACCAATTAGATCCATAAGTTATAATTTTATAAAACAATTTATATAATTAATTCTCATGAAATGTAGAGTGTGTGACATATATGGTCCATTTTTTATACTTCAAGACATAAAGTATAACAATATGTTATCAACGAACACCACATGAAAGGTTCTATATAGGGGAATAAAATGTAGTTCATTTATGATATAAACATTATTATCATGTTTCTCACCATGAACAATATTATATATATATATATATATATATATATTATTCTGCTATAATTTTCTAAATCATTCTTTAAAATTATCATCATTTGATACCCAGAGATAGTGATACAGTGATATAATATTGATCTATGAATACTATCATCTACATTGTAAATGGTTGAATAAATTATTCATATTGGTAAATATATATTGATACTTAATCACCCATATTAAAAAAATTTATAGTCCTAATATTTATAAGTAAAAAATAATCCTTATTTGAAAATAAATACCCACTGGTATTTTTTTATAAAAATATTTTATTTTTCGAAAAACAAAATTTAGAAATTTTATCTCAAACTAGTGTGATATAGTTATTAATGTTGTTATGAAAAGGTTTCTTATATTACGTTAAAGGGAAAAATGAATATTTTTTCTTCATAATGTTAGGAAAAAAATATTTAATTAAGATGATGTAATATTGTTACAGAAGTTCCTACACATCATGAAAAATTCATTATCCTATTTAAATGTTGTACAATGAATATACAAGATAATTTAATTCCAATTATTCATTGAAAAATCCAAGTATCTGGTCATTGGAAAATATTTTTATAGGATGATTTCACAATGTTAGTTGATAGAACAAACATAAATATTTGGATGAACAAATCCCAGAGGCACTGTAAAGGGGTATCTCTTTGTTATGTAATAGTCTCCCAGATTTTATAGTGGATACATTAATGTAACACAGGTTCTATGAAATCATACTATTCCCAATACGTAAATGTAGCTGACGTGCAACAGGTTGAGTTACTAGATAGATTATTTTTAGAGAATTTAATGACACTGATTTAGAATATATGAAATTATATGTTATGTGAAATAAGAACATGAATAAAAAATTTAGAATGGGTAATAATTCTATAACATAATTCTTTAGATGTTGTGTCAATATAGTCAAGAATCTATGATGACTGATGTTTTATTGGAAAATAGTTTGAAGGATGTTTTCAAGAGGTAATTTTTTCGTTACAAGATTAATACTATTCGATTTTGAGATGTTTTAAATTGAGATAATGAATTATAGAAAATGGGAAAAGTTCATTAGAGATAGATCTATCAGATGGAAATAAATCAGATATAAATTCATGTTTTCACTAGAAAACAAATTCTGAGAACATGAACCAAGTGACACATAATGTTTGAGTTCTGGAAATAAGAGAATATAGAGAAATAAAAATTCATTGGAAAAATATTTATTAATACCAATGGAAAGATGATTCCAATAAATAACATCAGTTGAAGAGAAGATGAGAAAACGTTATCAGATACGGAAGACTTGGATGATGAATTTCATATGAAGTCATTAGAAAAAAAAATTAACTTGATAATTTTCATTTGAGAAACAACCATTTAATTTTTAAATTACAATTTCAGAAGTGAATTTTTTTGAATGGTTAATTTCAAATCATTTTTTAGACAACCAATATAAGGATATTTTGAGTAATTCCTTAACGTCTGAGGTTAAGTAAACCCTATGATGGTTTTAGATGTTGTAGATCGTCATGAAGGATTATAAATATTCAATAATACTATATCATACTAAAGAGGAATGCATAATATTTAAATATAGAATGAAATTAAAATTAGTTTCCCATAGTTTTTTCTTTATTTGGAACTATGAATAATGGTTGAAAATTATAGTACTCACTTGACACAAATTACATGTATGGAAATCTAAAACACTAGAGTTTTTTTCAGGGTGATTTTCTAGAAGAGAGTACATTTGATTTAAAACGGATCCAAAAACACATTTTAAATAATATTAATTAGATAGATTTTTCATTTAAAAAATTGATATATTCTTAGTTCATAGTTACCAGATACATGCATATTAAGTAACGACGTCAAATAGAGAACTAGATAGCATAATTAGATAGAGTTTCTAATTTGGTTTTGTGTTGTAATGATATAATTCATTGAATAGAATAATGGTTAGAAAATTTGGCACAATTTCTATGAGGTTAATTGTATAGAGTATACTATATGAAAGAAAGGTACACTAGATGGAAATATACAACAAGGTTGAAATCAAGTGTGCATTTTTTCCTCCTAAATATTTGGGATATTTTATTTATTCATTCACTGTATTATGTTGGATAGGTTTTAATAATAAAAACATAGTAATTGATAAGATTCATTGTAATCATTCATATTAGTAGAGATAATGAGTCTAATAGGATTTGGGTCACATTAAATCACTAATAATATTAGTGAATTTCAATGGAAAAATAAATGTTTCCCTGGAAAGTATGTATTCGACCACACCGGGGGAGAGACTTTTCAATCTTGTGTACTCTACTTTAATTTCATATCATTATATTCTTCTGAGAAAAATAAACCATTGAATGTTTCTTACCAAATAAATATGTATATATATAAGAAATATAAAAATATTATTTTTATTCAGTTATCATCAAATGTTTTTATGAAGGTGGTTGGTCTCAAGACTACTGAAGAGACATTAGAAACACATGAAATTATATTTTTGGAAAATATAAAAAGTAAATGAAATTATATTGAAAATATGGTGATCCAATTTCGAAGATATCATATTAGAAGATGATGAAACTAGTTATTATTCCATATCCATAGAAAATGTAGTCATTCGCAACATTATATTTTTAGATATAGATTGGAATATTCTACCATTTTTATGAAACTAATGAGAAAATTTACAAAAATTATTTATTCTAAGTTTATTCCATATAGGATAATTACAATTTATCACTTGAGGAATTACAAAACATTATTATTACATATGATATGAGTAAATCTAAAATATGAAAAATGTATAAAAATGATGAAATGGATTTTAAATATATGATAAATATTAAAATCCATTTTTTTATCACAACATTGTCGATAAAAGATATTTAAATGAAGAGTAATAAGGGGAAATTAATGAAAAAATCATTTTATTCATCTCAACGAACTATGGGACAGGTAGTGGAATATATTGAGGCAAAATCCCTCTAAATGTTTTTGAGTGTGGGTGAAATAGAAATTTCGCTATTAATTTTCCTATGAGGAAAGTAAGAGAATATATATATGATTCTGAAGAAGTAAAATTGTTGCAGAATTAGAGAAATTATTCCAAATAGGATTGGAAATTCACTTGAAGATCGAAAAGGTTCACGGGAATGAAATGAGGATGTATTTTGAGAAATAATATTGGGTATAAATCCACAGATAATAGTTCATCAAAATATGATAATACATAAAAGTTTATTTTTTTCTCTGATGTTGAGTAATTAGGTTACATCTAATAGTGAATAAGAAGAAGAAGAAGAAGAAGAAGCTAAAAAAACTATAATTATTATCATATATGATAAGATTATATTACACATCTTGATTAGAATTAAAAATTCGATAAAAACATCAGAATTTTGAAATCAAATTGGAATGAATAAGAAAACAATAAAATATGTCTTTAAACTTGAATATGAGTTTATTGATGTGATCAAAAATGTAAAGGTTATTGTTGTTGAATCAGGAAATATAGAGTAAAGTCATTATTAGAAAAATTACTCTAAAGAACATGAGGCATGTAAAACTCAATCCGTAATTCTTAAGGTTGAAAATACCTTGATAATTCTATGTGAAAATTTTAAAAATGTGTCTTAGGTAAATGCTAAATCATATCGAGATAATGAGAATACTCATTATAAGAATCAACTGAAACCAAACCCCACCAAAATTAAAAGTTCACCAGATTATTATTGTTGTATATGTTTTATAAATAATATTGGAAAAACATGTGACGTTAAAATATTTAGAATGTTTTCCACATTAATAAATAATTAAATAATACTCCTTAATGTAGATTTACCAATATATATAGACTCTTATAAATAATTATATATTCAACTTTAACTAACTAATTTAATTTAATGCTTAGTTTTGTATATAATATTGTGATAAAATGGATATTTTTGGTGGTGAATAGTATTTTTGAGAAAATATAATAACATTTGGCACAACACATCTCTCACTAGATATATTCATGAATTTATGGGGAGAAACAACATAGGGAATGTGAAAAACGTTCCTATGCTATAGAAGAAATGAAAAAAAATCTAAATATGTTTAAAAGTGTCTAATAAAAAATCAATTTGATTTTCTAGAAAAGTTTTATGAAATATTTGACTAAGATGGACACTATTAAGGAGGGTGTAAGAAAAATCTTTTGGGAAAAAGTTTCATCTGTTTCAAAAGATATGGAAAATGGAAAGACGAATGTAGCTAAATGAGATTCTATTGTTGAGACAGATCTAAATTCAAGAAGAAAGAATGGTCCATGGATTTTTGATAGTGGTTATTCCTCACACATGAAAAGATATATAAATATCATGAATGATGATAAAAGTCATAAAATCAAGACCAACCGCGTTTGTAAATGAATGATCCTTAAAAATCAGAGGAACAATAAAAATTGAGTTATAAAATAAAAAATAAAGACAATGATTTTTTATTTTTTGATGGTATAAAATAAAAAATAATGATAATTATCCAACATTAGGATGATTAGAACAAATATATATTCTCAAAATATTATCATCTCATCAGAAGATTGAAATTTGGGAATGTTTTTACAAAGGGAGAAACATCCATTATCAATATATTTAAAATTGGAGATCTTTTTAGATCATGCTAATTAATATTTTGGATAAAATATTGTTTTAAAAGTGAAGACATTCGAATATTGGCTATAAACATATCATTAATGTTGGAAAATAATATTCTATAAGAAACAGACCAAACATGAAAAATTTAGGTGATTTAGTTTTTATTGTTAGAAAGGGAAAATTGATTTAAATAACTCAAAAATGATGCAATCTAATCTACATGATGTATTGAGTTTGTTCATATAAACATTTGTGATCCATTGAGACATAAATCAACAATTGGTGACTTTTCACTTTAACACATTGCTAATGAATTTACTCAAATTACCAACATCATATTTATGAAACATAAATCGAAGACTATAAAAAATTTATATATTCGAAAATGGATGTTAAATAATTTATGGGGGTTTATATTATGAATCCCAGAATTGAAAATTGAAAGGAGTAAATAATTAATTATTTTAAATACCATCTAATGAAACATGAAATCAGACATCAATATAGTGACCTCTAAACTCTTCATCCAAATGGATTGGTAGAAAGTAACAACAAAATTCTAGAAGAATATTTATGATGTTTTTTTCATGTTCAATCCCTCTGATGTTTTTAAAAAAAATGTATTTGTATTATTTTTCATAAAAAATATTTTTTTATACCAGAATCCAACATCAATTACTACGAAATTTGTGAAATTAAAAAACTGATAATGATATATTTCAAGGTGTTTGGGAGTCCCCTCATTCTCAGTATCAAATATTCATATCATGGAATGTTTAAGGGGAATACAGGAGAACGAATTATCATGGTATTTTAATACAATGTAAAAAGAAACAATTATTAGAGTAAATATTTACAAAAGTTCTTTGATTCGTATGATGTGTAAATTATTAAAATACATTATCCTCAACAAAACTTGTTGAGAATGATAGGGAATTCAAGTTGAGTACTTCCAATGATAAAAATAAAAATAAAGATGAATTTTACCTGAAAGAGAATAAATAATAATCAGACGAATTATTTGATGATGAAATTCAATTCAGAATAAAATCATTAATGTTATGAAATTCAAAAAACTGGTTGAAACTATTAATTTCATTGTAAATTAGAAGGTTTTATTATGTACTATAAGAAAAAATATTTTATAGAACCATACTTCACCTATATAATTTTTTGAACCCCATTTAGTTATAAAGGAATTTTTACATCAACATTCATAAGAGTAAGTAATGAAGTATTAGATCATATTGAGAAAAAACACATGGGAACATATTACATGAAAAGTAGGAAATAATGTCAATAGAACAAAGTGTGTGATAAAAAATAGTATCGATGAACAATGATAAATTTAGAGTAACAGTGCTTGATGTTTTCCCAATGGTTACTCACATGGGTAAGGATTTTATTTAAAGAAACTATTTCCATTTTTGTGATATTAGACTATTTTAAAATGTTATTGGACGTTTTTTCACATTGGTGATACAATTTTTTCTTTAGGATTTTATTTCCCCTATCTTAAATGGAGAAATTGATGAACAAGTTTATATTGATATACATAAATGGTTCTTAATTGATAATTGTTAAACAATGGTGTGTAATATGAATAATTATTTGAATATATTATAATTGGTTTTCCAATAATGGCACTCTAAACAAGATAGTTTTCTAAAATGTTTTTATGTTTATAAAGAAAATTTTGATAGAATCACGTATATTAAAAAAGAGAGAACATGTACTATAAGGATTTATCTTTAATCATTAAATACTGTTATATTATATTCAATAAATCATATAATAAAAAAAATTTATCTTTGCAATTTAGAGTCTTTATATATTACTCCATCTCCAAAATATAAATAAATATTATATTTCATTGTGAAAAATTCCACATAGTTCCATTTTTTCAGTAAAACAAATAATTTAAGATATATCTTAAATTCACTAAATTATATATCATAAAAAGTTTCACTTTAACATCATTATTTTCCAAACAAATTATTAAAAAAATGTGAAAAAAATTTAAAAATTGGAATGAGAAAAAATAATATCAAGGGATATAAAAGAATAAATAAACCCATTAGTCTATTTAAAACCAATGGGATCATAAGAGAGAGATTTCCTTTATCATAATAATAATTGAACTCAAATAATCATCTAATTTCACATGCAATAGCCTGTGTTGTCCAAAATGTTTCATAAAATTCATTATGATAAAATAATATAGGTAAATCAAAGTTATGAGGGATTTGTTGAAAATATGAAATCCATTGAAAAGGGCTTCTAAAAGACATATCTTTTTATCCTGAAATCAAATAATCAATTATTTTTAAAAAAAAATTATACTACCACATAAAATCAAACAATTTCCATGAAAAAATATTAAGATGAATATAAAAGTAGTATAGTTTTTTTGAAAGTGACATGAACTGGAAAACCAGTTCCTATCGAGGGAATTTATTTAATCAAAAGGTTACCAAGGAAATTCGAGGTGTAATATGCTTACACCATCACAAAGTTAAAGATACAATTCAGGATTAATAATGATGAATATAAAAGTGAAAGTGGAGTTTCTAGACCTTCTCTTTACTTCATGAGAAAACCCTTCTTTTCCAGTAGAGATTGCATAAAATCCATAGCTCACAGAAGAGGTATCCAATCTTCAAGTTGAGGATTCTCAACATCAAAAAATAATCCTCCAATTTTTTGAAAGTGCAACACCAAAATCAAGTCAGCTAGAGAAGCATAGCCCAGGATGTGAGTAGAAAAAACAGATTAAACATTAGATTCCTTGCCCATTTGAAATCCGCTTATGTCAAATAAGAATAGGCAGCCCGAGATCTCTATAAAGGGAAGCACCTTCTAAAAAAAGTCAAAATTTCTATCCTAAGCTCCAACGCAAGAGATCGGCAGCAGCATGAAACTGGCCGACAAGCATACCACATAATAACAGTTAAAAGAAACCATAAAGCATCCAAAATGAATCATGTTGTAGAAGATCAAGGGAAAGCAGAACAAATATCATCTATAGAACCACCACATTAAACTGAAAAGCTACAGGCTAGGAAGATAAGTCAGAATAATAATTCCAATCCGCATCCAAATATACTCAACATACGTCATCCAAAAGCATATGTGTTGTTCACTTCAGTAAGAGGGGATCTCAGTTCCATGTCATAGAATGTGAAATCAAGAAAACAATCAATCCAAGAAACAGTAGATTAACAGCAACTAGAAATAAGGGAACTCCAAAAAACATTCAAATCAAAACACTATGACCAAAGAGATAAAAGAACCATCTCAATGGAGAATACGACCAGAAGAACATAAACCAATATGGGGAAACATCTAGTAGCTCTATCAGTTACATAATGAGCAACAAACCATGATAATGTCCATCTAACCATGGAATTTTGTAAATGAGATCCTCAGGCAAGGAGGAATAGATGTACAGTATTCCACCTTCCAAACAGCATCTCCAGTGCATATCTCTCAGGATCAGCTGAAGGAATTCAAAAAATGGGGGCAAGATCCTCAATAAACATTGAATCATAATACAAACAGGCTCCCTTTTGCTCCAAAGAAAACCTCAAACATCAATTGAAGAGGAAAAAACCATCAATAAGTTTATCCCTATTGCATTCCTTCTTAGAGAATCCAAAATCACTTTAGGAATCATGACAACAAAGGAATGAAGAAGAAAAAGAAAATTATTTGGAGAAATCCCTAAAACAGATCTATCAAGATAGTAGTAAATTTCAAATCCAGTATTCATAGGAAAAAAATATCATCCAGCAGGAAAGCAAGAGAAGAAGTGAATCTAAGCTAGATATTAGACATCTGAAACAAGATCAGTTTAAGAAATTTTTCCTGATTCTTTCATTTAATATTTCCTACTTTGCAGCCAAATAGGCACTCTTAGTGATCTATCCTTTCCTAAAAGAATTTTATAGGACTTCATCACTAAGTCCCACCGAAGAATCAAGATCTTCACAAGCTGGCATATTATGTTTATCAACCCTTTTAGTTTGTTGCTCCTTCTCTACCTGTTGATTTGTAATAGGGGAATATACATTCTTTCTAGTAATGTCCAAGGAACGAGTGACAATAGTCCTCTCCACATGTGAAAAATCCTTGCGTTTTCTAGTTTTTTTAGGATTGGGTATAATAAACCCATCTGCATCCACTATTGGTTTCTTACCTTTCTTGGACATGTCCCTTAGGTATTTATCCTCAATATTAGTAGATTTATCTTCCTAATCACTTTGTGAGAGACTACCTTCAAATGCATCACACCTCTACTTTTCCTCATCTTCATGAGTGCCTTCTTTTATTTTCACTGTCGACTTTTCATCAAGTGAGGGTGAGGGACTATGATGGACATTTGAATTAACCACAGTGGGTGAAATCTCTTTATCTCCCATATCCAGAGAGGAACATTCATGATCCCCCCAGGTAAGTAAAGAATCACAATGTTATGGATGCACATTAGAAGTCCTGGGGACATCCTTGTCAATAGGAGTCATAATCTCATCAGCATGGTTTGATTTATAAGGATCCAAGTTTATTTTATCATTATATTTTTCTACCCAAACTACTTTGCAACGAGGGTGAAGTGGTTCAATTTTTTTTGACTCATATTCCTCTATAGAATGACCCACTTTGTAGCAGCAATTACAATAAGGTGGAATATTTTCAAATATAACCTCTTGAGAATAACCTTTATCACCATTCTGGAGCCAAAATATGGAAGGCAATGCTTTTGATATATCAATCTCAGTGTAGATCATAGCAACTGAGGGATGAGATATGTTCAAGGTGGAAGAATCTAATCTAATCGGAGTGCCAAATAGACATGCAATGGCAGTTAGAGCACGTTGCTTAAAGAGATATAGAGGAAAACCTGGGAAACCGATCCAAATTGGAGCAATAGGGGGCTCAAAACCTATTTCAAAATAGGTGTACCACTTGATGGCCTTCATAGTAGCCCCCCCAAAAGACTATGAACATCGAATCCAAAATCGGTAATAGTCTTTATCCGAGGAGAACTGAAACACAACATTCAGAGAGTTCAGAAGTCCAATCTGAAAGTTTGTAAAACCTATGTTCGCAAGTGTTTTGAGTAAGAAGAACAGAGAAGGGAGATTTTTTATAAAGAGGCATATATGAACAAATCGAAGGTCTGAAGTAAGATCATGTACCTCATCTTTGGAGAAAGCAATCGCTTATAGACCTCTGTGTCTGTAGGTTTTTGGAGGAAAAAAACTAGAGGCCTTCGATTCTGTGCGTGGGATTCTACCCGATACCACGTCTGCGAAGGATCTCTCATCATGGAACCCTTGATCATCAATGTTAGGGTTAACACGCCTATCTCCTGAGAGCGTCGCCTTTATCTTGGAACTCTTGATCATAAAAGTTAGGTAAATTGGGATATCATTTACATATCACTCTTGATAAAGAAACATTGATCCTGATAAATTAAAATAATATATTAAGTGGTACATAACTGATTAAATCCTTCCCTTTTACCAATGAATATGATATCTATATTTGTCTCACCCACCATTTGTTTATAATAGAACCAGATATCATTGGATTATAATGGAAACAACAGTACATGGTTTGCAGCAGGACCAACATTCATTATAAACAATTCCCATGAACCATAACATAATCATAACTCATGATACTGTTCATTAAAATTTTATTTATATATATAATAATATTTTTTTGAATAATATAATTTTAGTTCAATCTAAATTTTTTTATTAAAATATTGACACATTTTTTTCAGTCAATTAACTCTTTATTTATATATTATAGGGGTATAATGTTATTTGGTTATGTTTTGGGAGGCTTTGGGAGTTTTCAAAAATATTTGGGACTTTTCTGGAGGTGAAAACATTTAGAATTTTCAGTAGAAACCATGAACACATCCCAGGAAACATTGAAACTAAAATAGTGGGCATTAATTATGCACAGCGTTAGGTGAAGAATTTAGACAAACAATGCGACCACACAGGAGAAATTTGTCAATATTGGATAGAGGTGTTGATCATGGTTGGTGCATGGATTGCCTAACTATGTGAGAAAATCATGTGAGGTGGTCCTTAACGTATTAGTTGTCGAGTAGTTAGTGAATGTTTTACCCATCTGTTTTCCCAAATGAAGCATCATTAAAAATTAGATCTCAATTTTGTAGATCTCACTCGGTTTATCCCATGAACCAAATATTTTTCGGTAATAAAATCCTAACTTCAGTTCCTATTCATCCCCAGTATATAGATACCATTATATTTGATCTTGGAGTGATACGTAGGTGAATATAGTCATGCTAGAGGTTCATATTCCTTGGTATGTTCCCTTTCTACATTTCTTTCCATAGTTTTATTATTCTTCTTCTATCTCATGGATTTATGAATATTCCTATTTTTTGATGAAAATAATGAAGATATGTGGTTTTTTTGTTTAAGGGTAACAATATCTAACGGAGTTTTATGGAGATTAAAGTAGGGTTTTTGGTGTTTTTTTTCATTCTTTGGTTTCACAAATGTTTTAGAGTTAAGTATCTTCACTCTCAAATCCATCTTTCTATAACATAATGGATTGATTTAAAATTTATTGGGATGGTTAAATATAATTTTGAAATTGATGTGTGATTTTGGGCAGAAATCTTCTTTAGTGATGGTTTTGTTAAGTTGTGAAATTGAATGGTTTTTGGGAAAGTGTTTAGGTTCAGGATTTTAAAATGATGATTTTTAATTTTTGGATTGTTTTTTATGCATGGAAAATGGTTTTAGAAATGTTTTCAACAAAATAAATTCTTTATTCAAATGGTTTTTCTTGGTATGTTTAGAATGGTTTTTGGAATACATGGCATGAATGTGTTCATATATATTTTGGATTGATAAGAGAATGATGTTTCCTCTATCAAAATAATGGGATAGACAAGGGTTTGAAGTTTCTTCTATCAAAACTATTCACTAAGTGACGACATAGTGAAATGATGATTCACTAATCCTGAGTAGTGGGAGGACCACAGTTTCATGCATGTGTGGATGCGTGGAAATGGTTTGGGTATACCAATAATAGAAATTTGAAATATTTTAATGACTTGTGTGGTTTATTTTCATGGAAAAATTTTTTAGTTTAGAAAACATTTTTGGTTTAGAAATTTATTTGGTTATGATATAAACTACTTTAAATTATTTTGATCTATTTTATAAAAATGTTCTATCATGTTCTATCCTAATAGAGTGAGTTGGGAATTCCTTTTGTAAATCTTAGTGAGTCTTATATTCACCCCTACCTGAGAACTTTGGTTCATTTGTAGATGTGATATACGAGATATAGTTAAAGAAAAGGTACTCTAGTTATTTAGTGGTTCACCATGATACCTTGGACTAAATTGTTGAGTTGGAGCATGGTGCATGTTGGGGGGGTCTTGAGTTGATGTCTTTTGTATCATTGAGTTTTATTGTTTATTTTTTCTTCTTTGTATTATGATATTGGTTTTTTCCACTTTTTACTCTAATATTGGTCCCAGATTATTCTTTTTTACTCTGATATAGTTTGTATTGGTTTAGATTACCTTGAGTTTCATTTAATTGTATTCTTATATCATATAGTTGTTGTTTTGTTGTGGTTATCTTTGTTTGGTTGTTTGATTTTAATATTTAAAATCATCTAAAAACATTTACAAAACGCTTGGTATCTATTTATATCTATTGGTATCTTGGGTATGTCAACTAAGGCCTAGAACCACACCCACTTCTTCCTATGAAAATGGTTGAGGGCAGGATGTTAAAAATGGGTTCAATTTGTTCAGTCATAGAATATAAAATCATTCTTTCTTAATCATTGACTTGGTTTGTTAGTAAGAATATAGGATTATCCGAACAAGAATGGTAGAGCATAAGAAGCTGATGCTAACCTATTTATGCTTAAATTCAAATTTCTAGGGAGTTTTTTACATGAGTGGTTTAAGATAATTATAGGAGTTATAACCACTTTATCATGGGTTTATCTGATGACAAGATAATGTCACACATTAATATATATTAATTACCACTATGAGTGAATAATTCATTTTGAGTCATGATTAATGATTTGATGAAAATGTTTTGAAATTTAAAAATATTTGAAAATGGATTGATTTTCAAAAATCCTGGGGGATTTTTTTATAAATGGTTTGAAAATGTATATTATATAATTTGTAATTAATTTTACAGAAATATGTGACATGGTAAATTTAAAATTTATAGGCCTTCATTTTTTATAGAGTGAAATAAATTTTGTTATATTTTGGATAAACAAAATGGAACCTGTAAGGAATCGTGTAAACCAACTGGTAGAAGAAGGTGATAATGTTGTTACACATGAGCCATAGGTGAACCAAAAGGTGGTTTTGAGTATTTTCAAAGCTTCTATGGTCATGGATAGAGGGTACCCGATTATTATGGAGGTGGTATAACTCAAAACCACACAACATGATCAGTGAATCTTCCACCTAAACCCAATAGTAAGTAGATATGTTTTCAATGTGGTTTGTTTGATCGCATGAAGTGAGATTGTGCAACCCCAAATATAGGATATCACAACTAAAACTATACAAGGAAGCTACAGTGTGATTATGATAGTGCTATAAGGTTGGTTTCTAGGGAAATATCTCCTGTTTCACAGCTGTTATATGATTAGATATGACATGTGTAGTAGAATAGGTCTTCTAAGTGGAACTGTATAATCCATGGTGATTCTTTAAATATTATGACTCTTCATCCAATAAAATCTAAATAGGTAAATAAATACCAAATTATAATGAGTAAGGAAATTCATGGATATGAGAAAATGATCATGGATGAAGAATTTGGACCTTATTAAGTGAGAGTTATTATTCATTTGAATTAAACCATTATGAAATAGTTGTTTGATATTGATGAATCACAGTAATTTATTGCTTCTTATGTTATTGATCTTTTGGGGTTTCATGTTGACATGATTTCTTGTTCTTTAAAACATTATTCTTCTCTTGGATAAAGATACTATGGAGAATTTATTTTCAATGAATGTTCTAAAATTATTGATGGTCCATAATTTCTTTTGGATTTATCTATGTTGTAAATGGATGTATATGATCTAATAATCAGTATGTATTGGTCAACAATGTTGATATCTCATATTGATTGTTATACCTAAAGGGTTAGTTTCACAACTGATTGTGGCATCAAGAACCTCCTTAGAGGATATCAGATTATAAAGGTAGGTGTAAAAGGCTTGATGGCACCAATAGTTGAAACTATCTCATACCAGTCGGTAGTGTTGTCCTTGTAATCCATCGATTAAAATTATAATAGTGCTTTTCCAATAATTCTTGATCATTTTCCTGGAATTTATTCAATAATTTCTTAGGGTTTCCTCCCAAAAGAGATGTAGATTTTACGATTGATCACTTACTAGGGACCATTTCTATCTCACTTATAGCTTATCAGATGGAAAAAATTTAATTAATGGAATTGAAAGTTTAGTTGGAAGAGTTGGAATTAAAAGTGTTTATTCATGTAATAATGTCATCACGGGTAGCATCACATATTATTTTCTAAAAAGAAATATGGAACACTTAGTATTTATATGGATTAAAATAATCATAACCAAGTTATGGTAATGAATAAGCATCTTATTCCATTTATTGGTGAACTATTTTATCACTTAAGGTGATCCTAGTGGTTGAATAGATTTTATTTGGGTTTGGGATATCATGAATTATGGGTTCAGAAGGAGGATATTCCAAAGACATATTTATGTATTAGATATGTCCATTATGAGTATGTGGTTATGTCTTTTGTTCTTATGAATGCACCAGATATCATTATGGCATTGAATAATAGAATATTTCAATGGTATATGGATTTTTGGTGTTTTTATCGATGAAATAATGTCTTATTCTATAAACAATGTGGAGTATGAGAAACACTTGGAAATAGTTTTTGGTATCTTGTTGGTTTATCATCTGTATTACTTGATTTTAAAGTGTTATTTTAAGAAAAAAGATGATGGTTTCCTTGTTAATGTTATATATTAAAATATAGTTCTATAGATATAGAAAATATAGAGGCTATGATCTCTGGAAAACTAGCAAAGAATGTCTTTGAGATATATAGTTTCCTTGGTCTATCTAGAGATTACTGATGTTTTGATGATGAATTTTCATTATTAGATTCAATAATTAATTCTTTGGAAAGGAAATATGTTCAATTACAATAGAATAATTAATTTAAGAAGTTTTTGTTTCAAGTGATTAAATTTCTCATTACATGATAATTGATCTTGATATTTCTAGAATCTGGATAAGTCTATCTGGTGTATTGTGATTCTTTATGATCTGGGTTGGGGTGTGTTATCTTATAGGGATACCATGATATTTCTTTTAAGTCATAATAGTTACGGTTATAGTAGATGAAATACCCACAATACTATTTATAATTACCTGTTGTAGTCTATGTTTCGAAGATTTGGTATTTTTACCACTTTGTTGATAATTTAATGTTGTTTATGAGTCATAAGAGTTTGAAACACATTTTATCACAAGGATATTTGAATATATGACTAAGAATATAGATACATTATCTATAAATGTTTGACCTTGAAATGATGTATAAACCAAGTAAAGTCAATTCAGTTACGTATACATTAAGAAGGAATATTTATAGTCAATTAGATAAATAGGATTCAGAACAGTGGAAAATGATGTCAGTCATAACCGACATGCACTTGGATTGTGATGACTGATGTAGTCTTGTGGTTTTATGTTCTATTTGATTTATTCTTGATTTTTTTGATAAAGTTAAAGATCCATAAACATCGGGTTTTGATTTTTTTCAATGAGGTGAAAACTAAATGACGGGTAGACCATTGAGGGATGGAAGCTGGATGGGTGTTCATTGTTGTAGATTCGAGATCAGATGGTCCTAACTATGACTTTTTAGGAACAATTGATTTATATTAACAACATTCATAATGGGATATTTATCCATTAATTCTAATGATGTATAAATAAATAGATGAAAAGTATTTTGAGGGTTGGAATGGAAGGAAAAGTGGTTGAGTTTGTTTTGAGATTCCTCAGCTATCAACTGGATAAAGTATTGTACCAGTTAATAGTGGGAATGTTGCACTCTTAACCAATTATCATTTATAAATATGAGAAAATAGATATGGATTATGTATAGGTATCCAAGGTCCATTTAAAAAAATGATTCCATATATTTGATAGTGGATCAACTCACAATGTTGGTTCATTTCATCCTTATTTGTGAATATCATAAGGTTAATGACATGTCAAAAATCTATATCGAAGAATATAAAAAGATGAATGATTTTACTGTATCAATTTTATTAGATATTGACCCCATGTTCACATATCATTTCTAGATATCCTTACAATAATATATTGGGACTCAGTTGACTATGAGAATGGTGTATCATCCTCATATAGTTGGAAAATCTGAAATGATGATACATACATTAGAGGACATTTGTCGGTCTTTTATAATGGATCTCTTTGGATCATGGGAGGAACACATAAAGTTAGTATATTTATCTTATAATAAAATTTATCAATCCTAGATACATATTTCATGTTTTGAATCATTGTATGGAAGGCCTTCAAATTATAAATTTTATTCGGTAGAAACTAGTAATACTTCACTGGTAGGACTGAGCCTTTTGCAAAATACATCACAGAAGAATTAGTTAATAAGAAATAGGATAGATATATCTTTGAGTAATCATAAATTATATTCATATCATTGTCTATAGAAATTTTTATTTTATTTTATTGATCACGTTTTTTTGAGGATCTATCCAAGGCTTAAAAATCATCTTTTTGGAAGTAGGGAAAGTATTATCCTCATTAAATAGTTCCTTTCAGAATACATGAACCAGTTTGTGATGTGAAATATCATTTTAATTTTACTCTAAGGTTATTTTCAGAGAATTATGTATTTCATGTATCTCAATTGAAGATGGATCAACCATATATAGACCATGTTATTGGATGGTATCAAATTTACATAGTCCCAGATACAATATTAGTTCCTTTTCTAGTATGACTTGTGCATCGGAAGAGAATGTATTTCATGGGAAATGCATCATTTTAGTATGGGGTTTTCTAGAATCATTTTCATATTAAGGAAGAAACATGATAATTTGATAATGAAATAACTGAGAAATGGATTGAAAAGTTTCAAGCTAATGGTGTTTTTCAAATGTCTAAGGATGGAAAGACTAATGGTGGGGAGAATGTAGAACCACTAAAACTAAGTCTAGGTGGAAGGGAAGAGGTAGGGTAACAAATATTTATAATCAAATCCATATCTAAAATAATATCCATATTAACTGTGTTTACATCGGTGTATAGATTCACCATATACTCTGTTGATTGGATTTCTGATCAGAAACCTTTCAGATCCTTCTAAGCTAAAAATGATCATTCCTCACTACCTCTGGTGAAAAATGAACCATACCTTCTATCCAATTGATTTATTCTGACATTGAATGTTCTACATACTATAAAGAGGGGAACTCATGATACTTTTCCTTTATTAAGGATTCTTGGAACGCATATTGAATGAAGAGGGTCTTGAAACCCTTCCAATCCAATCCCACAAACCGATCTTCCTATACCATGGAATCAAATAATTTCGTACTATGTCCCTTGAGTCTAAACATCATTCACTTAACCATGATTGCCTTAGGTGTCTCCATGATATTGAAGATTTAATCAATATTTTCCATCCATTCCTCATCCTCTAAAGATTCCTTATTTATTTACCAAAACAAATATAAATGATATTACATTTTAAATGAATAAATGCATTATTAAATAATGTACATATAGAAAAAACAAGAACTAATTTGGGTTTCTTGGATAATTATAGCATTTTTGATATAAGGGACTATTAAGTATCATAACTTTTGATAATATATCCATTGTTATGTGACCATTAGGATTATAATATTAATGGTTATGATAAAATACATTTGACATAGACAAAGGAAGTGATGTCCAAGACATGTTAGATCATATACCATGAAGCCCATTTATCGGTGCTTCCAAGGGGGATAATATTAATTTTTTTATCCCTTGACCCAGACCAAGTAGTGAATCAACAACTGATACTTTTGTGAAACTATTTATTAGAGAATTATAAGGTTATCTATATCATGAACTAAACAATGTTCACCCAAACACCACATGAAAATATCACCATCACAGACCTTACCCTTATGGAATTCCCTAGTGTAACCAAGGGATATGTATCTAGACTCTAAATGTTTGAAATTTTATAATATTTTTATTAATAAAATAGTGATTATATTTCTATTTTATTAAATTTTCTTAATTGAAAAAAAATTTTATTAAAATTATAATTTGATAGGATGTAACAGAAATTATTTATTTGGAAAATATATAATTCTGATCAAGACACTCTATTTTTAAGAATTTAATAATTTTTGAAATAAATGATATTTAAATGAGTTTTTATTACTAAATAAAATTTATTAAATATAAATTATGATAAAATATTAGGAAGTGAAATATAATTTTTATAAGGGTCATATGAATTTTATTGTAAAAAATATTATTTAAAAAAAAGTGTATTTTTTATTTAATAGTTTAAATTATCATAAATAAAGAAATTCGTTAATAAAATAAATATTATTCTGGAAATAATCATTTTATAATTCAAATATATGTATTTATTCATAATTTTCAGATTGTTAATAATTTATAGAAAAAAATTAAATTCTGTAGAAATATACACTCTGTATTATAAAATCATAAAAAATACAATGTAATGTAATAAATTCTATGAAGATTATCCACAGAAAAAAACTTTAATTTACATTTAAGAATATGTTTTTGAGGTTATTTAATTAGTTTTATATACTAGTAATGAATCCTACAATACATATATTATATTTTATGGTTCTGAAAATCCATTTTTTGTAAATATGAATCAGTTCAACATCACTAATGGAATTATATTATTATTTTTGGTTCTTATCCATTTGAAATAATTATAACCACTCTTATTTGGATAAACTCATGTATAAAATGTAATGTTATGTGGTTTTTATTACTTTATCATATGGATTCTGAAACCTCTATTTGGACAATAATAATTAATTCTCCATTATTTTTCTATATAATCCCCCAACCTCTCATTTTTATATCCTCAAAATCTATAAGGCTGATCTATCACTACTATTATCTTTATATATTCCTCTAAAAGTCACCACAATATTTTAAGAATATCATCACATGTTTTTAGAAGCACCCTCTCATAGTAAGGAATTATATCCTTCTCCTCTTATTCAATCACCTTCATTACGTCCAACCTCTTTATTTCAAAATTTCGAAGTTTGGAAATTTTTTTACACCTCTCACATATATTCCTTATGATTGAAATTACCAAAATACCACTTTATATCTCATTATCCATTTCTATAAACCATTATATACACCCTTTCTAATACCAAAATTATATTGTCTCATTCTTTTCCAAGCATTATGATTGTGAATACCAATCCCCTTTTCCATTCAATGGTATCAACCTAGATGAACCTATCCTTCATTTATTTTGGACTTAAATGTATGAAACCCACACTCCATATTTATGGGATTCAATGTGATCAAATAAGTTCTTATCCTCTATATCCTATTTGGGAGAGTTATATATGTATAGGATATTAATGTGACGGGTGGTCCATTAATTATATAGAAATCCAATGCATTAGGTAATGTTTTCATCTCATGAGATTCCATGTAATATACAAGAGAGGTTATCCTAAGGGAACTATGTTTTTATTTTATCGAACTAATACCTGAATTAATTTCAAGAGGTCATGTTTTATATTGTATCAAATTTCCCATGTTTCTTTTATACTATAATGTTATATGATTCCCTGTTGTTCATGATTATGACTATCACCTCTCTAACATAAACTTTATATGGATCATGAATCACTTGTTCTAATTTACATTATTATATGATTTTTAATTCTATTACTAGGGTTTATAGCTCCACTTATTTCATGTACGTCCCCTGGGTATCCCATAAATTTTTAGAAGAGGAGTGGATTTTTAAGAGTATGTTATAAACTTTTAGTTTATGTCATTATATTTATATAGTATATTGTTATTCTATGTACCTAATTACCTATGAATACTATGCATTGTGATTTTTTAGGGTTGTTCTAAGTGTATCTTTACATAAAAATTAATTAAATAATATATACTATATATATGGGTTGACATAGTTGGTATCAATGAAATATATAGTTATTTTGGGGAAAATGAAAATAAAAATCTTTTGAAAGCCCAAGGGATAATTATAATCACAAGGTAATAGTCTTACTTTTTTTAAGTATATATAAAGTGAATTAAATGAAAATAAATCCTTTTTTAGATACTAAATGTGGATATGGACCTTTAATAGTTTAACCTAGGGTTAATAACACTATAATAAAACATTTATTTAGTGTTTAATTTTTTACTGTGTTTTTTAAAATTGACAATATTTTTTTGGAGAAATTTATCGGCTGTTTTTAGGGTTGTTTTTAAAAAGTGTTGTAAAATATATTTTAAATATATATTTTTAAAGAAAAATTGTTTTCCAAAAATTAATTTTGATTTAATGGTGATTTTTTTTAAAATCCCACGAAGAAATAGCTATGGTTTTTTAAAAACCATCATGAAATAAACACAATTTTTACATACTACCGCTAAATTAACGGAGAATAAATTAAATAATAAAATATTTAATTATGATTTAGTATTTATTATTAACTATCATTTATATTATATTATTTAAAATTTTAATTTATCATAATATTTTAATTAATAAATATTTATACTTATTAGTTAATAATAATTTGAAACTTAACACAAATCTTCAATATGGGGAAAATGAGACTTAAACATCAATTGATCAAAACTTTTGATCAGGGAGTCCATTTCTTCTCCACTACCAATCAAATAAAATTCTATAAAATGAACTAAAACCAAATTAGATTTAAATTTTGTAATAATAAGTAGAATAATTTTTTTTATAGTTTGATGAAAAATAAGAAATTGAACTTCCACTTGAAACAAACATAAATTTTGATCCATGTGTCGATTTAACCTCTTGCACATTTCAAATCAATTCCTACGAAGAGATATAGGAACTAATGACTAGGGGACCTTGTCTAAATTTTACATGGCCTGAAAAGTCTTAGCAAGCCTCCAAAACTCTGTTTTTAGTCAGGGTTTTACAATTTTTTAACATTCAATGTAATTTTATCCTTTTTATGGGAGTCTAATTGAATTTGTTTTTGTAGGAAATAAATTTAGTTGAAGGTCTTGCATTCATATTGATATTATTATTTCTTATTTTGGTTATTTTTAATAATTTTGATTTATTTATTATTAAATATTTTCATATTTTTTTATTTACTTATAATAAATCCATTGTATAAATGCATATTTACATAGAAATGTATTTCTAAACTTATAAATGATATGGAAATAATTATTATTTTATTAATTTCACTTAAAATATATAATTCTTATTTTTATTTACCTTATCAAAATGCATTAATTAATATATATATATACCTATAGAAGTAATGTATATATATTAACATGTCCGTGTTAATAAAAAATCTATATTAATGTGTATATTATAATATATGTAAATAAATTCATATATGTGTAAATATATGTGTGTGTATTAAATAAATATAAATATATACCTATATGTCAATAATATTTTGTGTATACATCACATGTAAATGTATTTTTATATAAATATATCATTATCATTAAATATAGTTTATAAATTAATTTATAGTAAAACAGAATTACTATATATATATATATAAACATATATAAATAATTTTAATATATATATATATGTTTGTGTATTGATAAAAATATACAATTTTATTAATATTCTAATATATGTAAATAAATATTAATATATAATATATTTAAATAAATTAATGTATATATATATCACACACATTCGATGAGATTTCATCTTTGTTTAAGACTATCTTCATATAATTTTAGGTTCTTTAAGAATTTATTCCATCGATTTACATTCCTATTGATTTGATTATGTTGTAATTGTTGTGCATTCCCAAATTTTGGTAAATTATTAAGAATTATATACATTTGTTTACATGAATTTATGATTATTTGTAAATATTTATATATATTTTTAAATATTTATAAATATTTATGTTTATATTTTTTTATATCATATATTTGTAGATATATATATATATATTAAATTTACATGTGTTTATTTATATATTTATAATGATTTACAATTATATATCTAAGTGTGTTTCTATATATTTATGAAACATAAATATGTGTTTATATATGTTTATTTAAATTATATATATATATATATATATATATATATAGATATTAATATCCATGTATTATTTTGTTAATTTATTAATTTATTATTTATTATTAATTATTTATTATTATTTTAAATATTTTTTTAATATTTATTTATTGTTGATTTATAATTTAATAGTTTATCATAATTATTAAATTACTATAAAATAACTATTTAATATTTATTTTCTATTAATTAATTAATTAATTATTAATTTATTAATACTTAATTGTTTATTTATTATTTATTAGTTTTTTATTTATAATTTCTTTAGTTATTTATTATTTACTACTTCATTATTTATTTATTCATTTTTTGTTATTTATGTGTTAATTATATAATAATTATATTTATTTATTATTTATTATTTATTTCTTTATTATTCATTATTTATTATTAATTATTAGCTATTAATTTATTTAATATTATTTAATATTTATTTATTTACTATTTCCTATATAATACATATTTAATAATATATATTTAATATTTATCTATTACTTGTTTATTTGTCATTATCATTTTAGTATTTTATTATTTTAGTGTTTATATGTTATTTCTTCTATTATTATTTATTTATTTACAATTTATTTACTATTAATTTATTATTTAGTTATTGTTACAATATTAATTATTAATTTTTTAAATTTATTATTAATTTATTCTTATTTTAACAATATTTTAATATTAATTTACTATTAATTTATTATTTATTTATTATTTATTATTTATTCAATATCCATTAACTAATTAACTAATTATTAATTATTTTATTATTTTATTATTTATTTATTTTTTATCTATTTGATTATTTATTATTATATTTATACATTAATTATTAAATTAGTTTTAATAATTTACTATTCATTATTAATTACTTCTGATTCATTATGCATTTTTTATTATTTATTACTTTTAGTTATTATTTATTATTTATTATTTATTATTTAAAATTTAAAATTTATTATTTAAAATTAATTATTTTCCATTTATTACCATATTATATTTTTATTTATTTATTTATTATTCATCTATGTTTAATTTATTAATAATTAATTGGTTATTATAAAATATCAATAATAACATATTAATTATTAATAATAAATTATGAATTATTAATTATCAATTATTAATTATTAATTTTAAATAATTTATTATGAATTTTAAATTATAAAATATAAAATATAAAATATAAATTATAAATTATTATTTTGTATCATTTCTAAGTATTATTATTTTTAAATCAATACATATATAAGTATATTACATTCTATTTGTTCGCCGCATGAAGAGTCTACTGGAGTGGAAATCTCTTTGGAGAATAAGCAATAGGAATGAGTTTCAAATCTCACCCAACATAGAATTTCTATATGTTCCATATCCATGCATGTTTATGTGCATGTTCATGTGTATTGTAATAAATAAAATATAAAATATAAAATAATTATGAGAATTCCAAAGTTAACAAAAATGAAAAAATAATTAAGAGAATGATTTGTGATATACTACGATCTGTGCAAATAGATATTTCAGTGTGTACCCATGCAAGATGAGAATGTGATTTCTTATTCCCCATTCCAATTGAATATTCTTGAGTAAAACTACCAAATACATGATTTAGAATTGTTTGTATTGATCTTCAAATTGAAGATATAGAAACATTGTCTCCTCCAAGGGAAATATGCCACATATATGGATCATAAAAGTATTAATTATATATTTACAAAAATAAAGGATAATATTAAGTATTGAATGTGGCTAGATGTGGTTAAGGATTACAATTACATAATCCATTACCACTTTGGGAAGGAAAAAATATTTAGATGTTCCGAGGATAAAGGATCATGCAACCCTAACCATGATGAAGATTTCAAGGGATCCAATCGTTTTATACATTAAGAGGATGTACCTAGGAATTTTAAATTTATATTTATCATAACTTTCTCATATAACTTCCCAACCATTTATTCTAGAGATGATTAAGCAGCCCTATAAAGACAATGAGTTTCTAGAGAATAATGTAGTGAATATTTCGGAGTTCATCTTTTTTTAATATGGAGTTATATAGTTTAGAACCTTGATTTGTGTCCCATAAAAACCATAACTACTGAGGTAACTTCTTGATGTTTCTCATGGAACAACCTTATCTATTAATTTTGGAAGCACTATGATGTATGAGGATTTGTTGTAAAACTTATTGTGGGATAATATGAAGATGGAGATTTCAAGTTTAGTACCTCGATGCTTGGTTTTCCAAAAATTCAAGGTGAAATTATAGATGTATAAGGGTATAAGGAAAACATTTCTCATACCATTATGGAAATGTAAAATCATAAAAATGGATTCTTTTTTATTGGAATCCCTCAGGAATCTTAAAGGGGAAAAGAAATTTGTGTGGTTGTCGATCTCATTACAAATTCATCACATTTCATTTCTATCAAGGAAGATTTATCTATTGATCAACACACCATGATGTACATAACAGAGTTAGTAATACTGCATGTATTTCCAATCTCAATTGTATCTAATTGAGATCTGAGGATTACATAGATTTTCTATAGAATCCTTTAGCATGCATTGGATATGGAATTTAGAATCAACTCTTCCTATCACCTTTAGATGGATTGTCAATGTGAAAGAACCATTCAATAAATTGAGGATATATTGGGACAATGTTTGATTTATATCTAATGATGTTTGGATCAACACCTTCCCATATAGGAGTTCACGTATTAAAACATTTCACATTCTAGTATTGAAATGCCACCATAATGGACTTTCTATGGGAATATGTTTTTAAATCTAATTTGGTGGGATGAAGATGGAGAGAGGAAGATGATGAGACCAGATCTTATCAAAGAGATAATAGAGAAGGTTTATGCCATTTAGAGTCATATAAAATTCATAAAAATGCGATAAAATTTATATGTAGACAATCATTAATAAAACTATGAGATTTAGGTCATAGATAATGTGTTCCTTTATATTTCTCTATATAAGAATAGCCTATGTTTTAGAGAGAAGTTAAATCATATTCCAAGATACATCAACCCCTCTTGAGTTCTTTGATCATATCAGAGCAGTGGTTTATCGACTAAAACTCCCACCAAACCAATCTCAAGTAAATGATTTGTTCTATGTATCCCTATTGATGAAGTACAAACCAAAACCCTTAAATGTACTAATACCGGAGGTGGTACCATTGGAAAATGATCTTTTATATGAGGAACACCAAGTGAATATCGTAGATTATAGAGTCAATTTTCTATGAAAAATGAACACTAACTTGGTCAATGTTTTATGGTGGAACCATATGTTTGAGGAATGTACATGAGGACTATAAGAGGCAATTAAATATATGTACCCTAATATCATTTATTGTATGGAATGAAAATTTTGATGGAAATTTTTTTAATTTGTAATGAATGTAATGACACAAATATTCATAAAAGAAATCCTCTTTTAAATCAATAAATACCTTATTATGTAATTTAGTAATAGAAAACACATCCAATACTTTGGATTTTTTGAAAATTTATATTCTATTTGATTTAATAGTCCATTATGAGTCATAAAAATTGATTATATAGCCATCATATAGTTACAATTAATATTATTATATTAGGGGTTATGAAATAGTCCATTTAACAAAGACAAAGGAAGTGATGGCCTAAAATAGAAGGACTGTACCATATATATCTCATTTATTAGAGATTTCAAGGGAGATATCATCATTTAGTATTTTCTTTTTACAATTCCCAAGCTAATTATTGAACAAGTAAATATTCATCGAACTTATTTTTAAGATAAGTTCTAGCTCATCGGGATCCCGACCCAAACCATGCTTACCGAAGAACCCCATGAAAATATTACCATCATACACCTCACCCTTAGGTCAATAACTACTCGAATAAAGTGATATGTATATAGACACTAATAGTACAAATTTGAATATTTTTATTTTTTTTCATAATGATTATTATATAAATATTTAATTACATTATAAATTTTATTCAATAATTTTGATATAAATTAGATTTTTATTCAGTGGAAGGAAAATTTTATTTTTGTTAAATATATTGTTTCAATGAAGAAAATCTATTTTAAGTAATTGAATATTTATAAAATTAAATATATTTTAATAAAATAGGATTATAAATAGTATTTATTAAATATAAATGATAATATAAATTTAAAATTTCAAAATTATTATTTTTATACGTGAAATAAATATTATTGTAAAAAACTAATGTTTTTCAATAGATGAGTATTTTTATATAAAAGTTAAAATAAAAATATGTAGTAAAATATTTTTATAAAATAAATATTATTTTTAAAATCATCACATTGACATTATCCAAGTGTGATTTTTTCATAAGTTTTAGAGACAATCTAATTTTTGGGTCCAAATTAAATACGGTATAAATAAAAACGTTGTATTGTGAAATCATAAATTTCACAATGTGATGTAATAAATACTACTAGAATTATACCAGAAAAAATTATGTTTTCCTCTTAATATATTGGTTTTTTGATTATTTTATTAATTTTATATTCCATTAATGAATCCACCAAAACCATTGTTATATTTTTAGGCTTAAAAAATAATTTCTTTAGAAATGTGACTCACTTCCACATTACCAAGGGAATACTATTAATGTGTTCAGTTCATTTCCTTATAAAATATTTAAAAATAGTTTTCTTTTGATGAAACTATGTGCTAAAACCATGTGATTTGTTTTTGTCTTATTACTTCATCACATAGAGTCCAAAAACTAAATTTAGAAATTAATAAAGAATTATATTATGATTTTATATATAAACTCTTCAAACCTCCCATTCCTTCTCACTAAAAACTCTTAGAGAACAATGTAATGTTTCCCTTCCCTCTATATAGCCCCCAAGGTTCTCCTAGTCTCTCATGAGGCTCCTCCCAAGAGATTAAAAGTTCCCTCTCAGGGAAATCTCTCATTCTCTTCTTTATTCAAGAACCATCTTAATATATTTGTTCTTGATTTAAACATTTTCATGTTTGTATATGGTTTTACACATCCATATGACTTATATTATTCTTACAATGTAATTATAGGACCCCTTCATTCTCATTTATCCAATCTATAAACATTATGTACAATTATTATGTTGATAAAATTATGTTGCGTTTCTCCATGAATTTTTTTTTAATATGGATTATCATCATCTTTTCTTCTCTTGGGAATAAAAAAACATTCAACTATCCTTAATTTATTAGTTAAATCCATTTTTGAAACCCAAATCACATAAACATGGTATTGAAATTAATTAATTACAATCTTGTGTTGTATGATCTTTGTGGAACAATTATGCAAGTACATGATATTAAAGTGAGTGTTGGGAACATAACTAAATAGCCCTATTATTTATTTGGTAATATTTTTAACTCATTAGATTCCATGTATGGTTTGTGGGAGGTTATCCTAGGAACCATATTTGATGATATCCTCGTGGTTATCCTTGAGTTATGCTTATGATTTCATGTTTTATATTGATTTCACATTCCAATTTTTTTACTTTATGATAGCACATTATATCCTGTCTTATTATTCAAAAATATGATTATCACCTCTCTTATGTAATATTGATATTGATATTGGATCACATGAACTTCCTTCCATAATTATATTCAATTTTTATTCCCTTACTGGGCTTTATTGGTCAACCTATTTTTGTGTACTTTCCCATGTTATCCAACACAGTTTTAGAAGTGCCGTGGATTTTTAATAACATGTTATAGAGTTTCAGTTTATGTATTTTTATTTTTATTGAATGTCGTTATATTATTTACCAAATTACCAAAACATAATGGGCTTTATTATCTTATGGGGTTGTTCTAAGTAATATTTATACAACAAGTCATGAATTAAATTTTATTAAAGATATAGTTTTTCATACCTTTATTCACTTAAAAGTGGTGGATTATTGCATTAGAATGATTATAATAGATATTTTCCTCCTCTAAAATTTATTTGAGACTTAGAAACTAGTTCTTAAACTATTGGTACATTTTGGTCTTTAGAATTAACTTCTGAATCAATAACCTCTATAAAATTCTCATCCCAAGGAGGAATCCTTTAGAAATCATATCTCACTACACTATCTTTTATAACCCTTGGGAGACCTATCACAAGAATAATACATGCCAAAAATATAGAAAAATGAATAGAGATTAGAATAAAAATAGTTAAAACTAGAAAATCAATAACAAAAAAAACTAATATTTTTTTTAGAACTCATTTTAGGAGACATAAATCCCAACATCCCAGGGTAACATGAAGCTCATCATGGAAGAGCAAGCTAGGTACTCACTACCACATAATTATCAAGTTACAAAAATCTTATCTCTTTTCTTGAAAACATCTAAATAAAATGGAACTTGAAGAATAAACACTAGTGATACCAACATTTAACAGACCGATATTGAATAAACTCCAAAAATGGAACCTAACCCATGCTACCAATCAAACAAATGGATTTCCTGATACCCACATGCTGATTACTAGCACCCATGTGTAAAATAGAATATAGAGAGATGGATATTTCCCAAATAGAAATATGATACAGAAGAAATAAAAATATTCAATGGAAAAAAATAGTGGAAGAAAAATGGAATAAATTTATTCCATAACCAAAGAGAAACAATGGTGGTGATACAAACATAAAATCTAGATAAAACCATTGTTATATGTCTAAAAATACTTGAAAAGAAAACTAAAATAAAAAACTGATACTCTACATGATATAGAAGAAACACCCCCAACTCATCACCAACTAAATACACCCCTCTAACATGAACTGTGGAACCTCACTGTAACACATTACAATTTCTTGCAACACAATCCAATACATGTTTTTATACCACTGAAAGGGTGTGTAGGGTAACCTAAAAAAAGATTAGTTATATCCAAAAAAGGTTTTCAATTCCATGTCCCCATATAAAAATACCAACATAATAAAAAGTATTTAAAATCATGAATGATAATAAGATAAATAGTTTTTATATCAAGAAATTTATAAAACATTTCCCCTTTCTATACAATTCTTATACTATCCAGGTAAAATATTTTAAAACCATATCACATTCATCAATGATAGTTAAAATAGTAAAAAAATACCAATGAAAGATAATGTTAACCAAACCAAGGATCACTACAGGTTCATTTAACTAGATAAATTATACCTCAACATAGACAAGTTCTTGCATCAAACCCCTAGCCATATACAATAAATATAGGGAGCATAGGAATACCCAATAAAGTGAAACCCCAAAAAATTTCAAAACAGTATCTAGAACACATGGCCTAGGGAGTAGAGGAACACCCAATGGGTCAACCCCCTATAGTATCAATAGATGAGAGATATTTTTAAACCATCCACCAATGTATCCAAGGCATTTATTGGGATAAATTTAAAAAATAATCACATCCAAAACAATGTTTCAAAAGCACATCATAAATATATTTTATTGTTATATAAAAATATATTTTCTTTTTCAAAAAACAGTGGAAAAACATTTTTTAAATACCCATTTAAGAAAACACAAGTCAATGAATCTTGTGAATTCAGTTATAATTTTTTATAAAACTAGATAATTTTTATTTTATCCATATAGAATAGAAACTGAACCACCTATCTCAATATCATCTACACACATAATGAAATTGGATACAAAACATATACAAGGAATCAATAATTAAATGGAGTTCCATTCTTTGATTCCCATATCATATAATCGAATTACATATGAAAATTTGTCATCCAATACCATAGATCAAAACACACCTCAAAGACTACAACTAACAAAATGATTATCCCCTATAAGATGAACAAATTAAGTATATATAAGAGATAAAAAATCATCATATGAAAAAAAGATCCCAAAACCCAAAGAAAAATCCACTACCATATCAAGAGATACGAAGAATAAAAAATACTTTTTACCATAATATGAATAGTACAATGAAGATGAAAATTGATTTTTGAATGAATCAACCAGGAAGAAAAATATACCTCCTAAAACACCTATAAAGATACATTAGGTTTCAGAGTATATATGTCTTATGAAATTAGAATGAGGTGTTACATGTTAGTGGAATGATAAACCCCACTATATGTAAGTTACTTGTGATAGAAAAAAAGAATTTACACCCTAAAAACTTTGGGTGGAATGTCCATCAAAAAACACATCATCTGAGATTAATTAAACCCCAGATCAAAAATATTTATGATGTATAAAAAATATTTATGCTATAAAAGTTTCTTATAACCTCAATGAAATTTAAAATCCAATTCATGTCGACCCTTTCACATTGTATGAAATATTCATATGACATAAAAACATCATGCATCGAGTACCTAAACCAAAATTCTAAAAAAACTACTTGAAAATATATAAACATGAAAAAAACCTCATACAATATAATAGACCATTAATTTTATCTAGGATATTACAAAAATAATCCATTATCAAATCTTGATTATTATTTTCTGAAAGAGATGATTTTTATAACACCAGAAACAAAATAGAGAATGTTTCATCTTATATAATATTAATTTAAAAATTTATCAAGTCATCTCTGAAAGTGTAATGTTCTAATCATATATCAATAAACTTGGAATTCAATGAAATGTTCCTTGAAATTAAATGGGATTATTTAAAAACCAGGTTGTACGATGACATGTAATTCCAAGGCATGGAGTGGTCGGAATGTATTTTTAAACTATTTTTATGGTTCATTAAATAAACATGTGAGCAGGTTATTATAACTTTTAAACCAGTGCATGGATAATAAATCAAATGAAACTATTGAACTTAGAGCATTTAGATTCACCTAGAAAGAGACTAATATTTATCGGCATGGTAAAATAGTGGAAATTATTTTTAGTCAATAAATATAATAATTAAATAACAAATATTTTATTTTAAAATCCTTATAATTCCAAAATAGTAACTCTGATTAGAAATTCAAGATTATCATTGAGCTTATGATGGTTTGTTTTGCTTAGTCATAACATAACCTCGATATGTGTTGGTTGATGGTAAAATATTATTTTTGGACTTTTTAGAAGAAAAATAAAATAAAATAATAAATTATATTCATTTTTTTATTCACCATTGAGCAGTGGCACATCAGTGATGTGGTGCATCGATGAGGAAATGATGAATCTCATTAATGAGCCTCATTAATGAGTCAACATAATGATGTTGCAACAAAGCGTAATAGAAACAATGATTCACATTCATTAATTAATATCTTAACAAGCAATGCAGGATTATTGGCACAATCATTGAATTGCTCTAAGGCTTTGGTGGGTGGCCATGAAGAACGACATAAACACCTTCTTACAGCCTTATAAGAATCACAAGTGATGGTGGGTTGTGGATCGAGAATGAATAACATAGGCGCATGATCAAATTCGTTCTCGACCAACAATCCAATCCCAAGTAGGGGTTTTTATTTTAAGTGAATTATTTAGTTTCCTTATTATTTTATTGAAATGATGAATTTGGGTTAATTCAATAACAAGTTAACCCGTGAATCAATCGTTCATGTGGGGTGGTTAATAATGAAGAAAAAATGAGATATCTTTTTCTAGTCATATTTTATATTATTTTTTTGTTTCTTCATGATATTTATAACAATAACGCATCTAGGTCAACAAGAACAAAGAACTGGATCATTATTTGGGAGTTTCTATGTTCGACTCCTTCCCCCCTCTCTCATTTTGTCCTTCCCGCTCTTCAGGATGCAATGGTGGTGATGCATTGACCAAGGAGATGCGAGGCGTAAGCGCCTTGAATAGGAGGGACATGAAACCGGTTAGAGGCTGCGGCTTGAGCCTATGGCTGCATAAGGTGTTTGATGCACCCAGTCGCAGTAGTGGCATCATGCCATGGCACCCCGACTACGACGACATGTCGGATATGGCGCGCTGGTATAGTGGCATGATAGCGATAGGGGCTTTAGGCATGAAGGTCGGCAGCTGGCAGCATACGGACATGAAAACTCAGTTGCGTTATAAGATCCATGCAGTTCGGGGATCGTAGTGGAAAGCTGGACCCGTGGAAAAGTCATGGGCCACACGAGGGATACTTGTTCACATGATTGGACTGGTGCATGAGGGTTGTGTTACATTGGATAAGAGGCCCACACTGGCGTGCCATGGAAGGAAATTGGAATGTATTCCCTGTAGGACCACATGTGTAGAATGGGAAGCTAGCCTTAATCATCCATGTGTGGCACGAACCGGACAAATAGTGGGCATCCAGGCAGGGTGAGAACCGACCTTCCATGCAGTCCGGGTCGATGGTAAAAAATGGGATTATATGTGGCCCTGGATGGAAAGGAATCTTCCCACTGATGGGGGTAGGGATGATGGGACAAACCAGGCTGTTGGGCAGCCCGAGATGGGAATGAACCGGCCTTCCGGTTGCGGTTCGGGCATGATGAAACCGGGTCACTGGTGGACTCGACGGGCTGGACCCATGTATGATCCTGGCTGGGTCCAGCAAGGCCCAATGAACCAGGCATGTTGGGTAGGGTCTACTAAACCAAGTCGGGTTATATGGGACACCCAGGCTTGGTTGGTCGGGTCGGTCAGACCAGGTCAGACTTGGCCCAGATACAACCGGCCCCTATTTACTAAAATTCCAATATCTTTCAAACCAGGAATCTGATTAACACACAGTATGGTGTGTTGGGACCCTTGTGATTATAATGTCCTTTGGGCGTAATCTATGTGAGCTTTAATTGTAGTTGTGATGATATTGATGGATTTTGGAGTAGATTCTACCGAAATCAAGTGCACTATGAGCAAGAATCCTATGGCTCACTGTGACATGAAAGATATGACGAGGGGGTCTTAGTGATCCAACTAGACAAGAGATGAGCAGGTATTAGTGATCCAGCTTTCCCCGAGAGGAGTGGATCTTAGTGATTTGACTATCCCAGAGATGAGCGGGTATAAGTGACCCATCTAGCCTAAGAGATGAGAAGGACTTAGTGATCTAACTAGCCAGAGATAACAGGTCTAAGTGATCCAGCTGGACTAAGAGATGAGCAGGTATTAGTGATCCAACTGGCTTAGAGAACAGTGGGTCTAAGTGATCCAACTGGGGTAGAGACAAGTTGGTCTCAATGATCTAGCAGGCCCAAGTGATGAGCATGCCTAGATGATGAATCCCTCAGTAGTAAAAATTTTCAGTTTTACATCTGATAAATATACTTCCTATACATTGAGTTATACCTGGTGTGAGCTATTTTTCTTTGTGACCATGTCTTTTTTTCATTTTGGTTATGGTATTTGGTATTTCCTTTTTGGATTGGGTCCCCTACTGAGTATTGTATTACTCACCCTTGCACGAACTTCACCTACACATGTCATGTCTTGTATAGATGACTGACTCCTTGATAGAGGACTCAGAGTCTAGGACCAGGCTTTGACCAGTGAAATATTTTAAGTGAGGAAAAATTCTATGGCTTCTGGAAGCTACTCTATACTTACACATCAGGTTGTGTTTTCAACGGATGACTTATTAGTGATCATGTACTCCCTTTTGTCAGAAGTTGTCTTTTGTGGGGTTTTTATTTTAGCCCATTTACTTTAATTTTATATTGTACTCATAGTATTTTTTTGGAAACTATTTTGGTTTACTTAGTGTTTACTATTCCACAATTTGTTCTATGTTCATTTCTATAGTTTTAAAGAAAAATGCCTCCCCATTTTTGGTATATTCCTATTCGGTGCTAGTCACTAGCCCCTGGCCTATGGAAGGTGGGCTTGGGGTAGTCATGACACGGGTCCTAGGGGATGGGTCATGACACATAAAATAGTTAATGTTTCTTCTTTATTTCCAAATCCAATCATTAACTACATATTTGGTTTTTTGGGATGGTAATGAATTATGTAGTAATAATTTTTAATCAATTTAAACAATCTTATTCACCACAAGATTAATTTTTTTTAGTTAATATAGAAATAAAACATTTATGATTAATATATATTTCACACTATACTCTATTTAAGTTATTTCTCTAATTTTTTAATGAATATACCACACTAGATAATTCCAAATCATTGTTTGGATTATTTAAATCATGAGGTTTCCGTTCACCTGAAGCATAAGCAATTACATAATCATTCTACATTAGAACATTATCATACCCCTTTAATGAATCATTTATCTAGATTAGAAATTTATCATTTTTAGAGGAAAGGGGAAAACTAAAGAATTCCAAATAATTATTTCAGTTCCAATAAATAATCATCCCACTCATTCACCTATATGAACATATCTCCTTATCATGTTAACATAGTCAATGGGATATAAAACCGATAAATGTTTTTAAAAAACCTCCAATAGTGACATGATATTCCCAAAAAAATATTAATATATATTTTATATTTTTTGGTTTGGGACATTTGTTAACACTGTTTATTTTAACTGGGTAAATAGTTATGAGATGTTTTGAGATAATATTCTTATATAAAGAAATATATTTCAAAAAATATTCAAAATTAGCTAATTTTATATATAACTTATTGTCATTAAATATTTTTAAAAAATACTTATGTGTATTTCATGGCCCTATTCAATTTTATAATATAACAAAATATCATCAATAAAAATAAACACAATCTTATCCATATACTCATGGAACACTCTATTCATAAATACCATAAATATAGTTGGGGAATTCATTAACCAACAGGGAATAACTAAAAAAATAATAATGCATGTATCTAGTCTGAAATTCATTATTTATAATACCTTCCTCATTCACCTCTTACTAATGGAATCCCAACCTAAGATAAATATTTGAAAACTTCTTCTCTCCAAATAGAAAACAAAGAAATCATCGATATGAGTCCATGGATATATGTTCTTAACAAGGTTGTTATTGAAGGTATTATAATAAATGAACATTATCATTAAACTATCTTTATATTTAACATATAATATAGGATAAACCATGGAGATGTGATTGGATGAATGAAACCATTTTCCAGTAACGCATGTAACTACTTTTTGAATTCCAAAATTCCCACTTGATCAATTATTTATGTGGTTTTGATATTAGTTTATCATTCAGTATGAAGATAATAGTAAACTCAATTTTTTGGTCATGTTTATTACTATGTAACTTATCCGAATAAATCCAAATATTCATTAACTATTTGGACATACACAACTTGAATAATAATTATTTTCTCAATAATATGTGAAAGATAACTTTTATTTATATCTTTTAGAATTTTGTTTACTTCATCGTTTATTATCAAAGGTATGAATTAAATATTTTATACAAATGGAATATATTAATAAATTTTTTATCTCTAAAATATATCTTATCCCTGTAAACAAAAATAAAATACATTCCCATAATAACATCAATATAGAATACGGGAATAAATAATTGTTAATGGTAAAGTCTTTATAAAAACAATAAACAAGAATATTTTTTTAATTTCTTTTTTCCTTAATAATTCCCCCACATGTTTTTACCAAAAGTACTAGATTTATTTCTTGAGGTGATAATTTTTATTTATTATAAAATTTCTCATCCAAGAAATAATTTCTTAATCCCAAACCCAAAGAACGAATTTCAATAATTTAAACAAAACATTATTTGAATTATTACCACCTCATTTGATGGTCCAGCATATTCCAATGTTCTTAAAAAGGATTTTACACCACCCTTCTTCATATAATCTTGATTATTCCCATCATTCATTACCTTATTTAGGAACAGATCTTCATAATGACACATATCATTAAATTTAAAACACCTTAATTCCAATTTACCAATATCAGTCTTACAAAAAACATGATCTTATCATTACATTCACGCAACCCATGCTAAAACTTAGTATATTGAATGAACTTCAAATATTTCATCTAAAATCCCCTAATATGATTTCTACAACACCTATTACAAATTAAAATCTTATTTTTATTCCTTTCATATTTCATTTATGTATTCTCCCAATTTTTCTCCAATATGGATCTATTATTCTACTTGAATTAGAGAACACCTGACCATTCAAAAAATTCACTAACACCTTATTATGACATCAATCATGTTTCTCATAACATTTAAATTCATAGGACACCAATTACCTTTTTTATCATGAATTTAATCATTTTCAGTACTAATTAATTTTACAATCAATATCACAGAAACAAATTTGCCTCGTACCTTGCGAATAAGGTGAGTTTTTCTTCAAATTCTGCTACTCAATATTTTTTCCTTATTTATAAATTCTATGTTTTTCCATTGTAATCCAAAAAAACTTAGTAAAAAATTTCTCTAGGAAAACAATTTTAAATACAACCCATTCTGGTATACCAATCTCTTCACTTTCTCTAAAATTCCTAAGCAATGAAAAATATTCATTTTTGTGACTTTTGAAATGGTAAATAATTGGTGTTATGATTTGATAATATAGAAAACCCAGGATTTCAAATATATTTCTTGGGGATTTTATATTTACCTCATCTACCACTGGGTAAGAATATCCATTGAATATCGGAGGGTGTTTACTAATGAAATTCTTCACGACTGATATATTATTATATGGTAGATCTATTTTATTCCTACCTTATATACCATCATATTTTATAGCTCGCATCGACTAATACATTATAAAAAACATCTCAATTCCAATTCCAACCATTTAAGGTTGCTGATTTGGATGGATATTTTCCTCTTGGAGATCGTCTACATATGATTCATTATTTAATCCATGGAAAACAATCCACAATAAAAAAATTTTAGGTAAATCATCTTAGCTATACTAAAATTATATTATAAACAAAAACTCTGTATTTTATATTTTATTTCTTTTCCTTATCCCTACCACAAAAATCATATAATCCTGCCCTCTATTCCATAATATAAGTATCTGACCATAAACATTTCATAATATTGTGTTTTTAGAAATGAATTCATTCTCATACATTATATGATAATTATGGTATATGTTTTTAACGAACCGGGAAATTAAACTTACATGAATAAATATCATATTACAAAGTGTACACATCCACTTAGTATCAATTTTTCCAACAAAATAGTTCTTTTAATATATTACATGTTTTTTAATGACATATCATAAATTTGATTATCATTAATCATCCTTATTCCTACTCATCAAGGAAAAAATATGAAAACCACCTTAAAATGTGATATGAGAATAAAATTAAAATTTAGAGAAATAAAAGAGGGGCGAGACCCATCTATCAATTTAACAACCATGGGATCCCAAAAAGTGTGTTTTTCAAAAACCTAATAAACATTGACAAAAAATTATCATTTACATACAGATGAAATCTACATCACTACCCAAAATTTGACATAAGAAACGTTATAATAAAAAATAAATAAAAAATTATAGTAATGAGTGATTATTTGAAGACATGATAACCGATGATTTTTTATAAAAACACACCTCTTACCCAAAAATTAATAATCCTTATTTAAAAACAGATCATTGTATTACCCCTTAAAATAAAAAAAATACATGAAAAAAATTACTAATTATATAAATGTCACGTAGGAGATTTGGGACACCATTTTAATATCGATATTATAAATGGGACAACATACCTGTTAAATTGTAGTAATCTCTTTGTAGAAAGAAAACTGTTTAACTCCATCCATTTAACCAATGCATTAGATATGTATATTTGGATCACCCATCATTAGTTTATAAAGGAACCCCCATACTTAGTTTATTACAAAACCACCCATCATTTATTTTTAATAGAACTACCTGTTATCATAAACAATGACCAAGAACAATATCATTATCATAACACATGAAATCACGAATTATAATATTATTTACACCCCTTAGAAGACATTTCCATATATTGAAATATCCATTCCCTTTAAAACACTTTTTAAAATACAAAAACAAAAGTTAAGGATAGTTTTTCTTTGAAGGAAATATAAAATCTTTTCAATTAATCCTATTATAATAGTTAAAATGTATGGAAATATCATTATCACCAATTATGATAAAATAGAACATTACATTTATCTTATTGTAAAAACTGTTTTAATAAAATAAGTAAAAAGAGATTAATTTTTAAAACCTATGAAATAATGTCAAAAGTGACATGAAATTAAAATTTTAATTAATTTATGTCCATGTAAATACATGCATAAAATAATTTTAAAATTATGGAAATAGATGAATAATAATTAAAACATATATTATAGAAACATTTCAAATGAGGTTTTAAAAGTAATACATGCCTTACCTTATTTATGACTTGTCAGGTATGTTATTTATCTTCCAGAATAATAAACATATGACAATTATTTTATTCTGTAATAATATTTATCATGTTTATTATTCCTATAATTTTCTTTATTAACATGTTATATTAAATTAATAAATGATTTAAGTTCATGCTGAGATTTTTTATGATATTTAGATCATACATACAAATTTAATATTATTGGCTCACTATAGTAGATAGAGGAATTATTATATCATCTATATAATAGAAATAAAGAAATATTTTTTATTTTTTGAAATAAATATAGTTTTAAAACCAATCATGAATGATGGTTATGAAAAATAAAATTCATTAAAATCATGGTGTCGAATGGTCATATGTATGCATGAGTATCATTTCATTTTTCAATGAGCATGATATAAAGAACATAAGTATTATTTTATCATGAAATAATGATAATATAACCTAAATTATATATTATGTTTGTAACTATTCTTATATAAACAAGTTATGTGATTTGATTGTTAAAAACATATCACATCGCTTTGTGGTAGTGGTAATACCCACGCATGCATGAATGATGATATCATCTTACAGTCAATTGAAAGGTAAGAAAATATTTGATATATTACTTTTATATAGGGGAAAATATTTCAATAATATAATATATATATATATATATATTAAATCCATAATCATAAATTATGGTGGGAGATGGTGATTCCCCAATCTTTTTTTTGTATTTTTCATATACCCACTTTTTTGGTAAAGTAAGAACCTTACAAGAATATCTAGATATTTTTTCATACATGACATTCACTAAAACCACTACACCAACATTCAAAATATAAAATTCAAAATATAAAAATTGAAATTTCAATAAGAAAAACTCAAAAAACCTTAATCATTCGCCTCAAGCCACGATCCTACCCACCTCAATCCATAAACCACCATTCATCATGGGTAGACCTTGAACCAAGAGGTTGGTCACATCACATAATTAATCCATAATTAGTGACATCATCATCACCATCATCAACAACATAGAAGATGACTAGAAACTTTCAATAGTTTCCAGTTCATCAAGATCCATCACCACAACCACAACTCCTCTAAACTACAACATCATCATTGTCGTCAGCAGATAAGAAATCTTGCTATAATCAGGATGAACACAACTGGTATCCATAAATATTATGAATTAACAAAACCAAAAACTACAGATGAAAAGTGATTTTCTGTTAACAATGAGAATGAATAACTGAAAAAAAAACATGTAGTTCAAGAAATGATCCCCATTTACATAGCCATTGTCACCACTAAAAAAATCCATTTGCAAAGAGAGAGGAATCTAAATCAATCATCATAAGAGAAAACTTAATGGACATTGAAACTATAGAATTTCACCACTATTATCACCTCCCTTGGACTCATACCTCTCCCAAAACCACCTCCCAAAACCTATATGGAATCTGTCTTACCCAACCTATATAGAAGGAAAAAATGAACTAGGAGGCTGGGGAAGGAAGGGGTAGCAGAGAAAGGGAAATAGAGAAACGAATCCATAGAGGGTCATGAAAGAGAAACATTATGACTAAAACCCATTAAAAAACTAGAATAGCTGGATTGATATATAATCGATGAAAGAACCCCTGAGAAATGGGAAAAAAGTGACTGGGGAAGAAACTCACGAAGAATGAACTGAATAATCCAGAATCGATAAGATCGAAGGCCTCTCATTGCAAGCATCCACCAAAACCTCCCCTTAGGACATTCTTACCATCATTCCAAACTAATAATGGAGGAAAGTGCATTGGGGATGATCAAACGAGTATCAGACAAAGCACGCATCTGCAAGTTCTAAGAGAATAGAACCAAAGAGGAAACTGCAACAATGGAATCAATAGAAGAAGAAACATTAACCGATGACATAATATCTGACGTTAGGAGGAAGAATCCCAAGGAAGAAATGATCTCATGGGAGGTGGTGATAGAAAATCAATTATATCAATTTGATAGGTGGTAGTTCGTGTTACTGATGAACAATGGTTTTCCTTCCCAATTTATAGAACATGAGATGGATATATGTTATTATACTAACATCAAAATACCAATGTATAGTGTATACCAGTGAAATTATTTCAGAATTATTGAAAAATATTTTAATTATACATACGAATAAATTAAAAAAACACTTGGTTAATGGATATACATCTTGTTTGGATAACCTCTCTATGTTACAAGAAAAAAAATTCAAAGGATAGTTTTCTAAGAAAAACAAATACTCTAAGAAATGTGGAGGGATATACAGAAGGTATTTGGGTTGGTATTAAAATAGATAGAGTGATGAAAATGCGGGATGAAATGAGGATATGAGGTTCAGTTTTATATGTGATTCAAGAAGAATTCATGGGATTTTATAAAGTATTAAATTAATATAAATTAATTTTCAAGGTAAAATTTCCGAAAATTGAAATGACTCAAGAATAATATGTGTACATGGATAAATAATCTCACCAATCAATAGTTTTATATATTTATTTGATTTTTTCGACTATCCCACTATTTTAACTCCCATATTATCACATTTTAATAATTACTATTTTATCAAAACATTTCACACTGATGGTGCCAAAAAATTTACATTAAAAAGAATAGTGACCCTCAAACATGTCATTTTTGATATTATAAAACATATCACATTGAATTGTATCAATAATGTTTTTCTATAATTTTAAATCATTTAATAAATCATTATTTATTTTATAATATAGTTAATTTCATTTTAAGTACTATTGATTTTATTTAGAATGTAAAAGGAATATGACATGAAAATAATTATAATGTAATACTTTCATATATCCTTAAAATGTATTATTAATCTAAAAAATATTTTTAAAATTATAATTCCATCAATTTACATTAATTTTGTATTTTTAAAGTTGTGAAATTTATTTTCCTATTAATTGAATAAATATGTAGTCAGTGTATCATAGAAATCTATTTGATTTTTTCATTATAAAATATTAGAAATAATTTACCATGTTTAAAAAAATTTTAAATTTAAAAAAAATTATAAAAGAAGATACGTTGTACTTCTCCTAAAAAATTATAATATATATTAAATGAACTGGAGTAACTTTTTTACATCATCCTTTATGCAAATATTATAAAGAGAAAAATCAAGGATAAAAGAAATAAAAGGTCATATTTTTTTAATTTAGGATGATTAGAGAAAAATTATACTAATACATTGAAATAAAATCTATTATTAGGGTCACATTTTAATCCATATTATATTATTTCTGACATTATTTACTAGATTTTTCCTTACTGAGGTGAAATATATTTAATATGGTTACTATTCATAGTGACCAAAGTTAAAATTGAACTATTTAATAAATATTTACCTCTAGATTCCAAATAGCGAATACCTTTTTCAATAATAAATTTTATTAAGTTGTAGGATTAAATCTTAAATTAATCCCACATAATGATATAGATAACATTTTTTAAAAAAAATAGACTTTATAGATAAGCATGTCTTCTATATGAAATTTAATTATGAAATTTATTAGAAATTCCATAATTTAATTATTTATAACGAAATAGAACTAATTAAATTTCAAAACTAACCAAAAATATATTATTTATTTCTATATACTTTCTTATAAAATACAGTTTTGAATAAAAATCTGTATTGTCACAATTTATTGAAAAATTAATATTTTATGAAATATTCTAAAAAATTCATCAGAATATAGTTTTATATGATGAATTAATTTTTTTAAAGTTAAAATTATATAATTTGAAAATAAATATTTTAAATAAAACCATATGACGCCTAAAATCCTATTTTTTATATAAATATTGACTTTTTAATTTTGACTAAAAATTGAAATAATATTTTTATAATGAATATAAAATTATAAAATCAAATTAATAAAACTTAATAATTTATCATAAACTACATGGGATGTTACAAATACCCTGATTATCATTGTTTAAGTTGATTATATAATTTTTCAGTTGATTGGGTTAAAACATGTGCAAAGTTTGTCGAGGAAATTAAGAAGAACATTGAAATGAAAATTCTCCTAGAGTGAAAATTATTTCACCCTTATAAAATTTCTTTTGATTGAATGATATCCATTTTTATCCTAAGAGAAATATGCATAGTAGTTGTTTCCAGAATTTCTCATTAAGGAATATCAATAATATTCTTCACATTTTTTATTGGTGTAAATTTTAGTAAATATGATTATGGGAAATGTTTAAATCTATATTAATATTAAGAAGGTGTTATTAATATTTATCTATCTCATAGAATGAGGAAAAGGAATGTTTTATGTTTCTCTATTGTGTTCTAGATATCATTTTTATCTAAAGGAAACAAATATGTCGGAACAAAAAATAATTCTTAGATATGTTATGGGAACAAAATATTATGGCCTATTGTGTTTAAGGAGATATGACATGAACATAGTTTTATTAAATTATGCTTCTTGTGATAGGTATTGGAATGATATAATAAACATTAGGGGGTACGTTTTCATAGGATAATATTGTGTAAAATGAAATATTAAGAAATAGTGGTTAGTAACATTTAGTATAATGGAAAATAATATGTTGATGCCACACTCACCTGTAAGAAAATGATATGGATGAATGTTTACCAGAAATATTTTAGAATGAGTGTGAAAAAACCTGTATAGACACTTTATGATAACTAATGTTTCATTTATATTTCCAAAACATATAAACAATATTTGAGATAAAACCACATTGATATTATATATAATTTATTAAAGAGAAATTTTTTATTTAATAATTAATTCTTGAGTCCATTTCTATAAGTTATAAAATTGTTGATGTCTTCACCAAATTTATTTTAATTATATTATTTGAGAAACATATACTGTAGCTATGTTTTAATTATCAAACAAATACTTACCAATGATCTTAATTAAGTACCCCAACATTATTTATATTTTTTTGAGAATGTGGGAGAGTAAATGTGAATTCGTATAAAGAAGTACAATTGTTACTATAAATAAATCAAAGTAGTGATAATAATTAAATGCTAGAGGAAGAAAATATTATTGATAAAAATTAACCTGCCTTAGTTTATCTTATAATGGAAAACAATTATTTACCACACTGGTATGTAATTATTTCAAGATAAATTTCTTCCCCAACAATGTGTTGTTTGGAAAATCTTTATGGGAAAGGTTGTGATTTGATGAAATTATTTAAAAAAGTATCCTAAAAAATTTTATTTTAAAAACTTTCTGTTAAATGTTTTAATTTTCAAAAAAATCAAAAGAGGGGATCAATGTTACATTATGAATTTTTTTATAAAAATTAATTATTGAAAAATATTTTTGTGGATAATTTATCTGTTAAATAGGTCAGAATGAGTTACTAATTTTGTTAATAAATGTTTTGATATTCTAAGATAATGGAGGATAATAACATTTTTCTATCGAATAATTTGGAAAATATTCCATCTATTAGATGATTCTAAGATATTATTAGTGTTAATAAACATCTCAAAGAGGTCATGATCCAAAAAGATTTTTTTAAAATGTATATACAAGGGAAGAGACTTGTACCTACTCACTAGAAATATCGTAGATGAGGTCACCAAACATAGTTTTTACATGAATATTTCACAATTTCACTGGATATAAAAAACGTATATCAAAAAGAAGATAAATTGAAAGGGAATTATGTAAGGGTATCACTATGTTATATGAGGATAACCTCAATTATATGGTAGTAATGTAAATTTAAAATAGGCTCCATGTAAGGGTAGTATTCCCAATTCATAATGATAACTAAATCCCTACTGCTTGAGTTACTATAATGAGTATTTTTAGAGAAGGTTCTCAAAAAACAATTAGTATATGATTATATAAAATTGATAGGAAATCGAAATTTGAATCTATAATTTTTTATTGCAGAATAATTATATAACATAAGTTTTTAAGATTTTTAGAAATATATTTAACCATCTTAAATGGTTGATGTTTCTATGGAAAAATAGTTTGTATGAATATTTTATTTTGGAAATGTTTTCATTTTATGTTTTATGAAGTTCAATGTTGATAATTTAAGAATTCGGATGATAAATAAAGGCCTATGGGTTGAGCCCATTGAATGAAGATCCATCAGAGAGATAAACACCAAACAATCGTTCTCAATGTCACCAGATGAATTTATCTATGATATTTATCCAAGTGGCATATAAATATTAAGTTTAGGTAATGTGACTAGATATAGAAATAAAAAATCATCAGATGAAAATTTCATATGTCCAATAGATATAGAATAACTATGATGATCTATGGTTAGTGAGAAGATGAATAAAGGTTATCAAGATATTGTAGAGGTGGATAGAGAATTTCATATAAATTATTCAGAAAAAAATCACCGGATGAAATATATTTGAGAAACATTATGTAACGCCCCGACCCTAGTTACCCAGAGTCGGTGCATTATTACATAACATTGGCATGATCATGAGAAAGATCAAGTCTCGAAAGACCGATTAGTTTAGTAGCCTTGGAATAACTAGATACATCCATAAATTTTTACATTACATCATAAAAAAAACATCTTGTCTTCATATCCCCTCATACTATCCCTGCAGGTCATTCATAAATTACTTCTTCATAATCCTGGGAAAAAAATAAAACATTGAAAGGGGTGAGCTCGGATGCTCAGTAAGGATAACATTATAGCAGAAGCTTTCATAAATAAGCATAAACACTTAAGGAAATTTATAACTAAAACAAAAGCCTTTTAAACTTGAACTTCAGCATAAAATGGAAAAGGTAAAATGAAATAATGCCATTTACTTACTCACATGGATATTCTACTAGTCGAATGATCACATGCAATATCAATAACCACTTTCATAATGATGGAATGCATAATGCCAGACTATCATAACCACATAGCCAAGGCCTCGTGCCAAGACTACAAATAAGATTTTGCCAAGGCCTTGTGCCAAGACACTAGTTTGTCTCATGAGACCTACCGATGCATCGAGGAGCTATAGCGGGCTCCACCCATCACTTATTAAGTCCAATGCATTCCTCATATGAATAGGTTTAAGCATAAAATAAACATTCGTATTAAAACTAGCATACGAAATGTCAATACTTTAACCACAAACCATGAATGGTATAAAAATAGAACATCCACAGTCAAACATAACTCATTTGATACAATATGGAAGATTGTATTGTTTCAAATTAACCTCAATCATGAATAATGAAGGATGTTGACATAAATGAAAGTAATCATCAAAACTATTTGAGAGAAATATCCCCCTTTTCTTGAAAACATTTAAAAGTCACACTATTTGTCAAGAAGCCATTTAAAAGTAGATTTTTGAATCAAAGTGTCCCATACCACTTTGAAACTTTTTAAAAGGAGTTTTAATTTGTAAACTTTAATGTCCATATAAATAAATCCTTAAAACCATTTTTTAAAACATGGACATTAATGAGAAAGATTTAGATGAATAAGTCTTTAAATCATTTTAAAAATGGTATTTTAGTTAGAGATTCCAACCAAAAGAGACACTTGAATACAAATAATTATGGTAATCAAAACTTTGTAATATCATGAGAGTAAAGGGATTCATGATATACTATGTCAAAGTACGTTATATACACCACATAAAAGTGATTTGGTGTATATCAACAAAGAAGTCTCAATGGAATGTAAATTGAGATGAAATCTCTTGTAAAGGTTGTATCCTTAGGTTAAGGACAAATCAATGACATAATTATGTGTGACAAATATAAATACACTAAATATGATTGGATATTCAGTGTAAAACAATCAAAGGACATTCACACATATTCTTGTAAAAACAATACCAACGAATTGGATGTTTAACTCAACAAATGGAGAATGAGTTAAAATTACTCTTATCAAATTCATATCAATGACTTGAGAATTTCCAATGGAGTGATTATGTGCATCAAACTTATATCCACAGGAAGGGGAGTGGAAATTATGACATAATCAAATGAATAGTGATTCCACACATAATCTTGGGGTAATATAATCAATGAAATATGTGTAAAGCCAAATGAGTGGAAATTGAAATCTCAAATTCCCTTATCGATTAGGTAACTTTCGAAACATACACCCATGAAAGAAGTATCATACCATGATGATGTAAATACCCATAAATTAAATTATATTACACAATGAATACAATCATGGGCAGTACACATACACCACATGCAATAATTAAGTGGTGAACAATAGAATTCTCACGAAATTAAAAGTGAGATTAGAAAATCCCTTACATTGTACTTTTTCCTTGGTCGATGGTAGGTTTACCTCCTGTATAATGGTGAAATAATTGTTATTGAATAATAAAAGAATCATTTACTTTAATATGATATCATATATGATCTTTTATCATTGATTTGTTAATAATATCTTAGAATTATCGTCATTTCGGGTGTTAACGGGTTCATTTTACTTTATATTCTTTGTTATGTGAGCCATATTCGTTATTAATGGGATGTATATTATTCATATCCAGAATGGTATCAAGTTCTTAAACATCATTTTTAAATCATCAAATGATAATTATACTTGAATGGATACGATGGAGAATGAATCTCATCGCGTTCGTGGAGACGGTAGTCCGTACGTACGCACGAACGCTACTTCCATTTAATTTTTATTTTAAAAGAATCGAATCCAAATGATACATAGGTATATTACTATTCCAGTATAATATAATATTTTATATATGTTACTTAAGTTCATTAACACCATCCTTTATACGTTCCATGTGTGGTATGAACGAGTCATATCATTTTAAGGGGGCGGTAGTCCGCACTTCCTCAAATGAAATTATCGTATATATATACAACATGAAACGAATAATGGTATGAAATAAAATGGAATTACAGAAGCTTATATATAAAATATATATCATTAACATCATATTTAATTACAGTTCCATCATAATGGCCACCATGAGAGGCGGTAAGATGTATTTGAACAATCATCGTTTCGTGAGGCGTTAGTTTTCCATCCACAGAAACATTATGTTCATCATCCATTAGATGGAGTTGTGTGTATGTGTAGTTTGAATCATTCTTATAACAACATCCTAGTATATTGAGGATACTGGTGTTGTTACAAAAGAAAGGAAATAAAAAGAGTTTGGGGGTTGGAGAAGGAAAATAAATGAAAATAATTTAAGAGAAAACGTTACCTTTAATTTAGGTAACTCACTTTGGTTGGAACCAAAGGACTTGTTGAAATGCTTTCTGCCTAAGGGGAAGCTTCAATGAGGAGGAGAGGGATGTGGGGAGCTTATTTGGGCAGATTTTGGACGAGCCAAGTGGCTTGAGAGGTGTGAAGAAATGAGAAGGAGGAGTGCCCTTTTATAAGAGGGGTGAGGGGCACTTTTGGAAAATCTAGAAATATTAATTTATAATAAATTCATATTCGGTTTCCAATGGCTCCAAAGTTTATTATTCAAAGGCTAAGGTGGGGATAGGTCGAAAACCACTCAACCAATAGAATTTAGACAGGTTTGGGTACTTATATTAACCTTATCTTTAAGTATTAACTCTAAGTTAATTAGTTTCACTTTTACAATGTCTCTTTGTATTTTTATATAATATGGTTAATAAACTTACTATATACATACAAGCGACCCACAAGTGGTCCATTAATGATGAACCTATCCTGATATAAGTCTTTTGGCAGAACCTTAGATTTTTAGGAATTTAATATCAATTAATAATATAATATTTGTTTTTAGAACTCTTTTATGTCAATTTTGACACTATTCAATAGTTGATTTTTGTGAAACTCATAACAGATTGATTACTTCGAACAAAGTCAATTAAATCAATCCTAATATATCATATTATCCTAGAAAATTAGTTTAATTCATTAAAAGTTTCATATTATATTTTTTTGGGTATTTATAATATCAATTATTTTAATTTTTCACTATTATAGTAATTACTGCATAATCATTGTGTCATAAATAAAATAAATTATTTAATGTCTAAAAATTATAAATAAAATATCATCATGTAGGAAATATTTTTATCGTTCTAATGAATATTTATAATCGAAAATCCAACATGTATAACCCTATGTAAAAATTGTTCTTCTAAAAGATGTAAGCTTATTCCATTTTTATTTTTATTTTAACTTTATTAATATAATGTGTCCCTACCACATACAAGTGGATCCAAGGGGTCCCCAAATTGACCCAAGGATGCCCATGGTCGGGTATGTGTCCACCAATAAGGTTAGGACACGTTTTAGGGTAATTTTGTATTATTATAATATTATTTTTTTAACCCTTATTTACCGGATTTACCCTTTAACCATGGTAAATAAAATATTTACCACAGTAACTATTCAAAATGTCTAAAAATAAAAGTTAACTATTTACACAATTTGAACATCCCGATTCCAAATATGGAATCCATTTTCCTAAATTCAAAACACAGAAGTGGCAGAAATTAATTTAAAATTAATTCCCGTTGTCAAAACAAAAAGCGTGTTTTTAAGAGATAATAACTATCAAAAGATTGACACTTGTTTATGTTCGGTTTAATTGTAAAATTATGTCCAATGACCAAAATTATATTAAATGGTAAAAATATATTCTAAATATACTTTAAAACCACTCAAATTCATAATTTATCACTATTAATTATTTTGATTAAAAAAGTTGTTTTTAATTAAAATTTAGTAATTTTCACTATTCATCAAAATATGAAAGTTATCCGAAAAGTACCAAAATTTCACCTTAGGCTAAATTCGATATTCCGAATCCAAAAATGAAGTCCATTTTAAAATATAAAATATACATAATTTCAAAATTTAGGTATTACTATCCATAACGGTTAGTTTGATCGGTTGTGGTGTGTGTTAAAACTCGAAGTTGCGTACAACACACGCTACTGTTTTATTCAAAGGAAAGCGTACCGTGTAAGCTTGGGATGTTTCATTTTAAATTTTTTGATGTCCCCATTTAGTCAAAAAAGTTTGAAATAATTTATTTAAAAAGGGTTCACTATTAAAAGTTGGTAAAACTACAATACTGAAGATGAATTTGTTCTTACATTATGTCTAAGAAACTCATAATATGGATTCTAAAATTATAAGGATTATATAAAGTTTAAAATTTAGTTAATACTATTCATAACCTTTTTTGAACGGCTTGTTTGGTGAGTCATGGTGCGCTTGAACTCGGTGTTGCGTGTAGTGCATGTTATTGAATTATTTTGAAGAAATAACACACTATGAAATCTTGGGGTGTTACATTCTCCCCTCCTTCAGTAAATTGCGTCCTCGCAATTTGAAATTGTTCTTAGAAAATAAAAGGTTGAAGATAGAAAATATATTTGTGGGAAAACCCACATCGGAAATTGGTTTACTAAAATTTAGTCTTAATATGAGGAAAAGAGAAATGAAAGGGTCACCACCAAATTATGATCTCGATTAGGAGAACATTGGTGGCAATTAGAGACATATAATTGGAGGAAAAACGTAAATATTTATAGGTAGTGGTTGAGGTCATCAATCACAAACAAGTATAAAATTGAGGTCCTTAAACTCATCAATCTATGATGATTTGAAGTACCATCGGTTCAACAAAATATAGGGTATTGGGATCACACATTTTTGACATTTCAAAATATCTTAGTTGAAATCCCACATCGAAAAATGAATTAATGAGGCCTCTATTTAAAATAAAGAGTGGAAAGTATGAAGTTTACCGAAAATAACACATACTAGGGTTCCATGTAGGAAAATATGGATATGGAGGAGAAATCTAACCATCAATTATCTGATGGAGGGTGGTAGAGAACATGGCTATGAAAAGGCCAACAATCCCAAAGCCATAAATTAGTGATGATTTAAGGTACCATCTAGGACAACATTTTTTTTCAAAGTTACATTACATAAGGAAGAGGAATTCATTTATGATATTGACTAAGAACATTATGAGATATACTTAAATTTTAAGTAGATTTTCATTCTTTAATAAATTTCCACCACTAACTCAATTTTTTTTTAAACGATGAGTATTCAAGAAGACTTGGTCACACTAGAAGAGATAGAATAAACTTCTATAGAAACACATGATCCATGCAGGATAAACCATATATTTACATTGTCTTTGAAGATTAATCAAAACCAAAATGGTTAGTGAATGATCTAATGATCCCCCAAAAGGATATTCATTGAGATAAATATGCACTAATCTTAATTTCTAAAATTAAACCAACAATACCCCAAAGTTAAATAGATACCATTCAATAACCAATTGTCCTTAAAATCCTTTAATATAATCCAAACTAATATTGAAACCCAAAACATAGAAGAATTTGATTATGTAGTCTCCCATGTTACATTGTATCTCCAAATTACATCAAATACTCTTAAAGTCACATACTTAAAAGTAATCAACATCATCACATATTCTCTGTTATAGGTTAATCATTTCCATAAATAACCCAAATCACTATAAATCAACAATAAAAATGTAGATAAAAATCCACCATTACTCTACAAATGAAACCTCATTGTATTCTATTTTCCTTGGGCATATAGTGTTCCTAACAAAACGAACATCTTCCAAAATAACATTTATCACTTAATCACCAAATCATTTTCCTATACCAAGGGTATTCATTTGATAAGACATAAGAACCCAAATCATCTTATTATTGATCAATAAAATCATTTAACAAAAAAAATAGTCACACTAACCAGGGACTTCACGTAGTCCAGTGGTAGGCGATAAATCCCAATCACACTTTGGTTGTGGGTTCGATTCCCACAGCTTTGTCCGACGCGACGGGTTGTCACACGGTCTACGTGTTGTCCTTTTTCAAAAACTATATTCTATAATATTACCAAAATGAGATAAATTCCTCAAAATAACAAAATTTAACCACAAATGTTATATCATACTTTGCATTTTCATCCCAAATTATAATAACTTATCATTTTCTCAAACCCCAATGATCATATAAAACCAAATGGTTATTTATATCTATATCCACAAGGGAAGAGACAATTCTTCCTCAAATATCATTCTCACATGGCAAACTGTGGGGTTAAAAATACAAGAGAAAATTATTCCAAAGTAAACCCATCAACAAGGAGTGCTAATACTTTTTAAATTTTTATCCAACCATTTATTTCCACATATCTTCTTCTTTGACCAAGAAAATATCCTATAGAATAGGACATTCACTCGGGTAATGGCCAGGTCCCCTACATTTACGACAAATGACTGTAAATGGACTCTTGGGACCATTTTTATCTTCTTCCATAGTACTCTTCATTTTTCTTCGGCAATTCTTCACTTTATGTCCTTCCTTCCCGCACGTAAAACATTTCGTTGTCCCATTGAGACACTTTCCTGGGTGTCTCTATCCACAATTCCTGCATGATGAAAATTGAGGTTTCTTTTCTCCATGGTCTCCATTGCTGGAGATCTTATCATTTATCACCTTTCTCTTCCTTGTTGAGTCCGGGAGTTGGTTAATATATATGTTGTTGATCATATTTTTGGAAAACTGATTTGGCATAAAGACGATATCTTTTACGCCTATCAACATTCCATTTTGTTGCTCATTTCCACCACTGTTCCCAATTTGTACATCATTCTCAAAGTCACTATGACTTCCTTGGAATCCAGCCATTGACTAAAACCAGAAAGCATTGTGTGAGTAATAATAGTCGTAAAATCATTTAGAGATTAAAATGTCACCATATTCTCAATTTGAAACATATTAGGATTAACCAAGGTCATTTACTCTCATCTTATGTATATATTACTTAAATCGGTTTGTAAAGAAAATGTAAATTATCCTAAGCATATCCCCCGAGAGTGTCGTAACCAAGAGTGCAGCAAGGCCCGTTGTCATGCACCAGTTCCCGTTCGAGTCTAGCTCAAAGCGGTGTTTTCGGGTTTTACCCCTAGGTACATCTGTGCCAGAGCCGCCTCTACCTGCTCGTATCCAGACAGGGATGTATTGCTCAGAAAACTCACAAAATCTCTACAATACCAAAATTCTAGGAAGTTCTTTTATACTAATCCTCAAAGTTCATCTTAGGTCTACGTGCTCTAATCAGAGTTTATCTAAATCTAACTACCAAGGTTTGTACTAAACTTCCTCTGATACCAACGGTAACGCCCCGACCCTAGTTACCCAGAGTCGGTGCATTATTACATAACATTGGCATGATCATGAGAAAGATCAAGTCTCGAAAGACCGATTAGTTTAGTAGCCTTGGAATAACTAGATACATCCATAAATTTTTACATTACATCATAAAAAAAACATCTTGTCTTCATATCCCCTCATACTATCCCTGCAGGTCATTCATAAATTACTTCTTCATAATCCTGGGAAAAAAAAATAAAACATTGAAAGGGGTGAGCTCGGATGCTCAGTAAGGATAACATTATAGCAGAAGCTTTCATAAATAAGCATAAACACTTAAGGCAATTTATAACTAAAACAAAAGCCTTTTAAACTTGAACTTCAGCATAAAATGGCAAAGGTAAAATGAAATAATGCCATTTACTTACTCACATGGATATTCTACTAGTCGAATGATCACATGCAATATCAATAACCACTTTCATAATGATGGAATGCATAATGCCAGACTATCATAACCACATAGCCAAGGCCTCGTGCCAAGACTACAAATAAGATTTTGCCAAGGCCTTGTGCCAAGACACTAGTTTGTCTAATGAGACCTACCGATGCATCGAGGAGCTATAGCGGGCTCCACCCATCACTTATTAAGTCCAATGCATTCCTCATATGAATAGGTTTAAGCATAAAATAAACATTCGTATTAAAACTAGCATACGAAATGTCAATACTTTAACCACAAACCATGAATGGTATAAAAATAGAACATCCACAGTCAAACATAACTCATTTGATACAATATGGAAGATTGTATTGTATCAAATTAACCTCAATCATGAATAATGAAGGATGTTGACATAAATGAAAGTAATCATCAAAACTATTTGAGAGAAATATCCCCCTTTTCTTGAAAACATTTAAAAGTCACACTATTTGTCAAGAAGCCATTTAAAAGTAGATTTTTGAATCAAAGTGTCCCATACCACTTTGAAACTTTTTAAAAGGAGTTTTAATTTGTAAACTTTAATGTCCATATAAATAAATCCTTAAAACCATTTTTTAAAACATGGACATTAATGAGAAAGATTTAGATGAATAAGTCTTTAAATCATTTTAAAAATGGTATTTTAGTTAGAGATTCCAACCAAAAGAGACACTTGAATACAAATAATTGTGGTAATCAAAACTTTGTAATATCATGAGAGTAAAGGGATTCATGATATACTATGTCAAAGTACGTTATATACACCACATAAAAGTGATTTGGTGTATATCAACAAAGAAGTCTCAATGGAATGTAAATTGAGATGAAATCTCTTGTAAAGGTTGTATCCTTAGGTTAAGGATAAATCAATGACATAATTATGTGTGACAAATATAAATAAACTAAATATGATTGGATATTCAGTGTAAAACAATCAAAGGACATTCACACATATTCTTGTAAAAACAATACCAACGAATTGGATGTTTAACTCAACAAATGGAGAATGAGTTAAAATTACTCTTATCAAATTCATATCAATGACTTGAGAATTACCAATGGAGTGATTATGTGCATCAAACTTATATCCACAGGAAGGGGAGTGGAAATTATGACATAATCAAATGAATAGTGATTCCACACATAATCTTGGGGTAATATAATCAATGAAATATGTGTAAAGCCAAATGAGTGGAAATTGAAATCTCAAATTCCCTTATCGATTAGGTAACTTTCGAAACATACACCCATAAAAGAAGTATCATACCATGATGATGTAAATACCCATAAATTAAAGTATATTACACAATGAATACAATCATGGGCAGTACACATACACCACATGAAATAATTAAGTGGTGAACAATAGAATTCTCACGAAATTAAAAGTGAGATTAGAAAATCCCTTACATTGTACTTTTTCCTTGGTCGATGGTAGGTTTACCTCCTGTATAATGGTGAAATAATTGTTATTGAATAATAAAAGAATCATTTACTTTAATATGATATCATATATGATCTTTTATCATTGATTTGTTAATAATATCTTAGAATTATCGTCATTTCGGGTGTTAAGGGGTTCATTTTACTTTATATTCTTTGTTATGTGAGCCATATTCGTTATTAATGGGATGTATATTATTCATATCCAGAATGGTATCAAGTTCTTAAACATCATTTTTAAATCATCAAATGATAATTATACTTGAATGGATACGATGGAGAATGAATCTCATCGTGTTCGTGGAGACGGTAGTCCGTACGTACGCACGAACGCTACTTCTATTTAATTTTTATTTTAAAAGAATCGAATCCAAATGATACATAGGTATATTACTATTCCAGTATAATATAATATTTTATATATGTTACTTAAGTTCATTAACACCATCCTTTATACGTTCCATGTGTGGTATGAACGAGTCATATCATTTTAAGGGGGCGGTAGTCCGCACTTCCTCAAATTAAATTATCGTATGTATATACAACATGAAACGAATAATGGTATGAAATAAAATGGAATTACAGAAGCTTATATATAAAATATATATCATTAACATCATATTTAATTACATTGCCATCATAATGGCCACCATGAGAGGCGGTAAGATGTATTTGAACAGTCATCGTTTCGTGAGGCGTTAGTTTGCCATCCACAGAAACATTATGTTCATCATCCATTAGATGGAGTTGTGTGTATGTGTAGTTTGAATCATTATTATAACAACATCCTAGTATATTGAGGATACTGGTGTTGTTACAAAAGAAAGGAAATAAAAAGAGTTTGGGGGTTGGAGAAGGAAAATAAATGAAAATAATTTAAGAGAAAACGTTACCTTTAATTTAGGTAACTCACTTTGGTTGGAACCAAAGGACTTGTTGAAATGCTTTCTGCCTAAGGGGAAGCTTCAATGAGGAGGAGAGGGATGTGGGGAGCTTAGTTGGGCAGAGTTTGGACGATCCAAGTGGCTTTAGAGGTGTGAAGAAATGAGAAGGAGGAGTGCCCTTTTATAAGAGGGGTGAGGGGCACTTTTGGAAAAGCTAGAAATATTAATTTATAATAAATTCATATTCGGTTTCCAATGGCTCCAAAGTTTATTATTAAAAGGATAAGGTGGGGATAGGTCGAAAACCACTCAACCAATAGAATTTAGACAGGTTTGGGTACTTATATTAACCTTATCTTTAAGTATTAAATCTAAGTTAATTAGTTTCACTTTTACAATGTCTCTTTGTATTTTTATATAATATGGTTAATAAACTTACTATATACATCCAAGCGACCCACAAGTGGTCCATTAATGATGAACCTATCCTGATATAAGTCTTTTGGCCGAACCTTAGATTTTTAGGAATTTAATATCATTTAATAATATAATATTTGTTTTTAGAACTCTTTTATGTCAATTTTGACACTATTCAATAGTTGATTTTTGTGAAACTCATAACAGATTGATTACTTCGAACAAAGTCAATTAAATCAATCCTAATATATCATGTTATCCTATAAAATTAGTTTAATTCATTAAAAGTTTCATATTATATTTTTTTGGGTATTTATAATATCAATTATTTTAATTTTTCACTATTATAGTAATTACTGCATAATCATTGTGTCATAAATAAAATAAATTATTTAATGTCTAAAAATTATAAATAAAATATCATCATGTAGGAAATATTTTTATCTTTCTAATGAATATTTATAATCGAAAATCCAACATGTATAACCCTATGTAAAAATTGTTCTTCTAAAAGATGTAAGCTTATTCCATTTTTATTTTTATTTTAACTTTATTAATATAATGTGTCCCTACCACATACAAGTGGCTCCAAGGGGTCCCCAAATTGACCCAAGGATGCCCATGGTCGGGTATGTGTCCACCAATAATGTTAGGACACGTTTTAGGGTAATTTTGTATTATTATAATATTATTTTTTTAACCCTTATTTACCGGATTTACCCTTTAACCATGGTAAATAAAATATTTACCACAGTAACTATTCAAAATGTCTAAAAATAAAAGTTACCTATTTACACAATTTGAACATCCTGATTCCAAATATGGAATCCATTTTCCTAAATTCAAAACACAGAAGTGGCAGAAATTAATTTAAAATTAATTCCCGCTGTCAAAACAAAAAGCGTGTTTTTAAGAGATAATAACTATCAAAAGATTGACACTTGTTTATGTTCGGTTTAATTGTAAAATTATGTCCAATGACCAACATTATATTAAATGGTAAAAATATATTCTAAATATACTTTAAAACCACTCAAATTCATAATTTATCACTATTAATTATTTTGATTAAAAAAGTTGTTTTTAATTAAAATTTAGTAATTTTCACTATTCATCAAAATATGAAAGTTATCCGAAAAGTACCAAAATTTCACCTTAGGCTAAATTCGATATTCCGAATCCAAAAATAAAGTCCATTTTAAAATATAAAATATATATAATTTCAAAATTTAGGTATTACTATCCATAACGGTTAGTTTGATCGGTTGTGGTGTGTGTTAAAACTCGAAGTTGTGTACAACACACGCTACTGTTTTATTCAAAGGAAAGCGTACTGTGTAAGCTTGGGATGTTTCATTTTAAATTTTTTGATGTCCCCATTTAGTCAAAAAAGTTTGAAATAATTTATTTAAAAAGGGTTCACTATTAAAAGTTGGTAAAACTACAATACTGAAGATGAATTTGTTCTTACATTATGTCTAAGAAACTCATAATATGGATTATAAAATTATAAGGATTATATAAAGTTTAAAATTTAGTTAATACTATTCATAACATTTTTTGAACGGCTTGTTTGGTGAGTCATGGTGCGCTTGAACTCGGTGTTGCGTGTAGTGCATGTTATTGAATTATTTTGAAGAAATAACACACTATGAAATCTTGGGGTGTTACACATTAAATGAAATCTTAAATTACTATTTCAAATGTGAAAATGTTGAGTGGATATTTTTAATTTTTTTATGTATCTTATATCAGGATTTTTGGAAAAGTTCCTTCACATATAAGGTTACGTTAACAATTTGACGATAGAAGATACAAAAAACATTTTATTCAGGTTCATGAATTATCCATAGGATTCTAGAATACTTTATAGGCTTCCATTTAATTCATTTGAGTCAGAAAGTGAAATAATTTTCCCCCAATATATACTATGGGTGTAATAATAAATTACTTTTTAAAATTACCATATATACTATACACTGATCACACATATGTAAATACGAAATGAAAAATATTTTTTTAGAAGTGTGTTTCAAATCGAGATTAAATTCTACATGAAGAATATATACCGTGTAGATTTTATGGTCAAATAAATTGGATATATTTTTCATAAAAATCATCAGATAAATTTTTAGTTTAGAGTTATATATCTTAGGCATACCATGTAATGGTATTAAAAAGAGCACCATATAGGGTAATCAGACAACATTTTTGAGTAGGTTATGAGGAGTGGTTATTTTCATCATAAAAAAATGAATCTTATAAAAATTGGTATATTTTAAATGGAGTGAATAAGATGGAGAGTATCAGTTGAAGGAAGGGTGAACTGGACAAACATCTATCAAATTAAGAAAATTGGAGAGACATTTTCCTTGATGATATTTTGGGATTTATTTTTAAAATATTAACTAAATTCTGTTAGATCTGTTTTCATAAATAAAACATTTTTCCTGATGGGAGTTAATATAATTATTAGTATAGGGAGATAGACAGTATTTTATGATATTTTGATTATTTTAATTCTATTTTGATATTATTAAATTTATATGGACTAATGGGAGTTTTTATGGAATAGTTGTAGTCACCCACACTTCAAGAGAACCTTGTAAATATTTCATTCTATTCATGAATTTCATATCATTCCATTTTTATGATATTGTTTTAAAAAATTGATATGGATATAAACCAATCATGTTTTAGGGTTTAATTTCATGATTTTTAAATTTTAAAATACAACCATTGATTAACTCCCTCCCTCTCAATGGTTCACCAATCCTATGGAAAAGTAAGAAAATATAAAGGTTCCCCATATTGAAACATAAACTTCCATATTAATGGATATGTATAAAGTATATTATATTAATCATTGATAAATTTTATAAATGTTTCATATATATTATAAAAAAATATTTATATTCATCTCACTGCAAATATTTGAGGAATTATAAAAACCATGTCTCTTTATAAATGTTACTAATAAATTTATTACTGAAAAAAATATAGGAATTGATATTTAGTTGAGTCAAAGACATATTGATATATCTGATCCATTAATCCAAGATCCATATAATCCAGATGTCAAATATTTTCTCCCAAATTCCATGGTTCATGTGTTATTAATCTGACCATTTTCTCTTTGTAGATAAAATTAAGGATCAACTTTATGAGATATAAACAACACACAATTAAAATATCAACCCACATGATTTGAGGAATCTACTATCCACTCAATCATAATAGAGGATATTTAACTAAATTATCTCAATAATCATGAAATCTGATAGATTCCTATAACTACCCTCCACTATGGAGTACACTTGATATATTTAAATGTGTTCATATCACTTTCATAAAGGATTATTTATCAATGCCACTACTAAAAATTAATTTCAAGAGAGGCCAAATTCATCTCTTATATTAGATTTTGTTTAAATTTATAGGTATTTAACCCTAGTTGATAAATTTTACCCTAGTGTGATAGGGGTTCAACTTAATATATCAATTACCTATGCATATCTATGTTATGCGGTTCCACCTAGTAGATAGAGATCCCGTACCCTAGTGTGTAAGATGAGTGACACTATCAAATTGAGGAACATGTCCATTCAGGGGGGTTCCACTCAGAAGATATAGGACATGATACACGATGTGTGTGTGTGTGGGGGGGGGGGGGTTCAACTAAATAGACAGAGGGACCAAACCCAGGTATATCAAGGGGGTTTGACATAATAGATATAGGAACACAAGGCGAATTTCACCATGGGGAGATAGAGGGTTTCCAACCCTGAAATCATTCTAATGATCCTTCATAATCACCACTATCAGTCAAGCATCACCAAAATAATTTTCAAACTTACAAAGACTCACCATGTTTCTCCACAACCACAATAATGGATACCATTACATTATATGAAAAATAATCTCATGATATGTTCTTCAAGATCTATTATTCAAGTCTAGAAGATGGAGATACAAAATTTAGAAACTCCAAAGATAATTGCATTGAATTTATCTATGATATCATAGCATGTAATCCTTCATGAAAAAACAGACATATTATAACCAGAACACACCATTACTATTGATAAGGTAATATACTGAATGTATAGGTACTACACAACATATCATTAAATACTAGGGAATACCCATGTGAACATGACTATGCATGTGTACATTTGGTCATGTACATGTACATCTGAGAATGCCTATGAACTTGGCCATGTCAAGTACTAGGTTAGGACTTTGTACACCTATCTGTTATTGTGTTCATGGAAGGACAATTTTCTATGTATTCTCAGACTACACATCAAGCCTTCATCAAAGGTTCGCATGGCATGTTGAGGAATCTACATTACATGTAATTCGTATCTACACCAAAACCATAGTGGTCTTAGGAATGAGACTAAATATAATGTGTTCATAGACCACATGAAGTTTATTTTCATTTTTAAAATAATCATAGAAATTATTCATGAATCTCATTGCACTGCCTCCACTGATGTTTCACCCAGTCATGCACTAGGGGTTATAGATTTTTGGAAATTCATATCTAATCTATCACCAGGGACTGGATTCTAAACACCCAAACCCCACATGGTTCCATATGTCACATCTCACCACTTCCATCACCTCTTTGGATCCCAAATCCAAATAGGAATCATCTACATCCTGTAGGAAATCCTAATCCATCCAAAAATTTCCATCCCATATGTCATCCACAAAACCACTATGTTTTTTATGGTTCGATCACAATCAAACCATCCCCAAAAATATCAATGCACGACCCAAGGGACAATTGAATATAATGAAAATATTAGTGGGGGAGGAAGCACATGAATCATGAAAAAAATTCATTGTCCAAGAAATATCTTCCAAAGATAAAAAAATATAGTATCTAGCGGGATATAATAGTGCATCATTGATTTATCAGATCAATAATATCAAGGAAAAATGGCAGGGAATGTGCAAAGAATCATATATCACTGATAAATTAAGACTAAATTCATCAATACATGCTTATATAATTTGAAACGGTGGAAAACCACATATAACAATTCATACCTAGATTTAGGATTAATTTCTCATGAAGCATGGTATCCCCAGTGATGAAGAAAATATGATGTATTTACTACATCTTAGTTGACCTAGATCATATTAATGTTTGTTCTCTAATCCTTACCCACTAATGAAGAACGATCCTCATCTCATATCCTCCAAAGAATACGTGCCTTAACATGGATATTTTCCATTAAATGGACTTTAAATAGGTAAACAAGCTATGGGTAATGATTGAATTAATTAAATTAATCAACATACTTTCCTGCTAGCATATTTTCCAACTAGATAACCAGTTTTGACCAGCCATAGGTTGTTCCTAGAGTAACCCCCAAATTATGGAATCAACCATGGTATCATATATACTATAATATCTCAATTTAAATGGTAAAATCCATACAAACTAAAATTATGTACATGTGTATAATATAATATATTAATATTTTTTATATATTAATTGTTGTGTCACAATATACCCAATCACCACACTTACTCCCATGATAAGTCCATAAATATTTATATATATATATTAAAAGGATAAATTTATAAAAACTAAAGTGTCTACATTTTCTCCTCTTTAATGTATTTTCTCCCCAAGAATGAGAGGATAAAAAAACATGGGCCCATTGAGATCGCATCTAAAACTCACACTCCCATGTGTTTTCATGCACTCTACCATGATTTCATAGCACACAAACCATGATAATGCTTCATCTATGAAGGACCCTCTCCTTCTAATCCACTATCATCGTGGGTTACACTATGAAGGTGGATCCTTCCATGATGTACAACTCACCCTAGACAATAACATCTGTTAGATCATAAAAGTATATCCTAACCTACAAAACATGTAAAATTTATTCTTTTATTATAACTATGGGGGAAAGAAAAGGTGGTAAGAATCCTTTCCAACCCCTATTAGGATATAAAATAGCCTGATTTTGATCAGGGAAATCATGTATTTCTAGTCAAGACTCTATAATATTTACAATGGGGAGACTCTTTGGAAAATAGGGTCTCCCTACTAGAACTCAAAGGGCCTAAGATTTTAATTTGAAAAAGAATTATGTTTTCCCTAGGATATCAACATACACTAATGAATCACTTGAAAATTCTCTATTATTTCTTGCATGATCACTGGCCCAACATGAGATGTTTCACCAAACACATTTAAACAAAAGGTTGACCTACATGGTTATCCATATGAGGCCTTGAGTTGTTCCATGGGTATTATAGAGTGATAAATGTTATTATAAGAAAAATAATTAATGTAATATGATCCCCCCAACTCTAGATTAAGTCCAACACATAGACCCTCAACATGTACTCCAATAGTAGGATAGTATGATCAGTCTCGCCATATGTTTGAGAGGGAAATTATATAATCATTTTAAAATGTGTACTAAAAACCACGTACAATACTCTCCACAATTGTGATGTAAATCAGATGATATCCCACAATTATAAATACTCTAAACACTCAATTAATCTCTTCCCTTTGATAGAAAGAAAGTGCACTGACATGGTGATTTAATAAATAATCACGAAGATAAGATCATGGAATATAACTAATTATGGAAGCCTCATAAAAAATTTCATGTATATTCCATCATATTTTTACTCTATAATACCAAGTGGTTATGCCAAACCTATTGGTACCTGGTTCTTATAATTTACCTACGGGCATGTAAGACACTGAAAGGTGAACTCAACTATGATATACCTCATTCCAACCCAAAAAAACTACCATTTAAGGTCCTTATACATCATGGAAACACTAGGATTTATAACTATGTTGTAGGTTTCAAAATCCTTCATAAAACACTCAAACACTACTGGAACAATTGTTCATTCCTAGAAAAGGGTAAAGTGCTACCCTCCTTCAGAAAATCAATCTATTGTATCTCTTGAGGATATCTGCTAACATAGAACCTCATAGTTAATGTCTAAATCTAATCCCCTATCACTTGGTAATCAAGATAATGAGTCATTGCTATTTTGGTAATGAAAACCACACCCCTATCCTTTATTAATGTTATCTAAAAAGAAGTAATTTCTTAGTAGCCTCCTATAATAAGGGAGGCTGAGGCTTTAGGCTATGGGAATCTACCCCCCATGTTTCCTTTCATAGGATTATAGACTATATTGATGTCAAGGACATGGAATAACTCTATCAAATTCCACTATCTTATTTTAATATCTTTTTTGATGAACATATATTAGAGGCTCTAGTGGTCTAAGTACATAACAAATTGGTAACCCAGAAGATAGTGACTCAAAATATTTAGAGTGAACACTACCACTTCCAACTCATGGTCATGAGTTGTGTAGTTTTTATTATGGGCTCTTAATTTCATAAACTCATAAGAGATCACTTTTTCCAAATAATTTATACAAAATCGATCCCATCTCTAGAACCATTTAAACACACTACATACTCAATATTCTCCTTTAGTAGTCTCAACAGAGGGGAAATTCCAGCCACGACTATAGTTCCACATAGTCTCTCAGACATTGTTAGATCTAGATAAATGGATACCCATCTAACATTTTTCTGGTCAACGAGTATATTTATACCATATAACACCTATAGATAAAGAACTAAAATTCCATGGGAATAACATATATCTTGTTCTAATATAGTAATATTGTAACCAGACATAGATTCTCTTCATGATCCCCCTATGACATATATTAAATGATTATTTCATCCATGAATATAACCAAAAATTGTTCCCTGTATGGATGAAATAACCAATTAATCAGAGCCATAATGACATTGGAGTAATTAATCAAAGTAAAAAAGGAATCACCAGGAACTCATAGTTTCCTTAGAGATATCATAATAATGTTTTTGGAATATCATCATCACGATCCATCATTTGGAGGTAGTCTGACATAAGATCAATCCTTGAGAACTAACTCATTGCTATCAACTAGTTATAGAGGTCATCGATCCTTGGAAATGGGAACATTTTCAATTACATTACCTAGTTCAGTTAATTATAATCAATACATATCCTAAATCTTTCATCCACATTTTGATGAAGAGAGCTAGAGTTTCCCAAGGGGCCACACTGGGTATGATAAAAAAAATATCTTGAAGGATTTACAACTGCACCCTCAACTATCAATGTTCAATAGGGGACATATGATATTCCCCAGAAAATATATATGTGGTACTAGGGAGATATTAAATTCCAAAATGCATATCCCACCATGGAGGTAGTCCTACAACATCTTTGGAGAATACATCTGTATTCCCCCAAACTAATAATAGAATCCAGATGTCTGAAGAGTCCACTACTCCATGTACTAAGCTCAAAAGCAGATGGGTGATGGGTTCAAAATTCATATCCCCAGGGAATATTAACTCACTAATTATATCTTTCTCTCCCATAATTTAGAATCTCATCCCATCAGTCTGAAGGAATATAACTCATCTATGATGACATTCAATATAGTTTGGGACCAAAGAAACCCAATCCATTCCCAATATGAAAATAAAAGGATTCATCATGGAAACCATGATCTTACAAGAGACACGTTCTACATTGATAATCAAATCATAGTTTGAATATATAAGGGTAATCAAAGAGTCGCTCTCTATATGAACAAAATTGTTCTTCAACATTGGAACTCATGGAGAGTGTTAAGCATACTCACCATACAAACTTAAATATCCTACCATACTGGTACTATATGATACTCGATTAGTTAGTGATCTTAACCCTACCTTCCTGTTGGAATCAACTAAAGATATTACCCCAAAATTGGGGCTTCATCACTCAATGTATTATCTTCATGATCATATATCATTAAGTTGGATGGAGTTCTTCATTGAGGCATCCAAATAGTGATCTAAATATCCCATGGTTATATGATCATATATATATAAACGTGAATTTAACTGAGGAATGATATTTAAATGAATCCATTCAATATGATTCATGTACCAATGTTTCCGTTAATAGATGAATTTGTATGTTGAGTCAAAAAACTAGTAGTTGGAGTCCTAGTGTACGGATAAATCATTCGATGTACCAAAACTGGGATCCCTATACTGAAAAGATCACTAATGACACACTAACATAGTTATCCTATATCCCAATATATCCTCACCATGCATCCAACTCTATATTTTCCCATGAAAGAACCACATTTGAATTAACTATGTCATAAACCAGCCCACCACGACCCTCTTGGAAGGTGAATGGTTAGTTGTGACAACCCCAATCCTAGCTCCAATAGGATTGGGGATGGAAAAAAGTACTAAGATGATGTAAATTATGTGGGAGTGATTTTTTATAATGTACCTATAAACACACACCCAACCATATCTATGAAAAATTACATAGGATTATAATAAATATTGTAACATCTAGATTACAATCGTGCATGTTATACACTATTGGGAATACAATAGAGTACATCAATATAAACCAAAGCATAAAGGGGAAAATACACTCCAAACAAAAAATGATGTCCAAACCTAACAAGAAAAGTAATAATAGAAAACTTATGAGAACAAAACTATTGATCTCCCAGTCTTATCATCATATACGGCCAACGCAGCCATGTATCACTATGATCAACTGATATCATCACTGATCTTATTCTCATATTCATAAGAAACAACACATGAATGAAAATACCATGCATGGGTGAGATTATACATACAAATTTGGATTCCCAAAAAACATTTTAGGGATAAAAATTAATATACAACATTATTCATATCAACCCATAGAAAGATCATAAAGTCTAAAGAGATATATATATATGATGATAAATAAACATAGAAGAGAGTAAGAGGGGATATCTACCTCCACATCCCAACCCAGGATGATGATTCTTCTTAAAGCATTATAGGTCCATATTTGATGCCCAACATTTCATTTTCTTGTACAAGGAATCCATGTTGAGGAAACATACTTATTTGTTTAACTACACAGTTTAGGGGAATAATCTAGAGTAGAGAATGAATTCCCTAGTGCGATAGGGGGTTCCACTCAATAGATTGAGGACTCCTTACCTACCATGTTGGGGGGGGGGGGTCCAATCAGTTGATAGTGAAACTAAACCCAATTTTCTCAATGGGTGTGACTATGTAGATAGAGTAACATTTCCCTAGTGCATCAAGGTGGTGCCACTTAAGAGAAAGTGGACTCATTCCTTGGTACATAGGGGGGGGGGGTCAACTCAATTTGCAAGGGACCCATTCCCTAGTGAGTTAGTGGGGAGGGGGTCCACCCAACATATAGGGAATCATGGGTGACCCATCCACTGGTGTGACAGGGTGTTTCCAACCCTAACATCTCTCTAAAGATGTCACTAGATCTCCACTATTAGCCCAGTATTGTCTGGAGAGGTGTTACACTCCCAACACCTCGTGTTATATCTAAAATTATACTATGAATAATACCATTACATCAACATTGAGAATTGTCCAGTATAGGATAGTCATAGAAAAATATCCAATTCTATAAGGAGAAGATATAAAAGATGAAAACTCCCATGAAAAGTACACAGTGTGCACCTCAAGACAGGTGATGTAGGACCTCACCTGGACCACTCTCCATTTTCTCACATGAACAAAAAATTTGTATTCATATAATACTACCTAGAATATACAACTACTACATTATGTGTTTTGACTTCCTAGGGCCTACCCATGTTCTCATATCCATGGGTATCTTCATCTAGTCATGTCTATGTATATCTATCCATTCTCGTGTACTTTCCCATTTCATATTACCATGTCCTTCCAGTTTAATCTTTTCCATGCCCATGTGCCAAGCCGTGCTCATTTTCAGCTACTATCAGAGTACATATTGATCAATGATTATAGTTTTTCATCGAATATGGTAGTTTACACTTGATGTGAAATACTTATCTTTTTCAAGACCCTAGTCTCCACGTCTAGGTTTTTTTTTTCAAAAAACATGAACAACTTCATACATATTTCCATGCTACCACTTGAACGTTGATTTGTGTTGGGGATTTTAGATCTGGTGTCACCCATGAATAATCAGTCATTGGTGGTTTTATCCAAGCCACCTAAACTCAAAAAATCTATATTCATCACCTCACACCACTTTCATCATGAATATGGATCCAAAATCTATTGAGGCTTCACCCAAAACTCATAAACCATCCTGGTCTACGAAAAAAATTACATCTCATATTTTTTCAATGATACCATGATGAATGTGAGCGGTCAGAACGTGCTCAAATCCACCAAGGAAATGTATAACAACAACCCGAAGGTCCAATTAACATTAATGAACAGAATGGGGGGTAGGATACACATGAACAAAGGGAATATATAATTTTGCAAGTGATCTAAACCAACTATCACAAAATCAATGTATATTTTGGTGATATCAAGGTGAAACAATTATTTATTAAATTCTAAATTTTGATAACAGATGGTAGGGATCCCGTGAGGAATCACATATCACTAATCAATTAAGTAGAAAATTATCAATCTATGATAAATAAATAAGAAAGGGTATAAATACAAAAATAGTGACTCATAAATCAATTAATGATAGATTCATGGTGAAAGATGTGTTCTCCAGCTATGGAGAAGAAAAGATGCATTTGGTTCCCTCAATCAACCTAGTTCTGATCACCATTCATTCACTAATGTGGATCCACTTATCGCGACTTCCAATGACTACCTTAAAAAACATTGTGTTGCTAATGAAACATAGGTCTCATGTAGAGTTAAACTGAAATTTACAAATCGTCCTTTATCTCATATTTCCCAAACATGGTCTCTGGAGCTTCGAAAAAACATACACACCAAAAAAATACATGAAAGTGGAATAAAATATATTAATATTTTAGATATTTTAATTCTAGTTTTGCGAGACACACAAACACCATTCCGAATCCAAATATAAATCTAGATATATTCCTAGGAATATTTGAAGGAAAAATCCATCAAAACTAGAGTGGAATCATTATCCATACTCGTCTATTTGAATCCATGTATATATATATAGAAATAAAATCAAGAATTTTCTAAATGTATATGATCTAACTAATTCTAATATCAATTTAATGGACCTTTATGACCTCACACCCAATGAATGTTGGTTCTACTTAAATTGTTTTATAATCATCACAATCTACTAGTGTCATATAAACTTCTCATTCTTCACCATCATCATTATATATTCATATAAAATAATATAAAAAATTATAAAAAATTATCATTTGTAAAAAAAATATTATTACTATGAATAATTGTTTTTCATAATTTTTCAATCATTACCTCTTTTATAATTGAAAATAAACTCACTATATTACTATCTGGTGTACCACTTATCTAAATAATATAATAAATCCCCTCAATTTATTCCTATTTTCCCTAAGGCACACCATGATAATTGAAAATTGAATGTTTTAATATCCAAATATCTATCAGTGTAAAAATAAATCATGGAATTTTCCCTTGGAAAATATTTCTTCATAAACCTTACCACACAAACTAATCACACCATGAGTTACTCATTTATTTAAGGTATTTAAACTACCTGGGGTTGAAAATTATCTACCTCACCCACATATAACTACACATACCAATAGTGAGATTTAATTAATTTTAAACTCATTGTGAATGACTATAATAGATAAAAATAAACATCCAATGTAACATTGTTATCATCCAAACATGTTCATTTCACATCACATCAATTAGAATCACATTTTATTACTAAAATTATTATAACAAAGTCATATCATTCATATTAATTCCCCACGATATAATATTTTTATTTTTCATTAGAACAACTCAATATCCCTCTATATACCTTATAACAATATTCATACTCATGAACCAAATTATACAATAATTAATTTTCTATATGAATTAAGTCTGAAATAATAATTTTATGGAAATTATTATGTATTTTATTATGAATTTATTAATACACATTAACTATTTCTATTTAACTATTGTTTCCATGACCACTTAAGAGAAAAAATGTGACTTTTTATACGATGTCACAAATATATTAAATAAATTTATTCACTCTTAGATAACATATTAATATAAAAATAATAATCTCATAAAAAACCTAGAAAACATTTCACTTACCACCCTTATAACTAAAACATACACTGTAAAGACTATTAAATTAGACCACAGTAATGACCATTGTAGTGGAAAACAATACTATATTCATTCTACGATATTTATTAAACAAAAAACATAAATACATTATTTTAAAACAATTATAAAATATTTCCATGATTGAACCCTTGGTTTGAAGAAAAATCATAGGACATCATATCCAAAAACCCCTGATATAATTTCATAATTCTAAAAGATAATTTATGATGTATATTTTCGAGCACAAGTTGTAAAGGAATCATTATAAATAGTGGAATGTTATTTTTTTGTAATTAAAATTATGAAAATGTGTTGGATATCTATTGGGAATATTCCCTAAAATATACATTTATTGAACTTGGAACTGATGAAAATGATCTTTACTAAAAAAAATAAACTAAGTATACTATTGAATAAATTAAAACCATAGATAATATGAAATAAATCATAATATATCTAAAAATAAACCATAATATATTAAAAAATATACTAAAAATGTATTCCATAATTACGTAATAATAATATAGGGAAAAAATAAAAAATACAAAGATCCAAATGGATTATTAGGATAAGTGTTCAAACTGTTAAAAATATATTTAAAAATAAAAAAATTACTCATCTCCATCTGACATGTGATCATCGCTCACCTGTCACCTCCCCGAATACCAAATCACTAAAATAATAATTTATCATATAAACATGGAGAATCCCCTTTACATGTGTCTTATAAAACCATGTATATTTTCACACTTTAATTAAATTATAATACATTGGAAGTGTTTTATTGAAAATTCATTTTTATTTGATTTTATAAAAACCCACTTTATGGGTGAGTGGTAACCATCACACCAAAACATAGGTGGCATACCTCAGGCGAGATACATTAGGTGGAATATATAGACCTTTTTGAAATTCAAAATTTAGAAAGAAACGTTGTGAAGCGGGTTTTTCAAATAAACCATTATTTATAACAATGAAAGAATTCCATTAATTTATATATAAAAAGTTCATTTTAAGGAAAATTGATGAGTAATATAAAACATACACACAAATAATTTTAGAATAAATATAAATGATACTAGTTAAGGATAAAAAAATCTAGGGTCTTAACCTACAATTTAGATATATGGAACTAAAATACATTTAATAATGAGATATTACCCACTAACATGACTCACATGATCTGAAAATTATTAGGGGATCCAATGTCACATGGTAGAACTCAATACTATATTCCTATTATTTCAAAAAAAACCCAATTTCATTTTCAAAATAATATTTTAAATACTAATAATAATATATAGATCCCATAAAATTCAAATTAAATTAGATGGAATAATGTGTGAAAAAAAATTCAATATTACTCAACAATTATAATAACAAATGATTCAAAATAATTCTGGTATGTTAAAATAATTATCTAGAAGAATAGATTGAATGAACTAAAATAGATCAAGTCCTAAAGACCCATTTTGATATATCCTCTTAAATGATGTAATGGACTATCCTTAAAGACATAATTTACAATAATATAGAACATCAAACTCTACAGTATGAATCAATATCTTCAATATAACATAACTCAAATATCTATCATGAATATATCCATATAACAGTGTGTAAAAACTGTATAAATCACCGTATGAAGGAAGGATAATTTTACATGATATTACAAATTATAATCTTGAGTATGGACAATTTGACCACAAAAATAGACATAAAGACTATAAAATAATGCTATTATATTTTCCACTCATCTCTATGCTCTAAGGTCATACACTATTCTTATCTACTAGTATACATGAACATAAGAGTGTTCAATTATTGACTGCATGTATAGGGGTATGAAATAACACAACATATGTTTATAATATAAAAGGAGAAAAAATTATAAAAAATGAGTTTATATGAACGTATTCAGTATAAAAAGTGTAAAAGATATTATCAAACCATTCATCACAAATAGTTACATTTATTTTATTTGATATGATGTCTTTGAAAATATCTCTATCAATACACTCGCCAAAAACAAGGTATTTGTATATACATATGTACGCAGACATTAAAAATATGAAATCACGAATGGCCCCACAAAGTACTACATATATCTACAGGATACATGAAACCAAGGTTCCCATCCACACCATCACACTATCCAGACCATGTTCTCCCAAAGGATAGTGATAATACCTAGGTTCTATGATTTACTATGTTTTAATTTGAAAATCATTTTTTCACAGAGGGGAGAAACTATCCTAATATACTAATTATCAAATGAATCAATATTCACCTCCTTCAATATAAGTTAAAACTCATATACTATAAATTTTTATATTAGTTTATAAATATAAAAAAATATCAATAATTAATAATATTATCTCATATCCTTACATATGTTTTCTACCAAATGAATCACCTCGGATGCAGTAATATTTGATGCTGGATAAAGACTCTAGAAAAAAATCAGTATTTTTAGCTTCACTTATGTTCTAGCAAGAAGAAAATGATATAAATGAGAAAAAATAATTTCATAGTACATCATTATCATACTTGGTCCCTATATTGTGTGAGAGAGGGAGTGTAAACACACAAGTGAATAATCATTTATCTGAGTCCCATATTAGTATGTGGGATTAATATTCACACCAATTCATATCTTAAAATGTCTATAATATATTTTTATGAGTAATAAAATAATTATATATATATATAAAATAGTAATCATTGATATCCAATTCTGAAAAGACTGCATCACATGTCAAAATGGATTAGTAAAAATAGAAATCACAACACCTAATGAATGATAAATACATATATGTCAGCCACATGATATTTCCCTAATTATAATCCAAATTCTAGTTGCATCTATATACATTATTCTCTATATCCTTATCTCATCAAACACTATTTATAATTATTTTTCAATTATTAGATTATTTTAATCACTCTTTTATAAAATTGTTTTTTAATATCAATATCTTGTATCCATCTATATAACAATTGCAATTATTCAAATTACATCTATAAATTTTAAATCATTCTAATATTATTCTCTAAAACATTCACTAATGGAATTTATTAACATAAATTTTGATGAATATATCTGCATTTGACATGATCTTTGTTTGAATTGAAAATCAACTACTAATATCAATAACCTTTTCAATGAAACTATTTTTTTTATTTCAATATTTATTTATCATTACAATGATCATTATTATTGATTAGTTACAATTCAAATATTTATTTTATTTCACAAAATTTCCTAATTTAATTATTAGAATTTAAAAAGAATTTATATGGGATATATAATGGAATTATTTATTCAGCTATATTAAACTCTACATAAATTTCACACTTTATTTTATAATATTTAATTAAATAATAAAATTCATTTACACCCTTAACTATTATTCTCATAAATAAATATATCCCATCACAGGTTCTCATTACATGTAATAATAATTTATTCTTATTATTAATAATTTAATTTCTAAAATATTTATTCACTTAATTTGTTCATTAATTTATCATAAATTCTCTATATATAAAAATTATGAAATAAATCATCAATAATTTTTTAATTAATAACTATAATAAATTCATGTTTATTTTTTATTGAATTTAAACCCATTAATATTTGGCAACGATTCATATTTAATAAAAAATCTAATTTAGGAAAAAATCAATATGTTCAATCTTTATTTAATAACTTAGTTTTTTTATTTCTACCAATAATATCTATATTCACTATTGGAAAATTAAATTATTACATTAATAGTCAAAAATAAATTGTAACAGAATTTAAGTATGTAATGAAGAAATAACATTGAATGTTAGTAAGAGAAGGACCAAAACAAGATCGTGAGAGAATTTAATTAAATATTATGAATATTGATTTATATTTTAATACATAATTCAACGAAAAATTTCAATCAGTTTTTTTGTGTTTATGGGAGGCAAAAATAATATTTTGAAAAGGAAAATAATGTAGTAATTACCAAAACCATAACCCCTATTAATTTATGATTTGGAGGTGCCTTGTGCCCCCCCCCCCCACATATGCCTTTCATAGACTCTATGAGGGCTCATTACCACACTCAGCCACAAACATCACCAAATCACCCAATCATATATTATATGGACACATTACATTACTCTACCCATGATTTTACCCCCACCTTTGTGTCGATGTGTCCATGAAGATTACCTTTAGATTATGTAGATCCTAATCCACACTACATGGAACCAAAATCCATCCCCACAAATATGAATATGTGAAAATATCCATACCATATAAAAATTTATTTTCAAGTTCTAATTCTAATATTTATTCCTCATTACACCGAAACCACCATCATCCATGTTGTTCTCTAGTGATAAAAAGATCCAAAATACTCTAAAAAATGACAAACCATCGTCATTAATTCATGAATGTCATAAGAACATAAATGAAAGTTGGGAATTAAAAATAAGCTCTAAATATTAGATTGAATGTAAATATAGAATAATCTAAGCTATTTTAAATATTTATATACATACCTAGGTTTTTTTAATTCTTTTTCACCTTGGAAATATTTTAACGTCAACAAAAATTTATATCACATACAACTCAAATATTTTTTGAATTAAGTTACACTATAAATTCATAAAAAATGTATCAAAATACACATCATGTAGATCACTAAAACCATTAATCCAAATTTCATATAATTTATGTCTATAAATTCATATTGAGTCATAGAATAAATGTTTAAAATTATTTTATCATTAATTTTTTATGTTTTTCAAAAAATAATTGAGGTAAACTTTGAAAAATCAAACTTCTAAATATGAATAACCTCAATCCATCACATAAATAGATTCTGTTCCAGTTTCATTATTTAAATCACCATTTAGTCATTAAATATCATTCAATATATAATTTAACTTAAAAAATAATAATTTATATGAGAAATAAATGTTTTACTGTGAGTCAACTATAACATCAAATAACTATACCTATTTGTCTGTTTATTACTCAATATATTTTAAATTCTATAAATATATTAGGTAATTTATTTGGGGAGTTATATAAACCCTAAATTCCAAGTGAATTTAGGTATAGCATAATTTTATCTATTTTAATTATGTAAATTAATATTTTTTAAAAATAAGTATTTTGTAAAATAATTCAACATCACAACTAAAAAATTAAATGGGTGTAAAAAAGATCCAAAATTATAATCATAATGGAATCCACATGTACTAAAATCTAAAATGATATTAATTTTTCAATGTATTACTCCATTACAAAATAATTATCGTTTTATATTTTTGAATCAAAATAAAATATATCCTTCAAAACATTTCATATAGATTAACTAATCTACATAGGTAATATGTAAGACCCCGACCCTAGAATCCCAGAGCTGGTGCATTATTTTTATACATTGGCATGATTACATGGAACCAATTCATGAAAGACCAATCAATTTAGCAGTCTGAGAAAATAGATTACATACATGAATGTTACATTACACTTTAGAAAATTAAACACAAACTAAATTCTCCTTTAAAACTCCATTAATCCCCCAGCGTAACCCTACATATCAATCACAATACATTTATAGGAATACTAGGAAAATAAATCATAAGAAGGTGGTGAGCTCAGAATCTCAGTAAGAGTAAGAAATACAGTGTAAGATAACATAAACATTAGGCATGGTGAATAATTGAAAAAACATGCCTTTACAAATAATAAACATGAACACTTTATGGTTGGAATATGTGCTGAGTAAATAATGCCATAATAAAACATAGTAATGGGTATTCTACTAGTCTAATAACCACATGAATCATCAATAGCTAATCCCATAATGATGGAATGCATTATGCCGGACATCATAACCACATAGTCAATGCCTCATGCCATGACTAAAAATAATATTTTGTCAATGCCTTGTTCCAAGACACTAGTTTGTCTCATGAGACCTACCGATGCATCGAGGAGCTATGGCGGGCTCCACCCATCACTTACTAAGTCCAACACAACCCTCATATGAAATGTTTGAAGCATAACATAATCATTTGTATTAAAACTAGCATACGAAATGTCAATACTTTATCCATAAACCATGAATGGTATAAAAATAACACATCCACTGTCAAACATAAATAATTAAATTCAATTTGGAATATTATATTATTTTAATTTATCCTCAATAAATATTAATGAAGGATATTCACATATATTAAAATAATAATCAAAAATATTTGAGAGAAATATTCCCCATTTTCTAGAAAACATTAAAAGTCTCACAATTTATCAAGAAGCCGTTTAAAATAGATTTTGGAATCAAAGTGTCCCATACCACTTTGAAACTTTTAAAAGGAATTTTATTTTTGAAACATTAATTTTGATATAAATAAAACCTTAAAATCATTTTTAAAGCATGTACATTAAGGATAAATATTTAGAAGAATAAATCTTTAAAAAATTTAAAATGAAATTTTAGTTACAGTTCCTAACAAAAAGAGAGACACTTGAATAAAAATAATTGAGGTAATAAAAAACTTTATAATATAATGGTAATAAAGGGATTCATGATATATGATGTAAAAGTACATTATATACACCATATAAAAGTGAATTGGCATATAACAACAAAGAAGTCTCATTGGACTGTAAATTGAGATGAAATCCCTTATAATGACTACATATATATGCTAAGGATAAATTAATGACATAATTATGTGTCAAAAATATAAATACACTCAATATGATTGTATATTCAGTGTAAATAAATCATAGTACATTCACACATATTCTTTTAAAAACAACACCAATGACATGGATTTTTAACTCAATGAATGGAAATTGAGTTAATATTACTCATATCAAGTACATATCAATGACTTCAGAAATTATCAATGGAGTGATTATCTGTATCAAAAGTATATCCACACAAATGTGAGTGGAAATTAATAAATAAATAATAAATAGTGATTCCACACAAAATCTTGGAGTAAAATAATCAATGAAGTATGCGTAAAGCCCAATGAGAGGAAATTGAAATTTGAAATCCCCTTACCGATTCGGTAACTAATGAAACATGCACCCCATGAAAGATGCATCATACAATTAAGATGTAAATAACCATATATTAATGTATATTACACCAAGAATAAAATCATGGGAAATACATAAACTACACAAAAGTAAATAGTGTCCAATATTACATGAATCTTGTAAGAATAAAAAGTGAGATGAAAAACCCTTACCACGTTGTAATGAATCAAGTCGTATACAAAAAGTTAATAACCAACAAATTAATAACAATATACCATGAATATAAAGTGAATCATGATAATATATATCAAATGGAAGTACAAAATACACCACATGCAATAAATAAGTGGTAGAATAATGGAAATCTAACAGAATTAAAAGCGAGATAAGAAACCCCTTACCTCGTGTCCGACACGACTCGTTTGTTCTTTAATCTCCTAAATAATAAACTGAAGTTAATTTATACTTTCTTAAGAAACTTTTTAAAGTTTATTATTCATTTTATATCACTTATTACCATGTTATAAACATTATGTAATTATTTAAGTTAATAATGGTCATTTTGTCGATATTTGGCACTTGAGTCAATAATGAACTTGTTATAATTACATATTGTCCATGTGGTCAAAAGTCTATTATATACAGTATCATACTAATGATTTAAATATCATATATATCATATATATATATATATATTTATTTATAATTAGTTCATGATATTTGGAGATAAGAAATGAAATGCATCATTCATGGAAACGGTAAGCCGTACATACGCATGAACGCTACATTCATTTTTATTTCATATTTAATGAAATTAAAACATAATGAAAAATAGGTATATTATAATTAATGTATAATACTATATGATATATGTGTTAATTAATTTAATTAACTATATATTTTATGTGTTTCATGTATGTCATGAACGAATCATATCACCTTTTGGGGGCGGTAGCCTGTACTTCCTCAAAAGAAATTATTGTGTTCACACATATTGGAAAGAAAAAAGGTGTGTTTGTAAATGAAAATTTCAGAAGCATAGAAAAAACAAAAACATAATATATATAATATATAAATATAGTGCCGTCATAATAGCCACCATAATAAGAAATAGGAGATAATTGAACATTCATCATTTCGTGGGGCAGCAGTTCGCCATCCACAGAAATAGTATGTTCTTTTAACATTAGACGGGGGTTTGTGTAAGTGTTGATAGAATAAATCTCAGAAAAAAACCTAGTATATTTATCATATTATTTTTTTATAAAATAATGTATTAAAAATAAATTAGGGGTTTTTAGAAGTAAAATAAAAGAAGAGAACTTTAGAGAAAACGTTACCTTAAAATTGGGTAACTCTGTTTATTTTGCACCAAAAGGATATCTTGAACATACTTCTGCCTAAGTTAAGAATTATAGGTATAAGGGAGGGATATTGAGAGATTATTTGGTCAGAGGTTGGATGATAGAAGAGGCTTGATATGTGTGAGTAATGGTTTAGAGGTGAGGGCTTTTTATAAGGGGGGGAGGGGCTCTTTAGGAAAGTGTGAAAATATTATTTTTTTTATATATTTATTTTCAGTTTCTAAAGGTCCAAAACTAATTATAATATAATATAATATGACTCATGGTCGAAATAAAATCATCCAATAATAATTTGATAGGTTTGGGATATTTTTTTAATCTTTATAATCTTACTTATTTAAATCATTCATTAATGAGGTAAACATTGCATCATTATTGTGTTGTAAATAATTTTATTTATTTGCTGTCTACAAATTAAAAAAAATACCATAATGTAAGAAATATTTATATCTTTCTAATTAATATTTATAGTTTTATAGATAACTAATATATCCCCATGTAAAAAGTTATTTACTAAATGATATATGTTTAAGTCCTTTTTGTCTTTACTTAAAAATAATTAATATAATGTGTCATTATCACTCTTATGTGGCTCCATGGGGTCCCAACAATCGACACAAATATGACCATGGTCTTCCATGACTCATTAAATAAGGTTTGGACAAGTGTTAAGATAATATTGTATTATTATAGTATTCTTTTTCCTTGAATTACCCTACTTACCTTTAACCGTGGTAAATAATAGTCAAAAGGTACTATTCATCAAAAATTATTTTCATATTATTGAACCAAATTTTACTTACTAATAACAACCATGTATATCATATTTTTGAAATTCAATTCACAAAAGAGGAAAAATTTCATTTAAATGAAAAGGTTAGATTTTTAACTACTACTTAATGGTTTCACTATTCATAAAAAATTGAACTTTTTCAGAAAAATACCAAAACCTTAGCCTAAGATATATTTGATATTCCGAATTCAAAAATGATGTCTATTTTAAAAAATTATAAACATAGAATTTGGAATAATTAATTTAATGTCAATTCCCATTGTCAAAACAAAAATGCGTGTTATTAAGAAATATTAACTATCAAAATAATGACACTTGTTTATGTTCAATTTCAGAGTGAAATTACTTCCAACGACCAAAATTTGATTAAATGGTAAAAATATAATCTAATTACACTTCAAAACCAATTAAAATGAAAACTTAACCATATAAATAAAGTATATTAAAAGTCATTTTTGAATTAAAATACAGTATTTCTCACTATTCATAAAAATGAATATTAATAGAAAAATACAAAAATTTCATCCAATGTAAATTTTGATGTCCCATTTTTTTAAAAAAAAAATCATTTGGTCAAATTGAATATATAAAACTGTTAAATATAGGATTTAAAAAGGGTTCTCCATTAAAACATAGTAAAATTTCATTTTTTTAAAAAATAAATTTTTTATCTAAAAATTTGAATTTGATATTATAATATGTTTAATAAACACATAATAAAAATTTTAAAATTATATAGAGTATATAAAATTCAAAATCTAATTAATACTATTCGTACCCGTTTTTTGAATGGCTAGTTTGGTAAGTCATGGTGCACTCAAACTGAGTGTTGTTTATAGTCTTGGTTATTGAATTACTTTGAAGAGGTAATGTACCATGAAATCTTGGGGTGTTACATTCTCCCCTCCTTCAATAAATTGTGTCCTCGTAATTTGAAATTTTTCTTTTAAAACAAAAGGATAAAAATAGAAATATACCATTATAGAAAACCCATATCGGAAATTGGGTTAATAAATTTTAGTCTTAAAAAGAGGGAAATGAAAATGAAAAAGTCACCACCAAATTATGATCTAGTTTAGGAGAACATTCGTGGAAATTAGGGACACAAAATTGGTGGTAAAAGGTAAATATTTATAGGTAGTGATTGATGACATCAATCACAAACAAGTGTAAAATTTCAGGCCTCAAATCCATCAATCTATGATGATTTTAAATATCATCGTTTCAACAAAACATAAAGCATTATGATAACACATTTTTTGTTTTAAGATCTATTCCATAACATTTAATAATTAATTTCTTCATAGAATATGAGAAAAAAATATACTTGACAATTAGAGTTTCATCCTTCATCCAATTCTTACCAAAAACTCATCTTTTACTCCAAATGATGAGTATTCAAGATGACTTGGTCACACCTGAAGTGCTAGAACCAACTTATAGACAATCACATAATCCACAATGTATGAACTATATATTTCCCTTTTATTTAGAGATTAACCAAAACCAAAATAGTTAGTAAAAGATCATATTATCCCCAAAAAGGATAATCCTTTAGAGAAAGAAATACTAATCTTAATCCTTAAAATTAAACCAACAATACCCAAATTTAAATAGATACCATTTAATAAAAAAAATTCCATAAAATCTTTCAATATAATCCAAACTAATATTTAATCCCAAAACTCAAAAGAATTTACTTATTTAGTCTAACGCGCTAAATTGTATATCCAAATAACATCGACTACTCTTAAAGTCACATACATAAAAGTAATTAACCTAAACACACATTCTCTATGATAGGTTAATAATTCCCATAAATAACCCAAATCACTGTATATCCAAAATAAAAAAACCAGATAAAAACCCACCATTACACCTCAAAGGAAATACCATAGTATTCTATTTTCCTTAGGCATATAGCGTTACCAAAAGAGTGAACATCTTCCAAAATAAAACTTATCACTTAATCACCAAATCATTTCCCAATAATAAGGATAAATCATAATTTCCCAAAATCAACATATTCTTGATCCATAAAATCATTCAACTAAAATGAATTAGTCATACTAACCAGGGACTTCATGTAGTCCAGTGGTGGGTGATAAATCTCAGTCGCACTTTTGTTGTGGGTTCGATTCTTGCAGCTTTGTCAGGCGCGACAGGTTGTTACACAGTCTTCATATTGTCCTTTTTCAAAAAATATATAATTTTATAATATTCTCAAAAAAGAGATAAATTCCTCAAAAATATCCCTAATATTTTTTTAACCATAAATGTTATCTCATACATCATATTTTCATCCAAAAAATAATAACTTGTAATTAATGTGAAAGTTTGACTAAAACCAGAAAGCATAGTGGGAGTCGTAAAATCTTTTAGAGAATATCATGACACCTTATTTTCAATCTGAAACACCTTAGGATTAACCAGGGTAATTTATTCTCATATTATATTTAAAACCTTTAATTCTATTTTTAATGAAAATGTGAATTATTCTAAGCATATCCCTCAGGATTGTCGTAACCAAGAGTGAATAATGGCCCATTTTCGTGTACCAGGATACCCCGGGTCAAGCATGAAACTCTTTGTCGGAGTTTTCACTCATAGGTACATCTAGGCCAGAGCCGCCTCTACCCACTCGTTTCTATACAGAGAAGTATTTTCAGAAAAATACATAAAATCTCTTAATTACCAAAATTTTTGGATGTTCTTCTATACTAATCCTTAAAGTCTATCTTAGGGTAATTTTCTCTAATCATAGTTTTTATAAATCTAGTTTCCATGGATTGTACTAAATATCCTTTGATACCAACTATAACACATCATCCCTAGATTCCCGGATCCATGGTATTATTTAAATACATTTTCATGAATACAAGGAATCAAGTCTTGAAAGACTGATCAATTTAGCAGTCTTGGAAAATAGATTACCTACATAAACGTTACATTAGACATTAGAAAATTAAACACATAATAAATTATCCTTTGAGAAATCCATTAATCCCTTAGTTTAACCCTGCATATCAATCATAATACACTTCTTGAAATCCTAGGAAAATAAAACACAACAAAGGGGTGAGCTCAAATGCTTAGTAAGAGTAAGCAATACAATGAAAGACAACATAAACATTAGGAAAGGTGAACAATTTAAAACACATGCCTTTATAAATAATAAACATGAACACTTTATGGAAGGAATATGAGATGAGTAAATAATTCCAAAATAAAACATATTCATGGTTATTCTATTAGTCGAATAACCACCTGAAACATCAATACCTAATCACATAATGATGTAATTCATAATTTTGGGCAACATAACCACACAGTCAAGGCCTCATGCCAAGACTAAAAATAAGATTTTTTCAATGCCTTGTGCTAAGACACTAGTTTGTCTCATGAGACCTACCGATGCATCGAGGAGCTATAGCGGGCTCCATGCGTCACTTGCTAAGTCCAATGTATTCCTAATATGAAAAGGTTATAACATAACATAAATATTCATATTAAAACTGGAATACGAAATTGCAATACTTTATCCATAAACCATGAATGGTATAAAAATATCACATCTACAGTGAAACATAACTAATTAATTAAAATATGGACGATTTTATTATAATAAATTAACCTTAATCGAGAAGAATGAAAGATATTCACATAGATAAAAATAATAATCAAAACTATTTGAGAGAAATAACCCACTTTTTATTGAATACATTTAAAAGTCTCACTATTTATCAAGAAGCCGTTTAAAATAGATTTTTGAATCAAAGTGTCACATACCAAATTGAAGATTTTAAAAGGAATTTTAATTTTAAAACATTAATTTTCATCTAAATAATTCCTTAAAACCATTTTTAAAACATGGAAATTAATGAGAATGATTTAGACGAATAAATCTTTAAAACATTTAAAATGATATTTTAGTTAGAGTTCCTAACAAAAAATAGGGACACTTGAATAAAAATAATTGAGGTAATTAAAACATTATAATATAATGATAATAAATGGATTCATGATATACTATGTAAAAGTACATTATATACACCATATCAAAGTGAATTGGTGTATAACAATAAAGAAGTCACAATAGAATGTAAATTCAGATGAAATCCCTTATAAAGACTGTATCCTTCGGTTAAGGATAAATCAATGAAATAATTATGTGTGAAAAATATAAATACACTCTTTACGATTGTATATTTAGTGTAAATAAATCATAGGACATTCACACATATTCTTATAAAAACTACACCATTGATTTGGATGTTTAACTCAATGAATGTAAATTGAGTTAAGATTAATCTTATCAAGTTCATGTCAATGACTTGAGAAATTATCAATGGAGTGATTATGTGTATCAAAATTATATCCCCAGAAAGGTGAGTGTAAATTACTATATAAATAATAAATAGTGATTCCACACATAATCGTGGAGTAAAATAATAAATGAAGTATACATAAAGTCCAATGAGTGGAAATTGAAATATGAAATTCCCTTACCGATTTGGTAACTTATGAAACATACACCACATGAAATATGTATCATATAATGAAGATGTAAATACAAATATATTAAATTATATTACACCAAGAATACAATCATGTATAGTACATACACCTCCCAAATTTAAATAGTGGACAATATAGTATGAACCTCACGGGAATAAAAAGTGTGATGAAAACCCCATACCACATTGTAATTAATCGAGTCATACGAAAAAAAGTTAATAACCACCAAATGAATAATAGAATACCATGAATATAATAATAATAATAATATATATATCAAATTGAAGTACACAATACACCACATGAAATAAATAAGTGGCAAATAATGGAAATCTCGAGGAATTAAAAGTGAGATAAGAAACCCCTTACCCCATGCCCGACATGATGAGTTCGTTATTTAATATCTTGAATAATAAACTTATGTTAATTTATAATTTATTAAAAACCTTTTTCAATTTTATTATTCCTTTTATATCACTTATTACCATGTTATGAACATTATGTAATAATTTAAGTTATAAATGTTCGTTTTGTCGTTATTTGGTACTTGAGTCAATTGTTTCTTTAACTCTAAAAGTTCAATTTGATCCATTTGATAAGGGCGTTTTTAAATTGGCTTAGAATTAAGAACTATGTCAACAGTAAATTCAACTTCCCAATCAGGTATAATACCAGGAAACTCATCAGGAAAAACATCAAGGTTCGCATTTACCACTGGCACATCATTAATCTGACTAGTTACATTGTTTTCAACAATATGTGAAAGGTAACATTTATTTCCATATTTTACTAGTTTCTATGATTCCTGATATGTTATAAAAAGTAAGGGTTCATTTTTGTACAAAAAATGAAATTTTTTCTGAAAATAAACATCTTTAGCTCTACACTCAATCTTATCATGAAAAATAGAAATCCAATACATACCTAAAATAACATCAAACTATACTAGAAGCAAAACAATAAGGTTTTCAGGTAGATTCTTTCCGCAAACATGGAAACAAAGGTTATTATAATTTCTTTTTGTAGCAACATTTCCTCCAGGTGTTTTTACCATAAGTTCAGGATTTATATATTGAGATATATTTCCCAATTTACTAGAAAACTTCTCAAAAATGAAAGAGTGTGTAGACACTGAATCAAACAACACATTAGCATAATATGAACAAATAAACAGTGTACCCGATACTACTTAATTTTGTGGCCCAACATCTGCTGAAGTAGTTGCAAAGGATTTCTCCACCTCTTTATGATTGTAGTCTTCCTGATTTCCCTCAGTTGAGTACTTTTTTGTACAGTCATTTACATAATGTGCCATTTTATTGCACTTTAAAAATTTTACTAACTGCAAATCATATTTTTTCATACCATTACCCTGATATTTATCAGTGAAATTACGAGCCTTATGTCCCATTTTACTACATCGGTAACACTTACCAAAATTCAATATACATTCCCCAACATGCTTTTTACAACCATTTTCACAAGCATTAAACTTATGTTTCTTACCATCATACTTTTTTGTAGAGTTCTTCCCATTTGCCTCCCACATCAACCTCTTATTCTGTTTTTTGTCAAAGAATGCCCAATCATCAAGAAACTCCATTTCCACCTTCTCCGCACATCGAAAAAGTTTTTCCTAACTTTTTAACTCACGATATTCTAAATCCCTTTGATACTTTGGCTTTAATCCTGAGTAAAAACAATTGATTTTACTATCAAGATCGTGTATGAAATTTATAGAATACTGTTCCAGTCGAGTTAATTTTGCTTCATAAGAAGCCACTGAGTCATCCTCCAACCACAGTTCTAGGAATTGTTTATCCTAAGACGAAACACCTTAGGAAAATATTTATCATTAAACATACATTTAAATTAATCCCAATCAGGAGCATCAATATTCTCACTATCCTTGATATTTTTCACCATCGACCACAACTAATCAGCATCACCTTCAAAATGGTAAACAACAAGACTATCCTTTTGATGTTATGAACACCCCATGAAATCAAAAATATTCTCCAGTTATTTAATCCACCCTTCTGATCTCGTGCATGGATACCACCACCATTTATAGCCTGAGTCAATTGTGCCATCACTATAAAAAATTGTTCAGTTCCGATTCCAACCATCTCAGGTTGCTGATTTGGATGGTTTTCTTCCTCTTGATGTCGTCCCAACATAGCTGCCCTATTTCCTCTACGAAAAACCATTCTGAACAAAAAAATATCTTAGGCGAAGCAACATGGTAATATGTAAATGCTATATCATTAACATAAATTAATTTATAGATATTAATTTAACAATACCATAACTCCTAAAGTTGTCTAAACTGACCTCTAATACTAACTATAAGGACCCATCCTTAAAACATTTCATAATCTTGAATTTAATGAATAATTAAAATTTAGGATCTTTTCTAGTTTAGAGTTTTAGAGAATTAGGTCATTAAAATTACATTAAATCTCCGAATTTACAAAGTAGACACTTAGACTCAGTTCCCATTTTATCACAAAATAGAAACAATTGAGAAAAAGAGTCATTTCTAGTTCCATGTTTTAGACAGCATGACTTTTCCATGATCCCATCATTGACCCTATTCATTTTTATGTCTTGTGAAAAACATTTCAAAACTTGGGATGAGGATAAAAAGCTTAGTAAGGGATATAAAACAAAGAAATAAAACATTAGTTCACCATTTCATTCATCACATAATCTCTTTAACATACCTCATGAAATCATAAGATTTAGGAATAAAAAATTGAAAACATAAATCATAAAGGTAACTTGTGGAATCCCTATCAAACTTACATTGTAGCTATCACAGCTACGTCGGGAGTTATATTTGAAATTTACATCACAGTATATTCCCTAAATCTCATTGGAGAAACATTCACGGTTTCCTCCTTCATGTTACCCAATGCATAGGAGAGCTATCTCGGGCTCACCCACCCTCGGTTTGTCACGGAACCACCCATATGCATAAAAAATTCCAATGAATTATAACATATTCATAACACATAAAACAAACATAATGGAAAGATAATATTTCCATATATCAATCACAGTATATCATTTAAATATATTGATATACCAAAATGCATTATCAAAACCATTTTCAATACCAAAATACATAAAAGAGTATATGGTATTTATTTTATTTTAAAAACATTAGGAATTGTTAAGGAATCCATAGATCAAATAATACTCATGGCGGCGGAAAGGTCATTGTTACTGCTTAAGATAAAAAGAAACATTATTTTTTTTGTCGTTTAGTAAAATGATTCATTGAGAAAATATTCCCTTTGAATGAAAGGTGATTGAGATGAAGTCCCTTACCTCGTGTCTGACTTGTCCTGTTCATTCTTCAATATCCTGAATAATAAAATAATGTTAATATATAATTTCTTAAGATCATTTTTAAATTTTATTATTCTTTTTATATCCCTTAATACAATTTTATAAACAATATGTAATCATTTAAGTTAATAACGTTCGTTTCGACGATATTTGGTACCTGAGTCAAAAATGAACATCTTATAATTACAAGTTGTTCATGTTGTCAAATATACATTTATCTTCAGAATGATATTCATGATGTAGATATCATATATATCGTATATATAAATTATATTTAAATATTTATAATAGTACTTAACATTTGGAAATAAAAAATGAAATGCATCGTTCACGGAGATTGTAAGCCGTACGTACGCATGAATGTTACTTTCATTTATATTTATTATTTTAATGGAATTAAAAAATAATGATACCTAGGTATATTATAATTAAAATATAATATCATATATAATATCATTAACTTAATCCTTCACACGTCCCACATAAGGCATTAAAGAGTCATATCACTTTGAGGGGGCGGTAGTCCGCACTCCTAAAATGAAATTATCGCGTCTACCCATAATGAAAACCATAACGGTATGATATAAATGAAAAATATAGAAGCATGAAAAATAAATAAACAAAATATATATATAATACATAAATACATTTCCATCATAATGGCCACCATTAGAGGAGGTAGGATATAATTGAACAATCATCGTTTCGTGAGGCGTTAGTTTTCCATCCACAGAAACATTATGTTCTTTACCCATTGGATAAAGGTGTGTGTTTGTTTACATGGAATAATTCTCATTAAAAATTATAGTATATTTAGGATAATGGTTTTCTTATAAAATAAAAGAATAAAAATATTTTAGGGTGTTGAATAATTAAAATAAAAAAAATGAATTTAAGAGAAACTGTTACCTTTAATTTGGGTAACTCCCTTTGGTTTGAACCAAAAGGACTTCTTGAAGTGCCTTACTCCTAAGGAAAGACTTATAAAAGGAGTAGAGGGAAGTAGGTAGCTAAAATGGGAAGATTTTGGACGAGCCAAGGGCTTTATAGGTGTGAGGAATTGGTTAGAAGTGAGGACTTTTTATAAGGGGGAGAAGGGGCTCTTTTGGAAAGTTTGAAACAATTATTTTATTATAAACTTATCTTCGGTTTAAAAAGGTCTAAAAATTTTTAAGGTCGAAGATAATATGACCTTTGGTCTAAATAAAATCATCCAATAATAATACTACATGTTTTTAATATTATTTTAGTCATTATAATCTTATTTATTTAAATCATTTATTAATGAGGTAAACACCGCATCATTATTGTGTCATAAATAATTTTATTTATTTAATGTCTAAAAATTATAAAAAAATAACATAATGTAGTAAATATTTTTATATTTACAATAAATATTTATATATGAAAATATTCCTTATATAACTCCATGTAAAAATTACTTTATTAAAAAATATATGTTTGTGTAATTTTTGTCTTTACATTAAATTAATTAATCTAATGTGTCATTATCACTCCCATGTGGCTTCATGGGGTCCAAAAATCGACCCAAGGATGAATATGGTTGTCCATGACTCATCCAATAATGTTAGGAGAACTCTTAAGGTAATTTAAAATTATTATAATATTCTTATTACCTTAAATTACCCTATTTACCTTTAACCGCGGTAAATAAAAGTTAAAAGTTATTATTCACCAAAAATTATTTTAATCTTATTGAACCAAATTTTACTTAATAATAACAAAAATTTATGTCTTATTTTCTAAATTCAATTCACATAAGCGGTAAAATATCATTTAAATGAAAAAATCAGTTTTTAACTACTACTTAGTGGTTTCACTATTCATCAAAAATTGACGTTTTTCAGAAAAATAGAAAAAATTAGGCCTAAAATATATTTGATATTATGAATTAAAAAATTATTTATATTTTAATAAATTTAAAAAATAGAAGTGGAATTGATTAATATAAAATTAATTCATGTTGTCAAGACAAATAGCTTGTTTTTAAGAAACAATATCTATTAAAAGATTGCCACTTCTTTATGTCAAATTTCAAAGTGAAATTAATTCCAATGACCGCCATTGGATTAAATGGTAAAAATATAATATAATTACACTTTAAACCCAATTAAAAATATAATATAACCATATAAATAAATTATATTAAAAAGTTTATTTCAATTAAAATACATTATTTTTCACTATTAATTAAAAAATTAATTTTGTTAGAAAAATACCAAAATTTTATGCCTCTAAAGTTTATTGGATAAATGTAAAAACATTTAAAAAACATGTATAACCATATTTTAGTTAGTTTTATTCATTCCAGGAAATAAAACTGCTAGGTTTTAACTAACATTTATAATAATAATATTATATTATCAGTGTGCAACGTTAGATTTCAATGAAACTTGTTGTTGTGTATCAGGTAAGCTATTAAACATAGAATCTCGTTTAAATTAAAATTAAAATTAATTTCTTATAAATTGTAATAAGATTATATTTTGACCATTTAATTTAACTTTGGTCCTTGAAAGTAATTTCACTTTGAAATAGGACATAAACAAGTGTCAATCTTTTAATAGATATTGTTTCTTAAAAATACGCTATTTGTTTTGACAACTGGAATTAATTTTAAATTAATTAATGCAACATAAATGTTTCTAATTTTTTAAAATAGGCATAATTTTTTAATTCGGAATATCTAATATATCGTAGGCTGAATTGTTCATATTTTTCTGAAAAACATCAATTTTTGATGAATAGTGAAACCACTATGTATTAGTTAAAAAACTAACTTTTTCATTTAAATGATATTTTACCACTTCTATGAATTGAGTTTCGAAAATATTATATACATGTTTCATAATAGTAAGTAAAATTTGGTTCATTAAGATGAAAATAATTTTTGAGGAATAGTTACTTTTGACTTTTATTTACAGTGGTTAATGGTAAATAGGGTAATTCAAGATAAAAAGAATACCATAATAATTAAAAATTACATCAACACTTTTCCTAACCTTATTGGATGAGTAATTTCCAACCATGGTCATATTTGGGTCAATTTTGGGACCCCATGGAGCCACATAAAAGTGATAATGACACTTTAGATTAATTAATTTAAATTAAAGACAAAAATAACAAAAACATATATCTTTTAGTAATGTAATATTTATATGGGATTACATAAATTATCTTTTAGACTATAAATATTAATTGGAAAGATAAAAACATTTACTACATTATGGTGTTTTTCATAATTTTTATACATCATATAAATAAAATTATTAATTACACAACAATGATGCAGTGTTTACATCATTAATAAATGACTTAAATAAATAGGATTATAATGAGTAAAATAATATCCAAAACCTGTCCAATTTTTATTGGATGATTCTATTTCTACCATGAGTCATATTATCTTCTACTCTAATGATTTTTGGACCTTTTGAAACCGATGTTAAGTTTATAATAAAATAATTGTTTTAAACTTTATTAAAGAGCCCCCCCTTATAAAAAGCCCGCACATCTATCCAATTCATTACAAATATCATGAATTTTGGATCTTAAAACCTCTGCCCAATTAATCTCCCCACATTCCTCTACTCCTCTTAGAAGCCTTACATTATGAAGAAGGCACTTCAAGAAGTCCTTTTGGTTCAAACCAAATGAAGTTACCCAAATTAATGGTAACATCTTCTATTAAATTATTTTCTTTTATTTTACTTTTCCTACCCCCTAAACTCTTTTTATTCAATTGTTTTATAACAACACCAGTATCCTCAATATACTAGGAGGTTTTTATGAGAAATATTCTAACTACACTTACAAACACCTCCATCTAATGGGTAAAGAACATAATGTTTTTTTGGATGGAAAACTAACACCTCACGAAACGAGGATGGTACAATTATATCCTACCGCCACTCATGGTGGAAATTATGATGGAAATTTATTTATATATAATATATATTATGTTTATTTTTTCTTAATTATTCTGTATTTTTCATTTATATCATACCTTTATGGTTTCCATTATGGGTAAACGCGATAATTTTATTTTAGAAAGTGCTGACAACCGCCCCTCAAAGTGATATAACTCGTTAATTCCTTATGTGGGATGTATAAAGGATGAAGTTAATGATATTATATATGATATTATATTGAATTATAATACACCTATGTATCATTAGATTTAAATTCCATCAAAATAAGAAATCAAAATGAAATTTGTGTTCATGTGTACGTACGACTTACTATCTCCATGAACGATGCATTTCATTTCTTATATCCAAATGTTATGTAATATTATAAATACATACATATACTGGATATAAATGATATATATTATATCTACATCATTAATATATTTATGAAGATAATAGATATTTGACCACTTAAACAACATGTAATTATAAGGTGTTCATTTTTTACTCAAGTAACAAATATCGACAAAACGACCGTTATTACCTTAAATGGTTACATAATGTTTATAACATGGTAATAAGTTATATAAAAGAAATAATAAACTTGAAAAGGTTCTTAAGAAAGTAGAAATTAACTTTAGTATATTATTCAGCAGATTAAAGTACGAACGAGTCACGTCATACATGAGGTATGAGATTTCATCTAAATATTCTTTCATTGAGGCACATTATCTTTTAATAAAAGACTTCCTTTTTTATGCTATATAAAAACCTTTTACTTTTTATTTCATTAAAAGGGAATCTTTTCTATATGAAGTGTTTTACTAAACGACAAAAAATAATGTTTCTTTTTAATATAAGTGTTGGTAACGATCTTTTCGCAGCCACGAGTATTATTTGATCTATAAACTCCTTAACAAACCGTAATGTTTTTAAACAGAAAATAAATACCATATACTATTTTATGTATTTTGGTATTTAAAATGGTTTTGAAAATGGATTCTGTTGTGATAATATATTTAAATTATATATTGTGATTGATATATGGGAATGTTATCTTTCCTCCATCCTTATGTTATGTGTTATGATTATGTTGTGGTTCTTGGGCATTGTTTACCTATATGGGTTGTTTGGTGATAAACCTAGGGTGCATGAGCCCAAGATAGCTCTCTAATGCATTTGGTAACGTGAAAAAGGTAAATGTGAATGTTTCTCCTATGAGATTTAGGGAATATACTATGATGGGTATTCAAATGTAACTCCCTATATAGTTGGGGTAGCTACAATATAAGTATGATATGGATGCCACAATTTACCTTTATGATTTATGTTTTCTTTGTGTTATTCCTAAATTTTATGATTTCATGAGGTATGTTAAAGAGATAATGTGATGTATGTAATGATAAAATAATTTTGTCTTTATTTGTTTTATAACTCTTACTGAGATTTTTGAGGCTCATCCCATGTTTTGAAATGTTTTTCACAGGACATAAAGATGAGTAGGGTCAAGGATGAGATCAAGGAAAAGTCATGCTGTCTAAAACCTGGAACTAGACATGAATCTTTTTTTCATGAGTTTTTATTATGTGAAATAAATGGGAACTGAGTAGAAGTGTCTACGTTGTAACTTTTGAGATGAAATGTAATAGTTATAACCTAATTATCTAAAACTATAAACCTAAAACTGTCCTCAATGTGAATTATACGTTTAATTTAAGATTATGTAATGTTTTATGGTCAGGTCCTTATTGTTGGTATCAATGGTCGGTTTATAAAACATTAGGAGTTAAGGAATTGTCAAATTAATATCCATATATTAATTTATGTTCATGATATAGCATTTAAAAATGTCCATGTTCCTCTGCCTTAGAAATTTATGTGTTCAAAATGGCTTTTTATAGAAGAAGTAGGGAAGATGTGCAGTGAAGCAATACAGAGGGAAATGACCTTACAAATCAACATCCTAATATGGTCAGAATCAAAATTGAATTGTTTTTTGTAGTGATGGATCACTTGATTCAGGTAATAAATGGTGGTTTTGTTTATTGATGATATTTTGGTTAAATATAATAGTAAAGAAGAGTATGAAAGTCATTTAAGGGTTTTCTTTCAAACCATAAAATAAATGAAACTATTTGTGAAATTCAGAATGTGTGAGTTTGATAACAAAAAATTTCATTCCAAGGTCACATTGTTTCCAAAAATAGAATAATTATTGATCCTTCTAAAACAAAAGATGTTGATGAATGGCCAAGACCCAAAAATATAACTGATATCTGTAGTTTTCTTAGTTTGAAAGGTTATTACCAGAGGTTTGTTGAGATTTTTCCACGATTATCTAGTCCAATGACTAATTTAACTCAAAAAGGTGTTAAGTTTATTTGGACAAAAGAATGCGATGATTGTTTTCTAGAATTGAAAAGAAGATTGCTGAATGCTCCAGTTTTGGAACTGCCTTATAGAAATGGTGAGATTGTTATTTTCAGTGATGCATTGTTGAAAGGGAATAGTTGTGTCCTTATACAGAATGATTAGGTAATTTCTTATGCTTCATGTCAGTTGAAACCTCTTAAGTTAAATTACCCTACACATGATTTGGAATTTGCTGCTATTTTTCTGCTTTAAAAATTTGGATGCATCATTTTTATGGAGTAAAATGTGAAATATATATTAACCACAAAATATTGAATTATATATTCACTCAGAAAGAATTGAATATGGGATAGAGGAGATAGTTAGAATTAATCAAGGAATATGATTGCACGATCCATTATTATCTTGGAAAATAAAATAAAGTGGCTGATGCTTTGTGTTAAAAAAAAGTAATGCTTCATTAACCATGATAAGTTTAGAATGAGATCCTTTGGTTTTTGATTTGATGAACTTTAGAATAAAAGTTTTTGGTGCAGTAAATTACATTGTTTTGTTTCTTGTATCAGTGTAATCGTCTCTATCATACAAAATTAAGCAAGCAAAGAAAGAAGATAGTGACTTACAGAAATAGGTATATTTGGTTTAGAATGATATGTTACCTGAATTTAACTTTGATAATGATTGTGTTTTGAGGTTTGAGAAAAGATTATGGCTTCCTTGTGATTCACAGTTGAATAATGAGTTGTTATGTGAAGCTTATAGTTACCCATTTTCAGTTCATACTGCCAGTACTAAGACATATAAATATCTTCAAAAGTATTACTGGTGGGATGGAATGAAAAGAGATATTTTTTATTTTACTGTGAAGTGTTTGACTTGTCCATAGTTTAATGTAGAGTTGCAGTTACCAAAAGGGATGCTTCAGTCTTTACTGGTGCTAGAGTGGAAGTGGGAAAATATATACTTGGACTTCGTTCTGGGATTACCAAAGACATATTGAGGTAATAATGAAATCTATGTTATTGTTGACCAATTGACTAAATCAACTCATTTTATTCCTATTCAAGATACTTTGTCTCTAGATCAACTTTCACAGTAGTATGTTAAAGAGATAGTCAGGTTGCATGGTGTTCCCCTCTCCATTGTATCTGATTATGATCCCAATTTTACTTCTACCTTTTGGAAAGGCCTTCAGAAGTCATTGGGTATTGAATTAAATTTTAGTACATATTTTCATCCTGTAACAGCCCGAGATTTTATGAAAAATATTATTTTAATTTCATTAATGTCTTATGTTGTATTCTACACCAAGATTACCCTGCGCTATACGCAACACCGTATTAGCTTGCAGTGTACGCAACACTATTCTTGGACCATGTTACACACAATTTTGATAATAGTTATTCTACGCAACATTGAGTATATATATATATATATATATTAAATGTATAAATGAAATATGGTTGGATTCTGTTATATGAAACAACGAAGGATTCTTTCACAACACGCAACCCTGACTTGGCTTGCATTACACGCAATCGCGACCTTCCTCGATAGCGTGTGTTGTACGCAATACCGGGTTCTAATAAACAATGTTATATTATTATAATATTGTCATGAACTAGCCGTTATGAATATTATTAACTAAATTTTGAATTTTATAACATTATTATTCATCTTACACATTTCTAGAACATGGTATAAGAACAAAATAAATTTTTTCGGGTAAAATAAGTATTTTTAAAAAAATGCAGTTTTACCGCCTTTTGATGGCGCACCCACTTTAAATATAGTTTTTGACATGTTTATATGTTCAATTTGAAAAAATAATATTCTTCTTTTGAATCAGGATATAAAAATTTACATTAGATAAAGTTTTGATATTTTTCCGATAACTTTCATATTTTAATGAATAGTAAAAACACGCTATATTTTAATTAAAAACAACTTTTTTCATCGTAATATCTTATGTGGTTAAATTATAATATTGAATGGTTTTAAAGTATAAATAGAATATATTTTTACCATTTAATATAATGTATGTCATTATCATTGATTTTACCTTGAATTCGTAGGTTAAATCAATTCAATTTTTTGCAATGTTTTAAAGAAAAACCCGTTTTCTTTCAACAACGGGATTAATTTTAATTTAATTTCTGCATCTTTTGTGTATTGAATTTGGAAAAATGGATTCCATATTTGGAATCAGTGGGTCCAAATTATGTTAATAAGCTACTTTTTATTTTTGGGAATTATGAATAGTAACTACGGTAAATTTTATTTACCATAGTTAAAGGTAAATCGGGTAATTAAGGGTAAATATAATATTTTAAAATTACCCTAACAAATGTCAAAATCCTATTGGATGACTAAAAGTCGACCCATATCACCTAAGGGTCGTATTAGAATCATTTAATGGACATTTTTCCATGAAAATAACTTAATTATTATTAAAACCAAAGAAAGTGACAACATGTCACTCTCTTAAATCTTATAAGTATATTAATTTTAATTTAGTGATAAAATTCATGAAACTTCGAACATGAATAGTCTCCAGAAATCTAATGAAATTATCTATATCATATAAATTTATTTATAATTTTTAGGGATTAAATAATTATCATTAATTATGACACAATAGTGATGCAGAAATTGTTTATCTAGTGAAAAATCAAGAATATTGTTTTTATTAAACTAATAGTGACCATAAAATGCACAAATACCTAACCAAAACTTATTTTCCATGTAAATGTAAACCATAAGCATCCAAGGGTCTAATATTTGACCATTTGGAGCCTTATAAAAGCGATTATGACACTTATATTATTTTATATTAAATGATGCCAAAGTTGTCACCTTCATAATTTAATAAATATAACAATTTAAATTTTGTGATTTTAATATGATAAATTCGAGTAAAAGTATTATTGTGAAAGGTAATATATTTATCTTCATCATAGAATTTTATTTTAAATTTTTATACAAAAAATAAGTATATTAAATAATTATACAAAAATGATGTAGTAATTATTTTATTAAGAGATAAACCAAATAAATGGTTTTAAAAATAATAAAATAAATATTATATGAACTATTTAATGTGATACACTAATTTTATAGATACATATGACCTTTTATTAATATATTAAATCTTTTATTTCGAACATATCTTCTATATATATTTTATTTAAATTCAAATAAATGAATAGTGTCAAATTTGACACTATTGTTATTTTACAAAAATAACATATTATAAAATTGTTTAAAAATCACAAAAATATTTAAAAATTATAAATTTATATTTATATGGTCTATAATGTTATAAAGTAAACAATTATGGAAAATTCACAACAAATAAGTAATTATTTGTTATAATTTAAAATTTAGAATTTTATTACCACAAATAAACTTAAATAGATTAAATAAGGATAAATCAAAATGATAAGGTTTAAAATAAGATCCAAACATGTCTAAATATGATTGGTTGATGGGATTACAACCCTATCTCATCTAATCTTCGAATATGAGTCATTTTTGGAGGTTTTTAAGTGGGGTTAGATTTATTATAAATTAATATTTTTAAGAATTCCTAAGGTGCCCCTCTCCTCCCTTATAAAAGGGCACCTCCTCCCCCTCCTCCTCACACCAAATTGAGCACTCAAGCTCGGCCAACCCCTGCCAAAATACCTTCTCCACTTCCCTAGTATCATCCTAGAGGTTCTGGTCTTCTTCAAAGACCATCCTTAGTTCTTTAAGTGGAGGCTAAGAAAAGGCGCGTCAAAAAGAGGAGGTTCGGACACTTACAAAGCAAGTCGGACCTAAGGTAAGGGAAATATCACAATCTCATTTTTATCCGAGATTGTTTATTCGTAAGTATTTACTGGGGTGTATTTTATCATCCACATCCATGTTTCATCAATATGTAATATTATTTCCATCCACCTACAATTGTTTAAATCCATTTTTACCCTTCGGTGAGTTTTTAGTAATATGTACGAAAGGAATCTTTTGTCGTCTTTCGTACGAGGTACTTTTTGACTTTTCTGACAAAAGTACGAAGAATGTTTTTTTTAACTTGTACGACATGAATGGATTTTTAAAACATTATTTCCAAGAAGCTTCCCTTAAAAGTTTTCAAGTTTATTTTTAATCAACTTCTTTTAGTTTATAATTTTACGACATGTTAAGAAAGGAAAAGTGTTTTTGAAGTATGAAGGATATTTTCCTCAAGAATGAAGTTCAAGTGTTTTATCAAAATTATTTTCCATATAAGATAATAAAGGGTTATGTTTTTATCCCTATTATTACATTGATTTGATTATGTTGTGATGGGATTATTTTTATCAATTCCTTTATCATATATGAATTGTTTTATGATGTCATGATGTTTCAAGAATCCCATTTTTATTACATGGGTTATGCGATGATGTATGATTTATGATTATGTGGCACACATAAGAAAGGATTCATTATAAGATGGGTGGGACCTATATCTCCCTCCAATGCATTGGGTAAAGATTTTATATCTCATGAGATAGATAGGGCTGGAACGGTAGGTTATACCGGTTCAGTGAAACAGGACTGAAACGAGGGTTACTCGATTCAGAAAGGGACTTTGTCCACTAAGATAGTCTTGGAAATGAGTCTTGACTAACAAGAAATGATTCTCTATTATTATGTGTGAATTCCACAAAGGTTCATGTTTTAAGTTATGATTATTGTGATTTCATTTCACTACTATGATTTCTCCCATGTTATGAAATTATGCTCTCTTTTGCAGGTTAAAATTTCCAAAAGATATGTTCTTATGAATATGATGTGATTGATTTTTCTTTTGTATACCCTTACTGAGTATTTGAGCTCACCCTTTTATGTTTTCTTTTCCCCAGGATATAAAGAAAGGTTTTAGGTAAAAAAAAGGGAAGATCTTTATGGGAGATATTGAAGATCTTTCACCACGATTAGAAGATTACGTTCCGAGTTTCCAAAGACACTAAACTATTACGATCCTTGTGTGTGTGTGTTTTTGTACTAAGTATTCCGCAAAAGTAATGTAAAGTCCATGTACGTCAGGCTTCGGGTCTCTACAGTTGGTATCAGAGGAAAGGTTTAGTCAACCTTTGGAAACTAGGACACGAAAACGTTAGTGAGATCCCTATAGATATTTCTAAGGTATGTCTAGGGATGTCCCTAAGGATAAGTATACATATAAGATATAGTCCTAGCACTACGGTAACGATCTTAGAATTTAACCTAAGATGTTAGATATTGAAGTTACTCCCCCTTTATTATTATTTTTGCATCTCACACTATTCTTTTTGGGTTTTAGAAAATGGCTGGAAACAAGATGATTCACGATAATGGAGGATATGATGGACAATGGAATGATATTCTTCATAATGAAATGGGATTTGGAAGTCCAACCATCATTATTATGCCAAATCAGAAATCTCATAATATGATCAATAAACTCAAATTTGGTATGTTTCCTGACTCGGCTAATAAGAGAAAGATAGAGTTTCATGATGATCATAGAGGAAAGAAAGTTCAATTTCCACTATGTAAATCATGTGGGAAGAGGCATCAAGGAGAATGTTTCAAAGGAACTGGAAGATGCTTTGGGTGTGGAAAAGAAGGACACAAAGCTAGTAAGTGCAAAGGAAAAGGTTCAGTTAACACCAGGGATGAGGATAATGGTATTGCTACGACATCAACAATGGTTAAATGTTTTAAATGTGGAATGTACGGGCATTATGCAAACCAATGCCCTAAGGGAAAGACTCATGAAGAGAATCAGTATGGTCATATGGGTAGTATTTATGTGGATGATGATGAAGAGACTACAAATGATATGTGAGATGAAAGAATTTTTGAAGCTCGGTCAATGGTTTAAGAATGTAGTGGAATGATTACATGTTTATCATGTGTAATTTTGTATAAGTAATCTCATGCTACTATGGAATAAAGAGACATCTATGGATTGTTACACTGTTGTCTTTCCTTGAGTTTTGAAAGTGTATGATTAATGTTACCAGTATCCATGAATGGTTATTCAGATATTTTTGGAATGTAGATGATATGCGCATAATGAAGGGATAAGGAGAAAATTAAATGTTTAACAGTATTCATGAGCTCATGATTGATATAAGGACTAAGTGATATCATGGTTTGAGTATATAGAATTTTGAGGATTTTGATATGTGGAAAGTGTTAACTTTTATCTGCATTCATGTTTTCACTAAGTTTCAATGGGTATTCAAGAGAATACATGATTAAGGACTTTGAATGTTTGGAATGTGACCAACAAAACATATCTTATGATATATGGGGATCAACGATGGTATTAAATCTTTGGTAATCGTTTTCACTATATTATGAGAGTGGACTGCAGTATTATGGATAAGCCTAAAGATTACAATGGATTATGTTGGACATAAGTTAGTATTGTTTAAGGATAGAAGTTCTTTTTTCGATATTATTGATGGGATGTTATAGTAATATAGTTTTAGAAAAAGGACAACCTGCAGGACGGGAGACAGCCCATCGCGTCGGACAAGGCTGTGGGAATCGAACCCACAACCGAAGTGCGACTGGCCTTTATTGCCTACCACTGGCCTACAGGAAGTCCCTGTTTAGTAGAAACTAGTTTTATTATATTAAGCAGTATGATATATGAAGTATAAGTTCATTTTAGATGGACTTATGTATTTTTTTGATAACTTTTCTAACCTTTTGAGACAGATGGAATGACCCATCATTCTATCACATAATCTGTTAACACATCACGAATGAAAAATTCAACTTCATTTCTTTAAGAGATGAAGTGGAAATTGTCCAAAGAATGAAAAATAGTGAGACTATACCAAAATCATGAAAGTATTTCTTCTAATTCAAATTTTATCAACTTTAGGGAAATGATCTTGAAAACCAAAAATGTTGTCCTAGTGCTCTTATATCTGATTAATCAGATGGTAGCTTAGATCGTCACAAATTTATGGCTTTGTGATTACTGGATTTTCCATAGCCATGTTCTCTACCACTCTCCATCAGAACATGATGGTTAGATTTCTCTTCCATATCCATATTTTCACCTATGTGGAAACCCAATGATTAGTTTATTTGGGTAACCGTTACGTTTCATACTTTTGTTTTTAAAGATTGGTTTTGATATTCCTTTTTACGATGTGGGTTTCTATTGAATAAACTTTCGAATAGTAAACCATTTATAACCCCGACGAATTTCAAGGGCGAAATTCATTTTAAGGGGGGTAGAATGTAATAGCCCGAGATTTTATGAAAAATATTATTTTAATTTCATTAATGTCTTATGTTGTATTCTACACCAAGATTACCCTGCGCTATACGCAACACCGTATTAGCTTGTAGTGTACGCAACACTATTCTTGGACCGTGTTACACACAATTTTGATAATAGTTATTCTACGCAACATTGAGTATATATATATATATATATTAAATGTATAAATGAAATATGGTTGGATTCTGTTATACGAAACAACGAAGGATTCTTTCACAACACGCAACCCTGACTTGGCTTGCATTACACGCAATCGCGACCTTCCTCGATAGCGTGGGTTGTACGCAATACCGGGTTCTAATAAACAATGTTATATTATTATAATATTGTCATGAACTAGCCGTTATGAATAGTATTAACTAAATTTTGAATTTTATAACATTATTATTCATCTTACACATTTCTAGAACATGGTATAAGAACAAAATAAATTTTTTCAGGTAAAATAAGTATTTTTCAAAAAATGCAGTTTTACCACCTTTTGATGGCGCACCCACTTTAAATATAGTTTTTGACATGTTTATATGTTCAATTTGACAAAATAATATTCTTCTTTTGAATCAGGATATAAAAATTTACATTAGATAAAGTTTTGATTTTTTTCCGATAACTTTCATATTTTAATGAATAGTAAAAACACGCTATATTTTAATTAAAAACAACTTTTTTCATCGTAATATCTTATGTGGTTAAATTATAATATTGAATGGTTTTAAAGTATAAATAGAATATATTTTTACCATTTAATATAATGTATGTCATTAGCATTGATTTTACCTTGAATTCGTAGGTTAAATCAATTCAATCTTTTGCAATGTTTTAAAGAAAAACCCGTTTTCTTTCAACAACGGGATTAATTTTAATTTAATTTCTGCATCTTTTGTGTGTTGAATTTTGAAAAATGGATTCCATATTTGGAATCAGTGGGTCCAAATTATGTTAATAAGCTACTTTTTATTTTTGGGAATTATGAATAGTAACTACGGTAAATTTTATTTACCATAGTTAAAGGTAAATCGGGTAATTAAGGGTAAATATAATATTTTAAAATTACCCTAACAAATGTCAAAATCCTATTGGATGACTAAAAGTCGACCCATATCACCTAAGGGTCGGATTAGAATCATTTAATGGACATTTGTCCATGAAAATAACTTAATTATTATTAAAACCAAAGAAAGTGACAACATGTCACTCTCTTAAATCTTATAAGTATATTAATTTTAATTTAGTGATAAAATTCATGAAACTTCGAAAATGAATAGTCTCCAAAAATCTAATGAAATTATATACATCATATAAATTTATTTATAATTTTTAGGGATTAAATAATTATCATTAATTATGACACAATAGTGATGCAGAAATTGTTTATCTAGTGAAAAATCAAGAATATTGTTTTTATTAAACTAATAGTGACCATAAAATGAACAAATACCTAACCAAAACTTATTTTCCATGTAAATGTAAACCATAAGCATCCAAGGGTCGAATATTTGACCATTTGGAGCCTTATAAAAGCGATTATGACACTTATATTATTTTATATTAAATGATGCCAAAGTTGTCACCTTCATAATTTAATAAATATAACAATTTATATTTTGTGATTTTAAGATGATAAATTCAAGTAAAAGTATTATTGTGAAAGGTAATATATTTAGCTTCATCATAGAATTTTATTTTAAATTTTTATACAACAAATAAGTATATTAAATAATTATACAAAAATGATGTAGTAATTATTTTATTAAGAGATAAACCAAATAAATGGTTTTAAAAATAATAAAATAAATATTATATGAACTATTTAATGTGATACACTAATTTTATAGATACATGTGACCTTTTATTAATATATTAAAGCTTTTATTTCGAACATATCTTCTGTATATATTTTATTTAAATTCAAATAAATGAATAGTGTCAAATTTGACACTATTGTTATTTTACAAAAATAACATATTATAAAATTGTTTAAAAATCACAAAAATATTTAAAAATTATAAATTTATATCTATATGGTCTATAATGTTATAAAGTAAACAATTATGGAAAATTCACAACAAATAAGTAATTATTTGTTATAATTTAAAATTTAGAATTTTATTACCACAAATAAACTTAAATAGATTAAATAAGGATAAATCAAAATGATAAGGTTTAAAATAAGATCCAAACATGTCTAAATATGATTGCTTGATGCGATTACAACCCTATCTCATCTAATCTTCGAATATGATTCATTTTTGGAGGTTTTTAAGTGGGGTTAGATTTATTATAAATTAATATTTTTAAGAATTCCTAAGGTGCCCCTCTCCTCCCTTATAAAAAGGCACCTCCTCCCCCTCCTCCTCACACCAAATTGAGCACTCAAGCTCGGCCAACCCCTGCCAAAATACCTTCTCCACTTCCCTAGTATCATCCTAGAGGTTATGGTCTTCTTCAAAGACCATCCTTAGTTCTTTAAGTGGAGGCTAAGAAAAGGCGCGTCAAAAAGAGGAGGTTCGGACACTTACAAAGCAAGTCGGACCTAAGGTAAGGGAAATATCACAATCTCATTTTTATCCGAGATTGTTTATTCGTAAGTATTTACTGGGGTGTATTTTATCATCCACATCCATGTTTCATCAATATGTAATATTATTTCCATCCACCTACAATTGTTTAAATCCATTTTTACCCTTCGGTGAGTTTTTAGTAATATGTATGAAAGGAATCTTTTGTCGTCTTTCGTACGAGGTACTTTTTGAATTTTCTGAGAAAAGTACGAAGGATGTTTTTTTTAACTTATACGGCATGAATGGATTTTTAAAACATTATTTCCAAGAAGCTTCCCTTACAAGTTTTCAAGTTTATTTTTAATCAACTTCTTTTAGTTTATAATTTTATGACATGTTAAGAAAGGAAAAGTGTTTTTGAAGTATAAAGGATATTTTCCTCAAGAATGAAGTTCAAGTGTTTTATCAAAATTATTTTCCATATAAGATAATAAAGGGTTATGTTTTTATCCCTATTATTACATTGATTTGATTATGTTGTGATGGAATTATTTTTATGAATTCCTTTATCATATATGAATTGTTTTATGATGTCATGATGTTTCAAGAATCCCATTTTTATTACATGGGTTATGCGATGATGTATGATTTATGATTATGTGGCACATATAAGAAAGGATTCATTATAAGATGGGTGGGACCTATATCTCCCTCCAATGCATTGGGTAAAGATTTTATATCTCATGAGATAGACAGGGCTGGAACGGTAGGTTATACCGGTTCAGTGAAACAGGACTGAAACGAGGGTTACTCGATTCAGAAAGGGACTTTGTCCACTAAGATAGTCTTGGAAATGAGTCTTGACTAACAAGAAATGATTCTCTATGATTATGTGTGAATTCCACAAAGGTTCATGTTTTAAGTTATGATTATTGTGATTTCATTTCACTACTATGATTTATCCCATGTTATGAAATTATGCTCTCTTTTGCAGGTTAAAATTTCCAAAAGATATGTTCTTATGAATATGATGTGATTGATTTTTCTTTTGTATACCCTTACTGAGCATTTGAGCTCACCCTTTTATGTTTTCTTTTCCCCAGGATATAAAGAAAGGTTTTAGGTAAAAAAAAGGGAAGATCTTTATGGGAGATATTGAAGATCTTTCACCACGATTAGAAGATTACGTTCCGAGTTTCCAAAGACACTAAACTATTACGATCCTTGTGTGTGTGTGTTTTTGTACTAAGTATTCCGCAAAAGTAATGTAAAGTCCATGTACGTCAGGCTTCGGGTCTCTACACATCCCCAATCTGATGGGAAGTCAGAACGAATAGTTCAGACCTTAGGTATTATTGGTTTAATTTTAGAAATTAATATTAGTATTTATTTTTCTATAAGATTGTCATTTTTTGGGATCATCTGATCTTGTACTAACCATTTTGGTTTTGGTTAATCTCTAAAGTCAAGGGAAATATATAGTTTTTCCTTTGTGGATCATGAAATTCTCTAAAAGTTGATTCTATTACTTCATGTGTGACAAATTCATACTCATCATTAAAAAAATGATGAGTTAGTGGTAGAAATTTATTAAAGGAGGCAACTCTACTTAAAAAGTATGTATATCTCTTTATGTTCTTAGTCAATCTCATAAATAAATTCCTGAACTTTATGAAATGTAACTTAAAACAAAAAATGTTTCTCATTTACTATTCCTACTAGGAAACTAATGACCATTTATCTCATCCCAAGATTGTGGTTTTTCTATTAATAAATTTCTCCTGATCATGTTCTATATCACTCTCCATCAGAACATTAAACATAGTTTATTTTCCATATACATTTTTTCTAATATGTAATCCTGACATGGGTTATCTTAGGTGACCTTTGCACTCCTCTTTCTTTCTTTTAAAGTGAAGGTTTTATACACTCTTTTTCCAATGTGGGACATTCAATGAAGTTCTGAAGCTCAATTTAAAAATTGTGAGAATTCAATTTCAAAATGTGGGAAGAATGTAACAATCCAAGATTTTATAGTACATTATCTCGTTAATATAATTCAATAGCTTGCACCACACACAGCACCGAGTTCGAGCGCATGACGACTTACCAAACTAGCCATTCCGAAAACAATTATGAATATTATGAACTGTATTTTGAATTTTATATACTCCATATAATTTTAACTTATGTATTATGTGTTTCTTAGACATATTATTAGAACAAATTCAATTTTTCAGATAAAAAAATGTATTTTTCAAAAAAAAATTTAAATTTTACAACCTTTTAATAGAGAACCCTTTTTAAATCAAATATTTGACACTTTTAAATATTAAACATGAAAAAATAAAATTATTCTTTAGAATTGGGAAATCAAAATTTACTTTGGATGAAATTTTGATATTTTTCAAATAATGTTTATTTTTTATGAATAGTGAGAAATACTGTATTTTAATTCAAAACATCCATTTAATATAATTTATTTATATGGTTATATTATCTTTATAATTGGTTTTGAATTATAATTAGATTATATTTTTACCATTTAATCCAATTTTGGTCATTGGAAGTAATTTCACCTTGAAATTGAATATAAACAAGTGTCAATATTTTGATAGTTAATATTTATTAAAAACACATTTTTTGTTCTGACAATGGGAAATAATTTTAAGTTAATTAATCAAACATATATGTAAGAACCCTAACCTTAGTTCAGGTATGTTTTTCTGTTTTTCTGGAGATTTTAAGAAAAATGGTTTTTCTGGAAATTTTCAAAGTACACGCTGTGTACTCTGTTCCGGGTCGAAACTGTGTGTTAGCCGTGTCTGGGCCACACACACGGTGTGTAAGGCTGAGGTGGAGGCCGATTATTTCAGAGTACGGAAAATTCGATGTACACACCTTGTACTCTAAAAGTACACGCTGTGTACTTTCTTTTTTTTCATTAAACAGACCGGGGTCGCGCCTAACCCCCAAATACATCTTCTTCTCTAGTTTTCGACCGTCCGGGAGCGTCCGTTCAGCCAGATGTTTGATGGAGTGCTTCCTCGCCGTCCGTTCTCCGATTCAAGCGTGGTTGATTGCGTTGGAATCGCAGCTCTGATTTCTTCCTTTTATTTGAGCCTTGTTTCTTGATTCCTCCGTGTTTTCATGTTATCGTGGGATGAACGTTTTTTGCGTTTTCTCAGATCTACGTAGTTCTAAGGGGAATCTGTCGTCGAGGTTCACATATATTGATCTCCTAGTATTGAGGTATGTGGTTTGTGCCTTCTTGTAGAAAGTTGATGGATATTTTGTGCAATTTTTCACCAATACCCTTGAACGGGGTATTGCTTGTTCCCTGTTTTCCCCTTGTTGCTTGCCTGATTTTCTTGATTTCTTTAGTAGAGGTTATTGCTTTTAATTAGAGTAATTTGTTTGTGCTCAGATTTCTTTGGAAGGCTTGCTCATTCTGTTTGGCATTTTTCCAGTTGCCATGCCTAGTCGTAGGATAGTGGAACTGTTGTTTATTTTTTTGTTGAGACTTACTTGATGGCCAAGTAGTTCGTGAGGTTTACTTGGACGATACACACACGTTGAGCATGTTTACTTACTCAGGATTGTGCGAACATAGAGTAGTAGACCAAAGGGAGAATTGATGGAAGGGCTTCTCTAGAGTGTCTTTTAAATCACGATTCGAGACCAAGTAGAGAATTGACGGAAGGGCTTCTCCAGAGAGTCTTTTAAATACGGCATGGGCCACAGGGGTAATTGACGTTGAGTGCTTCCCTAGAGAGCCTTTAGAATTATACGAGACTATAGGGGGAATTGACGGTGAGTGCTTCCCCAGAGAGTCTGCTTAATTTAGGTAGCTGAACCATAGGGGTTAGACTGTGTGTGCCTCCCAGTGGGTTGCTAGTACATAGAGGTTAAACCGTGGGGGTTAGACTGTGAGAGCTACCCAGTGGGTTACCTATTTCCTTCTTGTTGTTGGCTGCTTACTTGTGTGTTATACTTGTTAGAACTGTGAATTGTAGCTATTTGTACTTTTCTGTCTACTGCTTCTTGTTTTGGTATTGCCGTATATTCATTGACTGTTAGGCACAAATGGTTGGGTGATTGTCTACTGGTATTTGTATCTCACACCCTGTTTGGGCCATGATTTGGGGCCCAAGAAGAATATGTTGATTCAGGTATAGACAAGGGCAAGCACCCTTCTACTTCATGGTCTTGACTGCATCAGGAGCTGGGGAGCATGGGACCGAGTCGTGGCTCACGATGCTGAGGAGACTATTTGTTTTTCTTTTGCACTTGGATTCATTTGTATTTCAGCACGTTGTTGTGTTTGCTGTTTTCTTTAGAAACTTGTACCTACTGCATCATTTTCATCATATTTATATATCTACATTGCTTCCGTTGTTTGGTTTCTGTTGTTGTGCATGTTGTTTACTACTTCCGTTGTTTATTGTTGTTTTCATACCTTGTGTACCTTACCGAATGAGGAAATAGTTTCCCCACCGACTCACCAAGGACCTCGCTGCTATTCAGAAGCCTCTGGAATTCAGGGAAACGCACTTGAGGTCATGTGGCGAACTGGGTACGGGGAACCAGTGGAGGGTATCTGGACTAGGGATGTTAAAAAGTGGTATCAGAGGAGTTCTTTTCTATTGCTTTACTATTTGGAGACCTTATCCAGGGATAGGACGGATTCGGTACTTGGCATTAAGGTGTGCTCGAGAGTAGCTGACCCGTGTACAGGGAAAATCCATACTACCTCATTAATTGCAGTTTTTTGGTTTTGAGATTTTATGGTTGGTATGTTTTCACCTAGAGTGATTCGTATGACTTGTGCGGTTATTGTTTTGATATTTCGGTTCTATTTTTGTCGAAACCCGATGAGATGAGGGTATGCCATCTCATGCATCATATAGGCACTTGTATAAATCACATGTCATGCATTCTTACCATGCCATCTAGGATGAATTAGCGATTGCATGATGTTGTGATAGACTTTGTGTAGATTATTCTTGCGGTTGTGATAGTTGTTTGATTGATTCTCTACAGTTGTGTTAGAAAACTGTTTCTTTGTTACTTGCTTAAAATGAACACCGATTTTCGGTTCTTGAGGTGTTACAGGCCCTCACAGATCAAAATTTAGCACCTTTTCCCTTGTTTTAGTGTTTTTGGAATTCTACGTAGTTTCTAATCTACTGCCCAAAAAAACCCAGAATACACGGCGTGTACTTTTTGGATACACGCCGTGTAGTTTTCAGGCGATGTCACTAACCGTGTGAGAAGAACACGGTGTCGTGGGTGTAACTTCGGGAACACACCGTCTACCATTGGTACACGCTGTGTGAGTTTGGAGCCATGTACCCGGCTGTGTCACTAACAACACGGGCTGGGGAAACTCGGGTATAACACGCCATGTCCGTAGGGAAAACGCCGTGTAGTCCTGTCCAGGTGCCCGACCGTGTCATGAACAACACGGGCCATCATGACCATCTTTTCCACACGCCGTGTTTGTTCGGAACACGCCATGTAGTCTTGCTCAGGTACCCGGCTGTGTCATGAACAACACGGGATAGTGTCGCCTTCACCTATGCACGTTGTTCTTTTTCGGAGCACTCCGTGTAAGGTCTAGCCGTGTGGACGACCGTGTACTCAACAACACGGACCGCCGAAACCTTTTCTAATGCACTTCATGTTTTTTTCAAACACGTCGTGTAGTATCGGGTTGAGTCGGACCGTGTGGGTTAGCTGTGTAAGGAGACTCAGGCATGGGAATAGTTTTCAAGCACACGCCGTGTGTGGGGGTCAACACGCCATGTAGTTTGAAGTGTACCCGACTTGTAGGGTGAGAGTACACACCCACGTCAGTGGTTTAAGTAGACACGCTGTGTAGTTTTATACACGTCGTGTAGTCATGTTTTGAAATCTTGTGTGTTTTTCCCCTGTTCTCATTTTGTACTCTTGTGTTCTCTGTCCTTGTTTTCCTGATCTATGGTGTGCTTTTGATATTTCAGAGAAATGCCTCCGAGATGTCCTCCGGTCGTACGTCTGTCATTAGGCAGTGACCAGATGCCAGACAGGGCTGATCAGGGACTTCCTGTCGATCCCCCAGCCGAGCCAACCTTGGCACAGGTTGTTGTACCAGTCGTAGGAGGTAATGCGCAGTTCAGGGAAGGTTTTCTGAGGATGATGCATGCCTTCCATGGAGCACCGCCTCCTGCCTCATCTATGGCAGACTTGACGCGGATCCTTTAGCAGCAGCATCCTCCCACATTCTCGGGGGAGGGAGTACCTCAGGATGCAGAGTCATGGCTGGAAGCCATGCTGACTATATTCAAGCATCTCGAGACGCCTCCAAAGAGGCGGGTCAAGATCTCTACCTACATGCTCCGAGACTCCGCCAAGAGGTGGTGGGACATGATCTCACAGGCGGGTCAGCCGCAAGCTATGACTTGGGAGGAGTTCCAGCCCGTGTTCTACGACTACTTTTACCCAGAGACCCTGAGGGCCGATCGAGCCCGGGAGTTCATGAGCTTAGAGCAGGGTACTCTATCTGTCATGGAGTATGCCTCTCGTTTCACTGAGCTACAACATTTTACACCCCTTCGGGATGGTAGTGTGGTGTTCTTGGTGAGGAAGGTTGAGGATGGACTCAGGAGGGAGATTCACTCACATGTGAAAATCTTCCTGCTGTCTTCCTTTACATCCCTCATCAACCAGACACTAATTGCGGAGCGCAATCTGAGAGACTCTGGAGCTGTGTGTCAGGCCAGTTCTGCTTCCAAAACTAGCTTTCCTTTTAGATGACAACAAGAAGCACAGTAGAGACCCTACACACGGTGATTCGAGGAAGTGAGACACATCATCAGGCAGCCAGGTGACATGCTACCAGTGTGGCCAGACAGGGCACACAAGGCCAAAGTGCCAGAGAGACCCCGTGGAGTGTCGATCTTGCGGCAGGATGGGTCACCTCCAGCGTTTCTGCCAGGTTTTCTCACTAGCAGCAGGTGACCAGGGTTCTTCCATGACTCCTCGTTCAGGAGCAGCCCCACTAGTCTCTCACCAGTCAGGGAACTGGAGTTCTTCCGGCCATTCGGGCCGAGGCGGAGGTCGAGTCCGTGGCGGTCATCCACCAGTCCCTCATCACCAGCAGGGAGGTTCACCTCAGATCGGTCAGTCAGGGGCACAGGGCCGTGGTGCAGGCTAGTCATTCGCTATGGAGAAGACATATCATTAGCAGGATCCCGACCCTTCTACTGTTTGAGGTACAATTTTAGTAGCCTCAGTTTTATCTTCAGCCCTTTTCGATACTGGTGCTATGCATAGCTTTATCTCTGTTGCCATTGTGGAGAGCCTTGGATTCTGCATCTTTTCATCTTCCGACTCGTTGACACTGGGCACACCTTTGGGAATGAGGAAATCTAGTGTACGCCAGTGTAGAGAGTGCCCCCTCAAGGTTGAAGGGTATCACTTCTTATGGGATCTCTATGTATTAGATATGACAGGCTATGATTTCATTATTGGCATGGACTGGTTGATTCTCTTACGAGCAGTCGTCGACTGCTATCACCACAGGGTCAGATTCATCTCACCAGAAGGTGAATCTTTCCTCCATAGAGGCGAATGGGACGTTCGGGCGAGTCGGGAGGGACTCGGGCATCTTGGGATAGGAGGAGTGACGGCCCAGATTGCTAGGCTTTATCTAGATGATCAGGGGACTCCACAGTTGGACTTTCCTCCAATGGTGGATCGCTTCATGGATTTCTTCCCAGAAGACTTTTCAGGTTTTCCTCTAAAGCGTGAGGTGGACTTTTCTATTGATATCATGCCAGGAGTGGCACCGGTGTCCATTCCTCCCTATAGGATGGCCACACATGAGTTGTAGGAGCTCAATAAGCAGTTGGAGGAGCCACAGGCTAAGGGTTTCATCCGACCCAGTACTTCTCCTTGGGGTTCGCCTGTTTTGTTTGCGAAGAAGGAAGATGGTACCCTTCGGCTTTGTGTGGATTATCGGAAGATGAACCAATTGAAGGTCAAGAACCGATATCCTTTGTCGCGGATTGATGACCTTTTCGATCAGCTTCGAGGAGCCCGGGTGTTCTCAATGATCAACATGAGGTCCGGTTATCATCAGTTGTGCGTTAGACCATCAGATATACCTCTGAAAGCCTTTAAGAGTAGGTACAGTCTTTACGAGTATACAGTCATGCCGTTCGGTCTCACGAACGCACCTGCAGTTTTCATGGCGCTGATGAACCGAGTGTTCCATCCTTACTTGGATTACTTCGTCGTGGTCTTCATGGATGATATCTTGGTGTACTCTTACAATCGACACGACCATGCCACCCATCTTGATATAATTCCGAGTACACTGGGAGAGCATCGGCTTTATGCTAAACTCTCGAAGTTCCACTTCTGGATGGATCAGATTCACTTCTTGGGTCAAATCATCTCAAAGACAGAAGTATATGTGGACCTAGAGAATGTGAGAGCTGTAGTTTCCTGGGAGCAACCGAAGAACGTTTTTGAGGTACAGAGCTTCCTAGGGCTATATAGATACTACAGACGCTTCATTCGAGACTTTTCTCATTTAGAAGCACCCTTGACAGGTCTGACCAAGAAGGGGGAGAATTTATTATGTTCAGATTCGTGTGATTCAGCCTTTCAAGAGCTGAAATGGAGGTTGACGTCAGCACTGATACTAGTCTTTCCAGAGCCAGGCAAGAGCTACACTGTTTACTATGATGCTTCAGGTATCAGGCTGGGAGCTGTGCTTATACGGGAAGATGGAGTCATTGCGTACGGGTCTCGGTAGCTGAGGACACATGAGAGGAACTACCCTACGCACGATCGTGAGTTGGCAGCTATTGTTCATGCCTTACACTGTTGGAGACACTATCTTATGGGAGAGCACTTTGTGTTCTTCACTGACCACAAGAGTCTCAAGTATATCTTCACTCAGCGTGATCTGAATCTGAGGCAGTGCAGGTGGGTTGAGTATCTACAGTCTTCTGACTTCGAGCTTTCTTATACACCGGGAAAGGGAAACACCGTGGAAGATGCGTTGAGTAGGAGAACTCAGATTCAGGAGGCCAGTAGTGGGTGGAAGATGATGGCATTGTTCTTAGAGATGCATCTAGAGGTGCATGAAAGACGAGGACAGACTTTTCTATCTTTTGTAGATGTTACCTCCACGCTACTTGATCGGGTACGGATGAGGAAGCCATCAGAATCAGAAGGATTAGTCCTGCGGGAGAGTGTGTCAAGAGAGGACCCTCTTCCTGGATGGATAATGGGTGAGGATGAGAACTTGAATTTCCAAGGATACGTATGGGTGCCAATAGACATATGCGAGGAAATGATGCGGGATTTCCATTCCTCAGTTTGGGAAGTTCATCCTGGCGTCACCAAGATGTATCGGGATATTCATCGCCAATACGGGTGGCCAGTTATGAATAAGGATGTTGCTGATTTTGTCATTAGATGTTCTACTTGTCAGCAGGTGAAAGCAGAGCATCAATGACTAGTGGGGCTCTTACAGCAGTTACCCATTCCAGAGAGTAATTGGAATGATGTTGCGATGGACTTCGTGACCGGGTTGCTGAGATCACCTCAAGGACGATGCTGTTTGGGTTGTCGTCGACATGCTTAAGAAGTTTTCTCACTTCTTGCCGATCAAGGAGACCTTCAATGTCGATGATCTGGGATGACATTACATCAGAGAGATTGTGAGTCTGCATGGAGTTCCGCACTCTATTGTTTTCAGACAGAGAAGAGTGCTTTACCTCTCGGTTCTGGCAGCGACTTCAGAAGGCCTTAGGTACACATGTACTTTTGAGTACAACATACCATCCCCAGACCGATGGCCAGTCCGAGCGCATGATCCAGGTGCTTGAGGATATGCTCTGGGCATACATCCATGACTTTGGAGGTTCTTGGGAGAATCATATTCCTCTGGTGGAGTTCGACTACAAAAATAGTTTCTAGGCGACCATCCAGATGGCACCATACGAGGCTTTGTACAGCAGGCCTTGATGATCACCCTTATGCTGGCTGGAGGCAGGAGAGGCAGCTTTGCTGGGACCTCGTCTTGTTCAGGAGACTTCAGAGCAGATAGAGCTGATTCGGAAGAGGATGGCTACAACGCAGTCTCGGCAGAAGTCTTATGCTGATCCGCGGAGACGACCTCTAGAGTTTGATGTCGGTGATTGGGTTTTCCTATGTGTCATACCTAGGTTGGGACACAAGAGGATTCAGAGACAGGGTAAGATTTCGCCACGGTACGTCAGGCCGTTTGATGTTTTGGAGAGAGTGGGGCCAGTCGCCTATCGGTTGCAGCTACCTCAGAGGTATCAGACCATGCACGACGTCTTCCACGTGTCTCAGCTCTGATGTTACTTTTCATACTCATGTCACGTCTTTCAGCCTGAGGAAGTCGAGCTTGAAGAGGATGCATCGTTCGAGGAGCATCCTATCCGGATTGTTGATCATAGTACGAAGGTTCTCCATGGGCAGTCTGTTCCTCTGGTATGAGTGCAATGGCAGCATGGGAGAGTACAAGATGAGACCTGGGAGAGGGAGGTCGATGTATGATCGCAGTTGCCAGAGCTGTTCGGGGATCCTTCTTCTCCACCTCGTTATTCAAATTTGGGGACGAATTTCTTTAAGGGGGGAAGTTTGTAAGAACCCGGACCTTCATTCAGGTATGTTTTTCCATTTTTCTTGAGTTTTTAAGAAAAATGGTTTTTCTGGAAATTTTCAAAGTACACGCCATGTACTTTCTGAGTACACGCCGTGTACTCTGTTCCGGCTTGAAGACATGTGCTAGCCGTGTCCGGGACACACACATGGTGTATAAGGCTGAGGTGGAGGCCGATTATGTTGGGGTATGGAAAATTCTAAGTACATGTCGTGTACTCTAGAAGTACATGCCATGTACTTAATTGTTTTTCATTAAACAGACCAGGGTCACACCTAACCCCCAAATACATCTTCTTCTCCAGTTTTCGACTGTCCGTGAGCGTCCGTACGGCCAGATCTTTGATGGTGTCCTACCTTTCTGTCCGTTCTCCGATTTGATCATGGTTGATTGTGTTGGAATCACAGCGGTGAGTTCTTCCTTATGCTTGATCCTTGTTTCTTGATTCCCCCTTGTATTCAAGTTATCATGGGATGAACGTTTTGTGCATTTTCTCAGATCTACGTCGTTCTAAGGGGAATCTATCATCGAGGTTCATGTTTATCGATCTCCTAGGATTGAGGTAGGTGGTTTGTGCCTTCCCGTAGAAAGTTGATGGATATTTTGTGCAATTTTCACCAATACCCTTGAACGGGGTATTGCGTGTTTCCTGTTTTTCCCTTGTTGCTTGTCTGCTTTGCTGGATTACTTTAGTAGAGTTTATTGCTTGTGATTAGAGGAATTTGTTTGTGCTCATATTGCTTTTCCATGCTTGCTCTGCCTGTTTGGTATTTTTCCAGTTGCCATGCCTAGTCTTAGGATAGTGGAACTATTGTTTACTTGGCCATTGAGCCTTAGTCGATAGCCATGTAGTTCTTGAGGTTTACTTGGACAATACACATGCGTTGAGCATGTTTAGTTATTCAGGACTGTGAGAACCTAGAGTAGTAGACCAAAGGGATAATTGACGGAAGGGCTTCTCCAGAGTGTCTTTTAAATCACGATGTGAGACCAAGTGGAGAATTGACGAAAGGGGTTCTCCAGAGTGTCTTTTAACTACGACGCGGGCCACAGGGGGAATTGACGTTTAGTGGTTCCCGAGAGAGCCTTTATCACGATACAAGACTATAGGGTGAATTGACGGTGAGTGCTTCCCCAGAGAGTTTGCTTAATTTACGTAGATGAACCAAAGGGGTGAGACTGTGTGTTTCTCCCAGTGGGTTGCTAGTACTTAGAGGTTGAACCGTGGGGGTTAGACTGTGAGAGCTACCCTGAGGGTTACCTTTTTTCTTCTTATTGTTGGCTGCTTACTTGTGTGTTATACTTGTTAGAATTGTGGATTGTATTTGTTTGTACTTTTCTATCTATTGCTTCTTGTTTTGGTACTTCCGTATATTCATTGACTGTTAGGCACAAATCTTTGGGTGACTGCCTACTGGGATTTGTATCTCACACCCTATTTGGTCCATGATTTTGGGCCCAAGCACACTATGTTGCTGCAGGTATCGACAAGGGAAAGCGCCCTTCTACTTCATGGTCTTGACTGCATCAGGAGCTCAGGATCATGGGACCGAGCCATGGATTGTGATGCTGAGGAGACTATTTTTTTTCTTTTTCACTTGGTTTCAGTTGTTTTTCATCACATTGTTGTGTTTTCTGTTTTCCTTAGATACTTGTACCTACTGCATCATTTTAATCATAGTTATATATCTACATTGCTTCTGTTGTTTGGTTTCTATTGTTGTGCATGCCGTTTACTGCTTCCGTTGTTTATTTTTGTTTTCATACCTTGTGTACCTTACCAAATGAGGGAATAGTTTCCCCACCAATGCACCAAGGCCCTCGCTGCTAGTTGGCAGCCTCTGGAGTTCGGGTAAATTTTCTTGAGGTCATGTGGCGAACCGGGTACGGGGCACCAGTGGAGGGGATCCGGACTTGGGACATTACAATATATGTTTTGAATTTTTTAAAATAGAAATAATTTTTTAATTCAGAATATCAAATATATCTTAGGCTGAATTTTTGGTATTTTTCTAAAAAACATCAATTTTTGATGAATAGTGAAACCATAAAGTAGTAGTTAAAAACACAGATTTTTCATATAAATGAATTTTACCACTTCTGTGAAATTAATTTTGAAAATACGACATACATGATTGTTATTAGTAAGTCTAATTTGGTTCAATAAGATGAAAGTAATTTTTGGTGAATTGTAACATTCACTAGTGTAGAAAACATTATTTACGTCGGTTATTTTTCAATTTTTACGTCGGTTTTTAGCCAACATTAATATGGATGACGTTATAAATAACATTTTTTACGTCGGTTATTTAAAAACCGACGTAACAAACATAACATCGTGGTGTTTATCACATCAGTTAATTAATAACCGAAATGAAAAAACCCGGGGGGGAGGGGGGCAGGGCGGGGTTTATAACGTCGGTTATTATATAACCGCCGTGATAAACTAGGGGGGTTATCACGTAGGTTATATAATAAACGACGTTATAAACATGTTTAGGGGAGTTTATCATGTCGATTATTAAATAAAAGACGTGATAAACTCCTGGGCGATGGTTTATCACGTCGGTTAATCAATACCGACATGATAAATCATTTCCCAGGTCCTTTATCATGTCGGTTATTAAATAACCGACATGATAAACCATGGCAGAGGTTTTTATCACATCGGTTATGAAAAAAAACCAACATGATAAACCCTTATTTATTTATTTATCACGTCGGTCATAAAATAACCGACGTGGAAGACAAATTTTTTTTTAAAAAAAAACGGACTGCAGTCCTCTGCTCTCCCACTGAATCAACCAGAAACTAAATCAATAATTCGTACCACAAAAACATAAGGAGATCAAAACATGAACTAAAGAACATTTAAGCATTTACATTGATAACATATAAAACTTAACCCACTTTATATCCCCCACCCTCATGTATACCCCCTAGACAGCCCTCCCCCACCCCATTGGAGCCCCCACCACACCCCTAGACTGCCCCCCGACCCCCTGGACAGCCCCAAACACCCCTCGACAACCCCCCCCCCTCTTGAATAGCACCCCCTCACCCCACTTGATAGCCACCACCACACCCCTGGACTTCTCCCTGACCCCTGGACAACCCTAAACACCCCTCAACAACCCCCCCCCCCCCTCCTGAACATCACCCCCTCATCCCCTCACCCCACTTGATAGCCCCCACCACACCACTGGACTTCAACCCGACCCCCTGGACAGCTCCAAACACCCCGGACAGCCCTAAACACCCCTCGACAACCCCCAACCTCCTGAACAGCACCCCCTCACCCCTCACCCCACTTGACAACCCCCATCACACCCCTGGACTACCCCTCGACCCCCTGGATAGCTCCAAACACCCCAGGACAACCCCCCCCCCCCCCACACCCTCATGAACAACACCCCCTCACCCCCTCACCCCACTTGACAGCCCCCACCCCATTGAAGCCCCCACCACACCCCTGGACTACCCCCAACCGCCTAGACAGCCCCAAACACCCCTCGACAACCCCCCACCCTCATGTATACCCCCACCCCCTGGACAACCCTCCCACACCCCTGGACATCCCTCATACTCCCCTGGACATCCCCCCCACCCAACCAGACAACCCTCCCAGAACCCTGGACACCCCCCAACCCCACTGAACACCCCCACACCCTTGGAACCCCTCCCCCCCAGACCAGAATCCGTACCCGAAAAACCATCATAAGTAGACCAAAACAAGAAGAAGAGCATAATTAAACATTGAAATATATAACCTTCAAAACTTACATTTTCAACTTAAAAAAAACGAAATCCAACCTAAATGACTACCAAATACACAATTACAATGACAATATTCAAAATTACATTTTACATTAAAAACAAATAAAATTTAATCAAACCTATAAAATAATTTGACCACTCCACTTGTAAGTGTTTGATGTCTTCAGCAATATAGGGTTGAGGGTCATCCAAACGCTACAAATGAAAAGGATAGTAGTTAACGTGTATAATGAATAAATCAAATTAAAATATTTTGGAAAAATTTAAGAGGAAATCTTACCAGGTAAAAATTCAAAACTGTCCCAGTTGTTATTATTTCATACATAAATCTTAGCATATAATATCTGCATTCGATGATGCCTTATTGTTCATGACAATTTTGTTTTAATGAGTGTAAATTCAATATATTATTTTTATGTAATAAATCAAAATGTACAAATTATAAATGGATATTTACCTTCGCATTTACATATTTCATCTTTGTATTCTTTTTATTTGTGTTTTTTCGAAAGTAAGCCCATGCCCTGTTAGAAAATAATACGAATGGGGTAAATTTAAATTTCATTATAATATATAAAACTATTGAGAAATTGAAACTTAATTTTCTAATATATTCTTAAAACATTCCCGCACATCACTATGGACAGAGCATATCCAATAAAATGATTTCTCCCTTGGTCAAAAAACCCCTAACATCCAATGATCACTGATAAAAGAAAATTTAATGTTAGTGGTTTTTATGTTAAAAGATAATTAACTCTTTGAGAGAGATTTGTTTCATACCTCTCACAAAAAGGCAGCATCCAATATTGTCTGACTCTATTCTTTTCAAGTCTTTCAGAAATATAAAGCATTCTTTGTTCCTCATCCAATGCACACGATTCAGGGGAAATCAATTGTGGGTCCATAAATCCATATACACTTGTCATCTCATTCCTCTCACAAGTATTATAAAGATACCTAATACAAAACAGACATAAATATACAATTTTAATAAATAAAACATAGGGAAAAGGTGTTAAGACTTACATGGAAAAAAATTCATCACGTTGATTCCCAACTTATGTCCAGTAACAAGCTCCATGATATCAGTTTTCATAATCCCCACATTTATTTCACGTCCACAAACATGAGTTCCATTGGAAACTCATAATGACCCACCAACAAATTTTAATATCTTGACAATCTTTCAAGACTACTAGAATCTGTATCTGATGCCATAACCATTTGTCTTTGTTGTTGTCTATACAATATTTATTTACCTTTGAAGTATTCTTGTAAAACTAAATTGAAAAATATATATTTTTTCAAATGATAAAACAACTTTAATAAAAAAAAAAATAAACGATATAACATTCATACCTCTATGGTAATGAGTAGAAGAAGTCTGGATGGACAAATTAAAAAATGGCCAATACTATGTCCAACTGTCACCACCTCATCTCTAGGTAATGGTACCCGAGCTGATCTATCTATAATATCCTATACAGTGACCCTCATATTCTCTACCTCTAATTGTTGATGATGAACTGTATCTCCTATACAATATACCAACCCATATGCTACTATATGATACTGAGAATCATCAACATACAACTCCCAATAAGTAGGAAGGTGCGGCGGAAGAGTATGATAAAAAATGCCATCTGCAGGCTGAGGTGGGGGAGTGGCAGCTACTAGCGGAGGTGGAGGATAAATAATGGGGTCTGCAGGGGGAGGTGGAGGAGTGGGAGATGCAGTCTGAAATTTTCTTTGCATGTCTGGAAACATAGAATGCACCGAAGATCATATCTTGTACTCAATCATCACATTAATATTATGAACTTCAGCCTCCAAGGATTCAATTTTTTGTTTATAAACCCCCTCAATGTTAGATGTTGAAGAACGTGGAAACACCTTTCTTACCGATACACCTTCCAGATATCCTCATACACGACCAAGATGTTCAGGCCTTCCCAATGCTACATATAAAATATCTTCCCTCCCAGTAGCTGTAAATGTCCCCTGTGAACTCTGATCCTCAAGAGAGTCCTGCATTAATTAATTGAACATTTCTGTAATGATTGAAATTATATGAAGAAAATGGTTAACTTAAATAAATAAAATAGATATCCTACAATCCTCTCAGCTACGATTCTCGATTCTTCCGAAAGATATTTCCCTTTTTTGCCCTTCCAAGCTCTCTTCCATTTTTCATGTCTAGATAGAGGGGATGCAGGGGCCACCTCTCCAGAACTTGAAGACTCAGCTCTTTGTTGTTTAAATTTTTCCACCATTGTTTGTTCTTCAAAAAATTCATACCCTCCCCGAGATAAAATATGAGGGTATACATTTTTAGATTGGATCTACTGATGAGATATCCTTTGTTTGCTGTAAATTAAGAATAAGAAATCATTAACAAAACGTTAATAAGATCATTTATATAAGAAATATTATAAAAGTTTACACTGACCTTACCAAAAATGACTCTTTTCTTCTACTTTAAAAAAACTGTCTCCATGTGTCTTCATCTATAAAAGGATATATACGACATGGATTGTAATGACTCCTATGACCATAAATAAAATCAGATGAGAGGGTTGATTTGAAATCCATCCATCTCCTGGCAGCCAATGATTAGAATTTCTTCATGACTCCTCCAGTGTCAGGAATATCAAATGTCATCTAATAAAGAAGAGGTTAAACATATTATATATAATAGAAACATTAAAGGAATAGTCAAACAATAGCAAAAGATCTTACCAAAATCTTCTCCCATAACTGAGAGATTATCGCTTTATCCACACTTCTGCAGTCATCATACCGAATGCTTACATATCTCTTAGCCTAAATTGCTACAAAACTCTTAAAATCGTTTTCATTTGGACCTCTAGGAATATCATCATCATCAAACTCAATGAATATCCTCTGATCCTGCGTATGGGAAAGTGATAATTTTGGTAAACGTGTTCACCCACGTTTACCAAACATTTAACTCTTTGTCATAATAGGAGCATGTGAATGTTCCTCCCCAGAGGTATGACCAATATGCTCATCTCCAGCATCATGTGGTTGATCAATTGAATGATCTGTCATTATCCTTCAAATAAAAAAAACAAACATTAGTTCAAATATATAAAAATTAAAATATTTTAATACTACTGTAATCAGAAAATAGAAAAGTGTTATAAGTTATGTAATAGTAAACCTTGGTAATATGGTAAGCATGTTAAACAATGGTAAAGATGGTAAAGATTGTCAAGATGGTAAACATGGTAAACATGGTAAACCTGTTAAACATGGTAAAGTAATTGTTACCGAAAAAAAATAATAGACATATAATTCATGTAATGGGAAACATGATAAAGTAAACTAAACAAACTTAAAACAAACTAAAACTTATACTTATTTTGTTTTAAAACATGTTTTAATAAATATAAAACATACAATATCTAACATTTATGAAAAAAATAAATGAAAACATGAAATAAACATATGTTACCTGTAATTTTAGGAATATAAAAATGGATTGTTTTCCCAAATTCCTTTGTCCTCTTCGTTACTTATGGCACAAACCATGTCTTCAACGTGCTCATCATTATGTTCTATTAATCATTCTATGGAAGTAGGGATATCACATAAATCATCATCTTCATCAACTTCATCCTCACCAACATATTGTTTTTTCCCTTGTAAAACAACAACCCACTGCATATCTGATGGATCTACTACATAGAAAATTTGTTTTTAATGTGTTTCTATTATAAAAGAATCAATTCTGTCTTCCAATCTATTCAGATTAACAAGTTTCATTCCAAGTTTATCGTGTCTGACACTGTTTTTACCGATAAACCATTTACAGTTAAAAACAAGAACATTAATTTTAAAGTAATCAACCTTCCATATGTCTTCAATCACTCCATAATATGAACTTGATGCATAAATTGGGTTTTTGTCATTAGCACTTGAAAAATGCATTCCTTCTGCAAACACCAATACACCACTATTCTGAACTGCACTTCTGTTGTCTTGAGCTTTGGTATGAAATGTATAGCTATTAATGTCGTAACCGGACTATGTTATCACATTTAAACATGGACCACCCACTATCCATTTTAATGTCTCTGATACATCTGATCTACCAAGCAAAGTCTTTTTAATCCATGACAAAAAAAAATTTGTTGTGCTTATTCAAAATCCACATTTCTTTCTTCTTTGGATAAAAATGTTTCAACTCATTATTATGCAATGTGATATTCAGTTGAGCATCAGCTATGTTATTCAAGATGTATGATTCTAACTCCTTTATCTGTTCAGCTGACAATGATTTTACTTTCAAGCCACGAATCCCCTTTCCCTCATTATTAACTCGTTCATGGTGAGATGGAGGCAAACCTATGTGTTGCGCCGCAACCATGTACCTCATAAAAAACTCTGCTACCTCCTCAAAAATATACTTTTCAATAATGGAGGCTTCAGGTCGATATGGATTTTTAATATACCCCTTTAATATTTTCATATACCTTTCAAAAGGATACATCTAATGAAGATATACAGCTACAAAAAGCATTATTTCTCGAACCAGATGAATCATTAAATGCACCATTATATGAAAAAAAGTAGGAGGAATATATATTTCCAATTGAGAAAGTATAAAAATTGCGACCTTTTCCAAAATGTTCAAAGAATTTACATCAATCTCCTTGTTACAAATTGAATTGAAAAAATAACACAACTTCATCATAGTCTTTCTGACACGAATGGGAAATATTCCACGCAATGAAATTGGTAGAATTTGTTGCATCATGACGTGACAATCATGTGATTTCATACCTATCAACTTCATATACTTCAATGAGACAAAAAATTTTACATTTGAAGAATAACCTTGAGGCACTTTGATATCATGAATACACTGACAAAAGCTAATTTTCTCCCTCTTCGATAATGTATGACAAGCCGGGGGAAGAAATGTTCCTCTTCCTTTAGGAGTGGGAGCTAACTCCAATCGTATTCCCATTGATAGTAAGTATAATCTTTCATTTAACCCATCATTAGTATTTCCTTTAATATCTAACAATGTTCCAATCAAACAATCACATGTATTCTTCTCCACATGCATGGCATAAATATTATGTTTATCTTCATGATACCTCCAATATGGTAGCTCAAAAAATATTGACCTTTTTCTCCAAATATGTCTATCATTACCAGATTTCTATGTCTTTCCCAATGTCACATCATGGTTTTTCAACCTCTCAAAATAAAGATCTAGGGATAAAGGTTTTTGAGCAGTATCAAATTATTGTGAGCCATTGAATGCCTTTTTTATTCTTCTATAAGGGTGATCCATAGGAAAAAACATTCGATGACCCATGTACATTGTTTTCCTCCTGTGATGCAATTTACAATATGAAGTCTGTTGTTCGCAAATTTGACATGCTTTATGTCCTTTAACACTGTATGCAGACAAATTTCCATATGTTGGGAAGTCATTTATAGTGAACAGAAGCACTGCATGCAGTTGAAAATATTCCATTTTATAAGAATCATACACCCTAATTCCATCAGCCCATAACATTTTCAAATCATCAATCAATGGTGAAAAGTAAACATCAATATCATTGCTGGGTTGCTTTGGACCAGAGATCATTATACTCAACATGAAATATTTTCACTTCATACAAACTTCAGGAGAGAGGTTCTAAATTACCAATAAAACAGGCCATGAACTATGTGTGCTACTGAGGGTTCGGTATGGATTCATTCCATCTGTGCACAACCCTAGTCTGAGATTTCTAATTTAATTTCCAAATGTAGAATACTGCGCATCAATTTTCTTCCATTGTAGAAAATTAGCTGGATGACGTATTTTTCCATCACATACCCGCTCATCAGCATGCCATCTTTGCCTTTTTTTCATCATGTGAATTAGCGAATAAACTTTTGAAAAGATTAATTATAGGAAGATACCAAAATACATTTGAAGGGAGATTTGTAATCTCTACATCAGCCTACGATTTTTCTTTAACCTTAAGCCGTGATGTCCCACATTTAGGAAACTCTGACAGAAATTCATATTCCTTCCTATATATATTGCAGTCATTCAGACATGCATTTATTTTCATGTATCCCAATCCCATCAGGCATAATATTTTCTTGGCCTTGTAATGTGAATCTGGAAGATCATTATCTTTTGGAAGAATGTCTTTCATCAATTGTAGCAGCTCTGTAAAACTTCTATCACTCCATCCATGTTTCACCTTCAGGTTAATCAATCTTAACACCACCGAAAAAACTGTAAAATCTGTACAACTAGGATATAATGGGTTTTCAGTATCACCATATAGACTTGCAACTGTCGGTTCTATCTCAATCTATTCTGCTACAATATTGCAAATCATTTCTTCAATTCCATCGGAGTTACCATCTTGTGAATCATCATCATCAGTGACATTTCATCCAATTTCACCATGCCAAATCCAAGGGCTGTAACTCGGATTAAAACCATGACAAGAAGATGATCTTTTATCTCTCTACTTTTCAACTTCTTCATATTCAATCATTTCTGGCATGGACAGAAAAAAATTTCACTACTTGGAACATTTCATTTTGAAAATTCCAAAAAGACATCAACACCTTCCTTATATTCATTGCTCATTCAATGTGTCGTAATCCAACTTCGACTCATTATTACCTATAACAAATATCAAAAATATATATTTTTTTAGGATAAGATAAATATAATTTTATATGAAAAAAATCATAATTTGAATGTAAAACAATTTTGAAATAAAAAACAAATCTATGCGTATTTAAAAAAAATATTCTTGAATATTATTATTAAAACAAAATATAGTTAGATATAGCAGCTTTAAATTCCATTGAAAAAAATAAATCCATAGCGCCTAAATGGTTGATAGGAAATTGGAGAAAATGGAGTAAACCTGAGAATCAAATCATATTTAAAATAAACATTTAGATGGAGAAAATCACAATGTAAATCAAATCACCACGGCACAATCATCATGTCATAATCTCAGAAACCATGATGTAGTAGTCAATCCCCCTAGACATACCAACCCTCTGGACAGCCCCACACCCCCCAGACAACCCCCGAAACCCTCTGGACAGTCCCCCACCCCCGTGGATAGCCACCCACACCATCCCACCCCCTTGGACACCCCCCCCCCCCGGACACCCCCAACCCTCTGAACAGCCCCCCACCCTGACCCACTTGGACACCCCCTGGACACGCCCAACCCTCTGGACAGCCCCTCGCCCCCTGGAAAACCCCCAAAACCCTCTGGACAAGCCTCCACCCACTTGGACAGCCCCCCACACCCACCCACCCCCTTTGACACCCCCTGGACACCCCGACCCTCTGGACAACCCCGCACCCCCGGACAACCCCCCAAACAATGGTTTAAATATAAAAAATAGGCATGGTGAACAAATAAAATCACATGAATTTAATATATACTTCATCATGAAATAGATGGAATTAAATATTATTAAATATGGCTACTTAAATGATCATATGATAATTAAAAATAACCATTGATATTCAACTTGTCAAACGATCATAAGTTTTCTTGATAACTAATATCATAATGAGGTAATGGATAATTCTAGAAATCTTAAACATATTGTCAAAGCCTTTCCCAAGGCCTCAAAAAACACTAGGGTAAGCCCTTAACAGAACCCATTTTTATTTGGAATCATGAGACATAGCGATGCATCGAAGGGCCATAGAGGTCAACAATAATTACATTATATGTCTAATAGATTCTCATCTAAAAGATGACAAACATAAGCAGAAACCACACATGAAATATCATTTCCGAATTCGTACATTTTATCAACAACCATTCTATGTAGTAATATAGGTGAATGAGATCATTAGTTGTCAATGACAATAAAAATTACCATCAATGTCGGGAATTTGCAAAATAAAAACAAACTAAATAGAAGTAGTTGAGGCTTACATGAATATTGTGAGTCAATCTAATAGATCTAGGGATGGTAAATAATAAGATGATGAAAAAAATAGGTAAGAGGGCTCAAAATCGATGAATCTTACCTAGTTTAAACACAAAAATTGCAAAATATAAATATAGACTATCCGGGAAAAAAACGAACGAAATAAATTTTTGGAAGGCTTACTTGAGTGATGTGAGTTGAGATAATAGATCTAAGGAGAGTAAATATGATAAACGACAAAGAAAAAATGAGTTTAACTTATTAAGATCGACGAGTTGATTAGGGTTTACCGCGCGAGAGAGACGATCTGCCAGACTGTCGATCGAAAAATCGTAAATGACAATCCACGAGCCTTGTTAATTTTTTTAAGTGTTTTATAACGTCGGTTATTAAATAACCGATGTTATAAACTATTTTATTACATTAACAATGTCGGTTATAATAATAACTGACGTAATAAATGTATCAGATACGGCTTTTTTTACGTCGGTTATTTTATAACCGAAGTAAAAACATATGCGTGTTGGTTTTTTACGTCGGTTATTCTATAACTGACGTAAAAAAGACATCAGAAATCATAGTATTTTATGTCCATAATTGTATAACCGATGTAAAAAACTTCTGTGGGTTTTTTTGATATGTCAGTTATAAAATAACCGATGTTAAAAAGGCCTCAAAAGCCGCGTTTTTACATCGGTTATCAAATAACCAACGTAAAAAAACCTCGTGCTTTGGTTTTTTACGTCGTTTATTTTATAACCGACCTAAAAACCTCATAGATATATCATTTTTTATATTGGTTATTTGATAACCGACGTAAAAAATGAACGTGCACAATTTGTAATGCCGGTTATTAAAATAACCATTGTTAAAAATCTCCTCACCGCATTTTTTGCGTCGGTTATAAAATAACTGACATAAAAAACCACATTTCACAGATTATCATGTCGGTTATATATAACCAACGTAAAAAATGGGGACGTAAATAACGTTTTCGGTACTAGTGTTTGGACTTTTATTTACGACGGTTAAATGTAAATAGGGTAATTCAAGGAAAAAAGATTATTATAATAATACAAAATTACATTAACACTTGTTCTAACCTTATTGGATGAGTCATGTCTGACCATTATAATACTTGTGTCAATTTCAGGACCCCATTGAGCCACTAAAGAGTGATATTGACTCTTCATTTTAATTAACATAAAGTAAAGACAAAAATGACATGAACAAATATCTTTTAGTAAATTTATTTTTAAATGGGATTATATAAGTTATATTTTCAACAATAAATATTATTTGAAAAGTTTAAAAGATTTCCTACATCATAGTATTTTTTTATAATTTTTAGACATCCTATAAATAAAATTATTTATGACACAATAATGATGGAGTTTTTACCTCATTAATAAATGATTAAAATAAATAAGATTGTAAAAATTAAAACAATATCCAAAACCTATCCAATCATTATTGGATGATTATATTTCGAACACAAGTCATCTCATCTTCGACCTTAATGAGTTTTGGACCATTATAAACCTAAAATCATTATATAATAAAATAATATTTTCAATATTTCTTAAAGAGCCCCTCAACCCCTTTAAAAAACCCCTCAGCTCAAACCCATTTCTCAAACCTCTCATGCCCATTGGATCATCCATAATATAGCCAAATAAGATCTCAGGATTCCTCCCTTACACCTAGAAACCTTACCTTAGGTAGAAGGCACATCAAGAAATCCTTTTGGTTCAAACCAAAGGGAGTTACCCAATTTTAGGGTAGCGTCTTCCCTAAAGTTCTCTTCTTTAATTTTACTTCTCCAAACCCCTAAAAACTTTTTATTACTTTCCTTTTTAACAAAAATAATATCCTAAATATACTAGACTGTTTTTATGTTAAGGATTCAAGATAAAATTGCACACACCTCCATCTAATGGGAAAAGAACATACAATTTCTATGAACAACAAACTACTAACTCACTAAACGATTATTGTTCAATCTCCTCCTACTACCTCTCATAGTAGCCATTATGATGGCACTGTATTTATATATGATATGAATTATTTTTATGTTTTCTTTATTTTTGTCTAATTTTCATCACAAACATATCATTATGCTTTCCAATATGTGTGAACACAATAATTTCATTTTGGGAAGTGCGTACTACCACCCCCTCAAGGTGATATGGTCCATTCATGACATACATGGAATGTAGAAGGATAGAGTTAATTAAATTATGTAACAAATATATCATATTATATTATAATGAAATTATAATGTACCTATGTATCATTTTGTTTTCATTCCATTAAATATAAAATAGAAAATAAAGTTGCGTTTATGCGTACGTACGACTTACCATCTCAATGAATAGTGCATTTCATTTCGTATCTCCAAATATCATGTAATAATTATAAATATATATATATATTGAATACATATGGTATATGTGATATTTAAATCATGAATATGATACTGCACTTACTATACTTTTGACCAAATGGGGAATTTGAAATTATAACAAGTTCATTTTCGACTCAAGTACCAAATATTGACAAAACGACCATTATTAACATAAATGATTACATAATGTTTATAACATGGTAATAAGTGAGATAAAAGGAATAATAAACATGAAAAAGGTTCTTAAGAAAGTAAAAATTAACTTTAGTTTGTTATTCGGGAGATTAAACAATGAACGGGTCATGTTGGACAAAAGGTAAGGGGTTTCTCATCTCACTTTTAATTCTATGAGATTTCCATTGTTAGCCACTTATTTATTTCATGTGGTGTATTATGTACTGACACTTGATAAATATTATCATGATTTTCTTTATATTCATGGTATTCTATGATTCATTTGGTGGTTATCAACTTTTGGTCATACGACTCAATTGATTACAACGTCGTAAAGGGTTTTATCTCACTTTTTATTCCTGTGAGATTCATGCTATATTTGTCACTATTTCCTTTGTGTAGTGTACGTACAACCCTTGATTTGTACAATTTTTTTAATATAATATTATTTATGGGCATTTACATCTTTATTTAATGACCCTTATTTCATGTGGTGTATGTTTCGTAAGTTACCAAATCGGTAAGGGAACATTTTAACCCAATTTTCATTCCTTGGGTTAATCTTTTAATTCATAATTATGTTCGTATGTGATTATGTGTAGAATCAATGTTTTTTTTTATATTTAAATTTCCACTCCCTTTTTTGGATATACTTTTGATACACATAATCAATCCATTGATAAATTCTTATGTCATCGATATGAACTTGATAAGTGTAATTTTAACTCAATTTCTATTCATTGAGTTAAACATCCAATTCATTGGTTTTGTCTTAAAAAGAACATGTGTGAATGTACAATGCTTAATTTACACTAAATGTCCAATCATATTGAGTGTATTTATATTTTTCACACAAAATTATGTTATTGATTTATCCTTAGCCTAAGGATAGGGTCTTTATAAGGAACTTTATCACAATTTACATTCCATTGAGACTTTTTTGTTGTTTTGCACCAATTCACTTTTATATGCTGTATGAACTATACTTTGACATATTATATAATGAAATCCATTATTTTCAGGATATTATGAAGTTTTTATTACCTCAATTATTAGTATTCCATGGTCTCTCATTTAGTTAGAATATCTAATGAAAATATTATTTTCAAATGTTTTAAAGATTTATTCTTCTAAATATTTCTCATTAATGTCCATATTTTAAAAATGGTTTTAAGGATTTATTTATATGGACATTAATGTTTGAAAATTAAAATTCCTCTTAAATGTTTCAAAGTGGTATGGGACATTTTGATTCGAAAATATATTTTAAAACGACTTCATAATAAATAGTGAGACATTTAAATGTTTTCATGAAAAAGATGGATATTTCTCTCAAATAGTCTTGATGATTATTTTCATCTAGGTCAATATCCTTCATTATTCCCAATTGAGGTTGATTGATTATAATACAATCTTCCATATTGTATTTTACAAGTTATGCTTGACTGTGGATGTTCTATTTTTAAACAATTCATGGTTTATGGATAAAGTATTGACATTTCCTATAATATTTTCAATAAGAATGTTTATGTTATATTTTAACCTTTTCATATGAGGAATGAATTGAACATATATGGGTGTATCCTACTATATCTCCTTGATGTGTTGTTAGGTCTCATGATAAAAACTGGTGTCTTTTCACAAGGCCTTGAGAAAATCATATTTGTAGTCTTGGCACTAGGCCTTGACTATGTGGTTATGAAGTCTGGAATTATGCATTTTATCACTATGAAATTATCTACTGATATTACATGTGATTATTCTACTAGAATAATATCCATGTGAATAAGTAAATGGAATTATTCAATGTATATTTTCCATATTACGCAGAAGTTTAAGTTTTAATGCCTTGTGTTTTAGTCTTATACATTGCCTTAAATGTTTATTCTCATTTATGATAGTTTTTGTTATATTGTTATCCATAATGAGCATCTGTATGCACCCCTTTAAAGGGTTTCTTATCTCACTTTTAATTCCATGAGATTTCCATTGTTCGCCACTAATTTATTTCCTTTGAAAAACATTTCAAAACTTGGGATGATACAAAAAATATCAATAAGGGTTATAAAACAAAGAATGAAAACATTAGTTCATCATTATATACATCACATAATCTCTTTAACATGCCTCATGAAATCATAATATTTTGGTATAATACATAGAAAAAATTAATCATAAAGGTAACTTGTGGCTTCCATATCATACATACATTGTAGCTATCAAAGCTACGTAGAGAGTTACATTTGGAATACCCATCAGAGTATATTCCCTAAATATCTTAGGAGAAAAATTTGAGTTTACCTTTGTCATGTTACCCAATGCATTAGAGATCAATCTCGGGCTCACCCACCCTAGATTTATCACGAAACCACCCATATACGTAAACAATTCCCAAGAACCACAACATAACCCTAACACATAGCATAAGAATAAAGGAAAGATAACATTCTCACATTGCAATCAAAATATATTATTTAAAGATATAGAAATAATAAATCCATTATAAAAACCATTTTCAATACCAAATTACGTAAAAATTATATATTGTTTTTATTTTTCTTTTAAAAGCATTTCGGCTTGTTAAGGAAGCCAAAGATCAAATAATACTCGTGGTGGCGGAAAGGTCGTTGCACCGCTTATGTTAAAAATAACATTATTTTTTTTGTTTAGTAAAACAATTCATAGAAAAATATTCCCTTTGAATGAAATGAAAAGTCAAATATGTTTATATTTATTATAAAATAAAGTCATGTATTAAAACAAAATATGCCTCAATGAAAGGACATTGAGACGAAGTCCCTTACATTGTATCTGACTTGACCTGTCCATTATATAATCTCCTGAATAATAAAGTAAAGTTATTTTCTACTTTCTTGAGAATCTTTTTAAGTTTATTATTCCATTTATATCACTTATTACCATGTTATAAACATTATGTAATCATTTTAGATAATAATAGTCATTTTTTTGATATTTGGTACTTGAGTCAAAAATGAACACCAAATACTTACAAGTTGTTCATGTGGTCAAATATATATTATATTCAGAATTATATTCATGATATAGATATCATATATATAATATATATACATTATATGTATGTATTTATAAAAGTACATAACATTTGGAGATAAGAAATGAAATGCACCGTTCATAGAGACAGTAAGTCGTACGTATGCATGAATGCTACATTCATTTCGATGTTTTATTTTAATGGAATTAAAACATAATGATACATAGTGATATTATTATTCCCGTATAATATAATATATAATATAATTAACTCCATCCTTTATACGTCCCACATAAGTCATTAACGAGTCATATCACTTTGAGGGGTCAGTAGTCCGCATGTCCTAAAATGAAATTATCGTGTTTACCTATAATGGAAACCAGAAAGGTATGATATAAATGGAAAATAAATAAGCTGTAAGAAAAAATAAACATAATATTTATCATATATAAATACATTTCTATCATAATGGCCACCATGAGAGGTGGTAGGAGATAATTGAACAATCATCATTTCGTGAGGTGTTTGTTTTTCATCCACAGAAACATAATGTTGTTTACCCATTAGATGAAGGTGTGTGTATGTGTAGTTTTAATAATTCTTATAAAAACATCCTAGTATATTGAGGAAACTGGTTTTGTTATAAAATAAAGTAATAAAAATGGTTTAGGGGTTCGGAGAAGTAAAATAAACTAAATGAATTTAAGATAAACTGTTCCCTTTAATTCGGGTAACACTCTTTGGATTGAACAAAAAAGACATCTTGAAGTGACTTATTACAAAGTTAAGGAATCTAGGAGGAGGAGAGGGATGTAAGGAGCTTAATTGGTCAGAGTTTGGTTGAGAAAAAAGGCTTTAGAGGTGTGAGGAATTGGTTAGATGTGGGGCCTTTTTATAAGGGGGAGGAGGGGCTCTTTAGGAAAGTTTGAAACAATTATTTTATTATAAACATATATTCAGTTTCAAAATGTCAAAAAATCATTAAAGTCAAGAAAATATGACTCATGGTCGAAATAAAACCATTCAATAATAATTTTACAGGTTTTGGATATTATTTTAATCATTAAAATCATATTTATTTAAAATATTTATTGATGAGGTAAACACTGAATCATTATTGTATCTTAAATAATATTATTTATATGATGTCTAAAAATTATAAAAAAATATGATAATGTAGGAAAGAGTATTATATTTCCAATAAATATTTATAGTGGAAAAGATAAATTATATAGCCTCATTTAAAAATTACTTTACTAAAAGATATATGTTTGTGTCATTTTTGTCATTACATTAAATGAATAAATTTAAAGTTTCATTATCACTCCCAAGTGGCTCCATGGGGATCCCAAAATTGACCAAAGGATGCCCATGGTCGTCCATGACTCATCCAATAAGGTTAGGACAAGTGTTAATGTAATTTTGAATTATTATGATATTATTTTTACAATGAATTACCTTATTTACCTTTAACTGCGGTAAATAAAAGTCAAAAGTTACTATTCACTGAAAATTATTTTTCTCTTATCGAATAAAATTTTAGTTAATAATAACAACCATGTATATTGGATTTTCAAAATTCAATTCACAGAATCGGTAAAATTTCATTAAACTAAAAAAGTCAGTTTTTAACTACTACTTAGTGGTTTCACTATTCAAATTTTTGTTATGTTTTTAGAAAAATATCAAAAATAAAGCCTAAGATATATTTGATATTCCAAATTAAAAAATGATTTCTATTTTACAAAATTCAAAACATAAAAGTTTCATTAGTAAATTTGAAATTAATTGTTATTGTCAAAATAAATAGCATGTTTTTAAGAAACTATATCTATCAAAAGATTGACACTTGTTTATGTCCAATTTCAAAGGAAAATTAATTCCAATGACCACCATATGATTAAATAGTAATAATATAATCAAATTACAGTTTAAAATCAATTAAAAATTTAATCTAACCATATAAGTAAATTATATTAAAATGAACGTTTGAATTAAAATACATTATTTTGCTTTATTCATAAAGAAATGAACTTTATCAAAAAAAATACCAAAAATTTACCCCAAGTGAATTTTGATGTCCTGATTCTATAGAATCAATTTTATATGGTCAATTAGAACATATAAAAGTGACCAAAATTAGTTTTAAAGAGGGTTCACCATCAAAAGGTGGTAAATCAACCTTTTAGTGAATATTAGAGTATTTATGTTTAAAATAATATTCTTTTATTATTTTAAGCCTCTAAATTTTATTGGATAATAGGACAAAAATTTAAAAAGCACGTAAAAAAAATTTTAGTTAGTTCTGTTCATTCCCTCCAATACAACGCCTATGCGTTAACTTCCATTTAAAATAAAAATATTATATTGTTAGTGTGCAACGGAAGATTTCAAAGAAACTCGTTGTTGCATATCATCTATGCTAACGAGCATAGAATCCCCTTTAAATTAAAATTATTATTTAATTAAGATATATTAATAAATATGAAATTTTCTAATTCATTATTTACCTGGGATGTTACATCCTTCACCCCTACACATGATTTAGAATTAGCTGTTGTTGTTTTTGTTTTAAAATTTTGGAGGTGTTATCTGTTTGGAGTAAAATGTGAAATATATACTGACCATAAAATTTTGTAGCATATATTCACTCAGAAATAATTGAACATGGGAAAGATAATATTGATATAATTAATCATGTATTATTACTTCATGATCCATTACCATCTGGGAAATGAAAATAAGGTGGCTGATGCTTTGAGTCAAAAAAGTAATGGTTTATTAACCATGCTATGTTTGGAATAAGATCCTTTGGTTTTTTTGATAACATGAATTAATTTTAAATTAATTAATTCAACTTTTATGTTTTTAATTTTTTAAAATAGACACAATTTTTTATTTCGGAATATCAAATATATCTTAGGCTGAATTTTTGGTATTTCTTTGAAATACATCAATTTGTGATGAATAGTGAAACCACTAAGTAATATTTAAAAACCTGAATTTTTCATTTAAATGTAATTTTACCTCTTCTGTGAATTGAATTTCGAAAATATGACATTCATGGCTGTTATTAATAAGTAAAATGTGGTTCAATAAATTGAAAATAATTTTTGGTGAATAGTAGCTTTTGACATTTATTTATCGCGGTTAAAGGTAAATAGAGTAATTCAAGGAAAAAAAAGAATATCATAATAATTCAAAATTACATTAAAACTTTTCATAACCTTATTTTATGAGTAATGGATGACCATTGGAATACTGGGGTCAATTTTGGGACCACATGGAGCCACATGGGTGTGATAAGGACACTTTAGATTAATTAATTTAAGGTAAAGACAAAAATGACACAAACATATATATTTTAGTAAAGTAATTTTTACATGGGGTTTTATAAATTATATTTTATACTATAAATATTCTCTATAAATATAAAACTATATCCTACATCATGGTATTTTATTATAATTTTTAGACGTCAAATAAATAAAATTATCTATGACACAATAATGATGTAGTGTTTACCTCATTAATATAGGATTTAAATAAATAAGATTATAATGATTAAAACAATATCAAAATCCTGTCCAATTCTTGTTGGATGATTTTATTTCTACCATGATTCATATTATATTCTACATTAAGTATTTTTGGACATTTTGAAACCAATGATATGTTTACAATAAAATAATTGTCTCAAACATTCATAAAGAGCACCTCCTCCACCTTATAAAAAACCCTCACTTCTAACAAATTCCTCATATCCCTCAAGCCTTTTGGCTCATAAAAACTCTCCCAAATTAATCTCCATATACCCCTATACTCCTCATAGAAGCCTTATCATAGGCAGAAGGAACTTCAAGAAGTCCTTTTGGTTCAAACCAAAGGGAGTTTCCAAAATTAAAGGTAACAGGTTCACTTAAATTCATTTATTTTATTTTACTTCTCCCACCCCATAAACTCTTTTTGTTACAGTCTATTATAACAACTATAGTATCTTCAATATACTAGGATGTTTTTATGAGAAGAATTATAACTACACTTACAAAAACCTCTATATAATGGGTAAAGAACATAATGTTTTAGTGGATGAAAAACTAACACCTCACGAAATGATGATGGTTCAATTATCTCCTATTGCCTCTCATAGTGGCCATTATGATAAAACTGTATTTATATATGATATATATTATTTTTATGTTTCCTTCATTCTTCTTTATTTTTCATTTATATCATACCGTTATGGTTTCCATTATGGGTAAACGCGATATTTTCATTTTAGGAAGTGCGGACTACTGCCCCCTCAAAATGATATTACTCGTTAATGCCATATCTGGGACATATAAAGGATGTAGTTAATGATATTATATATGATATTATAATGGAATTATAAAATAAATATTAATCATTATGTTTTTATTTTATTAAAATAATAAATATAAATGAAAGTAGCATTCATGCGTATATACGACTTACCGTCTCCATGAAGGGTGCATTTTATTTATTATCTCCAAATGTTATGTACTATTATAAATACATTCATATATTGGATATATATATGATATATATGATATCTACATCATGAATATCATTCTGAAGATAATGGATATTTGACCACATTAACAACTTGTAATTATAAGGTGTTCATTCTTTACTCAAGTTCCAAATATCGAAAAAACGACCGTTATTAACATAAATGATTACATAATGTTTATAACAATGGTAATAAGTGATATAAAAGGAATAATAAAATTTAAATAGTTTATTAAGGAAGTCTAAATTAATTTTAATTTATTATTCATGAGATTAAATAATGAACGGGTCAAGTCAGACATGAGGTAAGTGAACTTCTTAAACCAATTTTTATTCTATAGGTTAATTTTCTACTTATTGATTATGTCATGATATGACTATGTGTGAAATGAATTTTGATATCCTATCTTGTATTTATACTTTATTTATGTGTACTTATAGTTATTACACATTATCTGTCTATTTTATTTATGAAATGGTCTTTGTAAGGGACATCGTCTCAATCTCCTTTCATTGAGGTACATTTTGTTTTAATACACGAATTTCTTTTATACTCTGTATAAACACCATTTACTTTTAATTTCATTCAAAGGGAATCTTTTCTCTATGAATCATTTTAATAAATGACAAAAAAGAATGTTTTTAACATAATCGGTGACAATGACATTTCCACCACCATGAGTACTATTTGATCTATGACTTCTTTAACAAGTCATAAAGTTTTTAAAAGGAAAATAAATATCATATACTCTTTTATGTATTTTGATATTGAAAATGGTTTTGATAATGGAATTTGTTATGTCCATATATTTAAGTAATGTATTTTGATTGATATGTGGAAATGTTATCTTTACTTTATGTTTGTTTTTTTGTTATAAATATGTTATGGTTCATGGGAATTGTTTACGTATATGGGTCGTTCTGTGATAAACCTAGGGTGGGTGAGCCCGAGATAGCTCTCCAATGCATTGGGTAATGTGATGGACATAAACGTGAATGTTTCTCCTAAGAGATTTAGTGAATATATTTTGATGGGTATTCCAAATGTAACTCCCCACGTAGTTGTGATAGATACAATGTAAGTATGATATGGATGCACAAGTTACATTTATGATTTATGTTTTCAATGTGTTATTCATAAATCTTATGATATCATGAGGTATGTTAAAGAGAAAATGTGATATATATGTAATGATGATCTAATGTTTTATTTCATTGTTTTATAACCCTTATTGAGCTTTTTTATGCTCATCCAATGTGTTGAAATTTTTATCACCGAACATAAAGATGAATAGGGTCAAGGATGGGATCAAGGAAAAGTCATGTTGTCTAAAACATGGAACTAGACATGAATCTTTTTTTTGAACAGTTATTTATTTTGTGAAAAAATGGGAACTGAGTAGAAGTTTCTACTTTTTAAATTATGAAATGTAATGTAATAGTTATAACCTATTTATCTAAAACTCTAAACCTGAAATGATCCTCAATGTGAATTATTCATTTAATTCAAGATTATATAATGTTTTGGATATAAGAAATGAAATTCACCATTCATGGAGACAGTATGTCATACGTATGCATGAACGATATTTTCATTTCTATTTAATATTTAATGTAATGAAAAACTAATGATACATAGGTATATTATAATTACAGTATAATATAATATGATATATTTGTTACGTAATATAATTAACTCCATCCTTTATACATATCATGTATGTCATGAACGAATCATATCACCTTGAGGGGTGGTAGTCCGAACTTCCTAAAATGAAATTATCGTGTTCACACATATTGGAAAGCATAAAGGTGTGTTTGTAAATGAAAATTACAGAAGCATAGAGGAAAAAATCATAATATATATCATATATAAATAAATTTCCATCATAATGTCCACCATAGGAGACAGTTGAAGATAATTGAATAATTATCATTTCGTGAGGCAGTAGTTCCCCGTAGAGAGAAACAATATGTTCTTTTACCATTAGATAGAGGTGTGTTTAAGTGTAGCTAGAATCATTATTATAAAAAAAACCTAGTATATTTAGTATACTGGTGTTGTTATAAAAGAAATTAATAAAAATATATTAGTGGGTTGGAGAGGTAAAATAAAAGAAGAGAACTTTTGGGAAGACGTCACCTTAAAATTGGGTAACTCGCTTTGCTTTAAACCAGAAAAATTTCTTGAAGTTCCTTCTGCCTAAGATAAGGATTATAGGTGGAATGGCAGGATCATGAAAGATTATTTGGGCTGAGTTTTTATGAGCCAAGTGGCTTGAGAGGTGTGCGTAATGGGTTAGAGATGTGAACTTTTTATAAGGGGGAGGAGGGTCTCTTTAGGAAAGTGTGAAAAGATTATTGTATTATATAATTATTTTTGGTTTCTAAAGATCCAAAAATAATTATTGTCAAAGATTAGATGACTCTTGGTCGAAATAAAATCATCCAATAGGAATTAGACATGTTTTGGATATTTTTTTAATATTTATAATTTTATTGATTTAAATCATTAATTAATGATCAAAACCCTACATCATTATTGTGTCATAAATAATTTTATTTATTTGATATCTAAAAATTATAAAAAAATTACCATGATGTAAGAAATATTTGTATATTTCTAATGAATTTTTATAGTAAAATAGATAACTTATATAACCTCATGTATAAATTTATTTACTAAAATATATATGTTTAAGTCATTTTTGAATTTACTGAAACTTAATTAATATAAAGTTTCATTATCACTCTTAAGATGCTCCATGGGGTCCCAAAATAATCCCAAAAATTCCCATGGTCAGCCATGACTCCTCCAATAATTTTAGGATAAATGTTAAGATAATTTTTAATTATTATAATATTCTTTTTACCTTTAATTATCCTATATACCTTTAACCGCGGTAAATAAAAGTCATAAGTTACAATTCACAAAAAACTATTTTTATCTTATTAAACCACATTTTACTTACTAATAACAACCATGTATGTCATATTTGTGAAATTTAATTCATAGAAGCGGTAAAATTTAATTTAAATGAAAAAGTTAGATTTTTAACTACTACTTAGTTGTTTCACTATTCATCAAAAATGGGAGTTTTTCATAAAAATACCAATACTTTAGCCTAAGATAAATCTGATATTACAAATTAAAAAATAATTTCTATTTTACCAAATTCAAAAAATAGAAGTTTGATTAATTATTTTAAAATTAATTTCCATTGTCAAAACAAAAAGCTTGTTTTTAAGAAATATTAACTATCAAAAGATTAACACTTTTTTATGTTAAATTTCAAAGTAAAATTACATCCAATGACCAACATTGGATTAAATGGTAAAAATATAATCTAATTACACTTGAAAAGTAATTAAAATTATAATCTAACTATATTAATAAATTATATTAAAAGGTGTCCTTGAATTAAAATACAGTATTTCTCACTATTTATAAAAAATGAAAATTACTAGAAAAATACCAAACATTCATCCAAAGTAAATTTTTATGTCTCTATTCTATAGAATAATTTTAGTTTTTCAAGTTGAATATGTAAAAGTGTCAAATATTGGTTTTAAAAAGGGATCTCCATCAAAAGGTGGTAAATTGCATTTTTTTGAAAAATCCATTTTTATCTAAAAAATTGAATTTGATCTTATAATATGTCTAAGAAACACATAATAAATAAGTTAAAATTATATGGACTATATAAAATTCAAAATCCCATTAATACTATTCATAACCATTTTTTGAATGGCTAGTTTGGTAAGTCTTAGTGCGCTCGAACTCAATGTTGCGTATAGTACAAGTTATTGAATTACGTGGAAGAGATAACGTACCATGAAATCTTGGGGATTTACATAATAATTTCATAAAAAAGAGATATACTAAATAATTTTAAATAGAAATATTCATGTATGTATGAATACATGAAAATTATTTCATAGAATAATTTATTTTCATTACCTTATCTATAAAAAAAAGATATTTTTTCAACAAAATGAAATTAATCCATTTTTACCCTGATAAATAAATCCCTTAGTAAAAACATTTTGTTTTAGTTATAAATATAAATTCTATTGATGGTTAACAGTTCAATTAGAATAACTACTAAGAAATTTATAATGTTGAAATTTATTATAAAATGTGAAATGATATCATGTAAAAAATAGATTTTTTTTCACAAAAAAATAAACATCATAATGATTTCATTAATGAAAAATTTAGTGTCTAAGCATGTAATTTGTAATGACCTGCCCACCGGAGACTAGAGTTGGTTCCCTACATTATTACATTGGAATGATTACAAGGAATCAAATTCTGATGGTTCGATTTGTTTAGAAATTTTGGATAGCCTGATACATTCACAATACAATTATACATTGGTAATATAATATATATAAAAATACATGAAAAATGAAATAAATTGCATCTTTGAGAACTCATTCAACAAAATATTCTTCACAAACTAGGGGAAAGAAAAAAAATAAAATGTGAGATCACATACTAGATTAAGGTTATGTATAGTGGAATAAACTATGAATCATTAAGAATAATTAACCTGTCAAGTTATGTGACTCAAAAAAACACCATTAAAATAACCAGGTGAAAAAAAATCAATATGAAAAAGTAAATAATTGGGGACACATTCCATTAAATCAATAATATGAGAGTGGAATCAACCCATAAATGTTTTCATTGGGAATATCCTATGGATAATAATAACTGATTTCTGAATGTAATTAATTATTAATAGTTATAATTCATGTATCTATCACAAGAAAAACTACAATAAATACATTTCACAATATGGTTTAATATACATGTAATAACTGGTTTATTATAATATTAAATTATTCACCCCATGATAAAATTGATGCATCAAGGGGATATCTATAACTATTAACCACCCATGTCTTCCAATATAATAATTTCTCATATATGTAATAATAAATTTAATTATTAAAAAATGTGATTATCATAACATATCTTTATTGAATAAAAGATACAAATTTATCAATATTTCAGAAATTAATCAAATAAATTTAAAAGTAAACACCATATGTGAAAATGGAATATTATTTATGATATAGTCATATCTATCATACAAGAATAGTCATATTGAATTTCAATTTAATTTTTATGAAAAATACTTCAAAAAAAGTGATTGTTTTAAGAGAAAGTTAACAATCACAAAAATTGATATTGTATAATAACTTTTATCACTTGGTATTTTTGCGATCCAAATACCATTTGATGAAATAATTCAAAGTAAAACTTAAAATATCATTTTTAATGAATGTATAAGGATATTACATTTCAAAGGTATATTATATACTCCACATAGAAGTTAATTGATGTATAATAACATATAAGACTCCATGGAATGTAAAGTGAGATAAAATCCCTTACCTTAAACTTCATTTTCATTGAGCACTCCTTAATAGAATATATAATGGTCTTAAGGCAGTTAATTACTTATAATATACCAAAATCATATATATATATATAATATGATATATTATCTTAATATCACATCTTATTACACATTAGTTAGTAATCATTCATTATTTTCACTATTTTGGGTGTTAATTACCTAGTTTTTCAAGTATGTTTTGAGTTTCTATTACTTTTATCGTTTTTCATAGATCATGATTTCATCATATAAATAATTTAAAAAATGCTACAAATATAAAATATTTTCAATATGTATTTATATTAATCCATAATATTTAGTGATATGAGATAAAACGCACCGTTCATAGATATTATAGTCCGTACATATGCCTGAACACTACTTACAATTTCATTTCATATTAAAATATATAATGGTAAATGATATATATGTATATTTTAATTAAATTATATTTATTATTTCATATATAACATAATGATTTATCAAAAACTTCATTAATAAACTTTATGTAAAGTGTTGATGAATCACATCGCTTTGAGGAGGCGATAGTCCACATGTCCACAAATGATTTTATCCTATTCTTAAAAAATTGAAATCATGAAGTTATGTGTTATATAATAATTATAGTACAATAAGTAAATTATAAATATCATATATGAACTATAAATCCATCATTATTCCCAAACCTGAAAGTCGGTAATGGAATAACTAAAGACATTGGTTCACGAGGCAATAGTCTATCACACACAAAAACAATGATTGTGTATCCCATTTGATAGAAGTGTGGTATTTTTTAGGTCTTACCGTTAACATAACAACATCTAAATATATTTAAGATACATTATTTATTATATAATAATGATATAAATATAAATTACTGAGTTTGAGAAATAAATGAAATGAAAACTCTATTTGAAGAACATTGCCTCCTTTTCAGGTTTCCTCTTTAGGTTTGAACTAATACCTTGAAAGGTTTGATTTATACCAAAACTATGGACTCTTGGATGTGGGGAGAGAATTTGGGGAGTTATTTGGGTAGGGTTTGAGTAACTCCCTGACCCTAGAATCCCGAATTCGATGCATTACTTTTTTTACATTGGCATGATTTCAAGGAATCAAATCCCAAAGGACCAAAACATTTAGTGGTTTTGGATATCCAGATTGCATACATGATTCACATAATACATTAGGAAAAGAAAATAAATCATAACAGATGTAAAAACATAGAATCATTGAAATTCCTTCAAATTATTCCTCTTCATAACCTGGTGAAAGGGAACATAATAATGGTGATCCCAAATTCTCATTAAGGGTATGTAAAGCGGAATAAATAATGAAATTAAGAGAATAAATCGACATGAGAAGGTAATTAACAGATAAAAAATGAAATTAAAATTACTATATAAGAAATATAAAATATTGAAATTTATGAAACTGAACTACATTCTATTTAATCAATAAACATAGAAATTAATTCATTTATAGATTTGATCATATGAAAATATCGAGGACAATACCAATAATTACTGAAATATCTATGAAATAAATGCTTAATTATATGTCATCAGTTATGAGGCACATAAAAACCTATAATATAAAGACATTTAACAAGAGGTTTGAACACTGCATGTAGAATTCTATTAAATTTTTCCTACTTACTTTTCTCATGAGAACTTGTCGATGCATTGAGGGGCTATATAATGTTCCGGTCCCACCTGACACTGCATGTCCAAAGTATTCCTCATATATGGAATAATCTATTTTAATAACTAAAAAATTTATTGTATCATAAAATATATATATTGAATAATAGATATAGATTTAACAATAATTTCTAAGCAGTGGTTAATTAAAAATATTTTTTGTTGATTTTTAATAATGGAAATACCATTGAAAGATAATTGAAAACATTATTGGGGAAAACAATCTTTAAACATTCCAAAGGTGTCCCATTCCACTTTGAAAACATTTATTCATAATTCACATTAAATAAATATTTTCAAATGACACTATAAATATAATGGGTTTTATGTATTCATGATATGAAATTAAATTGTGAAAATATATATAAGTTACAAAATAAATAACTTGTGAAAATGGTGTATACCTCAAAGAAAGAAAAGTGAGACAAGAATCACTTACCCTAAGCATGACTTGTCACATGTGTATTTATATTCATAAATAATAAATTTATATTAATTATTTTATTTCTTTATATACTTTTTCAAATTTATTAGTACTTTTATTTCAAAAATTAAAATTTTGTATACAACTACTTAAATAATTATGATTACGTTGAGTGTTTCTTACCAAATTCGGTTCGTGTTTCCAAAATGACATTAGTTGGTCCACAAAGTTCAATGAGGTAATTAAATAAAAATCTAAAGAATAATAATAATGAATTAATAATTATATTTATATGTCAATTATAATTTTAAAACTGATTATGAATGATCAATATGAAAAATGAACCAACAATACAATCATAGAGATTGTACGCCATACGTACGCATGAGTAACATTACTATTTTTAAATAATCATTATGGAAATATGGTAACTGAATTTATATATTTCCATAACTATCATTAAATAATAAATATTTTTTTAAATCATAAATACTTATATAAATATATATAATTCTTGTGATGTAAAAGGAATCACATAGTGTCGAGGAGGCGATAGTCCACACGTTTACAACCGACGTTGTAACTAATTAGTGTGTGAAAATGGAAATAAAAAAATGATATATAATATTTACAGAATGGTAATTATGTCCTTAATTCTATATAAATTTAATTTATGTCACATAAATTTTTTAAACCATCATTTAGACATTATACTTATCGCATGAATGAATCACATCGCTTTGAGAAGGCGACAGTCCACACATCCACAAATGATGTTATTGTATTCCCAAAAAATGGAAAGCATAAAAGTATGTTCTATATAGAAATTATGAGAAAAATGAAACTATAAATATCATAAATATCATATATAAATAGCATATCCATCATAATATCCATCCATGAATGGTGATAAAGGAAAAACAAATGACATCATTTCATGAGACAGTAGGTCACCGGACACCCGAATGGTAAAAACATTACCAATTTGATGGAAGTGTTTATAAGTGTAGGTATAATTATTAATATAACAACATATTAGTATATTTATTATAATTATGTTATTTATTAATCCTGGAATAATAATATTTTAGTTGGTGTATAATGTAAATAAAACAATAGATCTTGAGGAATCTTTCTACCTCTTCTTTGGGTAACTCTTTTTGGTTTGCACCAAGGGATTCCATGGATGGATTTATGACAAAATAGATGAATCTAGGATGAGGGGAGGGATTTTTTTATCTTATTAAATAATATTATGGGTGATCCAAATTACTTGTGAGGTGTGAATAATTGGGATGCGTGAGTACCTTTTTTTAGTTGAGGAGGAGTGGCATTCATGGAATTTTTCAAAAAGGGAATTCAACCCATGTTTATTTTCAAAAAGTGGCTCATGTAAGGGTAAACATACAATAAGAGTGTTAATATGTTCTAGATATTTCCATACAATATATTTTTTACAGGTTTTGAGTTCGTTTTCGCCCTTAAGTTTAAGGTTTAGTCCCTTATTAAGTTATTTTCCCTCTTAACCACTATAATTAAATTTAATCACATTTACTAATAAATTTTTCAAAAAACTATGTCTAACTTATTAGAAATTATAAATTATTATGATTCAAAATTATTAATTCATTTTCCAAAATTCCAATCAAATAAGTTTCATAAATTAATTTAAATTTAATCCCATTGATGGGATGATAAAGCAAGGTGATAATGTAAAAATATTCATAAGTTTGGTAAGTTTTATATCCAATTTTATAGTGAAATTCATTACAATAAACAAAATTGGATTACTTTGTGTATAATTTTTGTAAATAAACCATAAAAACAATCTAAAATATAATTTAACCTCATAAATAAATTAGATGAAAAATGTTCTTCGAATTAATATTCTGTATTTTTTAGTATTCATTAAAAATAAAATTTCTCCAAAAAATATCAAAACTTTACCCTAACATAAATTTTATATTTTTATTTTAATAATAAAGTTTATTTTGTGATATTAAAATTATAAATGTCCCAAAATTTGTATTTAAGATAGTTATCTCATTAAAAGCCTGTAAAAATGCCCTTATTAAAATATAGGTTTTTATGTGTAAAATTAGATATGTTATTATATTATGGTAATAAATTCTATTGGATGAATTTAAAAATATTTTATCAAATATATAATATATAATTTAAATTAATATCCATCACAAATATTAATTAATTTAACTTATGATTATAAATCTCATTTTTTAACATTAAAATATTCTTTTATAAAATCATTCCATTTATATTCATTTGGATTTCATATTAATTTCAAAATAATAGGTAGCCAATGATTTTAACTCTATATTTTCATAAGTTAGTTAATCATAGTAATAAACATGATTTTTAATTCTAGGTTATATCTTATCATATTAAATAATAATATTTTTAATAATATATTATTCTTTAGTAAAAATCAGACTTGCGTGTTACACAAGCCATTGAGAAAAGTCATTTTTTTGTGTAACATAAGATAACCATTGTGTTATGTGTTGAGTATTTTAAAATTTATATTGTGTGAATCATAGAATAACTTGGAATTTTGTATAAATAAATCTAGAAAAAAAATTTATTATAAAATGAAAATACCATAAAGTATTAAGGGGTTACATACTCCCCACATTAAATAAATTTCATCCTCACTATTCAAAATTAATCTTGGACAACAAGGTTTAATATTTGAAAAAAAAAATTATTACTGATAAACCCACATCGTTAATAGGGTTAGTATAATATATTCTTAATAATAGATAATGATAATTATAATGACCACATAACTAGGTTGTCTAGTTTTAGAACATTTGTAGGAAAAGAAAGTATAGACATTGGAGAAAAGTCTAACAATAAATTTCTGATGGGGAGTGATATAGAACATGTTCAGTGGAATGTTGATGACCAAAACTCCTAAATTTTTTTTAGGAGAATGGTTATTGATATCATAAAAAAATATTAATATAGGACCACATTTTTGTTTCAAGACCATTTTTTCGATAGTTGAGGAATTATTTCGAATTATAAGAATGTAAATAAATGTGATTATCATATTCATTCCAAATTTATAAGTACAATAGCATCCTTTTTTTGTTTCTTGAACCATTTCTACTTCATTTCCTAACATAGGTTTCATTATAATATGATGTAATAAATTATCCTCTAAAACCTCTTTCAATGATCAACATAAAACATTTCATAAACGGTTAATTTTTCAAAAAAGATTATGGTCCAACACTTTGGATGGAATGACACAGAGTATTCAAAATGAGCATATAATTAAGATTTAATCAGCATGATGTATCCCTTTAATCATTACATATATAACATGTGAACACCTTCATCATGTTCTCTATTGAAACATGGTTATAAATTTAACTACCATAAAACTTTAATAACATGAATTACTATTTATTATTTAAATAAAAAACATGTTGTTAGATATATTTCTTGCATCCGAAAGTTTTTTAAACTCATTAAATGACAGAATAAAACATTGTGTCAAATGTAATGAATCATTTCCAAGTTAGTCAAAATTTATCCGGTTTACATTATCCAAATAAATCATATCAATATCCAAATGTCATTACCTCAACATTAGTAATATATTAATGATTATATTTCCTTCAACCATGTGTTTTCCCAAAAGTTCAACTATTTACTAAATCAGTTTTCATGGTACAATTCCACATATGATCTCAAATATTTAATGAAAAATTACTATAGTATGAGAATAATATATTTTATAAGTCCTGTGATCAGAACATCATCAATAAAATAATTTTACAATATATTTATTATATCCAAATACATAAGCACATTAAATATTCCACATTTTGTGTGTCAATAACATATGATTGACCTTGATCCCTCAGCTTCTTCTAAGGTACATTTCCTTGATTATTGGGCAATTCATTTACATATTTCCGTATATCCATCAATTTGTAACACTAAATAACATCATTTTCTATCGTTCCTTGGTATTTTTTTCTTTGTGAAAATTTTATCCACACTTATAAAAAACAACCAAACCACTACACTATTTAATAGGGTGAATCATTACATAGTTATAACATGTTGGAAAATCATTCTTTAACTTCTTCCCCTTATATGTTATTTTCTCCTCCTTCCTATTATTATTTTTCTCCACCTTAAATCCGTAAGACTTGGATAATTATATCTCTATATCGATGGCACAAAAAATAATTTCATCATATGAAGAAACGTTTTGATATGTCATCACCCATTATAGACATGGATTAAGGACTTCATATAAGCGATTAATCATATACTCCTTGTTGCATATGAAATCCACATCATACCTTACATACCTTGTAAGGGTATCTCTATAATATGAATCACTTCCATCATTATATTGATTTAAAGTAATAAACATTCTCTTCCTATCATTTTTAATCATGAGGGATTTACTTATCAAATAATGTCTCCTCAAAAGTCATTCATTACATGAGTTCTATTTTTTCATCATCCCTACTATTTTGAATCAACGACCACCATTGATTTGCATCACCATTGAGTCAATACCCTGCATGTTCAAGATTTCCATGTTCACAAAATCAAAATGCCATAAATATCTTCTCTAAATACATATTTCTTTACTCAATCATCATTAGTGTCACGACACGTCCTAGTAGGGCCCGTGTCACAACTCACCAATCCCACCTTTAATAGGCCAAGGACTGGTGACTAACACCGAGTAGACATATCACTAACATGAGAGGCACTACATATGTACGAGTACACACACACACACACACATCTCTAATCCCAAAAAATGTGAAATTTAAACAAAATTATAACCCAAAGCATGCATACCACTATATCCCAACAAGAGTATGACAGTAAAGTAAAGCGCGATAAAGTAAATCAGGCTATCATACATGCCCACGAAAAAATTATGAAAACCAAAAAGTACAACTGATAAAAAAGGTACTAGGACTATTGTCTATAGTTTTTGGAACAAAACTCAGACTGTATAAACTCTTAATGCTCTGCCTAGTCCTGGTCCACCAAGGATTCCTTCAAAAAGTCACTCATCTTCAGACATGACACGTCCAGGCATAGCCCGCATAGGGGCGAGTATACCAATACTTGCATGACACCACAAAAACACAATGTAATATACAAAGTAAATTTGTAGGTATGCTCTTAACAAGTATATGTATATAACACATATAAGAATATCCAGATATACTTGAACCAAAACATGAAGTCTCATGGTAAGTCACAGCCATTGTAGGCTAACATTATAGATTCCTTGTGTAGATTCCACGAATCACTCATCTGGAAGAACACACTCCTAAGTCTCATAACACCAATGCAATCCATCCAAGAAATATTGTTCACAGGAAACCATCATGAGAGTGATATTTTGATAGATTTGAAGAGAATACTATAACATAGATGAGGATCATAGATATGTAAATGGTGCGATGCCAGCAACTCCATCTGGATTGACCTACTAAATAAAGGATCAAGACATGTTGTTCAATTCAACACCAAGGACATTGGCTAGAGAACAATTAATGAATAGAGGATCCTACTCTTGGCCTCCTTGTGGGGGGGGGGGATTCCAGAAAAAATCTATCTGTAATGTCCTACCGAAGGGATTATACTCATTTGAGTAAGAAAAAATACAAACCATCCTTTAGGGAAATGATCAATGAAAGAAACCCTAATAAAAACTTCCCAAGAGAAGGTATAAAATATATTCAATCTATGAAGAAAGGGGGTACATTTTGTGTTTTAGGGTCACACGCTGTGTCCCTAAACACATGGTACTGTCTGTGTACAATTCCATGTGACCTTTAGAACATGTTGTGTATAATTTGGGTAAATTTCATTTAGAGGGGTCGCACACTGTGTCCTTACATCAAGGTTCCACCCATGTACTCTTGTCATGTTACAGTACACAATGTCAACTAGTGTAGCTTGGCCTGTGTACCAGTACACTAGGTCATGTGTGTACTTTGTCCCAACCAAGTCATCTGGTGGGGTACACACTATGTAGACATCTCATGTAATCTACCCCTATATTTGTATCTCCTCAGATACACATGATGTATTTTTTATGGGATTATAAATAATATGATAGGGTCACATGCCATGTGGCTTTTAACTAACTCCTAAAACCTTACTTGTCGCTCAAAGGGGGACACACGACATATTTGTCAGGGTTAGGGGCCATGTTAATCATGATTTTCCAATAATTGTCTCCTTCCTCCACACACCTCAAAAAATCCTTCGGTGCTCTATCCAAAGGTATGTTCATCTCAAAACCATATATTCATGGTCGTTTCCCTTTCATAACACTGAATCAGTGAGTTTCAGGCCTTCAATTATCCTCCAAAAACCGACTTTTTTTCATCTATTCGTAAATCATCTGAGGAATAGTTATTCCCAAATTAATTTGATTCATCCTTATTCATCGCCATTGTACCTCCTCTTGGTCACCCAGATTTTGAATCTTCAATTTTGGATTGTTTCACCAAGGATTGAAGGTGAAACGATTGTTCATTCTCAAAACAAAAATAACACAGAATGAAAAGAATATAACGGGAGAGAAAAAACACAAATAAAAACCTAAGAACTGAACCTCATCAATTTTTAATTAAGGAATCAATCCATTGCCATAAGAATAATCAAGAAAACAAAATCAATTATCAATCATCAAGCCTTGATAAAATCTCAGAAATAAAACCCATCAAGTAAGAATGATCGATCAACAGATCAATTAGTTCATTGGTTTTTGCATGTTCATCATTGAATCTACAAATGGGAATGGAAAGATCAAAAAAACACAGAACATAACTTTGATTTGGATGACTTTTTGAAGAATATTGATATCTACTTCATCATCACTAGTGAGATCCATGAATAACAATGTCCATCAATATTTGATATAAGGTTCGGTCATTATTCGCCACTATGGGAATTATCTAGGTTCCTCTCAAAACCGATTAGGGAATTCCAAGGTAATGAGAATTACCCTAGATCCCTACTTATATGATTAATTAAAATATATTGTTTCTTCATTAAGTAAAAGGACGGAAAAAATAAATCTATGATATATTTGATTCATTAAAACGGGCAAAAACTAATTTTCATATTCGACATGCTTCAACTATTTCTAGGCCCCACCTATGGTAAAGCCGCTACTTTGAAAACAACAGAGCCCTAAGATTCCTATTTTAGGCACCCAATAATAAGTTATTAATTTTTTTTTGGAAAACTTCATGTTTATGCTATTTTATATTTTAATATATTTCAAACATTAATTCTGGGCACATAGAAGCTCAAAATCACACCCTATCTCAACGGATGGTCTTGAATTAATCTATATAATGTTTAAAAATAATACAACAAAAAATTTGGAACATTACATTATCCCCACATTGAGGAATCACATTCCCAAAATGCAAAAACAAAGGCTACTCAAATAGATGTTGGTACTGAGCATGAATATGAGCCTCCCTCTCCCATGTTCTCTCTTAGAGATTATTTTTCTACAACTAGACACGCACTAAAGGAATATCTCACCCATAAAGGATCCTCTCATTCTGATCCTCAATCATTTATATTTAATCATAAAATTTCACTCTATCATCGATTTCTAGCTCGCCTTAGTCAATAACGTGCAATGGGTCATAAACGTACCTCCTCAACTACGACAAATGAAAAATGTCATGTACTCGGTATAACTTCGGGGGTAGAGAAAAGTGATACGCCACCTTTCCCAGTATATATAGTATCTGAGAAGGGATGATGAATTTCAGGGATAGCTTTCCACCCCATCCTAATCTCTATAATCCACATCGAGTTGAAACCCGAAGGAACACATAGTATCATTCCTAGAACTCCAAAGGCCTATGCAACCTATCAGAACAATACTTTTGATGGATTTTTTCAGTATTTATATTCTCCTAGATGATTCACACCTTCCATGTAATAGATCAAAAAAATTCTAGTCCCATATTCATCAACTCTGATGGGCCAATCCGGCAAAGTTGTGACTTTCAAAGGTTCTCATACAATGTCTCAAATGGTTCCATACCAATGGTGGAATTGTAGCTATTATTTTATGAAAACTCCACTAGGGGTAGCTGATCCTCCCAACTATGGGTGAAGTCCATCATTCAAGCTCACATGATGTCCTCCAGAACCCGAATGGTCTACTCTGTCTGGCCGTTTTTCTGGGGGTGAAATGTTGTGCACAAGCATAACTGGATCCCAAATGCCTCCTTTTTAATCTTTTACACAACCAGGATGTAAAATGGGAATCATGATCTGAAAAAAGAATCAATGGAACTATATAGAGTTGAACTATATCCTAAACATAGAGGTGTCCCAAGTTCTCTACTAAAATCATCACTCTCATAGCTAGAAGGTGGGATGACATGGGGAGTCGATCAACGATCATCTCAATGTCATCATGTACCTTGGACCTACGCAGTAAGATGTCCATGAATTCCATTGATATCCCATCCCACTTAATTTCTAGCTCCTCAGAGGTTTGATCTAAAACCATTGGAACTTAGTTTTGATCCCATACTTGTTGAAAAGTAAGGCATTGAGAGACGAACTATGCAACTCCTTTATTTATTCATGGCCACCAAAACTGATGTCGGAGGTCCTGGTATTTAATTTCCACACCTAGATGTACTAAAAAATGGGGATGAATTAAAATACATTAGAACATCCTCCTACAATCCCATGGGCTCTACTGTACATACTTGATAAAGGACAACGTGCACCCCATCTTTTGAATATCCATTTAGAGCATGCCATATGAATATCAGAGCACATAGAGAATCACATTCAATAACCCGAAATTGTTCCTCCATCACCCACTATATGAGTGGATGGGTAACAAGAATCGACTAGATATAAGCTGCTCTATCTCTATCCACTAAGGATAACTCAAACGAGGCCAACTACTCTAACACCTCATTCAACAATTGCAAACTACATCTCCTGGTGAAAAAATCAGCCACCATGTCTCCCATCCTAATATTATAGACAATGTAAAATTCAACTTCATAGAGGAACTGCATCTATTTACTCTCTATCTCTCAAGTTAAAATCCATATGTTATATGATACACTTGAGACATTATTTATTAGAGTAAATGATAAACCACTCTCTCATCTGGTAGTGTCCGCACATCATCAATGAGGATACTAACACTACTAACTTAATATCGTGAGTCCTATAGTTCAACTCATATGGTATGAACTGACATGAACCATAAAAAATCACATCTTTCCTCTACATCAGGACAAAAAGGATACTGATCCCCAATGAATCACATTACAATATATACTCGACACCCAACTCCAGAAATATCAATATCAGAGCACTCGTCAAGTTATGCCTCAAATACTAAAAATCTTACTAGAACTTTTATGTCCATATGAATGGAAACCCCTTTGAAGTCAAAACTATATAGGTGATGATATCCTATAGAAAATAGGTATGAATATTTGATAATAGCCTGCTAGCCTGGGTAAGCTCCACACCATCGTCACTCTCCTAGGTGGCTACCATGATAAACCTGCTTCAACCATGGTTGGGTCCCCAACTACTATATCCATTGAGGTAACATGTACTAAATTTGGACTGAATGAATCCAGAACTAGAACTTTGAGAGTTTCCCACAATTCTAGTGATCTCTAAGTACATATAGAACCATCCTTAAGTGTATCTTGTGTTACTCCTCCGACACTGAGTATACAAGGATATTGTCGAAGATAACTACCATGAACTGGTCTGAATTAGATCATAAGATCCTTCTCATGAGTCCCATGAACCCTATTGGAAGTTTGTTTCTAAAAATGGAATCACTAAGTACTCATAGTGACCATAATGACATCTGAATGTTATCTTTAGTATATCACCATCCCGTACACACAACTAGGGATATCCTGATCGAAGGCCAACCTTCAAGAACCTTCTTTCCCCTCTCAACTGATTATATAGGCCCTGGATTCATGGTAGTGGATACTTGTTATTCATGGTAACCTGGTTCAAGTGTTAGTAGTCCACACACAACCTCAAGATCCCATCTTCATTTTTCGAAAACAAAAATAGTGCCACCCATGGTGAGAGACCGGGTCTCACAAATCCATTACTCTACATGTCCTCCAACTTCACACTCATCTCGTGATGCACTGTTGGAACCATCCGATATGATGTAATAGATATTGGAACTATCTCTAGGTGTAAACCAATGAATAATCTCTCTCACATAATATAGGTATTCTTTGAACATCTTCAGAGAAGACTTCATTGTACTCTACCACCACTATAGGAAAATGGAAACTCATAACATCAGTTGCATTGAGGTTTAGGCTAGCCAACTGATGACTAATTGGATGCACCCTCCTATGATTGAGTCTATCATATGCTTTCAAGGATTCTCTTTTACATGTAAAGGAAAACCTCATTCCATATCATTAGTCACTTCACCCTTCTCTGAAAATATTTAATATAGGAATAGACTGCGGATAACCAATCCATTCCATGAATGATGCCGCAATGCCTTAATGCTAACTCCAAGAGGTTACAACCAAAAATGTCACATACAAGGTTCAGGTCACACAGTCATCATGGATGTGTTGTCATTGAGTCTTCTCCAAGAGGTGTCTCCAAACATAAGGGTAGAGTCAACAGTTCAACCATAATTACTAGTTCTTGAACAAGACACATGGAAATAAAGGAATGACTAGAACCTATGTCTATCAATACTACAGATAAAGTAGAAAAGACATAGATCGTTCCATGAATCATTCTCAAATACCCCAGGGTCATATTCCTACACCAAATGAATCTATCCCGACTCTTATCCTCCCACTCGCTGAGCCTGGTGTGGACCACATAGGGTGGTGGTGGTAACATGATGAAACATCAACCACATCCTGCTACTCTCCCAGATCATCTACCATGTCCATCGCCCTGAGTATCTGCATCCTATTGTCACTACATATTCTTCTGGAGTCCATCCACTATTTCCCTGTCATAATAATGGAGGGTCAGACAATATTCAATGAGATTTCCCATACCATCAGAAGAATAGAACAAAAAATCCCTAGGCTCACTGGACCCATCTTGTGAGCCCTAAACAACAGAACCTCAATCATGGGGCCTCTTCCTGAAATGTTTCCCATGTCTGGATCCCTGAGATTGACATCGAATCATTTCTTCTAGGATCTCTATACCTTCTCATCCACTGATGACTACCAACAGCTATACCTACTTAGAAAAGAATAATTTTACCACCAATTCTCTCTCAAGAACCCCAGCATACATCAGAATGAATAGAGGGACAATGTTGGCTCAAATGTCTCCACACTGACCCCAGTCAAAGGTATGTGCCCTGAAGTACTAGCCTCTAACCATATACATTAAGTAATTGTAATTTTTTTTGAACCTCAATGAGTAATAATCCACAATATTTTTACCCTACTAGAGCTAAATAATATCATCTATACGCATATTTATTAGCGTAACTAGTTATAACTCCTCTCTAAAGGGATGATCAAACTCTATCCATGAAAGAGTCACCTCATCATGAGTCTGGATATCCAAAATCCACCATCGCCTTACTGATCTATGTATAAGGATCACTGTTAAGACTACCATATGATCATTTGGTGTTCTAACTACATGGAAAACTCAGGTCACCACCTCAAGCTAGTCCTCAGCTTCCAGAGAGTCGGGTTGGCCTCAGAACCTAAGGGGTCTCTATCTCTAAAACTCATGATGCACACTCATCGTGCACTCCTCATATTTTGGTACTGTGGGTACCACGTTCTACTCCATAGGTGGTGTTATGGATGGTGCACCACAAGGAGGTAACATTTGGTATACTGGTCCCTGTATTGAAGCCTCTCCACTGAGGGGGTCATCCTCATGATCTATCTACTGAATCCCAGATGGTCTAAGTCTATAGGGGCATCCTGTAAGAAAAAATAAATGTATAATGGTCAATGAGTATATATGGTGAGATGAACAAATGGAAAGGAAATATAAAAATTCATATATGATTTAAGTACCATTATTTTCCCTATAACCAATGTTATCATATACCATGTCGAAAAGCATTTTATCAGAGTCCTGGTGTATGGATACGTCGGCTACCACACCAACACTTGAGTCTTTGACCAGAAATCTGAACTCAAAACACTTTACACTATTCCTCCAAACCAATCTCACAGACTCCAGGTCATAAATTAGAACTGACGAGCTTTGATACCACTCTGTCACAACCCATCCCAGTGGGGCCTGTTTCACATCTCTCCAAGCCAACATCCATTAGGCCAGCGGCTGGTGCCTAGCACCAATTAGGCATATCACTAACATGGGAGGAATTGGCTATGTACCTATACAAAAGCACAAATATAAAAGTCCACAAAATTCTAAAATGTAAAAACCACTAATAACCAAAAGAAATCATTCCACTATATCACAACCAGATTAAGACAAGAATGTAAAGTGTAATAAAGCAAAACATGCCAGAATAAAAGCCCACCAAAAAGAGTATGAATAACCCAAATCCCAACCTATAAACAAAGGTACTGGGACTACTATATGTAGTAATAGGAATACACCTCGGCCTATCAGAACACATAAATCTGTGTCTGATCCTGGTCCTCCTAATATTCTATCAAAAGGACACTTGTCTGCATAAGACACGACACATGCTGGCATAGACTGTGTAGGGGTGAGTATAATAATACTCAGTAGGACACCCTAAAATCACTAATAAATACACAAAAGAAATATATAGTTAGATTTAAATAATTATATGTCTGTAGTACATATTAAAAAATCTACATATACTCTAAAAAATATGTTTAGGAAAGTAGTAAGTCACAACCAGTTTATACCAACACTAGAGATTCAGTCTGAATATCAATTAGGGAAACAATAAAGGGAACAAACCCTAATGAAACTTGTCTAAGATATGGTGGAAAAGATATTCAATCCATGAATAAAGGGGGAATATAATTTCTAGTAGGGTCACATGTCTTGTACCTTTACCACGGGTACTAACCGTGTACAAAAACCAATGTTATTTAGAACATGACATGTAGAAGATGGGTTCACACCATGTAGAAGGGTCCCAGACCATGTACTTCCATACAGGGTCCACCCAGGTAATCTGGTTGTTCTCTAGTACCCAGTGTCAACCCATGTAGCTCAACCAATGTACCAGTACATGGGGTAGTCTGTGTACTTAGTCCATGCCAAGTCGTGTGGTGGGGTACACACTTTGTAGGCCACCCATGTACTCCCCAATGTCCCTGTATCTACTGCGATACATGCTTTCTCTTTAGGAAGGTACTAAAATCCACAAGATAAGGTCACATATCATGTGTATTTTAAAAGAACTCTTGAAACCCTAGCCACTACTCTGAGGGTTCCACACACCGTGTTGCCCCGGGTTACACACCATGTTCTTCGCAATTTTTGAGAAATTATCCCATTCCTTGACACACCATGACTAATCCTATTGAGATATATTTAATGGTATTGTATTCATAAAACGTAGATCAAGGGTCTTATATCCATTGAAACACTGTATCAGAGAGTTTCATACCTTCAATAGGCTCCATAAACTGATTTCATTTATCTGCTCATAAATCTATTGAAGAATAGGTATTCTGGAATCACATCGATTAATCTGTCACCATCGCCATAACACCTCCAATAGGTCCCCTCAATGTCATATCTCCAATTTTAGATCATTGTGCAAAGGATCAAAGGCACAAAGATTATATGTACATAGACCATGAAGAACAAAGAATACAAAGAATATAAATGGGGAGAAAAAACACAAAGAAGAACCCAATGAATGAACCTCAACCATTAATCATTACGGAACCAATCAGTTCTTGTATGAATGGTCAATAAAACATAATCAATCCTGAATAAAAAAACCATGATAAATACCCACAAATAAAATCCATCCCACCAAAAAGATCAATCTGTGAATCAACATGTTCGTTGGTTGGTCCACATTCATCATTGTATCCAATAAAGGGGAAGGAAAAATTAAACATCCCACCCTACATTTGATTTTGATTACTAACTAAAAGAGATTAGTTTCCACGTCTTCACTATTGGTATGATCTATTCAGAACGACGTCTATCAATCTTCAATCCAAGGTTCCATCATCATTTTCTACCAAGGGAATTATATAGGTTCCCCTTCAGAGCCTCTAGATAATTCTAGGGTTATAAAATTATCCCTAGATCCCTACCTATTTTTTACCTAAAATGAAATTTTTCATCCTGAAGGAAATAGAATGAAATAAAATAAATATGTGATTTATTTTTTTCCTTAAATTGTTCAATAACTAATTTTCACAGTCGACCCACACTGGCTGAAGTTAAACATCACCTAGGGTAATCCATTGCTCCGAATGAAATAGTTCCCTTAGATTCTTATCCTAGAACCTTTTTCGACATTATTACACTTTTTTTATAAAACTCTGTGCATTTTCTATTTAAAATTTTAGTATATTTCAAACATTTATTTTGGGGACATCAGGCACTAGAATCGCACACCGTCAGCGGCGATTAACAAATTATTCCACGTAACATTTAAAAATGATACATGAAAAATCTAGAACATTAAAATTAACTATGTAGTCCCACAAATGATGGGATTATATATCTTGTTATGCACTCAAACATAAGGGATTGTCACTGTGAAACATGTTTCTCTATTCAAGAAATGTTGTTTTTTATAACCTAATTTAGATTCCTCAAAATATCCATAATTTAATTTTTTCTAATAATAACTATATTGGTTTCCTAAAAAGGGAAAATATCAACATATTCTATGATTACTGATAGCATTGTTAATTCCAAGGTCCATTTAAAAACAATAGTATATACTAGATTAGTTTATAAAATTATGAACATTTTATAATTATAAATTTGGCATAAAACTTAACCTAAAATGAAAATTGTATTCTTATTTAATCTCAAAATCATATAAAAAATTTATTGGGGGAATATTTACTTTTAAATTACTCATAATGGTTTATAAAGAGAATATGAATTATCCTAATTGTATCCCATGGGAGTGTCAAACTAGGTGTGCAGTAAGGCTTGTTGTTGTGTATTGGGTTACACTGAGTTAGGCTCGACACACTTTTTTGGAGTTGTTAACCCAAGGTAAGTCTTTTCCAAAACCATGTCCAATTTTAGTTTTCAGACAATTATTTATATCCAATAATACCCACATAATATCATCCTTACCAAAATTCTAGGATGTTATTCTATACAAATCCTAAAATTATATCTTAGGGTAATGTTCCCTAATCTATGTTTTCTAAATATAGTTTCCAAGGTCGATGATTAAATTAATTTTATAAAAACTATAATTCCCAAACCTACAATACTAGAGCCTATGCATTACCTTATTATATTGGAATGATTTCAAGGAATTGAATCTTGAATCACCAAATAGTTTCGAGTTTTTGGAAATCTAGATTATATACATGATAAACATAATACATTGGGGAATGAAAATAAATCATAACACAAGTAAAAAACATTATATCCTTGAAACTCATTCAAAGGATTCCTCTTTATAACCTATAGAAAGGAAACATAATAATGGTGGGCTCAAATTCTCTGTAAGGGTTATTAAATTAGAATGAATAAAAAATTTAAGAGATAAAATAAACATGTCAAGGGAAATAATTTATAACACATTTAATTAAAATAAATAGATATGTCATAGTCAATATGAAAAGGCACGAAACTGAACCACATTCCATTTAATCAATAAAATTTGAATGAAATGAATCTTTAGAATTTAACATATGAAAATTTCATGTATAATAACAATAATTACTGCAATATCTGTGAAGTAAATGCTTAATTATTGGACGTCACATCTCAGGCACCTTAACACCAATACTGTCAAGACATTTCACAAGTTGGATTAAATATATAAGTAAAAAAATGTTAAATTTGGGCAACATATTCATCTCATTATAACATTTTGATGTATTGAGGGGCTATATGAAGTCTGAGCCCCAACCAATACTTCATTTCCAAATCATTCCTCATATATTGATTAGTTCATTTAAATAATTAAACAATGTGTCATATCATCATATATCCATATTGAATTAAATATAAAAATTTATCAATAATTATCCATTGGAAGATATGTAACTAAAAGTGTTTTTGACATTGATGAATGGAAATACCTTTTAAAGGCCATTAAATACATTCTTGAGGAAAATAATCTTTACACATTTTGAAGTCTCCCAAACCACTTTGGAATATTTTAATCATAATCCCCATGAAAGAAATAAGTTCAAATAAAACTATAAATACCTTTAAGATGAATTTATTAATGATATAAAATTCAATATTTTGAGAATATATTCCATAAATAGGAAATAAGTGGTGAAAATGGTGTATGACTCATGGAAAGAAAAGTGAGACAAGAATCCCATACCTTGAGTCTGACTTGTAACGTGGGTCTTTATATTCCAAAATAATAAACTTATGTTAATTATTTACATAATTAATATAAATATTCATGTTTTTATTACATTTAACTCACTTATTACAATGTTTTATAGTACTACTTAACCAATTATGTTTACGTCATTTGTTTTTCGACCAAATTTGGTTCACGTTTCAAAAAAGACTTTGGTATGTCGACAATGATCAACAGATTCATTATATAAACATATCAAGGATAATAATCATGAAATAATCATCACATTTATAGTTCAATTATTATTTTAAAATTAATTATTAATAATGGATATGAAAAATTAACCAATGTTAGAATTATGGTGATGGTAAGCCCTATGCACACATGAGTCTTGTTCTAATTTTTCAATAATCATTATTTAAAGAAGGTAAGTGAAAATATATATTTCTAGAATGATAATAATATAATAAAAACATTTTATTTAGTAATATATACTTATATATAATTATTGGGATGTAAAATTAATCACATCGTATTGAGTAGGAGGTAGTCCACACATCTATGACCAATATTATCACTTTTTAGTGTGTGAAAAGGGTAATAAAGAAAATGAAATATTATATTTACAGAAAGGTAATTATTTTAGGAATATAATATATATTTAATTTATGTTCCGTATGTTTAATTAAATACAAAATGTATCCATTACATGTATACTGTGAATGAATCACATCCCATTGAGTAGGATATAGTCCACACATCCACAAGTGATGTTATCGTATTCCCATCCAATGAAATCCTAAAGGTATGTTCTATATAAAAATTATAGAATAATAAAGAAATTATAAATATAATTTATATCATATATAAACATATCTTCCACCATTATTCACAACCATGAATGGTGATAAAGGATAAATGAATGACATCATTTTTTGACATGGTAGATCACTGGACACACGAACGTTATGTTCATTACACATTTGATGGAAGTTTTTGAATGTATAGGTGGATATTATAATATAAAAAATTATAATTATATATAGGAAATTTATTTTATTCTTTAATCATGGAATAATAATATTTTATGGGTTGCATAATGTAAACAAAATGAAAGAGCTTGAGGAAGGATGTTACCACATCTTTTGGTAACTTCTTTGGGTTTTCAACAAAGGGATTCCCTGGATGGATTTCTACACAAAGGAAGGATTCTAGGATAAGGGTAGGGATGTTAGAATATTTTTAGGGAATATTTGGCTGATCCAAAGGTATTTATAGGTTTGAATAAGTGGGAGGTGAGAGTGTCGTTTTATAGTGGAGGAGGAGTGGAATTCTTTTATATTTTTGAAAAGGGAATTCCAACCACGTTTTCCTACGAAAAGTGGATCCAATAATTGTAAAAAACAGATAAAAGGGATTATAGTGTCTAAATAAGGCCACCCAATAGGTTTTTTTACAAATATATTGGTCTTTTTGGCCCTTATGTTTATGGTTCAGTTCCCTATTAAGTTAATTTTTCTCTTAATGTATGTAATTTATTTTAGTCACTTTCAGAAATATTTTGATTAAAAAACTAAGTTGAAATTATTATATATTATAAATTATTATTATTTTAAATACATAATTAATTTATCCAAATTCCAATAAAAAATTCGAAGAAATTAATATAAATTTAATCCCATATATAAGACGACAAAGAAAGTTTTTAATGTAAAATTTTTAAATTGTTTGGTTTGTTTTGAAATCCAATTTTAATGTGAAATTTATTAAAATGAGTTAAATTATATTAATTGATATAATTTAACCATAATAAATTCAAAAAAATATTTAACATTATAAATAAATTATTCTAAAATCATGTTTGAATTGAAATTCAGTATTTCTATTATTCATTAAAAATGAAACTTCTCCGAAAAATATCATAGATTCACCCTAACCTAATTTTGATATTTATATTTCTAAAATTAAGTTTATATTTTTATAGTAAAATTATAATATTTCCAAAAAATCATATTTAAACAAATATTGGTTTTTATGTTTAAAATTGGGGGTTCTCTCATTTTATTCCTATAAAGACTATTGTATTAATGTTAAAAAATATTTGATTGAATATATAACATATAAATTTATAAAATATCATTCAATAAAGGTAATAAATTTAACTTATTAAGGTAAACCACCTCTTTCACATAGAAATAATCTTTTCTAAAATAATTCCATTTACATTCATTTGGTTTGTATATTCCCCTATAATTAATAGTTAACTGCAGAATTCAACAATATATTTTCATATGTTAGTTATTGCTATTTTTAACCCCCAAATTATTATCTCAGTTATATATTATTAAATTAAATAATATCATTTTTAATAATATTTCATTTTTTGGTAAAACAGGGTCTTTCATGTTAATCAAGCCATTGAGGAAAGTCCGTCTTTCATGTAACATAAGCTAACCTTATTGTTCTAGATATAGAAATATAAACATCATGTTTGATGTAACATAATATTAACTAGCTATTTTTTATAAATAAATCTTGGAAAAAAAATTAGACTAATTATAAAAAAAATATTTTAAAGTGTTGGAGTGTTATAGTATGGATAAGAAAAAGGGTTTGAGAGGTTTAAATAGTGGGGGAGAGGTGGTGGCCTTTTAAAATGGAGGTGAGTGTAAAATTTTAAACACCAAAAAGGTAAATACTATTGAGAAGTATATTGTACATCAGTGAGTTTTGGACATGTTTCTATGTAATTTTTTCCCCTAATATTAATATTTGACCAGAATGTAAACAAATTCTTACTTTAATCAATGTAATCAATTTTAATTTCTTTCACTATTATTTTTGTTCAAAAACAATGTTAAACATAGTAGAAATTTCATATTATGTGGATTCCAAATATGGAGTACATTTTTAAAAATTCCAATCATAGTACTGGAAGATATTTTTGAAAACTACTTCTATAGACGTATTGAGAAAGCATGTTTCTAATGTAAAAATGTTAAAAATATTCATATATTTTTATATCAAAACTCAACATATAAATGATTTGAGTGACATAGATTATGTTAATAGATTTATAATTTATGTAATTTTAATTTTAAACGAATTAAAAATAAAATTTAGTAATAAAAAATATTTTGATGAAATGTGAATTTTTAATTAAAAATTAGTATTTTCACTATTCATCAAAAAATGAAACTTCCCATAAAAATTCCAAAAAAATTATTGTTATATAATTTTAAAATTATTTTTTCAAAAATGATGTTTATTATGAAAAATAATGTTTTTAAATGTTTCAAAATAATTATTAAAAATAAGTAATCCATTAAAAGAAAGAAAACTTTATTCAGAAAAATATTCATATTTATGTGTAAAATTAGATTTGTTCTTATCTTTGGATTATAAAATATATTGGATGAATGTAAAAAATATTTTATTGAATATATAATATAAAAATTTTATTAGGAGAAGTCCTTAATAGTAAAAAATTTAATTTGTTAAGATAAAATTCCTTTGTCACACCTTGCTGACAGGTCACCAGGGTCTCCCGAGTCTCTCGGGTGGGTTAATTGGGGAAACCCACCTAGCTAATAGATTGTTGTGTCGAACCATCACTGGTCAGACAGTTCCCCCATGGGATGCTCTGCTATATCAGTTGGAAACTACTCCATACTAGTTGGGGTTCTCTAAATGGCCTCTTTGTTGGGAGGGGGGTTCTTTGGTGTGTAGTTTTCAAAAACGACACTCCCACGGATTCCATTAAGAGGAATAAATAATGGTTTTTTATATAAAAAAATAATTTATATTCAATTAGTTTTTATGTTCATTTCTAATTAATTTGTAACCAATTAATTCAAAAATATGTTTTCATATTTTAGTAAATCATATTAATAACCTCTAATTTAACAACTAGGGGATAATTTTCATTTTAAATAATAATATTAATAATATATCCTAAATCTTAGTCATGTGAGTAATGAAATCCATCAAGGAAAGTAGTTGTTTCATTTTATGCAATCTAAATTTGGGGTTCCATGTAGATAAAAATAAGTATAATGTTTCATAAAACACAAGAAAAACTCAATTTTGTGTATAGAATAATCTTAACATGGTGTTGCATATAAAAAAAGCTACAAAAGATATAAATTTCTACTAAAAGGTAAATATTGTAATGTCTTGGGGTGTTACGTTATCCCCATATTAAATAAATATCATCCTCATAATTAAAATTTTTTCTCTAAAATGAAGAGTGTTTTATTTTACAATACTGTTGTTGAAAAAACCACATCATTAATAGGGTTAATAAAACATCTTCATAATAATAGGGAAATAGAAATGAGAAGTTTTCCATAAAAAATATTATTTCTGAAAGGTGAATATTAGTTAAAAACTTTTATTGAAGATAAATATAACTATCAAGATCTTATGGGGGTGATAGTTAACATTGATCAAATGAAATTTTGTGATTGGGAGATGGTTAAAAACACATGTCCATAAACCACATATGTGTAAAATGGTTATTGATATCATAAAAAATGATGATAATATGAAAAAAAATTATTTCAAGGAAATTTTTCCTACATTTGAGGAATCATTTAACTTTCTAGGAATATAAGTAAACAAACATTTCTATTTCCAAAACACAATATTTTCCTTTGGTAGTGGAGTGAAAATTTTCTTCTTCATTTCATTGAACATGTTTCATTATATGGTGAAGTAATACATTATCTTATACAAAATCATCAAAATATCAAATTAAACTATTTCGTAAATGGTTAAATTATACAAAATATTATGATCCAAAACATTAAACGAAAGGTAACTGAATCTACAAAATGAACATATCATAATTATTCAATCAATATGAAATAGCCCTTTTATTATCAAATATTGAGCATATAAAAACCATCAGCATATATTCTATTAAAGTAATTTAATAAATTTAATTACTATTAAACCTTATTTAAAAAAAATTCTTTCTTATTCCATAAATAGAATGTAGAATATTGAATAAATTACACAAAGAAAAAAAATTAAACTCCATTAATGAAAGAATAAACCCCATTATCAAAAAATCATTAAATAGTTCCAAGGTATCCAGTAATATCCAATTTACATTATCCAAATTAATCAACACATTATCCAAAAATCATTTTCACAGTGTTAGGATCAAATTATGGTTTTTCTTTCCATCAATAATATGTTTTCCAAGAAGTTAATCTTGTCACTAAATCATTTTTTGTGGTCATTAGTACTGATAAACATATGCTTTTAAAGCCTTAATGAAAAAGTCATGTATTAAAATCCTTATCCAATGCATAATAATTATTTCAATTATATCATTGATAAAATAATCATAAACATTACTCAAGGATCCAAATATAGTATTTAATTAATCATTCCACTTTAGATGTATCAAAAGCGTAGGCTTGACCATGATTACTTAAATTCTTCTGAGGAAAATTTATTTGACTCTTGGGGAGTTACTTTGTGTAGTGGCCCATCTCTTTTCTATTAATACACTAAATAACAACTTTTTTATTATTTATTTTTCATTATTTTTTCTGGTGACACTTATCTCCACACTTATAACAAAAACCAAGGAAATAGTTCCCACAATTATCACATTTGATAAAATCAATATTTTTCTTATTCCCTTTATCCATATATTTCTCTACTATCCTCTTCTTCTATTTCATCCATTCAAATCCATCTAACATGGATAATTATTTCTCTATCTTTATGTCACATAACATTATTTCATCATATGTAGAATTTTTTTTTGGGACCATCACCACTTAGAGAATTGTCTTAATATCTTAAAACAAATGGTATATAATACAATCTATGTTGTGTATGTAATCTGTTGAATACCTATCTGACTATGTAAATTTTTCATCATACTATGAAAAAATTTCTTATCCCTTTTTATTTTATATAAATAACTTTATCTTCATTTTAATTTTTCATATTGAGGGAAATATTTGTTGAATAATATACTATTAAAATCATTCCATTCCATGTGTACTATTTCATCTTCCTCTATAGTATTCTAGATCAATGACCACCATCGGTAAGCATAATCATAGAGGATATATATGTAAAGTTCTACATTTTTATGTTCACTACAGCCCAAAAAATGAAGATCTTCCCCAAAGTCTAAATCCATTGCTCAGCTGCCATTGGATTAGTAGTCCCACTAAAGGATGGGGGCTTCTGTCACATAATGTGTTCCAAGATAGGAGAATCAAACTGGGGAATAGGTTTCTTTATTTGATAAAGGTTGTTTTCCATGACCTAATTATGTTACCCTAAAATATCAATATTTTTCTCTCATCCAATACCAGCTATATTAGTTCCATCATCAAGGATATCTCTATATTTTCCATTAGTATTGATGTCTTTTATCCAGAAAAGATCCATTTATAAATAATAGAATATTCTATATTAGATATTATCATTATGAAACATAATTTATAATCCAAAAATAGTGAAATACTTAACATAAATTGAAATAGTTATGCATATCTAATATCATAATCATACACATGGTATATTTGTGATGTTATTATATGCATACCCTAAAATTATATCATATTTTTTATGTACCCTAGTCTATGTTTCACTAAAAATAGTACCCAATGTTACTACTAAAATTCCATTGATTCCAACTATAATGACCCAACCCAAGAAACCTAAAGCTAGTGCCCTAAATTAATACATTGACCAGATTACATGAATGAAATCTTGAAGAATTGATCAATTTAGAAGTTCTAGAGAACAAAATATATACCTGGAACCCATTTGACATTGGAATTAGAATGTAAAAATTAATACATAATAAAATCTAATAAACTTCATCATTGAAAACTCATTCAACTATCTCTTCTTCATAACATAGGAAAACAAAAAAATGAGGGTCAACATAAATTCTTTATAAGGGTTAAGTATAGAGGATGAAATCATGAATCAATAATCATAATTAACATAACATTTTATATAATTTAAAACACATTAAATTTATAAAATTATGTAAAGAATATTAGTAGGTCAAGGTAAATAACTGATCACACAATCCATTTAACCAATAAACTGATAATGATATACATTAATGGATTTCATCATAGTTAAAATCCTATGTATAACAATAACTGAATTATGAATGAAAAAATTCTTAATTATTAGGCTTCTTGTGTCTATAACATAAACCTTTACAACCAATAACTTTTACAATATGGTTTAATCTGCAGTTAAAATCCTATATAATGCTAGCTTAACTGATTCATCCCACGAGAGTACTAATGCATTGAGAAGTTATCTATACGCATTCCCCACCTATGTATTCCAATAAAAATTAGTCCTTATAAATTGAATCATCAATTTAATTAATAAAAAATGTGGATTATCATCCAACATCCATATTTAATAAGAGATACATATTAATCATTTTTTTAAAAATTAATCAAATAAATTTCAAAGAAAACACCCTATATAAAAATGGAATAAAATTTAGGCTATAATAAGGTAAATCATAAAATAATATGAATGATTAAGATAAATGTAATGTCCAATGGAAAATAAATAATGTAAATTTATTTATTTAAGAGAAAGTAAATAATCACAAAAAAAAGTGATATTGTACAAAACATTTATGTCATGGTAATTTTCAATTTAAATTCCATTGGATGAAATAATTACAATTTAATCATAAAATAAAATTATTAATGAATGAATAATGATATTACATGTAAAACGGATAGTACATACACAACATAAAAGAAAATAGTTTCCTAATAATAATAATTAAGTCTAAATAGAATGTAAATTGAGACAAAATCCATTACCATACACTTAATTTTGGTTGAATGGTATTTAGCCCCCTAAATAATTGTTTTAAGAATATTATTATTATTTAACAGAAGAATAACAACATTTATAATACCATATATGATATTCTTATAATATCTTATTATCATTTTTAATTACCTTTATTTATTTTTAATTGTCTAGGTGTTAATTGCCCAGTTTCTTTTAGCATGTTTTGAGTTACTTTTTTTCTATTATATAGATTATGATTACAAAATATTATTAATATAAAAAAATATTTAAATATCATAAATACTCAGTATATATTTATTTATAATAATCTATTATATTTAGTGATAGTATTTGTAATGTGATGTTCGTGGATATGGTATGTCGTACGTACGTGTAAATGATGATTCCATTTTCATGTCTGATCTAAAGAAGGTAAATTCAATGATATATATTATAATTATAGTATCTTTTTTAAGTCATTTACATCATATATTTTTATTAAAATAATGCTTAATACATTCTATTTAATGCGTGAACAAATCACATCGCTTTAAGGAAGCAGTAATCCACACGTCCACAAATGATGTTATCATATTCCCATAAAATGGAAATAATGAAGTTATGTGTCATATAATAATTAAATAATCATAAATAAATAATAAATATCACATATATAATATATAAACTCTAATTCCATCATTATTAATAACCTTTAAAGGTGGTAATGGAAGAATTAATGACATCAGTTTGCGAGGCGGTAGTCCACCAAACACACGAATAATGATTTTGTATCTCATTTGATGGAACTGTGTGAAGTTGTAGGTAATAACATTAATATAAAAAAGATCATTATATTTCAAAAACTAAAGTTATTATATAACAATTATATAAAAATAAATGAAGGAGTTGGAGAAGGAAATAAATTTAAAACACTATTAAATCAACATTACCTCTTTTTATGGGTTTCCTCATTAGATTTGAACTAAAAGCATGAAAGGTTTTTTTTCTATAAACAATAAGGCAAATAGTATGATTTTATGGATTATATTGGGTTATATTAGAAAAATTTATTGAATTTTTTTAAGAGAGGTGGAGAGGTGGTCGCCTTTTATATGGGTGGTGATTAGAAAGCTTTTAAATACCAAAAAGGTAAACACTATTGTGAGGTTTCCCTACATCATGTGCCACAAAAAATGAATCATTTTTTATAAAAGAGAGTATATGGACTAAATATTTACATAAAATTGTTTTTTTTATAATTTTTCTTGTTATATTCCCCTTAATATTAATGTTTAACCACTAAGTAAACTCATTTTTACCTAAATCACTCTAATTAATTTTAATTATATTCAATAATATTTTTTGTAAAAAAACCATGTGAAGATGAATATAAATTAAAAATAATTTGTATTAAAAATATGTATTTTTTTTAAAAATTCATTTAAAATATATTATATAATTTAATATAAAACTAACCTCATAGAGGCAATGAAAAAGTGGATTTTTAAAGTGAAAATGTTTATAAGTTTAATGTGTTTTTATATAAAAATTAAACATAAAATTGATTACAAGGACCTATATTGTATTAATATATGTTTAATATAGCTAATTTTAATTTAAAACTAATTAAAAATATAATTTATCCTTCTAAATTATTTATATAAAAATTCATTTTTAAATTAAAATTAAATATTTGTCACTATTTATCAAAAAATAAAACATCTCATAAAAATACCAAATATTCACCATAAGATAATTTTAAAATTATTCTTTCAAAAATTACGTTTATTATATAAAATAAATTTTATAAAATATTTAACAATTTATATTTAAAAAAAGTTCACTATTAAAAGTATGAAAAACTGCCTTTAAAAAAATACATCTTTTTATGTGTAAAATTGGATTTTTTTTCTTATCCTATGACTATATAATATATTAGAAGATTTTAAAAAATATTTGATAAAATATAGAATATATAAATTTCATTACGTATATTAATTTCATCCCTATTAGTAATTAATTTAACTTATGATGATAAAACACCATCGCGCATAATATTTTTTTCTCATAAAAACATTTATTTTATATTTAATTTGTTTATATATTCATTTATAATTAATTGGTAAACAATGAATTAAAATATATATTTTCATAATAAACTATAATTTTACATATAAGAGATTGTTTTCTTTTTAAATAAAAATATTAATAGTATCTGGATAAAATTGGTCTTGTTTGTAAAACAAGCAATCAAAGAAAGTAATTTTTGCATGTAAAAAAAGCTAAATTTGGGGTTTCATGTAGAGAATGAAAAGAATAATGTTTCATTTCTCATTCTAATCATGTTAAATAAATTTTATCCTCACAATTCAAATATTATCATGGTAATCGAGTGTTTGATATTTGAAAATACTATTATCGAAAAAACCACATTGTAAATCGGGTTAATAAGACATATTCTTAATAAGAGGGAAATGGATATGGGAAGGTAACCAAAAAATTAGGATTTTGAATAGGAAAAAATTAGTGAAAAAATAGACATTGAACGAACATATAACTATTGAGTTATTTTGGAGAGTGGTAGAGAGGATTGATCATTGGAGAGTGGGAAATCTAGAAAAGGTTAATGACCATAATTCCACAAACCACATAGGTGTAAAAAGGAAATTGATATCATAAAAAATGATGATAAGTGGATAAAGTTTTAGTTTCAAGACCATTTTCCCCAATTTTGAGGAATTATTTCACACAGTAAGAATAAAAGTAAATATACATATAATTTTCCTACACATAATATTATTGTTTGGTTGGGTATTGAACTATTTCTACTGCATTTCGTAACATATGTCGCATTATATGTAGAATTAATGCATTTACCTCTAAAATATCATCCAAAGATCAACTTAACCCATTTTGTAAATGGTTATATTTTCCAAAATATTATAATTCCACACTTTATTATATAGCTCACTGAATTTTTTAAATGAATTTATCATCACTCTTCAATAAATATGATGTAGTTCATTAATCATCACTTATTGACAACTAGAATAACTTAACAATGTATTCTTTTGAAACATGGTAGTAAATTGAATATCTTTAAAACCACATTGAAAAAATCATGATTACTTATTCGATAAATGTAACAATGTTTATTGGATATATCCCTTAAATCCCAAAATGATGTATACTTCATTAAAGAAAGATAAAGAAAATTATTAAGAAATCTTTAATCAGTTCCAAGTTAGCCAGTAATTTAAATTTAAATTATCCATATAAATAATTTATTTATCCAAAAAACATTATCTCAACATCATGAACATATTAATGATTGTGTATGTTAGATTGTGACACTTGAGAGGGGGGGGGGGTGAATTAACTTCCTATAAAAATTTCTATCAAATTATTTTTATTTGAATGTCTCCAAATTTAAAATCAAATATGACAGTTAACCAAAGTAACAGATTTGTAATAGATTTGATTGTTTGAAAGATTTCTCAAATATTAACTAATTCTTAGTTAAAGAAATATAATAATTTACTTCAACATTTGAAATCATTCCAATAAAACAAATTATACGGCAAACACTATCTACGATTAACTATCAAAGTAAAGTAATGTTTTATAATTTGAATAAATAAATATAAGCAAGAAAACCGAACTATAGACACAATAGATAAAACTAGAGGTTCAATCTGAAAAATAGACTTAGTCCCCTCTAATTGGTTATCACCTATCACCAAGAAAAATATATACAAACAAGATTGATCCACACCCAGGATCAGGGATTACAATAGCATGCAATGCTGTCCATGTCAAATTGGATATCTATCATAGTTATTATTGGGAAAATAAAACAACCAGGTCACATAAGGACCTCTTCCCCAGTTGTACGTGAGAGTGAAATGTTGAGAGAAAGTGGTAATGAGAGGATATTTTGTATCCTCTAGTTTAGCATAGGATACAGTTTGTGTTTTTAATACAGATACACACACTACTAAAAGGAATAATAAAACAATAAAAAATAGAGAAGAACATACTAAGAAGAGATTACAAATGGTTTGAGTGATTTTCTATGCATTTTTTTGACTCTTTTAATGTATCAGACATGAAGCATGAGACCTCTTCTAAAAATAGGCTCAGAAACAAAGTATTGTGAGTTTTGTGTTCTGGTTTCTAGTTCAATGATATGTTCTTCATAGATCATCATTTTCAATGAGTTTCTGCTACTGCAAGGATGTTTTCAAGATGCTCACAGTGAGTTATTCTTTATCTCACAACACGAAATATGGATTATCATGGATTTTCTTCTTTGTGGTATTGTGTTTTTCACAATCTATTTATATCATTTTATTCATCATTTTCACCATAATATGTTAATTCTCATGTGTTGTTGTTATGGACAACCGGATTCATGATTTCAACACCTCGTACCTTGTACAATCTACTGAAATGTCTAAAAAATATCACTAATAATATTAATATCTTTTAATAACTAAACTATGATCATTAAAAATAATTTTTAATTTAATTGAAACAAGGAAGAAATGGATAAGTGTGGAATTGTGTCATAGTTAGAGGTGAATTTGGAATGGTGTCAAAGGAACGATGATTCAGGAGCGGTTCCACAATCAGTGGTGACTCTTCATTTTCATCAAAGAGGTTCCTCCAGACTTGTGTCTCATACTTTGTGAAAATTATGAAATATCTAGGTGATGTTACTGTGTTGTGGAAATAGTGTCAAGTCAATTGTGAGAAATGGTGTCAATTGCAACGGTATCCTTGAAACGGTGAATGGTACTTTTTCAAATTCTAGAACTGGTAGAATGATACAATGGTGTCACTATAATAGTTTCGTTGAAATAGTTTCTGATGCTTTGTGAATTTTTAGACAAAACAATGAGACCATTTGGTCACAAAAATGGTGTCTACGAGTTCACCTTAACGGTGACTCTTACATTACCAAATATCTTCAATATTTCTTAAGAAGTAATACCAACAAAATGGATTAAGATTAAACATGATCATAATGAAACATTATAGAAACATATTAAACATGATTTACTATAGTAACACATGTTTTGTGAGAATTAAAATAACATAAGTCCAACAATATTGTCCTTTTTGATGATCACAAATCATTTAATTCACAATACATACACTTCAGAAAGGAATAAATAGTTTTCCTAACTTATCAAATAGATTGTATGAGATTAAGAAATAAAACCCAACAATTCCATAAATGAATGTTCTTTACCCACTTTTGGGATTATCAAAAATAAAGTAATAAAAATAAAAAAATGCACTAAATGAAATCAATAATTGAATAAAATAGATTGAAAATTTCATTGGTTATACTGATAGAGATCAGTACAATCACAAAAATAAAATACATCATGGAAATATGAAAAATCCCCTTTCACTTATCTTTATATTCTAAAGCCTTCCATTTATCCTTGTTAGAGATAGTAGGAGTATGAGCATCAGGTGCTGAAGTAATAGTGGTGGGAGAGACATATCCAAGATAGATAGAGAAGGTAGAGGGACCCCTTTAAAAATAGATGGTGTAAGGCTTGGTCTAGATAATGAACTAGGCAGAGGATGCTCAGAAATTACATGTCTCGTCTGGCTTAGATCCTGAGCAGGGTTGATGGAAACTAGAGAAAAAAGAGGCAGATGAAGAAGGTGTGCTAGAAGAAATTAGGTCAGTTCTGAGAGGAATAGTTAGAGGGGAAACAATTGTTGTTCTTTGAACATGAAAATAAGGCTTCAATAGTTTTATGAAGTCCTTGATGATCTCTCCACCATACTCTCTATATTTCTGAATGTTATCCTTATTTACCCTAAACATTTCAAGAGTAGGAGTAAACACCTTTAATTATTTGACTTTATCATTGAAATCTTGATTCACTAGAGGTAGCTTCAACTTCTCCACATGATATTTGAAATAACTTGTCAGCTGGTTCTTGGAATAAATCATTGTAATATAGGAATCCACTTTCTTTGAAATCTTTACTTGAACATCAATGGAATACTTCGAGTAAAATCTAACCATATAATGTACATGCTCACTGTAACTTTCAATAGTACATAGTCTTTCCAGATTTCAACCACCAACCCAAGTTTGAATCTCTTCTCTAATCACTGATCAAATTATATCACTTTCCAAAAGGTTGAGAGATTTGAGAAGAAGCAGATGGAGCGAAAGTAGTTGAGGAGAGATAATTAATCCTTCCAAGAGCAGTTTCTAAAGATCCTTTATACCCATCTTTTTGTAGATTTATTGAATCCACAAGTTAACTCATTTCATTTTATATTTTGGTGTTGTTCTAGACCACATATTCAACCATTGAAATCAAACTCGGTTGAATCTGAGGTACAAAAATTCTTGAGAGATTAACAACATTAGCCTCACTTGGATAACAATATAAAATAGAGTTGGAGTAGCTTGAGAATCTTTCATCATCTCCTTAACCAGATATCTTAATGATTTCACTTCATCACCTAGCAGTTTATTTTAAATCCTGGATTTCTGAATTACATAAAGAATTATTGGTTTTGTTTACCTAATAAACATTTGTAGAATAATCACAACATCCATTTCACTAAGTTTTTTCATAGTATTAGGTTGTGAATTAATAATCTTTACGAAACTAGATATACAATTATCCCCGAAAGCTTTTAGAACAGCATGGCTTAATAAACTGGGGGTTTCTTGAGAATGTTTAGGAATAGAGACAGGTTATGGATCCTTAGAAGATATCACTTATTTAGTTATGTTTGGAATGATTTTTAACTCAGTAAAGAGGTGAATTTATTTCACTTAGGACATTTGAGAATCATCAACATCAAAGTAGCTAGGAAACATGTACCAAACATCCACTGAGATTGAATCAACATGACTTAGATCTTAAGTCCTTTCGAAACTAGGGTTCTTCTCCCCCTCAAAAAATGATTCCCTTAGAGAATTAAGTGACTCCATCATGTGAACTCTTTCCAAATCCTCTATTATATATTTTTACCTCTCATACTCAGCCACATCTACTTATAACTAAAAATCTTTTTCTATCCTTACTTCAAGAGTTAAAATGAATTCTGTTTCTATGAATTCTTGTTCTTTATATTGTTCCATAGCAACATGAGATTCCATAATTGATTCACCTTTATCAGAATCATTATCATTGGATTTATTTTCTTCACATTCACCTGCACCGCCCTTAGATAATGGAGAATCTCTATAGGTAACAACTTAATATATTTTATAATTTGTATGAGGAGTCTCTCCATTCCTTTTGGACATATCTAGATCATTACCTTCCAAAAAAGCTCCAGAATCTGCTCAAGGAACATCAAATTCAAGTCCTTCATCTAAATATTTCATAAACTCATATAGTTCTAAAATAAGATCAGTGATATCTTTAGGTCTTGAAGGGTTCTCAACAGGATAAAAATATTCATACATCCTTTCATTATCTTCAACCTATAACCTCTTACATGGATTCTAAATAATTTTCATTCACCTGCATATATCATTTGAATCAAAAAACTCATAATCCTCAATAATTTATTTATTCATCCATAATATACCCTTGGAATAAAGCAAAACAGAAATGTATCTTGAATATAATAAGGTTGTGGAATTTGATGTTTTCTTAATCATATCACACATGTTAATAAAAAGATACTTCCCAAAATTTATATTGTGAAGATTATTCAAGAAATTCGACAAGAATATATCTTGATATTTTAGAGTAGAAAAGTCACCTTTCATTAGAAAAATTAGGTGCTGAATAAATTAGAATACAAATTTAGTCTCTCCATCTATTTCAGCAGCTAGAGGCCTCCTCCGTTTTAATTCTCCAATCAAGTCACCCAAAACCTCTTCTAGGATAAATATGTCCCTTGGAGGTGGAGGGTTTATTTTATGATCCTCAAAGATATATTCATGAGTTACTCCTAAAAATACAACCCACAACTATAAAGGAAAAGAACAAAATTTTCCATCGACCCCACTTCTAACCATAAAGTCACCCTTTTATTGAACATAAACCGAACATACGGATAAAACTCAACAAATGTTTGTATTATATAGGTATCTTATATTTTTTAAACCATTCTATCCCTACATGTTCTTCTAAAACACTTAGAAAAAGATTATTACTCAAGAGAGGCCACTTCTCACATACATCTGTTGTAGGAATGACAACACAATCTTCAAGACCAGTGTTTAGAAGATTCTCAGGCATTTTTATTATATCCTATATTTATTTATTTAATGAATTGTACTTTTGTGAAGTCCAGTATTATGGAAACATCATCATTGGAATTTAGGAAATTCATAGTGGGTTTTAAGGAGAGAAAAGAGTTTGAGAGAGAAGGGTTTTGGTTTTGGGTGTATAGAGCATGAGCAAGGAGAGAAATGGAGTGGTGGGTGTTAATCATTAAAGGATTCATAGAGTAAAAAATTAAAAAAAAATATAATATAAAATTTAAATAACATAATTAAAATATATATGCAAGAAAATATTACTAAATATAAAAAATATAAGTCATAATGATGAGACCAGAATGTGAAATTATGGTGTCATCATAATGGTGTGACTTTGATCGGTGAAACAATAATTATTGAGGTAGAAAATGGTGAGACAGTACACTATGGATAGTAAATTGTGATATAGTAAACTATTACTAAAGGATGATCATTCCAAATTCATGTATGATGTATCTCATTCATTCATAATTTAAGGGCTTAGTAAAAATATCATCGAGCTAATGTTCTATGCTAATGAATTCTACTGTAATATCACATTTTTGATAATGAACTCTCAAAAAGTGATGTCTTACATCATTATGTTTTTTATTGAATGAAAAATTGGTTTCTTAGAGATGTTAATATCACTTTTGTTATGAAAATTTATAGGGTTATTTCTATATTTATATCCATAATCTAGGGAAGTGTATTTCATCCACAAAATATGATCATAGAAACTACAAATAGCTATGTATTCAGCATCAGCAGTAGATAATTCAAAAAAAATTCATTTTACTACACCATGATACTTGTGACTTCCCTGAAAAGTGAAAATTTCCATATGTTCTTTTTCTATCTAAATTGAAACCACCAAAACCAGTGTCAGAATATCTAACGAAGTAAAATTATTTTCCCCTAGGATAGAACAGTCCAAAGTTGGTATTATGTTTGAGGTATTTGAATATTATTTTAACAACAAGAAGATCTGACTCATTAGGATTAACTTGAAAAAGAGCATAAATGTATACACTAAACATAATTTCAGGACACATAGTAGTCAAGTAGATAAGAATTCCAATCATACCTCTGTAATTATTTCGATCAATAGATTTTCCATTCTCATCAAGATTGAATTTACATGTGGTACTCATAGGAGTATCACTACGTTTAATGCTATCCAAATGAATACATTTTAGAAGATCCTTAGTATATTTAATCTTATTAAGAACAATACCTTCTTTATTTTCAACGATTTGAAATCCAAGATAGAAATTGAGTCCACCAATTTTACTCATTTCAAATTCACGTTTTCATCATTTCTAAAAAATCATCACATAATGAATTTTTTTAAGATCCAAAAATAATATCATCGTTATATATTTGAAAAACTAAAACATATTTAGATATTCTACTTATAAAAAGTGTTGGATTAGATATACCTTTTTTAAAACCTTTAGAAATAAGAAAAGTATTTCTCTATCATACCAAGCTCTTGGAGCCTATTTTAAAACCTATAAAGCCTTTGTTAACTTAAAAACATGATTTGGAAAATGAGGGGTTGTAAAACAAGGGTGTTGTTAAAAACAATTTTCTCAACTATGTACCCATATAAGAATTCACTCTTGAAATTCATTTGATATTGTTTTAAATTTATATGTGCTACATATTCTACAACGATTCTAATGGCATCAAATATAGAAAGTGGGGAAAATGTTTCTTCATAGTGAATTCCTTTTTCTTGACTATATCCTTGTGGAACCAATATCACTTTATTTCTTACAATAATACCAAATTTATCTACATTATTTTTAAACACCAACTTAGTCCCTATAGTCATGGTGTCTTTAGGTCCATCCACTAGTTTCCAAAATTTATTGCCTTCAAACTAATTCAGTTCTTCTTATATATCCATTACCCAAAATTCATCATCGATTATATCATTAATTATCTTAGCTTCAAGCTCTGATAAAAATGATTGATGTTGAACCAATGTTATGAGCGAATCTATTTTTTGAGTTCCTTTTTATATGTCACTAACTACAACATCTAAATAATAGTTCTTAAGAGTTTGTGTAGGTCTAGAAAAAAAAGGGTTGGTAATTTTAGCTTCTTCAACAGGTTTAGCTTCATCATGACTAGAATCTAGAGAATTTCCAGAACTGGATGATCTAATATGTTGCTTAACCACCAGATCAAAATATTTTGTATTTATGTATAGATTGGACAAATAATCTTCAGTATTTCCTAGGGAGGTCTTGGGTTTATGTGGAATTGTTTAATTAAATATGAAATGTACAGATTCATCCACACACTTGGTTATTTTATTAAAGACTCTATGGGCTTTTATGGAGATTGAGTAACCTAGATATATTCATTAATCACTTTTGGATGAAAATTTACAAATATTATCCTAAGTATTAATAATATATACATTGAAACAAATAACATTAACGTAATTAACCTTTGGTTTCCTATTGTTCCACAACTCATTAGGAGTTATCATAAAGATAGGTCTAACCAAGACTTTGATAATTATTTAACAAGTCGTATTGACATCTTCAAACCAAAAGTAAATAGGTAAATCATACTCATTTAGCATATTTTGGGATATTTCTTATAATTTCCTATTCCTTCTTTCTACACCTCCATTCTTCTAGGGTGTCTTAGGAGCAAAGAAGTTATGACTATAAATATTTTATGAGAAATGAAATTCAAACTCTTGATTTTATAATTCATTACCATGGTCACTTAATATGGATTTAATTCTATGTTCACTTAGGTTCTTGAATATTCTAGCATACTTAATGAAATGAGATCAAGCTTCACTTTTATGAGCAAGAAATAATGTTCAAGTATATCGAGAGTAGTCATCTTAAAGAATATCAGTATAGTGATTCCCATTAATACTTGAAAATTGGGAAGGTCCACAAATTCCATGTGATCCAACTCAAGAGGTTGAAAAGTTGATATTTCTTTCTTTAGTTTGAAATAAATTATCTATTGTTTAACTACGTCACAAAAAGTCTAGTATTTATCATTCAAAATTTATTGTTTGGGTAGATTTTCGACTAGTCCTTTCTTTGTAATAATTATAATTGAATGAATATTACAATGTTCTAGACTCTGATTCTAGATCCAATATTCTTTGGGAAAGTCACTCAAACAATATTTTTTTTAGAAATTATGGGATCTAAATTAATAGCATAAAACATTTCATTTCTAAAATTAATAAAAAAGATTTTTTTTTATAAACTTTTTTAAACATTATTTTCAAATTTAACATTGAAACCATAAAAACATAACTGAGAGAAGATAATTATCGTATATTTTAATCCATCAACAAAAATTAATTTGGAAATTAAAACTAAATTAGAGTTATAAATCGGTCTATGGATGATTATTTTGACTTTTTAATTATCACCAAAGGTGAAATTCCCACTATCAATGTTGAAAATATTATTTAAACTTGAGTAGTCCCTTGAAAGGTGTCTTGAACATCTACTTTCCAATTACCATATAATTCTTCAAGATCTCTTCAAACAACTATATTACAAAGACATCAAACAAGTTTATATTTTGGTACCGAGACGTACACGGGTCCATTAAGGTTAGTAATAATTGCATTGGGAACCCACACTTATTTCATGGGGTTCCTATAATAAGATTTTACGGTATTTGAGAAATATAAATTATTTTGTCCAAAAAAATTAAATATTTTAAATGACTGTCCACTACTAGAACTTGCAGCAGATTTTTCAATTCTATGCATGGAAACAGTTTTTCCTTATTTTGACACAAAATAGTTTTTGACCAGATTCTTTTTCCCTTGTTGGTATCCTATACGATTAGTTTATTTTTATACAAATTTATTTCCAATAAGTTATTTAATAGTATTCTTTCCAATAGTAATATTTTCTATGTCCTTTTTTAATTTCTTCTAATACAGTTTAAGTTCATTTTTCTCTTTAAGAAATTGAGCATTTTTCTCTTTTTCCATAGTAATTTTGGAGGTAATAGTAGAGTTGAGAGAATTCTATTTAATTAAAATTTTATATTTTAATTTTAATTTATTGTATGTATCTTCAATCATTTGGTAGTAATAACACATTTCTTAATTAGTCATTTATTTAGAATCATATTTATCTGCTAGAAAATAATAATTTTGTATAGGATACTCAAGGGTTACCTCAGATGCGTTTTCATGAAATATATATTGCCTTTATTGGCCTTTTCATCTTGTTAGGATTCCGATTCACTTGTGATATCCTCTAAATCACTTTAGGTGGCCATCATTTCTTTCATATACCTGTTGTCTTTATCATCATATTTTTTCATATACTTTAACATTGGATAGTCAGCCTTTACATGTCCTCTTCTTTTACATTCATAGCAGAATATATCATTTTAATTTTCAATTTTCTTCTAGTCGTTTTTCAAGTTGCCTTTATTTTCATATTTTCCTTTATATTCGGGCTTCTTGAAAAACTTCTTCTTTCAATAATTTTTTTAAACCTTATGGATAATTGATTCATTCCATCATCACTATCAGATGGATAATCTTCATTACTTATACTATCAAAATGAGTTGATACCCTTTTCTTTTCATTATTTTTGGATGTATTAGTCTTGAAGGCCACTGAATTTCTCTTGGGTTCATCCTCTTCTTCTTTGTTGACCATTAATTCTACCTCGAACATCATCATAATTCATATCAGCTCCATAACTATAAACATAATGTTATCATAGGATTCTCTAATTGACACAGAGGTTCCACTCCATCTATCTAGAAGACATATGATAATTCTCATTATTTTTCCCTTAGTATCAACTTCCTTTCTCAGAGATATCATAGTATTTACATATTCATTGAACTTGAGAAACATGTCAGAGATAGGTTCATCATGATTCATATTGATGTTATCATATTTAATAGTACATGTGTCAAGTCTCATATTCTTAAAATTAGTGGTTTCTTCATGTGAAACAACTGTAATATCCTAAATTTCATGGGATTTTTTACATTCATAAATCCTATTTATTTCTTCATATCCTAAAGAAAAATATAAAGAATTAATATTGTTTTATTTATTATTATAAGTAGTCTTAGTTGGGTCATCCCAATTATTTGGGTAAGTAGATGTAATCTTATATTCATCTACAGTGGAATACAAAATTTCAACACCCATACTTTCTAAATTCATTTTCATCTTAATTTTAAACTAAGAATAATTAGTTCCATTTACAATGGGATGTATATTGGTAGTAACATCTTGTAATTTGTTATCCATAAAGAATTCAAAAATAGTTTTAATCAGATAAAAATTTTGAATTAACAAAAATTCAGATATGTTTAATGAAAAACTAAAATCACAGCTGAAAATTTATAAAAATTACAATTTAAAATAACACTTTGTTACCAAATGTTGTTTAGAGTAGGACACTCAAGGGGGGGGGGAATTTAGTTCCTATAAAAAAATTTTTCAAAATTACTTATTCAAAAGTCCCCTTATTTGAAATAAAAAATTCTAGTTAACCGAAGTATCATATTTGTAAAATATTTGAGAGTTTGAAAGATTCCTAAAATATTGATGAATTCTCATTTATACCAATTTTTTAAGTTACTTCAACCTTATAAATTAGTCTACTAAATAAAATTCTAAAGAAAAACCTATATATGATTAAATATCAAAGTAATGTAATGTTTTTTGATTTTAATAAACAAAATATAGAAATAAAATAGAAATTTTAACATAGTGGGTAAAACATGAGGTTCACTCTCAAGTAGAGACTTAGTCCTCTTCACCTGGTGATCACCTGCCTCCAAGAATGATATATATAAACAAGATTGATCCACACCCTGGATCATGGTTTACAATAGTATACAAAACTTTCTAGGTCTAAATAGACCTCTACCATAGTTATTTGTGGGAATAAAAAACAACAAGGTCACACAGGGACCTCTTACATAGTTGTATGTGGGAGTGAAATGGTGTAGGATAGTGGTAAATATAGGATATCATGTATCCTTTAGTTTAGAAAAAGAGAAAGTGTGTTTTTTATACTGATATACACACTCTTCAATGTAATAATAAAATACTACATAATAGATAAAAATATAATAAGAGGGATTAGAGATTCTCACAGTATTGTTCTATACATTTTTGGACTCTTTGAATGTAGCTGATTTGAAGCTTGGGTGATCTTCGGGAAATAGCCTCAAGAACACAGTGTTTTGAGTTCTATGTTCTGGTTTCTAATTCACTAAGATGTTCTTCATAGCTATTCTCCTAATTTCAGTTGCTTGTAATGTAAGGATGTTTTTGGGATGGTTCATAATGAGTTTTTATTTAGATTACAGCAAGGAAGATAAATTATCATGGCTCTTTTTCTACATGGTTTGGTGTGTGTCACACTCTCTTCATATCATCTTCTTCATATCGTGCTCTATAATATATTAATCCTCGAGTGTTTTTGTTTTGGCCAAAAAGAAGAATGATTTCCACAACTCATATGTCTTACTTTCTACTAACATGTATGCACAATATCATTAATAATATTAGTATCGTTTAACATCTCAAACATGACCGTAAGAAATAATTTTTAATTTAATTGAAATAAGGTAGAAATGGATATGTATGGAACAATGTCATAGTCAAAGATGACATAAGAATAGTGTCATAGGAACGGTGAGTTAGGAGTGGTACCATAGTTAGCAGTGACTTTTCCTTTACTTCTAATCGGTGGCTCTATACTGGTGTCTCATTATTTGTGAAGATTTTTATATGATTATGTGATGTAATGGGGTTTCAGAAATAGTTCCAGGTCCTTTATGAGAAATGACATCACTGGAAATAGTGTCATTGAAATGGTGTCTAGTAATTTATCAAATTATGGAACTAGCATCATGATACAATGGTGTCACTATAATGGTTCCATTGAAACAATGTCTGATACTTTTTCGATTTTTAGAAAAAACATTTAGACTATTTGGTCACAACAATGGTGATTGTAAATTCACCGTAATGGTTACTTAAATGTTACCAAATATATGTAATTTGTCTTAAGAATTAACACTAACATAATGCATTAATATTAAACATGAGCATAATGAAACATTATAAAAAATTATTAAACATGATTTACAAGATTTTGACATGATTTTCGAGCAATAAAACAAGATAAGTCTAATGGATTTAATTTCCCTCGGTCATATTTTTTTATAGAAGTTTAACTTTTTATTGAATCATTTTTCTTGTACATTGGTACTGATAAAAACATTCTTCTAAATACACGATGAAAAAGTAATATAGTACAACAATTATACATTACATAATACTTTTTAATAGGATATCATTGATAACATACTCTTACAACATTAATCAAAGATCCAAATAATGGAAAAAACTAACCATTTTACTTCAGTTATATCAATGAATAAAATTAAACTTGATCCCTTTAGATTCATATGAGGTATATTATCTTGACACTTTGGGAATTTTTTTTCATAGTGCCTCATATCCTTATAGTTGTAACATTTAATAATAGCCTTTTATACTTCCCTTTGTATTAATTTATCTAGTGACCCTTATCTCCACACTTATAGCAACCTCATAATCCCTTCAATCACTTACCAAAAAGATTTTTTCCACAATTATACCTTTGGGAAAATCTTTCTTTACCTTATTCTCATTATCAATATATTTCTATATCATCCTATTCTTCTATTACTCCCCTCTAAATAAATAGAACATGTATCATTCTTTCTTTTTCTTGAGTTCACAAAAATATATTTCATAATATGAAGAAACTTTTTTTGATACCAGTAACCATCAGAGACGTTTGTTAATACCTTAAATGAAATGGTAAATATTTAAATTCATATTGTATATGTAATCCATAACATACCTCTATAACCGTTTAACGGTATTTTTATACTCTAGTACACTTTCCTTCCCCTTTTTTTATTTTATGGAACTTTCTCTTGGTTTCAATTTGTTCCTTACTAGGGTAATAATTGTCAAATAATGTATCCATAAAATTAATCTATTAGAAGAGTTTTATTTCTTCATCCTAAGTTGTATTATGGATAAATGACCACCATTGGTTAGCCTCGTCTTTAGGGAAATATAATTAATGTGTTAAATTTTTTATTTTCACTACATCTCTATGCCACAAATATATTATCCAATGGCTTATCCCATTGATCAACAACAATTGGATTAGTAGTCCCACTATATGGAACTATTTTATGTTACATAATGTAGTCTAACATAGGATAATATCTTTTTGGAATTGGTTTCTACATCTGGGAAATGTTATTTTTCCTAACCTAATTAATCTACCCTAAAAAATCGATAATTTTTTTCATTACAATACAAGTTGTATTTTTTTCCTTTACAATAGAAATATAAAACATTTCCAATATTATTTATACCATTATTTCTTTTAGGATCCATTTCAAAATAATGGAATATACTATATTAGATCACATCATTATGAAACATAATATATAATCACAAAACTACAGAAATTTATAACATAAATTGAAAAATTTATTCAAATCTAATATCATAATCATAAACATGGTATCTTTGAGATGTTCTATGATACCAATCCACAAAGTTTATCATAGGGTGGTGTTCTATGATTTTTTTTCTTGAATCTAGTTCTTAAGGTTTCTATTAAAATTTCCTTGATACCAACTATAACTCCCCAAACCTAGAAGCCAAAATTCGGTGATTAACTTAATTACAAAGGGATGATTACATGGGATCAAATGTCTAATTGTCAATTAGTTTAGAAGTTATGGAGAATAAAATACATACATGGAACCCATTTTATATTGGTAATAGAACATAAAACATAAAATATAATAAAATCTATAAAATTATCCAAGAAAACTAATTCAAATATATCTTCTTCATAATTTGAGGGTAGGAAAAAATAATTGTGATCTAAAATGCTTATTAGGGTTTAATTATAGTGTAAGAAAACATGAATCAGTAAGAATAATTAGCATGGAAATTTTTATAACTAAACACACATTCCATTTAAATAACAAGTTAAGGAAAAATCAATATGGAATGGTAGAAATCTGAGAACACGTTTCATTTAATTAATAAAATAAGAATGAAATGCATCCATAGGTTTCTTTCATATTGAAAATCTTCAAGATAATAATAATTAAATTTATAATGGAATATTTTCTTAATTATTAGACTTAATTTATCTAATACATGAACAACTATCATCACGACCTTTAAAAATATGATTCAATCTACAAGTAAGATCCTGTTTAATGTTATCTTAACTAATTCATCCAAGAAGACTAACAATCCATAATAGAGATATCTATAATTAATACATACCCATGTCTACTAGTCCAAATAATTCCCCATATTTTATCAATTTATTTAATTAATAAACAACATGGATTATCGTTAGATATTAATATTTCATAAAATATATGGATTTATCAATATTTTCAAAATTGATCAAAATAAATTTCATGGTAAAAAAATTATGTAAAAATGAAATATGATTTAGGATAAAATAATATATATCATAAAATAATATTTATATTTAATATAAATATAATTTTAGATAAAAAAATTTAATAATAATGTGATTGTTTCAAGATAAAGTTAAAAATCGCAAAACCAAATGATATTGTACAATAACTTTTATCACATGGTAATTTTCATGTGAAATACAAATGGTTGAAATAATTCAAAGTGAAACTGAAAATAAATTTTTAATGAATTAATCATGATATTACATGACATTGGGACAATATATACACCATATAAGAGTGAATTGGTTCATAATAACAAATAACGCTAAATGGAATGTCGATTGAGATGGAATCCCTTACCTTAAATTAAATTTTTGTTGAATGCTATTTAACGTCATAAATAATTGTTTTAATATTTTTATTAACTTATAACTGAACTATAAGAATACTTATATTATCATATATTATATTTTTATAATATCACAATACCATTTTTGTAATTATCTTTCATTATTTTATCTATTTTTGGTGTTAATTGCCTAGTTTTTCGAGTATGTTTTCAGTTTATTTGTTCCTCTTATGTCAATCATTATTTCATAATATCTATAATGAAAAACAGGATATAAATATAATATGAATTGATTATAAATTTTTTATAGTACTCTATAATAGTTAGTGATATGAGATGAAATGCACTGTTAATGGATATTGTAGGTTGTACATTCGAATGAATGCTACATACATTTTCTTATCGTATTAAAAGAATGAAAAGTAAATTATATATTTTTATATTATAATTTATGTATAATTTTTATGGTATATATATCACATATGTTTATTAAATCAACCCTTAATACATTCCATATAAAGCGTGAAAGAATCTCACCGCTTTGATGAGGCGATAGTCCACACATACAAAATAATGATATCATATACCCAAAAAACTGAAAGAATTATGGTTTTTACTATATAAAATATCATAAGCATAAAAAGATTATAATTATCATATATATCATATATTAACTATAAATAAATCATTATTACCACATTTGAAAGGTGGTAATGGATAAATGAACGACATCGGATCGTGAGGCGGTAGTTCGCCATACACTCGAACGATGATTATGTGTCTTATTTGATAGAAGTGTGTGAAGCTGAAGGTTATCACCATAATATTAGAAAATCTAATAATATTTAATATAATAACCCTATTATATTATTATGATATATAAATAAATTAAGAAGTTGTATAATGAAATAAAATGAAAACTCTATTAGCAGAACATTACCACCTTTTCATGTTTCCTCGTTAGGTTTTCACTAAAAGAATGAATGGATTTATTTTAATAGAAAATGAGGATTATAAGATGAGGGGAGGTATTTTGGTAAGTTATTTGTTAATATGTTTTACAAGAAAGAGGTCTCGATAGTTGTGATGATATGGGGAGAGGTGGTGGGATTTTATAAGGGAGGTGAGTGGAATACTTTTAAATACAAAAAATGTAAGCACTATTTAAAGGTATATATAAGATAATGTGCCTACCATAATGAACCATTTAAGATAAAAAAGGTTATATAGTATAAATATGTAAATAAATTCTTTTTTAAACTATTTTATAGTTCATTTGGACCCATAATATTAAAGCTTAAGCACTCAGAAATTTCATTTTTTTCTTTAATCATTGTAGTTAATTTTAATTTCCATCATTAATAATTTTGGTCAAATACTAAGTTGAACATACGATATATTATAAATTATTGGAGTTCCAAATATGGGATCTATTTTTTCAAATTCAAATCATATAAGTTTCCGAATTTAATTTAAAACTAAACTCATAGATATAATGATAAAGAAGGGTTTTTAAGTTAAAATGATGAAAATTTTATTATGTTTTTATTTCGAAATTCAACATGGAATTGATTAAAATTAACAATATTATATTAATAGATCTATAATAAAACTAATTTTTTTAACACTAATTAAAATTATATGTATTACTATAAATAAAATAGAATAAAATTCAGTTTTCAAATAAAATTCAATATTTCTCACAATTCATCAAAAAATAAAACATCACATAAAAATACCAAAAATTCACTGTAAGATATTTTTTAAATTAGTAAATAATAAAATAATGATATTATTTTAAAATAAAATTTATAAAACTTTCATATTTTATATTTAAAAAAAATATTCTTTTAAAAGGAGGTGAAATTACCTTTAGAAAAATATAGCTTTTATGTGTAAAATTGGCTTTTTCTTCTAATATTATACCTAAAAAATCCATTTTAAGAAATTAAAAAAAATTATTGAATTTATATTATATAAATTATATTAATATCATTGATTAATAATATTAAATTTAATTTATTAAAATAATTCTCATTTAGCGTATAATAACAGTTTTTCATCAAAAAACATTTCATTTTTATCCAATTGGATTATATATTAATTTATAATTAATTTTTTACTAAATAATTTAAAAAAAAATATTTTAATAAGTTATTTAATCATTCTAAAAACATAAATTTTCAATTATATGGGTTAATTTTTATTTTAAATAATAATATTAAAATATCCGGTAAAACTCGATATTGTCGGTAATGAAAGCCATCAAAGAAAGTAATTTTTTCATATAACACCAGATTAATTTAGGGTCATACATAGATAAATATAAGAATAATTTTTTTTATAACACAAGATAAAATAAACATCTCATGTATCGTAAGCTTAACTTGGTGTTGTGTATAAATAAACCTAGCACAAATAATATACTTTTTATAAAAGGAAAATGCTGTAAAATATTAGGGTGTTACATTCTCACCACCATAAATAAATTGTGTCCTAAAAATTAAATATTGATCTAAGTAATTGAGGTTTTAATATTTGAAAATAAAATTGATTAAAAAACACATTGTAAATAGGGTTAATAACACATATTGTTAATAATTGGTAATAGGAAATGTGACGGTCACAAAAAAATCTAGGCATCTAAATAGGAGAACATTAGTGAAAACATGGACATGTAAGAGAAATACAATTATCAAGTTATCATTTATTTTGGTATAAATAATTGACCATGTGAGAGTGGGTGATTCAGATAAGTTTAACGACCATAGGTCCATGAACCACATAGGTGTAAAAAGTTCATTGATATCATAAAAAATGATGACAATAGGAAAAAAATTGTTTCAAGGAAATTTTTCACTGAGTTGAGGAATAATTTCATACTATAAGAATAAATATATTTATAATTTTCTATTTACTCAAAGTAATATTATCCTTTGGTTATACCTTGAACTATTTATGCTTCCTTCCATAGAATAGGTTACAACATATGTTGACATAATACATTAACCTCTAAAATCTCATCCAATGATCAACTTCAATGATTTCATAAATGAATAAATTTTATAAAATATTATGATCCCACTATTTATAAATAATTTCACTAAATTTAAAAAATTAACATATCATTAGTCCATATTAATTATGAATTAGATCTTTAATCATCACATACTGAGCATGTGAACACTATCATCATGTATTTTCTTAAAACCTGGTTATAAATTGAATTACCATAAAAAATTATTAAAAACATTATTTCTTCCGTATTTCTTAAATATAAAATAGATTATAGGATATATTCTATAAAATCAAAAAATATGAAAACTCTAAAAAAAATATGATAAACCACAATCTCAATAAATCATTATTCCGATCCAAGGTATTTAGTAATATCAAATTTACATTATCCACAAGAATAATTTATATATACAATATTCATTATGTCAACATAAATATCATTTTATGTATTGTATTTACCTTAATCATATGTTTTCCAAGATGTTTAAATTTTCATTGAATCATTTCCTTGGTCATCGGTATCAATAAACTCACACTTTTAAATCCTTTATCAAAAGGTAATACAGAACAATACTTATACATTCAATAATAATTATTACTTGGATATCATTGATAACATACTCTTACAAATTTATTCAAGGATACAAATATTGGATAAAGTAACTCTTTTCACTTAAGTTATATCAATACAATAAGCTTGACCTTGATCCCTTATCTGCTTTTGAGTTATCTTCTCTTGACTCTTAGGAAATTAATTTGAATTTTTCCTTATCTCCTTGAAGTTGTAACACTTAATAAAATCATTTTTATCCTTCCATTTTCATTCTTTTTCCTAGATACCCTCATATCCATACTTATAAAAAACTTATAATCCTTTAAATCACTTCCCAAGATGATTATTTCCACAATTATCACAAGTGGGAAAATAAATCATTCCATTTTAATATTTATCAATATTTTTTAAACCATCCCATTATTCTTTTGATCCCATTAAAAGCCTTATAACTTGGAGAATTATTTATCCTTCTTGATAGAATAACAAACTATTTCATCGTATGAAAGAAAATGTGTGTGAGACCATCTCCCTTCTGAGACTTTTCCTAATCTATTTAATGAAATGGTCAATTGTGAATCCATATTTTATATTTAATTAGTTTCATACATTTATTTCCTTGTAATGGAAGATTATTACTCTATAAATATTTCTTCTCCCATTTTCATTATTCTAAGGAACGCTCTCTTCATTTAAATTTTCCCTCAAAAGGGAAATATTTTCTGAAGAATTTAACCTTAAAATAATTACATTACATTAGTTTTATTTCTTATTCCTATAATATTCTATACCACAAATCTCCATTGGTTAGCATCATCTATGAGGTAATATAATGAATGTGTGGCCATTAAATTTTCACAGCGTCTCAATATTAGAAATATCTTCTCCAATGATAAAATAAATTTCTTAGTTGTAGTTAGGTTCATATCCCCAAAAAATCATGGGGCCTTCTATCACAAAAATCTATCCCAAAAAGGAGATTCTTGATATGGAATAGGTTTCTCCATCCATGGATGGTTATTTTTAATAACCTAATTAAGATTCTTTAAATAAAAAATATTTTTCTTCATTCTAATACCAGTTATATTGGTTCCCTTAGCAGGGGAATATCTACATTATCCACAAATATTGATACTATTATTCACTCTATGAGAAATTTAAAAACAATTGAAAATATTGGATTAGATCATATCATTATGAAAATTAATTTATTGTCCCAAAACAATTGAAATACATCAGAAAAAATGAAGCATTTATGCACATATAATCTCACAATTTTAAAAATGGAATCTTGGTGATATTATTCTACATTTATCCTCAAATAATTTATTATTGTTTTTCCCAAATATATGTTTTCTTAAATATATTTCCCTTGGTTTATACTAAAATCCCTATGGTACCAACTATAAAGCCCCGACCATAGAAGCCTGGAGCTAGGGAATTTTTTTTGTATTGGTATGACTATAAGGAATCAAATCTCAAAGTATCAATTAGTTTAGCTATTTTATATAACTAAATACATACATGGAACCTATTTTACATTGGGAATGGGACATAAAACACAATACATAAACAAATCTATTAAAAAAATCTTTACAAACTCATTCAAGTATCTCTTCTTCATGACTAGGGGAAAGGAAAAAAAATTAATGTGAGCTCCAATGATTTGTGAGGTTTAATTATAGTGGATTAAATTGTTAATCAATAATCATAATAAAAATTTCAATTTAGATAACTGATCAAACATTAAATTCAAATAACCGGGTAAGGTAAAATCAATATAGAAAAGAAAATAACTGATCATACTTGTCATTTAATCAATAAACTGGGAATGAAATGAATCCATAGATTTTTCCATATAGAAAATAATTTGGATAATAATAAATGATTTCAAAATTTATTAAATTCTAAGTTAGTGGACAACAAGAATAAGGATCATAAACCACTACCGTAAATACCTTTCATAATAAAAATTAATCTATAGGTAAAACTAGTTAAATGTTATCTTAATTGATTCTTCCAATGAGACTACTGAAACATCAAGGGGATATATATAACAAGACAATACGCATGTATTCCGGTCCAAAACACTCCTCATATATCAAATAATAAATTTAATTAAATTATTCGCATCGAATAAAAGATACAAATTTATCAATATTTTCATAACTATTCAAATAACATTCATAGTAAACAAAGTATGTAAACATGGAATACAGTTATTCATATAATAAAATAAAATATAAAATAATATGTATATTTAAGAAAAATTTAATTTCTAATGAAATGTGATTACAATAATGTTATTGTTCTTAGAGAATGCTAACAATAACAAGAGAAACTGATAGTGTACAATAAATTTTATCACATGGGAATTATCAAGTCAAATAAAATTGGACTAACTAATTAAAATTGAAACATAAACTAAAATTAATAAATAATGAATTGGGATGTTAAATTAAAAATTTATAGTATATAAACCACAAATAATTGAATTAGTAAAAAATAACAAATAAGTCTCAATGGAATGTAAATTGAGAAGGAATCCCTTACCTTAAAGTTCGTTTTGGTTGAATGGTATTTAACCTTAGGTATAATTATTTTAATCATGTTATTAAATTATAACATAACCATAATAATATTTTTAATATCACATATTATCTTTATATAATATCTTATTACCTTTTTGTTAATGATCTTTCACTATTTTCTCTGTTTCGGGTAATAATTGCCTAGTTTTTCAAATATGTTTTGAGTTGTTTCTTTACATTGACCATGATTTAATCATATAAAAAATCTAAATAATAATTTAAATACAATATATATTCATTATATATGTTATTATAGTAATCCATAATATTTAGTGATAGGAGATGAAATGTAGCGTTTATGGAGATGGTAAGCCATATGTATGCCTGAACACTTCATCCATTTTTTCATATTAAAAGAAAAAAAGTAAATGATATATAATTATATTATAAATAAATTATAATTTAAGGTCATATATATCATATATTTAAATTAACATCATTCTTATGGTATTCTATGTAAAGCGTGAATGAATCTCATCATTTTTAGGGAGCGATTGTCCACACGTCAACAAATGATGTAGTTGTATTCCCAAAAAACCATGAAGGTATGTGTCATATAATAATTATATATGGATAAATAAATAATAAATATAATATATATCCTATATAATCTATTAATAAATCATTATTCCCAAGCTTTAATGTTGGTAATTGAAAAACAAAAGACATCAGTTCGTGAGGCAGTAATCCACTATACACATGAAAGATGATTTTGTATCACATTTCATGGAAGTGTGTTAAGTTATAGGTCATAACCTTCACATAATTTTTTTAATAAAGTGAGTTTATATTATATAAATTATATAAAAACAAATAATGTCGTTGTAGAAGGATGTAAAATGAGAATTCTATTTGAAGAGCATTACCTATTCCTCAGGTTTCCTCAATAGCTGTGAACAAAAGGAATGAAATGTTTTCCTTTTAACCAAAATAACTCCTCTAGGATGAGAAAAGGGAGTTTTGGTAGTTTTTTTAGTTTTTTATGAATGAGAAAAGGGGTTTTATAGGTGTGAATATAGGGGAAGATTTAGTGGCCAATTACAAGGGAGGTTAATGACAAACATGTAAATACAAAAAATGAAAACACTATTGGGTGGTGTCTATTACATAAAGGGACTAAAATAATGAAACTATTTGGATAAAAGAGATTATATGAAATAAATATGTCTACCCAATGGGTTTTTGAAAATTTTATCTAACATTTGGATGGATAATATTAATGATTAACCACTTAGTAAACCCGTTTTTACCGTAATAATTGTTATTAATTTTAATTAATTTCATTAATATTTTGGGTAAAAAACTAATTTTACCATAGTAGAGATTATAAATAAATTTAATTTAAAATATAGAATCTATTTTGAAAAATTAAAATCATATAATTGGCATAATTTAATTTTAAACAAATCTTGCAAAGACAACGAAAAAGTGGGGGGTTAAAGTGAATATGATCAAATGTTTACAATGTTTTTATATTAGAATCCAATATGTAATTGATTATAATAACCCATATTATATTAATATATGTATGATAGATCTAATTATTATTTAAAAAAATTAAAATTAAAATTTATAATTAAAATTATTTAGATGAAAAGTCAGTTTTCACATTAAATTTAGTATTTTTTACTATTCATAAAAAACGAATCTTCACAAAAAAATAACATAAATTAAATATAATTAAATCATTAAATTAATTTTTAAAAATTTAGGTTTATTATTTCAAATAAAATTTATAAAAGTTTAAAAATTCAGATTAAAAAATTGTGTGTCATTAAATGGCAAAAAACAACCTTTAGAAAAATACAGTTTGTTATGGGTAGATTTGAATTTTTTTTCCATTATCCTATCCCTATAAAATGTATGGGAGGATTAAGAAAATCATTTTGTCGAATTTATAAGATATAAATACAATTAATATCATTACCTAACTATAAATTCATTAATTTATTAAGATAAAAGTACTTTTATATATAATAATATTTTATTAAAAAAACATTTCATTTATATATAATTAGATTTTATATTCCATTATAATTAATTAGTAGCTAGTGAATTCAAATATATATTTTCATTATTTATTTAATACTATTCATAAGAACCAATTCAACATCTTGGGGATAATTTTAATTTTAAATAATAACATAATTATTATTTGTTAAAACTCGGCCTTGCATGTAATGGAAGCCATCGATGAAAGTAGTTGTTGCATGTAACACAAGGTAAAATTTGGGGTCCGCATATGGGAAGCTAATAATAATGTTTTCATGTAACACAAGATAAAATAAACGTATCATGGGGTGTAATATTAAGTTGGTTTTTAATTTAAAGAATGTTATTAAGTAAGTTAAATTTATTTTAAAATGAAAACACTTTAAAGTATTGGGGTGTTATATTCTCCCCACCACAAATAATCTGCATCTTTGAAATTCAAACATGATCTCAAGAATCAAGATTTCGATATTTTAAAATACTATTATTGAAAACCATGTATTGTAAATAGTGTTAATATCAAATATTTTTAATAATAGGGAAATGGAAATTATAAGGTCACGAAAACAACAAGGTTTTGGAATAGGATAACATTAGTGAAAATTATGGAAATTTAAGAGAAATAATACTATCAAATTATGAAGGATATTGGTATAGATCATTAATCATACGAATGTGGGTGATATAGTGAAGGTTAATGACCACAATTAAATAAACCATATAGGTATAAAAAGGTCATTGATATCATAAAAAATTATTATAATTAGAAACCATTTTTTCATGACCTTTTTTCATATAGTTGGGGAATTACTTAAGTCTATAAGAATATATGTAAATATAATATTCTATTTCCTAAACACAATCAATTCCTTTTTTTGAGCCTTGAGATATTTCTACTTCATTTATTACTATGGGTTTCATCATGTGGTGAAGTAATACATTAACCAATAAAATATAATCTAAAGATCAACTTAAACAACTTCAGAAATGAATTTTTTTCCAAAGGATTAGGCTACAACACTTTAGAAGGAAGGTTAATGAATTTCAAAAGTGAACATACCGTTATTATTCAATCTACATGAAGTAGCTATTCAATCATTTCATATAAATCATGTAAACACAATCATCAAGTATTATCTTAAAACATGGTAATATGTTGAATTACAATAAAATCTTATTGAAAACATATATTATTCCTTATTCTTTAATTATAAAATAGATTATTTGATACATTAATTCAATCAAATATTTTTGTACACTTCCTAAATGATAGAAAAAACCATGTTATAAAAACTTATTTAATCAGTTCCAAGGTTGTAAGTAATATCCATTTTAATTTATGAAAATAAATTATCTCTTTATCAAAAAAAATTATTATCTCAATATAAGGAACAAATTCAATATTGTATTTCCACCAATCATATTTTTTCCAATAAGTTCAACTTGTTACTGAATCAATTTTCTTGGTCATCAGTACCAATAAACACACTATTTCAAATCCATAATGAAAAAATACTTTAGAACAATATGTATACATTAAATAATAGTAATAACAAGGATATCATCAATATAATACACTAAAAACATCATTCAATGATCCAAATAAAGTAGAAAACAAATCATTCCCTTTAATATATATCAATAGATTAAGGTTTTCCTTGAGCCCTTCTATTTTTCTAAGGTATAATATCTTTATTCTCAGGGAATTTATTTTCACAGTTCCCCATATTATTATAGTTGTAACAATGAGTAAAATACTTTTTTATACTTCCATTTTAATTATTTTTCTTGACTACCCTTTTCTCTACACTTTTAAGGAACTCTCAATCCCTTAAAGCACTTCCCTGGGTGATTCTTTCAACAATTATCAGATGTGGGAAAATTCTTCTTTCCCTTCTTCCATTTATCAAACATTTTATCTCATACCCACTTCTTCTATTTCTTCCATTTTAATCTATAGGTTTTGTATAATTCATTCTCTGTATTGATAGCATATAAAACTATTTTATTTTATAAAGAAAATATTTGTGAGACCAGTTCCCATTGGATACTTGGCTTAAGACCTTTTATAAAAAGTAAAATCTTTCACTCCATGTTGAATATTTAATCCATATCATACCTATAAAACCTTGTAATGTAAGATTCATACTCCACGTCAATTTCTTCTCTACTTTCTTTTATATTAAAAAATTTCTCTTCATGTAAGTTGTTTCCACATGAGTAAATTTTTTGTTGAAGATGTATTGTTAAAATCATTCCATTCCATGAGTTATATTTCTTATTACTCCCCAGTATTGTGGATAAATGACCAAAATTGGTTTGAATAATTGTTGAGGAAATATACTGCACGTGTGACCATTTCCTTTTCACTACATCACAATTCCACACATATCTTCTCCAAGGACATAATCCATTGCTCAGCTGGAGTTTGACTTGTAATAAAACTAAAGGATGGGGGATTTTATCACATAAATTGATCTAAAATAATAGAGGGTCACTATGTAATAGTTTTATCCATCAATGAATGGTTATTTTTTATAACCAGATTAAGACGCCAAAAAGTAGCTATAAATTCTTTTGTTCTACTACAAGTAGTATTGGTTCCCTTAGTAGTAAAATATCTACATTTTCCATGAGTATTGATATGATTCTTCCTTCCATGAACCATTTCTAAAAAATTTCACATACTGGATTATATCATATCATTATTAAACAGAATGTATAATCCAAAAACAAGTGAAATACAATAAATAAATTGAAATTTTTATGAATATCTAATCTCATAATAATAGACATGATATAATTGGGATGTTCTTATATTATTATCCTCAAATTCTGTCTTAGGGTTGTGTTCCATAATCTATGTTTTCAAAAATCTAATTTCTCATGTTTTCAACTAAACATCCTTTGATACCAACTGTAATGTCCCGACCCTTGAAGCTCAGAGCGAGTGCCTTAATTTTTTACATTGGCATGACAAGAAGGAATCCAATAAATAATGATCAGTCAGTTTAGGAGTTTTGGATAACTTAATACATACATGGAACCCATTAATGCATTGGTAATAGATTAGAAAACACAATACATCAAAAAATCTAATAAACCAAATTATTGAAAACTCATTCATTGATCTCTTCTTCATAACATGGGGAAAGAAAATAAAATAAAGGTGAGATGAAATTTATACAAATGGATAATTATAGTGGAATAAATCATTAATAATAATCATAATATACATGGAATGGTAGATAACTAAATAAACATTTCATTTAATGAGTAGGTTAAGAAAAATCATCATGATAAGGTAAATAACTAATCACACATTCCACTTAATCAATAAACATAGAATGAAACACATCTATATTTTTTTCAAAGTGAATATACTGTCGATAATAATAATTAAATTACGAATGCATTAAGTGATTAAATATTGTACATCATGTATCTATCACATGAACGACCATCATCAATACATTTCATAATATGATTAAATCTATAGGTAAACCCCAATTTAAGGTTTGATTAATTGATTCATTGCATGAGACTACTGGTGCATCTATGGATATATATAAATGAGCCAAACTCTTTTTTGATAGTTGAAATAATTCCTTTTATATCAAATAATAAATTTTATTAATAAACAATGTTCTTTATCATCTTATATATGCATTGAGTAAAAGATATGGATTTATCAAATTTCCAAAATTAATCATATAACTTTCAATGTAAAATCCATATGTAAAAATTGAAAACTATTTTATATATAATCATATATAGAATACATGAATATGGATATTTAATAAAAATTTAATTTCTAATGAAATATTGTTATAACAATGTGATATTTTAGGATAAAGTTAACAATCACAATATAACGTGATATTGTGTAATAACTTTTATCCTTTGTTAATTTTAAATTCAAATCCCTTTGGATGGAATAATTCAAATTGAATCAAAAAATATCATTATTAATGGTTGAATAATTTTATTATATGTCAAATAGATAGTATATACAATGCATATAATTTAATTTTTTCATAGTATTAAATATGTTTGAATAGAATGTAAATTGAGATGAAATCCATTAAATTACACTTCCTCTTGGTCGAACACTCTTTAAACTCTATATAATTGTTTAAATAGGTTTTTTAACATATAACAGAACTATAATAATATTTATAATATCATATATGACTTTATAATAATATCTTATTACCCATATATTAGTAATCCATCATTATTTTTACTCTTTCGAGTGTTAATTGCCAAGTTTTTCAAGTATGTTTTGAGTTTTTATTTTCTTCTTCCACTTACATCTATGATGATTCAATAATATCTAAAATTTAAAACATGATTTGAATATCCTATATATTATTATATAGTTATTTAGAGTAATCCATATTGTTTTGTGATATGAGATGAAATGCATCGTTCATGGATACGATAGACCGTACATACACAAGAATGCTACTACCATTTTATTATCGTTATAAAAGAATTGATAGAAAACAATAAATTTATAAATATTATAATTAAAATATATTTTAAAATTCATATATATCTCAAATTTTTCTTAAACCCATCCTTAATATATTTCATTTAAATCATGAATGAATCACATCACTTTGAAGAGGTGGTAGTCCACACATCCACAAACGCTGTTATCATATTTCCAAATATGAAAATAATCAAGGTATGTGTTATATAATAATTAAATAAGTTTAAAAAAATTATAAAAATAATATATATCATATATAAACTATAAATATATTATTATTATCAACCGTGAAAGGTTATAATGGAAGAATGAAAGACATCTATTTGTGAGTCAGTAGTCCGTAATAAACATGAACAATAATTATGTATACCAATTGATGGAAGTGTGTGAACATGTGGTTGATAAAATTAACATAAAAACATATCACTATATTATATATTATGATATTATTATATAATAATGATATAAAAATAAATGAAGGAGTTTTAGAGGGAAATAAAATAAAAACACTATTATAAGAACAATACCTCATTTTCTGGTTTCCTCCTTCGGTTTGCCGTAAAACCTTAAAATAATTAATTTATGAACAAAACAAGTATTTTAGGATTAGGTTAGGGATTATGGGGAGTAATTATGAAGATTATGGATTATCCAAAGTACTTTATAGTTGTGAAGAGAGGTAGCGAGGTGGTGGCCTTTTATACAGGAGGTGTCTGGAAATCATGTAAATACTAAAACTGTAAACAATAATGGGAGGTCTTCCTTATATCATGTTACTAAAATAATTAACCATATTATATAAAAAACATTATATGTTCGGAATATTAAAATAAAATGGGTTTTTGAAAAGTGTATAGGTCATCTTTTTCATTAATATTAATGTTTAACCACCATGTAAGCTCATTTTTTCATTAATGATTGTAATTCTATTTAATTACTTTAACAAATATTTTCAGTCAAAAATTATAAATTAGTACTATTAAAAATATTTAATTAATTTTTACAAATTTAAATAACTTAAGTTTCTTAATTTAACTTATAAATAATCCCACAAACAAAATAAGAAAGCATGTTCTTAAAATGAAAATTTTCCAAAGATTATAATGTTTTTTATCAAAACTAAACATGTAATTGATTCCAATGACCTATATTGAAATAATATATGTATAATTAAACTAACTTTCCTTTAAAAAAATTCAAAATAAAATTTTTCATTATAAATTATTTTGATTAAAATTGAGTTTTCATTTAAAATTTTGAATTTTCACTATTAATCAAAAAATAAAAAATCTCATAAATATACCCAAAAAATAACTCCAAGGCAATTTCGACATTAATATTTCAAAAAATTATGTTTTTTATGTTAGATTAAATTTACAAAAGTTTAAAATTTATATTTAAAACAAGTAAGACATTAAAGGGTGGAAAATGCCTTTAGATAAATATATATTTTTATGTGTAGAATTGGATTTTTAATTATCATATACCTATAAAATTTCTTCGATGAATGTAAAAATTATTTCATAAAATATATACTATATTAATTTATTTAATATTATTATATAATATTTTTTAATTTAATTTATTAATATAAAACACCTCCGTCTCATAATAATAGATTTTTATTAAAACCTTTCGTTTATAATTAATTGAATTTTATTTTCAATTATAATTAATTGGTATACATTGAATTAAAACATATATTTTCATATTTTTTTTAATCTTATTGATAACCTAAAATTTAAAAACTTGGGTATAATTTTCATTTTAAATAATAATATTAATTGTATTCGGTAATACTTGGTCTTGTGTGTAACCCAATCCCTCAAAGAAAGTTATTGATTCATGTAACCAAAGATAAATTTATGGTTCCACATAAAGAAAGATAAGGATAATATTGCATGCAATGCAAGCTAAAATAAATATTGTGTGAAGCATAATCTTAACTTGGTGTTGCGTATAAATCATGTTGGAAAAAAATTAAATTTATTCAAAAAATTAAAATAGTATATGGTTTTTGGGTGTTGTATACTTGAAGTAAAGCCTCACATTTATATAAACTAATTGTGTGAATGAATGAATTTACATCTCAATAATTTTCTATGTCAGTACAAAAATACTACCTAATGAATAAAAATATATATTCATTTTCATTATCATTAATGACCATTCAGTAATATAAAACAACCTATATGTAGTATTTAAATATAATGGATCATTATTTAAAGAATTAAAAATATAAGTATATATGTATGATGTAGTAAGATATTCTCAAAACTATAAACAATTATCTACTATTTAAATGGTTTAATAATATCATTCCACATAAAAAATGTCACGACCCATCCTCGGGGCCCATGCCGTGACTACACAAAGCCCGCCTTCCATAGGCCAGGGGCTAGAGACTAGCACCAAAGGCGTAAATCATGATAACTGGGAGGCATTGCCTTTATAAAAGTAACAAAACACCACAGAGTACAAGCGGAATTAAAACACTAAGTACAAAAAGGAAGTGCTAAAAAGTAAATGGGCTAGAATACAAACCCAATCGAAAGTACAGCTTCAACTGAAAGAAATTACAACAAGGACAAGCAGCTGGAAGAAGATAGAACCAGCTCCTGGATCGTCCTCCTCATATCCTACCTAAAGGGTAGGTACCGATAGCCTTCACAATGCTCTCGCCCATCAACCACCTCCGAGTGTCGCCTCGTTGTGGAGTCCACCACCGGATACCATCCAATTCTTGGACACTCAGCCTCCGTCTACGTTGTACGTCATTTACAACCATCACAGTGGGGTGCGGGCATAGCCCGTGCAGGGGTGAGTATAACGGTACTCAGTAGGGACCCCGAGACCCTCAAGGTCTCACTAAATCCAACAAGGGTAACCACAAACAAGATCTCAACAGATAACCTCTACTTAGGTACATTCCCATACATATACCCAAGTTATCAAGTAACCCATCCCAATCATGAGGAAACACAAGGTTTACAGACTCATCTCGACCAGGATATTATTCATGATGTCGAAACCACGGCTGCTGGAGAACTCCTTCTCCGTCGAGTATAGTGGGCCTGTGGCTAAATCCAAGCGCGCCGAGCTCCTCCTCTGTCAAGTTCAGAGTGCCTGCCGCTACAACCAAGCGCGTTGGACTCCTTGGACTACTGTAGTACTCCACCTATCGAGTACTATGGGCCTACTGATACAACCAAGCACTTCCCACCATGGGTCTGCCACTACAACCAAGCGCTCCCTCTCATAGGTTCCAAAGTTACTCATTCTGTTGAGTACCTCGGGTCTTCCGCTACAACCAAGCGCTCCTCTGTCATGGGACTGCCGCTACAACCAAGCACTCCCCCTCATAGCCTCCAGAGGTACTACTTCTGTTGAGTACTGCGGGTCTTCCACTACTACCAAGAGCTCCTCCGCCATGGGTTTGCCGCTAAAACCAAGAGCTCCCCACTGGGATATCCATAACACACCGAGCCGATAGATCAGCAGTCGCCAAGTCGTAGACAGCTACTAGGTATCTGCACTCTACTCGCTCGTCACCGGGAAGGTCCTCTCCACGAGCTACTATTCGATATTCCAAGTTTCACAAATTTCCACAAAGAAGTATCTCAAGTACCGCCTCGTCATAGGGGTCTCAACGCAACAGATGGTGCGTCAGTCGGACGCCCGGTCTATGAGTTACTAGCCTTTTCGTCCTAGGGGCCCGATTGGTTTCGTGTGCGAACCAACCCAGCCGTATCCCGACTGTACCCCGAACTCTCATAGGGTATGCACATATGCACCTTTTCTCAACGTTGTCACCAACGCCGCTGACGGTTCATCAAACGGACATCCGATATGAAAGTTATCAGCCTTTCCGTTCCAGGGGCCTGCTTGGATTTCATGTACAATCCAACCCGTCCATTATCCAACTGCATCCAAAACTCAAGAGAAGCATGCCAAATGTTCTGTCTCATCAAGAGGAAACCAACAAAGTCTACGACATGTCATTCAGACGTTCGGAGCTCGAGATATAAGTGTTTCCGCTCCGAGGGCCCGGTTGGTTGCGTGTACGAACGAACCCGGCCGAACCCATAGTTCTCCGAAACCTTGAGTGTAGTATACTGAAACGACTGCCTCGATCTAAGGATCACATCTCAGTTGACGGTGCTTCAATCAGAGTTTTGAATCCCAAGTTATAGGGAACAGACCAAAAGAGTCCGGTAAAAAAGGGGTTCGGGCCCTGTCCGACCCGGCCCGGTACCCCCTGGGTCAGCATGAACCTGGTCGACCCATCCCAGGTCCGGGTCCGGCCCACTTGGGCACGGCCTGGAAGCCCGGTGCGCTGGCGCCTGCAAGGTGGCTCGGCCGCTCGGCCAAGTGGATGAGGGGGGGGGGGGGGGCTGCCCACCATTTTGTAACCGCAACCCCCAATTATGGGGTCGCTCAGCTGGCCAGCCAGGGGTCATAACCCCCAGCTTTTCCACTGTCTGGATGGCCCACCCCGGTAGGCCGGATGTTTCCACCACGGGACCAGCAAGTCTGGTCCCCCTGCTCCAACGTCGGCGGCCCGGAACCGGCCGCCGGTTCCCCTGCTCCACCGCGGCCCGGAACCGGCCGCGACCTTGGTTCGTCCGGCGCGGCACGACGGCACCACGCCCCTCCACCGCGGCCCCGCTCCGGCCGCGGTGCTTTTTCGGTTCTCCGGCATGGCGCGACGGCGCCGTGTCTTTGGTTTGTCTTCAACGGTGCGACGCGACAGTGCTGCGCTTCTCCCCCTTTTCTAAATAATTCCCGTGCGGTGCTTCGGCACCGCGTTGCCTTGCTCATGCCGCATCAATATCAAACAACCAAAAAGGGGAGGAGAGTCAGCCGTGTTTGTGTGGTCCAACCTTCTCCTATTATTGTGATAACAGGAATCCATAAAAAGACAATAAGCCAATGATGAAGTAATCAGGAATGAAAGAAATAATAATTCCCCTACCTCGTCGAACACGTTGAGCGAGTGTTCATCGTGGAGATAACCGTCGCGGAAGAAGACGTCGCAGAAGGAGGAAGTCACGTCGTGAGGACGGCGTCGTGTCGGCGATCTTTGAGGAATCCGGCGTTCTTCACGTACTTCATCTAAGAAGAATAAGTTCTTCATGCTCCTTAGCTTTTCAACCAAAAACTCTCAAAGCAACAAGACTCCAACTAAAATAATTTAAGTTCATCACTTATTTTATTAACATAACTTAAGCATTTGAATTTCAAACATTCAAATTAAAATCACCTATTTAATTAACTTATGTTATCAAAATTAATGGTGAGTTGATGGAGTTATGGAATATAAAGGGGTGGGGTTTTTGTGGGCCCCACCACCCTCATAACCTCCCATGGGAAGTTGGGTGGTTTCCCCCAACTTCCACTCAATGGTTTTAACCACTTAGAAATAAAAATTGTAAATAAATTTTTATTGTAAATTCCACAAATTTTTAACAACTTCTCTTGTGAAAATGCAACTCCGCAAAAGGTGTTCCTAAGAAAATACCGGCGCTACGAATTTATCGGTGCCCTTGAAATTCGATTCCGAGCACCGATTCAAAAGTTAGAAAAAACTTGCTCGTTCGTTCACTGAACGTACCTGAGCTAAACTTTAGATAGAATTTCCGGGCACACCAGGCCTCAGAATCAAGTACCATCAGAAACCGCGTTCTTGTAAAATCCCAAACAAAATTAAGAAAAAAAATTCCTTTGAATTTTACGGGTCTTTACATTACTCCCACCTCAGGGCTTTACGTCCTCGTAATGCTTTGACACAATCCTAAGGATACAAAAGTGGTACTGAGCATGCATCTGAGCTTTCCACTCCCATGTGCTCACCTAGAGGTTCCCGTACTATCAGTGAAAGCGCACCTGAGGAATCGACCCATCCTTGTAGGACCGCTCCTATCGATCCTCAACCTCTACTGATACCCCACAAAAGTCACCTCATCGCCAATGTCCATCTCCCCATGGTCGATGATATGCAAAGGGTCGTGCTCGTATCTCCTCAGCTGAGATACATGGAATTCTCCATGCACCTAGTGCAACTGAGGTGGATGGGTCAAATGGTAAGCCACCTCACCTACCCTACCGAGGACCTGAAAAGGTCTGATGAACCTCAGAAATAACTTGCCACCTTGGCCATATCTCTATAAACCTTGTCGAGGTCAGACCCGTATAAGGATGTGATCATCCTCCTCGAACTCTAAAGGTTTTTTTTCAATTCCTATTTAGAACTGAAACTCAAAACTTCTGCTGCCACGAGGGTAAGGTTGACCGACTCAAGATAGATCGGCAGCACCCTCCTATGCATGAGTTTATCTTGTGCTGCCTAGGGTTTCCTTTTATCCGAACAAAGAAACCCCATCCCAACATTGTAGGTAAACCACAACCTCTTTGCCTAATACAGTCAATCTGAACATGAAATATGAATCCAATTTATACCGAGACCAACATCGTAAGGCCTCGACGCTGCCACCAAGAGATTCCAACCGAAAATCTCGCCTCGTGGGTTAGACCACACTGTCGGCATAAGTGTGATTATAGAGTCTCCTTCTAAAGTGTCTCCAAACGTTAGGGTCAAGTCAACAGCTTAACCGGAAACTCTAGGTCTGGGACATGATTCGTGAAAGGAAGGAATGATTTGTATCAACGTCTATTACTACGGCAGCTTGTAGTGGACACAGACTGTACCTCAAATCATTCTTAGAGCCATTGGGTCACACTCCTTGACCACATGATGATACTCTCTTCCCCTTCCCTCCAGCTCCCTGACCCTGGAGGGAACAACAAAGGCGGGTGGTTGTAACATGTTGATATGTACACCACCTCATGCTTCTCTCCTTGCTCTGCCTCCACGTCTGCTACTCTGCAGATTTATATGTCCTTAACATTTCATCTTTTTGAAACATTCGCACTCCCAAGTCTCTGATACTGGAACCAGGTCACTGCATTACAACTTCTAACATTCTCTAGCTGTATTCGTTCAGCCAAAGAACATTTAACCACAAGGTTCTTTCCAGCACCCTAACGTGAGTAGGAATGCATAGAGGAAAAAGTGATGGCTCAGATATACTTAAACACACCACGCTCAGAGGTCCGAGCTCTATAGAACTGATCGAATCATATTCATCGAGTACTCGGAATGTTCGGTATGCCTCGATGAATACTCAGCTACCGACTTGTCATCCTGCCGAAGCTGTATAAGCTCTAGAAAACATTCAGCCACCTCCTCAAGCCAGTCCTCAGCCGCCTGTGAGTTGAGTTCGCCTCATAACTTGATGGTATCTGATGTTGGAACACGTGTAAGGTAGTAAGCCTACATGTGTCACCTACCAGTACAGCCGGTTGTAACTGCAGACCAACAGGTAGTGATGTATAGCTGACACACTACCTGAAGGCACTATCTCAGGCATCAGTCCACATACCGAAGCCTCATCGCTATGCAAACCATCCTCATGGTCACTCACTGAAAAACACTAGTATCCTAGTCCACCATCCACTCTATTGATGTCTCAGCTAGGCGGAAAAATCTAGCAATCACCTCCAGCAAGTGCTCTGCTATCTGGGAATCTGCCTTGCCTCGTAACCTCGGAGGTCGCTGCTGCTGAACTTGTGCAACGCGATCTGCCATCGTGCACAGTTCGCTAGTAAGGCTGGTGGCATCTGCGGCCCAACAGGTGGTGGTGCTGCTGGTACACCAGCCGAGGGTTCCAACATAGTAAAAAGGGCCCCGCACTGGAACCTCGTTGCTCGGTGGGCCATCATCGAGTACTCTCTCGGAACTCAAACTGACTGTCTGTGTGGAGACATCCTAAACAGATGCAACACGACCAACAATTTATACCTGGTGAGATTACCTGGTTTGAGATGACTTTAAAAATCTTGGAAACACACATGCAATCAGTGTTTTTTTCATGAACAAAGTCGGAAATCAGTAATCAGGGTCCTGGTGTACGGATACGTCATCCGCCGCACCAACACTGGACTCCCTGAATTGAAGACCAAACTCGGTACCCTCAACAATATTGCATCATAGAAAGGGAATATCAGAGTTATAAGTTCTATGGTAGAACCGACTGCTCTGATACCAATTTTTCACGACCCATACTCAGGGCCTGTACCGTGACCACCCCAAGCATGACTTTCATAGGCCAGGGGCTGGCGACTAGCACCAAAGGCATAAATCCCGATAACTGGGAAGACATTGCCTTTATAAAAGAAAAAAAACACCATAGAGTACAAGAGGATGTAAAACACAAAGTACAAAAAGGATGTTCTGAAAAGTAAATGTGCCAGAATACAAACCCAATCAAAAGTACAGCTACAACTGAAAGAAAGTACAATAAGGACAAGAAGATGGAAGAATATAGAAGCAGCTCCTGGGTCGTCCTCCTCGGATCCTACCTAAAGGGTAGGTACAGATAGCCTCCACAATTCTCTCGCCCGTCAACCACCTCCGAGTGTCGCCTCTTCATGGAGTCCACCACTGGATACCATCCAGTCCTTGAACACTCGGCCTCCGTCTGCGTTGTCCGTCATCTGAAACCATCAGAACGAGGTGTGGGCATACCCTATGCAGGGGTGAGTATAACGATACTCAGTAGGGACCCAGAGACCCTCAAGGTCTCACTAAATCCAACAAGGGTAACCACAAAGAGGATCTCAATAGATAACCTCTACATAGGTACATGCTCATACATATAACCAAGTTATCATGTAACCCATCTCAATCATGGGGAAAAACAAGTTTTACAAACTCATCTGAATCAGGATTTTATTCATGACGTCGAAACCACAGCTACTGGAGAAATCCTCCTACGTCGAGTACAGTGGGACTGCCACAACAACCAAGAGCGCCGAACTCCTCCTCCATCGAGTTCAGAGGGCCTACTGCTACAACCAAGAACGTCAGGCTCCTTGGACTGCTGTAGTTCTCCACCTGTCGAGTACTATGGGCCTCCTGCAACAACCAAGCGCTTTCCACCATGGGTCTGCCACTACAAACAAGCACTCCCCCTCATAGGTTCCAAAGGTACTCCTTATGTTGAGTACCGCGGGTCTGCCGCTACAACCAAGCGCTCCTCCGTCGTGGGTCTACCGCTACAACCAAGCGCTCCCCCTCATAGCCTCTAGAGGTACTCCTTCTGTTGAGTACCACCGGTCTGCCACTACTACCAAGCGATACTCCGCCATGGGTCTGCCGCTACAACCAAGCGCTCCCCACTGGGTTATCCGTAACACACCGAGCCGATAGATCAGCAGTCGTCAAGTCTTAGCCATGTACTAGGTCTCTACACTCTACTAGATTGTCACCGGGAGGGTCCGCTCCACGAGCTACTGGTTGATACTCCAAGTTTCACAAAGTCCCGCGAATAAGTATCTCAAGTACTACCTCGTCTTAGAGGTCTCAATGCAATAGACGACGCATCAGTCGGACGCCCGGTCTGTGAGTTACAAACCTTTTCGTCCTAGGTGCCCTGTTGGTTTCGTGTGCGAACCAACCCGGATGTATCTAGACTGTACCCCTAAATCTCATAGGGTATGCTCATAGGGACTGTTTCTCAACTTGGTCACCAACGCCGCTGACGGTTCGTCAAACGGACGTCCGGTCTGAAAGTTATCAGCCTTTCCGTTCGAGAGGCCCGGTTGGATATCAGGTACAATCCAACCCAGCCATTATCCAACTGCATCCAAAACTCTAGAGAAGCATGCCAAAAGTTCCGTCTCATCAAAAAAAAAACAAAAAAATTAGACAGCACGTCATTCGGATGTCTGGAGCTCGAGATATAAGCGTTTCCGCTCCGAGGGCCCGGTTGGTTTCGTGTACGAACCAACCCGGTTGAACCCAATGTACTCTGAAACCTTGATTGCAGTATTCCGAAATGACCGTCTCGATCCAAGGATCACATCGCAGCTAACAGTGCATCGATCGGAGTTCCGCAGCCCAAGTTATGGGTAACAGACTGAAAGAGTCCGGTAAAAAAGGGGTTCGGGCCCGGTCTGACCCGGCCCGGTACCCCCTGGGTCGGCCCAAACCGGGTCGTCCCGTCCCGGGTCCGGGTCCAGCCCACATGGGCGTGGCCCGGCCCAGTGCGCTGGCACCAGCCAGGAGGCTCGGCCGCTCGGCCGAGCGGATGAGGGGGGGGGGGAGGGGGGGCTGCCCCCCGTTTTGTAACTGCATCCCCCAATTATGGGGCAGCTCAGCTGGACAGCCGGGGGTCGTAACCCCCGGATTTTCCCCTATCCAGCCGACCCGCCCTAGCCGGCCGGCTGTTGCCGCCACGGGACTAGCAAGACCAGTCCCCCTGCTCCGAATCCAGTGGGCCAGAACCGGCCGCAGCGTTGGTTCGTCCGGCGCGGCACGACGGCAATGCATCTTTGGTTTGTCTTCAACGGCGCGGCGCGACGGCGCTGCGCTTCTCCCCCTTTTCTTAATAATTCTTGTGCGGTGCTTCGGCACCATGTTGCCTTGCTCGTGCCACATCAATATCAAACAACCAAAAAGGGGAGGAGAGTCGGCCATGTTTGTGCGGTCCGACCTCCTCCTGTTATTGCGATAACAGGCGGTCACAAAAAGATGATAAGCCAATGATGAAGTAATCAGGAACAAACGAAATAATAATTCCCCTACCTCGTCGAACATTTTGAGTGGGGGTTCATCGCAGAGATAACCATCACGGAAGAAGACATTACGGAAGGAGGATGTCACGTCGCGAGGACGGTGTCGTGTCGTCGATCTCCGAGGAATCCGGCGTTCTTTGCGTACATCGTCTAAGAAGAAGAAGTTCTTCAAGCTCCTTAGATTTTCTCCCGAAAACTCTCAAAGCAACAAGACTCCAACAAAAGTAAAATAAGTTCATCACTTATTTTATTAACATAACTTAAGCATTTGAATTTCAAACATTCAAATTAAACTCACTTATTTAATTATCATATGTTATCAAAATTAATGGTGAGTTGAAGGAGTTAGGGAATATGAAGGGGTGGGGTTCGTGTGGGACCCACCACCCTCATAACCTCCCAAGGGAAGTTGGGCGGTTTCCCCCAACTTCCACTCAATGGATTTAACCACTTAGAAATAAAAATTGTAACTAAATTTTTATTTTAACTTCCAAAAATTTTTAACAACTTCTCTCGTGAAAACAAAACTCTGGAAAAGGAGTTCCTAATAAAATATCGGCGCTGCGAATTCATCGGTGCCCTCGGAATTCGATTCTGAGGACTGGTTCAAAAGTTAGAAAAAAACCCGCTCGTTCGTTCACTGAACGTACCCGAGCTAAACGTCGGATAGAAATTCCGGGCACACCGGGCCACAGAATCAAGTACCGTTAGAGACCGCGTTCTTGTAAAATTCAAATGAAAATTAAGAAAAAAAATTCCCTTGAATTTTACGGGTCTTTACAAAAAATAACTTTGCTATTCACAAATAAATTACATAATAACAATAATATTTAATTACCAAGGAAACATTTTCACCAATTAAAATAAAATTGCTATATATACCCCCTTATCACTACTATCATATCTCAATGAATAGAGTTTTTAAATTATAATTCCTACAGAAACACATTAAAAAAATTCTCAAGGTATTTATGGAACCAAATAAATAATATTACAATAGCCTCTTTTCTCAAAATAGAAATATCATCATCATTTTCCAATTATATTAAAAAATTCAAAACACCAATACATGATAGTGTGTTTCATTGTCAACACAATTTTTTACAAATTGAAACATTACTCTCTTCACCAAGGGAATAAGAAATAAGGTCCACACCTTTATTAATAAATCTCATGGCTTTTAATAAAATATAACTAATAATAAAACTAACTTATTCATTCATTTCTATATGGATGATAATAAAACACATGAATCTAAAAAAAATGAACCAATAAGTAGTGTATCTAATGTTCTTAGTGACATGAAAAAAAATAATTGACCCTAAAAAATTAATATAAAAATATTTCATTATATATTGTTATATTGATCAATACATGAAATCAAAAATACCGTAAGAATGAGTCAAAAACAAACACGATCACATTTAATTAATCACTTAAAACCTTCATCCTCTCTTGTTGATACAACATTAATGACAATCACATTAATAAAAATGTACATTATATAACTTTGGAATGGTTTTAATGAACTATGTTTAATAGGAATGTAGTATGGGTTATTTTAATTACACATATTTTTATAAGGAGCATATACAGTGATGCTGGATTATAAATATGAAAAATCAAGAAAAAATTTTTCATAATACATCAATATTTTAACCATCATTTATTTGTTTTATGTAAATAATTTCTCATTTTGTATCATATCATTTATTACCATAAGAAAATATTTCTCAAACATGGATCCTATATATAATTAATTTCCAGAATGTATAGAAAAAATTCATAACACAAGGATTTTTATCTATATTGAAATCACTTATATTATCTTATATTGACTCAACATCAAATGACAATTTATATCACTCAATAAAATATATTTTTATTTATAATTTCTTATAATTATCCAGTGTATTTCCTTGAAATTCAAATCTAAGTGGATAATATTCATCTAAAGTCATCTTATCCCCTAGAATATCATCACACATAATTTATCAGTATTGATTTGAGCTCAATTAATAACATATTATTTATTTGTATACTCTAATCACCACTAATTGGTTAATCAATTTTTCATTAACTATAAGGAGACAATTCATTCTATTCAATAAAAATCTATTTCATAAGATACTATCAAGATTGTATCATTACAAATAAGTTCACCCTACATCATATAATTATAATATATAATGGTTAATTTAATATTAGAGACTCACAATTCCATATCTGATGTGGAAAGTTAATTTACCAAAATATTCTAATATATATAAAATAATATTATCCATGAAAATTAGTATGTTATAAATGTTAATAAAATAAATATATAGTCTAAAAATTAGTGACCGTGTTTTTATCTATCATTTCCCCATTTAAAAAACTATTTTATAAAATCAATGTTTAATAATATCCCATTAAACATTTACTGATATATATGATTTATTAAAATGATAGTTATATATTTTTTAATAATTTACCACTCGTATTAATGTTAAATTATCAATAAAAACATAGTTATATATTATTATACATAATTAAGAGGAATGATAAGTTCCACAAAAAACTTCATTTACTATCCACAATTATAGATAATTATTGTAAATGATTAACATAACATCACCATAGAAATCAATTATTTTTTTCAAAGAAATATTATCTCATTAACAATAAATAAAAGTAGAATCAATTAATAAACATTGGTCTTAAATCATTAATTCACATAAAATTCATTGATGATAAAAATATCACACATGTATGAATTTAAAATTCCAATTAACCCCTACAATGATGATATGGTAAATTTAAAATATATATTACAATATATATATATATATATATTACCTTACTTACATAGTACAAAAAAATAATTGGAATATTATCAAATACATCTCTAGTATTCTAGATATTTTTATATATTAAATTATAAGATCTATGGAACAATATCTCATCTACTATATCAGGTTATCTCACTAATGTAACCACTACTCAATAATGATTTATCCAACTCTAGTTGACCACAATATATTATATACATGAATATAATTATACATTGATATCATAGTATAATATCACAATATTGATATATGTTACTTCAATCAAGTCCATAGAGATAATATGATAAATAAATCAAATTAAGAAAAAATAAAATCCCAAAATAATGATCTAATACAAAAAGATAAATCATTCTCACATGTAGAACCCTGAACCTTATCAAATATATGGGCCAATTATTTTCGAAAGAAATTATATTTTTGTCAGTATGGAAGTTTCTAGGTGTTGGGAGTGACCGTGAATACTTCAGGGCGACGATGGATGTTCTATATAAATAATGTTTAAGGTTGATGCATATTCAAACCATCAAGCATTATTTAACAATTTGAAAACAGTGGATAGAATAGAGGATCCTCATTGCTTGAATATTCATATAATTTCACCTAACTTCACAATATAAAATCCTTGTAGAGATTTTGTTAAATATGTTATTTGGTTTAATTTGGGGGATGATTTTAGCAAATTTGAAGGCCCCCCCTACCAGGACAACATCTCAACGAGGCCTTCCCCCTTTTCAATCCACATTTTTTAAGGGTGGATATCCCCCATTTCGTTTTCAAATATAACTCAATTCATTTATATTTGAATCTTGAGGTACCCTTATCCTTCCTCCTTCATACCATTATCAATTTTCTATATTATCATGTGATTTCATACTATATTATTTAATATTTTTTATTTATAGGGAATTCATCATTTGTTATAATTTCTATATAATTATACCTAATAAAATTATTCTTCTAGAGTTGGATTAATATGAGAAAAAATTAGGTAGTTTATAATATAACATGCATGTTTGTGCCATTTTATAATGCATGGATAGTGAAATCATGTCATCAATTGCATTCATTTGACCTAAAAATATAACATTAAATATTTGGGTCTATATTCATGAAATATATCCTCTCTAAATCCCACTTAAAACCCATTATAAATAATAATGCTATTCTATCCACACATGTGGTTTGCACTACACTGTAAATTAATTGGGAATCATAGTGAGTTGATCTAATGGGTCCTTTATATTTATAATATGACGATATATGTGTGACTAAGATGTTAACCACATATTTTTATGTGATTTAAATAGGAGAAAATTTCTTTAAATTTAATGTGGAAACCCTTGGGGTTCCATGACATAAGTTTGTGAAAATTTATGTGAATGTTAATTCTTAATACACTATCCAGGGTTCTTTAACCTTATATATTTTTTCAGATTGGTAGTGAAAAAATTTGAAAAGTGGGGGTGTTTTTTCCTTTAACATTGACATATGGAAGTAAAATGAACTATGAATTGGGTGAAGCTAGGGGTTATTAATAATGATAACTTTGGTATATTTAAATTAAATTAAATTTTTGAAGGATTGAATGTATGAATGGTTTATGATAAATTCTTGGAATGACAATGGTTATAGTCCTTGTGTTCATTAGTGATGCTTGATTACATGATTCCATATGATCATCTTTTTAGGAATCTATTGGGTTTCAAAATAATTTATATAAAATGGGTTATATACATTTTATTTTATATGTATTTTCAATTAATGGCATTTATAATACAATCCTCATAGTATAACATAATTTTTCCCAAAACATTGTAACTAAAAGGGTGAAAGCCAATGTTTTTGTAAATAAAATCTGATACATTGGAATTCCAAGGATGATACCAGATGGATTTTGTGATAAATAATTATTTGTTTTATTACCTAGGGTGAATTAGATTTCAATTTGAAGGTGAAGCCTAATTTCATAAAATTGCTTCAATTTTTCCCTTAGGTTTGAAATTATTACATGATGACATATTCTAGACAGAGAAAAAATAATTAAGCATATATTGGTTTTTTTTATCTCAATGGTCACTCTAGAAACAAATGATTGATGATTGTTTAATTTTTTTATTTTTCTTAATTTCTTTTTTCACATCTACATTAACATTGTTACTCACACTGGATATGAATATTAATTCTCTTATTGTGGCCTACCATATTTCATTGACACCCTTCTAGATTAACTAGTTGGTACCTAAGCATACCCATCATGTTTTTTGGATATGATAAGGGTAGGCTCCCTATGACTAATTCATTTTTAATTATATGATATTTATTATGAGTATATGACATAGCTATGACTTGAGAGAGTTAATGTTGTATTTTCTAGTCTTTTTCTTTTAGTCCTTTTGATATTTATGTATATGACACATAATAATGCATGTCTTCTTGATATTTTATATTTATAGATACCGACTCTAGTGACCAAGATCTGGTGGTAAAATTATTAAATTGTAACTAGATACAATTTATAACATCCTAAATGATAGATTAATTTAGTAGTCATATAAAACTAGATACATACTTTTATCTCACATTACATATGAAAATAGAAACTGCAACATAGTATTCTCTTAGAGAGAATCATTATTATCTCTAGAATATTTTTTTATATTATATATAGTACATTTCTAGGAATTATGGGGAAGGGATCCAATTAAACAGATGATAATATATTCATAGTAAGGGAATGCATAAAACTAAATTTATTATATTATAAATAAAGAAATAATAATACGGAATGAATACTAGATGATCAAATAATCCCATATAAATAATCATAGGAGTTCGAAAAGTTTCTAGGTACATCATATCTATTACAATAATCATATGATCATAAATAATTGATTTCATAATGATATAATTCATACTTACATACATCAAAATCATACCATCATGGCCTCATACCAAGAAGTTTTAAATAAATGGTATTTTCTTGGCCAAGTACCCAACCTTTTTTAATCATGATAACTAATGATGAATCATGGGGATATTAAATTCCTTCTCTAACCATCACATAATAATTCAAACACATTCATCATATTAATAAACAATACAATGAATTCTACATGAATAAATAATTAAGAACTACTCGTATTAGAAGAACTGGCATAAAAAATATCAATACCTTCCATAGTAAAACTTATTGTAAGGCATCCAAAGAAGAATGGTGTATAATATCATTAGAGTATATCCTTAGTAAATAAAAATATTAATATATGGATTTTGATATAGATAAAAATACATGGAAATATCACTAAAACATTTCTAGGGGAAAATAACTTTTTCTTTTTAAATTCACTTCATTAAAATTAAATTTATAAAATATTAGAAATAAAATATATTTGTAATGAACTATGGAATGCCAAAATTTATTTGTCAATAGAAAGAGTGTTAATGATAGAAGTATTTTTTTCATTTCGCCTTTGTAAAAACATATATTTCATTAAAATTGACCGAAAAACATTCCTCATCTGAAAAAATGACAAGAAATTTACTATTAAACAATTTTATAAATAGTAAATCATGATTAATATTTGTTATAAAATAATTTAAGAATATTAAAAAAACTTATGTGAACATTTCAATCAAAATATAGAGATAAAATAAAAACTTTCTCGACTAAATAAATTGGTTTTCCATAAAATCATTATTTTGGCCTTTTAATTTTAAATAAAGTAAAAATTGAAATAATTTAATAAAAACAAATAATTAACCCAAGTATAATAAAATTTATTTTGTTTAATATATAATATCAAATATTTTTTCCAATGGAATCAAAAAACATAAACAATCCCAAATAAAGATGTGGTTATAAAATAAACACTCCCCCCTTTGGTAACATTCAAATCTAATCTCAATGGATTAAATAAATTAAATTATAGCTTTAAATAATATTAATTAATATGTATTAGTGATATAACATGTTAATGAGTTAGTATTTTCTAATCATAAATAGAAATGTGTGGATAATAGAAAACATGTTTCTATAAAAAAGTATTGCGATGAAAAAACTTTACTGCATGTCTAACATTATTCATATTTAATTTTAAAAACCCCTATAGTAAATTTGAATATATTATAATTAAATAATTTAATTATAAAAAGTATTTACATTATTATATATTATTCAATTATAAAATTTTGAAATATATTTAAAAATAAAAAATTATAAAAAATTCATTTCATGATGTCAACTGCCTATTTTTCTTGTATGTTTTGGTTTAATCATTTCAGTCCTTAAATAGTTCTCATGGTTACAGAATATCTATAATTTTATTCATTATATGAATACCATATACCATACTTATAAACTTATGAATAATATTCAATGAAATTCAGGCATGGAAAATGAATCACATCATTTTTTCAAGATAAAAGTCCCACGTACAGACAAGTGACATTATCATTTTTTAATGAGTAGATGGGTAAAGAGGGTAAATTAAATACAAAAATTGCATTACTATAATTATGAAATAATTAAAATATATATTATTTATTTATACCTTTATAACCAATGAAAAAATATAGTGATGAAAAATGAATTACTCTACCACGTGGAGATAGTAATCTGTGTGTACACAAAAGCGATATTTTCACATTCATTCGGATGGAAAATAGGTTGAAATGGTGGTTAAATTATAATAATAAAAATTCAGTATATTTAAGATAATTATGTAATTATTCATAAATGATACAATATATTTATATGAGGTATTAGAAGAAGTAAAATTGAATGTACTCGGTTATGTGTTTTACCTCTTTGTTGAGAAACAACTTTTTGTTTAGGATGGTATTAGTTTAGCGAATTCCCTTGACATAATGCTCAGTGTTTGTGCATAATTATTAAGAAGATATTCCCTTTAATAATTGATGAAAATGAAAACAACATAATTAATTAAAATATTAAATATTAAATATATATATATATCATGTAATGTGGTAAAAATAAACAACAAATTCAAGTATGAGATTTTATATGGTCAAAATTAACTCAAGAAATGACATTTTGGACATGTTTTTGATTAATTTTTATCCTTATCTCCTAGTTATACCACTTTAAACCCATTTTAAACATAACTATGATAACATAATAATTTACCATGATAACGTAATTATATTAAAAAAATGAAATAACTATAAAAAATTGAAAATTTTTATTAAAAATTGGGAATCCATTTTGTCAAAATATATTTTTGTAGGTTGAAGAAATTACTTATAATACAAGAAAAAAAACAAGTTACTATAAATATATAAAAGACACAATATTTTATCACCTGACTATATTATTAAGAGGTGTTAACAAAATATAATTCCAATTAAAACATATAAATAATTATCCTATATAACATATATTTTACTATTCATTTTACTGAGCCACATTTGTGATGTTTTTTGGTTTATGGAAATTGTTTAATGAATATTTCATGATCATATATTTTGATTGTTGTGTGGTTTTATCTAAATACAATTTAATGTAAAAAATATTATGAATTTTCTTATATATCATGAAGCTGGCATTTAATTTAATCAAACCACATGTTATTTGAATTTCATTGAAATTAGAGATTAACACTATGGTATTTTGAATACAATATATATGATGTATAACTTATTTCAGTATAATATTAACCCATTTTATTGGTATTTTTAGCAATTGAAAGAACCATAGTTATGAGATCTATGTGATATGAGATATACGTAATTTCATGTTGTGTTGTTATTATTTCATTCCTTGAGTTGTGAGGTCAAATAATTTAAAAAATGCTTTTGATATAGGAAATAGTGTCTAATTACTAATCTTGAATGAGGGTAAATGAGTATAGATAGGGACCCAAAGATGTGATACACTTATGTAAAGTTCTTTAATGGAGTAATGAAATTTGTTGTATTCTTCTATTTTCCTTCATTGTGTTGAAGTGGGAGTTATGAATGACCCTTGAGTTTATATTTTTATTATATATATTATTCATAATATATATGTCGATAAAAATGTTATAGGTTACTCGAGTTTTGAGTTACCATTAAATGTTTAGATGTGGCCAAGGATATTGGTTATTTGAGTACAATGAATGTATATAATTTATGTTCCCTAGAGATAAGGGTGATTTTTTATGGTAACCCCAGAGTGTGGGTAGCCTAATATTAAGGCTGCCTTAATGATGATAAATATGGATGATTGTTTCAATTAAGAATAATGCATTAGAGTTCTGACCAATACTAGGTAAAAGTGAGTAGACGCCTCGTTAGTTTTGTGTGAATGTGACCAACATTAATATAGCATGTTATCCAAATGTTTTTTAATAAAAAGATTATTTGGATTCCTAACCTTATATTTGAGGTATTCTTAGTCTATTTTATCCAAAAAGGTAGATTATTGGTGTAAAAAAACTACTATTGTGTAAAAATCAATATATCTAGTGATGGCATAGATAGATAGGGCATATGAGAGGTTCCCTAGGCTTTTTGGAATAAAATTTCGAACTAAGATGTTTTACCAAAGATTATTTCCCATGAAATGAGCATGGTTAGATGGGTTATTAAGTGTGTAGTCTCAAGATTAATGGGTAGGGACTTCAGAAGGTTTTATTATGAGGTATAATAGTGTGACACTTTGATGTGTTCATTATAGGAATGCCCAGATGGAAATGTGACATGTTGAGAACTATTGTTAATTTTTAAAGAATATCCTCTTTTACCATCAACTATATGCATGGGATTAATTTAACATACATGGTAGGTGGGGTTGGTACAAAATATGGTTATTCTTATAATGGATAATTTGGTGTTTAATTTTATGTCTGTTTCTTCCGAAGAAATGTGATATATATTGATGTACGCATTATGATAATTTTTTAATATGCAGATATTGAGATATTAATGTAATGCTACTCCTCATGTAAGGTCATGATAATGGATGATATTTTTTCGTTTGGTTTTCATAGTCAGTGTACGTACTATTTAGTGTTTTGTGTGTTCTATCCCTAGAGACCCATTTGAATTAAAAACTAATAATGTGTAATGTATTTTTTTCAGGACCATGGATCTTGGGATTTTCTAAAACTTGTTAAGGGAGGATGTGGGTTTTTTATATTTTTTGTGTGTAATTTTTTTGAAGTGGTGGTGGAATGTTATGAGTACACCTGTCTGGTTATGGATTATGGTGAGGGTAGAAACCATTTAGTTGATGATATATTTCTCTAAGAGAAAAAGTAGATATACAATGGTAAGATTTTCATTTTTGATGGTGTATATAGGTATGACCAATATTTGAGATGAATTCTCTATAAATGATGAAATTACTAATGATTTATGAGGGTGTTGAGATAGATATGGTTGATTCTTATGAATAATGAGTTGAAACATTTTTGAAATGTGAGAAATATGTAATAGGATCATTTCATTTGGTGAATCATTGAGTATATTTAATAGTGGAAAAGGATTAAGGAAGAGTCTAACTATAGTGATTCGAGAACCATCAGTATTTTTAGATTCATGTAGGCCCTTTATTGGGCCCATAATAGGATGTAACATGATTTTTTAGTTACATTTATCATGGTTATAAACCTTGGGATAGATCTATTACCACCAATTGTATCATGACAATTGTTGATTGAATTAGAAAGCTTTCATGTGGGGAACTACCATGTTAATAATGTCTAAAGTAGGACTTGATATGAGTATATATCCTGACAACATGAGTAATAATCATGGATTCTGATGTATATATAATTATGGATAACTGTTAGGATCATGATCGTTGCTCTATAATAAGAAATTCCTAAGGTGGGGGATCACCATGTGTAGTTTAGAAACATTTTCTAATTTTGTACAGTTTTTAGTAAATGTTTTAAGTTATGTGAAGGTTTATAGTGACATAGACATTTTATACATAGATATTTAATCATATTATATGAATATTCATCACATATCATAAAAATCCATGAAAGAGTTAAATTTTTCTACTGCCTTTGGAATATTTGACATATCAAAAACTAGTTCATAAGATATCTACATAATCTCCAACTAAGTTCCTCATAAATAACACCATTCATAGATATCTCATTCTTAAAACCATTTATCATAACATAGGGAAAAGAAAAAAATAACAATGGGTGAGCTCAAGTGCCAAGTAAGGGTAAAAAAGAGATATATCAATGATAACATGAGAATACCATGAGTATATAGATATGTGACTATGATTATATCATTTCAAATCATACCTTTATAATCATAGATCGTAATCTTGACTCATGGAATAAATCATGGAGGTTTTCAAGACATTAATCATAAAGGAATAAAATAACATGATCCATGAGAGGATAAAATTGGAATAATACATAAGTTTGTGGTATACACATAGTCATAGAAAATTATTTCGTTAGTACTCTAAGATCATTTCCCAGAATATCATATTAAAATGGGTATACTCTTCAGACCATCATGCTAGTCATGGTTCACACCCAATGGTATCATAGTGTAATAAATCCATTACTAAACTCTGTTCACTCCCTATTCCTATCATGCTTATATAATGAGGAATTAATCAACACCCAGTTAATTAGATGGAGATATATGTCCACCCATCATTGATTATAATGTGAAGACCATTTTTGGATATTATGAAATCACATTCCTTTGTTAAAACATAACAACCATCTATAGTAATTTCAAAACCATTATAATATAATGAACCATATATATATATATGTATGGATGTATGCGACATGATCACAAAACATTCATCATATTATAACCCATAAAAATAAATAGGTTTCATAAACATTTCATCATAGTATAACTTGTGAAAAAGAACATTATTCATAAAACATTTATCATTTCATCATATTAAAACTCATGGAAACAAAACATGTTTCATAAAGATCATTGAATCAGTAAAACTATCCTTTCAAATAAATAATAAGGATTATATTCATATATAATATCCCTAGTAAATCATAATTAAAATTATGATTAGTTTTCTTTGAAAAATAAAAAAAAACTATTTAATGATCATTAAAAAATTCAAGAGGAAGATAAACATTGAATTTAAAAAATAATTCATTATTATATAAAAAATTCAAAACTTTTATAGAAAACATTTTATTTTGAAAATATACATTGAAACGTTTTTAGTATTATTCATAACAATGAGATTTTATGATGGCGGGAAATTATATTCACGTTGTATAAGTGAAAAGAAAAATATTCCTTCTATACATTTGTAAAATTACCAAATTTGGAAAATGTATATAAGATTCATTTTAAATTGTTTTATAAAATTTAAATAGGTGGTAAAATTGACTTTAAAATCTTATGTTAATTATAAAAATTATTTCTCATTACTTTTTAGAATACATGAGTATAGGCCAAAAATTATTTTCAAACAAAGGGAGAACTAATTATTGTTTCCATAAAAACACATTTTCAACTTCTGCATCACTTAAGGTGAGAAAAATTAAGAGAATAAATCTATTTTAATGGAATGAAAAGTGGAAAATAACATTTTTAAGCTTCATTATAATTTTATTATAATATTTTATCATTGTAAATATAACTAAAAAATATTAATAAACAATGATATTGTAACATAAAACCACCACCAATTTGGTTAATTTTTAATCATAATCCCCATGAATTAACTATCCATAGAAGGATATGAAAATATTAATAATTTTCATCAAAATAACCATAAAATACATGTATAGGTAGTATATACGCCATAGAAAATATATTTTCTATACAAGGCATGTGTCCTATTGAAATAATAGTTCATGATGACCCCTTACCACTTTGGAAACTTTTTTATCAAAAGAACCATTAATTAATTACATAAATTGAGACATAAAATATTATGAAAATAATTAGAATCTTTATATAATATGAAACATAGTTACTATAAAAACAACATAAAACAAACGAGTAGTGAATTTGGCATAAGTTTAAAAAAAACTCAGACTGTAAATTTATTACCTTAGGTCCGACTTTTTTTGCATGCATGGAACATCCTATCAATTGAAAAAATACTTTAGATCTCATATTATGGATCCTAGGTATTTTCATTTTGGAATTCCAAAAGTATTAGAATGTGGATATAGAATTTTATAAGGGTTTTTGTTACGGGATGGATGAGTTATAAGACTTTAGGTTGTTTGAATAAGAGAAAGGATGGGTTCCCTTTTAAGTGAGGTCTTAGGAACTCTTGGAATTTTAATAATTAGGAAACTTATTGAAATTTTTTATAATTTATTATTGGATCTAAATTGATATTTTTTATCACTAATATGGCGATGATCCAATAACTTTTCATCTTATAAAATATAAACAATTTTGGATCAAATTTTACCCTTACCATTTTTTAACTCTACATTAATCCTTCTGAAAATTATCATAATATTAATTTTTTCTTCCATTTATAGGTTAATAATATTATTATAAAATGAGAAATGACACATGAATGGAAAATGGTTGATTTAGAAACCCATATCCCATTCATTTGAAAAAATATATGATATTTAGGAATTTAATATCCTTTTAATGATATTTTATCTATTATGAAATATCATCAATAAAATTATTAATAAAATTTATCTGATTTTACATTATATACATCACAAAAAAATGGATTTCAAAAATAGTGCTTTCACACAAAACAAATATGTCATTAATATCTATAAAATTAAATTTACATATTAACACATTAAAATTACTTCACTTTCAATAATTTTGTTATCAATTATTTAATTTTACTGTTAATTAAATTGATATAATATTAGCAATGTACAATAATTTAAGATAGTTATATAATTTATAAAAATTATAAATAAATTTTAATCATGAAAATAATTTATGTAGAGACCCCGACCCAAGAAACCTAGAGCTGGTGCTATCTACTATTACAATGGAAGAAGATGTAGGGAATAGAATATAAATGGACTGTTTATTTTAGTATTTTGGGTAAAATAGAAACATATAAAATTATAACATTACATTGCAATACACAAATTATAACATTTTTCTTCAAAATAAATTAATTCCATCCATCGTATCCAACATATCTGTTGTAGTAAACATAATGGAATCCTTAGGAAAGTAAAAAAAGGGTGAGTATAAATTCTCAGTAAGGATTAAGTATAACAAAATCTATTAGGAAACAATATGCTTAATAAATATGGAAAGGTATATTACTAAACACATATTACATTTAAATAACTTTAATACGTGAATAAATTTAGAATAATTAATATGGAATGTTAAATTACTAAACACACATGTCATTTAAATGAAAAATTGTGAATCAGTTGAATCCATAAATAATATCATATAAAAATATCATGGATAATGAAAAATAAATTTGAATAAAGTTAATTCATAATTATTGGACTTCCTATTTCCTAGGGACACGATACCTTTACTATCGATATATATCTTGAAGATAGTTTAAAACATGATGGGTAAAACCCAATCTAATTTTTGTTAAGACCTTTAAAAAGACACTTACTATCAAGATCAATCTTACAGAAATATTAAAACAAATTGGTTATAAACATAATGGGTTTGTGGCCAATTTATTTTGTCTCATATGACTAATGATGCATCGATGGGCTCTTATTAACTAGTCACCAACCCATTTATTTCATGTCCAAATAATTCCTCGTATATTGAGAAATCAGTTTTACTCATAAACATTTTTCCATATCAAACTTAATTTTATATAGTAAAGGACACATATTTATCAATATCTAACCAGTTAGTAAAATAAAATTCAAATTAAACACTATATTTAAAAATTTTATTGTGTTTAGAAATTGAAAATATCTCTGATAAATAATGTGGATACATAGGGAAAATTTAATTTCAACTAAAAAGAGAATAATTCAAGGGACAATTATTGAGTACAGGAATGGATCAAGAAAGAGAATCCTAATAATTTCCTTGGTCAAAATTATATTAAACCATCAAGAGGAAGAATAAGGATGGTACCAATATAATATATTCCATTTTGAGTAAGAATAAATTGTTTTTTGTATTGATGAATATAAATTACATAAAAATATCTTTAAAATCATTTTTGAGGAAAAAACCATTAATAATTTTAAAATAATTTTGAAAAATCTTTATCTTTGAAAATCACTTTTAAAAACATTTTATTTTAATAAGATCCTCAAAAAAATTATATTAAGTTTCAAATAAACGAGGGTTATGATGGTGGGTAATTCCATAAATTTTATAAAATTAAAAGAGGAAATTCCTTTTATAATGTAAAAATTATAGAAAAGGTACTTGTTTAAAAAACAATTAAAATACTCTTTTGACATTTTTGGTAAAATCAAAATAAATTTTTTTTTTGAAAAAAAAAAGTTAAGATTCCTTTGATTTTTTAAAACTATGTAAAATCGGTGTAATTTAATTGATAAATCATTTCAAATAGTTGAAAACATTCAATGAATATATTTTTAGAAAGAATGCTTTTTGATTAAAATTAGTCTCCGACCGATGAGATAAATGAAGTTGAATTTTATTAAAAACACTTTCAATGAAATTTTAAAGAAAAAGGAGTAAAAATATGGTATTATCAAATGGATATATCCTTAGTGACTATATGAGAATAAAATTAAATGTTTTATTATTCAATGATCATATAATTCCCTTTAATGGATATTCAAGAATAAACAATCTCGATTAAAATGAGATTTTGAAATAAACCATTAAAATGATCATAAAATTGAACTGATAATTAATCAATGAATTCAATATCTGTATAAAATATAATTCCACATTAAATAATTATAAATATAAAATATATTCAAAATTAATTATACACATAAAAATATAACATCATTGAATAATTAATACAACCCAATGAAAGTGAATTCAGTAATGGAATTCATTACGACTTGGTAACATTTAATAAAAATACCATTAGATGAAATAATAAGAATTGAAACTAAAAATAAAATTAATATTTATTTATTATTGATAATACATTACAAATATTCATTGTATATACCATATTAAATAAAGTAGGTTAACAACAATACAATATTCCTCAATGAATGAAATTGAGATGAAATCCCTTACCTTACGCTTCCTTTTGTCTGAACATGATTTAAAATCATTAATAGGGGCTAAAAATGTAATTAACTTATAAAATAAAAAATATTTATATTTATAATATCATATATTATCCTTTTGTAACATTCTATCACCCATTCATTAATTATCATTTATTATTTTCATCGCTTTGGGTGTTAATTGCCATGTTTTATCATTCGTGTTTCTTAATGAAAGATTTTTCTTTTTATCATATTATATAGTTATAAAATCTACCTAACAATAATGAAGACATAATTATCATATTTATTCATAAATTATTCTTTTTAAACCAACAATGAATTCTTTTTATGGAAAATTAATTAGGTTATGGTCATGTAAACGGTATTCCATACATATACACGAGTGATGCTTTTATTATTCAATAAGAACTATGGAAAGGAGGAACGTACTAATATAACTTCAAATAATGATCATAATATCATATATAAAATATTATATACTAATATATATCATTCATTTGGTGTGGTGATGAAAAAAGAGTCACATCGCTTTGTGAAGGAAGTAGTCTAGATGTACACAAATGAAGTTATCATCTTTACATGAGTGAAATAGAAAGAAAGAAAATAATATATATTTCATTTAAAGAATGATAAATATGTCATTAATTTTATAATTAATTCATTTATATCATTTATAATCATTTCCTTTATCTTTATCTTCTTTCATGCGAAGAGTTAGTGAGAGATGGATCAAATCACTTTACGAGACATTAGTCAGCCTTACACACGAATGATGTTATCATATCTTATACAGAATAGAATATTAAAAGATATATATTTTATATAGTGACTATATATTTTTAATTATTTTATAAATATAATTTATATAATTTATATCTATCATTACACCCATCATTGGGATTTTTAAATGAAAAAACAGATGACATCGGTTCAAAAGGCGGTAGTTTTCCATATAGACAGACAATTATTTTGTAACACATTTGATGAAAGTGAAAAAAAATTAGGTAATGAAATTATTATAAAAAAATAAAATAAAATTTATTATACCGAGGTTTTTATAACACCACGTTATAATAAAAATTTAATGAGTAGGAGAGGGAAATAAAAATAAAGACATTTGTTGAAGAATATTACCTATTCTTCGGGTATTGTCACGACCCGTCCCCGAGGCCCTCGCTGTGACTATCCCAAGCCCACATCCCAAAGGACATGGGCTAGAAACTATAATAGAAGGAATAAACCTACAAGTGGGAGGCATTTTACTGAGCACCTGTACACACACACACCCAACCACATCCCAACAAACTAAAAAGGAGAAACAACTACCACTAAAACAAATTTGAGTGAAAGTAAAACTGAAAGTAAGTAGGCCAAAATAAAAATCCAACAAAGACATGAAAACAACAAGTACTAAAAGGAAGCTTTGATGTCTATCCATAGAAAACGCCACCTGATCATGAGAGTAGTGAAGCTACTGGATTCCGAAATAGTATGTCATGTCCGCACGATCCTACTAGGCCCTTCCTTGTCCTAGGCCACCAAGTCCACGATCATAGTGTCTGTCGTTCTTGTCTCCCTGAGCACCCCTATTGAAACTTCTGTAATTTACACTAGACACAACACATGTGGGAGAATCATGTGCAGGGTTGAGTAATACAGTACTCAGTAGGGACCCCAAAACAAAAAGGAAAGACCACACATCAATTCCTCAAAGTAAAGCACGAAACACAAGACAACTCAAACTAGGTATATTCTAGGGTAGTAAAAATAGCTTCACCAGTCAAATCGTAAAACACCTTGGATGCTGGAGAACTCCTCCTCTATGGAGTATAGTGGGTATTCCTTGTCATAAAGAAGTGCCTCCCACTATCCTTGGAATGATTAGGTACTCCTCCCCCATCGTGTACTGTGGGCATGCAAAGTCATAGAGAGTTGCTTCCCAGTAGACATGGATAACTAAAATACACATCCAAGTCACGTACCATGGGTCTGAAAAGTCATATATAGGTGCTTCCCACCGTGGTCCTTCCAAGTCATAGAGAGGTGCTTCCTACTAAGTCCAAAAGTTAGCAGTTGTCATGTTTCGGCTAGTCGTAGGGTTCTGTACATAGTGCATCCAGGAGAACCGCACTTCAAGGACTTCCTTTCATATCAAATTTCTCTACAATCACCATATATCATTACAAAATATCTGCCTTATCGAGAGGGTCCCAACACCACAAACGAATCATCAATCGGACACACTATTTTCAAGCTACATGTGTTTTAGAAACTAGGGGAAGGTTGTGATGAGCCTCGGTCTAACTCGGTCTGACCAACCCAACCAACCCGGCCTTGGGGTACCACATACAATGGATAATTTAAATTTAATCAACTCGACCTGGTGCGGGTTGGGGTTTGTCCAGTATGGCCTAGATAGTGGGCCAGTCCCAATAGGCCTCACTAGACCTGGCCTGGTTGGCTTCATGTCCAGCCCACCCAGTTGTCCGACGACATAGTCTAGTCCATCTTGGCACGAATTGGGTGCGGGTTCGGTCCGTTTGGTGTGGTTTGGCCCGGTAGCACGGGGCTGGCTCGGTGAGTCGTGTGTTCAGCCCGCAGGGTGGTTTGCGCATCGCCTGGTCCGCAATAGGCGGACCATTTCGCCTCGCTGGATGTGGCTCGACACCATGTACTTTCCCCTCTACCCCCCCCAAAGGTCATCGTGTGGTGCCTCCTCTACTGTGGTCGAGCGACTACGACCCATCATAATAGAAACGACTCAGTGTTGTGTATGCAGCCCTCCGACGTGGTCGAGCGACCGCGTCAACCACCTCTAGCCAGCAGCCCAGTCAGCAGCTTCTTTGTTGTGCAACAACCCAGTGAGCCATGAACCGTCCTCCATTTTTTACATCATGGTGAACCTCCTCCCACCCACGGCCATTGCCGCATGCCACCGCCGGTAGTCACCGATGCCGGTGCACTGGCAGATTCTTCTACGGATCATCAGGTCTGCAACGGTGGTCCATTCTTCATGCCGCTTGTGCCTTCATTCTCCATGGAACATCTTATCGATCGTGAATGTTTCAAACCTGTCTTTCCATTAATTCAAGAGTTTGACCATGAAGAAGAACCATAGAGGAGGGGATCATGACTTATTCATGTCGGCCTACACCATCCACATTAAAATTTTACAAAACATGGATGGTCGGTGGATTTTACTTCAAACAACAATGATAATTCCGACCTAGTTAAAGAATCCCCAACAAAGGAACCCTCCTTCACGAACACATGTTCTGCAGATTAATCTTTTTAGGGCTTAATCCTCATTCATCATTTTAAAATAAGGATGGGGAAAAATATAAAATCAAATATTCCCTACCTCTTATGACGTGTGATGCTGCAACGTTCATCCTCGAGGGATTTACGATGTCGACATCACTTACCGGCTACGATATTTGAAAGGTGTCAAAGAAGATGAAGTTCTGCTGGTGTTTGTCATTATACACTGGGGTGGAAGCCCATTGGAGGGTTTCCCGAGAATACTCCAAATTTTTAATTCATATTTCCCCAGCGTGTTGAACAATAAATATGATCACGTCGTAGCATTCCCATTAACATGTGACGTTGTTCCTTTACACTATTTTAATTAATAAAAAATTTCACTGTTATTCATCATTAAAGGGTCTTTATGCTGTGATTTCAATTAGTGATTAATGAGCCTCATTTATGTGCACCATCGCCTCTATGTTGCTGCCTAACAGCGTCGTCATCTACCACTCAAAATTGAGAAAGAAAATAAAATAATTATTTTAAATTATTTTATTATTTTTCTCAAAACATCTGAAGAATATCTTTTATTTTCAGCCCCTACTGGCCTATGTTAAGTCATATATAAGATAATATTGGAGTTCTGAACTCAACAGTGCCCTCAAATTATTGATCCATGCGACATTTCAAAAGATAGAAAATCATGCTCGCACATTTATCTAAATTACCTTAAAAAAGTTTAAAATTATATTCCGGGCTCTTTGGACTTTGAAATAACATTCCATAAAATTTTTTGGTCTCAAAATAATTCTATATAAAAAAATTCATGTTAATTATGAGGTGTTAAATTGTTCCGACCTTAGGAATATACATCCATGAAAGACAAAACAACAAATAAACAAAAAGGTCGGGGTACATAGCATGAATCTGAGCCTCCCACTCCCATGTGCTCTCCTGGAGGTTCCCATGCTATAATCAGATGCGCAATAGAAGAATCAACCACCCACGTAGGACCCACTCTTTTTGATCCTCTACCTCCACTAGGAACTCTGCAAGCATCATCCCATCGTCAATGTCCAGATCACCCTAGTCGATGATGTGTGATGGATCATGCATGTACATTCTCATATACAACACATGGAAAACATCATGCACCTGGTGCATTTTTGGGGGAAGAGATAGGCGATACGACACCTCACCAATTCTCCTCAGGATCTGAAAAGGTTTGATGAACCTCAGAGATAACTTAATACCTAGCCAAAACATCACAATCCTCATCGGGTGAGACCCAAAGGAACACATGATCTCTATCCTAGAACTCCAAAAGTCTTTGTATCCTATAGACATAAGAATTATGCAGACTCTGTAAAGTCCACATTCACTCCTAAATGATCTATACCTTCTCAGTGGTAGCCCATACCCACTCTGGAACCATGAGTTCTAAGTCCCATGGGTCTGTCCATCCTATGGGTGATTTGCAAGGTCTCTCGTACAAGGACTCAAATGGTGTCATGATGATGGTGGAGTAACAAATGTTGTTGTATGAAAACTCTACCAGTTTCAGGTGGTCCTCCGAACTATGACCACCAAAGTCTAGGACACAAGCATGAAGCATGTCCTCCATGGTCAGTATGGTCTACTCTATTTGATCATCCGACTTGGGATGAAAAGTTGTTCTCAAATGTAGATATGTTCCGAATGCCTCCTATAATTCCTTCCAGAACCTGGATGTAAAGTGGGCATCACATTCTGAGAGGATCATCCAAGAAACCTTGTGAAGCCACACTATCTCTGGGATGTAGAGGCATCCCAAGCCCTCTACCAGTCCCTTCTCCCGGATGGGTAGGAAGTGAGATGACTTGGTGAGCCAGTCAATGATCACCCAAATAGAGTTGTGACCTCTAGATGTACATGTTAACCCCATCATGAAGTCCATCAAGATATAATCCCATTTACACTCCGGTACCTCGAGTGGATGGTCCAAGATTGCTGGATCCTAGTGCTCGGCCTTCACATACATACAAGTGAGGCATCGTGAAATGAACTCATCCACTTCTTTCTTCATCCTTGGCCTCCAGTACTGATGTCGGAGGTCCAGGTACATCTTCAATACTCTAGGATGTACAAACAATGGAGATGTATGAAACTCCCTCAACACATCATCCTGCAATGCCACTAGTACGAAGGTGTGCCCTCTGAAAAGGATGATCTGCTCCCCACCTATCAAAAATCTATGAGGAACATGTCTTGAGGATATATGAGCATGTTGGGACTCGTAGTCAACATCGCATAATTGTGCCTCCCTGACATGCTTCAAGAGTGGAAGAGTAATATTCGTCGATTGGATGTAAAAAGCCTCACCATCATCCCCAATGTATATCTGCATCGTATCTAACTGATCTTTCACCTCATCCATAAGTTGTAACCAGGTCCTCCTACTGAGCCCGTTTGCCACCAAATTACCCATTCTAGTATTATATACTATCTCAAAATCATTGTATTGGAGAAAATATATCCATATTTGTAGTCTCAGGTTCAGGTCCTTCATGGAGAAGATATACCTGATACTCTTGTGGTCGGAGTAAACTGTAAATTGTTCCCCCATCAAGTAGTGCCTCTATATATTCATTGAAAATCCACTGGTTCTAACTCTAGGTCATGGGTCACATGGTCCTGCTCATGTTGCCTCATTTTCTGTGATCCATAGGCAATTACCACTTTCTCCTGCAATAGGACACAACCTAACATGGTCCATGATACATAACAGTAAATGATATACACAACAACCTCATCTGGTAGTCTCAATATGGGGGAACTATTCATTATCGGCCTCAGCTCATGGAAACTCTGTTGGCATTTCATTATCCAGACAAATGGATTTCTCTTCTATTTCAAGTTCGATAAGGGTTCTTCTACCCTAGAAATGTCGGGCACGATCCTCCGATAGTAACCAGAAAACCCCAAGAATCTACACACCTTATATTCTCTCATGGGAGGATCCCAATCAAAAACATCCCCTATCTTTACTGGATAAACTGCAAATCCATCCTCCAAGATGATATGTCTTATGAAATGGACCTCCTGAATAAAAAACTGGCACCTTGGCAAATTACCATAAATTTCTTTCTCTCATGGTGTATCTATGACTATCCGTAGGTGTACAACATGCTCCTCCTCTGACACTAAGTACACCAAGTTGTCTTCGATGAAGACCATGATGAACCAGTGGAGGTAGGTCTTAATGATCTAGTTCATGAGGCCCATGAGAACTAATGGGGTGTGGATCATGCTAAAACACATCACTAGGAACTCATAGTGGCCATACCGTGAAATGATGGTTGTCTTCGGTACATCCTCATCTTGTACCGGGAGCTGATTATAACATGATATGAGGTCTATCATTGAGAACAACTTCACTCCATTCAGCTAGTCGAAGAAGTCATCAATGCTGAGAAATGTGTACTTGTTCTTCATGGTCTCCAAGTTCAAGCATTGGATGTCCATTAAAAACCACAATCTCCCATCTTCCATAATGGTAAAAAGAACTAGGGCTGCTAATGGTGAAACTCTAGGCATTACAAACCCCTTCACCTCCAAGTCCTCCAGCTATATCCTCAGCTCACAAAGCTCTGTGGGAGCCATTTGATATGCCGCTGTTGATATCAGTGGCGTCCCAGGGTACATATCGATACATAAGTCTACCTCTCTATGAGGACGTAGCACTGGAAACTCATTAAGAGAAACATGATCGTACTTTTCCACTACAACAGGGAATCATTGACTCCTCTTCTTTAGAACATGCAGCGTGAGGCTTGAAAACTAGTGAGTGATCAGTTGTACCCTCCTCCAAGAGAGTTTGTCCTATGCTGTATGTTTTTTCTTCGCATCTGTGAAGGTAAACATGGTCCCATCTTCATGGACGTACATTAATGTCTACCTAAAACAGTCGAATTGAGCATGGATCATGGATAAAAAATCAATACCTAATATAATTTCGTAAGGCCTCGAGGGTTATACTAGGAGATCCTAGCCAAATCCCTCACCTCCTAGAGTAATCTCACACTGCCAGAATGAGTCTGTAATCGTCTAATCTTCTCTCGTAAGAGTATCCTTCCATAATGACCGAGCTAATGGCTCCAATGGAATCTCCGAGCATCGCACAAGAGCTGTGGAAAAGGAGTGAGTATCACCATTGTCTATAAGTAATGCATCTACGGTGGAGAAGACACAAATTATACATGGAATAATCTTTGGAGAACCATGTTCATAAGCCTCTACTACCTGGAGCTGAGCTCCCTCCTCTTTGCCAGCTCCCTATGGTCGGGTTGGACCACATGGGGGTGGTGTCGGTAACACCTCGAACTATCACCCACTGCCTGCCGGTCAGCCAGCTCCCCTACTATGTTTCCTTCCCTACGACAATCCTTGGTCGAACCGTTGTTGCTGTCTTGGCGGCCCATATACCTTCTTATGGTAATCTGTACAATGGGTTTGGAAGTCATGTTCCCTGTATACCTTCCTACCGCACAAGTAGCAAAGCCTTGCCCATGTCTAACTCCCTCTGGCCTGGGAACCTCGTACTATCAACCCAGATTCCTTGGGTCAGCCTCTGAAAGACTTGACCTGCTTGGGTCCATGTGTCTGTTGTCTATTGCTTGCTAAAGACTGTGATGCCTGGGGTTTTCTGGTAGCTCTATCATCAATGGAATGTTCTTCCAAGAAGTTCTCCATCATAAGGGATCACTCCATCACCTCTTCCTGGGTAGGGATGATGAGAGACACCACTAATGCCCTTAATTCCCGCCTGAGTCTCTGTTCAAAGGCTCGAGCCCTGAATAAAGGGTCTTACACCATATCTATGGAGTAGTGGGAAAGCAATGTTAAAATTTTCAAGTACTTGGCCACCATCATTATATCCTTCTATAGGTGGAGTAGTTCATGGATGCACATAGAGCGCATGGTTGTGGGGAAAAACCCTTCCCAGAAAATCCACTCGAAGTCAACCCATGTAAGGGTTGCCTCATCATGAGTCTGGATGGTCAAGATCCACCATCTCTATATTGATCCATATAGAAGGCTCACTGCCAAGATCACTTTCTGGAAAGGCAGTGTCCTTACTAAGAGGAAGACTCGCATCACAATCTTCATTCAGTCCTCAGCGACTTGAGGATCTGTCCCTCCCATAAACATGGGAGGTCACTGTCTCTGAAACTCATGTAGTGCACTGAGCCTATGAACTTCTTCTCCTAGAACCCCCGACAATTGATGCTAACCATCAGATAATGGTAGAACTTGTGAACCACTCAGTGGGGATATCTCTTTAACTGGTCCATCTACAGATGCCTCATCGCTAGGCGGGATAACCTCATGACCTGGTATTGGGATCTTGGCTGGATGTCTATGTGGAGGCCTCCTGAGATAGATCAATATGTACCACAGTTATAAGGTTATACCTGGTGAGATGAATCTTACTCAAAAATAAAGAGTCACTTATGTAACCAGTGCTTTCATGTATTGAGACAAAAACATTATTCAAGGTCCTGGTGTATGGATACGTCGTTCATGGCGATAAACTGGACTCCACAAATCTGGAAGTACAACTCGCAACACTTAAAACTATTTCTCCAAAACAAAACATCAGAGTCATGGTCCTTGAGGGGGAACCGGCCACCCTATGAAACCACTTTCTTATGACCTGTACCTTGTTGCTCGTGTCATGACTACTCCAACCCCGCCTCCCAAAGACCATTGGCAACTGACTAGCACCGAAGGCATCAACCTGCAAGTGGGAGGCATTTTACGGAGTACCTGCATGCACACACACACCCAACCACATCCCAACATACTGAAAAGTGGAAACAAGTACCACTAAAACAAAGATGAGTTCAAGTACAACTGAAAGTAAGTGGTCCAGAATACAAACCCCACAAAGAACTGAAAACAAAAATTACAAAAAGTAAACTCTGATGCCCATCCATAGAAAACCCCACCAGATCATCAGAGTAGTGAAGCTACTAGAAGCCGAAGTTATACGTCATGTCTGCCTAGTCCTAATGGGCCCCTCTTGGTCCTAGGACACCAAGTACACAATTGTAGAGTTTGTCAGTCACGTCTCCCTAAGCACCCCTGTTGAAAAGTTGGTCGTGTTACACAGACACAACTTGGGCAGCTGAAGCCCGTGCAAGGGTGTGTAACACTGTACTCAGTAGGGACCCCAAATAAAAAATTAAACACCACACAAAAATTCTTCAAAGTAAAGAACGAAACACAAGACAACTCATGCCAGGTATATTCAATTGTAGTAATAGTAGAATCGTCAGCCACATTTTCAAATACCTCAACTGCTGGAGAAATCTTCATCTAGGGTGTTTAATGGTCCAGCCAAGTATCGAAGAGATTCTTCCAACTAACCTTGGACTGCTTAGGTACTCCTCCCCGATCGCGTACCGTGGGCTTGCAAAGTCATAGATAGGTGCTTCCCACTAGACATGGACAACAGAGGTACTCACCCTGATCATGTACCAAGGTTCTGAAAAGTCATATAAAGGTTTTTCCCACCATGTTCTTGACAAATCACATAGATTTTCCTCCCAATGGGCCAAAAGTCATTAGTCTTCATGTCTTAGCTAGTCACTGGGTTCTGTACATAGTGCGTTCGAGAGAACCGCAACTCAGGCCCTTCTTCAACTCTCAAATTCCACTAAAGTCACCATAGATCATTCCAAAAGATCCTCCTCATAGAAGGGGTCCAAACGCCACAAACATCTCATCAATCGGACGCATGGTTTTCAAGATACAGAAGTTTAAGTAATCAGTGGACCGATTGCGATGGGGCTTGGTCTGACTCGGTCAGACCTACCCGATCAACCCGGCTCATGGGTCCCACATACCCTGGTTCATTTAGAGGGAATCAACCTGACCTGGGGTGGGTCGGGGTTAGTCTGGTCCATGCTGGACAGTGGGCCAGACCCAACCTCCCGCGCTGGACCCAGCCTGGTTGGCTGAGGTTCTAGCGCACCGAGTCGCCTGGCGACCCAGTCTAGTCCAGCCCAGACCAACGAAGGCATAGGTCCAGCCCTATAGGTGCGGGTCCAACCCGCTAGCATGGATCTAGCCTGGTGAGCCACGGCTCTAGTCCGTGGTGCAGGTCTGGCCCACTGGACGATTCAAACCCCGCCTGTTCCACATGAGGTGGACCAGAATACGTCGCTGGATGTGGCCAGACGTCATGTCCGTCTGCCGTCATCTCCCCATGGGTCACCATAGGGTGCCTCATCTACCGCGATTGAGTGACCGAGGCCTGTCGCATGGGATGTGTCTCAATATTGTATCTGCGGCCCACTTACGCGGTCGAGTGACTGCGTCCTCCACCTCCAACCGCTGGCCCAACTGTCGGCATCTTTGCTGCACTACAGCACGCTGAGTTGCGAACGTTCATCCAGCGCGCCATCATGGAGAGATGCCTCCCACCCGTGACTATCGTCATGGGTCACCATCGAAAGTCACAGGTACCCCAATCAGTAGTCATTGGAGCAACCTCCGGAAGTTTCCGGTGCCCCCGCCCATGCTGGCATGCTAGCAGGTTCTTCCACGGACCACCGGGTCCGCACATGTTGTATGTTCTTTGTGCCACTTGCACCTGCGTTCTCCAGGGGACGTTCTCTCCACCGCGAAGGTCTCAAATTTTACTTTACATGTATTCAAGAGTTTTTCCATGAAGAAAACCCAAGGTGGAGGGGCTCAGGACATGTTCTTGTCAGCTCGCACCATCATCATTAGTTGTTTGCAAAATAAGGGAGGTTTATGGATATTAATTTGAAAAAAAAAAGATAATTCATACCCAGATAAAGAAACCCCAATGAAGTCACCCTCCCTCAAGAACGCATGGAATTAGGATTAACTTATTAGTGAGTTTATCCACATTATTCATTTTAAAATAAAGAAAGGGAAAATTTTAAAATAAAATAACCCCCACCTCTTATGACATACGATGTCGAGGAGTTTCTTCACAAAGGATTTAAAAAGTTGATGTCATTTCCCATATCTGATCTTTGAAAGGCATTGAAGACGATGATGTTCCTCCAGCGTTGGTTTTTATTCAATAGGCTGGAATTTCATATAGGTTTTCTAGATAATTCTCTAAAAAGTTAATTCATATTTCCCCAGTGCGTCAAACTATTAATACGAGCATGTCACAACATTCCCATAAATATGCAATGTCACATCGTTACACTATTTTATTTCAGAAACAAATTTTCTATTATACATATTTAAAGTTTCATTATGTTATGAGTTTAATGATACATTAATTATCCTCATTGATGTGCATCATCACCGCTATGTCGCTACCTCGCAGTGTCGTCATCTGCTTCTCAAAAGGGATAAAGAAAATGAAAATAATTATTTTAAATTATTTTATTATTTTTCTCTAAAATTCTGAAAAATAACTTTTATGCTCAACCCTTACCAGATGTAGTTATTTCATTCAAGGAAAATATTGATGTTCTGAATTCAACAGTTCCCTCAGATTTTCAGTTCGATTGACGATTCAAGAGATAGAAAACTCACTCACACATTTACATTACGTACCTTAAAAATTTTCAAAATTATATTCCAGGCTCTCTAGACCTTGGAATCATGTGCCGTCGAATTTCATGGTATTAAATAATTTCATATGAATAAATAAAAATTACACAGAAATTTTGAGACTTTACAATGGTACTTGTTTCCCCTTTTTAGTGTGTTGGGATGTGGTTGGGTGTGTGTGTGCGTATAAGTACTTAGGAAAATACCTCCCATTTGCAGGTTAATGCCTTCAGTGCTTGTCGCCATCCCCTGGCCTTCGGAAGGCGAACTTGGGGTAGTCCCGGGATACGCCTTAGGGGCCTGGTCATGATAGGTATCTTCCATTGGCTTCCAATAAACCCTTCATATGTTTTATTTATGAAACAATGTAGGTCTAATAGGATGAGGGGAGTTATTTTAAGGATTTATTTTTGAATAAATTGGTGTAATCAATTTGATTTTAGGGTGTTAATAGAGGATAATATGGGTAGCCTTTTTGAAGGAGGGTGAGAAACACAAATGTAATTTTTTTAAAGGGTGAGTTTAACCCATGGTTTTTTCATGTATCTAGGACCCAATAAAGGTCCATTATAGATAATAGAGGAAATACCGTCAATGTATAACCAATAAATTCGTGTTGGAAATGTTTTTAGGTCATTTAGACCCTCATGTTTAATGTTTAATACTCCTGTAAATTGGTTTTTACTTTAATCATTATAATTAATTTTTAATTTTTTTAATAACCACATAGGTATAAAATTAATTTTTCCTTATTATAAATTATAAAATTTTCAGATTCCACATATGGAATCAATTTTTCTAATTTCAATTCACTAAAGAGGAAAAAACAATATAAAATTAATCCTGAATATGGGATGAGAAAGTTGGTTATGAAGTGAAAATGGTAAAACGTTAACATAGTTTTTAGATATTAATTCAAAATGAAAATTATTGTAATGAAATAAATTGAATTAATATATGTCAAATATAAAAAAATTTATATTGAAACCTATTCAAAATATAATTTACTTTATAAATTTTCTAAACAAAAAAGGAAATTTTTCATTTGAAATCAGTATTTGTCACCATTTATAAAAAAATGAATCTTTATAGAAAAATCATAGAAATTCAAACTAATATAATTTATATATTATGAATTCAAGCATTATTCATATTTTTTCATAGAAAATTATAAAAAATTTTAAAAAAAGTTTTAATCTATTTTTTTATAAGCACTACTAATTCATCATTAGAAAAAATCATTTCCTTTGAAAATATATTTTTATTTTAAAAGAAAAGTATTTTATTTATAATCAATATATAACTAAAAAATGCACAATCTATATATTTTCATTATATTGTTAGTGCAATTGATTATCGTCATTCCAATGTAATGTTAATAATGATTATATTAAATAATAATATTATTAATATATTTGTTGTTCAGAAAAACTCAATCTTGCATGTGACACAATCTATCAAAGAAAGCCGTTGTTGAATGTAATGAAAGTTAAATTCAGTGTATCAAGAATTTAATGCTATAGAATATATTAAATTTATTTTAAATAGTAAATATATCTTGAAGTAACAGGTTGTTAAATTATTTTCTATGAATTGTTTTTCATGTCATACATTCTATCAAATATGATGTCCATATTTTAAAATATCAGGGTGTTACATTCTTCCACCAAAAATAAATTCCATCATTGCAATTTAAACATGACCTTGGTGGTCAAGGACCTAATATTTAATTTTTTTAATCCCTCATTGTAAAAAAGTTTTAATAAAATATTCTCTTAATAGGAGAGATAAGGAAGTACGATGGTCATATGGAATAATACATAACTTGGATTATATGTTGGATAAAATTGGTTGGAGGTTAAGATATATATATATATATAAAGAAAAATAAATAATATTTGTAGATTGTGATTGAGGTCATTGAAAACCAAAAAATGGGTGATCAATAAAATTTTAAGTGACTTAAATCCTAACATATAATAGGTGTAAAAATGTTTTGGATATCATCAGTAATGAAGGTAATATGATAAAATTTTATTTCATGATCATTTTTTTAGATGTTGAGGAAATTTTTTTCGATCTTGTAATATATGGAAATACAGTTACTTGATAATTTTATATTACATAAGAAAAATTTCATCATTTGGTTGTGGTTCAATAAATTTAAAATTCATCACTTATACAAAATTGATTTTTTATGATTGAAGCACTATGATTTACTTTTAATATATATTACGATCTATAAACTAGTGAAAATTATTTCTATCTATATCTAACTACTTTAAAAAACCAATATGGTTAATATATTAGTCTATAAACCAAAAAATTAATACTAGTAGTTCATTATTATTATTTATTCATCAAATTTCTCAACTAAAAAAATGAAATATTAATAATAGCATTGGGTAGATTAGTGGTAGGTGTGAAACCCTTATCGTTCTTCTATCATGGGTTTAATATCCACTTCTATACTAGATGTGAAGGGATTTCCCTTAAATGTGGGTTATCTGTTTTATAAACTATATAATTCCTATAATGTTTTGAAAAAAGATAATAGAAATCCTTGTAACAAAGTTAATCATTAAATGAAATTTTTTCAATGGTTTTAAATAGAACTTAATTTTTTCATAAAGTCTAATAAATTGATTTTCTTATTATTACATTGTCATTACTGATTATATCACTCCTTATTATAACACCACATGATTTTTTGAATAATTTTTTCAAATTTATTTAATATTTTTTATATTTTTCACTCCACATAAAATTGAATATATATTTATAATATTAAATAAAATGACTATTTTTGGATCATGTTATACACAAAACCAAGTTATTATTATTCTACACAAAACACTAACTTGGGTTGTATTGGATGCAACCATGAGTCTTTGTGAAACAAATTTTTTATTGTTATAATTTAAATGAGATTGTTATAACCTTACCATTAAACATAGTTATATGAATATTAATAACTAATTTTAAAAAAAATTATAATGTTTCCATATAAATAAATCATATTTATAATTAATGTATAATCTCTGGTAAAGTCTTTATATAATTAGAAATACTATTTTCTTAAAGGAACTGATTTTTATGTCCTATAAAGAATAATAAAATTAATTTTAGACACTATTAGAAATTTAATTTGATAAAATAAATAACATTTTTTAATTTTTAATGCCAAATTTTACTTATGGTAAATTTTCAGTATTTTTCTGAGAGGTTTATTTTTTGATGAATATTGGAAAATAGTACAGTGTAATTAAAAAAATTCATTATCATTTAAAATATTATTGAAAATTAAATTTATTTTTAAGTCATAATAGATCAATTATACATATATTATTTCAATGTATCTCATTCAAATAATTTTTATATTGAAATTAGATTTAAAAACATGTTGAACTTTTGAACATTCTTTTTATCTACCTTCTCATCACATCTGTAGGATTATCATTAAAATTATTTTTACCACTTCTATGAATTTAATTTATTAAAATAGACATACATGGTTTTCATCAATATGACATTTAGAGTCTAATACGATCAAATTAATATTTTTAGTGTTATCACTAGTATATTTTGTAATTTTTTATTTACCAAAATCATGGGTAATTTAGATAATTAAAGGTAAAAATAATATTATAATATTAAAAAATTTCCCTTAAACAAGACCTTATTTCCTTATAAAAGAGTGTTAAGACTAAAATAAACATTATTTTGAAATAAAAAACTATTTAAGGGACTTGGGAAAAGATATTATATTTATTATATATTTTTTAAAGATAAGTTAAAAATGGCATACTCATGTTTCTAATAAATATATAGTTTTTAATATAGGGTTATACATAATATAAATTCGACTATAGATTGTAATTTTAAATATAAAATTTTTATATACATAATTATAATTTATTTATAATTCATAGTGATAAAATAATTAATCTAAAAGGTAGCACAATGATGATGTAGTAATTGTTGAATTAATAAAAGGATCAAATAAATGATAAAAAATATAATAACATAAATATAATTTTAATTAATTAAGGTGATCCATGAGATTTTTAGGTGAATGTGACATTTTAAAAGTGTCTTAATTTTTTTTTGAATTATCCAATTGTTTAGATTTTATTTAATGATAATGTTGTGAATAGTTTCAAAATTGCACTGAAAGTATTTCGTAAAAATAATAATTTATTAAATTTAATAAAAATCATAAAAAAATTAAAACTTACACAAAGAGATTTTTAAGGTAAAAAAATCATAAATATTCCATTTATGGACAATTTTACCCATATAATTAATAACTTATAACCTCTTAATTTTTAAATTATTATTAACACAATTAAATTTACAATAGATTAATTAAGAGTAAATAAAAAAGATAAGGTTTAAAATAAAACCAAAACCTACCTAAAAATTACAGTATGAATATTATAATATCCTTATCAACTTAGTAACTAATTAGAGTTTTTTAATAGAAATTAGTCCTTGAAAATGTCATTTATATTTATTGAAAATCAGGGATAGTTACAAAATATCACTCTCTTGTATTTAATAACTTTTATATGTACACATAAAGAAAAATAATGAAATGAATGAATATAAATATATATTGTTATCCTAATTAAATTAATTTAATTATAGTAATTTAGTTTTAATTTTTAGAAATTATATAATTACCCTAAATTCTTCTTCCATGTTAAAACAGTGTGTATTTAATTAATTGACAAACAATGTAATTAGATTTTAAAATACTAATTTCTTTGTATTTTAGATGAAATTATTTTTTTAATGAATATAATGGATATATAGTATATATTAGAGATCATGGAAGCCAATATATTCAAATTAACACTTTGTATTGATGTATTTAACGTCTAATTAAATGAATAGAATCAAATATGACAATAGTGATACTTTATTGAATTAATATTGTATTTAATTATTTAAAAATAGAAATAAATATAAAATAAACACAAAGGGTATAATATAAGGTATAAAATTTCTTCAAACATTCATTTATATTTTATTTAGAATTTCTTTTCTCTATAATAGCCTAATTTTATTTTAATATTTTGGGGATTTTTATAGGTGACCCCCACCTCAATTATAAAAGGAAACCTCCTCTCTCACTTAATCACACCACATTGAGATATTTATCTTAACAAAACCCATTACATTTCTCCTCCAAACATCCTTATTCATGTTTTATAGGTCCCGATCATATAAAAATACCAACATTTTATCCATTGGGAATAGATATAAAGGAAGCTCGTCCCAGAAGATGTAATCTCCTCTAGAGACTCTCTCAATATCATTTATTCTTCAAAATAATCTAACTATATTATTTACATTATAAATTAATAACTCAATTATCACCTATATTATTATATTATATTATGATTATGGAACTACCATATTCCCCTTTTATTCATCCCATGGAAAACAAAAGTACCCCTTTTGTCTATGTACTCCTTACCGTCTCCTCGCCGTGGTGTAATATGATTTTAATCGCCACTTTACATGGATGAGTATAATGATGGAAATAATAATTATATATTATTATAACATGATATATATTTTGTAACAAAATATATATCATCCAATTCATTTCTTTTTTCACATTTAATGGAATAATATCACCACTCATGCATATATACGGACTACCGTATCCACGACGCGATTAGATTCATCTTCCATGTTAACCATTTAAAAAATTATTATTAAATATATTTTTTCAGTGAATAATTATGAAATATATTACATATTAATTCTAATTTAAATATATATATGAAAATATTTCATTTACCTTATTCAATTTAGTTTTATAAGAAAATAAAATCAACATTCACGTGTATGTATAGCTTATCGTCTACATGAATAGTGTATTCCATTTCATATATCTATATTTTATATATATTTATATACTATATATGTATTATAAATAAATAATGTTTTATGTTCTAGATGTAATTAAATCATGATGTAGGTTATAGGATCAAGAATAACAAGTCAAAACACGTAAGATAAACACAGCTAATTTTTCTCAAAACATTGCATTAACATGGAATTGTTAATTAACATGTAATATTAAGTCATAAATGATTCATATATGATATAATAAACATTATTATGATTCTCATATCAGTATGTAATATTTTTAAAACTTATATATATGAGTTTCAAATATGTGTAGAGGGAATCGAGCCTAAAGTTAGATATTTTTGTCTCTCCTTTACTTCTATGAGACACACGCCTCACAAACTATTTTCTTCTTATATGAGATTTATATAATACCCATGAATTTATTTTAGGAGTATTAACCATAATAGTGTGATATTTTTATATCTATATTACTTTCTTTATTTCACAGACCATATGATACCACTGATTATGAAGTGATGAGTATTTACTTGACAATAATGTCAATATTTGGGATTGTTTTTTTAAGTCTTTATAGGGGAATATTTATCATCCTTGTCCATCTTTTCTATAAATGGATTATTTTGTTGAAAAAGTTTCTATGGATTTTAAAAGTAATTTTTACCAATTTTTTCTTTTACTACATGGTTTTAAAGGAATCTTTTTCTCATTTTCCAAACGAGGTAATTTTTGACTTTATTGGAGAAAGTACGAAAGGAATGTTTTTTAACATGTACGGAATAAACAGAATTCTCTACCGTCATTATTCTTTCATAAATTAATGTTTCCAATACATGATTCTAAGGTTATTTTTAATGAAAATTTATTCTTTTATAATAGAACATAATTTTATGAAATGAAAATGTTTTCAAAGAGGAAAAGTAATTTTACTCACGAATTTTTTTCATGTGATCTCAAAAAATTATTTTCCTTCAAAGATAAATTTATTTGGTTATAATTTTTTTATGGATATGTTTAAATGAAACAATTATTCTTTTTTATAATATTGTGTTATGTTTATTATTGAATGTTTTTTCAATCGCATTTATTTACGATGGGTTATGTTATGACTGAATGATTATTATGAAACCCAATTCATTTCATGGGTTATGATATGATGTATAATTTACATTCCTGTAGAACAAAGATGTATAGTTTTCATTATTTGAAGGGTGGTACCTATATATCCATCTAGTTAATTTGGTAATAATTTTTTTTATCATGAGATAATGATGGAAATCACGTTGACTGGCCTGATTCACTATGTGAAGATAGGGTAACCCGATCCACTATGGGAAGACATGGAAACCCGATCTACTATGGTATGATGGGGAAGAATGGTCCCTTATAAGGAATGGACTATGACTAGGGATGGTGGTGTGTCCCTCCTAGTAGGTGTATTCCCTATGAAGTTCACTAGAAAGTTATAAAAATGCTTCTTGACATATAGAGAATGATATTATATTTTTTTGTGTATACCACAATTGTGTGTCTTATACATATGTTATGATTACATGAATAATGTTATTTCATTCCTTATGATTAATTTCTTATGAATTTCCAAACTACATTCCATATTTCATGTTTATGATCATTGATATAGAGGTTATGATCTTATATTTACATGATTTTGATCTCATGCCCTTATTTCCTAGATTGTGATTACATGTCTCTAATGTTTACCCTTATTGAGCATATGAGATCACACATTCTTATGTTTTCATTTCACCAAGTTATAAATAAAAGTTTTAGGTAGGCATAATAAAGGGGATGATTTTTTTTGGGAAAAACTAAATATCTTTCACCTAACTTGAAGTGTGTGTTCCGTGTTACTGAAGTAAAAAAACTAATAAGGTATTTGGGCATCTCTTTTTGTAATGTGTAAAGTATTACGTAAATGTGATGTAATGTTAGTGTACATTTAGATAGGATCATTATAGTTTTTATTATATCTATGTTTTAATAAAAAAATTAACTAGGATGAGAAAAAAATTGTGAGATCCTTAAGGGTATTTTTAAGGATATATCTAGGGGTATATATGTGGAAAAGTATAAGGATGAGTCAATGTCTAGGAAAATGTACTAGAATATTGGAACTGGATAGAGTGAGTGGTTTCTGAGAATTAAATAAGAGTCTAGATACTACAAGTAGATGTGGCTCTAGAATAGGACCTAGGTTTAACAAATCTAACATGATGTGTTATACCTGACTCAAGCGTAAACAGGTATATGAAAATGGGCCTTTCTACACACTGGTTCTGACACTCCTGGGGGACATGATTTAAAAATTAAAAATCTCGTTATGAACCATCATGATGTATTTAAATGGATTTTGGGTATTAATAACATAGGATAAACATAAGGTTTCATAAAATAAAGAAGTTGAAATAATTTAGACATCCTATAAGTGGTTTTTCATGATTATGTGAATCCTCACTATGATAATTGTTTCTTACTCAATGATTCCTGATTTTAGTCAATAGTGAGAACCAGAAGGAACATAGTTAATAATAAATGTTTAATATGTTGAAAGTATGGTAATTATTAAAATTTATTTTCTAAGTGGAAATCTCATGAAGAGAATCAGGAATGTGGTATGAGTATTGGTTAGGTTTTTTATGATAAAGACATCACAAACGAAATGTGAATGGTATGGGATGTTCTAAAAATATTTTTTAGATTAAATGTAAGAATAATGATTATATTGGGGTTTTGTTACCATAAAACATAATTCATAATTCATATTATCAGAAAGGGTTATTTAGGAATAAGATGATGAGGCCAGAGTAATGGTTCAAGACTAAAGTTTTATTAATGGAGTATAACTTTTTCATCACGAATTTGTAAGGATTTGTTAATGGTTGTTGATGACATAGAAATTTTATTTAATGGATATTTGATATTTTTATTAAGGTAAAGACAAACCTTAATATTTCACTTATATTAAGATAATGATATTTGGATAAAGATATTTTTTATATGAATATGTAAATTGGATGATAAAAATTTCTATGTAACTAATTAAGGATTTGTTTACAAGAGGTTTATGCTATCATGGATGAAGTTTACAACTTTTCAGAATTAAGAAATATATACAATAAAATTTGGAATATGAAAATGTGAATTTAAAAAAAACAAGTATGGTAGTTTATATTATTACCATATTTCAAGAGAATACATGATTAAGTTATTCACATGTTTGTAATGCGTCAACCAAGACCTTCATTATGATATATGGGAGATAAATTTAAGTATTATTAAATGTACCTATTTCTAATGTTTTGGATTTTCATCTTTCATGCGGATTGTAAGGTTATCCATTTATGGAAATATTATGTTATACTTTAGAGGATATTGTTTAGATTAAAATGTTATCTCATTATAGGTGGCCATATGCATATTTGATAACTTGTGTAAACCTTTTTGTTGTGATAAATATAGATGGAGTGGCCTATCATTCTATTTATGTATCTTGTTATATGATACCTCTTGAGGAGTGATAAATAAAACTTTATTTCATGGAATAAGAGATGAAGTGTAAATTGATCAAGGCAAGAAAAAAGGGTGAGATTGTGCTGAAATCAAGTATGTCTTCTCATGAAATTTTTTTTACATTAGGAAAAAGACAGTAATATAAAAAGGTTGTCCTACTATTATCATTTTGATGATATAAATAACCCTTTAATGATTCTTTATTTTATAGTTTATTGATTGTTAAATTTCTCTATATCATCCACTTTCTTATGATCATGGAGCTTTATCATTCTCTATGAATATTTTCGCTTTCCCCTATGCCCAAATCCTCACCTTTTTTCTTCTACGTTGGACCTAATTATGATTTTTGGGGTAACTATATTTCACTTATTTTCCTTTTGAAAAGGAAGATTTAGAAATCATTTTTACATTATGGGTTTTTATAAAAGAAATTTTAAGTGTTAAACCTTTGATAACCTAGATGAATTTCGGGGGCAAATTTAATTATAAGGGGGTAGAATGTAACACACAAATATTTTCTATAATATATATTTTTGAATTAATTTAATATTTTTGATATTTTTCAATTCATATATCACTGAATATAAATTTTTATTATTATATAATTCACTATTTTTTTAATACGTTTTATTCTAACAGTAATTTAAAATTGCACTACATGTAACAGTGACTTGACTTGTATTACATGTAACACTTAGTCTCTATGAAACATCAATTTGATATTATAATAATTTAAATGATTTAGTTATATCCTAGAAATTAAAAATAGTTATATTAATAGTAATAACTAATTTTAAAATGGTTTTAATTTTTTTCATATAAATAAAACATATTTATATGGAAGTTTATAATCTTTGGTAAAGACATTATATGATTAGAAATACAATTTTCTTAAAAGAACTTATTTTTATGTGAATATATGAACAATAATAAAATTAATTTTATATACTCTTAGAAATTGAATGTGATAAAATAAACAATATTAATGAATTTTGAATTTCAAAATTTACTTTCGTGAATATTTATTATTTTTTTCATAAGTTTCATTTTTCCATGATTAGTGAAAAATACAACATTGTTGTTTAAAACTACATTTTTAATTTAAAGAATTATTATAATTTATATTAAGTTTTTTGTTTACAATATATCAATTATAAATATAATATCCTATTTTAGGTTATTGGAATCATTTTTATATTGAAATTAGACGTACATTCTTTTTAACCGCATGTTCGCTACGTCTTCGGGATTATTATTAAACATAATTTTGCCTCTTCTGTGAATTGAATTTTGAAAAGTGGACATACACGGTTGTAATAAGTAAGATATTTTTACTTTATTAGGATCAAATTATTATTGTTTATTTTATGAATAATAACTTTTGTAAATAATTATTTACCACGGTTAAGGATAAATTGGATAACTAAATGTAAAGATAATATTATAATATTATTAAATTACTAAAAAATTGTCTTCATTTAATTGGATAAGTGGGTTTTGACGAAAATCAACCATAGTCAAAAATTATAACTCTTTTGTGCCACATGGGTAAGAAAATAACATATATTATATTTTATTTAATGATAAGTTAAAATTACAATTCTCATATTTTTCATGACTATAACATTTTTAATATAATGTTATACAGATGAAAAATTAGACTTTAAATAGTAATTTGAAAGTTGAATTTTTTTAATAAATTATTATAATTTATTTATAAATTTTTGTGATAAAATAACTAACAGTAATGGAGACACAATGATGATGTATAAATTGGTTAATTAATAAAAGGATAAAATAAATTCTATTAAAAATATTAAAATAAATATAATTTAATTTATTAAGGTACTCTAAAAAAAACTTTTAAATGACTATGACATGTTATGAGTGTCTTAAATGGGTTGGTTTGAAATTTTATTTATGTCTGGATTTAATTTAATAATAATGTTGTAAATAGTATCAATATTGTCAATGATGATATATTACAAAAATAATATATTACTAAATTAAATAGATTCATAAAAATATTTTAAAAAATAAAAAAAAAATTACAAGGTATAAAATTTCATAAGTTGTCCTTTTATAGACAAACGAGCCCACATAAGTAATAATATTTGACACCTTAATAATTAAAATTTTGTTACCATAGTCAAAATTACTGTAGATTAATTATGGGAAAATCAAAATGATATGGTCTGAAAGAAAACCAAAAGTTGTCCAAAAATTATTATATGAAGTGTATTCGGACCTTATCACTATAAGATTTAATTAGAGTTGTATGGTGGAAAATATTACTTGAAAATAAATTTTATATTATTTAAAGTCAGCGATGGTTATAAAATATCACTCTCTTGTATTTAATAACTTTTATGTTTCCATATAGGGAAACAATCAAGATATTAAGGAATATAAATATATAATTTTATCATAATTAAATTATTTTCATTATAGAATTTTATTTTTAATTTTTATAAATTATATAATTAACTTAAATGCTTAATATGTATTTAAACATTATTTATTTAATTAATACAAAATAGAATAACCGTTTTATATAATATTAATATATATATATATATTTGATGAATTAAATTTTATAAAAAAATTATAGATATATAATATATAATAGAGATTTTTGAAACCATCATTTTCGAATAAATTTGTTTCTGATCTATTTAAATTCAAATTAATTTAATAGTATCAAATTTGATAATAATGATTTTTTATTAAACTGGTATTTTATTAAATTATTTAAAAATATAAAAAATATAAAGTAAGTAAAATTGGAATAATATATCGTCTAAAATGACTTACCCCATTCATTTATATCTTATTTGTATGTTTTGTCTCTAGAATGACCTTATTATATTATAATATTTCAAGGATTTCTAAAAGTGGCCCTCACCACAATTATATTTGGGCACCTCCTCCCTCACTTCATCACACCATTTTGAGCCTTTTATCGCGACCAACCCCAACTAGTTTCTCCTATCAACATTCGTAGTCTTGTTATGGAGGTCCTAGTATTCCAAAAGGACACTATGGGAAATATAGCTTTCTGTGATGGGCTATTTGTGACGGGAATTAATCTCGTCGAAAAAGAGCCCGCTCCAATGGTTATTTGCGATGGGGGGATTCTGCCCATCGCAAATAATTGGTTTTTTTGCGACGGGATTTGGGGTCCCATCGCAAAAAGTTCAGTGTAGATTGCGCGCCTAACCACGGGAAGTTTATTTGCGATGGGTAAATCCCCACGTCGCAAATAGTGTGTCGGTCAGAGGTTGTTTGTGACGGGACCCGTCATAAATACCCGATTGCCGTAAATAGGTTTTTGTGACAGGATGTTGTCCCGCCGCAAAAAGTGTATCAGCAGGTACCTTTTGCGATTGGACCCGTCGCAAATACCCTATTAACTGCCGATAGTAATTATTTCGGGAGAAGGTATTTAAGACGGTAACCCGTTGCAAATAATCTAACCTATATATACCCCCATCCGTTTTTTCTATTCATCCTCTCAATTCTCGCTTTCCCTCTCTCTTTAAACTCTATTTTCATAAGGAAAATTTTTGTGAGTTACTTTTTTTCACGATGAAGTTGTGAAGCCGTCTACATAAATAGAAGATCGAATTTAAAGGTATTTATATTTTATTTAATTTAGTATTTATTACAATTTTTATGTTAATTTTAATTTTTTTTGTTAGTTGTAATTAAATTAGATTTAAATTGTTTTCCTTTCAGTATTTATTTGTAATAATAAATTGATATTATTAGTACTAATTTTTGATAATTAATAATAAATAAGAATAATTTCTGATAAATAGGAATAATTAGAAAAATATAGATATAATTACCAATAAATAAGAATAATTAGAAATAAATTGGAATAATTAGCAATAAATATGAATAATTAGCAATAAATAGGAATAAACGGCAATAAATAAGAATAATTAAAAATAAATAGGAATAATTAGAAATATATAGGAATAATTAGCAAAAAATAGAAATAACTATTAATAAATAGGAATAATTAGGAATAATTAGGAATAATTAGGTATAAATAGGAATAATTAGGAATAAATAGGAATAAATATGAATAATTAGGAATAATTCGTAATAATTTGGAATAATTAGTAATAATTAGAAATAATTAGAAATAATTAGAAATAAATAGTAATAATTATGAATAAATTGTAATAAATAGTAATAAATAGTAATAATTAGGAATAAATAGTAATAATTCAGAATAAATAATAATAATTAGAAATAAATAGTAATAATTATGAATAATTAGTTATAATTAGGAATAATAAGTAATAATTAGGAATAATTAGTAATAATTAGTAATAGTTACTGATAAATAATTAGTAATAAATATGTAGTAATTAATCGTTAGTAATAAAAAGAAAAAATTATTAATAATTATTAATAATTAGTAACAAATAGTAATAATTAGTAATAATTAATAATAATTAATAATAAATAGTAATAAATAGTAATAAATAGTAATAAATAGTAATAAATAGTAATAAATAACAATAAATAGTAATAATTAGTAATAATTAGTAATAAATAGTAATAAATATTAATAAATAGTAATACATAATAAAAAATAGTAATAAATAGTAATAAAATAAATGGTAAAAAATAGTAATAAATAATAATAAAATAAATAGTAATAAATAGCAATAAAATAAATAGTAATTTTTTTACTAAAATAAATAGTAATAAATAGTAATTAAATAAATAGTTGTAATAAAATTAATAGTAGTAAATAGTAGTAAATAGTAGTAATTAGTAGTAATTAGTAGTAAATAGTAGTAAATAGTATTAAATGGTAGTAAATAGAAGTAATTAGTAGTAAATAGTAGTAAGTAGTAGTAAATACGAGTAAATAGTAGTAAATAGTAGTAAATAGTAGAAAATATAAGTAAATAGTACTAATTAGTAGTAATTAATATTAATTAGTATAAATTAGAAGAAATTAGTAGTAATTAGTAATAATTAGTATTAATTAATAATAATTAGTAATAATTAGTAATAATTAGTAATAATTAGTAGTAATTACTAATAATTAGTAATAATTACTACTAATTAGTAATAACTAGTAATAATTAGTAATAATTAGTAATAATCACTAATAATTAGTAATAATTAGTACTAATCATTAATAATTAGTAATAATTAGTAATAATTACTAATAATTGGTAATAATTAATAATAATTAGTAATAAATTGGAATAAATTGTAATAAATTGTAATAATTAGTACCAAATTGTAATAATTAGTAATAAATAGAAATAATTAGTAATAAATTGGAATAATTAGTAATTAATTAGAATAATTAGTAATAAATTGGAATAATTAGTAATAAATTGGAATAAATAGGAATAAATAGGTATAAAGAGGAATAAATAGGACTAAATAGGAATAAATATGAATAAATATGATTAAATATGAATAAATAGGAATATATATGAATAAATTGAAATAAATTAGAATAAATTGGAATAAATTGGAATAATTTTGAATAAATAGTAAAAATTAGGAATAAACTGTAATAATTAGGAATAAATTGTAATAATTAAAAATAAATTGTAATAATTAGGAATAAATTGTAATAATTAGGAATACATTATAATAATTAGGAATAAATTTTACTAATGAGGAATAAATTGTAATAATTAAAAATAAATGGGAATAATATCAACTGTAATAACTTGTAATAACTTTTAATAACTGCGCACAATTTCCAGTGTATTAACAGTACTCCTGTTGCTCAATGACTCTTCTTCTTTCAACTTTCACTGACTCAAAACATTATGAAATGTATGCTTCTACATATTCATATCAAATCTTGAATGCATGACTTTGAATCTGCATTCGTAGGACCGCATTTTTTATAATGTTTTCCGGTGGTGACAGTTGCAAGAGGATGATTCATCGACGAAAATGGGCTCTTTTGTCTAACGGATCATTTACTTGCATCTTTATCACACAGAAAGAAAAATGACGAATCTATTCGTAGGTATACTTATACATTCTCGTATACACGAGAATGGATATGCGTACCTCCAAGTAGATTCTTCATTGTGATTTCAGTGAGAGAAATATGCAAGTAAATGAACAATCAGACAAAAGGGTTTCCATCAATACACTAAAAATTATGTCGCCAAAAATTGATGCATGTTATTAAGAAGTAGTTATAGTTATCTTCCTTTTTTAGATAGTGTTTTTATAATTTCAAATTATTCAAAAATAGTGATGATTTTATATTTTGTTGAAAAATATGGAACAAGTAAGCTGACATCAGTCATTATTAGATTACCACGCTTGGATAAATCAATGTAGAAATCCAAACGATTTTGGTTTAAATCAAGTATATATTACTGGTGCAGATGCTTTCTTATCATTTGCATCATTAAAAATAGAATATTTTTTCGAAGGAACAATTAAGTCTCCTTGTATTACCTGATGGAAATGTGTTTCCTGTAAATTACTATGAGAGAAAGAGGTTGGTTTGTAATTTGGGGCATAGTTATTAGAATATTCATGCATGTAAAAATGATTGCATCTTATATTATGGTGAAAATGAGTAATTAGATAGTTGTCCCACATGTGGACAATCGATGTATAAAGAAGCTCAACTAGGGAAGCCTGGATCGATTCTTGTAAAATAGTTGAGATATTTTCTCCTTACACCAACGCTGCAATGTTTATTTATGTCTATAAACACATCATCAACGATGTTGTAGAACAAAACCAATATTTCAACCAATAAAAGCTTGAATCATCCATCTGATGGTGATTCATGGAAACATTATGATCTTCTGCATCCATCTTTTTCTTTAGAAGCCCGTAATGTGGTATTGGGTCTTTCTAATGACGATTTTTGTCTGTTTGGTTCTTATGGTAGTCAGTATTAATGTTGATATGTCTTTATAACTCCGTACAATTTAAATCTATGGATGTTGATGAAGGAGCCCTATATCTTTTTTACCTTATTAATCCAAAGACATCTGAAAAAGAATATTGATTTTTATTTTAAACCATTGATTTATGAGTTAAATGCATTATGGAGTCCTTGTGTTAGTACATATGATGTTTCTGTGAAAAAAATTTCATATTAAAAGATACATTGATGTGGATGATTAATGAATTTTCGGCATATGACATGTTATCTGGTTGAAGTAAACATGGTACGAAATCTTGTCCTTACTGTATGAAAGACAAAAAAGTATTTATGCTCGTCATTGGGAAAAAACTTTGCTATTTTGACTGTCATCATAGATTTCTTCCCATTGATCTTCCTTTTTAGAGAAACAAATATCATTTCAGAAAAGGAACAATTGAAATGAATGAACCTCCAAAAATTATATCATGTACAAAGTTAAAATCAGTTGTATTTTCATTACCTCACATCACATTTGGGACATAGTAAACCAAAAGTAAATTCACGGATTTGGGAAAGAACATAATTGGATAAAATGAAGCATTTTTTTGGATCTTTAATATTGTTCTAATTTATCGATCTGCCACGTGTTTTATGTCATTCATATTGAGAAGAACTGTTTTGATAATTTATTTCATACATTTTTGGATACACCAGGTAAGACCAAAGATATTGTAAAAGCACGATTAGATCTTTCCCAAATTTGTAGATGAACAAAACTTGAAGTCTTTGAAAATGTCAGATCACAGAGGTTATTGAAGCCAAAAGTAGCTTTTACACTGTCCAAAGATAGTCTCCTATTATTTTTTCTGTGGATTGTAGATTTGAGGCACCTAGATGGCTATGATTTTAATTTGGGAAGACGTGTTAATAATGGTCATATTACAGGATTAAAAAGTCATGATTGTCTTGTTATAATGGAAATATTTATGCTGATTGGATTCAGAGGTTTGTTGAATTATATTATTTGTGATTTGATAACATACATATCATATTTCATTCGAGACATTTGTGTAGCAACAACAAACTATGATACGCTAGGAAAACTGGAAGAAGATGTTGCAGTAATTATATATAAACTGGAAAAAATCTTTCCACTGGATTTATTTGACTCAATAGATCATATCATATTACATTTTCCTCATGAAGCTAAACATGGAGGTCCAATACAGTTTCTATGGATGTACCCGTTGGAGAGATGCATGTAGAAATTGAAGAAAAAGTATGTAACAAAGCATCAGTTGAAGGCTCAATTGCTGAAGCTTATTTTCAAGAATAAATTTCTATTTTCTACTCTCATTATTTTGAATCTTAATATTCTCTCAAAGCACAATCGCATGGGACAGAATGTGGGAAATGTTAATGATGAAATGGTCAATCAATTATCAGTTTTTAATCATCCAAATCCTGTCTTTGGTGGAGTTCATTAATGATGGCTTTCAGACGATGAACATAATAGATATCATACATATGTTCAGCTCAACTATGAAGAAATGGCATAATTTTTAATATGAGTGATTCTATCACTTATTCTATATTTTATGTTACAGTATGTAAACTTAATTTATTTGTAGGTTATATAATAATCATATCAAGAAATAACTTCCACAAATTATAGCATCTTCTCATGATGAACGCAGAAAAAAACAAATTCTCAATGGTTTTAAAAAATGGTAACATAAATTATTGATGATTTAATTTCAATTCAGTTTATTATTTATTATATTGATAATTGTTTTAAAAAAATTAAGGTGACTCAACTTGCTGATAAAATTGATAAGCGACTGTGTATATTGAGTAAACCACCATCCAAAATGGTTAAATATTATAATGAATATGTGGTGAATGGTTTTCTATTTCATACACGTGCATATGGGGAATCAAAAAACAATAAACTGTGGATTTATTTGAGAGGATCTCATCATAGAGAAACTGAAATTGACTTTTATGGCATTCTGGATGAAATTATTGAGCTGTGTTATGTAGGAAAAAATTACATAATGATGTTTAAATGTCAATGGTTGGATAATGAGAGAGGCTATCATGTTCATATGACTCATAGAATCTTCGATATTAAATATAAAAGTCTTCTTATGGTAGATGAAAAATTCTTACTGGCTCAATAGGCACATCAAATTTATTATACAAAGAACTATGCGACTTCATGAGACCTGAGTGATTGTTGAAGCATAATAAAAATGAAATCTCAAAAATACCAGCTTACTGAAACTGAATTTATTTCCTCTGAAATGGAAGGAATAGAAATTTTTCAAGAGACTACTCAAAATCCAACTTTTTCACAAATAGATGTGCATATCGATGATGACACCATACAATTTAGGGTCGATGGTTACGAAGATGTTAATAATGTTACAAATTAATTTTAAATGATAAGAGATGATGAAACTAAAACTCATATGGATATTGAGGATGCTGAGGAGGAATATGAAGACATTGACATCGTCAGATATGAAGATGACGATGAAGGTGAACATTGACATAGTAAAATGTTGGTTATAATCACAACTAATATATATCTATATATAATAGTTATCTTAAACTATCTACTAACAACAATCATTTTGTGTTTCATACGGACCATGATCTATTTCATGAGTTACAGGAAGCTGATATACCTTTGAATGAGGGGGATTTGAGATCAGCTGACCCTCATCCTACTGGCGGTTCAGGGGGTACCCGGAGGGGGCGTGGTCTTTTGCGAATGATGATTCTTGACCCTATCCTCGTTAGATGTCCAAATCTTGTCTTTGATCCACGCACACGGAGGTATGTTAACTTGCATATTTTAGTTATATTTCAGAAATTTATTTATATAAATACTAACTGTTTGGTTATTTATTATTTTTTCACAGTTTTGGGCATGTAGTTGTTGGAAAGGGGAGCACTATCTTGTACAATTATTTTTCTTAGCCATGGATCACATGGGAACATATTCCCATTGATGGGTAGCTTGGAATGTTCAATCATTTGGCTAGTATGTAAATAAATAATATTTATTTTGAAATTTATTTTATTAATAACTTGATATTATAAATCATTTGTAGGGTTTATGGTATCCCATCGATGATAGAATCTGTGACACTATCCGCGCAACATGGGAGGCCTCTATGCATGGATATTTCCACTAGTTTTTGCACAATTTGAGAAATACGACCAGTAAGAAAGTTGGAGTGAAAGATTTTTATGAGTCGTGTAGAGAACACCGACTAGAGTATATTTCATCTCACTTTTGGGATGGATTATGTTTACACTGGTTGGGTGATGGATTTCAGAGGAGTTCTTCAGCGGGTCAGCAGAACTAGGGGAGGTAGGAGGTCATACATCAATCTGGCAAGTATCGTTTTTAAATATTTTATATAACTTTAAATATAAACAGTTTATTTTATATTTTTTTTGGTAGTCGAGCATCCCGATATTACATAGTATGATGTTTATCAGATGATTTACCGTGATCCAACCACTGGAGAGATTAAAAGTGATCGCCATCGTCAGATTGTAGTTAGTATTATTTTTTTCAGTTTGACAATTAACTGCATATAATATTTTCACAATTTTAATTTCAAATTGGAATTAAAGGAGTTATATGAGACTACGACCTCTCAAACATAGGCTGGGCGTCAAGACGAGGTGACTGATCAGACCAGTGCCCACTATTTTGAAGAGGCGGCATGGATGCAGGTGACTCAGTATGGATTTGAGAAGATCTGAGTAGTTAGAATCACCTCTAATGTGACTCCTGGTACTTATTATGGTACTTTTGTGATGTCGGCATCCAGCTTGAGAGGAGATCGTAGAGAGGCATCATCTTCTACATCAAATTTTCAGGAGTAGTAGTAAACTTAGGCTGAGCTTATAGAGTGTTTTCAGAAGCAACATGACGAGATGTGTCAGCAGCAGCAGTATCACGATGAGGAGATATGTCGATGGCAGCAACAGCACCACGAGCAGATGGAGTACATGCGTCGTCTAACTCATAGTTTAGGGATGGAGTATCCTCCACTGTATCCTATAGCTCCTCCACCTCCTCTAGAATATGACCCCCATAGTGATTTATCTTTTATGTTAAAAACATTTGAATTCAGGATTTACTGTAATATTAACTATTTATAGTCTTTGTCTTTTTATATTGGTACGAATATTGCATATATTTTTAATATTTTAATATTTATTATTACTATTATATTATTTAATGTTTTTTATTTTACTAATAATAATAAAAATAATATTTTTTATATATTTTTATATTTTTTGTGAATATTAATAATTTTATTATTTTTTATATTATTTTAATAAATGTTAATATTATTTTTTCATTAACTATAATTTTATTTAATATATTCATTTAGTAATATATTTTTTAATGTATGATTATTTTACTAATAATAATAATAATATTTTATGAATTTTATATAATTTTTTGAGAATATTGAGAATTTTTATTTTTTTTATTTTTTTTATTTTTTTTATTAATGTTAATATTTTTTAATATTTTTTATTAATATTTTTAAATTTAATTTTTTTAATTTTTTTTCTTTTTCATTAACTTTTTACAACGGTCCCGTTGCAAAAAAGTTTATTTATATAAGGTTTATAATCGGAGACTTATTGTGACGGTTCCTCTTGCGATGGGATCCCATCACAAATATAAAATACTATTTGCGACAGGCCCATCAAAAATAGTTTATTTATATAAAATGTATATAATTGGAGACTTATTTGTGACGTTGATGTTCCCCATCACAAATACCATTTTTTGCGATGGGCCCGTTGCAAAAAATGCTATTTGCGACTCCATTTTCTACAACAGGCTATTTGCGATGGGACCTCATCGCTCAAGGTTATTTACGACGGGACCCCATCGCTCAAGGTTATTTGTGATGGGATCCCGTCACAAATATCCCATCATAACTATCATAAATTAAAGTAGTGGGGGACTTGGAAGCACACCAAAGAAGAGGTAATTTCCATTACCGACTATCTCAAGATCATTTCTTCTTCTACTTCCTCTTCATATAATGCTTAAAATATAAAGTAATAAATTTATTTTCAACTATATTATGAGATTATTTAATTTTTTGGATCAACCATATTCCACCTTTTATTCATCTTATGAAATATAAAAGTATCATGTGTACGTACGACTTACCATCTCCATGTCATGGTGTAATATGTTCTTCATCACCAATTTTATTGGATGAGTATAATGATGAAAATAATAATTATATATGATCATTATAACTAGATATTTATTCTAGGACAAAATATATACCATCCACTTCAGTAATTTTTTAGAATAAAGGAAATACTATCGTTGCTCGTGCATACGTACGACCTACCCTCTCCAAGACACGATTAGATTCATCTTCAATGTTAACCATATCAACAATGATTAATATATATATATATATCGAATAAATATGAAATAAATGATATAATAATGCTGATAATATATATATATATATATATATATCATTTACGTTCATCTATTAAGTATAATAGGAAAATGGAAATAGTGTTCACGCGTACTTATGACTTAACATATTCATGAACGATGTATTATATTTTATATATCTATCTTTTAAATATATTTATATACTAAATATATGTAATATATAAATCATGTTTTACATTTTGGATGTAATTAAATAATGATCTATGTTGTAGGATAGAGAAAAAGAAGTCAAGACATGTAAGATAAACAAAGCGGTTATGACCCCAAACGTTACATTTACTGGGACTTTTTAATAGCAAGGAAATATAAATTCATAAATTAATAATACATGATATCATAAATACTATTATTATTAATTTATAAGTTATTAATCTATTTAAAACCTCTATACATGAGTTTCATACTTGTTCAGAGGGAATCAGACCTATGGTAGAGATTTATTGAATCAACTTTACTTTTGTGATACACATGCCACATACACTACTTGTTGCTTATATGTGGTTTATATACTTAACATGAATTTGTGTTATGAGTCTTAAACACAATATTATGGTATTTTAATATCCCTGTAATTTTATTTTTTTCATGGGGCATAGAATTCTATTGAATAGAAATTGATGAGTAATACTTTACAATATCATCAATATTTGGGATTTTTTTCTTTTAAGTATCTCATGGGGGGTATTTATATTCAATGTACATGTTTTTTAAAAATGGATTCATTTTTTTTTATTTTCGTATGGATTTAAAAGTCATTTTAATTTTTTTTTTACTTTTACTGTAGGGTTTTAAAGATTTTTTTTATTGTTTTCCAAATGAGGTGCTTTGTGACTTTTCTAGAAATTTTATGAAATGAATGTTTTTTAATCTTATACATCATGAACTAAACTTTATGCTAACATATAACCATAATTACTTGATGTTTCCTTTACATTATTTGAGGGTTATTTTCAAGGAAGTTTTTTTCTGTTAAAATAGATCATCATTTTAAGAAATGATTATGTTTTCAAACAAGCAGGGGTATTTTCCTATGAATTATTTTCAATTGATCTATCTAAATTATTTTTTAACTAAAATAATGGTATTTGATGTTACTTATATTTTATAGGGAATATGCTTCAATGATACCATTATTATTTTTTCTATTAACATTTTTTTTATGACGGAGTTATATTTACAAATATCTTTCCTTTTCTATGAGTTATGTTATGATTGAATAATGCATGTGAAACTCATTTAACTCCATGGGTTCTGATATGAAGAATTATTTATGTTCTTCTAGAACATTTTGTATGGTTTTCAATATGTGATGGGTGAGACCTATATATCCATTCAATTAATTGGGTAAATATTTATTTTACATTATATATTGATGGAAATCATGTTGCTGGGCTTGATACTCTTTAGGAAGACTGGGAATCTAGATCCACAATGGGAAGATGGGGAAACTCAATCTACTATGGGAAGATTTGGAAACCTAATCCCTTACATGTAAAGGAATGTGACTACGGATTTCTGTGTGTCCCACTTATTAGGTATTGTCTCCATGAAGAACCCAGATAAGTTCTAGGAAGGTGTCTTGACTTATAGGTAAGGAAATTACATGTTTATGTGTATTCCACAATTCCATGTATTATTCATATGTTATTATTTCATGGATTGTGTTTTTTATTTTATTATGATTCATTTATTATTAATTTTAGATCTTTATTCCATTATTCATGTTTATGATTATTGATATGAAGGGTATGATCTTAAGTTTTCGTGATAATATTCTTATACCCTTATGGTCATTAATGTGTTTACATGTCTCCATGGTTTACCCATACTGAGCATATGAGCTCACCATTTCTTATGTTTTATTTTCCCCTAGTTATAAAGACATATTTTAGTTTTGGTTACTTAAGGGGAAGATATTTGTGGTAAATGTTAAAGATATTTCACCTGAATATAATTTTTTGTTCCATATTTTTAATGTTACTAAACTAATATGGTCTTTGTACTTTTTTTGCAATGTGTTAAGTATTCCAAAAAAGTTATGTAATATTAATATTAATTTTGATAGATTTATTATACATATTTTTCTAATACCATTAAACATATTTCTATAAAATTTAAATGAATTATTCCTCCAATAGTTTTTCTACTAAAACATAATCCTACTATAAATTTATCTAATATATATTTAATGTTGTCAAATTATTACCACATAAGACTAAAAAAAGTTTATTATGAAATTGAAATTACGATCAATATTAAATTCACTAACATGTTATGATGTGAATAAATATTATGGTAATTAATGCATAGTTTCTTCTAAAATTTAATAAAATAATTAGAAGTTTGATGATTATTATAAAAAAAATACTATTGGTAGAATATTTCAATAAGTTAATTCTTGTATCCTAATACATAAATACTTTATCCATTTTATTTCGACATATATCCTTACTTATTAAAGGTTTAATCTAATTAATTAACTAATCATTATCTATTCAAAACATTAATAATGGTTTGTGAACACAATTTGAATTATGATAGGAATATCCCCTGGTATTTCCAAACTATGTATCCCATAAGGCCTATTGGTATGTACCTAGTAATTCTTATGTCGAGCCCAATACATAATTTTTGGACTTATTACCCCTAATAACATAAGTTCTGAAACCACGTCTAATTGTAGTATCCAAATAGGGATTATTATAAAGGAAACCACATAATCTCTATCTTACCAAAACATTCTGATGTTATTGTATACTTATTCTCAAGGCCTATCTTAGGGTTATGTTCCGTAGAATATATTTTCATAAATCTAGTTCTCATATTTTCTTCTAAACTTCCTATAATATTAATTATAGAGACAACAATACCAGTAACATATAAATGGTTTCTACTATTATCACATTAACATAAGCTACATGGAATCATATCTCCAAGGATGGATTTATTTAGTAGACTTGGAAAAATAGGTACATGCATGAGTCTAAAAATACATTAAAATACAAAAACTATAACATAATTTTTTATAATAAATTCACTCCATATAATGTATCCAAATATATCTGTTGTATTAAAAGTCTTGGAATCCTGGGGAAAGTAAAAAAAATTATGGGTGCAATCAGTTTCAAAATAATTATTATGTAAAATATAAGGATTCATGAATCAACAAGAATAATCAATATGGAAAGTCAACAGCTGAACTGACATTAGATTTAGATTACTTGATAGCATAAATATATAAGTAAAAAATCATTATGAAAAGGTAAATAACTAAACAGGAATTTCATTTAAGTAATAAACTAAGAATTAAATTCATCCCTAGATAATATCCTAGATAAACTCGCATGGATAACAAAAACTAAATTTGAATGAAGGAAATTTTAATTATTGGATGTCATTTTTCCCAGGAGCATGATACCATTACAATTAACATTTATTTTCAGGAAGGTTTAAAACATTATGGGTAAAAAACTATCTAATTTTTGTTAAGATATTTCAAAATAAATATACTTCCATGATCTATCATCTATAAATTTTAATATTTATCAGATAAAAACAAGATGTGTTTGTGGGAAACTGATTTTGTCACATGAGAATACTAACACATCAAGGGAATTTCGTTAATTGGTCCCCAACCCATGTATCTTTTGTCCAAATAATTCCATATATATCCATTATTCTATTTAATTCATAAAAAATATTCCTTATGATAAAGTATTTGTATAGTGTAAAGGATACAAATTTATCAATATTTTCCCTATTAATTTAATAACTTTCAAATTAAACACCTTATGTAAAAATTGTATACTGTTTTCGAAATAAATTTATCCATTATAATTAATATGAATACATAAGGGAAATTTAATTTACATAGTAAAGTGAGTAATTCAAGGGAATGTTATTGACTATAATAAGGAATAAAGGAAGTTAATGTCAATGCTTTCCTTGGTCAAAATGATTTTAAACCATTCAGAGGAAGAATAATGATGATATCAATACAACATATACCCATGATAGTAATAATAACAAGTTTTTGTCATTGATGAATATAAATAATATAAATATATATTAAAAAACATCAATGAGGAAGATATCATTTCATTTTCAAAGTCATTTTGAGAAATCTTTTTCATTAAAAATAACATTTAAAAAAATTTTCCATAAAAAATACCCACATATACTTGAAATAAAATATTAAAATAAATGGTGTTCATGTTAGTATATAAATCCAAAAATTATATAAAATGAAAAATAACATTTCTTTTTCCTGGAAAAAAAGTTAGAAAGCTTCCTTGTTTATAAAATGATTAGAAGATTCCTTTCATATTTTTTGTAAAATCAAAGTAGGATTTTTTTACACAGAAAAAGATTCCCCTAAATTTGTTTAAAGAGTGTAAATTTTTTAAAACATAATTTGATAAATAATTTTTAAAATTTAAAAACATTTTGGAAAACATTTTTAGAAAATATGTTTTGATAAGAAAACCATTTTTCGACTAAAGATAGAAATGAGGTCATAATTTATTAAAAACATTTTCTAAAATATTTTAAGTACCAAAGAGTGGGAAAATGGAAATATTACATTGATATACCATGAGTAGCCATAAGATAAGAAAATTTAATGATTTATTAATCATTGATCATATAATAACTATTAATGGATATTAATTAATAAAAAATATCGATTAAAATGATATTGTGAAATAAACTGTAAAAAAAATAATAAAATCAAAGTTGGAATTAATAAATGATTAAATTAGGTTTATCAAATATATATACATATAAAAAAGTTGAAATATTATGATATATATTAAAAATTAATCCTACACATAATCATAGAACATCAACGAATAAGTTATATAACACACTGAAAGGTAATTGAGTTATAAAATTCTTTACCATTTGGTAACTTTTAATTCAAACACCCTTAGATGAAATAATTCAAATTGAAACTAAAGAAATCATGAATAAATAATTATTCATATTAATAATTGTCATAGGGTAAGTATATACACCATATAAAATAAATTAGGTGCACGAAATTATAATATGTCTCAATGAATGAAATTGTGGTAAAATCTATTACCTTACACATAATTTTTGTTGAAAGTGATTTAAAATATTTAATAGTGGTTTAAAACATGCAATAAAATTCTACCAGAACCATATTAATATTTATATTGTCGTATATTATCCTTTTATATCATCTTAACACCCATTCGTTAATTATCATTAATTATTTTCATTATTTTGGGTGTTAATTTTCTTATTTTATCACGTGTGTTTAGTAATGAAAGATCCTTTTAATTTCCATATTATATAGTAATTTCATTTAAATAATAATAATAATGACTTAATTGACATATTTATTTATGAATTATTATTTTTAACCAATTATTAATGATATTTATGAAAAATGTATCACATTACAATCTTGTAGATGGTTACCTGTATGTACTCACGAGTAACATTTTCAATTTTCAATGATAATTTTGGAAAGTAGGTATTTAATATTATAAAATTAAATAATTATCATAATAACATATATAACATATTATATACTTATGTTATCCATGAGTTGTAGTGTTGAAAGGAGAGTCACATCTCTTTGTGAAGGCAGTATTCTGCACCTTCATGAATGATGTTATCATATTTTTGTGAGTGAAATGGAATGAAATAAAATGATATGTATTATCTTTATATAATGATAAATATTTAATTAATATCATAATTATTTCATGTTTATCATATATAATCATTAAAATTATTTTTATCACCTTCCATGTGAAGCGTTAGTGAAAGAGGAATCACATCACCTCATGAGGTGGTAATTTCCTGTACACAAGAGATACATTATCATATATCATAAGAAGTGGAAGGTAAACAAATATATATATATAAATGATATAGTGACTCAATATGTATAATTATTTTATAAATATAATATATATAATTTTTATCCATCGTCATACCCAACCTTTAGAGGTTGAAATTGAAAAATGAACAACATCAGTTTGCAAGGGGGTAGTCCGTTGTACACACAAACGATGATTTCATAACCAATTTGATGAAAGTGGAAATTTTTTATGTCATTTAATTATGATAATTACATAATATTTTATTCAATATAATTTTTTTATTATATAATTTTTTTATAATTAAAATTTATGGATTTGGGGAAGGATATAGAAATGAAGACACTCATTGAAAAACATTTGAACCTTTTCATGTATCTTCCATTGGATTTTAAAAAATAATTCTTAGGTTGGATTTATGGAAAAAAATAAAGATTTTAGGATGATTGGAATGAATTAATTGAGTTATTTTTAAGTTATGGTCTAAACTAATGGGGTTTTAAGGTGTGAATCGAGGAGGAGAGGGGTGGCCTTTTATAAGCGGGGTGAGTAGCACACTTGTAAGTTTATTAAATATTGTATTAATCCCACGTTTTTTAATATATAATGTCCCCAATAATAGTAAATAAACTATAATAGAAGTAATATGGTGGAAATATTTCCATAAAATATATTTTGGATAATTTTATTAGTCATTTCACCCTTTAAGTTTAATGATTAATCCCCCAGAAACTCATTTTTACCATAATCATTACAATTAATTTTAACCATTTTTAATAATCAATTTGGTAAAAAATTATGTTATAATTATTATAAATTATTATAAATTATCATTCCAAATATGGTATCAAATTTGTTAAATTCAATTCACAAAATTGGTAAATGTTATTTTGAAAATAATCCTCCAGAAGTGATGAGAAAACTGGTTTATAAATTGAAAATGTTCAAAAGATTACAAAATTATTATATATAAATTCAATAATAAAATGAATAAAAATAAATAAATTGGATTAATATATGTAAAATTTAACTAATTTTATTTTAAAATAAATTCAAAAAATAATTTTAAATCATGAATTATTTAAATGAAAAAGGAGTTTTCAATTAAAATTCAATTTTTTTCCCTACTCACTAAAAAATGAAACTTTAGAGAAACATTCCAAAAATTCACTCTAAGATAATTTTGATATTATGATTTCAAAAATTATATTTATTTCTTTATATAAATTTTCAAATAGTGGTAAATTTTAGGTTAAAATTATGTTTGTGAAGTGTTATAAATCCATCTTTAGAAAAAAGGTTTTTCAGAAAATATTTATTTTTCTTTTAAAACATAATTATTTTATTAATAGAAAATATATAAATAATAAACATGTGTAAATTATATATTTTATTAAATTTAATAATTATATTTATACCCATCATTCTAATATCTACGTAATAACTATTATATTAAATAATAATTTTAATAGTATATTATTGTAGAGTAAAATTTGATCTTGCGTGTAATGCAAGCTATCGAAGAAAGTATTTTTTTCATGTCACACATGTTAAAATCAATTTTTTGTTCATTTCATGATATATAATATATTGGATTTTTTAAAGTAGTAAATATATCTTAAAATCATAGGTTTTTATATTCCTTTGTACGCTTGGTGTTGCGTGTCATACACCGATAGAAAACGGTGTTGCAAACACTTTTGTTTGAGATAGTCCATCCAAAATACATTATCTATGTTTTTACGGTACTTATTTTATGATGGACCCATCACAAATATTTTTTTGTTATGGGCCCGTCACAAATAAGTATTTTCGATCCAATTCACACCCCGTCGCAAAAGACATAAAAAATAAAAAAAAATATTATAATTTAATAAAATAATAATAATTAAAAAATAATAAAAAAATATAAAATTAAATAAATTAATTAAAACATAATTAAAGAAACAAATTAAATAATAAAAACTAATAAAATTTTATAAAAAATACAATATTCATAACAATATAAAAAACAAAAACAAAAACAATAATAATATTAATGGTAAAATATTAACATAATAATAATAATAATAATAATATAATAATAATAAATAAATAAATACATAATAATAATAAATAAAATAATAAATAATTAGAAACACAATATTCACAACAATATAAAAAATGAAGTATATAGAAATGTAAATATATGGATTAATAGAAATATTTCAAAAAAATTTACATTAAAATGTTTATCCTAAAAAGTATATAAATAATGGAGGGGGTCATCTATATCAGTTAGAGGGGATAGTCGATGGAACTGAATCTCTAAACTATGAGTTAGACATCACTTGTACACCATCGTCTGTTCATGTTGTTTCTACGGCAGTCGATATATCTCCTACTCCTCCTACTACTACTCTCGATGGAGCTCTTCATACTACCTAAGAATGTTCACTATAAGCTCACCATAAGCTTATATTTACTCCTCATATTATTAAGAATATGATGATGAATCTCCATGAGCTCCTCTCGTGTTGAACGATGACATTAGAGTGGTACCATAATCGCATTCGTCAATCAAGAGCTAATAACAAAAACTGGCTTTTCTCCAAGGTATAATGCATCGCCTGCATCCATGCTACATCATAAAATCCTTCTACAATGGAGGTATAATCTTCTATCTCGACCTGAATCTCAGCATGTGTGTGAGATTCCACGACCTCAAATGACTCATTTAGTTGCAATTTAAAATTAAAATAGTTAAAATATTATTTTCAGTTAATTTTAAAACTCAAAAATAAATTATACTGACCATAACATAACACTTGTGATCACCTCTAATCTCTCAAATGATAAGATCATTGTAAATAATCCTATTAACATTGAACTCCATAGTACCAGGTTGTTCAACTGCCTATATGAGTATAAAATAAGAAGTTTACATTTAAAGTTAAATTAATTATTTGAAAAAATTTATTTTCTAAATTTCACCGATGTGTACTAAATGTATTAATACTAGTTTGATGTGTCGCCTCTTGTATCTCTAGATTATATCAACCTAATGTTTCTCTCAATTTTAGAAGTATCTCTCATCCAATTTGAACATAATTCAACCAAAACCTAAAATTAGATGTCATCTAGTCAGTGGGTGTAGTAAGGCGGATCAAATCTTATGACTCTTGTTTTCTGTATTGTTGTCCTCATCAGATTATGAAACAATTCATGGCAATGGGCATGCATACACGTCTCCCATTCCTCCCATATATAATCATGCATGCTATCGTCAACGACAAACCATAAACACTACAAATAATTAATAATATTAAGCAATTAATTATAGAAATTTCAAAATAACATCTACCATCCAATGCTCAAACATACATCACTAAACATTAATGGGAATCTAATCCCATTTCACCAAGGCTATAAAAGAAATTCTGCTATATAGCACTCCACAATTCAATATCTATATGTGTAAAGATTTTAAATATAGAACAAATAATTAAAAAATAGTATACAAGTAAATTAATTATAATTAATGAAAACTCACAAAAATAAACAAGTAATAATACCTCCCCATGTGTGGATTAAAGTCAATATGTGGATTTCCCTTGGGGATATGGTTATGAATCATTTTTTACATTAATAACATCATCTTCACCATTCACTAATAACTATAGGGTTTTATCATCGATATTCATTTCTCTTTTTAGAAAAGATGGATTTGGAGTAGTGTCTTTAAAAATATCAATTCATTTCACTTTAGAAAAACCACATTCACATTGAATAAATTGGTTTTCCCAAGATTTCATTTTCATTATGCTCCACGAAAAACATAACTCTCTTTAAGTAGCACAATAATTTTCATAATAAATTTTTTGTTCTTGATGAGCCATTGATAATGGTTCATTTACTGTAGTAAAGATTTTATATTTAATAGCAGTAATTCCAGGTCACAGATGAAAACAAAAACATCTCTTAGAATCCATCCACTACCATTTAAACATCATAATGTAATTTTCGCCTAGATAACATAGTTCAATTAATTCTTCTAACTTGCCATAAAATTCCACTTCACTCTATCTATGATGAGATAATATCAAGAAAACAACAATATTAATTTTTTTATTCCCCATATGCATGTTTGAAATATAAAACCATTTAAGAAATATTTATTATATGATTTGACCATTTTTTATGATGGTTTACTCAATAAAAATAATCAATTTTTAATTTTATCATCATGTTAATATACATGAAATATTTAAAACAATTATCAATATAACAAATAATATTATTATTTTATGTGTTAAACTAAAAACAAATTATTTTAGCAATTTTTGAAACTAGTTGGAAATATTATTTTGTAGATGTTCTACAATAGTATCTTTTGTAATGTGTGGAAACTGTTTGTTGATATGATAACCATATAGCTACAAATAATATAATATTAATTTACTGAATAAATGATAACAAAATAAGTGATGGTAGAACTCATAGTAAAAATGGTCTCATTTCATCATAGTTGCGAAGAACATATACATGATCCCTGTGATGTTCATCATCCGAAAGACATCGTTCATGAACTCCACCAATTTATTTTATGGTATGATTAAAAAATGATAATTTATTTCTCATTCGATCATCAACATATCCCTCATTACAACCCATGTGGTAATTTTATGAGGGATATTCATATTGAAAATATTGAGAGAAGAGAGAAGAAATTTCCTCTTACAAATAAGCTTCTGCAATTGATCCTTCAATCGATACTTTGATATATACATTTTTCTTCAATTTCTTATTGCATATCAGGAATGGTTATATCCATCAGAACATTACTATACCTCCCCAGGTTTCTTCATGTAGAAAATGTAAAATCAAATGTTACATTGAATCAATGGATGTTAGTGGAATTTGTTTCCCAATTTACATAAAATTAAAAAACTATCTTCTTACAATCTACATGGTTTAGCATAGTGTGTTTTCACAGAAAAAATGAATTTAAAAAGATATTATATTTCCTTTACCACATCCCACATCATGTAATTCAAAAAATCTCTAATAAAAATTTCTAGAATTCTTTCCATTATAACATTATAGTCCTGAATTTTTAATCCAGTAATTTAACCTTTCATGACACATCTAGCCAAATTAGAAACATAACTATCTGGAAGCCTCAAAATTTTATTCCACTAAAAAAATTATAAATGTTTTTATTTAGAAAATATATAAGTTTATTTTTACTTCAATAACTTCTGTGATCTGTTAATTTCCAATAGTTCATGTTCAGGTCACCTAAAAATTTGGGCTATATCTAATCGTGCCTTTTAATTATCATTAGTCTTTCATAGTGTCTCTAAAACTATATAAAATATATTATCAAAATAGTTCTTCTCAATATGAATGACTTCCAACATGTGATAAATTATCAAATCAGACCAATATGGAAGATCTCAAAAAATGATCTATTTTATCCAATTGGGTTTATTCCCAATGCTTTGAATATATTTTTTAGTTTATAGTCGGTCCAAATGTAATGGGAGTAATTAAGAGACAATATATTTTAATTCAATACCTATGATCATTATTGGATTTTCGTCTCATTCAATTATGTTTTTTCATAAATGATATTTTGTACATTCAAAAGGATGATGATTAGAAAGAAAGCAATGATAAAGGGTAAGGAAAAAAGGTTTTCTTCCATTAACAAGCATAAACACTTTGTTCTCTCTCATATAGTAAGGAAATTATTTGGGACCATGTGTACTCGAACTATATAACATTACATATTTTGGGAAGTCACTAATTGTCCATATAAATGAAAAATTTAGTTTGAAAATATGTTTCTAAACAACATCTTATGTACCGGTACCATTACTACACAATGAATTTAACTCATAAATAAATGGATTCAAATAAACATCGAGATTATTTTTTGGATGTCCTGATTTTAATAAGGTCAAAAATATATATGGATCATTCAATAATATCCAAGGAGGTAAATTGTATAGAGTTATAAAAAACGTTCCAATAAGAATATTGACTACCGTAAGTACCAACTAGATATAAATCGTCAGTAGAAAGACCCAATCACACATTTCGAGATTCTAATGTAATATATGGATGTACATGGTAATTTTTTTCTCATAAATCACTATCAACAGTATGGTTTATGACTTCACCAGTTGATATATTTGTTTTATTCCATGACATCAGTGACACTATTCAAAGACATAAATAAATGATGAAATCTTGTTGTAATTAGGAAATACTTAAATTAATTCATTTTAATAAATCCATACTTCCCTATTTTAGCCACATTATGTTGTGATTGTCTACATGTAGGACAACGAATGAGTAACCCATTTTCAGTATAATATAAGATGACATCATTTGAACATGAATTCATATCTTTATAACCGAGATCAAAATTACGAAGAATCCACTCTCTCATAGAAATTTACTGGAAACACATTTTTTACAGGTAAAAATTCTTCAACCAAAGATAAAATCTAATCAAACATCTATTTGAAATTATGTTTTCTGATTTAATAGCCATTAATTTTTCAACCATATTAATTTTTTTTATCTTCCGACCAAGACATGAGGCTTCCTCAGCAGACTTCAAAAAATCATAAAATTTTGGGGGTTTCATCTCTAGGGGTGAATCAATATCATCCTAAGTATCAGTTTGTTAGAAAGAAGGACTGAACACATCATGTACTAAATTTTGAATCCATGATGGATCTGGAAAAAAATTATTAGTATCATATCTGGAACTACGTTCACCATATTGATGCCAAAAAGGATAATCGTTTCATAAACCGAATCACAATAGATGATCCCAAATGTTGTCATTGTGTCAATAATCCTCATATCACACATCTTATATAGATATTAAATTGTCCCTTCTAAAAAAACTTCAGGTTTTGATGATGAAAATGATATAAAATATTAAACACCCTTAATATATAAAATGTTTTTACTAGAATTGTTTGGATTATTGCTGTGATTTATCAAATTGCGATCATGCAATAAAGACTGTTTTTAAATTCCTTTCATTGAATTACAATAAAAAATAATAAATAATAAATTTTTAATTAATAATTTGATATAAGAAAAAGGCAATCCAGAGAGGTGTAAAAATTAAACATTCATAATTTATTTTTAAATATTGATAATTTCATATATTTTCCACAAATTTTTACTAGTTACCCCTGAATTTTACTAATAACATTTAATTACCACTCTGTACTTGTATTTTTTACTAATTAGAAATTTTTTGTACAGATTATTTCCAATTTTTACTAATTATAGCTAATTATTACTAATTTATGCTAATTACCGCTAATTACTTCTAATTAAAAATTCTTATTACCAATTTTTAATCCAATTTTTTTTTATTTTATAATATGTTTTACTAATTGCTGGTAATTTTTACTAATTGCCACTAATTTTTACCAATTTCATGTAATTTTTTCTAATTACTACTAATTACTGCTAATTACTACTAATTACCAATTATTATTTATATTTTTTTTATTATTTTAATTTTTTTTTTATTAATTTCCATAAACATTTACTAATTACAGCTAAATTTTACTAATTACCACTAATTATTACTAATTGTTTCTAATTAAAACTTATTATTCCTAATTATTATTATTTTATAACAATGTTTTAGTAATTACCACTTTTTTTACTAATTATTGCTAATTAATACAAACTATGACTAGTAAATGCTAATTACCGCTTATTATTACTAATTTTTATTAGATTAATGTATTTTTTTAATAATTAGTGCTAATTTTTACTTATTACCTCTAATTTTTACTAATTATTCTAATTATTACTTATTACCGCTAATTGTTATTATTACTTACTATTTTTCACTATTTGTTACTACTTCTTACCAATTGTTATATTCTACTACTATTAGTTTCTAATTATTACTAATTACCACTATTTATTTCTATTTATTCTTATTATTACTATTTATTAATAATTCATATTATTTAATAGCCTCTATTACTATTTATAACTTATTATTAATTATTACTAATTAATACTAATTAAAAATATTTATTACTAATTGTTGATTATTATTACTATTTATTACTATTTAATACTAATTATTCATATTTATTACTAATTAATCCTAATTATTATTAATTATTACAAATCATTCTTAATTATTCCTAATCACTACTAATTATTCGTAATCATTACTAATTAGTCATAATTATTCCTAAATATTCTGAATCATAATTTTTTTCCAAATCATTCTAAATCATTCCAAATTATTATTAATTATTACTAATTTTTCATAATTATCATGGATTATTATTAATTATTACTAATTATAACAAATTAACACAAATTAACACTAATTATTACCATTTTTTTAAATTATGAATAATTTTATTAATTATTAATAATTTTTCTAAATATTTATTAATTATTACCATTTTTTAATTATTATTAATTTTATATTAAATTTTATTAAATTTTATTAAATTTTATTAAATTTTATTAATTATTACTTATTTTTATTAATTATTACTAATTACTATTAATTATTAATAATTACCACTAATTATTACTAGCTATCACTACTTATTACTAATTACCACTACTTATTAGTAAATACCTATAATTTTTTCTAATTACAAATAATTATTACTAATTATTACTAATTATTACTAATTATCACTAATTAATATTTTTTTATTAATTTATGCAAATTTATAACTAATTTATATATTATGATAACAATTACTACTAATTACCACCAATAATGACTAATTAACACCAATTATTACCAATTATCACTAATTAATAATTTTTTACTAATTATAGCAAATTAAAAATAATTAAAAATAATTATTACTAATTACTAAAAATTAAAATAAATTATTAGAAATTAAGAATATTTAATTTTAATTTAAAACATTAATGCCAACTAAAAGTAAATATTTCTATAAAAAATTAATGCAAAAAAACTAAATAAATTTAATTAAATATAATTACTACTAATAAATAATAATTATTACTATTATGAAATAAATAAAAAATAAAAAAATAACAATCATTTAAAAAATATATATACCTTGAAATTGATTCTTTTAGAAAATATAATGCATGAATGTTGATGCCTTGTAACATTTGAAAAATATATAACAATTTAATCTGAAAAATATCAGAGTATAGGGGGTTAGAGAAGTTGATAGATGTTGGGAATAGAAAGAATTCAGAGGGGGTATATATCGGTTAGATCTTTTGGGATAGGATTATTTGGGACAGGTCCTGCCGCAAATAGTTAGGTGGTTATTAATTGTGACAACGTTACAAAATAGTATTTGTGATGGTGCCCTTCGTAACTACTAACATGCCAAAACATTATTTGCGACGAGGGTTTATCCCCATCCCAAATACTTTCCCCACACTTTGGCATGCCAAAGGTATTTGCAACGGGAAAAACTTCGCGTTGCAAATAGTATATTTTGATGGATTATTTGCAACTAGTCATATTCCTGCAGAAAATTCGTCGTCGTAAAAAAGCCGACATTCCCATGAATACATAACAATATTTTAATAATATATCAGGGTTCATTTAAATCCGGTATTGTGTGTAATTCATGTTACCAAGTAAATTAAATTTATTTCAAAAAATAATTTAATAAAATATCATTGTGTTACATTATACCCCCTTTAAAATGAATTTATCCCTCAAAACATTTCACACTCACATAAAAAATGAGGATATCATTATTTCATTACATCCTAAGATTACTATATAATTTCTTCAAAAATGTGATTTCATTAATGAACTTTCACCAAGTGAGTAGTCTTGTTCTATATAAATTTATCTCTATAACCCAATATGTATGTTGTTTGGTCATCAAAATAAGTATCATGTTCTAGTGCTACGAATTCTGAGTTTAGTACCTGTAATGGATCATGTATGTAGTTCGCCATTAGAGATGCCTAAAACACATCATGAAAATGAAAGACATTTTATGTAAATTCTATGTGATAAAATATCGTTATACTTGATCAAGAACCACAACAAACATAGTAAACATTAGGTTCATCATTCCAGTATTTTTTAATCTCATAGATCTCTTCCATGGATAAATTCATATAAAAAATCATCTCTCTAACTATAAATTCCACTTCACACTGATTATTTTCATCATAACATTTTTTTTAAATCAAATAATCCTTGATGAGTTGTTGAATATATCTGAAACTATCTTTCATTTCCATAGATATCTTAAAAACCCAATATCATTTTTTATCTAATATCATCCTTTTCTTTTCTTGGATCAATATCCCCTTCATAATTTACTCAAATAAATTATTATTTATGATTAACTATTTTATTCTATAAGCACTAAAATTGAATTTTAACGAATCATATGGTCAACAAGTCATTCCTTCTACCTCTCCATCCCATAAATTGTTAACGTTACATCCTTTTCATAATATGACTAAAAAAATAATTCTTAAATATTGGAATCATTTAATCTCCAATAATTCCTTGTTCAACTTAACGATAACTTTAAAATAATTCAAATCACTCATAAATCCTAAAAAAAATTATAAACCTAATTAATTTCCCAAAATTAAGTCACAATAAAATAATATATGATTCCTGAAGAAATTTTGAATTTTATACAACTAATAATTTCATTTCTTTTGAAAATGAATTTCCTTTGGAAGCATTGGTTTATCCTTTCACCAATATATTATCTTATGTTGATTCAAAATATCAAATGTGATTTATTTATCAAGAATCTATATAGACAGAAAAAAAGAATGCCCAAAATCTCATAATATTTCACTAAATGATGATAAACAATACTTTCATTAGGCAAATCAAAAAAAAATTAACAGTAAATCCCCAACACTAGTGTGGTGGATAAATGTTCCTTAAATATTACGATTCACTTCAACTATTGTGATTTAATTATAATTATGTTTTCCTTTTACTTTAATGGTTTTGTGGCTTATTATCCACATTATCCCTTGGGTTAGTTCATTGTTTCAAATAATTCCAAAACTCCTTCCATTTAGTGAACACAAATATGAGTGGTCCATTGTATTGATAATTATATCTATTCACATCATTATCTAGATTATTCCCATTACATTTACATTATGTTTCTTAGTGACCTTACTTCCCACACTTGAAACATTTACTAGTTCTTATATAACAATTTCCTCCATGTTTCATTCCACACATTGAGCATAAAAGAATGATCATCTTCTTCTCTCCATAGTTTTTAGAATTTCCATAGAATTCCAAACATATTTTCTTATAAAAAACATGAGATTGATGGGTGACTAAAATATCTATCTCCACCTTGATTGAATTTTGACCAATTTATTTATAGTTACTAAAGTCTTAAATGGACAATACACTTAGAAGACTTGGTTTTAAGCCACTGAAAAATATTAAACCTTATATTTAGGTTGGATGATAATACTAAAATCATACATCAAAATTCTTTTAAATTTTTCCCTCAAGGTACCAAAAATTTTATCACCCTTGCGTTTAAGCTCAAAAAAATCCATCTCCATTTTTAGATAAAAGGGTAAGGTAAAAATCCAATTGGAAAACCACATAATCATGAAAACCCACTTATATGATGTCTAAATTGGGATACCTTCTTCTATGAAAACTTATGTTCAACCTAGGCTATTCATGATCATTACAAAAACATAAAGCTTTTATCTTATACATATACTTTTCCATATAGTTCCCACATAATTGTTTACATCCTAATTTCATATTGTTGAATAAATCTTTATCTTATTTTAATTTTAAAAACCTAGACATTTCGTACAATTATATTACATGTTATTAGATTAATATTCATTACATATCATAATGATCTACAAATGAATTGAAACAGTTAAGTGCCTTTGTAAACATAGACACATAAACAACTAGATAATAAAATATCAACATCACATCATACTATGTTCTCCATAAATAGAACCACTGTAAGAGTTATCATACTTAATAATTTTCTTCAAAAACTTGGTAAGGGAAAAATATGTAATGGTGATATTATATTCTTCATAATGGTAAATGAGGGATATATTAATGATCATATGAGGATAACAAGGACATAATGGTATAAGAACATGAGTATTAAACTTTAATGTCTTACCCTTCATATCTCAGATCATAATATTTAGTCATGACCTGAATATTGGTAGTTAAAAATACTTGAATTATAAAGGAATTAAAAGAAAATTAGCAATGAGATAATAAATTTTCCATAAGATAGAAGTTTTTTTTATACACATAATCAATAGAAATAATTTCTTTAGTATACAATGATCATTTACAAGACTATTATAGTGCAATGGGTTCACTCCCAAAACCATCATTGTAGTCAAGGCTTACTCTCAACACAGTTATAGTGGACCAATACACTTACTCAACTAGGTTCACTACCCCTACCTATAATATTTATTCCATGAGATACCAATCATTACCGAATGCATTGGAGAGAGATATAGGTCTTATCCTTAAATACTTATAATGTGACAATCCTTTATGGTTATAATGTAACCACTATCATTAGTTATAATTTAACCACTATCCTTGGTTATAACATAACCTCTCTCTCATTAAGAAAACCCATCTTATGAGTTCTGTAATTCCGTAAAATTATAATGTATGAACATTATATTTGATAGTGTGTGGGACATCGGGCACAATGCACATAAAGAAATATAATATCTTGAGACTTTATGCTCACAGTGGAATTGCATTTAAATAAATTAAATTAATTACAATTATTGAGTTATATAAAATTAATATATATTAGATATAAATTCACATATTTCTTACATATAACTAATATATTTTATTGGCATTAGATAATATAAACACCAATTTTATGCATAAAAAAGAAATATTTTTCTAAGGGAAATTTTACCACCTTTTAATGAAGAACCTATTTTAAGAAAACTTTGTGAAACTTATATAAATTTTATGTTAAAATAACTTCATTTTTGAAAAAAATAATTAGGTTATGTTGAATTTTTGGTATTTTTCTATGAGGTTTCATTTATCAATGAATAGTTAAGAATAGTGAATTTTAAGTAAAAAATTATTTTTTATCTAATTTATTTATAAGAATAAATTATATTTTTTTGAGTTTATTAATATCAATTATACATAAATTAATCCAAATTAGTTCAATTTAATCAATCTAAAATTGAAATTGGATATAAAAATATAGAAAACCTTTAAACATTTTTTACATTAAAAATATGCATGTTCGTCCGGTCTAGAGGATTAATTTTAAATTAATTTATTACAAATATGTGATTGGAATTTTGTAAAATAGATTCCATATTTTAATTCATAATAATTTTAAATTTCTAATAAGTTCGACGTATTTTTTACAAAAATATTAGTGGATGTACTTAAAATTAAGTACAATGATTTAAAGTATTATTATCTAATCAAGGGACTGAACCATATGCTTAAGAGCCAAAATGACAAATAAAAATATTAAAAAACAATTGTATATCCATATTTTAACCCTATAATCAATTTTATTGAATTTATTTCTTTATTTGAGCCACATAACATGGGAAAAACATGGGTCGAATTTCCTTTTAAAAAATTAAAAGAATGCCACTCCTCCTCCACTATAAAAATGAACACAACCCACCCACTTATTCACACCTATAAAGACATTAATTTCAAAAATATATACTAAAATAATCTCCCAACATACCTACCATCATTCTATAATCCTCTTCATGGATAGAAATCACACCAAGTATGTATTTTGTTATAAACGAGAATAATTTATCGTAAAACATTGTAACACTCTTAAACAATCACTCTCATCTTATTTCATTCTCCACCCCATAAACTCTAATTATTAAAAGATTATATAATAAAATAATTATAATAAAAATATTGATATTTTTTAATGGTTAAAGTTACACTTCCACACACAACATTCTAATTGGTAAGGAACATATGGTTCGTGTATGACAAACTATCACATCATGAAATGATGTTCTTTGTTTTTCCTTTAACAACTATAATAGATGAGAATTATGATTTAAAAGATGTCTATATATGATATATATATATATATGATATTTATAATTTATTTATGATTATTTAATTTTTTATATAACTCATACATTTACAATTTCCATTTTTTGTAAATATGATAGCATCGTTTGTGGACATGTGGACTACTGTCTCCTCAAAGAGATATGACTCATTCACACTACATATATAAAGTATAAAGGATGGTATTCATAGTAATATGAGAAATATATGAAAAAAATGATAATATAATTATAATATACATATATATATATTACTCTTCATTATTTAAAATTATGAAAAATAAATAGATGTAGAGTTCACGTGTACATACGAACTATCATCTCCAAGAACGGTGCATTTGGTTCCCTATATCCAAATATTATGGATTATTGTAGATACATATATACTGAATATATACATATATATACATACATATATATGTCATTTACATCATGTTTTACATTCTAGATATGATGAAATCATGATCTAAAAAATAGTAACAAATATAACAAGTAAAAACATGCCTAACAAACTAGGCAATAAACACCCGGAATGGTGAAAATAATGAACTATTTTTAAAAAACGAGAAATAAGATATTATAAGAAGTTAGTATATGTTATTTTAAACATGATTATTGTTATGGTTTAATTTTGTGATATTTTCAAAACCATAATAAAATATCTTAAAATACTTTTTCCTGAATATAAATGCGTGTTATGGGATTCTTGTCTCACTTTTCCTTTTATGAGGCATAAACCATTTTCACCAGTTAATTTTTTATGTGGGGTATATACAATAACTTTTGATATATTATATCACGAATTGTTTTATCTTATGTTATGTAATGTTTTTTATATTATCTCTTTCATGGGGATTATGATTCGGAAGTTAATAAGTAGTAAGGGGATTCATCTCAATTTCCATTTTTTGAGACATAAATTAATTTTTGCGTATAATTTATTATATATGGTTTAGAAACATCAACTTAGAAATTTAATATCATTATTAATTGATTATTAATGAAATTTTGACATAAAATTTGAAATATTTCAACTATCAGGATATGAATTTAGAGTTACTAAGTAGAAAATAATTTCATAACCCAATTTAATTTTTTAGGTTATATTACATCCTCATTTTCGTTAAAATTCTAAGATTATGTGTGTGATAAATTTTCAATATATATTAATGTTTTTTCATTTATATTATTTTAAATTACATTTGGACATGAAATCGATTTATTTATTTATTCTCACTTCAATGTTTTAGTCTTTTAAATATTTTATTTCACAATGTCATTATAATTGAGATTGTTTACTCTTTAAATTCCATTAACCGAATTTATATGATGATATTTCAATAAACCCTTTAATTTTTTCTCCATTATTTATTCATGAAAGTTTCAATGTAATAGGGGCATTTTTTAATCTTTGGTTCTCAAAATGTTAGATAAAACCTTTTTAAAAAAAACTTACTTTATTTATCTCTTTATTCAGAGAACCAATTTTCTTCTAAAAGACTATTTTATAAAAAGTTTTTCAAAAATTTATTTATCCTTTCCAAAATTACTTATGAAATAAAATTTTACCCTTTTCTCTTTTACAATTGTTTTTATAGGAATCTTCATGTCTCTTTTTGAACAAGGCACTTTTCTAACCTTTTTACCTTACAAAAGGAATGTTATTTTTACCTTGAAGGGAATTTATGGATTTACCCACCATCATTTAATTGAAGATAAATTTTCATGTTTAAAAGGATAATTTTTAATGATGTTTTTTAGAATTTATTTTCAATGAAAATTATTTTTAATTTTTTTCAAAATGAAAATAATCTATTCCTCAAGAAATTTTTTAAAATTTATATTTGTATTATTTCTATTAATCAATGAAAAACCCATTATTTTACTCTAATTGTGATAGGGTGTCCATATACCAACCTTATTATTCCTTTGTATGTTTTATTATTCCTTTAACCAAGGATATTATTGAAATTAACAAACTTAAATTCTTTGTTATCCTCCCTTGAAATAATCAATTTATAATAACCATAAAACATATAATTTCCCTTAAATATCAATATAATTTATCAAAGACATGATTATTTCCCAAATCATATACCATTTTTAAATAAATGGTTTACATTGAAGGTTATTTTATATCTAGAAAAACATTGATAAATCCACATCTTTTAATCAATGAATATATTTGTTAAGGAACATTATTCATGAATTAAATTGATTAATATATATAAAAGGAATGCATTGGATAATTACAACATGGGTGGGGGACCAACTATTGATTTCCCCTCTATGCATCAGTAGTCTAATGTGATGAAATCAGATGGCTAGCCTAAGCTAATTGGATTTCCATCCAATATGTTATAAAATATCTTATGAAAGGCCTTACTGGTAATGGTACTATATACATAAGAAACATGGAATCCACTAATTAATCAATTACTCAATTTAAATTTAGTATTTATTATTGATGAAATTTTCACTATGAAAAAATATATGGATTCACTTCATCCTCAGTTTATTTATCAAATGGCATGTTTTTTTTGTTATTTTTGATTCAATATTTATTATTCCTTATCTCGTTATTTGAATGGATTTTTTTTAAGGTCTTACATATTTATATTATTTACAAATTCAGTTCACTGATTACTTTGAATGCGTGTTATGGTATTTTCCCTTCCATATTGACTATTATCTTTGGTTCATTATTTATTACCCTCTTCTTAACCCTTACTGATAATATAAACTCAACCTTTTTTCGCTTCCCTAGAAATACAATAAGTGAATAAGAAACTTATTCAAAAATATCATAGATGGAATAAATTTATCCTTGAAAGAAAGAAAATTACTTTTTAATTAGTGTATTAATTTTTAAGATATTGCTCATTTATGTATCTAGTTTACCAAGACTACTAAACTCTTTGGTCCTTCAGGATCTGATTCCCTACAATCATTCCAATGTATTGGGAGTTGAAACCAGATCCAAGATATTGTTGATGAGATGCTACAGTTGGTATTATATAATGTTTAGTAGAAACCTTGGAAACTATCTTTTGAAAAACATAGAATAGGGAACATATCCCTAAGGAAGAATTTTCAGATACCTATAAAATATCCTCCTTGAATTTTGGTAAGGTTGAGATTATGTGGGTCTTCTTAGAAATACATCCCTATCTTGATACTTCAAGTTGATGTGGTTCTGACACAGATGTACCTAGGGGTAACAACTCTAAAAAGGTTTGTGAGGCCAAATTCGAGCGTAACCTGGTACACAACAATGATCCTTACTACACACTTGGTTTGAAAATCCCAAGAGATAAACTTAAGATAATTAAAAATTTATTTACAAACCATTATGAGGGATTTTAATAGAAAATGAATTACCTATGATAAACCATAGACCAAGGAAGGACCTGTGATGAAATAAATAGGATAATGTATTTATGTATTGAGGTTTTGTGGAAAACCTTAAATAAAATTCTATTTAGTGATTAACTTTATTTCAAGGATTTACATCACATATTTGAGAAATTAATATGAATTATATTAATATGGTTTTAGAAAAGGAAAAAGTTTATACCAAGTGACAAACCATAAAGTATGGAAAGGCCAAGAGGCTTGAACCCATGACCCAAGGATGATAAGGGTTTAATTACAACCACTAATATAAACAATTTCCTTGCTATTTTTTCATAGATTTTAGTTAAACAATTTGATGAATAAATAATAATGATGAACCAATAATGTTAATTTTAAAGAGTATAGGTTATTTTAGTTACCATTTTGATATTTTATAATATTTAGAGACAAATAGTTATAATTTTTACTTTTTTATTTCCCTGACGATCCATCAAAACTGTATTTCAGTGCTTCATGAATCAAATTTTATTTTTGGATATCCATTTAATGATGTAATTGTTGAATTTGAAATTGATATAATAATAAATGATAAAAGGGTAGATAAATATATCAATTATGTGTATTTTCTTATATACTTAGGTTGTAAAATAATTACTTAACATTATAAAGAGTATCTTAAAACAAAAATGTTATCCTAATAATTTTATTTTTGTTGAAGCGATGGCCATATAAATCATCATATATTTACATATTTTGAGCACTAAACATTCCATTTTTACATTCACTTGTTTTGGATGATGAACTCAATCACTCCCTATAAGTTTCTATGATTTTTCTCTATGTGAGTATCTATACTTGCAACTAATGTTCTTCTACTAAGTGACCTAGTTATATATTAGTCCATGTGGCCTTTGTACTTATCATTCCCTCTTTTATAAAGGATGTTTCATGAACCATTCTCACGATGTGGGATTTAATAATTGTAAATATAAAACAAAATTTTACCATGTTTGAGTTTAAATTGTAGGGATTAAATTTATTTAAGTTGGGTAGAATGTGAAACCATGAAATTCTAAATTAAGTACATTGTATTTGATAGCATGTATGAAATGGGGTACTAATCACATAAGGGAATATAATATCTTGAGACTTTATAATATATTTAATATTGTAAAGAAATGAAATCAATGATAAATATTTCAATGAATGAAGTAATGTGTTATCTTGATTCATACAAAACAATTAATTTCTTTGATTACAAGTGTTACATGTAAGACCTTGTTTTAGAGAAAAGAAATATATTAATAATACATTAGTATTAAACATAATAAGATATAACCTAGCCGTTAAGTTAGAGGTTTTCCATAGTATTAACTATATTATTAAAATATATGGTTTATATAAATACAATATGAATTCATTGGTTACCAATTAATTATAAATGAATATATAAACCAATTTTATATAATGGAGATGTTTTTATCCTCAAAAAGGAGTTTTATTCTAATAAATTTGATTAATTATCATTAGTGAGTGATATATATTTATTATATAGATTAAATATTAAGTAAAATATTTATGACATTCATCCAATAGATATTATGGGCACATGATCATAAGAAACCCAAATTTATGCATAAAATGCAATATTTATCTAAAGTTTATTTTACCAAATTTTAATAGAGAACCATTTTTAAATCCAATTTTTGGAACTATTATAAATTTTATATGTCAAAATAAACATCATTTATAAAATTGAAACATAAAAATTAAGTTAGGATGAATATTTGGTACATTCTTTGAGGTTAAATTTGTTATTGAATAGTGAAAAATTCTGAATTTTAATTCAAAACTTATTTTTTGTATAATTTATTTATTAGGTTAAATTATATTTTTGATTGATTTTAATTTTTAGTTAGATCAATTATAAATAAATTAATTCAATTTAGGTAAATGGAATATATATAAATTTAAATTTTAATTAAAAAACATAAAAAACTTTTCAATATTTTAACATTAAAATCCCACCATGTCATCCCATCTACAAGATTAATTTTAAATTATTTTTTCCCTCTTTTATAATTTGAATTTAGAAAAATGAACTCCATATTTTGAATCAAAATAATTTATAATTTATAATGAGGTCAAATTATTTTTTTTCAAAAATATTAGAGAATGTGATTAATGTTAATTACATGAATTAAGAGAAAATTAGCTTAAAATGGGACTAAACCTTAATATTAAGAGCAAAAATGACTTAAGTACTTGTAAAAAAGCAATTGAATGTCCATAATTCGACCCAATAAACCCTTGTATCTAATTTTGATCAATATTTTATCCTCATAATGTAACACCCCATGATTTTGAAAATACATTTAATATTGAATGAATTAAACACTCAGTCTCAACCAAACGCCAATTTTTTATAACTTTTCCAAAAAACATAATTTCACCACCCCTATGATTTGATTTTTAAAAATCTAACATACACGGTTGCGATCAGTAATTTATTTAGAGTCTGATATGACCAAATTAATTTTTAGTGAATTATAACATACCCTTATAAATAGTAATTTTACCATTATGAATAGTTGCACAGTCTTATAAATAGTAACCTCACCTATGATAGTATTTATTTTGGATTTATGTGAACGTATGATGTACCTATGTATTGGGAAATGTAAATAATTTTTTTAAAAACTATATTTTAGAACTAAATTATGATTTTAATTAATAATTAAATTAATCATAATTAAAGAATTATTTTTAAAAAATGGAATTAATTTTTGGATTCAAAACATCAGAAAATGGTTAGAGTGAATTATAGGTATTTTTCTGAAATACTTGAATTTTTTGTGAATAGTAAAATATGATAATTTACAATAAATGTTAAATAATTGATTTATTGAGTCATTGTTGTGGTTATTATAATGTAATCACCAATGGTTCAATATAAAATGCATATATTACTATTTTTTGTCTTGTAATTATCCCAATTTCTTGTCTAATGTAAAAATAATAAACTTATGATTAAAATATTAATAAAACCCTCCTCCCATCCAATATAAATACCACCACTTACACCCACTTTTCTTTACTCCTCTCAATCCTTTTTACACCACTAAATTATTCCAAAATATACTTCCATGTTCCTCCCCCATGACTAGCATCCATTGGTCTCATAAAATTACCAAATCCATTTACCTTAAGAGGCTCTCAAAGAAGGTTAATTCAAAAGGTAAAATTCCTCTTTTTTTTCTTTCATTTTCATGGTCCTTTGTTCTCTTTTCTTTCCTAACATATTATAATCCAAATGGTATGAAAAATACAGTACTATACATGTACTATAATGTTGTTTTTTTAAAGGGATAATTCATCTTCATATCTCCTTCCCCCCTCATTTATGCTAAAATAAAACACTGCTTGAGATTTGTTTATTTATCACATTCAAGGATGACGATGCATTCAATTTGATTTACCTTATTTTAATTTGGTCATGAAACCATTTTTATGGTATAAACATACTATTTTATATGTATTTTATCTTACTTAATTTTCTACAATCCTTATGTACTAATGGTGTTAAATAATAATACAAAACAATGTAATTGTGAGGAAAATCTCCAAATTAATCCAAGCATTTATCATTAATGTTTTATATAATGATTCTCCTTCACTCAGAATAAACAAATTAATTTTATAACCATTTAATCATATTAATGTTCATTAATAAAATATAAAAAAAATTAGGACTTCAACTACCATCTTATATGAACTATTGTACTCTTATATAAGTAAGTCGATCATGAATATTATGAAAACGAGCACTCACGAACAATGAAATTGGATCCCTTAAACCATCAAAAAGGAAATGAATGAACTTTAAAATTTTATAATAAACCAAATAAATATTTAAAGGGTAATATAATTTTTAATTAATGAACCTAATTTGGTTATTCATGTCATTAAGGTCAAGCGAAGAACACCCACAAATTTAAGGTAAGGGACCCTCTCTCTTACTTTTATTCAAGAACCCCTCCTATGTTGTATCCTTTTATTGATAATTTATAATGATTGGGTATTTTTTTAATCTCTTCCATAATTACCTTATGATATATATATGATGGGATACTGCTTTAACTCTCATTAATCCCTCACAAGAACACATGTTACCAGGCAGAAATGTTAGCAAGGGTTTCCTACCCGAATAACTATTTCCATTCGGGTTGCACTTATTCTCTACTCTCAATTAAATTATTATATATTAACATTTTATACTCATAAATATTTTTTGAACGTTCTATATTGGTTTACCAATTATAATCCTTCCTTAGATTATGGGTATTTACATGGTTTAAGAGAATCTTTCAAAAATTTGTTCTGAAATTCATGCATGATTCATGGAACATATCATATTCTTACCTATTTAAAGTTCACTATATAATATATTTTAATCCATATTTACCTTTATAAAATTATACATTTTAAAAAGAAAATTTTATTTTTTTCATTCCTAGTTTTATGAAACCAAACACAGATTTTCGGTTTAAAATGCTTTAATATTTTCCTCAAAACGCACTAAAATGTTTTATTTTTAAAGCTTCTTTAAAAACTCTTATTAATTGATTTAACATCAATAAAACATTATTTAAGACTAAAATATAATTTTAATGACCATAACTTTTATTTTATGAGATATAAATATATATAATCGGATTTCATGACAACTATAAATGGTTTTTAGAAAGAACTCTTCCTTCCAAAGTAAAAAAGGATTTTTCTCATCTCACTTTAACTTTTATGTGATATATGCCTTGTTCTCCACTTATTTTTTTCATGTGGTGTATGTAATACCATTTGGTATATCATATAAAGAGTCTTTTTATTCTCATTATATTCTATGGGATTATTATTTAATATTTCAAGGTGGTATGTGACACTTTGGAATGTTTAAGGAATATTTCCCCAAGAATTTTAAATTGTCTCATTTATATGTATCTTTATTTATGTAAATTTTTTTTGGTGAATCTTGTATTTCATAGAGATTTATCTCCCCAAATATAATCTAAAAAATATTTTGTTGAAGTGTTTCTGATTAGTTTTAATGTGGATGTTCTATCTTAATTTGATTCACTAAATTACTTTGAATGGTTAGTATTAATGTTTAATGACTGGGGAAAGTTATTTACATTACATATGTCGGTTTAAATATTAATGTATATGTTGTTAATGTTTATTACTATTCATAAGAGTAATGAATTGGACTAATTATCTGATGGGGTGATGCCTACCATAGCCCCTCGATGCATTGGTAGGTTTCATAAGACAAACGATGGTCTTAGAAAAAGCCCTTGACAAAATGGATATTTATGGTCTTAGAACGAGGCCTTAACGGTGTGGTTATAATTTCTGGAATATGCATTTACATCATTATGAAACTAGTAATTGATGTTCATGTGGTTATTCGATTAGTGGAATACCATTGAATATGTTTTTTATAGAAATATTTTTCATGTCCTCTCCCTATAATAATGTGTTAATGTTAATTTTTAAACGTATATGTTTTAGTTATTCATCATGCCTAATGTTTATGTTTATGATATCTTCCATTATGTTGCTTACACTTACTAATCATCTAAACTCATCCCTTTCTTATGTTTTATTTTCATATTAAATGATGAAATTTATTATGATTGACCTATATGGATAAACATATATTTGTGGATGTTCCTAATAAAACATATATGTTGTATTTAATTTCAAGTTGTCATGTTGAACATATGTATGTATCTGGATTTCCAAAACCACTAAACTACTCAGTCCTTCAGGATATGAATTTCTTGTAATCAAGTTAATTCATGGAAATAATTCACCGACTCTGGTCTTCATCGGGTCGAGGCATTGTAGTTGGTATCAGAAAAAATTTAATAGAAAAATTTTAAACTAGATATAGAAAATGTAGTTTAGTGAACAAAACCTTAAGGAAAACATTGGGGATAAGAATAAAAGGACATCCTATAATTTTTGTAAGGAATATATTTTGTGGTTTATCAAATAAATACAACATTTTCTAGATACGAACAAGTAGATGTGGCTTGGGAATAGATGTATGTAAGGTTAAAAACTGAAAACCCTGCTTTAAGCCAGTCTCGAATAGGAACTGATGCCTGAAAATGGACCATACTGCACTATTGGTTCAACACTCCTAGGAGATATTCTTTGCTAAATTCAAAATCTTATTACAAACCATTATTAAGGATTTTTACCCCCAAATTAACAAAAGTACATGGTCCTATAATTTAGGATGCATAAATTTATGTTATGTGTTATAAAATATTTAGAGATATAAAAAGTTCATCATTTTATTATCTAATATATTATATGAAATTGATTTTAAATGGCACCTATTAGATTTAATGAGAACTTCACCAATTCACATGATGCAAATAAAAATAATGATCATATATTTCATGGTCTTAAGCTATCGTTTCGAAGGAAGATAGTCTCCTAAGTATCCTCATTATATGAGGAAATAGTACCATGTGTTAAAAAGGTATGTAAAGACTTATCTGAGACATATATGTTTATAGGGAAGAAAAATAATAAGAGGATGGTATAAAAAAATATGGATAAAAGGAATAAGGGAAAGAAGGGTTTCCCCCATGTGATAATGGTGGAAATAATCACTCTGGTAATGCGTGAAGGGAATGGGAGTTTGTTATGTGTGTGGATAAAAAGGACACCAATTTCGTGATTTCAAGGGAAAGAAAAATAATTCCAATGTACAATTAATCAACTGTAAGGAGATGAGACACTATGTGAATCAATGTCCCAAGAGTTAAAGGAATATGCCCCAATTAATGATACTGGATAATGATCATGTTATGATGATAACACAGATGAAGTAGAATGATTAATATTCCTAGAAAAGAATCATGTCATTTGATTTTATTAGTAATATACTAGTTATAATAAGTATGAAATATATGTGGAATGTATTGAAATACTTTTTCATTAAGGATTATAAACCATAAGTTGAATGGTACCAATAAAATATATTTAGTGGGAAGTTAATCTTTTTGGAAAATAAATGATTGAGGGAAGGGAAAACCTAAATATATTTTAAATAATGAATAAATGATTCATTGGATAACTACTGACTACCTCAAAACAGATTTCTGACATGAAGAAAAGTGATATATTCTATTATTGATAGAGTTTACAACATTTTTAGACTTAAGGAATAAATCCAGAAGCAGGTGTTAGGATAAATTCATGTTTCCAATAATGTTTAATGGAAAGTTTTGTTATTAACATATTTCAAGAGGACACAAGATGAGGATATTCAAATGTTTGTAATGTGAAAATTTAGGGATGATTTATGTTGATTAAAGAAAAATAAGGTAGTTGATGTATTGAGTAGTATATATCATGGCGTTATGAACAAAAGGAGTATTTACAAGGACCCCATGAACTTAAATCTAGAAAGGATGGATATGGGAATGATTCTAAAGTATTATATCATGATCTTTTTGAAAGTTAAACCATTTATGAAATGGTTTAAGTTGATCATTTTATGAGGTTTTTGAGTTTATTTTCACCACATGACATGACTTGTGATAAGAGATGAAGTGTTGGTAGTTCATAGAACAATAAAAGTATAAGATCATATTTATGAAATAAAAACAAATATTTATACATTTATAGAGTAGGATAACCCCTCAACTCTCCAAAAAGAGTCTTCAATGTTATTTAGTTATCATGATATTGGATAACATTAATGGAATTTTTCTTAACTATAGTTTATTGTTTTTTGGTAATATAATTTCGTCTAAACCAATTTTATATAACTATAAATTCATAGTTTCATTTTTCTTATGTGCCCAGGTTTTCAATTCAAATCAATGTCACTCCATTTGAATAGATAATTTATTTAATTTTTTATTATTTTTTTTATTGTAATTATTTTTTACCACATATTTTCTATTTATCTTTTTAAGGAAGATATACTATTAACCCTCTTTCTGATATGGGAATTTCTTCAAAAATAAATTTTCACGTAACAACTAATAACTTTCAGAGAGAAATTTCAAATTTCAAGGATGAAATTTTTGTAAGGAGGGGATAATGTAACACACCAAGATTTTCCAAATAAATTTATTATTTAATTCATGACACACACAGTTTCTAAAAACACTACTTTGTTATAACCTAGCTAGTAATCATAATTTTACCACCCCTGTGACTTGAATTTTGAAAATTCGACATACATAATGGAAAGCAGTAAGTTAATTAGTGTCTAATATAAAAAACATAATTTTTGGTTAATAGTTACATAACCTTATGAATAGTAATGTTACCCTTATGAATTGTGAAAAACACTTATGAATAGTAACCTCACCTATGATAGCATTTATATAGGATTTAAGTGAAATTATGATGTACTTATGTTTTGGAATAAGTAAATATATGTTTTAAAAATATTATTTTTGTACTAAATTATTATTTTATTTAAAATTAAATTAATCATACATAAAAAATTATTTTTGAAAAATGGACTTATTTTTTGGATTCTACACGTCATAAAATGGTTAGGGTGAATTTTTGGGATTTTTCTGAAATACATGAATATTTTGTGAATAGTCAAATATGATTTCTTACAATAAATGATAAATAATTTATTTATTGAGTCATTGATGATTTCATTATAATGTAAGAACTAATGGTTCTAACTCACATTCACATATTACTATTTTTGAACATGGAATCATTACAATTGCTTGCCCCATGGAAAGATAATAATCCATTGATTAAAATATTAAGACCCCCCTCCACTATAAATACCACCTCCTCAACCCTCCGATCTTCACTCCTATAAAAACTTGTTACTTATAAAAATTCTTCCAAAATCTCCTCCAATGATCCTCCCCCAGGACTAGCATCCCATGGTAGCATAAAAAGCCCAAATTCTCTTCCCTTAAGAGTCTCTCAAGGATGGTTAATTCAAGAGTTAAAATTCAACTCTTCTTTTATTTAATTTTCATGTTCCATGGTTCTATTTTTTCCCTAACCTATCCCCAAAAAATGGTATAAAAACTCTAGTGCCAATAATGTTCTGTAATGTTGTTATTCTAATGGGATAATTCATCATCATCTGTCCTTTCCCCTCATTTATGCAAAAAATGAAACAACGTCTACGACGTGTTGATTTATCACATTCAAGGATGATGATTTTCTCAATTTGATTTACTTTATTCAAATATGGAAATGAATCCATTTTTAATATTTAATCATACTATTATATATTTATTTTTTCATATGCAATGTTATATAATCCTTATGCACTCATGATGTAAATGAATAATACAAACAAACGTAATTGTGAGAAAATCACCAAATTAATCCAAGCGTTATAATTAATGTTTTATATAATTATTAACCTTCACTCTGAATAACCAAATGAATTTTATAACCATTTAATCTTTTAAATGTTAATTAATAATATATATAATCAATTATTGACTTCAACAACCCTCTTACATGAATTTCCATACATATTTATAAGTGAGCTAATCATGAATATTACGAAATGAGCACTAAAAAACAATGAAATTAAATCCCTTAACCCATCTAAAAGGGTGTGGATGAACTTAATAAAGTCATAATAAACCAAATAAATGTATAAATGGTTCTTTAGTTCTTAATTAATGTATCAAATTTTTTATTCAGGTCATTAATATCAAGAAAAAAACACTCTAAGATTTAAGGTAAGGGATCCTCTCTCTCACTTTTATTCAAGAACCACTCCCATATTGTGCCCTTCTATTTTTAAATCCTAATGATAGGGTATGTTTTCAAAATTCCCCCATTATGACCTTATGATATATAAATTACAAGATACCCATTTACCTCTCCTTAATCTCTCAAAATAACACATGTTACCATACAAAATTATTTGTAAGGGTCTCTTATCTGAATCTCCATTTTCTTTTCAGGTTGATCTTATTCATTAATCAACTTAATAAAATTATTATTTATTCCTATTTACTACTCAAATATTCTGTTGTACTGTTATATATAGTTGTATAATTATAATCCGTTTTTATTTTATGGGGAGTTATATGTTTTAAAAAAATCATTCAAAAAATCATTCATAAATGGAATCCTAGTTCAAGGATCTTCTCAAATTATTACCAATTTGAAGTTCACAATATAATGTATTTTAAGGCATATTTATCATTATAAAATCTCAAATTTTAACATGAAAAATATATTTTGGCTCATTATTAGTTTTATGAAGCTAAACGTGAATTTTCTCATTCAAATCCTTTAATATTATCCTTAAACCAAACTGAAATTTTTTATTTCTCAAGCTTCATTAAAAACTATTTTTAAATTATTTAACCTCAATAAGACTTTTTTTCAGCCTTATATATAATTTTAATTAACATAACTTTTATTTTTTGTGGTATAAATGTTTACAATATGATATCATGAAAAATAAAAATTATTTTCCAAAAGAACTATTCTTTCCAAAATAAAAAGTATTTTTCTCATCTCACTTTAACTTTTATGAGATATATTCCTTGTTAACAACTTATTTATTTCTTGTGGAGTATGTATTCACCTTAGGTATATCATATCAAGATTTTACTTATTATTAGTATATTATAATGGATTATCATATGAATGCTTCAAGGTAGTATGGGACACTTTGGAATGTTTAAGGATTATTTCCCCATGAATTTTCAATTGTCTCATTTAGAAGTATCATTATTTATGTCAACATCATTTGGTGAATATTGTATTTTATAGAGATTTATCTCTTAATATATCATTAAAAAAATATGTTGTTGAAGGGTTTCTGATTAGTTTTAATGTGGATGTTCTATCTTGATGCCATTCACTATATTACTCTGAATGTTTAGTGTTTATGTTTAATGATAGGGGAATATTATTTACATTACATATGTTAGTTTAAATATGAATGTATATATTGTTTATGTTTATCCCCATTCATAAGAAAAATTCACTGAACTTATTATGTGATGGGTGGCACCCACTATATCCCCTCGATTCATGGTAGGTATCATTAGACAAACTATGGTATTAACATAAGCCCATGATAAAATAGATATTTATGGTTTTGGAACAGGGACTTGACGTAGTGGTTATGATATCTGGTATATGTATTTCCCTCATTATGAAACTAAAAATTTAACGTTCATGTGGTTATTAGATTAGTAGAATACACATGACTATGTTTTATTGTGGAAATATTTTTTTATCTCTTATCCATACCATAACGTGTACAAGTTTATTTTTATAGGTATGCATTTTAGTTATTCATCTTGTCTAATGTTTAGGTTTATGATATATTTCATTGTGTTACTTACCATAATGAGCATCTGAACCCACCACTTTATTTTTATTAATTTTTGTTGGACATGAATAAGTTTATTATGATTGACCTTCAGGGATAAACATATAGTTTTGGATGTTCCCAATAAAACTTATATGTGGTATTTCATTTCAAGTTGTAATGTTGATCCGATATATGTGTCTAGTTTTCCAAAACTACTAAACTAATCGGTCCCTAAGGATACAACTTTATTGTAAGAATCCCAATGTATGGGATTAATACATCGTCTTCAGGATTCTAAGGTTAGGGAATTCAAAATAACGTGGGAAACAATTGGTGGAATTCATTTTTTAAAAAGTTATAAGAATACCACCTCCCACAATAAAAAGAAACTCTCCCCTCAAACATATTCACAACTATCAAGCCCTTTTTATCATCCAAGATATGCTAAAAAAATCTCCAAAAATAACTCCACTAAACTTATAAGCCTCACCTAGGGAATGAATCCATCTAAGTATGTTTTTTTATAAACCAAAAGGAGTTACTCAAAACTGAGGTAATATTCTTCAACGATAACTTCTATTTCCTTTCCTTCTCCACCCACTCAATTATTATTATTCCATTATTATATAATAACCTTATTATCATAAATATGGTGTTTTTTATTTAAAATGATATACCTATACTGAGACACACATCAATATAATAGGTAACGAACCTACTGTTCGTGCATGGAAAACTATCCACTCACAAAAAGTTGTTGTTTTTTTCCATTACCACATATCATGGCTGGAAATTATGATGTAAAAACTATTTATATATAAAATATATGATATTTATAATTTATTTATGTTGTTGGAATTTTTTATATAACACATAACATTGTGATTTCCATTTTTAAACTACGATAACATCGTTTGTGAAAGCATGGAATACCACATCCTCGAAATGATGCGACCCATTTACACGATACATGGAACATATAAAGGATGGATTTAATAATCCTATGCAAAATATATTACATAAAAATGATATTTTAATTATAGTATATATATATATATATCATTTAATTTTCATTATTTTAAAAAAGGATAAAAATGGAAGGAGAATTTATACGTACGTATGGCCTACCATCTCCATGAATGGTGCATTTCATTTCCTATCTCCAAATATTATGGATTATTATAAGGACATATATAATAATTATATATAAAATTTCCATCATGTTATACATTTTGGATATTATTAAATCATTATCTATGTAATTTGATCAAAAATAAGAAGTTGAAACATACCATAGAAACATGGAAATTAACACCTAAAATAGGGAATAAAATAAATTATTATTAACAAATAGGAAATAAGATATTATAAAAAATTATTATATTATAAATATGATTATTCTTAATTGATAAGTTATTTAAATTTATAAACCCATTATAATTTAATTTAATGTATGTTGACCCTAAATGAAAAGTATGGTAAGGGATTCTTGTCTCACTTTTTTCCATGATGCATTTTCCCTTTTCACCGCTTACTTATTTTTTGTGGTGTATATAATTCCCCTTTTGAAATATTATTTCATTTATTATCTAATCTTCATGGTATTTAATTTTTATTTTGAGTTTATCTAATTCATGGGAATATGATTCAAAAGTTACTTAGTAGTAAGATACTTTTTTCCCAATTTCCATTCATTGAGACATAACTTATTGTGATGCAAATAATTTATTATATATGGTGTATATACAAGTACATGGAAAAGTAATATCATGACTCATTAATTATTTATGATATATTGAGTCTCAATTTTAATTATTTTATATATGGGGATATGAATTATGCATTACCAAGAGGAATGAGATTTTATAACCCAATCTATTTTTTATGATATATTACATCCTCATTGTTGTTAATATTATAATATTATTTTTGTAATAACTTTTTACAATATATTTTTGTATTTACACTTTTCAGTTTTATTTTCATTTAAAACAAATAGTATATTTATTTATTTATTCTCATTTCAATGTTGTGGTCATTAAGGGGTTTATTTGAAAATATCATTCTAATAGAGATTTCTTATTCTTGAAATTCCAATAATGAAATTTATATGATCACTGTTTAATAAACACATTCATGTTTTTATCCATTGTTTATTTATGAACTATTACAATTAATTGAACTATTTTCCCACTTTTTTACTCAACATGTTTTAGAAAATGTTTTTATGAAAAGATAACTTCATTTATATATTGATTCAGAGAACATATTTTCGTATAATAAACTATTTTCTAAAAATGTTTTCAATATTTTATCCATTCAAAAATGATTTATTAATGTCATTATTACCATTTGTCATTTTAAAACATTTTCAAGGGAATATTCCTATTTCTTTCTAAAAATAAACTTTTCAATCCTGTTTACATTGAAAAAGGAATTATATTTTTTTCGTGTACAATATCTATGGATTTACGTTCCATCATTCCTTTGAATCTTCCTCTTCATGTTTAAAATTTAAAATTTTAAATAATTTTTTTCCAAACTGATTTTCTATGAAAATTATTTTCAAAATGTTTTCCAAAATTAAAAGTACACTTTTCATTAGAATGTTATTAAAAGTCCTTTTTATTGAATTTACATTCATTAATGACAAAAACCTTTTATTTTAAACCACATGGTATATGTTTAACTAATACAATACTTATTTTTTCTATAGATGGTTTATAATTCCTCTGAGAAAGGATACTATTGAAATTGCTTACCTTTACTTTTGTGTTAGTACCCTTGAAATATTCAATTTCCTATGATCGTTCGAAATTGAATTTCACCTAAATAACCATATCATTTATCATGGATAAGATTCTAGCCTAAAACATATACCTTTTTTAGATATTGTGTTTACTTTGATAGTTCCTTTATATCTAAGGAAATATTGATAAATCCTCAACTTATAATAAATGTGGATATTTAATAAAGCACATTATTCATGAATTAAATAGATTATTCATTATGTGAGGATTATTTGGACACGTGAAACACGTGTGGGGCCTGATTATTGATATACCCTCAATGCATCGTTAGTCTCATGAACAAAATCAATTGGCTAGCCTAAGGTAATTTTTTCACCTAGTATGATATAAATCATCTTGTGAAAGGTATTGATGGTAAAGGTACCATGTACCTAAGAAACATGATGTTTATAATTAATAGTTTCCTCCATTGTGACTTCGTTATAATTATCCTTGATATATTCACTATGAAAAAATCAATGGATACATCTCATTATTAGTTGATTGATTAAATGACATGTTTTTTAGTTATTTTCGAAGATCATATTGATTATTCTAAATATAATTATTTAAATGAAATTGGGTTTCAATTTTACCATTTATTATTTTTAATCTATTTAGTTTATTGATTATATGAAATTTTTGTTCTGTTTTTTTTCTTGTAATATTGATTAGACTCATTGATTAATTATTTCATCCACTATGATTACCCTTACTAATAATTTAAGATCACCCTTATTTTATATAAATTCCCTATCAATCCGATAAGTGTACTATGAATGATATGCATGGATACCGTGGATGGAATAAAGGTATCCTCAAAATATTTTTTTTAAATCAATGTAGTAATTTTTAATTCAAGACTCATGTATGTATATGGTTTTCCAAGACTACTAATCTCTCTATCCCTTTAGGACCTCATTACATATAATCATGACAATGTAATGGTAGTAGACACCGACTCTAGGATTCTGATACTGGGACGATACATGTGAAAAATGATAAGAAAGATTAATCTTATCAATACCCATGAAATGAAATGGGTTTGATAAAGATTTCATTATAGTATAACCCCTGGAAAATAAATAGGTATCATAATCATTTGATCAGTTCATCATAATATAATCCTTATAAAAAACAATTTTTAAAAAAATATAGTCATTATAATCCCAAACCATCCATATAATTAATATTTATTGTATCCTTTGACCATTTCCCCAGTAAAAAACAAGTCTAATAATTGGTTTTTTCCTCGAATAAAAATAATATTAATAGATCATTAAATCATTCTTGAAAAAAATAACACTTTAGTTTTGAAAACACTTATTTAAAATCTCAAAATTTAGTAAATACTTTTGATATTTTTTTGAAAATTACCATGTAAAATTATAAAAGATGATGCATATCCTTCATCATTCATAGTGGTGGGAAAACGATTGATTCTTTATAAGATAAAAGAAAATCATTCATGTTGTAACTTTGTAACTCAGTTTAGAAAATGAAAAGAATATATCTATCAAACAATTTTTTAAAAAGTAAAACAAAGGTAAAATAGAATATAAATCATTATAGAAGGCAAAAAACCATATGTATTACATTTTTATAATTCATGGAACTGGACAAAAATGGATTTTCGTATGAATATATAAATTAAGAAGATTTTACTTAAAAATATATTTTAAATTAATTGTGCTATTAAGGTGAGTAAAATGAATATAAAACATGAATTATGAAGAAATAACAATATAAGAATAAAATAAATTAGTTTCATGATAGTTATATCATAATATTTCATCATCAGAAATATAATCATAAACAATCTCGATAAACAATGATATTTTTTCATTACACCCTTACTAATTTTCTAACATTTGAATCATAATCCCTGTGAAAGAAATTACTTTAGATAGATATGTAATTATGAATTATTTTCATAGAAATACTAATAATATAATTCAATTATTATTTTATAGACAAAATAAAATAAAAAAGTAGTGTATAATGCAGGTGTCCAATAATAATAAAAGTTAGATGAAAATTTCGTAACACTTTTGTAGCTTTTGAATCATAATCCCCATAAAATAATGAAATCAATTGAAACATTAAATATCTTAAAATAACTAGATATATGTTATAAAATTTAAATGTGTAAGTATATACACCTCCAATTAGAAATGATAGATGAATTTTAAAAAATTATCTTAGAAATAAAAGTGAGTTTATAAAAACTATACCATAGGTCATACATCCTTCATATGCATTGGAACCTCTTATACTTGTAAACAACTCCATTACATATCTTATGTAGGATCATCGTGTTTATATTTTTGGAAGAAAAAATCCTCTAGAATATGGATAAGGAAATATATAATGGAATTTGGTAAGTGATGGTCAAGATACAAAACTCATGTTGGTGAGAATATGAGAAATGAGTGGTGACCTTTTATAGTTAATTGGAGAGACACTCTTGGAATTTTATAAAATATTAAATTAATATAAATAAATTTGATGTGAAAATTTCACCAAATTGATAAATTTATATGATATGATTAAAATGTTTCAAAATCAACTCCTCAATTAAAATTTTTACTAGTATGGATCACATTTTTATGCCTATGTTTTTGTGTAAATCCTTTATAAAAACATTTTAAAATTACCATAATGGATGTTTCATCAGACTCTCCCATTCCCTTCCTCTCAGTGATTCCCTTGAAACAATGATGGTGTTTCAGGGTACCCCTCCCCATTATATGGGTGGCGGTGGTTGACCTATATCTTCTTAAAAGGATCGACTTCCCCCTTTACTCCAATAAATCATCCCTATTATTACCATCCATTACAACTATTTTGACCAGTCTTAACGTTCTATATCATGAAGATGGCTCACATCATATCTCTATATCAACCATAGTGTTCATAGAATCCTTGAGGATTTTGTATGAGACTCTGGTGTCTTGATTGAGATCTCATTAGGCTATGTTTTATACCATCAATATGTTTATCTTCAGTTCCTATGGTTTAAAGGATCGTGCTATTTCTATTCTTCTTCATAAAAAACATATCATGATCTCTTTCTATTCAACAGAGGACCTGATTTTTTATTTCTCTAATGATCCATGAAATTTAAATTGGCATAATTTATATCTAGTTTGAGGGTCCTATGAATTTTACATGTCGTTGGATTATCCTATCACAACAATGTGGGTAAGTTTCCCATAACATCCATTACATTTTCAAGACCCCTCTATTATCCACTTTCACAGAAATTTGGTTGGATGGTATATGTGTTTAGAAAGTATAATGAATGTAGATTTTCATTTAATTTTAACATGTGTATGTGTTTATGTTTTTGTCTCTAAGATGCTGGTAGACTAGGTTTGGATCATAGTCAGGGAAGAGTTTCATTGTAAACAAGTTGTAGTTTTTGAATCCTGGTTGGATTGTTGTTTATATTGTAAGAGCTTGGACAATCTACCTTAATCATGTAATTGAGGATTTAAATTGGAAAATTTTATATCTAAAATTATGATTCATTAGTCATCTATAATAAATAATTTCATTTCCCTGTAGAACCATGAGGTTTATGGTGGTTCTAATCTAGAAAAAACTGTTCAGAATGTGGCAGGTTTCAAGAAAAAAATTCTGATAATTGTCAAAATTTTGAAATTTTTTAGGAATGATCTAGTTAATCCTAATAAAATATGTAGGATTATTTAGGGATAGTTATAAATATGGGGGTGGGTGAACATTGTTCCTTGATTCATAACCACGATAATTTCAATTCTTCCTCCTATGCAGGGGTCAGGCGTTCTAGAAATTAGCATAATTTTGAAGTTCTAATTGACGATGATAGTGAGATATGATAAATGGGTTGTAAATATCAGGATATTTAAATTAAAGGATTATATTTTAGGGTGAAATAAATTTATTATTCCAATCATAGAGGTAAAATTCCTACTACAAAACTATGGAACTTCTTTGGACTTCCGAGAGATGAGGAGATGGTACTGGGTCAACAATGGGACGAGATACTCAAAGAAGGGATATATCTATTTGGAATAGAAGAACGCTATGAGGTAACTATTAAATTTTCTAGAGATAGTATAGAGGAGGTCCGTAGTGGAAGCTTTCATAACCCAATGAGGGAAAATGGTGTGGGGGGGACTTAGGATTTGTGGAGGTTTATTCTAGAAATGGGAAATAAATCAAAAGGGATGAATGAGTAATGTTATCTAACCAAACATATGGAAACATGATCTATCATGAATTTGAAGCCCATGTAAATTGAATAAATATTCACTTAAAATAGGAAAAAAATCTGAAGGTGGGTATTTTAAGGAACAGGAGAAGGTATGTGGTGCGATGTAAGACCTTAACCTAATAAAGAGAGGCTCGGTCGTAGTGGATTATGACTATAGTGAGACCACCACTATTCTTGACATTACCATGAATGATGAGTTATCCAATATAAAATTGGAGGTATGTAAGGAGGATGAAAATAGGGAGACTATATGAGAGATTATAATCCATTTTGTGTATGAAACCATAGATAAGGAATTCATGATTAAAGCCTTGATAGAGTATGTAGGTTGAATGAGTTAGATATTGATTTTTATTGACATAAAAAAAGATTAGTGTTAGTGGATCGACATACAAGATCTTTTTTTGACATGAGTATTAAATACATTTTATAAATCTGGATGAATTCATTAAAAAATGGGATAAGTGGCCCATTAATTTGAATAAACTATCATGGACGACCCTGATGAAAATGTTACTGGTCATTATTTGAAGTTATGTAGGGATAATGCTTCTAATATGATCAGTCATTATTTTAATAGTTCATTGATATATTCTTGTGAATTATGGTGTTTGGTTTGTATTTGTTATGTTTCTCACTTTTTACTCAAAATTGTTTGAAAAAAATAAAAATGTAATTTTTAGTCAGTCAATTACCAAAATATTAATGTTTTTACTTTTTAAGGGTTAATATTGTTAATATAAAATTTCAATAGATGCATAAATGTACATGGGATTTTTTAATACTATATTCCATTATTCTGAAAAATTATATTATATTTATGAAGTTTATATCATTTAATAAAATATTATTTATTATAAAATATCATAAATGTCATTTTTAATACTATTAATTTAATTTGAATTTAAATACATCAATAAAAATAGGGATTGGAAATATAATTATTTTGAACCTCTATAATGTGGAATATAGATCTATAAATTTCATCAGAAACTTTAACTCATTAATATAATATCACATTTAAAAGTTTTAATTCTATTTATATAATTTTTTTATTCAATATTGTATTATTTAAGGTAATTAAATAATTTATAAAAACTATAAATTAATTTAAATATACAAAATAATTTACTTAATCTCAAAATTTATATTCATATTCATTCATATTATGATTTTGTCCCTATGGGGATATATATGAGATATTTATAACTAAGAGAGTGGCATTTTGAAACTTTTATTTCATTAAATATTATTTTGTTCATTTTTATGGAATATTATATATTAAACAATTAAATTTATATAATATGGTGACACGAATATAATTCAACTCAAACAATAATAATTAGGATGAATACTTCTGTCCTTATTATTTATTTTTATCCTATATTGTCCAAATTTACCCTCTAATGAGGTGAGATGGTTTACCATGGTTACTATTAATCTTGATAAAAAATAAAAAATTAAGTATTTATCAAATTTTAAACATAAAATTAGAAATATATAATTCATTTTATCAAATTAAATACTACAAGTGATGCATATTAATTTTAAAAGAATTTCACAAAACATGATGAAAACAACTATTATAAAAATACTGCTTTTAACATAAAATTAGATTTTTTACTTATCCCATCTATAATAAAAATAATATATTAATGGTTAATTTTTTTAATAATATATATATATATATAAATCAATAATAAAATTAACTAATAGTGATTTGTTTGGATACTTAATATTAAAATAAACGACGAGCATAAAAATAGGTTTTCATAAAAATGCATTTTCTATATAATCATATTTTTAAAAAATATTAAATTCAAACAAAAAATTTACTCTAATGAACAAAATTTGATTATTTAAAAAAATCATACTAATTTTTCTCTAATTTTTTTTTTAAAAATTGAACTTTTTAAATACCAGAAACAATTACAGATATAAAAAAAATGATTACTTTCTCTCTATTAACTAGAAAATTAATTTTTTAGAATATTATAGAAAAATCACACTTTTATAATTTTGATATTATATTTTCAATATTTTTATTATTTTTATGGAATAATAATTTTGAAATTATCAAAAATGAAAAATAATATTTTCCTACAAAAATCAATAAAATCATTTCGAAGGAAATATATTTTTGAAGCATAATATAAGTTTTCTAAAAGAATTAATTATCATTTCCTTATAATCAATCAATAAATTTATATTGAGTAGGATCATTTTATATATCTCATAATAAATTTTTTTTTATACCATCCAATTTAATGGTTGGGTAATAACAGACACAAAATAATATTTTAATAATATATCATAGTTCGTTTAAACATAGTGTTGAGTGAAACACAAGCTATCGAAGAGATTAAATTTGATAGAAACAAAAATCTCATAAGACCTCAGTGTGTTGCAATATTAAAATATCCCTATGCTGTTTTTAATTTTGTGGTGTTTATTTCGATGAATTTTTTTATTTTGGCATTGAAAGAAAATGTCAACCAAGTACTAGTGTCCATTGAAGAAATTTTTATACAGTTAACACGAGAATGAAAATTTAATACAGTTAATAAAAAAGATTTTTTATTCATGTATCATGACTAAGATTGAGTTTTAGAAATATTTTTCCAGTGGGATTGGGTTCGTGATACATTGGTTCTATTGAGTGATTTAAAAATATAATTAAAAAGGATAGGCCTTACATTTGGGTAGTATCAGGAGAGAAATTTTGGGTTATGATAAAATTTTTCAAGTGGAAAATTGACTATTAAAAACCAGTTCCTTTAACCAATAATTTCTGTTATTGGTGTTTCGTTTGTTAATGAATGTAACTAGATACTGGAATAATTGTGGGGTTATTTGAAATAATCAACACTGTAGTGCATGGGCTACTGAGGTTCTGAGCATTATGTTTGGTTGGTGTGTAGTGTTTTCAAAGAAACAACTACTGAGTGGTGTAATGTTTTATTTTTAATCATGTTATGGTTACCGTGTTGGTTCTATAATGATTCATTATTTTAGTTTGTGTGGGTGTTTCATAGTATTCTTGGTACTATATACTTTTGCAATGTTCCTATTTTCTATAGACCAATGGATAGTTTGAGAATTCTAATATATCATTGGGGAAATTTCAACAAAAATGCATCCCAGGTATCAATGGATATTTGGAAAAAAAAATATTGAATTTTTTGATGTATCCTATATATTGGTTAATGGATAATAATATAAAATTAATAAGAAACGTTTCATGAAATATACTTATGAGTATGTTGAGTTTATTCCTAAATGGTTAACAACTTATAAGATGGTTTATTATTTGATTCACATGTTGAAACTTAGCTAATGGCATGATTTATGGGGTTCATCCTTATTTCATCCATTTTTTCATAGAAAAACTAGTTTTATCACATGGTTTAGGGTATAAATCCAATTTAATATCATTATTCAATGGTGATTGAAGTGAGGAAACCTATGGAATTTATTTTTTTGGCATTAGATTAAAAAAAGAAAACATTTGTTAGTGTCATGGCTCAGGGGTATAAGTTGTACACCACATGCAGGGTTGTTGATGAAATTTTGATCACGCCGATGAAAAATTATTTCAAGAGGATCCATTAGGTAAAATTTGACTTAACTATAATACACTCTCCATTGTATGTTAAACACAAAATTTTATGTGTTGTGGTATGACTTACATATCCGGGAATATACATGGATGAGAGATTTAGATATGCAGGTCTTGTGACTAGTGCTAATAGCCACTTTAGAAAGATCTTGATTTAGATAGTATCTCAATGAAAAAATAATCTATGGAGGGGAGGTTGTAAAACCCATAAAATTAACCTAAGCATAAAAACACTTAATTATTTATAGAATAAGTGTATTTTGGATAGTACAGAATGTTATGATTGTTGGGAGTGTCCAGGAAGTCATTAGGGATTAGGGTGATGGTCTACAATATAAATGATATAGAAGAAAACATGTTCATAGTTTTATGAAATGATTCATTCTGAAAAATAAATTGAAATTGATGAAGATCCCCCCTACCCTGATTATTTATGGTTTGACACCACAGGTCAGGTTCTGAAACCCCATATAACATATTTTTTAATGTTTAAATATTTTTTTGGGTTAGATTTTAGAAAATTATACAAGAACCCTCCCTAGATCCCCACTCGATGAATATTTATACCCTTTTCATTATCCTATTTAATGGGTGGACATCCTTCAATTCCCTTCTAAATAATTGTTCATTTATTATATTGGGAATATTTTGGTATTTTATTCTATATGCATTTGTATTCTCCTTAATGTGTTCCATTTTAATAATATTTATTACCATTTTTATATTATGTGACCAATTTCAAGGGTAAGGATATTATTTTTAAATTGATACTAGATTATCCTGAAAACTAGGTTGATATTATACATGTGGAAATCTACCAGTATATGGTAGTTTTTTTAAATGATATCACATATGTCTGCACTATTTTATTAAATTCTATGTTGTGTAGTCACAATAATATAACTATGAGTTAAACATAAAAATTATAATTAAATATTGTATCCCAAATTCCTAATATTGTGCTTCTCCACTTGGCTCTAACTACCCATTTGAGAGAATACTGGGATTCTATCCACCTATGTGGTTTTCATGACCTTGTAAATCAATGACTAAAATTAAATATAAGTCCCAATTAGTTTCATATACATAAAATTTGACCACATGATTGAGGATTGGTTGTTAACCACGACATTGTTTTCATTTGGATTAAGATATAAAGCCTTTTATTTTAATGTGGTGAACATAGGGGGGCATAACTTGAGTGAATGAATTTTTATGTGTATAGGGATACCATTGACATTATTCAAGTTACATTGTTTTATACTTTTTTGAGATAGTTTATGATCAAATTAATGGTTGTGGGAGAGTTTTTCCTTTAGGGATATACTTGGGAAAATAATGTGAATAGTGAAATGGGTGACTGTAGGGGTTCTTGAGGATGAGGTCTGTGGTATTTTTATAGTAAATGAATTTATTGACGGGTTCATGTATACTTGGTTTATGGTAGATGTTTATAGTTTCGATTCTAATGTCCCTTCAGATCAATAGTGATACATAATTAAATGATTTCAAGGATAATATTCCAAATATTCATTAGTGTTTTATACGACATAAAAACTCCAAGGATGATAACCCATGGGTTAGAAAATTATGCCTAATTACTTGATTTTCTATGATCATTCTCTATAGAATTTAAAATTTTGTATTATACGTTAAAACTTTAGGGGTGATTCCCCTAGGTTCTCTGATGATGATTGATAAAAGGGAATTCCTATGGTGATACCCCTAGGGTTAGGTGATGACACCTAATTATTTAAAAGGACATGGGGTAATTTTTCTAGGAGTTCAGTGATGATTCCCGATTTCTTAAAACACCTTGATTTATTCCCTTTGGTTATAAAATATTTCATGATTACTTATTATGGATAGAAACAATCATTTTAGTTCCCAGTTGGTATTTTCAATCCAAAGTGTAACTTTGGAAGTCAAGGATCAATGGTGGTATATTTATTTATGTTGTTCTATATTATTATGTACATCAACGAACACTTAATTTCTAAAAATAGGTATTCTTTTAGACACAATTGGGGGTGGAATGTTGTGTTGTACTCATACCTTTCTCATGTAACATTTTGTTACCCTAGTAGACCATCCATGTTATAAGATTAAGATAAGAGTATGCTCACTTTGAAAAATGAGTTTTTCCTTCTAGGTTAGGACATGGGTGCATAGGATAGGGAAATGACACAATACCATTTTTATGTTTTTTATTGTATTATTATCTCAGCCTATTGTGTTTTTTATTTATATGATTGATGAAAATTGATGAATTATTAACACTATATATAGTCTCTATTGATATGGAAGAGACATGTTTGATTATTTTTTTTATAAGTCTATATGTATGTTTACTACCACTTTATATGAATGTTGTATTTTTATTTTCTATTGTTGTTATACTCTGATACGAGGTTATATTTTCTTTATCACTCCACCTTATATCGACATAGTTATTTGGAATCCTATTTTAAATGTGATGGAATGCCTGAGATGAAGTGGTTCTATTAGCCAAGACACTGATTTGTGGTCCCGAGTCAACAAAATATATATCTCATTAATTAATTGGATTTTTATATTTTTATTTCTTAGGGTTGAGTCATTAATAAATTATCTTCTTAAGAATACATGTGTTTTCCAAAAACTTTGAAAAGTACAATATTTTTTCTCAATGAGTGAAATATACATAGTATTCCATCAAAATATCACATCTTACAAATTCTTACATGAGTCCTATTACTTTGACACATATCAGTCATGTTATGTTATAGTAGTAGTGTATAACCACATTTTTTTATAGTAATTTGTCACTGTCTAGAAACAACTACGGATTTCTCCATAGAATCTGATGGAAGGAACCACCTCTATATCCTATCATTCACCTAATATGAAACAAAAACAACCCCAATAACATTAATAAATTTATATCATGTAATAAACTCATTGTTATATAATAAAAATATATAAAAATTGTGTAATAAAATCTTATAAATCAATAATTTTAGGTAACATATTCTAGTCAAGAGTAATAATATATAATCTGAAACAACGAAGATAGAAATTCAGTAATTAAAAATAAGTCTACACACAACCACATTCACTACCGATTTATAGATTTTATGTTCATTAAATATATGAATATTTCTATTTTTAGGAAAAATATGAGTAAACAATACATGAAACCACAAATTGTAGTTAAAAATAACACAAAGTATGGTGATTCCATATCGAGAGTTAATTTGATGAACAATGTTTTTCTCTACACAACCTCAATGTATAAAATTGAGAATAAACTATTCAAAAAAATATTAATCATCAATAGTTATGTTTATATAATTTAATATCTATGTTTCCCAAGTAATGCCACCACCATACTCACTAAAAAGGGATTTATATATAATTACATTCAAGTAATAAAAAATATTATATCAAAAGTTAGATCACTAAATAATATTACATCCTATATTAAATAAGAAACTTAGGATCAAAACCCTACCATTACAAAACTTGGATCCTGGCCTTTGGAAGACGAGTACTAGTACCATATCTCCAAACCCCACAATAATATATCACATCCCTCTATTATACCAAATAATAATGGTTTTACACTTTATTCATTAGGATAATAAATAGATCCCCATCAATGCATATTGGAACTCATCAACACCAACTGAGAATAAATGTTTTGAAATACATATAACATATCAAAAAATAATTATATTATCTGACTTATATTCAAATTATTTCTTCATGATTAACCCCCTTGGAAGAAGAATCAAGTGATACCAAAAATAAATATCAATCACTAATATCTTAGTATATTGTATACTATAAATCATTTCTCTATCAAACATAATGTTATGGGTCAGAAATGAATTTATACTGAGTGTATTATTTCCCACTAAGAACATAAGGTTTTAAGAGTGAAATAGTGTAAGAACATAGGAGATTCATCACATTTATTGTAAAGGCATGATAATAATATTAATAATTAATTTCTTCATCAATATCCTCTTAATATATTTAGGGGTGATGTGAGAGTAATGTATATAGCAAATAGTCTCTGTCACTATCAGTGTGTCACTAGACTACATAAAATTTCTATGTTATTGGGAAAAAAATCATACCACACAATACGTGACATATATAATAATCATAGAATGTTTTACAAAAATAATTCACCACAAATTCATCTATTACACTATAAATTTAAATATCCATATATGATCAAAACATATTAACAATTCTATATTATTTCATTGATTATTATGTTATCCTTAAAAGGTAATTAGTACTAACATTGTTAATATATTATTCTCATGTCCATAAAATATAATCATTAATGATACAAACTACATCAAAATGTTTCTTATCATTCACATATTCTTAACTCATTCTATATATACTGAACATTTATAGCTCAATTTTTGACCATCATAGAGTCATTCACTATAGTAATCACAAAGAGTAGAAATCAACTAATATAATAACAAACATGTCAAGAAGATACTTCATCATTATTAGATTATCCATGAATAATTATCATATTTATTAGTTATCCCAAACTATTATTACCATCATTATTATCCAATTTTATCTATCCATGATTCAACCTCCAATATAATCAAATTAATATGATTTACATAATTGAATAGTTAAAGCTTATCCATTGAATTCCACATTGGATAAAAAACTAATCACTCATTATTCATTAATAATTATCATATTAAAGGATCTACGTCATCATATGATTCACTAAATACATACTAATAATATAATATTTTATTTCATAACATAAGTGAAAACAACTTCCAAATATTCAATCATAAGTATTTATTAACGATTTTATGTACTTCATTAATTATTTTTAAAATCCACTATGCTTGGATAGTTATTTATCCTAGTAAATTCACACTTTTTGAGTGTTAAATGTTTTCCCAAACTTATCAATTAATTAATAAATGTGTATAATAACATTCAATGTTATCATAATATTAAACATATTAATCTTGAAAAATCAAATATTTTCATTAAATATTTCCACAACTAAAAGGTTTTTTGTATTTATTAAATTAAATTATAGAATGAAGAATGTAAATACCATGACCCCAGTAACCTAAATCTGGTGTTCACTTTATTAAATTGGCATAAGATACAAGGAATAACGTCTGGAAAGATTGAATAGTTTAGTAGTATTGGTAAAAAAGATACATACAAGAATTTAACCTAAAATTGAAATCATAAAATTAACTAAGTGTTTTATTTCAGAATTAAATTAATCATCATATTGAGTCCCAACATATCAACCACAAAACAGATCTTGGTTTCATGGAGAAAACAAAACATATTAAATCACTAATATTATATTCTCAATAAGTGTATGTCTATAATGAAAGATATCATGAATAAATAAGAAAAATCAAAATTGGAAGGTAAATAAGTGAAAAACTTCCATTAAATAAATAAAATGAGTATAATATGGAAAAATAAATGATGACATAATAAATCCATAAGAAATATCACATATGCCTAAACATTATCCATGGATATACATACTACTCAAAAAATCACATGGAAATAAATAACTGATCTCATAATGAGGTACTGCTTAATAAATGGTACTAGAAACAATATTCCATGATGTTTCGTAAGACATTTTAATTATATTGTTAGAAATATGCCTTTTATGGCCAACTAATTTTTCTCCTGAGATTTGTGGATTCATCAAGGGGTTATCTATAATCAGTCCCCACTCACCACATACTATATCCAGGGAATTTTCCATATCAAAGAAATGAAACATAATCAACAGAAACATTTTTATTTATGAACAAACATATTAAATGCTAATACTTACCCCAATAAGATAAACATAATCATAAACCATCCAGAGTAAACTGTTGAATGGTAATAAAGTTTTTTTACTTAACAAGACAAAGTGATCAAAAACAATCCTAAGAAATGATTATGATGGTATCATTACAATTTATCCCTAATGATGTATATGTAGAATAAGTTCTCTTATTTTTTATGAAAAAACATTCCACTAAAATATACTTTAAATTAGTCTTGAGGAATATAAAATTTTCACTTTAAAAATAAATTTTTAAAACTAAAAGATCACATTTTAAAAAAATGATTAATTGAATATAAAATTTTAATCAAATAATAAAATTATTAAAACATTGAGTGTTTATGAAGGTACTAAATTTAATTAATGCAATACATTTTAAAATAAATATTCCATTCATATTTTCATTAAAAACTAAATGGGGTATATTATGAAATAGATATGATGATTCCAATTAAAAAATATTTAAAAAAATAGTTAATAATTGTATTTAAAAAATTATTTTTTAAATTGTTAAGAAAAATATAATTTCTTTTTCGAAAACATGGGTTTATACAATGAAATATTTTTTTACCAAAGTGAAGAATATAGTTGTTATTTCTTAAAACCATTTTCTAAAAAATATTATATACCCCTGAGTAAAAATGGTATTTTTGCTTGAAAAATACCATGAATAATATTAATATAAGAATATTTATTTCTCTTTGGATATTAACATTCAATAATTACCCCAAGGGAGTCTTGAATATATATAATTCTGAATAATGATGAGATTATGAAATGAACCCTTACCACTATTGGAATGTTATAATTATAATCCCAATATAAGAAATTGCATCACATAAAAATTTAAATATAATTGAGAGGAATAATTTCAATAAGTAATATATTAAAAGGCGATGTATATATGTCACATAATGGAATATGAAGTGAATATAGAAAACGTATCATGAATGTAATAGTAAGAAGAGAAACTATTACCATAGTTATCAATTCAATAATATTTGTTTGAACATCTTGTATAATAAATATAAGATTATTATAAATATATACTTTAACCATAATAATATATTTAATATAATATATTATATTCTTGTAGTCTTTTATCTACCATTTATCTACAATGTTTTGTTACAATCGTTATTTTGGTTGATAATTGCTTTGTTTCTCATAATGTTTTAGTTTGGTAATTTTTTTCCATTTTATTTTATAATGGTTAAATATTATCCATAATTTTAAACACAACAAATATTTTATATATTAATTTTTAATTTTTTATAGTAATCTATTAATGTTGGACATAGAAAATGTATTACACCATTCCTGGAGATGGTAGATCGTACGTACGCAAGAATTTTGTTTCCATTTTTATAAATGGATGGAATGAAAGTGAAATAACTATAAGTTTACCATTAGAAAATATTTATAATTTAATATCTATAATTCACATTAATAAAATAAATCCTTTCTATAATTCAGGTAAAAAATGAAAAACATTTCATATCACTATGTATAGGTGGTAGTCCACATGCACACACGAGTAACGTTATAATTTTCCTCGGGATTAGAAAGTAAGATATTATTTGGGATATTATATTTCCCAAATTATATTTATATAAAAAATATCACATATATTCATTAATATTAATATTACTAAATTTCATATATATAGTAAGTGAATAATGGATAACATATCTTCAAGAGGTGGTCATCTACCATACAAACAAGTGATGTTAACGTATCACCCACAGAGTAGTAAGTAACAAGGTATATGTGATATCATAATTATAGAATAAAAATAAATTCATAAATAATGTATAAATATGTTAAATAACTCATTATATACAAACTTTAAATAATAGTATGGAAATCAAATTACATCGGTTTCATAGGTGGTATTCCACCTTACAAAAGATTAATGGCGTTGTTTCCCAATTTATTAATGTGCATTTAGATCTGGGTTATTCTATTAAAATATTAAAATCCCATTATATAGGGAATAAAGATATTTTTATATTATAATAGTTTAAAATTTACGTAAGGAAATGTAAGAATAAATAAAACAAATACAAATGTTTAAACATTTCTGTAATGGCTCGGACCACTCTGACCCATTCCTTTGTTGAAAAGAGGGTCATGAAGTGTTGTGGAGGGTAGAATGGACTTTTACCACACTTTTCAAAATTTTGTAACTACACACCATGTAGTGTGAGTACACGCCGTGTACTACCTTGTTGGGTATACCCCGTGTTGAAGTCGTTTCCTTGCCACGTGAAATAAATAAGTACACATTATGTAGCCCATCTTACATGTCGTGTAGATCCTCCCTATGTACGCGTTACAATATGTTGACCAGTCAACGGCTGTGTGCCGTGTTGAATTTTTGTCCTTGCCGCGTGAAATAAATAAGTACACTCCGTGTATCCCATCTTACATGTAGTTTAGTTCCCCCCGTGTATGCATTACTAGGTGTTGACTAGCCAACATCCATGTGTTGTGTTGAATGCCGTGTTGGAAGCCACATGGCGACCGTGTGAAATGGCCTAGTACACACCATGTACTAGGAAGTACACGTCGTGTACTTTAGTTTTTCTCACCTATAAAAGGAGAGGTCCTCTCCTCCTTTTCAAATCATTCCTCTCCTCCCCATTCCTTCGAGCAGAGCTCTCCCGAGAGACTCCAAAGCTCCTTTCTTCCATAACTTCTTTGTTCAAGCTCCAATTTACGATCCATCAGCGGCCACGAGATCGTAACGACGAGGTGGATCTTCTGAGCTTGGATATGTTACTTTCACTTCAGACGTTCCTTCCCATCTTCCACCCGAGGAGGTTTTTGACGGTTTTTGTCCGAAGCGACGGACGCCAACAGACATCTTCTAAGGTTGATCTGGGGGATCATTGTGATAGAACCTATTGAGGTAGGTATTTTACCTTCATCTCTCTCTAAATTGGGCATCATGCGGGGTGGGTATCCTCTTGTTTTTGTGATATACAGTTGAACCAATAAATAAATATAATAACTGGTTAAAGAATGGGGATAGGGAAGTTGTTATCTTTGTTTATCCTATTGTTATGATTTGAATTCGATAGGCTTATGTCTAATGAAAATCACAGTTGTTGGGGACCTTTTCTTGAGCAATTAAATGTTTCCCTATCTTTTTAGACCATTTTTTGGATGGAATCTTTGTGGAATATAGAAATTGGTTAATCACGTACTGTTGTATGAATAAAATCTGGAACCCTTGTGTGATCACCTCGGTTCAACAAAATGGAATAATGAACATGTGGGTGTTGACTTGGCTATGTGGTGTGTGAAATGGGGGTGAATATTGGGTTGTTAAGAATAGGATGGGTATCAGGGCTGTGGTAAATGATATTAAAGGGGACATGATGTGGCACGAGCCTTGTTTTGTGATATGGTCGTGGAGATGTGGTCATAGTGGAAGCAGGGCTGCAGTAATGGGTTGTGATATTAAAAGAAAGTAAAAAGTTGATAAATGAACTATGTGGAATGATAATTAATTAAACGCAAGAACAATCAATGCAGACTGATTGATGATAAAAAGTTTGGTTTTGTGTTTCTTGTGTTCTATCTAACTTGATTTGTGGCTGGCAGGGTTTTTCTACGAAACACTTGATCTGGTTTGCCAAGTAGTTAAGAAACTAGTAAAATAATACTGTTTAAACATGAAAACCTAAATGGGGTTGGGTTTGTTTTTTGTATGCATGCTTCGTAGTAGCAGTGCCGAGGCACATGCTCAGTTTCTCTATTTAGAATCCATAGGTCGGGATGTGTGTTTGGTATACATATATGTATCTTTATCTTTGTGTTTTGTCTCACCCCACCCTTGTTGTGCACTTAGTGCTGAACACTCCCATTTCATGGGAGAGGGTGTTCTTCCCTTAGTTACAAGCTCCTTCCAGCTCCTTTATTAATAGGCTGTGATGGATTGACGTGAACTTACACCCAAGACTCATCGGGTTGGTTTTGAATGGGGTGGTTTTAGCCCATGACTCTTCGGGCAGGTTTACTATTCCCAAGAATCTTCAGTATGAGGACCAGGTGTGTTTGGTTGGGGATTTGATTGTGGTTTTTGACGCCCAGGTGTGGGGGGGGGGGGATATGCGGTTATAAGGCCCAGGTTTGTGCGGGCAGGATATGTGGTTCTTGAGGCCCAGGTGTGTGTGGGCGAGAAGAGTGTGGTGGCGTCAGGACATTCTCTGTTAGGAAGAGAAGCTAACTAGTGGTAAATGGTGCGGGGTACCAAAAACTCTTGTTCTTATATACTACTACTACTACTACCTGTTGTTGTGTGTTTTTGGTGAGCGTGGCTGGTGAGGTTGGGTGGATAGAATTCCTTTTTAGGTTTTGGTTCCTTCTTTTTTCTCACGGGACATTAGGGTGTCTCCCCACCTATGCACGAGAGCTTTAGGTTTCCCTACTGAGTATACTTTTATGCTCAGCCTATGTTTACCTTCAGGTTTCCAGGAGGACTACCAGGGCCGTGCGGGGCCCTACTAGTTGGGATAGCTGGAGTTGTTGTAGTTGTTGTACTCTTGTTTCTTTTGGTATTGTACTTTTTAGATCTCTTGTACATATACCATGTTTTAGAATTGATTAAACATGCATGTAGGATTGGTTTGGGTTTATTTCATTTACTTGTTCCTTTTTATTTTTGTATTTGACTCATCCTATTTCCTGAACATAAATAATAAAAAGGATAATTCCTACCATATTTGTGAAAACTCATACCCATGGTGCTAGTCGCCACTCCGGGGCCTACTAGAGGCGGGACTCAGGGGTCATTTTCTCTCTTTCACCATTGCCAGCTTAGTAGAGGCCTCTTTGGTGGGAGGGGGTCTTGACAGAATGTTATCAAAGGTGATGGTTGAGAGATAGGATGGAGTCTAGATTTAGGCACAGTAAAGCTTGCATGGGATGGTATGGAAACAGTGTTAGGTGATCTTGGTGCGTGACAAAGGCCAGGGAAGACCGGCTAGGACACGGGATTTTAGGGCCCCCCATGATCCAATGCAATGACTCTGAGCCTACAGAATGACCAATTGAGACTATATTGATTACAGGGTAGAGACCCTGGGGCAGGTACATGAATCATCATGATTGTTTTTTACATGATTTGGGTGTTCTGAGAAAGAAATTTAAATAAAATGATAAAATGAAACCTTGAGAAATTTCTTTTCTACTGGGGATTAGGCGATATTTGTTTACCATACGGCTATGGAAACTGGAAGTCATCCCCTGGTGACTCAGACAGCTGATGCCCAGCAGATTCAGGTGGTCGATCAGTTGAGGATTGAACGAGAGGAGGAATATAGCCGGTGGCAGAAGACTCTCTGTTCTTTCAAGCGACAAACCCTCAAGAATTACGAGGGTAGTACTTTGGACATGGAGACAGAGGGGTGGATTGAAAATATAGGGATCTCTTTTACTTTGATTTGTGCTTAGAGGGAGTATAAGGTTCCCCTAGCAGTCAGTCAGGTGAGAGTTGCAGCATGTCAGTGGTGGAGGCTCTACCTCGGGGAGAGGTCAGAGGCAGAGGTTCTGTGGGCTTACTTTGAGAAGGAGTTCTGAGAGGAATTACATTCTTCCATGATCAAGGCAGAGAAGCGGCATGAGTTAATCTCCCTCCAGCAGGGGAGTATGTCAGTACGAGAGTTGGGGATAAAGTTCAAAGGCCTACTATGATTTTCTCCAGATGACATTCCAGATGAAGAGTCTCAGGTGAGACTTTTGTAGGAGGCTATTCTTCCTTCGCTCCAGTATGTTGTCACCCCCTTCACCCTTCCGACGTACTTGGCAGAACAGAAGAAGGCATAGGTTGTATAAAGGATGCACTCACAGGGTGGTGCACCACAAGAGGGGATCCAGCCAGGTTCATCGAAGGGGAAGGCAGTCAGCAGTAGGTCTCCTGCAACATGACCATCCTGATTCTAGCCAGTAGGGAGCAGGCCCCAGTAGTTCCAGTTCAGATCATCATTTCCTCGTCCCTTTTTCACAATCCCAGGACCTTAGTGTTTCTCTTGTGGAGGTTTCGTGCACATTCAAAGTCAGTGCCCTACCCGAGCTCAGTACGGCGGAGGTGGGAAGGTTCAGCGCCCGCCTCACCAGCACCAATTGTGGGAAAGGCCCTTCTATCAGTAGCAGGACCCTGCTCCTCTGAGGGCAGACTTTGTAGGAGGAGGTCGACCTCATGGTGCTCCTCAGGTACCTCGACCAGGGCATGGTCGGGGAGGTAGTCGACATCAGAGAGTTAGATGAGATGGGCGTAGACCGTTGCATACAACAGGGTTGGCGACTCCAGAAGGACCGGAGGTTGTGCGAGGTACTATTTGTTTGTTCACCACTCTCATTTCTTCTTTGTTTAATTTGGGAGCTTCGCACTCCTTTGTTGCACCTGTTCTAGCCCATGCTTTGGGTCTAGACGTAGAGAGACTTTCCGTACCCATGGTACTGAGTACATGAGTTTTAGTTCAGACCAACGTATCTTGTGTTTTTCGGGGATGTGGGATGATATTGGGACCGCATCATTCTAGTGGGGATCTTCTTTTTCTATAGATGTATCCATACGATGTCATACTAGGCATCAACTGGTTGTTTTATATTGGTGTCGTTATCTACTACTTTCGAAGAAGAGCTGTGTTCTCCGATGTGGATGGGCAGTGTGTAGCTTTTGTTGGCGAGAGGAGATATCAGGCAGGAATCCAGCATGTGAAGCCCCCCCTTACTTGCTTGGTGGATTATCAGTGGTTTCAGCTGATACAAAGATGATGGGTGTTCCATAGGTTGTTGGGGAGTTCCTCGATGTTTTTCCTGAGGAGTTTGTGACTCTACCCCCCTGACGTGATGTCGAGTTCGCGATATACTTACAGCCTAGTGCTCGTCCAATTTCGATGGCCCCTTATCAGATGGCACCTTCAGAGTTGCAGGAGTTGTGGATTAATATTGATGAACTGATGGAGAAGGGTTTTGTTTGACCCAGCGTGTCACCATGGGGTGCTCCAGTTTTGTTCGTAAAGAAGGAAGATGGTGGTCTCAAGCTATGCATAGACTACTGAAGGTTGAATCAGGTAACGGTCAAGAACCGTTACCCCCTTCCAAGGATAGATGGTCTCTTCGACCAGCTGAGGGGAGCAGGTTGGTTTTCTACGATTGATCTATGATATGGATATCATCAGCTGAGGGAAAAGGAAAATGACATCTCGAAGATGGATTTCAGGTGCAGGTATGGGAACTTCAAGTTTGTATTGATTCCATTTGGAGTTATGAATGCCCTAGTTGTGTTCATGTGACTTATGAACTTTGTCTTCTGAAAGATTCAGGACCGGTTCATCGTTGTTTTTATCGATGATACCATGATCTACTCAAGATCAGAGGAGGAGCACGTTGATCATCTCAGGGAAGTCTTGGAATTCCTTCGACACCACCAGATTTATGGGAAATTTTCGAAGTGTAAGTTCTTGATGCAAGAAGTACACTTCATTGGGCACGTGGGGTCTTATCATGGAGTGTCAGTAGACCTGTCGAAGGTGGAGGCAGTTGTTTCATGGGAGGCACCCAAGATCATGGTAGAAGATCGTAGTTTCCTAGGGTTGGCAGGTTATTATCGGAGGTTCGTTTCAGAATTCTCTTGAGTTTCTGCTCCATTAACAGCTTTGAATAGGAAGAACAAGGTCTTCCTATGGAGTAAGTATTTCCAGAAAGCTTTCGACTACCAAAAAGAGAAGATGGTAACTGCTCCAGTACACAGGTTTCCAGAGGAAGGGTTGTTGTATGAGGTGTTATGTAATGCTTCTGGCCATGGTTTTGGGTGTGTACTGATGTAGAAGAAGGGTTTGATCTATTATGTGTAGAGGAAGTTGCGCCCTCAAGAGCGTAACTATGCCACCCATGACCTAGATCTTTCATCAGTAGTGTTAGCACTGAAGTTGTGGTGAAATTACCACTTTGGGGAGCGCTTTTTTGTCTTCTCAGATCACAAGTGCTTGCGTTATATCGTCTACCAGCGTGACCTGAACTTACAGCAGCAGAGATGGTTTGAGTTTCTCCAAGACTATGACTTCAAGATCTCTTACACTAAAGGTAAGGGAAACATTGTGGTTGATTCCCTGAGTAGGAAGTCGCATAAAGAAGTGGTTCAGGAATCCACTGATTCTTGGAAGGCGATGGGAGAGTTGGCTTCCTTGCACTTGGATGTAAGGGTAGAGGGTGTTAGAGGATGTTTGTTTCAGATGACGGTGCAGTCCTCCTTGTAGTAGCAGGTTGAATATTCTCAGTGGGGAGACACCAAGGATGAAGTAATGCGGAATCGTATCAACCAGGGAAACACTCCAGAATGATGGACAGAGGATAGCTGACATCAGATGATTTTTCATGGAAGGTTGTTTGTTCCAGAGGCGATGCGTGAGGGATTTCTCCATGATTTCCATAGATCAACCTTGGAGGTGCATCCGGGAGTCTCAAAAATGTACAGAGGATTAGGGAATAGTTTTTGTGGCCCGGGGTGAAACGCGCAGTGTCAGAGTTTGTGGCTAAGTGTTTAGTGTGTCAGCAAGTAAAGGCCAAACACCATGTTCCCAGTGGTTTGTTGTATCCTTTATATTTCCCTAAGTGGAAATGGGATGACATCTCAATGGACATCATCACAAGACTACCCAGAGCTCAGGGTTGTTATGATGCTATCTGGGTAGTGGTGGATTGACAGATGGAATCAGCTCACTTCTTAGCAGTTAAGGAATCGGGCCCAGTGAGTACCTTAGTATAGAGGTACATAGATGATGTGGTGCGTTTCTATGGAGTTCCAAATACTATCATCTCAGATTGGGGTACTCGTTTTACCTCACGAGTCTAGAGGGGGTTACATCATGCTTTTGGCACCCAACTACACCTTAGAACTACTTTCCACCCCCAGACCGATGGGAAGACAGAGTGAACTATCCTGACATTGGAGGAAATGCTGCGATCATGCGTTTGGGATTTTAGAGGATCATGGGTGCGGCACTTTCCTTTAGTAGATTTTTCCTACAACAAAAGCTTCCACTCTAATATTGGCATGGCACTGTTTGAGGATTTTTATGGAAGACCATGTCGTTCACCCTTTTGCTGGGCAGAGGTTGGTGACACAGGTGCTCTTGGGCCAAATGTAGTGTAGAGCACCATAGAGAAAGTTCAGCTTGTGTATGTTAGGATGAAAGCAGCTCAAGACTGACAGAAGTCTTATGCTGATCGTCAGAGGAGGCCCTTGGAGTTCGAGGTGGGAGATCATGTGTTCTGGAAGGTTTCCCCTCAATGGGGGCATCAGAGGTTTGGGAAGGGGAGTACGCTCTCTCATAGGTTCATCGGACCTTTCGAGGTGCTAAGGCAAGTCGGTGAGGTGGCATATCAGCTGGCCCTCCCACCTCAGTTGGAGAAGTTTCATGACGTCTTCCACGTCTCCCAGCTTCATCGGTACTTACACTACTACTCTCACGTTATTGACTTGGGAGAGTTAGAAATGGGAGATTACGCGACCTCCGAGGAACGACCAGTTAGAATCGAGGATTTTAAATAGAAGGTGCTCCGTGGATGAACCATCACCTTGGTTCGTGTGTTGTGGAGGCATGGCGGCCTCAAGGAGAGCACTTGGGAGTGAGAGGCCAAGATGCACGCTCAGTACCAGAAGTTGTTTTGACTTGTGTTTTTCTTTGTTCTTCTGGATTTTTTTTTGATGTTATGCTCTGTAGTTTGATATATGGAATGCTTGGCTTGTCGATTGTGAGACTTTTTGTTTCCTTGTTCTTTGGAAGTGTGTAACATTTATGGATGTGTGGGGAAAGGGAAAACCTGATACTTAATCAAGGCGCATTAATTTGGATGCGATTAAACCCATGAAGGTGAGTCAGTGCCACCTAAAGCGGATAATATCTCGACCTAAGAGAAGGAATTCCTAACACATATGATTAGGGTTGTTGGTTGGGTTCTTGTTATAACGAGGGCCCTAAGAGGTATCTTTTTTGGGTTCCTCTAGGTTGGTTTTTGAATTCTCGGGGACGATAATGTTTTAAGAGGTATCTGATGTAATGGCCTCGTCCTCTCCAGCCCCTTCCATTGTTGAAAACAAGGTCATGAAGTGTTCTGGAGGGTAGAATGGACTTTTCACACACTTTTCAGAATTTTGTAACTACACACCATATAGTGTGAGTACATGCCGTGTACCACCTTGCTGGGTATACCCCGTGTTGAATCCGTGTCCTTTCCGCGTGAAATAAATAGGTACACGCCGTGTAGCCCATCTTACACGGCGTGTAGTTCCTCCCTGTGTACGCGTTACCATGTGTTGACCAATCAACGACCATGTGACATGTTGAAGTTGTGTCCTTTCCATGTGAAATAAATAAGTAAACGTCGTGTAGCCCATCTTATATGCTGTGTAGACCATCTTACACACGGTTCAGTTCCCCCCGCGTATGCATTACTGTGTGTTGACCAGTCAACTGCCGTGTGCTGTGTTGAATGCAGTGTTGGAATCTGCGTGGAGACCGTGTGAAATGGCCCAGTACACACCATGTACTAGGAAGTACACGCAGTGTACTTTAGTTTTTCTCGCCTATAAAAGGAGGGGTCCTCTCCTCCTTTTCAAATCATTCCTCTCCGCCCCATTCCTTCAAGCATAGCTCTCCCGAGAGACTCCAAAGATCATTTCTTCCATAACTTCTTCATCCGATCTCCAATTTACGATCCGTCATTGGCCACAAGATCGTAACGACGAGGCGTAACTCTTGATCTTGGATCCGTTGCTTTACCTTCGGCCTTTCCTTCCCATCTTCCACCCGAGGATTTTTTTCCAGGTTTTGTGAGAAGCGACGGATGCCAATATACGTCTTCTAAAGTTGATCTGGGGGAGCGTTGTGATCAGAACCTGTTGAGGTTGGGATTTTACCTTCGTCTCTCTCTAAATTGTGCATCATGCGGGTGGGTATCCTCTTGTTTTCGTGATATGCAGTTGAACTAATAAATAAAGATAATAACTGGTTAATGAAAGGGGATGGGGAAGTTGTTATCTTTTTTTATCCTATTGTAGTGTTTTGAATTAAATAGGCTTATGACTACTAAATAATCACGGTCGTTGGGGGCCTTTGCTTGCATAATTAAATGTTCCTTATCTTTTTAGACGTTTTTTGGATGGAATCTTTGAGGAATATGGAAACTGGTTAATCACGTAAAGTTTGCTCATTAAACTTCGGAACACTTGTGTGATCACCCCTGTTGAACAAAATGGAATAATGAACATGTGGGTGTTGACTTGGCTATGTGGTGTGTGAAAGGGGGTGAATCCATGGTTGTTATGAATAGGATGGGCATCGGGGCTGCGGTAAATGATATTAAAGGGGCAGTGATGTGGCAAAGCCTTGTTTTGTGATACGGTTGTGGAGATGTGGTTATAGTGGCAGCAGGGCTGCAGTAATGGGTTGTGATTTTAAAAGAAAGTGGAATGTTGATAAGTGAACTCTGGGAAACGATAATGAATTAAACGCAGGAACAATCAATGGGGATTTATTGATGATAAAAAGGATATTTTTGTGTTGCATGTGTTCTATCTAACTTGAATTGTGGTTGGCAAGGTTTTTTCTGCAAAACATTTGATCTGGTTTGCCCATTAGTTAAGGAACTAATAAACTGATACTATTTAAACATGAAAACCCAAATGGGGTTGGGTTTGTTTATTATATACATGCTTCGTAGTAGTAGTACCGAGGCGCATGCTCAGTTTCACTGTTTAGAAGCCATAGGTTGGGCTATGTGTTTGGTATACATATATGAATCTGTATCTTTGTGTTTCGTTGCACCCCACCCATGTTGATCACTTAGTGCCAAACACTCCCATTTTATGGGAGAAGGTGTTTTTCCCTTAGTTACTAGCTCCTTCATGCTCCTTCTTCCATAGGCTGTGAGGGCTTGAGGTGACCTTTCAACCAAGACTCTTCGGGTATGTTTCGATTGGTGTGGTTATAGCCCAAGAATCTTCGGGCAGGTTTACACTTCCCAAGAATCATCAGGATGAGGCCCAGGTGTGTTCGACCAGGGATGTAATTGTGGTTTTGAGGCCTAGGTGTGTGCGGGTGAGATATGTGGTTGTGAGGCCTAGGTGTGTGCAGGTAAGATTTGTGGTACTTGAGGCCTAGGTGTATGAAGGCGGGAAGAGTGTGGTAGCATCAGGATGTTCTCCGTTAGGAAGAGCAGCTAACTAGTGGGAAATGGTTTGGGGTACCCAATACTCTTGTTCTTATATACTACTACTACTACCTGTTGTTTTCTGTTTTTTGTGAGTGTGGCTGGTGAGGTTTGGTGGATAGAATTCCTTTATAGGTTTGGGTTCCTTCTGTTTTCTCACGGGACATTAGGATGTCTCCCCACCTGTGCATGAGAGATTTAGGTTTCCTTACTGATTATACATGTATGCTCACCCTACATTTACTTTCAGGTTTCCAGGAGGACTACCAGGGCCATGCGGGACCCTACTAGTCGGTATAGTTGGATTTGTTGCAGTTTCTATACTCTTGTTTCTTTTAGTATTGTACTTTTGAGCTTTCTTATACTTGTACCTTGTTTTAGAATTGTTTAAACATGCATGTGGGATTGGTTTGTGTTTATTTCATTTACTTGTTCCTTTTTCTTTTTTTGTTTGAATCATCCTATTTCCCATTCTTAAATAATAAATAGGGTAATGCCTCCCATATTTGTTAAAACTTATACCCTTATTACTAGTGGCCACTCCAGGGCCTACTAAAGGTGGGACTCGGGGGTCATTATCTCTCTTTCACCATTGCCAACTCAGGAGGGGCATCTTTGGTGGGAGGGGTCATGACAATTTCACCCATTCTTCGGAGTGCCTCTTTAGGTTAATACCTAAAACCATCATAAGAAGAATTATTAATAAAAATAGGGCTTCTAGTATGTGAGGAGGTAATTAAGGAAGGTGTTTTGGATAGAATTTTATAATATTAATATTTCTATATTTGCGAATAGAGGAGGAGTGTGGGTGTCCTTTTATAATTGGGGAAGAGCACACACATTAAAATAATTGAAATGATAAAATGATACCCAAAATTTTTATCATGGAAAAAGCCTCCAAAGTGGTTCATTCACAAAGATTATAGATTATAGGTCCTAAATATGACTATAAATTTCATTTTTGATAATTTTATGGTCATTTTTATCCATTATCTTCTTATTGTAATTCATGGTAGATTAATGTTTACCATAAAGAAGAAAATTAATATTTATTTTTTCACTATTCAATATGGAAAAAATTAAACTGAATTTATTAGATAATATAAATTATTGGGATTCCAAATACAAAATCCATTTCTAAAATTTACATTATATTACATGGTTATACTAAACTTAAAATCAAACCACATACATGAGGAAAGAGATATTTTCCAAAGAGAAAATTCACATAAGTATAGATTTTTTTAATAAACAAATTCAATAAACAATTGATTAAAATGACCTAAATTATTTAAATAGAAAAATAATTGTACTAATTTTACATTAAAATATTTTTAAAATACAATTTATCATTATTAAGAATTTAAACATAAATGTTTCTTTCAATAATAATCAAAAGTTTTTACTATTCATTGAAAATTTATTATCTTCAAAAAAATTTAAAATAAACAATGAAAAGATAATTTTTACATGTAGACAAACAAATTAATCTCTATTTTAAATTATATTTTATAAAAGTGGTTAAAATAAATTTTACAGTATGTGCGCTATGAAGGAAAAAACACACCTTTTAGAAAAATAAAACTTTTTATAAAAACATTTATTTTTCATTAAAATTAGTCTTATATTCATTCTAATATATAGATATCCATTTAATTTATTTAATACAAATTTAAACCTTTTAATTTTCAAAATTTATTTATTACTATTCAAACCCTATATCATAACCACTAGGTTATAATGGTTATGTTTGAATAATTTTATTTTAATAGAGTATCGTTTTGTATTCAAACCGAATATTTTGTGGATTGAAAGAAATAAAATTGATTGAATTTATTTTGAAATATATATATATATATAATCATCATAGTGTTATAGTATAATTTGGGCTAGGTGTTACATGTTATACATTTTATCGACCATGAAGATCCTATTTTAAAATCTCATGGTGTTATAAAAATATCAATTTAGCGCAATAAAAATTTCACATATTCTAAAACAATTTTGATAATAATTTGTTGAAGAAGGAATCACACAATGTCAAAATATATTTTAATTTACCTTTACATAAATTTTCATACTAAAGTTTTAAAAAATTAACCATGAAATATTTCATTAGGATAAGTGTGAAAGTAATACAGTAACATAATTTCTCATTTCAGAACCCAATTTTCTATGAATCCCCACAGGAGAAACATATTCAAGGTTAATATTTATCTTCATAAACATTATGAAAAATTTTTATAGATTAGTTTGTTAACTCACTTCGATATGTCATTCACTTGGATGTTTGATATTTTATATTGGATGACCCTCTTTATATTCCATGTAACAAGCCGTACCCCTCCACTATGTGTTAAGGTGGAATGAACACTTACTATAAAATCATGTTGATAAATTAGTTACATATAGATCATTACAAACTACATAATACTATGGTAAATCCCCAATTTTAGATATTTCTATTAGTATAACCACAATTTGATCATTGATTGTTTTGTATTTTGCATGTCATCATTGCCTCATCATTCCACCAACATGTTTTACCATTTCATTCATTCATGGTTTGTTTTAGATAGTGAAATTACTCAATAATAATTTTTAACACCTAGATATTTCAAAATAAAATTTTCTGTAGTGTATATAACACGCATCACCCAGCATAGAAAAACCCGAAAACATTATTATTTAAATATGATAATTATAAGCAAGCTTTAAATTAGAGGTTAGGAACCATTTTTAACTAATTATAAAATATCTATATAATTAAAGTACAAAATAAGTATTATTATATTTATAAATTATTATTAAATAATTAATTAAGTTTCAGTAATTTTAATTTATTCTTCCGAAATAAGTTTTATTTAAAAATTACTTCTATTCAATTTTTGAGAAAATATTATAATTTTAGAACTTATATAATTTTTTATATTATAAAAATAAAATTATTTTTGAAATAATCATATCAAATTGAGCTTAGGCTAACATTTTTAGAATATTTTGAATAGACATATTTTTTAGTGAATAACGAAGATACATATTTTTATCAAAATTTGTATTCGTATTTTAGTCTTCTAAAAGTTCCATTTAATTTTAAAATAAATTAAAATAAAATTAGTTCTATCATATTATTTATAATAAAAGTTGGTTACTTTGAATCAATTTTATTATTAATTATTTTTAGAATCAATTTTTATACAATAAATTTTTTTTGAGAAAAAAGTTATTTTTCTAAAAAGAGGTTTTCATCTTGTTTTTGGAAAATATTTTAAAATATATTTCTTCCACATATGTAGAATGAATTTAATAAATTGGATTATAAATTTGGAATCAAGATTCTAAAATTTAGAATATAGTTCTCTTTCAAATTTTGGCATTATGAATAGTAATTGTGGTAAAAATTGCAACCTCTGAAAAGGGAAAATTTGGTTTATATTTGTTAAAACTAAGTAATAATGTCATAATATGTATTTATAATTTTTTATTCTATTAATATAATTTTATCATAATTATATTATGCTCTAAATATAATGGATTTAGGGACACTTTTCAATGAAAATGACCCTTGTAATAATTAATGAAAATAAAGATACAAAATTTCACTCTATCGGTTTTAAATATATATTAAGTGTCTACATGAGAAAATATTAATGATTTTATATAAAAAATTTATATTTTGATATTAATAATAATAAATACATGATTTGAACTTATTTATTGTTTTTAAAAATGATATAATTACATTAAATTAGTGGGGAAATCTAATACAGTATTTATTATTATAATAGAAGACTATAATAATGAGTTTTAAAAATATTAAAAGTTATATAATTTGAATGTTTTGTTGTGTAAAATGAATTCTTCTAGGTATATGTGGCATATTATGATGGTTTTAATGGAATATATTGAAATTTACTCTTTGTATATGTGTTTTTAAATTCAAATTAAATGAATATTGTCAAAATTGGCATTCATGCTAATTTATCAAAATATTTTTCATTAAGTTATTTAAAAATAATAATAAATTTGAACAAGGAAAAATAGGATAATATATTTTCTAAAATGTAATAGCTATTCAATTTCTAAGTCACTTTTCCATTTATATTAAAATTATTAACACTTTGTTTTTAAAATTATTATTACCATGGTTAAGGTCAAGAATAATTTACCGAGGTGTTAATAAAAAAATAAGTATTAAAATGATTACAAGATATATCTAAACTTCATTTGGTGGATTTATTTAAACTCCATAATATTTTTCTTCAAATTAAATACCATTTTCAAGAATTTGGATGTAGAATAATCTTATTATATTTTAATTGTTTTATGAAATTCCAAATGGACCTCACACCTCAGTTATAAAAGGTAACCTCTAACACCAGTTATTTAGAAAATACTGATCATTATATATCGTCCATACCTTACCAAATTATCTTATATAATTCATTATACACATTTTAGAGGTGATGGTATCCTCAATAGTCCATCGTTAGGATCATTATTATGAGATCCAAAGGAGTTCTTCCAAAGAAGATATAATTGCCTTAACTTATAAAATTCTTTTTTACATTATTTTATACCAACTATAGATATGTTGTATTCATAAAAATGGTTACATAAGTGTCCAAAATATTATTAATTGTATAAATAATATGAAACTAACAGTACACACTCTCTCTCAAATCAAATGAAAGTTGAATGTGTTACTCATTCATATGTACGGCTTACCATCTTCATGTAGTGATATAATAAATTTGTCATAACTATCTTATATGGATGTTAATTATGATTAGATTAATGTTAATATATGAAATTTAAAACAAAATTGTACTTAGGTATCTATAATATCATATTTACCTTCTTACCTTCCAAACTGTTGAGAAACAATAACATCGTTCGTGTGTACGTGATTTTCACAATGAATTCTTAATAATGATGTGATAAAATATTATAGGTAAATAATATATTATGTTATGATTCTATAATATATTAATAATAAATATATATTTATTATAAATGATCTTTGAATACATACAATGGAAAATAGACATGAGGTAATGGTTTATTTTTTAATTTCATTATTATTCTATATTGTTTATAGTTAAGTCCCTACATAAGGAATATTTATATCCCAATTCTATTTATCCTTAAAATTTTATGAACAATATTTCTATTACTATAATCATTTATTATGGATATTTTTACCAATTTTTTAATTTTCACAAAATATTTTGGAAGGAATATTCTTATCGTTTTTCAGATGAGGTACTTTTTAACTTTTCACAATAGTGTGAAATTAATGTATTTTAATTTTATACGACATGAAAGGATTTACCAAAAAACATTAATAATATTTAAATTAAATAAACAATTACTATATTTTATGGTTCTTTTCAATGAAAATTTTCCCTTTATATTTTTGAATTTATAAAAATAATAATTTTCAATGTGGAAAAGGTATTTTCCTAGAATCTTTCGAATGATTTTTAATGTATTTTCACCAATGTAAACATAATTTAATAAATATTATTCTCAAATGAGGTTATTCTATAATAACACAATCTACGATATTTTATTATATGGATTATGAAAATTTTGACTTGGTGTGTACTATTTTGATACCATTTACCATATTACTCTTGACGGTTGAAGATTTTGTTTATAGATTCGGGGTAATTATTAACAAATCATCTGATATTTTCAATATGATTGTTTATGTTGATTATATTTCACCCATTTCATATAAGGAATGGATTAAAATAAGATAGTTATGGGTGGAGACGTTTATATCCCCTTGATGCATTGGTAAGCCTCAAGATAAACACTAGCATTTGTTTTGGCTGAGGACTTACCTATTAATATTGATGTTATGGAATAAGGCCTTGAAATTATTTTCAGATGTCTTTTATGTCTCGTTTATTGTATTTTTAGATGTATTTCCTTATACATTCAATATTTTTGAATTAGTTTATTGATTTCCAGATGATTATTAAATTCGATTTGATATCCATGGATTAGTTTCTACCTTATGAGATCATTTATATATAATTATCTAAGAACTATTTAATCTTTTTATATTATTTATGCCTTATATAGATTTCATTATATGAATTACTTTACTAAGTATATGATCTCACCCCTTTGTTATGTTTATTTTCACCTAGTATTCAAGGAAGTGTACTATGATTTAGAGACATGGATATTCTAATTGGAATAATGGTGAACTCATATAAATTAGTATATTGTGTTATGTTTTCAAATGAAATAAAATATTCATCTATATATCATGTTTTCAAAAACTACTAAACTATACATTCTTTTTGGATTCTATTGGTTGTATTTAGTGATAATTTAATATAGTAAAAATTGAATCTGGGATACCAGGGTTGGGGGTTTTACTGTTGTTATTAGACAAAAATTAGTAGAAACCATCAAAACTAGATTTAGAAAACAAAAATTAGGGGACTTAAACCTATGAAAAACCATTAAAATATTCCAAAATAAACCAAACATAGGATTTAAAGATGTGTTTTAAATTTATGTTTACTAATTCACTAGTTTTAAAATGACACATCTTAATTTATAATGTTTTTATCTAATATAATGTACTACATTATTCAAAAAATGAACCTAGCTGTAGAAATGTAATCCATAACAATGTATATAATACATATAGAGAATTGCCTCATGGGAATTATAATGATTATAAAAATAGAGTTATAAGTGGGGTTGAAAAAATTAAAACTATATTGGGATATGTGACTTCGGATATGAGAAATATACATTCCCATATGAAGCATCGTGATGATTCTCAATATGGGGTAAAAATTTTAGACCGCTTCATGCATCAGTAACCTCTCTCATCCAATAGAACTATGAAATTATTTGTAACTGAAAAATTGATAAGTTCCATAGAGAAGATATATTTTTCTTTGGGAAGTAATAATATGAAGAATGTCTTCATGGTAGTTTATCATCTCTCATGGGATGCAGGTCAATGGTGGTCATTGATTAAAAACAATAAGGATATAGAGGAAATAGTTAGCATGGAATATAAGTATATTTATAAACTTTTATTGGAAAATTTTTTTCCTTGTGAAAATATATGGAATGGAAGTTCTTGAGTTTCATAATAAAGGAATATGAAATTTCTTTTATGAATGATTACAACTATAAAAAGTTATCAAATAATTTTAAAGACTCCATATTTAATACAAAGTGTATGATTGATCGTTTCTTTGATGGGATTAAATGAATACTTCAAAGGGAACTATTACCCCAAGAATTCACAGAATATGAGTATATAATATCATGTGCTAATAATATGGGGAAAAATTCTTCAAGACTTATGGTCTTGAAAGAAATCAAGAGAAGAAAATTATGGAAGAAAACAATATGGATAAAAAGAATGTGGGAAGAATGATTTCCCCACAATTGATATTTGTAAAATAAAACACCCTGGTTCTTACATGACAGGAATGGTATTTTACTAATTGTGTGGAGAGAACTTCCACCATGAACATGATTTCATTATAATGAATGGATTGTCTATGTACAATGCTTCAACTATACGGATATGGGGTTGTATGTAAATTAATGCACCAAGAGACAATGGAATATAGATCTGACGAGGTAAAGGAATCAAGGTCAATATTATTCTATTACTATATTTGAAGTGGAATGATTAAAGTTAGTGTTTATTTTAATTCATGAATTATTATTTAGATGTATTTTATAAAATATATTATTATTATAAAAATAATCAGGTTTAGAAAATATTGTACAAATATGTTTTTATAGTTGATTTCCGAGCCTATATTGTATGGTTCCAATTACAATTATGTTACTAGTGGTAAGGTAGTACTTTTGGAATATAAATTAAAATGGGAATGATAAATATAATCTGTTCTTTATGTTGAGTTGGATGTAAATGTGATATTATTTATGACCATGGAAATGGTTAGTTATTTCTTTAATGTAATATTTTACTAGTTTTTTTATTTATGAAATATTTTAAATAATATGATATTTTATGTTTGTTATCAAGAATGAATTCATTATAGTTTTATGGTGATTCATTTTATTACCATGTTTGATGAAAAATTCCTCTCAAGGTATTCATATGTGACCGTAAGAACTCATTTATGGTAGATTAATGATTATTTGATTTAGAGACATTATTCCTAAATTTTTGGATTTTCGAATATTGTTGGTAATATTTTTGAGAACAATTAGGAATTAATATTTATGGAATGTATTGACTTAAAATTTTGATATTTTTTTGGTTAAGTAAATATCCATCACATTGGAAAACCAGTGCTAACTATATTTTCTTTGGAATATATTTAGAGGCTAAAGGACGGAATTATGGATCTTTGGATTCATTGTTTATGGAAGTGTCTTGGAAAAATAGGCCAAGATAATATTATTCAAACAAAATAAGATTACATAATTATAAAATAATGGATTTTATTAAAAAAAATCTCCAAAAGGGGGATCATCTCAGGTAGAAGATCATCTAGACTAGTGACCTCCTTGTTGATTACATTGTTTGTGAGCCCATCAAACACAAAGTTAGCTTCCCAATATACATGACTGGTGATGTATTTGTAACCAAGAATAATTTGATACATTACATCTATCTAGCAGTGACCTTCTAAGATAGAAGTATCACACCATTTCGTATATCTTGCACCATAGTGGTGGAGTTTCTTTGAAACCGTGGGTTTTCCATTTATTTGAGGTTAGAATATTGATCAACATGAATAACATTGATCATATCATCCTCAAGAGAAGAAGAGGTATTATAGGTTCCAAAAAACAACCAAGGACTTCACCAGTGTGATTTCAATAAATATATCAATATCCTGTAGTTCTCAGGATACCGTTTGAGGATCCATCGTCATTGATTTTAATCCAATCCTAAAGGGGAACCTGTGATAAAAACTTCAATGAGACCCGGTTTCTGTTTGTATTTAAAAGGCACTCAAATTTTTTGGAGTATCATAAAGCCATGCACTATTTTGTAGAATTTTCCTATCTGAAGAGTGATATCCTCCTTGGATACTGATAATAGGTGAGCAAGGGTTGCCTAGAGGTGGATGCAGGCCTATCGGTGTGTGATTTCATTTCGACCAGACCATAAAATAGGACTTATTTTTACTGTAGTGGCCTGAAATAAGTGTTTTAGTTGCGTTAATTCCTAAATAGTTGTACAATAGTGAAGTTGAGCTACAATATTACATATTTAAGGTAGATTCATTTCAAAAATTTATTTCAACACATTCCATAGATCATATGTAGTGGCAGATGACAAGAATAAGTGCACGGTGAATTCCCTGTTTTGACTGTAGAACCTTTATCTAGAACATAAGATAATGTCACGTGATTGCAAGTAATTATCAGTAGGTAATTTATTGTGGAAGTCTCCAATCGGGGCATCCTGGGAGCATAATCCAAGAAATTTCATAATATTTGTGTCTAGAAAAATCATTGTCAGGTTCAAAATTATAATGCTACAATGTTTTGGAATCTAGAATTCCCTTCTGATGTTGTTCCCAGATTGATGTTTTTTGGTATGGGAAAAACATATTTATCAAGGAGGTTTTTTTGATTCCCAGACATATCTATTTTGGGATGACCCAATTATTTCTAAATAGGAACATTAGTATATATATAAATAAGATGATTATCAACTAATGTTATTCGTGGAGATCCCATAGAATTTTCCACCTAAATATTCAAAAAGGACTAACCAAAATAAATCCATCTTATGTGTGACATAAAATTAGTATCAGAGGATTTTATGGCTATCCATATAGATGAAACAAAATAAGAATTGTGGAACTTTTTAAAATTTTTAATGAATGTTTCTTTGAGAAATATTATAGTCATTGAGTCAGTATTGAGAAGGTTCTATGTGAAACTAAAATGAACATCCTCATTGAATAATTTTATGATTTTGATTGCCAGGATTCTCTTATCAAGTGGTTTGAAATATTTACTTCAAGAAACCATGACTAATTTTCTTCCAAGAGTGATGTCAGTCCCCAAAAATTTCTTGATACTAATGTTTATATGATTGAGAAGAGAAATAGGTCATTTATATACCATTAATGAATAAATTGGGTTGGAGACAATAATGTTCTTAACCAGAAAAATTCTATAAAACATATAGTGATTCTTTCCATTCCATGAATAAATATTCTTCTTAACTTGATCAAAAATTTCGAGAAAATGAATGGCCTTAGGTCACCCCAAGAAAAGTGGAACACCAAGATATCGTATAGGAATATACCCTTCTTTAATTATAATTTCTAGTAAGAATTGTGATCTTTTAGATGTTGGTATGTTTTTTTAATATATATTTTATTTTTTCCTATTAATATTCTTACCTAAAACATATTCAAAGTAAGTAAGGGCCCTTTTTATGTTTTTTATGTTTATTTTATTTCCTTAAAAAATGATCATGTAATCATTATTTAAAAGATGTGTAAGAGCATCCAAGTTCTTTGAATCATAAATATTTTTTATATTTCTCTAATCTATCATATGAGAGATAATTATGCTCAAATAATCAATAGTAATAGAGAATGGAACTGAATTGAGATATTTGACATTCTTGAATCCCTTTGAGAGAGTAAAATACCCATTTTAAGAACCATTAATATGAATATAAATATGATAATAATTGAATATAGATTTAACCCAATTCAAAAAATGTCATCGAAGCCGAAACTATGAAGCACTTAAAAAATAAAGCCCCAATACATGGTGTCGAAATCTTTTATGATATCTATCTAAATAGAAACAAATCCACTTATGTTGGTATTGTTAGGGAGTATGACACATTCTGAGGCTTTAGTAATATAATCATGGATGGTCCTTCCTTTCACAAAACCAAACTAGTTCTACAAGACAATTTTAGATAAAAATTAGGTGAGATAGTTGGAATGATTTTAGGTAATAATGTTTTAGCTGGTGTTGATGAGATAAATGGGTCTAAATAGATTAAACTCAGATGAATTTCTAGATTTGGGAATAAGGGTGAGAAATTTTTCATTAAGGTCATTGAGTAATACACATTTAGAGAAGAAGAATTTAACAAGCTTGAAAAAATCCAGGTGAAGGACATACCAATATGTTTGAAAGAAGGAATTAGTGAAATTATCCGGTCATCGAGCACTATCAGGTTTATGGTTTAAAACTGGTTCTCATATCTCAAATTCAATCGAAATACCAATGAGTATAGTATATCCTCATCACTGTCCTTGTTTTGATATGATTCCATCTTGAAGGTCCTTATTGAGATTAGGACCACTAAATTTTTTTTCCAAGTAAGAGACAATATGATCAGAAAGGGAGTCCTCATTGTCAATAATTCTATCCCAACCTTTCAAGAATATGAGAGGTATATAATATTGCCTACTTATATGGAGGGAATAGTAAAATTCGAGGGTTCTATCCCCATACTTTATCCATTTAACTATAAAATTATCCTTTTAATGTTTATCTTTAATGGAGAGTAGCAAATTCAGCTTAGATGTGAGGTCAATTTCATACTTCATATTCCCCTCAAAATTAGAAGAGGTGGTCTCACATTGTCTCTCATTGAGATGTGTCTCTAGAAAAAAAAAATTCTACATCCTATTGTAGTTTTCCATACACTAGATACTTAGATTGCACCTTAAATGATTTAAACTCATGATATCAAAATACGTCTCATTACCACAATTATTAGAATTTCTAAAAATTTTCCATAGCTTTCTAAGTATAGGGTGATAATACCAAGAATTGTTAAATAGGAAAAGAAACATTATCTTGGAGATTTTATTAATTTGGATGAAAAATAGGATAATGGTTTAAATTAATATTAGGGAGTGTAATTCGTGGATTATTGTCCCATTTCTCAAGGGCTTGATCATTAGAGAAGGTGCAATCATGTTTTCTAGAAACAATTTTAGTGTTGTTACATTTACACCATATGTATTTTTCTATAACAAGAGTAATTTATATTAGATAACATCATTCAATGCATTTCATAAATTCCATTAAAGGTAGAGTGGGATGAGCAATTCCTACCCTTTCACTAGGACACATGATTTCAATGAAATCACCAAGAATGATCCCTAAGTCTTGAATTCACTATTTACTGAGCTAAATGTTCATCCAAATACTTCATGTTTCTTAGTATCTATTCTTAGCCTAAATAAAGGAGCAGTATAAGTGAATGTTAGAATTTTAAACTTCAAATGTGATAATTTTTCCCCTATATTGCAGACTGAGGAAACAGTGATTGATTTATGAGCAAGGACCCATAATGTGTCAATATAGCCAAAACTACTATTACTGTGAAATAGTTTGAATCATCTGTTTTCATGGTTGGAAACACGAAGATAGTATCATTTTTTGGGTATAGAAAATCCCATAAATTTGGATTTATGAACATGAATGAATCCATGGAAAGATGTTTCAATGTCATTTTTCCACTACAATGTAGTTACAATATAAAATATTCATTTATATCTATGTTTTGGGGGACCCCTTTTTTTCTTTCCACTTAATTTATCATTTTAAATTTACTTTCTAAACAAAGGGTCCTGTGTAATTTCATTTCTTGAAGTTTCTATGTAGTCTTCATGTAGAAGTGGCGTTACCATTTCATTGGTACTATGACCAACAGTTGGGGAGTGCTCTAAATGACAAGTAGAAAATTTTTTATGTGAACATCCAATGGCATATGTGCTTCCCAGGTTCACAGTGTATTTTCAGGAGAGGAATCAATGGTGTTAATGGGGATGATAGTAGGTGGAGTATCACTATAGAGGATTTATAGAATTACTATGTGTATTTCACAGTTAGAATGGAGGTACATTGTAGGGTATTGAGCATATGTCTATTAGTATAGGCCATAATATCTTATTTTTTTAAAGATTTAATTGAAGTTACTTTAGTGTAGACTTGTTTGTTTGATTTAGGGTCATGAGAAACTATAGGGCCAATCACTTGTTGATCCTTGCAAGAAACATCCATAGATTTAATAGTGTGTGTTCATATTGTCTGGTGTATAGTTCACAGTAGTAAGGGTGTCCCAAAACCCATATATTGGTATATTTTTAGTGGTAGTTTATGTAAAAGAGGTCATAAGATTTACAATATCATGGGATTCTTCACATAACAAATTATCATCTTCAATGTCATGTTCTTTTTCTTCTTCAAGATTATCCCAATAGTTCCTATATCCATAGTTAGAGGGTGGTGGAAATTTTTTTCTTCCCCACATTATGAGCCTCCATACTTTTTGATGGTCCTCATTATTAGTGACCTTATCCATGCACTAATTGATTTTAGACACATTTTCTAGAAAATTAGATTAGAATATTGTTTCATATTCTTTTTAATGACCCTAAAATTGGGAATGAAATGAACTAATATCTTATACACAGCATATAATGGAGTATTGTATTCATATTCGACCTTCACCTCAATTTTGTGATCACTGAAAAAGAAATTAAGGAATTATGGATTCTTATAATCCAATTTTTCCTCTATTTTAATCCTTGATTAATGAATCATCTCTCCACATAGTGTAGGTAGATCCAGTTTTAGAAGTATTATAATACTATAGGAAATACCATTTAGTATTTTTGGGTGCCAATATACCCAAATCAACCCATAATGTCTAATACAAATCTGAGGTTAGGTGTTCCTTTGCGAAAAGGGGTTAAAATTGATATACCCATCCAAAACCTTAAGGATTCCAGGCTTCAAGTGTATATTTCAAAATATCAAAGTATCACTTATGTCTCACTAGCTTCTAAGGATGATGTGAAAATATATTTCCCGATAGGGATTAATTTCTAGCTCCCAAAACCCCATATGTGAGAGATTAATAATTTAAGATCACTAAAGAACAATGGTTTTTCCCTTTTGAGTACATAATCCATTATATCAAGTAATATTTTATCAGTTCTAAAATTTTATGGAGAGATTTAAAATTTTCAGTTACTGAGAAACCCCCATCATCCTCCCTTTTAATGGGAATCTTAAGTAAGGAATTAGACAAGAGATCTCATCCTTGAAGTACTTATAAGAACAAGATTCCCTTCAATATGGAATTATGTAATCTTTTATCTACATCAAGGGAATTATATTTTGAATCCACATAGACATCTTACTTAAATGATCATTCGCAATCTAGGTTGTACGAATCCATAGAGGTTGAGGATTAGAAAGAAAATGATTCATCCTAATAAATCGTTACAAAAGAAACTCGATCCTGTAGTGGATCCAAATAATGTTTTCATTAGAGATCCATATTGAGTCCAAATATATTTTGATTCATTAAAAATTCATCAATAATAAAAATCTCATCTCAAATATCCATTTCATGACATAATAGATGAAGTAGAAATAGATGTTATCACAAAAACATAATGATAATATATTTACAACATGGAAATAATCAAGTAAGATAGTTTTCATAAATGATTGATATGGATAGTAAAATAATCTCATGAATTTATAATAATGACCCTAAAATAATAACATTAATTGATTAAATTTCTTATCTAGAAATTTATAGTATTTTAACCAATAATAGATTTAGTGTATTCTAATAGTTAGTATTCTCATGGACATGCTCTCTATCAATCCTTATGAATTATATTTAACATCCATATCCTTAGGTTAACATACCAATAATATTATACTATCTATGAACCTAGTTTTTTGTGTCCTTCATGCTTTTATTTCCCTATTTTTCAGATGAATTTTTATTAACCATTTTTAGGATGTGGGTTTTCCAAAATGATGTTTTCAAATTTCAAAACCTATTTACCAATTAAAAAAATTATAGGATTAAATTTTTTGATGGGGCATGGGGGGATTACTAAACCCCAATATTTTAAATGTACACTATGTTTATGAGCATACTCATCACACAAAACTGACCTTAATCAAACCCAAAGACATAATTATTTAAATATAACCATTATATCTTAAAAATTAAATTCCTACGTATTAATAGAATCAACCGAAATTGTGAAATATATACTAAAATTACCTTATCAATACAAATTAATTCATTAATTCTTATAGAATTATCACTCATTATTTAGTAAATTTATTATTTTGTTTCAGAGATACAATTTCTTTATAAATATTTTTCTTTCTTTTTATGAGAAAATATTATAATTATATAAATTATATAATTTTTATTTTCTAATAAATAATATAATATTTCAAATTATAATTCCAAAATTATCTTATATTGAAAATTTTATTTTTTTTAAATGAATTATTTTCCATTGAATAATAATAAAATACTGATTTTTATTCAAAACTATTTTTTTTATTTCAACAATTTTCAAAGTTACATTTAATTTCACAATCATTAAAATTTATATTTAGTTATATTATATTATTTATTATACAATTAGGTTTATTGGAATAAATTGAAAAATTTATTTTATTATAAAAACATTTCTAAATGAAAAAAAACATTTAAAAAATATATATTTTGCTAAAAATGGTTTTCATCTTCTTTTGAGAACATATTTTAAAATAAAATTTTACATTTAATGATATTTAATTTGAAAATAATTATTCCATATTTTTAATCAAGAGTTAAAAATTTAGTTAATATCTACCTTTCATTTTTAGGAATTATGAAGGTTATTCTTGGTAAAAACTATCTCCTTAGTAAATGGTAAATTTGGTTAATATAGGTTTAAACTATAGGGTAAGCTCAAAATATTTAATTTGATTTCTTATCTGAGGAATTTAATTAAAACCTTATCATATTAGGATTGATATATAATGTTTTAGTGGATACTATTACATGAAAATCACCCTTATAATATTTAATTCAAAAAATATACAAAATGTCACATTCTTAGTTTTAAAATTCTATTGTGTGTCAGCTTAAGAGAAAAGAGAAATATATTAATGAAAATAAATGTATATATTTAGAATATTGAATTTATTTTCATAGTAATAATTTAATTTAAATTATTATAAATTATATAAATACCTTAAATACATGTGCAATACTAAAAAATATTTATTTATTAAAATATAATAGATATGAAAAATATTAAATGTTATATAATTTCAATTATATAATGATTAAAAATACTTTTATTGAAACATATTATATATTATATAGGTTTTAAATAATTATATTCTAATTACCCCTTTTTGTGATGTATTTTAAGTCAAATTACATGGGTAGTGTCAAATTTGAAATTATTGAGAATTTATCAAAATAATTTATTGTAAAATTATTAAAAAATTATAAAAAACATGAAAGGGTGAAAATTGGATAATATATGGTCTAAAACATCATCTATTGTCCCTTAATGTTTCAATTTTCTATTTATTATAATTTTTTAACCATTTTTTATTAAAATATTGGTTACTATGATTAAGGTCAGAAAAATCTAACCAAGTACTAATCTAAATGATAAGGATTAAAAATGACATAAAAACATAAATAAATTTTATTTTATAATGTTATTTAAACACAATATAAATTTTCAATGAATTTAGTTCCATTTAGAAGCATTCGTCTCTTGTATAATCATATTATAATTCAATTTGTTTAGGAAATTACAAATGTGCCCCTTACCTCAATTATAAAAGGGAACCTCAACCCTCACTTATTAACACCATATTAAGTATTAAATCTTGACCATAACCTTCAAAAATATATTATAAAATTAATTTTTACCTTTAATATATACTTCTATATTTAAAAGAATATCTCTCGTGTCCTTAGGAGGAGAACCAAATGAGTTCCATCGAATGAAGAAGTAATTGTTTTAACCAATCACTTGAATTTTAATTCTTATAAAATGTCTTATAAATATATGGAATTGATCATAAAATGGTAAAAATATTATTCTCAATATAATGAATTGTTATCATGTTAATTAAAACACCATTATCCAACCTATTTCTCATTAAATGAGAATTGAATGTGTCTCTCCTGTAAATATAAAACTTACCATCTCCACGTAGTGACCTAATTTATTTATCATCACCACATATTATGGATGTGAATTTTGATGGGTTGAATGTTTATATAATATAATTATAACATATTTATACTTTTATAATAATAATAAAATATATATCGTCTTATATTCCAAACTATTTGGAAATATTAACATAACTCGTGAATATGCGTGGACTAACACCTCTAAGAATGGATGTGATTTGTGTTTCATTTAAAATTTAATTTTATCATAATGATGAAATATTTTATGAATATATTTTATTTAATTGTTATAAAAATATTATGTAATTCTGAATAATTATCTAACATTCTTTCATTCTTTCATTATAGATTTTAATATAACTTTCATATTTATGTGTGTCCTTCCATCACTAATAATGGTGTAATTATTTTTTATTTCTATATATTATTATGTATTATAGTAAATATGTATATAATTAATTTCTTATATATATATTAATATTTTTTGGATGATGGATCCTTGATCAATGTTCAAGGACTAAAACTAATAAATAAATTAATGTATCAAAAACGAAACAATTACCTACCGAAATAGTGATTTTAGCAATGAATTGTTAATAAACAGGTGATAAAATATTGTAAGTAAATAATATATAATATTGGGGTTTTGGAATAGAGGTATAATACATATTTAATTATTATACAGGTGTTTTTAACACTTACAATAGAAATATGACATGAAATATTAGTTTATTTCATAATCTCAACATTATCTAGGATTATTTATGTTTAAGTCATTGTCGGGGGAATATTTAACTTCCATATCCATATTATAATTAAATATTTTGTATAATATTTATATTAATCCCTAATAATTTATTATTAACATTTTTACCCACGATTTACCTTTTTAAAAAATTTGGTTGAAGGTATCTTCTGGTCCTTTCCTTAATGAGGTACTTTTATTCTTTTTACAACAGTACGAAAGGAATGATTTTTTAACTTATATGGAATGAATAGATTTTCCCACCATCAAGACCAATATTTTACTTGAATATTCATTTTAAATTTTACAATTTTCTTTTCAAATAAATTTCTTTCCTTTTTATTTGAGTTATTTTCAAAATATGTAATTTCAATGTGAAAAGTGAATTTTCCTCAATAAAATTTTAATGATAAATTAAAATTATTTTCATCTATACCTGTATCCTTTTTTGAATCCAATTAATTACTGATTTATTATTTTATAAAAACATATTTAATATTTTATAGGATTTTTTTTGATCATTTCGACTGGGCATTTACAATATATATACAATTCACATCATTACTTTCGACCATTTATGATTTTTTTTCATTGATTGGGGTAATTATTAATGTTTCATTTGCTATATTTAATTAAAAAATTTATGTTTATTTTGTTTCACACCTTCCATATAATGAATTCATTGTAATTAGTATACGATAGGTGGGCCCTCTAAATCACCTTGACGCATCAATGGTATCATGAGACAAATGAGCTTGGGTTTTCGTCGAACTCATATGCATTTATGGAGATGTCATGGAACAAGACCTTGATGGTATTTTCACATCTCTTTGTCAGCACCTCAATGACATGTTTTAGATTTTTTTGAATTATTAATTAAATCATTATGAAATAATCTATTTATTTTCAGGTCATTATATAATTGTTTATGATATCATTTCATAAGATTATTGATTATGAGTTTATTTATATGGATTTTTTTTATCATAGGTAATTATTTACATATTATTTATGTCTTATTTAGAAAATGTTGTATGCATACCCATTATGATCATTTGAGCTCACCCCATTCTTATGTTTAATTTTCCATATATTACTTGGAAGTGTATTATGTATTATATATAGGTATATGAGAAAAGGAATAATGGAACACTCGAAGACAATACTATTCTATGTTATGTTTTAAGATGTTTTATAATATTCAACTACATATCTATTTTTACAAGACTACTAAACTATTTGTTCATTTGGGATTTTATTTCTTATATCAGGTGATAATGTAAAAATGTAACCCCCAACTCTTATATACAATGGTCTGTGTATTTACATTAATGAAATTCACATGGTATCATTTTCTCAAGAGGATTTTTATCGAATAAATGAATTTTAGCTTTGAATAAAAATATAATACACCAAAAGAAAAAAAAAATAATGAAATAGAATAATATTAATTATTTTATTTTTAAAAAAATTATTCAAATAATGATTTATCTCATTATATTGATTTCAAAATTATCTATATATAGGTATATCTTCTGAAACCAGATTATTCATGGACTAAGTTTATTCGAAAAGTTATTAAAAAATATACCTTAAAAACTCTCTAGAATATAAAATTGTAATGACCCTGACCCTATTAAAGTTTAAATAAAGGAGAATCTGCAATGAATTAATAAGAATAATCAACATATAAAGTTAAATAACAAAACACACGTTCCATTTAAATAATTGGATAAGGCATAATCAATATGGAAATATAAATAACTTAAAACACATGCCATTTAATCAATAAAATGAGAATGAAATTCATCCAGAGATAATATCATTGTGAAAATATAATAGATAATTACAATATAATTATTAATGAAGTAAAATTATAATTATTGGAAATCATGTATTTGGAACACGACACATCTAATGTCAAGATAATTCCTCGAGACAATTTAAAACTATGGGTTAAACCCCCATCTAGTTTTTTAAAATGTTTTGTTTCATGAGACCTAACGATGCATTGAAGGGCTATCTATAATCAACACCCACCCTTATATTTTTGATAAAATCATTCAACAAATATCAAATAATCTATTTAAATAATTAACCAATGATTCTTATCATTAAATATTTATGTTAAGTAATGAATATAGATTTATCAATATTTCCTCAGTTAATCAAATAATTTTCAATGTAACCATCATATATAAATATAGCATACAGTTTATGAAATAATAATATCCATCATGAAATAATATGGATATTTAATATAAATGTTACTTCAAACTAATAATGACCACAATTTAGTGATTATTCAAAGATAAATAAAATAATCACAAAAGAATATATGATTATATAGTAATTTTTACAACTTGGTAATTTTCAAGTAAAATACATTTGGATGAGATAATTCAAAATTAAACTTAAGATACCCTGAATTATTAAGTAATAATTATATTACATTTCAAGGTATAGTAAATATTCCATGTAAAATAAATTAGTTTTATAACATTATAGCATGCCTCAATGAAGGAAAATTAAGATAAATTTTGTTAACTTAGACTTCATTTTGGGTAAATTTTATTTAACCTAATATATATAGGTTTTGAAAATGTTATTAACTTATAATAAAACCATGTTTATATATATTATATCATATATGATCCTTTTGTATCACCTTCTAGACATTTTTTTAATAATTCTTTATTATTTTCGTTGTTTCTGGTTTTAATTGCCATGCTTTCTCATTCATTCTTTCTTACGAATGTTCTACCTCATGTGAATATTATATAGTTCCATAATATCATGAATATTAATCATGAAATGATAATAGTTATTTTAAATCAATTATAATTTTAATATTATTCATGTGTGATGATTTTGAGAAATTATGTACATTACGATCATGGAGATTGTGGGTCCTATGTACACATGAATAATTTTTTTCATTTTACAACGATTATTATGGAATGGAGGAAAGTAATTTTTTATCTTTAAAAACTTTAATAACATGATAAATAACATATTAATTCCTTAAATACACACACATATGTATATTATCAATGTGGTTTGGCGATGAAAAGAGAGTTGTACCGCTTTCTAAAGGTAGTAGTCAACACCTACATGAACGTTGTTATCATGTCTCACTACAATAATGAAAAATTATATATTATCCTTTAAGAATATAAAATATGTCATTAATATCATAATTATTTAATCTATATATTGTATATTCAATAACAATATCATTATTACCTTCCATTTAATGTGTTGGTGACAACTGAATCACATCACTTTATGAGGCGATAGTCCTTTAGACACCCAAGTGATGTTATAGAATACCCAAACGAATGGAAATTAAAAACTTTTATATGATACAACTAATCTAGAGGTATAATCATATCATTAATATCCTATATATACCTTTTATCCATCATCATACCCAAACATTAGAGGTGGTAATGGAGAAATTAAGGAATTTGGTTAATGAGGTGGTAGTCCGCCATACACATGAATGATAATCTTGAAATAGATTTGATAGAAGTGGATATGGTTTCAGGTCATTCCCAAAACATAAAAAACAATCATTATATTTAATATTATTAGGTTACTATATCATTATTTTTTAATAGCAATTTAATGAGGTGGAGGAAGAAATAAAATAAATACATTCCTTGAAGAACACTACATCTTCGTTGGGCATCCTCCTTAGTTTAGCACCAAAATCCATAATATGTTGAATTTATACCCAAAATAAGGCTTATATGATTAGACTATGGATTTTTGAAGTCTTTTTTTCTATTTCTTGAAATAAATAAGATTTATTGTTTGAATAAGAGTGGATTAGTGGTGTCCTCTTATAAGGGTGGTGAGTGGCACAAATGAATGTTTTGAAAAGAAAAAGGAGTACCCACATGTTTCAAATGGAAAATTGTCCAAAATGGATTATTAATGAGACTTATTCATGATAAGTTATATATATGTTTATAAAATGGATTTTACACAAGTATTTAGGTTATTTTAACCCATATCATTTTTATTTGATGCTTCAGAAAGTGGATTTTTACATTAACCATGGTAAATAATTTTTAATGTCTTCAATATTCCTTTTGGTAAAAAATTATGTTGAAATTATTAGTTAATATAAATTATTATCATTAAAAATATTGAATTCATATTTGAAAATTAAATTTACATCAATGAAAATTTTAAATTTTAAATTATTTATGCATATGTAATGAGAAAGAGGGTTTTCAAAAAGAAAATGTTTCAAAGTTTAAAAAAATATGAACATAAGTTCAATATATAAATTATTATTATGAATAAATTTTGTTATTTTAAATATAATTTTACTAATTTTACTCTAAAAACTGTTTATTAAATAATTTAAATTTATATATAATATAAATGGAAATTAATTTTTAATTTAAAATTGAGTATATTTCACAATTTATTAGAAAAGAACCCTTTTAGAAAAATCAAAAAAAATTCACCGTACTTTATTATTGAAATTATTTTTTTAAGAAATCATTTTTTATTTCAAAAAATTAATTTTTTAAATGTGTTAAAAAATACTTTTATCATTAGTTCAGAAATGGTGAAAATAATTCTATTTGAAGATATAGTTTTTAGCGTAAAATATAATTAATTTATATATCATGTCTAAAAAAATATGGATTTAAAACATTTTATTTAACAAATAATATTTAAATATCATTAAATGAGTTCAACAAACTGATTTGGATAATTTATTGATTTACAATATTCTTTTTAAAACAATATTCCTTAATTTTTTAATGGTTTTGATTTTAATTTTTAAGTAATTGGTCACCATAGAATTAAAAATACAACCATTTGTAATCCATATTTACATAATTTAGTTAATAATATTCCTAAATTACATTCCAATGGCTATGTGATGACTATCAAATTATATAATAATATTTTATTAATGATTCATGTTTCGTTTAAACTCAATGTTTCATGTAACACATGCAAAAAATAGTGTTTCATTTAAACACATTATAAACTAAACATTTCCTATAACATAATCTATTTAAGAGACTAAATTTTTTAAAATATAAATATACATTAATGTCTTGGGGTGTTTAATTTTCTTGTAAAAATACTATTACATTTCATACATTCTATTGAGGAAAATTTTCATATGTTAGAATTTCAGAGTGTTAAATTATCTGCGCCTAAAATAAATTGGGTCATCGAAATTTATACCTGAACTCAGCAATCAATGGGTTAAAATTTGGAAGTACAATTTTAAAAAAAAATAACATAATAAAATTAATAAAATTTATTCTTAATGAGATAGAAATGGAAGTAAAAACACCATATAGAATAACACATAACCAGTTTTCTAAGTCGGAAGATATTGGTGGAAAGTAAAAAATATGGAAATTGAAGAAATGTGTAACTAATTTTATAGAGTGACAGAGTTTATTGATCACAAGAAATTGAAACAAAATTTGAAATCTATAGACCTAAAACCCATAAGGATTTTTTTATTTAAAATACTATATCATTCATCAGATATTAATGTAATAGAATATTTTTTCAATATCCCTTTAATAATGTTGATGAATTATTTTACTATATAAGAATATAATGAATTATACTAACTTGAAATGACTCTAGTTCACAAGAAAAAATTTATCACTTTATAATTATTCAAAAAAATTCCAATTCATCACATACAAAAATAAATGAATATCTAAAAATGAAATTTTTATTCCTAAATCACTAAAATTCACTATTAAAATATTGTAAGATCTATAAAATAGTGAAAAGTATTCCATATATACCAAAATATTTTACAAAAAAAAATATGGTTAGAAAATTTTTTCCATTATAATAAATTAATCAGCAAACATGAATATTAATACCACTAGTTCAACATTAATTATTAGCTATAAAATCATCTAACTAAAAAATGACAGAATGTCCAGGACATCACATTGTCCTGTAGAAAGTGTTAAAACATTTTTATCCATTGGTAACGTGTTTATGTCCCATGATCCTTTTCGACTTGATAGGTTGTTACCCATCATGTTTAATTACATTTTCTAAAACTATATTATCTTAATGTGTATAATTTTAGCCAAATTAATTTTGTCAGACTTCATTAAATAAAATTCAAACTAATGTTTTCATTGAAAATAATTTATAAATTATTTTTAAAAAAATATAAATATCTAATTTGAATATTATTACAATGTTATTAAGGGTAATATTAACTCTAAAGGTTAAAAATATCTTTTAAATAGATTTTCAAAAAATTATGTTCATTCTTCCTCAAATAAAAATTTCATATATCAAACCAATAATTTTTATTCCCATAATGGTTTTCTAAAAAATATCCTTAATCATTGAAAAATACCACCAAATAAAGCCTAAAAAGAGTTGTTTAAGACATTGAACTTATGATAAAACATAAACTAAAAAATCAATTATTGTATCCATAACTCTTATGTTAATGAAAAAACATATGTATAAAATTTATCATAGTTCTATGATGCTTTAGGATTATTATAACCAAAATATAATTGGTAAAAATACTTCTAAATCTTAATACATGAATCCCAATATTTAAATACTTCATCCATTTTAATTCCACATATGTATTTCCTCGTAAAATGGAATAACCGTCATATGGGGGGAATTTAAATGGATAATTCCCAAGTTTCCTACATTTAAGAAAATGAACTATAAATGGATTCTTAGGTTGGGATTTATTTCCTTCCACCATAATGTTTATTTTTTATAATAAATTCTATTATTTATTACCTATTATCCACACATAAGATTTTTTCAATCCATTGAGACACTTTCATTGGTGTCTCCTTCCAAATTTATGACATTAAGGGAATCAATCCAACATTCCTCCATAGTCTTCGTTACTAGCGCTCTTAGAGAGATCATTCGTTCTCTTACTTCGTGAGTATGCGATTTATATATGTTATAGGTTATCACTTATATTTTATCATATCTAATTAGGCATAACAACATTTTTTTAAACTCTGGACAACATCCAATATGGGTAATCATAGCTAACTAATTTCCATCTCATTCAATGTTAACATTATTCCTTCGAGATCTATCCATTGAGTAAAACCAAATGTATAATGTGAGAAATGATACATATAGTGGAAAACCCAATAATAATTTATAATATGTTTAAATCATAAAACATTAAATTTAATATAATAAACCTTAGGTTTAGCCTAGTTCATTTATTTCCATCCTATATTTTAGTCATTCATAATAATTTGTAAAGAAAATTTGAATTATCCTAAGAATATTCCAATGGAGTTTCAAAATAGGTGCGTAGTAAGGCCCGTTTTCTAAACTGGGTGATAATTGGGTCAATCTAACTTCACCCCTTTCATATTTATTAACCCTAGGTATATCTTTTCAAAACCCACATCCACGTGTAGTATTTAGATAGGGACGTATTTCAAGGAAAATATACATTTTATCAACCTTACCAAAAATTTTGGATGTTATTCTATCCTTATCTCAAATGTATATCTTTGGGTTGTTATCCATAATATATGTTTTCCCAAATATATATCTCATGTTTTCTATTAAACATCATCATATACCAACTATAAAAATCTTATCCCCAATAGCTCAAAGTCACTTATTATATTGTCTTATGATAAAAGGAATAACATCCTGAATGACCTAATAATTTAGTATCCTTGGTAAAAAAGATACCTACATGATTAGCATATAAAATGTGAAAAAATCAATTTTTACAATAATTTCATTATTCCCTGTAGAATAACAATTTATATAAAACATATTACACTTCATGGATTCCTGATAAGGGAAATAGAATAAGGATGTGAGTAAATGATTAGTATGTTTTAAGTGCACTTGAATTTATCATGAGTCAATAAGAATAATAATAATAATAATGAAAATTTAAATAAATTATCACAAATTCCACTTAAATTACTAGATATGGCATAATCAATATGGCAAGGTAAATAATTAAAAACACATTCCAGTTAATATATAAAATTAGAAAGAAATGCATCAAGAGATAATATCACTGTAAAATATCATGGATAATAATTACTAGATTTTTAAATTAGGAAATGGATAATTATTATACATCATGTCTCTATAATAAGATTCCTCTACTCTCAAGATCATTCTTTAAGACAGTTTCAAACTATTTTTTAAAAATACTTCTGATTTGGTAAACTAATTTTTCATATAAAAGATACTGATGAATTGAGGAGATATATATACTCAAGACCCAACCATATATTCTTTTAAAAATAATTCTCCATTTATATAATAATTTCATTAAATAATGATCCAATGTTCGTTATCATCAGATATTGGTATTGAGTAATTGATAAAGTTTTATCAATATTAGTATAGTTAATAAAATTATATTCAAAGTAAACAATATTATTTTAAAATAATATAAATTTTAGAAAATAATAATATCCATCATGATATTTTATGAATATTTCAGATAAATTTAATTATCAATGAAAAATTATCATAAGGGAGTAATGGTTTCAAGAAAAAGTTAATAGTCATAGAAGAAAGTGAGATTATACCATAACGTTTTCCACATAGTAATTATGAATTCGAATCATCAAGGATGATATAACAAAAATTTAAACATAAAATACCATAAATTTTAAATGAATTGTATAATTTAATGTCATGGGTCAATATATACACCATGTAAAAGAAATTATTTTTGTAACATTACAATATGGCTCCATAAAGGGAAATTGAGAGGAATCCCATTACCCGTCACTTAATTTTGGTTGAACATGATTTGAAATCATATATAGTGGTTCAAATTATATTATTAACTTATAAAAATCATATTAATATTTTTAATATATTAAATGATTCTTTTATATCATCTTATCACCCTTCCTTTAATAATTTTGCATTATTTCAATTATTTTGGGAGTTAATTGCATTGTTTTCTCATTCATAATTTGTTTGGAAAGTTCATATTCATGTTAAAATTATATAGTTAAATAATATCTTGAATAATAAAAATGAAATAATTATATTATTTTTAAACTAATTACACCTTTAAAACAAATCATTAATGCTAGTTTTGATTAATGAAGTACATTACGATCATCGAGATGGTAGGCCATATGTACACATGAGTAACGTTTTCATTTTTTACTGAATAATATTTGAATAAGTTAAGTTACATTATATCTTTGTATAATTATAATAATATAATAAATATGATATTAATTATTCTAATATACTTTTATATATCACCCATGTTATGTGGTGATGAAAATAGAGTCAAATCACTTTGTGAAGGCAATAGTCAACACATACATGAGAGATGTAATCAATTTTGCAGCATAGCAAAGAAAATGATATATTTTATTTTTATAATGATAAATATTTCATGAAAATATTTATTATTTCCTTATAACATATATATTTAAAAACATTATCCCTATTACCTTCCATTTAATGTGTTAGTGAAGAACGAATCATAGCACTTCACAAGGTGGTAGTCCATCGTACACATGAGTGATGTTATCATATCCCATATAGAATTAAATTAAAAAATGTTATATATTTTATAATGAATCAATAGGTATAATTATGTTATAAATATATTATATATACATTATATCCATTTTTATAACCAACTACGAGAGGTGTTAATATAAAAACGAATGACATGGGTCCGTGAGGCGGTAGTACGCTGTAAACTTGAATGATGATTTATTAACCCATTCGATGGAAGTGGCGATGGTTTGAGGTAATTTAATTAATATTAATAAAACTAAATATATGGAATATAATTAGATTATTATATCATAATGGTTTAATAATAATCGAAGTAGGTAGAGGTAGAAATAAAATAAAAATGATCTTTAAAGAATGATACCTCTTCTTAAGGTATCCTCCTTAGTTTATCAATAAAATCCTTCCTATGATGATATTATGTAATTTGGGAAAGTGATATGAGATGGTATTGGATGAACCAAATGGGTTTGACAATTTGATGAAGAGAGAATAGGGGGTGGCCTTTTATAAATAAGGTGAGGGGCACACATGTAATTTTTGAAAGGAAAATGTGTACCCACTTTTTCACATGAAAAAAAGAAACAAAATACATTATTAGGGGAATTAGTCATTATAGGGTCAAAAATGTCCTTATAATGTATTTTATACAACTTTTTATGTAATTTTAACCCTTTTA